>CM060922.1:157764000-160572334 GCA_030737875.1 Allium sativum | reverse complement strand
GTTTGGAATAACTTGTTTGTCTTGGGAGGAATTTGAACTTGTGATCATAAATGGAATAACGTTTTCTCCTTGGATTTTTTTAGAAATACAAAAAAAAGATCTTCAACCTTTTCAAGTTGTAGAAAACACTCCTGGAATTTATGAAATTCAAAGCAAACCCTTATTGTTGATGGATTACATCTTTTTAAATTACTCGGACAACCAAAATGAATCACATCTTATCATCTTTTAAATAACTTGATTATTCGTGACTTGGATCCATAGCTATTTAATGTTGGTTATTTTTATTTTCTTTTTAATATAATTAATCTTGGTGGAGCTAATTCTAACAAATAGTATAAGAGCATTTCACACTACTTATATATGGAGAAACAAATCAAGGATGAATTTTAAGATTAAGATTTGAAAAATCAATGCACAGTGAACTATATTTATGTCAGAGTTGGAATTTTTTAAATATTTAATGAAATTTTACAACCAGTTAAATAATGAATGAAGAGCGAAAGTCAAATATCAATGCTCACTAGTTACCTTGGCAGTCTAGGTCATGATATTTCCCTTTTGTATGCCTCTTTAGCATATTTCTCTTATTTTAGGCTTTGGTATTTCAATTATTGTAGAAATTTGAAGATTAACAAGCTTTATGAACATCCTCTCCATGTGCAATGTGGTTGTTTAAATTTTTAGCTTACTCAAAATCACAACTTATTAGTAATAATTTAAATAAAATTTTCTTATGGAGATGATCCAAGTAAGTATCTTGAATGTTAAAACATTTAACATATAAAAGTATGCTGAAAGGGGGGTGCCACAATAGTGGAATGACCAAAATCTTCTCTTGTATATATCATTGTTGTATTCATAAAGAAAACATGGTTATTCACAATTTTCAACTATAGGAATTTGTAGGTTGAAAGCGAAAAACCACAGAGGAGGAAATAAATGAGTTTGATTTGATAGGGGTGCTGCCAAACATGGATGCCATAAAGCATCTTTATACTGCAAACCCTATGCAGTTAAAGCTTCGCAAAATCCCCGCCTTAGCTCGTAGCGTCCTTCAACCACTACACTATTTCAATTTAGCGTTGATGAACAGTAGATCCGCTTTTAGCCCTGCTATATCTCGCTGCATCCACTAAATAAAGGCTTTTTAGCATCCGCTTTAGCAATATTATGGCTTGATTTGACTAGTTCTCTATTTAAAATAAATAAATAATAAAGTTAGTGCAAAAAGCTAATTTCAAGGTGAAGTATCCAATATATTGTAGATTTATATTATAATCGTCAAATCTAGTGTGCATAACCAAGATATTTGATTTCTTTATATAAGGTTAATTAATGTTAGTTTCTTCTACACATATAATGTAAGACCGATAATTAAACAATTTTATATATTTGGTTTTGCGTTTAATGAACCTTTTGTATATCCGCTATATTCCTGTATTTTTTTCGCTTAATCCCCGCTACACCTTTATGCACTTCTACCGCTATAGAACCACTAACCGCTTTAACTGTCCAGTGCAAACCTGAGCTATATTTGTGTGTTTGAAAGTCCGGTTTATGCGCATGATCCAGGAAATGATAAGCTTGCTCCTAAGCTTTTAAGGGGATTTTGCTTGGTTATACGGACGTAGTTAAAGGCTATCGGATTTGAAATCCGAAAACGAAGAAGATATAAAATTCTTGTCATGTTACTTTTGATGAGTCGGTTATGTTCTAAGTGAATGAGAGCTCATCAGATGTTTTGGATTTGGTTCAAGGTGAGTCAAAGGTGTAAGTCGTTCTCACATTTTGTCTAAGGGGAAGATAGTAGAGTAATTGAGGATGCTTGTGGGGAAAATGCGGTTGATGGTACATCACGTAGTCCACAAGGCTACTCTAGTAGCATTGGTGATGTGCACGATTCTAGAAAAGATTTAGTTCAAGATGGAGCTGAAGGAAGACCAGGTGATGGTGTTGCTACTCGAGTTTCTCGACTTGCGATAAGACCACCCGAAAGATATGGTGACTGGAACCATCTTAGCTTTAGTGAACTATGCTCTTCATGTAGTCCAAGATAAGCCGACGACCTTGATGAAGTCATGGATTCGAGTGATAGCTCGAAGTGTATTTGTATACCGGAGGAAGAGATGCACCTGTTAATAAAGAACTAGACTTGGGAGTTGGTTCCACTTCCTAGAGGTTACCGTGCTATTGGGTGCAAATGGATATACAAGGTGAACGACGACGAAAGATGCAAAGCTAGACTAGTGGTTAAGGGGTTTGCACATAGGAAAGGAAATGAGTATGATGAGATATTTACACCGGTTATAAGACATACCTCTATCCAGATATTACTTGTCATAGTTGCTATTCACGACTTGGAGTTGGAGCAACTTGATGTGAAAATCGCATTCTTGTGAGGTGACTTGGATGCAGACATTTATATGGAGTAATCAGAAGGCTTTGGTGTAAATGGTAAGTCAAATTTAGTTTGCAAGTTGAAGAGATCATTATATGGTTTGAAGCAAACACCTAGGCAATGATAGAAGAGGTTTGATCTTTTATGCTTGAAAATGGCTTTGAGAGAAGCATCATGGATGCTTGTTTTTATTTCAAGAAGTTGAAAAATGATTGTTGGGTGCATTTACTCTTGTACGTGGACGATATGCTCATTATTTCCAAGGACATGGAAGAAATCGATAATTTGAAATTAAGATTAAATGCGGAATTCAAGATGAAAAATCTTGGAGAAGCAAGGAAGATTTTGAGCATGGAAATTGTTAGAGATTGAAAGCATCTTGAGTTGAAATTGACTTAAAAGGAATATATAAAAAGTGCTTTGCCTGATCAGCATGTAGAATGCAAAGACATCAAATACATCTTTACCTTTACATGTAAAACTATTGAGTAAAGGATCACCTATTGGGGAGAAAGACGAGGCTTATAGGGCAAATGTGCCATATGTTAGGGCGGTTGATAGTTTGATGTATGACATGGTGTGTACGAGACCCGATATTGTAAATGCCGCCGGGTAGTTAATTGACATATGGCTAATCCGAGGAATTCACATTCGGAAATGATGAAGCTTATTTTAAGGTACTTGAAATGTACATTTCATGATCTTGTTTTTGGTGATAGTGAAGGGATGAATTGCACGTTGGTTAGTTATTGTGATTCGGACTACACCAGTGATAGGAATATAAGAAAATCAACTTTCGGATATGCCTTCACATTTGGTGGTACTTCCATAAATTGGTAGTTGAGATTGCAAACCGTAGTTGCTTTGTCCACTACAGAGGCGGAGTTGATTGCCGCAGTGGGAGCGACAAAAGCAGCACTCCATTTCAAGGGATTGTTGTGTGACTTGAGTTCTGAACATGATATATGATAGTGTTGATGCTCAATGTGATAGCCAAAGTGTTATTCATTTGATAGAGAATTTAGCGTTTAGCTTACAGACCAAGCATATAAAAGTGTGAGGGTCATTTCTGATAGTAATGAATGAAGATAAGCAAATATATCTTTGATAAGTACATACATAGGATAATGTGATGGATATGTTCACTAACACATTGCCGGTTGGAAAGTTCGAAGATTGCTCGAACTTGATTCGCTTGGAGAGGTGCTAGGTGCTATGAGGTGGCACTAGTGAGAGATGAACTTGGATTTAGATGAAAAGGAGTATCAGTGAGAGGTTTGAAACCATCTTCTTGATAGTGCTCGTTTATACTCCCAAGTATCTTTATATTTGGTGAGACGATTTTTGGAGTTGGGTGTTTTCAACACTTCATTGGCGGATGGAGGGTTTGCCTGAACTTGTTGATGAAGTGCAGTAGGTGATGGTATGGTGCCATCGGTGCTAGTGGTGGAGATGGATATATTGTCGCTGTGAAGTGTTAAATTTTACGACATATCATTTTATTATGGCGGTAAGTCGAGTCGATAGAAGTCCAGTCAGTCGATTAGTCATAGACAAGTCGACAAATATTGCTGCCACCAAAAAATTGTCAATTCTAATAAATTGCTACAAACAAATATATTGCCGCTGAACAAAGAAAATAAACAATGGATGCATAGAATTTAATAAAGTGCAAGTTGCAAGATGGCAGTGGAAAGACATCGCTGTAGGTTCAGGGTGTCGATCGAAGCTTCGGTTCGAAGTTTTTTCTGTTCGATAATCGATACTCGATTTTTTCAATTCGAAAAATTTACATCGATTTTCGATCGATTTGTTTTTCGATTGGTACTAGATATCGATCCTTTTCTGCTGTTTTTTTATTATTCGATACAAGTATCGATAACTTTCAGTTTTTTTTCTTCTGTTTGATGTATCGATAACTGTAAGGGGTTCTGATTTCTTTTCTAAAATGGGCCAATACTAAATCAGTCGACACCAATAACAACCTAGTCGACTCGACTAGTCGATTAGTCGACTAATTTCTACCCAGACACCCGAAATTCATATAAAAAGCAAGTTGAGACTTCATGTCGATGGTTTGATCTCGATTAGTCGACTAGTCACGACTAATTGAGCGCCATGATAACAGTGCGACATATATGGTAGAATTGAAGTGATTGGAAGTGATTTCGCAACAAAGAAGGCAGTTTGCAAATCAGAGCTCGTAGGAGAGAGTTGCAGATGAAAAGGAGATGAAGGTTTTAGCTGATTTCAGCTCAGACGTCTTCCGAGGCTGAAGACAAACGTTTGACCTAAAATTGAGACGTTTGAGGCCTCTTCTAGAGCTATTTCAGGCTTTAGGCTTGACAGGTTGATTTGTGAAGGTTCACGGAGCAATTTGGGAAATTGTCAAAGATCAGTCTCTCTCTATATAAGCTATCCTAGATTCAAAGGTGAACTAATTTTCCAAAGCAAGGATTTTTTTATCCTCCATTAATTAGGGCTCAGGCAATCTTGATATTTTTCAATTCTTTTCTCCACACAAAAACAAAATTTTATTTATGAGAAATTGTGATCATTGTAATTAATCTCTTGTACTATTTCATTGGTTTTAATAAAAGCTTTCTCTCAATTTGACGTACACTAACACGACGTTAGTGGAACTATTATTAATCGGTGTGTGATTTATTTGATCCTTATTGCTTTCTATACTGTTTGTTTTGTGTTCATGATTGGTGTTTGAATTGATCGCATTTGGATTTTGAGATATGGATTGGTTGTTTTTGCATTTTTATCATGATCTAGCTTGTCTTTCGCATTGTTGTGGCTTGTGTTTAAGTGGTCTCGAATTGGAAAACCCCACAACATTTATATGCTACAATCATGAGGTACAGACTCCTATTTAGTGCTTTGAGATATCACATAAGCTATTAAATAATTGATTTTATGTTTATACAGCTAGATTAATGGGTGCCTTCTGTTTAAACTAAATTTGGGTAATGTTGTTAAAAATAAGAAGCTCCCCCAGTTGGTGTTTTATTCGAGTATACTAACTTTATTTGAATTATAATTTATAGGTAGATTTTATGCATTCGAGAAAGCTCATAAATTGGATCCAACCTCGAGTGGGCGTGGTGTGCGTCAATTCAAGACTGCGCTTTTGCAGCGATTAGAAAGGGTTTGTTCATTATTGATTATGAAGTTTGTTACTTTCCGCATAAGCTGTTCTTCGTTGCAATGAAAATATTAAAATCGTTATTTATTTGCCAACCAACAGTATTTTTTAAGGATAAATGACATTGATCATGGAGATTGAAGCTACTTTGAAATTTTCAGTTGTCCAAATTTTAAAATATTACAGATCTATTAAAATCAGTAGCCTAATCAGAAAGCAGATGAACAAAATAGCTCAAAGGTTAAAACATAATAGAATAACAAGGGGATGACTTTTAGTTTTTGGGCACAAACTAAAACTCAAAATGTGACACAATAGGTCTTAACCATTGAATCCTATTGTATTCACGTTTGGGGTTGAAATCAGGGAGCACTTTAATGGTTGAGATCAACGATGTGACCAATTGTGTTATAATTTCCGAAAATAATAATAATGACCAACTACCAGGGCATATTCAATTTTCATATAATTAGTACTTATATAGAGTAATGCCCAATTATAAAATATATGAAAAATAGCCAAATGCATAAAATATTAAATAGTCACAATCTAAACAAATCTATGCTAACTTTTAGAACTTTTCAATCATCAAATTTGAAACACAACAACGAATTAATCTTTTTTTGGAATGTTTCTGATTTAAAACTTGTTCAGACAGTCATTTTTTTCTGAAGGATATTGAGGAAAAAGGGAAACATTGTATTTCCAAAAGGTGAATTCTTTTGGGTAGAATTTGGTCTGAAAATTGGGTTTTGTGGTTTTCGTTTAACAATGTGTACTAAGTATACACGGAAAACTCAAGAGGTGAATTTTTTGGTAGTATTTGGTCCGAAAATTGAGTTTTGTGGTTTTTGTTTACAGTGTGTACTTTATACACGGAAATTGCAAGCGTGTGGAAAATGATCAATTTGGAAAATGGTTTTAACATATTAAATCGAAAATGTTTTTTGTTTTGTTTTGTATTTTCCGCTTTTTGGAGAATATCAAAATATATTCCCTCTCATCTCCTCTTTCGTCCCTTCTTCTCATTGTTTGGTTGGCTAGTATGTTCTGACTTTTCCACTTCCTCACACAAATATTGAAAACTCAAAACATAGAACTTGTTTTCGAACCAAACATCTGCTAAGATTTTCAGAAAATACAAGCATTTGATTACAAACTTAATTTACAGTAAAGTACAAAGAAAAATGGAACAAAATCCTTTTTATATCAAAAATTTATTTACACTGCAAACTTATTTGTTCGCTGTCACGTGTATACTATTGCTCCCTTTGTTCGTATGCACATGCATACCAAATAATACAATAGTTACATTTATGTTAAACATGTAGGTATAACTTCTAGAAAGCAGTAGTTAAAAGTTCATGCATGTTATATTACTTTTGTGAGGTCACATACATCACATTTTTTGTATGCTGTGTATTCTTCATGGCAAACCTTCATGTTGATTAATTCGACACACAATCTTTTTGATAAACAAGATTACATAGGTTGATGTCCGATTGGTCTATAGTTTGTAGCTGCTGAGGGTTAGGTTTGTCATATATTGCAAACGCCTTGTGTAATGAATGGAAGGCATAATAGGTGCGACAATGCATCGTGTAAGTTTCTGGGGTTAAACATGTTATATTAGTGCGAGCCAGTATTATGCATCTTATTTCTGAGATGTTTTATGTTTGAGATGATATACACAGTATGTTGATGAGACATAATCGGATACAGCATCATCAATTTTTAAATGTTCGATTATGCTACATTGTTCATAAGAAGGAACAGTTCAGTTTCTCTGCTTTGAGTAACACTGAATATCCTCATCATCCATGATTGGCATAAAATATTATCGAGCAAGGTTAGATGAGAAACAATTTAAAAAGTTTAATTATCATGCTACTTTCGTGTCTTCCCCACAGCCTTTTTTCTCGAATGCTGAATGGAATGAATCCATATGTTCCCATTGTTGTACATTTTACTAATTATTTGGGACTTCCAAAGGATAATGAACCCACCTTAAAGGAGAGAGGTAAGAGCAGTGATGCACAAGAGATGCGCACCTTCTACAAAAACTACAACAAAGAATATGTCCAAGCGTTACAGGCTGCAGATAAAGCTGATCGGTATAACAACATTTGTAGATGTTATTATTACTAGTTCAATTTTTCCGTCTTTGATATTTTAAATCGTTCTACTCGTATATCTTTCTAATCTAGTGCACGACTCACCAAGGCATATCAAACTGCTGCTGTACTGTTTGAGGTTTTAAAAGCTGTGAATTTGACTCCAATTGAAGTCGATAATGAGGTACCTAGTTCTTACATTAATAACCTTTAGGATGGTAAGTTTTCTATTTCCATCAAGAAAATTATACAAGCATTGAATAGCTATTATGCTTAAATTCATTGATGGTATGTGCCAAATCTAATTAAGCATCAAATACCCATTGTGCCTAATTTTTTTTTTTTTTTTTTATAGTTAATGTTGTATTGATTTTTTATTCTATTTCTAATTTGACCATGTTATCATGCATTATGCTTGTGCATGTGCATGCCTCCTTATATATGAATGTGTAAATGTATCATGTATGCTTTTTTCTTCAGATTATGGAAACACACAGTAAGGTCGAGGAGAAGACGAAGATCCTAGTTCCATTCAATATTCTTCCTCTTGACCCTGATAGTGCAAATCAACCTATCATGGTTTTACCTGAGGTTTCTTTCTGACCCTTCTCCTTTTCCCCCGTATCTGTCTTTATTTATGTGCATGCTCATATGTTGCCATGCACATGTTCTTTTCACAATTCCCTCCCTCCCTCTGTCCTTCGGTTTACATTTTGGGCTTAAATGTCAGATTCGAGCTGTTGTTAAAGCTCTTCAAAATACAAGGGGATTACCGTGGCCCAACAGCCGCGTGAAAAGGGATGATGAAGATCTTCTTGATTGGCTTCAGTTAATGTTTGGTTTTCAGGTATAAATGTGTTAAGTGTACTTACTTCTTTGTAAGCCTAACTTGTTATATTAACAAACATGTTTAAATTTCCATAAAATAGTTTGCTTGTTTATCCCTAGTAGTACAAACAGGTCTTAATTGTTTGTTTATTTATCCGGTGGTGCAGAAAGATAACGTCTCTAACCAGAGAGAACATTTAATTTTGTTGCTAGCTAATGTAAATATACGCAAATTTCCAGAAAATGATGAACAGCCCAAGGTTTGTTTTACTTCTTGAGTAGTTTTATATACTTTTATGTTTGGTTCTGCTTGATGCTTTAGTGATGAAATGTATGAGTATTGTTTCAGTTGGATGAAGCTGCATTAAATGATGTCATGAAGAAACTATTCAGGAATTACAGAAAGTGGTGCAAATACCTAGGTCGCAAGAGTAGTCAGCGGTAAGATTCACTATTATGCATATTTATTGTTCATCATTATCATACCATTATCCTTGTACTTAGCACTTTTTTTAGATTTACTGAAGGATGTTGTGTAAGCACTTGATTGTCTGCAACAAATTAATCTTAACCATTGTATTTTGTTTGCTTCGTGACATAATAGACACGCACATACATACTCCCCCCCCCCCCCCCCCCTCAAAAAAAAAAAAAAAAAAAACATGCACACACAGAGTTTAAATTAAAGGTCAACTAGCATGAATAGTATGAGTTTTTAACATAGGCCGCCTTTAAAGGTTAAGAAGACTAACCATGTGCGATGTACTCTAACTAGCCTTTACATATAACTATTTATTGAGCTGAAAATGTTAAGTCTCTCCATCTTTCTAAAGTATAGGTAGTTAGCTGTCTTCTGTGGGTATTTGATCCTGCTTGTTTCATGTTCATGTAAGTCATATTATAAGTGCCTGCATTTCAAGATGTGTTTCAAGTTCAATATGTTGTTATTAAAAAGTTAGCAAAATAGGAACTATATCGGTTATTGTGTAACAGAATGTTCTGTACTGCATTGCTGTTCCAACTGACTTGCCTGTGTCAGCATCGCACCATTTTGGTCTGCTCATAACACTGAGTCTGCAGTATATTGCTGCTTTTGCTCACCACCTGTGGTAGTTCCCAAGCGGATTAATTTAGCTTATGGCCTTGAACTATGTTTGCAGTATATTTCATTATACTAAACATTTGTTTTTCTTCTAATTTTGCTTCAGCTATTTATGCTACATTAGCATCCCACTGAAAAGGTTGTGTAGTAATAGCATATCAGCACACACGCATGCGCACACACATTGTGGTGACCGATTTGCCAAGACATAATAATTTACCTTTAGCTATTCAACTTGATACCACCTATCACTAATGAATGAATCACACGAAAAATTTGAACTGATTAATTAATTGTTGTCATTAATGTGGGTACTGGAAATTTTTCCGGTAAAGACTAGCATTCTCCTAATAAACATTTAGTTGAGATTTCCTATATATTTTGCATATTCATTTTTCTCACATTGGCTATGTTATCTATGTTTGATATTCTTTTTTCATGTGTATACTGTTTACCTGCTTGTTTTCTTATATCTAATATTTACTAATTTAGGTTTCAACACTGCATCTAATTTTCATACAACACAATTTCAGGCGTCCAAATGTTGAGCAGGAAATACAACAGCGTGAACTCTTATACATGGGTCTTTATCTTCTTATATGGGGTGAAGCTGCAAATTTGCGGTTTATGCCTGAATGCCTGTGCTATATCTATCATCACGTATGTGCTAATTTTTCATGATATTTCTATTTAATTATAAAGCTGAATATTAAATATTAGCAGGAAAACGTAGTCTTGTGGTTATATTGTCATTTAGATTGACTTTATCTACTTAAGTAATCCTAACTGTTGTTATCAAAAAACATTTGATCATTATATTCAAGTCGGAGCTTCCAGATATTCATTTTTTTAAGGTTTAAAGCGAAAGCAAATTATAGGATTATCTGTTAAATAGGAACATTGCAAATTAAAACTGAACTGAGACTCAAGAAATAGTTACGAGATAAGGTGGGACGTTAATCAGTTTTAATAAAGCATGCTTTTGGATGAAATTCTTGTGAAGTTCTAAATTATTTTAACTGAATGGAAATGTAATATGTATATATATTTTATATGTTTTCAATACACACATGTCGCGAAATTTGGTAACTTGAAGTGTACCTCAGAAAATTATATAGATATAGATGTTATGTTTAAGAAGAATATAAAATGATATCATATAAGGATCATTAAAGCATTATAAGAACGCCCTAGCACTTATTAGCCTTACAATCTAGATGTAATTTAGCTGTCATATTAAAGAACAAATACAAATCTATGTATCAATATTCCTCTAGAATTCTACAAATGAATTCAATAGTTGTGCATGCTAGATATTCGAATATAAAGCTTTGAAAAAACATACATTTTATGTGATGATAAAAAATGTTAACATATGTTAATGCCCAACAAAAAAAAGTAATGCATGTACATACCAAACATCGTTTATGTTCAATTAAAATATAAAATACTTATTTGTAAGGATTTTAGTACTTTTGTGAACGTTCAATAGCAGTGGTTAGCATCTAAAAGTGGTTGGATGATGCCACACAAGCTTGGTGTAATTGAGTGGCCGTATTAAATGTAGCAACTTCCTTACATACATCACTGCCTTAGTAATAAGTTTAATTATCAAAAGCACATTAAAAAAATCACTTATCCAAGCATCCACTATTTCAGATTTAAACTATTATTCCACCTGTGCTCAACATATATGGATATGATTATCGTAACTAGAAAGAATATAATATTACATGCTATTAAACATATAATATACCACCTCCATTTTTCTTAAAGTACTAGTAAACTTCCAAAAAAAATTCACGTATCCCACTTAATGAAGGTGCACGTTCTTAGCAGTACTACATCTTTCGCATATGTGTTTTTCTTTTCTTTTCCAAAAGCTGAACGTATTTTTATCAGTATACCCACATATGTACTTTTTTTTTTTTTTGAAGATGGTTAACAATGTCAATTAGATTTGATCCTAGATCTAACATATCATCAGTCTAGAGCTTTACTGCTAAGCTAGTGTTCTTTGACATCTTTCACGTATTTATGTACGTAAGGTGACACTCTTTTGTACAAAAAAATAATCAAATATTACATGTTACTGAAGTCACACTTAGTCATACACACATATCTATGTATACAGTATCCATTACCTGCTCCTATGTTTCGAATTTCAAAGTTTCACAAATCTATAATCATAGTATATTAAATTATTAATATGAATATTATCTACATAAAAAGGATGTTGAAAATTTTTAGTCTTCAGAAATTACAGGTCATTATTACTGGTTAAAACGTCAAGTTCAATTGTTAAATGTTAATTTCTTTGAGTTTCAATAATTTTTTTTTTTTTTAAAATAAAATGATATTAAGTATTATGAAAGATGCACAACTCAAAATACGAGGAGTGCTAAATTGTTGCCCTACCGTAAGGGGATCATAGCAAGGTTCAAGAACTCGGTTTCGGCCGTTTGAAAAATTGTTAGTTTCGACGAGTTTCGTAAATTTCGGTAGTTTCGGTTTCGGTCCAGATTTCGGTTTTCAGTATTTTGATAATAAATGTGTAACAAAAACTGCTGTAAATGGAACAAAAACTGCTGTAAATGAAACAACAAATTAAATATTACTACTGTTCAAGTTAAAATAAGCAACTGGTTGAGTTTAATAATAAACCATTCTTAATTAAAATAGGAGCCTAAACTTAAAGAATAAAATAGTCCAGCCCAATATCAAAATAACCCTTTAATGAATGGCCCAGGTCAATAATAAAACAACCCAGTCAACACATAATAAAGCAGCCACGTTGCTGCTGCTTACAATCCAACAAAATGTTGTACGCCTCTCTCAAAATCGATTATCGAATCTGAAAAACGAATCTTAAAATAAAAAATCATTCTCCAAATCGCTCTCAAAACCAACTGGCTCTCTCAAAATCGACCATCGCCTCGTTGGAGATACCGAGGATGAAGCTGCTGCTCTCAAAATCAACTCGACGATGCTAGGGCAAGGGAGAAATTCAAGTCAAGGACGCTAGAGCGACGAATGATTAAGATCGGTTATGCTTATTTGGATGAAATTTTAATTTCAAATCTTTTTTCTTCAACCCTAACCGAAACCGATTTTTCACTCGGATTTCAGCTCGGTTAATGTCGATACCGGTACGGTACCACCGAAGTTTCGGGGTACCGTCCGATACCTCGAACCTTGGATCATAGCTGTTCCTTTCTTTATAGAACCACAAGTTTAAAATCTTACGACTAAGTGGCTTGATATCGGTTTTCGAAACTCACAGTCTCTTCACCTTGAAAGATGAGACAAGCATACAATAAGTTATATGCATTTTTAAAGCTGCTCTCTAGCTTTTCCAAATTGTCATACATCAAACGTCCGGAGGGTAATATAATTTTCTATGTTTTCTTCTGGAATTTCTCAAAGATGGGAAGATCAACCTGTATAAAATCTTATGCTCATTTGGCTTACTAGGATTTGTCAAATAGTATGCTTGTTGATTTAACCTTTATAACCAACATATGGTTCGAGTTTTTCTTCCCTCAACTGTACGGGAAACTAATATATGCCATATATGCTGGAATGTAGTGCAACAAATTAGCTTCATTGGTTTTGCTCAAACCTTGCATGCAGCTTCGGTACTTAATAACTACAGTTGGATGCTCTTTGCCAACAGATAAACCACAAATTTATGCGTTATCAGATTCATGCATTTTTGTGTGTACCTTGCATAGTTATTCAGTAATGCTGTGGTTTCTGGTATGTTAACTGTAGGTTGCTTCCGAGAGCTGTTTGCAAAATCTTTCAATCTTAGTGATGATGTTCAGTACTTTATTCCTTGTGATAATGTTTTGTAGATGGCATATGAATTATCTGGCATGCTAGCTGGAAACGTTAGTCCATTGACTGGTGAGACTATAAAGCCAGCTTATGGAGGCGATGAGGAAGCATTTCTAAAATTGGTTATAACTCCCATTTACAACACGATTGCAAAGGTGCAACCAATTTTAATTTGTCTTATTAGTTTATCTCATCTTGTTTTCTACATGAAGATGCAGTTATTGTTTATACACTTACATGATAGGCTTGTACAGGAAGCCGAAAAAAGCAAGAAAGAAAAATCAAAACATTCACAGTGGAGAAATTATGACGATTTGAATGAATATTTTTGGTAGTAACTGTGTACAGAGAACCATGTTCTAAACTTCTTTAGATATTGTCATTCTTAATTTGTTCCTCAAATGCAGGTCTGCTGACTGCTTTCGCCTAGGTTGGCCAATGCGTGCAGATGCTGATTTCTTCTGCCCACCTTCTATTTCACGCCATGCTAAAAATGCAAAAATCATTGTATATCATCTTACATCTAGTAGTAATTTCATATTTTTCTTACTGAGACCTATTATGTCTGCAACATGCTTCGTGCCATTATGAGGGCAAGCAAACATGTTCTATCACTCATGGATTTGTGACCCTGGAAAAGCTTAAGCTATTTCTCAGTCTTGGTCTCTCCGAGACACTGGCAAATCGGAGAGCGTTGTTCACTAAGTTGATGTTTTCTTTGTCCTGGATACATTAATTGATTATTTGAAAACCTTACAGTAATTATAGTTCTTTAAATGAATGATCCTTTTATGACTGAGGGGAGCATCATTGCTAGATATTCAAGGCTATTAAGTTTGAACTTACCTCAATGCTTGTGTATATGATTTGCTTTTCCAAACCACCCCCCCCCCCCCCCCCCCCCCCAAAAAAACCAAACCCCCAACAAGCGTGTTTTTTTTTTTTTTTTTTGGTTTTAATGCAACGCTAATCATTCGGTTTGATTCATTCAGAACTTTAGTAAGTCTGTTTTGGTTTATTTGCACAAGTATGGATGTCTAATTCCATTTATGTCTTAGCCAACTGAGGAATACCCAGCTACGTCTTGGTGCTTTTACGTGAGCACTAACTTGCAAGCTTTATTATTTATTCAGCTAATTGTAGTAAGTCGATTGTACCATTCAATGCTAATATCGTAATTAGCCAGCTCTCGTTGTTAGTTTGTTGTGCAAAACCATGATAATCATTATTCTTGGAAGCTCCTTTCTTACTACGTTATTATCCATCTTGTATGCTTGGAATATTCCTCAAATTTTGGGAATTTCAATTTACTTGATATCTTTATGTAGGAGAGACAAACTGGTAGATATCAATGGATTGGCAAAATCAACTTTGTTGAGATACGCTCCTTTTGGCATATATTTCGTAGTTTTGATAGAATGTGGACGTTCTTCATCTTATCTCTACAGGTGATCACCTCTTCTTTTATTATCTGTCACCATGATTAAAAAACAACCATTTGCCAGTATTTTTTCCCCTTTTTTGAAGAAGTTACACTACCCGCTGTTTCAAAATAGTTTGAGTGCATTTTTTGTGAATAAAAATTGACTCGCTTTTTCACGTATTGCTCCTGTGCAACTTTTTAGTGACTTTCAATAAGTAGATAAAAATAGCAAACTCATCATACAAATGATTTAACCAGTGTATTTTATCGTTGTCTAGGTCATGATCATCCTGGCTTGGAATGGATCACCAAGCGATATTTTTGATGGGGAAGTATTCAAAAGTGCTTTGAGTATCTTCATAACATCTGCTGTGCTTCAATTTGGTCTAGGTAGCAAAAAACTTTCATACACTTGCTCGTACATTTATGCAAGTATCATAAACAGTTATAGTGTGTTATTTTAGATGCAATTGGCTATGTTGAAATGACAGTTGAAGTCAAACCTTAAATATCTTAAGTCCTGAATACTAGATTTCATATTTAAATAACTTATCAGAAATATATATATTTTCAGGAAAAATAAGACTTCGTACACCAAAAAGCTCTATTGGCTTTCTCTAAATATATGTTCTTGAATACTTTTTGTCAAATCTTTGGATGGTTAAGTCTATTAAAATTTTATTTTCTGAAGTCATCAAAACAGTTTCCCTTCCAGCCTACAGTAAACTATTTGCAAATTTCGCATTTACACACACTGCGCACATTTACTATCAGGTAATACTTGAAGAAGTCATCTTTAACTTGTCCTATAAAGAATAAAGTTTATTTGCAATTAATATATGAATCCATTGGAGAACAACTGAGGGTGCAAATTTAAAAAGATGAATTAATCCACCGTTACCATCTACCTACTTAAACCAGTTTTCATTTATGATTCTTCTGCATAATTAGCATGTAATATATGCCTTCGTATTTTTCCATGTGATGTTATATGAGTCATATGAAGTATTATCATCCATTTTTCATGTTGTAGAATTGTTTTAACGATATACTTTATAATGGCTGCAGCTATACTTGATATAATATTTAGCTGGAAGGCAAGCATGAACATGTCTCTGGCAGTTAAAATTAGGTATATATTAAAGGTTATTACAGCGGCTGCATGGGTGGTAATACTACCTATAACCTATGCCTATACGTGGGAAAATCCCACTGGTATTGCAAGGTCTATTAAAAATTTGATAGGAAACGGACAGCATCAGCCTTCACTATACATGTTAGCAGTGGTCGTTTATCTTTCACCAAGTATGCTTACTGCTGTACTATTCCTCTTTCCTCTTTTGAGACGATATCTGGAAAAGTCAAATAGCAAAATTGTAATGCTCATGATGTGGTGGTCTCAGGTATTTACACCTCCAAACTGATTTTGTTCTATTGTATAATTTTCTGGATACATCTTCTGAATCGCTTAAGGTGGTGCCTGGCGCAAACGGTAAGGTTACCCGGTTGGTATTCTGGAGCGCACAGGTTCGAGCCCCGGCCTCTTCACATAATGTGAGGGAAAGGCTGCGCACGCTAATCGACCACCCCCAGAGCCCGGAAAGCCGTGAGAATAGTACCAGATGGGAGACTGTCTAGGAAGTCCTCACGCTTGAGTACGGGAGCCTTCGGCACTGGGTATCCACCACATCTTCTGAATCGCTTAGGTTTTGAAAGCGACTTAAAAACACAGATTTCAGTTACAATTTTTTATTCCACTATATCAGCATTTGCTTTGAGGTCCTCATGCTGAAATCTTCACTTAGTTAATTGTTCTTTTGTGTGTGTTTATATTTATTTAAAATTTGAGGAAAGAAAGGAGAGGGGGGGGGGGGGGGGGGGGGATTGAAACTCGAGTACAAATACGTGTTTTGAGGACTCTTTCAAATAGCTAAGATTCACAAGATCTGAAGATCTATTAGAAATCCTTAATCTCTGTAGTCTTGCCAAATTTATTAATTTTAAGTCACCTATACTCTCAGCCACGTCTGTATGTTGGACGAGGGATGCATGAAAGCGCATTTTCACTCTTCATGTGAGTAACGCTGGTTTTGTTTATGAAATTAATTTGATATGGTCATATGAGGTTAACTGCTGTTACAAAATACAGGTATACAATGTTCTGGGTGCTTCTTATAGCTACAAAGTTGATCGTGAGTTATTACATTGAGGTATGCACTTACTTTATTTGAAGATGCTTTTGTTATTCATACCAGTACACCAAAATTAAGCACTTTATTTGTTCTAAGATGCTTTTATTCATTCATGCTAGCACACCAACATGGGCTATGTGCATTTATTTGTGCATTTCAATGCAAGTCGAAGCCTAAATTTTTTTTTGAAGTTAAATTATCAAGAGAAAGGTGCTTTGGGATGGTTGAAACTAAAGTTATTTTACAGTGTCTATTTATATGTATGGCCGATCAGTTTGGAGATTTTGGTTTCTAACAGTGGGCATAGAGATTGTCGTTTTCACATACCTTACACTGCTTACTAAATAATGGTAGCTGTAAGCATTAATTCCAACTTAACATTCAAAATTCTTTTCAGTACGATATATTGACGTTTTGAAAATCATTTGTGGAAATGGAACAAGTCGAACTGCTACCCTAAATGGTTTTTATTGTGCATTATTTCTGAAGTCTAATAAAGCTATAGCATGATGTTCTTTTAATACTTGGTTGAAAACTCGTGCAAATTGTAAATTTCAAAATTATTGCTGAAATTCTCAATCCAGATTAAGCCTTTGGTTGCTCCAACGAAAGCCATCATGGAGACTCCCATTACAAATTATAAGTGGCATGAATTTTTCCCTAATGGTATGTTTTCTTCTTCTTAAATATACATTTTTTTCATATGAAAATTACTAACAAACTGCTTGCAGCCAAGAACAACATTGGGGTTGTGATTACGATATGGGCTCCAATTATCCTTGTATGATTTTTCCTCCATTTCTACTTCCTATTTCGTAAATGCTCTAGTTAATGATAACTTCTATTAATATATCAATTATAAACCCCACAGGTTTATTTTATGGATACCCAGATCTGGTATGCAATTTTTTCAACAGTATTTGGTGGCATCTATGGTGCATATCGCCGTCTTGGAGAGGTCAGCTTTCTGCCTCAGCTGGCATACATTTTTTCTTCTTCTGTGTTTTCTTTTCTCATTTAATAGTTAGATCAAAGTCGCAAGAACTCGGTTTTGGAACCGGTTTTTAGTGTTCATTTTTCGAGTGTTTCATCAGCTTCGGTAAAAGTTTATGTAATATTTTAATGAAGTAAATCTAATAAATGATTATTGAGCATGTTGAAGAAAATAGTAGCGATTGTACCATCTAAAAAAGCACTAGAATAGAAACACTATGAGCAAAGTACTATACTTGTAAAAACTGTTGGATCTTTTTATCTTTGCATGAGAGGTGGGAATCATAGGGATATCTCCTGTGTCCCATTTTGTGTCCATGTTTTTGTGTCTAAATAGAATTTCCCATATGTTAATACTAATCATAATATTTGAATAATTGGAGTATCGTACCACATCAATAGCATGACCAGAAGATAATAAATGATGAACCTGAAAATAATAAACTATTGTTGTACTGTATTTGAACAAAAGGAAAGGTTAGTCTCAACATTGGGGTACACTCTTCTCTCGTGCATTGTTATCACGTCGACGACTAGTCGACGACAATTCGACCAGTCGGTCGATCAAGTTTGACGACAGTCGACTTGTTCAATTCGACGAGAGTGGGCTTAAGTCGGCCCAAAAACCCTAATTTCTCTGATCGACATCGATAAGACCCAAGACAAGATCGATAACATCGATAGCAAAAAAACCTAATTGCTTCTCCTCGCACCTCGTCGCTGCTCCTCGCCGCTACTCCTCGTCGGCTCCTCGCACCTCGTCGCTGCTAGGTATGTTGATGAAGACTCGGATGAAGAAGCTATTCCTCTTGATGATGAAGAAGTGGAGGATGATTATGGTGTACCATTACCCGATCCAAGCAATGCCCAATGTCGAAGAAGGAGATGGAGATGATATTGAGATAGATAATTTTGCTTGAGTTCATACTCGTTTTATGATCTATTATGGATATTATGAGTATTATTATGTTGTGACTAAGATCTATTATGGATATTTGTTGAATTTGAACTTATTATTATGTTACCTTTGTTGAATTTGAACTTATTATAAATTTATAATTATATCTAATTATATTATATATTTAAGTCTAATAAATATATGTATATGAAAGACTTGTCGACTAGTCACGACTAGTCGGGCGATTTGTCGACTAGTCTTCTAGATGGTAGCGACTCGACTTGGCGTCGTGATAACCTTGCTCTCGTGTTTTACTTTTTCTTTCATGCTCTTTTCTGTTGCTTCGTTTTCTTCTCTTTTTCGTTGATCTTCATCTTCCACAACAGGCAACGGTATTAATGGCAGCTTCTAATTGTAACTTCTCTTGATTTATTCATGGCATTTTTATTTTTATCTTAATTTATATTTAATTTATTAAAATAAAAACCTTTTGTTCATTACTGACCAAAACTGGAAATTTTGACAAATCTCGGACCAGGCTTCACTTAAACCGGTCTGAGATGGCTGGAATTTCGTTATTCCAGCCGAAATCTTACACCATGGTTCAGTTATGGCATTACCTAAGTACATGCTAATGAAGATATTAATTACCCAGCAAATTAAGCATCATTTGTAAACCCTAGCATACGTTTCTGCCAAACACATGCCTCAGGCGTTTGTTACATGATTGTCAGTTTCGGGGTTCAAACTCGTGAATTCTGGTCTCTCAGTCTGAACCATTAATCAACTGTGCCATCCCCGTCGGTGAATATTTCCTAGTTTTAAAATATCTAATCTAATTAGATTATTATAATAATATACTGTACTTGACAGAAGAAATTTGTTTTCGCCATTCTTTTCAAAAATAGTTAAAAAAATGTTTCATCCTTATGAAATTGTGTGCTTGGAATTTGTGGAAATGTTACCCCCCCCCCCCCCCCCCTCCAAAAAAAAAAAGAAGAAAAAGAAATTAAACCTTTTTTTAAGGACATTTACGCTCGTAAATATGTAATAATTTCTAAAAACAAGCCTGCGATTTTTTGTTTTAATGAAGAAGTCTCTAGTTTTAAGCATTCCTTGAAATGAAACGTTCGAAAGATCTTGTTTCAAAATTTCTTGTTTTTTGTTATATGATGAAATGGTGCATGATGACAATTTGTGATGTTTTCAAAGTCATGTCATTTTTTGATTTGCTATACATAGTAATTTTTCAACGCAAGTTACTGGGAACTGTTTGAATTTATTTTTACAAAAACATTTTGCATTTATGTCATTATGATAGCATGTTAAACTGAGACAAACATTGTGAGTAGAGAATGTTCATTGTAATGTGTTTTTGTGCAATTTTAATTACTTCTGTTGTGCATTACATTTTCACTACTTGTTCGTTGGTACTGCTTCAGTTCATTGCATTAATAGTTTGCAAGGTGCATTTTGATTTTAACTATACATGTTTCTGCTAATCAAATTGGATTATATTTATAAAATTGGTAAATTTAATGCATCTATATAATCAAAACATGCTACATCCTCAAAATATTATCAGTTGTGCACCTTTTTTGCTTTGTTAACTCTTGCATTGTAAAAGTGCAAGAAGCTAGAATCGTTGTTGTTGCACTTAGTATGAAGATTTCGGATTTGAATTTATGATGCAACTTACTAATTTTTTTTTGGGATGTATGTGATTTTATAATTTATGAATTTTGGGGGTTTAATTTACAACGTGAAAAGCAAGTATGATAAATAATTAGGGTGATTTTCAAAATATCTTTATGGATATTACTGTAAAATTATTTCCTTTCTACTAGAATTCAAACCAACTAGAGACTTATTCACAGTTAATTATCTTTTATTTGAGTTCAGTTCAGGCCAATTAGAGAATCAGTTACGTACTTGTTCTCTTTAATACTAATCAGATTTTGTGATTATCTGTTATGATCACCTTTCTTGAAGTTTTAAGATTAAAAGAGCTGAAAAGTGAAAAATGTGTAGTGAAGATGTATATAATATTTGTTTGGGTCGTTCTTTGTGATTAAAGATATGGCCAAATATTGATAAATTGTTAATAGAAGATTTCATTTAGATCTAGCTGATCGTTGTTTGGTGTTTATTAAAATATTTAGTCCTAATGGTGCTAAATTTGTTGTTGAATTATGGTCTGAGGCAGGTCTATAATATTTGAAGTCTTGCTTGCTATCAACATATTCTGTTCTATTCAAACACGTTCTACCTTTATTATGCAATAATTTGTGTAATGAAATTGCTTTCAAAATAATTTCTGGTGACAAGATGCTCATTTTTTTTGCAATGTGCAGATTCGATCCTTAGAAATGTTAAGATCTCGATTCAAAATGTTACCAGAGGCCTTCAATAAACGTCTCATCCCTCCTGATAAGTCTGAGGAATCCCAAAAGAAGGGATCAAGGGATTCCGTATCACACAAGTTTGCCGAGGTGATTGCCGTTTAATTTTTACCAGTTTATCAATAACGTATTGGTTCATGCATAGTTTACATGCTGCAGTCTTCATCCTGGTTATGCTTACAAAACTCAAATCATGTCTATAAATAGCTAGTAAACATTAATTTGTGTCACAGTCCATGCAGTGTTGTTGAACTTGTATTTTAGATTTACTAGAACATTTGTTGAATTTCTTACCTGCGTGATTTGTATGTATGATAGCAGTCTATTATTGTAGATAGCTCCCACTAAGATGGAAGTAGCAAAGTTTGCTCAAATGTGGAACAAAATTATCACTAGCTTCCGCGATGAGGATCTCATTAGTGATAGGTAATTGTTTCAGCATCATTCAACAAGGGGGTCAAGTCCATTTAGTGTTAAATTATCCCAAATTAAAAATTTACAACGGTACACAGGGAATTGGGTTTGTTGCTTGTTCCATACTCTGCAGATCAAGATTTAGACAACCTTATCCAATGGCCTCCTTTCTTACTTGCTAGCAAGGTGTTTCTTAATGCATTTTCTGAGCTCTTTGTTAGAGTTTCGACATCTTAATCTGCTGTTCCTTTATAGATACCAATAGCATTGGACATGGCTAAGGAAAGCAGCAAACAAGAGCATGATTTGAAAAATAGACTCGAGAATGATATATATATGAAATGGGCTGTTCGCGAGTGTTATGCTTCGATTAAAAGTATTATTAATCGACTGGTTGCTGGTGAACTTGAGAAAAAGTAATACATCAAGTTATTTGAATTTATTTTTTCCTATGCTTTATCATATTTATTTCAATTATTAAAAATATACCTACAGGGTCATACAAAGTATATTTTTGGAAGTAGACAAGCACATAGCTGCAGACAAAGTAATAACGGAGTTAAAGCTAGATGCTCTTCCAACTCTTAATGAGCATTTTATCAAACTCATCAGTTATTTGGTGTGTATTTCTTTCAATTGTAAATTTCTGTTATTGATTGGATAGAATAACATAAATAAAATCTTTTGCAGATAAAGAATCAAGCTGAGGACAGGGAAAAGGTTGTCATACTCTTTCAAGATATGCTAGAGGTTGTGGCTAGAGATATAATGGATGAACGAATTTCAGGGTACCAAATGCCACCAACTAGTTTTGTTATCTTTGTGCGTACACGAATAGTGTCACATCAAGTGTGTATTATAAATGCACACATATAAACGCATAGTGCATATTCAATGGAAGGGGCTATCGGAACACAAAGTAGTGTAAAAAGCTTGAACACTACGAGGATTGGCCATTCGATCTTTTTGTTTTTACATGGAGGTGGAAATATGAGAGATCTAATAGTTAAGAATCATGTCACATTTTGTGTCCAAATAAATTTTTTCCATGTTCAATAACCTAAACAATTGCTATTTCACCCATAATCCTTGAGGCATCTATGTTTGATCTTAATATGAATTTGAATTAATCGAAAGGACTATGTTGTAGTAAAAATTTGATATTTAAATCTTTCTCAGTTTTTCAACCACATTGCTGTAGGTTGGAGGCTAGTTTTGCATGCCTGTATACACCTGTGTAGTTAAAGCGCTCAGCGGATCCAATGCGACGGAGGTGCAAAAAATTGTAGCGGGGATAAAGCAAGGAAATAACAGAATGAGTCTAAAATAGCATATAAAACAAGTATTTAATGCTTTTACAAATATATAATTGATAAATAAATGGAAAATTGACATTCACCTTAATTATATTTAGTGCATTCTTAATATTTAAATAAAAACATAAGCAAATATTTGTAAACTTTTATTTAGCCTGATTAAATTTAATAGAATTTTATAGTATTTTATGTTCTGAAAAATATATGTTAAAAATTTATATTAAAAAACTAATTTTATAAATCTTATAATGTATAAATGTCATTTTTAAATTCATTTCTTTTATAGAAGATATAGCGGAAGTAGTGGAATACAACTGAAATAATGAGATATATCGAGAATATCAGAGCTTAAAACGGAATGACTATTTCAGAGGCTATTTCAAAATAGCGTAGCGGTAGAAATCCGCTACACGATATAGCGGGGTAATAGCAGGGCATTAACTGCACATGTATGCACATAAATTTATACTTGCACACGTGACACATCCCTTAAAATTCATTGGTGGTTGAGGTTATATTTTCGCAAAATGGTTGACGTATTCTGAAAAACTTTAATTTTTTCAAAACTATATTGTAAATTGCCAGTTTTAAATATATGTTTTCAATAGTTTGTACGATCTTACAATTCTATTATGTGTCAAAAACTTTCGAATGAATCCAAATTTTTGTTAGATGTTCTAAATCATGATAAAATCATATTTGCATATTATTAACTCATTTAGAAACCTTTTAGATGTAATATTTAAAGAAGTTTTAGACTATGGGTGTGTGGAAAAATATCCGACATTTGTACATTACATGCCCCCATGCGTGAGATTCACTTGAAAAGTAGTTGGCTGTTTTTTGATTTTGATTTGTAATTATGACAGGGTTACTCCAAACATCGATAGTGGTCTCGGATTGGATAAGTGGTTGTTGACTCATTGTAAAACATGTTTTTATCACAATTTGTAGTTTAAAATTATTATTATTGGAGTAGTTGCAGCTATCCAGTAGATTTTCTTCTGAAGGTCAATAAATCAATTTAACGATATGGATGACGCTAGAACTTTATTTAAGGCTATTATCAGTAAGATATGACATACATTTTGCACACATATGGAGAGTTCTTTCTAGAATTAACTTTTCTGGTCGTTAGCCATTGCATTCCAGCTTTCTTGAATCGGAACCTTGACGTTGGTCATGAATGGTTAGGTGGGTATTGTTGTCTAAAACTCATAATTAAACATGTAGCAAATTTGTCGCCGTTGGGTTTTAGTGTTACGGAAACGTCATAATAATCATCGGTCATCGCTATAAAGCAAAATTTGATCTGATCAGATTTTGTTTGAATGCTCAAAAAATCCAACTTAAAGACACGAGTAATATTTAAAGCTATCAAATTTGTTTATTGATTGAACATTCTACATGTTAAATTTTGGTGATTTAAATATTATCCAAAGAAGAAAATAATCTGGTTAACTGATCTTCTCAATCAGTTAGGCTATACGTCAAAAGATTTAGGATATTTTGAAAGGAAACAAATTGATTGCAAAATCAATTATTTAATCAATGGATTTAGGAGCGAGGAAAGAAGTCAATTTGTAAGTGCGTTGCTTTTGCAATCTGAAATAAGAAAAGATTTTTGTTGGAGATTAATTCACGCAAGAAAATTTATGAAAACAAAGATTACCATTTTCTATTTAAACCACAATCAGATCACGAATATTTGAAAAGGTTTCGTGATGGTCGAGCGACCATTTTACTTAATCTCCAAGTAATTCCTCATAATTTAAATGAAGACATCCTCATATTTATGTGAATGTCAGAGCATCCACCGTTTTCATCTTCGTCTGTAAACCATAAAATATGCACTCAAATCAAATTAGGGGTTCGAGCGTAAACACGTCTGTGGAAAAATTATTTATAATTATGGGTTGTCTCTCCACTATGTTACCTTAAATTTTGTAATCTAACTCTCATAGTGATTAAAGGCGTGTCATGGTGCGATGTGCGTAGTGTCTGTGCCTTTTTTCATTGTGGCACGACGCACATGAAAAGGCACGACAAATGGCTGGCCTTTTCATCATATTATTGCTTTTTGTTTCTTTTTATTTGTTTTTAAATTTTTATAATCAAAACTACAGAAAGATTAGTATTGATCATATTATGAAGCATTAAAAAAACTTGCAACATCTTTGACAACATTGATTAAATATTCTTGAAAAATTAATGATTATAATAAACGATAACGAGAAAATATATATGATGCATCTGGTACTGATGACGAGTTGTATTTGATGATGACTTGATTTGGGGTGTTGCTGCTAGAGCAGAAAATATGAAGAGGGCTAGATATTCGAGTTGAAGATCCATATCGAGATATTTTTTAGCGTTTAGCTCATTTACAATGAAGAAACAAGTTTAAGTGAAATAGGCGAGAGAAATGTTGAAGCTTATGAATCTGATGATGCATATATTGATTAGAAAGTATAATTACTGAATCGTATCTAGATTTCAAGTTTATCAATAATATTTATAATTATATTGGATTTTGATTTTAGAAAACCATTACATTTAAAATTCTATATATTTATGATATTATATTCGATGATGTTTAGTAAAAATATTAATTTTTTATATCTATTATTATATATACATATAATTTATAATATGAATTTTAAAACGTGCGTAGTAAATTAAAAAGGCGCGTGTCGGCCAAAGAGTTAATAGTTTTTGCTGATTCTAGTATTTCAGATTCTAATATGTAATGACATCTTGGTTTAGGTCATATTGATAAAGAGAGTCTTGAAGTATCAAAGAAGTAAGAGTTAATCGGTGGTGTTTGTTAGTTGAAGCCTAGCTCTTGTAGAGATTATTCTTTTGAAAAAAAAGTACATCACATTTGATTTTAGGACTTGGGAGACCTAGAGCTTTGAAGTTTCTAGAGTATGTTCATTCTTATGTATGAGAATACATCCACTTACATCTTTTGGTGGAGGCGGTTAATTTTATTTATAAATAGTTTCTCACGTACGGTCTGGATCGATTTCTTAAAGACGTAAGACAAAAATATGTACTCAGTTTTGTAACTGGAAGACCTTTACAGGGAAACATTCGAAGAAGAGTTTGATGGTCCTCAAAGTTGACAATAATAGTGAATTTACTTTGTAAGGATTCATTAACTATTTTAGGTCTGAACATCTAGTTATATATTTTTCTATTTCTGTCGAGTCACATTGTTATGGAGTGACGGGGAACGTGTGTCGGATATGAGAGAGAGAGCCATGAGCTTGAGAATGACAACATCCCTTAAAGAGAGATCTCAAAAGAAGTATGGAAAAAGAAGTCGGTTGATTATTCATTTTTTGAAGTGTTTGGTTGTTCAGCTTATGTGGATGATGGTTAAAATAAACATATTTTGGTAGGAAATCGAGTGAAGAAGTATAGATTGTGGCGTAAAGCAACTAAGAGAGTTACGGCGAACAGACATGTGATATTTGATAAATGTCTTTATTGAAGGTGAAGCTTCCATCAAATGATGACATTAGGATGCAAAATTGTCAAACACGTTTAAAATCTTCACATTGTTTTCATATTTGGAGAGATATTGGTTTTTTTGATGATATCATGGTTGATGAAAAGACTGCAGAGGTTTAGACTTTAGTTGGAGCTCAGTTGCAGGGTAGGTCTTTTAGTTTAATTGACTCTATTGTAAGCATATTTGTAGCAATGATTCTTCATATTATGCTTTGAATGTTGTGGAGCTTGTTCTTGTGGAGAAGATTAGAGTAGATAATGTTGAGTATGTCCTCACTTAATTTGGAATCGAGAAGGTAAAGCGCGCTGTTAAATCTCCATTAGTCTCTCGAAGATTGGTATTTACATGTTCGTCTCCTACATTGGATATATTAATTTTTTTGGTACTTTCTTGTGTGCATGTTGTTTATTGAAATGCATATTATTTTTTTCATGCTTGAGAAAAATTTGGAAGTTATGTTTTGGGCCTCACAGCCAAAGCCTTTTCATCTTGAGTTTTGGCATCATGTGGAGTAGACTGAACTTCTTGTTGAGATACAAAGATGAAGAGATATTTTTGTATTTGAATTAAGGTGAAGTGTTAAATTTGAGTGATTCAAATATTACCAAAAAAGAAAATAATTTATCTAATTGATCTCATCAATCAACTAGGGTGTAAATGGAAAGATTTAAGTGTATATTTTGAAAGGAAACAAGTTGATTACCAAATCAATTAATCAATGGATTTATGAACAATGGAAAAAAATCGATTCATAAATTCATTGATTTTACAATATGAAGAAAGAAAAAAATTTATCGCTGGAGATTAATCTACGCAAGGAAAATTATGAAAATCAAGATAACAATTATCTATTTACACTACGATTAAGTCATTGATATTCGAAAATGTTTCATGATGATAGGTTGACTAGTTTATTTAATCTCTAAATAATTCCTTCATTCAGAAGTCTGTTTTTATGAAGACATTCATCTTCATATTTGTACGTCAGAGAGAGCATCCACTATTATCATCTTCTTTCTGTAAACCCTATATTGTTTGCACTCAAATCTGGTTAGGGTTTTTGAGTCAAACAATTGTGTGACGAAATTGGTTGTAATTATAGGATATCTCTCCACTGTGCTATCTATAATTCTGTAATATCTCTCTTTTATTATCTTTTGTCTCATCTTCCTTTGGTGAAATAAAGAATAGTTGTTGGGTCCGTGGACGTAGGCATAACCGAACCATAATAAAAGTTTGTGTTCTCATTGTTTCGTAATGAATTGGCGTGCCGGTTGATAATTAATCAACAAGCTAGATTCTTTCACTGCTTCCACGTCTTTGTATTCCGCTGCACTCTTGAAGTTAGTGTGAATTAGTCATAATTCCGCACATCAGATTTACATCAAAGCAGTAAATTTCGCACAACACTATTTATGCGTACAAGTATATTTTTGACTTTTACTTTCCTGACTTTTGCTTATCCCATTTGCAATAAGCCAAAAT
The DNA here is from genome assembly GCA_030737875.1 of Allium sativum. NCBI lineage: Eukaryota > Viridiplantae > Streptophyta > Magnoliopsida > Asparagales > Amaryllidaceae > Allium > Allium sativum. Next base: position 160,544,252 of record CM060922.1, on the reverse strand, counting down.
ATCCACTGATATGGAGTTCCAGGTTGCCTGTAATTACCAACAACCTAAAATGAATTGAACTGCCAAACCTTGCCTGGCAAAATGTTTCAATATATGTTATTTATTGATGACCTATTGATGTGGTGATCCTAATTTCGAAAGGTAAACCTAAAATTAATTGAAGTTCACTGTGGAGATTGGTCTATCGTATGATTTCCAAATTTTGTAATTCCTATGCAAAATTGTAATTTGAGAAAAATAATATTTGAATAACCATTGTTTTAATGTGGATGTGTTACCTTTTCTGCTCTCAGTTTACTGGATTCAAGCCAAGGAGGCACACAAAATGAGGGGATGTCACTCAGTGATAAAACAAATCAGTTATTTGCTCCAGTTGGTGCAATAAATTTTCCATCACCACCATCGGATGCCTGGACTGAAAAAGTATTTTTGCTAACTGAATTTGACCCGCACATTCATATGTTATTTCAGGGACCACTTATGCTATTCTGCAATGCCAGTGCTCTAGAATATTTTAACATTTTTGCATTCATGAATCCATCTGGTCATTATGATCTTGAAATAGTGAACATGCATACAATAAAATTTATGTGCATCCCGGAACTCAGCATAGCTATTTACTGATTTTAGATAAAGAGGCTTCATCTGTTGCTTACTGAGAAGGAATCTGCTATGGATGTTCCTTCAAATTTGGAAGCTAGAAGACGCATGTCATTCTTCTGTAATTCTCTATCTATGAATATGCCGAAAGCACCGAAAGTTCGGAAAATGCTTTCATTCTCGTGAGTCCCTTATTCTTTTATGGCATGCAAGACTTTATTGTTATCAGCATTGCATATGGTTACCCACCCAAGTTACCTTGCGTTGTTATCCTGAGTTTGAACCTGATAGAATAATAAACAGAATAATAAAAACAAATACTTTGGCATAATCAGTGTAAGCAAGGAAAACAAGTTATTGGAAAGAAATTGCTTACTGGACAGAGACTGTTTGAGGGGCAAAAAATTTCATTTTGGCAGACGCTGTTAAGTTAGTTATTATGTTTGTATAGGGTGTGGAAGTGGCTCGGTACAAGCAGCTACTGGATGCTTATGTGTTAATTAACATGATATTTTATAGGGCTGTCAATTTCACATCCGACCCGAAACCCGCACGGAATTTAGCTGGTTAACCCGACCCGTTTAGTTGGCGGGTCATTCTCGGGTCAACCCGAATTTGACACGTTTGTAAATGGGTGTATTTAGGGTTGACCCGGTAACCCGAATTTGACCCGTCAAACCCGATTATATGATGTATCTCTTCCACATCTTTTGTGTAGGCTGTTAGTGTTAATCTTTTATGTATGCACTCTGTATGCTCCTATATTCTTGTGTAAGCTGTTATGTTTTATTAATTTATTCTTGTATGTTGTTAGTTATATTTAACTTATAGCAACTGTATCTCCTCCAAATTGTTAGTCTTTTATTTATGTAGTATGTTCATATATTCTTATGTATGGAGAATGACTTTGGGTATGGTGATTTCATGATTTATATGTGTTGGTTTCTTGTTGATGATTTTATAACTTGTTGCATGTTGGTGACTTGGTTCTTTTACTATTTATATTAGTGGGTAATATTTGCTAATGGGTCAAACGGGTAAACCCGACATGACTTGACCCGTTTAGTTAAACGGGTTACACAAGTTGGGTCGGGTCAACCCGTTTATAAACAGGCCGGGTTAGTGTTGGGGAAAAATGACCCGTTTAATAAACGGGTTGACTCGACCCATTTATAAATCAACCCGAACCCGACTTGGCCCGACCCGACACGACCCATTGACAACCTTAATATTTTACTTATTATTTTACTCATGTGTTAACTGTATTTTTGGTTGTCTCTGAACGCAGTGTCTTAACTCCCTACTTTAAAGAGGATGTCCTTTTTTCTTTGCGTAATCTGAATGAACAGAATGAAGATGGAGTCTCCATTCTTTTTTATCTACAAAAAATATATCCAGGTATTTTTTTGTTTGGCGATGGTTCATGTTGGACATTAGTAGTGCCATCACTTGTACGTGTGCTCCCATTACAACTATTTCAAATCAACACACACATTACAGTGCATCTACCATACCGTATTAACTTCTGTTTATACATCCACTTTGTTAGGTTATATGCATTGTTTTAAAAAACTCGACTAGATGAGCGGCCTGAGGCAATGAAAATAAAACGGCTTTATGCTCTCTTAAAAAGGCCTCTTACCTTTGAGGCTTATAACTCTGAAACTTGAGGAATATGAAGCGTACAAAACGTACGCCACACACTTCAAACTGCTGAGGCATGCAGCTCATCTTTTTTACCATAATTGTAAATATAGATGCTAATAGAAGATGTCAAGCTTCAGTTATTGGCATGCATGATTCAAATTGATATGATTAAGATTGTTTTTGAGACAACAATTCTGAGCTACGTAATGGTATTTCTCTACTGCTGTTTAAATGAAAATTCTGTTTTTTCATCATTGAACCTCTGAATAAATTTGCGGACCGATTCACATAAGTAGAAGGGTAAATAAATTAAATAATAATTTACATGATTTCTTGTAATAGAGATAAATCCCACTAGAATCGATCAAAGATCATTTTAATTTTTTTAGATATTTTTTGAAATCATATAGGAAAAAGGGGGAAAAAAATTTAAAGCTGAAAACCAAGTACGATTCTCGAAAGATTGAATCATACACATACACTCACACACACACACACACACACACACACACATATATATATATAATATAAATATACATACAAACATATGTGTGCGTCATCAAACACTTAATTTAGTTTACTTTTTTTGGAAATGATTTTCATTTATTTATGGTTTTATTTTTTATACTTTTATTTTATGAATGAACAACAAAGAATACTTATGACTAAACTTTTTAAATATAAGTGTTTACATTTTTAGTTATTGACAATTTGTATATGAGTAATTGTTTACTTTTATATATGATCGGAAAATAATAATAACAAAGCAGTAAAAACTTGCATCTGTTACGCCTCAACGTTTTGAGGCTTACGCCTCGCTCGCTAGCCGAATAACGCCACATGAATCTTTGTTTATATGTTCATCTCTTGTAATGACGTGGCACCCTATTCAATTATGAAAATGTTAACATATTAAATTTGTCTTGTGAGGTGCAGTGAGCTATTCCATTACCTAATTTTAGTATTATGTGTGTACAATATGCTTGTTTGTGTGTAATTTTCCCTGGGTTTTTGATATATGTAGACGAATGGACCAATTTCCTTGAGCGCGTTAAATGTTCAGAACATGAAACATATAGACTAGGTGAAGACCTGAAAGAGGATCTTCGTTTGTGGGCATCATTCAAGGGCCAGACTCTTACTCGAACAGGTACCTGACTTATATACCAGTATTGTCATTTTTTATGAGACCAGACTAAATCAGTTGAATTTGCTTTAAACGTTCTGACATGACTGTATATTAAGTTGCGGAATGTCATTTCCCCTTTTAAATGGTTAGCCAAGCCTTCTCATGTTGTTAAAAGAAACTATGTAGTCATTCTTTTTAACTCCTTTTCACTAAAATTAGTAGGATATCGCATGTTTGCGATGTGATTTCTTGTTTTTTTAAAGTATAACTTTGCGTGCCCACGTGCACACGCACTTTCTAAATTCATTGTGTTGCCAAATTCGGTTACTAATGTTGATTCTCTTTTTCTAACTTCTAGTGAGAGGTATGATGTACTATCGCAAAGCGTTGGTACTTCAGTCCTTTCTTGACATGGGTAAAGACGAAGGTATTCATTAAACCTGTATATACATATTCATTTTCCTTTATTATCATATATCATTTGTAAATTCAAAGACAATCTGTAATTCTTAATCAGATCTTATGGATGGTTACAAAGCAATTGAATCTACGGCCGATGATAGTTCGGTAAGGTCTTTGTGGACTCAATGTCAGGCTGTTGCTGATATGAAGTTCACGTATGTTGTATCGTGCCAACAATATGGAATACAAAAGAGATCTGGTGATGAACGTGCACAAGATATTTTGAGGCTCATGACCACGTATTGACTACATCCTCTTCTTCTCCTTTCTCTACACATTTGCATGCATGCATATGCCAAACGCGCGCATGCACACACACACATGTATATTTATGGAAATGGCTATTTAAGCACAAGAATTTGACACAAATTGAGGGACACAAAGTCTCGTCCGTTGGATCACTTTGTCCTTATATGAGGGGTGCAAATCAGGGGGCAACCCAATGGTTAAGATTTTATGTCATTGAACTTGTGTCAAATTTTTGTGTTTAAAAAGAGGGGCCATCAACGGTCCAGACCTGACAAAGAAATTAGGTTTCGGACCATGGACCAAAAGAAAAAAATTGAATTGCATCATTTTTTTAAAAAGAGGGACCTTGCAGACATGTGAAGGAATATCAAAAAAATTAGGGAAAAAGAAAACAAATCGCATCATTCAAGCGTGGAAAAAAAATCGAACCTTGCAAGCATGTGAAGGAACAGCCGGATTAAAGACAGAAAGCAGTTATATAACATCTTTTTTGGAATAATGTATCAAATCAAAAGCATTAATCATTCGAACATGAAGCAATAGTAGAAAATTGAATGATGAGATCAATTCAAAAGGTCATAAATAGCAGTAATTCGAGAACATGCTTACCACATCGAACAAACTCAATTTATAGCTTAATCAGTTATAAAGAGATTGCTGGCTTTCGTCTTCAGAGCGTTGCTTTTCTGTTTCTGTTCAATATTGGAGATAGAATGGATTAAAAAGAAAAAGGAGGGAAGGAAAGAGTGTGTTTGTTTTTTTGGGGGGGTTGTGGAGGGGGGGGGGGGGGGGGGATGGAACGTTTTTAAGGGTTGAACGGGAGGGAACTACGGTTGGGCTTGGTTCTGGTTTTTTTTTTTTTTTTTTTTTTTTTTTTGAATTCACAATTAATATTTCAGGTGTTTTATATTTGATTGTTATTTAAGGTGTTTTATTCGAATTTAATCTACTTAGGCATGTTGGGCTGATTGCGTGAATTCACTATAACTCTTGCACAATTTTATACAAACTACTGAAAATAAAACATCTGAAATTTACGTAATCATCCGGAACTAACAAAATTATAATTAACCAAAAACAAGGCCAAAACTGAGTTCACGAACCTTCACACTCTGAAATTAAGTCCTGAATATGTCAGAAACCTCATATTTTGCTGTTTAATTTGATTTTATCGATCTACTCATTGAAGTGTTTGTCATAGGTGCGAGAGCATACATTGAGAAATATTAGTTTCCACCATTTGCATACATTTTCTGGGAAGGGTTCAAACATTGATAGGTTAGCTGTAAGCAATACAAATATGGTTAAGATATCAGTTCTCTTTTGTTTTAATAGATTAGTGAACAAAGGTGAAATGTAGATGACGAAGTATTTCTTATCAAGGATAAAAAATAATGATAATATTTTTGTTGGGAGCATTGTTGTCAAAAATCTTAAAATTCTACGATTTGAATCCTGTTTTAAATCGAATCTCTCCCTTTACAATTCGATTTATATTCCGATTCAAAACAAGCTAATGCTACACATTAGAAATATCAATCAATTCAAATTAATATATTCAATATACTTATTTGGGGTCTACAATTTCAATTTTAATCATTTAAAAACAAATTAAAATGGAACAAAAGAGAAAATGGTGTTTTAAGTTAGATGAAGAAGTTTAAACATCAAAATCTAAGTTCAGTGCGTGCAAACTTTAAAATATATGTTTTTTAAATCCACGGTTTACGATTTAAATCTCGTTTTGATTCATAGTTTAAAATTTATGATTTACAATTTGAATTTCATTTTGAAAACCTTGGCTGGGAGTGTGGAATAACCACTTGAAGAATCTTTTGGATGTAACTCAATTTTGAAACGGAAAACGTTTACATTCAAATGCGTTGACTCAAATTTGAAACGAAAAAGGTTTGCATTGAAATGCGTTGACTTTTGGATGTAACTCAATTTTGAAATGGAAAAGGTTTGCATTGAAATCCATTGACTTTTATTTTTTTGAATGAAGTTTGTGATATTTGTGATAACAAAAATGTGTGGGAATTGGGTTGGAAAAAATGAAAATTTTCAGACGAGGCAAAGTGAATGAAATGAATTTGATAACATTTTGCAATGGAAGGTGATTTAGTGGGTGTTATCGAGTTTAGTTCCATTTACCTTTCCCGTTGTTGGACATCATGAACATATAAACCTACTGGCCGCTGGCTTCTTTCATCTAATGAAGGGATATATGCATTAGATGTAAGATTTACATTTGGGTGCAGTAGAAGGTGCTTTAACTGTGCAAAAAGGGTAGAGTTAGCAACAACGTAAAACCTTGCATGTTAGATATAAGGATTGAGTTTTGGAAATTCAAATTCATTAGATAATGGTAATTAATTATTTACTATAATCTATTAGCACATAAACGAACATTTGTGAAATAATTTATAGGAAAGATTAAAGCAACTATGATTTTGGTTAGTATGAAAATGATGTAAACAGAGTAGCTGACGAGCATTGATTTGTAGTGGGGTAAAGGAGGTTGCTCACTATTAGGATTGTTTTGAGCTCAGAAAGAAAGGAGGAAAAAACATGAAACAATGAGAGCGGAGGAAAGGAAAATAAGGTCAATATTGTTTTGTAAAAATGGAGCTATGTTATTCTTCCCTTGTAAATTTTTTAGCTATATTAATTTTTTTTCTTTACATCTAACCCTCCCCCCCCCCCCCCCCCCCCTAATAAGCAAAAATTGAAGCGACCGAACTTCCCCGTGAAGGAAAGCCGGGATTGAGTTGAGAACACGACTAATCATAATACAAACAGAAGAACATTTCATTGCTTATTACAACAATTCCATCAGAATACAAGAATATACAGAGTATGAATAAATATTACACATCATAAAATATCAGAGATTAATGTACATTACATAGCAGCGGAAAATAATACAAAACACAACTAAAAGAGATAAACGGATACAGAGCTTTCCGATTATCATTCCAGCTGTAAACCAGGATCTTATGAATATAAATCTGCAAAACCAAACCTACTAGCTGCCCGTGTGAGAAATAGGGGCACCCAGAGTTTAGGTTAAAACAATAAACTCCAGATCAGTCATGTGACTGGTGTGAGAACTAAACAGTTATTTAAAACTTTACTTTAAAAGAGAGTAAACCAAGGGAGCACGCCGGATAACACGGAACATGTTACCTCCCAAGAATATTAGTGCAAAAATAAACAACGCAATGGTTTTTGGAAAAATGAAGCTATTATAAGATCCAGGTCCCATCACGCAATGCAACGCAAGTCGGACAAGGTTTTCCCTTATAATAGCCAAACATGCTTGGTACGTTTAAAACAAATCATTTGATACTATTATAGTGTAAAGTGTATGAAAACAACTTTAAATATAAATGTATCAATCATAGGCGGCATGCGTACCATGTGTCATGTCGCCAATACTAGGCTCTACAATCAAAATCGAAAGGTCACGTATTGGAAATTGGATTTCCGTCATGAGTCGAGGCCAGGGATGACTCCTCTCCACTTCGAGACACTAGCCAATGTCTCAGGACTACACACTTTGGGTAACCCTGGATCGGTTGGGTCGGTCCTCCATTACGTTTGAGGATTGGCAATTCCTGAACACACGTTTTCCGGTCCTATCGGACCTATCCATCGGCTCCGTAGAGACCGATATAACCGAGACGCCTCGCAATCCAACAACCACATAGGTAAAAATAATATAAATGTCAAGGCATGTAAAACGCTGACACCACCCATAGCTAGAAAGAAACGTGGTGTTCTCCCAATGGTCCGATCCCTTTTTGATTCATACCGAGGTGTGAGACTCGCGAATTAACGTCATACACAAAGCTATGCTGTATTAAAGCCGTGCTTTGATCATCAACCACAAGACTTTGCTTTTCAATAAATGCCTTGATCACTGCATTTCAGCATGTCACACAGGCAATTCACGCCATGCAACTGATGTCTATCAATATATAATCTCTGAGCTCGTACATCTCAGAGAAAAGCGTTAAGCAAGAGAATAAATTCTCCGCCGCCAAACAGATATATATTTAATAGAAATCAATCAACACTGAATAAAATCCAATGTCAGACACACATCCATTTACAAGTTCGTTCTGGGTCTGAGCGAAACCGGAGGTACCTTATTCCTCGTCCCGTATGTCCAATACAGGAGAGAGGTTCACGCATCTCCGTCGATCTCCAAATACGTCTAGACAATTACCACTTATTACCTCGTCTTGGGTGTACAGCCTAATCAAGACATCAATAATCATCCAAACGACGTGAAGACCTCCGGTCTTCAACCACCATCTTCATCGTCGATTTATCGTCGAATCAGTTATTCAGAATGGGTATAAACCCGACCTTTCTGATTAACTCGCGTATATCATAAACAAGTGCTATAAAAACACAACATACGCCTCATTTCAATTCTGAATATTCTTTTATTCAAATATTCACATTCTTTGGAAAAGGTTTCCATTAATTTTATCAAAGATAAATTCTTTAAATTTATTCTTGAATCTTCCTTTGGATATCATTTCAAATCATGTTGAGGTTTTCCAAACTAGTCGGGATTAACGAACCACACCGAAGTAATCATTTTATTTCCCAATCCCAACCTATTCGTCCCATGGAGCAAACTGGTAATACTCCATATCTAACCCCACGGTTTTATCGGTAAATTTAATTACCATTTCCCGTTTAAATCTAATTAAAGATTTAACTATCGCTTGGAGCAAAACTGGTGATACTCCACTCTCGATCTTTTCCCGAATTTGATAATTTAAATTATCAATTCGCATTTCAATCTAATTAAAGATTAATTAAAACTCCACTTAGTTTTAATCTTCCCAAAAATCAATATTAATGATTATTTGACTTTGGAAACACAAACATGCCGCATCGACAATCTACACCGTACAATTGATTTTTGCCGATATAGATTTAGCAGAGATCGACCAAACAGTTCGAAATATGATGACAGACATGTAATCCTGCCTTTAACTGGGTTAAAGAACTAATGTCATTTAAAACACAGTTCACGATAAACCCAAATTATATTCCATTAATGGAATCTTCACGGAAAACAAATCAATATATAATCGATATCAATTTCCGTATCCGACTAATAATATAAATGGAATAACGGCAAAGCCTTTTAAATTTCATATGTATTAACAATCTTCCTCCACAGAAGTTCTCTTCGATTATTATTAATCGAATTCTATTCAATTCCAATTTAATATGTTAAATTGAAAAACTTTACTTTGGAAAATTCCAGTTAAATCTTAATAAAAAGTTTTATAAATCCCAAATCACATTTCACTGTAAATTGGGTTAAAGAACGAATGTCGTTAAAACATAATTCACAATAAACCCAATTCACATTTCATTTTCAATTCCAATTAAATGTTAATTAATTGGAAACACTAATAATCTTAATTAAAAGATTTATTCTTTTCACACGGGGTTCCAGAACAGTGTTATTGAAGACGCTATTCACGACAAACCCAAAATCACATTCCATTGTTAATCGGGTTAAAGAATAAATGTTATTTAAAACACCGTTCACGATAAACCCAAAAACAAATTTCAATTCAATTCCAATTAAATATTAATTATTTGGTAACTTCATTAAATCTCAATTAAAAGATTTAATCTTTTCTCAACTAGTTTAAGAACAGTGTCATTTAAAACACAGTTCACAACAAACCCAAAATCCAATTTGTTATTAAATACAAGGCTTTGAATAGAAAATAGATCGGCTTATATTCAATATCAAATTCTGAAACCAACAAATATCGTATTGGAATAACGATATATATATCTTCCAAATTCCTCTACAATATCCGTATAATCACGGAATCCAATATCGAAATATTCCGAAGATAATTTCGATTCAAATCCATTCCAATTCATATATTGGAAATTTCGGTTATTTTTAAAACCATTTCAAATCCAATTTAATTATTCAAAAATATTGGATTATAATTCTAGTTTATAACTAGTTCATTTCGATAAAATATATTTTTATCTTTTCAAATATGGAATTTTTTATCCCAGTTTTTTCCAAATCATTTATTATGGTTTTATACAAGTTATTGATATTTTTAATAATTTTATCAAGGCCCGTACAGTTAATTTCCATAAACGTTCATCGAACTGCACTTACAACGACCTTTTCTAAATTTGATTTGGACATGATTCCAAATCCAACCGTTAGATTTCAAATCTCTAATATTCTTTGAAAAACTCTTTTCGATACGATCCTAACGGTTGGGAGAATCCGACGGTCGGATCTCCCGTAATGTCCGTTCGAAGTCAATGGTCGAAATTCGCGAACTGCTGTGGCGCGACGCGTTCTATTCAGGCCAATATATATATATATATAATACATATATTTCGTCGATTTCCTTTCAAAACGTATTTTATAAATCGTTTTAAATCCGTTTTCAAAACGGTTTCAACTTCATATTCAATTTTAAATCAAAATTGAATATTCCAGATCATTAACATATAAATGATAGTATTTTCAAAACATTAGATTTTGAAATCACTTCCTTTTAAATATTCATTATAAAAATGAATAAAATCGATATAAATATCGTTCACGTCAAAATGGCGTCAATCTAATCAACACGGCTATATATATTTAAATATATTCGTGTCCATCCCAAATCGACATCAAAATCATATTTTGATTCTTTTCTGAATATCGTTTTAAAATAGTCATTATTTTTAAATATTCGTTATTTTAAGATACTCATTCTTTCTGAACTGGAATCAGACACAGTCAATTACCATATAATTTGATTTATATGGATTTCATACACTCATGTACACAACAACAATCATAAACAATCAACCATCATCCAAAGTGCATTCTACACTGCATAAGCTTTATATTTAACGCTTAACACGGCCTGTCATTCAATCGATCGACATACAGCTAATTATTGGGACTAGTGTATGTTATATATCATCACAATACCCGTGTGGGGTTTCAATCAACAAATAATGAATTTTATTTGTGCAGTTGGGCGATGTGTAAATTTTTATTGTCCTAATCAATATCAATCAAATGTGTGTATATAAACAAATCGTCCGATTTGTTTATGAATATTTATTTTATTTATATACACGTTAAAAATTATATTTTTAACGATAAAATATTTATTCTGTTTATTTACACAACAAAAATGATATCTTTATTGTTTTAACATATTTTAGAAAATTTTGGCGGCATAACGGTGTGATACTAGAACTGGGATAAGGTCTAGCTTTATCCCTCGCCTAATAATGACGCACGTCATACACAAACCAAATTCTAATCAATTCGTTCAACCAAACAACCAAATCATCTAATCAAATAATCCCATCAACCAAACAAACAAGTCGTCCATGGTTTTTGAACGACGATGTCGGGTGCTACTAAGCACCTCTGCATCCTAGTATATATGTATAACTATAAAATAAAGTGCGAAGTTCTCACCTTTGGGATCCACTCCATCATTCTTTATTTCTGAACTGTTCGGATTTTGTTTTGATTTCAGTCCGTTCCATCGCACTCCTTTTCACGCTGTTCATAGTAAAAATCATATTTTTATCGCTTCACTCAAATAAAAATCACATTTTTATTTCTCTACTCATATAAAAATCAAAATTTTAATTTGCTATCATATAAAAATTATATTTTCACCATGTTAATATATATATATAAAGATGTCACTTTAATCATATCACTATTTATATAAAAATCGAATTTTTCTTCGCTACATGAATATATAAAAATGCCAGATGAGAGGAGGAGAAACATTTTAGTTCCAATCTTCAAGAATAAAGGAGATATTCAAAGTTGTACAAACTATAGAGGAATTAAGCTTATGAGTCATACAATGAAGCTTTGGGAGGGAGTTTGCGACCAGCGTTTGAGGAGGTTGACAAGTGTCTCTAGGAATCAATTTGGTTTTATGCCTGGAAGGTCAACCACTGAGGCGATTTTCTTGGTTAGACAACTTGTGGAGAGATATAGGGAGCAGAAGAAAGATCTCCACATGATTTTTATTGACCTAGAGAAAGCTTATGACAGAGTGCCGAGGAGAATTATGTGGTGGGCGCTAGAAAGGAAGAGAGTGCCATCAAAATATATTACCCTTATTAAGGATATGCACAAGGGGGTTGTGACTAGTGTTAGGACATGCGATGGTGAGACCAGAGACTTTCCAATTAACATAGGATTACATCAAGGTTCGACTTTGAGCCCCTATATTTTTGCATTAGTGATGGATGAAATCACAAAAGATATACAAAGGGAGATTCCTTGGTGTATGCTCTTTGCCGATGATGTTGTGCTGATTGATGAAAGTAGAATAGGGTTAATCGACAATTGGAGTTGTGGAGGGAGACCTTGAAATCAAAGAGTTTCAGGCTTAGCAGAACTAAAACAGAGTATATGAAGTGTGAGTTTAGCAGTGTCAGGTCAGATGACGGAGATGTTACCCTGGCCGGTAGAGTAGTACCCAAGAAGGAATCGTTTCGATACTTAGGATCTATGTTGCAGTTTGATGGAGAGATTGATAAGGATGTTAGTTTTAGAATTCAAGCGGGATGGGTGAAATGAGGACTAGCATCTGGCGTTCTCTGTGATCGGAAGATTACTCAGAAGCTTAAATGAATGTTCTATAGGACAACAATCGGGCCTGCAATGTTATATGGTGCAGAATGTTGGCCTACTAAGAGGCAATACGTCCAGAAGATAAGCGTATCAGAGATGCAGATGCTGCATTGGAGCTGTGGGCATACCAGACGAGATCATATTAGAAATGAGGATATTCGGGAAAAACTTGGAGTTGCACCTATTGAAGAGAAGTTAGTCCAATACCGCTTGAGATGGTTTGGACATATCCAACGTAGACCATACGATATGCCTGTACGCGTTGGAATTCTAGGCCGCACCGAAGGCCCAAAAAGAGGTAGAGGTCGACCTAAAATGACATGTAAGGAGATAATAAAGAGAGATTTAAGTAACTGGAGTTTATCGGAAGAGCTGGTAGTGGATACAAGTGCATGAAAATTGACAATTCATGTACCAAGACCTTAGGTTTTTTTTTTTGAGACTTTATTTCACGTTTACTGAACCTTTTTATTTTTTATTACCATTTTAGATTTTATCTCACTTTTATTGAACCTTTTTACTTATTACTATTATTTAAAAAAAAACCTTTATCAGACGACTTTTTATTTTTTTGGTTATTTTAAACCCTTTATATATATTATTATCATCATTATTAATTTTGTTTTATTTTAATTTTGGGTTCCATTTCTAGCCAAGCCCAACTTATTTGGGATATATGGCTTTGTTGTTGTTGTACATGAATATATAAAAATCAAATAACACCGGGACAGGAGACTGACCTAGGAAATCCGCTCGCGCTTGAGTACGGGAGCCTTTGGCACTGGGTATCCACATGAATATATAAAAATCAAATTTTTATAACTCTACTTCATAGATAAAAATCTTATTTTTATAATGTTGTTCATACTATAAAAATCCTTTCTTCATTCACTATGTGCATGTATAAAAATCAAACCTTTTCTCTAATAAAAATATAATCTTTTCTATTATATAAAAATATAATCTTTACTCTATATAAAAATATAATATTTTCTAATAAAATCTAATCTTTTTCGATTTACAAAATCTTATCTTTTAAACAAATAAAAATCAAAACTTTAAACAAATAAAGATCTCGCCTTTAAACAAATAAAAATCATATATTTTCAGTTTTTTTAAAATCATATATTTTATCATATAAAAATCCTCTCTTTTTATTATTACAAATCATTTCTTTTTAATGCTATAATATATATAAATAAATCAAATTTTATTTTCTTACAAGATTAACAAAATTAAATATATAAAAACTCACCATTTGGTCGAAATGGTGCTCGATGTCGAAGGAAGGGGGTAGTCTTGCTCGAATCAGAAGGGGAGAGGAAGGAGAGGGGCGGTCGGGGCATGTAAGGGATTGCGCGCCAGATCGGAGGCGAGCCCTAGGTGGCGGGCGGCGCGTTTCTTCAGACATGGGGACTAGGGTGTGGGTCTGGAGATGGAGGGGAGAGAGTGGAGGTCAGAGCTGCGACGGACGGTGGCGGCTTGGAAGAGGGATCGCGACGAGGTTCCTCCGTCGTTTTGAACGATCAAGTGGGGGATGGGGTTGACCAGGTATATGGAAGGGGTGAGTATATTATATAATTAATTTAATATTTTAATTCGAGAGAAGTAACTTTTCCGTTCAAACCCCAAATCGAACCCAACGACTGTCGCCCCTAGCTAATTACCTCCATTCTGAACACAATGGGATATGTTTCGTAAGCCAATTCGACTGTTTCGAATCAGTTTCCGCTAAGTTTAAAATATAAATCATTATATTTTAAATTCAAACGCACATTTTAATTTACGGGGACCACATACTGACTCTAAAAATTCCAGAAAAATAATTTCTAGCTTCGAATTGATGATACGGTACTAACAAAACTAATTTCATCAAATTTAAAGACCGTTAAAAAAATGGCCATTTTCTGGTTGATCCAAATTGACTGAAACTGTCAAAACACGTTTTAGTTCGCCATGCTCACATATTAATCCCAAAAATTATGAATTTTGGAATCTAGCAATAATTTGACATCGCGGATCCAACAAAAGTGGTTTCGTCAAAAACGGAGGTTGTTAGCAAAATTCTCATTTTTAATGATTATATTTTCCATAGCGACTATTCTGAATTTTCAACTGGGCATAGCTTTTTGTCCCCGCTATGAAATTTTGATTTTTCGGATTCGTTGGAAAGATATCTTCAATTAGATTCTAATATTTTTGGTTTCACTAAAATCTGGTTTATTTTGAATCCTGTACATTCATTTGAAATTTGAAATCGAATTTTCAAACTACCACACTATTTTCAATTCCTTTTGTAATTAAAATAAATATTTATATTCTAACGTCGATTCAAATAAATATATACGTTCTAATTCTATTCAAAATAAATTTCTCGTCGTTATTATTTAAAATAAATCATTTTAAATATTCAAAATTCATTAAAATTGTCAAAATAAAAATTTTAAATTGGTTCTGATTTTCCGGGTTGTTACAAAAATGATAGTCCCTTTGATAGTTTTTTTAAATGATTCATGAATATGATTTTTTTTTTAAATATATTAAATAACACATTCCCTTTTTTTATGAATGCAACCCCCATACCTCATTAGGTGGTGTTGCCTAGTAGACCCTCACGCTCTATTCAGTAGGTCGAGCGTCACTTGCGGAGTTGTGTTACATATGCCTTCAGGCATCTATCTTCTGTTGGTGGACATTAAATTAATGAAGTAAACAATATATTCCCCTGTCTTGGTTGGTACATCGATCACTTAGTAAGTTCTTGGTGCATCATTTGTGCAGTAAGTCATTGATAAGGTTATACTCTTGCACATTTTTGTGCAGTAACCTAGTTTGCCACATCTTATTCCATCCATTGGTTCTAAGCTGTTCGTTGCTACCTTGTTTGTTTCTCCAACTCCTGTTGACATGGTTGCGGTCGTTCATGTACCTTCTTTGTTGGTGCCACTAGTTATGCCTGTTAGTTTCTTGTTGTTGTCACATATGTTATTGTCTCTTACCCCACTCCCCACCCCCTAAATGTTTATCGTTGCCTATTCCTCCTCCTTTAAGCACTCCTCCTTTAAGCACTGTAGATATAATTGCTGACCATTCGTATGATTATGTTTTTTTTCATTATTTTATTGTGAAAAAAAACATGAAAAATGAAAAATCGGAGCATTTAATCATGCAAGAGTCAAAAATTAACAAAAATAACAAAATGAGCATGACTTGATTTGGGCATGCCCTTGATTCTTTGTACAAACCAACAAGGCAAGAGAGGTACCATGCGATATTATTCGTCAAATTTGAATATTTTGAACTGCATTTTTTGTTTCTTTTTGATTTGGTAGGATATAATTATGAATTTGTGTCCGAGGAAGGTAATGATTTAAGATGTTCATTCTTTGTGTAGTTTTTTTTTTAGTATACTCTAGGAGAATTCGATAGACTGATAAACTTTTGAGGGAAATTAAGTTGTATCTGTTTATTTTAATTCATACACTTATAATTCCCGAGTGCTGTTTTTTTGTGAGAGGTGCCTGCAAGGCAGAGATCGAACCTTAGTAACCAGGCCTAGGCACTCATTTCCATTATGTCGCATCTGCGGAATTTTTTGCGTGTAGTTTGCTGTCAACACAATTTGGCATTATTTATACATATTTTTTTAGAAGAAAAAACGTTTAAATAACCAAAATTAGAGAAAAGTTGACTTTCTCCGGTGGCTCATAAAAACAGTAACAGTTGAAAAAGCACACCTGCAACTGTGGCATACCACAAAAAACAGAACACACATCTAACCCAAAAAACAACCGAAAAACCCAAAAAAACAAACACAGCAGGCCCCAGTCCCAAACTAGGCAATCCCACCAATAACAAAAACAAGCCTACGGGTGCTAAAACAAGCAAGCCCTAGTACCATCAACAAAACACCGAACCACGGAAGTAATGCAAATCCAGTCAACAATGTTGCAACCATCAAGCTCACAAACAAGATAGCTCTGCACACAACAGCCCTGGGTACCTGCCACCGCACCTGCTCCTGAACCCGAATCAGCCAAAACTGAAGGTCCTAACCAATTCAGAAACATCGAGCTCCAGTACACTAAACACCAAACCCGTAGCCTAAAGAAAAAACTTGCACCCACACACTAAGTCAACCCACACCCGCTTGGGTCCGAGCCCTCTAATAACAGAAAAGGCAAAGGCCAACTACAGGGACATGGGACCTACGTTTCCCACGAACGGTCGGCCTTTAAACGCGAAGAATATATCATGCTTAACCTTGCGGATGATAGACGAAGATTGCATTGGCGAATCATCGAAAACCGCCTTGTTTCGAGAACACTATGGATGCCAACAAATAAGGCAAGGTAAAAGACAGTGAAAGGTGGATCGAAAATCCTTACTAGACCTTCCATTTCACTAGGAAAGGAAAATAATCAATAAGTGAAGTTGTGTTTGTGCTTAGGCCCACCAGGTCCGCGAAGAAAGACCAGACGGTAGAAGCGCATTCCCTGGATAAAAAGAGATGGGAAGCCGATTCCATGTCCCTGGATTTTCAGCACTTGCACCTAGATGTAAGAGGGATACTGATCCTCATGAGGTTAAATCTAGTGGTATTCCGGTAGGAAGAATTCTCCACATAAAAATGGAAATCTGAGAAGGAACGCGGTAGTCACAAATAAAAGAAAATCCGGAATTCCAGCAGACACTTGAATTTAAGCTGAATTCCAAGTAGTCCTAAGAGAGAAAGGACCCACATTCCAGCTGAAATCCCGGCTGTGGGAATCGAAAAAAATTCCACTGATTGCATATGTTTCCACGTCTCACTAACATAAGATGAGGTTCTGGAGAAATTCGATTGCAATAAGCAACAGTGCTTAGCATGAAGGAACGACGTTCAAAGAGAGTCGTTAGAACAAAAACGGATTTAGAATTTAACAGGCGTACGCCGTGCAAACGTCCCTAGGGCCCCTCAGCCCCAGACCACCCTCGTGTGTGGGACGATAGACGTTCTCCCAGGATACTTAGTGATGTCTCCTCGCGTCATCATTTTCCCCAAAAAATGATGCCAAAGAGGGATAGGATCGATAGAAGCAGTCAGTGTAGTCGAGGCGCTCGCCTAGGCGCCAGCCTAGGGCTTTTTTGATTGTCAAGGCGCCAGCCGTGCTCGAGGCGACAAAGCCCTAAAAAAGCGCGCTTCTCTTAGGTTTTTTTTTTTTTTATTATTATTTGTGTTCAGCCCAAATCGAGCCGGTTTTGTACAGCAGTTCTTTTTTTTTTTTCGATTCTTTGAAGAAATGCGGTTTTCCTTTTCAAAACAAATGCTGTTCTTTTTTTTTTTCTTAAATGCAGATTTTTTTTTGAAGTTTCGAAAAAATGCTGTTTTTTTTTTAGTTTTAACAAATGCAGTTTTTTATTAAAAATCAGTGCAGTTTTTTTTTTTTAAACAAGTTCAGTGCAGTCGTTTTGTAAAACAAATGCAGTTTTTTTTTTTTTTTTTTTTTTTTTTGGAAAAAATGCAGCTTTTTGTTTTGAACAAATGCTGTTTTTTTTAAACTATTGCAAGTTTAAAACTCTATTTGAGTGATTAAAAAATTATGCAAGTTTAAAACTCTATTTAGGACTAAGTAATGATGTTGTAATTTCGTTATTTTAACTATTTCTATCGTTTGTAGACTTAAAGTGAATGGCTTTATGCCTTCTTTGTTTGGTTTATGATGATGGTATGATATTTTAATCTCAATATTGCATTTATAATCACTTTTAAAAAGCCAAAATGAAGTTTTATGCCATTTTCTAAGTGCAGTTTTTTCTCTCTGTAAAACAGCAAAAGTCATGCTCAAGGCGCTCAAAAAAGCCCTAGGCGCCAAAAAGCGCTAGGCGCCAGCCTGAGGCTTTTTAGGGCTTTTTCGCCTTGACTACACTGGAAGCAGTAAGAGTCATGGCAAGACATGAGACCCAATGGAGTCAAGGACAGACTTCATAAGGACAAGCCTTCCCACAGGAGAGAGGAGAGCATAGTTCCATCTCAAAATCTTTCCCCTAACTTTATCTGTTAGAGGATCGAAATAGCATTAAGTTTGCGGTCTCTTAAAAGTACAATGCCAAGATACAGTAAAGGAAGAGGGGCCACCGGGAAACCCAAAATGATTCTATCAAAGAAATCCTTGTAGGGGCCATAGATTTGGCAGGAATGAGACAACTCTTCGCGGTATTGACAAATTGCCATGAACACCGTTCATAGAGGTGGAGAAATCCAGAAGTCGTCGAGTAAAGCAACAATTCCCGTTAGAGAAGATAATGATGTTATTTGCAAAGGAAAGCAAGGAGATCATGTGCCACCGCTAGGGATTTCAAAACGATGGATTTGTCCTGCTATTGTTAGGGAGTGGACCCTCCTAGCTAATGTTTCCGTTGCTATGACAAAAAGCATCAGGGAGAGGGGATTCCTCTGGCGAAGTTCCGTTCCCGACTGGGAAGAAACCCTTGGCCAATCTGTTGATAAGAATAGAGAACCAACAATTAGAAATGAGCCTCCAACCAAAGTCAATCAGGGGCTCAAGAAAACCGAAAGCTTGAAGAACCCTGTTGATGAAAAATCAGGACATGTGAGCGTAAGCATTCGCCATATCTAGTTTTATCACCACATTGGATCTTCGAACCTTCCAATCGATCTGGGAGCTAAGTTCATGAGCAGGGAGAACATTGTCCGTAATAAGATGACCTTTTACGAAACCAGCCTGAGTGGGCAAAATGATCTTATCTAGGATAAGAACGAGTCTGGAAGACAAAGTCTTGGAAATGACCTTGTTAGAAAGATTACAAAGGCCGATAGGTTTGAAATCAGAATAAGATATGGGATTCTCACACTTAGGAATGAGAACAAGATTGGTGGACGTCCACTCTCTAGATGGCAAGCCACCCGAGAAAAGTATTGAATAGCCAAACACAAAAGCCCTTTCGGCCTTCAAGCATGGAGGAGAAAAAAGGGATCCACTTGGAGATGACAACGACCGCTAAGCCGAAATCTTACTGCGACAAGGCAACATGGATGCCACTTCAGGAGCACTAACCTCTGGCCATTCCGATAAAGACAGTGAATAACAAGAAATTTGTTTCGGAAGGGAACAAATATGAGAGGTCAAATCCCCTATTCCTTGCCATCTTAGCAAACCAGGGATAGCATCGCTGAGACAGCTCGGAGCTACCCTAACACCACCCACATCAGAACCCGAAGAAGCACACACTACAGATCGACCTTGTAAAAAAGTCAGTGAACAACTTGCCACTGTTTTGGGAAGAAATCATATAAGGAGATCAATTTTCCTAATCCATCTTCCGTGTAACAACCGCGCGAAGACTCACAAGGAATCCCAACATACCACCACCCCCATGAGGAGCAGAGCGGATGTCCAAAATCGCAGACCTAATGGCGGACACCAACGAAGGAATCCAAAGCGGGCCCAATTCGATTAACACACCACCCACCAAAACATGCTTACGACGAGATAGGACCACTAATTCCGATAAGGAAGACATCGGAACCCAAACATTCGAGACATCAATCATAGCTAATGCCACCAAAAATCCAACAGCGGTACAAATCGCCTCAAAAACCACATCAACCACTGGACAAAGACCAGTAAAAGATTCCACAACAAAGAAAAAAATCGAACCCGCTCACCCCATGAAACCCTAGAAAAAGGTGGAGGAGGCAGCCAGACAGTCTAATCGGAACAACTACATCAACTAGGGAGAAACACGAACACTAGAGAGCACCGAAAGCCAAAGAGCCAGAGAAAATCGAGGGAAAGAGAAAAATCGTAGGGTTAGGGAAAGGAGACGGATGCTGTTAGAGAGAAGAATAGCCGTTTTTATTCAAGTATGTTTGGCATTATTTATATGTTTATGTAGAAAAAGTATATCGTTTATTATGAAAACTGAAATCGAAAGTTAGGAGGAATCTGGAAAATCAAAATGAAATCGAATTTAAAATATATATTCAATTGATTGAAACAAAATTGGAAAATTTAAGACATTAAATCTTGGGTTGGCTATACCTTTTTGGCTATATCTCTCAAGGTTTTAAATATCGGATATCGGTCGCGTTTCGTCGATTTTAGAGACTTGATCTCGTATCGGGGGATATCAGATGAGATGAGTCTAACTCGTGCATTTATCTTGAATTTCCATCTCGGCTCTGAAAGCTCATATCAGAGTAATTTCGGAATATATAATATGTTAAAAACTGATATTCTTGCACTATAATTTTCATGGATGTTGTTATAAAATTAGTAATTGCAAAATCACTTAGTTGTTCTTAATTTACGGAAGAACATTCATGTTCTTTCATATTATGCTTAAAATAAAAAAAATAACATAATACAAAAAGTTTAATGCTTACTACTTATGATCCATGAACTTGAATTATCATTAGACAAAAAACATATAAAAGATCCAAGATAGTAAACAATGCATCCTAAGTTGAACATAAAATAATAATTTCATAGGTGACATACTAGTTAAAAAAATAATGAATATGAAAATCATAAGCATTGTAGAACATATACGAATGTACGCTATAGTCGTTTAACATACAAAATATAAATTAGCCGAAGATTGTTGTGGCTGGATTTGAGTTTTTTAATTACTGATTTGTTTTAGGCACATGTTTAAATTTTAACTAAAAAAATCAAGGTTTCGGCTGATATTTCAGTATCTCGTCTCGGTCGATATATCGTTCGATATTGCAATATCTCGGACGATATATTCAAAATGAGATTTACATTGATATTTGTTGTTTCGTTTCGGAAGGAGCTCAAAACGAGATCTCGAAGGAGATCTCGGGCGATATTTTCGAGATTTGAAACTGTGATGTTTCTATGCTACACCTCAAATTGTTTTTTGAATTATAAAAGTCTAAATGAGAAAAGGAAGTTGTCGGATGATATATCTGTGTATCAACATGTTCAAACAATTATCTAAAAGGCATGGCAAACGTTACAAAGTAATAGCATTAACTGACAAACTTATTCAAAATATTAATAAATGAGAGAAATGCCAAATGATAGAGAAAGAGCATGTTAGTGTCATTTCTAAGAGCAAAAATGTACAAAACTAAGAAATTATGAAGAAGTAAACTCGTCAATCATGCAATAAAACTAGGAAAAAAATATATAAATATGATTAAGAAATATATTCTCTGTATTGGATCGTGATCAAGGACATAATTTGTTTTTTAAGTTAAAAAAATAAAATAAATAAACTTCTACGCAAACAAATCTAATTCAAGATATAAATGAAAACTCTACTTTGAGACGTAAGTACGCTCCACATGTGGACAAGCTAATGGTAGATGAACCAAGGGTCAATTTTAAGTCTTAACTCGGCCTTTGTTAAAAAAGCGAAAGATGTTTAAGAAGGTACTTAGTAGTGCATGATGTTGTAATTGACATTGTATTTATACATCAAAGTAAAAAGTTGGACAAAAATTAAAAACAATATAGAGAAATGCACTAGAATAAATAATTATCGAAGCTTAGTAGAACCATAACTTAAAAATATATAATGCAGTTTTTAGAAAAGAAGTTGGGTAAATATTGCACAAATTTTTGTAGTTTATTCTTTTATTAATACAATTATACAAGCAAATGCAGATTAAAAAACAGTATAAGAATTGAGTTTACATGGGTTGTATGAAGGAGGACAAATCTGTCATTTTATGTAATAGGAATCAACTTAGAAAATAAAGAGGAAAAAAAAAATCTTTAGTAGAGTTACTAAACTAATTGTATCATTCAGTGTGAAACGCTGGATCTAAAAATGAAATAAAACACGTTAAAAAGTGGAAATGTTAAAAGATATAATAGAAATTACGAAAAAAGATAGATGCCCAAATAAATGAGAGGAATTCAAAGTGATACTTATCAGTATATTTTTAAACAAACTTAGATACATAAAAAAGATCAAGTAATTCACTAAGGTTGAGTGAAAATAATATTTAAGTTGAACTTTTGGTGTCATGCTTTTTAGTATCAACGTGAACTACCAAAATTGCCTCTCTATAGATATTTTTCGAACTTAATATTACTTAATAATATGTATAACAATTTAACTTCTTTTGCAATATAAAACATCACTTCTTTTGCAATATAAAACATCTTAAATATTAATAAGTAACAACTCAAAAAATGATCCAACAATTCAACTTTTTTTTGCAAATTAGAAGCACCCATCTGCATGTATTCTTATTACTTAAAAATATGATTTAACAAATAAACGTTCTTAACAAATTCATTGTTTACTGATTAATAATACACAGTAAAATAAATTAAACTAACAACAGTTTGATTTTGTAATGTAGAGATTAAAATTTAAACTAACTACACATGATATTGACATAAAATACAGGTTAAATATTTTTGCAGTTATATTCACTCAATAGCGTAAAACATATATAATTTGTAAAAAAAAAAAAAAAAAAAAAAAAAAACAATTCACGTGTGAAGATCGTCATAATCACGTGCGAAACGCGTGCCATAACGCTCGTAGACCCCCCCCCCCCCTCCTCCAAAAAAAAAAAAATCTAAATTGATAAGACATGAAAGTATCAATTGAAAAGATAAAAATTAAATTTAGCTCAATATTTGATTTAATATTTTTTTCTTTAGAAAATGAGAAAATCTGTGTCCCACTCCTGTCGTTTACAGTAAACATAAAAATAATTTGAAATCAAACTGAACTTCATAGCTGTACTTGTATATACCATTCAAGGTCTTCATAAAAATGGCAATAATCATGAAATTCTATTGTATTCAAATTGTCAAGTTAATATTTGCTGTTAAATATAATTATCAACCTGAAGTATTGTATTGAACATAATACGATTCAATCTTTGTTTTTACAAAGTTGATGCTTGATGATATAAGAACATATATTTATATAATTTGATTTAATTTTGAATTGTAGAACTCTTAAACCATTGATCTTAAGTTTAAATTCCATTTTGGATTGGGTAGGTTCATTTCATTCTAACTCAAACGCAATTAAAATCATACTGGAGGAAAATCATTCAAGTTGTATGTATATTTTCAGTATGTTTATATGGATACTCAACTTCAATTATAATGTTTTCTGAACCAAATAAATTGAAACAAGAGTGGAAAATATTTTTTAGATTTAAATGTAGAAGTTCAAACATCATAATTAGTTTCAAAGTGTGTACACAATATATGGTCATTTTGAATTTATGGTTTACGATTTGTGTCCCTTTTCAGTTTAAGTTTGAACTTCATGTTTTACAGTTTGTTCTGTGTGCATGCTAGTGTTTTTATTAGTGTTGGGTTTTGACACCCTCTGCATGACACCCCTGCATGCATGATGCATCTGTCTTTGCACATGCTTCGTTGAGTTGACGCAGGCAACGAAAACCATTGAATAAAGCATTCAATGAGTCAACATCCTATTAGGAATATACTTCATCTTGGTAACAATTTGTTATAACAGAAAAATTCTCAATGTTATGTTTTACTAGTCTCTTATGTATTTCCACTGTTCTTACAATATTGGGCTATTCATCTGCTTTAGGTATACATATAGAATATCAGTTGATATTGGAATATTCATCTGCTTTATCTTAAAACATAAATGATATAGTTTCATCAATTAAATATGAGAACAGTTTAAAATTTAACATAGAACTTTTTTATGTATAATGTCTAAAATTTTATCGAACTAGTATCTTATAAAAAATGCCTAGTTTTGATAACCTAAAGTCCCACTGTCTGCCTGACATTTTTGCAATCTTTTATTGTACTTAGAAGATTTAAAGTCGTGTCGGTAATGTGAAAAAGAATGATAATGAGGTGATTAGTGTTGAAGCTTTTAACTGCAACGAATCTGACAAATGTCACAAACATGATATAATCTTTTTTAACCTATAGTCGGTAGATCAGAACAATATAACAAAAATATCCAAAGGGTTAAATTGATGGGACATCATATTTCTGATAGTTTACTCAATAAGATTGCTTATATGTTCTGTTAAGATATATTATTCACACACACACACACACACACACACACACACACACACACACACACACACAATCAATTCTGGTAAGGATTGATCACAAAATTAACTAGAGAAGTACTATGATTATTGGACATATTTCTGATGAAATCCCTAGTTTCAATTCATACCAGTGGACCAAAGCACATCTCAAAACCAGGCCAATTTTAGCCGCTGTATTGTCCACATTAGGGGTTATGTCAGATATACTCCTTTTGTTTCATAATGCATGGAGCATTATGGGCAGTCAACATTTTATTTAGTGTTTATTTTATTTTTTGAACTCTTAGCATTAAACCTTTTTTCCCTCAAAACGTAATTATCATATGCAATGCACCATCAACGGCTTTTCAATTGCAACTCTTGCGTGTGCTATGGAAATGTAAATCCACATTTTTTTGGGCCTGTCTCCAGGCAAAATAATGAACAATACACAGTGTAGTGGTCCAGTTATATGTTTGTTTGGTGGCCAAGAAACTTCAACCATCTTCTATGCTGCCGAAGAAAGTAAACCGTCTCATCCTCGCTATAAGTAACCTTCAAAATATCGGTCTCGGTCATTTGAGAATAATGATGTTCGATTAATATTGGAAATTTCACAGATTTCCTTTTAAATTTTGATTTTGGTTCCAAGACGTTTTTAAACATTAATTAACACAATATTAACAATTTAATCAAAATGTGTACCATACAAATATTTATTAAAAATTAAATATTAACATATACCTCTGTTCAACCCTAAACGTATTATGACAAACCAAACCCAGCCCATAATACCCAGTCCAAATAATAACAAAACCTACTTATTTATCAAAAAAGAAAAAAGAAAAAGAAAAAGGCGTCTGTATTCTTTCTCTATTCCCGCCGGTTAAAAAAACCAAGGATTAGAGTTTTCTGCTGGGGTTCAATTTCGACTTTGGAAAAATAGGGATTTCGGAAAAAAAGGAGCCTTATTCCAAAGCAGCTAGTGAGATCCAAATCAACAAAAAATTGCTATGAAGGTTTCATCTCTGTTCGAGCCGGAGCCAAGCTGGGTTGACTGGGATGTATAAATTCTGGCTGAAACATCACACCTTGCTGTAAATGGCTAAATGCACACAGGCCTTCACTTCATTCAAATCATTATTTGGCAAAACGGTTATAAATCATAGAAACAAAAACAAAAGGGGGAGATTGAACAAGAGTGTTTTTGAGGGTCTGAGTTTCTCCTGTTATAAGGAGGGGGCATTCTCAGTTATGCTTTTCTCATTCTAGAGAGAAGATGTTGTTTCCACGTCCATAATAAAATTTTTGTACTGTTTATTCTTGGTTTTTTTTCTTTAATTTGTTTGGAGTTTTTTCCATGTAAAATCCTCATTTTCATTTATTTTTTTCATTTCTAATTTTGACATTTTAATGTATCTGTGTATCGGTACCACCACTAAATCCATAACGTTGACACACTGAATGAAGTTAACATATTATGTTAAACATGTTTATCTGGTTATTGCATACTGATTCGAGATAGCTATGGTCCTTTCAGGGAACTTGGCTATATACAACCAAGTTCCTAAATTATCTTCCAACCCAGCAAGTGTATTCAATTCATATTTATGTGATTTTTTTTTTTTTTTTTTTTTTTTTTTTTAAGTTGAAGGAAATAAGAAAGAAAATAATAACATCATGATTGATATCCATGCAGTCCATGTCTTGCTGTTTAGTTTTTTGGTGCTATAGCCTATGGGTAAGTTACTTTATAAGCTGAAATATAACTGGTAGTTTGTGTAAATATTGTTTGGCAGGTATCCATCACTAAGAGTTGCATATATTGATGAAGTTGAAGAACCCCATACTGATAGAACAGTTAAGAAGGTTTATTATTCTGCGTTAGTTAAAGCTGTTTTGCCAAATACCGATAATCCTGCTGATTCTGTACTTGACCAGGTGAAGAAGATTTCACAGTACTTTATAATATTACGTATAATATTCAAATATTCTTCTTACGGCATTATCTTATTTCCTGAATTTTTCTCTTATTTCCTGAATTTTTATGCATCACGAAGTTTTTGTAGAATTTTGACATCCATAAAACAAATAAAATTTTTGCTTTCACCTTATGCCTACAACAAAATAGTTTTCTCATGACCAAGCAAATTATAAATGGAGGATGTAAACTGGATTGTTACGCAGATACTATGTTCTTCAAAGAGTACAGTAATGTGTACTTTTAAGTCAATTAGTGAGTGCAAGCGTGCTTGGTTGAAACTGAATAACATACATAGACCTACGATAATTATTTTTTCATTTGTTGAATCATGTTGTAAGATCTGAACGTCATTTGTTTGATTTTAACCAATCATATAAGGATTGATGTATACTCTTACTGATGGAGGGCGAACAAAAATTGTTCTAGATCATATTTATGTCTCCTAAACTTCTACGTTTGGTGCGTTTTGAAGTGTGTATAGTATGAATGTATGGTATTATCAGTAGTATGACAATTAGACACATGGAATGCAAATTAGCTTAGCAAAATATATTCATATACTTTTGATTATCAACTGTGACTATTCCAGTAGTTGATCAGAATATAAAAATAGAAATCTGTCTGAATATCCGATTAAATTGGTACAAAAATAGCATGGAATGTTAGGAAGTAATCGGGAACAAGTATTTGTTGAACACGATACAGTAGCATCTGAATCATCCCCGACTATTAACTGGATATTTGTTTAAATACCCAAAAGTCTGTTACATGTCGGTTCCTGTGTATACATTTGTCCATTGGGGAAAAAAGCACTTGCAAGTTCAGACATATGGACTTGCAAATATGATACTTGGGTCTTCTGTCTAGGTTATATATCGGATAAAGCTTCCAGGTCCTGCTATTTTAGGTGAAGGCAAACCAGAAAATCAAAACCATGCCATTATATTTACACGAGGTGAAGGTTTACAAACCATAGACATGAACCAGGTAATTATTTTTGTGGTGTTGCTTTGCTATACCCGTAATTATTTTTAACGGAACATTAATGTTGTAGGAAAATTACTTGGAGGAGGCTTTCAAAATGAGAAATTTACTGCAAGAATTTGTTAAAAAACAAGATGGTGTTAGATATCCCACTATACTTGGAGTTAGAGAGCACATATTTACTGGCAGGTTTGTGTCTCAGATTCTCAACATGGCTAAGAAAAGAACATTGATGCATGTTGTTTTGTATGAATCGTTGGTGGTAATTTAAATTCTTTTCACTGTACAGTGTTTCTTCTCTTGCCTGGTTTATGTCAAATCAGGAGACGAGTTTTGTTACCATTGGACAACGATTGCTAGCTAATCCTCTCAGGTATAATTATTTATTATGAAGCTAGCTTGCATACTGTGCTGACACTGTAATGCTGTTTTGAACACTTATTTTTTCATGAAATAATTATTGTCGTAAGTGATGTGACTTGTTGATTGTCAGTATTAGATGGACTACTGACACCTCAATTACTTTTTCTGTTCTGCATAGGCATTCAATTAATTATTGCACATGAATGCATACTCTGTGCCAGAAAATTGGTACGCATTGAACCACTTTTCTCGTCACATGGTGTAGTTTATTTAAGCAGTAATTTAGCTAAGTAATTAGTTCATACTTTGCGAAAATTTAAAAATTTCGTGACTGGGCTGAGGTATCATATTTCATCAGAGCCACCCATGAGTATGTCCATTTTTCACTACGCATATAGGCTTTCAGCTCAATCCTTGATGAAATGGGAAGAATTCCATTATAGTTTTTTTGGGGGATTCCTAATTAGTAGATGGTACATCAACGTATATTGTTTTATACTGAAAAAATACGACATAACAGTTTTTTCAAATACCAAAAATTATTCTAAGATTTTCGGTATCTTCTAGATTGATAACTAATTTCACTGTTTTAGAAGAGCCGAAAAAACATTATTTTCGTAAGTTAGACTGTTGTTTCTATACCATATTTCATATTATCTTTATTCCTCATACATAAACTTAGAAAAGGAAAAAAACACCTTTATTGTAATTATTATTTATAGACCGTACCTTTTTGCGCTATAATGTACTTCCGACATTACACTACTCAATTTAGAATTTCATTGCCTATTTTAAGACTTAGGAGTCAGATTTATAACTATATATTTGTTAGACCAAAAAATGGCACTAACACCCAATTGTCTAGTATTTGTAAGTAATATCGAAGAATAGTAATATAAAAACAGAGAAAAAACAACCAACACACGAGATTTATAGTGGTTCGACATTAACGAGCCTACATCCACTTTTTAATCCTTCATTCAATAGAGAATTACAATTACAATGAGTGTAATCACTCGAGCACTCGATCACAATGAATTTATCTCTTCGAATTCATTGATTTTCATCTAAGAAGAAGGTGGTTTCTTATTAAAGAAGTGCAGCCATGTCAGATATGAGGAACTGAAATGCTCCAAAGACCCCTCTATTGAGTGCGAAATTATATACATATAGGCATAGAGTTGGTTAGGGCGGAGAGACCACGTGACAACATTAGGGAGGACTTTGAAAGTAGTGGAGAAAGCGGAGGACGTGGCTTCTATTCGTGGGGCGACACATGTACAAAAATCTGGATTAGTGGGTTAAGGAATAGGTCAACTTCGTGGAATACTTTCATAACAACAGGCGGTTCGGGTAGAGGTGCAGGCGATCCGAACCGATATGGAAAACGTGCCTTGCTGCATATGCATGCACAGGGGGATTAAATGGTGGTTCTCCCGATCTGATCCGGCTTTAACATATAGAAGTTGTTTCTCTTATGTATAAGTGGGTTCGATCCGACCGTCTTCCTCGATCCGAACCGTCTACCTCGATCCGAACCGTTGGCTTCAATCCGAACCGTTGGCTTCGATCCGAACCGTTTGCTTGATCACGGAGTGTGCAAGTGCTTTTTCTCAATTCGGGATCCCTTTATCTATCCGACCCGATTCGAAAGGGTAAATCCAACCCAGTGATGTTTGCATGTAGAATTCAAGTTTTCTAGCTTTCCGTCGCTCCATCCAAGTGGTTGCCAGTCAATGTTAGTTCATACTGAAGTCACTGGCTTTAGGTAGCCTGGTCACAAATCAGATTTGCCCCCAACGTACATCTTATCGCAGATGAGATGTGCTTTGTATTTGTCGAACTGAATTTTTCTGGAATGTCATCCGTCCTTGAGAAATCTTTATCAAATTGTAATGTCCTCTTGAGTAGTTCTGATATTTCAACTCTTTGTTACTTAAGCGGCCTCGTCAAATCAAGAGGTCAAGCTCTTTCATCACAGGTTATGCAGGAGTGCCGACTCCCGTGCGTATGATCGGGCATGCACAGGTCGTTGCCAAACGACATGGCCTTCTTACGCAAATCAAGTGTATCTTTGAGTCAGGCTTTCTTTTACATACAAGTCAATGTATGAAGTAATCATCCAAGTCATAGAATAGTATAAGAATCTTCAAACTCTGAGCTAGCGTGTAGACTATTGGGATATATCACATTAGAATTGGTACATGAATTGGTCATTTGCGCTCGTCTTGGGATTATCCTGACATCATGATTGTAGTTAGATCATGTTAAAAGAAATCCACGGCCGTTTCGGGTTCTTTCGTAGTCTCGTGATCATATGCAAATCAGTAAGGTACGTCATTGAAATCATATAAACAAGTGCTTACACAAATGTAAGGTAGTTGGGGAGCTCTCCTCATTCTCCATTCAATGTAGTTGCAGATCAAGTCTTTGAAGTCACGATTGATCCGTTAGTTGGCTCACTTGGACGGTGAAGACAAATATGTCATATTCCAGAGATATAGCGTATATGTTCTGAGTTACGCATCAAGTTAGGGTTATGTTCAAAGTCAGTCTGTGAGTTGAAGCTCGTGCTCCTAACGTTAGTGGAGGACAAATGAAGTCAATGTTTATGCCTACAGCATGAAGTCTTGAAGTGGGTGGAAGCTGGTCTCTGGCTTATTAGGTTTGCATATGTGATAATCGTCAATCAAGCTTCCGTCCTGTAATTCTGTATGGTGATTCGTGGCTCGAATGTATGCGGGATAGTCTTGGGTCTCCCATTCAAGCTCTGAGGATCGGATTTGGGTGGCGATAAGATTAAATTATCGATGGCTCAAATGCTTCTACTTGCCCTTACATTAAGGAAGGGGAGCTTCATGTCGAGGTTGAGTTGGGTTGGATTTAAAACATTCATCCGAATTGGAGCAGAGGTTGGTCGGACTCCGTTTAAGTTTCCAGTGGCTCTTGCATTGCCGTCATTTTATCTAGAATGTTATGTTAGAAGTTACATGCTGCATATGTCTAGGAGGAGGTTGATTTCCCCTTGTTTCATCCAAGATGATGTTGTCAACTTGTCGTAGGTCTCGTGCGATATGAACTACGGAGCAGGTAGTGTTCGAGCCAAGTTCGTTGTCGCTTAAATTCCCACGGTGCTCACTTTTGCAAGTAAATCGTAGTTTCTCGGCCTTCCATCTATCCAAGTAAAGAAGTTATCCATCATTTTCCGTCGTTTCTGGAGAAATTCATCTTGCCGAGCGTCTGGGTTCTCAATTCAGCAATGGCACCATCTATTTCATATGTAGTGTGACATGCTAAGGGATCATCGCAAGAAGAAATCTGCCGACTTCCTTCGTTCCTAGAGCCTTCTGCACCAACATCCTCAGCATGGAAAAAATTCATGTCTTCCTTCTTCTTAGTGCTTGAGTTGGAGTACCAGGCTATTCGCTTCCTTGCAAGATAGAAATCAAAGTAATAGCGTGTCCCCTCATCCGGGGTGTTTCAATCGGGAAATCGGTCGAGACTAGCAAATGGACGTTCACTCTACATCCATTCTGTGGTCCTCAAACGGCCTGTCAAGATCGAGGTATAAGTTAGACACAGACATGTAAGTTATGCCATTTGTAAATATTTTTAGCGGTATGCCTCCATTCCAGGTGTAATGGCATGAGACAGGTGATGGTTAGATCACGTCCTTTTCAAATTTAGACGAAGGGAGGCGTATTCTGGATAGTCAAGGAAATCTTCAATCCATAGAAATCCTGAATGCCACGATCGTGTCAGATCGTATTAAGACCGAAAAATCGATGATCACTCGAGATCGTATTAAGACCGGGTAGAAATCCAATAATCTCAGGGCTTCGTCGAGTCCTTCCCAGCTGCGAGTATTAAGTCGCATGACATGTCATTGAATAATTCACTCTCAAATTCTCTTTTAGGTTGTTGCCTCGAGTTACCTAGGATACTTATCACTAGGCATCAACATCAGCCTTCTGGACGTGACCCTTTATTTGTTTTCTACGGGTCTGATGCTGTTGCGAGTGAGGGCCTCGCGTTCTTGACCAGTTATCCTTTGTAAATTACACTGAGTAGTAAGCAATAAATCACATCACAAATCAGATAAGGGTTTCAATTCGGTACCCTGCACATCATAATCCTTACAAATCATAATTCCTGCATGTAAATAGCATATCATATCGCACCCATCGTAGGGGTGTGATGTGTGTGTATGCCCCAATCAATAATGAATAAAGTGCCTGGCTAAGGCTTGTTTGAGATTGATTAGGATCGACAGTGCATCTCTCCCCATATCCGGAAATGAGGGGTTCGGGCTCAGCTGTCATTCTTGCCCCCCGATCCTGCAGCGCGGTAGGAGCCCTTCTGTGGCATTTAATCGCAATGCCTTTACACTCTCCTTTGGTATGCTCAGGGTAGAGTTCGAACTCAGCTTTCATTCTGCCCCCAATCCTTCAATCGGGCAGGAGTTTATTTGCAGCGCTCAGTCCCTGGCGCTTTTATACTTTCCCGTCGAATGCCCAGGGTAGAGTGGAATCAAGGCGGTCTTTTAATCGTGGTGCACCATCATGCTCTTAGAGACATCGTCTTTCCGTCCTTTATACTCTCTCTCGAATCATGAGAGTTAGAGTTAATCAGGCGAACGCTCATTTCGTTGACCCCGGCTTTCCTTCTGCACTCTAATTCCAAGAGCGGGATACTGCCGGCTTGAGTGTCGTTCTCGAACTCGATTTTAATTCATACTTCCCACTTCGCCTTGGCGGATGTACATTATCGAGCAAGTGGTCGGGCTACACTTGCCGAATCTTTGCGTTCCTCCATTCAATCTATGGAAGGATTAATTGGCACCAAATTTCAGGTACCTGCATCAATCATGTCACACGAGTTAGTCATGTCAATAATTCAGAAAGCATGTAAAAGTAGATCGCACAATTGAAAAGTAAGCATATCAAGGGGCGGTGCTGCCTTCTTTATTTGGATTCATGCAATCTAGTGGCGTCGTTGATAGGATCGAGCCATGTAGCTAGTCGGGCTGCATCTATCTGGAGTTAGATTCCGACTTTGAGCTATACAACTCTATTTAGATGGAGGATGTGGCTTTGTGTACGAGCAGTTCAGTCAAACCGTTATGGGTTTATTTCGTAACTCCATATGCGGGTGCTAAAAGTCTGATCGATATCAAAACCGGGGTACTGTAGTTTCTTTGTAGGTCCATTTTGCCTCACCTAACCTTTGCCAGGGGATGACTTGATTGGGTTCTTGAAGTGATAAAGGCAGCTAGGTAAATACTGTAAGCGAATGACGAGGTTGCATCTCCTTTAAATCGCCTACTTGCCCCCATGTCAAAGGCAAGGATTGAGTGTCAGGGAGTCACGTCTGTACCGCTAATAGTAGCACATCATCATACTGGTGCTAGGATGGTAGTTGGTAGGAGGACAATAGATCTATGGTTAAAAATGGGTCCATGCTTAAAGGATCTTAGCCCCTTCCATGTCAAGAGGTTGGTTCGGGAGCCATAAGGATAAACATGCCTCATCCGTTTGCAGACTTGCCTTCGATCCGGCGCCACAGATAGAAGCTTATACACAGACAATGAACCAGCATCTGGGTTTAAGTGTTCCAAACCCTTAACCCGCCACTCTTCGGGAAAGACTGAGGCAATCAGTCATGCAGGCTTATGATGTACCAGCATTGAATTAGATGATGTAATCACGAGTATTCCACGTTTGATTTTCCTATTGCCCCCAGCATCTAGGGCATGACTTTCTTGACAGATAATCAATCCATGGAGTGGAATTGTGAATCTTCATTTTCTAACTCTAAGACGTCTTTCGTTAGAACCTTCATTCGTATACATCTCCCATCTAGTGGGAAGTTGATGAGTGTTTTTGTCTAATCATTCAGGATGGTGTATTCAGCAGTAGGACTCGTTGTTGTCAATCTTAGGACAACCTTTCAAGGGAAATATGCAATGTCGCCTTGCTTGTCATATCTTGAGGCATAGCGAACGGTGGCACGCCTTTTACTTCTCCTTGCTGGATGCAGTCCGTGTTGCAAGAAATTCTTTATGGGGGTTGTCCATGAATCTCTTTCGGGTTCGGTCTCCAACACTGAATCAACTTCCATCTGATCAATGGTCGGAGTTTGTAGTGTCTTGATTGGGATTATCTTCATCTCTTCTGGATTGTCGGAACTTTCTAACTTGGCTAGGTAATTCGCTTTCTAATTTTCTGTGTGCTAAATACAAAACATGTGTAATGGTCCCATCCATCGAATGACTCCTCTATCCGTTCTAGGTAAGCTGCGAGTCATGGTCCCTTTATCTGGAATTCCCTCCGAAACTGGCAAATAACAATTTGAGAGTTACAAAGATGTTCAACGGTGCTACTCCCAACTGCTTAACGAGTTTCAGGCCGGTGATCAGGGCCTCGTTTCAGAATCGTTATTGGTAGCGGAAAATTGCAATCCTGAGGCATAGAAAATTGACCGTTTTTCGGGAATTATCGGCAAAACTTTGGCGTCGCACCGTTGATCATTCCTTGCACCGTCTGTATATCTTCTAGGTGCTTGTTTTCATATTTCTTTTTGTGGGGCCATCTTCTACATCTATTACGTCCTCTTCGGGAACGGTAAACTTAATGATGAAGTCGGTTAATACTCCCCCCGTATGGACTTCTATAGGAGGGAATTGAGATCAAACTGGTTCAGCTTGATGTTTCGTTCGAGCAATCATCCAGATGCCTCGGGTCGCTGTGGGACCTGTCGTATTGTCCAATCAGTGGGTATCACAATTAGATGTACTTGGAAATATTGGTGGAGTTTTCTTCGAAGCGATCATCAAACTGTAAGCGAGCTTTTCATTCTTTAGGCACCGCTCGATTTTTCCGATTTGGAAGATGGAGCCTTTTCTGAAATGATCTGAAAATATATTTTTCCCAAAAACAGCCGTATCGGGTCGGATTGGAATTTGCCTTCAAGTTGCGGTTCGGAGATGTCATCGGATCCCGATTCGGGTATGTCATCGGATCGGGTCGAGGGAACATCAACAGCAGGCAGTCGGTTCGGATCTCACCTCCGGTTCGGGTCGCATAGGCCTCAATCCGACCCCTTAGGTATATTGGCTTACACCTTGTCTGCATCCGATCTGAGGGCTTAATCTGCATCCGACGCGGTCATTTCATCTGCATCTGATCCGGAGCTCATTTGAACTGGAAACACATTCGATCCGATCCAGAAGCTTTACTGGGCACTGTTTTCAATCTCTGGTGATTTCTGTTATATGGCACGGAGTAACTTCACATCTGGTGGTCTCCACAATTGCAAAATCAATAGAATTCACAGGATTTCCTCATCGGACTTGACGATCCAATAAGTAGATTGGAGAATCCTTAAACGTTGATGAGAATCTTCATTTCTCAGTGAAAGCACTAAAATGTTACACCAAAAAATGACATTAACACCCAATTGTCTAGTATTTGTAAGTAGTATCGAAGAATAGTGATCTAAAAACAGAGAAAAAGCAACCAACACATGAGATTTATAGTGGTTCGGTATTAACGAGCCTACATCCAATTTATAATCTTTCATTCAATAGAGAACTACAATTAAAATGAGTGTAATCACTCAAGCACTCAATTACAATGAATTTATCTCTCCAAATTCATTGATTTTCATTTAAGAAGAAGGTGGTTTCTTATTGAAGAAGTGCAGCTATGGCAGATATGAGGAATTGAAATGCTCCAAAGACCCCTCTATTGAGTGCGAAATTATGTACATATAGGCATAGAGTTGATTAGGGCGGAGTGACCATGTGGCAACATCAAGGAGGACTTTGAAAGTAGTGGAGAAAGTGGAGGACGTGACTTCTATTCGTGGGGCGACACGTGTACAAAAATCTGGATTAGTGGGCAAAGGAATAGGTCAACTTCGTGGAATACTTTCATAACATCAGGCGGTTCGGGTAGGGGTGCAGGCGATCCGAACCGATATGGAAAACGTGCCTCGCTGCATATGCATGCACAGGGGGATTAAATGGTGGTTCTTCCGATCCGATCCAATCCGGCTTTAACATATAGGAGTTGTTTCTCTTATGTATAAGTGGGTTCGATCCAGACCGTCTTCCTCCATCCGAACCGTCTACCTCGATCCGAACTGTTGGCTTCGATCCGAACCGATTGCTTGATCACGGAGTGCAAGTGCTTTTTCTCAATTCGGGGTCCCTTTATCTATCCGACCCGGTGATGTTCGCATGTGGAATTCAAGTTTTCTAGCTTTTTGTCGCTTCATCCAAGTGGTTGCCAATCAATGTAAGTTCATACTCAAGTCACTGGCTTTGGGTAGCCTGGTCACGAAGCAGGCTAACAATATTAATGAAAGCTTATTGTGTCTTCCATATCATATTACTGACGGTCTTCATTATCCGCGATGGTACTATTAAGCAAAATCTTATCGTACTCCATACTAAGCAAAATCTTATCGTACTCCATATTAACATTGGAATTAGTAATCAAGGCTATCCAGTTTTTTAGCCACCAATGAGGGTTTCAAACTTTCAATCGAATGTGAAATAATGAAGTTATCATGTACAAACTCTTTAGTTTTCAATTGTTAATGGGATCATATACTTAATTCTATTTAGTTTTATATCCCTATTTAGGCTAAAAGTTGTTTTTCATACGACTTCTTGTTAGATGCTAAAAACGTAGGATATAATTATCCAGAGTCAAAATACAGTTTTTTTTTTCTTTTTTCTTTTTTTCGTATAACACTACTTTCCATATTTTATTTTTATGTGATTATTCTTGACACATTCAAAAATGCACTTGGTGGATATGTTTTGTCAAAAATATTTGACCTTAATTTAAGGTATAATTATGAAAATTATAGATGGTTTGAAGTTTTATCATGATCCAGAATTTGGTAGAGATAATCTACAAGATTCAACTTCATTTAAAAAACAACTGTACCTTCTAACTTGTAATTGCAGAAAGACTGGTGGAGAACAAAATATAAAACACTATATTAGAACGGTTGGAATTGAAAACTATACCCACTTTGTTATGTTTGTTCCTTCCTTTGCTTGTAAAATAAAAAAATATAGGGATATATTAAGGTACACACGTGTGTGTGTGTAGACCTACAAAGGCTGGTTATGTGATAACACATCAAAATGGTCAAGATTTTAAACCCAATGACGTTAATCACTTCTCTAATTACCTATGCGCATTCACACAGATGTTTAAAGTATTCGGTGTACCTATGTGTGTGCGTGTGTATGTTTATGTCTGTGTGAGTGTTATAGGGAGACTCCACCTTCATCCTGTAAATCCCCAAAAAAATCCTTCATTGTTTTTATACCTAAATATCATAAAATAAGTTAAATATTTTATGGGTATAAATGGTATTTTTATTATTGCCATTTGTATTGATAAAAATATCACAACTAAACTTTTATTGCGTTCATAAGTATAAAGTTTTGTGGTCGGTATGATATGTAGCGACGAGGTGTAAATTTTGGAATGACTTGAATATTAAACTGATCGTGATACTGCAAACATGTCGACAATACATGAATTGCTTTTAGTGACCAAAGTGAGTCGAGGATTTGTAAAATATTGGGCCCCCCATACACACACTCACATATGCACAAGTACATACGTATGTGTGAACATGTAAAGATTTATAAATGACTTAAAAGAGCAACCTTCACACCTAAATTCAAATGCCTCACCCTTAGAATAATCCCCCCCCCCCCCCCCCCCAATTTAGGTTATGTGAACTCATATTTTCTAATAATATCCTTATTATATTTTTTTATTGCATCTCAGGGTTCGATTTCACTATGGTCATCCAGATGTTTTTGATAGGATATTTCACCTTACAAGGGGTGGTGTAAGCAAAGCATCCAAAATTATTAATTTAAGCGAAGATATATTTGCAGGCATGATTCTCTCTGTTTTGTTGATCATTTTTCTAGGATAAAATTATAAAACTTCAATGGCAGTGCTTGTTTCTGAATTTTGTTTCCAACTGCCATGCGTATTAGGTTTTAATTCCACACTTCGAGAAGGAAGTGTTACTCATCATGAATACATGCAAGTTGGTAAGGGGAGAGATGTGGGTTTGAATCAAATCTCCCAATTTGAGGCAAAAATAGCAAATGGTAATGGAGAACAGACGTTAAGTCGTGATATATACAGGCTTGGACATCGATTTGATTTTTTTAGGATGATGTCATGCTATTTTACAACAGTTGGGTTCTACTTTAGTACACTGGTACGCATTGCTCTTTATCATCCAATATCTCTGTAGATGTTTAAAAATATATAAGTTTGTAAATCTTTCGGTCATACATTTCGGTGGATAAACTCATTATATTCAAACTAATTGGAAGTTCTGTTCTCTTTATGGAATATATTATGTACTATTATGCCCCCTTCTTTATTTTTTAAAGGCGATTAGAGATGGCCCTATTAAGTCTTACCTCCTCATATATTATTTAAGTTGCACAGTTGCAACAATTGATTACTATTTTGAGAAATAACTTGTTTGTTTTGGTAAACTTTATTTTGTGATCTTGATGGCAGATGACAGTCATTATAGTATATGTATTCCTTTATGGCCGCCTCTATCTTGTACTGAGTGGACTTGAAGAGGCTTTAGCCACTCGAAGAAGATTCATACACAATCAACCTCTTCAAGTTGCACTAGCTTCTCAATCTTTTGTACAACTTGGACTGCTTATGGCACTTCCTATGGTAATGGAAATCGGCCTTGAACGAGGATTCCGAACTGCATTAAGTGAATTTGTTCTGATGCAGTTGCAACTAGCTTCTGTTTTCTTCACCTTTTCACTTGGAACCAAAACACATTACTACGGTAGAACTTTGCTTCATGGTGGAGCAGAATATAGAGGCACTGGTCGAGGATTTGTTGTGTTTCACGCAAAATTTGCCGAAAACTATAGATTATATTCTCGAAGCCATTTCGTGAAAGGGATTGAGCTTCTGATTCTTCTGGTTGTGTATGAAATATTTGGACGGTCATATAGATCAGGCGTTGCTTACATAATCATAACATTTTCTATGTGGTTTATGGTGGGCACTTGGTTGTTTGCTCCTTTCCTTTTCAACCCTTCTGGATTTGAGTGGCAAAAAATAGTTGAGGATTGGACTGATTGGAGTAAGTGGATTAGCAATTATGGAGGAATTGGAGTGTCTGTGGATAAAAGCTGGGAATCGTGGTGGGATGCAGAGCAAGACCATCTTAAGCATACTGGAGTACGTGGGACTATTTGCGAGATACTCCTTGCATTGAGGTTTTTCATATATCAATATGGGCTTGTCTATCACTTGAACATGACAAAGTCAACTCAAAGCATTTTGGTACTTTTTTCCTCTTATTTGTTATTGGAAAAGCTGTATTTAACCAACTATTTATTATGATTATGTTAGTTTTAATACATTGAGCAAGCAGCGATAAGGTTCTGCTCTTATTACAGGTCTATGGTGTTTCTTGGCTTGTCATCTTGGCTGTTTTTCTGGTGATGAAGGTATTTAAAAATACACAATTTCCGCAGTAATAACAAAAACAGTAAATATTTCACTAATGAATTGGTTTCTGATATTAATAAAGTATATTCGTTTTTTTCAGACAGTTTCAATGGGAAGGAAGATGCTTGGCCCAAACCTTCAGCTTGTCTTTAGGCTGATCAAATTTGTTATTTTCATGACATTTGCTGCCATATTGGTTGTTTTGATTGCCCTTCCTCATATGACTTTCCAGGATATAATCGTTTGCATCCTTGCATTTATGCCTACTGGTTGGGGAATACTC
Source organism: Allium sativum (assembly GCA_030737875.1). NCBI lineage: Eukaryota > Viridiplantae > Streptophyta > Magnoliopsida > Asparagales > Amaryllidaceae > Allium > Allium sativum. Next base: position 160,504,279 of record CM060922.1, on the reverse strand, counting down.
TTGGTTAGTTTTTAAATGCAACCAATGCACTTTACTATTAAAGAGTTTGTGTGGGGTTGTGGAATTACAAACTTACGTTCAGTGGAATTTGTCCGAATTTAAACTTGTTCTTTTTCCTATTTCACAGATTGCACAATCTCTAAAGAAGTTTACCAAAAAAACTGGGTTGTGGGCCTCAGTCATAGCACTCGCACGAGGATATGAAATCATAATGGGTCTGCTCCTTTTCACTCCAATTGCATTTCTGGCATGGTTTCCATTTGTTTCAGAATTCCAAACTCGGATGCTTTTTAATCAAGCGTTCAGCAGAGGGCTGCAGATTTCTCGTATTCTCGGAGGTGGTGACAAGAAAGGCGATAAAAAAAAGGATGGTTCTTCTCGTAAAGCTAAAGACTAGTGCAACATTTTTGCTGTAATTTTATGTATCTATCCTTGTAATTATATTCAGCCATGTTCTAGGTTAGCTTTAGCGTCCATTCCTTAGGGAAAAACACTATATTCTCATTTGATGACTAGTTAGCATGGGGAATCATGTATAAATTATATGTTCTAGGTTAGATTTAGCTTCCATTCCTCAGGGAAAACCGCTATGTTATGTAAGCAACGCTGGACATGAGCATGTTTATTATTGCGTAATGGAAGTAGGAAAGTGATAATTACTTTGTTGAATTTAATGGGCTCTCTTTTGCTTCATTATTCAAGCCAATGTCATTTTATCAGGGGAATCATGCATTTGTAGTGAGGCATTTTGTGATTTCATGTTGAATCTTGAGTAGTACATGATTTATCTCTTTATATGGAAATGTTAATTTGAAAATTTTCATTCAAATTCTTGTGTGTATGAGATATGACTGCAAGTGTGTGCAATTGGCATGATAGCATTTCTATCCATGAATATTTAAAAAGTTCGAAATTTGTTGCTTGTATATGAAAAATCTGAAATTTCTTGTTGTGGATATGATGCAGTTGGAAATTATCCATTTGATTTTTGTGAGGATTATAGTTTTTATTATGCATTTTTTTTAATTTGGTACTTGTATATAAATCTAGGTGGTATGGCATACTGCATATCAACATATGTTTGAATCTTGTTACACAAGCAAGTTCCATATGAAACTTTGTTAAACTCGTAGCTTTTATTATTTTGATGCATTATAACTGCATTAATTTTTTTTTTTTTTTTTGGTTATGTGTTTCATGTTTAATCAAAGAGATTGGGAAAGAAATGAATCAACATTACAACTTACGTCCTTAGGTTGATTGTTTGTTATTGAATAGAATTACTATTAGACATTCGTTCACATTTGCGAATTCGTATATTATGTGTACTAAGTACAATAAAAAATGTGTATTGTTTTGTTAAGGTAGTAGTTTTTTTTTAATGACGGTGCACATTCTTGTTATATGTTTCACATGAATCGAAATTACAATTTACGTGCTTAGGTTGATTGTTTGTTGTTGGATAAAATTATTATTCGATATTATTTGATATTTTTAAAGTATTTTCGAATGTTGATGTGGTATAATACGCATCTGTAAATGTCCATCGACATTCTTGGATGCATAATGCTATAGAGCCTTTGTTTCCTACACCTCAGACCTTCGTAATGTAAAATAAACATTAGGTATCATTATTTTATGTTGCGTTGCTTTCATTGGTTCGTTTTTTAGTTGGGTACTTATATATACAGATTTGGATGGTGGGAGTCGAACCCATGAAATCTTGTATCTTGCCCTAATGCCTTAACCAGCTCCTAAAAAAGGAAAACATTCGAAGGAGGAGGAATCTAAGTACTGTTAAAATCAAAAGTGAAGATATTCTAAATCTAAATGAAATCTCACGACATTGAGAAAGTAATTTGGTGGAAAAGACAAAAAAATCTTTATTTTTTGGTAGATGCACACACCCTTGGTGTAATCTATAGTATAAGCATGTAAAAAGAAAAACGCATTGCTTATTCTCATCTGCTAACACCTACGCAAAAGGAATAAGACAATAAACATAAACTATTAGCACAGGCAGTCAGTCGAAGAAATGTTGGTATTGTAGTTTGCGACTGCAACGCGGTGGGTTCTAAACCCTGTAGAGCAACCAAGACCCACCCTACCAGATCATCAAGAAGAATAGAAGCATGAGTCATTCTTCAGAGCTCTGGGTCCACTGTCCAGGGTTAGTGTTGTCGATCTGCTCCGACTTAACCCGAAATTTGTTAATCTTTTTAGACATAAATGGTTATAATATGGATATTATAATGTATCATTGTGTAAGTTATAAGATTTTCATGGTGTTACATTGTGTCATTCATAACTGTAATATAACAACCTAGGTTTTTGGGTATCCGGGGTAAACAGAGTACAAAATGTTGTGCAATTTTTAAAACACCCAAAAATATAAAATACAAATTGGAGAGCCTAACTCGTATAATAAATTAAGATGTGAAAATAAAGATTTGTGATTTGTAAGAAATTGTATGTATTAGAATATATTAAATTTATTTTTTTTAGTAAGAAAATTTATTTTAATCCGTGTTTGTGAATTTATGATGGTTAAAAAAATATTGATTAGCAACCAATATTTTGGAAAAATATTTTCGATATGAAATGTTAAGCTGTTTTAACCAGATAACTAGTATCCCAACGGTTAAGGACTTACACCATGGTAACAGTGGTGCAGGTTCGAAACCTGAAATGGCATGCTAAGAGCTTACCATGTGCATACGCTAAGATCAGCCACTTATGTGGTGCTCGCGGACCGGGATAGGTGTACTAGAGAGAGTTTTACGACTCCGGTCGGTTTCCCTCCTGAACAAATTCAAAAAAAAAAATAATAATAATAAGAATTTTGTTTAAAAACTATGTTTGGAAATCTCAATATATGTGTTTAGTATGTGTTAACACATTTTTGTAATGTAAATATAATAAATTAGTGAATTATTATGAATAGTGGATTTTATTGCAAAATGTATTTTTGAATTTAAGTATGTTGTAAGTAAAAATATAAAAGTGTAAATATTGGTTGGAAATCAATATTTAAGTGTGTTGAAATATTTGAATAAGATTTTATGTTATTTTAACGAAAAAACTTAATTTATAAAGAACTTAAAATGTAAGTTGTGTAATAATAGAAACAAAATGTAAAATGGCGAGTTAGATTAATTATAGTATAAAACTTTGGTTTTTGTTAAAATGTGAATATCATTGTGTGTAAGGTTAGACATGTTGTTGAAAAAGGTTTGGAATGTTTAATATGAACAAGTTTGTTTAAAAAAATTACAAGCGAATTCAAATAATACTTGTCTTGTGTTTGTTATTTGTTTCGTGTTAAAATTGCCAAGTGTATTAGAGAAACGGTAAAAATTGATGTAAATAAAGATAACACATGGTTTAGAACTATGTTAATAGGCCAATTTTGATTACATAATGAATAATTTATCACTGATGACCCTAATTAAATTAATTGGACCCATTAACAACTGGATTATATAAAGAGAAGCCTGGAAATTGTGAGACCACGTACTTTCTTCCCCGCTAGCATTTTTCTTCTTCATCTAAAACATTATAGTGAAAAGAGAAACTGGCTTCTCTTACAAATTAATATTTTGATCCCAAGCTCAAATCAAAAGCTGAAATAAGGCTAACTCAATTTATATGCAGGTAATCCTTTCAGAACCATGAATTTCTTCCACATTTGTTTCAGATTAAGAATATGCTGGTCTGTGTCGAAAGTGGTTCTGCACATTATAGTAACTTTGATTTTGGAAATTTTTATCTTAGAATAATGTGGCTAATAGACCAAAACATGACCAGAAAATGATATTGTCACTGGCAAGTTACCTATAGCATTGTGTTGTCCTGTGTTTTCACAGGAAAGACCTGTATCAACACATGTGTCGATAGAGGTAGCCTTTGTGTCGACACAGTTATTATATTTAGCTTTGTCATCTTCTCCTTGTTGTTGTGCTCATTCTTGGATAATTTTAATGCATTTGTTTTGCCACAAATTTCCATTTGTTATTAATTAATGCTTGTCTTGAATCAATTGTAGTTGGGATATTCAGAGGTTAAAGGTTTTAGTGTATCCGTTATTTGGATTACGTGAGTTTCTTTAGCATTTTATTGTGCTATGTGGTTGTTGCTTTCCATGATGATTTCCTACACCATGCAAATTTTTAAAAAGTGATTTTAAAATGAATTCTCTCTCTCCCTCCCCCCTTTCTCTCTCTCTATATATATATGTATGTATGTATATATATATATATATGTATATGTATATGTATGTAGCTTTGATACATAAGCGGTTTCATATGCCATTGTCTTATGTTCCTCTCTCCAGTGGAGGAAGGAAAAGGTGATCTCGTAAAACTTTCTAGGGATCCACATCCCTTGCTCCTGAAACCACTTATATATCATCCGAAAGCCACTGTAGATGTTAATAACTCATACGATTTCTTTGAAGATTGTGAAGTAGGAGAATTTCTTTGCCAAATTCACGGTTAGTTGCAAAGGATCAAGACTTCAGATATCTGGGTGCTTAAGTGATATATGTCATTATTTTCAACTTCTTATGCTGAAAAACACTATGTTTCCCAACCGATCCTATGTTCGGTCCAATCTGGGTCCTTGCAATGGAGTTTGATATACTATTCTCAATTATTGGGTAATACTTTCAAACGATTATGGTTTGTTTGTAGTGGTGTTCTTTTGGGATTGTGAATTTCTACCCACTAAAATTATATATCTGCCTAAGATTATCGGTTTCTTCTTTTATATTTGGATCTACAATATTTTGTTATCCTAAGTCTAAGGAAAAAAATGTTAACTAGTGATTAAGAATGGGACTATTTTTCAAATTTTGATCCCTAAATTTGTTAAATGGGCACAAAACAGTGATAATTCTTTCCATTCTGGACCCTGCGTTTAATTCATACTAAACTGTTATAGATAACTACTTAGTGAATAATATCTTTCATTCTTTAAATTTTGGAAAGCAAGAGCTTCAAGTATCGAATTTCTTGTGGTCTTTTGATTCCAATAGTAAAAAATGGTTCAAGTTTATTATGGCCGTTATAATTTTTCATTCGAACCGAAGTATTACTTAAATGACTTCTCTAAGATTTACATTTACGATTAAAAAAAGAGTCGTAGTTAGTATTTCAAGATGATTCTAGAACTTTAGATAAATCATGTGTGCTAATTTTATGTTATTAAGATAAAGTATTTTGGTATCTTGTTTAGAGGAGGATTGGTTCTGCTCTCGTATGCTATATTATCATGAGAATTAAGTCCATGTCCCAGCAACAGGAAGGTCGAATTGTTAGTTAAATATGTATTGTTATGTTGGAATTAACTGCTGCTATGGACAAAATAAAATTCCTCAATCGGAGATGAGCTTAGAAGAGAAATATGCTTGCTTACTATTCATGAACGAAACTAACGAGCAATAGAGAACATGGGATGTAATTGGGTGAAAAACATGGAACAACTTATTTTTTATGAGTTCACTATGCAAACGTTTTTTTTTTAGTGGAGAAGAATGCGGTGTTAACTGTGCTAAAATTACTGAGAAAATGTCTGATTTTGCCAGTTTAGCACATAAATAATTTAGGAACAACGTGTCCAATACTTGTGAGAAATAAATGCAAGATTTGGAGCAGTTTGTTAGCCGTTTGGAGAACTGCAAGGAATATGCACAAATACGTGGGATTGGATCAAAGTAGATCTTTCATGGGTCTACCTTTTTATTACTGCTTATTGTATTTTTGTTTGTACTTTAGTTTATGTATTTCATGTATTATTTCTAATCTTATTTGTTTGTTTCGGGCTTAAGCAGGTTAGTATGCTAACCTAGTTCGTACTGTTATTGTAGAATATAATAAAAGCATACTTATTTTCAAAAAAGTGTACCATTGAGACAAATATTTTTCTATGTTTTGGCTTTTTTTATAAATAAGATCGTCTTAAGGTAGTAAAATCAATTTTTTCTGTAAAACACAGATTTTTAAGAAATAATCCAAACTGATTTATAAACTCATTTTCCAAACCAAATATTTTCTACATATAAAATTGCATGTTTTTGCACCTTTCTTGAAAATGAGGTTGTGATTTAAATGGCGTACTCAATCGCGTGGTATGGGACACGTAGACTAATTATATCGGCTAATTCCTAACTCAACGATCGAAGATATTGATGTTTTCAAGTGTGATGTGGACTAGCTTATAGTAAATCGACTAGTGAAAACGTATGGTATGTGACGTATTGTTATCATTATTCGAATGGCTATTTAGGAATCTATGACACATCTTTTTTACGTACTATTGATGGTACTTGGACTGGGAGATTTTATATACATATTTATAGCCAATAGGAAAATATGGCCGTGTGTCCTATATGAGACCAGTGGGTCTCTACGTATAATATCTGGTAGGTCTGTGGGCTATATACTGGATTGGTGAGTCCTAATCTAAACCTGGTGGACGACTTGGGCCAATGGGTCTAAGGTTTTATATTATTATTGCTTTCCAAATTTCTTTCTGTTGATTTCCAGAATTTTGGTGATTTTTAAAATTTTCAACTTGTTGACGGTGTTTATCTTTTATACAGCTGGTGGGCTATCGATGTTAATATTTATGTAACACCCCGTAAAATATACCCTAAATACCCGTAAGATATACCCTAAATAGACATAGGCAATTAAATTAAATATAAAGTGTAATAACTTAATAAAGTAATAGTGGGTTGAAAATAAGAATTTCGGATAACTAAAAATTGGGCTATGAAAATACTAGTGGCGAGATTATGATCCATTTTCATATTTTATTTATCGAAAATGGAGTCCATATGAAGAAGTTATTAATAAAATGTACATAATATATATATATATATATATATATATAAGCAAGAATTGAAATTCAAACTGATTAAATATAAATTTGGAATATAAATAAATATTAACTGGCATAATAGAATATTTCTCAAAGATCTTAAATAGTGTGTAGATATGTGTGTATATACAAAGGGGAAAAGAATAAACAAGAAATGAAAATTATTAATTTCTTGAAATAAAATAATTAATATAAAACAACTATACAGGGAATTCAAATTTCCTGGCTCGACCCCAAAAGGGCGGTCGACTGCCCTTACAGAAGGATGGTCGACCGCTCTTTAGGGTATTTGGTAGAGAAGGATTTATTTATAGTTTCGCTTCAAATGGACTTTCTAGATTAAATCAAACTAATCCAATGACCTATATACACACTAGCAACTATAAATATACCCTCTTGGCACCTCCTAAACCCTGGACTTTATTCTATTATGCGCCTCCATCTTGTCTCGCTAATGTTTCTTAATTCCAGAAAAAGGTTAGGCATCTTCCCTCTTTAATCTATATTTATCTTTTCTAATATGAATCCATATATTGATTCTGGAATTAATTTGTATGTATATATGAGATTCTAAATCTGATTCTCGTGTGTATATATATAAGGAGAAACTGAAGCACGCTTATTTGAAGGATATAATCTAGATTTTGATAGTTTTTGCACGAAAACTACTATTCTTTCTTTCTTGTCTCTGTGAGTGAAAATTATATGAGTTTGCTATTTCATATATCTTGTTAGTTTAAATTTGGATTAATATGCTTGAAGCAATTTGGATTTGAGTAAAAATTATACAAATCCTCCTAATTCCTTATTTTTGTTGTTTGCGGAAATGGTCAATCAACTGTGTATTTTGGGATTTGTTGTTATTGATGCAATGAAAGATAGATGTTTGGGTGTTGTACAATTTTTGAAATTTTTCTGATTCACTTATTTGTAAATTAAAGATATTTCTATTTGTATGTACTAAAACATAAGGCTTGAGTTTTAGTAGATTTAATAGGCTTAAGCATCTATTTTTAAAATAGATCGTTTGAACATATTATTCAAAAAATTAATAAAGTCTTAATTATTGTATATAAAAATATGTAAAAGTGAAACAGTACCAAATTGGGAGTTTTACATATACAATTGGATTATTGCACCTTGTCTACCTTTCGTTATAAAGACAATTGTTCAAATCTTTGTTACAAATTTTATGTTTATGCAGTTATTTCCCTTTTATTATTGAGTGAGAATATGCGTATCTATGCCACGTGATGAAGAAGGGAAATAATCTTGTATACTGCAATTATTTTGTTATGATTGACATTTCAGACGAATTAGGACGTTTATTCCTATGCGCTTAATTTATGCTTATTTATTATTATTTATTAGCGTTATTAACATATTACTAATGTGTTAAATTCATATTAAATTGCGTATTAAACTCGTTAAATAGGAAAGTAGAAATTAAATGTCCCCGTATGAAATTTGTATGTGTGTGAGTTAATGGCTTAGTTAATAATAATCACACAGACACGAGGTTAACCATCACTTTTAGTAGCCTGTCCGAAAGTGATTGACATATCCAACGTCTACAAGACTGGTTATGTGAGAGGTCTAGGTGTCATGGGCCATTATAACAAACACGCGAGGTTAATCCCTATTTGTGGTAGAAGTCTGCCTGGAACCGCTCGGCAAATCCCGTATCTCCAAGTGGTCGGTTTAATGTTAAATGTCTTTATACATACATACATACATACATACATACATATATATATATATATATATATATATACATACACATTTGTGTGTAGTAGGTCCGCCTCGAGGAAGATATTAAGTGGTTGACCTACGTAGTTTGGCTATTAAGTAGTTAGGACTATGTCCATTCCTAAGGTTCACTCCTTGGTTTCGGACCAGTCATTGGACTCGTCTTAAGTGCCATGAGGTCTTTCTTTCTCAAATAATCATGAGGTATTAAATCGTCTTAAGCGATTACATCGAGTTGCGCAGTTCTCTGGAAGTTATCCGTTTCCTCTTGAGGCTGTGTGAGGGCTTACCTAGGGATGGACAATATGAAAATTTTCTAAAGGGTCGCTTGTCTATGGGAAGTATTAAGTGGCTTGGAGTTCACCCGTAATGCCAGTTAAATAATAACGAAGGGGTCTTTCGAAGGGTATTAAATGACTATGACGGTCTACCTAAACCGATATCAAGTGGCTGGTTACTATTTCTTGAATTATAAGAGAGATACTTTTTAATAGCGTTGGCAATTATAAGACGAGGTCTTAAATGGCTAGGGTCTGCCATAGGTATTATGTGATCGAAGGAATCCAGCCATAAATAAGTATTTATCTAATAGTCGTAAGTGACCAAATAGAGTCCGCCTCTTAGGGTATTAATGATAATAGTATCCGCCCTTATAATAATATTTAGGCCTTAAGTGACTATAGAAGAGTCCACTTCATTATTTCATATGTCTGATTGTGTTAGATTTCGTAGACATATTTTGATGAATACATACTTCCAAATATATGAAATAGTTATTCCTTAAACTTATGTGATTTTCATTCACTAGAACTTATTGTTCAAACCTTCCTCCTCTTAACTTAACAACTGGATAATAGGTATGAATGCTTGATCAGTGACGCCATGGAGAGCGGAGCCTATGTAGGAGGATCGTATTTATTATTTATGGAAATATTATGATTATTGTTATGCTATTGGAATGATTATTATTAATGATGTACCTCTTAATGATAATTAACATTCGCAACCAACATTTTATGATTTTTAACTTACGGTACATTTATTTTAGATTATTATATTTTATCCCTTTCGCCGTGTGAGATTCCTATTTCGGTTTAGTCTTCTCTCTTATATCTGTTAAAGTATTTCCTTATAGAATTAGAATGTCTCTAAGTTCCAATGGGCCTTTTCTAGGTCGGAATTTAGGCCTATTCCGACGGGGTTGTTACATGTGGTATCGGAGCTTAAGTTACCCAATTATGGGGAAATTATACATATGAAAGGCTTACTTGTTACTTTGAAAAAAATTCAAATTTTTCTATATATATAAATTTATTTATTTAAGGTACATGTATCTCTAGAAAATAATATCTTTAGGTCCTTTTAGAAAGAATTGACATTAATTTCTAAAAAAGCCCTAGAAACCATGCAGTGATTTAGTGGCTCTATCAATTTAGAAGCCTATAAGCTCATAAGAACTGTAAGGACCACGAAGTTAAAAATGTAAAAAGGAATGAAACTCCACACTTAATAGATAATAAATGAAAATTAATTTAGTGGCTTATTTATCATTTGTGGGGAAGATAAGGGAAAAAATCAATATAAATAATTTAAAATGGGTGTCTGTTAGGATAACTATTAATAAGGACAAATTAAAGTCCATAACATATGGATATGTTAAGGTTCCAAGATAAACATAAGAATATGTTTTGTTAAATGGAATAAACTTCCATATTAGTAAATATGGAGATTTGAAATTTAAACAGAACACTGAATGGTTAATAAGTAGAAAGATATTAGAAACAGAAAAATAAGAACGTGGATGAAAGAATTTAATAAAGAAAATAGACTTCCGTAGAATAGTGTGTTAGAAAAATAAGAGGCATAATAAGAAAGTTTAAATGAAAAGATAAAAAATTATTAAGAAATATATAAAGATAATTTTTTGATAATACCACCAAATTATTGCTAAAAATGAAAATTTAAAGAAAATGTGAAAATATTTTGTAGAAAAGCTTAAATTATGAAACTTTTCATATTTAAGAAGAAGTTGAAAAATAAGATTTTTATAAGTAAAGATATTTCTAGAAGGCCTTCGAAAATTTACTATTATCTGTAATAAACAAATTAAATATTTTTTTTAAGAAAACAAAGGAAAAATTCTTTAAAAATAATAAATAGTAATGGGAAACTAAAAGGTTTGCGTTCATGATTTTTCAGAATTTTTTAATGAAATTAGAGGTTCCAACTTTTGTTTTACCCATATTTTAAGTGTTAAGTTGCACATAAAATAAACAAATTTTAAAATATTTTTTTCTTCAAAATCTTGTATAGTTATAAAAATAAATTTGACCTTTAATTAGAAATAAAAGGAGAAAAAGGAGAAGACGTATAAAGATTTGGTGGGATAAAGGAAATAGATATATACTCACCTGAAAGAGAATGGACAGGAAATTTATTTGCTAGAATTTGGGTAGAATTGAAATAGTAAAATTTTCAAATAATTAGGAGTATATGAGAAGGTAATAGTGCTAGAAGTAGAATAAATGGTAAATGACTACTCCAATAAATTAACTTAGTAATTTACAATTTATTTATGACTATGAAATAAATGGGTATTTATTGTTTACAATGGAACATTTTATAAGAAATAAATGTCATTAGACATTTTAGGAGATGTAATTGTCGTGTAATTTAATCTTGGATATTTAATTAAGATTTTGTTTTCTAAAATAGAATGAGCATTTGTTTTACTAGCCATTAAAAAAAATTATTGCCCGTTTTGAAAAGTGTTAATGACTGACATTTAATTGTTAATAAAGATAAGTTTTAAAAAAGGAAAATTTTCCCGTTATTATTATAAAGGGTCCGTTTCCTGCACGTCCCTGGAAAGTTTGATAATACGACCGGCATCCTGCCCATCTTTTTATTTCAAAGCAGGTCCCTAAAATCAAAGTTACGTGTTTTCTTAAAAAAACGCGCTGTATACTAAAAAATAATCTAAAATCTGCAAATATTCCCAGAAGACCACGGAAAAAAAAAAACTTGCATACATGTATGCAAGTATATGTAATAGTTACACACATGTATGCAAGTATTCCTGAAGCATTTTATACTTAAAATCTGCAAGAATACTTGCATGCATGTATGCAAGTATTCTGTTTTCTTTCATAAATGTATGCAAGTAAAAATGAACTAATATTTATGCATACGGATTGTTGCATACATGTGTGCATTTATTCTGAATACTTGCATTTGTGTATGCAAATAAATATGAACTGATTTACATACCTACGAATTATAGCATACTTGCATACAAGAATTCTGTATTACTTGCATACTTGTATGCAAAAAAGTCAAAATAGATGCATAGCTGAAATAGTTGCATAGATATGTGCAAGAATTTCGAATATATGCATTCGTTGATGCAATTAACTGCTGTTTAGCTGTTTTTATGTATTTTTGGTTTTTGACCTGTTTTCCAGTGGTTTTTTCAACTGAATTTTTTTGTGCATATGTGTTTAATTTAAATATGAATTTACGTGATTTTTTTAATTTTCTTTTTATTTTTTGACCTACTTTTGAAAAATAGGGAAGTAATTTATAATATGTTTTGGACCGAATGTGAGGCTAATTTTGAAACTTAATAGGGACCTGTGCCTAATATTCACTATTATAAACATTTAGTAAAATTCGAAAAGAGGTTTATGAACCCTTATTGTAATATTTTGAAATCAATTATTAATAAAGGATGTTTTATTGAAATAAAACATGTATTGACATTTAGTTCAGTAATGTAACAACCCGGAAAATCAGAGCTAATTTAAAATTTTTATTTTGGCAATTTTAATAAATTTTGAATGTTTAAAATGATTTATTTCAAATAACAACGACAACAATTTTATTTTGAATAGAATTAGAACGTATGTATTTATTTGATCGACGTTAGAATATAAATATTTATTTTTAATTATAAAAGGAATTGGAAATGGCGCGGTAGTCCGAAAATTCGATTTCAAATTTCAAATGAATGTATAGGATTCAAAATAAACCGGATTTTGGTGAAACCAAAAATATTAGAATCTATTTGAAAATATCTTTCCAACAATCTGAAAAATCAAAATTTCATTGCGGGAATAAAAAGTTATGCCCAGTTGAAAATTCAGAATAGTCGCTATGGAAATATGGCCCTTAAAAATAGCCATTTTGCAAACGACCTCCGTTTTGGACGAAACCACATTTGTTGGATCCAAGATGTCATGTTATTTCTAGATTCAAATTTCCATAATTTTTGAAATCAATATGTAAGCGTGGCAAAAGAAAACGTGTTTTGACAGTTTCAGTCAATTTGTATCGACAAGAAAATGACCATTTTTCAAACGGTCTTCAAATTTGACGAAATTGGTTTTGTTAGGACTGTATCGTTAATACGAAAATAGAAATAATTCTTTGAGAATTTTTAGGGTTAGTATATGGCCTCGGTAAATTGAGATGTGCATTCAAATTCAATGTACATTGATTTACACTTTAATTTGAATGAAAACTTATCGAAACAACCGAACTGCCTTATGATACATATCCCATTATGTTCAAAATGAGGGTAATTGGCTAGGGATGACAGTCAGTGGGTTCGATTTGAGATTCAAAAGAAAAGGTAACTTTTTGGACTAGAAAGTAAATGAAATATAAATTATAAAATACCCCCCTTGTTTTTTTCTCTTCCTCCCTCCCGTCAGTTGACTTCAGTAATAAAAAAAAGAAAACTAATCGCGCCGCCGTCACCATCGTATTTGCTGTCGCCTGGGGGAGGGGGGGCGCTCCACCACCGGACCCTCTCCCCGCCTTCCTCCTCTCTCCTCCCTCTACTCTTCAATCTAACACCGTGAATCCCCACTAGCCTCATGCCCTAGCCCCCATATCGACCACCTCACCTCCCCTATACTCATCAGACTCCGGCGCATACCCTTCCGCCCTCCGATGAACTCAGCAGCCCCTCCTCGCGGTTCAATAGCAAAAGCCCTTTTTTCTCCGCCAAATCAAAACCCTTAAACACTGTAAGTTCCTATGATTTTTATCCATTGGAAACTATGTTTTTTATCCATTGAAAACTATGATCTTTATTCAGTGAAAGTTATGATTTTTAATCGTATAAAAATATGATTTTTATCTACATGAATAGCGTATAAAAATACGATTTTTATAAATGAAGTAGTGAAATAAAATTTCGATTTTAATAGTATAGATTTGACATAAAAATTCGATTTTTATGTATATGGATTTGAAACAAAAATTCAATTTTTATATATTTATATATATATAGCATAGAAATGATTTTTTTAGGAAAAGATTTTAAAATACGAAGTAGCTATGTAAAAATTTGATTTTTATATATGAAGTAGCGTGTTGAAGTTATGATTTTTAATCATATAATAGCGAAGTAAAAATATAAGTTTTAATTTATAAACATCATATTAAAAATGTGGTTTCTAATATGAACAACGTAAAGAAGACTGCGTAGGAATTTCGGCCAAAACCAAACAGTTCAGAAATTTAGAATAGAATGGAGGAGTGGAACCCCAAGGTGAGACTACTCACCACGTTTTCTTATACAATTATTTATTTTTATAACTGCATATATGAACTGTTCCCCGCCGTCCACAGACCATGGACGGCTTGTTTGATTGTTTGGTTTGGTTGATTAGATTATTTAGTGGAATTTGGTTGTTTGGGTGAAATGAATTGATTAGAATTGTTATGTGTGTATGGTGCGAGCCAATAACAGGAGAGGTGTAATGCTAGACATTACCCGATTTTGATATCGCGCCGTTAAGCCACCAAAATTTTCTAAAATATGTTAGAATAATAAAAATATCATTTTTATTGTGTAAATGAGTTGAATAAAATATTTTATCATTAAAAAATATAATTTTTAACATGTATATGAATAAAATAAATATTCATTTACAAATCGAACGATTTGTTTATGTACACCACCCATTTGACTGATATGGATTGGGACGATAAATTTTACACATCGCCCAACTGCACAAATAAAATACATTATTTGTTGATTGAAACCCCACAAGGGTATTGGGATGATATGTACATACACTAATCACAATATCTAGTTGTATGTCAATCGATTGGTTGACAAGCTGTGTAAGCGTTGAATATTTATATTTAATGCTTATACAGTGTAAAATGCACTCTGGACGATGGTTGATTGTTTATTATTATTGTTATACATATTTGTTGTGTGAAATCCATATAAACAACATTATATGGTAATTGATCGTGTCTGATTCCAATTCAGAACGAACGAATATTTTAAAATAGCGATTATTTTAAAAGAATGAATATTTTAAAATAATATTTAATAAAAGATCAAAATCTGATTTTGATGTCCGATTTGGGATGAACACGAATATATATAAATATATAAAGCGTTGTTGATTAGATTAGCGTCATTTTGACGAGAACAATATTTATATCGGTTTTATTCATTTTTATAATGAATATGAAAAGAAAATGATTTCAAAATATAATGTTTTGAAAATATTATCATTTATATATCGATGATATGGAATATTCAATTTTGATTTGAAATTGAATATGAAGTTGAAATTGTTTTTGGAAAATGAATTTAAAACGATTTATAAAATACGTTTTAAATGGAAATCGATGATATATATATATATATATATATTGTATATTATATATTATATATATATATAATGGCTGAATAAAACGCGCCGCGCCGCGGTAGTTCGCGAATTTCGACCATTGACTTCGAACGAATATTATGGGAGATCCGACCGTCGGATTCTCCTAAAACCGGAACTATTGGGTTCGTATCGAAAATAGCTTTATAACGAATATTAGATATTTGAGTTCTAATGGTTGGATTTGGAATTATGTCCAAATCAAATTTGGAAAAGGTCGCTGTAAGTGCAGTTCGATGGTCGGTTATGGAAATCGATTATACAGGCCTTGATAAAATTATTAAAAATATCAATAATTTGTGTAAAATCATAATAAATGATTTGGAAAGAATTGGGATGAAAAATCCCATATTTGAAAAGATAAAAATATATTTTTATCGAAATGAACTAGAATTATGAAATCCAATATTTTTAAAGAAATAAATTGGATTTGATCGACATAAATACATTTACCGTATCTCATGCCGACCTTGCAGACACCGGAAACGCTGGAACGTTTATAGAAAGTAGTTAGAAAGTGAGATAGGAAAGAAAGAAATATTAGAATAGGAGAAGAAGAAGAACCCACACAACACAAAGTCTCTCATCTCAGCGGTAGAAAATATAATACAGAAATAAATCTTTATTGAGAGCTTTTAAAAATACTTACATTATCAGAGTACATCACACATCTGGACAGTTATAATAACCTGTCCTCACATACAACACACAGCGGAATAGTAGCTATATAATATCATACATCTGAACACCTTCAGCTCGTATCAGGACTTCGCAGCATCAGATAACCTGGACCTGTAAACCCCGGTCTAACCCGAGCATTTACAAAACATCGGGTCAGTCTGGTGGACCAGAGTGAGAAAAACTCGCACAGTATTAAGGGGAATCATCCAAATTGATTTTAAAGTTCAAAAATCTTTTCGAAAGGAAAGGATAATCGTAAAACCAAATCCACACATAAATATGGATGGTTTTTACCTTATGATTACCCAAAACGTTTTGAAATCAATATCTTTTCTGATATTATAATAATGTCTACATACAAGTAAATAGCAATCTAGCGGAACGCTTGCATCTCACGCTCCACATATATAGTATACAATCAAAAACCGCGGGCACTTATTGGAGATTTGATTCTGACTATGACAAGGTATAGGACCCCCTGCCGATAGTGTATCCCCAGAGGCGAATACACTGGGTTCAACAAGAACGTCTTGCAATCCGGCCCACACATGACCGACCACTCATTTCGCTTGAGTGTATCGAATGTATATCACCAACGGTTGGGCTAAAACCACCGTTTCCCAAAAGGGACAACATCCAAATAGATTAAAGAAGCAAAAGGAATTTATCTAGAGAGGTGATTATACACCCTAATGGGAGCGACCCACACACCCATGCTGCCTGCCCGATTTTTGTCATTTCCCGGCTGGTGAGGCTTTTGGTTTAGATTAACTTTTGAACATCGGGTCATCATTCACTTTGAATGCCACATCGTCAAATCTGCCAGATATCACTAATTGACGTCCACAAAAATACTCTAGTAGTTAAGCCAAGAGAACGGCTATTCTCCGCCACCAACTATAGCATGTTTGAAGAAATCAACGTACGTGATCCCTTTGGAAATGCTCTGTCAAACATCCATCTATAAAGGTCATCTAGGAACAAGATGAACCGAAGGCACTCTCCTACTGCATCCAATATAGGAATCACCCCATGGATCAGTAGCGAAAAATCCTTACAACCAGTAGATTCCAACCACGACGGAATCACAGCTTATCCCTGCTTGCCAGGTAGAAAATATTAGTGGTTCTTCCATTTATGAAAATCCATGGTCTTTAGTGCTCCATCTCGATCATCTTCTAATATCTTCACGTATTTGTTGGTCGGAATGGTTTTCGAATATAAATTTGATCCCGGTCTTTCCATACCAACAATCGTATTGGACAGATTTGATAGTCAGTGATTTAACTATCAAAATAAACAGTGATTCAATCATGACAATCAAATGAGTTCACTAGTTCAGTATTCAGCATCAATTGGCCTTTTAAATCAAATCAAATGTACATTTAAAACTTTTAAATATTTTGATATTATGAATATAGCTCTTCACTTCTTATCTAACATAAGATTTTATTTTCAAAACTATTTCGAAAACATTAGAATTCATTCTAAATATATATTTCCAACTTTGTTTTTCTTACAAATTTCACGTAAACCATTGTTATTTGAAAACAATATCCAATCTCTATTCTTAGAATAAACTCATTCCCAAAACTTACCGTCTTTATTTCCTTTTACTTTTGGAATATCATTATATATGTAAATATTTATTCTCTCATTTTTCTTATTTCCGTTACTCTGGGGATTTCACTATATATATACCCAAATCCTTTTTATTTCCGTTAATTTGGACATCTAAGTATATATTCCATTTTTCCACTACACATTGCATTATTATTCCTTTATTGGAAATAATCAACTATCACTAATCCCATTTACCATTACAAGTAATATCATCCTTAGATAATCCTGATGTTGTTCAAGTTGGGGTATTTTAATTACCTCTCAGACTTTGATCGACAACGTTCATATCATAAGATGGATACCAATTGTAATCTAAAATACCGATACTTCATTCTAATACCAATACAAATTCCCATTTTACTATTTTATTCAAAATACGGTTTCATACAACCTTCTTACCTTTTTAAAAATCTCTTTTTCAAATATAACCCTTCTTTCTTAATTCCATAATTAAGTAATTTCTTATAAACAACACCTTTTTAACTCTGCCTTTATAAACAAATTACTTTATAGGTTCGGATTTGGTTATACAACCCTATGACCCACTCCTTTACCCAAATTAACATTTACCAATTTCCTTTCCAATCTATTCACCATTTCCCGCCTTGGGAATCTTATTTCAATTTCCCCCTTTTTACTTAATCTCATGATTAAGTATCGTTAATTTAAATTAACGATATAACGCCTCATCTCTTTTATAAACCTTGTTTAACTAAATCCTGGTTTAATCTAAACCCTTTCTGTTTGTAATTCTCTTTTATTTACTTGGAATATCTAATTCACATTTATTTAAGCTATAGCTTAAATTTCCTTTTATAATTTCATTATAAAACTCAGGTTTAAAAATAAACCATGTTCATAAAACTTCTTTCACCAACCAATTAGATTTCATTTCAATTTGGATTACTTTATAAATGAGTTCCAATTTAAAAGTAGTCCCCTAAATTATTATTAATTTAAAATAATAATTTACTTCGATCATTAACTGCTTCAGTATTAAATTTCTTTATTAACTAAAATAAATAGTAAATTCTTTTTTTAAAACCTTATTAAAATTAAACAAATATTCTTTCAACTATTTCATTAAATTAATCCAAACAAACTAATTTAATAATTAATTCCAGTTAAAAATGGTCAATTTAGTCACCTCAAAACACGGTTATCCCATTTACCGATTCCAATTAGTTTTCCCTTTTAAATTAATTAATAATACAATTAATTTAAATAATTCAATTTAATGGTCTCTTAACAAAATAACTATCCAAACTTAACAATTAGATTAATTTCTATTCTCGTATTTATAAATCTGATTAACATAAGAATTTACTCTATAAAATCAATTTGTAATTAATTATAAATTTAAATAATACATAATGAATGTTTATAAACTTTTTTTCAAAATAAGTTAATTCAAAATCTATATCCAGTTATAAAATAACTTTTATAACTTCATCTTTGTCGATTTGCCTGACGGTAAATCAACATAACAAACCAATTTATTCTTAAGCCATTTACTGCTGATTACTCAACCAATATTGCTCATTGGTTAAAACCAAACACAGGTTGAATTTCAAGTTAACTATCAACAATCAAATCAAATCAACCACCCAAATTAGGACAGTTCATATGTGATAATATGAAAATAAATAATATATTTGAGGAATCCCGTTGGATCCCTCCAACCTGTTCTTCCCTATATCCAAAATGGTTATCTCAAATCAGATCATTCAATTCTATTTAACTGATAACAATAAATAACGACCATTAACATCAACCAATTCACAAGCAATTCAAACAATTTGAACAATTTAAACACGTTTATTTTATAAACGTGACCAATCAAGGCGAGTTACCTCTATTGGATCCAATCGTTAAAATAACAATTTGGTATTTCACTGAAATTAAACAACGGTTTAATTTCATTAGTTAAATCAGCAGATAAATACATAATTAGCAAACAGTCATCCATTAGCAACCAGAGCACACAAAAATAAAACCCAATTTATATAAAATATAAATGGGGTAACTGAGTGAGTTTAACTCACCTTGATTCAGTTTGCTGTTTAATTGGATCGTCCCAATTAAATTAAACGAGCGTTAAATTTAACTGGAAAAAGTACAGTTCATTCCAACCACGTCCAGCTTCATTCCATGACGTAGTGCTCGGCGGTACAATTCTAACAACATCTGGTTTGTTTGACTCTGAAAATATACCGATTTATTAATATTTATGAATATATGTTCTAATTAAACTAAATTATTTCCTTAATTATATCTGACATCTAAATACTTGATTAAGGACGATAAATCCTTGTTTCCTTCCGCTCCCCTAATACTGCTCCTTTGTTTTCCATTCTGATAGGATATACAAAATTATAACATTCATAAGTTCATATGGTTTTAATTTAAACTATTACTTCTTAATTAGGGTCTTTAAATGCTGACTAATTACATTGGAGAGTAAAATAGTCGGTCCATACTGGTTCCAGATACTTTCGAAATGCACGGCTCCTTCTTATCCACTAGTTTCATTACTGATTCCATCTGCATAATCAGTAATAATTTATTAAATTAATAAATTCCTAATTATCTCCATTTAAAACTCAATTTAATACTTAATAAAATTATATGGCCGATTAACGTTACTTTGTATATCAGTAAAGGTCGGCTTTTCTTTCCCCTTGCCGTTCTAGTATGTTTTGTTTTCAACATCCCAAGTCCACACTGCCTCGATAATTTTATTTCCATTCCTCTGTGCTATTCAACATTAATATGATTTAAGTATATAGTTTGTTCCTTAATAAGTTTAAATCAACTAAGTTGCTGTTATCACCTTAACCATATTAAAATAGGTGGAACCATTTTGCAAACAAACAAGGGCCGACATCCTCTTCCATCACTAAATCTGGGTTGATCCAAACGTTGTCCTTCTTCATGCGGAACCCCCTTTCCGTTTCCTAGTTTGAAAACACTCGTGCCCCTGTACATTGCTTCAAACATCTGCCTGCGTTATCCAAGATTTTAAGTTAATATATGATTTATATTAATGCTTAACTTTAATTATAAAACCATAATAATCCTAATTACTTTATAAAACATATTGGCCTCACAAATTCTTCTGGTCTTCGTTCTGCTTTGAAAATACCCTGGCCTTCTTCCGTTTACACCAAAACAAAACAGTCCCTCCCCTTGATTTCTTCGTGCCACTATTCACTTATACCCTTTTCACAAAACCAAGTTATGTGCTTTTACTCCATTTCTCGTTCAACTCTCGCTCGACAGGAAACCTCACCAACCGCGCCTCCTTCAGTCCACCGCCAACAGATCGGAGGTCACTAGAAGTCGCGGTTGACCCCCCCACGACATCCGCTCCAAATTAGCTCGAGATTCGATTGCTCCAGTCGCCTGCTACCAGCCTTGAACGTTGGTAAAACCCACCATCTCCCAACGAAGTTGCTATTGACGGCGAGACCAAAACGCCCAGGATAATGAGATCAATTGTTTTCTTTTATTATCTTTGGATGGAGACTCGACGGGTTTTATATGTTGGAGGGGTGTTCGGTTTATTTCAGCGTTGGGAAGAAATGGAGAAGGCATCGGTATGAGGGAGGGGTTGGTTTCTTATTGCTGAAATGAAGAAGATGGACAAAGGAAAAGATGATGTAGATTTACAGTCTAAGGAAGTTTGACAAGCACGCATTTTGTTTGGCAGGCAAGTTTTTAGGGTACATGGTAGGTCAGTGTATTATCTCAGCTAGGTGTAGGGTGGCTGTTTTCTTTTTCCAAAAAAAAAACATGTGGCACTATGCATTAATTTTAGATGAGAACGTTTCTATGGATGGTGCAAAGTAGGCCAGCAATGACTCTAGGGTAGCTATAGGAGACGACCTAATCTTCCCCGGTAAGGGAAGCCCGGATACTCTGAGAACAACACACATCGGAACGCAAACAGAAGAACATTTCATTGTTATTATTACAACAATTCCATCAGATACAAGAATATACAAAGTATAAATGAATATTACACAGAAAAATATCAGAGATTTGAATTATATATAAATACATCGCAACGTAAAACAATACAAAGCACAACTGAAAACAGATACACGGATACAGAGCTTTCCGAGCATCGTTCCAGCTGTAAATCAGGATCCTGTGAATATAAATATGCAAAACCAAAACTACTAGCTACCTGTGTCGAAAATAAGGGCACCCAGAGTTTAGATTAAAACAATAAACTCCAGGTCAGTCATGTGATTGGTGTGAGAACTAAAACAGTTATTAATCTTTGTTTTTAAAGTTAGGCAAATCAAGGGACCACGCCGTATAACACGGAATGGGTTTTCTCCCAAGAACACCAGTGCATGAAACAAACATCGCAATGCTAAATAAAGAACAATGAAGCTATTATAAGACCCAGGTCCCATCACACAATGCAACGCAAGCCGGAGGATAGGGTTTTCCCTTATAATAGCTAAATATGCTTGATACGTGAAATTTCATCTTATATTATTATTATAAGTGAAGAAAACAACTTCAAATATAAATGCATCAATCATAGACGGCATGGGTACCATATATCATGTCGCCAATACTAGGCTCTACAATCAAAACCGCAAAATGTCATATTTGGAAATTGGATTTCCATCATGGTGGCTCCTGATTCGAAAGATCGATCGCGTAGTGCCATATACAACGGCTTACGTCTCAGCTAGAGAAAACATCGTAATGCACATCCACACTTTTGGGAAATCGAGTATCACTGCGGCTTACGTCTCAGCGAGAGAAAACACCGCTTACCCTATCCCTCTGAGCACTAAGCTCAATCTCGGTCGACCGAATCCACGACACCACTAAAGTGCCCATCCACTAAAAAGCATACTGATCAAACCATTAGTTTACCACCATACCGGGGTGTGAGGCTTGCGAATCAACGCTATACACAAAGCCGTGCTATATTAAAGCTGCGCTTTGATCATCATCCACCAAACATTGCTTTTCAACAAAAGTCTGGATCACTGCATCTCAGCATGCCACACTATCAATCCATATCGTACCACTGATTTCTGCCAATATATAACCTCTGAGCTCGTATGTCTCAGAGAAGGGCGTTAAGCAAGAGAATAAATTCTCCGCCGCAAAACAGATATATATTTAGCAGAGATCAACGAATACAATATAAAGGAACACAATGTCAGACACGCCATCCATTTACAAGTCCATTCTAGGTCTGAATGAAACCGGAGGCACTTTCCTCGCATATCCGTCGATCTCCAAGTACGTCCGGACGGCTACTACTTTAGCCCCCTTCAAGGTAGCTACTCCCATCGTGAGCATCAGTAGCACCCATCCATTCGATGTGAAGATCGTCGGTCTTGCACCGTCTTCAATCTCTTCGATTCGTCGTCGAATCAGTTATTCAGAATGGGTTATACCCGGACTTTCTGAATAACTCGCGTATCTTAATCAACAAGTGCTATGAAACACAATATATGCCTCATTCCAATTCAGGATATTCTTTTATTCAGATATTCACACTCCTAAGGAAAGATTCCCATTAATTTTATCAAAGATAAATTCTTTTAAATTTATTCTTTAATCTTCCTTTGGATATCATTTCAAACCATATTATGTTTTTTCAAACTAGTCGGGATTAGCGAACCACACCGAAGTAATTATTTATTTTATTTCCCCATCCCAACCTATTCATCCCATGGAGCAAAAGTGCTAATACCCCATAACTAACACCACGGTGTTATCGGTAAATTTAGTTACCATTTCACGTTCAAATCTAATTAAAGATTTAACTATCCCTAGAAGTAAAACTGGTGATACTCCCCTTTCGATCATTTCCAAATTTTGATAATTTAAATTATCAATTCATATTTCAATCTAATTAAAGATTCATTAAAACTCCTTTTACTGGGTTAAAGAACTAATGTCATTTAAAACACAGTCCACGATAAACCCAAATCACATTCTATTTCAATTCCAATTAAATATATTAGAAATTTTAGTTATTTAAAACCCATTTCAAATTCAATTTATTTATTTCAAAAATAAATTGATTTTTATTCTAGTTCAAAACTAGTTCATTTCAATAAAAATCTATTTTTATCTTTTCAAATATCGAGTTTTTCATCCCAATTCTTCCCAAATCATTTCTTATGATTTTACACAAATAATAGATATTTTTAATAATTTTATCAAGGCCCGTACAGTCGGTTTTCAATAACTGCCACCGAACTGCACTTACAACGACCTTTTCCAAATTTGATTTGGACATAATTCCAAATCCAACCATTAGATTTCAAATTTCTAATATTCGTTGGAAATCTTTTTTCAATATGAACCCAACGGTTCCGGTTTGAGGAGAATCCGACGGTCGGATCTCCCGTAATGTCCGTTCGAAGTCAATGGTCGAAATTCGCGAACTGCCGCGGCACGGCGCGTTCTATTCAGGCCATTATATTATATATATAATATATATTTCGTCGATTTCTATTTAAAACGAATTTTATAAATCATTTTAAATTCGTTTCAAAAACAATTTCAACTTCCTTTTCAATTTCAAATCAAAGTTAAATTTTTCCTTATAAATTCGTTTTAAATTCATTTCAATTCAATTCGATTTCAATTTCAATTCAATTCAATTTCAATTCAGTTCAATTCGATTTCAATATCCATTCAATTCGATCTCAATTTCAATGCAATTCAATTAGATTTCAATTTCAATTCAATTCGATTTCGATTTCGATTTCAATTCGATTTCAATTTCAATTCAATTCAATTCGATTTCAATTTCAATTCGATTTCAATTCCAATTCAATTCAATTCGATTTCAATTTCAATTCAATTCAAATCAAATTCAATTTTCAATTCAATTCAATTCGATTTCAATTTCAATTCAATTCGATTTCAATTTCAATTCAAATAAAATCAAATTCAATTTTCATATCTCTTTTCAAAATTCATTATAAAAACGAATATAATCGATATCAATATCATTCGCGTCAAAATAGCGCATCTTTAATCAACACGGCTTTATATTTTTCAATAACTTCGTTATTCTATTCAACAAATGAATATTTATTCTATTCATCACATGAATCTATATTTCCTTCACTACATGACTAATCTCAACAAATGAGTACCATCAACACGTGAATCTTTATTTTATAATATTCTTTATTTTCCCAATTGGAATGAGGCCCAATCAATTACCATATAATGTTAATTATATGGATTCCATACAACACATGTATATAATAACAACGGTAAATAATCAACCATCATCCAAAGTGCACCACACAACTGCATAAGCATTAAATATATATAATTAACGCTTACACAGTCTGTCGACCAATCGATCGATATACAATTAAATAATTGGGATTAGTGTACGCCAAATATCATCCCAACACCCGTGTGGGGTTTCAAACAATCAAACACATATTTTATTTGTGCAGTTGGGCGATGTGTAAAATTTATCGTCCCAATCAATATCAGTCAAATCAATGTATATAAACAAATCGTCCGATTTGTTTATAAATATTTATTTTATATACACGTTAAAAATTATATTTTTAACTATAGAATATTTTATTTCACTATATAAATATTTTATTACATTCCACTACACACATTCAATTTTCAAAACACATCAATCAAACAAACAAGCCGTCGATGGTCTGTGGACGACGGGTGTCGGGTGCTACTAAACACCGTCTGCATCCTAGTATATATTTCTAACTAGAAAAGTAAATTTAAAGTGAGAAGTTCTCACCCAAGCTAAATCCATTCACCACGACTCCTCTTATGTAGGAAATCTTCACCTTTTCGTTTTTTGTCACATTCGTTGCCCGTATTCATTACATGTATAAAAATCACAATTTTATATTCTCTTTACTTCACGATAAAATAAAGTTCATATTTTTATTTCACTTCATATATTTACAACGCTTCTTTCTATATAAAAATTATATTTTTATTATCATACCTATATAAAAAATCATAATTGTATTATCATACCTATATAAAAAATCATATTTTTAATATGCCATTAGTATAAAAAATTATATTTTTAACTTCTCTATTATATAAAAATTCTATTTTTACATCGTTAAAAATTCTATTTTTACACGACTAAAAATCCAAACTTTATATGCATATATAAAAATCAACTTTTTCTCTAATAAAAATATTATCTTCTCTAATAAAAATCACTCCCTTTTCGATTTACAAAATCTTATTTTTTCAACAAATAAAAATCAAAACTTTAAACAAATAAAGACCTCGCCATTAAACAAATAAAAATCGTATTTTTCCTATGAACAAATTCACAACTTTTATCATGTTAAAAATTACAACTTTATTTCATTAAAACTGAGAATTACTTTCATGCTTCATATACATATATAAATCAAATTGTATGTAAATATTATTACCTAACAAAAACTGAAATTAAAATGAATAAATAAAATAAGTAAAAAAAATGCACTGTTAGTAGAGGGAGGGGGCGGGCTGCGCTCGGATGGGAGGAGGAGGCAGGGGAGATGAACGGGGAGGGCGCTAGCGTGGGATGGGCGGCGATTGTAACACCCCGTATTTTTTGTGAACTTAAGAATTACAAATCTAAGTGTAATTAAAATATAAAATAAGAATCAGGGAAAGCGGGTTGCGCCATTGCGTTCATCTCGAAATTCTTCTTGAAAACGAGTCTGAGTTTGCGAGAATCGGAGTCCGTATGACCAAGTTATGGCCCTCCAAAGTTTCAGGAATTTTCAGAGTTCAAAACAGCTCGAATTCGAATTCAAATTTCGAATTCAAAACCCAAACAGACTGGGCGGGAAATTTCCCGCCCAGTACCCAGGTCGACTGGGGAGTCGACTGGGCAGTCGACCCCCCCGACCAGGTCGACTGGGCAGTCGACCTGGGGGTCGACCTGGTCCCCGAACCTGGTTTTGGGCTTGGGTGCATTCTTATGTATCTGGTCTCGTTTTCTGCCTAGATTCATCTGCCTAAACCTATTTAAACAACCCCAAACCTAGCCTTCTCTACACACAGTTCTATTCTGCTTCTACTCTGCCTCTATTCTAAATAAAAATAAAAATGGAGTCGCTACTCTGCTGGAATCAAAACTAGAAGCTAATCAACATCAACCTAAGCAACTCAATTCAAGCTTGAAACTTCAACAACGGTTAAAGAAGATCAACTAACGTCGCTACAACTATCTTTCTTTTAGAATCCAATCAAGGCAAGTACAGTTATTTTCCGATATAAACGTTAATTCTGATTGTGACATGAATTGTAAATCTGAATCTGAGATTAAGTCTGTTCTGTTCTGTTTAGATCTACCTTATTCTGTATTTCTTTCTGCTTTCTGTTCCATTGTCAGGCTACCACGAGCCTGAGCCAATCTCATAAGAGATTAACATACGCTAAAATATTTGGGACAATAAAATGAATAATGCATGAAATGGGCATGACCGATATGTGACTGATTTGAGGAAAGAACATAGGTTGAACTTGGAACTTAGGACATAAATCTAAGGCATATAATTGAACCTATGAATTGAGTTTTGTGGCATAAAGAATATTGAACATACAACTTGAGAAGTTGAGGCATAAAATTTACATTGGACATATGACTTAGGAATTGGGGCATAAGTTTGACCGTAGGCATGTAATTAGTTTAGATACATATTACATGTTGTAAACTAGATCTGGATCTGAGCAAGCTATGTATGATAATATGTGATTTGGGGACATATTTCAATATCTGATTTTAAGAATAGGATACCTGATTAAAACCTAGATTTGTGGCACATTTTAAGAAGGGGAAGATATGTGACTTAGGTGTAGAAATTAAAATCTATAATAAGATTTGAGGACTATTAAGTGTGAATACACCTAAATAGGGATTTTTGGATATATGGCATGCATTGTAATATTTGGTATAATTTATAGATGAATCTGCTGTATAATGCTCGTTTAACCAAAATGGGAACATATGTTATATGGTAAATTATGTCCATATTCTGTGTTATGTAAATTTATGCAAACATGGGGTATATGATCATATTGTGAATCATGATAATTATTTAGGCCTAATTTATGATTAAGCAAGGCATGTAAATAGAACCTTTAGAAATATTAAATCTGCTAAATCTGTCATCTGCTAAGTCCGTTGAAAATGCCAAATCTGCTAAACTAAATCTGTTGAGATGCCTAAACTGCTAAATCTGTTGAGATGCCTAATCTGTTATCTGCTAAATCTGCTAGTTTGCTTAATCTGCTAAATCCGTTAAGTCGCCTAATCTGCAAAATCTGTTATCTGCTATATCTGTTGAGTTGATATAATTAGTCTGTTATTGATATAATCTGAATTGGCTATAGTTATGAATAATTGACAAGTATATTAGGCGTGGGCACAAATGTTAAATTATTAATTAATTGGCCGCAAAGATGAACATGGCTAACTCGAGGTTAGAATGAGTTTACGGCGTAATCCTGCCCGGAACCGCCCGGCACATCCAGTGGCCGCAAACAATAGGTTATAATGTGAGAAGTTAGTCATAATATGCTTAGACACGAGGTTAGGTCTGGCTTGTGGCAGAAGTCTGCCCGGAACCGCCCGGCCCATCCAGCGGCCACAAGCTAGCGACCTACTGTGAGAGGTCTGTGCATTAATAATTAATTAATGCAAATCTGAGATAAAAATGATGTCCAAAACGTGTTAGGTGGATAGGGTTAAACCAACTGGACTAATATATATATATATAATAAACCCGTTCATGAATCTGTAGGCCCAATACAAAGTTAGACAAATCTGAAATTCTGTTAAATCTGTACATCTGATCCGTTAGTCCGAAAACTTGTTGATTTGATTTTCTGATCTGTGAACTAGTAAATCTGATCCCTGTATGTCTGAACTTGTAAACAAGTTAATCTGAAATCTGTTAGTCTGGGGACACAAGGTTAGGAGGGAATTTACTTGTGTCATATGTTGTTTGGGACCCATATTAGTCAGTAACCCTTTCTGGTATCAAAACTTTGACCCAACAATAGGTAGGGTACGGGCATGCTTACTGAACTAATTATAAGCGGTTCATTCTGATAATGGCGAGGGGTGTTGATGGTGCGTTCCAACCGGGTCATGTGCGTGCATGGATCCCGGTCTGCCTCTGAGGATGTAAGACGCCGTGACATCTGTAAATAGGTCTGTGCCAATTGGTTATCACTTTAGGGAGTGATACACCCTACTGTGGGGCCGACACAGGGTATTTATGTATTAGGGAGCCGATCGCTTGGGGTGGGGTTTTAGGGTACACTTAGTTCTGTCTGTTTTTGTTGGTACCGTCTGTTTCTGTTGGGTGGTAACACCTGTCTGTTTCTGCGTGGTACCATCTGTTGGGGTGGTAAAGGCCCATTACTAGTGTACACCTAATTCTACATTCTGTTTCCGTAGGGATTAATCTGTTTCTGCTTCTATCTGTTTCTGTTCGGGTGGTAAAGGCCCATTACTAGCACTCTCTTCTGTGGAAATTATTCTGTACCCGTTTCTGTTTCAGTTTAGACATTAGGGTGACACCTAATTCTGTTATACTAGTATTAGTGCAGAGAAGTGTAAAGAAATAGCTTATGTCATTCTGTTCTTCTGTAATATCCGCTACACCTGTTACTGTTATCTCTCATCCAGTTTTAT
The DNA here is from genome assembly GCA_030737875.1 of Allium sativum. Taxonomy (NCBI): domain Eukaryota; kingdom Viridiplantae; phylum Streptophyta; class Magnoliopsida; order Asparagales; family Amaryllidaceae; genus Allium; species Allium sativum. Next base: position 160,474,936 of record CM060922.1, on the reverse strand, counting down.
TTTCATATCATGTTATTATTATCTGTTCATAATTGAAAATTACTGGACTTGCCAGACTTTTTGTCTGACCCTTGTTGTTTCGCCTCCTTTCTTCCGTTTCCCCCCAGGTTTTGTAGAAGGGAGTACTCTAGCTTGATCCAGATTTCTTCCGCTTGAAGTGCTTAATGTAACGGCCCAGATTTTTTGACCATTTAGTTATTATTTAAAAATGTTTTTTTATTGTTTTGGAAGTTTAAATGGTTTAATTTCAATAATTTTGAATGTTTTCTGTTATTCCGAAATGGTAGAAATTTAGTGGATCTGCAATATAATGTGAACTGGCAGTATAAAAGGATAAATTTTTAATTTAAAATAGTACGTTTACAAAGGATGTAGTAGCTAACGAACTCGGATTTCGATGAAATCAGTTTCATTAAATCCGAAATGATGAAATTAGGTAACCAACCAAGTTACGTCACAAAATGGCATCCGTATGTGGAAAAGAAAAAATAAAAGGCCAAAATTTGAACTAAATTTTGACGGTAATTGGAATTTGCTAATGCTAACTGCAAAACTGGAACCTGTGACCTGTCCAGGAAAATTCTAAATATAGGATATTAGCTATATATGAAATCTGGGAAAATCCTATAACGGATATAGAAAGTTATTAAGGAAACAAAATTTAAATAAATTATTTGAAAATCTAAACGAACTCCGATTTTTGATTTGAATACATAGGATTGAAGTACGTTAAAAACCGGACCAGATGGTGGAAGAATTTCTGAAAACCGTTATCGTTTGATACTCCAACATGAGACCGGAAGGTGTTGAAACTAACACAAAACACTATTTTGAATTTGAATTTAAATTATTTGAAAGTTCAAACAAATTCAAAATTGATATATTCTTATATAGTATTGAAGAGAAAGAAAAATCGAACAATATGGTTGAAAAAGATTTCGGATAAGTTATCAATAAGTAAGTCAAATTAACATCCGAATAGGGTTGAGAAAACACACTTTACTATTCATAAATTATTAAATTTATTTATTATTTAATTAATTTAAGGATTAATCCTAGCCATCCATTTTCGACCGTTGGATTCGCGCCACCTCAGCAATCCATGTGACTCCTTCGGCTATAAATAGCCCCCCCCCCTTCATTTTAAACTCACTCCTCCTCCTCCTCTTTCAAGCTTTGGCAATGGCAGAAATAATAATAAAATATTAGGAAATAGGGAAAAGGGAAGAAAGGGAGAAAGGAGGGCAAGACGGGGAGCTAGGGACTCTTAGGCAGAGGCTTGGGCTTCACGGGGAATTTTTTTAAATAATATTTATTTATTTATTTTTGTAATATATATATATATAATAATTAAAATAGAATTTGTAAAAAATAAATATCGGAACATTCAAAGGGTGATAGAGAGGATAGTGTCTAAGGCTTGAGTTTGGAAAATATAGTTTCCTGCTCTCCCTGGCTATCCCTAACTGATCCGACGAATGGGATGATTAATTTAAATTTTAAATTTTAAATTTAATTTGAATTTAAAACAGATCAGGGGCATTTTCGAAATTTTTAACCATAAACTTTAAAAGCTTATAACTTTTTCAAAACAAGTCGGATTTCCACGAAACAAGGACCGTTGGATTCTTATCGAAAAATACTTTAAAATGAGTGGAAGCAGATTTTTGATCCGGGTTAAAATTTTTAAGTTATAATTAAATGAATATTTTTAAATATTTTATTTGAAAATTAAATTTAATTAATATTAAAATGGTTTTTCAATTTTAAAGAAAAATTGGATATGGCTAGAGATGGGAAAGTAGGATTTTTTAGAAGGGCAGGGAAGGTAATTTGGCTTATAACGCAATTAGAAATTAATTAAGATAAAAATAATTTAATTAATTTAATTAAATATATATTCATTTAAATTAGGTAAATATTATAAATAGCATAACTTTTGCATACATTAACGAAATTTAACGAAACAGGATCCGTTGGGATCGTATGGACAAGCACTACGCAATGGAACTGACCGCAAGTGGATTGGAGCTCGTTTGGATTTATGGCAAAATTAAACGCTTGAACCAAATCAATGACCGATTATCGTTATTCAACGATAAACCGTCCAATGTGAGTAAATCTCACTAACTTTGAACACTTTATATTTCTCTAAAGTATTTTTAGAATTGGTAAATATTGGCTGATTTGCTGTGTATTGGCTGTTTGGTTGAACTGCTAGTCAGTTGATTGAAAATATCAATAACGATATATAAATCGTATCGAAATATTGATTCTGTTTATCAGATTATTTTACCTCCATGTTATTTATGTTGACTGACATCTGTGGATGCAGGGAAACAGGTCGGAGGAATCCAACTGAATTCCTCAACATTTATTTACCGTTTTTCATATATTCTGATTGATATATGATGTGTTATATCATCTGTTGTTGAACCTGTGTGTTTGGATGATGATTGAACCTTTTGATTTGGTATTTTTATACCATAAGTGATACTAGAAAGTGAAAAGGGATTTTCAAAGTTTATTTTGAAAATAAATTATTTATATAAAATCAATAGATTTTATATATAAAAGGAAGAGAATTTCATGAGAGAAAATGATTATAGAATCAAAGCCTTTGTTAAAAAAATAAATATTGGTGAAGTCAAATAGAAGGAAAAATATTGTTGAAATCAAATAGAAGGGAAAATATTGGTGAAATCAAATAGAAGGGAAAATATTGGTGAAATCAAATAGAAGGGAAAATATTGGTGAATTCAAATAGAAGGGAAAATATTGGTGAAATAAAATAGAAGGGAAATATTTGTGAAATGATTACAAATAGAAATAAAAAGGGAAACATTCGTAAAAGTATTTACAAATGGAATTGAAAAGGAAATATTCATGTAGGGAATAAAGAAAAGTTGAAAGAAGTACTTATTTGTTAAATAAATAGAAAATTTAAAAGAAATATTTATTTGTTGAATAAATAGAAAAGTTAAAGGGAATATTTATTTGTTAAATAAATAGAAGTGGAAAGAGAATAGTTATTTGTTGAGTAAACGAATAGAAAAAGAATCTATTCAAGGGAGGTAATTCAAAGGAATTATTCCAAAGGAATTATTCAAAAGAGAAAAGTCAAAGGGATTAATTCAAAAGAGTTAATCAACTAGAGTTAAACAGTTAGAGTTAGTTAGTTAGAGTTAACCAGTTAGAGTTATTCAGTTAGAGTTATCCAGTTAGAGTTATTCAGTTAGAATTAACCAGTTAGAGTTAATCAGTTAGAGTTAATCGTTTTGAGTCAAATCGAACTAGAGTTATTCAAATATAGTAATCGAATAAGGGTTAATTGAATATTAGTTATTCAATTAGAATTGATCGAATCTAATTATTCGAGATAGAGTTAAAAATAGACAAAGTTATTTAAGGATGAATTTCCATTTAGCACGACTGCTAGCGTAATTCGCAGGGCTGCAGATAGCCTACGGCGGTCGGATGTTTCCTAGGGGAACCAGGCGTAACCATTGTGATCGCTGCGATCTAGAGTCAAGCAAATGGTGTTAAATCAAATAGTAATTAATCAATAGAAGTTAATTAAGTCGAGTTAGTCGAGTATTAGTAAATTAAGTAGGGTTAGTCAAAAAGGGAATTAATCGAATATCACCTATTCGAAGTAGAGTTATCGAATATAGTTTATTCGAGAAGAGTAATCGAATATAGTTCATTCGAAGTGTGTTAAATCGAATATAGTTATTCGAAGGAGAGAATTATCGAATATGGTTTATTCGAAGTGAGATTTTTCGAATATTAGTTATTCGAAGAAAAGGATTACGAATATTAGTTATTCGAACAGGGGAATCGAATATAGTTTATTCGAAAGAGAATTATCGGATAGTGATTATTCGAGAGTGAATCATACATGGAAATTCGATTATATCGAATCAAGGGAAGTAATGTTTACTTTCCATTTCAAATCAAGTTTTAATTATCTGTTAATAAAGTAGTTGGTTGTTTATTTATCCAAATTAAGATATGGAAATATATTTAAGTTAACATATTTTGAAAGCATGGAATTATAACATTTATAGTTATAATCAAATGATTCAGTAAAGGAAGTGGATTCATAAATAGAATCCGAGAGTTCGCAAGGAAGTTTCTTAAAGAGTGAAGTTTGAACTCTGTCTATTTCGAAGTTAGAAATGTTGTTCAGTTAAGGTCTGAGAGGTAATTATACCCCAACTTGATTGACTTCGTTTTAACTAAGAAGTGGATAAGGTTCGAGAGTGAAAGTGGTTAAGTGAATTTAGTTAATGAGCGAAATGGTTGGTGTTGGCATAGCGATGTTTATTCAAACATCAGTTTAAACCCAATGAAGGAGATTTGGAAATGTCTTCCAAATGAAAAATCAGAAATGTTTTCTGAATATAGAAAATGAGAAATGGAATTGTTTTCCATTGTTAATAACGTATATTTTCTAAATATAGTAAATAAGAAATATAGGAAAACAAGAATAAGGAAAAGGGTAAATTTATGATAATTTGATGATGAATGATGATTGATTGATAGAATTTCCATCTGGAAATAATATCGTTGTTTGCACACAGACATGTTTTCATTTGATAGTTAAATCACCGACTATCAAAGTTTTTGACCATTTTACGTTGTTAATATGGAGAGACCGGTTGGATTATTATCCAGAGAACCACTCCGTATTGGCATAAGCGTTGCGAATCAAGTATGCTGAATATATTGAAGAGGGAGTTATGCAAGGGCTATCCTATTTACAGAATAGTGCCTTCGGTTTGTCCAGTCCCAGGACAAACGTGAATGGACGAATGTCTGACAGAGTATATTCAAAGGATCGCGTAAGTTGATCTCTTCAAACGTACTTATGTTTGGTGGCGGAGGAATTCGTTTCTCTTAGCTGTATACCCGTGGTATTTTTGGTGAAATCAATTTGTGATTTGGCGGGTATGACGATGTGGCATTCAAAGTAATGGAGGTGTGATCCGTCAAAAGATACGTTATGACCTCTAGCCTCATCAACCGGGAAATGACAAAAATCGGGCAGGCAACATGGCTATGTGGGTCGCACCCATTAGGATGTATGATCACCTATCTAGAGAAATTCCAATTGCTTCTTAAATCTATCGATGCTGCCCTATTCGGGAGACGGTTGCTGATCCCAACCGTTGGTGATATACATTCGATACACTCAAGCGAAATGAGTGGTCGGTCATGTGAGGGCCGGGTTGCAAGATGTTCTTGTTGAACCCAGTGTATTCGCCTCTAGTGATACACTATCGGCAGGTGGTCCCATACCTTGTCAAAGTCGGAATCCAATTTCCAATAAGTGCCCGCGAGTTTGATTTGTATACTATATATGTAGAGCGTGAGATGCAAGCGTTCTACTATATTTTAATTACTTGTGATTAGACATTATTATAATATCAGATAATATGTGATTTCCAAAGTGTTTTGGGTTATCGTAAGGTAAAAACCATCCGTGTTTATGTGTGGATTGGTCTTACGATTATCTTTTCTTTCGGAAGGATTTTGAAAGTTAAACCAAATGATTTGAGTTTACTCACACCAGTCCCATGAATGACCTAGAGTTTATTTTGTTTTGTTTTCCCTAAACTCTTGGGTGCCCAAATTTGTACGGGCAGTCAAGTAGTCAGGATTTACAGGTATGCTTGAAGAGCTTGGAGCAGGAGGCTTCAAGATTTTTCTAACTATTGATTATTCCGCTGTGATGAAAGTGTTGTACTCTGATAATGGTATGATATACATATACTACTTTGATTTCAAGATATGTTGTCTATTATATTTTATTCGTTCCGCTGTGAGATTCGTGTTACTCTGATATTGTTGTGTTCTTCTTCTTCTTCTGTTCTAATTTTCTATCTTATCTATCCTCACCCTCTAATTTCTTTCTTGGACTATCCGGTAATTTCGACTTTTGATTGTTCGATAGGTGTTATATATCGGATAACCAAGGTCGCTTTTTCCCGGGTCGTTACACTTAAAGTATGGCTTGTCTTCTTCTGTGGGGATTATGATTTTAAACTATGCATTCTGAAGGCTTTTGTACAAGACTGATATTTTGTACTTGAATTCTGATATTGTGATTTGAAAGGATGTAACCAAGCTTATTTCGGTTTCTGTTGTAATAAAGTTATAAATTTTCTAAGTATTGTTTTATCTGTCTTGTAAGTTTATGTTCTGTTTATGAAAATGCTCCACCAATGTTAAGGCATTCCCTTTGTGAGTGACCTTAACGGAGGTGTGGTGTTACACTTGGTATCAGAGCCGAAGGTTACCAAATTGGGTAAAGTTTTTGAAAACTATTTTCAAAAAGGTTTTGAAAGGAAGTATTTTAAAAAACAAAGCTTATTTTGAAAAACATAATCCCCAAGAGCCATATACCTTTCCTTCAGTCCTTTTTGTAATTGAATCTTTCCTTTTTCGTTTCAGCATGTCTGAAGCATTTGAGATACCAGAGGGTGTTCATGTACCCGGTTGGTTTCGTCAATATCTTGAGGCTAGGACCGCCGCCGCAGGTCCAGCAAATGATCCCCCTCCTCCACCCTCTCCTCGTGCAATTTCTTTCTCAAAGATCTGTAGAGATTTTAGGGCCATGGGTGGGAAGGATTTCAAGGGAACTGAATCATTCGTAGAAGCGAGGAACTAGCTCAAAGAAACTGAGGATCTATTCGTTATCTTCGAGGTGGACGATAGGCAGAAGTTACAGTTGGCGGTATGGCTGCTCAAAGACGAAGCTTCCTATTGGTGGGAAGTCACTAACGCCGAGAGACCAGTTGAAACATGGATGGATTTCAGAACAAGGTTTGAGACAAAATTCCTGTCGCAAGCTGAACGAAGTCTACAACTGGAAAAGTTCTTATCTCTTAAGCAAGGAAGTATGACAATCAAGGAATACGTCAACCCGTTCAACCAACTGGCTAGGTTCGGATTGGATTTAGTCAACACTCAGCTTAAAAAGGCTCTCCGCTTTGTTAAAGGATTGAACGACCCACTGCACAGCCTAGCCATGACCCATGTACCCATGGGAGCGGCTTACGAGAAATTGGTGGACATGGCACTACTGCACGAGGAAGACAAGGGCCCGAAAGAGACAAAGAAGGAAGAACCACATAATAAGAAAGCATGGCCCAAAAATGAAACACAAAAGAAGGATGAGAAGTCTGAAGATAAGAAGGGGAAAAAGTGCTTTACTTGTGGAAGCTCAACTCATCTGAACAAGGATTGCAGAAAAAGGAAGGGCACTTGCTTCAACTGTGGTGAGATGGGACACTTCACTAGGGACTTCCCGAAGAAACGAGGGCAAGGGCAGAGGGCAGAACCCACTTCTGGAGGACAGGAGAATGCTCAAGGGACTGGTAGATAGGGTAGAAATAAGAAATTTTAAGTAGAAGGTTTAATTTTCTTATCTGTTTGTTGAGTTAAAACTCTTTCTGATTCTGGCATTTTGATTCTGTAATCGATACTCTGCACTTTAATACTAGTATTGTTTCTAATTCCGCTGTAGACCCAAATCCATAAGGGTTATGATTCATCTGTTTGTGATTGGGGTTTGTGAGATATTCGTGTTAGGCGTCAAGTAGGACGCATACATTCTGGGATTTATCATGCTTAGTTTCCTAAGAATCATTCGGTAATCTGATCTATACCAGTAACCTGTAAATATCTGAATATTTCTGATAAGGTTAAGATTTCCAGTTTTGACATTATATAAAGAGGGTAATCCTCTGGGTGTCAATCTGATGTTGGTTTCAGTCTTTGGGGCCGATACTTAGGACCCATGTCTAATGGGAACCAAGTTTTTGTTTTATCTGTACTCGCTTCCATCATTCGACTGTATCATATCGATCGAATCTTCGAACTTTAGGTAGAAACTAATGGGTGTAAACATGTGTTTGAGACATGTTATGTTTGATGGTTGCAAGTGGATGCAAGTGGTTGCTCGTGGATGCATATACACACACTAGGCACTAGATCGGCTCGAAAACACTCTCATACTGCATATGGATGTGTGAGCATTTTCAATTTTTGTGGATGCAAAATGATTGACTCAGCACATGGATGTTGCTTATGACTAAATGGTTGTGCACTTGTAACGTCCCGTATTTTTTACCATCAAATATTTTATTTAATTTATTATTTTAAATATTATATTTGGAATATAAAGAATTTTAATGTTGAATTCGTTATTTAAACGAAGTTTAAACGATATATATTTATATAATTATAAATCGAGCTCGAAATGGCGTTGCAGTTCGTAATATGGAGTTTTGAACTTCAATTGAATATACAGGGTTCGATATAAGTCGGATTTCTGTGAAACAGGAAACGTTAGAACCATATTGATTATAATTTTCATATGAAAGAGAAAAATTCAGATTTCGTGTTATAGCTTGTTAATTATGGCCAAATCAAATTTTGAAATAGTCGCTATGGAAATCGTTATTTCAAATATACGCGTTAAAATAGCCGTTTTGCAAACGGACACCGTTTTCGATGAAATCAGTTTCATTGGAACCGTATCATTAAATTATTGTACGGTGTTGAATGGCGTGGCAAACCGATGTCGTGTGTGGCCACGGTAGTCGTAAACGCCCGTACAATTTCTATAGCGCGTAATTAATTTATTAAAGGGATATTTGCGTGTAACTTGAGCAGACGATCGAATTAAGCCACGAAACCAGTTCCGTTGAGTTCGTATCGTCGATTAGAGTCAGAAAACATATATAGTTTGTTATTTTTTAACATTGGAAAATTTGGTGTCTAAAGGAGCACTTAGGGTGCGTAGAAAATAGCGTACCGGGAAACAGTCTCGGAATGCGACAAAGTGTGTGCCATTGGGTTCGTATTAATTTATCGTTATTAGAAAGTCAAGTTTCGCGGCAAACAAATGAAGTATGTGACTTTGGTGGCCAAAAACGCCTTCTGTTGAGTTAACCATTTATACATTTTAAACAGGGGTAACTTTATTTGAATGGTTAACTGGTCAAACGAACTCCAAATCCAACGAAACAAGTTTCATACGAAACCTTAGGAAGAGGTCTAGTGAAACGTCAAGGCCTCATATTTTTAGGATTTTTTCTGTAATTTTAAGGAATTAATGCTCGGTGTTTTTCATCGATATTTTCTAAAGGATTTTTTCAAACGATCTCGGATTTCAACGAAACCTGTCCCATTGGGTCCGGAATATTTTTTTATGTTAGGAATACGTGTCTTTATCTCGATTAGAGATCGTATGTAGTGGTTTTAACGTGATTTCTCACGGCGAAACTTGGTTACATTATTATATTAATAAAAAAAATCCCCACTTCTTCACTGTAACTTACTCTTTGGCTTACGCACCTCTTTACTTTATTTCATTTATTTACTTACTTGCGCCCAAAACACCAAATTGAAATAAGTACATGCTGGGTATGTCAAATGCAGACTACCATTTCTACCACCAAAGCATGCGTACCAAACCAAGAATACCGCTTTGTACCCACGTTACCGTCAACGCCTTGCGACCCAAACTACCAAAGCCTTGCGACCCAAACTACCAATGCCTTCAGCCCCAAGAAAACGTTGTACCCACGTTACCGTGCTCCCCAAACTATCGCTTACTATAAATACAGGCTGTCTCACTCTCGTTTTCTCGCACACCTACCTCTTCCTTCCCAGCTAATAAAAAAAAAAGCTGGACTGAAAAAAAACGCTGGAAGAACGAAGCGAATGGGTGCTGTACATTGTGAGGAGAAGGGGTTGGCGCAGGTAGAGGAAATGGGCTGAAGAAATATGGTGGGCCTCGGGTTTTTCAAAGAAGACAACTGAAAGAAAAAAAAATACCGCAGCAGTACTGAAAAGAAAAGAAAGGAAGAGCAAATGGCGGTAAGGCTGTATGGGGGAAAGAGGCCGAAGAGCGAAAGTAGCATGTGGTAAGAATATTCAAATGAGCTCATTCATTATTTAAGTGCCAAAGTGTTAATTAAAATTGCTTAATTACAGTTAACCCATGAATTAAGTGGCTCACATTAAAATAGTTACGTGATCCATTATATAAAAGTTTATATGTAGCCCGAGTTACAAATTTGCGCCTAACCCTTAAACGAAATGTGCTAATCATTTTATTTAAAGTGCCAAATCCTATTTAAGAGTCTAAACCATATTGAACCGGTTATAAATAGTCATTTAGGTAGATATATTTAAACATTTTCGGGTAAGACGATGAAAATTGGTTGATCTACCAATTTATTTGTGATAATTAAGCCTAGTTAACTATATTATTAAGAAATAAATTGGTATAAATTAAATTGTGTGCGTATGGTATGTATAACGATATCATACGTGTACAAAATTGGACAACAAAAAATATTGGAACCATATGGAGAAGCACTACATTATGGGGTTGGAATAGACGGAGACGTAAGCTGCTGAAATTAAAATGAACCGTTTCAACGCAGAAAATCCAGGTGAGTTAAACTCACTCAGTTTTTCCCCTACTTATATTTTATATAAGTTGGGTTTTATAATTGTGTGCTATGGTTGTTAATGGTTGTTTGTTTGTTGTTCATTGTTGATTTTATATTCGTATATTGAATGAAACAGTTAAATTAAACGTTCGTTTAATTTAATTAATCGTTATTTATAACGATTAAACCCAAGTAAGGTAACTTACCTCAGTGGTTACGTTTATAACACTATAAACGTTATGATCAAATAGTTGAATGCTTAAATTGTTGTTATTATCCCAGTATTGACTGTTACAGTTATTATTGACCGTTATTATTAAACTATTTTATTTCATCTATCTAGATGAAACGAATATTGAACTGAATTGGGGTAACCGCTGTTTTGCAGGGAATAACAGGTTGGATAATATTGATAACGTTTATCAATATGATTAAATTATTTGTTATGAAATGTGAAATTTGTTTATATTTCACGGTTTGGTACTACAGTAGACATTTGTCTCTTTAGCACCGTCAATTAAAAGAAGTGATTTTTCGAAATCAATATGAAGTGGATTTCGAATGGTTTTAAAGAGAGAAACACATTTTTATATGGTTTTGAAATATGATTTTGTAAAAATAATAGTCGAAATTAAATTTATAATTTTTATAAATATAACTTGTAGAGATATAAGATATTATTAACAGTTAAACGATACGAACTTATCATATTTGAAATGGTTTTTATAAAGGGCTTAACGATCGTAAAAGGAAATTTAAACGGATTTCAAATAGCGAATTGAAATAATTGAATCCTAAATTATACAAGAATTTATAAAAGAGTTCTTAAGAGTGATATTTTTGTCTTAAATAATCATTTTAACAAATGTTGATTAAAATGCTACGAAATAACATTTCGTGAATAAGATTTACAAGTCAGTGGATTTGGAAATGAGTAGTGATTTAGAAATGAGATTTAGGATTTATCAAATGAAATCGCATTTGGAAATATGGATATACATTTATAACTGAGATTTAGAAATAGAATTGAGATTTATAAGTAGGATTGAGATTTATAAATGGGATTGAGTAAACAAATGGGAGTAAGTTGTATTTCGAAGTTCGGAATGTGGTATTTCGAACTTTGAAATGATTAATCAAAGCAAGCTTAATCCGAGGTTCGGAATGTGATATTCCGAAGGTCGGAATGTTAACTGAAGGCAGAAGTATAAATGAAGTAAAGTTTTGGGATAACGACAACGAATATTAGTTGTCGACAATGAATTACAAATGGGATTGGTAAACCAAGTTAAAGATGTGAGCATGAAACAAATGGCGAATTATCGCACTAAATTTACAAGAGATTTTGTAAATGGAAATTTAAAGTTTTGTAAATGGAATCGAGCTATTAAATAAAATTAAGGGTTTATGAATGGGATTTGTAACATTTGTTACAAATGAGATGAACCATCTTTGGACATGAGATTTTACAGAAGATTATTATATATTTTAGACAACGAATAAGTTGTCGAGTATGATTTAAAGGGTATGTGATAAATATAAGTAGAATTGTTCGATAAATATCAATATAAGAATTTGAAAAGGATAACAATATAATAATTATATAAGTTTTATAAAAGCGTTGCTTATATGGTTTTAAAACAAATGTATTTGAATTGTTGGAATAATTTGTAATATAACAATAAAGAGATATCAAGGAATTTCCATAAAGATTCTATTTTTATTAGAATCAAAGTTCGTACATAATATTGTAAATGATTATTAACATAAATCAAAAGAGTTTGATAACAGTTTACTTAACAATTAGTTAAGTAAAAGTGGTCGAGATTTGAATAAGGTTTCCAAAAGAGGAATGTGTGGTTAATAAACTTCTATTTATTCTGAAGATATGAATGTTGTTGGTCAAGGTCTGAGAGGTAATAAAATACCCCAACTTGAATAACTCCATGATTATCCAAGAGTAGTATTAGTTTACAAACGAGAATAGTTGAGGAAAACATAAGTTATGATTTCCGTAAATGATATTATAAATGATTTTCGAAAAGTTTATAAATTGGATAAAGTTGAATAAAAATGAATTTGGGAATATTCTTATATTATGATAAGAAGTAAAAGCGGTGTTTCAAATATTGGAAAATTAAAGAATATAATTAACGGATGGTTCGTTAAAGAGGCTTAATGATACTGAGTATTGAATCAGTGAATCCATTTTCTTTCATGGATGAATGGTTGTTTTATTTGATAGTTAAATAACCGACTATCAAATTTGCCCATACGATTGTTGGTACGGAAAGACCGGGATCGAATTTATTCGAAAACCATTCCGTCCAGCAAATACGAATAGGGTGAAGATGCTGATTCGAGATGGAGCTATTGAAGACCGTTGATCTTCATAAGCGGAAGGATTACTTAAAATCTCTGACTTGCAACCAGAGATAAACTGTGATTCGGTCGTGGTTGGAATCTACGGATTACAAGGACTTCTCACTACTGATTCTCAGGGTGATTCCTAGAATGCAGTAGGAGGGTACCTTCGGTTCACCCTGTCCCTGGGTGACTTGTATGGATGAATGTCTGACAGAGTATTTCCAGAAAGGTCACGTACATTGATTTCTTCAACCATACCAAGAGTGGAAGCGGAGAAGGAAACTTCTTTAGCCAACACGTAATGTATTGTTGTGGACGTCAATTAGTGATTCTGATGGATCTGACGATGTGGCATTCGAAGTGAATGTGATGTGCTGATAAAGCGTAGCCTCAAGCCTCATCAACCGGGAGATGACAGAAATCGGACAGGCAGCATGGCTATGTGGGTCGCTCCCATTAGGGTGTATAATCACCTATCTAGAGAAATTCCTTTTGTTCTTATTCTATCGATTCTGCCCATTCAGGAACGGTGGTTTGAGTCCAACCATTGGTGATATACATTTGATACACTCAAGCGAAATGAGTGGTCGGTCATGTGAGGGCCGGGTTGCAAGACGTTCTTGTTGAACCCAGTGTATTTGCCTCTAGAGATATACTATCGGCAGGTGGTCCCATACCTTGTCAAGGTCGGAATTCAAACTCCAATAAGCGCCTGCGGTTTTGATTATATACTATATATGTGGAGCGTGAGATGCAAGCGTTCCGCTAGATTTATATTTACTTGTATTTAGACACTATTATAATATCAGAAGAGATATTGGTTTCAAAAATGTTGTGGGTTATCGTAAGGTAATAACCGTCCGTATTTATGTGTGGATTTGGTCTTACGATTACCTTTTTCTTTTAAAAAGATTTTAACTTTAAAATCAAGTTGTGTGTTACCCTTAAACTGTGCGAGTTTTTCTCACTCTGGTTCACCAGACTGACCCAGTGTTTTGTAAATGCTCGGGTTAGACCGGGGTGTACAGGTCCAGCTTATCGGATGCTGCGAAGTCCAGAGGCGAGCTGGAGGTGTTCAGACGTATGATATTATATAGCTACTATTCCGCTGTGTGTTGTATATGAGGGCAGATTATTATGACTGTCCAGATATGTTGATGTACTCTGATAATGTAAGTTTTATTTCAAGCTCTCAATAAAAATTTGTTCCTATATTATGTTTTGTTCCGCTGCGATGTGAGACTCTGTGTTGTGTTGTTTCTTCTTCTTCTTCTTCTTCTATTCTTATACTTCTTTCTTTCTTATCTCACCCTCTAAATTATTTCTCATAACTATCTGGTGGTTTCGGTACTTGAGTTCTGACAAGTGATACAGGATTGGTGTATTATTGTCTGGATTCGAGCGTTGAAATCCCCGGGTCATTACAGTTAGTATCAGAGCTGGTTGCTTAATTGGTACGGATGATAGGGGGTTCTCGCTTCGCGTTTGGTGGAGAACGAGAGACTCTTACCCCTACATCTCCCGACAATGTGGGTTGGTCGAGTCGAGAGGCTGGCCGTAAAAGCAGTTCTGAGGTATCTCTGTAAGCCACGGTGGGAGGTTAGCCCACTGCCCTTGTGGTCGTTACAGTTGGTATCAGAGCTATTGGTTTAGTAATACTCTTGGCTCTGTGGTGTAACTCGATAGAGATTGGGTTAGTAATACCCTAGATCGAGATTAAGTGTATATATATATATAAGAGTGTAATTGTAAATTTCATATACAAATGTTTTGTATTGTGTTTGTTGATCGGTTCAAGTGTTGAGAAGCATAGAACTGGCAATGGATACAGTATTGTTTTGAAAAGAGGGTAAATGAAATAATTTTACCCGAATTATATTTTTGTATAGAAAAGAAATAATTTGATCAAATTATTGAGATATTAGTGTGTTTGATCGATTTGAATGGTATTCAAATCGAATTGAAAATTTCAACTAAAACTTAACTTGGTTAAGTGAAATTTAATGAATTCAGAATGATATTGAAATTAAATAAAACAGAGTTGGAAATTAAAATTTTGATGAATAAATAATAATCAAATCTGTGAAACCAAAATAAAATATTAATATTGAAGGTGGATTCAATTGATTTGGTTGATTTTGTTGTATATTGGTTGTTGATTGTGATTTGTTTGTTATTGGACGATAGTGGTTTGAATAGAAATAATCAACAATTAAATGGAACTGAATGGATTATAAACTAAAGAATAATTTCTAGTATAATTTAACCGGAATAAAAGTGAATATGAATTAAGATTTAGGTTTGACCCTGTAGTCGAAAATAAAGTGATGCCATCTGTTTGATTTTGGAATTTGGGTAGTTATACTTGTGGATTAGTGAAATATTACTTAAGAATTTCATATATCTGTTACTTATGTGTGAATTGAGTTAAGTACGGGTGCCAGATGGCTAGCCAGATTGATACGGGTTGGGTAAATCGCATATACGTTGAGCAGATATGCTCAATAGCGCTCGAAAAGGTACGCCTACGCGAAAATATAAAATTTTGGGTTTTGATTTTTGTTTTCCGATATTTTTGATATTTTTCGATATTTTTAAATGATAAAATTTCAAAACATTAAACCCATTAATTTTTCGAAAATATAAAATTCTTATACGTATATTTTTCGAACACATTGAACATTAATTTTTAAATCCATTGAACATTTTATACCATTGGGTTTTGAATTTCCGGAAATTTTAAAACCCATTGAACCCATTCTGTTCTGAACTTAATGTATATTTTTAAAAACCCATTGAACCCAATTTCAAAAATATCGGAAATTTCAAAACCCACGTAAATTTCAATTTCCGGAAATTTTAAAAATTAACGTATAAAAATTCACGTAAATTTCCGAAAAATATACGTGAATTTTAACGTATATTTTTAAAATTTTCAATGTCTTCAATGGGTTCAATGGGTATATTTTTAAAATTTTATACCATTGGGTTTAATGTGTTCGAAAAATTAATGGGTTTGATTTAAAAATATCGAAAACATTAAACCGTATATGAATATAAAATTTCAAAAATATAAAATTTCCGGGAATTTAATATGTTAGAAATTTTTCGATATTTTTGAAAATATTCATATACGGTATAAAATTGGTTTTGATTTAAAAATAAAATGGATTGAAAAATTAATGGGTTAGTAACGTTCTTTCTTACCTTAGCAATTTCGAGGACGAAATTATTTTAAGGGGGAAAGAATGTAACGTCCCGTATTTTTGACCGTTAAATATTTTATTTAATTTATTATTTTAAATATTATATTTGGAATATAAAGAATTTTAATGTTGAATTCGTTATTTAAATGAAGTTTGAACGATATATATTTATATAATTATAAATCGAGCTCGAAATGGCGTTGCAGTTCGTAATATGGAGTTTTGAACTTCAATTGAATATACAGGGTTCGATATAAGTCGGATTTCTGTGAAACAGGAAACGTTAGAACCATATTGATTATAATTTTCAATATGGTTCGTTAATTAGATTGAAATGATCGAGAATGGAGTATCACCAGTTTTGCTCCCGGCGATAGTTAGATCTTTAATTAGATTTGAACGTGAAATGGTAATTGAATTAACTGATAACACCATCGTGCTTGGTATGAAGTATTACCAGTTTTACTTCATGGGATGAATAGGTTGGGGTTGGGAAATTAAAACAAATGATTACTTCGGAAAGGTTCGTTAATTCCGACTAGTTTGGATAAACCATAATATGGTTTGAATTGATATTCAAAGGAAGATTAAAGAATAAATTTAAAGAATATCTCTTTGATAAAATTAATGGGAACCTTTCCCAAAGTAAAAGAATATTTGAATAAAGGAATATTCTGGATTGGAATAAGGCGTACGTTATGTTTTTATAACACTTGTTTATTATATATGCGAGCTATTCAGAAAGACCGGGTTTATCCCATTCTAAATAACTGAATCAACGAGAAGTCGACGATAAAGATGGTGGTTGAAGATCGGAGGTCTTTACATCATTTGGATAATTACTAATGATCTTGATTGGGTTGTACACCCAAGAGGAGGAAATCAGTTGGTGATCGTCCAGACGTACTCGGAGATCGATGGATATGCGAGGAATAAAGTTCCACCAGTTTCGTTCAAACCCAGAATGGACTTGTAAATGGATGTGTGTCTGACATTGGATTTTATTCCGTGTTGATTGATTTCTATTAAATATATATATCTGTTTAGCGGCGGAGAATTTATTCTCTTGCTTAACGCCCTTCTCTGAGACGTACGAGCTCAGAGGTCATATATCGATAGATATCAGTCGCATGGCATGAATTGCCTGTGTGGCATGCTGAGATGCAAATGATCAAGGCTTCTGTTGAAAAGCAGAGTCTTGTGGTTGATGAACAAAGCACGACTTTAATACAGCATAGCTTTGTGTAGCGTTAATTCGCGAGCCTCACACCCCGTTGAGAACCAGAAACGGGAGAGGACATCAGGAAGGGCATTCATTTCCTTCTAGCTAGGAGTGGTGTTTTGGGTTTTACATGCCCAGACATTTTACTTATGTGGATGATGGATTTTGAGGCGCCTCGCTTAGTTCGGTCTCTTCGGAGCCGATGGCCTGGTTGGATATGACCAGTTTACACCGTATAGGGTGGGAAAACGCAGTGTTCAGGCATTTTAATCCACATCGAGTGGACCGGCCCTGACGATCCAAGGTCTCACCTTTGTCTGGGTCCTGAGGCTCGGCTAGAGAGTCTCGAAGCGGCGAAGACAATCCCTTGCCTCGGTTCATAGATGGAAATCCAACTTCCAGTACGTGACTTTGCGATTTTGATTGTAGAGCCCAGTATGGCGACATAGTGGTATGGGGCACTTATGTCGTCTATGATTGATACTTATGATTGAAATTGTTTTGACACTATACACTTATAGTAATAATAAAAGATGAAATTTAGCATATCAAGCATTCTTTGGTTATTATAAGGTAAAAACCTATCCTCCGGCTTGTGTTGCATTGTGTGATGGGACCTGGGTCTTATAATAGCTTCATTGTTCTTTATTTAGCATTGCGCTGTTGTTTTATGCACTGGTATTCTTGGGAGGAAACCCGTTCCGTGTTATACGGCGTGGTCCCTTGATTTACCTAACTTTAAAATAAAGATTAATAACTGTTTTAGTTCTCACACCAGTCACATGACTGACCTGGAGTTTATTGTTTTAACCTAAACTCTGGGTGCCCCTATTTTCTACACGAGCAGCTAATAGTTTTGGTTTTGCATATTTATATTCACAGGATCCTGGTGTACAGCTGGAACGATACTCGGAAAGCTTTGTATGCGTGTATTACTTTCAGTTGTGTTTTGTGTTATTTTTCCGCTGCTATGTAATGTAAATTGAATCTCTGATATTTTTCTGATGTATAATATTTATTTATACTTTGCTTTATTCCTGTATTCTGATGAATTATTGTAATAAGCAATCAAATGTTCTTCTGTTTGTGTTCTGATGTGGCTTGTTCTCAATTCAATCAGGGCTTTCCTTCACGGGAAGTTCGGGTCGTTTCATTGGCGAGTTGTATTTGTACTGATTTAGGCATGCAAAGGAGACGCTGGCAAAAAAATTCGAAAATTTAAGGTGTTAGAAAATTTTCTGAATTTTGGAAAATTTTCATTGTTTGAAAGAAATTAATATTTTAACTGAAATTAATTGGTTTAGTTGAAACTATAATTAAGAAGTAAACATACGATTTTTAACCTAGTTAATAAAGATTTATAGCATTTTCTTACCTTAGTAATTTCGAGGACGAAATTCTTTTAAGGGGGAAAGAATGTAACCTCCCCGAATTTTAGAGATTTAATAATTAATTTATTTAATTATTTTAATCTATTGGTTTGATAATTTAAATGGCTTAAATCCAAATATTTTGAATATTTAATTGATATAAATTATGGATTAATAAAATTTAGTTCCAAAATAGTCAAAAATAACTGAATTTGCAATGTTGTGAAAATTAGATAATATATGATATTTAATTGAATTTGAATTCGAGTTATATTAACGAATATATTAATTAGACGAAGCTTGAACGTATTAATTATAATATAATTATAATCGATGTAGCGACCCTCCTTCTCGTTCGATTCAAACTGATCGTTAAACTGACTTAAATCGAACCAAAAAGGTGGATACGCTAACTTTGGGCGCACAACACATCAGAACAAACAACATAAGACTTTTATAAACATCATAGTAGTGTTACATCAGAATACCGAACATCAGAGTATTGAAAATAATGTACATCAGAAAATAAATTTACAATAAATGTAATACAATGCAGCGGAAACAAATAAACTAACACAGCGGAAGACTATCAATGCTTAGGATACAGCTTTAAGCTTCGATCCAGAATCCTGCTAAATGAAATAATCTGCAAAACCAAAATTACTGACTGCCCGTATGGAAAATGTGGGCACCCAGAGTTTAGGTAGAAACAAAAAACTCCGAGTCAGTCATGGGACTGGCAGGAGAACTTAAAACAGTTTTTCATAACTCAAATAAAATAAGGAATATCATGGGACCACGCCGTATGTCACGGAACGGGTTTACCCCAATGAATACCGGTGTATAAACAAAACTAAAATTAGTCATATGGATCTACAATGCATCACACAACATGCAATTTCCAATCTACCCATTTAGGCTTAATCCAAAATTTAGCTTTTTCAAAATCCAATTCACTTTACAGAAATTATTCCTTTGGACTTTGTTGCCAAATTTTTTATTTCAAATCATTTGAAATACATGTCTAACTTTTATATCAAAAAAGATTTCACTTCGGGATCTCAAACCAAAATCTTTGGAAATATGAATTCCAAAATATCATAATGCATACAAACAAGTATGCAACCAAATATCAGGCACGACCCTCAAACAAGGCTGTACACGCCTCTCCAACTCGATATATATATATATGTGCACTTCCCACGATGGAGCAGGCTACACTGACGATGCATCTCCCACACCCTCGGAGAAAATCCACCGCCCTCACACTTTTAGACATCCAGGGTTACCCGAATCTTTAGCCACATACCAAATCATTTCATATCCCGAAGTAGGGAAAATCATTTCACAACATAATTATCACAAGTACTTTCCAAAATATAGTACTTTACATTAGCAATTCACACATATGATCAGTCACTGTAACACCCCGTATTTTCTGTGAACATAAAAGTAACAAAACAAAGTATACTTAATTTTTAAAAGAAGAATTAAGGGAAACGGGTTATGCCATTGTGTTCATCTCGGAATTCTGCTTGAGATAGAATCCGAGTTTGCGTAAGTATTCTATACTGTGTAAATTTAACTAAAATTTGGGGCATATGTTATATTGTGAATTATGACCATAATTTGGGCATGTAGAATTAGGCTTAATTTTATGATTAAATCTGTTAAATTGCCTAATCTGCTAAATCTGTTGAAACGAATACGGTAAATTTGGGGTATGAAAATATGTAGGCTCGATCTAAAATTGAGAAAAACAAGTTAATAGAACTTTGAATAATCTGCTGTAATTTATAAAGAAGTTTAATTTGTTGAATTGGCATAATTAGTCTGATATTGGCATAATCTGTGAATGAATACTTTAGCTAAAAATAAGAATGCTGAGACACGAGGTTAGACTCTGTTTGCGGTAGAAGCCTGCCCGGACCCAACCGGCTTAACTAGCAACCACAAACTGTCAGTCTAATGTGATAGATCGTAGGCATAACTAAAAGATGCTTAGACACGAGGTTAGGTCTGGCTTGTAGCAGAAGTCTGCCTGGAACCGCCCGGCACATCCAACGGCCACAAGCTACCAACCTAATGTGAGAGGTCTTTTCATTAGTAATTAATTAATGCAAATCTAGGATAAATATGATGCCTAAAACGTGTTGGGTGGATAAGGTTAAATCAACTGGGCGGATGAATCTAATAAACCCGTTTCGTAAATCTGCAGGCCCAATACAAAGTTAGGTGAAACAATCTGTGAGTCTATTAATCTATATATTTGATTCGTTAGTCTGAAAAATTGTTAACATGTATGTCTGATCTGAGAACTAGTTAACTGAACTTTGTACATCTGAAATCTATAAGCAAGTTAATCTGAAATCTGTTAGTCTGAGGACACAAGGTTAGGAGGGGTAATTACTTGTGTCATCTGTTGTGTGGGAACCATATTAATCATTACCCCTTTTCTGGTATCACAACTATGACCCAACACTAGGAGGGGTCCGGGCACGCTTACTGAACTAATTGTAAGAGGTTCACTCTGATAATGGTGAGGGGTGTTGATGGCGCATTCCAACCGGGTCATGTGCGTGCATGGATCCGGTCTTCACTGAGGATGTAAGACACCGTGGCATCTGTAAATAGGTATGTGTCTACAGGTTGCCACTTTAGGGAATGATACACCCTTCTGTGGGGCCGGAACAGGATATTTATGTATTAGGGAGCCGATCGCTTGGGGTAGAATTTAGGGTACACCTAGTTCTGTTTGTTTCTGTTGGTGTACCGTTTGTTTTTGTTGGGGTGGTAAAGGCCCATTATTAGCATTTTGTTTCTGTACCTTCTGTCTCTATTGGGGTGGTAAAGGCCCATTACTAGCATTCTGTTTCTATAGAGATTATTTTGTTTCCGTTTCTGTTTCAGTTTAGACATTAGGGTAACACCTAATCCTATTATACTAAGTATTAGTGCAGAGAAGTAAGATATAGGTAAGAATCATATCTTGGTCTATATCATTCTATTTTCTTTTGTTTTACATAAGCATACCTGCTACACTTATTGTTGTAATCTCTCATCCAGTTTTATTTACATGTCATGATACTACTATCTGTTTATATACTAAAAGTTACTGGACTCGCCGGACTTTATGTCTGACCTCGTTTGTTTTCGCCTCTTTTTCTTTCTGTTCCCCCCTCCCCAGGTGCTCAAGGTTGAAACATAGGATCTTGATTCATATTCTCTTTGCTTGAAGTAATGCTTGGCTTTGACTCTACCTTCTTATGGCAGTTTATGTTGGGGATTATGGTTTTAAAATTATGCATTCTGAAGGATTTTGGTATAAGACTGATACTTGTGTACTTGGGTTTTGTTATTGTGATTTTGAAGGATGTAACCAAACTTATTTCTGTTTCTGCTGTATTAAAGTTGTAAAATTTTCAAGTACTACTTTATGTATCTATCTTGTAATATTCTGCTCTGTTTACTTATAATGCTTCATGGAATTTAAATCATTCCCTTTTGTGAATGACATTAACGGACATAGGGTGTTACACTTGGTAGCAGAGCTGAAGGTTACCGGAATTGATAAAAAAAATTGAAAACTATTTTCAAAAAGGTTTTAAAAAGAAAGTATTTTCAAAAGTAAAGTTTATTTTGAAAAACATAATCCCCAAAAGCCATATATTTGTCTTTCGGTTCTCCATTTTTGAATCTCTTTTCTTTCGTTTCAGCATGTCTGGAGATCCAAACATCCCTTATATCTCAGAAGGAGTCACCATATCCGGATGGTTCCGTAGATATTTGGAGGCCACGGCACCTGCCGAAGGCCAAGGAAACATTCCACCAGCTGTACCCATCTCTCCTTCTCCTCCTCCGCGCGTGAATACTTTCCCGAAGACATGTAGAGACTTTTGAGCTATGGGCGGAAAGAACTTTAATGGGACTGAATCATTCATGGAAGCAAGAAACTGGCTCAAGGAAACAGAAGATTTGTTCGTTATCTTCGAAGTGGATGATAGGAAGAAGATACAGTTGGCTGTATGGTTACTTAAGGACGAAGCCTCATTCTGGTGGGAAGTCACGAATGGAGAACGAGCAGTGGAGACTTGGTTGGATTTCAGGCATAGGTTCGAGATGAAATTTCTCTCACGAGCAGAAGAGAATTTATACATGGAGAGGTTCTTGGCGTTGAAGCAGGGGAATTTATCAGTGAAAGAATACGTCAATAAGTTCAATCTATTAGCGAGATTCAGCTTTGACTTGGTGAACACACCTGATAAGAAGACCCTGAGATTCGTTAAAGGTTTGAATGAGCCGCTACACAGGTTGGCTATGACCCACATTCCTATGGGGGTTACCTTCGAGAAATTGGTTGACATGGCATTGATGCATGAAGAGGAAGCCAAAAGTGAGAAAAAGGAGGAAAAGCTCGAAGGACCATAGAACCAGAAAGCGTGGCCCAAAAAGGAAACACAAAAGAAGGATGAAAAGTATGAAGATAAGAAGGAGAAAAAGTGCTTTACTTGTGGAAGCTTGACTCATCTGAACTAGGATTGAAGAAAGAGGAAGTGGACTTGCTTCAACTGTGGTGAGATGGGACACTTCACTAGGGACTGCCCGAAGAAACGAGGGCAAGGGCAGAGGACAGGACCTACTTATGAAGGGTAGGTGAATGCTCTCGTGGCTGGTGGATATGATAGAGATAGGAAAATTTCTGTAGAAGGTTTAATTTCCTTATCTGATTATTGAGTTAAAACTCTTTTTGATTATAGCATTTTGATTCTGTAATTGAGACTCTGCACTTTAATACTAGTCTTGTTTCTGATCCCGCTATAGTCTCAAACCCCATAAGGGTTACGACTCATCTGTTTGTGATAAGTTGGGGGTATCTGTGTTGGGCGTTAAGTTGACTTTGACGCATACATTCTGGGTTTTGATAATCTGATCTGTCCCAGTAGTCTGTAAGTATCTGAATATTTCTGAAAAGGACAGGGGGTTTTACTCGAAGCATGAAGTAGATTTCCAGTTTTGACATTGTTTAATGGAAGTTATTCTCTGAGTGTCAATCTGATGTTGATTTCGGTCTTCGGGGTTGATACTTAGAGATTTATTCTCTTAACCGATGTCTAATGGGAGCAGAACATTTGTTTTAATTGTACTTGCTTCAATCAATCGGCTGTATCCTATTGATCGAGTCTTCGACCTTTAGGTAGAAACTAATGGGTGTAAACATGTGTTTGAGACATTTTATGTTTGATGGTTGCAAGTGGTTGCTAGTGGTTGCTCGTGGATGCATATACACACACTAGGCACTAGATCGGCTCAAAAGCACTCTCATACTGCATATGGATGTGTGCGCATTTTTCAATTTTTGTGGATGCAAAATGATTGACTCATCACATGGATGTTGCATTTGGATGAATGGTTATGCACTCATATAGAAATGACATATATCAAATAGGATTTTTTGCATAAGTAATTGGACTCATGGCACTAACATAATTCGCATTGAGGAGGTCAACTGAATCAGTAGACCGCCTGATCTTTGCGTTAGATAAGAGACATTTACACACACTTTTGCATATGTTCATACAACATTAGAAGTTTTCCAAGGACAATGGATGCTTGTGGATGATGATTGAGTGGATGGGTGATTGGATGGTAGGACACATTCTTCTTAACTTGAAGATTTCGGGGACGAAATCCTTTAGGGAGGGGGGAATGTAATACCCCGTATTTTATGTGAACATAAAAGTAACAAAACAAAGTATACTTAATTTTTAAAAGAAGAATTAAGGGAAACGGGTTATGCCATTGCGTTCTTCTCGGAATTCTACTTGAGATAGAGTCCGAGTTTGCGTAAATCGGACTCCGTATGAAGAAGTTATGGCCTTCAGAAGTTTCAGAAAATTTAAATTAATTAAAATAGCTTAGTTCTAAATTCAAAATTCGAATTCAAACGCAGAACAGGGTAGGCGGGATTTTTCCCGCCCCGGGGCTAGGTTGACCAGGGGTCGACCTACCCTATACAGGTCGACCAAGGGGTCGACCTCCCCCTATAGGTCGACCTGTTTCAGATCCGAGGCAGATCCAGATTTTTGTATCTGGACTTGTTTTCTGGACAAATTCTTTGGCTCCTAAGCTATTTAAACACCCCCAAACCCCACTTTCTCTCCACACCATACCATTGTAACGCTATGCTGCCTCAATTCTAATTAAAATAAATCAATGGCATCTCTACTCTGCTGAAACATAAGCTAGAACTAGTGCTTCTTCTTCATCCAAGTTGAATAGGATTAAAACAGAACAACTACAACCCTTTTTCTTTTAGAATCCAACCAAGGCAAGTACAGTTATTTTCAGATATGAAATTTAATTATGATCTTGACATGGTTATAAATCTGAATTTGAGATTATGCATATTCTTGTTTATCAGATCTGTTTTTCTGTGTAGATCTATCTTATTAATATTATAGTAACTATTTTGTATCTCTTCCTTCCTTCTGTTCTATAGACAGGCTACCATGAGCCTGAGCCAAATCTCATAAGAGATTGACGCACGAACGCTAAGTTTGCGAAAAATAGTGAATGATGCATAATTAGACATGACTGATTTGTGACTGGTTTGAGAAAAGAACATATGTTGTAATTTAAGATCTGGATCTAGGCATAATATATATGATAGTCTATAATTTGGAAGAAGGAGAATTATTGTGTATATGACTTAGGTGCAACGATCTATATTAAATAGGATAACTATTAAATGTGAATACGCCTAAATGGGAATTTGGATATTAGGCATAGCTGAAGTCAAAGGCTATAATTTGGCATAATTCATATTGTATATCATGATTTGGGGTTTTTAGAGAATATTCTGTACTGCGTAAAATTTGGGGCATATGTTATATTGGGAATTATGACCATAATTTAGGCACGTAAAATTAGACTTAATTTTATGATTAAATCTGTTAAATTGCCTAATCTGCTAAATCTGTTGAAATTGAATACGGTAAATTTGGGGTATGAAAATCTGTAGGCTCGATCTAAAATTGAGCAAAACAAGTTGATAGAACTTTGAATAATCTGTTGTAACTTGTAAAGAAGTTTAATTTGTTGAATTGGCATAATTAGTCTGATATTGGCATAATCTGTGAATGAATGCTTTAGCTAAAAATAAGAATGCTGAGACATGAGGTTAGACTCTGTTTGCGCTAGAAGCCTGTCCGGACCCAACCGGCTTAACCAGCAACCGCAAACTGTTAGTCTAATGTGAGAGGTCGTAGGCATAACTAAAAGATGCTTAGACACGAGGTTAGGTCTGGCTTGCGGCAGAAGTCTACCCGGAGTCGCCCGGCACATCCAGTGGCCATAAGCTACCGACCTAATGTGAGAGGTATGTGCATTAGGAATTAATTAATGCAAATCTAGGATAAATATGATACCTAAAACGTGTTGGGTGGATAAGGTTAAATCAACTGGGCGGATGAATCTAATAAACCCGTTTCGTAAATCTGTAGGCCCAATACAAGGTTAGGTGAAACAATCTGTAAGCCTGTTAATCTGTATATCTGATCTTTTAGTCTGAAAACTTGTTAACCTGTATGTCTGATCTAAGAACTAGTTAATCTGAACTTTGTACATCTGAAATCTATAAGCAAATTAATCTGAAATCTGTTAGTCTAGGTACACAAGGTTAGGATGGGTAATTACTTGTGTCATATGTTGTGTGGGACCCATATTAGTTAGTAACCTTTTCCGGTATCAAAACTATGACCCAACACGAGGAGGAGTCCGGGCATGCTTACTGAACTAATTGTAAGAGGTTCACTCTGATAATGGCGAGGGGTGTCGATGGCGCATTCCCACCGGGTCATGTGCGTGCATGGATCCGGTCTGCTCTAAGGATGTAAGACACCGTGACATCTGTAAATAGGTCCGTGTCTATAGGTTGCCACTTTAGGGAATGATACACCCTTCAGTGGGGCCGGCACAGGATATTTATGTATTAGGGAGCCGATCTGGGGTAGAATTTAGGGTATGCCTAGTTCTGTTTGTTTCTGTTGGTGTACTGTCTATTTTTGTTGGGGTGGTAAAGGCCCATTAGTTGGGGTGGTAAAGGCCCATTATTAGCATTCTGTTTTTGTACCTTCTGTCTCTGTTGGGGTGGTAAAGGCCCATTACTAGCATTTTGTTTCTGTAGAGATTATTCTGTTTCCGTTTCTGTTTCAGTTTAGACATTAGGGTAACACCTAATCCTGTTATACTAAGTATTAGTGCAGAGAAGTAAGATATAGGTAAGAAGCATACCTTGGTCTATATGATTCTGTTTTCTTCTGTTTAACTTAAGCATACTTGCTACACCTGTTGTTTTAATCTCTCATCCAGTTTTATTTACATGTCATGATACTACTATCTGTTTATATGCTGAAAGTTACTAGACTTGCCAGACTTTATGTCTGACCTCGTTTGTTTTCTCCTCTTTTTCTTTCCGTTTGCCCCCCCCCAGGTGCTCAGGGTGGAAACATATGGGCTTGATTCATATTCTCTCTGCTTGAAGTATTGCTTGCCTTTGACTCTACCTTCCTATGACAGTTTATGTTTGGGATTATGGTTTTAAATTATGCATTTTGAAGGATTTTGGTATAAGACTGATACTTGTGTACTTGGGTTTTGGTATTGTGATTTTGAAGGATGTAACCAAACTTATTCCTGTATCTGCTGTAATAAAGTTATAAATTTTTCAAGTACTACTTTACATATCTATCTTGTAATATTCTGCACTGTTTACTTATAATGCTTCATGGAAGTTAATGTATTCCTTTTGTGAATGACATTAACGGACATGGGGTGTTACAGCCACTATTAATCACATAACCTTTGAGCTCGTACGTCCCAAAGAAGGGTGTTAAGCAAGAGAATAAATTCTCTCCGACCAAACAGATACATCATCAATAGCAACTAATCGGTTATGTGATGAACCACAATATCAAACCATAATACATTTATAAATCATTTTAGTAACATCGGGTTTAGCCCTCGAAATCCTTTCTGTTTTATAAAACAATCCCTGTCCAAAATCGGAAATACATTTCTTTTCACTTAAGAAAATATCATTTCAAAATCATTCATTAAATTTGAAATGAACTCAACAACATCGCTACACATCTCATAGTCAAATAGTGAAATGTTGCACAAGATGTTAGCATCCAAATATTTCTACCCAACCCAATGCTAAATGTAAAAGCATATTTGCCATAAACTGGTCGAGCACAATCCAAACAATCAAACAATCACTATCGATATCAACAACCAAGTATATTTGGCTTATACCATATCTCATGTTTTAGTAAATTTAATCATCATTCATTCATTCAAATCTAATTAAAGATTTATTAAAACTCCACTTAGTTTTCATCTCAAAAATCATACTTAATGATTATTCAACTTTCTGGGAATTAATCCCATCTTTAACTGGGTTAAAGAATCAATGTCACGATAAACCCAAAATCATCTTCCATTAAAATGGAATCTTTACGGAAATCATAACAGTATATAATCAATATAAATTTCCGTATCGAACTAATACTATAAATGGAATAGCAGTAAGGCCTTTTAAATTCCACAAGTAGTAACGGTCTACCTTTACAAAAGCTCATCTCGATTATTACCAAATGGAATTCCATTCAATTCCAATTTAATATATTAAATTGGAAAATTTTACTTTGGAAAATTCCAATAATGTTAATTAAAAGATTATAAATTCCAAATCGTAACTTCACTGTTAATTGGGTTAAAGAACCAATGTTATTTAAAACACAGTTCATAACCAACCCAAAATCCAATTTGATATTAAATACAGGCTCTGAATAGAAATAATATCGACTTACATTCAACATCAAATTCTGAAACCAACATGTATCGTATTAGAAATAACGATATCTATAACTTCCAAATTCCTTAACAATATCTGTATAATCACGGAATCCAATATCGAAATATTCCGAAGATTATTTCCATTCTGATCCATTCCAGTTCATACATTGGAAAATTCTGGTTATATCAAAACCATTTCAAATCCAATTTATTTATTTAAAAATATTGGATTATTATTCTAGTTAATGACTAGTTCATTTCAATAAAAATATATTTTTATCTTTCCAAACATGGAATTTTTCATCCAAAATCTTTCCATATCATTTAATATGATTTTAAACAACTGTTCCGTATTTTTAATAATTTGATTAAGGCCCGTACAGTTGGTTTCCAATAATGGCCACCGAACTACATCCATAACGACCTTTTTTGAAATTGATATGGACATATCTTAAAATCTGTCCATTCAAATTTAAATCTCTTATATTCGATGGAAAGATCTTTTTGATACGAACCCAATGGTTCTGGTGTTACGAGAATTCGACGGTTCGATCTCCCGTAACATCAATTCGAAGTTAATGGTTGAAATTCGCGAACAGTCGCTGCGCGGCGCGTTCTATTCAAGCCATTAAACATTTATAATATATATATCATCGATTTCTATTTAAAATGTATTTTATAAATCGTTTATAAATTCGTTTTAAAACGATTCCAACTTCCGTTTCAATTTTAAATCAAAATTGAATATTCCATATCATGTCAATTTTATATAGTGCATACATATGTTAAAAATTATATTTTTAACAATCTAATAATTATTTCGTTACATGACCATTTTATATATCTCATATATAAGCTAAAAATAATATTTTTAGCCAACCAATATTTATTTCAATACATGACCATTTTATATATTGCATATATATGTTAAAATTATATTTTTAATGAACAAATATTTATTCCATTTCATCGCATTCCAATTTCTATACATCGCGTATACATATTTTTTTCACATCGCGCATATATATATATTCTATTAACATCTCATATATATATATATATATATATATTTTATTCACATTACATATATATATATTTCATTCACATCTCATATATATATATATATATATTACTCACATCGCATCTATATATTTTATTCACATCTCCTATATATATTTTATTCACATCGCATATATATATATATATATATATTATTCACATTGCATATATATAGTTTATTCACATCTCATATATACATATATATATATATATTATTCGCATCGCATATATATATTTTATTCACATCGTATATATGTGTGTGTGTATATATATATTATTCACATCGCATATTTTTTTTCACATTGAATATATATATATATATATATATATATTATTCACATCTCATATATATATTTTATTCACATCGCATATATATATTTTATTCACATCGTATATATGTGTGTGTGTGTATATATATATATATATTATTCACATCGCATATTTTTTTTCACATTGAATATATATATATATAGTATTCACATCTCATATATATATTTTATTCACATCGCATATATATATTTTATTCCCATCGCATATATATATTTTATTCAAATCGCATATATATATATATTTTATTCACATCTCATATATATATATTTTATTCACATCGCATATATATATATATATGTATGTGTATATATATTATTCACATCGCAATTGAAAAACAATACAGTCAATTAAATCGTCCATGGTCTGTGGACGAGGGAGGTGCCGTGTACAATTTATAATGATTATTATTGATAAAAAATACATTGGCAATTATATATATTTTTATACACGAATACAATAACATGATAAAATATAATTTAGTGAGAAGGATTTCTCACATTGTGTAACGACCCGGATTTTCGGCGACTTTGGTTATCGACATAAGCTCGATGTCAATAACCAAAACATCGAAAAATCCCGGTAATTAATGAAAGAAATTAGAAGTTGAGGATAGATAAGATAGAAACTTAGAATAGAAGAAGAAGAAGAACACAACATCAGAGTAACACGAACCTCACAGCGGAACGAATAACATATAATATATAACATAACTTTGAAATATAACAGTTATGTATACAATAGCACTTATCAGAGTACAGCACTTACAACACATCGGAAATAACTATAGCTATATGATCTTGAAGCCTCCCGCTCCACGCTCTTCCAGTATATCTGTAAATTCCTGACTACTTGACTGCCCGTACAAATTTAGGCACCCAAGAGTTTAGGGAAGACAAAACAAATAAACTCCTGGTCAGTCATGGGACTGGTATGAGTAAAGCAGTTTAAACAGGTATATGAATAAGTAAACGATATCTCGTAAGACCACGCCGCAGAACGGAACGTGTTTTTCCCTTATGAAAATCCAAAGTATCTTTATATCAAAAACCTTTTGATATTATAATAATGTCTATGTACAAATAGATATCAACTAGCAGAAACGCTTTCATCTCACGTTCTACATATATAGTATACAATCAAAATCACAAGCACGTATTGGATAATGGATTTCCAACTATGACAAGGTATGGGACCACCTTCCGATCAGTGTACTCTAGGAACGATACACTGGAGTTCAACAAGAACATCTTGTAACTCATCCACACATGACCGAC
The DNA here is from genome assembly GCA_030737875.1 of Allium sativum. Taxonomy (NCBI): domain Eukaryota; kingdom Viridiplantae; phylum Streptophyta; class Magnoliopsida; order Asparagales; family Amaryllidaceae; genus Allium; species Allium sativum. The sequence continues at coordinate 160,443,775 of CM060922.1, read as the reverse complement.
CACTCATTTCGCTTGAGTGTATCGAATGTACAACACCAACGGTTGGGATCAGCAACTGTTCCCGTATATATATGGGACAGCATTGATAGATTTAAGAAACAAATGAATATTCACTAGATAGGTGATTATACACCCTACTTTGGTGCGACCGACTTAGCCATGCTGCCTACCCGATTTCTGTCATTTACCGGTTGATGAGACTAGAAGCTACGCTTTATCATCACATCAGATTCAGTTCGAACGCCACATTGTCAGATCCATCAGAATCACTAATTAACGTCTACAACCATACATTACGTGTCAGCTAAAAGAAGTTTCCTTCTCCGCTTCCACTCTTGGTATAGTTGAAGAAATCAATGTACGTGACCGTCTGGAAATACTATGTCAGACATCCATCTTCATTCACTTAGAAATGTCATATCGTCATACCGGCCAAATCACAAATTGACTTATCCAAAAATAACACGGGTATACAGCTAAGAGAAACAAATTCCTCCGCCACCAAACGTGAATACGTTTGAACAGATCAACTTACGCGATCCATTGGATATACTCTGTCAGACCTTCGTCCATACAAGTTGTCCTGGGACTGGACAAACCGAAGGCACTATTCCGTATATCCATCTTAGTCACTGTTATCTAAGATTTATACAACATCCCTTGCATTTTACTCCGTCTTCAATTATCTTTGGCATATATGATTCGCAACGCTTATGCCAATACAGAGTGGTTCTTTGGATAATAATCCAACCGGTCTCTCCATATTAACAACGTTAAAATGGTCAAAAACTTCGATAGTCTGTGAGTAAACTATCAAAGAAAAACAAGTGTGCAAACAATGATATTATTTCCAGATGGAAATTATATCGAACAAACATCATTTAACATTAATCTCCTTAGGTCATTTATTTACTTATCTCCTGTTTCCCTATGTTCTAAATTCTTATTTTCTTTTATCAGAAAACATTTCTGATTCTCGTTTGGAAAACATTTCCAAAACTCCTTTACGATCAAACCTTACCATTTCTTAGTTAAGAAGGAAGTCACTCAAGTTGGGGTATAATTACCTCTCAGACCTTAACTGAACAACGTTATAACTTCGAAATGGTCAAAGTTTATCTTTTAATCTTTAACAACTTCTTTACGCCTTTCTCGGATCCAATTTTACTAATCCACTTCTATATTTAAAACATTGGTTATAACGATAACGTTATAATCCCTACTTTCGAATTATCTGACTTTAATTATAACTTCTATTCTTATTAGTGAATAATTAACTTAACACTTATTTATTTATAAATAAATAAATCTCTATTTAAACACTGGAAAGTATAAGTACTTTCCCGAATTCGATATAAACGAATTCGCCGATTAGCTCTCTTCGAGAAATCTCTATTTGATTAACTCTTCTTCGAATAACCTATATTCGATTTACTCCTTCTCGAATAAACGATATTCGAAAATCTCTCTTCGAATAACTAATATTCGATAACTCTTCCTTTTCAAATATCTCATATTTGAAAATCTCACTTCGATTAAACTATAATCGATAACTCCCTTTGATGAAACTAACATCGATAACTCCTTTCGATGAAACTAACATCGATAACTCCTCTCGATGAAACTAACATCGATAACTTCTTTCAATGAAACTAACATCGATAACTCCTTTCGATGAAACTAACATCGATAACTCCTTTCGATGAAACTAACATCGATTTATTTAACTCGACGAACTTAACTCGACGAACTTAACTTGACTCGACTAACTCGACTTACTTGGTTCGACCAATTCGATTCGATTAACTAGGCTCGACTAACTTGACTATCTTAACTCGACTTACTTGGTTCGACCAATTCGATTCGATTAACTAGGCTCGACTAACTTGGTCGAACCACCCGATCAACTCAACTTATTTAACTTAACTTATTTCTCAACTCGATCAACTCGATTAACTCCTATCGAATAACTAATATTCGATTAAACTCCATTCGCTTGACTCTAGATCGCAGCGATCACAATGGTTACGCCTGACTCCCTCAGGAAACATCCTACCGCCGTAGGCTATTTACAGCCCTGCGAATTACGCTAGTAGTCGTACAAGATGGCAACTTACCCTGAATACTATGTTTGACTAACTCTATCTCAAATAACTATATTTGATTAACTCTAGTTCGTTTTAACTTTAATCGATTAACTCTAACTAATTAACTCCAACTAGTTAACTCTAACTGATTAACTCTAACTAATTAACTCCAACTGGTTAACTCTAACTGATTAACTCTAACTGGTTAACTCTATTTGACTAACTCGACTTGAATAACCCCTTTCGAATAACATATTCGATTAACTAACTTTCGAATACCATATTCGATTAACTAACTCCGAATACCATATTCGATTAACTAAATTCGAATACCATATTCGATTAACTAACTTCGAATACCATATTCGATTAACTCCTTTCGAATGTCTATATTCGATTAACTAACTTCGAATACCATATTTGATTTAACTCCTTTCGAATGTCTATATTCGATTAACTTTATTCACTTTATAAAGATTTCCTTTTTAACAACGTTATATTCATTTGAAAAGATTTACTTTTAAATAACGGTTCTACACTTTAAAAATGATTTCCTTTTTATAATGTTCCCTTTCCAATTCTATTTGTAAATGGTTTACAAATATTTCCTTTTCAAATTTATTCTTGAAATATTCTAACTCCTTAAATTCCCGGGAAAATTCGCCATAACCTCCTTTGTATCGGGAGCATCGGGAAAATCCCCAAACTCGCCACACAGGCCTTTCCATTCAAAAAAAAAATGGTTTGAAATTATTTCCTTTTTGAATATCCTCTATTTATAAATATTCCAATTTATAAATATTTCTTATTTATAAACATTCCACTTTATAAATATTCTATTTTCAATATCACTTTGAGAATCCCCTTATCAACATTTCGGTATGTTATGGTATTCAATCATATCAAATCACGATGTTCAATATCGTCTAAGCACATATAATCGCCCACAGATTTTATATCACATCATATAACAATATATGAAATACAATAAAATAACTGTTGAGGAATCCAGTCGGATTCCTCCAACCTGTCTCCCTGCATCCACAGATGTTACACAATATGATTATCATCACTTTCAGTTCAATATAAATTATTCTGATAGCAGAATCAATATATATATATATATATATATATATATATATATATATATATATTTAACGGTTTATATATATATATATATATATATGTATATATATATATATATAATTTTCACTAACTGACTAGCAATTCAATCAATCAACCAACACACAGCAATCAACAGATGATTAACAGTTCTAAGGATACATTATAAAAATATAACTGTTCAGAGTTGGTGAGTTTTACTCACTTTGGCAGTTCATCGTTAAAGAACGATAAACTGTTATTTGATTTGAATCAAACAATTTATTTCGCCATGAATTCATACGATCCCCAATCCACTTCCAGTCAGCTTCATTGTGAAGCTCTCGTCCATACGGTCCCAACGCAACTTACGGTTCGTAAATCTGATATCGTACGAGAGAGTTATCGTATCGACAAGTTAATACATTATTATCTTTGAAATTAAAACTTTAATAAATATCGGGCCTCACCCCTTTCGTACATCGGCCCACCCTACGATCCCCTTGCACGTCAAACACCACCCTTCTTTTCCAAAATACAACTTGGTCCATACCAGTTCGTTTCTTGTTCAACCAGAAGAAGACAACGCAGGCTTCCCTCCTCTTTTCTTTTTCTTTTCAAACTTCTTTTCCTATGGGCCTCACCCTTCATATACTTGGCCCACTTCCTTTTGTTAAAGCCCACTACCGCTCCCTTTAACCCCATCTTCCCCAATAGCTCAGACGCGCTCCAGCATTTCACCAACCATGACCGATTATTCAGAAAATCCATGCTCCCTTCGTACACCATAAACATTCAAATGGAATATACCCTTCAGCTCCTCTTTCAATCCTCGTTCCCCTCTACCCAATTTTGTCAAGCTCGTCTCCCTCTGGTGCTTGCGTCGATCTCAGTTTCAACGTCGGAACTCAAACACTGATCGACAAAACTTGCACCGAACTACACACAAGGGTCACAACTGAAGCTGCTTCTCACCACAAGTTCCAATCCACAAATTAATTCACTTAAACCTCAACAGATTGCAAGAATTCGGAAGCCCTAGCTTCACTGCTCACCCAAAACCCGTGACAGAACCGATGTCGAGCCCCACCAGAGTGATACTGTGTCGAAGAGTAGGGCTTTAGGAATCCATTAATATATATATAATGATTTATATAGTTTTCTTGGTATTTTCTTTTGATTTTTCTGAAGATGGAAAATGTTTTCGTGAAATGAAAATTATCACGGCGGAATGTTGGTTGACCTGAGAATAAATTAGGTTAGAGAGGTGTTGAGGAGTATTTATAGGCAACACAAAATATCTAGATATTTTATAGTTGATTATTTTATTCATTTATAATCAATTTCTATTTGTATTCGTCTTTTAAAAATCCCTGTGATTACACATGATACCCAAAAATCACCAAACTGGACATACTGCTAGAGATTGACATTACGGTCCCAACGAAACTGGTTTCGTCGAATTCCGACTCCGTATTATCACACAGCGTATTTTTAACCGTCGAAATACTGTCTGTTTTTCAATCTAAAAATCCGTACGACCACACAGTGACTCTAAAAATCACGAAACTGGAAATCTAACAAATATTTGACATTGCGGATCCAACAAAATTAGTTTCGTCGAATTCCGACTTCGTTTGCAAAAGTGGCTATTTTTAAAGCTCTGGATGACCCATTTAAATATATAAATATATTTAAATATAATTAAATTAAATATAAATAAATTTATATTATCGTATATCTTCACATATGATATCGTATAGCTCCAGAATATCATATTAGAATTTACAGTTTGATATTTCAGATTTTAGATTTAACGATATTCAGTTTATATCGAAAATCCTTTTATAACGTAAATAAAGCGTTACGAATTATAAAGGAATTCCACAGCGACTTTTCTGAAATTTGATTTGGACGTAAATCAAAATCTACCTGACGAAATCCCGATTTTTCTCTTTCACAAGAAAGATATACTCCACCAGCTCCATACGTTTCTTGTTTCACAGAAATCCGGCTTAAAACGAATTCTGTACATTCAGTTGAAGTTCAAATCACCAAATCGCGAACTGCAGCGCCATTTCAAACTCGATTTTAATTATATTATAATTATACGTTCAAATTGTCGCCGATTGAATATATTCGTCAATATAATTTAACTCTAAGCTGAATTAAATCTAAGGGACGAACCCGTTCACAGAATATTGTGATTTCCAATATTTTTTCTTATTTCTGAATTAAATATATTATTTAATTTATTTAATTTAATTAAATATTCCCTATTATTAAATTAACGACCATTTGAATTCTCTTAACCACCATTTATATAATTAAATTAATTAATTATATACCGCAGAAAATGCGGGTCATTACACATTGGATTCCACTCCGTCATTCTTTATTTCTGAAGATTATAGTACCGTTCGGGTTTAAATTTGCCTTGGATTTTAACTAGCTTCGTTTCAGCTCTATTCAGTTCCATCGCTTAGATATCGTCATCATGGTTCTAACGAACCCAAGATCGTCGAGTTTCTTCAGGCCTACACCTTAAGGAATATACGAACTCAAACCGTAAACTAGAGTTAAATCTCGACGCCATCTGGGATGATCGGAGCACGATCGGAACCCCTCACCTTAAACGCCTACGTGTGCTCCTCCTTCGATGGACGCGGCGGCGGGTTCGAACCCCTCCCCCTCCCCCCAAGCGCTTCAAAAACAGCTACGAACGTTACAGCTTTGGGTCACGATTTCTCTCACCCTACGCCATTAAACTCGATCACATCTGTTCATGTTGTAGAGCTCGAGTTGCTCTTTGATTTTGCCTTTTGAAGTTCAATTTAATTTTGCTTGGATTGGGATATTTTTTAGGATCAATTTTGGATCGATTTGGCCATCGAATTTTGTTGAACTGGCGGCGCAATTTTCGGAAGGAGGAAGTTAGGGTTTTATAGATTTATTTATATATTATTATTATTTTATTATTATTCAATCCGTAAAATACTTGTTTAACACAACGAACTCCAAACAATACCCAATGTATGTCGCCCCTAACTAAGTACCCCCATTCCGGACACAATAGGATATGTTTCGTAAGCCAGTTCGATTATTTCGATCGGTTTTCATCAAAATTAAAATATAAATCAATATATGTTAAATTTAAATGTACATTTTAATTTATCGGGGCCACATATTGACTCCAAAATTTAGAGAAAAATAAACCTAGCTATGTTTTGACGATACGGTCCTAAGAAAACTAATTTCAATGAACTCGGAGATCGTTCGAAAAACGGTCATTTTCTAGTTGATTAAATTTAAACTAAAATTTCAAAACACGTTTAAATTTACCGCGCTCACATAATAATTTCAAAAATTATGAAATTCGAAACCTAGTAATAATTTGATATTCCGAATCCAACAAAAGTGGTTTCGTCGAAAACAAAGGTCGTTTTCAAAATGGCTATTTTAAGGGCTATATATTATATTAAAAATATATATAAATTCCATAGCGACTATTTTAAATTTTAAACTGGACATAACGTTCAATTTATATGGTGAAATCTGGATTTTTCACATTCATTAGAAAGATGTAATTAAACAGATTCAAATATTTCTAGTTTTATTAAAATCCGATTTTGAATTATGTACATTCAATTGAAATTTAAAATCAAATTTTCAAACTACTGCGCCATTTCAAACTCTATTTATAATTAAAATTAATTTATATGTTCTAACTTCGATTTAAATAAATTTTAAATCGTTATTATTTAAAATAAATCATTTTGAATATTCAAAATCCATTAAAATAGCTAAAATAAAAAAATTAGTTGGTTCTGAAATTCCGGTTTTTACAATCGAGCTCAAAACGTCGCGATAGTTCATAATTTGGCGATTTGAACTTCAATCAGTGTACAGGATTCTTTATAAGTCAGATTTCTTTGAAACAAGAAACGTTCGAATCTGTTGAGTTATATTTTCCTAATGGAAGAGAAAAATCGAGATTTCATGTTATAGATTGTAATTTATGTCCAAATCAAATTTTTGAATAGTCGTTATGGAATCGTTTATAAACCATAACGATATATTTAATTATAATTAAATACTGGTTTTGAATTTAGATGAGATCTTTGAGACGTAGTTATAATTTAAGTTTTAGAATTTTACTATAATTTTCATTTTGGAAAAGATGCAACTTTTTATTTAAAGTATTTTGCACCCTAAATCAGCATTTCGGGACTTCAAAGAATGAGTTAACTAGTCTATTTTATTATATTTCTGTAATCGTGGCACATTGCTCGTCATTACATTATTTTTATTTTTTTCAATAGCGGTCCATAAATGTTGGAAATTTTATATGATGGCATACCGTTAATAACTATCTAATCCATGCCAAAACAGATATGTATATAATATTACCTGTTTCCTTCACTGCTAAGTTTACTTAGTGCCATCCCTATCCTACTACTTGATGCCATGAATTTTCACCTCGTAGACCTGCATTTCCATACTTCACTCCAAAGAAACACCGTGTTCCATCTTAAAGCATACCAACCCTATTTGTACAAATACTTAACTACTAAGCATTCACCAAAACTTCCATTGGAAGGCTTGATCCAGCTATAAATATCAAAGCCTTTCATTCCGTCCATGGTTGATTTTTCCGAAGTAAACAAAAGAATAAAGAAAAGAAAAAGACAAACGTAGATTCACAAAATCTTAGTTAATCCATTCTTCCATGAAATCAAACAGGATCATTCTCGTTCAACTTCTCTTTCAAATAGCTGTGTTCCCATACCTATTTTGCAACAATCAATGTATTTTTGTCCAATGCGAAATCATACAACGTGCCTTGGTCTAAGCTTGGATTCTTGGGTTGGATAGATCGGTGATTAAATGATACACGAGTTTCTACTATGCGTTAAGAATGTTGACATCGGATCTGGAAACGGAAGCAGTGCGGGTTCATTTGTGGAAGGGGAAGGTCGAGCTCGGAATGAACGGGCTGGCAGACTTATCTTTGGGTAGAGATGAAGGAGCCAATGGTGTGCGAGTTCGCAGTTGGGCTTCTAGGGCGGTGGAGCTCGTGGAAGGCAGTGGCTTTGAGGGCGAAGTGGTGGCGTGAGAGAAGGAGCGCGAGATCTAAAAGGAGACGAAGGTTTGGAAATGGTATGCAAGTAGTAGGTCACGTGATTTCGTATTTAAAGGGAGGAGAAGCAATCAAATTTTGGGTGGAGTGGTACTAGGTTCAAATGCACTGTATTGGGAGAAGGCATTGTAGTGGTTTAAGAAAAGTGAAAGGCTTCGTACGAGGGCTTGCGTGTAAAGACTTAAGCATTTGGTTCAACAGTTATATCGTGGAAGAAGGAGGCTGTCATTTGAGTTTATACGAACATGGCGATGGGCCGATAATTCATACACAAGGCCCAGGTTAAAGAAAAAATAAAAATAAATGGGCTACAAGATTTAAATAAAATAATGTTTATATTATTGGAGGGCGCGTTTTATATCAGGGGGAGGCATTTTGGCAAGGGAAAAGAACACGAGCCAACAAAACAATGGAGCAGGTACGATTTGGGAAGTATGGATGAAGATATGGGTCCGAGTTTTACAACGTGGGTGGACCGATGTTTAAATGGTGAGCCCTGTAGGATCAAAATTAACCCTAGAGGGGGGGGGGTGAATAGGGTTTATCACAGATTTTCACAGTGTAATTAAATAATCACAGCACAGATCAAAAACAGAATAAATGCGGAAAATAAATAACACACAGATTTACCCAGCTTCGGTAAAACCCTGCCTACTGCTGCATTCCCCAAGGTTTCTACTAGTAGTTAAAACAATCTCTACGCTTACAATCCCCTGTAAACTCGCGGCACTCGCTCCTAACTGTTCTTAACCCTACGCTCAAAACCCTGCACTGGTTTTTATCCCCAAAACCAGATTTCCCCGAATTACAAACCCTGTAATTCGTCTCCCTAGTTTTAGAGACAAACTAGAAAACTCTAGACTGATTACAAAGTTGAAAACAAATAAAAAAAATTAAAATGGAGACCCTAGTTTAAAACAAAACCCTAGTTTTGTTTTATAAAATCCTTCTTAATAAAAAAACCCTTAGTCTTTGATATAGACTTGGCCGACCCCTTGTATTTGCTTCACCACTTTATTTTGCTCGACCTCTTTCCTTAAAAATGGCGGCGGCTCTTGAGAAATTCCTAGGGTTATCTTCTAGCTTTTGGAAACAACTAAGGCGATGGCAATCTAGGGTTCTAGTTCTCTGATTCAGGACAGCCACTCTCCTCTCTGATGTCCTTCGATTTCCAATTGCAATCTTCTCTGGTTGAATTGAAGAAGCGAGATGCCGATCCAAGTAGATTTGGTTATTTGGTATGATTTTATAACTCGAATTTCTCTTTTATTTGTTCGAACTTGGATGGATTTAAACCAGTGATGAATCGGTGTATTTATAGGATTAAAATCCTAGATATATGCTTTGATTTCGTATAAGACTCGGTCTGATATTTTCGTGAATTTTGGAGCTTGAAATCTTCTGGAATTCTGATGATTTCTTCGATTCAAATTTTGTGGAGTAACTTGCGTTTATCCTGTATACTTTTAAACTTGAATTTCCTGCTTTTAAATCAATAGCTTGATTTTTGAAACTTGAAATCTTCAAACATTTTGAAAAAACTTGTGTGAGATGGTGTTTGATTCTTTCGGCTTTGAGTTAGTTCCTTAATTTCTGGAATTTTAATCATGAAGATAACTTCATACTGATGCTACACTTGAAATTTGTTTGCCTCTGTATATACTATCACTGCTGTTCCTAAAAAAAACTGATATGAAAAGATTTTTATTAAACGGTTTGCACAAATCCTTCACTCGAACTTGCTATTGCATTCTCGACTTTGAACTGTTGTGATGAGAACAGATACTATCCTCAAATTTAAACAAATGCTACATGAACTTGTGAATGGATAATAAACACTTGATTTATCTCGACCTTGAACTGATAATGTTGCACTGCTTGCACTGTAAACCATGCTGTTGTACTGTATACTTGAAACTGCTTCTTGAGCTGATTTGTATATGGCTGTAACAACCTTGTTTATGCTATGTTGTTTTGTTCTCGCCACACCATAAATGTTACTATCCTCATACATATAACTGCTTTGTTGTATACTTGGACTTTAATGGTGCACCTTCAGTTTAACTTCCTGCTGATTAAAACTTGCAGTCACTTGTGTGTATATATATTGGTATTTGAATATTATGCCTTTTTACCATGACCTATAAACTTTGGCACGAACTTGATTCTGCTCTTTAATACTTTCATGTTTAAATCCTGATTTCTGGAAATTTAAAAGATTCTTTGAATCATTCTTTTAAAAAAAATACAAAACCATTTTTCCTGTCTTTAAGTCTGATATGAACAGTTGCTTTACACTTTGCCGAATCTGATTTGAACTAATAAGAACAAATGAACACTTGAATTTGACAGTGCCTTGTGTTCTCGACTTTGAACTCTGATGCCAAATTTGAACTTGATCATTGAATTGCTTCTCTAACTTGGTTGAATGGAATTTTCATTTTGCTGTTATTGAAACGTGCATGCTTGAATTTGCTCCCTTTACACTTGCTTTTGTACTGATAAACACAAATGTTAGAATTCTTGAACCTGCTCAATTCTTTAGCTTGAACATGAATCATTTGCTTGGACTGTTGGGTTCTTTCTAGCTGACAAACTTGAGCAAATATTATACTTTATTTGCCACATTACTTGAATTTCATTCTCATGATATTTCTGATACAAAAATAAATTGATACAAACTGATATTGTATTTGATTATGCCTTGTGATAGTCATTAGTTGAACTTCTCTTGAGTTTTTAAATTGATGTTTTACTTATTGATGTTCAAACTTGTATATTACTTTCACCTCTCGACATATTATCTTGATGTTGGCACCTTAAATAAACTCCTATGTTGACCTCATTGAGTTCATGTGATCTGACCATTTAGCTGTAGCTTTTGCACCATGTTTTCTTGCACCATGCTTCAAGTTTGAACTGCACCATATTGACATTGTTGAACTGCTGCCATCAAAAATCACTTGTATTTGTTCGGTTTTGTTTGTAGCTCCATTCTGGCTTGTGATCATGTTGCACTGACTTCTTGTTGCACCATTAGCTCGTGCATGTATCACCATATTTCTGTTTTGCTCCTTGGTTAATTTTTTAATGTGCACTGAGTCGAGACGGTCCATTGTGGCTACTCCTCAGTTGCTCGCTGATTGGCGAGGCAGTGCACACGTGTATAAACGTGTGTACATGCAGCCATCAGACGATTTTTTTTGTCCCTGCATATCAGACCACATCTAGAAAAATGATGAGAAACACACCTTAATTCTGAGGCAAATAATTTAAAAATAATTTTTTATTTGCTTTTATTTAATTTTATTTTTGTTGCAGTCTACTGTGTGTGTTCTTCTGTATGTGACAGGTATGAAGATGGACCGACTGAAAGCTGTGAAGACAGAAGACTGAAGATGAAGACAAGAACAACGTTAGTGTGTGCATATGTAAGAATCAGTGTTTGTACAACTGAAAAAAAATATGTAATGAGGAGTTTCTGTATTGATTATTGACGTGAATAAAAATTGTACCACTATTTGTACTAAACAGATTTGATTGAAATAAAATATTATATTTGTTGTTCAATTCAATCTATCTATTTTTATTTTGTTTGAACTTTTAATAGTACAATGTCTGTGATGTGTTAAATGTGTCATGACAAAAATATTCAAAAATATTTGAATGTGTAAATAGTGGAGTGTTGTATATGTACTATTTCAAATGTTGAAAATAAAATATTTATTCGAATAAAAACACTGTTTTGATATTTAATTATGTATAGTAGTGTTCTATTCAATAAATATTTATTTCTGTGTGTAAAATATAGAATAGTACTATTTACAAACACATTTTAAAAAATATATATATGTTTGTTATCATCAAACAAAAATCACACTGTTATACTCAACAATCTCCCCCTTTTGATGATGACAAACATACACAAGATTTTGAATGTGTTAAATGTGTTTGTACATGAAATATATTACTCCCCCTATTTGTTTGCTCCCCCTGCAACTGAACTTCCCCTATATATGTGGAAAAATATGAATGATGAAATCCAATTGACCATTCTCCCTCTAGATATTTAATTTCCAATCTTAAAATATTTTTGAATTATATACCCATAAATCAAAATCTTGACCATTCTCCCCCTTTTGTTATCATCAAAAGGATAATAGAAATCGAAACAGTGATGAATATAGACTAAAAATATAAATTCATATTCAGAGAGAGAATATATATCGTAAAACCCATTTAATCAAACAAAAATCATAATCTTTAAATCAGAAGCAAATTTCACTTTCAGAGTGAATGGATTTACGATGGTTTTTATAGAATGAGGAGAGTTCAATAAAAATTGAATATTTAAATATGAATTTTAAAGATTTTAAATATGCTAAAAAAAATGTTAAGCACTTTCTAACCACGCATAGCCCAAAGGTCTTTTAAACGGGGTTAGTAGTAACTTAACTTTATCCTCTCTAATGAGTTCCATCCATGCACAGCCCGAAGGTCTTTTAAGTGAGAATGGAAGCACATAGAAATTAAGGTAATTCACCCACGCATAACCGCGAGGATTTTTAAATGGGAGTGAATACCAAGGATAAATTATTTATTTATTTAATTTTTTTTAATTTCAAGAATAATTAGAACTCCCCAAATTAAATAAAACCATGATGAATGACAAAAATATGGTAAATATAGAAGATGGTCGTGAAATAAGCTCTAATTCAAAGATATTATAAAATTTGTCTAATCATCATGAGATTTAAAATAATATCTCTTCTAGTCAAGAATTATACCATAGTCACAACTCATCACAATTTCATAAATCTATTAACGATTTTGATGAGTCACAAAATGGTTCAAATTAATCAATAATTTCAATTTTTGAGTAAATAATCAAAAATAATTTTAAAATTGAAAATATTAATTTCAAGTGGAGTTTTTGAAAATGCAAGTTGAAAATCAGCTTAAGAAAATCAATCAGTTAAAAAATGAAATTTTCTAATATTTTTAACACTGATTGCTCCTAGATAATTTTTAAAACCATTTATATATTAATTTAATTCAAATTGCCTATGAATTTTAACTAAATCCGGTCACTGATTTTCCAACTTATCATTTAATCACCAATGAATCAAATCAATTTCCTTATCAGAGCAGCACAAGTTCATTTTCAAAGCAAGAATCACAAGTGATATTCTCTGAGAATTTTTGGACAAACTCAAGAAACAGTCAACTATCAAATCTGAAGATAATTATTTGAAATCACCTAAAAAAAATCAATTTTTTTTTAATCCAAGAATTTTCATCAATCCATAACGAATGATTTCAAAAACAGCCAAGTAAAAATAAATTAAAAGGAATAAAAGTACGAGTTTAGAGATCATACCTGACTTACCATAATCAGCGTGATGCAATGAATCTCTAACTCTGAATCTATGGCTAAGGAACTCCAAATAATTTGATATATGAATCAACTTGAATTTTGTCTAACTTAAGCACAGTTGTTCCTCAGCCTCCCACAGTACCTAAATGTTTATATGATCGAGTGGTCTAACAAAAGTTGTTTTACCACTCTTATCTTCATTTACACGTTTTGGTACCCAAACCCGTTTATATAACAATCCATTACTAATCACTAGCGTACCCTTTGGAACCCAAATTTGTTTAGATTTGCTTAAATTTATTTTGTTAATTTTTGGAATCCAAACAGATTTAAATGAATTGTTTTTAAACGAGTTATCAATTTGTTTATGATTTAAAAACCCTTTGAAATTATTAAATTTCAAAAATTCAATTTGATTGTTTTCAAAGTCAATTAAAGGATTTTTAAAATCATTAAAATTTTGTTTTTCAACTTGATTAGATTCAAATCCAAGTCCCTTTTTATTCTGAACAAAAAATTGATTTTTTAACAACATATTCAACGATTTCTCTCCTTTAGAAAATTTAGTCAAAGTTGACTCAAGTCGTTGAATTTTAAATTTAAGATCGCTATTTTCTTTCATTAAATTTGAACAACGATTGATAGCGATTTTCCTCTTTTCAGCATCAGTTTGTTTTAAAATCAAATTTTCGTTTTCAAGTGCTTTGATTATTGCATTGGACTTGGAAATTTCAATTTCAAATTGTTTTCTTTTTCAAAATCAAGTTTTTCAGATTCTCTAAACTTTTCAATCACCTTTTCAAAATCAAGATTTTCATTTTTCAAATTCATGTTTTCACTTTTAAGTAACTCAAGATCAGTTTTTAATTTCAAAAAATCGTTACTAAAAAATTGACATTTTTCACAATCTGAAAAAGGTGAATTCTTACCCTTTTCAAGTTTTCTTTCTAAACTATTATTTTCTTGAACTAGTTTTGACCTATCAGATTTCAATTTCTTAACTTTTAGTTCAAGAGAATCAACAGTTTTTGTGAGATCGTGACACATTAAAATTAAATCTTTATAAGTAAAATTCGATACCTCACTAGAATCCTCTTCACTACCTTCTGAATCAGATTGTGCCATAAGACACAAATTAGCTTCTTCTTCATCACTTTCAGAAGCTTCATCTCCTTCCTTGTCATCCCATATAGCAACAAAAGCCTTCTTCTTCCTTCTGAACTTCTTCCTCTTTTCATTTTTAAGCTGTGGGCAATTTGGTTTGATATGACCGGGTTTCTTGCAATTGTAGCAAAACACTTCATCGTCTGAACTATCTAAACTTTCGGACTTGTCGGTTTCTTTCGTGGTTTGTATTTTCCTTTGGCCCACTTTTTCAAAACCATGGCTAGCTCTTCAGCGGGATCATCATAATTATTTTCAACAGAATTATTTAGAGCGATCGTCTTTTTCTTTGATTCAGAATCCTTTCGTTCTTCTCTTGCTTTTAACTCCATCTCGTAAGTAATCAGATTTCCGATCAACTCTTCCATGCTTACTTTATTCAAATCTTTTGATTCTTGAATCGCCGTCACCTTTGCTTCAAAATTCATCGGTAGCACTCTCAGTATTTTTCTGATCAATTCCACTTCGGTATAAGTTTTGCCAAGAGCTTTTGCATTGTAGACCAGTGATGTGAAGCGTCCATACATCTCTTTTATATCTTCGTTTTTTTGCATAGAGAAATTTTCATATTCGTTGCTGAGTAGAGCGAGACGACATTCCTTTACTTGAGATGTACCTTCGTGTGTGACCTCCAACGTATGCCATATTTCCTGTGCAGTTTCACAATGAGAAACTCGATTAAATTTTGTTTTATCAAGAGCACAGATTAAAGCATTCATCGCTTTGGCATTGGTTGAAAATAATTTTTTATCATTAGCATCCAACCTATCTTTTGATTTAGGAATTTCAACACCACTAACAATAACAGTGGGAGATCTATAACCCGTTTCAATAATATCCCACACATCATAATCGACTGAACTCAAATAAATTTTCATCCTAGCTTTCCAATATGCATAATCAGTTCCATTAAACATTGGTGGCCTAGCTATGGACTGACCCTCAGAAAACGCGTTATTAGACAGATTCATGTCTCTAGAGTTAAAATAAAAATAAAAAATACCTGCTCTGATACCACTTGTAGGATCAAAATTAACCCTAGAGGTGGGGGGGGGGGGTGAATAGGGTTTATCACAGATTTTCACAGAGTAATTAAATAATCACAGCACAGATCAAAAGCAGAATAAATGCGAAAAATAAATAACACACAGATTTACCCAGCTTCGGCAAAACCCTGCCTACTGCTGCATTCCCCAAGGTTTCTACTAGTAGTTAAAACAATCTCTACGCTTACAATCCCCTGTAAACTCGCGACACTCGCTCCCAACTGTTCTTAACCCTACGCTCAAAACCCTGCACTGGTTTTTATCCCCAAAACCAGATTTCCCCGAATTACAAACCCTGTAATTCGTCTCCCTAGTTTTAGAGACAAACTAGAAAACTCTAGACTGATTACAAAGTTGAAAACTATTAAAAAAAATTAAAATGGAGACCCTAGTTTAAAACAAAACCCTAGTTTTGTTTTATAAAATCCTTCTTAATAAAAAACCCTTAGTCTTTGATATAGACTTAGCCGACCCCTTGTATTTGCTTCACCACTTTATTTTGCTCAACCTCTTTCCTTAAAAATGGCGGCGGCTCTTGAGAAATTCCTAGGGTTTTCTTCTAGCTTCTAGAAACAACTAAGGCGATGGCAATCTAGGGTTCTAGTTCTCTGATTCAGGACAGCCGCTCTCCTCTCTGATGTCCTTCGATTTCCAATTGCAATCTTCTCTGGTTGAATTGAAGAAGCGAGATGCCAATCCAAGTAGATTTGGTTATTTGGTATGATTTTATAACTCGAATTTCTCTTTTATTTGTTCGAATTTGGATGGATTTAAACCAGTGATGAATCGGTGTATTTATAGGATTAAAATCCTAGATATATGCTCTGATTTCGTATAAGACTCGGTCTGATATTTTCGAGAATTTTGGAGCTTGAAATCTTCTGGAATTCTGATGATTTCTTCGATTCAAATTTTGTGGAGTAACTTGTGTTTATCCTGTATAATTTTAAACTTGAATTTCCTGCTTTTAAATCAATCGCTTGATTTTTGAAACTTGAAATCTTCAAACTTTTTGAAAAAACTTGTGTGAGATGGTCTTTGATTCTTTCGGCTTTGAGTTAGTTCCTTAATTTCTGGAATTTTAATCATGAAGATAACTTCATACTGATGCTACACTTGAAATTTGTTTGCCTCTGTATATACTATCACTGCTGTTCCTAAAAAAAACTGATATGTAAAGATTTTTATTAAACGGTTTGCACAAATCCTTCACTCGAACTTGCTATTGCATTCTCGACTTTGTGAACTATTGTGATGATAACAGATACTATCCTCAAATTTAAACAAATGCTACATGAACTTGTGAATGGATAATGTAACACCCCACCTCCGCCAGGGTGGCTCTTGCAAGCACTCTGACTTTGGAGGGGCGTTTGAATCAGGTAAACATGCATAATGATATATCAAGACAGAACAAGAACATATGTATATATGTAAACAGAGTAAATAAGATAAATAAAACAGCGGAAGATTTCAAACTATTTCAAAACAAGTCTGGTACAACATAATGTCAACTTTCCAAATACATAAGTCTAGATAAAAACAACATTTCTGAAAAACTGAAATACATAAGTACTATCCCCAAAATAAGTGATAACCATAGCTAGCTTCATGTCAAGACCGTACATGAGCTAAAATCCCACAAGCAAGCGATCAGAAATCCAAGCTAAGCTCCAATATTCCCACCATGAGAACCTGGGGGGGGGGGGGGAACGGAAGAAAAGAGGCGAAAGGAAAACAGGTCAGTCAAAAAGACTGAGTAAGCCCTACTACAATCAATGTAAACTGATAAAGTTAACTGGCATGAGAAGCAGGTATGATCATAAGGATAATTACATACTAGCATGGTGAATATCTAACAGATAATTCAAAGGAGTCATCACATAATCAAGGTGAAGTTTTTCACCACAGGTGTACCAGCATTCTAACATGTCATGTATAAACAAGAATTTATCCCTTGGCCTAAACTTGGCCCAATATCAGGTGTTGACCTAAGTCAAGATCCAACTTCTTAGTACCAATACTAGTATTACAGGATTAGGTGTTACCCTAATGTCTACATCGAAACAGGACGGAACAGAATGGCCCATAGATAGAGTTCGGGAAAAATGGGCTTTTACCACCCTAACAGATAAAGTACAGAAACGGAATGCTACAATAATGGGCCTTTACCACCCTAACAGATAAAGTACAGAAACAGAATACTACAATTAGGTGTACACTAGTAGTGGGCCTTTACCACCCTAACAGACGGTACCACGCAGAAATAGATGGGTGTTACCACCCAACCAAACAGACGGTACCAACAGAATCAGACAGAGCTAAGTGTACCCTAAATCCTACCCAAGCGATCGGCTCCCTAATACATAAATACCCTATGTCGGCCCCACGATAGGGTGTATCACTCCCTAAAGTGGCAACCAATTGGCATAGGCGTATTTACAGATGTCACGGCGTCTTACATCCTCAGAGGCAGACCGGGATCCATGCACGCACATGACCCGGTTGGAACGCACCATCAACACCCATCGCCATTATCAGAATGAACCACTTATAATTAGTTCAGTAAGCGTGCCCGGACCCTACCTACAGTTGGGTCAAAGTTTTGATACCAGAAAGGGTTACTGACTAATATGGGTCCCAAACAACAGATGACACAAGTATTCCCCCTTGTGTCCCCAGACTATCAGATTCAGATTAACTTATTAACAGAGTTCAGACATACCAGGTTCAGACGATCAGTTTTCAGACTAACGGATCAGATAACAGATTTACAAACTTGCCTAACTTGGTGTGGGTCCTACAGATCCGCAAAACAGGTTCGTTTAATTTATCAATCAAGTTAGTTTATCCAGACCAGGTATCCAATCGGTTCTCAGCCTTATCAAATTACTGAGTTGGATTGGCTAAGTATAGTTCAACTTAACCCCGTTAAATTACCGAGTTCAGATTGGTTAAGTGTAGGTTAACTTAACCCTAACCACTAGTCGTATTTTTCGGTTAAGTGTCATTAAGAAATCAAGCCCGGTTTCACTTAACCTACCCATTCATGTCAAATTGGTTAAGTGTCATAAATTAAATTTACTTAACCTTATCATGTAACATTAATTAATTTAATGCACCTTAACCTCTCACATTAGACCTCGTTGTGGTTACTAGTTAAGCCGGCGGGTCCGGGTAGCTTTACACCACAACTTGGTCTAACCTCGGGTTCAAGGTACAACATGACCAACTTCTCACATTGGGTCCTATTGTTTGTAGCAACTAGTTAAGCCGGTCGGTTCCGGGTAGGTTTACGCTACAAACTCAACCCAACCTCGAGTTGGTCACACTTATCTTTTCTAAGTGTCATGTCCATCATGTTTCCAAAACATGTTACAAGTTTTCAAGCATTTAGGTAGACCTAACTTAATAGGTAAATTCCCAAAGGGTAGACCTAACTTAATAGGTAAATTCCCAAGCTTATGTTTTTATGTCTTTTAAGTTTACTCAACCCCAAACGCAATCCCATCGCTTACATATCGCAATAGCGCATAAAGGATAGAAAGAGGGAACTTGGCATAATCATGACATAAAGGTGTTGAAGCCACAAGTTCAACATGGTGGCATATGAAATGTACATGTGTTCATATACTTGCATATTACATTTTTAGGCCTCAAAAGCATGCATAAAACCAAACTTAGCATATTGGTGATACATGGTGATAAATGACATGTAGAAATGGCCATAAGTTCGCATTTAGCCTCACATGCAAGTTATCATAAGAGATATGATAACTTACATGTTGCCAAAATGCAACCTTTAGCATAAAACTTGAAGCTTTAAGCTCATAAACCCAAGATAAGCTTGCATAACATGATAACATGAACAAAAGGATCAACCCAAACTTGCATAACATAACTTGCATATCATATGACAAACTTGCATATCAAACTTGCATAACATAACTTGCATATCATATGACAAACTTGCATATCAAACTTGCATAACATAACTTGATGAACTTGCATAACACATCATAGTAAACTTGCATAACACATCATAGTAAACTTGCATAACCCATCATAGTAAACTTGCATATCATAACATGGCATACTTGCATAACATAACATCATAAACTTGCATATCATAACATATCAAACTTGCATATCATACATTTAACTTTAGAGTTTAAGTATGAAAGTAGAATAGGGCTTACAATGCTTAGGAAGTCACAAAAATATGACAAAGCCTTTATGAAATCAATTAAACCCAAAATTGCAAGCTCTAATAGAAAATCCCTTGAGCCAAAATGATCAAAACCCTTGCTTTATGATGCAAATATAGAAACTTGACTTGAATGCAAGCTAATGATACTCATACAAGCTTGGAAACACTTGTATGCATGGAAAATCTCTCATAGAAATTTATTTAGGAATTAGATGAAGAGAGTGGAGGCCATGAGAGGTAAAATTTTGCCATAGTTTAGTTGTATGTGTGAATAATGATGATTTAGGGTTAGGTTAAGGCCTTATTTATAGAGATTATGACTAATTTTAGCCTTAGGATTAAACCCTAGTTCAATCTCAGCCCTTAAAACCGAATCTGGCCCCCAAACTCAACACAAACCCAAAATGGTGCACCAGGCAAAACTGCCCGGCTGGACCAAGTCGACAGCCAAGTCGACAGGGTTGTCGACTTGGGTCCAACCAAGTCGACCCCCAAGTCGATAGGGCTGTCGACTTGGGTGCTCTGGCGGGAATTTTCCCGCCTGGCCCAAACTGGCCCAAATTTCCAAATTCAAACTTGAATTTGAAATCTGTTTTTACTTTGAAATTTTCTGAAAACTTCGTTGGGCCTTAATCGGGTCATACGGATTCCGATTTTCGAAAACTCGCACTCTATTTCGCGTATTTTTCCGAGATGAACGCAATGGCATAGCCCGTTTCCCTTGATTCAGATTTTTAAATTAAATTCTGCCTCGATTTATGATATAACAGGTTATCAGAAATACGGGTTGTTACATTCTCCTCTCCTTAAAGGATTTCGTCCTCGAAATCTATAAGTTAGGAAGAACGCATCCTACCATCCATCATCCATCTACTCAAATCATCATTCACGAGCAATCATTGTCCTTAAAGATTCTAATGCGGTATGAACATATGCAAAAGGTGAGTGTATATGTTCTTATCTAATGCAAAGATCATCAATGCAAAGTATGTTGGTGAAATGAATCCATTATGTATGCAAATAGTCCTAATCATATAATACTATATGTGTGCACAAACATTCGTCCATATGCAACATCCATGTGCTGAATTAACCATCTTGCAACCATAAGAATTGATAATGTACACACGTCCATATGCAATATGAGAGTGTATTTCAAGCCGATCTAGTGCCTAGTGTGTGTTTATGCATCTACGAGCAACCACTAGCAACCACTTGCATCCACTTGCAACCATCAAACATAACATGTCTCAAACACATGTTTACATCCATAGGATTCCTATCTCAACAAGATACGGTCGAGTGATGGAAGCGAGTACAGATAAAACAAAAACTTGGTACATATACTTACAGACTACTAGTACAGATCAGATTTTTCCCCTAAATGATTCTTAGGAAACTAAGCATGGTAGAAACCCAGAATGTATTCGTCATAGTCACCCTCATGCCCAACACAGATACTCTCAAACCCCAATTTATCACAAACATATGAGTTAGAACTCTCAGGAAATTTGAGACTATTACCAGATCAGAAACAAGACTAGCATTAAAGTATCGAGTTTCCATTACAGAATCAAGATACCAGAAAAAGAGTTTCAAACTGAAAATCAGACAAGGAAAGTTAAACATCCTACAGAAAAATTATTCTAGCCTAATCTATTCACTCGCCATGCGAGTATTCACTGTTCCTTCTGATGTAGTCCCTTTCTTCTTCGGGCAGTCCCTAGTGAAGTGTCCCATCTCTCCACAATTAAAGCAAGTGCCCTTTCTCTTTCTGCAATCCTTGTTTAGATGAGTTGAGCTTCCACAAGTAAAGCACTTCTTTTCCTTCTTATCTTCAGACTTCTCCTCCTTCTTTTGCATTTCCTTTTTGGGCCCCGTTTTCTTGTTTTGAGACTCATTCACCTTGACCTCCTTCTTTGCACTCTTGTTCTCTTCATTGAGTAGGGCCATATCTACCAAACTCTCAAACGTGGCCCCCATGGGCACATGAGACATAGCTAACTCCTGTAACGGCTCATTCAATCCTCTAGCAAAACGAAGAGCCTTCTTCTGCGTAGTACTCACCATATCCAAGCCAAAACGAGCTAACTGATTGAACTTGTTCACATATTCTTTGACAGACATGTCTCCTTGCTTCAAAGCAGTAAACCTCTCCATTTGCAAATTCTCTTCAGCAGAAGACAGAAACTTAAGCCCGAATCTTGTCCTGAAATCGGCCCAAGTCTCAACAGGCCTAGTACCATTGGTGACTTCCCACCAATAAGCGGCTTCATCCTTCATAAGCCAAACCGCCAACAGGATCTTCCTCTGATCGTCTAACCCAAAGATAGCAAATAAATCCTCGGTCTCTTTCAACCAATTCCGGGCCTCTACAAAAGTCTCGGTACCTAGAAAGTCCTTGCCACCCATTGCTTTGAAGTCCTTGCAAATCTTCGTGAACTCTAATGGAGGATGCTGAGGGGGAGGAGGAGGAGGAACCTCAGCGATAGGGGGAGGAGGAACATTAACCACCGGAGGAGGAGTAACATTTGCGGGGCCGACTTCGATCGCCCTAGCCTCCATAAGTCTCCTATACCAAACAGGAACTTGCACTCCCTCTGGGATAACAAAGTTATCTGTCATACTGAAACGAAGGAAAAGATAGATTCAGAACGAGGGAACTAAGAATAGATAACTAAGGATTGTGCTAATGGCTTTTTGGGGAATAGCCTTTAAAATAAACTAGACTTTTCTTTGGAAAATACTTTATACTTGGTTTTGAAACTAGTTTTCCAAAAGTTTTAAAAACCTTTTTGTTCCTTCTCGTAAACCATATGCTCTGATACCAAATGTAACACCCCACCTCCACCAGGGTGGCTCTAGCAAGCACTCTGACTTTGGAGGGGCGTTTGAATCAGGTAAACATGCATAATGATATATCAAGACAGAATAAGAACATATGTATATATGTAAACAGAGTAAATAAGATAAATAAAACAGCGGAAGATTTCAAACTATTTCAAAACAAGTCTGGTACAACATAATGTCAACTTTCCAAATACATAAGTCTAGATAAAAACAACATTTCTGAAAAACTGAAATACATAAGTACTATCCCCAAAATAAGTGATAACCATAGCTAGCTTCATGTCAAGACCGTACATGAGCTAAAATCCCACAAGCAAGCGATCAGAAATCCAAGCTAAGCTCCAATATTCCCACCATGAGAACCTGGGGGGGGGGGGAACGGAAGAAAAGAGGCGAAAGGAAAACAGGTCAGTCAAAAAGACTGAGTAAGCCCTACTACAATCAATGTAAACTGATAAAGTTAACTGGCATGAGAAGCAGGTATGATCATAAGGATAATTACATACTAGCATGGTGAATATCTAACAGATAATTCAAAGGAGTCATCACATAATCAAGGTGAAGTTTTTCACCACAGGTGTAGCAGCATTCTAACATGTCATGTATAAACAAGAATTTATCCCTTGGCCTAAACTTGGCCCAATATCAGGTGTTGACCTAAGTCAAGATCCAACTTCTTAGTACCAATACTAGTATTACAGGATTAGGTGTTACCCTAATGTCTACATCGAAACAGGACGGAACAGAATGGCCCATAGATAGAGTTCGGGAAAAATGGGCTTTTACCACCCTAACAGATAAAGTACAGAAACGGAATGCTACAATAATGGGCCTTTACCACCCTAACAGATAAAGTACAGAAACAGAATACTACAATTAGGTGTACACTAGTAGTGGGCCTTTACCACCCTAACAGACGGTACCACGCAGAAATAGACGGGTGTTACCACCCAACCAAACAGACGGTACTAACAGAATCAGACAGAGCTAAGTGTACCCTAAATCCTACCCAAGCGATCGGCTCCCTAATACATAAATACCCTATGTCGGCCCCACGATAGGGTGTATCACTCCCTAAAGTGGCAACCAATTGGCATAGGCGTATTTACAGATGTCACGGCGTCTTACATCCTCAGAGGCAGACCGGGATCCATGCACGCACATGACCCGGTTGGAACGCACCATCAACACCCATCGCCATTATCAGAATGAACCACTTATAATTAGTTCAGTAAGCGTGCCCGGACCCTACCTACAGTTGGGTCAAAGTTTTGATACCAGAAAGGGTTACTGACTAATATGGGTCCCAAACAACAGATGACACAAGTATTCCCCCTTGTGTCCCCAGACTATCAGATTCAGATTAACTTATTAACAGAGTTCAGACATACCAGGTTCAGACGATCAGTTTTCAGACTAACGGATCAGATAACAGATTTACAAACTTGCCTAACTTGGTGTGGGTCCTACAGATCCGCAAAACAGGTTCGTTTAATTTATCAATCAAGTTAGTTTATCCAGACCAGGTATCCAATCGGTTCTCAGCCTTATCAAATTACTGAGTTGGATTGGCTAAGTATAGTTCAACTTAACCCCGTTAAATTACCGAGTTCAGATTGGTTAAGTGTAGGTTAACTTAACCCTAACCACTAGTCGTATTTTTCGGTTAAGTGTCATTAAGAAATCAAGCCCGGTTTCACTTAACCTACCCATTCATGTCAAATTGGTTAAGTGTCATAAATTAAATTTACTTAACCTTATCATGTAACATTAATTAATTTAATGCACCTTAACCTCTCACATTAGACCTCGTTGTGGTTACTAGTTAAGCCGGCGGGTCCGGGTAGCTTTACACCACAACTTGGTCTAACCTCGGGTTCAAGGTACAACATGACCAACTTCTCACATTGGGTCCTATTGTTTGTAGCAACTAGTTAAGCCGGTCGGTTCCGGGTAGGTTTACGCTACAAACTCAACCCAACCTCGAGTTGGTCACACTTATCTTTTCTAAGTGTCATGTCCATCATGTTTCCAAAACATGTTACAAGTTTTCAAGCATTTAGGTAGACCTAACTTAATAGGTAAATTCCCAAAGGGTAGACCTAACTTAATAGGTAAATTCCCAAGCTTATGTTTTTATGTCTTTTAAGTTTACTCAACCCCAAACGCAATCCCATCGCTTACATATCGCAATAGCGCATAAAGGATAGAAAGAGGGAACTTGGCATAATCATGACATAAAGGTGTTGAAGCCACAAGTTCAACATGGTGGCATATGAAATGTACATGTGTTCATATACTTGCATATTACATTTTTAGGCCTCAAAAGCATGCATAAAACCAAACTTAGCATATTGGTGATACATGGTGATAAATGACATGTAGAAATGGCCATAAGTTCGCATTTAGCCTCACATGCAAGTTATCATAAGAGATATGATAACTTACATGTTGCCAAAATGCAACCTTTAGCATAAAGCTTGAAGCTTTAAGCTCATAAACCCAAGATAAGCTTGCATAACATGATAACATGAACAAAAGGATCAACCCAAACTTGCATAACATAACTTGCATATCATATGACAAACTTGCATATCAAACTTGCATAACATAACTTGCATATCATATGACAAACTTGCATATCAAACTTGCATAACATAACTTGATGAACTTGCATAACACATCATAGTAAACTTGCATAACACATCATAGTAAAATTGCATAACCCATCATAGTAAACTTGCATATCATAACATGGCATACTTGCATAACATAACATCATAAACTTGCATATCATAACATATCAAACTTGCATATCATACATTTAACTTTAGAGTTTAAGTATGAAAGTAGAATAGGGCTTACAATGCTTAGGAAGTCACAAAAATATGACAAAGCCTTTATGAAATCAATTAAACCCAAAAATGCAAGCTCTAATAGAAAATCCCTTGAGCCAAAATGATCAAAACCCTTGCTTTATGATGCAAATATAGAAACTTGACTTGAATGCAAGCTAATGATACTCATACAAGCTTGGAAACACTTGTATGCATGGAAAATCTCTCATAGAAATTTATTTAGGAATTAGATGAAGAGAGTGGAGGCCATGAGAGGTAAAATTTTGCCATAGTTTAGTTGTATGTGTGAATAATGATGATTTAGGGTTAGGTTAGGGCCTTATTTATAGAGATTATGACTAATTTTAGCCTTAGGATTAAACCCTAGTTCCAATCTCAGCCCTTAAAACCGAATCTGGCCCCCAAACTCAACACAAACCCAAAATGGTGCACCAGGCAAAACTGCCCGGCTGGACCAAGTCGACAGCCAAGTCGACAGGGTTGTCGACTTGGGTCCAACCAAGTCGACCCCCAAGTCGATAGGGCTGTCGACTTGGGTGCTCTGGCGGGAATTTTCCCGCCTGGCCCAAACTGGCCCAAATTTCCAAATTCAAACTTGAATTTGAAATCTGTTTTTACTTTGAAATTTCCTGAAAACTTCGTTGGGCCTTAATCGGGTCATACGGACTCCGATTTTCGAAAACTCGGACTCTATTTCGCGTATTTTTCCGAGATGAACGCAATGTCATAGCCCGTTTCCCTTGATTCAGATTTTTAAATTAAATTCTGCCTCGATTTATGATATAACAGGTTATCAGAAATACAGGTTGTTACATTCTCCTCTCCTTAAAGGATTTCGTCCTCGAAATCTTTAAGTTAGGAAGAACGCATCCTACCATCCATCATCCATCTACTCAAATCATCATTCACGAGCAATCATTGTCCTTAAAGATTCTAATGCGGTATGAACATATGCAAAAGGTGTGTGTATATGTTCTTATCTAATGCAAAGATCATCAATGCAAAGTATGTTGGTGAAATGAATCCATTATGTATGCAAATAGTCCTAATCATATAATACTATATGTGTGCACAAACATTCGTCCATATGCAACATCCATGTGCTGAATTAACCATCTTGCAACCATAAGAATTGATAATGTACAGACGTCCATATGCAATATGAGAGTGTATTTCAAGCCGATCTAGTGCCTAGTGTGTGTTTATGCATCTACGAGCAACCACTAGCAACCACTTGCATCCACTTGCAACCATCAAACATAACATGTCTCAAACACATGTTTACATCCATAGGATTCCTATCTCAACAAGATACGGTCGAGTGATGGAAGCGAGTACAGATAAAACAAAAACTTGGTACATATACTTACAGACTACTAGTACAGATCAGATTTTTCCCCTAAATGATTCTTAGGAAACTAAGCATGGTAGAAACCCAGAATGTATTCGTCATAGTCACCCTCATGCCCAACACAGATACTCTCAAACCCCAATTTATCACAAACATATGAGTTATAACTCTCAGGAAGTTTGAGACTATTACCAGATCAGAAACAAGACTAGCATTAAAGTATCGAGTTTCCATTACAGAATCAAGATACCAGAAAAAGAGTTTCAAACTGAAAATCAGACAAGGAAAGTTAAACATCCTACAGAAAAATTATTCTAGCCCTAATCTATTCACTCGCCATGCGAGTATTCACTGTTCCTTCTGATGTAGTCCCTTTCTTCTTCGGGCAGTCCCTAGTGAAGTGTCCCATCTCTCCACAGTTAAAGCAAGTGCCCTTTCTCTTTCTGCAATCCTTGTTTAGATGAGTTGAGCTTCCACAAGTAAAGCACTTCTTTTCCTTCTTATCTTCAGACTTCTCCTCCTTCTTTTGCATTTCCTTTTTGGGCCCCGTTTTCTTGTTTTGAGACTCATTCACCTTGACCTCCTTCTTTGCACTCTTGTTCTCTTCATTGAGTAGGGCCATATCTACCAAACTCTCAAACGTGGCCCCCATGGGCACATGAGACATAGCTAACTCCTGTAACGGCTCATTCAATCCTCTAGCAAAACGAAGAGCCTTCTTCTGCGTAGTACTCACCATATCCAAGCCAAAACGAGCTAACTGATTGAACTTGTTCACATATTCTTTGACAGACATGTCTCCTTGCTTCAAAGCAATAAACCTCTCCATTTGCAAATTCTCTTCAGCAGAAGACAGAAACTTAAGCCCGAATCTTGTCCTGAAATCGGCCCAAGTCTCAACAGGCCTAGTACCATTGGTGACTTCCCACCAATAAGCGGCTTCATCCTTCATAAGCCAAACCGCCAACAGGATCTTCCTCCGATCGTCTAACCCAAAGATAGCAAATAAATCCTCGGTCTCTTTCAACCAATTCCGGGCCTCTACAAAAGTCTCGGTACCTAGAAAGTCCTTGCCACCCATTGCTTTGAAGTCCTTGCAAATCTTCGTGAACTCTAATGGAGGATGCTGAGGGGGAGGAGGAGGAGGAACCTCAGCGATAGGGGGAGGAGGAACATTAACCACCGGAGGAGGAGTAACATTTGCGGGGCCGGCTTCGATCGCCCTAGCCTCCATAAGTCTCCTATACCAAACAGGAACTTGCACTCCCTCTGGGATAACAAAGTTATCTGTCATACTGAAACGAAGGAAAAGATAGATTCAGAACGAGGGAACTAAGAATAGATAACTAAGGATTGTGCTAATGGCTTTTTGGGGAATAGCCTTTAAAATAAACTAGACTTTTCTTTGGAAAATACTTTATACTTGGTTTTGAAACTAGTTTTCCAAAAGTTTTAAAAACCTTTTTGTTCCTTCTCGTAAACCATATGCTCTGATACCAAATGTAACACCCCACCTCCACCAGGGTGGCTCTAGCAAGCACTCTGACTTTGGAGGGGCGTTTGAATCAGGTAAACATGCATAATGATATATCAAGACAGAACAAGAACATATGTATATATGTAAACAGAGTAAATAAGATAAATAAAACAGCGGAAGATTTCAAACTATTTCAAAACAAGTCTGGTACAACATAATGTCAACTTTCCAAATACATAAGTCTAGATAAAAACAACATTTCTGAAAAACTGAAATACATAAGTACTATCCCCAAAATAAGTGATAACCATAGCTAGCTTCATGTCAGGACCATACATGAGCTAAAATCCCACAAGCAAGCGATCAGAAATCCAAGCTAAGCTCCAATATTCCCACCCTAAGAACCTGGGGGGGGGGGGGAACGGAAGAAAAGAGGCGAAAGGAAAACAGGTTAGTCAAAAAGACTGAGTAAGCCCTACTACAATCAATGTAAACTGATAAAGTTAACTGGCATGAGAAGCAGGTATGATCATAAGGATAATTACATACTAGCATGGTGAATATCTAACAGATAATTCAAAGGAGTCATCACATAATCAAGGTGAAGTTTTTCACCACAGGTGTACCAGCATTCTAACATGTCATGTATAAACAAGAATTTATCCCTTGGCCTAAACTTGGCCCAATATCAGGTGTTGACCTAAGTCAAGATCCAACTTCTTAGTACCAATACTAGTATAACAGGATTAGGTGTTACCCTAATGTCTACATCGAAACAGGACGGAACAGAATGGCCCATAGATAGAGTTCGGGAAAAATGGGCTTTTACCCTCCTAACAGATAAAGTACAGAAACGGAATGCTACAATAATGGGCCTTTACCACCCTAATAGATAAAGTACAGAAACGGAATACTAAAATTAGGTGTACACTAGTAGTGGGCCTTTACCACCCTAACAGACGGTACCACGCAGAAATAGACGGGTGTTACCACCCAACCAAACAGACGGTACCAACAGAATCAGACAGAGCTAAGTGTACCCTAAATCCTACCCAAGCGATCGGCTCCCTAATACATAAATACCCTATGTCGGCCCCACGATAGGGTGTATCACTCCCTAAAGTGGCAACCAATTGGCACAGGCGTATTTACAGATGTCACGGCGTCTTACATCCTCAGAGGCAGACCGGGATCCATGCACGCACATGACCCGGTTGGAACGCACCATCAACACCCATCGCCATTATCAGAATGAACCACTTATAATTAGTTCAGTAAGCGTGCCCGGACCCTACCTACAGTTGGGTCAAAGTTTTGATACCAGAAAGGGTTACTGACTAATATGGGTCCCAAACAATAGATGACACAAGTATTCCCCCTTGTGTCCCCAGACTATCAGATTCAGATTAACTTATTAACAGAGTTCAGACATACCAGGTTCAGACGATCAGTTTTCAGACTAACGGATCAGATAACAGATTTACAAACTTGCCTAACTTGGTGTGGGTCCTACAGATCCGCAAAACAGGTTCGTTTAATTTATCAATCAAGTTAGTTTATCCAGACCAGGTATCCAATCGGTTCTCAGCCTTATCAAATTACTGAGTTGGATTGGCTAAGTATAGTTCAACTTAACCCCGTTAAATTACCGAGTTCAGATTGGTTAAGTGTAGGTTAACTTAACCCTAACCACTAGTCGTATTTTTCGGTTAAGTGTCATTAAGAAATCAAGCCCGGTTTCACTTAACCTACCCATTCATGTCAAATTGGTTAAGTGTCATAAATTAAATTTACTTAACCTTATCATGTAACATTAATTAATTTAATGCACCTTAACCTCTCACATTAGACCTCGTTGTGGTTACTAGTTAAGCCGGCGGGTCCGGGTAGCTTTACACCACAACTTGGTCTAACCTCGGGTTCAAGGTACAACATGACCAACTTCTCACATTGGGTCCTATTGTTTGTAGCAACTAGTTAAGCCGGTCGGTTCCGGGTAGGTTTACGCTACAAACTCAACCCAACCTCGAGTTGGTCACACTTATCTTTTCTAAGTGTCATGTCCATCATGCTTCCAAAACATGTTACAAGTTTTCAAGCATTTGGGTAGACCTAACTTAATAGGTAAATTCCCAAAGGGTAGACCTAACTTAATAGGTAAATTCCTAAGCTTATGTTTTTATGTCTTTTAAGTTTACTCAACCCCAAACGCAATCCCATCGCTTACATATCGCAATAGCGCATAAAGGATAGAAAGAGGGAACTTGGCATAATCATGACATAAAGGTGTTGAAG
Source organism: Allium sativum (assembly GCA_030737875.1). Lineage (NCBI taxonomy): Eukaryota > Viridiplantae > Streptophyta > Magnoliopsida > Asparagales > Amaryllidaceae > Allium > Allium sativum. Next base: position 160,412,819 of record CM060922.1, on the reverse strand, counting down.
ACACAAGTTCAACATGGTGGCATATGAAATGTACATGTGTTCATATACTTGCATATTACATTTTTAGGCCTCAAAAGCATGCATAAAATCAAACTTAGCATATTGGTGATACATGATGATAAATGACATGTAGAAATGGCCATAAGTTCGCATTTAGCCTCACATGCAAGTTATCATAAGAGATATGATAACTTACATGTTGCCAAAATGCAACCTTTAGCATAAATCTTGAAGCTTTAAGCTCATAAACCCAAGATAAGCTTGTATAACATGATAACATGAACAAAAGGATCAACCCAAACTTGCATAACATAACTTGCATATCATATGACAAACTTGCATATCAAACTTGCATAACATAACTTGCATATCATATGACAAACTTGCATATCAAACTTGCATAACATAACTTGATGAACTTGCATAACACATCATAGTAGACCTGCATAACACATCATAGTAAACTTGCATAACACATCATAGTAAACTTGCGTAACCCATCATAGTAAACTTGCATATCATAACATGGCATACTTGCATAACATAACATCATAAACTTGCATATCATAACATATCAAACTTGCATATCATACATTTAACTTTATAGTTTAAGTATGAAAGTAGAATAGGGCTTACAATGCTTAGGAAGTCACAAAAATATGACAAAGCCTTTATGAAATCAATTAAACCCAAAAATGCAAGCTCTAATAGAAAATCCCTTGAGCCAAAATGATCAAAACCCTTGCTTTATGATGCAAATATAGAAACTTGACTTGAATGCAAGCTAATGATACTCATACAAGCTTGGAAACACTTGTATGCATGGAAAATCTCTCATAGAAATTTATTTAGGAATTAGATGAAGAGAGTGGAGGCCATGAGAGGTAAAATTTTGCCATAATTTAGTTGTATGAGTGAATAATGATGATTTAGGGTTAGGTTAGGGCCTTATTTATAGAGATTATGACTAATTTTAGCCTTAGGATTAAACCCTAGTTCCAATCTCAGCCCTTAAAACCGAATCTGGCCCCCAAACTCAACACAAACCCAAAATGGTGCACCAGGCAAAACTGCCCGGCTGGACCAAGTCGACAGCCAAGTCGACAGGGCTGTCGACTTGGGTCCAACCAAGTCGACCCCCAAGTCGACAGGGCTGTCGACTTGGGTGCTCTGGCGGGAATTTTCCCGCCTGGCCCAAACTGGCCCAAATTTCCAAATTCAAACTTGAATTTGAAATCTGTTTTTTACTTTGAAATTTTCTGAAAACTTCGTTGGGCCTTAATCGGGTTATACGGACTCCGATTTTCGAAAACTCGGACTCTATTTCGCGTATTTTTCCGAGACGAACGCAACGGCATAGCCCGTTTCCCTTGATTCAGATTTTTAAATTAAATTCTGCCTCGATTTACGATATAACAGGTTATCAGAAATACGGGTTGTTACAGATAATAAACACTTGATTTATCTCGACCTTGAACTGATAATGTTGCACTGCTTGCACTGTAAACCATGCTGTTGTACTGTATACTTGAAACTGCTTCTTGAGCTGATTTGTATATGGCTGTAACAACCTTGTTTATGCTATGTTGTTTTGTTCTCGCCACACCATAAATGTTACTATCCTCATACATATAACTGCTTTGTTGTATACTTGGACTTTAATGGTGCACCTTCAATTTAACTTCCTGCTGATTAAAACTTGCAGTCGCTTGTGTGTATATATATTGGTATTTGAATACCATGCCTTTTTACCATGACCTATAAACTTTGGCACGAACTTGATTCTGCTCTTTAATACTTTCATGTTTAAATCCTGATTTCTGGAAATTTAAAAGATTCTTTGAATCATTCTTTTTAAAAAAAAAAACCATTTTTCTTGTCTTTAAGTCTGATATAAACAGTTGCTTTACACTTTGCCGAATCTGATTTGAACTAATAAGAACAAATGAACACTTGAATTTGACAGTGCCTTGTATTCTCGACTTTGAACTCTGATGCCAAATTTGAACTTGATCATTGAATTGCTTCTCTAACTTGGTTGAATGGCATTTTCATTTTGCTGTTATTGAAACGTGCATGCTTGAATTTGCTCCCTTTACACTTGCTTTTGGACTGATAAACACAAATGCTAGAATTCTTGAACCTGCTCAATTCTTTAGCTTGAACATGAATCATTTGCTTGGACTGTTGGGTTCTTTCTAGCTGACAAACTTGAGCAGATATTATACTTTATTTGCCACATTACTTGAATTTCATTCTCATGATATTTCTGATACAAAAATAAATTGATACAAACTGATATTGTATTTGATTATGCCTTGTGATAGTCATTTGTTGAACTTCTCTTGAGTTTTTAAATTGATGTTTTACTTGTTGATGTTCAAACTTGTATATTACTTTCACCTCTCGACATATTATCTTGATGTTGGCACCTTAAATAAACTCCTATGTTGACCTCATTGAGTTCATGTGATCTGACCATTTAGCTGTAGCTTTTGCACCATGTTTTCTTGCACCATGCTTCAAGTTTGAACTGCACCATATTGACATTGTTGAACTGCTGCCATCAAAAATCACTTGTATTTGTTCTGTTTTGTTTGTAGCTCCATTCTGTCTTGTGATCATGTTGCACTGACTTCTTGTTGCACCATTAGCTCGTGCATGTATCACCATATTTCTGTTTTGCTCCTTGGTTAATTTTTTAATGTGCACTGAGTCGAGACGGTCCTTTGTGGCTACTCCTCAGTTGCTCGCTGATTGGCAAGGCAGTGCACACGTGTATAAATGTGTGTACATGCAGCCATCAGACGATTTTTTTTTTGTCCCTGCATATCAGACCACGTCTAGAAAAATGATGAGAAACACACCGTAATTCTGAGGCAAATAATTTAAAAATAATTTTTTATTTGCTTTTATTTAATTTTATTTTTGTTGCAGTCTACTGTGTGTGTTCTTTTGTATGTGACAGGTATGAAGATGGACCGACTGAAAGGTGTGAGGACAGAAGACTGAAGATGAAGACAAGAACAGCGTTAGTGTGTGCATATGTAAGAATCAATGTTTGTACAACTGAAAAAAATATGTAATGAGGAGTTTCTGTATTGATTATTGACGTGAATAAAAATTGTACCCCTATTTGTACTAAACAGATTTGATTGAAATAAAATATTATATTTGTTGTTCAATTCAATCTATCTATTTTTATTTTGTTTGAACTTTTAATAGTACAATGTCTGTGATGCGTTAAATGTGTCATGACAAAAATATTCAAAAATATTTGAATGTGTAAATAGTGGAGTGTTGTATATGTACTATTTCAAATGTTGAAAATAAAATATTTATTCGAATAAAAACACTGTTTGGATATTCAATTCTGTATAGTAGTGTTCTATTCAATAAATATTTATTTCTGTGTGTAAAATATAGAATAGTACTATTTACAAACACATTTAAAAATATATATATATGTTTGTTATCATCAAACAAAAATCACACTGTTATACTCAACAAGCCCGACTTAAATATTTACTTAGTTTTAATTTAAAACTATTTGATTGTTTATATAAACCGAAGATTTCAATGATTCACTGGTACATTATCAAAATTTCATAAATATGGATTCGTTAGAATTATATGGACGCAGACTACAAAATGGAGCTAGTCTGAAGAGATTTGAAGATCATTTCAAATTATGGAAGAATTAAATGCTTGATATGATCGACTGACGTTAATCATTATTTAACGATTAACGAACAAGGTGAATAAAATCACTAACTCTGTCCATGTAACGACCACGGGATTTCGATTCCGAAAATCGACACAAAACCCAGCGTCGACTGTTTAGACATCGAAATCCCATGGTCGTTACAGTGGTATCAGAGCTTAGTTTTAGCGAACACCTAGGCTTTGGTGGGGGTTTACTCATTAGAGATAGGGTCAGTAGTACCTAGAATGAGTTGAGTGTATATATACGAGAGAGCGTATTTGTATGTTGATATAAAAATTGTTTTATATTGTGTTGGCTTGTCTGTTGAGTGGTTTATGAATTTTGATCGAATCGTGGGACGCCACGATGTTGATAGAAGTTTCTAAACACTTGAACAGAAGAATCGACACAATATTGTTTTAAAGTGGGTAAATGAAATAATTTTACCCAAAAATATATTTTGATATGAAAGTGAATAATTTTCTAGAATTATTTATATATGGATGCATTGGTTGCTAGTATAAAATTGAAATGGTTATATATAACCAAATAGAACTTGTATATGAGTAATATATGCGAATGTGATCAACTAAAATTGAATTCAAACCGTAAATTGGAATTTAAATCCCGGAAGGTTGGAAAATATTTTTTTTCAAAGTATATTAGAATAATATAGCATTATTTTGGGTAGGATTTTGGATAAAAATCGTTTTGAGTGGATTTTGAAATTGATAAAGCACTGAACTCACTTCACTGGCTGGAAAATAATTCTGATGATGACTGCAGCATCATCAATATTCATTTTCGAGTTTCTAAGTGATGGATTGCTACCTTAGAAAAACTTTTGTGGGGAATTTGTTTGAAAGAAAAAAGGTGGTTTGAAATTCAGTTGATTTGAATTTGAGATAGTGATGAATATATATGTATATATTTATGGGATTTCAATATTGTTTTGAAATGAAACCCGGAAATTTGAATTCTAAAATTTAAATTTGACTTAAGCAAGTTAAATGAATCGAAATGAATTAATTGAATAGAATCAATTTGGATAAATTGGTGTTGAACCAATATGAATGGAATATGAATTGGATGTGAATACATTGGTCATAAATCATTCAGATTAAATGAATGTGAGTATATATGATGTGCAATATAAATGGAAACCAAAAGTTTTGGTAGAACTAAATTTGTGGAAATATGAAAAGTTGAGTTTCAACGTAAATGAATTTTTGAAAAGTAAATGGGTTAGTAGTATTTTTCCTACCTTAGTAATTTCGGGGACGAAATTCTTTTAAGGGGGAAGGAATGTAACGTCCCTGATTTTTAGTTGTTTTATAATGAATATTTAAATTAATTTTAAATATATAATTGGAATTATAAATGAGTTTTTATTTTGAATTTATCAATTGAATAATCGATATATGAATTAATATTGAATATATTTAATTATTGTAATATGAAACGATAATAATTGAATTCAAAGTTAGAAGTGAATCAAAACGATTTTTATCGACAAGTTTTAATTCTATTGGATTTGAACTAGGATAATAATTTATTTTCATTAAATTTAATTCTCTGAAATCGATTTATATTTAATCTTGAATCTTTTGTCTAAATTTATATCTTTTTCAGACGACCGAATTAGACTTTGAAACTGGTCCCAATGTGTTCAGAATGGTATTATAACCCTAGGGGTGCCGGTCGCTACGCTGAAAATGGAGTTCGGGATCAACAGGGATTTTACGTTAAATCAATTCATACTAATTAAAATATATATTAAAAAAAGGAGTAAAATAAATAAATGGCTGACCTATCGTTTAATCAAGCCACCCTACCTTGTCCATCACACAGATCTACTCCTTCTCGAGCAGAAAAATCTACTCCCTTTCTTCGATATCGAAAGAACACCAATTAAATGGCATATGTACCTCTGTCTCCTTCCCTCATATATAAATATACAGCGATACCCCTTAAACTTCTCTAACCCCATTCCTCTCTCGTTTATTTCTTCTAACGCTATTTCGAAGCCGCCCATTCAATCCTTCGGAAATTAGATAAAATATAATATTGAATCAAATCATTCGATATTAATTTCTTTCCACTTGTTTGAGGTTGTATAATCGGTCGCTGCTCCTCAACTCGTGTGCGATGGACTTGTGGTTGCCCTAAGTTCTCTGAACAACAGCTAGGGCATGGATTGGAGATCGATGTGGAGGTGTTTTGAGGGATTTGAGTTGCTCGAAGGATGTCTGGACAGTGGCGATAAGCTGAAAATGGATGGGGAAAGGTAGGCGAGGGTCTTTGCGATTTCAGAAGGTACGATGCAAGGAGGAATGGGTGGTGCGATTGTTGAACAAGATGGTTTGGAGTGAAGCAGTAGGGTTGACGTTGGGTTTTGGTGAGACTGAAGGGTATTGCGAGATGATGAAAAGGGGGCGATAGTTTTGCGATGATGAGGGAGTTGGGTACGATTGGTTTTCCCATGGATTACGGTTCGGTAGGGGAAGATGAGGGTTATGCGTTTTTAGAAATGAAAAGGGTGAGCATTCCAGTTTTACGGAATAAGGTATTATCAAATTCTAGAAATTTAGCCCTTAATATTGATACTTGTTGTGGAAATGGTGATGCTGCATTAAGGGAGGAGATGCTGGGTGGTTCATGGTGGTTGCAGTATTGGTCATTAACAAAGGTGATGAGAGAGAAAGGGGGAAAATAAGTCACAGCAGTGACTGGAAAGGGAGCAGCAGTTGTTAAAATTGAAAGTATTGGTGCATGTTAATTGTTGAATCAGAAAAAGGTAAGACAACTTTGTGATCAATTTTGGTATTCTTATGCTGATGGATTCAACCAACTTTGGCCTTGTCCTTATCGACAATAGTAGTGTTTAGGAAGTTGGGAAGAAGGTAAAAAGTGAATAAGGTATGGTAATTTATCTTAATAATAAATTAGCTTAAATGTACTTAGCTTTAAAATTCATAAGTTAATTTATAAATGAAATAACTTAATTTAGGGTGAAATCATTTGGAACCAGCAATGGGATTTGCAGCTGAAACTAAATATTGTTTGATTTTAATCGAAGAAAACATGCCAATGACAACAGAAAATCAAGGTGAGTAAATCTCACTTGAAGTTTTATTTTTAATCGTTAAAAATAAATTCTTGGTTGCTTGGATGCTTGCATGAATTATTGAATTACTGTGGTCCTATATATTAGTTATTTAGGCTTAGTGATTGTGGTTATTGAATATTTCCCGCAGTACCCTTAACGGATGCCCGCAGTATCATTAGCGGATGACCCTACGCCCACATATATAAGTGGATCCCATTTTATACCGCGATATCCTGCCTTGAAGCAGGACTGGTATTATTTCTGTTGACTAACATCTGTGGATGCAGGGAAAACTGGTTGGAGGGATCCAACTGGATTCCTCAAATTTATTTATTATTGTTTACATACTTACATGTGTGTGATGTGTTGAATTGGATTGATGGTTTGGTTATTTGGATATTTAAATATCACTGGCCCAAATATCTATATTTAAAAATATCAAAAAGAGATATTTGGATTTAAAAAGAAAAGTTTACTTTTCGAAATAAAAATTGAATGTCAAATCGATTTAGAAAAATTAACTTGCTTTTAATAATAAAAGTAAGTAGTTAAATTGATAACAATGTTCTGAATGGAAAGGGAAATTATCGTTGATAAATATTTGATTTTTAAATTCAAGTTTGAATTTAAAAAGGAAAATTTATTTTCCAGGATGGGAATTAGATTTCAAATAAGATTTGAAATAAGGACTTGTTTTAAATAATTTAAAACAAGAAGTGGAATACATAAACAATGTTTATAAATGAATAAAAATTATATTATCATTGGATATTCTAGAAATGTAAATTCAAGTATGATTTTTTGAAAAGGAGAATTTATTCTCCAAAAATAGAAAGAGAAAATTCAAATAAAATTTGAAATAGAGAATTTGTTTTATATATATTTAAAACAAGAGGTGTTATTTATAAATAACTTTTATAAATAGAAGGGGATAATCATCATGGGATGATTTGGGTATTTAAATTCAAATTTGAATTTAAAAAGAGATTTATGCCTTGAAATCGTTTCAAAAGGAAACAATGGAGTTTATTCCGATATTCGGAATATAAACTGAATTTAAATAAATCCACACGGATTTATGATTGCAACTCGACTATGTCGAACACCTAGAATAAAATTATATTTCAAAAGATATTGGAATTGGATAAAAAGGCGAATTTAAATAGATTATGTAAATATAAATGATGGTAATTAAGTATTTTCAAATCCACTTGAGATTCAAAAGGGAAATCAAATACTCCAAATAGAAATCGAGTTTCAATAGATTATTTAAAATGGAAGTTGAATCTAATAAAGAAGTGAATTTATTAACAAGGTCTATAAATGTGATGAAGTAATGTTCATCGTGTAAATTGGAAATAAATTTCCAAATGTAAGAAATGGGGTAGAAGGCGAGACTTAAATCAAGTTGTGTATTACAAGCTTTTATTCGTCTCAAGATAAGAACGTCGTCGATCAAGGTCTGAGAGGTAATTAAAATACCCCAACTTGAACGACTTCACTATTGTCAAGAGATGATATTAGTTTGTAATGGTGAAGAGGGTTGAATAAATTGATTTTCCCCATAAAGGAAAATTATAATTTGAATTCGATTATATCGTGTTTTATAAAATAATTTATATCCAATGGAATTGGAATTTTAATGAAAAAGTTGAGTTTTAAATAACTAAAACCAAGTTGAAGAATCAGAATGAAGTATTCAATGATTTTTGGAAAATCGAGATGTTAAGTTAGATTTGGGAAATTGTTTTTAAATATTAAAGAATGGAGTTGAGATTTATTTTATAAACGAAGTTTTAAACGTTTAGATTAAATTTAATTAAATCGAACTCGCCGCAGCGAGGCAGTTCGTAAATTGATGATTCGAACTTCAATTGAGTATACAGAATTCAAAGAAAGTCAGAATTCGATGAAACAAGTAACGCCCGGATCGATTGAATGATAGTTTTATAGTGGGAAAGGAAAATCTAGATTTCGTCGTATAGATTTTGATTTATGTCAAAATCAAATTTTCAGAAAAACAGCGCCATAATTGTTTTAAGGCATAACGGGTTATTAAGTAAAATAAAAGGATTTTGAATGAATGAAGATCCGAATTTCCGTTGGAAAAATCTAGATTTGAGTTATCAAACATATACGAACTCAAGCGGAGTAAATAAAATGATTTTTGATATAAAAATCATATTTTTAGTTGTCATATGAGGTGAACTAATTTCGAAGGGAATTAGTTAATAGAATTTTGGGCCGAACTTAACTTCGTTAAGTGAGTTGGATTTGTTAATTCAAATTAAGAATTTGAGTATGAAACGTGGACTTGAACTGGGAAACGAGCAAGGGATTTGAGTTTGATTTGTGGATAAGTGAATACAAATATCTTTGAACGTGGTGTGTTCAAAGTGAATAAAATCAAGAAGCTAATTAGAAGAATAATTAGTTAACGACATTTTGGAGATGAAGTGGACTTTGTGTAAGTGAATAAGTTTTGAAATTTTTAAATATAAATATTTGGGCCAGTGATATTTAAATATCCAAACAACCAAACCATCAATCCAATTCAACACATCACACACATGTAAGTATGTAAACAATAATAAATACATTTGAGGAATCCAGTTGTATCCCTCCAACCTATTTTCCCTGCATCACACACATGTAACGTCCCTGATTATTAGCTGTTTTATAATGAATATTTAAATTAATTTTAAATATATAATTGGAATTATAAATGAGTTTTTATTTTGAATTTATCAATTGAATAATCGATATATGAATTAATATTGAATATATTTAATTATTGTAATATGAAACGATAACAATTGAATTCAAAGTTAGAAGTGAATCAAAACGATTTTTATCGACAAGTTTTAATTCTATTGGATTTGAACTGGGATAATAATTTATTTTCATTAAATTTAATTCTATGAAATCGATTTATATTTTATCTTGAATCGTTTGTTAAAATTTATATCTTTTTCAGACGACCGAATTAGACTTTGAAACTGGTCCCAATGTGTTCAGAATGGTATTATAACCCTAGGGGTGCCGGTCGCTACGCTGAAAATGGAGTTCGGGATCAACAGGGATTTTACGTTAAATCAATTCATATTAATTAAAATATATATAAAAAAAGGAGTAAAATAAATAAATGGCCGACCTATCGTTTAATCAAGCCACCCTACCTTGTCCATCACACATATCTACTCCTTCTCGAGCAGAAAAATCTACTCCCTTTCTTCGATATCAAAAGAACACCAATTAAATGGCATATGTACCTCTGTCTCCTTCCCTCATATATAAATATACAGCGGTACCCCTTAAACTTCTCTAACCCCATTCCTCTCTCGTTCATTTCTTCTAATGCTATTCCGAAGCCTCCCATTCAATCCTTCGGAAATTAGATAAAATATAATATTGAATCAAATCATTCGATATTAATTTCTTTCCACTTGTTTGAGGTTGTAAAATCGGTCGCTGCTCCTCAACTCGAGTGCGACGGACTTGTGGTTGCCCTAAGTTCTCTCAACAACAGCTAGGGCATGGATTGGAGATCGACGTGGAGGTGTTTTGAGGGAAATTTAGCCCTTAATATTGATACTTGTCGTGGAAATGGTGATGCTGCATTAAGGGAGGAGATGCTGGGTGGTTCATGGTGGTTACAGTATTGGTCATTAACAAAGGTGATGAGCGAGAAAGGGAGGAAAATAAGTCACAACAGTGACTGGAAAGGGAGCAGCAGTTGATAAAATTAAAAGTATTGGTGCATGTTAATTGTTGAATCAGAAGAAGGTAAGACAACTTTGTGATCAATTTCGGTATTCTTATGCTGATGGATTCAAGCAACTTTGGCCTTGTCCTTATCGACAATAGTAGTGTTTAGGAAGTGCTCGACAAAAAGGCACATGCTTCAATTTCCATATGAGGTTTTATTCGCCGAATCGGCAAGCCGCTTGGCTCCTAGAGAGGCGAGTTGAGGTTTGAAATATTTGCTGGTACAAAGGAGGTTATGGCGAATTTTTCCGGAAATTTAAGGAGTTAGAATATTTTTAAGAAATTTCGATAATAGAAGTTGATATAATGATATATATAGAATTCGCAAAGGAAATGAACTTAGATGAAATATTAGAAAAGGGCCAGTGATTGTGAAATTGTTTGATGGATGTTTATTTTTCCTTTGATAGTTATAACACCGGCTATCAAAGATTTTTACCATCGTTGTCGATACGGAGAGACCGGTTGGATTTAATATCCGAGAACCACTCTGTATAGGCATAGGCGCTGCGAATTAGATTATGCTGAAGATAATCAAAGACGGAGTGAAATTCAAAAGAGCCGTTATGTTGTCCAGTCCTAGGACCACATGTATGGACGAATGTCTGACAGAGTACTCCTAACGGTCACATAAGACGATCTTTTTAGGGTATTACATCTGGTGGTGGAGAAATTCGCTTCTCTTAGCTTTTATACCCGTAATATTTTTGGGAAGATCAACTAGTGATTTGACAGGTTTGACGATGTGGCATTCAAAGTGTATGGTGGCCAGATGTTCAAAAAGAAAGACGTAGCCGCAAGCCTCACAACCGGGAAATGACAAAAATCGGGCAGGCAGCATGGCTATGTTGGTCGCTCCCATTAGGGTGTATAATCACCTATCTAGAGAAATTCCTTTTGTTTCTTAATCTATCGATTCTGCCCATTTGGGAAACGGTGGTTTGATTCCAACCGTTGGTGACATACATTCGATACACTCAAGCGAAATGAGTGGTCGGTCATGTGTGGGTCGGGTTGCAAGACGTTCTTGTTGAACCCAGGTGTATTCGCCTCTAGAGATACATCATCGGAAGGTGGTCCCATACCTTGTCATAGTTGGAATCCAATCTCCAATAAGCGCCCTGCGGTTTTTTAATTTTATACTATATATGTAGAGCGTGAGATGCAAGCGTTCTACTATTTGGTTATTTATTTGATTAGACATTATTATAATATCACTGGATTTTGGGATCAAAAATGGTTTGGGTTATAGTAAGGTAAAAACCGTCCGTGTTTATGTGTGGACTGGTCTTACTATTATCTTTTTCTTTCAAAGGATTTTTGAAGTTAAACTATATGGTTGGAGTTTACTCACACCAGTCCCATGACTGACCCAGAGTTTGTTTTGTTTTGTTTTGTTTTTCCTAAACTCTTGGGTGCCCAAATTTGTACGGGTAGGTCAAGTGTTTCAGGCTTTACAGATACACTTGGAGGAGCTTGAAGAAGGAGGCTTCACCGCTAGTTATTTTAGATTATTTCCGTTGTATCAAATATTGTACTGTGCTCTGATGACGACTTGTATCTATGGTACAAAATTTTGTATTCAAAGTTATGTTATCTAATATAGTTTATTCGTTCCGCTGTGAGATTCGTGTTTACTCTGATTATGCTAAGTTGTGTTCTTCTTCTTCTTCTATTCTATTAGTTCTATCTTTTCTATCGCACCCTCTAATTTCTTTCTATTGATGATCCGGTATTTTCGATGTCTAAACAACCGACGCTGGATTTTGTGTCGATTTTCGGAATCGAAATCCCGTGGTCGTTACAGTCCAGATTTATAATTTTATAAACATTATTTAATATTGATAAAAATGATTGAATGTTGTGTGTGATGGTTATTTAGATGGTTTGCTAATTAACTGATTGGAAATATTGATATCGTTATAGATATAAAACGTTGCTTAAATATTGATTCTATCTATTTATATTATAATTCCCACTAATCTTTAATGATTACTAATTGGTCCAACTGTAAAATACCCAAATTGCCCATATTTATCAAGGTCATTTAATTATTCTAAACTTTGGTCTGACCTTGAATTATTCCCATAAATTTTTAATTATTCCAACTTTGTAATGTTATAAAATTGATTAAAAATATTATTTTATCGTAGTTTTTTAAATTATTTGAAACTACATACGAATGACAATATATTAAAAAAATTACATGTATTGTTACAAATTAGGAATAATTATTCTAACTAATCAACACATGCAAATATTAAATACATAAATAAATATTCAACAAAAAAGTCTAAAAGGTTTGATATAATGATTCAAATTATTTAACCATTAATCTATTTATTTAATTAAATCATATTAGTTTCAAATTTTATCTTATATACATTACTTACGTTATCCTAAACAAATTAAAATAACATAACGTATATCGATATAATTATTAATTAATCTAGATTCATTTAGAACTTTTCTAAGTTTCATTTAAATAAAAGCAATATTTTATTTAGTTTCACAAATAAATTTTTATCATAGTTTAATTGATAATTTTTATTATAGTTTCACAAATAAATTTTTATTATAGTTTAATGTGTATATAAATTTAAGGAATGAAAATTTTCGTTTTCTTCACTTAACTTATTTCAAACTGACAAGGATGGCAAATGATATTAATAATTGAAGATAGAAAACTTTACATTTCCTTCCCTTTAATTAAATTGGCTAATTGATTAGCGATCGATTTATAAGAGACATGAAATGTCCGTTAATCTATTTATTTAATTAAATCATATTAGTTTCAAATTTTATCTTATATACGTTACTTATGCTATCCTTTCTACGTTTCTAAATTGTCAATTAGCCTTTCCTAACTCTCTCTATTAAATTGTCAATTAACCTTTCTAAATTGTCAATTAAATTTTATGTATGATAATTTAGTGACAAATTGTCAATTTAGTGATAATTTTATGTATGATAATTTAGTGGTAATTTATGTATGATAATTTAGTGATAATTTTATGTATGATAATTGTCAATTAAATTTTATGTATGATAAATTGTCAATTAACCTTTCTACGTTTCGAAATTCTCTCTCTATTAAATGTATTACTCATGTTATATTAGTGGACCAACATGTAGAAGTTCATATTAGTGGACCAACATGTAGATGTTCATATTAAACTGTCAATTAAATCAACTAGATTTAATTCTATATTAGTGGACCAACATGTAGATGTTCATATTGTGTACTATCATTGTATTACACACACACACGCACACACATATAAATAAATATGTATACATAAATATATCATTATATTAAACACACACACACACACGCATAAATATATATATATATATATATATATATATATATATATATATATACACACACACACACACATAATATTATGTATGATAAATGTATTGTCTGATTTTATTGAACTATTGCCTAAAATTTAATGATAAAATACCCTAACATGCATAATTTTTATGTTCTTTGAAAAGGATAATTGTAAGAGATTTTAAGGCAAATAGTTTTAGCGGGTACCTTCTATTTCTTTATTTAAATGTAATTTGGATATCTTCTGTTTCTTTCCTTGAATGAAATTTGGAAATTTAATTGACAATTTTTGCATTCTTACTCCATTTTTCCCTGTACTTCAACTTTTTAAACTCAAATTTAAATGTGTTTTTTTATATATGTAAATGTTTTATTTCATTCACTGATGTTGTAAATAATCAAGGATTTTATCCTTAAACAGCATGGTGAGGTAATCAAGCCCTTTTACTTATTTTGTTAATTATTAAATACCCAATTTGATGCTTTCTTAGATAATAAATTCAAATTAATTTTCTCTTCTCACTATTTCTTTCTTCAATGATTGGATTAGATCTACTATAGAAAATAAATGTCTCGGTCTTCTTTTGTGGGTCATTTTTAAGGTTGAAAGACAATGCAAATTTTGTTCTATCTTCATTGTTGAATATCTGATATTTTTGGATCTACTAAGACTTACAACATGATCGTTGCTTTTACTTTTTTTTTTTTTTTTTTTTGCCTGCAGCATCTGATAACACTGCTACTCTAAGCTTCTTAGCCTGAAATCACTTGGAAGATTTAGATGAAGGCAACAAATAGATCGTAGAGTTTGGATTTATGGTAGTTTGTTTATGGTAAGTTAAATAATATTAGATGCAAACCGAGCTTAGACTATTGGCTAATGTTGCTAAGTTGTTCTGTTCCTACTAACTATTTACTTGCATTCTGACGTGAAGATATTCCACTCAACTGCTTCATTTCTGTCCAATTTTGCAATCGTAATAATGGACATCTCAAGATTTTCTGTTTCTAAATTCAAGTATCTTTGTTTTACTTTGTTTCAGTCATGTTTAATTATAAAATAAAATGCCAAATGTGTGACTTTTTTGTAAGAGAACTTTTTATTTTTCCTATTTTAAACTGGGACAATGCTTTAACTATTTGTGTGTTTTGATTATTGATGGCTTGCGCTTTTTTAATTCCATATTTATTGAATATTTGTTGTTTTCAAACCGATGTGTGAACTTCAACCTAATTTTATTATGTTGGATACAAAAACAAAGGTCACTACTCACCACTACAAAATTTGTAGCTTCAGATTCCCAAATGTTTAATGTTATGTCATTGATATTGTTTTTAAATATTGCAGTGGCTTTTATATGGTTATTAATTATATTACCTAAAATGTAATGATAAAATACCCTAACATATGCATAATTTTTTTGTACTTTGAAAAGGCTAATTGTAAGAGATTTCAAGGCAAATATTTTTAGCGGGTACCTTCTATATCTTTACTTAAATTTAATTTGGGTATCTTCTGTATCTTTCCTTAAAAGAAATTTGAAAATTTTCAATTATAATTATTGCATTCTTACTCCATTTTTCCCTGTACTTCAACTTTTGAAACTCAAATTTAAATGTGGTTGTTTTATACATTTATTATGTTACATAATCCTTTTTGGGAATAATAATAAACTATATTTTTTCTTCAAAGATTTTGCTAACTTTCGTACTACTAATCTTGATGTGTCCTATTATCTGCCTTTTAGAAGGAAATAAATATTAAATGCATTGATAGATACAGAGTTATGTAATTAATTACTTTTTCCTTATTATGCCTCATCAGCTTTTGATTTAATTTATGGATTTAATTACTAATCTTGAATTTAATTTATGGATTTTGAGTAAACATGATGCATTTGTAGTTTTTTCTTTTCTTTTCTTTTCAGCTCCCCTTGAGATATGAACCTAATACCAGCTTGACTTTAAGGGTGTTTAAATATAATCGGTGGACATTTGTACCAAGTTTGATAGAACCTACACTAAACTATGGTGATCTGTTGCTTGCTTATTTATTGTTTAACTTGGCTATTATTGTAGCTAAATGAATTATAGTCATAATATAATATAATATTAATAATCAATCGATATTTATTTTCCAGACAGCAATGCACCAAAGATGAATAATCTTTTAAATGATGAACAAAGAGAAATGCTCCATATGAGGGATAGAGAAAGAAGAAGAGGTATGAGTTAAGAACAACGAGAAAGTTACCTAGCTTGGCGTCGTGAAACATATCGACAAAGAAGGGAAAATCTCAAAATGCATGTTTAGAAGCACAACCAAATATTACAGCCCATGAATCTCATACTTATCAACAGGAAAGAAACCCAAGAATAGAGATTGAACAAATTGAAAACGTTCATGTTGCTATTATGAAAGTATATTCAACCAACTTGCAATTATCTATGGTTAAAAAACAATATATTTCTGAAGTTGAAGAAAATACTTATTATACAGGTTTGTTTTCTTATTTCCGTCGTCAAATTTGTTATAAGATTGAAAAATACGTTTAAATATGTGTGTGTGTGTGTACTGAATAAATTTGTATTGTTGTATTATTATTTATTTCATAGTACAACATAAAATTTTGAACTTAAAAAGTGGTTTTGAAGTTATATTCTGGTTGCTAGATTTCTATACAAAATTTTATTTGTTGCTTTAAAGGTGAAAGTTCTAGTCCGTTTCGAAGTGGAAAACGTGGAAGGCCACCAAAATTAAAAGCAAATTCAGTATCTAGTACTTGGTCCATATATAACGACATCATATTGTGTAGCATTTTGGTTCTTTATATTCACTTAAAGTTGTTAATTTACGTAGTTATGTATCGGTATGTAAGAAATGAAGTGGAAGAGCTCTTGGACAGAACATTATTCCTGATACTGTTCAAGACATAATTAATAGAGAAAATATACAAATGTCACCTGAGATCCAGCGCAGCTGTAGTGACCCGAAAATCCGGTCCAATTTGAGCTGACTAAATAACACAAGTCCAACCCCAAATTGCACTGGAAATTCAAGAAACTAATAGAAAGAAGATAGAGGGTGAGAATAGATAAGGTAGAACTATTAGAATAGAAGAAGAAGAAGATCATCATCATCAGAGTAACACGAATCTCACAGCGGAACGAATAAAATATAACATACTTTTGAAATACAAACAGTATATGTATACAATAACATTGCAGAGTACAACACTTACAACACAGCAGAAATAACTATAGCTATATGATCCTGAAGCCTCCTGCTCCAAGCTCTTCCAGTATATCTGTAAATCCCGACTACTTGACTGCCCGTACAAATTTAGGCACCCAAGAGTTTAGGGAAACAAAACAAATAAACTCCGGGTCAGTCATGGACTGGTGTGAGTAAACTCAAATCATTTTAACAGGTATATGATATCTCATAAGACCACGCCGTGAATACGGAACGGGTTTTCCCCTTATGAGAATCCAACATCTTTGAAAAGCAGTATCACTGATATTATAATAATGTCTAAATACAATTAGATATCAATCTAGCAGAAACGCTTTCATCTCACGTTCTACATATATAGTATACAATCAAAACCGCGGGTGCGTATTGGATGATTGGATTTCCAACTATGACAAGGTATGGAACCACCTTCCGATCAGTGTACTCTAGGAACGATACACTGGGGTTCAACAAGAACATTTTGTATCTCAGCCACACATGACCGACCACTCATTTCGCTTGAGTGTATCGAATGTACATCACCAACGGTTGGGATCAGCAACCGTTACCCGTATATATATGGGACAACATTGATAGATTAAAGAAGCAAATGAATATTCTCTAGATAGGTGATTATACACCCTACTTCGGTGCGACCGACTTAGCCATGCTGTCTGCCCGATTTTTGTCATTTACCGGATGTGAGGCTAGAAGCTACGCTTACTTTCCATTTCATTGATAACACGATCACTTTGAATGCCACATTTTCAGATCCGTAAATCATTTGTTGGGTTTATACAAATAGTTTCTGGATTTTATGCGAAGGGAATAAATCCGTTGGCCACCATATATATTTGTACAGTCCAACTCATTCGATCATTGGAAATATTCTGTCAGACATTCGTCCATATACGTTCGTTCTGGGACTGAACGAAACCGAAGGCACTATTCTGTAAACAGGACAGCCCTTGCATAATAACGTCTTCAATTATCTTCATCGTATTTGATCACAACGCTTATGTCAATACGGAGTGGTTCTTCGAATAATAATCCAACCGGTCTCTCCATATTTACAACGTAAAATGGTCAAAACTTCGATAGTCTGTGATTTAACTATCAAATGAAAACATGTCGGTGTACAAACAACGATCTTAATTCCAAATGGAATTATCGATCCAATCATCGAATATATATATATATATATTCATATTTCCTTATTTCTACACTTAGAAAACATCTTTGATTTATATTTGGAAAACGTTTCCGAAACTCATTTATATGGATTTCAACTAACGCTATATGAAACATCGTTACGACTACTAAATCCATAAGTCATTTACTACTTAACTGCATTACTAATCATCCTTTGTTATCGAACTTCAACTATTCCTTAGTCAATTTCGAAGTCAATCAAGTTGGGGTATAATTACCTCTCAGACCTTAACTGAACAACGATCTTAACCTTGCGATAGATAAAGCTCATCACTTCAATTTCTAAAACCATTTGCTTACGCAAATTCTCGGATTCAGATTACGAATCCGCTTCCTTTATGAAAACATTTATTATAACCCTAACGTTATAAATTTTACTTCTCAAATATCTAACTTATAAGTCTAACATTTATTTCTTACTTTGATTAATTTATCTAACAACTAATTTATTTATAAATAAATAAATCCTGATTTAAAAACCGGAAAGTAAATAATACTTTCCCCGGAATTTGATATAATCGAATTCGCCGTATAACTCCCTTTCGAGTAATCTCTATTTGATTAACTCTTCTTCGAATAACTAATATTCGATAAACTCTCTTCGAATAACTTATATTCGATTAACTCATTTCAAATAGATTATATTCTATTATCTCCTTCCGGTTAATTCTATTTAATTAACTCTTATCTCGAACAACTAATATTCGATTAACTCTAATTTGTTTAACTCTATTTCATTACTCCTATTCGAATAACTAATATTCGAATAACCCTATTTGATTAACTCCTTTTTATTTAACTCTTATTCGAACAACTAATATTCGAATAACTCTATTTTGCTTTACTCTTACTGCTTAACCCTTATTTGATTAACTCTACTGAATTAACTCTATTTCATTACTCCTATTCGAATAACTAATATTCGATTTGACTTCATCCTTAATAACAATGTCTGTTTTAACTCTAATCGATTAACTCCAGTTGATTATTCTAATCGATTAACTCTATTGAACTAACTCTATTTCGAATAACTAATATTCGATTAACTCCATTCGCTTGACTCTAGATCGCAGCGATCACAATGGTTACGCCTGATTCCCTCAGGAAACATCCGACCGCCGTAGGCTATCTGCAGCCCTGCGAATTACGCTAGCAGTCGTGCTAAATGGTACTTACCCTAATTAACTATGTCTGTTTTATCTCTATCTCGAATAACTATATTCGATCGACTCTAATTGAATAACTAATATTCAATTAACCCTGATTCGATTAACTCTAATTCAATTAATCCAATTTGTTTAACTCATATTCGATTAACTAATCTTCGACTAACTAATAGTCGATTTACACTTATTTGCTTAACCAAAATTCGACTAACTAATAGTCGATTAACTTACTTCGACTAATTCGATTAACTTTTATTTGATTATCTCTAATCGATTAACTTTATTTGATTATCTCTAATTGAATAACTAATATTCAATAAACTCTCTCAAATAACTAATTCGATTAGCTCCTTCGAATACTAAATTCGATTTAACTCTATTCGATTATCTCTTTTATATCTCGTCAATTTCCTTTTTATAACGTTTATTTTCCATTACAACTATTCCCTTTTTTTTATAACTTCTAATTACCGTTACAAATACTTCCTATTTATAACTTCTATTTACCGTTACAAATATTTCCTATTTATAACTTCTATTTACCGTTACAAATATTTCCTATTTATAATGTTTTATTTCCGTTACAAATATTCTCTATTTATAACGTTTTATTTATCTTCTAAATAAATATTTCTTTATTCTATTTATTTTCTAAATAAATATTCTCCTTTATTCTATTTATTTTCTAAATAAATATTCTCCTTTATTCTATTTATTTTCTAAATAAATATTCCTTTTATAAAATCCTATGATTTTATAAATACTTCCTTTTTATAAAAACGTGTTCGTTTTATAAGTACTCTATTTTCAAATTGTTTCCTTTTATAAAATCGGTTGATTTTATAAAACTCCTTTATTTCGATATACATTGAAATATTCTTTTTTCCTATTCTATTTGTTTTATCAACATTTTTCCCTTCTATAAAACTCTATTCGTTTTATAAATACTTTCCTTTTATAAAACCGTGTTCGTTTTATAAATAATTTCCTTTTATAAAATCCTGTGATTTTATAAAATTCCTTTATTTCAATATACATTGAAATATTCCTTTTTCCTATTCTATTTGTTTTATCAACATTTTTCCCTTTTATAAAACTCTATTCGTTTTATAAATACTTTCCTTTTATAAAACCGTGTTCGTTTTATAAATAATTTCCTTTTATAAAATCCTGTGATTTTATAAAATTCCTTTATTTCAATATACATTGAAATATTCCTTTTTCCTATTCTATTTGTTTTATCAACATTTTTCCCTTTTATAAAACTCTATTCGTTTTATAAATACTTTCCTTTTATAAAACCGTGTTCGTTTTATAAATAATTTCCTTTTATAAAATCCTGTGATTTTATAAAATTCCTTTATTTCAATATACATTGAAATATTCCATTTCACAACTCAGGGTTTCTTATGATATGTAAAATATCGAATAACAATGATTAATATCATTCTAACACACATAATCCAGAACAGATTATATAACACATCATATAACACAATATATGAAAACAGTAAAATAATTGTTGAGGAATCCAGTCGGATTCCTCCAACCTGTCTCCCTGCATCCACAGATGTTACACAGTATAATATATATATATATATATATATATATATATATATATATGTTAGCCTACTTTGTGAACTAGGCAACACAAAGTCAAGAATCCAAACATTGAAGGGCATTTTTAATTAGAAGACTTCGGTTCGGATTGGAGAAGACACTACAATCTAGACTAGATAGCAGCAGCTGTTCGGATCGGATCAGAGCAAACCATCGGTTCGGGTCGGAAAGAGTCCTCTGTTCGGATCGGTGAACTCCTACTGAGTAAATTGGTAAGGCATATCTAATCGGATCGGAGGGCAACTAAATCTCGATTGGATCGGAAAGCCACCTGTTTGCCACGAAAATGGATCGGAGCGGAGCAGATTAGAGAAGAAGAGAGCATCGCATCTAAGCCAATCCGGTTCGGATCGGGTATCCCGATCCGAACCCCTTATCTGCGCGTCTCCGACCCGAACCCATGCTCCATGTTACTCTCCTGCAAAATCGCCTGGATATCCGGACCGGCTATGACCAGTTCCTACCCATAACGTTCGTTCCTTTGATGCGCTGTCAACATAATAGTTCATCCGAGCCCGAAGATAGTGGGATGGACGACATGTGGCCCCGACCCGGATCAAGTTTCTAGCAAATTCACACCTATAAATACCCCGTCTGGAGACAAAGAGAAGGATCTTTTTTGAGCACTTTGAGAATTCAACTACCTCCGTCATCCGAACTCCATTACTCCCGGAGAATCCAAATCATCTTTCATTCTTTGTTTTAGTCAACTGAGTGAACATAAGTGAGTTGTGAGTGGAATTGAGCGAATCTTACATTGTATTTGCAACTGAATTATTGAATATAGTGAAAGATAAGTGGACGTAGGCATTTCTTTGCCGAACCACTATAAATCCTGCGTGTTCATTTTTATTTTTGTCTCATTTCATCTTGCTTTCAATCAATTTGGGTGTTAGAACCACTTTTGGGTCTAACATTTTGGTGCTTTCACTGAGAATCCTTATCTAAATTCTTTATTTTCCGGGATCTCTTTCTACTTTTTGGACCGTTGAGTTCAAAGAAGTGAATCCTTAAGTTTCTCCGCTTTTTTATATTCGTTGAAGTGATTGTCAAAAACTCATGGCCAAAGGAAAAGGCAAGGAAGTTCAACCTTTTCGAGGAAGTGGAGCTGGCGAAGATCAGCAAAATGCTGTTGTAACAAGGTCTCGGGGGCAGAGTTCAGCAGCAGGAAGAACCAATGCAGGAAATCCGAGCCGCCAGCAGGGGGAGAGCTCCGATCCGATCCGGGTAGGAGATTCTGAAGCAGTGCATTCCCCCAATCTGAACCGACCCGAGCTGCTTGCCACGCACCGATCCGACCAGGCTCCCCAGCTCCGAACCGATCCGACTTCCTACCTCCGATCCGACCTGATGCTTGGTGAAGCTGGAACCTCTACTCGAGTCCCTACGAATGCTCCAATTCCAGCCACCAGGGTTGGTGATCAGGTCAATCCATCTGCGCCCATCACTCAAGGAGATTTCTCGCGCTTGCTTGACATGCTTGAGAGCATGAGGGAGGCCATGAAAGTTCACGAGCGCACTAATCTCATGATGCAGGAAAATATGAGGCTCATGAGTCGGGAGATTAGTGAGCTCCGTCGACAGAGAACTCCATCACCGGTTCGTCACACACCAGTAGATCAATCTTCATCTTCCGAGGAAGAGAGGCCCCGTGAACGAAGGCCACTCGAACGACCTCAAAACGTGGAGCAGCTGACATTTGGATCTTTGGGATCTCGTGAGGATATCGCACGAGCATTAGGAAACAATGACCCCACTCGGGGGCAAAGACTCCAGTCCCCTCTTCCCGAGATCGACCGGGAACGCAGGGAACGGAATCGGGCAGAGGCAGCTCGAAACAAGAGCCCAGAAGGAACTCGGATGCTAGGGCCAGGGAACCCGAGCGGCCCTTAACCAATGCTGATGTACAGGCAATGGTCCGCCAGATCATGTCAGAGAGCCGGAATTATACAAATGAAGATTATGGTATTGAGTGAAGCCATACTCCGTTCACCGACGATATCCTCGACTTCCAATTTCCCCGACGCTTTAACTTGCCACAGATGGACAAGTACAACGGAAGGACTGATCCGGGACAGCATTTGATGCGGTATTCATGGCTTATGAATGCTGCTGCTGCCCCTGATGAAGTGAAGTGCAAAGCATTCCCAATCTACCTAGAAGATGTGGCATTGTTCTGGTTTACCCGACTTCCTCCTCGTTCGATTTCTAATTACAAGGAACTAAGCGAGCGTTTCATGAACCAGTTCCGACTGCATGCCCGAAAGTCCAAGAGCGTTATTGAATTATCGAGAATCAAACAGGCACCAGGAGAATCTTTAAGGGCATATCTTGATCGTTTTAACCAAGCTGTAACTGAGGTCAGTGACCCGCATGAGCCCACCATTCTGATGGCATTGAAGGAAGGAGTCGATCCTGAATCTGAGTTTGGAGACTACCTTTCTGGGAAGACACCCTCCACAAGGGAGATATTCTACGAAAAAGCTGATATTTATTTAAGGCGAGAGGAGGCCAGGGAAAACCGAAAGAGAAAGTCTGAGACGGCTTCAAAGGAGAATGTGCAGAGTAATATCGCCGTGAAGCAGTCAGGGGAGAATTCTGGCAAGGTTGAAGTAAATGTAGGAAACAAGGGTGGAAACAGCAATACTGGAAGTGGGGGAAACAACAACAATAACCGTAATTCGAGCGGTAACAGAAGAAACAGAAATAGGGGAAGTGACCCTAACAAAAGACCCCGATTCCAGAACTATGAGAATTATACACCATTGAACGACACCCTGGAAAATATTTACCTGGATACGTACAATGTGTTGCAGTACAAAAGACCGCCACCTCGTGATTCGACCGAGAAAGAAATGGCGACAGGGAAATTTTGCTTGTTTCACGGAACTCACGGGCATTCAACTAATGAATGTCGGCATTTGAGGGATGTGATTGAGAAACTGTTGCGTGAAGGGAAGTTGGATGAGTACAAGGTTGCCCCGAGAGACAGGGGGCAAGGTGAGCAGGCTCCAAAACAGATTCTACCTGCTCCCAAGCCTACAGCGCAGCATAAAGGTAAAGGAATTGTTATCAACTCCATAGTAGGCGGACCTCACCCGGCAATCCGAAGTTTCAGATCAATGGATCAATATGTGAATGCTGCCAAGCATCTAGACGTGAATGAAGGTGATGATTTGGAAGATGTCACCCCCATAAAACAACAGAAGACCATGTTCGACGACGTGGTATTTCGCAGTCGAGACAATACTGGGATACAATCACCCACCAATGATCCGTTGGTTATTACTACCACCATTAGGCCGGCCTTGGTCCATAAGGTATTAGTAGACAATGGAAGTTCCGTCAATATTTTGTTCAAGAAGTCATTTGATCAGATGAAGCTTGAGTCCGAAGATCTGAAACCCTGTGAAGGATGGATTAGAGGCTTCAACGGAGCGACGACAGCTCCCATGGGATACATAGAGTTGCCCGTGACCCTGGGGCAAGGAGAACGTAGAAGAGTGCGAATGCTTCAGTTCGTAGTATTGGACGTAGATTCGCCATATAACGCATTTTTGGGGAGACCTGCCCTCGCTGAATTTAGAGTTTGTATCGCCCCTTGGTGCTTGTTACTTAAGTTCCCAACCGAAGCCGGAACTGGAGTAATGAGAGGGGATCAGGTTTCCGGACGGGCCTGCTATGTGGCCGAGTTAAAGATGTTGATGAAAGGACTTAACGTTGAGAGTAAGGATGCCTCGTCTCCCTCAAAGGGGGACTCAGCATAGCAATTAGAGAGATTGACCCCGAAGGAGTTGCCCAGAGGAACGCCTGAAGACCTGGATCCCAGAAAAGACGAGGAACCAAAGGCTAGGAATGCAACTCCTAATGAAGCGACAGTGGAAATTCCCATTGATAAAGCTGATCCGACGAAAGTTTTGAAGATTGGTTCTCAATTGGATCCACGTCGTGCTGAAGAACTAACGGACTTCTTGAAGGCAAACTTAGACGTGTTCGCCTGGACCCATGCTGACATGTGTGGGATATCACCATCCATTATAAGTCACAAATTGAATGTAAATCCGAAGCATCCGCCTGTGAAGCAAAAGAGACGCATGCTGGGCCCAGAGAGGTCGGCTGCTCTCAAAGAGGAAGTAGAGAAGTTGAAGCAGAATGGATTTATTCGAGATTCGACATATCCCGACTGGATATCGAATCCCGTCTTAGTAAAGAAGCCAAATGGAAAGTGGCGGACTTGCATTGACTTTTCAGATTTAAACAAAGCTTGCCCGAAAGATAGTTTCCCGCTTCCCAGGATTGACCAGCTTGTAGATTCGACAACAGGTCATGAACTTCTTTCTTTCATGGACGCATATTCTGGATACAACCAAATTCCTATGCACGTACCAGACCAAGAACATACGAGTTTCATTACGAATTTGGGGCTATATTGTTATGTTGTAATGCCATCCGGGTTAAAAAACGCTGGAGCTACTTATCAGCGCTTGGTAAATAGAATGTTTTATGATCAAATAGGAAACACTATGGAAGTTTACGTGGATGATATGCTTGTCAAATCAACGCAGTCTTCCAGCCATACGCAAGACTTAGCGGAAATGTTTGGTATCTTACGAAAGTACCGGATGAAATTGAATCCTCTGAAATGCTCATTTGGAGTGGCATCAGGAAAGTTCCTTGGCTTCATTGTGAGTTCCCGAGGAATTGAAATCAACCCTAGCCAGATAACAGCGATTAGAAACATCGAAGAACCGAGGAGAATTAAAGACGTCCAAAGTCTGGCGGGGAAAGTAGCGGCGCTGAGTAGATTCATCTCCAAAGCCACAGATAAATGTGTTCCGTTTTTTGATTTGATAAAAAGGGGAAAGAAGAACTTCCAGTGGACTCCGGATTGTGTTGAGGCCTTTCAAAATCTGTTGGAACTGTTAGAGAAACCGCCGATTTTATCAAAGCCCGTAGATCACGAAGAATTATTTGTTTATTTGGCAGTCTCGGCTCATGTTGTCAGCACGGCCCTGGTTCGAGAAGAAGACAAAGTACAAAGGCCGGTGTATTATGTAAGTAAGAAATTAGCAGCGGCAGAGCGCAATTACCCAAAAATTGAGAAGCTCGCTTACAGCCTCCTGATCGCATCCCGAAAACTTCGTCACTATTTCCAAGCCCATCCAATAACCATATACACCGACCAGCCCTTAAGGCAGGTATTGCAGAGACCCGAAGCATCGGGAAGGTTGATCAAATGGAACATAGAACTAAGTCAGTTTGATTTGAATTTTCAACCACGAAAGTCAATCAGGGGGCAAGCTCTAGCAGACTTTATTGCGGAGTTCACCATTCCAGAGGAGGAAATAATCAATGACCGAGTGGTTAAATCCGAGGATGAGCTAGAGATGAACCCGTGGAAATTATATACAGATGGAGCTAAGAATGACCGAAGGTCCGGAGCTGAAATTGTCTTAGTCACTCCCGAGGGACGGTCGTTATATTACGCCCTGCGATTAGAATTTTCGGCAACTAACAATGACTCTGAATATGAAGCCCTGATTGCCGGGCTGAAACTTGCTAAAGACCTCGGAGTAAAAATGATGGACATATTTTGTGACTCTAAGATTGTTGTTTGTCAAGTACGAGAGGAATTCGTGGCTCGAGGACCTCGACTTATCGCCTACCTCAAGAAAGTGAAAGAGCTATTGAATAGCTTAGATCGGTACAGCATAACACATATTCCCAGAATTGAAAACCAGAAAGCGGATAGACTCGCAAAGCTGGCTAGTTCCGACAATCCAGAGGAGACTGAAATAATTCCAATTGAAACGTTGGAGTCGCCAAGCTTTGAGTCAATGGAAATTGAATTCACCTTTGAAGCAGAACCAGAGAAGGAGTCGTGGATGACTCCAATTAAGAATTTCCTCAAGAATGGGACACTCCCATCAAAGAAGAGTGAGAAAAGAGCTATAGTTCGCAAAGCTACCAGATATGTCATACAAGATGATACTCTCTATCGGCAAGGATTTTCTATGCCCCTGTTACGATGTATCGCACACGACGACATCAAGCGTGTACTAAGAGAAGTACACGAAGGTGAGTGTGGAGATCATACAGGAGGTCAAACTTTAGCAAAGAAAATATTGCGGTACGGATACTTCTGGCCTACGATCAATAAAGATGCAGCTGATTATTCACGACGCTGCGATAAGTGCCAGAGATTCGCCAAAATCCCCAGGGCACCGTCGACCCAACTTAAATCGATGGTGAGTCCTTGGCCATTTGCCACGTGGGGAATTGATATCATTGGAGTTTTACCGATTGCTAAAGGAGGAGCTAAGTATGCAATAGTGGCCATGGACTATTTTACGAAATGGGTGGAAGCTGAGCCCTTGACCAAGATCACAACAAGAAAGGTGATAAGTTTTGTGGTCAGAAATATTATATGCCGGTTCGGGATTCCAAGGACGATCATAACTGACAACGGAACCCAGTTTGATAGTACTGAATTCAGAAATTTCTGTCAGAAGTATAAGATAGACAAGCGATATACTGCAGTTGCCTATCCGCAATCGAATGGACAAGTAGAGGCAATAAACAAAGTTATAAAATCCATCCTCAAGAAACGGTTAGAGCGTGCAAAGGCAAGATGGGTTGACGAATTGCCCCTAGCTTTGTGGGCATATCGAACAACATTTAAGACAGCCACCGGTCATACCCCTTTCTCTCTCTCCTTTGGCTCAGAAGCAGTAATTCCAGTTGAACTGGAAGTTCCTTCCCACAGGGTGACATATTATGACCCGATGACGAATCGGGCGCTCTTACTTGAGTCTCTTGATGAAGTCGAAGAGAAAAGGGACGAAGCAGATTTGCGTGCAGCAAGACATCGGCGTCAGATGGCATGCTATTATGACAAAAAAGTTCGCCTCAGAACTTTTGAACCAGGAGATTTGGTGCTAAAGAGAGTTTTTCCATCCCTTCCTCACCTCGGCCCAAAATGGGAAGGACCCTTTGTCATCCAACGGAAACTTGAAAAAGGAACCTTCAAGTTAACGACCGTAGATGGCGAAGAAGTCCCTCGAGCATGGAATGCCCAACACTTAATGCGATATTTGGATTAGAAATGTTGTACTTTTTGTTATTTTTCCTGTGAACTCTGTAATAAGGCACGACTTGCCTTGGGAAGATCTGACGATATGAATAAAGGACTATAAAGTGGATGTAGGCTACGACTTAGCTGAACCACTATAAAAATATTGTGTGTTATTTACTTTTATGCGTTACGTATATACATTTATCGGTTATTCTGTTGTGATTATAAGATACAGGATAACTCACAGCTTAAAAAGGTTGAAGGCAAATAAGACATAAAAGAATGAGAAAACGACATTCGTAACTCTAACTCTCCAGAGAAAGAGTATAAAAGCGTCTCCGACTGAGCGCTGAAAAAGAAATTCTCCTCCTAACTCTAACTTTCCAGAGAGAAAGAGAGTATAAAGGCATCTCCGACTGAGCGCCGAGAAAGAAATCTTTCCCCGTTGAACGACCGGGGAATAAACAGATGACTGAACTCGAACTCTAACTCTCAAGAGAAAGAGGGAGAGTATAAAAGAAATGCCAGAAAAAACGACAGGTACTGACGACACAGGAAGTGCTATCCCGTCAGAGAATTGGGGGCATTCAGATTGCTTGGTTAAGCATTGAATAACTTGTGGAAATTGACTGGGGACACATATGCATACACATATTTCCCCCTCCACAATTTCGTTTCACAACTGTAGACATGCATAACTACTAACAAATAAACATTACAAAAAGTGAATTATTTTTATTTACAAATGAATGAATTTGTACAGGGAAATAGCTAAAAAAGAAAGTGCAGGAGCCGCCCTTGTAGCAGCAATTATTGGTTCGCAAAGATGCTAAAAAGATACAGGGGAACCCACTATTTGGGTTTGGAATGAGCCTTAGATTTCTTGGCGGCTTTTTCCGCATCCTTTGCTTCCTTCTCGGCTTAAGTCAAGATTCGTTTTGATTTCTTTTTCCCTGAAGATGCGGTACTGGAGCCAGTAGACTTCTTCCCGGAGGGCGGAACACTGGAATCAAGAGAAGATTTTTTAGCAAGTTCTTCGGTAATAGATCTAGTTGAGAGCTTAACAACTAACCTTGAACCCGCATCCACAACTGCGAGGGGCTTGAGGACCTCATGGTCTAGTTCTTCGGCCTTTAATTGCAAACGCTTGTCTTGGTCAGCCTTCATTGCAGCCAAGGTAACGTCATCAGCACTTTTTGACTCCCCGGTTATTGCGACTTCTGGTTCCTCATCATGCCCCCCGTCTCCGCCATCGTCCTTTAAAGTTGTTATCATTTCTTCATCATTGGGAGTGGTGACCTTAGTCGGCTCACCTCCCTCCCCCAAGTCTATAGAAGCAGCCTTGTCTTCCCCTTCTTTGGCCCTATCAGCGGGCTTGGTCCCAGCGACAGCTCCTTGAGCTACATCTGTCTTTTCGGATGATTCAACACCTACAGAATGAGAAGCAACGGTTATCAACTCAGGTGAAAACAAAGGGTCTCTCATCGATTGTTCAATCACGTGGCGAAAGGTAGAAATAGCTTTGGCAAATTGAGGAGAAAAGATAGCGATACCTTCCGAAGACTTATCAGCGGGGGTGATCACTACCTCTGGGGTTAGTTCAGGAATAGGGGATAGCAGGGTTGTTCGAGGAATTCCCGGATTCTCGGGATCATACCCTTCTACTTCGGAGGTTGCAGGGGCAGAAGAAGAGGAACCAGCTTTGAGAATGGTTTTTTGTTTAGACTTCCGTCTCTCTTCTTCCATGGCCTCAGCAATAAGGCGGCGTCCTTCAGCTAGGCGCTCCGGTTCATCGTCTCTCAAGTATTTCTCCATCAGTTTATCTTCATCGAGGGAATCGACCTTAAGTTCCTCCTTTTCCCACTCAACGATTTGATTCCATACTTGAACCAGAGTGGATGGATAGTCCTCGATCCAAGAAATGTTTCGACGACGAATAATGTGTGCGAAGAATTCAATCATTAGCTCGCCGAAGCCCTGAATATCAGCCTCCGCCTCTGATAATTGCTTGCGGGCTTCCTCCGCAGATTTAATAGCACACTCCACATTGCCCTTGGCCAGAGCAGCCCTGTTCTCTGTCTCCAACAACTTTGAAGCCAAGTCAGCGTTCTTCTTTTCTAATTCAGCACTCCTCTTTGCTAACTCGGCGTTTTTCCGCTCAAGCTCAGCATAAGCAATGCGTGTCTTAGCAGCCTCTGACTTGGCCTCGTCAGCTTGCTTTTTTAATTCAGAACGCTCCTGAGTATGAGATTCAAGCAAATCGTGATAACGTTTTTGCATGTCCTCGAATTGTTGTTTGAAATTAGAAGCGTCCCTTTGAGCGACCGCTAGCTGAGCTTGAGTGTCTTCCAAATCTTTTCCTAGAGCTTTTAAGGCCTTAGTATCCTCCTCCGCGGTCTTTTGCATTGAATCAGTATTTGTGATTAGAGTGCGGATGATTTTAGAAAGATTGCGCGAATATTTGAACATCTCAGTATATTGTTTTTGCACCGCATCAATCTTTGCTTTGGCCTCATCTGCCCAATTAGACGAAATAGGTTCAAGGGCAGGTAAAAAAGTCAGAGTTTCGAAGTAGTGTTCGGGAAATTGCTCTTTCAAATATGCCCGTTTTATTGCAGTTCCCGCATCTGGTGGGGGAGGAGCGAGGATTGTCAATTCGGTGTCCCTTCCTGAAGAGGATTCTGTAGTCTCTTTGTCTGTCCTAGGTCCTTTGGTAGCAGGGACCTTTTGCTTACTTCGAGACCCGGTTTCCTTTGGAGGACTTTTCTCTCTACTGCGTTTCTCATAGGAAGAGGAGGAGTCTTTGGATTGTGGTCTGTCCTCCTCCCTACGGCTTTGATAGCTTTTATATTTCTCTTGTTCCGATCGGACTGGTGAGCGGGAACGTGAGGGTCGAGAACGATAGGGATCATAAGGTCTTCTCTCCTCCCTACCACGATCATCCCGACGATCATACTCAACATCCTGAGGAGGATTGGACATGCTGCGACGAAGTTTTCTTATATCGTAGTAGGATCGAGACATTGTACCTGCACGATAAAATAAACGAAGTTTAGAATTAATGGATTCATGGAGAAAGAAGTGCAATGAATGCTAATGCTGTGGTGTAAAGTGTATCCTAAGTGGTGTGTTTCCCCCCAACCAACCCGAGTCTGAAGCTAGACTAGTGTGAGCAGGCTCTTTGGCCTTAGCGGGAGTGGTTTCTTCAGAAGAGGTGAAGACTAAAGGATCCTTCCTGAAATCCTCTGAAGTATATATAGTCTCAGGTAAGGGCAGATCCCCCAAACCTTGAAATATGTGCTCATCAGTACTAGGAACATCCCCTTCGGAAGCATGAAGTGGCGACTCTGCTGGGGATTTTGACTTGTCTAGAGAAGTAGTTTCCTCGGGGGCAATATACCCTTCACGATGCTTTTCGGCCAGATTAGCCAATTCATCATCTTGTGTGGAAGATGGAGAAGGTGAAGTTTGAAGAGGCGCTGTAGGAATTCCCGAGCCTTCTCCTGTCTCTGGAACTATCTCCACTGGAGGAATGTATGCGTAAGGGACCGTCCCATGACCGATGCTACGAAAAACGGATAGCAGCCCATGAAAGTGAAGGTATTCATCTTTAAGGACCTCGTCGATAGTCAAGAATTTTTGATCGCCATTAAGAAGTCGGTGCATCCGATCAAAGAACACCTGATCTGATATCTGTTTGGGATTGTCGACTGCAAACAAAAAGGAAAACAGGTCAAGGTGATGATTCAAGTGTATAGAGTCCGGATTTAGAAAATCAGCGCTTTACTTGATTTTGTCCATCTCCTGGCGCATCCAGACTGTTGCTTTATGTAGAACCATTCTAGTCTGGAATCTCCAGCTTTACTGCTAAATGGTGCAGAGATTATCTTCCTTTTTGGAACTGATTCAAAGTAGCAGAAAGATGGAGTTTCTCGAGTCCGATGCTTGAAATTATAGAAGAAGTGAACGTCATCGAACGTGAGCTCTATGCCTAGGATTTCACGATATGCTATGTACAAGGTGTGCAAATAGGCATATGAATTGGGATGCAACTGCATGGGGGCAATCCGCATTTGTCTTAAGAAATCAACGATGAAAGGAGAGAATGGAGGAATGGCGCCGACCATGCACATCAATCGAGTGACCGTCATATATCCTTCTGGAGGGTTGTGGGGACGGTCAGAGCGTGAGGGCACTAGGGTGTCCCTTTTCATTATTCCATATTTTAGGCAAATTCGGACAAGTCGATCGTTGTCAATTGTTGATTCAACGGAGTCCAAGGGTGATTCCAATATGATGGCTGATTCAAATTCATCGGGTGCTCGATTGTCACCAATCCCTCCTTCCTCCTCAAAACCCAGAGAAACTTCATTCTCTGAAGACACCTCGTCGCTTTCCCGATGTCCAACCCCGTAATCTGGACCCTCGCTGTCCCATTCTGGATCAGACGAAGAAGATATATCCCCAAGAGTGATTTTGCTAGAAGTTTCCGGGGCTTCTTTTCTCTCAGCTAGACGGGAAGAGCGTCTGGGCCTCATTGTCATAGAACTATTGAAGAAGCAATAGCACGGATTAGAGTAAATTAGCCCATGTCCCCCTGTGCATATGTGTGAGCTAAAGTGTGTGTGGTGTGCGCAAAACATGAAAAGAAAAACCCTTAAAAGCATAATGCGAAGCTCTAACGGAGCGGCGATGTTCAGAATAAATCTTGATGATCGTTTACGTTCATAAGGCACTACCCTAACTGTTCATTAAGTTGAAGATTATGTCAGGCATTGATTAACCCTGGTTGGATAAAGTCTTGTGCTTTGAGTTGGAATATGCATATCATTCAGTTCAGGTAGGGTGTGCTTATTGTTGGGTTCGGATCGGATGTGCATATAGCTGGGATCGGCTCGGGTCTGCGTGTTGTTTGATTCGGAGGAGACGTTCATATGTGGCAGTTTAAAACCGGATCGGAATAAGCATTCGGAGCGGTTCAACAAACAAAAGGATCCATACGTCTTTTTCCTTTCTCTATCTCTTCCTCCAATCCGACCTGGTCGGGCAAGCATGGCTTTCTCCACATTGCATTTCATTCCGACCCGATCCTAACATATGAACTTGTCCTCCCCTCCGCTGCTTCAGCACTTCCTTACCCGAACCGAACCCAATTCCTATTCTCCCCTTTCTCGTCTTCGAATTTCACTAGACCCAAATGAAGTTAAGCGTTTATGTGCTTGAACATTTAACGCTGGATCCCAATGACCCCCGTTGCTACCTCGAGACGGCGAAGACGCCATCAACGACGATGACAAATGGTGGAGGAGATCCAGGCGCCGGAGTTCAACAAACACCACACTCCAATCGCTCGATTTAAACGCAAATTCTAGTTGAAATTGGTTATTACATAAATAATTGGAGATTTAAAATACCTAGATGTGTTATTCGAAGATTGAAACGAGGAGTTTGGAGTTTTGAGATTTTTTAGGAAGTGGGATTTCGGTATAAAGCTGGGAGAACAAGAATTGTGGGAGTAAAGAAGGTAGAAGAGTTTGGGTGGTTGAGTTTATATAAGACGTGAGATGGCTCTTTGTATTCCCCGTATTTTACTCCGTTCGGACCGAGTCCAAGCCAGCCCACATCTTCTGGCCCATCAACCCAGTGCAAAGCGAAACAGGAAGAAAAGGTGCTCGAGTCGGACACCGAACCGAGTCGCGCCACCGAACCGGGTAGAAATATGTGCATTCCTCTAGCATTCGAATTGGATTTAAAAGAAAAACTAGGAAAGAACATACCTGAGAAGAATACTATATGTCGAGAAGAACTTTTGGACTTGACTCAAAAATGAAGAAAATGAATCAAGTATTTCACGACATATATATATAAGCGATAAGAGACATGTCTTCATGAAGCAGCGCATCTTCACAAACGAACAGAAGTGACTTTCTGACTGTTCTGATTCAAGGACTAGCATTCAAACGACATCAAAGCACGCTTCGTATACAACAGAAGCATCCTTTGAGGGGGCAAAATGTTAGCCTACTTTGTGAACTAGGCAACACAAAGTCAAGAAACCAAACATTGAAGGGCATTTTTAATTAGAAGACTTCGGTTCGGATTGGAGAAGACACTACAATCTAGACTAGATAGCAGCAGCTATTCGGATCGGATCAGAGCAAACCATCGGTTCGGGTCGGAAAGAGTCCTCTGTTCGGATCGGTGAACTCCTACTGAGTAAATTGGTAAGGCATATCTAATCGGATCGGAGGGCAACTAAATCTCGATTGGATCGGAAAGCCACCTGTTTGCCACGAAAATGGATCGGAGCGGAGCAGATTAGAGAAGAAGAGAGCATCGCATCTAAGCCAATCCGGTTCGGATCGGGTATCCCGATCCGAACCCCTTATCTGCGCGTCTCCGACCCGAACCCATGCTCCATGTTACTCTCCTGCAAAATCGCCTGGATATCCGGACCGGCTATGACCAGTTCCTACCCATAACGTTCGTTCCTTTGATGCGCTGTCAACATAATAGTTCATCCGAGCCCGAAGATAGTGGGATGGACGACATGTGGCCCCGACCCGGATCAAGTTTCTAGCAAATTCACACCTATAAATACCCCGTCTGGAGACAAAGAGAAGGATCTTTTTTGAGCACTTTGAGAATTCAACTACCTCCGTCATCCGAACTCCATTACTCCCGGAGAATCCAAATCATCTTTCATTCTTTGTTTTAGTCAACTGAGTGAACATAAGTGAGTTGTGAGTGGAATTGAGCGAATCTTACATTGTATTTGCAACTGAATTATTGAATATAGTGAAAGATAAGTGGACGTAGGCATTTCTTCGCCGAACCACTATAAATCCTGCGTGTTCATTTTTATTTTTGTCTCATTTCATCTTGCTTTCAATCAATTTGGGTGTTAGAACCACTTTTGGGTCTAACAATATATATATCATATTTCATTTTGAAATGAAATATCCTACTGTACAGAACCATATTTGATTAACAGTACATAGATTAACTATAACTACGTTTTCAATCAAATCTATTTAACAGTCCAGTTTAACAATCAATATACAGCAGCCAATAAATAAAGTACAATTTATATTAAAATATAAATTGAGGAGAGTTAGTGAGTTTTACTCACATTTGCAATTCACCGTTAAAGAACGTTAAACTGTTATTTGATTTGAATCAAACAATTTTTTTCGCCATAAATTCATAATAGCCCCAATCCATTTCCAGTCAGCTTCATTGGGAAGCTCTCGTCCATACGGTCCTAGCGCAACTTACGGTTCGTCAATCCGATATCGTATGAATAAGATATGACATAAATAAGTTAATACACTTTAAATTTAAATAAATACTTGGATTTTATTTTAAATGGGCTCACCCACCTTATATTCCTTGGCCCATTTACCAAATAAAAGCCCGCCCGTTTGCTTTATCTTCCCAAACCCACGAACTCCCAGTAATCCTTCAGCAGACCACTCCCCCCAATTCCGATTCTTCCTTCAACACCTCGCATGTTAGAGAACTCCATCTACTTCAACAAAACTTCGCTGACCCCCAACCATACCAGTTCACACAAAACAAAGGCCATCCCCATGCCTTGAATCCCCAACTGGAACCAATATCCTGTCCCTATAAATCCCCTACTCCTTGCACAGAAACATACAACTCCAGACTTCCAGAGGCCCACAACCGCTTCAGGCAACCTTCGAACGCCATCTTCACCCCAACACACAAATTCCAGTATCCATTCAAACTTCCCAAATGCTCACAGCTCCTCCCTCTCCTACCAATTTCATCATGCTTGCAACTATCATCTCATTCGCGTTCAGACCGTCCTCTTCAGCACCACGAGAAATCACCGAACTCAAATATCATGCAATCTTCCCAAACTCCCTCAACCGCAGCAAGACTCCACCACAAACTCAAAAATCAGTGTCAAATTGAAGTACTGACACCTCAATCGATCCCGACTTTGAACCCTAGCCACAGCATTTCCATTTTCCAGCGGACGGATCATCATCGAACTCAATAGAAATTATATCAAGAGGAAGAGAATGGGAGCAATAATTCGAAGATATATATTTTGGAATCTATAGGCTTTCAAATGAATTGGTTTTGATTTTCGAAAGTTAATTTCTCACATCCTGGAGAGTTTTTCTGTGGCGGCACAATGTTTGACCGTGAGAGGAATGAGACTAGGTTTTAAGAGTGAGGAGTTAAATGCCTATTTATAAGGTGACTTAAAAGATATTTTCTTCTTGCTGGAGACGTGGCCGTGATTATAGTCTTTCATTTTTTTGTGTTACTTTCATGTTACATGCTATGGCATGTTTTGGTCGAAAATATGAAATGTGTTGTTGCACATACAACTCATGCGGGCACCTTCCATTTCCATTCAAAAGCAAATTGGTCAAGTGCATCCGTCCATGAATAAATGATTTAGTTTTTGTTTTAAGTTATACGTTCAATCCCGTTCACATATGGACGGTCTTGGACAAAAATAAAAATATCAGTGTGACGACCAATGTCCCATGATTCCAAAAATATAATAATATCGGTAGGTTCTCTCATATTGTGAAACCCCACAATTTCTGATACAGGGTGCAAAACACTCCAAATAAAAAGTTGCTTATTGAAATAAATTAAAAATTACAATAAAATTCTAAAAATTTAATTATCACTATGTCCTAAAACAACCTTGTCTAAATTCAAACACTATCTCTGGTTATATCAAATAAACCGTTACGATTGATAAACGATTCTATAGCGACTATTTTAAAATTTGATTTGGACATATCTCAAAATCTATATGACGAAATCCCGATTTTTCTCTTCCACTAGAAAGATATACTCCACCAGCTCCACACGTTTCTTGTTTAACAGAATTCCGATTTAAAACGAACTCTGTATATTCAGTTGAAGTTCAAATCGCCAAATAGCGAACTGCCGCGCCATTTAGAGCTCTATTTTAATTATATTAAAATTCTACGTTCAAACTGACGTCGATTGAATATATTCGTCAATATACTTCAACTCTAAGCTGAATTAAATATTAGGGATGTCCCAGTTCACATTATATTGTCAATTCACTATTTCTGGTTATTTATGAATTAAATATATTATTTAATTAAATTAATTATTCCATATTATTTAATTAATCCTCTATTTAATTCAATATATCACTATTTATATAATTAATTAAATAAATTATAATACCCCTGACAATGCGGGTCATTACAGCAGCATGGGAGATGGCCATTATAGGATCAATTTGCTACTTTTCACGTAGTAAAATAAGAAATGAAAGTAACACCAATTTTGATCATCATGTTACAAAACTTAGATCTCAACTTGCTACCTTTCACGTAGTAAAATAAGAAATGAAAGTGTCACCAAGTTTGATCATCATGTTACAAAACTTAGATCTCAATTTGCTACCTTCACGTAGTAAAATAAGAAATGAAAGTGTCAACAACTTTGATCATCATATTACAAAACTTAGATCTTAATTTTCTTTAATATATTAAATAGATATTGAGCACATATACTATTTAATATAACATCATAGATAACGGACATGCCCATTACAAGAAGTTCTTCCACAAATCACCCCAAGAGATTTAATATATCAAAATGGCGTAGTGGTTGTGTTGAAAAGAATGATACAAATGCAAAATCAAAACAATCTCTTGGTGATATTACTAACACTCCAGGTACACTACGTTTAAGATGTTTCAAAATATTATGGGTGTTATTTTTAAAATATACACTCAATTTACTTACCTTACAGGCAATGTATTAAGAATCATTGGTGATATCAATTCCCAATCTCAGTATACTCCAGGTATTATAGTGTATTATTTTTACCATATTTTTTTTGTGTTTTTATTTTGTTATTTTAATAAAATTCTCATGGGATATGTCTTTGTAGGAACTTATTCTTTGGATCAAACCAGGAGATCTAGCATCCCAGAATGGAATAGTGGTTGTGTTTATAAAAATAATGTAAATACAAAAACAAAACAACCTCTTGCAGATATTAGTACCAGTCCAGGTATATTAAGAACATGAGTTTCCAATCTCAATTCCCTACATATGTTATGAGAATGTATTATATTTACTATAATTTCTTTATCCATATGCTTTTGTTAATTAATCTAACAAAATTCTCATATTATATGTTTCCTCTGTATTTTAGTTAATTATATTTACTATAATTTCTTTATCCATATTCGAAATAAGTTAAAATCCTCTGTGTTTTAATTTTTATAACATGCATCCAATTTAGATATGTTATATTTAGTGCGTATAACACATTAAAATGGGTTTATTATCTAAAATTTTAGTATATTATTATTTGATCTTTGGTATCATATTGTATGACTTTCATATTTTACAGATAGCATATTAAGAAATGTGAAGCTGGTAAGAAATGTAAAGCCAGTGAGATTACAAGCTCAATTTGATGGAGGTATTTGTTTTATCTCAAGAAACTAGGTTTTATTTTTATAATTTTTGGAGTGCTTTGTAATTCGTCTCCTACTTTTCTCCAGAAAATAGTTCTAATGCCTATACCTGTAATGGTTACTTATCAAATAAGTCTCACTAGTTAGAGGAGTTTGAGAATAATGGCACTGTATTTAAAATATTTTTTTTCAAGTAATGTTGTTTCATTTCGTCTTTCTTCATTTTAATATATTAACAACATTTAATACATTCTACAGAGAGTGTAGGAACTTATATCTCGAGCTCGGAAGATGACATTTCTGATTATGATCCAAATGAAAACATGATCTTTGACGATGTGGTTTATGACATGCAAAATATTTCTTCTACTCAAGTTGAACATGCAGGTAAGAAGAATATACCACTTTGTCCTAAGTACAGATCTCTTGGGTTTCCATCAAAAACATTTAAATATTGTGGAGCAACTATGTGGAATGAAGAAAGAGTAAATAAGAATAATATGAAAGAGGAGCCAGTATTTTTAATTTGTTGTGCCAAAGGAAAAAATCCAGCTTGAAAAGAATCCACCTACTCCTGCTTATCTACATCGTGTGTATTTTGACAAAGAGAAAGGACCTACATTCCTCCAATCACAGTGATCACATAATTATGCCTTATCCATGACATCCACTTGTGGGAAGATTGATCATTCTATCAATAAGTCAAGGGGTCCATCTATTTATAGGTTAGGTGGACTTAATCATCATGAGATTGAAGTCTATTTCCGCCCGAGGGCGAAATACCAAAATTTTGTCAGCTATACATATATGACACGGAAGATGAAATTTCTAATCGTATGAAAGTTATTAATGCCCAAAATTCTAATCAGATTGATCCGGTGATTTTAGAAGGTCTAGTGAAAATGTTAGATGAAATTAATACCTTGGTTAAATATTTTCGCAAGGCACGTGATCGTTTTAAGAATGATAATATTATTGATATGAAGATCCTGTTCAAAGAGTGAAGAGATCAAAATGGTCGTGAGAATCATGTCACAAATTCAGATGATCAAGTTGCTGCACTAATTATGGCAGATGAGGGATATACATGTGGACAACGTGACATCCTCATTTCAAGCAAGAGTGGAGATCTGCAAAGGATTACATTCATGCATCCAAAACTGATGGCATTGCAATATCCTCTTTTATTCCCAAACGGTGAAGATGGCTTTCATGATGAAATGTACTTTTCCAATTCAGATAATGGGAATACAAATAAAAGGGATCTGAATCAAGCTGGGACAGACCAAGGTTAAGTAATGGTATTCTTTTCCATTGTTTTTAAGTATTTAAATGTTCATTATATATATATACATATACTATATATTCTTTACAACTACTTTTTCATAATTAGTTGCTTGAATTCTAATTACAATATCTTTTTTAATTCTTATGTTGTTGAACAGTGTGAGATGGATTTCAAGAAAAGTTATATTTTGTCAATTCAGATAATGAGATAAAAAAGAAAAGGGATAAGATTTCAATGAAGGAATTTTATTCATATTAGAATCAAGTTAGAACTAATCAAGGTTGGAGCATATTATTTTTTTCCTTTCTATTTTTATTTAGAAGTTTATTACATACACGCACACTCTACATTCCTTAAAAATACTCTAAATATTTCCCATGTAAAAGATGATACAAAGAGGCTTGGAGGAAAATTATATCACCAGTACATTGTGGATGCATTCTACGCCATTGAACAATCGAGATTGTGGTGGTTTCGTCGTCACCAACAACTTCTTCGAAATGAACTGTATCATAATTTACGTGACATGCTTTTAAGTTTTGACTCTGTAGATCCTTTAAACATCGGTAAAGGATATATTCTTCCAACTTCTTTTGTTGGATCTGCAAGATATACGCAACAAAAAATTTTGGATTCACTGGCTTTATGTCGAAAGATTGGTTATCCAGATATATTTTTAACCATGACTTTTAACCCTATGTGTGATGAAGTCTTACAAATGATGTCACTTTTGCCGGCAACAACTCCAGCGGATTTCCCAGATATAATTGCCAGAGTTTTTAAGTTGAAACTTGATCAATTATATGATGATATCAAAAATAAAAACAAAAATGGACCATGTGCAGCAAGTTTGTTTTCTCCACTAGATATATTATCACATATTTCATAATTTAAAATTATTTATCATGATGGCTATTATTTCCTTTCAATTCATATTAATAATGTTTTGGCAAATTTTTAATTTTCAGTTATGTATGTTGTTGAGTATCAAAAAAGAGGACTCCCCCATGCGCATATGTTAATATGGTTGGAAGAAAGTGGTAGGAAGGATTTGAAGAGTAATATTGATAAGTATGTATGTGCAAAGATCCCTGATAAACAGAAAGATCCATATGGATATGCGGTTGTTAAACAATTTATGTTACATGGTCCTTGCGGACCTGGATTTCAATCACCTTGCATGAAGGGTTCTAAATGTACAAGGAAATTCCCAAAAAAGTATGATCAAAAAATTTATTTAACTCTAAAATATAAATTAATTTTCTTTGTATTTAACTCTAATTTTTCTTTTTCTTTTTTAGGTATTGTTCACGTATAATGTTTGATGATTGCGGATTTCCAATTTACAGGAGAAGAAAAACCAAACATACTATCAAAGTTAGAAATACATATTTAGATAACCAGTGGGTGGTTCCTTATAATAGGGATCTTTTGGTTCGATACCAGTGTCACACTAATGTTGAGATCTGCAATCACGGACGTTGCATGAAATATCTTTTCATATATTGTCTGAAGGGTCATGACCGTGCCACTGTGTTAGTATAGTCTGAAAAGGGGAAAGATCAACAATCTGGGGAGAAGAAAACAGTAAATGAGATTAAAACATACTTAGATGGGAGGTAATTTATACTAAAAGAATTGTATTTTAATTTTTTATTTTGCATATTTGTTACAGATAAAATGCTATTAAATGACATGTTAACCTAAATGTAGGTATGTATGTGGACCAGAGGCTTCTCATAGAATCTTTGGATTTGATATGCACCATCGTAGTATGTCTGTAGAGAGACTACCTTTCCATTTGGAAAATGAGAAGTATGTTACTTTTAAATCAACATATAACTTAGATCATGTTATTAAACAAGCAGCTGAAAAAAGTTCCAAGTTGGAAGCATTCTTTAAACTTTGTCAGGAAAATGTTGATGCGAGAAGATACACTTACCAAGAAATACTAGAACATTTTGTTTGGGATTCTGACATTTATAAATGGAGACCTAGAAAAAGAGGACGAATGGTAGGTAGATTAAATTCATCACATTATGCCGCCGGAGAAGTATGGTACTTACGTATGCTACTCACAAGGATAACTGGACCTACATGTTTTGAAGATTTACGTCGGGTTGGAGATACCGTATAGAATACCTATCGTGAAACTTGTGATGCACTAGGCTTATTGAATGATGATAATAAGTGGCATGAGGCTTTTGCGGAAAATAAGTTAACTGCATTCTCATGGCAATTGCGCTCACTGTTTGTCCATATTATCACAAACTCTCAGGTGAGCAATGTTTATAAGTTGTGGATTTCTCATTGGGAATGCATGGCAGATGATATCTTACATAAACATAAGGTGCGTACTGGAAATCCTAATTTAAAGCTGAGTGATGAAAAATTACAAAATTATGCTCTTGCTGGTATGTTATGTTTTATCCAATATATTATGTATATTTCATTACTAAATTTTAATATTGTTTACTGAGCTACCATTACATTCTTACATAATTTACTATATTCAAAATATTGTATCCTGATGTTACAATCTTAACTAAAACATAATATTTTTTCTGTATAGAAATTGAGATAATATTAAACACAATTGGTAAATCACTGAAGGATTTTCCCACTATTCCAATGCCATCCAGCCTCTATTTGGATAAGTTCAATAACAGATTGATTTTAGAAGAAAGGAGTTATGACACAATCAAATGTATAATGAACACAAGTATTTATTTTAAAAGTTAAAGGTCGAACAAAAGTGTGTTTACGATGCAGTCATGAATTCTGTTTATAAAAATAATGGAGGTATCTTATTTGTGTATGGAAGTGGAGGTTGTGGAAAGACTTTTCTTTGGAGGACTATAATTTCCCGCCTAAGATCAGAGTCTTTAATTGTTCTACCTGTGGCTTCATCCGGAATTGCTTCTAGTTTGTTGTCGGAGGTAGAACCACGCACTCGAGATTCAAAATCCCACTAAAGCTAGAAGATTCTTCTACATGTTCAATCTCTATGAATTCTAATATTGCAAAACTCCTTAGGCAAGCAAAGCTTATTATTTGGGATGAAGCTCCAATGCAACACAGGTTCGCATTTGAAGCTATAGACTGTTCATTACGCGATATTATGAAGTCATATAGTAGTGAAAATTTTGATAAACCTTTTGGTGGGATAACTGTGGTGCTGGGGGGGTGACTTCAGACAGATTTTGCCTGTAATTTATAAAGGTAATAGAAGTGACATTGTTAGCGCATGTATTTTTAGATCTCAACTTTGGTCCATATGTCGGGTTTTTAAATTTACACGCAACATGAGGCTAAATGAAGGAAATAATGATGGTGAAAGACGTCATATAGAAGCATTTAGTAAATGGATACTAGATATTGGTGAGGGTAAAGTTCCTGTGGTTCAAAGTGATTGTTCAATTGATATTCCACCAGAATTTTGTATTCAATCAGAGTCAAATAACATTGATGAATTTATAAATACTTTTTTTCCAAACTTGGAGACATCATACACCAATGATGAGTATTTACGTGAAATATCAATATTGACTCCCAGAAATAAGGTGGTTGATCATGTTAACAACCTGACTCTTAATAAGATACCTGTTGAGGCATTCACATATTTGAGTTCTGATTCAGTTAAATGTCGTGCTAGTGATGATGATCAACTCAATGCCTCTTTTCCTGTTGAATATCTAAATTCCATTAAAGTTTTTTGGTAATCCTCCCCATAAGCTGGTTTTGAAAGAAGGTGTTGTTGTAATGTTGTTGCGCAATTTGAGCCAGGCCATTGGATTGTGTAATGGTACTTTCTTGGTTGTTAGGAGGTGTTTAAAACACACAGTGGTATGTGAAATTATTAGTGGCAGTTACGCACACACAACACACTTGATACCTAGAATTGAAATGTCTCCAAGTTATTCAAATTTACCATTTGACTTGGTCCGATTTTAGTTTCCGCTGCAGCTTTGTTTTGCTATGACAATAAACAAGGCATAAGGTCAATCTCTAGAGCGTGTAGGTTTGTATTTGCCAGAGCCTGT
Organism: Allium sativum; assembly: GCA_030737875.1. Taxonomy (NCBI): domain Eukaryota; kingdom Viridiplantae; phylum Streptophyta; class Magnoliopsida; order Asparagales; family Amaryllidaceae; genus Allium; species Allium sativum. The sequence continues at coordinate 160,368,791 of CM060922.1, read as the reverse complement.
ATTTTGTCATGGCAAATTGTATGTTGCTATCAGTCGGGTAACATCGCCTGCTGGTTTAGTTATTTTAATTGAGAAAGAAGAAGGAGGAACTACAACAATTACTAATAATGTGGTGTATGAAGAAGTTTTTTATAGTTTGTAAGATATGTGTTAATTTTTTTGTACTTTATTTCCTATAAAGACATCTAAATAATGTGATATCTCAATGTTACGTTCTTCCGGTTCTAAGTATTTTATGTGGATAATCGTTTTGATATTGGTAGGAGATTTTATATACTTTTACTCATGATCTTATATTTATTTTTCTCTGATTTTCATATTTATTTTGTTTGGAATGAAAACTACTCATGATCTTATATTTATTTTGCCCTGAAAACTACTATTAACTAATGTATTTTTCTGATTGGATGTTTATTTTTATGTTGTAAATTGATTTTTTTATGTTAGAATGCCTTTTATACGTAAAAATATATATTTAAAACATAATAACAAATCATACATTGAGCAACAACTACTCATACATTGTTTAGAATGCCATATATATATAACTATTTAATATTAATTACAGTACTTTATATTTCTTTTATTTTTGATATTTAATCATTACAATATTTTTTAATAACATAAATTTTAATGCCCTGCAAAGCAGGCAAAAAATACTAGTTTATTATAATATTTCATATTATATGAAATTGTGTTATTTATGTTGATTAACATATGTGGACGTAAGGAAATAGGTTGGAGGGATCCAACTGGATTCCTCAACAATTGTATTGATGTTTTTCGTATATTGTATATATGATGTGATAAATAATCTGGTGTTAATTATTGTGCGCTGGGATGTTTGAACAACATTGACCTGAAATAATTAGTATTTAAATACTGTAAAATATATCCGATATATTGGAAAAGAAACCGGGGTTTTAAAAAAGGAATTTCTCTATTTTCAAAATAGAAACTTATTTCAAATGGACTAGATTGTAATAACTTGTTTTAATCAAAACAAGTAGTTGGATTTATAAACGATATTTATAAAGGAAAAGAAATGAAAATATTGTTAAATTATTTGGGATTGTAAATTCAGGAATGAATAAAAAAAGAAAATGGAATTCGTTTTCAAAAGAAAACTATGAAAATATTTTTAGGTTCAGAATGTAAAGAGAATGGAAACAAGTCCGTAAGAATTTATAATGAGAATTCGACTAAGTCAGATATTAGTAAAATAAATTGTTTTTATAAACTATATATTATCTAATTTAGAATGTGACAAGATAATTAATATTGGGTTTAAAACCAATAATTTATCAATCGAATATGCAATCGATATTAAGTATAAAATTAATATATAATTAATAAGAGATTTATTTATAAATATAATTAATGATTTGGATTATGAATATGCATTTACAAAATAACTCGATAAACAGGATTTGAACCTAAAATGGTATTTATAAATAAAATTCAAGATTTGATTGATATAACGGTCTAGTTTTCAGTAAAGGAATAATATTCACGTTTTAAAGCAAATGATGGTTTTAAAAGCAAACATTTTGCAGACTGAAAGGATATGGTTGATATGAAGTAAAGAAACGGAATAAATAAAACTAGAAACTGACTGGAAATTAGTTAAGTTGAATAGCTTTCTGAATATCGATCTGATGTTGGTTTCGGCCTTCGGGGTTGATATTTAAGAGAGTTGTTCTCTTACTAGTTTACGATTAGGGACTGATGAATGTAAAAGAATAGTGATGCATGAATAAGATATCGGAATGTTTTTCAATGTTAATAACGTATATTTTCGAAGTACAGGAAATAAGGAGTCGCGGATATAGGGAAATGTTTTCCGAGAATTTGTGAAACGATAAACAGGTTTTAAGAATATCGTGAAGGAACTTGGGAAACGGGAAATTGGGAAATGGATAAAATGAAATGATTATTGATAAATATATTTAAACGGGCTCATTGTTGATTTGATGATTGATTGGTAAGATTTGGGAATACGACCGTTGTATATATGTTTTCCTTTGATAGTTAAATAACCGGCTATCAAAGTTTACGACAAATTTTCTGTTGTCAATACGGGGAGACCCGATTCAAATATATTATCTGAAAGCCACTCCATATGGATTTAACTTTGTGAATCGAGTATTCACGTTTGGTGGGGGAGAAATTCGTTTCTACTAGCTTTATACCCATGATATTTTTAGGGAAATCAATTTGTGATTTGGCAGGTATGATGATGTGGCATTCAAAGTAGATGATGGTGTGATCTGCCAAAGTATAGGTTATGACCTCAATCTTCATCAACCGAGAAATGACAAAAATCAGGCAGGCAGCATGGTTAAGTGGGTAGCACCCAATTAGGGTATATTGTCACCATCTAGAGAATATTCATATTTGTTACTTCTTTTCATTTCTGTATCTCCCGAAAACGGTTATATTGGTTACCAACCGTAAGGTGACAATATAATTGGAACATTCAAGTGAAATGAATGGCCGGTCATGTGTGGCCGAGTTGCAAGGTATTCTTGTTGAACTCCAATGTATCGATTCTAGAGTACACTGATTTGGAAGGTGGTTCCATACCTTGTCATAGTTGGAAATCCATTACCCAAAAAGAACCCATAGTTTTTGATTGTATATTGTATATGTACAGCGTGAGATGAAAGCGTTGTGCTAGATTGTTATTTACTTGATTTAGACATTATTATAATACTAGAACGGTTTTCATTTAGAAGAGAATGTTTTGGGTTATCATAAGGTAAAAACCATCCACGTTTATGTGTGGATCGGTCTTACGATTATCATTCCTTTAAAAAGGATTTTGAAAAGTTAAACCGAAATGATTGGAGTTTATTCACAGCAGTCACATGACTAACCCGGAGTTTATTTTGTTTTACCTCAACTCTTGGGTGCCCAAATTTGTGCGGGAAACCGAGTAATCGGGATTCTACAGATACTAGGTGGAGCTTGGAGTGGGCGGCTTCAATGTTAGATATATGTAAAGTTTATTTCCGCTGTGATGTTATATGTGGTACTGTGAAAATGGTATGTACTACAAGTTATAGTTTTGTATTTCAAAAGTTGTTATATAATATATTTTATTCGTTCCGTTGTGAGATTCGTGTTTACTCTGATTTGATTCTTTTGTGATTTTCTTCTTTGTCTATTCTAAGTTTCTTTCTTTCTATTTCTCACCCTCTAAATTATTTCTTCAAATGATCTAGTATTCCCGATTCTTGAATAGTCGATATGGTGTTTTATGTTGATTTTCGGGTCAAAAATCCAGTTCGTTACATTTTAATTCAAGAAATTCCAGAATTATATATATTGAAACACTTGAAAAAAATACTCAAATTTAAAATTTACAAACATATATGTCGACATACATATATAGGGATGTCGACATACAACCGTCATATTTCCAGTTTTGAAAGGAAGTGTCTTTTCACCGTTTGTAATGTTCTAGAAGCGTTGCAGCCTTTCAAATCTTATAAATAGGGGTTGATTTCGAGTTTTTTTATTCATTCTTCTTCTTTATCTTTATCCCTTTTCATTCCTCCATTATTATTTCATATTTTTAAGATTTCTACACTTATACTCTGCTGATTTCTATTCTAAATATATAAAACTTCTTCTCTTCTCACTCTCTACTCATTACTCTCTGGATAAAAGTGCTATTGAAGAGTTATAGGGCTGTTGTAATCATCTGGGATTGTTTTGGGATAGTTTGAAGCAGTGTGTTCCTTGTAGCCGTGAAATCTAGGAAGGAAACAGTGTTAACCTTATAGTCGGGAAATCAAGGATGGTGGAAACGGTGTTAACCTTGTATCCATGAAATCAAGGGGATTGTACTGAGATTTCTTTCTAGTAATAAAACTCTGTGCAATCCAGTTTTGTGTGGGAATGGACATAGGAGCAATCTGAACCAGTATAAAATCTGGTGTTTTCTTTCCTTTCTGCATTTTATTTCTGTGTTTGTGTTTGATTCTATGCTGTGATTATCTCTGTGGTGTGATATTCATATAGTATATCAAATGAGTTTTAGATTTTCTTAAATTCCTTAAAAAACACTATCCACCCCCTCATTTAGTGTTAGTTTTGCCTTAAGATCCATTCTTCACTCCCTAACAATTGGTATCAGAGATGGTTAGAGAACGTAATAGGGGGTTCTCGCTTGGTTGTTTGGTGGCGGTCATGAGACTCTTACTTCTACATGTCACCATGGGTGGGTTGGTTGAGTTGCGAGGATAACCATGAAATCAGTTCTGAGGGACCACTGTTATGCCACGGTGGTAGGCTAGGCAACTGTTTGTTGAGGACCCATAACACATCTTCCCTAGACAAAACCTCTTTACCCTCTTCATTTAAATTTCTTTGGATATTGATTAGTGAATTTATTCATGCCATGGTGTTAGAGAATGTGTACTTGTGCTTGTAATTGGAGTTATGCATCCTGCTTTCTGTATCCATGTTCGTATCAACCTGTGCCATCTTTCTTTTATTTGCCACGCAAGGTGATAATTCTTATGATTAACATTTCCATTTAATAAGTTGACATATCTTGAAATAACATATGAAATGTTAGGATTGCTCTAGGGAACCTCGTTTGTTTGTTATGAATTTGTGCACATGTAACATGTCCACTTTTAACATATGTGACACCAATTATTTGCAAGTGATATTTGATTGTCGTGATATATTATGATGCATGAGTAAGATATGTAGTGTTATATTTATTTTGTTTTCAGTATGGGTTGAAATCATATATACCTGAACAACTGTACAGATTTAGGAATTTAGACTGAATTTATTAGGATGTGGGTTAAAATGATAAATACTTGTCAATTGAATATTAAACGGGTTGAAATGATATATATCTTTATCATAGCCTAGATAATTATATACGGACACCGTTGGTCTATTTTGAAAAATAATTTTTGAATCTATAAAATTAGATTTAATAAAATTATTTTAGAAATCTAAATTTAGAATTTTATTTAAACATACATTTTGATAATTTAAAAAAATTTAAACTTAGACTTTTAAAATAAAATTATACGTTATAATAATTTTAAGGGACAGTTTGGCTCAGACCCCAATTATGTTTCAAAATACAAAAAAAAATCTCTATCTAAAAACTTAATAAATTAGGTCCCTATTTTCCGAATATCATAAAAAAATCAACAGAAAACAATGAAATTTTTTTACAAAAATTCAGAATTAAATTCAACATATAATCATCATCTTATTCATGCATTAAAACTGCAAAAAAATATGATTCGAAAACAAAAAAATAAAAAATATGCACACTCCATTAAATTGCAGTAAATTATGCAACTATTTCCAACTGTTGCTGAAATTTCTGCAACTTTTCCAATTATTTATATCAACTGTAAAACAATGCTGATATATCAGCAATTCATAGTAATAATTGCAGACTTTGCTGTAATTTTTCATCTTCCCTTTATTCATTCAGTTTTACATCAAGTGTAAAATATTAGTAGATATATTAGCAATTATATATAATAATTGTTGATATATCAGGAATCATTCATCAGCCTTCCATCACCTGTAAAATAGTTGCTAATATATCAACAATTATATAAAATAATTGCCAATATATCATCAATTATTCGTCAGCCTTCCATCCTTTCCTGCCTAGTCACATCCCAAAAACCGTACTCTCGCCTACCAATCCTAACCCTCCTCTGTTACCCCCAGCGCCAGACCCGCCTCCGTTGCCTCCTAAACCATTTCTTCCTTTGTTGCCCCCGCAAGCAACTCCACAAGCACCCTCCATACTAGGCCCATGTTTAACTCCCTTTTCTCGAACAAACCCAGAAATGCAGGATCCTTCCAACCTCCTGACATACCCCTAGTTTTCAACAATGGAACACTTATGCCTTCCGATCTTATCATCAAAGCAGGAAATGACAATTGGCAACACACCATCGTGGATTTTTTTTCCTGGATCAACCCCTTCCTTACTTAGTGGTAATTAATAACCTGAAAAATCAATGGAGGTTGAAGGGTAGGGTTAAAGTTTTCTCAAATGGATACTTGTTCCTGTTCAGTCTGTCTTCTGAGGAGGACAGAAGGAAGATCCTCGCATCGCACCCGGTGGTCATGAGGAACAAGTTGTTCATCCTTCAGAAATGGGATCCATTAGTTGGCAATAGTAGTAGTGGGATAAAGGTCATGCCAGTGTGGATCAAACTATACAACATACCGATGTACACATGGTCGTTGGTTGGTGTGAGCTGGCTTGCATCATTGATTGGGAGATTCTTGTGCATGAATGAATCCACGGAAAGGTTAGAGAGATTGGAATTTGCTAAGTGTCTTTTGGAAATAAATCCAAACTCGAAACTACCGGATGAATTTCCTGTGCAACTACCCATGGCAGTATTCAATATGTACAGGTTGAATATACATGGAGGATGGAAATATGAAGTTCTTGTAAATATTTTAGCCACTCTATGCCAAACTACGGTAAAACTTCTGCGGAAAAGAAAATTGAAGGATACATTGCTAACATTAATCACAGTGATGAGCAAGTGTTAGAGAGGGGCAAGCACGATGAGGTAAGGGCAAGAAATACCTGGTTTAATGATCCACCAGTGCAAGCCACATGGAAAGTTTGGACGAGAGTGATGAGAAATAACATTAGGAAAAGTGGAAAGGAAAATAAGGATTTGAGAAAAGCAACCTATGTCGTAAATGCGACCATGTATGATAATGCTCACAAAGTAAATCATGAAAGATTGAAAAGTACTAATGAGAATGTGGAAAACAGTTCAAACAGTAAAGCGCAACGAAAATAGAAGTAGACTATAGTAGAAATCGGAAATAGTTTTGGTGTGTTAGATGAGCATAGTGTTAAATATCAAAGTTTGGATGTTACTGAAGAAGGGGAATCACAAGAGGATACTGTGGAAGCTTTAGATGATGATGTTTTTGAAATTCCACACGTCGATTTGTCTGAATTTAATACAGACTTGCAAATGGTTATGCATCAGATTTGTGACCCAGTTTTTCTTGCTTTTACTTCACCCAACATTTCAAGTACCAACCAATCTTTGCCTTTGTCGCAACTATCAATTAATACCGAACCACCCAATTTCTGCGAATCTTTACCCACATTTTACCTTTTGATGCACAATTTCAAAGAGAAAGTTTTGACTTGTGCATGTCCGAGGCATTCAACACATTCTCCAACAACTCTCATTCACTAATCAATATCACTTCCAATTCATCTCATGATGCAACTTCGAGTGTTTTGCCTGAAGCAAGTTTGATTCATGTAAGAGCCACCCCCAATAAGTCAAGTGCCAGTGATACCTTAATTGAAAACTTAAACCATCACTTCACCTCTCCCATTAGCAGCAAACTTGGTAGATGAAGTCCCCCCTAAGCCGCCTTATAACTTCCCTGGATCCATTCCTGGATGGCCACTTCACTCCAATCACCAAGCAACCAATTCTAACCTTTCTTACACTAATCTTCCTTCCAACATCTTCAGTGTTATCCAAGAAACACCTAAAACTCCAAGAACCAGGAGTAGGACACTAGCTGATGCTCTATCCAAAGAGTTTAATCAATGAGTCAAAGCTTTACTGTATGGAATGCAAGGGGTGCTCATAACCCCCTTAAACTAGATCAAGTCAGAAATCTAATTATCCAATACAATCTCCAATTTTTTTCAATTCTTGAAATCAAACTAAACCATCCCCTAACCCTTTCCTCAGCCTCTTACATTATGCCAACCTAGAGTGTTTCCCACAACCTTTTTCATGCAAAATATGGTTGAATTCTAGTTATTCACAATCCAAATTCTCTTTCTCTCCACCTTGATTTAGCAATCCGGCAATTACTGCATTTCCATGTTACTAACCTTTCAAACCAATCCACTTACTACCTTACCTGTATATACGCTGAAAACTCAAGGAATGCAAGACAGTTGTTATTTAACCTTCTTCCTGCTTTCAGACAGGACACTCATCCTTGGGTGGTTGTGGGTGACTTCAATTCTTGCTTCAATCTAAATGAAAAACATGGTGGCATTCCATTGATCCCAAGAGATATTGAGCCGTTGAATACAGCTATAATGGATGCTGAGCTGATGCCTGTTAATAGATCCGATGCTCAGTTCTCATGGAATAACCGTAGTAGGAGGGTGTGAGGACTTTTACTAATGTCGACCATGCTTTCTGTAACTTTGAATCAATCCAAACGTGGCCAAATCTAAGTGCGTACCTACCAAATCCCATCCTGTCCGATCACTCCCCCATTATCCTCTCCCATGGTTCACTATCGAGAAGAGAGTTCAGAAATTTCAAAATTTTCAATTCTTGGATAAAAGATCCGGAATTTTCTTCTAAAATTTACACTTCTTGGTCTCCTCATTTCTTCGGTAACCCAATGTTTATTTTATGCAAGAAACTAAAGGCAACAAAAACTACTCTACGTTTATAGGCTAGCTTGAAGTTTGGGTCTGGAACTAAGTATCTGACCAAATTAAATATCATTGAACCAGGTACAAAATGACATGCAATGTAATCCGGATGATCCTATAGTTGCACTCGAAGAAAGTAGGCTATTTGATGAAGTGAATAGTGCGCTCGAGCTGGAAGCTAGTATAAAGAAGCAGCAACTCAATGTCAAATGGAAATACGAGGGTGACAGGAACACAAAATTTTATCACGCTGCAGTTAAGGTAAAGCAAGCAAAAGAAAATATCCACAATATTACGGATGAGGCAAGTAACTTTTATGATACTCCTGATACAGTAGATGCTGCTTTACTTAAGTATTTCTCTGAACTCCTTGGTAACAGCAGTAATTTCAGCCCGAATCTTAATCTCATTGATGATGTTTCCCTTCCCTATATTAACTCCATGCAAGCGGACCTATTATTGTCCAGAGTTACTGACTTGGAAATCAAAAATGCTCTTTTTTCAATGAATAAGAAATCATGTGGTGGACTGGACGGTTTTAATGTTAACTTCTTTCTTGCTACTTGGGATATCATTGCATCTAACTTCTACAAAGCCATCCATAACTTTTTTGATAAGTTCAAATTGCTGAAAGAGGTGAATGCAACCAACGTTGTGCTTATTCTGAAGCATAATCAGCCGTCTTCAGTCACGTCCTTCAGACCAATATCCTGTTGCAATGTAGTTTACAAGTGTATATCTAAAATACTATCAAAGAGATTACTTGACGTTCTGCCATCTTTAATTTCTAGCAACCAAACTGCTTTTCCCCCGGGAAGAAACATTTTGGATAACGTTTTGTTGATGCATGAGTTAATAAGGGGATATAGCTATTCAAATTCAAGCCCTTCTATAATGCTTAAATTGGATCTACGTAAGGCTTATGATAGTGTTCACTAGACATCAATAGTCAGGACTCTTGCTCGCATGAATTTTCCTAAAGTTTTTGTTGCCTGGTTATATATTTATATCTCAACACCTAGCTTTTCGCTTGTTTATAACGGAAAAAACTTTGGTATTTCAAGAGTCAGCAAGGTATACGCCAAGAAGATCCGTTGTCTTGCTACATTTTTTAATGGTCATGGAACTGCTAACGTCAATGTTTAAAGAGAAATACCATCACGATTGGATTCACTATCACCCAAAATTCAAGCAAAACTCAATCTCAACCCTTCTTTTTGCTGATGATATTATGGTGTTTTCCAAATTGACAGGTTCCTCCTTGCTTGCCATTCAGAATATTCTGAAATGCTTCCACGCTATGACAGGTCTCGAACTGAGTACTTCGAAATCGCAAGTAATGTTTTCAGGAATAACAAATGACCATGCTGATAGATTATACTCTCTCCTTGCCATGCAAGCATTAGAAAAGGGAACTATATATCTTGGATTGTCGCTTTGTACATCTCGAATAACAAAAGCAAATTGTATGGCGTTGTACAGCAAAATCACTACCTCACTGAATAGTTGGGCGAACAGGTTCTTGATGCAAGCCGGAAGGCTCGGACTTGTTCATAGTATTGGTTTTTCTTTACCTATGTACTAGGCACGTGCATTCATTCTTCCGAAAAAGCTCATTGCGATGATTAATTCAGCTCTGATGCGTTTCTTTTGGTCAGGAAGCACTCAGGGGAGAGCCGATACCGTGTTCCTTCCGCCAGATGCAACAGCCAAAATGGAAGGGTGGCCTGGGTTTATTTTCACTCCAAAAGTGGAATTGTGTTGTTGTGAGTTCGCATTTCAATAATTTGTCAATTGCAGTGATAGTGTGTGGGTGCAATGGTGCTGGAAACACAATTTAAAGAATGGCAAGTTCTGGATAATGGACACGCCAACGAAGGGGTAGCTGGGTTTGGAGAAGTATATTGGGTTTGCAAGCGAAGTTTCTACCACATACATAGTACAATATTTCCGCAAGACGCATTGTTTCTTTTTGGGATGATCCTTGGATCTCAAAAGGTATTATTCTGTCAAAGGTCCTTGGACATGCATGCATTTCTCAGGCTGGAATTAATAGAAGCGCAAGTGTCAGTTTCTTCCTTGCCACAGGTAAAGTCATTTTACCCTTTTTTCCTAATTTTCAAGCTCGGTCATCATGCGAGGCTTTGCTTCATAACATCTCGTATTCTGCTGCATCCAAGATTAAGTGGAATGGTATGGATCACAGTGTTAGCATTGTGTATAACCTACTGCTCAATGTTGAAACCTTTCCTACATGTCAGTGGCACAAGATTATATGAAATAAATTTACGGTGCCTAAAGAGAACCTGATGATGTGGAAAGTAATAAATAATGCTTTGCTCACAAAGCATAAGCTCAGTCAAATGAGGATGATAGTGCAATCTTAATGTATTTTTTGTAGTGGCATGCATGAAGAGACTACTAAGCATTTATTCTTCGAATGCTTCTACACCAAGGAATTGTGGGTTAGACTTATGCATATATTCGGGGAAAATGTTAATCATGGTGTTTCTGTTGTTCGATGGCATTGCGTCCTTAAGTCGACGAAATGGAGGAAGGAGGTTCATATTCTATTCATACTACGCATTAAAAAGATAGTGAAATTGATATAGGACAAGAGAAATTCAAGAGTCTTCACAGTGTAGAGGAAGAGTGTGGAAGAATTGTTGGCTATTTGGAAAACTCAAATTCGGAGGGATTTGGTTTCATCAATCTTTAGTTTCGATTCTTCCTTCACTTGTGTTTGGTTCAACCTTTTATCGTGATCTCTTCTTTCTCCTTGTGTGTATGTTGTTTTTCCAGTGTTGTTGCACTGTGCATATTTGTATGCCTTATGCTTTGTATGCTCTTTCTTTTTTAATAAATGTGGTTAGGGGTCCAATCCAACCCTGCTTGCCTTGCAAAAAAAAAACTATATATGAATAATTGTTGATACATCGGTAATTATTCATCCGTCTTTCAACTAACTTCTGGGTGAATGATTGTTGATATATCAGCAATTATTCACTAAAATTGCTGATATTTCAGTTTTTTTGGATAATACGTTCATGAATATTTGGAACTTTTTGAATTTTTTTTATACGGCAATGGTAAAAAACATTAAAAAAATGTTGCTAGAGTAAAAACAAGGACCCTCTTTACATCAAACTTTATACAAGGAGTCGCTTTACATTTACTTTCAAAATAAGGATGCAATCATAATTAATGAACCTTTTCATATAGTATACAAATTATTCAAATTTTAAAATTATATAAATTTAGATTTTTATAAAATATAAGTATATAAAAGTTTAAAGAGAATTTAGAAATTTAACTATATCTTGATTTGTTTAAATTACTTAATTAAATGAAATTTATCAACTTAAGATAAACTAATTTCAAGATGTGAATTTAAAATAATGAATGGGTTTTATGAATTGTTAGAGTTATGAAATTTAATAAATATTTGATAATAATTTATTTTGTAAATTTAATTTTTTGAATCTAAATATAATTGAAGCTAAAATATTATAATTGATTAAATTGAAACTTAGAATTAATTGATATAAACTTTATTAAAATGCGATTTGAAGGTAGCTTGAATCTTAAGAATAAAATGCGATAACCCAACTTGAATGCTGTTTTGAAATCAACGGGACTTGAGAATATATTGTTTAATGTTAAATTGATTAATTGAATTTGAAAATCTAAATTGATAATAAGTTGAACTTTGGAATTATGAATATATGATTCAGATTGGGCTATGTTGGATTATCTAAAATTATATTATCTTATATTAATATAATTTAAATTATACTAATTAAAGCTAAGTATTATTATATAATCATTTTAATATAACTATATTTTATTGCATTGCAAGCGGGGTTGAATGACCCCTACCATTTATTGAACAAAAATAAGAATTACAAGGAAAATTACAAAACATAGCAACATCAAATACATCTAGTAATATAATGGACCAATAAATGTTTAACCATAGAAACACCATTAAACACCCTATTGTTCCGCTATATCCATATAAGATATAATGATTTCTTTAGCACTTTCAATAAAGACACCCACTTATACTCTTCCATCTTGTATTCTTGAAAATGATGTACCATTTTTCCGCCGACATGCGAGCAGGGTCATGCAATCCAAAATGCATCAGAACTCTACGCCATACAAAAAAAGTGTAGTCACATTCAAAGAGAACATGCCTAACAGTTTCAGGGAAGGATGCACAAAACATGCAACTATTCACCTCAATAATGGCTAAGTCCATTAGCTTCTTCCTTGTATGTACCTCAATATTTAGAATTCTCCACATAAACAAGTTTTTCTTAGGAACTGAGTTAGCCATATTCTTGAGGACCATATAAACCTTGAATCACCAACTTGCAGACCGTAATAAACATTTCTAATAGTATGGCCCTTCCCTTGCCACGTTGCATGGATATTGAAAGAAGGTAATGGTGAGATATTGATTAATTTCCAGGTTGAGCATATAATGGAAGAGCTAGAGTGCGGCAAACATAAAGAGCCATCAACAAAAACTAATGCAATCTTAGCCCTTTCATTAATGCCAGTCATATTCCTAGTAGAGTAGACGATAAAGTTTGCAAGAATAACACCTTTTTCGTACCACTGATCAAACCAAAATGAAATCATCTACAAGTTTTTGAGACCAGTTTGGAATAAAGGAAGGAAAAGACCTCGCTGCTTTAATATGTTGCGCCACGACCAACTACAGTCCTGAGGGATTTCCATACACCAGAAGTGATTGTCTTTCATCAAGTTACTTCTACACCACGCAGCCCAGAGATTACAATCAAACCGGAAGATTTTATCAATTCTTGACGATAACACTGCTCGATTCCATGCCTTAAGATCCATTACACCCAAACCGCCATTTGCCTATGAGAAGCATATCTTTTTAAATGAAATAGGAATAAGTTTTTTCGAATACGGGTTGTCGTGCCATAAGAAGTGAGAAATTGCAGAGCTCACCATGTCAATTAGCTTAGAGGGGAGGATGAAAGGTCTTGCGTAATAAATGCACATTCCTATTGCAATGGATTTTACAATTACCAGTCTTCCCGCAATAGAAAACTGGGAAGAAGGCCAAGTAGAAATTTTGGCTATGATACTCTCAAGCAAAGGTAGACATTGTGAAGATTTCAGTCTAGTAGTACAAAGCGGAGCCCCTAAATATTTCTCATCATCTAGCATTGGGCTTAATCCGGAAAGAAAATACATAGCATGTTTAATTTCATCTGATACCCCACCACATTTAATTTTGGATTTTTGGACGTTTATAGATAGACCCGCAAGCTTCCTGAAATTCTCTAGAACTACCATAATACCATTGATTGATTTGCTATTCGGCTTGGTAAATAGAAGTAGGTCGTCGGCAAAAAGAAGAGAGGAAATGCTAGTTCTTTGGCAATACGGATGGTAGTCTATCTGCTTATCATTCATAGAGCTGGTTGCTAATTTTGAGAACAGCTCCATAACACAGACAAAAAGATAGGGGAAATAAGGTCCCACTATCTTAATCCTTGTTTAGATTTGAAGTAACTGAAGGTAGAGCCGTTTACACTTAGAGAAATTTGAGCAACGATATACATGTGTAGATCCAACATAGGAAAGGAATAAGAAAGTTCATTTTGTAGAGAATATATATTATAGTGTTCTATCCTACCGTGTCGTTGGCCTTCTGAATGTCAAGTTTGAGGACACATCGAGGAGAGATGGATACTCTGTTATATCCTTTCCTAAGCTCAGCGGCAAGCAAAATATTATCAACAATATCACGATGGGGAATGAAAGCACTTTGGCTCGGGGATATCATAGTACATAGAATTTTCTTCATGCACGCCGACAGAATTTTAGCAATGCATTTATATAATACCTTGCAGCAGGCGATAGGTCTAAATTGAGAGACATTCGAAGGCATGATCACTTTTGGAATTAAAGCTAGCCTCATTGCATTTGTACCATCTAACATCTTGCTATGAAGGAAGAAGTTCTTTACGGCTATAGTGATCTCCTCACCAAAAATCGACTAACGTTTTTCGAAGAAAAGAGCATTAAAACCATCGGGTCCAAGAGAGCTAGAGGACTACATTTCGAAAATATATTTGATTATTTCATCGTCCTTTATCTCTTTAATCATATTCAACTTCAGATCTTTTGGAATCGTTTGAAAATTAACATTAGAAAAGGGAGTCAAGAAAGACAGTAGAAGTAGAAAGATTACCTAGAATAGACGAGAAGTATTGAAGAAAAGCAGACTGCACATTATATGATTCTGAGCAGTAAACAACGTTCTTGTCAATAATAGAATTTATACTTGCTGCTGACTGCCGAATATTAAGAGAGTAGTGGAAAGTTGACATGTTCTTGTCACCAGATATATCCCATTTTATCCTACTTTTTTTCTTTGCCATCTTTGCCTCTTCAACAACTGCTTTAGCAAGATCCTTAGACAATTTGGTTTCTTGTGTCGGCAACAGGATCATAGCAGTGCTATCATTACAATTCTGAATATCGCTTTGTATCTGAAATAACTTTTTCTTAATTAAGTTAGACATGCTTGCACCATCACCAAAGTTTTCCGCATACCATACTTTCAGTGTTCCCCTCAGTCTCTTTAATTTTTCCTGCACAATAAACATGGGGTTACCATGAACCCGATTATTCCAACAGTTAGCGACAGCGATAAAAAATTTGGGTGATATACCCAATTGTTAAAAAATGAAAATGAGGATCGTTTTCTCATGAATTTCTTGCCCTAGTCCAACACAAGAGGAGAGTGGTTAGATAAAGAAGGCGGAGGAATTATAGTATTTAGGGTAGGCCAAGAGCTAACAGCTGTGTAATTTTGGTAAGCTCTATCCAATTTGCAATACGTCCTTAAACCATTTCTTGAACAGTTATTCCAAGTGAACTCAGCACCACTGCATGGTATTGCAAGAAGGTTGGCATCGAAAATCGCATTATTAAGGGGTCTGGTTTGACGAAAAGTAAGAGGTATCCCTCCCATTTTGTCAACGGATAATTGCATGCAATTCTAGTTACCAATACAAATCCAAGGGAGGGAAGTTTGTTGAAGTGAAGGGAGCGAGTCAAGAAAAGTTTGTCTTAAGGAAGCATTGTTTTCAGCATATACAATTGTGAGGAAGAACGAAGAATTGGATGGCATGTGGGAAATTTTGTAGTGGATAAACTGGCGATGCACCGTAATAGGGGAAAGAGACAAAGAAGCAGGGTTCCACATTATTAAGATTCTACCAAAAGGGCTTGGGCGGGGTTGTAAATGGATCTCCAAGCCGGATTTATATTGTGAAGAGCTTTAGTAGTGGTTGCATGATTAAGTTTAGTCTCGGCAATGGCCATTAGATGAATGTCATGAGAGGAGATCAAGTGAGCAACCTCAAGTTGCTTGGCTAGGGGATTTGCCCCTCTTATGTTCCAGAAAGCAATTTTGTCTATCATTGAGTAAACAATGATGAGGATGATCTGGTCAGAATACTAGATGAAGTAGTTTTAGGGGTTCGCTGAGAAGGCAAAGATAGCACTGTTGTTTCAAGAGAGAAAACAAGAACCTTATCAAGGTCCAACGGTTTGGATGGAAGGTATTTTGGTCTACCCCTATTAGAACGCAATACAAACTTCTTAGGGATGGAGAGCATAGACAACTTTGGAGCTTTCGGGGCCGAAGAAGAAGCCAAGGGTGGTTGAATATGAGGAGAAGCGATAATAGACGGTTCCAGATTGTTAATATCACCAAGATGTTGGTAGGCAAGGAGAGGGAGGAGTACGGTGATATTCTGTTCAGGGAGGAAGGAATCAGGGGGTTCATGTTATCAGGATTAGGAGTGTGCATGTCAGTATGTGCATCAACATGCACATAACCTACTTGCTCAGATGTTAAATGTGGATTTGTTATGGGAATTATAGGCGAAGAGAGATTGAGTAGGACTTTGAGAAGATCAGATGGACGTGGTTTAGGAAGTTTGGAATTTGAGTTGGCCAAGGAAATCTTTGATATTTCCGAATTTGCCATGAATGTAAACATTGAAGAGCTGGCATTCGATGTGTTCTTTAAGGGTTCACCATGTGTAGTAGAGTCCACTTTTTTTATGAGTTAATCGGACCTTCATCCACTTTATTAGACATGCATACATCTTTAATATTCACCACTATATCAACCTTGTTACCATCTGACGATGTTTCTCCATCACCGCTAGCTATATTCTGAAAACTTTAATTTTCTTTGCCTGATTCTTTTGATACTCTCCTCCACATTTGTTTAAAATTCCTACTTCTTTTTCTTTGCACCACAATATACCCATCTTTAATTTCATGCTCAATGACACCATTCATTTCATCTTTTCCTTCAGTCATCCTGTTGCCTTCAGCTTCTTTGTCCTTCGCGTCAACTTTTTTAGTAATGTTAGCATTATAATTCTCACAATGAATTGTTTCATGACCAAAGATTTTGCATGTAATACAGATCATCGGTTTCCATGTGTATTCCACCAATATGTTTGGGCATGTAACATCACCCACCACCAAAGAATCCGGCAATTCCTTATCAGGGTTGACTTCCACTAAACATTTAGCATATTCGAATCTCTTCATTTTTTCGTGTTTTCATCATAACATAAGACCTTCCCAACATGACACGCCACCCAGTTTATACCTACTAATGACCACAACATTGTAGGAATGCGATAGAAGTGAATCCAGATTGGTATGGTTCGAACAGCTGCTTGTGCCGAGGATAGAGAGGGAGTCCAATTAGCAATAGTGAGCATCTGGCCTCTTATGAACGTCAGATCCCTTTTTAGAACATTCAACTTGTCTTCTAGATTGGAAAACTTGAAAAAATAGTTCTGCTTGTCATGGAACATTTCGTACCCACTCTTCAGTTTCCACACCCTATCTAGGTGTTGCTTAACAACTATATACTTTACATTACCAGCCAGAAAAGAGCCTACCAGACAATCCTTCCATGCCTTGGAACCTTCATCTAGGACTACAGAAGGCGAAGGGATAGAGACACCCTCATAGTTGACTTCAAAGTGGATTGGGATATACTCCCCCGCATTCCTTGGTTTAGAATAAAAAAGAGAAGAGAATTTAACATTAGAATCAACTAAAATCGGCGGAGGGATTATAGGACGATTGGGAAGCCGCAAAACAGGGGAGGAGGTAAAGGAGGAGGAGGGATTAGGGAAGAGTCAGGGATAGGGTTCGGGGGAGGAGGATTGGTAATGTCAAAGGAGAGTGATGAGAAAGCGGCTGGGTCAGAAGGGAGAGAGAATGATGCGACGGGGACAGGGGATGGGTATGGTGAAGGATGAGACAAGAGGGAGACTACTTAATTATTATACTTTCTATTAATAATTAATTATACCATTTTTCTTAAATTTAACTATTATATATTTAATGTTTATTTTAAATCAAATTATTTATACAAATACAATTATTTTTAATATAATTGTTTTATATTATATTAACTATTTTAAATGTTGTTTCCAACCCGAATTGTGAAGTCCAAAATGTTGAATATAAAGATTTCTAATAACGACATTTGAGACATAGAATGTGAAAGCAAAATGTAATTTTGTAAATATGAAATCTAAATATTGAACTCAATCAAATAATGAATTGATTTAAAGTATGATTTATGACATTGAAATATTTGAACTTAATTATTTGAGTATAAATCTATACTTCTACTATTTGATTTACAATATTTTAAATAGGATTTCAAATATAAATAACCATGGTGTGAAATAAGTGTGTGGTTGTTAAAGAGGTCGGAGTCGGTATTGTCATAATCTCTGCCAATACCCATACCCCTTTAAAAACTATACACGTGGTGGTCAGAATGAAGTAAGTTCGTTTAGCGAACACTACTAGAATTAAATAAGAGAACGATGATGGATAGCCTTTACCTTCGAGTCATAATTAAAATGATTAAAACAGGAGTTATACCGTGATTAATTGAGGTAGCACCTCTTATAGAACACACTTCTTCGGTACCATATCTATTATATTGTGATTTGATTGGGCCCTTTTATTTTGAGAGTGTTGTTCGAGGTGCGCGGTAGTTGCGGTTATGCGTTATAGCTGGTTCGGACGTGAAAACTAGTAGAATCCTACCTTGAGTACTATCTTGGGTGCCTTGTCATATTATCATGATCGATCCCCTTATGATTTTGGTAACATTGTCGTATAGCAGTGCATCACTATCACTGATTATTTAGCAGGTGTTTTATATGCAATGTGTACGACAATGTTTATAAACTTGTAAGGGTAATAATGATAATCCTGTTAGGGTTTATGCCCTAGAAGCAATCCATTTGATGTAATTAATAACATTGCTGATGTTATTTTATTTGGAATAAAATATTCTATTATGATATATTTACTATGTAGTATAAATATTAACATAATTGAAGTACTTGGGATAATAATACAAATTTATATAGTTCAAGTAAGTGACTTGAACTCAAGATTATATAATATATTAAGTATTATGATTCTTAAATATCAATAGTCAAGTTTTATTGTTTATATAGGACAACAATAAAACATTGAGACTAGTATGTTGATTAACTGATGCTCACATCTCATTGATCATTAAGATACGTGATATCGTCGTCAAGACATAAATATGTATTGAAGAATAGCGTATTGGGTTGATCCAATGTGATAAAATTATATGAAATATTATTAATAGTATCATAAGTTATTCTCAGAGTGGCAGTGATGTAATGGTCCTCAGACATGAAATCATTATAATATATGAGGAAATTTGTGTTTTGATATCATCTAAAGTTACTCGTAACAGAGTACTGATAACGATGATTATTGGATATATCTCGAATTGAATGAAAATTATGAATGACCTAGATGGAATTTAACCCTACAATATATATTTGAGGTGATATCCATGGGCCTTTTGATTGAGTCAGACTATGAAATGCATGGTCGTGCTCAAATATTGATTTTTTTAATAAAGTTTACTCATCGATCAAGATAAAAGGATTAAATTATAAATAGAATGATACGATCCATGTCTCGAGTTTAATCCTGGATATATTGGTTAAAAAGGATTATATTACGTTGATACACTGGTCACAAAAGGTCTATCGAATCATTGATCTTATTATAACTTGGGTAGCAGCGACGTATTGTTAGATGCCAATCACTGTTTATGATTTTAAATTTAATTTAAAATCATTGCCAACGTTGTAAGAACCTATAGGGCCACACAAACAGAACGTAATAAAGGAAAAAAACATTCATTGGATAAATAAAATATTGAATCTGTTGATTTTTTTATTTAGCGTTGAATTAGTATACTGGTTGCTTTTCTTATTTTGGTACATATTTGTTTTAAAAAGGAAACCATTCCTTTTAAATAATATATATGCGAACCATCTTGTTGAGATAAGATCAGAAGAAAAAGAAACCCTACCGAAAACCTAATTCATCCAATAATGGAGGCTAGCACAGTAGCCCTTTCTTCCATTCTTTGATTCGATTGAGGGTGGATGCGTTCTCGTGGACACCGATAGAGGCTTCAACTTTAGGAGCTCCTCACTGATTCGATTCGGATCCAACTATTGCTTGAATTCGTGAAATGGAAAAGATACAATAGGTATAGATCTTGATTTACAATATTTTACATAGATCTAGTTCCTTTGGGTTTCGATTTTAATATGTCCACTGCGTGTATGAACCCTAGAAACCCTTCAATGATATCATAGATTAGGCTTGTAAAATATGTATCTTGAGTTATAGATTTTCTTATGTATGTTCGATTCACTCCTATATCAAGTGTTATGAACACTGGCATAAGAATTTGATATAAATTAAATTATAAAGTGAAATTCTTTCACTGGATAAAAGTTTTGGATTTTAATACCAAGTTAAAAAATTAATTAAATGGTTACTTATTGTTTTTAATTCAAGCTAATGTTGTTGAATACTATTGTGTTAAGTATTTGGCAAGTGAATTAACTGATTAATTCTGTATGCTTTTACAATAGTGATTGGATCTAAATTATTGAAACTATGCTTTATTGCAATTAGTTTTCTTTTATATGAATTCTCGCAAATTAAATCCTTATGAACATTGATGCGAGAATTTTATGAAAATTCATATATGAAGTGAAATTGTTTCACTACTTACAAAACTTGTATTTGACACAAATTTTGAAATCAAAATATGAATTGATATCAGGTATCACTTCTGTTTCAAACATTGATGGATCTTACGCTGTTGAACTTCAACACGAGAGTTAAAATGTTGACTGTGTGTAATTAAACATTGTCTGAATATATATAACATGTAAACACTCTAATGTATAATTTTTGTTTGGCTAAATCCCAGTTCCTTAATTTTGATTAATAAAAAATGTCGAGTCCCTCAAGATCTGATCTTGCAAAACATGTTAAACTGTGACGTTGTGTGTGTCAACTTCTGTGTTGAATATCATTTAGAGATACATAGGCTTATATATCAACAGCAATTTAAAAATGCATCAATATCCACTTAAACATGTTTATTGATGTCTGAATTGAATATGATAAAAAAACAAGTATGACTTGTTTCTCTTTTAAAATATATCTGGGCACTGAAATTTTCCACTTGAATGCTTAAGATAACTGTATCTATATAACATGTGATAAATGTATAGAATATGTCATAAAATATGTGACATTGTATTATTCTATGAAAATAAACTAATACCAGAAATGGTGTTTGCAGGCATACATGTTTTGTAGAATATATATATGTATATATATATGTGTGTGTGTGTGTATATATGTGTGTGTATATATATATATATCTGCAACCATGTGTTTTATATACATACTGAAACACATAACAAGATCTTTTGAAATCATTACAACGGTTATGATTACTGTAATGATCAAAATTGCATTGCAAGTATGACTTAGACATACACATTTATATTGATATGTTTAGTGCATGTATATAGGATAGTATTAACATTCTCCACGCGCGTGCACACACACAAAGATTCTCATTGTCCTATCCCATAATTTTTTTTTGGTTTATTCACACTAAAATGACTGGTGTATATGAACCTTTTGTATCTGGCTGTCTCCCCTTTTGTATGCATCTGAAATGTTGGCACTGAGAATGCATTGATATTGATCTCCTTTTATGCTGCTTTATTAAATAATGAATTGTCAAACAATATGATAAACAATGTATCATATTCTTTTTAATATGCTTACAAAATTTAAGAGGACCATTATGCATCAATATTCATATGCATTTTTGTTGTTATATGACCAGATGCTTAAGGTGCATTACTGAATGAGTAAAGCACCCTTTTGTTTCTCAGTTGTTTCCATGTAGTAGTTAAAGTATTATAGTGCATTTATACTGCTAAATAAATGGAGCATCAAAACACTGATTTTAATTGTCATCCAAATGATCCATATTGGATATAGTTCTTGCATGTTAACATAACTAGATATAGTTCTTGCATGTTAACACAAATAGCCTTGTTTTAAATCAAGATGATTTAGCTGAGTAATTTGTTTTGGATGCACTTTTGTTTTAGATTCTATTCACTGAATTATCATGTCTGTTTTGTTCTTTTACATACCTATGATTTACAATTTGCTATTTGTAGATGAGTTTGCTATATTTTGATCATTTATGAGTTAATGCAAATTTGATTTGCATGTCATAAAAGGATGCACTTATATCATGGACTCATGTGGACTATACATATAAATTTTATATATTTGATAAGAAATTTTGCAGAATTAAAAGTAAATGAGTTGCAGTTATATAAGTGCATACATTACATTATATTTACACAACATATTAATGTATATCATGGAGTTGAAGTTATATATATATATAAGATTTCAAATTTTATGGAGTAGCGTAATATACGAACTCACAGATTGTTGTTGGCCTGTAGAGATAACATGGCATGTGTATTCAGTTGAATCTTATTTTTGATACACTAAATCAAAATGTTTGATTTTTGAAGGTGTATATTATTGGCATTAAATTTTGTACTGAATAGTATTTGAATTTGACTATACAAGTATGATTGACTATGTTCAATCTATAAGTCTATACATATACATATACATATTAGAATGTATATTTTTGAACCTATATTCACATGATAGCTGGCATGTAATTTTAATGCTTCTAGCTTTTGCATGATTGAATCTGATGTAAAATAGAGTTGCGTTAAGTAGTTTACTAGTGTTTTATAAAAAAACATAAAGTAAGTATGCAATAAAACAAGTATGACTTGATTTATTAAGTATATGTATTAGAATATGCAGAATGAATTGTTTTTGAGTAAAACTGGTACAAATATGGTGCATGGATACATGATATAGTGTTTCTTATTGTGCATAAAATCAGATCTACTACAGCAGTAATTCTAGGTGTATTTATATATTTTATTACACGTATATTCTGA
Source organism: Allium sativum (assembly GCA_030737875.1). NCBI lineage: Eukaryota > Viridiplantae > Streptophyta > Magnoliopsida > Asparagales > Amaryllidaceae > Allium > Allium sativum. Next base: position 160,345,841 of record CM060922.1, on the reverse strand, counting down.
TAAAATCTGGATTGTATTAAATATATGTATAAACTGTTATACATATATGAAATGTACACTATTGTGTAAATGTGTATGCTGCTATGTAAAGTAAGCAAAATTATTTTTATAATTCATGTAGAAAAAATTGCACTTTCAACTTATTTTGGGAATGTATATGTATATAATGAATTAATGATATATATAGAATTTCTGAAGCGAGTGTATAAGTGTATAAGTTATATGCTCACTTGTAAGCAAGCCATGTTTAAAATTTAGAAGCACGTAAATTAATTCATATAGCATATTGTATATGAGAGATAAACATAGTAATCATGTGATACATATATTCGATATATTTTTGGGTCTTATGTTTTTGGGGGTTAAGATAATTTGGGCCTAGACGTTGTAAAATTTCTAGAAACTATGGCTTGCATTTGATATATACTTATAAACTATCAGTATGATTGTCTTGAATAAATAGATTAGGTAATTTTTATTCTAATACACGGTTTTAATAAGTTAATCCACCATTTTACTTTAATAAGTTAATCCACAACTATTTTGTAAGTTAATCCACGAGTGGATTAACTTAAAGATTTCACCCAATTATATAGCTAACAATCGATTTTGTGCTTCTTCTTTCACAATTTTGTGTTATTTCACAATTATTTATGTTGAATTGTCCCTTCCATTTGATAAAGTAGTAACAAATAAATATGTGTTAAAAGTAGAGTTGATAACACTTGAATTCAGCAAAGAAGCAATCAATTAGATACAATTAGTTCACTTATTATCTCTGAACATGATCAGACATGATATGGTAGTAGATGATTATGAACATAAAAACTAAGATCAAGATTTCGGTAGAGGAGTTCACATCAAATGTTTTCAAATTGCTTAATATTTTGAAGATACATCACCAATTGCACCGGGAAACAACAGTGAATAAGAACTAAAATCAAATTCAAGATCTACATATTAGACAAATAACAAGTAATTAAACAATACTAACAAATCAATAAAACAGAAACTTGTATATTATAATTGTTTGAGAGTACAACTACTTAGGGGGTCTAGATAGTGAATGTTATCCAAATAGCCTATACTCCTATTGCAATATTTGAATAAAATGGTATTCTACTAATGTACAATTTTTTCAAGATTTTAGAAAATAGCTAACTACAAATATATGTGATAATGGTGATATTAAAAAAAAATTATACAATTAATCAACTTCAAAATAAATAAACAAACAACTTACTGTTATTACGTTAAGTTACTCCGCTTATGCTTGGATTTAAATGTTAGGATTTCAGAAATAAGAAGACGACAGAAAACGCAGAGAAGAAGACTGAGAAGAAGAGAAAATAAGTACATTTTTTTGTGGATACACTGACTAAAATCTAAATTTTAGTAAAAGTCAACGATCCTGTAAAATAGGATGGATTAACTTACTAATATCGTGGATTAGAATAAAAATTACCAATAGATTATTGTGTTTGTATTAAAAATGTTTAAACTAGAAATCTAATTGGACCTAGTTACATAAATGAGCATGGCATTACAAAATTCTAGAAATAAAAGGGCCACGTTTTATTTACATAGTGAAGTCAGGACTTTAAGTATATGAATACATATTTCATGCTATAGCTTTTGAAACTAGATGCAATTTCTGTTGATGTACGGTAATTTTGATTACCCAAAATAAAGAAATATTCAAAGCATAGAAAATAAATTTTTTATTGTGGAGTAAAAGAATTTAAAATATATTTATTCACATTTATTACATAAATATATAACGTGTATATAAATATAAATGTAAAATACATATATATTGATATATGTAAATAAAACTGATATTGTTCGCCACTACTAATTAGAAATTTCCCTTTAAAGCAAATTTTATTATATTAAGTCATAATGAGGTCTTCTAATAATGCACTCATCAATGTCCAATCTCATTGGATGTAGGTAATGACAAAGCATTGTGCATCCTTTGTTATATGCAACGGAGTAAAAATGATATTTGAATTGTATTATTGGGTATACTTAACTAAGCTGAATAATAAGGTTATGTCTTAGAGACAACAACATGAATTATTCTATATTTTGAGCAAATGAATAATACTGAACAAAATGTTCATCGTGCGATCCAAGAGTTATATATTTTTTGAATATGTTCAGAAGGGAAACCGATTGGAATCGTAAAACCCTCCCTAGTGCACCTAGTCCGTCCTGCGAGACCACATGAGTGACTGATCTTAGCGTATGCACATGGTGAGCTCTTAGCATGTCATTCTGAGTTTCGAACCCGCGTCGTTGTTACCGCATCGCACAGTTCTTAACTGCTGGGCTACTGTTGCAGACCCAAGAGTTATATATATACGATATAATTGACATAAGATGTCTACCTAGAAGGTTGTGTTTTGGGTATTAGCCAAAGCTAGGTCAAGGCATGACTAGATATGGATCTTGGAACACCATTATATATATATATATATATATATATATATATAAACAAAGGGATGTTAATTTGAGTAGGAGCATATTTTACTTTAAAAATTATACATTTATGTTAATATAAATTTTGATTGTCGAAAATTTGTATTTAATAAATATTATAGAATCAATTATTATTTATTATCCACTGTAGATATTAAATAAAAGATAACTCCGATAATTTAAATTAATTATCGATAAGGATAAATTGAATTAGATCAAATTTCTTGACTAACATTGAAATTTGAGGATTCTGCTCAACAAATTAAACATAATTGTTTTACAAATGTCGAAGATCTAAAATGAAAGTTGAAGTGTGAATTCAACTGAATAAGATATAAATGTTATAATAATCTACTTACACATTTCTAGTGTTAGATACTAGATATGAATAACACAAACGTACGTAAATTTACAGAAATTGCAAAATAAGTAGAAATCTGATAAAAGAAAGTGGATTTATTGTTGGAAACAAAGCAAATGTTGTTGGATTATCCATAGAATGTTGATTTTTGTTCTATATACTGGCTTAATTAAATAAATGAAGTAATGGTTATTATGAAATTCCATTTAAAATAAATGTTATTATAAATCTTGTTCAGACAAGTTTGAATTTCTTTTGTAATAAAAGAACAATTGTTATTCACTTTATTTAAATGAAATATTTATGGAATTTCACAAATAGTTAATGATCTTTATAAATCATTAACTATAATGTACTTGACATAAATACTGAGTGGATTAAATTTAGTGATTTAAATCCAACAAATCTTTAACATTGCCAGTTAGCCATATGAACAAGAAAGTATATCAAAACTCCATAATGATGGAATTTTGGAATCATTTGATTTTGAATCACATGAAGAATGCGAATCTTGTTTATTAGGCAAAATAACTGAATCACCTTTCACTTGACACAGTGAATGGGCGATAAGTATTGGGTCTCGTACATAATGATGTATATGGAGCAATTTCATTATATTTAATGATGATATCAGTAGATATAGATATGTGTGTCTTATGAAAAACAAATCAGATTCCTTTGAAAAATTCAAAGAATTCAAAAATGAAGTTCAAAGCTAATTTTGATAGAAAATAAATTTTCTTCGAACAGATCGAGAGAATACTTTGAGCCAATAAAATTAACGACTATCCAAATGAGTTTAGAATTGTTTCACAACTCAATCCACCTAGAACATCATATTGAAATGGTGTGTCTGAAAGGAGAAATCGCACCTTATAAGATATGGTATGATCAATGATAAGACTTATAGATCTTCCAATAAATTAAATTTAGAACAATTGCATTTAATCCTATTAAAATGATTTTAAAGACGCCATATAAGATATGGATAAGGAAATGTCCTAGTATGTCTAATGCAAAGATTTAGGACGTAAGGTGTTTATTAATTGTCCTTCCTCTGATAAAATCAGACCCAAATCAGATAACCATTTTATGGAATATTCAAAAGAAACAAATGGATATAATTTCTATAAATCCCCTGAGAATAAAATGTTTGTTGCTCGAATTAGTATCCATTTAAAGGAGAGCCAGTCTCTAAGATACCAATGAGAATGAAATAGAATTCAAAATGTCTCGAAAACCACAAAATACCATTAAATCTTATATAAATAAGAAATTGAGTGGGAGTGACACAATAATTCTAGTGTTATATATTGATAATCCATTAATTATTGTGAATAATGTAAGTTTTTTAAAACAAGAAATAGATATTGATTCTAAGAAAGAAAAATGTTTGGGTTAAGTAGTTCATAATTGAACTTAATTCATTGTTGATCCAATGATTTACATTGCAATAACAATGTAGCTATTGCTCAGGCCTAAATCCTTAAACTTGCTATTGATCCGAACATTTATTTTAGAAACATAATTCTTATGTGAAGTTGTTTACAGAGGAAATGAACATATCTGCAAAGTCGGAAAAGTTGTGATGTTGCAGACCTGCTGAATTAAACTCTGTCATAGCAGAAGTTTAATATTCAAACTAGTTACACGAGTATACGATACATAAATGATTAACTCTAGTGCAAGTGGGAGATTGTTAGAGTTTATGCCCTAGCCACATTCCATTTGATGTGATTAATAACATTGTCGATGTTATTTTATTTGAAATAAAATATTATGTTATGATATATTAACTACGTAATATAAATATTAACATAACAGAGGTCCTTAGAATAATAATACATATTTATTTAGTTCAAGTAAGTGACTTCAACTTGAGATTATATAATATATTAAGTATTATGATTCTTAAATGTCCCAAGTCAAGTTTTATTGTTTATATAGGACAATAATAAAACATTGAGACTAGTATGTTGATTGACTGATGATCATATCTCATTGATCATTAATATATGTGACATTGATGTCAAGACATAAATATGTATTGGAGAATAGCGTATTGGGCTAACCCAACGTGAGAAAACTACATGGAACATAATTAATAGTATCATAAGTTATTCTCACAGTGGCAGTGATGTAATGGTCCTCAGAACTGAAATCATTATAATTTTATTCAAGGAAATTTTTGTTTTTATATCATCTAAAGTTAGTCGTAACAGAGTATCGATAACAGTGATTATTGGATACATCTCGAATCGAATGAAAATTATGATTGATCTAGATGGAATCTAACCTTATAATATATATTTGTGGTGATATCCATGGGCCTCTTGATTGAGTCAAACATGAAATGCATGACCATGCTCAAATATTGATTTGTTTTATATAGTCTACCCATCGATCAAGATTAAAGGATTAACTTATAAAGATGTGACGACCCAAATTTCTGGTACCTTTTGAGCTGATCAAACAACACTAATCCAACCAAAATTGTACTGGAAACTTATATGTCAATAGAAAGAAATTAGAGGATGAGGTAAGAAAGAAAGAAATATTAGAATAGAAGAAGAAGAGTCAACACAATACAGAGTCTCACATTGCAGTGGAACAAAATATAACATAGAAATAGTCTTTATTGAGAGTTTGAAATATACTTATAAATATCAGAGTACATCAATACACTTGGATAGTTATAACAACTTGTCCTCATATACATCACACATTGGAATACACTAGATAAAATCATACGTCTGAACACCTCCAGCACGTCTTCTGAACTTTTTAGTGTCCAACAACCTGAACCTGTACAACCCGGTCTAACCTGAGCATTTCAAATACCGGGTCAGTCTGGTGAACCAAAGTGAGAAACCCACTAAGTTTATATAGCATCGATAACACCTCACCTCCATTAATGTCACTCACAAAGGGAATGCATTAACTTAAGTGAAGCGTTATAGGTAAAAGATGCAGATTAATTACAAGACAGACAAATAAAGCAGTGGAAAACAAAGTCATTTTATAAGCAACGTAGTTCAGTCAAGCTTTTACAACAATTGACTCAATCATGCTTAAAATTACTACATAAAACTTCTGTCTTGATTCAAAAACTTCCAAGTATATAAGAAGCATTAAACATAGCAAAGTAGCATAAGTCCCCACATTAAAATGCAAACACAGTCATAGCCAAAGATAAATGGATCCAAGCAATACATTAAAGAACCTTCAAGCTTGGAAAGAGAAATGGTCCAAACTGAGCTGAGCTATTCCCTCCCTGACTACCTGGGGGGAGAAACGGAAGAAAAGAAGATGAAAGAAAATGGTTCAGACATAAAGCCTGGTAAGTCCAGTGACTTTCAGTATGTAAACAGGTAAAAGCAACATGACATGAATAAACTGAATATAAGACAATATCGTGGTAAGAGGGATAACAAGATAAGAATAGCATAAGATATGATAAGGCAAGATAAACTGAATGCGCTTCTACTTTTTCTCTGCTTCGCTACTACCCTGTTATTCTGATTTCTATATCTCTACACCACCTAACTCGTGTCCCAACTACAAATCTGTATAAAATGATAATGTGATCCCAATTTCCGCAATTGTGATAGCCTTCAGGTGTACATCTATTATGAGGATCCCACCTCAAACTGCCTAATTGCCACGGATATGTTAGATGTACCCTTACTACTCTGTTGATCGGCTCCCTAACTCACATGTATGTATTACTTGTGTCATTTGACCTTTCTTGTATGCATTCATTACTTGTGTCATTTGACCTCGCTTGTATGCATTCATTACTTGTGTCATTCAGCCCCGCTTGTATGTAGATACTTGTGCTGGCCCCATCATGGGGTGTATCAATTCCCATGATGGAAACCCAACACGATTCAAGATGCACAGCGTATACTACTGATGCCCAGTGCCTGATTTTCCACTCCGGAGCACGTGCATGCCTATGCTCCATCGGAATTACACTGCTGCACCACCCGCCGCTATTTTGACCGCTTACAATCAGCCCAGTAATCGTGCCCCACCCTGCCTAGCTCAGGGTACCATGATACATCTATGTGGGTTACTGCTGAAATGGGTCCCCATTACCAGGGTTTCCTAATCAACATGTTTTAATGGTTAAGTGTTCTCAATTTAACTTAACCCCACCTATTTGCTTAATTAACATGTTGTACTGGTTAAGTGTTGCCTATTCATATGTTACTTAACATTCTCACTAATTCACGCATGTTTATTTAACGGTTAAGTTTGTAGGCCTATATATAATAATATTACCCACTTACCCAAGATTTACTTAACCCTTCCCCTTATCAAGTCCATACGTATTATTGGTTAAGCTTAAGTTAACCCTATCCACTTTGTTGATATAATATTGGTTAAGTTGTCTTATTGTCCATGTTAACTTAACCCACCCACCTAACATGTCATATTGGTTAAGTGTTTCTTATTAACTTAACCTTCCCATTCATCATGTTGTATTGGTTAAGTGTTTCCTATTAACTTAACCCTGGTCATTCATCATGTTATATTGGTTAAGTGTTTCCCCTTGACTTAGCCCCACTCATTCATCATGTTATGTTGGTTAACTTAACCCTACTTATTCGTCATGTTGAATTTGGTTAAGTGTTTCCTATTAACTTAACCCTTCCACTCATCATGTTAGCTTGGTTAAGCGTTGCCCTATCACACATCGTGTTATATTGGTTAAGTGTTGCCCTCTTGTGTTAACTTAACCCTATCGTTCTTAGCATGTCCGTTCATTAGCATTAATTCATTCATTAATGCCTCAACCTCTCACATTAGAACTGTTGTTTGCGGTTACTAGATGTGTCGGGCGGTTCCGGGCAGACATCTACCGCAAACTCATTCTAACCTCAGGTTTTGGGCTTAATGCGCTAACCTTTCACATTAGATCTATATTGTTGCGGTCACTGGATGTGCCGGGCGGTTCCGGGCAGTCTTACACCGCAACTCAATCTAACCTCGGGTTAGACACGTTCATCTTTAGCCAATTTACCATTCATGTCCAAGTCTAGAATTTTATATGCTAATTATTCCAAATTCACCAAACTAGTCATGTTCCAATTCCCAAGTTATGCCCAACAAATTCAATTACAAATTATTATTCAAAATAGGTTACACCCAATACTCCCAAATTTGCAATAATAGTCATGCCCCAAAATTGCAATATACATTATGCTTGGCGTCCAACCAATAGTTATGCCAAATCTAGATTTAATATTTCAATTTACAGTTTTCGTCCAATCTAGATTTAATATTTCAATTTACCCCAAGTTCGCAACAATAACAATTATGCCCCCAAATCACAAGTTACAAATTATGTTCCACTATTACCAAATTGATTATTCCCCAGTATTAATTACAAGCCATGCCCAACAATTTCACCAAAATAGGTTATACCCAAATATTCCCCATATTCAACCGTTCGTATTTCTCGATTTTAGCCTAGGTTCGAAGGTAACCCAGGTTCATAAAAGAAAAAGGAAATAGGGGAAGAGAGAGAAGGAGCACAAAATAAGAATAGGCATAAAAATAGGCATGTAACAACAGACCTAATACAAGAAATTTAGATCCAACAAAGATAGATTCTTGAATAAGCTGGTACAATGATTATCGCAGGCATAAGAATAACATCCTAAACCAAAAAGGATTATATATTCGATGTTCAACAAAGATAGGCATGATTGAATCGATATAATAACTTCTTAGGCTTGTAAAATCATAGATTCATTAGAAAGATAGGGGTAAATCTGAAAAGATTGTTTCATCATCACGCATAGACTTAGATCCATTTTGTTACATGCCAAGATTACTATTAGGTGTTTAAATCTGAAAATAACATGAACTTACATTGCTAGGATTAAGAAAAGATAGTTGAATCATTGTTGTTGCAGAGTCTCTAATTTGATGTTGATTAATCTTCAAAGTTGATTTGAGGCTCTTTAATTTGATTTCTATTTTGGAGAAAATGGCGGTGGCTAGGCTAGATTGAAGATGAACAGCATGACGGCGTCATAGCTTTGGAGCAATAGAATTAGGGTTGGGTTATGAGTGTATATATAGATGTCTAGGATTATTAAGAGCCTTTAGATCAACCTAGGATCCATCTAAGCCATACAGTCCAAGAAAATTCGCCATCAGGCCAATCAAGTAACGACAAATCAGCCCTAGGCTGTAAAAATACGTCACTGGATCAGGATCAAACAGGGGTCGACTCCCTACAGGGGGTCGACACCTATGTCGACACCCCTACAGGGGGGGTCGACACATATGTTGACTCCCTCTGGGGGGTCGACACCTCTGAGCGGGAAATTCCCACTCAGCCCGCTCTGATCGAGTTTCGAATTTTGAACAGTTTTGACTTTTAATTATTATTTTAATTTAATTTCTGTTTAAACTTGAAGTCTTCTGAACTCCATAACTTCTTCATATAGAGCCCGATTTACGCAAACACGGACTCTATCTCAAGCAGAATTACGAGACGAACGCAATGGTGTTAACCGTTTCACCCAATTCTTCTTTTAAAAAATTAAATGTTCTTAAATTTGTTAATTTAATATTTAAAATTATGGGGTGTTACATTCTTTCTCCTTAAAGGGTTTCGTCCCCAAATCTCCAAGTCAAGAAGAATGTATATCCTACCATCTAACATCCATCTACTCAACCATTCAATCACAGGCATCCATTGTCCTTAAAAAGATTTCTAATGCTTTCATGATCATATGCATAATGTGTGTATATGTCCATATCTAATGCAAAATCAGGCGGTCTACTGATTCAGTTGACCTCCTTAATGCGAATTATGTCAGTGCTATGAGTCCCTTATGTATGCAATTATTCCTAATCGTACCTAATAACCTCTACATGAGTGCACAATCATTCATACAAATGCAACATCCATTTGATAACACATCAAGTTTCAATCCATATCTAAATACATATATGCATATGAAATATGAAAGTGACTGAGTCGATCTAGTACCTAATGTGTGTGTATATGCATCCACGAGCAACCACTTGCACACCATCAATCATAACATGTTTCAAATACATGTTTGCATCCCTTGGTTTCTACCAAAGGATTAAGAATAGGACCGAGGAGATATACTTAAGAGATGGATACAAGCATGCATAAATTTATGGAAAAAGAGATCAAGGATGTACCCTCAAAAAGAAAAGGGTAGGATATGCGTATCTTGTCTTCAGTCTCCCAAGTCGCATATTCTTCAACGTCACTCTATTGTACTTTAACTAGCTTGACTTCACGATTTTGAAGCTTCTTGACCTCGATTTCCAAAACTCACTAGTAAAAATAGGATCTCGATCACTTACTATGCTAAAGGGTATCCCATGTAGTCGAACTATCTTTCCAAGACAAATAAATGTTAATCATGATACCAAGTGTATATACTAAGATGATTAGAGGTCTCTCCTCTACTTAGCTTATCCATCACGTCACAAATCGGAGGGTCTTCATGTTACGTCCCTCATATCCGATCCAAAAGCGTAGGTCGCTCTTCTAGCGATGTTAACAAACCAGGTACGAACTTGACTGAGAGTCTAAAGCTAAAGGTTGCTATGTACTTCAAACTTTACTCCTCTTAAGGTCAGTCTCTTTCTACTTAGGGCGCATGCCACAACATTACCTTTACTAGGGGTATAAGCAATCTCAAAGTCGTATGAGGCAAGAAATTCCATCTATCGTTGTTGCCTCTATTTCAAATCTTTTTTGCGAGAACAAATATTTTAAGGACTTGGGATCCATATATAGTTCAAACTTTCTCTCTTAAAAGATAATGATGCCACGACTTAAGAGCGAACACTATAACAGCTAATTCCAAGTTGTGGGTAGGATAGTCTTTCTCACGTACTTTTAGCTGTCTTCTTCCATAACCAACTACCTCTTTTTTAACATTAAAACAATGCCTAGTCCTGTCCTGCATGCATCCGTAAAAACTGTAAACGTCTTGTTCCCTTCGGGCAATGTCAAGACTGGGGTTGTTGTTAGGGTTCTCTTCAATCGTTGGAAAGCAACGTCATGAATCAAAGCAAAAGTTAGATTCTTCTTCGTCAATCTAGTAAGTGGGGCTGATACCTTCATAAAGTCCTTAATTAACTTCCTATACCAGCCCGCTAGTTCAAGAAAACTTCTTACTTCCGTTGCATTTCTTGGGACCTTCTAATCTTGCACCGCAACTACTTTTGTGGGATCTACTGTTATCCCTTCCTTGGATATCACATGTCTTAGAAACCTTACTTCTTCTATCCAAAAATGATATTTGGAGAATCTAGCCTTAAGCTGTTGCGCTTAGATGGTATCCGAGATTTCCCTTACATACAAAGCAGGTTCTTCCCTACTCTTAGAGAAAACCAAAATATCATCTATGCACAAGCAAAGTGAACCATCCTCCTTTGTAGCGAAAGCAACTGGAGCACCCCATTCAGAAATACTTCGTCTTATGAACCCTTTCTCAAGTAACTCTTTAACTTATTTACTGAGCCCTTCCTTTCCCTTGGAGTCATGTGTCGTACAGGTAATGCAACTGGCTTTGCATTGTCAACTAGATATATGCGGAAGTCTATCTCGCATTTTAGGGGGAAAACCCCTAAACATCTGTGTACTCATGGACTACTCTAATGGATCGCAAATCGTCGATAGATGCATCAAGTGATTCTTGGTAGCTAAGCCAAACTGATCCCTTAGGATCACACAAAATCCCGAGGATATTCCCGAGGCAAATCAAAAGTCTAACTACCATCCTTTAACAATTACTAGCTAACCAATCCATGCCTAGAATCAACCCATAGCCCATGAAACCTAAAACATAAGCATTACTCTTAAACTCAATACTTAATATAGCTATTCTCAAATCCTTACAAACCAAAGATAAATGAACCGAACTACCAATTGGATTTGTTACAATAATGGGATCTTCTACTATACAAGTACTAAGGTGCAGAGACTCAACTATGGAAACAGATATTACCAAATGTGAAGCGCTAAAATCAAAAAGTGTACTAACAGGATGATCAAAAAGAAAAACTAAACTTTCTCAACAAAAACTTTACTACCTCTCTCTAGTACGCTGACGGTGAGAGCATGCACTAGCTCTGCTGAAAATCCTGTCCTTTGTTCTTGCCTTTGTCCTTAATTATATGACCCATTATACCATAATAAAGACACTTCCTCTTGTCTTAGGTTTTTCTATTCTTTCCTCCCTTCTTGTCCTGTGATTCTTCCACTTACATCTTTTTCTTTTACCTCCTTTGTGAACCAAGTCCATATTCATGAGTTTCTCATCCTTGGGTTGTGCTCCTTAGCCAAACTCCCTCATTCTCATCTTTACTATCCTTGTGTAACATGTTGACAAGTCTCTCGAAAGCCGCCTCCATCACGGAAAACCCTACAAAGCTTGAAAGAAAATTAGCCATAGGTGAAACTACTGCGGCTAAATATGGAAATTGGGCACTTCTTCGCCCTTTAACAGGTGTCGTAGTCTCATCAAGCCTTCGGAACCATGCCCCGATGAGGTTACCTCCCGGAAAGCCAGGAGCCCCGAAGATTCAGAAAGAAGGAAACAAGGATTCAAATAGAGGATCAAAAGTAAGTGCACATGGCTTTGGGGAAGGTGCCTTTAAAACAAAACTTTTCTTTTGGAAATGCTTCTTTTAAAACCGTTTTGAAAATAATTTTTCAAATCTTTTATCTTATTCGGCAACCTTCAGCTCTGATACCAAGTGTAACACCTCCACCTCCATTAATGTCACTCACAATGGGAATGCATTAACTTCAGTGAAGTGTTATAGGTAAAAGATGCAGATAAATTACAAGACAGACAAATAAAGCAGTGGAAAACAAAGTCATTTAATAAGCAACGTAGTTCAGTCAAGCTTTTACAATAATTGACTCAATCATACTTAAAAGTACTACATAAAACTTCTGTCTTGATTCAGAATCTTCCAAGTATATAAGAAGCATTAAACATAGCAAAGTAGCATAAGTCCTCAAATTAAAGTACAAACACTGTCATAGCCAAAGATAAGAGGATCCAAGCAATACATCAAAGAATATTCAAGCTTGGAAAGTCCAAACTGAGCTAAGTTATTCCCTCCCTGACTACTTGGGGGGAGAAACGGAAGAAAAGAAGATGAAAGAAAACGGGTTAGATATAAAGCCTGGTAAGTCCAGTGACTTTCAGTATGTAAACAGGTAAAAGCAACATGACATGAATAAACTGAATATAAGACAATATCGTGATAAGAGGGATAAAAAGATAAGATTAGCATAAGATATAATAAGGCAAGATAAACTGAATGCCCTTCTACTTTTTCTCTGCTTCGCTACTACCCTGTTATTCTGATTTCTATAACTCTGCACCACCTAACTAGTGTCCCAACTAGAAATATGTATAAAACGATAATGTGATCCCAATCCCTGCAATTGTGGTAGCCTTCAAGTGTACATCTATTATGAGGATCCCACCTCAATCTGCCTAATTGCCATGGATATGTTAGATGTACCCTTACCCTATTGATCGGCTCCTTAACTCGCATGTATGTATTACTTGTGTCATTTGACCTCGCTTGTATGCATTCATTACTTGTGTCATTTGACCTCGCTTGTATGCATTCATTACTTGTTTAATTTGGCCCCACTTGTATGTAGATACCTGTGCTGGCCCCATCATGGGGGTGTATCAATTCCCATGATGGCAACCGATACGATTCAAGATGCACAGTGTATACTACTGATGCCCAGTGCCTGCTTTTCCACTCCGGAGCAAGTGCACGTCCATACTCTGTCGGAACTACACTGCTGCACCACTCGTCGCTATTTTGACCGCTTATAATCAGCCCAGTTATCGTGCCCCACCCTGCCTAGCTCAGGGTACCATGAAACATCTATGTGGGTTACTGCTGAAATGGGTCCCCGTTATTAGGGTTTCCTAATCAACATGTTTTAATGGTTAAGTGTTCTCGATTTAACTTAATCTCACCCATTTGCTTAATTGAAATGTTGTACTGGTTAAGTGTTACCTATTCATATGTTACTTAACCTTCTCCCTGATTCACGCATGTTTATTTAACAGTTAAGTTTGTGGGCCTTTATATACTAATATTACCCATTTACCCAAGATTTACTTAACCCTTCCCCTTATCAAGTCCATGTGTATTATTGGTTAAGCTTGCGTTAACCCTATCCACTTTGTTCATATAATATTGGTTAAGTTGTCTTCTTGTCCATGTTAACTTAACCCACACACTTAACTTGTCATATTGGTTAAGTGTTTTTTATTAACTTAACCCTTCCCATTCATCATGTTGTATTGGCTAAGTGTTTCCTATCAACTTAACCTTGTTCATTCATCATGTTATATTGGTTAAGTGTTTCCCCTTGACTTAACCCCACTCGTTCATCATGTTATATTGTTTAACTTAACCCTACTCATTCATCATGTTGAATTTGGTTAAGTGTTTCCTATTAACTTAACCCTTCCACTTGTCACGTTACCTTGGTAAAGCATTGCCCTATCAGACATCATGTTATATTGGTTAAATGTTGCCCTCTTGTGTTAACTGAACCCTACCATTCTTAGCATGTCCGTTCATTAGCATTCATTCATTCATTAATGCCTCAACCTCTCACATTAGAACTGTTATTTGCGGTTGCTGGATGTGCCGGGTGGTTTCGGGCAGACTTCTACCGCAAACTCATTCTAACCTCGGGTTTTGCGCTTAATGCGCTGAACTCTCACATTATATCTATATTGTTGCAGTCGCTGGATGTGTCGGGCGGTTCTGGGCAGTCTTACACCGCAACTCAATCTAACCTCGGTTTAGGCACGTTCATCTTTAGCCAATTTACATATTTACCATTCATGTCCAAGTCTAGAATTTTATATGCTAATTATCCCAAATTCACCAAACTAGTCATATTCCAATTCCCTAGTTATGCCCAACAAATTCAATTACAAATTATTATTCAAAATAGGTTACACCCAATCCTCCCAAATTTGCAATAATAGTCATGCCCCAAAATCGCAGTATACGTTATGCTTGGCATCCCAACCAATAGTTATGCCAAATCTAGATTTAATATTTCAATTTACTGTTTTCGTCCAATCTAGATTTAATATTTCAATTTACCCCAAGTTCACAACAATAACAATTATGCCCGCAAATTGCAAGTTACAAATTATGTTCCACTATTACCAAATAGATTATTCCCCAATATCAATTACAAGTTATGCCCAACAATTTCACCAAAATAGGTTATACCCAAATATTCCCCGTATTCCAACCATTTGTATTTCACGATTTCAGCCTAGGTTCGAAGGTGACCCAGGTTCATAAAAGAAAAAGGAAATAGGGGAAGAGAGAGAAGGAGCATAAAATAAGAATAGGCATAAAAATAGGCATGTAACAATAGACCTAATACAAGAAATTCAGATCCAACAAAGATAGATTCTTGAATAAGCTGATACAATCATTGTCGCAGGCATAAGAATAACATTATGAACCAAAAAGGATTATATATTTGATGTTCAAAAAAGATAGGTAAGATTGAATTGATATAATAATTTCTTAGGCATGTAAAATCATAGATTCAATTGAAAGATGCTGTAATGATAATGGATTTCGCTCGGACCTAATCGATCGCTATATCGACCAAGACCGTTCGAATCCCGCATACGCTAACTCTGGGCATACAACTCATCAGAACAAATAACAGAAGACTTTTGTTAACGTCATAATAATGTTACACCAGAATACAGAATATCAGAGTACATCAAATAAATTATACAACGGAAGATAAATTTACATAATTGTAATACAATGCACAACAGAAATATAAAATAACACAGCGGAAGGCGATAAATGTACTGGACACAGCTATAAGCTTCAATCCAGAATCCTACTCAAAATAAGTATCTGCAAAACAAACTACTCGGCTGCCCGTGTGGAAAATAGGGGCACCCGAGTTTGCAAGGGGAAAGCAAACTACAGGTCAGTCATGAGACTGGTTTGAGAAACTCTACAGTTAAAATTAACTTGTTTAATCATAAGACAAATCACAGAACCACGCCGCTAACGCGAAACGGGTTTACCCCCATGAATGTCAGTGTATAAACAATAATCAATATAGATATATGGATCTACTATGCATCAATCAACATGCAATATCCCAATCTACCCATTTAGATTAATCACCACACTTAGATTTTCCAAATCCAATTCAATTTACAGAAATGACTCCTTTGAACTTTATTTCACGATTTCCTATTTCAAATCATTTGAAATACATATCTAACTTTCTATATCAAAGTAGATTTCACTTCGGGATCTCAAATCAAATCATTCGGAAATGTGAATTCCAAAACATAACAATGCATACAAACAAGTATGCAATCAAATATCGGGCTCCCCCTAGACAAGGCAAAGGGCACGCACCTAAGCGACTCGATATATATATGTGCACCTCCCTCTATGGAGTAGGCTACACCGATGATGCACCTCCCACACATGGAAGCATACACGACCCATCTCACCCATACTTTTAGTCGTCTGGGTTACCAGAATCTTTAGCCACATACTAAATCATTTTTATATCCCGAAGTGGGGAAAACCATTTCACAACATAATAATCACATGTACTTTCAAACTATAGTACTTCACATCAGTAATTCACACATATGATCAGTCACTATTAATCACATAACCTTTGAGCTCGTACGTCTCAAAGAAGGGTGTTAAGCAAGAAAATAAATTCTCTGCCGCCAAACAGATGCATCATTAATAGCAACTAATCGAATATGTGATGAACTACAATGTAAAACCATAATACAATTCCAAATCATTTCGAAATCATCGAGTTTTAGCCCTCGAAATTCTTTCTGTTTTATAAAACATTTTTATAAAACATTCCCTGTCCAAAATCGAGAATACATTCTTTTCACTTAAGAAAAATATCATTTCACAATCATTCATTAAATTTGAAATGAACACATCGCTAAACACCTTATCGTCAAATCGTGAAGTGTTTCACAAGGTGTTAGCACACAGATATTCTAACCCAACCCAATGCTAAATGTAAAAGCATATTTTGCTTATAAACTGCTCGAGCACAATCCAAACAATCAATCAGTCCAATTTGACATTAAATATAAGGTTTTGAATAGAGATAGTATCGACTTATATTCAACATCAAATCCTGAAACCAACAGATATCATATCGGGAATAACGATATCGATATCTTCCAAATTCCCATCACAATATCCGTATAATCACGGAATCCAATATCAAAATATTCCAAAGATTATTTCCATTCCAAATTATTCGTTGGAAAATTCTGGTTATTTTTAAAACCATTTCAAATCCAATTTATTTATTAAAAATAATTGGGTTATAATTCTAAAAAACTAGTTCATTTCGATAAAAATCTATTTTTATCTTTTCAAAAATGGAATTTTTCATCCCAATTATTTCCAAATCATTTCTTATGATTCTACACTAATTATTGATATTTTCTATAATTTTATCAAGGCCCGTACAGTCGATTTCCACAAACGGCCATCAAACTGCACTTACAACGACCTTTTCCAAATTTGATTTGGACATAATTCCAAATCCAACCGTTAGATTTCACATTTCTTATATTTGTTAGAAAGCTCTTTTCAATATGAACCCAGGGTCCCGGTTTTAGGAGAATCCGACGGTCGAATCTCCCGCAACGTCAATTCGAAGTCAATGGTCGAAATTCGCGAATTACCGCGGCGCGGCGCGTTCTATTCAGGCCATATAATATATATATTATATATATTTCGTCGATTTCCATTTTAAAATGTAATTTATAAATCGTTTGAAAACGATTTCAATTTCTATTCTGGCTTAAGTTCTTCAACTTTTCAGTTTCTAAGAATTTTTCAAATTCTTCAATAATTTGGCTAACACCCTAAATTTTTGAATTTTTTTGCCATAACCTCCCCTGCACCGGGAGCTTCGGCATATTTCAAATAACCTCCCATGGCCCTCACCAATCCAAAAAGAAAAAGAAAAAGCCAAGCGGCTAGCCAGTCGGCTCATAAAATCATCATACCCAAACAAAACAGTAAATATGTACCTATTTGTCGGGCATACAATTTTATTCCGCTTCTCTAGCCTCCTTGCTATGACCTGTTCAATATATATGCATGTACATGTATGCAATTCTAATCAAATTTCAATTCAGTTCAATATTTGATTCGATTTAGTTCGCTTTACCATTCATTCTCTTATTGGTTTGATTATTCCAATTCTTATTTAACTTCTTAGCTTTGCCAATTCCAGTTTGGCATTCAAGTCTATCTACGCTTACATGACGATCAATAATGAGGTTATTATATCGCTAATCACTTACTTGAATAATAATAGATGTTTATTATTATTCCACAACACTTATATATTTTCTTACAACATATATATATATATATATATATATATATATATACGTGTTCATACAACGTATATGTATATTTTCATACTATGTATACATTCTCATAAAACGTTTACATATTTTCACACAATGCCTATATAGTTTATACAATGCATATATATTTTCTATATGGCCTACATACATTAAAAATCATATTTTTAAAGAACTAATAATTTTTCTTTAGCATAGCTATTTTATTCTCTTCATTATCATGTTAAAAATAATATTTTTAACTAAAAATATTTATTCCAACACTTGGTTATTTTTTTAACACTTCATACATATGATAAGAATGATATTTTTGGCGAACAAAAATAAATTTCGACAACTGTCTATTTTATTTACTTCATATACACAATAAAAATGTTATTTTTATTGCTCAAACAATTTATTCAACATATGAATATTTTATTTACTTCATATATACGATAAAAATGTGAATTTTATCGTTCGAACAATTTATTCAACATATGAATATTTTATTTACTTCATGTACACGATAAAAATGTGAATTTTATCATTCAAATAATTTATTCAACATATGAATATTTTATTTACTTCATATATACGATAAAAATGTGAATTTTATCGTTCAAACAATTTATTAAACATATGAATATTTTATTTTCATTTCATATATATATATATATATATGTATTGTTTTCGCTTCATATATATATCGTTTTCACATTTCGTGTATATATATATATATATCATTTTCACATTATATATATATATATATATAATTTTATTTCTACTCATATATGTATTTTTATTTCAACTCATATATGTATTTTTATTTCAACTCATATGTGCATTTTTATTTCAGCAACACATGTATTTCATACAACGAATATTTTTATTTATGCAACACATGTATTTCATACAACGTATATTTTTATTTATACAACACATGTATTTCATACAACGTATATTTTTATTTATCACATCACAATCACAACGCAATACAATCAAATAAGTCGTCCATGGTCTGTGGACGACGGGGAGTAGTTCATATATGCAGTTATAAAATAAATAACTGTATAGAAAATTATAGTGAGAGAATTCTCACCTTGGTTTCATTTTTGAATTTTCTGAACAGTTCAGGTTTGAAATTTATCTGAATTCCCGAAGTTCTCCTTTTCGATTCTAGTCAGTTCTGTGCTGAAGAGCTCGTCGAGAGGATCTCAACGCATCCTATTTCACTCGATTTCGTTTCCATCCGAAAAAGTTATTGCATTTTAATCTTTAGACAATTTAGTATACAATTAAAAAATTAATTAATTATTTACTTAACCCTATGTTTAATCCTCCTTCCATCGTTCCTAATACTGGAACCATCGAACCCAAAGCTTCAAAGCTAGGGTAGACCACCGCTCCACCTTGGCGCCACCGCCCTCTGATCGGCAACCACCACGGCAAAGAGCTTTGAAGCCTCTTCCAACGCCAGGAGTTTGGCGTAGTTCGAATCCTCCTGGTACCTCGAAAAACAAGTGCGACTGCCGGCTCTTTGAGCATCGAATTTGAGAAATCCACATAGAAATTTTTGATCATACCCATTCATGATGGAGAGCTCTTCGAGCTGAACGGAATTCGCTTTAGGAGCCCTTGAATTTATTTCATGGATTTGAAGTTTGAAGGGGAAGAAGTTATGAGATTTAAGGCCTTCGATCGCTCCTGGAGGCGCTAAAGCCAGCGTTGACCAATAGAAGACAGGAATGAGGGTTTTGACTTTGAAATGGGTTATACATATATAATTTTAATATTAGTTAATTCTCTTATTGATTCAAACTCGTCCGAACTCCAAATCAAACCCAACGACTGTCGCCCCTAGCCAAATACCCCCATTCCAAACACAATTGGATATGTTTAGTAAGCCAATTCGGCTGTTACAACTAATTTTTCTTTGAATTATAAGACAAATCAATATATATTTAATTTAAACGCACATTTCAATTTGCCGAGGCCACATAATGACTCTAAAAATTCCAGAAAAATATTCTTTAGTTTCGTATTGACGATACGGTCCTAACAAAACTAATTTAATCTAATTCTCAGACCGTTTGAAAAATGGCCATTTTCTGGTCGATCAAAATTGACAGAAACTATTAAAACATGTTTTACTTCGCCATGCTCACATATTGATTCATAGAATTACGAATTTCGGAATCTACAATAACTAGACATCCTGGATCCAACAAAAGTGGTTTCGTCGAAAACCGAGGTTGTTTGCAAAATTTTTATTTTCAAGGGCTATATAAACTCTATGGCGACCTTTCTGAAAATTCATTGGGCCATAACTTTTGATTCCCACTATGAAACTTCGATTTTTCAGATTCGTTAGAAAGATATTCATAAACAGATTTAAATATTTTTGGTTTCACTAAAATCTGTTTTATTTTGCACCCGGTATAGCCAGTCAAAGTTTGAATTCAAATTTTTAAACTACTGCGTCATTTCAGGCCTTGTTTATAATTAAAATAAACATATTTATTTTCAAACATCGATTCAAAAAGACTTTTCGTTGTTATTATTTAAAATAATTCATTTTAAATATTCAAAATCCATTGAAATAGCCAAATTAAAAATTTTAAATTGGCTCAGATTTCCGGGTTATTACAATCTCCCCCACTTAAAACTTTTTGTCCCCGAAAAGGAACGGAGTCGAAAGTTGTTTTACTAATCAACTCAACTTTCATTATTTTCTTTACGGCTTAAATTCTAGGGCATTCCTAACCCCATCTATAACGAGTCACTCATTCTAGAACACTACTGGTTCTATCTCCAATGAGGATTCTTCTATAGGATATTACTAATCCTACCACTGATGAGTCTTTTATTCTATTCTAAATAGTTTCACCCCAGAGATTTGAGTTAACCAAATCTCCGATACCAGCTGTTACGATAACGAATTTCGCTCGGACCTAATCGATCGCTAAATCGACCAAGACCGTTTGAATCCCGCATACGCTAACTCTGGGCATACAACACATCAGAACAAATAACAGAAGACTTTTATAAACATCATAATAATGTTACATCAGAGTACAGAATGTCATAGTACATCGAATAAATTATACAACGGAAAATAAATTTACATAATTGTAATACAATGCACAGCGAAAATATAAATAACACAGCGGAAGACGATAAATGTACTGGACACAGCTTTAAGCTTCAATCCAGAATCCTGCTCAAAATAAGTATCTGCAAAACAAACACTCGACTGCCCGTGTGGGAAATAGGGGCAACCGAGTTTGCAAGGGAAAAGCAAACTACAGGTCAGTCATGGGACTGGTGTGAGAAAATCTATAATTAAAATTAACTTATTTAATCATAAGACAAATCACAAGACCACGCCGCTAACGCATAATGGGTTTACCCCCATGAATGCCAGTGTATAAACAACAATCAATATAGATATATGGATCTACTATGCATCAATCAACATGCAATATCCCGATCTACCCATTTAGATTAATCACCACACTTAGATTTTCCAAATCCAATTAAATTTACAGAAATGATTCTTTTGGACTTTATTTCCCGATTTCCTATTTCAAATCGTTTGAAATACATATCTAACTTTCTATATCAAAGTAGATTTCACATCGGGATCTCAAATCAAATCATTTGGAAATGTGAATTCCAAAACATAACAATGCATACAAACAAGTAAATATCGGGCTCCCCGTAGACAAGGCAAAGGGCACGCACCTAAGCAACTTGATATATATGTGCACCTCCCTCTATGGAGAAGGCTACACCGAAGATGAACCTCCCACACATGGAAGCATACACCGCCCATCTCACCCATACTTTTAGTCGTCCGGGTTACCAGAATCTTTAGCCACATACCAAATCATTTTTATATCCCGAAGTGGGGAAAACCATTTCACAACATAATAATCACAAGTACTTTCAAACTATATTATTTCACATCAGTAATTCACACATATGATCAGTCACTATTAATCACATAACCTTTGAGCTCGCACGTCTCAAAGAAGGGTGTTAAGAAAGATAATAAATTCTCCGCCACCAAACAGAAACATCATTAATAGCAAGTAATCAAATATGTGATGAACTACAATGTAAAACCATAATACATTTCCAAATCATTTCGAAATCATCGGGTTTTAGCCCTCGAAATTCTTTCTGTTTTATAAAACATTTTTATAAAACATTCCCTATCCAAAATCGGGAATACATTCTTTTCACTTAAGAAAAAGATCATTTCACAATCATTCATTAAATTTGAAATGAACACATCGCTAAACACCTTATCGTCAAATCGTGAAGTGTTTCACAAGGTGTTTGCACAAAGATATTCTTACCCAACCCAATGTTAACTGTAAAAGCATATTTTGCTTATAAACTGGTCGAGCACAATCCAAACAATCAATCAGTCCAATTTGACATTAAATATAAGGTTTTAAATAGAGATAGTATTGACTTATATTCAACATCAAATCCTGAAACCAACAGATATCATATCGGGAATAACGATATCAATATCTTCCAAATTCCCATCACAATATCCGTATAATCACGGAATCCAATATTGAAATATTCCTAAGATTATTTCCATTCCAAACCATTCCAATTTATTCGTTAGAAAATTCTGGTTATTTTTAAAACCATTTCAAACCCAATTTATTTATTCAAAAATAATTGGGTTATAATTCTAGTTCAAAACTAGTTCATTTCGATAAAAATTTATTATTATCTTTTCAAATATGGAATTTTTCATCCCAATTCTTTCTGAATCATTTCTTATGATTTTACACTAATTATTGATATTTTTAATAATTTTATCAAGGCCCGTACAGTCGATTTCCACAAACGGTCATCGAACTGCACTTACAGCGACCTTTTCCAAATTTGATTTGGACATGATTCCAAATCCAACGGTTATATTTCAGATTTCTTATATTCCTTAGAAATCTCTTTTCGATACGAACCCAATGGTCCCGGTTTTAGGAGAATCCGACGATCGGATCTCCCGCAACGTCAATTCGAAGTCAATGGTCGAAATTCGCGAACTGTCGCGGCGCGGCGCATTCTATTCGGGCCATATAATATATATATATATATATATATATAATATATTATATATATTTCATCGATTTCCATTTTAAAGCGTAATTTATAAATCGTTTGAAAACGATTTCAATTTCTATTCTGGCTCAAGTTCTTCAACTTTTCAGTTTCTAAGAACTTTTCAAATTCTTCAAAAATTTGGCTAACACCCAAAATTTTTGAAAAATTTCGCCATAACCTCCCATGCACCGGGAGCTTCGGTATATTTCAAATAGCCTCCCATAGCCCTCACCAATCCAAAAAGAAAAAGAAAACGCCAATCAGCTCATAAAATCATCATACCCAAACAAAACAGTAAATATTTACCTATTTGTCGGGCATACAATTTTATTCCTCTTCTCTAGCCTCCTTTCTATGACCTGTGCAATATATATGCATGTACATGTATTCTAATCAAATTTCAATTCAGTTCAATATTTGATTCGATTTGGTTCGCTTTACCATTCATTCTCTTATTGGTTTTGATTATTCCAATTCTTATTTAACTTCTTAGCTTTGCCAATTCTAGTTTGGCATTCAAGTCTATCTACGCTTACATGACGATCAACAAAGAGGTTATTATATCGCTAATCACTTACATGAATAATAATAAATGTTAATTATTATTCCATAACACTTATATATTTTCCTACAACGTATATATATATATATATACATGTTCATACAATGTATATATATTTTCAAACTACGTATACATACTCATATAACATTTACATATTTTCACACAACGCCTATATAGTTTATACAATGCGTATATATTTTCTATATGGCCTACATACGTTAAAAATCATATTTTTAATGAACTAGTAATTTTTCGTTAGCATGACTATTTTATTCACTTCATTATCATGTTAAAATAATATTTTTAACTAACAAATATTTATTCCAACACTTGGTTATTTTTTGAACACTTCATACATATGATAAGAATGATATTTTTGGCGAACAAAAATACATTTCGACAACTGTCTATTTTATTTACTTCATATACAAAATAAAAATGTTATTTTTATTGCTCAAAAAATTTATTCAATATATGAATATTTTATTTACTTCATATATACGATAAAAATGTAAATTTTATCGTTCAAACAATTTATTCAACATATGAATATTTTATTCACTTCATATACACGATAAAAATGTGAATTTTATTATTCAATCAATTTATTCAACATATGAATATTTTATTTACTTCATATATATATGATAAAAATGTGAATTTTATCATTCAAACAATTTATTCAACATATGAATATTTTCATTTCATATATATATTGTTTTCGCTTTGTATATATATCGTTTTCACATTTCGTGTATATATTGTTTTCACATTTCATATATATATATATATATATATATAATTTTATTTCAACTCATATATATTTTTTTATTTCAACTCATATATGTATTTTTATTTCAACTCATATATGTATTTTTATTTCAACTCATATATGTATTTTTATTTCAGCAACACGTTTATTTCATACAACGTATATTTTTATTTATACAACAAAAGTGTTTCGTACAACATATATTTTTATTTATACAACACATGTATTTCATACAACGTATATTTTTATTTATCACATCACAATCACAACGCAATACAATCAAACAAGTCGTCCATGGTGTGTGGACGATGGGGAGCAGTTCATATATGCAGTTATAAAATAAATAACTCTATAGAAAATTATAGTGAGAGAATTCTCACCTTAGTTTCATTTCTGAATAGTTCAGGTTTGAAATTTATCTGAATTCCCGAAGTGCACCTTTTCGATTCTAGTCATTTCTGTGCTGAAGAGCTCGTCGAGAGGATCTCAACGCATCCTGTTTCACTCGATTTCATTTCCGTCTGAAAAAGTTATTGCATTTTAATCTTTAGACAATTTAATATACAATTAACTAAATTAATTAATTAATTACTTAACCCTATGTTTAATCCTCCTTCCATCGTTCCTAATACTGGAACCATTGAACCCAAAGCTTCAAATCTAGGGCAGACCGCCGCTCCACTTGGTGCCACCGCCCTCTGATCAGCAACCACCACAGCAAAGAGCTTCGAAGCCTCTTCCAACACCAGGAGTTTGGCGTGGTTCGAATCCCCTTGGTACCTCGAAAAATGGGTGCAACTGCCGGCTCTTTGAGCATCGAATTCGAGAAATCCACATAGAAATTTTTGATCGTACCCGTTCATGATGGAGAGCTCTTCGAGCTGAACGGAATTCTCTTTAGGAGTCCTTGAATTTATTTCATGGATTTGGAGTTTGAAGGGGAAGTAGTTATGAGATTTAAGGCCTTCGATCGCTCCTGGAGGCGCTGAAGCCAGCGTTGACCAATAAAAGACGGGAATGAGGGTTTTGACTTTGAAATGGGTTATACATATATAATTTTAATATTAATTAATTCTCTTATTGATTCAAACTCGTCCAAACTCCAAATCAAACCCAATGACTGTCGCCCCTAACCAAATACCCTCATTCCAAACACAATGGGATATGTTTCGTAAGCCAATTCGGTTGTTACGACTAATTTTTCTTTAAATTATAAGATAAATCGATATATTTTAATTTAAACGCACATTTCAATTTGTCAAGGCCACATATTGACTCTAAAAATTCCATAAAAATATTCTCTAGCTTCGTATCGACAATACGGTCCTAACAAAACTAATTTCGTCCAATTCGGAGACCGTTTGAAAAATGGCCATTTTCTGGTCGATCAAAATTGACAAAAACTGTTAAAACACGTTTTACTTCGCCACGCTCACATATTGATTCATAAAATTACGAATTTTGGAATCTAGCAATAACTGTACATCCTGGATCCAACATAAGTGGTTTCGTCGAAAACCGAGTTCGTTTGCAAAATTTCTATTTTCAAGGGCTATATAAACTCTATAGCGACCTTTCTGAAAATTCATTGGGTCATAACTTTTGTTTCCCGCCATCAAACTTCGATTTTTCAGATTCGTTAGAAAGATATTCATAAACAGATTTAAATATTTTTGGTTTCATTAAAACCATTTTATTTTGCACTCGGTATAGTCTGTCAAAGTTTGAATTCAAATTTTCAAACTACTACGCCATTTCAGGCCTTGTTTATAATTAAAGTAAATATATTTATTTTCAAACATCGATTCAAATAGACTTTTTGTCGTTATTATTTAAAATAATTCATTTTAAATATTCAAAATCCGCTGAAATAGCCAAATTAAAAATTTTAAATTGGCTCAGATTTTCGGGTTATTACAGATAGGGGTAAATCTGAAAAGATTGTTTCATCATCAAGCATGGACCTAGATCCATTTTATTATATGCCAATATTACTATTAGGTGTTTAGATCTGAAAATAACATGAACTTACATTGCTAGGATTAAAAAAAGATAATTGAATCGTTGTTGTTGCAGAGACTCTAATTTGATGTTGATTAATCTTCAAAGTTGATTTGAGGCTCTCTAATTTGATTTCTATTTTGGAGAAGATGGCAGTGGCTAGGCTAGATTGAAGATGAACAGCATGATAGCGTCATAGCTTTGGAGCAATAGAATTAGGGTTGGGTTATGTGTGTATATATAGATGTCTAGGATTATTAAGAGCCTTTAGATCAACCTAGGGTCCATCCAAGCCATCCAGTCCAAGAAAATTCATCATCAGGCCAATCAAGTAATGACACATCAGCCCTAGGCTGTAAAAATATGTCACTGGATCGGGATCAAACAGGGGTTGACTCCCTACAGCGGGGTCGACACCTATGTCGACTCCCCCGAGGGGATCGATACCTCTGAGCGGGAAATTTCCCGCTCAGCCTGCTCTGATCGAATTACGAATTTTGAACAGTTTTGACTTTTAATTATTATTTTAATTTAATTTCTGTTTAAACTTGAAATCTTCTGTACTCCATAACTTCTTAATACAAAACCCGATTTACGCAAACTCGGACTCTATCTCAAGCAGAATTCCGGGACAAATGCAATGGTGTAACCCGTTTCACCCAATTCTTCTTCTAAAAAATTAAATGTTCTTAAATTTGTTAATTTAATATTTAAAATTATGGGGTGTTACATTTTCCCCTCCTTAAGGGACTTCGTCCCCGAAATCTCCAAGTCAGGAAGAATGTATATCCTACCATCTAACATCCATATACTCAACAATTCAATCACAGGAATCCATTGTCCTTAAAAAGATTTCTAATGCTTTCATGATCCTATGCATAGTGTGTGTATATGTCCTTATCTAATGCAAAATGAGGCGGTCTATTGATTCAGTTGACCTCCTTAATGCGAATTATGTCAGTGCTATGAGTCCATTATGTATGCAATTATTCTTAATCATACCTTATAACCTCTACATGAGTGCACAATCATTCATACAAATGCAACGTCCATATGATAACACATAAAGTTTCAATCCATATCTAAATACATATATGCATATGAAATATGAAAGTGACCGAGCCGATCTAGTACCTAATGTGCGTGTATATGTATCCACGAGTAACCACTAGCAACCACTTGCACCCATCAATAATATGTTTCAAATACCTGGTTACATCCATTGGTTTCTACCTAAGGATTAAGAATTAATCCGAGGAGATATACTTAAGAGATAGATACAAGCATGCATAAATTTATGGAAAAAGAGATCAAGGATGTACCCTGAAAAAGAAAAGGGTAGTGTAATGACCCAAATTTCCGTAACATCAGAGTTGACTATATACATCATACGTCCAACCCAAATATCACGAAAATACGAAACATTTTTTTTAGAAGAAAGAGATAGAAGAAGAACAGAAATAACAACACAGAATCTCACATCGCAGCGGAACAAAATATAATATACTATAACTTTTGAAATACAAAATCTCAACTGTATAACATACACTTATCAGAGTACAACACTTACAATACAACGGAACAACACTATAACTAGATAACGCTGAAGCCTCCTGCTCCAAGCTCCTTTAGATATATCTGAAAAATCCTGAACTACTTGACTGCCCATACAAATTTAGGCACCCAAGAGTTTAGGTAGAACAAAACAAATAAACTCTGGGTCAGTCATGGGACTGGTATGAGTAAACAGTTTAAAACAACTTGAACGATTTAACGATATCTCATAAGACCACGCCGTATGACGGAATGGGTTTTTCACTTATGAGAATCCAAAATATCTTAATATCAAAAACCTTTTGATATTATAATAATGTCTAAATCAAGTAGATAAAAATCTAGTGGAACGTTTGCATCTCGCGTTCCACATAAATAATATACAATCATAAACCGCAAGCACGTATTGGGTATTTGATTTCCAACTATGACAAGGTATGGAACCACCTTCCGCTGGTATATCTCTAGAGGAGAATACACCGAGTTCAGCAAGAACATCTTGCAACTCAGCCACACATGACCGACCACTCATTTCGCTTGAGTGTATCGAATGTATATCACCAACGGTTGGGATCAGCAACCGTTTCCCGAATGGGACAGCATCGACAATAGATTTTTAGAAATAAATGAAACTCTAGATCAGGTGATTATACACCCTAATAGGTGCGACCTACATAGCCATGCTGCTTGCCCGATTTCTGTCATTTACCGGATGATGAGGCTTGAAGCTACGCTTTATCATCACACCAGATTCACTTTGAATGTTACATTGACAAATCCATCAAATCACTGATTTACGTCCTCAACAGTACATTACGTGTGAGCTAAAAGAAGTTTCCTTCTCCGCTTCCACTCTTGGTACGGTTGAAGAAATCAATGTACGTGACCATTCTGGAAATACTCTGTCAGACATTCATCCATACAAGTCACCCAGGAACAGGATGAACTGAAGGCACGATTTCTATTAATAGAAAAAGTCCTTGCACTCTACTCTGTCTTCGATTATCTTTATATAATCTGATTCGCACGCTACTGCCAATACGGAGTGGTTCTTCGGATAATAATCCAACCGGTCTCTCCATATTGACAACGATGGTCAAAACTTCGATAGTCTGTGATTTAACTATCGAATAAAACAAGTGTTTCGATAGTCGATGATTTAACTATCGAATAAAACAAGTGTTCAACCAAACATCCAACAATCAGTGAGCCTTTAATTAATATTCCATTAATTAAATCACTTCTCTATTTCTTTATCAATATTTGTTAACCAAATATTTTCAATAACCATATTGCCCTTATCTATTATTTGGAAAACATTTCCGAATATCGCCTTCCTTTATTTTCTAAACTTTAGAAAATATATGCTAGTTATAATTGGAAAATATTCCAATTACTTATCTCTTTTCCGATCTCGTTTATTTCTATACTTAGGAAATATTTTAGATCTATTTCCCAGCTTA
Source organism: Allium sativum (assembly GCA_030737875.1). Taxonomy (NCBI): domain Eukaryota; kingdom Viridiplantae; phylum Streptophyta; class Magnoliopsida; order Asparagales; family Amaryllidaceae; genus Allium; species Allium sativum. The sequence goes on along the minus strand of CM060922.1, from coordinate 160,316,035 downwards.
CATTTATTTGGGTTAAAACGGATGTTGTGTAAAACATCGTTACGACAACCCAAATACTATATTCAACTAACTCTTATCTAACATTGATCTTCGAGCCTGAAATCTTACTATTTATTTGTTAATAATGAAATCAATCGAGTTGGGGTATAACTACCTCTCAGACCTTGACTGAATAACATTTATAACGTCAAAACAGATAAGACTACTTACTCGAATAATCAATACCATACAACTGATTATTCACCTTTAAACACATATACACTTTCTCTTTCTATTCCTACGAGATTTTATTCCTAGACTTCTTTTTTTTATTATACTATTCTATTTTAAAGTTCGCTTCCTTGTCTACTTCTATATATATTGATATATTGATTTCCAACTATCAAATTATCTTAAAAATATTCTAACTCCTTAAATTCCCGGAAAAATTCGCCATAACCTCCTTTGTACCGGGAGCTTCGGGAAAATCCCCAAACTGCCACACAGGCCTTGTCCAATAAAAAGAAAAAGAAAAGCCAAGCGGCTAGCCGATACGGCACATAAAATCTCATATATGAATTGAATATGTACCTTTTTTGTCGGGCATTCTATTTATATACCTTCTAACACTTTATTCCAAACCTGTCTCCTGTATATTTATACCTGTCCAATCTATTTCCAACTATACCCGATCGTTTTACTAAATTCGTTAATTAATTTGTTAATTAACTCTTCAGTCTACTTCACTTTTATATTTGAACATGACATGTTCAAATATATTTTAACTTGCATATTAACAAATTCTAATTATACTCATACTCTCGTTTCCTTATCGACTTCTTATTCAAATTCCAATTCAATTCTATTTGAATTCTCTTTATTTAAACTTCATTTGAATTCTATTTTCAAATTTTATAGTTTAAAGTCCATTTGAATTCTATATTCAAATTCTATAGTTTAAAGTCCATTTGAATTCTATATTCAAATTCTATTTGAATTCTCTGCATTATTTATAAACAACGTTTATAACTTCACTTAAAATTCCCCCCCATTATATATTTATAAACAATGTTTATAAATTCAATTCAAATCCCACCTTTTCATTTATAAACAAAGTTTATAAATTCAATTCAAATCCCACTTTTTTCATTTATAAACAGAGTTTATAAATTCAATTACTTGTTTTATACATATTCAAAACAAGTTAATATTTGTATTCTATTCGAATTTCAAATTCTATTCTATTTGAATCTTATATATTCAAATTCCAAATTCTATTTTAGAAAAATAGAATTTTCTTTCTAAATCTCAAATATCCTTTTTCATGATATTTTTAAATATCAACACTTAGGCCCCAGTGATATTTAAACACACAAAGCAACCAATTATATATTTTTCTAACACATCATATATGACAGTATAAATGCAAATAAATAAACAAACAGATAATATATTTTTGAGGAATCCTGTTGGATTCCTCCAACCTGTTTTCCTGCATCCACAGACGTTAGTCAACATAGTAATACCCATCCTGCTTCGAGGCAGGATATCGCGGTATGAAGGTCATCCACTATCATAGCTTGGGGTGCATAGGGTAATCATCTGCTATGGTACCGTGGGCATCCGCTAATGAGACTGCGGGAATCCAACCAATCGTCAACCCAATATATATATATATATATATATATATATATATATCCTAAATAACTAATATATATTTAAAACAATCAGACAGCATTCAAACAAGCACAGACAATTATTTTTAACTATATAAAAATAATTCTAAATAAACAGGTGAGATTTACTCACCATGATATTTAATTGCGATCTGTTCTGATTCCATTTTAATTCCTGATTTTGTTTAGAAATAAATCCCAATCTGATGTCGATTTACTCCATAAACTTCGAACAAATCTCATCGTGACTCGTTTGTCCCAAGCGGACCTCGTATGACAAACAAACAACGTATTTTAAATATTTACCTACAATATTTAATGTTTTTCTTAAATAAAGATTTTACAAATTTAATTACCTTACTCAAAGCTATATCCCTTCTCCTCAACATAGCAAGTTCGAGCTCCATTTGTCACTGTTCAAACCGTTTCCAAACTTCTTCCACATCCCACTATCTAATGTAACTAGTGCTTACCACCATCCTCAACAATTTCACTCCTTTACCTTTGATGTTCTGGCCACTAACATCCCACAGAAAACAAAACAACCTCAACCCTGTAACTAAGTTCCTTTTGCGTCGCCAACACCACCACGAGAGCACCACAACTTGAATTTGAATTCACATCCCAGGTTTCGATTTCACTTCCTTTGTCGCACCCCTTCAAATCAACCATCGCACTCCAGCAGAAAACGCACGCCACTTACATCAAAAAAATCCCAAAATCAACGCACCACTCAATAGTATCGAGTACCCTTCATCGATGTCGGACAAACCCACTTCTTTGTCATTACCGAAAGTGACACCGCAACCACCCAGATCCGACTCCCCAAAACCCTACTGTCGCACTCATCCTCCTCTTCGTATTGCTCGAGATTCGCACCTCCAAATTCGAACGGCTTCATCTCGCGTCTTCCATCTGATAACGGCACAGGAGACTTCGCTCCCCATTAAATAGCGATAATCACTATGTCGAGCTCCCCTACGCTCGCGGCTGACACTCGCATCATACGAGATGCCCATTCGAATTCGAGTTCGAATTCGCTCTTTCCCTTTTTTCCCATAAACGAACTCGATTTGCAAGTATGGCTTCGGTTTATTTTTATTGGGCTGGAGGAGTAAATGGAAGAGAGAGATACAGGGGTTGTTGTGAATTTATACACTAAGAGGGTGCTGCCATTCCTTTGATTTGCCTGCGAACGGAAAATGAATAAGGAAGAGGATTCATCGTGAATTTAAAGAGAAGGGTGCGGGTTTTATTTTGAACAGCAAAGCTTTTATTTTTTTGTGGAGGTTAATAACTTAGGGTGTTTTGTTTTTTGGCCATTTATTGTTCCCTCTTGTTGGTTTGTTTATGACCACCCAACCAGATAATTTATTTTATTTTATTTTATAATTTAAATGGTGTCCTTTAATTTAAAATCCCCTTGATTGCGAACTCCTTTCTGAACCCAACAACTGTCAATTCTAGGGTAATACCACTATTCCGGACACACTGGGACAGATCACGAAGTCCAATTCGATCATCTGTACTTGATATTAATTTAAACCAATAAATTAAATTTGAAACAATTTAAATTCCTTGATTTAAATTAATTTCAAAACAATTAATTCTTCGAAAATCGATCAATATAATTCTTCTAATTCAAACAGAAGTCTGAACTGTATTTAATTCAATTTTAAATCTCGAACTGAATTATATTTTCGTATTACGATGATTTAATATATTCGATAAATTAAATCGAAATTGATTATTAAACCGATAACTTAATATAAATATTCATTTAATTTATCAAATTAATATTTAAAACCATATTAATTATTCAAAATTAACCCATAAGAACCCGGGTCATTATAGGTAGGATGTGCGTATCTTGTCTTCAACCTCCCAAGTCGCGTCTTCTTCAGCGCCACTCCATTGTACTTTAACTAGCTTGACTTCACGATTTCTAAGCTTCTTGACCTCCATTTCCAAAACTCACAAGTAAAGATAGGATCTCGATCACTTACTACGCTAGAGGGTATCAGATGTAGTCGAACTATCTTTCCAAGATAAACAAATGTTAATCATGATACCAAGTGTATATACTAAGATGATTAGAGGTCTCTCCTCTAGTTAGCTTATCCATCATGTCACAAATCGGAGGGTCTTCATGTTACGCCGCTCCTATCCGATCCAAAAGCGTAGGTCGTTCTTCTAGCGATGTTAACAAACCAGGTACGAACTTGACTGAGGGTCTAAAGCTAAAGGTTGCTATGTACTTCAAACTTTGCTCCTCTTAAGGTCAATCTCTTTCTACTTAGGGCGCATGCCACAACATTACCCTTGCTGGGGGTATAAGCAATCTCAAAGTCGTATGAGGCAAGAAATTCCATCTATCGTTGTTGCCTTTATTTCAAATCTTTTTTGTAAGAACAAATATTTTAAGGACTTGGGATCCGTATATAGTTCAAACTTTCTCTTTTAAAAGATAATGATGCCATGACTTAAGAGCGAACACTATTACAGCTAATTCCAATTCGGGGATAGGATAGACTTTTTCATGTACTTTCAGCTGTCTTCTTCCGTAACTAACTACCCTCTTTTTTAGCATTAAAACAGCGCATAGCCCTGTCCCGTATGCATCTGTATAAACTGTAAACATCTTGTTCCCTTCAGGCAATGTCAAGACTGGGGTTGTTATCAGGGTTCTCTTCAATTGTTGGAAAGCAACATCGCAAATCAAAGCAAAAGTGAGATTCTTCTTCGTCAATCTAGTAAGTGGGGATGATACCTTCACAAAGTCCTTAATTAAATTCCTATACAAGCCTGCTAATCCAAGAAAACTTCTTATTTCCATTGCATTTCTTGGGACCTTCTAATCTTGCACCGCAACTACTTTTGCGGGATCTACTACTATCCCTTCCTTGGATATCACATGTCTTAGAAACCTTACTTCTTCACTCCAAAAATGATATTTGGAGAATCTAGCCTTAAGCTAATGCGCTTGGAGGGTATCCAAGATTTCCCTTAGATACAAAGCAGTTCTTTCCCACTCTTAGAGAAAACCAAAATATCATCTATGCGCAAGCAAAGTGAACCATCCACCTTTGTAGTGAATACAACTTGAGCACCCCATTCAGAAATACTTCGCCTTATGAAACCTTTCTCAAGTAACTCTTTTACTTGTTTACTGAGCCCTTCCTTTCCGTTGGAGTCATGTGTCGTATAGGTAATGCAACTGGCTTTGCATTATCAACTAGATATATGCGGAAGTCTATCTCGCGTTTTAGGGGACAAACTCCTAAACATCTGCGTACGCATGGACTACTCTAACGGATCGCAAATCGTTGATATATGCATCAAGTGATTCAAGGTAGCTAAGACAAACTGATTCCTCAGGATCGCACAAAATCTCGAGGGTATTCCCGAGGCAAGTCAAAAGTCTAACTACCCTCCTTCACAATTACTAGCTAACCAATCCATGCCTAGAACCAACCCATAGCACATGAAACCAAAAACATAAGCATTACTCTTAAACTCAATACTTAATATATCTATTCTCAAATACTTCCAAACCAAAGATAAATGAGCCGAACTACCAATTGGATTTGAGACAATAATGGGATCTTCTACTATACAAGTACTAAGGTGCAGAGACTCAACTATGGAAGCAGATATTACCAAATGTGAAGCGCTAAAATCAAAAAGAGTAATAACATGATGATCAAAAAGAAAAACTAAACTTTCTCAACAAAAACTTTACAACCTCTCTCTGGTACGCTGGCGGTGAGAGCATGCACTAGCTCTCTTGAAAATTCTATCCTTTGTTCTTGCCTTTGTCCCTAATTATATGACCCGTTATACCGTAATTAAGACACTTCCTCTTGTCTTAGGTTTTACTATTCTTTCCTCCCTTCTTATCCTGCGATTATTCCATTTACACCTCTTTCTTTTACCTCCTTTGTGAACCAACTCCATATTCATGAGTTTCTCATCCTTGGGTTGTGCTCCTTAGCCAAACTCCCTCATTCTCTCTTTACTATCCTTGTGTAACATGTTGACAAGTCTCTTGAAAGCTGCTTCCATCACACGGAAAACCCTACAAATTTTGAAAGAAAATTAGCCGCAGGTGAAACTACTGCAGCTATGTATGGAAGTTGGGCACTTCTTCGCCCTTTGACAGGTGTCGTAGTCTCATCAAGCCTACGGAACCATGCCGCGATGAGGTTACCTTCCGGAATGCCAGGAGCCCCGGAGATTCAAGAAAGAAGGAAACAAGGATTCAAATAGAGGATCAAAAGTTAGTGCATATGGCTTTGGGGAATGTGCCTTTAAAACAAAGCTTTTCTTTTGGGAATGCTTCTTTTAAAACCGTTTTGAAAATAATTTTTCAAATCTTTTATCTGATCCGGTAACCTTCAGCTCTGATACCAGGTATAACACCCCACCTCCATTAATGTCACTCACAAAGGGAATGCATTAACTTCAGTGAAGCGTTATAGGTAAAATATGCAGATAAATTACAAGACATACAAATAAAGTAGCGGAAAACAAAGTCATTTTATAAGCCACGTAGTTTAGTCAAGCTTTTACAATAATTGACTCAATCATACTTAAAATTACTACATAAAACTTCTGTCTTGATTCAGAAACTTCCAAGTATATAAGAAGCATAAAACATAGCAAAGTAGCATAAGTCCCCAAATTAAAGTGCAAACACAGCCATAGCCAAAGATAAGAGGATCCAAGCAATACATCTAAGAATCTTCAAGCTTGGAATGGGAAACGGTCCAAACTGAGCTGGGCTATTCCCCCCCCCCCCCCGACTACCAGGGGGAGAAATGGAAGAAAAGAAGATGAAAGAAAACGGTCAGACATAAAGCCTGGTAAGTCCAGTGACCTTCAGTATGTAAATATGTAAAAGCAACATGACATGAATAAACTGAATATAAGACAATATCGTGTAAGAGGGATAACAAGATAAGATTAGCATAAGATATGATAAGGCAAGATAAACCGAATGCGCTTCTACTTTTCTCTGCTTTGCTACTAACTGTTATTCTAGTTTCTATATTTCTGCCCCACCTAACTAGTGTCCCAACTAGAAATCTGTAAAATGATAATGTGATCCCAATCCCCGCAATTTTGGTAGCCTTCAGGTGTACATCTATTATGAGGATCCCACCTCAATCTGCCTAATTGTCATAGACATGTTAGATGTACCCTTACTACCCTATTGATCGGCTCCCTAACTTGCATGTATGTATTACTTGTGTCATTTGACCTCGCTTGTATGCATTCATTACTTGTGTCATATGACCTCGCTTGTATGCATTCATTACTTTTGTCATTCGGCCCCGCTTGTATGTAGATACCTGTGCTGGCCCCATCATAGGATGTTTAAATTCCCATGATGGCAACTCGACACAATTCAAGATGCACAGTGTATAGTATTGATGCCCAGTGCCTGCTTTTCTACTCCGGAGGACATGCACGCCCATACTCCGTCGAAACTACACTGCTTCACCACCCGCCGCTATTTTGATTGCTTATAATCAGCCTAGTAATCGTGCTCTACCCTGCCTAGCTCAGGGTACCATGATACATCTATGTGGGTTACGGCTAAAATGGGTCCCCGTTACTAGGGTTTCCTAATCAACATGTTTTAATGGTTAATTGTTCTCAATTTAACTTAACCCCACCCATTTGCTTAATTAACATGTTGTACTGGTTAAGTGTTGCCTATTCATATGTTACTTAACCTCCTCACTGGTTCACGCATGTTTATTAAACGGTTAAGTTTCTAGGCGTATATATACTAATATTACCCACTTACCCAAGATTTACTTAACCCTTCCCCTTATCAAGTCCATATGTATTATTGGTTAAACTTGCATTAACCCTATCCACTTTGTTCATATAATATTGGTTAAGTTGTCTTCTTGTCCATGTTAACTTAACCCACCCACCTAACATGTCATATTGGTTAAGTATTTCTTATTAACTTAACCCTTCCCACTCATCATGTTGTATTGGTTAAGTGTTTCCTATTAATTTAACCATGTTCATTCATCATGTTATATTGGTTAAGTGTTTCCCCTTGACTTAACCCCACTCTTTCATCATGTTATGTTGGTTAACTTAACCCTACTCATTCATCATGTTGAATTTGGTTAAGTGTTTCCTATTAACCTAAACCTTCCACTTGTCATGTTACCTTGGTTAAGCGTTGCCCTATCACACATCATATTATATTGGTTAAGTGTTGCCCTCTTGTGTTAACTTAACCATACCATTCTTAGCATGTCCGTTTATTAGCATTAATTCTTTCATTAATGCCTCAACCTCTCACATTAGAACTGTTGTTTACAGTGGCTGGATGTGCCGGGCAGCTCCGGGCAGACTTCTACCCAAACTCATTCTAACCTCGGGTTTTGGGCTTAATGCGGTAACCTCTCACATTAGATCTATATTGTTGCAGTCGCTAGATGTGTCGGGCGGTTCCGGGCAGTCTTACGTCGCAACTCAATCTAACCTCGGGTTAGGCACGTTCATCTTTAGCCAATTTACATATTTACCATTCATGTCCAAGTCTAGAATTTTATATGCTAATTATCCCAAATTCACCAAACTAGTCATGTTCCAATTACCAAGTTATGCCCAACAAATTCAATTACAAGTTATTATTCAAAATAGGTTACACCCAATCCTCCCAAATTTGCATAATAGTCATGCCCCAAAATCGCAATATACATTATGCTTGGCGTCCTGACCAATAATTATGCCAAATTTAGATTTATTATTTCAATTTACGGTTTTCGCCCAATCTAGATTTAATATTTTAATTTACCCCAATTTCGCAACAATAACAATTATGCCCCCAAATCACAAGTTATGTTCCACTATTACCAAATAGATTATTCCCCAATATCAATTACAAGTTATGCCTAACAATTTCACCAAAATAGGTTATACCCAAATATTCCCCGTATTATAACCGTTCGTATTTCGCAATTTTAGCCTAGGTTCGAAGGTAACCCAGGTTCATAAAAGAAAAAGGAAATAGGGGAAGAGAGAGAAGGAGCATAAAATAAGAATAGGCATAAAAATAGGCATGTAACAACAGACCTAATACAAGAAATTTAGATCCAACAAAGATAGATTCTTGAATAAGCTGATACAATCGTTATCGCAGGCATAAGAATAACATCATGAACCAAAAAGAATCATATATTCGATGTTCAACAAAGATAGGCACGATTGAATCGATATAATAACTTCTTAGGAATGTAAAATCATAGCTTCAATAGAAAGATAAAGGTAAATCTGAAAAGATTGCTTCATCATCAAGCATAGACTTAGATCCATTTTATTACATGCCAAGATTACTATTAGGTGCATAAATATGAAAATAACATGAACTTACATTGCTAGGATTAAGAACAGATAATTGAATCGTTGTTGTTACAGAGACTCTAATTTGATGTTGATTAATCTTCAAAGTTGATTTGAAGCTCTCTAATTTGATTTCTAGTGTGGAGAAGATGGCGGTGGCTAGGCTAGTTTAAAGATGAACAGCATGACGGCGTCATAGATTTGGAGCAATAGAATTAGGGTTGGGTTATGAGTGTATATATAGATGTTTAGGATTATTAAGAGCCTTTAGATCAACCTAGGATCCATCCAAGCTATCCAATCCAAGAAAATTCGTCATCAGGCCAATCAGGTAACGACACATCAGCACTAGGCTGGAAAAATACATCACTGGATCAGGATCAAACACGGGTCGACTCCCTACAGGAGGGTCGACACCTATGTCGACACCCCTATAGGGGGTCGACACCTATGTCGACTCCCCCCAGGGAGGTCGACACTCTGAGCGGAAATTTCCCGTTCAGCCCGCTCTGACCAAATTTCGAATTTTAAACAGTTTTGACTTTTAACTATTATTTTAATTTGCTTTATGTTTAAACTTGAAATCTTCTGAACTCCATAGCTTCTTCATATGGAGCCCGATTTACGCAAACTCGGACTCTATCTCAAGCAGAATTCCGAGACGAACGCAATGGAGAAACCTGTTTCATCAAACTATTCTTCTAAAAAAATTAAATGTTCTTAAATTTGTTAATTTAATATTTAAAATTACGGGGTGTTACAACATCCATATTAATTTTAAAGTTCAAAATATTTTAGAAAGAAAGGATAATTATAAGACCAAATCCACACATAAATACGGACAATTTTTACCTTACGATAACCTAAACCATTTTTGAAATCAATATCTTTTCTGATATTATAATAGTGTCCAAAAAACAAATAAATAACAATCTAGTGGAACGTTGCATCTTATGCTCCACATATATAGTATGCAATCAAAACCACGAGCGCTTATTCGAGATTGGATTTTGACTATAACAAGGTATGGAACCACCTGCAGATAGTGTATCTGTAATACCCTGAAATTTTAACAACATTAAAGTGGATAAATTAAAGAATAATTAATTTAATATTTAGAATTAAGGGAAACGGATTGCGCCATTGTGTCCGCCTCGAAATTTTGGTCAAGATAGACATCTGGTTTGTGTAAAATGGATAACGTATGAAGAAGTTATGGACGATAAAAGTTTGGCAGAAAAAGCGGAAATTCCTGGCAAACTTGTCAAGTGCACCCATGTATTTTTACAATGGTGCACCTGTAAAGTGCGGCTCGAATAGTTTTTTTTGGGTATTTGGGCCTTTGCCCAAGTGGGAGGTGACCCACGACCTGATTTACCCTAGGGCTTATGTGACAGTCGGTTCCAGAGGGTTCTGCAACTATAAATACGTAGCTATTTCACATATTTGATCATTAGAAATCATGGCAGCCAAACTATGCCGGATTCTGAACTGAACTAGGGTCTCTCATCTTCTTCTAAAGCACACCAAATTCTGAGATTCATGCATAGACTCAGCACCTTTTCTACCATCTTAGAAATCCAATCACAGTGAGTACTAGTTGCTTTTAGGTTTAGATAAAAAAAAAGTGAATTATGAAAGACTATGATTTGGATACGTTGTAAACCTTGAATCTATGTTATTGTTAGATCTTATGATATATCTATTTCTCTAGATCCAATTCAATTGTGAATTGTTCTACTATGTTATTATTATGGATCTTGGTTTGTAATTTTTATGATATGCTATGATGTGGATGTTGTAGATCTATTTTGTGTGATCCAAATTATCACCTTATATTAACATATTAGATCTATTTTATGTGATCTAAATTGTCACCTTTTGTTGTCATGTTAGATCTATTCTGTGAGATCTAAATTGTCACCTTATGTTATCATGTTAGATATATTCTATGTGATCTAAATTGTCACATTATGTTAGCATGTTAGATCTATTTTATGCGGTCTAAATTATCACCTTATGTTATCATGTTAGATTTATTCTATGTGATCTAAATTGCCACCTTATGTTAACGTGTTAGATCTAATTTATGTGATCTAAATGGCCACCTTATGTTATCATGTCAGATCTATTCTATGTGATCTAAATTGTCGCCTTATGTTAACATGTTAAATCTATTTTATGTGATCTAAATTGTCACCATATGTTAACATGTTAGATCTATTTTAAGTGGTCTAAATTATCACCTTATGTTATCATGTTAGATCTAAACTGATTGGACATCTAAATTGCTAAATTAGATATTGTGACATCATAGTTCATCTGTTTTATGACCACCTTGTTATGATGACAATTTCATGTCCATGCTAGTATGTCTGTTCACCTTATTGTCATACAAGTTTATGGTTATGCCAAGATGATCATTTTAGTGATATTCCCATTATTTACCCTATATCGTTTATGGCTAGGCTATTGTCTAGCCTAGGCATGTTGCCAATTTTGTGAGGGCGCTTGTTAAGGAACGGGGGAAAAAGAGTTAAAAATGGCATAATTTAAATATGAACATTTATGGACATGTAATTCAAATTATTGGGTAAAATAGGTATTGACACCTATAAAAGGAAAGGATTAATTAAATGATTAATTAATTAAAAATGGAATGTATAGTAATTACAATAAGGAATTGTAATTGTACTTATGACACGAGATTAGGTTGCATTAGTGGTGGAAGTCTGCCCGGACCCGACCGACATATCCAGCAGCCACTAATGGTGAACCTAATGTGGGAGGTCTAAGTACGTAAATACGAATCGGGATATGACACGAGGTTAGGCCCAACTGTGGAATAAGTCTGCCCGGACCCGACCGGCATATCCAGCATCCACATGTTGTAGGCCTAATGTCGGAGGTCTGGCCCATTATAAAACTATAAATAGACATGGTAAAGAATTAGACTACTGAACCTAAGTTAATCCATAGGGATTGTTTAAACTTAAATTTAAGTTGGGGGTTAAGTAAAAATGGTTGAGGGGTGGGTTAAGTGAATCTGAAGAGGGGATGGGTAATAGGCCCACAAACTTAACCCGTTAAGATTATGTAATTAAAGACACCTAGTGGTATACATAATCGGTGGAAATAATAAAGTTATGTAATTAAAAACACCTTTTAGGGTAAACATAACTTGTAGAAGTGATAGGGTTATGTAATTAAAGACACCTATAGGTAAGCATAACCGGTTGGAAGATTAGGGGTTATGTATTAAAGACACCTATAGGTAAGAATAGCCGGTAGAAATAAATAAGGCTATGTAATTAAAGACACCTAGTGGTATACATAGTGAGTAAAAACCTAGTGGAGGATACAAGACAAAAGGGAGAGCTTGTATCATATTGTGTGGGACCCATTTCAGTCAGTAACCCGGAGTAGGTATCAAACAAAGGACTCCGTACTAAGCGGAGAAGGGGCACACTTACTGACTGATTGTAAGAGATCCAAACGTGGAGGTCGGTGTGGGCGGCGCAAACCGACCGGGCCATGTGCGTGCATGAGCCGGGTAGAAGGGGATAAGACGACCGTGACACCTATAGATATGGTTATGCACATTATTACGACGAGGGGTTGCCACTTTACGAAGTGATACCTCCTACTATGGGGCCAGCACAAGGTATCTACGAGATTTAGGGAGCCGAACGATCGGGGTTGTAGTTAGGATATATTTGGACGCATACCTAAGTCTACCACCTTATAGTTGATGGGATCATCTCTTTCAGGATATACCAGTAATAGTGCAGAGTAATCATTAGTGAGACATGTACACCTTATCTTGCTTACCTTGTCACACCTGCCATTTATGTAGTGATCTCTCTCTTATCCATTTTATATGCCTATCATGTTACTTTTATTTATCTACTGGCTAAAAGTAACTAGACTCACCATACTTTATGTCTGACCCTTTTTGTTTCTCCTTCTTTCTTCCGTTCCCCCCTCCCCAGGTTCTCAGGGAGGAAACACCCGGGCTTAGTCAAGATTCAGATATCACCTTGTTAGGAGCTACTTCTGAAGTATGACTCAAGTTCTTGTCTCTATTATGGCTTAACTCTTTCAAATGGGGAATTATGTTTTTATATTCTTATGTACTCTGATGATGAAAGACAGAAGTTATTTTATTGTAATGGTTTTTGTGACTTATGGTATTGTGGACCACGGTATTTCAATTTATGTTGAAATAAAAATTTAAATTTCCGATGTTTCCTTATTTATATCTATCTTGTAATTATTCCGTGTCTGATTACCTATAACGCTTCACGGAACTTAATGCATTCCCTTTGTGAGTGACATTAACGAACGTGGAATGTCACACTTGGTATCAGAGCTGAAGGTTACCAGATTAGATAAAAGTTTATGAAAATTATTTTTAAAAAGTTTTTAAAAGAAAGCATTTTCAAAAAAAAATCTGTTTTGAAAAACATATTCCCCAAAGCCATAGGAAGTATCTCTCAATTCTCCACTTGATTCCTTTTTTCTCTTTTTCTCTGGGGAGCCGATTCTTCCCGAAAGGTGTCCCCATTCCGGCATGATGCCATAGGTATGTTTAAACTGCGGCACATATCGAAGGGCAATGAAGTGCCTAACCTCCATCTGAAGCTGCAGTAGTATCACCTATGGCTAATTTTATTGAGCTTCGTAAAGATTTCCGTGCGATGAAGGCAACTTTCAAGAAACTTGTTAGCTTGTTACACAAATATTGTAAAAAGGAGAATAAGGGAGTTATGGCTAAGGAGTACAGCCCAAGGATGAGAAAAATGATGGCCCGGGAAGGGAACATAGATAAATTTCAAATAAATCTGAAAAGGAAGAAGTTAAGGTTGAGGAAACTCAAAATAAAAAGGTATGGGCCAACAAAAGGGCAGCAACAACAACAGAAGAAGGGCGGAAAGAATGACAAGGCCATGGTAAGAGGAAGTGCCATAGTTGCGGGCGAGAGGGTCACTTGGCCCAGGACTGCGGGAAAAAGGAAGAATACTTGCTTCGTTTGTGAAGGGGTTGGACACATTTTTAGGGAGTGCCCAAGGAAGCGACGGCAAGGTCAAAGGACAGGAACCTTTGGAAGGCAAGTGAATGCTCTCACGGCTAATGCGCTAGATAAAGGTAGGAAAGTTTCCATGGAAGGTTTCATTTCTTTTTTCAGTCATCCTATTAGAACACTTTTTGATTCGGGTGCCACACATTCATTTATATCAAGTTCTATAGTTGAATCTCTGCACTTGATTACTAGTATGGTAGTAGATCCCGAAGTTGTTTCAAACCCCATTAGTGGTCGTCTCATTTATCGATGATTTGTCGGGGTTTGAAAATATCTATGTTAGGCGTCGAGTTTGAATGCGACGTGTATGTGCTCAGGTTTATGGGCTATGGGTTGATTCTAGGAATGGATTGGCTTACCACGTATGGTGTCATTCTGGATTGTGAGAAGAGGGTTGTTAGGCTTCTGACTTGTCATGGGAGAACCCTTGAGATTTTGTGTGACCCACAAGGGTTGGTTATGCTTAGTTTCCTAGAGTCTCTTGATGCATCTATCGACAATCTGTAATCTGTTCCAGTAGTCCGGTATTTTTCCGATGTTTTTGATGATGTTTTGGGTTTACCTCCAAGGCGCGAGATTGACTTTCGCATATATCTGGTGGACAATGCAAAGCCAGTTGCATTAGCAGTGCGCCACATCGCTCCAAGGGAAAGGATGGAGCTGAGTAAGCAAGTAGGGGAGCTACTTGAGAAAGGGTTTATCAGACGAAGCATAGCTGAATGGGGTGCTCCAATAGTATTCGCAACTAAGGCGGATGGTTCGCTTCGTTTGTGTGTTGATTATAGGGAGCTGAATAAACTCACTAAGAAGAATAGGCACACGCTTTCGAGGATTGATGATTTATTCGATCATCTTGTTGGTGCCTCAGTATTTTCCCAGTTAGACTTGGCCACGGGGTTCCATCAGTTGAGGTTGGCTGAGGACGGCATAGATAAGACTGCCTTTAGGACTCCAGACGGTTTCTTTGAATGGCTAGTTATGCCTTTTGGGCTGACGAATGCACCCTCCTATTTTGTCGATCTGATGAGTAGGGTGTTTCGGGAGTTCCTAAATAAATTTGTTGTAGTCTTTGTCGATGATATTTTTATCTTCTCCGAAAGCGAAGAAGAGCATGCCTAACATTTGAGAGAAGTTTTGAAAACTCTCCGTGACCATCAGCTTAAAGCAAAATTCTCCAAATACTATTTTTGAAGAAATGAGGTGAGATTCTCAGGGCATGTGGTCTCCAAAGAAGGGATAGTTGTAGATCCCGCGAAGGTGGTTGCAGTGCAACATTGGTATGTTCCTAAAAATGCAACCGAGGTGAGAAGCTTTCTTGGGTTAGCAAGTTACTATAGGAAGTTCATTAAGGACTTCGCAAAGATATCAGCCCCACTCCCCAGGCTGACAAAGAAGAACTTGGCATTCTCATGGGATATAGACTGTGACGTTGCTTTCCAACGACTGAAGAGGGCTCTGACAACAGCCTCAGTCTTGACTGTACCTGACGGGAATAAAGTGTTTACCGTTTACACTGATGCATGCGGTACAGGCATTGGTGCGGTTCTAATGCAAGAAGGGAAAGTAGTGTGTTATGCGGGTAGGCAGCTGAGAGTTCATGAAAAGAACTGCCCCACCCGTGATCTAGAGCTAGCTGACATAGTGTTTGCATTAAAGACGTAGTGTCATTATTTTCTTGGAGAGAAGTTCGAGTTATACACCAATCATAAATCTCTCAAGTATCTATTCTTGCAGAAGGATCTCAACTTAAGGCAACGACGGTGGATGGAGTTTCTAGCTTCTTATGATTTTGAGATTTCTTATACCCCTGGCAAGGGTAATGTGGTGGCAGACGCACTAAGTAGGCAGAGGGTAGCCCTGAGTCCTCTGTTTGTGGAAAGAAAGAACTTGGAGTTCATATCAGCTTTTGATTTTAGACCCTCCATCGAGATTTTGCCTGATTTGTTTGCATCCTTGGAGATACAACCGACTCTTGTGGACCAGATAGGAGCTTCGCAATAAGGTGACCCATATATTCTTGACATCATGGATAAGCTCGGAAGAGGGGAGACTTCTAGTCACCTCAGCAGATATGCCATAGATGAAAAGGAGTGGTTGCGATGAGATGGAAGGCTTTGTGTTCCTCAAACTGGAAGCTTGATAAAGGCAGTCATAGAAGAAGCCCACAATTCTAAGATGACCATTCATCCAGGCGGTGATAAGATGTACAGGGACATGAAGAGAGTTTTCTTTTGGGTTGGGATGAAGAAAGATGTGGCAAAATTTGTTTCTCAATGTTTAGTTTGCCAGCAAGTCAAAGCTGAGCAAAAGAAGCCCCGTGGTTTACTTCATCCTTTGGAGGTTCCACGGTGGAAATGGGAGAACGTCTCTTTGGATTTCATAGATGGTTTTCCTAGAACGAAGAAAGGCAACACTAGTATCTGGGTTGTGGTAGATAGACTCGCTAAGAGCGCTCACTTCATTCCAGTTAAGAGTAAGAGGACGGCAGCATGATTAGCGGCAATTTATGTTCGAGAGATAGTTCGTCTTTATGGAGTTCCTTCCAGCATCGTGAGCGATCGTGACCTCATATTTACCAGCAAATTTTAGAGGAGCTTGCAAGAAGCATTAGGTACACAGTTGCGTTTGAGCAATGCTTATCATCCTCAGACTGATTGGCAAACGGAGCGGGTGAATAGAATTCTAAAAGATCTTTTAAGGATGTGTATCCTAGACTTCGGAGGGACTTGGGAAGTGCATATTCCTTTAGTAGAGTTTGCCTATAACAACAACTATCAGGCCAGCATCGACATGGAACCCTTCGAAGCATTGTACGGACGATCCTGTAGATTACCAACTTGTTGGTGGGAATCTATAGAAAGATTATTACTTGGACCAGATATGGTTAGAGAAACGTCCGAAAAGATTAACCTTATTCGACGGCGGATGAAGACAGCTTAAGATAAGCAGAAATCCTATGCAAATAAGAGAAGGACCGACCTCGAATTTGAAGTAGGAGACTTGGTTTTTATCAAAGTTTCACCTTTGAGGAATGTGGTTCGCTTTGGATCGGTAGGGAAGTTGACACCTAGGTTTGTGGGACCATTTCCCATAACCGAGAGGATTGGCGAAATGGCCTACAAAGTAAAGCTTCTTAAAAATCTATCTGGTGTTCATGATGTTTTCCATGTTTCTCATATGCGGAAGTGCTTGCATGACACCGCGGAAGTTGTTGAGTTGAGTATATTGGAAGAGGTAGAAGTGTAATGGGAGGCGACAGTCAGGCGAGTCCCTAACCGTATTCTGGGATCATAAGTTAAGAAACTACACAATAAAGAGATCAAGTTGCTAAAGGTTCAATGGGGAGATAACCCAGAGGATGCGACTTGGGAGACCGAAGACAAGATTCGTGCTTCGTACCCCTTTCTTTTTGAGGGTATGATCTTAAATCCTTTTCCCAAAGCTTTATCAGTACTTGCTTCTATCATCTGAGTATATCCTATCGATTGGATCTTTGACTTTTAGGTAGGAAATCCCATGATTGTAAACATGTGTTTGAGACATGTTATGTTGATGGATGCAAGTGGATGCAAGTGTTTGTTAGTGGTTGCCTTTGGATGTATATACACACACATTAGGCACTAGATCGGCTCAATCACTCTCATACTGCATATGGATGTGTGTGCATTTTCTTTTCTTTTATGGATTGAAATGGATGAACTAGCATATGGATGTTGCATTTTGATGAATGAGTGTGCACACATGTAGAGCTTATATGTTATAATAGGCTTATTTGCATACATATTGGATTCATGGTACTAACATACATTGCATTAAGGAGGTCAACTGAATCAGTAGACCGCCTGATTTTCGCATTAATATTGGAACATATACACACACCTTTGCATATACTCATATAAGCATAAGAAATCTTTAAGGACAATGGATGCCTATTTGGTGGATGAGTAGATGGATGATGGATGGTAGGATACATTCTTTTCAACTTGAAGATTTCGGGGACGAATCCTTTGAGTAGGGGAGAATGTAACACCCCGAAATTTTAACAACATTAAAGTGGATAAATTAAAGATTAATTAATTTAATATTCAGAATTAAGGGAAACAGACTGCGCCATTGCGTCCGTCTCGAAATTCTGGTCAAGATAGACAACTGATTTGCATAAAACGGATAACGTATGAAGAAGTTATGGACGATAGAAGTTTGGCAGAAAAAGAAAAAATTCCAAGCGCACTTGACAAATGCGCCCATGTATTTTTACACTGGCGCACCTGTAAAGTGCGCCCAAAATAGTTTTTTTGGGTATTCGGGCCTTTGCCCAAGTGGGAGGCGACCCACGACCCGATTTACCCTAGGGGTTATGTGGCAGTTGGTTCCAGAGCGTTCTGCAACTATAAAAACATAGCTATTTCACATATTTCTTCACTAGAAATAATGGCGGCCAAACTATGCTGGATTCTAAACTGAACTAGGGCCTCTCATCTTCTTCTAAAGCATATCAAATTCTGAGATTCAAGCACAGACTCAACACCTTTTCTATCATCTTGGCAATCCAATCACAGTGAGTTCTAGTTGCTTTTAGATTTAGATAAATAAAAGTGAATTATGAAATACTGTGATTTGGATACGTTGTAAACCTTGAATCTATGTTATTCTTAGATCTTATGATAGATCTATTTCTCTAGATCCAATTCAATTGTGAATTGTTCTACTATGTTATTATTGTGGATCTTGGTTTGTAACCTTTATGATATGCTATGATGTGGATGTGTGTAGATCTATTTTATGTGATCTAAATTATCACCTTATGTTAACATGTTAGATCTATTTTATGTGATCTAAATTGTCACCTTACTTTATCATGTTAGATCTATTCCATGTGATCTAAATTGTCACATTATGTTATCATGTTAGATCTATTCTATGTGATCTAAATTGTCACCTTATGTTAGCATGTTAGATCTATTTTATGTGGTCTAAATTGTCACCATATGTTATCATATTAGATCTATTCTATGTTATCTAAATTGTCACCTTATGTTAACATGTTAGATCTATTTTATGTGATCTTGTCACCTTATGTTATCATGTTAGATCTATTCTATGTGATCTAAATTGTCACCTTATGTTAACATGTTAGATCTATTTTATGTGATCTAAATTGTCACCTTATGTTAACATGTTAGATCTATTTTATGTGGTCTAAATTATCACCTTATGTTATCATGTTAGATCTAAACCGATTGGACATCTAAATTGCTAATTTAGATATTGTGGCATCATAGTTCATTAAGTTTATGTCCACCTTGTTATGATGACAATTTCATGTCCATGCTAGTATGTCTGTTCACCTTATTGTCATACAAGTTTATGCTTATGCCAAGATGATCATTTTAGTTATATTCCCATTATTTTCCCTATATCGTTTATGACAAGGCTATTGTCTAGCCTAGGCATGTTGCCAATTTTGTGAGGGCGCTAGTTAAGGAATGGGGGAAAAAGGGTTTAAAATGGCATAATTTGAATATGAACATTTATGGACATGTAATTCAAATTATTGGGTAAAATAGGTATTTACACCTATAAAAGGAAAGGATTAATTAATTAAAAATGGAATGTCTAGTAATTACAATAAGGAATTGTAATTGTACTTATGACACGAGGTTAGGTTGCATTAGTGGTGGAAGTCTGCCTGGACCCGACCGGCATATCTGGCAGCAACTAATGGTGAACCTAATGTGGGAGGTCTAAGTACGTAAATACGAATCGGGATATGACACGAGGTTAGGCCCAACTGTGGAATAAGTATGCCCGGACCCGACCGACATATCCAGCATCCACATGTTGTAGGCCTAATGTGGGAGGTCTGGCCCATTATGAAACTATAAATGGACATGGTAAAGAATTGGACTACTTAACCTAGGTTAATACATAGAGATTGTATGAACTTAAATTTAAGTTGGGGGTTAAGTAAACATGGTTGAGCGGTGGGTTAAGTGAATCTGAAGAGGGAATAGGTAATAGGCCCACAAACTTAACCCGTTAAGATTATGTAATTAAGACACCTAGTGGTATACATAATCGGTGGAAATAATAAAGTTATGTAATTAAAGACACCTTTTAGGGTAAACATAACTTGTAGAAGTGATAGGGTTATGCAATCAAAGACACCTATAGGTAAGCATACCCGGTTGGAAGATTAAGGGTTATGTATTAAAGACACTTGTAGGTAAGCATAACCGATAGAAATAAATAAGACTGTGTAATTAAAGACACCTAGCGGTATACATAGTCAGTGAAAACGTAGTGGGGGATACAAGACAAACGGGAGATCTTGTATCATATTGTGTGGGACCCATTTCAGTCAGTAACCCGAAGTAGGTATCAAACAAAGGACTCCGTACTAAGCGGAGAAGGGGCACACTTACTGACTGATTGTAAGAGATCCAAACGTGGAGGGCGGTGTGGGCGGCGCAAACCGACCGGGCCATGTGCGTGCATGAGCCGGGCAGAAGGGGATAAGACGACCGTGACACCTGTAGATATGGTTGTGCACATTATTACGACGAGGGGTTGTCACTTTAGGAAGTGATACCTCCTACTGTAGGGCCAACACAAGGTATCTACGAGGGTTAGGTAGCTGATCGATCAGGGTAGTAATTAGGATACATTTGGACGTATACCTAAGTTTACCATCATATAATTGAAGGGATCATCTCTTTCAGGATATACTAGCAATGGTGCAGAGTAATCATTAGTGAGGCATGTACATCTTATCTTGCTTACCTTGTCACACCTGTCATTTGTGTAGTGATCTCTCTCTTATCCACTTTATATGCCTATCATGTTACTTTTATTTATCTACTAGCTAAAAGTAACTAGACTCGCCAGACTTCATGTTTAACCCTTTTTGTTTCTCCTTCCTAAAGTGGTCATCTTATGTACTCTGAAGTATGGCTCAAGTTCTTGTCTCCACTATGGCTTAACTCTTTCAATTGGGGAATTATGTTTTTATATTCTTATGTACTCTGATGATGCAATACAAAAGTTATTTTATTGTAATGGTTTTTGTGACTTATGGTATTGTGGACCACGGTATTTTATTTATGTTGAAATAAAAATTTAAATTTCCGCTGCTATCTTATTTATATCTGTCTTTAATTATTCTGTGTCTGATTACCTATAATGCTTCACGGAACTTAATGCATTCCCTTAGCGAGTGACAATAATGGACGTGGGGTGTCACAGTATCTTCAGAGGGGAATACACTGGGTTCAACAAGAACGTCTTACAACCCGGCCACACATGACCGTCCACTCATTTCGCTTGAGTGTATCGAATGTATATCACCAACGGTTGGGATCAACAACCATTTCCCGAAAGGGACAGCATCGATAGATTAAAGAAGCAAAAGGAATTCTCTAGATAGGTGATTATATACTTTAATGGGAGCAACCCACACAGCCATGCTGCCTGCTGGATTTTTGTCATTTCACGGTTGATGAGGCTTGATATTTTAAATCTTCTGGGACATTTAGCCACCATTCACTTTGAATGCCACATTGTCAGATCCGTCAAATCACTAATTAATGTCCTCCAAAATACACTGGAGACGTTTGAAGAAATCAATGTATGTGGCCATCTGGAATTACTTTGTCAGACACTCATCTATACAAGTCATCCAGGAACAGGATGAACCGAAAGCACTCTTCTACCGCAACCGAAGGATTTTAGCGAGAAGTCCTTGCAATCCGCAAAATCTCAACCACGACCGAATCACAATTTAAAATCCTCTAGCAGCTAGCTAGAGAAATTCGATAGCAATCCTTCCGCTTATGAAGATCCACGATCTTCAGTGCTCCATCTCGACCATCTTCTGGTATTTTCAACGTTTACGCATTTGCTGGTCGGAATGGTTTTCAAATATAAATTCGATCCTGGACTTTCCGTACCAATAATCCACTTGGCCAGATTTTGATAGTCAGTGATTTAACTATCAAAATAAACAACCATCATCCATAGAAAAATAAAGTGGATTCATTGGTTCAATATACAACATCACTTGGCCATTTAATTAACCAGTTGTTAATTTAAAACTTCAAAATCTTAACTCTTTCAATATTTGGGGGAAAACGTTTCCATTACTTACTCAACTTCCATTTCACTTATGCTTAACTAACTTCCCACTGTAAATTGGAAAGTGAATAAATCTCTAAGTATACAACCTCGAAGGCCGAAACCAACATCAGAATGATACCTCGAAATTTACTCAACTCAACCAACGTACAACCAGTTACCTTTCAGTTTCCTTTATGACTATTTTCATTTGAACTTGTTTACTTTCAAACATTATTCGCTTTAAAAGTTACTATTATTCCTTTTACAAAAATCTGGGGTTGATATGTAAAAACAACTTGATTCCATTTGAAAACACTATTATAAGTTCAATACCTGTCTCCTGAGTCACTTTATGAATTCATATTCACACTACACTTTAAAGATCTCGTTTACATGTCAACTCCTCGTCAATTGTTTAATATCCTTTACACCAAATAATTTACTTCATTATCAACAATATTAGGGTCACATCCCTAAAACATTTCATAATAGAGCGCACATCCCTCCCTTTTTGTACATAAGTTTCTGCCCCCTTTTTTTGTTC
The DNA here is from genome assembly GCA_030737875.1 of Allium sativum. NCBI lineage: Eukaryota > Viridiplantae > Streptophyta > Magnoliopsida > Asparagales > Amaryllidaceae > Allium > Allium sativum. The sequence continues at coordinate 160,293,264 of CM060922.1, read as the reverse complement.
CGCCTCATGCATTTTGAAAGTTTCTCCACCTGCTGTTTTTCCTTTGCCTCCTCCATTTCCTATCAAAAAAAAGTGCGGCACTGCATAAAAAATATATTCTAAAACCATAAAATAATCCCAGAAGTCCATGCCAATCAAAAAAAAAACAACTATTGCCAATTGTTGCACACATGTTTGCAACTATTGCATAAAGAAAAATCAGCTAACGTTTTAGCCTACAGATATGTTGCACACATGTGTGCATGTTTTCTGGTTATTTACATAGTTGAATGCAAATAAAAATGAACTAATTTGGACTATTATGAATTATTGCATACTTCTATGCAAGAAATATGAAATACATGCATAAAAAAATGCAAATAAATCAAGGCGGATGGAAGAACTGGAATACATGCACATATGAATGCAACAAAATCGAATATGTGCATAATACTATACATTTAACTATAGTTTTTTTTGCTGTTTTTTTTCGTGTCTTTCAACTTTTTTTTGATTGATTTTTTGGTCGAGACCATGTTTTATTTTAATATTAAATGTCATTTTTTTGATGTATTTTTGAAAAATAGGGACCTAATTCATTATAAGTTTATGACCGGATGTGAGCCTAATTTTGAAACTTAATAGGGACCTGTAAAAAACGCACCCAAATAATTAATCTTTCTTAAAAGGTTATCTTAAAAATAATACTTAACTTCAATAATAATTAACAACCCAATATTAGTTTTTAATAATCAATCTTGGTCATCTCAAATTAACCATTTCCACTTAGTTATTTATTTTAAATTAATATATAGAATTAATTTAAATAATTTCATTCGATTTAATTAACAATGTAATTAAATGAAATAATCTCATTTAATTGTTCATTGAAAACAACTAATTCCACTCTTAACCATTTTGACAATCATTGCTCAGTTGCTTACGAAACTCATTAATCTACGAATCTCACTTTATATACTTGTTTATAATTAAAAGATAAAAATAATTATTTATTTCCTTTAGTAACTTCATTTAAAAATAATCTATATAAGATAGATTTCAAAATCTGTTTTTAGTTATAAAACAAATTTTATAACTTTATTTCTATTGATTTACCTGACGGTAGATCAATCTCCATAAAACAATTCATTTACAGGTCATCTGCCGATAATTACTCAAACAATATCACCCATTGGTTAATATCAAATAAGTGTTGAATTTGGTTTCAACGATCAACAATCAATCAGATTGATTAAATAGTTCATATAAATAAACAACCTATTTGAGGAATCCGGTTGAATTCCTCCAACCTGCCCTTCCCTGCATTAAAATGGGTTATCTCAATTTCAACATGATAATATATTTAATTTTATTCACCACGATAAACAGAAACAAACAATTTAACTAATAACAGCCAACAAACAATGTATAATGTAACACCCCACCACCGCCAGGGTGGCTCTTGCAAGCACTCTGACTTTGGAGGGGCGTTTGAATCAGGTAAACATGCATAATGATATATCAAGGCAGAACAAGAACATATGTATATACGTAAACAGAGTAAATAACATAGATAAAACAGCGGAAGATTTCAAACCATTTCAAAACAAGTCTGGTACAACATAATGTCAACTTTCCAAATACACAAGTCTAGATAAAAACAACATTACTGAAAAATTGAAATACATAAGTACTATCCCTAAAATAAGTGATAACCATAGCTAGCTTCATGTCAAGACCGTACATGAGCTAAAATCCCACAAGCAAGCGATCAGAAATCCAAGCTAAGCTCCAATATTCCCACCCTGAGAACCTTAGGGGGGTGGGTGGGGGGGGGGAAACGGAAGAAAAGAGGCGAAAGGAAAACAGGTCAGTCAAAAAGACTGAGTAAGCCCTACTACAATCAATGTAAACTGATAAAGTTAACTGACATGAGAAGCAGGGATGAACATAAGGATAACAACATACTAGCATGATGATTAACTAACAAGGTAGATAAAGGTGTCATCGCATAATCAGGTTTAAGGTTTTGCACCACAGGTGTACTAGCAAACTAACATGACTTGAATAAACAAGTATTGATCCCTTGGCCCAAGCTTTGGCCCAATAACATGAAGTGACCCTAATACGCGGTCCAACCAAACGGTCTAGTCGATCGGCTCCCTAAGCCTAACTCGTCACGTGTTGGTGTCCATACGGCCCAAACATAATTGTAGTCAGACTGTGTCGGGTCTCCCGTCGGGTGTATCAAGCCCTAGGGTGTCAACCCCTGGACACCATAATCATGCGTGCACAGTCTCGATCTACTGGTACCCGTGCATGTTTTCCCCGGCTTCGGACTATGTGCACGACCATGGTCCGCCCGGAACTACACCGGCGTACCACTCTGCCGTCGTTTTTGGTCACTTACCTCCAGTTCAGTAATTCGTGCCCCACACCCTAGCCTAGACCCTAGGGCCATAATGATACGAACTTGGGATTACTGCTGGAGTGGACCCCCATTGCTAGGATTTTCTAGTGGGTTAAGTACGGTTTAACCGTCTTGCTAATCATGGATTAACTTGGTTAAGTGTAACGATGAGTTCACGACTTAACCCTGATTAATCTACCAAGCCCAAATTGGTTAAGTATTAAGTGGACCATGACTTAACCCTAATCATGAGGCATTAATTAATTTAATGCGCCTTAACCTCTCACATTAGACCTTGTTGTGGTTACTAGTTAAGCCGGGCGGGTCCGGGTAGCTTTACACCACAACTTGGTCTAACCTCGGGTTCAAGGTACAACATGGCCAACTTCTCACATTGGGTCCTATTGTTTGTAGCAACTAGTTAAGCCGGTCGGTTCCGGGTAGGTTTACGCTACAAACTCAACCCAACCTCGAGTTGGTCACACTTATCTTTTCTAAGTGTCATGTCCATCATGTTTCCAAAACATGTTACAAGTTTTCAAGCAATCGGGTAGACCTAACTTAATAGGTAAATTCCCAATGGGTAGACCTAACTTAATAGGTAAATTCCCAATCTTATGTTTTATGTCTTTTAAGTTTACCCAACCCCAAACGCAGTCCCATCGCTTACATAGCGCATAAAGGATAGAAAGAGGGAACTTGGCATAATCATGACATAATGGTGTTGAAGCCACAAGTTCAACATGGTGGCATATGAAATGTACATGTGTCCATATACTTGCATATTACATTTTTAGGCCTCAAAAGCATGCATAAAACCAAACTTAGCATATTGGTGATACATGGTGATAAATGACATGTAGAAATGGCCATAAGTTCGCATTTAGCCTCACATGCAAGTTATCATAAGGGATATGATAACTTACATGTTGCCAAAATGCAACCTTTAGCATAAAGCTTGAAGCTTTATGTTCATATACTCAAGATATGCTTGCATAACATGATAACATGAGTAAAATGATTCACCCAAACTTGCATAACATACATGGCAAATTTGCATATCATAACATAGCAAACTTGCATAACATAACATGGCAAACTTGCATATAAACTTGCATATCATAACATGATAAACTTGCATATCATAACATGATTAACTTGCATAACATAGCATGGCAAACTTGCATATCACAACATGGAAAACTTGCATAACATAACTTGCATATCATATGACAAACTTGCATATCAAACTTGCATAACATAACATGATAGACTTGCATATTACACCATAGTAAACTTGCATAACATATCATGATAAACTTGCATATCATATCATAGCATACTTGCATAACATGATAAACTTGCATATCATATCATAATGATCAAACACAACTTGCATCATTCATTAACTTTAGAGTTTAAATATGAAAGTAGAAAAGGGCTTACAATACTTATGAAGGCACAAAAGATATGACAAAGCCCTTATGCAATCAAATAGACCCAAAATGCAAGCTCTAACATAAAAACCCTTGAGCCAAAATGATCAAAACTCTTTCTTTATGATGCAAATATAGAAACTTGACTTGAATGCAAGCTAATGATGCTCATACAAGCTTGAAAACACTTGTATGCATCGAAAATCTCATAGAAATTTATTTAGGAATTTTATGAAGAGAGTGGAGGCCATGAGAGGTAAAATTTTGCCATAGTTTAGTTGTATGAATGAATAATGATGATTTAGGGTTAGGTTAGGGCCTTATTTATAGAGATTAGGACTAGTTCTAGCCTTAGGATTAAACCCTAGTTCCAATCTCAACCCTTAAAACTGAATCTGGCCCCCAAACTCAACACAAACCCAAAATGGTGCACCAGGCAGAACTGCCCGGCTGGACCAAGTCGACAGCCAAGTCGACAGGGCTGTCGACTTGGGTCCAACCAAGTCGACTCCCAAGTCGACAGGGCTGTCGACTTGGGTGCTCTGGCGGGAATTTTCCCGCCTGGCCCAATCTGCCCTAATTTTCCAAATTCAAACTTGAATTTGAAATCTGTTTTTACTTTGAATTTTTTTGAAAACTTCGTTGGGCCTTAATCGGTCATACGGACTCCGATTTTCGAAAACTCGGACTCTATTTCACGTATTTTTCCGAGATGAACGCAATGGCATAGCCCGTTTCCCTTGATTCAGATTTTAGAATTAAATTCTGCCTCGATTTACGTTATAACAGGTTATTGAAAATACGGGTTGTTACATTCTCCCCTCCTTAAAGGATTTCGTCCCCGAAATCTTCAAGTTAGGAAGAACGTATTCTACCATCCAACATCCATCTACTCAAAACATCATCCACGAGCAATCATTGTCCTTACAAGATTCTAAATGTTGTATGAACATATGCAAAGGTGTGTGTATATGAACTTATCTAATGCAAATATCATCAATGCGAATTATGTTAGTGAAATGAATCCATATGTATGTCATTCCTAACAAAATGTATAACATCTATATGTGTGCACATAACATACATCCATATGCAACATCCATGTGATAACACAAAAATTTTCATCCATGAATAAGCGTAAACACTCATGCATATGCAATATGAGGAGTGTGTGAGCCGATCTAGTGCCTAATGTGTATAATGCATCCACGAGTAACCACTTGCAAACATCAAGCATAACATGTTTCAAACACATGTTTCATCCAAAGGGCTTCTACCTAAGGTTCTCAGGACAAGATTAACATGATAAACTAGATAATCAAGACAAACATGGATAACAAAAGATATGCTACAAAGAGATCGGGAAGATAAGCAGGATATACCTCTTTCGAATTTACAAGAAATCCCTTCCTAACCCAACCCATATTCTATAAAATCCCAAAAGGTTTAGTCAACCTAACGGACCCCTTCAAACCTTGACATGTATTACTAACCGATGAGTCATACCCCCTTATGGAGTTTTTCTCAAGCAACTCCTTGACTTGCTTTCTTAACTCTCATCTTGCGGGGCCATGTGCCTAACCGGCCACGAAACTATCTTGGCATTATCAACCAGATAAATGCGGAAATCAATCTCTCGCTTATGGGTAACCCCCCCCCCCCTTCACTCCACCCAAGATATCAGGATATTCTCGAACCACCCTCACCGATTAAAAACTATTGATAGACGAGTTGAGGGATTCAAGATAACACAACATGACGGGACTCGTAGGGTTACTAGAAATTTTTAGGGTATTACCGAGGCGAGTCATGAGCCTCTCTACCCTATGCTCAAAAATCAAGAATGGCTCCAAAACTGGACAACCCATCCATGCCCAAAAATCAACCCATACCCCATGAAACCGAGAATATAAGCATCACATGAGAACTCTACACTAAAGATAGAGATTTTCAAATCCACGTAGATAATAGACAAATGGGCGGAACCCCCAATTGGATTTGAAACACACACGGGATCATTAACTAGACTAGTACTTAGGTGCAAACTTTCAACTAGATCAGACGAGATAAACTATGCGATGCACCACAATCAAACAAGGTACGAACTAGAAAATCAGAAATGTAAACAAGACTTTCAACAGAAATACTACCTTGATCGGGAACTGGAGCGGCATTGAGAGCATGAACTTGCCCTCCCGAAGGTCCAGCACGCTGAGTCTGACCCTGGCCTTGCCCTTGCTTCTTCGGGCAATCCCTAGTGAAGTGTCCCATTTCTCCACAGTTAAAGCAAGTGCCCTTCCTTTTCCTGCAATCCTTGTTTAGATGAGTCGAGCTTCCACAAGTAAAGCACCTTTTTTCCTTCTTATCTTTAGACTTCTCCTCCTTCTTGTCACTCCTATTTTCTTCATTGAGTAGGGCCATATTCACCAAACTCTCAAAAGTTGCCCCTAAGGGTATATGAGTCATGGCTAAACCATGTAATGGCTCGTTTAATCCTAGAGCAAAGTATAGGGCCTTCTTCTGAGCTGTGTTAACCAAGTCTAAACCGACCCGAGCCAGTTGATTAAACTTATCCACGTATTCCCTAATGGTCATGTCCCCTTGCTTTAGTGATAGGAACCTTAGTCCAAACTTTCCCCGAAAGTCATCCCAAGTCTCAATTGGCCTAGTAGCGGTGGTGACCACCCACCAACGTGCAGCTTCTTCCTTTAGCAACCACACTGCCAATAAAACCTTCCTACGGTCCTCTACATCAAAGAAGGCAAAAAGATCTTCGGTTTCTTTCAACCAATTCCTTGCCTCTACATAAGTCTCGGTTCCAATAAAATTCTTGCAACCCATCGCCTTAAAGTCTTGGCAAATCTTTGCGAAGTCAACTTGAGGATGCTGAGGGGGAGGAGGAAGAGAAACCTCAGCGACAGGAGGAGGAGGAACATTAACTACCGGAGGAGGAGGAGGAGGAGGAACATCGGTGGGGCCGGCTTCGGTCGCCCTAGCCTCCAAAAGTCTCCTATACCAAACAGGTACGTGTACTCCCTCCGGAATAGCAAAGTTATCGGCCATACTGAAAACGAAGAAAAAGACAGATTCAGAATGGAGAAAAACGAAGGAATTTTGCTAATGGCTTTTTTTTTGGGAATAGCCTTTAAAATAAACTAGACTTTTCTTTGGAAAATACTTTATACTTGGTTTTGAAAATAGTTTTCCAAAAGTTTTCTAAAAACCTTTTTGTTCCTTCTCGTAAACCATATGCTCTGATACCAAATGTAACACCCCACCTCCGCCAGGGTGGCTCTTGCAAGCACCCTGACTTTGGAGGGGCGTTTGAATCAGGTAAACATGCATAATGATATATCAAGGCAGAACAAGAACATATGTATATATGTAAACAGAGTAAATAACATAGATAAAACAGCGGAAGATTTCAAACCATTTCAAAACAAGTCTGGTACAACATATTGTCAACTTTCCAAATACACAAGTCTAGATAAAAACAACATTACTGAAAAACTGAAATACATAAGTACTCTCCCCAAAATAAGTGATAACCATAGCTAGCTTCATGTCAAGACCGTACATGAGCTAAAATCCCACAAGCAAGCGATCAGAAATCCAAGCTAAGCTCCAATATTCCCACCCTGAGAACCTGGGGGGGGGGGGAAACGGAAGAAAAGAGGCGAAAGAAAACAGGTCAGTCAAAAAGACTGAGTAAGCCCTACTACAATCAATGTAAACTGATAAAGTTAACTGACATGAGAAGCAGGGATGAACATAAGGATAACAACATACTAGCATGATGATTAACTAACAAGGCAGATAAAGGTGTCATCGCATAATCAGGTTTAAGGTTTTGCACCACAGGTGTACTAGCAAACTAACATGACTTGAATAAACAAGTATTGATCCCTTGGCCCAAGCTTTGACCCAATAACATGAAGTGACCCTAATACGCGGTCCAACCAAACGGTCTAGTCGATCGGCTCCCTAAGCCTAACTCGTCACGTGTTGGTGTCCATACGGCCCAAACATAATTGTAGTCAGACTGTGCCGGGTCTCCCGTCGGGTGTATCAAGCCCTAGGGTGTCAACCCCTGGACACCATAATCATGCTTGCACAGTCTCGATCTACTGGTACCCGTGCATGTTTTCCCCGGCTTCGGACTATGTGCACGACCATGGTCCTCCCGGAACTACACCGGCGTACCACTCTGCCGTCGTTTTCGGTCACTTACCTCCAGTTCAGTAATTCGTGCCCCACACCCTAGCCTAGACCCTAGGGCCATAATGATACGAACTTGGGATTACTGCTGGAGTGGCCCCCATTGCTAGGATTTTCTAGTGGGTTAAGTACGGTTTAACCGTCTTGCTAATCATGGATTAACTTGGTTAAGTGTAACGATGAGTTCACGACTTAACCCTGATTAATCTACCAAGCCCAAATTGGTTAAGTATTAAGTGGACCATGACTTAACCCTAATCATGAGGCATTAATTAATTTAATGCGCCTTAACCTCTCACATTAGACCTTGTTGTGGTTATTAGTTAAGCCGGGCGGGTCCGGGTAGCTTTACACCACAACTTGGTCTAACCTCGGGTTCAAGGTACAACATGGCCAACTTCTCACATTGGGTCCTATTGTTTGTAGCAACTAGTTAAGCCGGTCGGTTCCGGGTAGGTTTACGCTACAAACTCAACCCAACCTCGAGTTGGTCACACTTATCTTTTCTAAGTGTCATGTCCATCATGTTTCCAAAACATGTTACAAGTTTTCAAGCAATCGGGTAGACCTAACTTAATAGGTAAATTCCCAATGGGTAGACCTAACTTAATAGGTAAATTCCCAATCTTATGTTTTATGTCTTTTAAGTTACCCAACCCCAAACGCAATCCCATCGCTTACATATCGCAATAGCTCATAAAGGATAGAAAGAGGGAACTTGGCATAATCATGACATAAAGGTGTTGAAGCCACAAGTTCAACATGGTGGCATATGAAATGTACATGTGTCCATATACCTGCATATTACATTTTTAGGCCTCAAAAGCATGCATAAAACCAAACTTAGCATATTGGTGATACATGGTGATAAATGACATGTAGAAATGGCCATAAGTTCGCATTTAGCCTCACATGCAAGTTATCATAAGGGATATGATAACTTACATGTTGCCAAAATGCAACCTTTAGCATAAAGCTTGAAGCTTTATGTTCATATACTCAAGATATGCTTGCATAACATGATAACATGAGTAAAATGATTCACCCAAACTTGCATAACATACATGGCAAACTTGTATATCATAACATAGCAAACTTGCATAACATAACATGGCAAACTTGCATATAAACTTGCATATCATAACATGATAAACTTGCATATCATAGCATGATTAACTTGCGTAACATAGCATGGCAAACTTGCATATCACAACATGGCAAACTTGCATAACATAACTTGCATATCATATGACAAACTTGCATATCAAACTTGCATAACATAACATGATAGACTTGCATATTACATCATAGTAAACTTGCATAACATATCATGATAAACTTGCATATCATATCATAGCATACTTGCATAACATGATAAACTTGCATATCATATCATAATGATCAAACACAACTTGCATCATTCATTAACTTTAGAGTTTAAATATGAAAGTAGAAAAGGGCTTACAATACTTATGAAGGCACAAAAGATATGACAAAGCCCTTATGCAATCAAATAGACCCAAAATGCAAGCTCTAACATAAAAACCCTTGAGCCAAAATGATCAAAACTCTTTCTTTATGATGCAAATATAGAAACTTGACTTGAATGTAAGCTAATGATGCTCATACAAGCTTGAAAACACTTGTATGCATGGAAAATCTCATAGAAATTTATTTAGGAATTTTATGAAGAGAGTGGAGGCCATGAGAGGTAAAATTTTGCCATAGTTTAGTTGTATGAATGAATAATGATGATTTAGGGTTAGGTTAGGGCCTTATTTATAGAGATTAGGACTAGTTCTAGCCTTAGGATTAAACCCTAGTTCCAATCTCAGCCCTTAAAACCGAATCTGGCCCCCAAACTCAACACAAACCCAAAATGGTGCACCAGGCAGAACTGCCCGGCTGGACCAAGTCGACAGCCAAGTCGACAGGGCTGTCGACTTGGGTCCAACCAAGTCGACTCCCAAGTCGACAGGGCTGTCGACTTGGGTGCTCTGGCGGGAATTTTCCCGCCTGGCCCAATCTGCCCTAATTTTCCAAATTCAAACTTGAATTTGAAATCTGTTTTTACTTTGAATTTTTCTGAAAACTTCGTTGGGCCTTAATCGGTCATACGGACTCCGATTTTCGAAAACTCGGACTCTATTTCGTGTATTTTTCCGAGACGAACGCAATGGCATAGCCCGTTTCCCTTGATTCAGATATTAGAATTAAATTCTGCCTCGATTTACGTTATAACAGGTTATTGAAAATACGGGTTGTTACATATAACGTCCATTCAAACATTAATTTTTTTATTAAATACATTTATATTATTATAAATGTAACCAAAACGGTAAGTTATCTCGTTTGGAATATGATCGTTAAAATAACGATTAAATCCGATTAAATTAAATAAACGCTTAATTTAATCCGTGAATATTAAAATAATCAGCACACATGTAAACAGTCATCCAATTATCAATCATTAGCAAATATTGCACATAAAATGAAACACCCCACCTTCGTTAGGGTCACTCTCAAAGGGAATGCCCTAATTTTGGTGGAGGTTTATAAGTATAAGTCACAGATATACAAGACAGATATAATAACACATATTTTTGAACAGCGGAAAACAACAACTTTTATTTCTTCAAAATACGTGTTACACAAACCATGCCATAATACTTCCCAAAATCATAACTGTCTTGATTACATTATTTAAAGAAGCATGAAGAAAACATAAATAAACTGCAAAAGTCCCCTAATTGTTGTCCAAAGCCATAGTCCAAAACGGAAAAGATCCAAGCAATACATTCTTTCTCTTCAAGCTGGATGTGAAAACTGATCAAGCTGCGGTATTCCCTCCCTGAGAACCTGGGGGGAGAAACGAAAGAAAAAGAGGCGAAAGGAAAAGGGTCAGTCATAAAGACTGAGTAAGTTCTAGTGACTTTCAGTGTAGAAACGGTTAAAACAACCTGTCATGTATGAACTGGAATTAAACTTAAGAATGGTGTCAAGGTAAACAAGATAGACTAAGGTGATCAGGATAAGTCAAGACAAGTCAAGTAAAGCATCACATGTTCGAGATTCGTTGCATCAACTGTACTAGTATACTAAGCCTATATCACAAGTTAATCACGAAATAAATCCCACGGCCCAATATCATGAAATGACCTTGAAACGGGGTCTGACCCAAGTACGGGGTCCTACGGAGCGATTATCTAGTCGATCGGCTCCCTACAAGTTCTAGCTCGTCAAGTGTCCGTGTCATACGGCTAATCACGAATGTAGTCACCTGTGCTGGGTCCACCTTCGGGTGTATCAGCCCTAGGGTGTCAACCCCTGACACAATTCAAGATGCACAGATAAATCTACGGATACCCAGTATCTGCCCCGGATACGTGCACGATCGTAGTCCGCCGAACCTACACTGGCGTACCCTACTGCCGTCGTTCACCTCTTACAATCAGCCCAGTAATCGTGCCCCCACCCGGCCTAGCCCCATGGTACCTTGATACTTCTAGAGGGTTACTGCTGAAAGGGGTCGTGTCTAGGGTTTCGCCTAATAGATTAGGTCATGTAATTCGTGACCTAACCTGCCTAACAGATTAAGTCATGTAATTCGTGACTCAATCCTTTTCTAGTCTAGTCATGTCAAGATGGTTAAGTATGTCATTTCAGTTCATGACTTAACCCGCCTACGTGTCATGTCAAGTTGGCTAAGTGTTGTCGTTTTCAAGTTCATGACTTAGCCCTACAAACCGTGTTCAAGTTGGTTAAGTTGTCTTTTCTTGTTCATGAATTAACCCTAATTGGCATTAATTGATTCGTTAATGCACCGAACCTCTCACATTGGATCCTATTGTTCGTAACCACTGGATTTGCCGGGCGGTTCCGGGCAGGTTTACGCTACGAACTCAACCCAACCTCGGGTTTCAAGCGCGATGTGACCATCTACCCACATTGGATCCTATTGTTTGTAGCAACTGGATTTGCCGGGCGGTTCCGGGCAGATTTACACTACAAACTCAACCCAACCTCGAGTTGGCCACTTTCTTGTTTTCTAAAGTCATGCCAATGTTCTTATCAGATTTTACGATATTTCCATAGCATGTTCATATGTCAATTTCGTGCCCAACTAAGGCATGTTTTAAGGTCAAGTTATGGCATGTTCAAGTCAAGTTTTCGTGCCATATTTCATGTTCTACTTATGCCAAATTTCACAGTTTATGCTTATAATTAATTCAAGTTTTGCCTATTCTACCCAATCGTATCCCCAACGTATATAAACGCACTTCGTTCACAAGCATAAACAATTCAAGAGATAAAGGGGAATAACACCAAACATGTGATAGGCATATGTGACAATTCCAACACCACTTGCATAATAAACAGGCTATAACATATCACATGGTTTCAATACTAGTATGATGATAACTTGGCATAGTAATGATTCCAACTTAATTTAACATGATGATTTCAACTTTACATCATAGGCATAATAATCATTGCGGGCATAATAATAATTTTATTATAAACATGAAACATTAAAGGCATAGAAATCCTAATAGGCATAGTGGATTCCAATTTAGCATTTTTAACATAATAACTCTCATAGACATAACGATTCCAATTTATAATAATGATTCTCATCTAACATTATAAACATAATGGTTCCAACTTAGCATTTTTTAACATAATGATTCTCAACTAACATTATAGACATAATGATCCCAATTTAGCGTTTTTAACATAATGATTCTCAACTAACATTATAAACATAATGGTTCCAATTTAGCATTTTTAACATAATGATTCTCAACTAACATTATAGACATAATGATTCCAATTTAGCATTTTTAACATAATAATTCTCATAGACATAATGATTCCAATTTAGCGTTTTTAACATATCTAACATTATAAACATAATAATTCCAACTTTTCATCATAACTTAGCAATACCCAATTTTTCATTAATCATGATGGGTATATTTACATTACAGGCATAATTCCATCAATAGTCATAGCCATGGTTTAATTAGTACCATAGGCATGGTTTAATCAACATAAAGATTTCAATAAACATAGCGATTCCATGGACATGTATTAGTCCAACTTGCCAAACAATTAAGCCCAAGTGATTCATAACAACATCAAAATCATGACAAGTTTAACTTGCAACGTTGCCATAGCAATATCCCCAAATTATAATTCAAAGATAAACAATATAAACAATGGATTAACAATAATTCCTAAATCCGGTTTCAATTCATGGCATGTCCATATTGTTTTAGCGTTTTTGCCTAAAAAGTAACATAGAACTTACAATATGAAACAAATAATCCAAATAAAAATCCCAAATCAATTAGTCCCAAATTCGTTGTCTAAAGCGTCGTAGTTGTTGTAGCTTCTAGTTGTAGCCTTCAAGAATCGTCCTCTATCTTCTATAATTTTATTCTTTATATTTTTAATTCAGAGCTCTAGGTTTAATGGCGGCGGCCTGAGGCTAAAATGAAATAGTATGATTTAGGCTAGGTCTTAGGTCCTTTTTATAATGTTTGTGAGTTGTTTTAGACCGTCGATGGAGCTTGATTCAATAATAGCCGTTCGTTTGAAGGAGAGGCCAATCCGGAGCTGACACCTAGCCCTAGTGACAAGGCAAGGCTCAGAAAATCGACTAAACATAGACCAGGCCAGTTAGGGTGGGCTGGGTTCGACCTGGCTCTGGGGCCAGGTCGACAGCCCAGTCGACACCGTGTCGACTTGGCAGTCGACACGGGTGTCGACAGCCCTGTCGACCTCTAGCCCAGGTCGACTGCCAAGTCGACCTGGGTGCCTTAGGCGGGAATTTTCCCGCCCTGGCCAATTGGGCCCGATTTTGAATTTTAAACTTGTTTTTCTGAGCTGCTTTCGTCTGTTTGAATTTTAAACTGAATTCTGAAACTTCCGGGGGCCATATCTTGGTCATACGGACTCCGATTTTCGAAAACTCGGACTCTATTTCGCGTATTTTTCCGAGACGAACACAATGGCGTATCCCGTTTCCCTTAATTCTTTGATTTGAAATTAATTATACTTTAATTTGTGAATTTCACTGTTATAGAATACACGGGGTGTTACATTCTCCCCCACTTAAAAGGATTTCGTCTCCGAAATCTTCAAGTTTAGGAAAAATATATATCCTAACATCCAAACATCCATCTACTCATCCATCAAACACGAGTATCCATTGTCCTTAAGAGACTTCTAATGCTTTATGATCATATGCGAAGTGTGTGTATATGTTCCTTAGCTAATGCTAATGATCAGGCTTGATTGATCTTCTAAATGCAAAATATGTTTAGTGAAATGAATCCAATATGTATGCAAATTTTTCCTATTATAATTCATAATTTCTACATGAGTGCTCAAACATTCAATCATATGCAACAACCAAATGATAGCACAACCAAGTTTCCAAAGTAAACACTCATGCATATGCAACATGAAAATGTGTCTGAGCCGATCTAGTGCCTAATGTGTATTCATGCATCCACGAGTAACCACTTGCAACCATTTCGCAATCATAACATGTTTCAATTACATGTTTACATCCAAAAAGATTCTAACTATGGTTCTCAAGATAGGATCGAGGAGAGAAATAAGATAAAACAAAGCATCTAGAATAGGTTAACGATGCACCGCCAGAAGGTCCGGTCTGCTTCTCAGGGCAGTCTTTGCTGATGTGTCCAGTCTTCCCACAATGAAAACATTCACCTTGCTTTCTCTTCCTCTTTCTACAATCCTTGGCTTTGTGCCCTTCCGTACCACAGTAATTGCATTTCCTTTTATCACGTGAGTTGTTGTTCTTGCCTCCTTTCTCGGAGTCTACCTTCTTATTCTTAGAATCGTTGGGCTTGACCTCTTTCTTCCCTTGAGAGTTTTCTGCCTCTGTCTCCTTCTTGCCCTTATCTTCCTCGTTCAGCAATGCCATCTGCACCAACCTTTCGTACGTAGCTCCCATGGGTATATGGGTCATGGCCAAACTGTGTAATGGTTCATTCAACCCTTTGACAAAGCGGAGAGCCTTCTTATGCGGGGTGTTGACTAGGTCCAGTCCGAACCTAGCCAGCTCATCGAATTGATTAACATACTCTTTGAATGTCATATTCCCTTGCTTAAGAAATAAGAATTTTTCCAACTGCAAACTCCTTTCGGCTTCTGAGAGAAATTTAGCCTCAAACCTTGTCCTAAAGTCCTCCCATGTTTCCACTGGTCCTTCTGCATTAGTGACTTCCCACCAGTAGGAAGCCTCACCTTTTAGTAGCCACACTGCCAGTTGTACTTTTTGCCTATCTTCTACCTCAAAGATGACGAATAAGTCCTCGGTTTCCTTTAACCAATTCCTAGCTGCCACGAAGGACTCAGTTCCATGAAAGTCCTTTCCTCCCATAGCCTTAAAATCTTTACATATCTTAGCAAAAGTGTTTCCCCGTGGAGGAGGTGGAGGAAGAGGTGCTGCTGCAGCTGGATGATTTCCTACAGCTGGGGGAGGAGGAACGGTAGGACCTGGCTGGGTGGCCCTTGCTTCTAAGAATCGTCTAAACCAACCAGGTATTGGTACACCCTCTGGCAAGTTAAGTTCTTCGGACATGCTGAAACAAGAAGGATAGATTCAAAACGAAGGATAAGAGATAGTACCTATGGCTTTGGGGGTCTTTGCCTTTTTAAAATAAAATAATATTTTATCCTTTAAAAATGCTTCTTTAAATTTTCTTTTGAAAATAAATTTTCAAAACTTTTTATCTTATCTGGTAAACCTATGCTCTGATACCAAGTGAAACACCCCACCTCCGTTAGGGTCACTCTCAAAGGGAATGCCCTAATTTTGGTGGAGGTTTATAAGTATAAGTCATAGATATACAAGACAGATATAATAACACATATTTTTGAACAGCGGAAAACAACAACTTTTATTTCTTCAAAATACGTGTTACACAAACCATGCCATAATACTTCCCAAAATCATAACTGTCTTGATTACATTATTTAAAGAAGCATGAAGAAAACATAAATAAACTGCAAAAGTCCCCTAATTGCTGTCCAAAGCCATAGTCCAAAACAGAAAAGATCCAAGCAATACATTCTTTCTCTTCAAGCTGGATGTGAAAACTGATCAAGCTGCGGTATTCCCTCCCTGAGAACCTGGGGGGAGAAACGAAAGAAAAAGAGGCGAAAGGAAAAGGGTCAGTCATAAAGACTGAGTAAGTTCTAGTGACTTTCAGTGTAGAAACGGTTAAAACAACCTGTCATGTATGAACTGGAACTAAACTTAAGAATGGTGTCAAGGTAAACAAGATAGACTAAGGTGATCAGGATAAGTCAAGACAAGTCAAGTAAAGCATCACATGTTCGAGATTCGTTGCATCGACTGTACTAGTATACTAAGCCCATATCACAAGTTAATCACGAAATAAATCCCACGGCCCAATATCATGAAATGACCCTGAAACGGGGTCTGACCCAAGTACGGGGTCCTACGGAGCGATTATCTAGTCGATCGGCTCCCTACAAGTTCTAGCTCGTCAAGTGTCCGTGTCATACGGCTGATCACGAATGTAGTCACCTGTGCTGGGTCCACCTTCGGGTGTATCAGCCCTAGGGTATCAACCCCTGACACGATTCAAGATGCACAGATAAATCTACGGATACCCAGTGTCTGCCCCGGATACGTGCACGATCGTAGTCCGCCGAACCTACACCGGCGTACCCTACTGCCGTCGTTCACCTCTTACAATCAGCCCAGTAATCGTGCCCCCACCCGGCCTAGCCCCAGGGTACCTTGATATTTCTAGAGGGTTACTGCTGAAAGGGGTCGTGTCTAGGGTTTCGCCTAATAGATTAGGTCATGTAATTCGTGACCTAACCTGCCTAACAGATTAAGTCATGTAATTCGTGACTCAATCCTTTTCTAGTCTAGTCATGTCAAGATGGTTAAGTATGTCATTTCAGTTCACGACTTAACCCGCCTACGTGTCATGTCAAGTTGGCTAAGTGTTGTCGTTTTCAAGTTCATGACTTAGCCCTACAAACCGTGTTCAAGTTGGTTAAGTTGTCTTTTCATGTTCATGACTTAACCCTAATTGGCATTAATTGATTCGTTAATGCACCGAACCTCTCACATTGGATCCTATTGTTCGTAGCCACTGGATTTGCCGGGCGGTTCCGGGCAGGTTTACGCTACGAACTCAACCCAACCTCGGGTTTCAAGCGCGATGTGACCAACTACCCACATTGGATCCTATTGTTTGTAGCAACTGGATTTGCCGGGTGGTTCCAGGCAGATTTACACTACAAACTCAACCCAACCTCGAGTTGGCCACTTTCTTGTTTTCTAAAGTCATGCCCATGCTCTTATCAGATTTTACGATATTTCCATAGCATGTTCATATGTCAATTTCGTGCCCAACTAAGGCATGTTTTAAGGTCAAGTTATGGCATGTTCAAGTCAATTTTTCGTGCCATATTTCATGTTCTACTTATGCCAAATTTCACAGTTTATGCTTAAAATTAATTCAAGTTTTGCCTATTCTACCCAATCGTATCCCCAACGTATATAAACGCACTTCGTTCACAAGCATAAACAATTCAAGAGATAAAGGGGAATAACACCAAACATGTGATAGGCATATGTGACAATTCCAACATCACTTGCATAATAAACAGGCTATAACATATCACATGGTTTCAATACTAGTATGATGATAACTTGGCATAGTAATGATTCCAACTTAATTTAACATGATGATTTCAACTTTACATCATAGGCATAATAATCATTGCGGGCATAATAATAATTTTATTATAAACATGAAACATTAAAGGCATAGAAATCCTAATAGGCATAGTGGATTCCAATTTAGCATTTTTAACATAATAACTCTCATAGACATAATGATTCCAATTTATAATAATGATTCTCATCTAACATTATAAACATAATGGTTCCAACTTAGCATTTTTTGACATAATGATTCTCAACTAACATTATAGACATAATGATCCCAATTTAGCGTTTTTAACATAATGATTCTCGACTAACATTATAAACATAATGGTTCCAATTTAGCATTTTTAACATAATGATTCTCAACTAACATTATAGACATAATGATTCCAATTTAGCATTTTTAACATAATAATTCTCATAGACATAATGATTCCAATTTAGCGTTTTTAACATATCTAACATTATAAACATAATAATTCCAACTTTTCATCATAACTTAGCAATACCCAATTTTTCATTAATCATGATGGGTATATTAACATTACAGGCATAATTCCATCAATAGTCATAGCCATGGTTTAATTAGTACCATAGGCATGGTTTAATCAACATAAATATTTCAATAAACATAGCGATTCCATGGACATGTATTAGTCCAACTTGCCAAACAATTAAGCCCAAGTGATTCATAACAACATCAAAATCATGACAAGTTTAACTTGCAACGTTGCCATAGCAATATCCCCAATTTATAATTCAAAGATAAACAATATAAACAATGGATTAACAATAATTCCTAAATACGGTTTCAATTCATGGCATGTCCATATTGTTTTAGCGTTTTTGCCTAAAAAGTAACATAGAACTTACAATATGAAGCAAATAATCCAAATAAAAATCCCAAATCAATTAGTCCCAAATTCGTTGTCTAAAGCGTCGTAGTTTTTGTAGCTTCTAGTTGTAGCCTTCAAGAATCGTCCTCTATCTTCTATAATTTTATTCTTTATATTTTTAATTCAGAGCTCTAGGTTTAATGGCGGCGGCCTGAGGCTAAAATGAAATAGTATGATTTAGGCTAGGTCTTAGGTCCTTTTTATAATGTTTGTGAGTTGTTTTAGACCGTCGATGGAGCTTGATTCAATAATAGCCGTTCGTTTGAAGGAGAGGCCAATCCGGAGCTGACACCTAGCCCTAGTGACAAGGCAAGGCTCAGAAAATCGACTAAACATAGACCAGGCCAGCCAGGGTGGGCTGGGTTCGACCTGGCTCTGGGGCCAGGTCGACAGCCCAGTCGACACCGTGCCGACTTGGCAGTCGACACGGGTGTCGACAGCCCTGTCGACCACCAGCCCAGGTCGACTGCCAAGTCGACCTGGGTGCCTTAGGCGGGAATTTTCCTGCCCTGGCCAATTGGGCCCGATTTTGAATTTTAAACTTGTTTTTCTGAGCTGCTTTCGTCTGTTTGAATTTTAAACTGAATTCTGAAACTTCCGGGGGCCATATCTTGGTCATACGGACTCCGATTTTCGAAAACTCGGACTCTATTTCGCGTATTTTTCCGAGACGAACACAATGGCTTATCCCGTTTCCCTTAATTCTTTGATTTGAAATTAATTATACTTTAATTTGTGAATTTCACCGTTATAGAATACACGGGGTGTTACATAAAATAAAAACCCGGTTTATATAAAATGTAAACGGGGTAAACTGAGTGAGTTGAACTCACCTCGGGTTTCCATTTGATGTTAAAATGGTTCGATTCAATTAAATTAAACGTCCATTTAATTTAATTAAAAACCTCAGCTGTTGCCATCTACCATCAAATCAATTCCAAAATATCTTACTCTCCGATGCGGCTTCAACGCGACTGATTGGTCCAACTATGTGCGTGTACAAGAACGTTATACACACACCATACACATACGATTTGATTAAATTGATCAATACCTTCCTTAAACAATTAATTATTCCAAATTTTATGTTATATTAATCGGTCATAAAATAACATTGAACATGTTAAGATTAGATAGATGTAAGACTTAAGTTGTCATGTTATTAGGCATGTTACACTGTATACGAATATAAAGGACATGTTAACATCATCTCGTTTAGGCATGTTATACATTTCCCTAGACTATCGGTATATACAAGCGATAATATTCCATTAACCAAATATTTAATACGTTATTATTAGCTACATAAAAACCGTGATTTATGCCCATGCGAATTTAGTTAGGCATGTTGACTTACACCATATTTTCAACCATTCACTGTTTCTACCATGTTCAAACGTGCTAAAACAAAACTAGCAACATAAATGTTGCTTCGGTATATTAAATCAGCGATTTGATTTGCTAACTAAATGATTAGTAATGTTAAATTTATTTAGGCACAGTTATAACATTTACTCATTGCAACTGTTCATCCTCTTCTCACTGTATCATCTTTCTTCCTATTCTATGCAACTGATACCACCGCCACTTCATACACCTGTTCTACACACTCCCCTGCTCTGTTCTTCTTCCTGCTATTATAAACACCATCCGCATGTCTTCACTTACATCAATTCTTGTTTTTCCCAATGCAAACATTTCTTCCCTCACCTGACACTATTCCTTCATCTGTTTGAACGTGGATCTCCCAACATCGTGACCCCCACGCTGCACCGCATCCACCCATCGTCGTCTCAATGCCATCGCCACCCCTTCTCATTTCTTCATTCTTCCTTTTTTCCCTTCCTTCACTCGTGCTACTGTATATTAACTGAAGGACCCGCGTCACCGCTGTTAACGTTTGCTATACCCACCGCTTCACACCGTCTTCACCATGCACCATGCAGTACACACCACCGCATGCTCCCCTATACCCACATGTTTCTGCCCTAACTTCCCCTTACACTTCATCATGTTAAGCTCTTATATCCAAGCCCATCCACGTTTACAACGATCCTATTCTCCAGATCCCCACTGCACTGTTTTCTTCTCATCTCTGCCTGAACACAAGCCCTGTTAAGAACCTTCTCACCACGAAATAAATATATTCCCGTACCCATGCATTTGTTCTCAAAATCATTACTACCTTTTATTCAAAACAAACACTCGCGCATGCACTCCGACACCCAACAGTACCCACCACTTCTTTCTTATATACGATTGCTTTTGTTTTCTTTCTACTCAATGGGTATAGCAAATGGAAAAAGAAACCAAACGTGTATATATAGGAGAGCTAATTCTCGGATAAGAACAAGGTCTTTCAGTAGTTGTATAAGCTAGCTTGTCTACGTGAAACACGGCATAGGTAGGTCGGTTCGCTTGTATCTTGTTTGTGTGATATCTACAATGGAGAGGATACATTTAAATACATAGCTGATCTACTGTGTGCTTACTTTTGTTTGCGTTGATTTTTCTTGTTAGGGTAGGCTAAAGGTTATTTTAAGTTGAGAGTTGATAACTCAACGCAGGGTGAAAAGAAATGAGAGGGTAAGTTTCTTTCCAACGTAGGTTAGGCCAGTGAGATTTACAGAGCGTTTGTGAGAACCCGTTTCTTCCCCGTTAAGGAAATCCCGGATTACCTTGAGAACAAGACAAAACAGAACGCAGACGGAAGAACATTTCATTGTATATTACAACAATTCCATCAGATACAAGAATATATAGAGTATAATTGAATAAATTACATTCGATAAATATCAGAGATTACAATAGATTACATAGCAGCGGAAAAATAATACAAAGCACAACTGAAGGTGATACACGGATACAGAGCTTTCCGGATATCATTCCAGCTATAAACCAGGATCCTGTGAATATAAATTTGCAAAACCAAAACTACTAGCTGCCCGTGTGGAAAATAGGGGCACCCAGGGTTTAGGTTAAAAACAATAAACTCCAGGTCAGTCTTGTGACTGGTGTGAGAACTAAAACAGTTATTTAATTCAATTTTAAAAGAGAGTAATTCAAGGGACCACGCCGTATAACACGGAACGGGTTTTCTCCCAAGAATACCAGTGCATATAGATAAACAACGCAATGCTTTTTCGAAAAATGAAGCTATTATAAGACCCAGGTCCCATCACACAATGCAACGCAAGCCGGAGGATAGGGTTTTCCCTTATAATAGCCAAACATGCTTGGTATGTTTAAAACAAATCATTTGATACTATAATAAGTGTATAGTGTCAAAACAATTTCAATCATAAATATAAATCATAGACGGCATAGCATCCCATGCTACTATGTCGCCATACTAGGCTCTACAACTAAAGCCGAAATACTCGTATTGGAAATTGGATTTCCGTCATGAGTCGAGGCAAGGGGCAAGCTCCTCTCCGCGTTCGAGACACTCTAGCAAATGTCCCAGGGCTACGCACTCTGGGCAACCCCTGGATGCTTCAGGGCCGGTCCTCACTTACGTTAGAGGATTAGTATTCCTGAACACACGTTTCCCGGTCCTTACAGACCTATAATCGAGGCGCCTCATCCAACAACCACAAAGGTGAAAAGTATATCAATGTCAGGGCTGGTAAGTCACTAACACCACCAAAGCTAGAAAGAAACGTCGTGCTCTCCCTGCAGTCCGTATCCCGTTTTTAACTCATACCGAGGTGTGAGGCTCGCGAATTCACGTTATACACAAAGCCGCCACGTAGGCCGTGCTTTGATCATCAACCACAAGACTCTGCTTTTCAACAAAAGCCTTGATCATTGCATCTTAGCGTGCCACACGGGCAATTCATGCCATGCGACTGATGTCCATCGATATACAACCTCTGAGCTCGTACGTCTCAGAGAAGGGCGTTAAGCAAAAGAATAAATTCTCCGCCGCCAAACAGATGTATATTTAATAGAAATCAATCAACACAGAATAAAATCCAATGTCAGACACACAATCCATTTTCAAGTCCGTTCTGGGTCTGAACGAAACCGGAGGCACTTTCCTCGCATATCCATCCATCTCCAGGTACGTCTGGACGACCAC
Source organism: Allium sativum (assembly GCA_030737875.1). Classification (NCBI taxonomy): domain Eukaryota; kingdom Viridiplantae; phylum Streptophyta; class Magnoliopsida; order Asparagales; family Amaryllidaceae; genus Allium; species Allium sativum. The sequence continues at coordinate 160,270,487 of CM060922.1, read as the reverse complement.
CAACTATTTCCATCCTCTTGGGTGTACATCCCAATCAGGATCGTCAGTAATTATCCAAACGATGTGAAGACTTCCGGTCTTCGACCACCGTCATCATCTTCGACTTATCGTCGAATCGGTTATTCAGAATGGGTATAAACCCGGTCTTTCCGAACAACCCGCGTATATTAAAAACAAATGTTACACAAACACAACATATGCCTCATTCCAATTCAGAATATTCTTTTATTCACAAAATCACATTTTTAGGGAAAGGTTCCCATTAATTTTATCAAAGATAAATTCTTTCAAATTTATCCTTTAATCTTCCTTTGGATGTCGTTTCAAACCAAATTATGGTTTTTCCAACTAGCCGAGATTAGCGAACCACACCGAAGTAATTATTTATTTCCCAATCCCAACCTATTCATCCCATGAAGCAAAACTGGTAATACTCCACATCTAACACCACAATGTTGACTGTAAAATTAATTACCATTTCACGTTCAAATCTAATTAAAGATTTAACTATCGCTTTGGAGCAAAACTGGCGATACTCCATTCTCGCTCATTTCTAAATTTGATAATTTAGATTATAGATTTACATTTCAATCTAATTGCAGATTCGTTAAAACTCCTTTTACTGGGTTAAAGAACTAGGTGTTATTTAAAACACAGTTCACGACAAACCCAAATCACATTCTATTTATTATCGGGTTAAAGAACTAGTGTTATTTAAAACACCGTTCACGATAAACCCAATTCAAACCCAATCAAATATATTAGAAATCCCGATTATTTAAAACCCCTTTTTAAATCTAATTTATTTATTTAAAAACAAATCGGGTTTTAAATTTAGTTCAAACTAGTTCATTTTGATAAAAATCTATTTTTATCTTTTCAAATATGGAGTTTTTCATCCCAAATTTTCCCAAATCATTTCTTATGATTTTACACAAATTATTGATATTTTTAATAATTTTATCAAGGCCCGTACAGTCGATTTCCATCAACGGCCATCGAACTGCACTTACAGCGACCTTTTTCAAATTTGATTTGGACGTATCTCCAAATCCAACCGTTAGATTTTGAATTTCAAATATTCGTTAGAAATCTCTTTTCGATACGAACCCAACGGTTCCGGTTTTAGGAGAATCCGACGGTCGGATCTCCCGTAATGTCCGTTTGAAATAAATGGTCGAAATTCGCGAACTGCCGCGGCGCGGCGCGTTCTATTCAGGCCATTATATTATATATATAATATATATTTCGTTGATTCCTATTTAAAACGAATTTTATAAATAGTTTCTAAATTCGTTTCAAAATTCATTTCAACTTCCATTTCAATTCAAAGCAAAATTGAATTCTTCTTTATAAATTCGTTTTAAAATTCATTTCTATTCAATTCAAATTTCAATTCAATTTGAATTCGTTTCAATTCGCTTTCAATTCAATTTGAATTCGTTTTCTATTCAATTCGATTTCAAAGTCGTTTTCTATTCGATTCAATTCAAATTGGTTTTCTATTTGATTCAATTCAAATTGGTTTTCTATTCGACTTAAATCAAATTCGTTTTCTAATCCATTTGAATTCAAATTCGTTATCTATTCAATTCAATTCGAATTCGTTTTCTATTCAATTCAATTTGAATTCATTTCAATTTGTTTCCAATTAAATTCGTTTTCGTTTTCAATTCAATTCGAATTGGTTTTATATTCGATTCAATTTAAATTCGTTATATATTCAATTGAAATCAAATTCATTTTCCATTCAATTCGAATTCATTATATATTCAATTCATTTCGAAATCGTTTTCTATTCAATTCATTTCGAAATCGTTTTCAATTCATTTCATTTCGAAATCGTTTTCAATTCATTTCATTTCGAAATCGTTTTCAATTCATTTCATTTCGAAATCGTTTTCAATTCATTTCATTTCGAAATCGTTTTCAATTCATTTCATTTCGAAATCGTTTTCAATTCATTTCATTTCGAAATCGTTTTCTATTCAATTCATTTCGAAATCGTTTTCTATTCAATTCATTTCGAAATCGCTTTATATTCATTTCATTTCCAAATCGTTTTCTATTCATTTCATTTCGAAATCGTTTTCAATTCATTTCATTTCGAAATCGTTTTCAATTCATTTCATTTCGAAATCGTTTTCAATTCATTTCATTTCAAAATCGTTTTCTATTCAATTCATTTCGAAATCGCTTTATATGCATTTGATTTCAAAATCGTTTTCTATTCATTTCATTTCGAAATCGTTTTCAATTCATTTCATTTCAAAATCGTTTTCAATTCATTTCATTTCAAAATCGTTTTAAAATATGCGATTTCGAAATCACTTTTCAATATTCATTTTAAAATGAATAAAATCGATATAAACATCGTTCACGTCAAAATGGCGCATCTCTAATCAACACGGCTTCATATAATTCTATTTTCAAATATTCTATATAAAATATTTCTTTTTCAAATATTTCCTATTCAAATATTTCTATTTCAAATATATCGTTCAACATATGACTAATCTCAACGGATGAGTACAGTCAACACATGAACCTTTATTTTATATTAATAAAGATGTAAATTTTATTATTAAAATATTACGTTCAACACATGACTAATCTCAACAGATGAGTACAGTCAACACATGAACCTTTATTTTATATTAATAAAGATGTAAATTTTATTATTAAAATATTACGTTCAACACATGACTAATCTCAACAGATGAGTACAGTCAACACATTAACCTTTATTTTATATTATTCTTTATTTTCTAAATTGGAATGAGGCCCAATCAATCACCATATAATGTTAATTATATGGACTTTCATACATCACACGTATACAATAGCATTGAAAAATAATCAACCATCAACCAAAGTGCACTACACTGTATAAGCATCAAATATAAATATCTAACGCTTATAACAGCCTGTCAATCAATCGATCGACATATTTAATCAATCAGGATGAGTGAACTTCAAATTTCATCCCAACACCCGGTGGGGTTTGAAACAATCAAACACAGATTTTATTCGTGCAGTTGGGCGATGTGTAAAATTTATCGACCCAATCAATATCCGTCAAATCAGTGTACATAAACAAACCGTCCGGTTTGTAAATGAATATTTTATTTTATTCACTTCCACATTAAAAATTATATTTTTAACGATAAAATATTTTATTTCAACACATGAATTTCTATTCAGTTCATTTATTCAATGAAATAATATTTTTATTTTTCTAACATATTTTTAGATAATTTCGGCGGCATAACGGCACGATACTAGAAACGGGACGAGGCCTAGCCTTATCCCCGGTCTAGTGAAGGCCCACGCCATTCACACATCAATCAATCCATTCCATTTCACCAAACAATTCCAATTTCAACCAAATAATCTAACTAATTTTTGCAATCAAACAAACAAGTCCATGGTCTGTGGACGATTATGTCGGGTGCTACTAAGCACCGTCTGCATCCTAGTATATATATATATAACTAGAAAAAGAAATTGAAAGGTGAGAAATTCTCACCGATAGCTATCCAATACCACGACTCTTCGTTTAGAGAAATCTTCGCCATTCTCGCCTTTTTGTCGCTTTCGCCTTTATAAAAATATAGATTTCGCCTTTATAAAAATATAGATTTCGCCTTTATAAAAATATAGATTTCGCCTTTATAAAAATAAAGATTTCGCCTTTATAAAAATAAAGATTTCGCCTTTCTATAATATAAAAATTATATTTTTACTTCACTACTCATCTCAAAATATCGTCTTTTCATATCTAAAGATATCGTCTTTTCATATCTAAAAATATCGTCTTTTCATATCTAAAAATATCGTCTTTTCATATCTAAAAATATCGTATTTTCATATTTTTAAAAATCAAACTTTTCAAAGTTAAACATCAAATTCCTTCATAGTTTAAAAATCAAATCTTTTATAGTTTTAAAGATCTAATCTTTTCTAATTTAACTATATGGTAAAAATAATATTTTGATAACAGTGTTCGTATCGATAAAGATTATATTTTTTATCTCTTACATTAATAAAAATCATATTTTTATGCTCTACACTATATAAAAATTATATTTTTATACTTTCTATATAATAAAAATTATATTTTTTTATTTTGCTAATCTTTTTTTTCTTATTATAAAGGCCTAACCCTTTTATTTTTAAAATAAAATCAGTTTTGTATAACCAAATAAAAATCAATTTTTAACATAACAAAGAAAACCAGTTTTAACTTAAATGAATAAATAAAGTTATAAAAGCTCACCTAAAAGGCGCAGGGAAATGGAGAGTGACTTTCGGGTGTTCGGTGGAGGCTCGACTGGAGCAGTAGCAGCACAAAGAGGCTGCGCCTCTGACGCTTGAACGCCGGTGGTAGTTGTCAGCTTCAGACAAGATGAAGCGAACGACGATCAGGGCTTCGCGAGGGCCAGAGCACGCGGGTGATGGTGGAGCGACTGACTTAGGGTCTGGGTGGCGGAGGGGGAGTTGCTGTCGACCGGAGGGGAAGGAGGAGCAGGTGGCGCGGCGGACAGGGGCCCACGGCGTCGTGGATTGGGCTTGGGACGGTTCTGGAACGTCGAACTGAAGGAAAGAGGAAGGGAGAGAGGGCGAAGGCCGGGGAGGTGGTGCACCGGTCTGGCGATGGGCGGCAAGGCCAGCACGGCGGTGGCTCGCACGGTGGAGGAGGGGTGGGCGATTTCGAGATCCAATTTGAGGGAGTCGGGTTCTTTTTTTTTATAAATCGATTCTGAATCCAATGAAGAAAAAGGGGGGGGCAGGAGGATTTAAAGGGAAAGAGAGAGAGAGGAAGTGTTTTTATTTAATTTTTTAATTCAAAAAGTTGACTTTTACATACGACCTCTAAACGAGGCCCACCACCTGTCGTCCATAGCATTTTACCCCCATTCCGAACACAATGGGATATGTATCGTAGGTTGATTTGATCGTTTCGATCAGTTTCCGTTAAATTTACATTTAAATCATTATATTGAATTTTAAACGTACATTTCAAATTACCGGGGTCACATACTAACTCTAAAAATTCTCAAAAAATATTTTCTAGCTTCGTATTGACGATACAGTCCTAACAAAACTAGTTTCGCCGAATTCTGAGACCGTTTGAAAAATGGCCATTTTCCAGTCGATTAAAATCAACTAAAACTGGTCAAACGCGTTTTCCTTTGCCACGCTCACATATTGATTCGAAAAATTATAAAATTTAAAACCTAACAATAATTTGATATCACGGACCCAACAAAAGTGGTTTCGTCGAAATCCGAGGTCGTTTGCAAAATTTCCATTTTTAAGGGCCTGAATTCCATAGCGACTATTCAGAATTTTCAACTGGACATATCTTTTGATTCCCGCCATGAAATTTGATTTTTCGGATTCGTTGGAAAGATATCATCAATTAGATCCTAATTTTTTTGGTTTCACTAAAATCCGGATAGTTTTGCACCCGGTACATTCAATTGAAGTTTGAAATCGAATTATCGAACTACCGCGCCATTTTCAATTCTATTTATAATTATATATAATTATTTATATTCTAACGACGACGTATATAATATATATGTCGAATTCTATTCAAAATAAATTTCTCGTCGATATTATTTAAAATAATCTCTTTTAAATATTCAAAAATCGCTAAAATTGCCAAAATAAAAATTTTAAACTGGCCCAGAATTTCCGGGTTATTACAATCTCCCCCACTTAAAACTTTTCGTCCCCGAAAAGGAACAAAGTCGAAAGTGGTTTGATTAATCAACTCTACGTTCGATCTGGCTTCCATTCTCCAACTTTTCAGTTTTTGAGAATTTTCAAATTTTCAAAAATTTGGCTAACACCCTAAATTTTCGAAAAATTTCGCCATAACCTCCCCTGCACCGGGAGCCACGGGAAAGTCCCGAAATTGCCATATAGGCCTTCTGATCTCAAAAAGAAAAAGCCAAGCGGCTAGCCAATAGGCTCATAAAATCATCATCACCCAAACAAAACAGTAAATTATGTAGTAAACATGTACCTATTTGTCGAGCAAACAAATTTTATTCTCTGCTCTAGCCTCCTTGCTATGACCTGCTCAATGTAAGTATATGTATATGCAAGCAAATGCGACTAATTTTCAATAGAATTCAATATTTGGTTCAATTAGGCAAAATGGTTAAAAATTAGCAAACAACTAAACAAACAACACAAACATCAATCAATTAGAGAATTAGAGTTTTCAAATTCATAATTTTGGTACATATACAGAAAATCATGTTTTTGATGCCAATTCACAACAATTAAATCTATTTATATAAGTTTTGGTTCTCACACCAGTCTAATGGAAATATATAGATGTCACACCATCGAAACACGAACATAAATATTGATGATGCCATGGTCATTATCAACATCATTTCTGGGCGACTAGAATGTGATTCTATATCTATCCAGTATATTAAAACTTCGAATATACGTTCATGACGCGTATATGCAAAGTCTTTATATATTGGATTTTCCAAATTCAAAATAAATAATTATTCAAATACGTATAAAACGATTTAAATTTTCAAAACAAAATTGTTTTCATTTGAAAAGTATACTCTTCACACTCGTTCTAGGACACTACTGATCCCATCTCTAATGAGTCATTCTAATTGGATATTACTAATCCAATATCTGATGAATTCTTTCGTATGGTTCTAATGTGTCTTGTTCTCGAGCTCTGTAAACCAAAGCTCTGATAATAAATGTGAGAACCCGTTTCTTCCCCGTTAAGGAAAGCCCGGATTACCTTGAGAACAAGACAAAACAGAACGCAGACGGAAGAACATTTCATTGTATATTACAACAATTCCATCAGATACAAGAATATACAGAGTATAATTGAATAAATTACATTCGATAAATATCAGAGATTACAATAGATTACATAGCAGCGGAAAAATAATACAAAGCACAACTGAAGGTGATACACGGATACAGAGCTTTCCAGATATCATTCCAGCTGTAAACCAGGATCCTGTGAATATAAATCTGCAAAACCAAAACTACTAGCTGCCCGTGCGGAAAATAGGGGCACCCAGAGTTTAGGTTAAAAACAATAAACTCCAGGTCAGTCAAGTGACTGGTGTGAGAACTAAAACAGTTATTTAATTCAATTTTAAAAGAGAGTAATTCAAGGGACCACGCCGTATAACACGGAACGGGTTTTCTCCCAAGAATACCAGTGCATATAGATAAACAACGCAATGCTTTTTCGAAAAATGAAGCTATTATAAGACCCAGGTCCCATCACACAATGCAACGCAAGCCGGAAGATAGGGTTTTCCCTTATAATAGCCAAACATGCTTGGTACGTTTAAAACAAATCATTTGATACTATAATAAGTGTATAGTGTCAAAACAATTTCAATCATAAATATAAATCATAGACGGCATAGCATCCCACGCTACTATGTCGCCATACTAGGCTCTACAACTAAAGCCGAAATACTCGTATTGGAAATTGGATTTCCGTCATGAGTCGAGGCAAGGGGCAAGCTCCTCTCCGCGTTCGAGACACTCTAGCAGATGTCCCAGGGCTACGCACTCTGGGCAACCCCTGGATGCTTCAGGGCCGGTCCTCACTTACGTTAGAGGATTAGTATTCCTGAACACACGTTTCCCGGTCCTTACAGACCTATAATCGAGGCGCCTCATCCAACAACCACAAAGGTGAAAAGTATATCAATGTCAGGGCTGGTAAGTCACTGACACCACCAAAGCTAGAAAGAAACGTCGTGCTCTCCCTGTAGTCTGTATCCCGTTTTTAACTCATACTGAGGTGTGAGGCTCGCGAATTCACGTTATACACAAAGCTGCCACATAGGCCGTGCTTTGATCATCAACCACAAGACTCTGCTTTTCAACAAAAGCCTTGATCATGGCATCTTAGCGTGCCACACAGGCAATTCATGCCATGCGACTGATGTCCATCGATATACAACCTCTGAGCTCGTACGTCTCAGAGAAGGGCGTTAAGCAAAAGAATAAATTCTCTACCGCCAAACAGATGTATATTTAATAGAAATCAATCAACAAAGAATAAAATCCAATGTCAGACACACAATCCATTTTCAAGTCCGTTCTGGGTCTGAACGAAACCGGAGGCGCTTTCCTCGCATATCCATCCATCTCCAGGTATGTCTGGACGACCACCAACTATTTCCATCCTCTCGGGTGTACAGCCCAATCAGGATCGTCAGTAATTATCCAAACGATGTGAAGACTTCCGGTCTTCGACCACCGTCATCATCTTCGACTTATCGTCGAATCGGTTATTCAGAATGGGTATAAACCCGGTCTTTCCGAACAACCCGCGTATATTAAAAACAAATGTTACACAAACACAACATACGCCTCATTCCAATTCAGAATATTCTTTTATTCACAAAATCACATTTTTAGGGAAAGGTTCCCATTAATTTTATCAAAGATAAATTCTTTCAAATTTATCCTTTAATCTTCCTTTGGATGTCGTTTCAAACCAAATTATGGTTTTTCCAACTAGCCGAGATTAGCGAACCACACCGAAGTAATTATTTATTTCCCAATCCCAACCTATTCATCCCATGAAGCAAAACTGGTAATACTCCATATCTAACACCACAATGTTGTCGGTAAAATTAATTACCATTTCACGTTCAAATCTAATTAAAGATTTAACTATCGCTTTGGAGCAAAACTGGCGATACTCCATTCTCGCTCATTTCTAAATTTGATAATTTAGATTATAGATTTACATTTCAATCTAATTGCAGATTCGTTAAAACTCCTTTTACTGGGTTAAAGAACTAGGTGTTATTTAAAACACAGTTCACGACAAACCCAAATCACATTCTATTTATTATCGGGTTAAAGAACTAGTGTTATTTAAAACACCGTTCACGATAAACCCAATTCAAATCCAATCAAATATATTAGAAATCCCGATTATTTAAAACCCCTTTTTAAATCTAATTTATTTATTTAAAAACAAATCGGGTTTTAAATTTAGTTCAAACTAGTTCATTTTGATAAAAATCTATTTTTATCTTTTCAAATATGGAGTTTTTCATCCCAAATTTTCCCAAATCATTTCTTATGATTTTACACAAATTATTGATATTTTTAATAATTTTATCAAGGCCCGTACAGTCGATTTCCATCAACGGCCATCGAACTGCACTTACAGCGACCTTTTTCAAATTTGATTTGGACGTATCTCCAAATCCAACCGTTAGATTTTGAATTTCAAATATTCGTTAGAAAGCTCTTTTCGATACGAACCCAACGGTTCCGGTTTTAGGAGAATCCGACGGTCGGATCTCTCGTAATGTCCGTTTGAAATAAATGGTTGAAATTCGCGAACTACCGCGGCGCGGCGCGTTTTATTCAGGCCATTATATTATATATATAATATATATATATATATAATATATATTTCGTTGATTCCTGTTTAAAACGAATTTTATAAATAGTTTTTAAATTCGTTTCAAAATTCATTTCAACTTCCATTTCAATTCAAAGCAAAATTGAATTCTTCTTTATAAATTCGTTTTAAAATTCATTTCTATTCAATTCAAATTTCAATTCAATTTGAATTCGTTTCAATTCAATTTGAATTCGTTTTCTATTCAATTCGATTTCAAAGTCGTTTTCTATTCGATTCAATTCAAATTGGTTTTCTATCTGATTCAATTCAAATTGGTTTTCTATTCGACTTAAATCAAATTCGTTTTCTATTCCATTTGAATTCAAATTCGTTATCTATTCAATTCAATTCGAATTTGTTTTCTATTCAATTCAATTTGAATTCATTTCAATTTGTTTCCAATTCAATTCGTTTTCAATTCAATTCGAATTGGTTTTATATTCGATTCAATCCAAATTCGTTATATATTCAATTGAAATCAAATTCGTTTTCCATTCAACTCGAATTCATTATATATTCAATTCATTTCGAAATCGTTTTCTATTCAATTCATTTCGAAATCGTTTTCAATTCATTTCATTTCGAAATCGTTTTCAATTCATTTCATTTCGAAATCGTTTTCAATTCATTTCATTTCGAAATCGTTTTCATTTCATTTCAAAATCGTTTTCAATTCATTTCATTTCGAAATCGTTTTCTATTTAATTCATTTCGAAATCGCTTTATATTCATTTCATTTCAAAATCGTTTTCTATTCATTTCATTTCGAAATCGTTTTCAATTCATTTCATTTCGAAATCGTTTTCAATTCATTTCATTTCATTTCGAAATCGTTTTCAATTCATTTCATTTCAAAATCGTTTTCTATTCAATACATTTCGAAATCGCTTTATATTCATTTCATTTCAAAATCGTTTTCTATTCATTTCATTTCGAAATCGTTTTCAATTCATTTCATTTCAAAATCGTTTTCAATTCATTTCATTTCAAAATCGTTTTAAAATATGCGATTTCGAAATCACTTTTCAATATTCATTTTAAAATGAATAAAATCGATATAAACATCGTTCACGTCAAAATGGCGCATCTCTAATCAACACGGCTTCATATAATTCTATTTTCAAATATTCTATATAAAATATTTCTTTTTCAAATATTTCCTATTCAAATATTTCTATTTCAAATATATCGTTCAACACATGACTAATCTCAACGGATGAGTACAGTCAACACATGAACCTTTATTTTATATTAATAAATATGTAAATTTTATTATTAAAATATTACGTTCAACACATGACTAATCTCAACGGATGAGTACAGTCAACACATGAACCTTTATTTTATATTAATAAAGATGTAAATTTTATTATTAAAATATTACGTTCAACACATGACTAATCTCAACGGATGAGTACAGTCAACACATGAACCTTTATTTTATATTATTCTTTATTTTCTAAATTGGAATGAGGCCCAATCAATCACCATATAATGTTAATTATATGGACTTTCATACATCACACGTATACAATAGCATTGAAAAATAATCAACCATCAACCAAAGTGCACTACACTGTATAAGCATCAAATATAAATATCTAACGCTTATAACAGCCTGTCAATCAATCGATCGACATATTTAATCAATCAGGATGAGTGAACTTCAAATTTCATCCCAACACCCGGTGGGGTTTGAAACAATCAAACACAGATTTTATTCGTGCAGTTGGGCGATGTGTAAAATTTATCGACCCAATCAATATCCGTCAAATCAGTGTACATAAACAAACCGTCCGGTTTGTAAATGAATATTTTATTTTATTCACTTCCACATTAAAAATTATATTTTTAACGATAAAATATTTTATTTCAACACATGAGTTTCTATTCAGTTCATTTATTCAATAAAATAATATTTTTATTTTTCTAACATATTTTTAGAAAATTTCGGCGGCATAACGGCACGATACTAGAAACGGGACGAGGCCTAGCCTTATCCCCGGTTTAGTGAAGGCCCACGCCATTCACACATCAATCAATCCATTCCATTTCACCAAACAATTCCAATTTCAACCAAATAATCTAACTAATTTTTGCAATCAAACAAACAAGTCCATGGTCTGTGGACGATTGTGTCGGGTGCTACTAAGCACCATCTGAATCCTAGTATATATATATATAACTAGAAAAAGAAATTGAAAGGTGAGAAATTCTCACCGATAGCTATCCAATACCACGACTCTTCGTTTAGAGAAATCTTCGCCATTCTCGCCTTTTTGTCGCTTTCGCCTTTATAAAAATATAGATTTCGCCTTTATAAAAATATAGATTTCGTCTTTATAAAAATATTGATTTCGCCTTTATAAAAATATAGATTTCGCCTTTATAAAAATAAAGATTTCGCCTTTATAAAAATAAAGATTTCGTCTTTTCATATCTAAAAATATCGTCTTTTCATATCTAAAAATATCGTCTTTTCATATCTAAAAATATCGTCTTTTCATATTTTTAAAAATCAAACTTTTCAAAGTTAAACATCAAATTCCTTCATAGTTTAAAAATCAAATCTTTTATAGTTTTAAAGATCTAATCTTTTCTAATTTAACTATATGGTAAAAATAATATTTTGATAACAGTGTTCGTATCGATAAAGATTATATTTTTTATCTCTTACATTAATAAAAATCATATTTTTATGCTCTACACTATATAAAAATTATATTTTTATACTTTCTATATAATAAAAATTAAATTTTTTTATTTCGCTAATTTTTTTTTCTTATTATAAAGGCCTAACCCTTTTATTTTTAAAATAAAATCAGTTTTGTATAACCAAATAAAAATCAATTTTTAACATAACAAAGAAAACCAGTTTTAACTTAAATGAATAAATAAAGTTATAAAAGCTCACCTAAAAGGCACAGGAAAATGGAGAGTGACTTTCGGGTGTTCGGTGGAGGCTCGACTGGAGCAGCAGCAGCACCAAGAGGCTGCGCCTCTGACGCTTGAACGCCGGTGGTAGTTGTCAGCTTCAGACAAGATGAAGCGAACGCGAGCAAGGCTTCGCGAGGGCCAGAGCACGTGGGTGATGGTGGAGCGACTGACTTAGGGTCTAGGTGGCGGAGGGGGAGTTAATGTCGACCGGAGGGGAAGGAGGAGCAGGTGCCGCAGCGGACAGGGGCCCATGGCGTCGTGGATTGGGCTTGGGGGGGTTCCGGAACATCGAACTGAAGGAATGAGGAAGGGAGAGAGGGCGAAGGCCGGGGAGGTGGTGCACCGGTCTGGCGATGGGCGGCAAGGCCAGCACGGCGGTGGCTCGCACGGTGGAGGAGGGGTGGGCGATTTCGAGATCCAATTTGAGGGAGTCGGGTTCTTTTTTTTTTATAAATCGATTCTGAATTCAATGAAGAAAAAGGGGGGGCCAGGAGGATTTAAAGGGAAAGAGAGAGAGAGGAAGTGGTTTTATTTAATTTTTTTATTCAAAAAGTTGACTTTTACATACGACCTCTGAACGCGAGGCCCACCACCTGTCGTCCATAGCATTTTACCCCCATTCCGAACACAATGGGATATGTATCGTAGGTTGATTTGATCGTTTCGATCAGTTTCCGTTAAATTTACATTTAAATCACTATATTGAATTTTAAACGTACATTTCAAATTACCGGGGTCACATACTAACTCTAAAAATTCTCAAAAAATATTTTCTAGCTTCGTATTGACGATACGGTCCTAACAAAACTAGTTTCGTCGAATTCTGAGACCGTTTGAAAAATGGCCATTTTCCAGTCGATTAAAATCAACTAAAACTGGTCAAACGCGTTTTCCTTTGCCACGCTCACATATTGATTCGAAAAATTATGAAATTTAAAACCTAACAATAGTTTGACATCACGGACCCAACAAAAGTGGTTTCGTCGAAATCCGAGGTCGTTTGCAAAATTTCCATTTGTAAGGGCCTGAATTCCATAGCGACTATTCAGAATTTTCAACTGGACATATCTTTTGATTCCCGCTATGAAATATTGATTTTTCGGATTTGTTGGAAAGATATCATCAATTAGACCCTAATGTTTTTGGTTTCACTAAAATCCGGATTGTTTTGCACCCGGTACATTCAATTGAAGTTTGAAATCGAATTATCGAACTACCGCGCCATTTTCAATTCTATTTATAATTATATATAATTATTTATATTCTAACGACGACGTATATAATATATATGTCGAATTCTATTCAAAATAAATTTCTCGTCGATATTATTTAAAATAATCTCTTTTAAATATTCAAAATTCGCTAAAATTGCCAAAATAAAAATTTTAAACTGGCCCAGAATTTTCGGGTTATTACAGCGTTTTTCCTGTTTTTGCGTGGAGTAGTTAAGTAAAGGTGAAGTAGCTTATAGGTTAGCAGCAGTGAATTTTCCTTCTGTAAGTATGGAGTAGCTGTGTACTGGTGTGTTACATTCTTGGGTAGTCCGCCCTAGCATGTGACTACGCTTAGTTAGGGTATGCTATTTCTTAAGCATGACGTATAAAAATCTTTTAGGCATGTAGAGAACAGAGGGTAGGTCTGCGCGCTATGTTTTCTTGTCCAAACAGTAGTCAAGTGAAAGGGGCACCGTATGATAGCAGAGACATAGGAGTTGACGTTATAATATATATATATAATATACTATTGATTTCGTTGAACGTTGAATACTTGTATCGACATATACAAACTCCAAAAAGGTAAAATTTGACGTTACGGTCCAAATGAAACTAATTTCGTTAAAAAGGGACCCCGTTTGCACAAATAGCGTATTTTAATTCAAATTATAATCATCGGTTCACCCTTAAATTTCGTCTATCGACAAAACACTCTATTTGGCTCCAAACTAGGAATATAACAATAACTAATTGTACGTATTCCAATAAAATTCGTTTCATCGGAAACGGAGGTCGTTTGAAAAGAAAACCATTTGTAGGGCATATATATTATCGATAAAATATAATTAAATCAAAAACAAATTATATTTAATAATAACAGATTATTATTATTATCACATATCTTCAAAAGAAATATTTAACATCTCCAGAATAAACCAATATATATTTTAAGACTCAATATTCAGAAATTTAGGTTAAAATGGTATCCAAATATATAGAAATTTCTTTATATTTACTCATTAAATCGTTATAATTTATTAACGATTCCATAGCGACTATTTAAAGATCTAAATTGGACATAACTAACAATCTATAATGTGAAATCTCCATTTTACTATTCTATTAGAAAAAAATAAAATCAAATAGATTTAGATGGTTCTTGTTTCACGAAATTCCGACTTATATCGGATCCCGTATACTCAGCTAAAGTTCGAAACTCAATATTAGAAACTGCCACGTCGTTTCGAGCTCGTTTTAATTATATTATAATTATATATATTCGAACTCCATTTTATAAAATAAATTCGATATAAAATCCATTATATTTGCAATATAATATATAAAAAAGATTTAAATATTCCAATTTAAATGGCCGAAAAATATGGGATGTTACAAAAGAGGATGATATGATCCACGTTTCGAGTTTAATCCTAGATATATTAGTTAAAAATGATTATATTACGTTGATACATTGGTCACAAAAGATGGTATCGAATCATTGATCTTATTATAACCTGGGTAGCAACAATGTATTGCTAGATGTCAATCACTGTTTATGATTTTAAATACGATTTAAAATTATTGCCAACGTTGTAATAACCTATAGGGTCACACAAACAGAACGTAACAAAGGGAAAAACATTCATTGGATAAATAAAATATAAAATTTGTTGATATTTTATTTAGCGCTGAATTATTATACCGGTTGGTTTCCTTATTTTGGTACACATTCGTTTTAAAAAGGAAATCGTTCCTTTTAAATAATATATATGTGAACCATTTTGTTGAGATAGGATCAGAACAAAAAAAACTACCGAAAACCTAATTCATCCAATAATGGCACCTAGCACAGTAGCCCTTTCTTCCATTCTTTGATTCGATCGAGGGTGGATGCGTTCTCGTGGACACCAATTGAGGTTTCATCTTTAGGAACTCCTCACTGATTCGATTCGGATCCAACGTAACAACCCGTATTTTTATAACAGGTTAAAGCCATAAATCAAGGCAGAATTAAATTTTAAAATAAGAATCAGTGGAAACGGGTTGCGCCATTGCGTTCGTCTCGGAATTCTTCATGAAATCGAGTCCAAGTTTTCGAAAATCGGAGTTCGTATGACCAAGTTATGACCCTCAGAAGTTTCAGGAATTTAAATAAAATAAAACAGCTCGAAAATAAAGCCAGAAATTCGAAATTCAAACCCAGAGAAGGCTGGCGGGAAAATTCCCGCCCATATACCCAGGTTGACTGGGGAGTCGACCCCCCCTCCCCCAACCAGGTCGACTGGGGAGTCGACTGGTGTAACACCCCACCTCCGCTAGGGTCACTCACAAAGGGAATGCACTAGCTTTGGTGGAGCATTATCTAGGTAAACATACACAGAAATATTACAAGACAAAACATATTAAACAGCGGACGAAGAACCAAATTTCATTGCTTTAAAATCAATAAAGGTATAAAGCCTTTTACATCAAAATGCTATTAAATCTATTACATCAAAATTTGTCTTGCAATAGTAAAGAAGCATAAAACCATAGTCATAAATCATTCCCCAATAAAGCAGCAAAGCAAGCCATAGCCAAGAGAAATACAAGCAGTACATGAAAGAGCCTTAAAGCTTGGTAAGATCCGAACTAAGCTGTATTCCCACCCTGCGAACCTAGGAGGGGAACGAAAGAAAAAGAGGCGAAACAAACTGGGTCAGTCATAAAGACTGAGTAAGTCCTAGTGGCTTTCAGCATAAAAACAGGTGAAGATAATATGGCATGAATAAACTGAAAGTAAACATAAGCATGATGACAAGGTAAACTACAGGCACGATGAATCAAGTATAACATTGCAAGGTTTCTATTAAGTATAACATCGCAAGATTTCTAAGCTTCACCATTCCACTATTTTCTTTGATTTCCTATATTCTCTGCACCAACTGTACTAGTACCCCAACCCGTATCATCCTTTCCATGTATATGTACAGTCCCTTACCGTATATCGTACGGGTTTCATCACGTATTTCTATACTACTTTAACGTAGCGCCACCATTCTTGAAATCGTTTGGATCACCACCCTTGTTCTGGCTAGGTTTCCTTATCATGAAATATCGCGTGTTCAACTAGGATTTATGCCACCTAGGACAACTAGGGATTATTCTACCTATTGAACGTTTTCTAGATTCGATTAGGGTTTATGCCACCTAGGACCACTTGGGATTATGCTACCTAACGAATTCCACGTAACGATCTATTAATCGATCGGCTCCCTACAAGTCCTAGCTCGTTCATGTGTCTGTGTCATACGGCCCTATCATGAAATGTAGTTACCTGTGCTAGGTCCACCATAGGGTGTATCAAGCCATAGGGTGCCAACCACCGACACGAATCAAGCACGCACAGTATAAACCTACTGGTGCCCAATGCCTGCTTTTTCAACTCCGGACTACGTGCACGACCATAGTCCGCCTGAACCTACAATGGCGCACCAACTCAGCCATCGTTCTGGTCGCTTACAATCAGCCCAGTAATCGTGCCCCACCCTGCCTAGTTCCAGGGTATCGTGATACATCTAGTGGGTTACTGCTGAAAAGGACCGCGCAACTAGGGTTTCCATCCAGTAGGTTAAGTGTTGTCATTTAAATTCGATACTTAACCCCATCAGTCTAGCATGTCAAGTTGGTTAAGCGTTGTCATTCAAGTTCGTGACTTAACCCGCCTACGTGTCATGTCAAATTGGCTAAGTGTTGTCGTTCAAGTTCATGACTTAGCCCTACGAATCATGTATCAAGTTGGTTAAGTATATTCTAGCGGTTCATGACTTAACCCTATCAAATCATTGTGTTAAATTGGTTAAGTATATTTAAGCGGTTCTTGACTTAACCCTATCAAGTTATCGTGTTAAATTGGTTAAGCATATTCAGGTGGTTCATGACTTAACCCTATCAAGTCATCGTGTTAAATTGGTTAAGTATATTCAAGCGGTTCATGACTTAACCCTATCATGTGGCATTAATTCATTAATGCACCCCAACCTCTCACATTAGACCTGTTGTTGTGGTCACTGGATATGTCGGGCGGTTCCGGGCAGATTTACACCACAACTCAGTCTGACCTCGGGTTTCAAGCGCGATATGACCAACTACCCACATTGGATCCTATTGTTTGCAGTAACTGGATTTGACGGGCGGTTCCGGGCAGATTTACACTGCAAACTCAACCCAACCTCGAGTTGGCCATTTTCATGTTTATTCTAATGTCATGTTCAAGTTTCATGTCGAGTTCGTGTCAAGTTTCAAGGATAAGTTTTATGCCCACATCCAGATTCAAGTTATAACAATGTTCATATTTCAAGTTTTGCCCATTATCAAGTTCATAATTCATGTTCATAACCAATTCATATTTTGCCTAATCTACCCAAATCGTATTCCCATCGCACGTGAACGTGAATCGATCTATACTACAAATAAATCCAAATCTCGAAATAGAGGGAATAACATCAAAACTATGATACAGTATAAAGCGATAAAAGGGGTTACAAGACTAGTATGATATAAATTGGTTACAACATCACTGGCATATAGGATTTCAAATCTAGCAAGATAAGGCGATGGTCATGATAAACGCTGACATAAAAGAATAGGCATGCAAAAGCAAGCCAAATACAAGGATAATGGATCCGGTGGTTTTGGTGTACACAATTGCGAATAAACTAAGCAAGTCACACCTTAGGTATACGATCCAACAAAATGCCAATTCGGTGTACAACATGGTTTTCAACTATAGTGTTATGGGCATGAACAATTAACTATAACAGTCTTAGGTAATTAACCCCAGTAGTCATAGTCATGGTCATAGGTAAAAATCTCATAGTTGTGAATCATAAGCGATTAATCACAATAGTAATGGACAATTATCAAAAATAGTTCTAGGCAAATAGTCATAGGCAATTAACAGTAATAGTTTCAAAGTCATGGTCATAGATAATAGCCTTATGTTCATAATCATAGGTAATAATTCTCATAGTCAAGAGTCATAGGTGATTAGCCACAATTGTCCTTGTCATAGTCATAGGCAATAGCCTTATGTTCACTGTCATAGGCATAGGCATAGTCTTACAGTCATAGTCGTAGGCATAGGCAAAATCTTATGTCCACAGTCATAGTCTTATGTCATTAACAATGGTTTCAACGTCGTAGACAATATTCTCAATAGTCAAGATCCAAGAATTTATGTTACAATCTAGCGTTTGAATAATAAACTAGGTCCAACAACATGAATAGGCATGATTCAATCGATAAGAAATAACCCAAAATCATAGATTCAAGAAGAGACAAGAACAGATCTAAATAGATAATCAAGCTTAGGTCCAATTTCATTTCATTCCATGCCCACATTAAATTTAACAAGTTTAAATCTCAAAGTAACTAGAACTTACAGAGCGTGGATCGAGAATTAGAGTACAGAGATTTGATTTTAGAAACGGTTGTTGTAGTTGTTGAATCTCTATTTGTTTAGTCTTGTTCTAGTTGAAAACCCCCAATTTGCAATTCCTAGATTGTTGTCTTGACGAAGAAGAAGTAGCCATTCTCTCTTTAATTTAATTATTTCAGAAGCAGCATAAGGACAGATTTGAAATAGTGTGGAGAGAATGAGGCTAGGGGTGAGTTTATATAGGGTTAGGCAGATGAATCTGGTCACGAAACAAGTCTAAATACATCAGAATGCATCTGGCTCAGGAAACAGGTTCGGGAGGCAGGTCGACCCCCAGGTCGACACTATGGTCGACCTGGTCCCTGGGAGGTCGAAACTATGGTCGACCCCCAGGTCGACCTGGTCCCTAGGCGGGAATTTTCCCGCCCAGCCTGTTCTGGGTTTGAATTCGAATTTCTATTCGAATTTCTAGCTGTTTTTTATTCTGAAACTTCGGAGGGTCATATCTCCCTCATACGGACTCCGATTCTCGCAAACTCAGACTCGTTTCCAAGCAGAATTTCGAGACAAACGCAATGGCGCAACCTGTTTCCCTTGATTCTTGTTTTAAAAATTGATTCTACCTTGATTTCTAGTTTTAACATGTTATAAAAACTCGGGTTGTTACAACTGGGGTGTCGACCTCCCCATGACCAGGTCGACTGGGGAGTCGACCTGGGGGTCGACCTGGCCCCTTTTTCCTGATTCGAGTCTTTTTGTATTTTTCTGAATCTAGACCTATTTTCTGACCATATTCGTGACTCTAACCCTATATAAACTCACCCCTAGCCTCATTCTCTCCACACCATTTCACTCTGTCCTTATGCTGCTTCTGAGATAATCAAAATAATAAGATAAAAAGGAAGAAAAAGGACTGCTTCTTCTCCATCAAGACTACGCTTAGAGATTTGCAAATTGGGGGATTTCAATTAGAACACGATCAATCAAATAGAGATTCAACAGTCAAATTCTGCTTTCTAATTCTCGATCCACGCACTGTAAGTTCCGGTTACTTTTAGATGAAAATTATAAACTTGATATGGGCATGTTATAAATTGGAATTTGATATACGTATGATTCATATCGATTCTTATTCTTCTTGGATCTTGACATTTGGGAATATTGCTTTGAAATCAGTTTGGGCCTATTCGCATTATAAATCAAACGTTATCATGCCTATGACATTGAAACCATTGTGTAATGACCCGGATTTTGAGCGACTTTGGTTATCACCAGAAACTCAATGATGACTAACCAAACATCGAAAAATCCTGGTAATTAGTGAAAGAAATTAGAGGGTGAGGAAAGATAAGATAGAAACTTAGAATAGAAGAAGAAGAACACAACATCAGAGTAACACGAACCTCACAGCGGAACGAATAACATATAATATATGTAACATAACTTCGAAATATACATCTGTATTTGAATATACATCATTATCAAAGTACAACACTTACAACACAGCGGAAATAAACTATAGCTATATGATCCTGAAGCCTCCTGCTCCAGCTCTTCCAGTATATCTGTAAATCCTGACTACTTGACTGCCCGTACAAATTTAGGCACCCAAGAGTTTAGGGAAAACAACAAAATAAACTCCGGGTCAGTCATGGGACTGGTATGAGTAAAACAGTTAAAAACAGTTTAAGTGGGTAAACGATATCTCATAAGACCACGCCGTATTACGGAACGGGTTTTTCCCTTATGAGAATCCAAATTATCTTTATATCAAAAACCTTTTGATATTATAATAATGTCTATCAACCACAATATAATAATCATCTAGCAGAAACGCTTTCATCTCACGTTCTACATATATAGTATACAATCAAAAACCGCAAGCACGTATTGGGTAATGGATTTCCAACTATGACAAGGTATGGAACCACCTTTCGCTAGTGTACCTCTAGAGAGGAATACACTGGGTTCAATAAGAACATCTTGCAACCCGGCCACACATGACCGACCACTCATTTCGCTTGAGTGTATCGAATGTATATCACCAACGGTTGGGATCAACAACCGTTTCCCGAATAGGATAGCATCAACAATAGATTTTTAGAAGTAAATGAAACTCTAGATCAGGTGATTATACACCCTACTTCGGAGCGACCGACTTAGCCATGCTGCCTACCCGATTTCTGTCATTTACCGGTTGATGAGGCCAGAAGCTACGCTTTGTCATCACACCAGATTCACTTTGAATGCCACATCGTCAAATCCATCAAATCACCGATTGACGTCCTCAACAATACATTATGTGTTAGCTAAAAGAAGTTTCCTTCTCCGCTTACACTCTTGACTTAACCTTTCTGGAAGAAATCAATGTACATGACCTTTCTGGAATTACTCTGTCAGTCATTCATCCATACAAGTCATCCAGGAACAGGATGAACCGAAGGCACTATTCAGTATATCCATCTTAGGCACTGTTATCTAAGATTTATACAACAGCCCTTGCGCTTCACTCCGTCTTCAATTTTCTTTGGCATATATGATTCGCAACGCTTATGCCAATACAGAGTGGTTCTTTGGATAATAATCCAACCGGTCTCTCCATATTAACAACGTAAATTGGTCAAAACTTCGATAGTCTGTGAGTTAACTATCAAAGAAAAACAGGTGTGCAAACAACGATATTATTTCCAAATGGAAACTCTATCAATCAATCATCAATCATATATATATATTTCCTTATTTTCTATGTTTCAATATTTGATTACGTTTCTGATTCTATTTGGAAAACATTTCCAAATCTTCTATACTTGGATTTAAACAGATGTTTAAATCAACATCGCGATGACAACTCAAACCACTTTACTTATTTACTAAATTCACTTAACCACTTTCACTCTCGAACCTTACCCATTTCTAAATTAAAAACAAAGTCAATCAAGTTGGGGTATAATTACCTCTCAGACCTTAACTGAACAGCATTTCAAATCTCGAAATAGGGTAAGTTCATCTTTTAACTCTTTAACACTTCCTTACGAAATTCTCTTTCGAATAATCTCTATTCGATAACTCCTCCCTTCGAATAAACTATATTCGATTATCTCCTTTAATTCTATTCGAATAAACTATATTCGATTAACTCCTTTAATTCTATTCGAATAAACTATATTCGATTAACTCCTTTAATTCTATTCGAATAAACTATATTCGATTAACTCCTTTTATTTAACTCTATTTGAATAAACTAATATTTGATAACTCCTTTTATTTAACTCTATTCGAATAAACTAATATTCGATTACTCCTTTTATTTAACTCTATTCGAATAAACTAATATTCGATTACTCCTTTTATTTAACTCTATTCGAATAAACTAATATTCGATTACTCCTTTTATTCTATTCTATTTATTTAACAAATAAATATTTCTTTTATCTCTTCTATTTATTTAACAAATAAATATTTCTTTTCTTCTATTCGTAACTGTTTTACAAATATCTCCTTTTAAATCTCTATTCTATTTGTAAGTGGTTTACAAATATTTCTCCTTCTATCTGTTTGACAAATATTTTCCTTTATATTTGTTGTACAAATATAATTCCCTTATATTTGATTTACAATTGTAATTCCTTTTTATTGATTTACAATTGTAATTCCTTTATATTGATTTCACAAATGTAATTCCTTTATTCAATATCCTTTTTCTTTTATAATATAAAATCCATTGATTTTATATAAATAAATTATTTTCACAATATACTTTGAAAATCCCTTTCCCACATTCTGGTATTTCTTATGGTATTTAACACACCATATAACAACGATAAATATCGTCCAAACATACATAATCAACAACAGATTATATCACATCATATATTACAATATATGAATCACAGAAAAATAAATGTTGAGGAATCCAGTTGGATTCCTCTAACCTGTTTCCCTGCATCACAGATGGTAAACAATATAGATAACATCACTTTCAGTTCCATATGATATATTCTGTTAAATAGAATCAATATAGAAATTCAACTAACTGACTAGCAGTTCAATCAAACAGTAAACACACGGTCAATCAGCCAATATTTAACAGTTCTAAAAATACAACATGAAATTATAAACTATTCAGAGTTAGTGAGATTTACTCACATTGATTAGTTATCGTTAAATAACGATATTCGTCCGTCGATTCAGATCGAACAATTTATTTGCAATAAATTGTAACTAGCCCCAATTCATTCCTAGCAGTTTCATTGTGACGCTCCCGTCCATACGAACCCAACGTGACAAACCGTACGCAAAACTGAGTACATACGAATAAGTTATACTTTACACAAGTTATATGATTATTTGAATTAAATTAAACCTTAAAATCTAAATATAAGTTGGGCTCACCATTCACTAAAAGCCTAAACCCGGTTTCACTAAAACACACCCGCCCTCTACCTTTTTCTTCCTCCTGATAAAAATCCCGTACTCACCACATTCCTCACAGCCATTTACAATCCTCCATCCTACACGTTTGCCCTCTCTAGACCGCCATTCAACGAACCACCACCACCATCCTCATCTCCTTCAAAATCCGCTCATCTCCATTACCACCAGTATCAATCCAACCCTGTACCAACAACCGCGACTTCCAGCTTCCGTTCGAGCCACCACAACAGTAACAGTCGAACAAAACAGTCCCGAGCCCTTCATCCCTCCATTCAAGTATGCCCAATATTCCACTAGTTCTGTTTCAACAAAATAAAGTGAACCTCACCTTTAATCACAGCTTTGTTCCCTTCAAAGAGAACCCAAGAACCTCCAGTACCCCATTTTCTTGAGTTCCTCCCCATACCTGCCTCGCTATCCACACTTCGCGAGATGATGTCCAGTACACTGTTTCAAACTCAGCTCCTTCAACTTTCATCGCGAGTCACCCTCAACGTCGGCCACTTGAAGCCGATCCGAGTCCACCGATGTCACTGCGCGAGCTCCCCTTTCCAACGCTAACCACTTCATAACATTCCCACTCCCAACAAAATACGTTACCTACTCTCCATCATTTCCAAAAGCCAGTATTTCTCCTTCGTAAGTTACATTACGTGAACCCATGTATCCTCTTTTATTCAATACAGGCTCGGTTCCCATTTTTGGGTATTTCGTTTCTTTTGGCGAGTGAGTGGAGCGAGGAGAAACTCCTCACTATTTTCTTGCATTGTGTATAAATACACTTGGCTTTCTTACTTGCCAAGGAATTAGGAACGTACACAATTATTTAAAAATATATATCCTCACTTAAAAGTTAAGGCGGAGAACGTGCCGTATGAACTACTGAGGTGTAGTGATGTATTGCCATTCATTAAGTTGAGGTGGTAGCCTGCGTTAGGAGGTGGCAAGTTGTTAGCCTTAGCCGTGAAGTGATACCCTCATGTTTAAGTGTTAAGGCACTGGTAACGTGTTGTCTCTTTTTAATCCGTTCATGCACTTCTTGAGTAGAAGGATATTGTACTTTAAAGTGTACAATTGAAGAGGACTCACACGTTACACTTGAAGGTGTACCACCAATAGAAAATACTATAAAACACTATAGTATTAGTAATACAGTGATAAAGTAGGACTAGAGAATTAAATACAAAATAGTATATACAGGGAATATATTGGTTTTAAAGAAAATGTTAGGTTCCCTGCTATATGAAACTACATTCTAGTACGAACTGCAATGGACAGAAATAAAGATATCGTTGTGTCGAGTAAAGTGCCATGACCCCAAAAATATAATAATACCGGTAGATTGACTCATATTTTGAAACTTCAAAATATTGATTACAGGGTGCAAAATACTCCAAATAAAAAGTTGCTTATTTAATTAATTAAAAATTATAGTAAAATTCTAAAAATTAAATTATACCTATGTCTCAAAAAAACCTCGTCTAAATTTGAAACCGATATGCAGTTATATCAAATAAACCGTTACGGTCGATGGACGATTTTATAACGTCTATTTTAAAATTTGATTTGGACACAAATCAAAATCTACACGATGAAATCTTGATTTTTCTCTTCCACTAGAAAGATATACTCCACCAGCTCCCAACGTTTCTTGTTTCACAGAAATCCGGCATAAAACGAATCCTGTATATTCAGTTGAAGTTCGAATCGCCAATTTACGAACTGCAGCGCCATTTCGAGCTCGATTTTAATTATAATATAATTATACGTTCAAACTGTCGTTTATATAATATATTCGTTATTCAAATTCAATTCCAAGCTGAATTAAATATCACAGATGATCCAGTTCACACCATATCGCCATTTCAGCCAATTCTGATTATTTCAGAATTAAATATATTATTTAATTATTATTATTTTTAATTAAATATTCACCATTATTTAATTCCACGACAACTCAATCCCTTTTCATCACCTTATAAATAATTAAATAAATTAATTATAATACCTCTGCCAATGCGGGTCATTACACATTGTTAATGGCCAAGGACTATGACTGAGAACATAAGACTATGCCTATGCCTATGACTGAGGACATAAGACCATTGCCTATGACTATGACAATTGTGGCTAATCACCTATGACTCGTGACTATGAATTACTGCCTATGATTATGAACATAAGACTATGGCCATGACTTTGAAACTATTACAGTTAATTGCCTATGACTATTAGGGTAGTTACCTAGAACTCTTTTGGATAATTATCCATGACTATTGTATAACTATTGTGGTTAATTGACTATTAGAGTTGATTGCTCATAACACTATAGTTGAAAACCATGTTAAACACCGAATTGGCATTTAGTTGGATCCCATACCTAGGGTGTGACTTGCTTAGTTTATTCGTTATTATGTACACCAAAAACCATTGACCCATTACCCTTGTATTTGGCTTGCTTTTGCATGCCTATTCTTTTATGTCAAGTTTTTATCAGGACTATCGCCTTATTTTTCTAGAATAATTTCTATATGCCAGTGATGTTGTAACCGATTATCTCAAGTCATATCATGCCAGTCTTGTAATCTCTTTTATCGCTTTATGCTTGTCCCTTCTGCCTATCATAGTTTTGATGTTATTCCCTTTATCTCTAGATTTAGATTTGCTTGTAATTTAGATCGATTAACGTTTACACGCGATGGGAATACGATTTGGGTAGATTAGGCAAAACATGAACTGGTTATAAACATGAATCATGAACTTGATAATAGGCATATCTTGAAACATGAAACTTGACACGAACTTGACATGAAACTTGAAAATGGTCATGGCACCAGAATGAACTTGAAAATGGCCAGCTCGAGGTTGGGTTGAGTTTGCAGTGTAAATCTTCCCGGAACCGCCCAGCAAATCCATTTACTGCAAACAATAGGATCCAATGTGGGTAGTTGGTCATGTCGCGCTTGAAACCCGAGGTCAGACTGAGTTGTGGTGTAAATCTGCCCGGAACCGCCTGGCATATCCAGTGACCACAACAACAGGTCTGATGTGAGAGGTTGGGGTGCATTAATGAATTAAATGCCACATGATAGGGTTAAGTCATGAACATGAAAGACAACACTTAACCAACTTGAAACATGATTGGTAGGGTTAGGTCATGAACTTGAACGACAACACCTAACCAACTTGACACGTGAATTGTAGGGCTAAGTCATGAACTTGAATGACAACACTTAGCCAAGTTTGACATGACACGTAGGCGGGTTAAGTCACGAATTTAAATGACAACACTTAACCCATTGGACAGAAACCCTAGTTACGCGGTCCGTTTCAGCAGTAACCCACTAGATGTATCATGGTACCCTGGAACTAGGCAGGGTGGGGCACGATTACTGGGTTGATTGTAAGCGACCAGAACGACGGCTGTGTTGGTGTGCCAATGTAGGTTCAGGCGGGCTATGGTCGTGCACGTGGTCCGAAGTTGAAAAAGCTGGCATTGGGCATCAGTAGGTTTATCTGTGCATGCTTGATTCGTGTCGGTGGTTGGCACCATAGGGCTTGATACACCGTATGGTGGACCTAGCACAGGTGACTACATTCGTGATAGGGTCGTACGACACAGACACATGACGAGCTAGAACTTGTAGGGAGCCGATCGACCAGTGGATCGTTTCGTTGGACCTAGAAATGGGTCATTTCATGATATTGGGCCAAGGGATTATTTCATGATTTATATAAGACATGGGTTTGGAATTCTAATACAGTTGATGCAGCGAACCTTGAATATGCGATGCTATACTTGATTTATCATGTTATCTTAGTCTATCTTGCCCATCTTGACAGCATCCTTATGTTTACTTTCAGTTTATACATATCATGTTACCTTTATCTGTTTTTATGCTGAAAGTCACTTGGACTTACCAGTCTTTATGACTGACCCATTTTCTTTCGCCTCTTTTTCTTCCGTTCCCAATCCCCTCCCCCGGTTCTCAGGGAGGAAACTCTAGCATTTAGATTGGATTTCACTTGCTTTCGGTTCAGCTCATGTACGGTTTGATCTTGAGCTATGCTATGGCTGCACTTTTGCTACCTTTGGGGAATTAAGCTCCTTTTGTTGTTTCAAGTTTATACTTCTTTATTTATGCAAGACAGAATTTATTGTAATGGAAAATAATGACCTTGGCTATTTGATGTAAAAGGTTTTGACTCTTTTTGAAAGTAATATCTTTTGATTCTTCCGTTGTTTTATTTATCTTCTGTCTTGTAATGTTTTTGTGTTTGTTTACCTCGATAACGCTCCTCCAAAACTAGTGCATTCCCTTTGTGAGTGAACCTAGCGGAGGTGGGGTGTTACACAACTATTGCTTGAATTCGTGAAATGGAAAAGATACGACATGTATAGATCTTGATTTACAATATTTTACATAGATCTAGTTCTTTTGAGTTTCAATTTTAATATATCCACTGCGCGTATGAATCAGTATATAAAAAGGGCTCAAGTTCTTGTCTCTACTATGGCTTAACTCTTTCAATTGGGGAATTTTGTTTTTATATTCTTATGTACTCTGATGATGCAAGACAAAAGTTATTTTATTGTAATGGTTTTTGTGACTTACGGTATTTTATTTATGTTGAAATAAAAATTTAAATTTCCGCTGCTATCTTATTTATATCAGTCTTGTAATTATTCTGTGTCTGATTACCAATAATGCTTCAGGGAACTTAATGCATTCCTTTAGTGAGAGACATTAACGGACGTGAAGTGTCACAGTATCTCTAGAGGGGAATACACTAGGTTCAACAAGAACGTCTTGCAACCCGGCCACACATGACCGTCCACTCATTTCGCTTGAGTGTATCGAATGTATATCACCAACGGTTGGGATCCGCAACCGTTTCCCGAAAGGGACAACATCGATAAATTAAAGAAGCAAAAGGAATTTCTTTAGATAAGTGATTATATACCCTAATGGGAGCAACCCACACAGCCATGCTGCCTGCTGGATTTTTGTCATTTCACGGTTGACGAGGCTTGATATTTTAAATCTTCTGGGACATCTGGCCACCATTCACTTTGAATGCCACATCGTCAGATCCGTCAAATCACTAATTGATGTCCTCAAAAATACACTGGGCACGTTTGAAGAAATCAATGTATGTGACCATCTGGAATTACTTTGTCAGACACTCATCTATACAAGTCATCCAGGAACAGGATGAACCGAAAGCACTCTTCTATCGCATACAAAGGATTGTAGCGAGAAGTCCTTGCAATCCGCAAAATCTCAACCACGACCGAATCATAATTTAAAATCCTCTAGCAGCTAGTTAGAGAAATTCAATAGCAATCCTTCCACTTATGAAGATCCACGGTCTTCAGTGCTCCATCTCGACCATCTTCTGGTATCTTCGAAGTTTATGCATTTGCTGGTCGGAATGGTTTCAAATATAAATTCGATACCGGACTTTCCGTACCAATAATCCATTTGGCCAGATTTTGATAGTCGGTGATTTAACTATCAAAATAAACAACCATCATCCGTAGAAAAAGAAAGTGGATTCGTTGGTTCAGTATACAGCATCACTTGGCCATTTAATTAACCAATTGTTAATTTAAAACTTCAAAATCTTAACTCTTCCAATATTTAGGGGAAAACGTTTTCGTTACTTACTCAACTTCCATTTCACTTATGCTTAACTAACTTCCCACTGTAAATTGGAAAGTGAATAAATCTCTAAGTATACAACCTCGAAGGCCGAAACCAACATCAGAATGATACCTCGAAATTTACTCAACTCAACCAACGTACAACCGGTTACCTTTGAATTTCCTTTATGACTATTTCCATTTCAACATGTTTACTTTCAAACATTATTTGCTTTAAAAGTTATTATAATTCCTTTTATGAAAATCTGGGCTTGATATGTAAAAGCAACTTGATTCCATTTGAAAACACTATTATAAGTTCAATACTTGTCTCCTGAGTCACTTTATGAATTCATATTCACACTACACTTTAAAGATCTCGTTTACATGTCAACTCCTCGTCAATTGTTTAATATCCTTTACACGAAATAATTTACTTCATTATCAACTACATTAGGGTCACATCCCTAAAACATTTCATAATAGAGCGCACGTCCCTCCCTTTTTGTACATAAGTTTCTGCCCCCTATTTTTTGTTCCGCCTCATGCATTTTGAAAGTTCCGCCACCTACTGTTTTGCCTTCGCCTCCTCCATTTCCTGTCAGAAAAAAGTGCGGCACTGCATAAAAAAATTCTAAAACCATAAAATAATCCCTGAAGTCCATGCCAATCAAAAAAAAAGTGGCATACATATATGCAACTATTGCCAGTTGTTGCACATATGTATGCAACTATTGCATAAAGAAAAATCAGCTAACGTTTTAGCCTGCAGATATGTTGCACATATGTGTGCATGTTTTCGGGTTATTTACATAGTTGAATGCAAATAAAAATGAACTTAGTTGGACTGTTACGATTATTGCATATTTCTATGCAAGAAATATGAAATACATGCACAAAAATATGCAAATAAATCAAGGCGGATGGAAGAACTGGAATACATGCACATATGCATGCAACAAAATCAAATATGTGCCTAATATTATGCATTTAACTGCAGTTTTTTCTTCTTCTTTTTTTGCTGTTTTTTGTTTTTAGCGTGTTTTTTAAACTTTTTTTTGATTGATTTTTTGGTCGAGACCATGTTTTATTTTAATATTAATTGTCGTATTTTTTTTAATTTTTTCATTTGTTTTTAATGTATTTTTGAAAAATAGGGACCTAATTTATTATAAGTTTATGACCAGATGTGAGCCTAATTTTGAAACTTAATAGGGGTCTGTAAAAAACGCACCCAAATAGTTAATCTTTCTTAAAAGGTTATCTTAAAAATAAAACTTAACTTCAATAATAATTAACAACCCAATACTAGTTTTTAATAATCAATCTTGGTCATCTCAAATTAACCATTTCCACTTAGTTATTTATTTTAAATTAATATATAGAATTAATTTAAATAATTTCATTCGATTTAATTAACAATGTAATTAATGAAATAATCTCATTTAATTGTTCACTAAAAACAATTAATTCCACTCTTAACCATTTTGATAATCATTGCTCAGTTGCTTACGAAACTCATTAATTTACGAATCTCACTTTATATACTTGTTTATAATTACAAGATAAAAATATTTGTTTATTTCCTTTAATAACTTCATTTAAAAATAATCTATATAAGATAGATTTCAAAATCTGTTTTTAGTTATAAAACAAATTTAATAACTTTGTTTCTGTTGATTTACCTGATGGTAGATCAATCTTGATAAAACAATTCATTTACAGGCCATCTGCCGATAATTACTCAAACAATATCACCCATTGGTTAATATCAAATAAGTGTTGAATTTGGTTTCAACGATAAACAATCAATCAGATTGATTAAACAGCTCATATAAATAAACAACCTATTTGAGGAATCCGGTTGGATTCATCCAACCTGCCCTTCCTTGCATTAAAATGGGTTATCTCAATTTCAACATGATAATATATTTAATTTTATTCACCACGATAAACAAAAACAAACAATTTAACTAATAACAGCCAAAAAACAATGTATAACGTCCATTCAAACATTTATTTTTTTATTAAATATATTTATATTATTATAAACGTAACCAACAAGGTAAGTTATCTCGTTTGGAATCTGATCGTTAAAATAACGATTAAATCCGATTAAATTAAACAAACGCTTAATTTAATCCATGAATATTAAAATATTCAGCACACATGTAAACAGTCATCCAATTATCAATCATTAGCAAACATTGCACACAAAATAAAAACTCGGTTTATATAAAATGTAAACGGGGTAAACTGAGTGAGTTGAACTCACCTTGGGTTTCCATTTAATGTTAAAATGGTTCGATTCAATTAAATTAAACATCCATTTGATTTAATTAAAAACCTCAGCTGTTGCCATCTACCATCAAATCAATTCCAAAATATCTTGCTCTCCGATGCGGCTTTAACGCGACTGGTTAGTCCAACTCTATGCGTGTACAAGAACGTTATACACACCATACACGTACGATTTGATTAAATTGCTCAGTACCTTCCTTAAACAATTAATTATTCCAAATTTTATGTTATATTAATTGTCCATAAAATAACATTGAACATGTTAAGATCAGATAGATGTAAGACTTAAGTGGTCACGTTATTAGGCATGTTACACTGTATATATATTTATACGAATATAAAGGACATGTTAACATCATCTCGTTTAGGCACGTTATACATTTCCCTAGACTGTCGGTATACACAAGTGATAATATTCCATTAACCAAATATTTAATACGTTATTATTAGCTACATAAAAACCGTGATTTACGCCCATGCGAATTTAGGTAGGCATGTTCACTCACACCATATTTTCAACCATTCACTGTTTCTACCATGTTCGAACGTGCTAAAACAAAACCGGCAACGTAAATGTTGCTTCGGTATATTAAATCAGCTATCTAGTTTGCTAACTAAATGATTAGTAACGTTAAATTTTAATTAGGCACAGTTAAAACATTTACTCACCGCAACTGTTCATCCTCTTCTCACTGTATCATCTTTCTTCCTATTCTATGCAAATGATACCACCGCCACTTCATACACCTGTTCTACACACTCCCCTGCTCTGTTCTTCTTCCTTCTATTATAAACACCATCCGCATGTCTTCACTTACATCAATTCTTGTTTTTCCCAATGCAAACATTTCTTCCCTCACCTGACACTATTCCTTCATCTGTTTGAACGTGGATCTCCCAACATCGTGACCCCCACGCTGCACCGCATCCACCCATCACCGTCGCCACCCCTTCTCATTTCTTCATTCTGCTTTTTTTTCCTTCCTTCATTCGTGCCACTGTATATCAACTGAAGGACCCGCGTCACCACTGTTAACGTTTGCTACACCCACCGCTTCACACCGTCTTCACCATGCACCATGCAGTATACACCACTGCATGCTCCCCCTATACCCACGTGTTTCTGCCCTAACTTCCCCTTACACTTCATCACGTTAAGCTCTTATATCCGAGCCCATCCACGTTTACAACGCTCGTCTTCTCCAGATCCCCCACTGCACTGTTTTCTTCTCATCTCTACCCGAACACAAGCCCTGTTAAGAACCTCCTCACCATGAAATAACTATATTCCCGTACCCATGCATTTGTTCTCAAAATCATTACTGCCTTTTATTCAAAACAAACACCCATGCATGCACTCTGACACCCAATAGTACCCACCACTTCTTTCTTATATACGACTGCTTTTGTTTTCTTTCTACTCACTGGGTATAGCAAATGGAAAAGGAAACCAAACGTGTATATATAGGAGAACTAATTCTCGGATAAGAACAAGGTCTTTCGGTAGTTGTACAAGCTAGGTTGTCTACTTTAAAACACAGCATAGGTAGGTCTGTTCGCTTGTATCTTGTTTGTGTGATATCTACAGTGGAGAGGAGACATTTAAATACATAGCTGATCTACTGTGTGCTTACTTTTGTCTGCGTTGATTTTACTTGTTAGGGTAGGCTAAAGGTTATTTTAAGTTGAGAGTTGATAACTCAACGCAGGGTGAAAAGAAATGACAGGGTAGGTTTTTTTCCAGCATAGGTTAGGCCAGTGAGATTTACAGTGCGTTTTTCCTGTTTTTACGTGGAGTAGTTAAGTAAAGGTGAAGTAGCTTATAGGTTAGCAGCAGTGAATTTTCCTTTCGTAAGTATGGAGTATCTATGTACTGGTGCGTTACATTCTTGGGTAGTCCGCCATAGCATGTGACTACGCTTAGTTAGGGTATGTTATTCTTATGTATGACGTATAAAAATCTTTTAGGCATGCAGAGAACAGAGGGTAGGTCTGCACGCTATGCTTTCTTCTTCAAACATTAGTCAAGTGAAAGGGGCATCGTATGTTAGCAGAGACACATTAGTTGACGTTATATATATATATATATATATATACACACACACACACACACATATATATATATATATTATACTATTGATTTCGTTGAACGTTGAATACTCGTATCGACATATACAAACTCCAAAAAGGTAAATTTTGACATTACGGTCCAAAAATGAAACTAGTTTCGTTAAAAAGGGACTCTGTTTGCACAAATAGCTTATTTTAATTCAAATTATAATCATCGGTTCACCCTTAAATTTCGTATACCGACAAAACACTCTATTTGGCTCCAAACTGAAAATATAACAATAACTAATTGTACGTATTCCAATAAAATTCGTTTCATCGGAAACGGAGGTTGTTTGAAAAGAAAACCATTTCTAGGGCATATATATTATCGATAAAATATAATTAAATCAAAAAAATTATATTTAATAATAATAGATTATTATTATCACATATCTTCAAAAGAAATATTTTACATCTCCAGAATAAACCAATATATATTTTAAGACTCGATATTTAGAAATTCAGGTTAAAATGGTATCCAAATATATAGAAATTTCTTTATATTTACTAATTAAATCGTTATAATTTATTAACGATTCCATAGCGACTATCTAAAGATCTGAATTGGACATAACTAACAATCTATAATGTGAAATCTCCATTTTTCTATTCTATTAGAAAAAATATAATCAAATAGATTTAGACGGTTCTTGTTTCATGAAATTCCGACTTATATCAAATCCGGTATATTCAGTTAAAGTTCGAAACTCAATATTACGAACTGCCGCGTCGTTTCGAGCTCGTTTTAATTATATTATAAATTATATATATTCGAACTCCATTTTATAAAATAAATTCGATATAAAATCCATTATATTTGCAATATAATATATAAAACAGATTTGAATATTCCAATTTAAATGGCCGAAAAATCTGGGATGTTACAATAGAGGATGATACGATCCATGTTTCGAGTTTAATCTTGGATATATTTGTTAAAAATGATTATATTACATTGACACACTGGTCACAAAAGGTTGTATCAAATCATTGATCTTATTATAACTTAGGTAGCAACAATGTGTTGCTAGATGTTAATCACTGTTTATGATTTTAAATACGAATTACAATCATTGCCAACGTTGTAATAACCTATAGGGTCGCACAAACAGAACGTAACAAAGGGAAAAACATTCATTGGATAAATAAAATATCAAATCTGTTGATATTTTATTTAGCGCTGAATTAGTATACCGATTGGTTTCCTTATTTTGGTACACATTTGTTTTAAAAAGAAAATCGTTCCATTTAAATAATATATATGCGAACTATTTTGTTGAGATAGGATCAGAACAAAAAAACCTACCGAAAACCTAATTCATCCAATAATGGCGGCTAGCACAGTATCCCTTTCTTCCATTCTTTGATTCGATCGAGCGTGGATGTGTTCTCGTGGACACCAATAGAGGTTCATCTTTAGGAACTCCTCACTGATTCGATTCGGATCCAACTATTGCTTGAATTCGTGAAATGGAAAAGATACGTCATGTATAGATCTTGGTTTACAATATTTTACATAGATCTAGTTCTTTTGAGTTTGAAATCCACTGCGCGTATGAACCCTGGAAACCCTTCAAATCCGGCATGCACTATTTTCTATGTTATATTTAACCATAGACACTTATAATAGTGTATTGTATTATATAATATCTAGTTTAATGGATCCTTAAAGAATGAAATCACAAACATTCATTGAGTTACTTGTGCATTTCATTTGAGCATTTCACTTGAGTTGATTTACTATTGCGAATGTTAATCATGACTCAAGTATTTTATTTTATTTTGACTTGATGCTCGAGTCAGACGGAGGAATTCAGCTTTGATGATTCATTTTTTGAGAGTTAGAGATCTATTGGAGATTCAGCTTATTATCTATTTGTTATCATTATCTTGGTGATTCAGTTATTCTTGTTCTTTCATTTATTTATATACTATATAATGTATCTAAGATTTCTAATGTATTAATTTATTACTCTGATATTATGTATTTTGATTTTGAGACTTTGTAATTAGTAGCTTCATGAACTACTAGGTTATTTATTCCGCTGCGAGTTATTCTGCTATTTTGTATGTGTTCAGTAATTTGATTTTATTAAACCCTTATAGTTAAGACAATATGTTGTTTCGAAGGATTCGAGTTGGTTTCGTATTCGACTTGAATGATACGAAAAGGCAGATGGATACAGATTCTAAGATCATTCTATATATACACATAACTATACTCCAAGAAAGTACAAATTTAAGAAAACACTATTCACACTCCCTTTTAGTATTAGGGTGTGTTCTTTGCAAGCGGACAACGGAGTATTTCAGCGGAGTATTATAGCGGAGAATTGGAGTTAGCGAAGAATGCGTTCGACGCGTTAAGCAGACTATTTGAGCGGAGAATGTTAACAGTTTGTTAGTAGAATTGAAAAATTATAAATTACTCCAATTCAGTTCAAACCAACTCCATTACGTAGAGAACTTCGATACGATCACAACGCAAATAATCGCGTCTCAAACGGACCTCATTTGCACAAGTTATTAATTTTTAAAACCTATAAAACACTAAATTTACTAATTAAATAACCTAATTAATCAAAGCGGAGAACCGTTTGAAGTTAACGGACCAAAATCGAACCGTAGAGAAATGTTCCGTTTCCGCTTTGACGCGTCCGGACGAGTCCGATGCATCGGACGCGTCAAAGAGGAAACGGAGCATTTCTCTCTCTGTTTCCTCTAAAGAACAGCCCCTTAATCTAGTCTTATGATCCTCAATCTGCGTCACTGTCATAGAAGTGAAACATTTCTCAAGAGTCAAGACATGGTTTGTCTTTTAGTTATAGTCGTCCCAAAAGTGAGGGAGGCCTGGGCCTACGTAACCCTCAAGACGTTTGTGTGGCCTTTTCTTGCAAGCTTTGGGTAAGGTTTGAAGCGAACAACTCCCTTTGGGCTTCGTTCCTTCACGCCAAGTACCGAAGGTTGGCAAATTCGCATTTCTCCGGTATTCCGTCATATGCTAGTGAGACGTGGAAACGGATGCAATCTGTGAAAGCCTTATCAGATGCTCATGGAGGGGGTACCTCTTGGGACGGTAATCCCTTCTCGCTTTCTGCTGCGTGGAATCCTGTGCGAAATCCGACGTCCGAGATGCCTCTTTTCTCATTTATTTGGAATGTCCGTTGTAAAAACCCGTAACTTCCCCGGTAAGGAAAGCGCGGATAGTTCGAGAACAAGCCACAACAGAATGCAGACAGAAGAACATTTCATTGTTAATTATAACAATTCCATCGGATTACAAGAATATACAGAGTATGAATAAATATTACACATTATAAAATATCAGAGATTACAATACATTACAGAGCAGCGGAAAATAATACAATACACAACTGAAGGAGATATACGGATACAAAGCTTTTCGGATATCATTCCAGCTGTAAACCAGGATCCTGTGAATATAAATCTGCAAAACCAAAACTACTAGCTGCCCGTGTCAAAATAAGGGCACCCAGAGTTTAGGTTAAAACAATAAACTCCAGGTCAGTCATGGGACTGGAGTGAGAACTAAAACAGTTATTAATCTTTATTTTAAAGTTCAGTATATCAAGGGACCATGCCATATAACACGGAACGGGTTTCCTCCCAAGAACACCAGTGCATAAAACAACAGCGCAATGCTAAATAAAGAACAATGAAGCTATTATAAGACCCAGGTCCCATCACACAATGCGACACAAATCAGAGGATAGGGTTTTACCTTATAATAGCCAAAGAATGCTTGATATGTTAAAAAAATCTTTTATTATCGCTATAAGTGAAGAAATCAATTTCAAATCATAAGTATCAATCATAGGCGGCATGAATGCCCCATATCACTATGTCGCCATATATAGGTTATACAATCGAAATCGGAAAGTCACGTATTTGGAAATTGGGTTTCCATATGTGAACCGAGGCAAAAGATAGTCCTCTACCGAATTCGAGACTCTCTTGCCCGAGCCTCAGGCAAGAACTCTGTCAAGCCTTAGGAGCCACAGGGCCGGTCCACCGATGTGGATTAAAATGCCTGAACACTACGTCTCCCCGCCCTATGGGGCGTAAATGAGCCAACGAATGACTCCATCGGACCCGGATCGTCCGATCAAATCGAGGCGCCTCGCAACAGCAACAACCACATAAGTCAAACTCGTCAGGGCGTGTAAAACCACTGACGCCACTTCTAGCTAGAAAGAGACGCTTGCCCTCCCTGGATCCTTCTCCCGTTTCTGGTTCACAACCGGGGTGTGAGGCTCGCGAATCCATGCTACACAAAGCTATGCAACACAGGTTGTGCTTTGATCATCACCACAAGACTTTGCTTTTCAACAGAAGCCTTGATCAATTGCCACACAGGCAACTCACTCCATGCGTTTGATACCCATCAATATATAACCCTTGAGCTCGTACGTCTCAGAGAAGGGCGTTAAGCAAGAGAATAAATTCTCCGCCGCCAAACAGATATATATTTAATAGAAATCAACCACACAGAATAAAATCCAATGTCAGACACATAGTCCATTTACAAGTTCGTTCTGGGTCTGAACGAAATCGGAGGCACTTTCCTCGCATATCCATCGATCTCCAAGTACGTCTGGACGATCACCAACTGTTTCCCTCCTCTTGGGTGTACGGCCCAATCAAGATCATCAGTAATCACCCAAACGACGTGAAGACCTCCGGTCTTCGACCACCGTCTTCATCTTCGACACCACGTCGAATCAGTTATTCAGAATGGGATAAACCCGGTCTTTCTGAATAACTCGCGTATATAATAAACAAGTGTTACACAAACACAACATAAGCCTCACTCCAATTCAGAATATTCTTTTATTCCAATATCCTTATACTTTGGGAAAGCTTCCCATTAATTTTATCAAAGATAAATTCTTTAAATTTATTTTTTGATCTTCTTTGAATATCAATTCAAACTAGTCGAGATTAGCGAACCACACCGGAGTAATCATTTATTTTATTTCCCAATCCCCACCTATTCATCCCATGAAGTAAAACTGGTAATACTTCATATCTAATACCACGGTGTTATCGATAAA
Organism: Allium sativum; assembly: GCA_030737875.1. Lineage (NCBI taxonomy): Eukaryota > Viridiplantae > Streptophyta > Magnoliopsida > Asparagales > Amaryllidaceae > Allium > Allium sativum. Next base: position 160,231,894 of record CM060922.1, on the reverse strand, counting down.
TTCAATTACCATTTCACGTTCAAATCTAATTAAAGATTTAACTATCGCCTGGAGTAAAACTGGTGATACTCCATTCTCGATCTTTTCAATCTAATTAAAGATTCATTAAAACCCCACTCAGTTTTAATCTTTAACTGGGTTAAAGAATCAGTGTCATTTAAAACACTGTTCACGATAAACCCAAAATCACATTTCATTAATTATCGGGTTAAAGAACAAGTGTTATTTAAAACACTGTTCACGATAAACCCAAAAATCAACACCAATTCAATTCCAATTAAATATTATTTAATTGGTACACTTCATTAAATCTAAATAAAAAAAGATTTAATCTTTTTCTCAACTGGGCTTAAGAACAGTGTTAATGAAGACACTATTCACGACAAACCCAAATCACATTGGATATTAAATACAAGGCTCTGAATAGAAAATATATCGCCTTATATTCAATATCAAATTCTACGACCAACAAATATCGTATTGGAAATAACGATATATATATATATATCTTTCAAATTCCCATAACAATATCTGTATCATCACGAAATCCAACATCGAAATATTCCGAAGACAATTTCGATTCAAATCCCTTCCAATTCAATTATTGGAAATTCTGGTTATATTTCTAAACCATTTCAAATTCACTTTATTTATTTCAAAAAAAAATAAATGAATTATAGTTCTAGTTCAAAACTAGTTCATTTCGATAAAAATCTATTTTTATCTTTTCAAATATGGAGTTTTTCATCCCAATTCTTCACAAATCATTTCTTACGATTCTACACAAATTATTACTATTTTTAATAATTTTATCAAGGCCCGTACAGTCGATTTCCATCAACGACCATCGAACTGCACTTATAACGACCTTTTCCAAACTTGATTTGGACGTAATTCCAAATCCAACCGTTAGATTTCTAATTTCCAATATTCGTTAGAAAGCTCTTTTCGATACGAACCCAACGGTTCCAGTTTTAGGAGAATCCAACGGTCGGATCTCCCGTAATATCCGTTCGAAGTCAATGGTCGAAATTCACGAACTGCAGCAGCGCGGCGCGTTCTATTCAGGCCATTATATTATATATATAATATATACTTCGTCGATTTCCTTTTAAACCGTATTTTATAAATCGTTTTTAAATTCATTTTCAAAACGATTTCCACTTCACTTCAAATTCAAATCAAAATTGAATTTCTCCTGATAAATTCGTTTTAAATTCATTTCAAATTGATTTCTATTCAAATTGATTTTTCTTTCAATTTCAGTTCGTTTTCAACTCAATTTCAATTCGAATTCCTTCCTATTCAATTTCAATTCGAACTCATTTCTATTCAGTTTCAGTTCGAATTTCAATTCTTTTCAAAATATCAGATTTTGAAATCACTTTTGATATTCATTATAAAATGAATAAAATCGATATAAATATCGTTCACGTCAAAATGGCGTCAATCTAATCAACACGGCTTCATATATTTCTATTTCCAAATATTATATTTCAAATATTTCTTTTTCAAATATTTCTATTTCAAATATTTCTTTTTAAAATATTTCTTTTTCAAATATGGAATGAGGCCCAATCAATTACCATATAATGTTAATTATATGCATTTTCTACAACACATGTATACAATAACAACGATGAATAATCAACCATCATCCAAAGTGCATTCTACACCGTATAAGCATCAAATATAAATATTTAACGCTTATGACAGTCTGTCAATCAATCGATCGACATATAACTAATTATTGGGATTAGTGTATGTCATATATCACCCCAATACCCGTGTGGGGTTTTCAAATAATCAAACACAGATTTTATTTGTGCAGTTGGGCGATGTGTAAAATTTATCGTCCCAATCAATATCAGTCAAATGGGTGTATATAAACAAATCGTCCGATTCGTTTATAAATATTTATTTCACATTCATGTTAAAAATTATATTTTCAACTATAAAATATTTTTAACTACATAAATATTTTATTACATTTCACATCACATCACACAATCAACTACACATCAAAATCAAACAAACAAGCATATAAGCCGTCCATGGTCTGTGGACGACGGGTGTCGGGTGCTACTAAACACCGTCTGCATCCCAGTATATATTTCAACTAGAAATAAAATTAAAAAGTGAGAAATTCTCACAGAGGGTTCCACTCCGCCGTGCTTTGCTGTTGAACTGCTGAACCATCTGGATTAGCTTGAAATTCCAATGCAGTTCTTTTCACGCTGTTCAAATAAAAATTTTATTTTTATTACTTCATTTCAATAAATAAAAATCGTATTTTTATTTCTGCTTCATATATATTTTTCAACGCTTCATTCTATAAGAAAATCATATTTTTATATTTCTACTTCATATATAAAGATCGAATTTTTATTTAATCGCTATAAGAATTATATTTTTATTTCAACATACATATAAGAAAGATCAGATTTTTATTTCACTACCTATATAAAGATCAAATTTTTACTATCTATATAATATAAAAATCGTATTTTTAATCTTTTACAATATAAAAATTATATTTTTGATTCACTACACATATATAAAAATCAAATCTTTTTGTTTAAAACAATATAACCTTTTCATTATAAGGATCATTCTTTCTCATTGTTAAACATCCAGTCTTTCTACATATAAAAAAAATCTAATCGTCCTACTTATCAAAATATAATCTTTTCTACATCTAGATCTACATTTAAAAATCATTTTTTTATGGCAAAAATCATTTTCAATCTAAACTGAAATTCATTGAATAAATGGAGAGAAATAAATTAAGAATAATAAAATAAAATAAAATAAAAACTTACAAATGGTTTGAATGAGGAGGGGGGGCCACCGTCGGTCTTTGACTGGAGGAGGGGCGATAGGCCTTCGGCGGTAGTGGCGGAGCAGTGGGCCAAGGGGGGTGCTGGGTTTTCGTGGTGCGCGTGTCGAGAGGGGGGCCGGTCGATTGGAGAAGGGGAGGAAGAAGGAGGGGGGGTCTCACGGTGGTCGGCGCCGCTAGGGGGGAGCCACGTGGGCGGCGGCGCTACTGCGATGGGGGGGCGCGATTTTTTATCTTTTTCTGAATGAATATGACGGGGGGCCCTGAGATAATAGGGTGAGAGAGAGAAGAAAGTTTTTATTTAATTATTGAAATTTCAAAAAGTTGACCTTTTTATTTCGACCTCGAAACGAGACCCACCGCCTGTCGTCCATAGCTAATTACCCCTATTCCGAACACAATGGGATATATATCGCAGGCTGATTCGACTGTTTCGATCAGTTTTCGTCAAAATCAAAATATAACTCTATATATTGAATTTGAACGCGCATTTCAATTTACTGGAGCTACATACTAACTAGAAAAATTCCCGAAAAATATATTATAGCTTCGTATTGACGATACGGTCCTAGCAAAACTAATTTCATCGAATTATGAGATCGTTTGAAAAATGGCCATTTTCCAGTCGATTAAAATCAACCGAAACTGGTCAAACGCGTTTTCCTTTGCCACGCTCACATATTGATTCGAAATATTATGAAAATTGGGATTTAGCAATAACCTGACATCACGGTTCCAACAAAAGTGGTTTCGTTGAAATCCGAGGTCGTTTGCAAAATTTCCATTTTTAAGGGCCAGAATTCCATAACGATTATTCTGAAAATTCATTTGGACTTAACTTTTGATTCCCGCTATGAAATTTCAATTTTTCGAATTCGTTGGAAAGATATTCTCAATTAGATTCTAATATTTTTGGTTTCACTAAAATCTGGTTTATTTTGAATCCTGTACATTCAATTGAAGTTTGAAATCGAATTATCGAACTACCGCGCCATTTCAATTCCTTTTATAATTATATATAATTATTTATATTCTAATGACGATTCAAACAAATATATACGTTCGAATTATATTCAAAATAAATTTCTCGTCGTTATTATTTAAAATAATTCATTTTAAATAATCAAAATTCATTAAAACTGCCAAAATAACAATTTTAAATTGGCCCAGATTTCCGGGTTATTACAATCTCCCCCACTTAAAACTTTTCGTCCCCGAAAAGGAACGAAGCCGAAAGTCGTTTTAAAAACCAACTCAACTTTCTTTGTTTTGACTACGGCTTAAGTTCTTCAACTTTTCAGTTTCTAAGAACTTTTCAAATTTCTCAAAAATTTGGCTAACACCCTAAATTTTCGAAAAATTTCTCCATAACCTCCCCTGCACTGGTAGCACAGGAAAATCCCGAAATTGCCATACAGGCCCTCTGATCTCAAAAAGAAAAAGAAAAAGCCAAGCGGCTAGCCAATCGGCTCATAAAATCATCATCACCCAAACAAAACAGTAAATTATGGTAAACATGTACCTATTTGGCGGGCAAACAATTTTATTCTTCTGCTCTAGCCTCCTTTCTATGACCTGTTCAATGTAAGTACATGTATGTGCAAGCAAATGCGACCAAATTTTCAATACAATTCACTATTTGATCAATTTGGCTAAAGGTTCAACATTTAATTAATCAAACTATAATCAAACAACACAATCAGAAATCAATTAGTGAATTATCATTTCAAATTCATAACTTTGATATATAGTCAAAAAATCTCATTTTTGATGCCAATTCTCAATAATAAGCCCTATCTAATTTTGGTTCTCACACCAGTTAATTGGAAATATATTGAAATCTCACCTTCGAAACACGAAAATAAATTCTAATGATGACGCGTCAATCATTAGAATCATGTCCGAGCGACTAGAGTGTGATTCTATATCTATCGAATATATTTGAGGCTTCAATACACGTGGATTAGACGTATACTAAAATCTCTATATATTGGATTGTCCAAATCAATATAAATAAATAATCAAATACGAATAATTGATTTAAATTTTCAAAACAAAAATTGTTTTCAATTTTAAAATATACTCTTCACACTCGTTCTAGGATACTACTGATCCCATCTCTAACGAGTCATTCCCATTGGATATTACTAATCCAATATCTGATGAATTCTTTCATATGGTTCTAATGTGTCTTGTTCTCTAAGCTTTGTAAACCAAAGCTCTGATACCAACTGTAAAAACCCGTAACTTCCCCGGTAAGGAAAGCGCGGATAGTTCGAGAACATGCCACAACAAAATGCAGACGGAAGAACATTTCATTGTTAATTATAACAATTCCATCAGATTACAAGAATATACAGAGTATGAATAAATATTACACATTATAAAATATCAGAGATTACGATAAATTACATAGCAGCGGAAAATAATACAATACACAACTGAAGGAGATATACGGATACAAAGCTTTCCGGATATCATTCCAGCTGTAAACCAGGATCATGTGAATATAAATCTGCAAAACCAAAACTACTAGCTGCCCGTGTCAAAATAAGGGCACCCAGAGTTTAGGTTAAAACAATAAACTCCAGGTCAGTCATGGGACTGGTGTGAGAACTAAAACAGTTATTAATCTTTATTTTAAAGTTCGGTATATCAAGAGACCACGCCATATAACACGGAACGGGTTTCCACCCAAGAACACCAGTGCATAAAACAACAGCGCAATGCTAAATAAAGAACAATGAAGCTATTATAAGACCCAGGTCCCATCACACAATGCGACACAAACCAGAGGATAGGGTTTTACCTTATAATAGCCAAAGAATGCTTGATACGGTAAAACAAATCTTTTCTCATCGCTATAAGTGAAGAAATCAATTTCAAATCATAAGTATCAATCGTAGGCGGCATGAATGCCCCATACCACTATGTCTCCATATATAGGTTATACAATCGAAATCGCAAAGTCACGTATTTGGAAATTGGGTTTCCATCTGTGAACTGAGGCAAAAGACAGTCCTCTACCGAATTCGAGACTCTCTAGCCCGAGCCTCAGGCAAGTACTCTGTCAAGCCATAGGAGCCACAGGGTCGGTCCACCGATGTGGATTAAAATGCCTGAACACTACGTCTCCCCGCCCTATGGGGCGTAAATGAGCCAACGAATGACTCCATCGGACCCGGATCGTCCGATCAAATCGAGGCGCCTCGCAACAGCAACAACCACATAAGTCAAACTCGTCAGGGCGTGTAAATCCACTGACGCCACTTCTAGCTAGAATGAGACGCATGCCCTCCCTGGATCCTTCTCCCGTTTCTGGTTCACAACCGGGGTGTGAGGCTCGCGAATCCACGCTACACAAAGCTATGCATCACAGGCTGTGCTTTGATCATCACCACAAGACTTTGCTTTTCAACAGAAGCCTTGATCAATTGCCACTTAGGCATGCCACACAGGCAACTCACTCCATGCGTTTGATACCCATCAATATATAACCCCTGAGCTCGTACGTCTCAGAGAAGGGCGTTAAGCAAGAGAATAAATTCTCCGCCGCCAAACAGATATGTATTTAATAGAAATCAACCACACAGAATAAAATCCAATGTCAGACACACAGTCCATTTACAAGTTCGTTCTGGGTCTGAACGAAACCGGAGGCACTTTCCTCGCATATCCATCGATCTCCAAGTACGTCTGGACGATCACCAACCGTTTCTCTCCTCTTGGGTGTACGGCCCAATCAAGATCATCAGTAATCACCCAAACGACGTGAAGACCTCCGGTCTTCGACCACCGTCTTCATCTTCGACACCACGTCGAATCAGTTATTCAGAATGGGATAAACCCGGTCTTTCTGAATAACTCGCGTATATGATAAACAAGTGTTACACAAACACAACATACGCCTCATTCCAATTCAGAATATTCTTTTATTCCAATATCCTTATACTTTGGGAAAGCTTCCCATTAATTTTATCAAAGATAAATTCTTTAAATTTATTCTTTAATCTTCTTTGAATATCAGTTCAAACTAGTCGGGATTAGTGAACCACACCGGAGTAATCATTTATTTTATTTCCCAATCCCCACCTATTCATCCCATGAAGTAAAACTGGTAATACTCCATATCTAACACCACGGTGTTATCGGTAAATTCAATTACCATTTCACGTTCAAATCTAATTAAAGATTTAACTATCGCCTGGAGTAAAACTGGTGATACTCCATTCTCGATCTTTTCAATCTAATTAAAGATTCATTAAAACCCCACTCAGTTTTAATCTTTAACTGGGTTAAAGAATCAGTGTCATTTAAAACACTGTTCACGATAAACCCAAAATCACATTTTATTAATTATTGGGTTAAAGAATAAGTGTTATTTAAAACACTGTTCACGATAAACCCAAAAATCAACACTAATTCAATTCCAATTAAATATTATTTAATTGGTACACTTCATTAAATCTAAATAAAAAAAAAGATTTAATCTTTTTCTCAACTGGGCTTAAGAACAGTGTTAATGAAGACACTATTCACGACAAACCCAAATCACATTGGATATTAAATACAAGGCTCTGAATAGAAAATATATCGGCTTATATTCAATATCAAATTCTACGACCAACAAATATCGTATTGGAAATAACGATATATATATCTTTAATATTCCCATAACAATATCTGTATCATCACGAAATCCAACATCGAAATATTCCGAAGACAATTTCGATTCAAATCCCTTCCAATACAATTATTGGAAATTCTGGTTATATTTCTAAACCATTTCAAATTCACTTTATTTATTTCAAAAAAAAAAAATGAATTATAGTTCTAGTTCAAAACCAGTTCATTTCGATAAAAATCTATTTTTATCTTTTCAAATATGGAGTTTCTCATCCCAATTTTTCACAAATCCTTTCTTATGATTTTACACAAATTATTACTATTTTTTAATAATTTTATCAAAGCCCGTACAGTCGATTTCCATCAACGGCCATCGAACTGCACTTATAGCAACCTTTTCCAAATTCGATTTGGACATAATTCCAAATCCGACCATTAGATTTCTAATTTCCAATATTCGTTAGAAAGCTCTTTTCGATCCGAACCCAACGGTTCCAGTTTTAGGAGAATTCGACGGTCGGATCTCCCGTAATATCCGTTCGAAGTCAATGGTCGAAATTCACGAACTGCCGCGGCGCGACGCGTTCTATTCAGGCCATTATATTATATATATAATATATACTTCATCGATTTCCTTTTAAACCGTATTTTATAAATCGTTTTTAAATTCGTTTTCAAAACGATTTCCACTTCACTTCAAATTCAAATCAAAATTGAATTTCTCCTGATAAATTCGTTTTAAATTCGTTTCAAATTGATTTCTATTCAAATCGATTTTTCTTTCAATTTCAGTTCGTTTTCAATTCAATTTCAATTCGAATTCCTTCCTATTCAATTTCAATTCGAATTCATTTCTATTCAGTTTCAGTTCGAATTTCAATTCTTTTCAAAATATCAGATTTTGAAATCACTTTTGATATTCATTATAAAATGAATAACATCGATATAAATATCGTTCACGTCAAAATGGCGTCAATCTAATCAACACGGCTTCATATATTTTTATTTCCAAATATTATATTTCAAATATTTCTTTTTCAAATATTTCTATTTCAAATATTTCTTTTTCAAATATGGAATGAGGCCCAATCAATTACCATATAATGTAAATTATATGGATTTTCTACAACACATGTATACAATAACAACGATGAATAATCAACCATCATCCAAAGTGCATTCTACACTGTATAAGCATCAAATATAAATATTTAACGCTTATGACAGTCTGTCAATCAATCGATCGACATATAACTAATTAGTGGGATTAGTGTATGTCATATATCACCCCAATACCCGTGTGGGGTTTTCAAATAATCAAACACAGATTTTATTTGTGCAGCTGGGCGATGTGTAAAATTTATCGTCCCAATTAATATCAGTCAAATAGGTGTATATAAACAAATCGTCCATTTCGTTTATAAATATTTATTTCACATTCATGTTAAAAATTATATTTTCAACTATGAAATATTTTTAACTACATAAATATTTTATTACATTTCACATCACATCACACAATCAACTACACATCAAAATCAAACAAACAAGCATATAAGCCGTCCATGGTCTGTGGACGACGGGTGTCGGGTGCAACTAAACACCGTCTGCATCCCAGTATATATTTCAACTAGAAATAAATTAAAAAGTGAGAAATTCTCACAGAGGGTTTCACTCCGTCGTGCTTTGTTGTTGAACTGCTGAACCACCTGGATCAGCTTGAAATTCCAATGCAGTTCTTTTCACGCTGTTCAAATAAAAATTATATTTTTATTACTTCATTTCAATAAATAAAAATCTTATTTTTATTTCTGCTTCATATATATTTTTCAACGCTTCATTCTATAAGAAAATCATATTTTTATATTTCTACTTCATATATAAAGATAGAATTTTTATTTAATCGCTATAAGAATTATATTTTTATTTCAACATACATATAAGAAATATCAGATTTTTATTTCGCTACCTATATAAAGATCAAATTTTTACTATCTATATAATATAAAAATCGTATTTTTAATCTTTTACAATATAAAAATTATATTTTTAATTCACTACACATATATAAAAATCAAATCTTTTTGTTTAAAACAATATAACCTTTTCATTATAAGGATCATTCTTTCTCATTGTTAAACATCCAGTCTTTCTACATATAAAAAAAATATAATCGTCCTACTTATCAAAATATAATCTTTTCTACATCTAGATCTACATTTAAAAATCAAATTTTTATGGCAAAAATCATTTTCAGTCTAAACTGAAATTCATTGAATAAATGGAGAGAAATAAATTAAGAATAATAAAATAAAATAAAATAAAAAACTTACAAATGGTTTGAATGAGGAGGGGGGGTCACCGTCGGTCTTTGACTGGAGGAGGGGCGACAGGCCTTCGGCGGTAGTGGCGGAGCAGTGGGCCAAGGGGGTTGCTGGGTTTTCGTGGTGCGCGTGTCGAGAGGGGGGGCGGTCGATTGGAGAAGGGGGGAAGAAGGAGGGACTGCGGAGGAGGGAGGGTCTCGCGGTGGTCGGTGCCGCAAGGGGGGGCCACGTGGGCGGCGGCGCTGCTGCAATGAGGGGGCGCGATTTCTTTTATTTTTTTTCTTTCTGAATGAATATGATGGGGGGCCTGAGATAATAGGGTGAGAGAGAGAGAAGAAAGTTTTTATTTAATTATTTAAATTTCAAAAAGTTGACCTTTTTATTTTGACCTCGAAACGAGACCCACTGCATGTCGTCCATAGCTAATTACCCCTATTCCGAACACAATGGGATATATATCGCAGGCTGATTCGACTGTTTCGATCAGTTTTCGTCAAAATCAAAATATAACTCTATATATTGAATTTGAACGCGCATTTCAATTTACTGGAGCTACATACTAACTAGAAAAATTCCCGAAAAATATTTTCTAGCTTCGTATTGACGATACGGTCCTAGCAAAACTAATTTCATCGAATTCTGAGACTGTTTGAAAAATGGTCATTTTTTAGTCGATTAAAATCAACTGAAACTGGTCAAACGCGTTTTCCTTTGCCAGGCTCACATATTGATTCGAAAAATTACGAAAATTGGAATCTAGCAATAACTTGACATCACGGATCCAACAAAAGTGGTTTCGTCGAAGTCCGAGGTCGTTTGCAAAATTTCCATTTTTAAGGGCCAGAATTCCATAGCGACTATTCTGAAAATTCATTTGGACTTAACTTTTGATTCCCGCTATGAAATTTCAATTTTTCGTATTCGTTGGAAAGATATTCTCAATTAGATTCTAATATTTTTTGGTTTCACTAAAATCCGGTTTATTTTGAATCCTGTACATTCAACTGAAGTTTGAAATCGAATTATCGAACTACCGCGCCATTTCAATTCCTTTTATAATTATATATAATTATTTATATTCTAACGACGATTCAAACGAATATATACGTTAAAATTATATTCAAAATAAATTTCTCGTCGTTATTATTTAAAATAATTCATTTTAAATAATCAAAATTCATTAAAACTGCTAAAATAAAAAAATTAAATTGGCCCAGATTTCCGGGTTATCACATCCGTATTCCTCCGAAGGTGTCTCTATTTATGTGGAAAACCATGCATAATGGTTTGCCACTGGATGAGAATATTCAAAGAATCGGTATCCCCCTCGCTTCCAGGTGCAGGTGCTGCAGAGCTGGCAGCACCGAAACCTCCTTTCACTTGTTGATTTCTGGGGTTTGTGCTAGGTCTGTTTGGAATTACTTCGGGAACCTGCTTGGTTTTCGTTGTAATGCAAACTCGTTTGAAGATTTCCTGAGATTCTGGTGGACTGGCATCTCAGGTAAAAGTCTTCGCACTAGCCACTTTCGTCTGATTCCTTGTTTGATTTGTTGGCACATCTGGTGTGCGCGGAACAAGGCAATCTTTGACGAAGAGGCTATGGACCCTCCGACCATCATCCGGAAAATTAGGAATGATGTTTTCCTAACGTTTCGGGGTAGGTCGTTCAGAGGTGTGATAGGATCCCGGTCTAGGAGGTTGGCTGTTAACTTTGATGTTTCGACGCTAACAGCCAACCCCAGACAAGGTATAGGCTGGTTTTTGTTTTGTGTGGGTAGGGTGCTTTGGTGATCCTTTTCTTCCTTTTCACTCTCCCCCCCCCCCCCCTCCCCCCGGCACTGACATTGTTTGCTAGTCGTTCAGGTATTGTTGTACAGGCTGCTGGGAAGGATTGTTAGGTGTCACGTGAGGGTTGTTTCTCTTCTATTTGGACGGATTGCTGGATCAGCCAGGGCATTGGTAGCTTTTCGAAATCTTGGATATGTTCTCAGCATCTCTACCGCCTTTTTCCACCTAGATTGTTGGGATCCTTGTCTTCTTCTAGGATCAGAGAGGAGCCTTCCTCGACACGGACCATCCCTTCTGGACTTCAGTTGCTCTTTCTGTGGTTTTTATGTATTTTGTTTTCTTGTTCGTATGTGTGCACGGTTTCAGTTGGTTGCAGAACCGTTTTTGTGATCCATTGGAGAATGGCTAGTTTCTCCATTTGTTATGTTATAAAATAAAAAACTTAAAAAAAAAAAAAAAAAAAAAAAAAAGTTATAGATGTTCAGTATCAATTTAATTGACAAGCCAAATTCAAGTCAAAATATCTAAACGGAGTAGCTTTGTTAATTGATAAATATTTCAAATTGAACTGATGATACTAGAGCGACTTACACAATTGATACCAAAAATAATATAGTTGACTGTAACCCAAACTCTAGATATCTAAATAACGTAGCAATGACTAAAATATTACATATACAAAATGTCATTATTATATGGGCTTATACTAGATCATAAATATGGTTTCATCTAAATGTTTCAACAAAGTCCATACGAACGTCAGTACTTAAATTGTTTAAACGTTGGTTTTGAATCGAGTTCACATAAGACAGTCAATACAAACACATTGTCGGTTGTTCGAATCCGACCAAGGATGAAATAATTTACAAATGTTATAAGTTAAAAATAAATAAACAAAAATGTTGTATTAATATTTATGGCTAATTGTAATAATTCTTTTCATATTTAAAATTAGAAAGAACGATATATAAAGGTTATACAATGGTTCTTTCGCTTTTGGAAATACAAATTAAAATTTATGGCTAAGTCATTTTTATTAGTTCATTTTAGTTTTTTGAAGGTCACAAAACGACTTAACATAGATCGATCCAAACTGTCTAAGAAATCTAAATTTTAAATATTTTGAGCCATGGAAACTTTTAGTTGGATAAGTTTGGAAATGATGATTTCGACCGAACCAAACTGACCCTGTTGTAAATCCACATATTTTATTTCCGACCATGGATTCACACGAATATAATTTTGGCTAGTCAACATTCCGCAGTCCATTTTCGTATCCAAGCATTCAAGCAGGTTTTTTTACTATATTGGCATTAAAAGTTAGCGCTCCAACGAAGAAACACCACATTACAGCATAATACAGATGAAAAATACACACATTCAAATCACACCAATTTCATTTTAATTTTAATTTCTATAGCATTCAATTACTAAATAGTAGAGTGGACATACACAAAAATGACGTCCAATTTGCACAAGTTTGCATGGATCATCAGATAGCCTTGTTTGCGTCCAAGCTGTGGAAGTAATGGAGTAACCTATAAGTTGTTACATAATCTACTACATTATTCCTTATTTACGATGGGTACCCATTCTCATTGGGCAATTATTTGCTCCTAACTTGTGAATTTTGTGTTAAACGTTGAATAAAAAAAAATAAAAAAAAAATAAAAAAATTTGTGCACATTGCCGTATGAAGGATGAAGGAGAATGCTAAGCTCGATTTGTGCGGCGTCCGACTTTCAACGCTAGTTCAGTATCAATTTTCAGAGAGATGTCAAGTGCTTTCACAGAATGGGTGAGTGCACCACTGCAATTCCAGTCAATTAAACAGAAAATTAATAAACTGGATACAAATCAAACATGATTTATTCACACCAAAGCATGACTGAAAAAAACAAGGAAAAGGAACATCACATTTGTAATAAATAACTAAATAACATCTCCAACAGTACATTCTGCAAAGTGGCACTTGAACAGGCACTCGGATATATGCATTTGTTTAACATGCCCATGTAAGATATGATTGTGTGCATGACAACTTTTGAGTGCTTGTTGATCAAATGTTTATGCGTTGAGCATGGACGCATATTTGACATGCTACTACTTCTGGATGTCTAATTAATATGCTACTGTTTCTGGATGACCATTTAACATAGGCATGTATCTGAACATCATTATTACATGCACACATCTATGGCTGCAAATTTTCAACTTCTTTCCTGGTTTTTGCCCCAGATTAAAAGTTGTAATCAACTGTTGGAAGACATGTTCTAGCTGAAATTACAATTTTGTGTTTCACGCCCCAAGGTTCCTTGTTATATGGTCAAATTAGGGACCAGTCTTTCTCTGACTTGAAAAATATAAGGAGGTTTTGCAACCTCATTACTTATATGGTAACATAATTTGGTAATGGAAATCAAAAGATACCTGGAAATATAGGTGACTCCAGTTTTCCCAATCTTTTCTACCGTTTCAAGTGTTACATTTCCAGATGCCTGCCGTTGTCAATTGGAATTGTTAATTTCTATAAATCCATCTAAAATTTCTCATAAATACATATGTTTTTTTTTTTTTCTAAAAGAAAACACTTCATTACTGGAATGACGATTCAAAATGTATTGCCAGCATGACATAGTAAGGCTGCTTCTTAGAAACTGATAAACAAGGTTTAATTTTCTATGTTTTTATTATACAGATGAAATGGCATCTTCGTATATCAACAGAAAGTATGACTGAATAACGTTGTTGCCTACAAACTTCTAAATGCTACTAAGAATAAAAATTAATACCATATAGATGGATTTATACAATCCTCAAATTACATGTTCACCAAATGAGAGTTAAAAATAGAAAACGGCCATAGAGCAATAAATTTTGTTTGATCAATATAACATCATATACATCGTGCATAATTATCCAAATGGATCAATGTTGAAAGATACAGACAAGTAAATGAAGAGTGAGCATATATACATTCGGAGAAATATTCACAACAATATATGGTATTAATTCTTGAGTAAACTCAAAAGTACTTGAAGAAAAATAAAAAAGAAATAATAATACCTCCGTTTCAAATCTACCATTTATTAGGGCAACTGCTTCTTTAAGCATGGAAACATCAATATCTCCATTTGGCAGAGGGATTACCATATTGTCCAGCATTATTCTGGTTAAAGATGTTTTATTCTCAGTTGCATATTGTAGCACTTCAGCCACTTCTTCCATGGTCCTTGTTTCAACCTAAACAGCGGTCATTCATACACCATGAGACAATAATATTTTAAAGCAAAGTGGAGACATGTTAAGTAGGGAAGAGGACAAAAAATAAAAATAATGAAAACAGAATATCACATCTGAAATAAAATGGGCAAATGATATAAACCAGCCTATGATAAACCGATCTACCTGATACTTAGTGACTATATATGTGCATATACACACCAATATTCACACATGTATATGCATGTGTATGTATGCATGTGTATGCATGATGTATATTTGCACACTGATTTATATGGAAACCGCGTTCAATCTTACACTACAGAAGCATATAAATATTTTCTTGAAGCCATAAAAGATGTGGCACTGGAACACCGAAACTAAGTTGCCTACACAAAAAGAAGCTATAACTATTTTCTCAGTGCCATGAAACATGTGTCATTGGAACATAGAAACTAAGTTGCATTCATTAAATCAAAATCCGTCTACCTCAACTGCCATTTTGAGACCATTTTGCTCTAAATACTGATCAACTGACTTAACAGCGTTTTCAACACCTCCAGCGACTGAAATATGATTGTCTTTAATCATCACCATATCAAATAATCCCATTCTATGATTCTTTCCGCCTCCAATAAGAACCTGCCAAATAAATATTTATATACAGAATATAAGAAAGAAGATATCTGTAAATAAGGAGAAACAAAAGCCAAGAAATTTGACAAATACCGCCCATTTATCCACCAAGCGGAGACATGGAGCAGTTTTTCTTGTCTCTAAGATGTATGCAGGTTTGGCGGCTTCTGCCATAGCCTATAAAATCAAGAAAATTGTGTACCCAAAAACATAACAAGAAATGTTCATATGTAGAACTGAGACTACACACCTTGGTAAGGGTAGCAATTCCACTCATTCTTTGCATAAAATTTAGAACAACTCTTTCAGCTACCACAATATTGTGAGCTTTCCCTTAAGGATAACAAATGGTGGAGCATGAATATACAAGAGCTAAATATATAAATATTAGTAATAAGTGAGGAAGGAAAAAAGGCATACCATGAACCTTGCCAAATTGTGTACCCTTATGAATACAATTTCCATCTTTCGCAGACCATTGAACCTAACAAAATCAAAGAAGCTGCTGACTATACCAATTTAGAATGCTAGCAGCGAGTAAGAAGTGAATCATACTATCACAGTTAGCAATACCTTCAATGAAGGATCTACCTCATTAAATATCATATCTGCAAGAGCGATTCCAGCGATCACTCCATCCTCCTTTGCAATAAAGTAGGCTTCTACTTCCATGTCAACAGGTATAGTGGCCAAGCAAGTCACATCACCTAAACAACAAATATACAAATAAATAAAACATGGGCTACCAACTGAATCGCTACTCAAGTTAAATATTGAATTCCATGAGAACATAGGGGTAAACCTAACATGTTAGATGGTGATAGTAAACAAAGAGGGAAAAAAGACAGCAAGGCTATACATAGATACGTGCAATAAACATCTAAAACTGTGCAAGCAGTACAACATTTATTTAAAAAAAAAAATTTAAAATAGTCATTTTTTTAATTAGCGTATGCATAATCAAATTAATACATACTATATTCCTTGATCAATATGCTTGTAGACTGTTTATTTCGCTCTAGGAAGGATGTTAGAGATGTATCCATCATGGAATTATATTCTAGTTTCCTTTTCGTTCTTTACAGATTTCCTAAGAACTTTGATCTCTTACAGATGAAGGTAATAATTTATTAGCTTTCATCCTTTCATTAGTTCACGTGCCTATGCATTGCTAATGCTTCCATAGACACGTTGAAAACGGTACACTCATGGAAAGATGTATACGTATATGATCCTTCGCTGCGTCCTGGGTCTAATTTTTGTGAACCATGTCCAAACTTGTCTGCAGGCCTGGTTCTATTGTGTTATTTACTTGTTTTATTCCAGAAAAATTAACTCTTGCTGCTGGTCCTTGGTAGCAAAGAGCAGTAATAATACACTAGCTAAACCCAGGATATGGTAGATGCAAAATATTAGTTTTGGATAAGCAAGTCAGTGTCGACTAAACAAAAACTGATTATATTTGACAGTCCAAGAGATTTGTCGGTGTTTCATCTCTTTACCGGTTTCCTTATATCTATGGTATTCAACAGACCAGTCTAATGTCTTACTTGCATGCTTCTCATGTGCAACTTATACCTACATTAAAAATTATATCATACATAAAATAAAATAAAATTACAAAATTATAAAATATTTCATGAAAAAATATATCTTACGTTGGCAAAATGACACACGAATTTAGTGTATGTGCTATCCTTCATTCATATAGGTTGGCAAAGTCCTCACATGATTCTGTTGTAGGTGATGTGAGATGGCGAAAGAGGAGATATTTTCAATTATGGGCATGAATTAATTCTCCCATATCATGTAAACAAAGGAAACTTGTACAATGTTTTCACTTGTGCGCTTGTTATAGATGGCAAATCTAGCCGAATATGAGATATTAATTGAAGATCCAACGCACTGCAGCATGAGATGTACAACCACAATGTTTAGGTAAATTTTGTTTATGTGTCTAAGAAACATGGCAATAATTTAATTCTGAAAAGTATTAAGGAACAACTCTAAGAAATATAATTTCAGATCGCTAAAATGACACTTCATCTATCATAAAAAATAAAATGAAAATATTTTGACTCAAACGGTATTGAGAATGGATGTTAATTACATTTCTGACATCAGGACAATGCCTTCTAAAGAATAAAACTTTCAAGCTCATTTATTTCTCCAGCTTTTTTCTTTAATAAAAAAAATTAAGTTTCAAAAATAACATTATAATTATCACTCGCCCATTGCACAATCCGCTTTATTTAATTATCAGCAACTGTATATGTTCTACCAGTAAAAATCATAAGAACATCTCCAATGGGCACTTCGTAATATGACAATCTGGAGTAGAATAAAATGAATAAGAAGGAACCCCACTTATGGGTAGCTCAACAAACATTTTAGTATGATGCTTGTTCAACAAACACTTAAAGTTGGAATTAGTTAAACGAACATCTGGGTTGAAAGTTGGTTCAACGAAAGGCGTTAGTATTTAGTAAAAAAAAGATCAACAAAAAATGGGAATCAATGAAATATTTGGAATGTCCAATATGTATGTTAATCGTTTCGAAAGATTTGATTCTCCCTATTTTTCCAGTATTACGGATGTCGCTACACACACACACATTCATCCTTTATAACTGACTAATAATATTTCACTCGATAAAAGCAAATTACTAATTCATCAAATGAACTAATATTTCATTTATCATAATTTATTATAACATCCCCATTCGATTCTGTATATAAGCAGTTATTGTTGTTTTAGGAGTATTAGAACCATATACACATACATTTGTATACATTTGTATGTATAAAGACATGGAGCTGAGTATACAGAAAATAGAATGGTAATTTCGTGATATATAAAATTGAAACTTATGAATCAATAGAATGACAAACATATGATTCTCCCTATTTTTCCAGTATTACCGATGTCGCTACATACACACACATTCATCCTTTATAACTGACTAATAATATTTCACTCGATAAAAGCAAATTACTAATTCATCAAATGAACTAATATTTCATTTATCATAATTATTATAACATCCCCATTCGATTCTGTATATGTGCAGTTATTGTTGTTTTAGGAGTATTAGAACCATATACACATACATTTGTATGTATAAAGACATGGAGCTGAGTATACAGAAAATAGAATGGTAATTTCGTGATATAAAATTGAAACTTACGAATCAATAGAATGACAGACGTATTAAATAAAACATCAAGCACGTACTCAATGTGAGCACAAAGAATGGTGAACACGACGAAATGAGTTAACATATTAGTGTTTGCGGGACCGATATGGCATGTATCCTAGATTTATTTTTATTTTTATTTTCATTTTACCAGATTTCACCCTTTCAAAAGTATTTAAGCAACCTTATCTGAAAAGAACAAAAAATCACAACCTGGAATCACAAACTAGCTTCGCTGCTGTGTTTGTTAAATGAGTGTTCAAACTGGCTTGCACATTCAGCATAAGCATACCCTCTATGAAGTACTCAATCCAATGTTTCAAATTATAAGCAAATGGTTCAATGATTGCTAAATTGCAGTCCATGCTACTATGAAGGGATTTCCAAATATAAAAACAGAATAAGGAACCTAGGAACCTACTGGGTTATCTGTAGGATATCATAACTCTAAAACTATTGAGAACAGCATGATGTTTTGTTCGATCTAATACTACATGTTTTCCTTTCCATTGGATGTAATATTACTACTATGCAATGCAAGGGCCAATCTACTTGCTCTGTATGAAATCAGATGAAAAATGCCTTTTTCCTTTTAATCTCGTTTTACAAGACGGAAACAGAACCGTAAACCTACAATTTTTTGTTGAAGGATTTCTTTTCAATGAAATAGAACGAGGAAATTGAATTTTCGTAATTTGAAACATTGAGTGTTTTATTTCTAAAACTTTCAACTAAAAGATTTTCTCTTAAAAATGATTCTAACATTTTGAGTTAATAATAATCCTGAAGACTTGAATGCATTGATCACGATAAGTAAAGTTAATTTCATCGACGATGCTGCTATGCCCGCGTGTAAAACCGGGTAAAACGTGCGATTCAGTAGAAATGGAGGATATCGTGGGGTATATGGGTAATTTTGTATGGGATGGTGGTGGGGACACCCGAGATTTAAGTCTGCTGCTGCAGATTTTGACAAAATCAAAAACCGGACATTCAAGCATTTTCATAACAAAACTGCTAGAAGGCCCGAAAATTGGTTTGTCAAAATGTCAGAAAAGAGATCTGATGGCTGTTGTTTTCTCCACTCCTTGAATCCAACAGCTCTCCATGAATTACGCCCATATCTTAACTTTTCTGACCTTTACTTTTGGGGTTTTGTAGCATCTTCCTTTTCGTAATTTCATTTGTATCGTTAAGACTAAACTAGAAAAAAAAAAAGTAATTTTACGGGTATTTTCAAATTTTACCTTCGAATTTGTTGAGTAGGCCCCTTAAAATTTTGTAACATCAAAACCCACTTCAAGGTCGAGTTTCCAAAGGAAAAATAAATATTCCAAAGGTGACCCTCACTTCATCAAAACTCAAGTTAACACGCAGGGGACATGAGTGCTAAATTCAAAGTAAAACGTAGATATGCTGAGTAGTAATCCGTATTACCTTGCAGTTGCTTAAAATGGTAAACCACGTTACTGTAAACATAACATCACATGTAAACATAATATCAAGTAAATTTGATTTTTTATCATTATTGTATTTTTGTTTAAGATTTTGACCATACTCTTAGTTACAAACAATACATAAATCAAACCTGTAGACATTGATTGAGAAGAAGATAATGAGATGTAGATCTGAAAATTGTCTTCTCTCTCTTGGTCGTACAATTAGTTGTGATGTCTTTTCGATAACCTAACGATGAATATTATGTTATATTTATAGACAGAGAGAGGGGCCAAATTCCATTATGAATATAATCTCAACCGTTCATCAAGGTTGACCGTTAATAGAGAATATCCATATTTAAAAAATACATTCTATTTCAATTTTATCATATCAAATCAACGGACTCCATAAACGATCACATAATGTCATTTAATATGAAATTAATAATTCCATATTCGTTATACGGACCACATAATGAGATGTATAAAAATTCTTACATTCTCCCACTTGGTCCATATGACAAATGCTTTACTGGTCATATAGGAACAAACACAAGGCGCACATAAATGCTAAAATGATATTTTTGATAAGTTTATTTTAATTATACTTAGTCGATATGAATCATCAATTAGCATCATGGCGATTCTACATTAATTAAAGAATGTAGTCCATTCCATGTACCACTAACTGACAATCAAAACAAGTAAGTTCGTATAAGTAAAAGTAACCATAATGGTCCTCATTCATGTCTTGATGAAAGACTAGTTCTGTTATCATGTATTACTTTGATATGTACATAAACATAAAGATTCATTATATGAAACAGAAAATTTCAGAACTTGCAATAATGTATACTTTAAAAGTGTTATGATAAAAGCACTCAGTTATCCACAAATTCAAAAATAAAAAGCGCGACATTATTGGTTACTCTCAAAACCCATTGCTTCAGCATGCTGCTTAAATGTCTTAGGTGGTAACCCCTTAGTTAATGGATCTGTTATATTAGCACGAGTATTGATGTGCTCGATTGACATTTTTTTCTTCCGAACTTCAACCTTGACTGATAAATATCTCACCTCCTTGTGCTTTATACCCTTAGAATACTTATCATTCTTTGAAAAGAATACAGTTGCGGTGTTATCACAATAAATTTTCAACGGTCTAGTAATAGAATTCATGACTGTAAGCCTTGAAATGAAATTTCGCAACCATAATGCTTGAATCGTAACCTCAAAGCATGCTACAAATTCGGCCTTCATAGTGGATGATGCTAAGATGGATTGTTTGGCAATTCTCCACGAGACAGCATCACCGGCTAACATGAATATATAACCAAAAGTGCTTTTCCTGGTGTGCACACATCCACCAAAATCTGAATCCGTGTATCCAGTTTCTTCAAGCTGATCAACGCTCTTAAATGTGAGCATAAGTTTCTTTGTTCCTTGTAAGTACCTCAACATTTTCTTTGCAGCTTTCCAATGATCAATGTCTGCATTGCTTTGGTAGCGACCTAGCATGCCAACTGCAAAACGGATGTCTGGTCTAGTGCAAACCTGTATATATCTCAAACTCCCTTCAAGAGATGCTTAAGAATAGTCTCTCATTCGACCACGTTCAAACTCGGCTTGAGGACATTGACTTAAGTTGAATTTGTCCCCCTTTTGAATTGGAGCAGCATTAGGATTACATGATGCCTAGGGATGGCAAAAAAATCTGTACTCGCGGTTATCCATGGATAAAATCCGTCGTGGACATGAAACAGATGGCTAAATCAATGTTGTCAAACTCGCGAGTATACTCGTATACTCGAACGAGTTCACGCGTTTCTTCCAGGTCATCGAGAAACAACGGAAGAAAAAACGGAAAAGGCTGGAATCGTTCAAAGCGTCGCTCAAAACCGTAAAATCGTGGAAACTTCGCTTCAATTTCCGCGTCGAAATCAGCATCGAGATTTTCCCCAAACCCTAAAATCGATTGTCGATTCCGTGCGAACTGCGAAGAGCTACCTCGAGAAACTCTCGTGAAACCTAATCGACACTTTTGATTGTCGATTCAACTCAATATTGCCTCGTGAAACCTAATCGACGCTAATAATAAAACTACAATGATTATTCAGCAGCTAATCATCAACTATAAATTGTAAGTTTACAATTTTTCTTCATTCAAAAATCTGTGTATTTTACAATTTTCATTTTGTGGGAACTTACGCTTTGTGTTACGATCCCACGATTTACGATCTTTGTATACCCGAGCGCTCTTTGGTGAGAACTCGAGTTTGACAACCTTGGGCTAAATGGGTACCCATGGGTAAAATAAACGGGTTTTTTTAATATTCATTAATTAATGGGGAGGGTATGGATATTACGATATCCATGTCCGTGGGTACATGTACCCGTATTGAGTGTGATTAATTGCCAATGCAAAAATAATTGATGTTGGTTGTTGGGTATTTGTTCGCATGCTTTTATTTAACAACTTATAAGCGGATGTTAATATTTGTAATAACTGTGCATGCTGCTAATTAAAACCCTATATATAACTAGTTAGAAATTGTCAAATTTCTCATTAATTGTTTCAAACTCCAATCCAGCAAGCAACGTGTCTTTTCTTTTCTCCAAACCCTATGCTCTCTTTAGTAAATTCAACACATCCTGTCAAAGTTCTTGTTTCACTCCTCCTTACTGGTTTATATCAATACGTTGCTAAATCCAAGCAACGTATTGCCAAAGTTCATGTCTGGTCTAATTTGCTTTTTTAACAAATGTATGTATTTTTAAACAATTTCAGTAGATGGTTAAAAAATAAAATGAATAAAATATCATGGATACCCGCGAATACCCGTGAATACCAGCAACTTGTTTAAAATCCGTTTAATGGGTACCCATGCGGGTACGGAGCAAAAAATTACCTAACGGGAAACCCGTGCCCTCCCCGCCCCATTGACATGCCTAATGACGCCATGCCAAAATTTTCCAAATTTTTTGTGATATAGGTATCTTAAGATAGTCCTAAAATCATATGTGATCTATCATGGAATTTTTCTATCTCAATCACGTAAAAAACGTCTCTCATATCTTTCATTTCAAAGCTTTGAGAAAGAAAGTCCTTGGTTTCCTGTAATAAGCCATGATCATTATTTGCTATCAAGATATCATCAACATACAGAACCAGAATGCAAACGTACTCCCACTGATATTCAGGTATATGCACTGATCAACCATGTTTTCAATGAACCCAAAGGTGGTAATGGTATCATGAAACTTAAGGTACCATTGTCGAGAAGCTTGCTTAAGTCCATATATTGATCTTTTTAACAAACAAACCATGTTTTCCTTTCCATCTATAATGAAGCCTTCTGACTAAGCCATATAGACGATTTCTTCTAAACTCCTATTCAGAAAAGCCGTTTTCACATCCGTTTGATGTAACTCTAGGTCAAAATGAGCTGCTAAAGTCATGATGATTCGTAAAGAATCCTTCTTTGAAACCGGAGAGAAGGTCTCATTATAATCGGTGCCCTCCTTTTGATGGAACCCTTTAGCTACAAGTCCAGCTTTATGTCATTTGATTTTACCAAGAGAGCAACGTTTAGTCTTATAGACACATATACAATCGACTTTCTTATGTCCTTCTGGTAAATCGACCAACTCACAAACTTTATTTCTGGTTCGTGTTTGCGCAGGTCAGTATCAATCTCGACTAATGACAAGTCGATTCCTCCAGTCGATAATCGAATCTCGACTACTAGCGACTAGTCGAGCGTCGTAATAACAGTGGCTGCGGTGTTATCACAATAAATTTTCAATGGTCTAGTAATAGAATCCATGACTGTAAGCCACAAAATGAAATTTCACAATCATAATGTTTAAATCGTAGCCTCAAAGCATGCTACGAATTCGACCTCCATGGTGGATGATACTATGATGAATTGTTAACACTTCTCCTTGAGACGGCACCACCAGCTAACATAAATACATAACCAAAAGTGTTCTTCCTAATGTCCAAACATCCACCAAAATCTGAATCCGTGATCCAGTTACTTCAAGCTGATCAACACCCCTAAATGTGAGCATAAGTTTCTTTGTTCCTTGTAAGTACATCAACACTTTCCTTTCTAATAATCAATGTTTGGATTGCTTTGGTAGCGACCTAGCATGCCAACTGCAAAACTGATGTTTGATTTAGTGCAAACTTGTATATATCCAAACAAGAGATGCATAAGGATGGTCTTTCATTCGATCACGTTCAAACTCAATTTGAGGACATTGACTTAAGCTGAATTTGTCCCCCTTCTAAATTGAAGCAGCATTAGAATCACATGACGGCATACCAAAATTTTCCAAAACTTTTATGATATAGGTATCTTGAGATAGTCCTAAAATCCTATGTGATTTGTCATGGAATATTTCTATCCCAATCACATAAGAAGCGTCTCCGTAGGATTTTAGGACTATCTCAATATGTTTATATCATTAAAGTTTTGGAAAATTTTGGCATTCCATCATGTGATCCTAATGTTGCTCTAATTCAAAAGGGGGACAAATTCAGCTTAAGTCAATGCCTCAAACTGAGTTTGAACGTGATCAAATGAGAGACTATCCTTATGCATCTCTTGTAGGGAGTTTGGGATATATACAAGTTTGCACTAGATCAAACATCAGTTTTGCACTTGACATGCTAGGTCGCTACTAAAGCAATCCAAACATTGATCATTGGAAAGCTGCAAAAAAAGTGTTGAGGTACTTACAAGGAACAAAGAAACTTACGTTCACATTTAAGAGTGTTGATCAGCTTGAAGTAACTGGATACACGGATTCAGATTTTAGTGGATGTATGGACACTAGGAAGAGCACTTTTGGTTATGTATTCATGTTAGCTGGTGGTGCCGTCTCATGGAGAAGTGTTAACAATCCATCGTCGTATCATCCACTATGGAAGTCGAATTTGTAGCATGCTTTGAGGC
This sequence comes from Allium sativum, assembly GCA_030737875.1. Lineage (NCBI taxonomy): Eukaryota > Viridiplantae > Streptophyta > Magnoliopsida > Asparagales > Amaryllidaceae > Allium > Allium sativum. The sequence goes on along the minus strand of CM060922.1, from coordinate 160,206,859 downwards.
TACAATTCAAGCATTATGGTTGCGCAATTTCATTTCAGGGCTTACAGTCATGGATTCTATTACTAGACCGTTAAAATTTATTGTGATAACACCGCAACCACTGTTATTACGGCTCGAGCAGTCGAGATTCGATTATTGACTGAAGGAGTCGACTTGTCATTATTTGAGATTGATGCTGACCTGAGCGAACACAAACTCGAACTCGAAACCCTAATTCAAAGAAGAAGGCGAAGTCGAAGTCAAAACCCTAACTCAATTCGAAGTCGAACCCTAATCCTAAACCCTTCGAAGTTGTCGAACTTGACGGCACCAGAAGTATATTGTAGATGACAGAGTTATATAAATAATTGCAGATGACATTGATAATTATTTATACACTGTAAACGTTTCACATACCTAAATATTGAAGATGGTATATAAATAATTGTATATTGCAGATGGTATGTAAATTATTGCAGATGGTATATAAATTATTGCAAACTGCAGATGACATTGATAATTGCATATTGCAGACAACTTCGTTTAATTGCATTGATTGAATGGCTCCTTTGACTTTAACACTGTAAACATTTTACATACCTAATATTTATTTATACACAATTATATATTTATTTATCGACTAGTCTATGACTAGTCCAACTAGTCGACTGCTTGGACCTCTATCGACTCGACTCGACTTGCCGCCATAATAATCATGACCGCAGCTGTATTCTTTTCAAAGAATGATAAGTATTCTAAGGGTATAAAGCACATGAAAATGAGATACTTATCAGTCAATGATGAAGTTCGGAAGAAAAGAGTGTCAATCAAGCACATCAACACCCGTGCTAATATAGCAGATCCATTAACTAAGGGGTTACCACCTAAGACTTTTAAGCAGCATGTTAAAGCAATGGGTCTTAAGAGTAACCAATAATGTCGCTCTTCTTATTTATGAATTTGTGGATTGCTGAGTGCCAGTGTAGTCAAGGCGAAAAAGCCCCAAAAAGCCCCAGGCTGGCGCCTAGCGCTTTTTGGCGCCTAGCGCTTTTTTGGGCGCTTTGAGCATGACTTCTGCACTTTAATAACTGCACTTAAAAAATGAAACTTAAAAACTGCACTGAAAAAAATCTGCCTTAAAAAACTGCACTTAACAAAAAACTGCGTTTGTTTCAAAACTTCAGAAAAAATACTGCACAACATTTGCTTTTAAAAAAAACGCATTTTTTCAAAAAGAAAAACAAGGCACTTACTCTTGTTTAACCAAAATAAATGCTATTCAAAGAAGGAAATGAGAGAAGAAAAAAAATCTTACAAAAGAAACCAACTTCTTATCAGACAAGATTCAATTGGATGAGAGCAATTTTTGCAGATGATTTGCTTGTTCGATGCGTCTTCGATGGCCGCTCTTTTCTTTCTATTTTTTTTTGTTTGACGTATGAAAATGAGTAAAAACCCTAGCCGACTAACCTAATATGTTCGAAGTGGGCTGTTTTGGGCCTCAAAAAGAAAAAAGAAAAAAAAAACCTTAGCTGAAGCGCGCTTTTTCAGATCAGCGCTTTTTCATCGCCTCGGAGCCTCGAGCGCTTTTTGAGAGGCTCGAGCACGGCAGGCGCCTTGATGGGCAGAAAAGCCCTAGGCTGGCGCCTAGGGCTTTTTGGTGCCTAGGCGAGCGCCTTGACTACACTGCTGAGTGCTTTTATCATGACGTTTTTTAAGTATGCATTATTGCAACTTCTGAAATTTTCTGTTTCATATAATGGATATTTATATTTATGTACATATCAAAGTAATACATGATAACAGAACTAGTCTTTCATCAAGACATGAATGAGGACCATTATGGTTACTTCTACTTATACGGACTTAGTTGTTTTGATTGTCAGTTAGTGGTATATGGAAGGGACTACGTTCTTTAATTAATGTAGAACAGCCATGATCCTAGTTGATGATTCATACGGACAAAGTGTAATTAAGATGAACTTACCAAAAATATCATTTCAGCATTTATGCGCACCTTATGTTTGTTTCTATATGACCATTAAAACATTTGTCATATGGACCAAGTGGGAGAATGTAAGAATTTTTATACCTCTCATTATGTGGTCCATATAACGAATATGGAGTTATTCATTTAATATTAAATGTCATCATGTTGTCATTTATGAAGTCCGTTGATTAGATAGGATAAGAAGGTATATCTCTTTAAATATGGATATTCTATATTAACGGTTAGTCTTGATGATAGGTTGAAATTATATCCATAACGAAATTTGGCCCCTCTCTCTGCCTATAAATATAACTCAATATTCATCATTAGGGTTATTGAAAAGACATCACAACTAATAGTACGACTAAAAGAGAATGCGATTTCCAAATCTACAACTTACAAATCTACGTCTCATTATCTTCTTCTCAATCAATGTCTACATGTATTATTTATGTATTGTTTGTAACTAAGATTATGGTCAGGATCTTAATAATGATTAAAAATCGAATTCACTTGATATTATGTCACGTGAACATACTTTTAGTATCAAAAATTCTTACAGTTACCGCTTAGCATATATTTTGTAATCCAAGTTACCACAACCAGGATGTCTACTAGGTTATATAAGTAACCTCCTGTATCTTTTCTGCAATTTCTCAAAACCCCTTCTTTAAGAATAGAAAATTAAAAATGATAAAAATTTGGTAACCACATCCCCTGATTGATTTTCTACACCGTCTTCTTCATTAATATTCATTATTTTTTTGGTGGATTTTTAATTTCAGCTAAAGTTTGCAATTAGTTGAGGTAATCTGATACAATAAATAGTGGATTGGAAAAGAGGTAAGAAGGGTAAAATTTTCAACCACATTCGTTTTCTTCTAAAAGAACACCAACTCGGCGAAAAATAGGATGGAAATAAATTTTGCCAGCATTTCGGAAAAATGAACAAATAAAAACACCTCAGAAAGTTCTTTCTATTACGGTATCAGTCTATCAGACAACAAAACTGGTATTACACAATGAAGATTACTTTCTACTAGTACTGTATTTCTATTCTTCACTTAAGAAATCTTTGATACAACTTGTTTTATCAATTTTTTGATGCAGATTGGTATAATTTGTGTAACATGTACCAAATGCAAAAAAATGTACTTTTAAATTGGTGCATTGTGAAAGGGACATGAATATAGTATCAGTATGAGATCTTCGAATATTAGTAAGTTATAGGGTGTGAGGTTAGTGTAAGTGTAAGGAAAAAAAAAATCTGATGAGGGCTGAGTGAGCTTTTTGAACCCTTGGTATCCAAAAGTGGACTCTTTAACAACATCCGCTTTGTCATGTAATCCACACTAAAATTTTAAGGTGATGTATCAAAGCTTCAGTACATCATTCAATTGAGGAAATTCAACTATATCACAAGAATTGCCAGTCAATTTGTCTTCCAGTGGCAATCAATTAAGACTGCTGAATATACAAAATAAAAGAATGACGATAATAAATAAACAAGAACAAAAAAAAAAACCTCTATCCCCGGCGTCTTCAGCAAGAGCCAAAGCAATAACCGCCTTCAAGTCGTATGTCGGATGAGAAGGCGGCTGAATCTCCATTGACGATGATCCTACAGTCGAGATCGGACTCTTCGTCCCCGTTGAGGCAGACATTTTTAGCGAAGCCCGCCTGCCAAAATAGCATATACTGAAGTCGGTAGCAGGAACTTGAATACAAACTAGTGAGGGTTGTGTACCTATTCGTAAATAACTTGGAAGAAGTGGACTGAGCAGAAAAGCACAGAGAGGAAGATGATAGTAATTTGGAGTTTCCAATTCTTAACATATCCGCCAAGCGCTTTTAGCTTCTTCTTGTTCTTCTTTTTTTGGGCTTCCTTTGGTTGAAAATGCTGAATAACGAACACGGAAGGCTGAATGCTAAACGTTCAACGCTGAATAAAAAAAAAAACACCTGTACTAAATGTCACCTCTGTTTTATGTCTCTTTACTCTTTACACCACATAAATTATTCAATTTCTAATCGGCTACCACCTCCGCCTTTAATTCTTCATCGTTCCAAAAAAAAAAACGCCTTTTCCTCGAAATTTTCTTCATCGCTTTACAAGCTTGAAGATTTCCCTAAATTATCAAAGCAATTTCAAGCGTTCAATCAGCTGGTTAACACCATCGAATCGCTCTACAACAGTATTCAACTTTTTCCCGGTTGGTTTACACCAACGAATCAGCGCGTTTTGCGAATCAAATACCCGAAATCACATCGTTTAACAAAAAAAAATAACATACTTCCGGTTTTACATGAATAATAGTGATTGTAAATTAAGTACAAACTACATAGTCCATCGGTTATAAAATGATCTGTCAAATCAACTTTTGTGTCTTCAACGGCATTTGACTGATCATCTTGCGGCCTATTGCTATCGTCCACATATAGTTATCAAGTTTATCGTCAATCACATTATCTTTCTACAAAAATCAAATAAAAATAATTAAATGAAATTTTTTTGTAAATTTTTACATATAAATTGTTGTTGTATGAAGAAAACCCTAAAATTCAGTAACTTACAATGTCATTCTTTATTACAACGTCATCGAAATTAATGTCTTTCAAACTCGAAATAGAGAGAAGAGTGAAAGAAAGCTCCTACAAAAATTAATAAAAAACCCAAAAAAAAAAAAAATCTATAATAACAGAATAGATTATGCAGCATGATATACAAAATTAACATCTTTTTTGTCTTTATCTTTCATCCTCTACTCAACAACAACAACAACAACAACAAAAAAAAAACTTATGGATTAGGGTTTGATATCTGAGAATTTACGTTGTTTGAGAAGAGAAGAGACAGTACGGTTGTTATTGACTGAGTGAAAAGAAAGTGGTGGTAGGAAGTAGGTAAAAAATAATACAATCTATTAATTTTTTAAAGGTGGCCAGTAGTCTAAATGAGGGTGTGAATAGCAGCACACAAAAAAATATTGTTTGATTCTTTGCTAAATAGAAATTTGATTATTTAAAACGAGTGCTCCATTACCCTTAGCCTGGTTATAATTCAGTCAACCTAATTGTTTCTCATGCACATATATGAAATATCCCAAAAAATAAATAAATAAAAATAAAAAACCTCAAATGCATACACTCGCTAATTTATGGCAAATTCTATTTGAACCGCCGAATTTGCTGAGTCTCCCCCCTTTATTCTGAAAAAAATTTAAAAAACCGTTGTTTTACTGAGTTTCCCCCCATTCTTTTTTAAAAAAAGTCGAAAAAACTCTCCCTCACAGTCCCACTACGTGGTTCCTTCACGTACCTCGCAGTCCCACTACGTGGTACCCTAAGTAACCTCGTATTTCTACTACGAAGTTACTTAGGGTACCACGTAGTTCCACTGCGTGGTACGCGAATGAACCACGTAGTGGGACTGCGAGGTAACCCGAGTACAGCAAAAAAAATATGCAAAAAGGGTAATTTCGACAGTGAAAATTTTGACTAAAAGGGGGGCAACTCAGCATTTACGTGAGTTTGAATAGAATTTGCCCTAATTTATTGATAAGTATTTTTTAAAATAAAAATGAAGTTATAAGAGATCGATAATTTCATCATGTAAACTCACGATGAAAGTTTGAGAAGAAAACACTTCAATATTAGGAAATCATGCAATACCTAAAACCCAAAGGATTGCTGCAGAATTAAGTACTCTACCTATTACTCTCGCACATTTTAATAGCCAACATGACAAATAAAATCATAGCCATAATGCCTTGCTAACATTAGTGTTTCAGCATTTACAAAATTATGTCATTGTGTAATATAATATGATGGTCAGTTTTTTTATAAGGCAAAAAATTATATAAGACAACACCATACATTAAAATAAAAGCCATAATACCTTTGAAAATCAAAAGGACTGTTTGGGTGGTGAATGGACCTAAAAATACATTATACTAATAGGAAATCATGCAACAGTATACATAAAAGCAAATATAATATCATGGATATAATAAAAATGCATCCGTCCAAAAAGCAAAAGGCAGCTGACATGGAATGGATCTACAGATATAATATAAACAACTCAACAAGAAATAAATTATATTATAATAATATATACCTTCTTCAACCTTGCTGCTCTCGAATGAAGTTTTCTAGCAGCTTGCTACTCTCGGCTGAAGTCGGTTGTACAAAAGCTGTAATTAAGCGATATTTTTTTGCTTAATAGTAGATCGCTGAATTGATCTAGTTGCGCTAAATGGAAGAGGAGTACAAATAGATTTGCAGTTTCTTAACGCTGAATGAACCAGCATTCAGAAGCTCATTCAGAATTAAGCGACCCAAACAAACAGTATCTTCTAAATTTTGAGAACGAAAATGCTAAATCAATCCAAAATGAATTCTGCCGCAGCCAACACAAGAGCATAAAGCACTGCTCAAATGTCTCAAATGTTCGGGGGAGGACACGGATCAAAGCAAGACTTTTCCCTTTTTATTCACATCTTTATGGTTTAGTTTCTTTCTTAAATTCAATATGAGACCTTCCAAAATGATAAAATAAAAGAAACAAGGATGATGTATACCAAAATTTGCTCTCGAACGTCCCCCTTAAGCATTTTTTGAGTGTCGACGAAAAAGCTCGGAAAAGGTCTTGTTACTTTGAAAGGAAAATGTATTTAAGAAAGTTTTAAAAATTCGGAGTTAATATGATAATTTGATATGTGATATCCCTTCTAAAATTATGTTTTCAGCATAGAATTTTACAAAAGAGGAATTTCTTTTAAATGACAAACTTACCAAATTTTTTAGCCAAAATTATACAAAGTTTTGAAATTGGAGAGAAGAACAAAACTTAGGCAAAAGTGGAATTCAGGGGGCCCGCTTTCATTTTCACTTTTACCCTACAACTTGTCATTCTCCCCAATTTTAAAACTTTCCATACTTTTGGCTAAAAATTTTGCTAACTTTGTCCTTTTCCCTATTTTCCACTTTATATAAAATTACTTTTTTTGTCATAATAGCCTTTTTTTTTTTGCAACTATGACAAAAACATTTTTTGTTAAAATGTCAGAAGTGCATTTATGTGGAGTTGGAAAAATTAGAGAGGGTGATATGGTAATTTAATGTATGGTCTCTTCTAAAATTTGTTTTTGGTGTAGAATTTGACTAGAATGGTCATAATAGCAATTTTATTTGAGAAAATTAACCATATTCTTATTTTCTTTCAGAGCATCCCTAGTTGGGGTTGAGATCATCTAGTCCCAATTTCCTTAGGCCTCATAGACCCTGCGAATCCACTCATCCTTTCTTGTTTTCCTTTTTCATTTTAATAAACCGGAAGTAAAAAATAGACAACGTAGATCGGTTCGACCTATGAAGGCCAAGAGAAGTCGAACCAGATGATTTGAATTCCTAATAGGGTACCGAGATGTGAGAGGAGCGAAGAAAAAAAAAACTTATTCTCAATTTTCAACAAACGATAACACTGGGTGGGAGAAACTTCGGATTTTATATTAAAAGAAGGTTTAAACTGTATTAATTTATCAAAGTTAACGGGCTTCAGAAGCTTTTTTCCTTTTTAAGCGACTTTATGAAAATTGGTTAGATGATAGATAGGTTTTAGAAAACCGTTTCTAACTCACGCTCAAAAAAAGAAAGGGGATATCTCTCACTTCTCTTTCTTCTTCATGTCCAAATCAATGTTGTTAAGGAGCGGTTGTAATACCCCTTTCTCTAAGGTCTGAAGTTAAATGCTACAGATGTTGCAGTCATCTCTATTTTTAACTTTTGGTAATAGAAAATCGAATGTTAGTCAATCTCAACATTAGATAACACTGGAGTATGAAATTTTTTATAATCATACATAAATAATTCATTCATACAACCCATGTAACGCTCTGTAAAATATATAAATATTAACAATAAATAAAAATAGATAATGTAATAATAAGGATGGAAAATGAGATTTTGTAGCTTTAAGAATTTGTCTACGAAAATCTTTTATTTGGATTGTGGCGAAATTCTGAATCGTTTTCAACGTTGAAAACGATCAATGTATGAAGAAATTATAAGCAAATGAAAATAGACAGTAAAACACACACACACACACACACACACACATATATATATATATATATATTTGTGTGTGTGTGTGTGTATAGAGAGAGAGGAGCGTTCAAGAGCACCTCAAATAGTGCAACACCTCTTTAGCCCCTCTGATTTCCACCATACATTCATGTTTCTCTCTCCTCCCACTAACTCTCCCCCTCCCACTAACTTATTTAATAATAAATGCTGGCCCTCATTCGGGTGCAAAAAGGAGTGCCCATTAAAAGGGGTGCTATATAACCCCCCTCGTATGTGTGTGTGTGTGTGTGTATATATATATATATATATATATATATATGTATATATATATGAGTAATACATATATATGTCCAATATGTATAAAAATAAACAAGGGACAATTTGAAATTCAAACAAAGGATAAGATTATGGGGACATAAAATATTGTACGTAAGGAAAGAGATAGGAAAATAGAGCAACGAATTATTTAATTAGTTTGATAGCCGCCCTGGTCGGGTCATGGATGCTCCTCCGGGTCGGGTCGTGGATGATCCTTCGGGTCGGGTCGTGGATACTCCTCTAGGTCGGGTCGTGGATACTCCTTCGAGTCAGGTCATGGTCCTCGTCCTTAGACTAAACTGCTACACTTCTTCCGTGGAGATGGGTTCGGGTCGCGGTCATAATTCACGAGCCGGGTCGGAGATGGGGTCGAGTCGTGGTCATGGGTTCACGAGCCGCACCTCATAGCAGTTTTCCAACAAGTTAATTTCGCCACATGATGGCGTTTCAACCATTCTAACTTCCCTATGCAATCATAAAATATACCAACCAACAGTAACAGCATATGGGTTTAATCAAAAAGATTAAAACATCAATCACATAGGCTATTTTAGACCAAATCCATGATTTTCCCCTTAATCCCCTAAATTCCTGGATTAGCAAACTTAATCCAAATTAACCCAAATTTATATGTGTGACATAAAATAGGATTCTAGAATTTATATATATTTTTTCCAGAATTTTTAGGTGTATAATTTCGCTAATTATTACTAATCACTCCTAATTAGCTATAATTAGTGCATAGACATGCAAATCACTCACCTTAGCCAAAAATAAATGTTAGATCTGAAACTTTTACTGATTTGGCTCGGATCCCAATGTGGTGCAGCAGCTCTACCTTGAATTTGGTGCTAATTTGGCTTGATTTGTTGTAATTTGATCAATTAGTGATTAGGAAGTGATTAGAGAGAGATTTGGAAGATGGAAGCCATGATTAGGGTTAGAGAAATGTTTATGGCAGCTAGAAAAATGGAAGGAGATGATTCTCCAACTCCTTTCAGCCCTCCCATAACCCTACTCCCGAAATGGGTTATGGGCCTAGCTGCTAATCACCCTATTAAGCCCAATATGGCTGTTTTCCCATCTTCAAATCTTATTTCAGCCATACCTCTCAAACGGTAAGTCCATTTGATTAATATGACCACTATACGGAATGGGAAACCATCATCCGAATCCAATTGAAGTGTTATCAGGTCAAAACTCCTTATTAGTCAAAAGTTATAGGCAAAACATGATTTGACAGGGGCAAAATGGTCATTTGAAATTCGGCAAAAATTGTGAATGTGGGAAATGACCCCAATAGCCGTTTCCCAAAGTTACACGACCATATAACTTCGTATCAAAATCAAACAAATATTCTATGATCCTCGGATACGTAGAATGCGGGTCGTTACACTCTCCCCCCAAGAAATTTCGCCCCCGAAATTCCTTAACCAAGAAAACATACAATGGTGCCCCGCATGCCTATCAGTCATTTACAAACAATCAAACATACACAATAACACGACAAGCCTATCCTAGCATGCGGTTTACTAATAAGGGAATAACTATATCGTGATTAAAATCTTACCAGGTAAAGAGCTCTGCATATGACTTCCTTATGCTCTCTTCGGTTTTTCAAGTACAGTCATTCTCATTATCACTCCACTGGACTTTAACCAGTTTCACCGTCTTCCTCCGAAGTTGCTTCGTATCGTGTCCGACAATACAAACCAGTCTGCGGTTTCCAATTGCCTCGGGTTCTATCTCGATATCATCCAACTGATCTGGTGAACTAGTTATATCAGAATCGTGCACGAACTTCCTTAACTGAGAAACATGAAATACGTTGTGCCTTCCCATCATCTTGTCAGGTAATCCAACTTTATACGCTAAATTCCCAACTTGTTCAAGAACTGGAAATGGACCAACAAACCTTAGTGCTAATTTAGCCCTCCTACCAAACCGAATCACACTCTTCAACGGAGAAATCTTGACGAATACCAAGTCGCCAATGGAGAATTTCAAATCTCTTCGTCTTTTATCAGCATAACTCTTCTGCCTATCTTGGGCAGCCTTCATTCGTTGTTGAATAACCTTGATCTTATCTGAAGTTTCTCTTATTACATCTGGCCCAAGCATAAATTTCTCACCGGTTTCCAAACAACATGCTGGTGAGTTGCACGGTCTTCCATACAAAGCTTCAAATGGAGCCATACCAATACTGGACTGATAACTATTATTATATGTGAACTCAACCAGATGCAAATGGTCATCCCATGACCCCCCAAAATCCAATATATAAGCTCTCAGGATATCCTCTAACACACGATTCACCCTCTCTGTTTAACCATCGGTTAGGGGATGATACGCGGTACCGAGATGTAATTCTGACCCTAAAGCCTCTTATAAGCTCTTCCAAAACTCAATAGTAAATAATGGATCTCCGTCACTCATAATACCTTTAGGTACTCAATGGAATCTCACTACCCACTTTATATGCAGTTCCGCTAACTTAGATGCCGTTCTATTCGACTTGACCGGTATAAACCTTGCACTTTTGGTCAATCGATCCACAATCACTCAAATACCATCATGACCTGATCTAGTCCTTGGTAAACCATCAATGAAATCCATTGAGACTTGTTCCCATTTCCATTTGGAAATTTCCAATGGTTGTAACGAACCACTAGGCTTCTTTTGCTCGGCTTTAACTAACTGGCAGTTCATGCACTTGGATATAAACTTCCCAACATCTCCCTTCACTCGGTCCCAGTAGTAGGTCTGCTTCATGTCTCGATACATTTTGTTACCACCGAGATGTATAGTTAGTTTCGAGTGATGACACTCTCTAAGCACTTCATCTCTTAATCCATTAACATTGGGTACAACTAGTCTCTCATTCTTTCGAAGTCATCCCTCACGATCAAGTCCATACTTATTCATTTCCTCACCGTCGGTACCAATCTTTAACTTGGATATGATTTCCAATAGGTTAGGATTGTCCCTCTGATTGGAACCGATCCGCTCAATCAAAGTCGGTATGATCGCCAAACTTGCTAACATCTCTGAATCTATTTCACACTTAGGGCTGAAATCATATCCCGTGATATACTCCAGTTGCTTCCATTCAAGAAACATAGCCCCTAAACTGGCATATCTTCTACTCAATGCATCAGCTATCGCATTGCCCTTCCCGGGTGTGTATGCGATATTCAAATCATATGAAGCCGGAACTCTAACCATCTCTGTCGACGAAGATTTAAATCCTTTTGGGAGAAAAGATATTTTAGTGACTTGTGATCGGTAAATAACTTGAATCTTTCTCCCAAGAGATAGTGTCTCCACGTCTTCAACGTGAACACGGTCGCTGCCAATTCCAAATCATGGGTAAGATATCTTTTCTCATGTGGTTTTAGTTGCCGACTAGCATAAGCTTCAACCCTACCTCCTTGCATCAGTACAACACTTAGTCCGGTACCATAGGCATCCGTGTATACCGTCATCTCTTCATTCCCCTTAGGAATAACTAACACTGGTGCACACGTTAGCTTCTCCTTTAGACTCTTAAATGTATTCTTGCATTTTTAATCCCAAGCAAAATTTTGATTTTTCTTGGTCAACTTAGTTAACGGTGCTGCTATCTTAGAGAATTCTTGAATAAACTTACGATAATATCCAGCTAACCCCAAGAAACTTCTCACGTTCGTTGCATTCTTGGGTGTAGACCAATCTTGCACTGTAGCCACCTTCACAGGATCCACGGCAATACGATTCTCTGAAACAACATGGCCTAAGAATCTCACTTCCCTCCTCAAGAAGTGACACTTAGAAAATTTTGCTTTCAATTGGTGTTTCCTTAACACCTCCATCGCTGTCCTCAAATGTTCCTTTTGTTCTTCCTCTGTCCTCGAGTAAATCAAGATATCGTCCACGAACACAAGAACAAACTTATTTAATTGATCCCTGAAAACCCTATTCATAAGATCCACAAAACATGCGGGTGCATTGGTCAACCCGAATGGCATGACCAACCACTCATAAAATCCAGACGGCGATTTACCGAATTAATATCAAACATCCGAAGATTTATCTCCAGCCATATCCAAATTTCTAAATTTGGAAAACCCATTTCAATTCCATATAAATATTTCCAATACTTTAATAATCTTCGAAACTATTCTTATAGTCAATAGTGGTTCACACTTATAAATTTCAAAACCAATAACAACATTTGGGGGGTGTTACCAAAAGCACTGCTGTTAAATAGCCATTTAAATCAAATAGATTTAAAATTTATTCGAAATTCAAATATTCCAATTCTAATCGCCTTTAAAATTTACAAATAGGAATTATCATAAATTTCTCCAATTTAATAAACTTGTTATATTCGACTTTTCGTTATGATCGCCGACTACAAGCATAGCGATCTTTCCAAATTTGTTATACTTAAAAATCATTCGTTGAAATTTTGAAATTTCCTTTGCTATTCAAAACTGTTATCATTTGCAATTCAATGTTTCTTATTTCAAGTCAAATTAATTTCAAATAATCAAGTTAAAACCATTCAAAACTTGAAATCGATATTTACGAATTATCGCATCATAGTGCGTTCTATTCAAACCATATAATGATTATAAATTATTCATGTCCTTTTCAATTTAATTTATATTTCCAAATCATTTGGAAAACAGTTTCAAATTATATTTCAAATTAAATTTCGAATTTACCATCCCGTCGTCGGACCAGTTAGGGATAGCCAGGGAGAGCAGGAAACTGTATTTCCAGACCCAAGCCTAGACACCATCCTCTCTGTCATCCTAGAACGTTCTGGTGTCTATATATTATCATATTATGTTTTCAAAAACATATAAAACCATATTCAAATTTTAAAAATCTTATTTTGAAATAAACCGAATCTGATAATATATTGATATTAGAAAAATCAAATTTCATTTATATGGAAGGGGAATAAAATCGATCACCTGTATAATCCCATAACCATGGTATTGTGTGTGTATCATACAAACAGAATAAATCAACCATATACATCGGATGATAATGAATTATCGTTATCATCAACAACAAACAGTTCAGTTGTGCACAAGCGTTACTGTCGATAACGCTTCCAGTGTTCAGTGTGTTATCTAACTACATGCACATCCATTCACATAATAACATCCATCACACTGAACACTGGAAGCGTTATCGACAGTAACGCTTGTGCACAACTGAACTGTTTGTTGTTGATGATAACGATAATTCATTATCATCCGATGTATATGGTTGATTTATTCTGTTTGTATGATACACACACAATACCATGGTTATGGGATTATACAGGTGATCGATTTTGTTCCCCTTCCATATAAATGAAATTTGATTTTTCTAATATCAAGATATTATCAGATTCGGTTTATTTAAAAATAAGGTTTTTAAAATTTGAATATGGTTTTATATGTATTTGAAAACATAATATGATAATATATACACCAAAACGTTCTAGGATGACAGAGAGGATGGTGTCTAGGCTTGGGTCTGGAAATACAGTTTCCTGCTCTCCCTGGCTATCCCTAACTGGTCCGACGACGGGATGGTAAATTCGAAATCTAATTTGAAATATAATTTGAAACTGTTTTCCAAATGATTTGGAAATATAAATTAAATTGAAAAGGACATGAATAATTTATAATCATTATATGGTTTGAATAGAATGCACTATGATGCGATAATTCGTAAATATCGATTTCAAGTTTTGAATGGTTTTAACTTGATTATTTGAAATTAATTTGACTTGAAATAAGAAACATTGAATTGCAAATGATAACAGTTTTGAATAGCAAAGGAAATTTCAAAATTTCAACGAATGATTTTCAAGTATAACTAATTTGGAAAGATCGCTATGCTTGTAGTCGGCGATCATAATGAAAAGTCGAATAAAACAAGTTTATTAAATTGGAGAAATTTATGATAATTCCTATTTATAAATTTTAAAGGTGATTAGAATTGGAATATTTGAATTTCGAATAAATTTTAAATCTATTTGATTTAAATGGCTATTTAACAGCAGTGCTTTTGGTAACACCCCCCAAATGTTGTTAATTGTTTTGAAATTTATAAGTGTGAACCACTAGTTGACTATAAGAATAGTTTCGAAGATTATTAAAGTATTGGAAATATTTATATGGAATTGAAATGGGTTTTCCAAATTTAGAAATTTGGATATGGTTGGAGATAAATCTTCGGATGTTTGATATTAATTCGGTAAATGAAAACTCTTATTATAATTTGGTTTAAAGTAAAAATAATTATTTGAGATTATATTTGAAAATGACATAAGAATGTTTAATGATAGATTTGAAAGATAATCAACGTGTAATGAAATGGTTGCGAGTATTTGTTTGACGTCAAGGTCGGACGATCAAGTATGGAAGGATTTTGCATATACGCCTAGCTAACGTATATTCGAAGTCCAATACATACTAGGCGGATATAGAATCACACTCTAGTCGCTTGGGGATGGTTCTGGTGATAGTTCGAACATCATTAGAAATTTATTTTCGAGTTTCGAAAGTGGGATGACTATATATTTCTGATTTAGACGTCGAAAAATACTTAAAGCTGTATAGATAAACAACTGGAATTTGACTTGGATCGAACTAAAATATCGCTTCCGTTATAACTAATATATTATTATTCTTCAATCCCTTAGGAGATAAATTTATATCGAGTAGCATATAATTCACATTTCCATGTAAAAAAAATCGGTTTAGGAACCGATTCATATTCAAATAGAATAAATTTTATCTCAACTCCATTTGAACAACGGTTTAGATCCAAACACTCTCCATTCGGAAGAAATTTACAATTCATAAAATAAAATTTTGAAAAATAAATGCTTATAAGAAATCTTTATATATAAAATATATATATATATATAATAGCTATAATAAAATAAGATAATTTAAAACACTATGTATATACATAATTTAAAAATTCTTGTAAATTAGTTTAAGTAATAAAATATAAGGAAAATTTAGTTATAACAAAATAGTTTTATAGGTAAGGTTTTAATAAATAAATTTAGTTATAACAAAATAGTAATTGATTTAAAACCGACATGCATGTATGGAAATTTGAAAATTTAGGACAATAATCAGTTATTAAATAAAATTTATTATAAGTGGAAATTTTGATCCTTGCAAACCCTTGAACAGTTTAATACTGATTAATTTGATGAAATGGTTGTGATGGACGTTTGGTTGAATTTTATTACTGAATTGATTAACACTGCTAATGCTTCATATTCAGTATATTGTATTGCATGTTGAGTTTGACGATGAATCCCAAACTCAGCATTGTATTGCATGTTGAGTTTTCTTTATTACTTGTTGTTTGACTGTACGGAAGAAAATGAAATTCTCAAAGGATATAACTATGAAAATTAATGTTTATAAAGAAAACCTTTATATAAAAGAATATATATATATATAATATCATAGTTAGAACAGGATAATATAAATTTTTAACACTATATATATATATATATAAATTGAAAGTTTAGAAAATAATTTAAATAATAGGATATAAGAAAAAATTGTTAAAATAAAAATAGTTATAGATAAAAGTTAATAAATAAATTCTTGAAGAGAGGATAGTTATTTGAAATCAAACGGTGAAAATATATATATATATAAGAAAATTCTTTAACTAAAAATTAACTCTTTCTTCCAAGCTTCAATACTTGAATCTAAACTCCGGTCTCAATGGAGTTGCTTAACTCAAAGGACTTGTTTCAAATCCCATTTCAAACCCATTTCCAAATTCAAGGATTCAATATTATACTCGTATTAAGTTTGAAAACAATCCCGAGTATTCTCAATTATCTTAATTCCAATAATAAATTCAATTCAAAATGTCGTTTTAGGTATACTCTCAACTGCTACTCGGAGCTGATGAAATCCTGTCGCGAGATCCAATTGGGAGAACACTCTTTCTCCATCTAGTTGATCAAAAAAATCATCTATCCGTGGAAGAGGATACTTATTCTTCCTAGTCACCTTGTTCAGCTCGCGGTAGTCCACACATAAGATAACGGAACCTCGGCCTTAGTAGCAAATACAACTGGTGCTCCCCACTCGGAAACACTTCTTCGGATAAATCACTTCTTCAAAAGATCGCCTACTTGCACTTCGAGCTCTCGCTGCTCCCTTGGCGATGACAAAGTGGCATCACTATAGGTATGGTATCTTTCACTAAATCAATCTGAAACTCGATCTCTCGGTGTGGTAGAAGTCCGGTCACTCCCTCAAAGATGCCCGGATACTCGCCAATAATAGGCACATCTGATAACTCATCATGCGGGATGTCAAGGGAATTTAGAAAATTAGCCATCACCCCATCACTAGGTAGGCAACCCAATACCACCCTCCGCCCATCATCCGCTCTAATGGTCACCGAAGACCCCTCGCAGTCTACCACCACCCCATACCTTTGGAGCCAATTGACTCCAAAAATAATGCCAAACCCAGTAAAGCCCAAAACAAAGCAATCACAAGCAAACATACATTCATGACTCGATAAGAACAAATTAGACAAACCATACAAAGGCTAGTCGAACCACTGATCGGGTTCGTCACAACTAAAGGTCTATCGATAATCTCGGGTTCCAATCCCAACATATTTGCCGAGTCACTAGACACGAAGGAGTGGGAAGCCCCTGTATCAAACAATACTCGAACAGGAACATCATAAATGAAAAGCATACCTCGAATAATGACACCCTTTCCCTTCTTCGCCGCAGTTGGGACATTCGATGAGGAAGGAACAGTGTTGATAGCATATGCTTTCACGATGTGTTTCTCCCTAGGGGGTTGCGGACATTCATTCTTGAGATGTCCCACTTGGCCATAGTTGAAGAACTTCCTTTCCTCTGGCTTTGCTCGACAATCTATGGCATAGTGGCCCTTCTTTCCATAGCTAAAGCACTCGATATTTTTCTTATTCTTCTTTTTCTGACTATCCTTGGTTTGGTTTTTTTTTCCTCTTATTCTAGGAATTCTTATTGCCTTCATCGCTTGCCCGTGGTTTCGGCTCCTCTGCAAATGTAATAGCGACCTCGGTCTTTGTCTTAGGGTAAAGGCTTTCTGATCTCAATGCCTTTCCCACAATAGATTCGAATGTCTCATCGATATGGTTTATAAGTCTTTCCCCCAAGTACCCATTTAGTCTGGTTATGAACTTCTCATTCTTATTCTTGGCAGTATTGATGAGAGATATTCCATATTTCGATAAGGTATCGAATTCAACAATATATTCTGAGACTGCCCTACCATTCTGCTTAAGTTCCAAAAAATTCCTAAACAAATCTGATTTCTGAGCAGTTGGAATAAACTTTTCATTGAAGCGAGTCTTAAACTGATTCCAAGTAATTTGATCCTCGGGAGTAGCCACTTTAATGGCATTCCACCAAATCATAGCCCGTCTTTGAAACTGACGTGATGCTAACTTTCTATTCATTGCATCATCGATCCCCAAATCCTTGAAGATGCACTCACAACTATCAAGCCAATCTTGAACCTCCGTAGCCGATTCCGTTCCATGGAACAGCTTCCTACCAAGACTAGTATAATCCTTGCCGAGCTTGGCGAAATCGGCTCTAGTCTCCTGTACTACTGCACCACCACCGTTTGCAGCATTAGGAACTGCTCCCTGAGCATCCCTAAGCATCTATCGCAAGAAGGAGTAAACATCGTCCTTATATCAGGGACATTCCCATTGTTGCCCCTGAGCCCGCTCCCTCTTCAACTCCCGATGCGGGGTTCCTTATCGTGCTCCTCGTATTTTGGCTCATCGTTCAATCTGTAAAAAGAAAACGATTAACCATCTCCTTAGTAGTGCCAGTGCAGTGCGACTTCATCCTTAGATATACTAATAATATATATATAAAGTTTGTGAAAACCAAAATATCCGCGCTCTATACGTATACCATCTCTCCCTGATGTCTTCCCCTAGGTTAAACTACGCAACCTAGGCTCTGATACCAAGTGTGACGGCTGCCCCGTACCATTAGACATTTCCCCTAAAATGCATTGTACCAATGTCCGACTAGCACGGAACGACCGTCAAAAGGGTTGAAAAAATGATTACTGAAGAACCTGTAATATATCTCACAACGCATGGAATAATATATAATAATAACATAACTTGATATAAAACAGGGGAGACAGTACATAAGCTGAAAACTAAACCATATCCATTAGACTAGCGGAAACCATAATACAGCTTCATATCCAATTATAACAACTTTAAAATTCTGTCTTTAAATTAAATAAAAGGGGTGCACTACTAATGCCCAAAGCAGTGACCTGCAACAACATAGGGAGAAT
This sequence comes from Allium sativum, assembly GCA_030737875.1. NCBI lineage: Eukaryota > Viridiplantae > Streptophyta > Magnoliopsida > Asparagales > Amaryllidaceae > Allium > Allium sativum. The sequence continues at coordinate 160,188,121 of CM060922.1, read as the reverse complement.
ATATATAAAGTACATGGAAGCCTCCTGCTCATCTCCGGACAGCTACTTGTGCATAACCCCCTAACATGCCTCTAGTCTGCTCGTTTAGGAGCACCCAGAGTAATAAGAAGAGACATAAAACTCTGGGTCAGATGAAAGTCTGGTATGAGCGATAGAAACAAATAAAGAAATAACAAGTATAAATAATCATACCTGGCCCTACAACCAAATAGTTAGCAAAACAAGATGCACAATACTCTAAGGTAAACACTAATATATAGTGTAAAATGGAAGTGTGAGTGTCATGTGATAGAAAACATCAAACATAGCAATCTTCATCAAACATAGCAATCATCCTCACATCTCTCACTCAGTGCGTAAATCATACGTTATCCACCGCTTTGCTCACCGAATCCATTTGGGGCCATGACAGAGTCCAACTCCGTACAACTATTGTTATGACCACACTGCCCTGGTCTATAGTGAATAACCCTACCCAGTCCATATAGCCCTGGCTCTAGGTTATGGGCCAACCAGTCCACACAGCCCTGGCTCTGGTTCGTCTAAATGCCTCATCTCTCAATGGTGAACCAAAATTATAGATATCCATAACTCATTTGCACACGTCCCGCTGCAAAGCCCAACTCTAGAAGTTAACTCATTGGTTCCCATCTAGATCTTGAGAAATAACTTCTCATTTGGACTTCCTTTGCATCTCGGGTTTTGGTCGGATTGGAGTTGATCTTTAGAAGAGTTCACGATCGTTGTCGCGTGGTAGAAGTTCGAATCCAGTTCGGGTCGTGGTCCTCCACCGGGTCGGGTCGTCGATGCTCCTCCGTGTCGTGTCGTGGATGATCCTTCGGGTCGGGTTGTGGATTCTCCTCCGGGTCAGGTCGTGGTCCTCGTCCTTAGACCAAGACGCTACACTTCTTCCCTGGAGATGGGGTCAGGTCATGGTCATAATTCATGAGCCGGGTCGGAGATAGGGTCGGGTCGTGGTCATGGGTCACGAGCCGCACCTCATAACAGTTTTCCAGCAAGCTAATTTCGCCACACGACAGCATTTTCAACCATTCTAACTTTCCTATGCAGTCATAAAACATATCAAACAGCAGTAACAACATATGGGTTCAATCGAAAAGATCAAAACATCAATCACATAGGCTACTTTAGATCAAACATACCCAAATCCATGATTTTCCCCTTAATCCCCTAAATTTCGGGATTAGCAAACTTAATCCAAATTAACCTAAATTTATATATGTGACATAAAATAGGATTCTAGAATATATATATATATTTCCAAAAAAATTAGGTGTATAATTTCGCTAATTATTATTAATCACCCTTAATGTGATAACCCGTAACTTCCCCGGTAAGGAAAGCACGGATTGAGTTGAGGACAAGACGAATCAGAACGCAAACAGAAGAACATTTCATTGTATATTACAACAATTCCATCAGAATACAAGAATATGCAGAGTATGAATAAATATTACATATAAAATATCAGAGATTTAAATTACATTTAAATACATCGCAGCGGAAAATAATACAAAACACAACTAGAAGTAATACATGGATACAGAGCTTTCCGAGCATCGTTCCAGTTGTAAACCAGGATCCTGTGAATATAAATCTGCAAAACCAAAACTACTAGCTGCCCATGTGGAAAATAGGGGGCACCCAGAATTTAGGTTAAAACAATAAATTCTAGGTCAGTCATGTGACTGGTGTGAGAACTAAAAACAGTTATTAATCTTTATTTTAAAGTTAGGCAAATCAAGGGACCACGCCGTATAACACGGAACGGGTTTCCTCCCAAGAATACCAGTGCATAAAACAAACAGCGCAATGCTAAATAAAGAAAAATGAAGCTATTATAAGACCCAGGTCCCATCACACAATGCAACGCAAGCCGGAGGATAGGGTTTTTACCTTATAATAGTCAAAGAATGCTTGATACGTTTAAAAACATATTATTTTGATATTACTATAAGTGTATAGTTTCAAAACAATTTCAATCATAAATATCAATCCTAGGCGGCATGAATGACCCATACCACTATATCGCCATACTAGTGACTACAATAAAAACCGCAATATCACGTATTGGAAATTGGATTTCCGTCATGAGTCGAGGCAAGGGGCAAGCTCCTCTCCGTTCGAGACACTCTAGCAAATGTCTCAGGACCACACACAGCGATCCTTGGATCTTCAGGGCCGGTCCTCTCTTACTTTTGAGGATTGACAATTCCTGAACACACGTTTCCTGGTCCTAACAGACCTATATCCGAGGCGCCTCGCATTCCAACAACCACACAAGTGAAAAGTATATAAATGTCAGCCAGTTTAAGCACTAACACCACCATTAGCTAGAAAGAAACGTCGTGCTCTCCCTGCAGTCACTATCCCGTTTTTGACTCATACCTAGGTGTGAGGCTCGAGAATTCACGTTATACACAAAGCTGCACCACACAGGCCGTACTTTGATCATCAACCACAAGACTTTGCTTTTCAACAGAAGCCTTGATCATTTGCCACTTAGGCATGCCACACTGGCAATTCATGCCATGCGACTGATGTCCATCGATATACAACCTCTGAGCTCGTACGTCTCAGAGAAGTGCGTTAAGCAAGAGAATAAATTCTCCGTCGCCAAACAAATGTATATTTAATAGAAATCGATCAACACAGAATAAAATCCAATGTCAGACACACAGTCCATTTACAATTTCGTTCTGGGTTTGAACGAAACCGGAGGCACTTTCCTCGCATATCCGTCGATCTCCAAGTACGTCTGGACGATCACTAACCGATTCTCTCATCTTGGGTGTACAGCCCAATCAAGATCATCAGTAATCACCCAAACGATGTGAAGACTTCCGGTCTTCAACCACCTTCTTCATCTTCGACATATCGTCGAATCGGTTATTCATAATGGGTATAAACCCGGCCTTTCCGAATAACCCACTTATATAATAAACAAATGTTACACAAACACAACATACGCCTCATTCCAATTCAGAATATTCTTTTATTCAAATCTTCACATTCTTAGGGAAAGGTTCCCATTAATTTTATCAAAGATAAATTCTTCTAAATTTATTCTTTAATCTTCCTTTGGATATCATTTCAAACCAAATTATGGTTTTCCAAACTAGTCGGGGTTGACGAACCACACCAAAGTAACTATTTATTTTATTTCCCAATCCCAACCTATTCATCCCATGGAGCGAAACTGGTGATACTCCATATCTAACACCACGGTGTTATCGGTAAATATTAATTACCATTTCACATTCAAATCTAATTAAAGATTTAACTATCGCTTTGGAGCAAAACTGGTGGTACTCCATTCTCGATCACTTTTCAGATTTGATAATTTAAATTATCAATTCACATTTCAATCTAATTAAAGATTCATTAAAACTCCACTTAGTTTTAATCTTCCCAAAAATCAATATGCTGTCTTTAACTGGGTTAAAGAACCAATGTCATCTAAAACACGGTTCACGATAAACCAAAAATCACTTCCTATTGTTAATCGGGTTAAAGAACAGGTGTTATTCAAAACACCGCTCACGATAAACCCAAAAACCAATTTAAATTCAATTCCAATTAATATTATTTAATTGGTACACTTAATTAAATCTAAATAGGTAGATTTAATCTTTTTCTCAACTGGGCTTAAGAACAGTGTTAATGAAGACACCATTCACGACAAACCCAAATCACATTTGATATTAAATACAAGGCTCTGAATAGAAAATATATCGGCTTATATTCAATATCAAATTCTACGATCAACAAATATCGTATTGGAAATAACGATATAAATATACCTTTCAAATTTCCACAACCATATCTGTATAATCACGAAATCCAACATCGAAATATTCTGAAGATAATTTCGATTCAAATCCATTCCAATTCACGTATTGGAAATTCTGATTATTTTTAAAACCACTTCAAATTCAATTTATTTATTTCAAAAATAAATTGATTTTAATTCTAATTCAAAACTAGTTCATTTCGATAAAAATCTATTTTTATCTTTACAAATGTGGAACTATTCATCTCAATTCTTCACAAATCATTTCTTATGATTTCACACAAATTATTACTATTTTTAATAATTTATCAAGGCTCGTATAGCCGATTTCCATCAACGGCCAACGAACTGCACTTACAACGACCTTTTCCAAATTTGATTCGGACATAATTCCAAATCCAACCGTTAGATTTCAAATCTCTAATATTCGCTAGAAAGCTCTTTTCGATACGAACCCAACGGTTCTGGTTTTAGGAGAATCCGACGGTCAGATCTCCCGTAATATCCATTCGAAGTCAATGGTCGAAATTCGCGAACTGCCGCGGCGCGTTCTATTCAGGCCATTATATTATATATATAATATATATTTCGTCGATTCCTTTTAAAACGTATTTTATAGATCGTTTTAAATTCGTTTTCAAAATGATTTCAACTCCCTTTTCAAATTCAAATCAATATTGAATTTTTCAATATAAATTCGTTTTAATTTCATTTCAAATCGATTTCAATTCAATTTCAATTTAATTCGAATTTCAATTCATTTCAATTTAATTCGAATTTCAATTCATTTCAACTTAATTCGAATTTTGAAATCACTTTCAATATTCATTGAAAAATGAATAAAATCGATATAAATATAGTTCACGTCAAAATGGCGTCAATCTAATCAACACGGCTTTTATTCAACACATGAATATTTATTCTATTCAACACATGAATATTTTTCAATTCAACACATGAATTTATTTTCAATCCAACACATGGATTTATTTTCTATATTGGAATGAGGCCCAATCAATTACCATATAACGTTAATTATATGGATTTTCTACAACACATGTATATAATAGCAACGATAAATAATCAACCATCATCCAGAGCGCACCATACCACTGCATAAGCATTAAATATAAATAATTAACGCTTACACAGTCTGTCAACCCATTGATTGACATACAACTAAACAATCGGGATTAGTGTACATCAAATATCATCCCAATACCCGTGTGGGGTTTCAAATCAACGAACACACATTTTATTTGTGCAGTTGGGCGATGTGTAAAATTTATCGTCCCAATCAATATCAGTCAAATCAGTCTATATAAACAAATCGTCCGATTTTTTTATAAATATTTATTTTATATACACGTTAAAAATTATAATTTTAACTATAAAATATTTTCCACTATAAAATATTTTATTTCATTCCACATCACACAACCAAATTTCACAACACAGCAATCAAACAAACAAGTCATCCATGGTCTGTGGACGACGGGTGTCGGGTGCTACTAAGCACCGTCTGCATCCTAGCATATATTTCAAACTAGAAATAAATTAAAGGTGAGGAGTTCTCACCAACTAGCTAATCCAAACGCCACGACTCTTCTTATGTAGAAATCTTCGCCGTTCTCACCTTTTGTCACTTTCGTTGTTCGTAGCCACTACATATATAAAAATCACATTTTTATATTGTTGCTATGTATATAAAAATCACATTTTTTTACACCGCTACTATATGGATAAAAATCACATTTTACATCGCTACTATATAGATAAAAATTATATTTTTATAACGGTGTTCATATAATAAAGATTATATTTTCCTCTCGCCATTCTCTATATAAAAATCGTATTTTTATATCTCTGCTACATATGTAAAAATCACTCCTTTACAACGCTACTTCCACGATAAAAATTATATATTTATCTTACTAGTAATATAATAAAAAATATATTTTTATATCGCCACTCATATAAAAATCACATTTTTGCTTCTTCTACATAATAAAAATCATATTTTTATATCTCCTACATAATAAAGATCGAATTTTTATTACCTATATAATATAAAAATCATCTTTTTCTTCTTGTTATAATATAAAAATCATATTTATATAAAGATCGAATTTTTATTGCTACTTCATATATAAAAATCTCGCCTTTCTATGATTAAAAATCGAACCTTTCTATGATTAGAAATCGAACCTTTCTATGATTAAAAATCGAACCTTTCTATGATTAAAAATCATAACTTCTCGCATATAAAAAAATCATCTTTCATAAATTTAAAAATTTAATCTTTTCTAAAAATTCAAATTCAAATCTTTCTTAAATTAAAATTTTCAGATCTAACAATAAAATCATACTTATACCCTAATGTTATACGCATAAAAATCACATTTTTCTTTCATTAAAAATCATACCCTTTTTCAAGTGGTAAACAAATAAAAAATTGTATTTTTACCCTATATTAATTACTCAAAAGAAAATAGAATAAAAAAACTTACTTTTAATTGATTTTTCCCGTAGAGGGGGGCGCCACATCGAACTTCGGCTGAGAGGAGGGCGACAAGGGGTCGGGAGGCGGCTGGAGTTGCGGCAGGTGGTTGGGGTGTGGGCCAAGGAAGTGGCGGCGGTGGGTTTCAATGGGGTGCTATGGCTTTAACGTGGAGAGGGAGTTGAGGGGGGGGGGCGTCGGCGGTGTTGGTCGGAGGCGCGCCGGCCAAAAGGGGGGTGGCGGTAGGGCGACGGCGGAAGGGGGGCTGCCTGGGGAATCACGGTTTCGCTTTTGGTTTTTTTTTTAACTGAATGACTGGTGGAGAGGGAGAGAAAGGATTGAGGGGGGGCTATTATATAAATATATATTTTTTATTATTAAATTTTCTAGAAAGCAACTTTTATTTTCGACCTCTAAACGAGACCCACCGCCTGTCGTCCCTAGCTAATTACCCCCATTTCGAACACAATGGGATATGTATCATAGGCTAATTCGATCGTTTCGATCAGTTTTCATCAAAATCAAAATATAACTCTATATGTTGAATTTGAACGCACATTTCAATTTACTGGGGCCACATACTAACTAGAAAAAATCCCGAAAAATATTTTTTAGCTTCGTATTGAAGATACGGTCCTAACAAAACTAATTTCGTCAAATTCCGAGACCGTTTGAAAAATGGTCATTTTCCAGTCGATTAAAATCAACTAAAACTGGTCAAACGCGTTTTCAATTGCCACGCTCACATATTGATTCGAAAAATTACGAATTTTGGAATCTAGCAATAACTTGACATCACGGATCCAACAAAAGTGGTTTCATCGAAAATCGAGGTCGTTTGCAAAATTTCCATTTTTAAGGGCCGAATTTCCATAGCGACTATTCTGAATTTTCAACTGGGCATAACTTTTCATCCCCGCTATGAAATTTCAATTTTTCGGATTCATTGGAAAGATATTCTGAATTAGATTCAAATATTTTTGGTTTCTCTAAAATCCGGTTTATTTTGAATCCTGTACATTCATTTGAAATTTGAAATCGAATTTTCGAACTACCGCGCCATTTTCAATTCCTTTTATAATTAAAATAAAATATTTATATTCTAACGACGATCTATATAAATATATAAGTTCTAATTCTATTCAAAATAAATTTCTCGTTGTTATTATTTAAAATAATTCATTTTAAATGTTCAAAATCCATTAAAATTGCCAAAATAAAAATTTTAAATTGGCTCGGATTTCTGGGTTACTACAAACTCCCCCACTTAAAACTTTTCGTCCTCGAAAAGGAACGAAGCCAAAAGTTGTTTCACAAATCAACTTTACTTCCATTATTTTCTTTACGGCTTAAGTTCTTCAACTTTTCAGTTTCTAAGAACTTTAAAAACTTTCCAAAAATTTGGCTAACACCCTAAATTTTCGAAATTTTTTGCCATAACCTCCCCTGCACCGGGGACTTCGGGGTATTTCAAATAGCCTCCCATGGCCCTCATCAATCCAAAAAGAAAAAGATACAGCCAATCAGCTCATAAAATCATCCAACCCCAATAAATTAGTAAACATGTACCTATTTGTCGGACAAACAATTTTATTCTTCTGCTCTAGCCTCCTTGCTATGACCTGTTCAATGTAAGTACATGTATATACATGCAATTGTAATCATTTTTCAATACAGTTTTCAATATTCAGTTCAATTAGGCTAAATGGTTAAAAATATCAAACAAATAAACAAACAACACAACCATCAATCAATTAGTTGATTAACGTTTCAAATTCATAATTTTGGCATATATATATACAGAAAATCATGTTTTTGATGCCAAATCACAACAAATAATCCTATATAAGTTTTGGTTCTCACACCAGTCTGATGGAAATATATAGATATCACACCTTCGAAACTCGAATATGAATACTGATGATGATGCACCATCATCAGATTCATCCCCGGGTGTTTAGAATGTGATTTTATATCTATCAGGTATATTAAAACTTCGAATATACGTTCATGACACGTATAAGCGAAATCTTTATATACTCGATTATCCAAATCAATACAAATAAAATATTCAAATACGTTTTAAAACGATTTAAATTTCAAAACAAAATTGTTTTCATTTGAAAAATATACTCTTCACACTCGTTCTAGGATACTACTAATCCTATCTCTAACGAGTTATTTTTATTGGATATTACTAATCCAATATCTGATGAATTCTTTCATATGATTCTAATGTGTCTTGTTCTCGAGCTTTGTAAACCAAAGCTCTGATACCACTGTGATAACCCGTAACTTCCCCGGTGAGGAAAGAACAGATTGAGTTGAGGAGAAGACGAATCAGAACGCAAACAAAATAACATTTCATTGTATATTACAACAATTCCATCAGAATACAAGAATATACAAAGTATGAATAAATATTACACAGAAAATACCAGAGATTTAAATTACATTTAAATACATCGCAGCGGAAAATAATACAAAACACAACTAGAAGTAATACACGGATACAGAGCTTTCCGAGCATTGTTCCAGTTGTAAACCAGGATCCTGTGAATATAAATCTGCAAAACCAAAACTACTAGCTGCCCGTGTGGAAAATAGGGGCACCCAGAATTTAGGTTAAAACAATAAACTCCAGGTCAGTCATGTGACTGGTGTGAGAACTAAAAACAGTTATTAATCTTTATTTTAAAGTTAGGCAAATCAAGGGACCACGCCGTATAACACGGAATGGGTTTCCTCCCAAGAATACCAGTGCATAAATCAAACAGCGCAATGCTAAATAAAGAAAAATGAAGCTATTATAAGACCCAGGTCCCATCACACAATGCAACGCAAGCCGGAGGATAGGGTTTTTACCTTATAATAGCCAAAGAATGCTTGATATGTTTAAAAACAGATTATTTTGATATTACTATAAGTGTATAGTTTCAAAACAAATTCAATCATAAATATCAATCCTAGGCGGCATGAATGACCCATACCACTATGTCGCCATACTAGGTTCTATAATAAAAACAGCAATATCACTTATTGGAAATTGGATTTTCATCATGAGTCGAGGCAAGGGGCAAGCTCCTCTCCGTTCGAGACACTCTAGCAAATGTCTCAGGACCACACACCGCGATCCTTGGATCTTCGGGGCCGGTCCTCTCTTACTTTTGAGGATTGGCAAGAACACACGTTTCCCGGTCCTAACAGACCTATATCCGAGGCGCCTCGCATTCCAAAAACCACACAGGTGAAAAGTATATAAATGTCAGCCAGTTTAAGCACTGACACCACCACTAGCTAGAAAGAAACGTCGTGCTCTCCCTGCACTCACTATCCCGTTTTTGACTCATACCGAGGTGTGAGGCTCGCGAATTCACGTTATACACAAAGTTGCGCCACACGGGCCATGCTTTGATCATCAACCACAAGAGTTTGCTTTTCAACAGAAGCCTTGATCATTTTCCACTTAGGCATGCCACACTGGCAATTCATGCCATGCGACTGATGTCCATCGATATACAACCTCTGAGCTCGTACATCTCAGAGAAGGGCGTTAAGCAAGAGAATAAATTCTCCGCCGCCAAACAGATGTATATTTAATAGAAATCAATCAACACAGAATAAAATCCAATGTCAGACACACAGTCAATTTACAAGTTCGTTCTGGGTCTAAACGAAACCGGAGACACTTTCCTCGCATATCCGTCGATCTCCAAGTACGTCTGGACGATCACCAACCGATTCCCTCATCTTGGGTGTACAGCCCAATCAAGATCATCAATAATCACCCAAACGATGTGAAGACTTTCGATCCTTTCCGGATAACCCGGCCTTTCCGGATAACCCACGTATATAATAAACAAATGTTACACAAACACAACATACGCCTTATTCCAATTCAGAATATTATTTTATTCAAATCTTCACATTCTTAGGGAAAAGTTCCCATTAATTTTATCAAAGATAAATTCTTCTAAATTTATTATTTAATCTTTTTTTCGATATCATTTCAAACCAAATTATGGTTTTCCAAACTAGTCGGGATTGACGAACCACACCAAAGTAACTATTTATTTTATTTCCCAATCCCAACCTATTCATCCCATGGAGCAAAACTGGTGATACTCCATATCTAACACCACAGTGTTATCCGTAAATATTAATTACCATTTCACGTTCAAATCTAATTAAAGATTTAACTATCGCTTTGGAGCAAAACTGGTGGTACTCCATTCTCGATCACTTTTCAGATTTGATAATTTAAATTATTAATTCACATTTCAATCTAATTAAAGATTCATTAAAACTCCACTTAGTTTTAATCTTCCCAAAAATCAATATGTTGTCTTTAACTGGGTTAAAGAACCAATGTCATCTAAAACACGGTTCACGATAAACCAAAAATCACTTCCTATTGTTAATCGGGTTAAATAACATGTGTTATTCAAAACACCGCTCACGATAAACCCAAAAACCAATTTAAATTCAGTTCCAATTAATATTATTTAATCGGTACACTTCATTAAATCGAAATAGAAAGATTTAATCTTTTTCTCAACTGGGATTAAGAACAGTGTTAATGAAGACACCATTCACGACAAACCCAAATCACATTTGATATTAAATACAAGGCTCTGAATAGAAAATATATCGGCTTATATTCAATATCAAATTCTACGACCAACAAATATCGTATTGGAAATAACGATATAAATATATCTTTCAAATTTCCACAACCATATCTGTATAATCACGAAATCCAACATTGAAATATTCCGAAGATAATTTCGATTCAAATCCATTCCAATTCACGTACTGGAAATTTGGATTATTTTTTAAACCACTTCAAATTCAATTTATTTATTTCAAAAATAAATTGATTTTAATTCTAGTTCAAAACTAGTTCATTTCGATAAAAAATTATTTTTATCTTTACAAATGTGTAATTTTTCATCCCAATTCTTCGCAAATCATTTCTTATGATTTTACACAAATTATTGTTATTTTTAATAATTTTATCAAGGCCCGTACAGTCGATTTCCATCAACGGCCATCGAACTGCACTTACAACGACCTTTTCCAAATTTGATTTGGATATAATTCCAAATCCAACCATTAGATTTCAAATCTCTAATATTCGTTTGAAAGCTCTTTTCGATACGAACCCAACGGTTCCAGTTTTAGGAGAATCCGACGGTCGGATCTCTCGTAACATCCATTCGAAGTCAATGGTCGAAATTCGCGAACTGTCGCGGCGCGGCGCGTTCTATTCAGGCCATTATATTATATATATAATATATATAATATGTATTTCGTCGATTCCTTTTAAAACGTATTTTATAAATCATTTTAAATTAGTTTTCAAAACTATTTCAACTCTCTTTTCAAATTCAAATCAAGATTGAAATTTTCAATATAAATTCGTTTTAATTTTATTTCAAATCGATTTCAATTCAATTTCAATTTAATTCGAATTTCAATTCATTTCAATTTAATTCGAATTTCAATTCATTTCAATTTAATTCAAATTTTGAAATCACTTTCAATATTCATTGAAAAATGAATAAAATCGATATAAATATCGTTCACGTCAAAATGGCGTCAATCTAATCAACTTGACTTTTATTCAACACATGAATGTTTATTCTATTCAACACATGAATATTTTTCAATTCAACACATGAATTTATTTTAAATTCAACACATGGATTTATTTTCTATATTGGAATGAGGCCCAATCAATTACCATATAACGTTAATTATATGGATTTTCTATAACACATGTATATAATAGTAACGATAAATAATCAACCATCATCCAGAGTGCACCACACCACTGCATAAGCATTAAATATAAATAATTAACGCTTACACAATCTGTCAACCCATCGATTGGCATACGACTAAACAATCGGGATTAGTGTACGTCAAATATCATCCCAATACCCGTGTGGGGTTTCAAATCAACAAACACACATTTTATTTGTGCAGTTGGGCGATGTGTAAAATTTATCGTCCCAATCAATATTAGTCAAATCAGTGTATATAAACAAATCGTCTGATTTGTTTATAAATAATTATTTTAAATACACGTTAAAAATTATATTTTTAACTATAAAATATTTTCCACTATAAAATGTTTTATTTCACTCCACATCACACAACCAAATTTCACAACACAGCAATCAAACAAACAAGTCATCCATGGTCTGTGGACGACGGGTGTTGAGTGCTACTAAGCACCGTCTGCATCCTAGCATATATTTCAAACTAGAAATAAATTAAAGGTGAGGAGTTCTCACCAACTAGCTAATCCAAACGCCACGACTCTTCTTATGTAGAAATCTTCGCCGTTCTCGCCTTTTGTCACTTTCGTTTTCCGTAGCCACTACATATATAAAAGTCACATTTTCATATTGTTGCTATGTATATAAAAATCACATTTTTTTTACACCGCTACTATATGGATAAAAATCACATTTTTACACCGCTACTATATAGATAAAAATTATATTTTTATAACGGTGTTCATATAATAAAGATTATATTTTCCTCTCGCCATTCTCTATATAAAAATCGTATATTTATATCTCTGCTACATATGTAAAAATCACTCCTTTACAACGCTACTTCCACGATAAAAATTATATTTTTTATCTTAGTAATATAATAAAAATTATATTTTTATATCACCACTCATATAAAAATCACATTTTTGCTTCTTCTACATAATAAAAATCATATTTTTATATCTCCTACATAATAAAGATCGAATTATTATTACCTATATAATATAAAAATCATCTTTTTATTCTTGCTATTATATTAAAATCATATTTATATAAAGATCGAATTTTTATTGCTACTTCATATATAAAAATCTCGCCTTTCTATGATTAAAAATTGAACCTTTCTATGATTAAAAATCATAACTTCTCGCATTTAAAAAAAAATTATCTTTCATAAATTCAAAATTTTAATCTTTTATAAAAATTCAAATCTTTCTTAAATTAAAATTTTCAGATCTAGCAATAAAATCGTACTTATACCCTAATGTTATACTCATAAAAATCACATTTTTCTTTCATTAAAAATCATACCCTTTTTCCATGTGATAAACAAATAAAAAATTGTATTTTTACCCTATATTAATTACTCAAAAGAAAATAGAATAAAAAACTTACTTTTAATTGATTTTTCCCGTAGAGGGGTGCGCCACATCGAACTTCGGCTGAGAGGAGGGCGGCAAGGGGTCGGGAGGCGGCTGGAGTTGCGGCAGGTGGTCGGGGTATGGGCCAAGGAAGTGGCGGCGGTGGGTTTCAGTGGGGTGCTGGGGCTTTAACGTGGAGAGGGAGTTGGGGGGGGGCATCGACGGTGTTTGTCGGAGGCGCACCGGCCAGGGGAGGGGGTGGCGATAGGGCGACGACGGAAGGGGGGCTGCCTGGGGAATCGCGGTTTCCCTTTTGGGTTTTTTTTAACTGAATGACGGGTGGAGAGGGAGAGAAAGGATTGAGGGGGGCTATTATATAAATAAATATATATTTTTTATTATTAAATTTTCTAAAAAGCAACTTTTATTTTCGACCTCTAAACAAGACCCATCGCCTGTCGTCCTTAGCTAATTACCCCTATTTCAAACACAATGGGATATGTATCATAGGCTGATTCGATTGTTTCGATCAGTTTTCTTCAAAATCAAAATATAACTATATATGTTGAATTTGAATGCACTATTCAATTTACTGGGGCCACATACTAACTAGAAAATTCCCAAAAAATATTTTCTAGCTTCATATTGACGATACGGTCCTAACAAAACTAATTTCGTCAAATTTCGTGACCGTTTGAAAATGGTCATTTTCCAGTCGATTAAAATCAACTAAAACTGGTCAAACGCGTTTTCCATTGCCACGCTCACATATTGATTTGAAAAATTACGAATTTTGGAATCCAGCAATAACTTGACATCACGGATCCAACAAAAGTGGTTTCATCGAAAATTGAGGTCGTTTGCAAAATTTCCATTTTGAAGGGCCGAAATTCCATAGCGACTATTCTGAATTTTCAACTGGGCATTACTTTTTATCCCCGCTATGATATTTCAATTTTTCGGATTTGTTGGAAAGATATTCTCAATTAGATTCAAATATTTTTGGTTTCGCTAAAATCCGGTTTATTTTGAATTCTGTACATTCATTTGAAATTTGAAATCGAATTTTCGAACTAAAGCGCCATTTTCAATTCCTTTTATAATTAAAATAAAATATTTATATTCTAACGACGATCTATATAAATATACACATTCTAATTCTATTCAAGATAAATTTCTCGCCGTTATTATTTAAAATAATTCATTTTAAATGTTCAAAATCCATTAAAATTGCCAAAATAAAAATTTTAAATTGGCTCGGATTTCCGGGTTATTACACTTAATTAGCCATAATTGGTGTATAAACATGAAAATCACTTACCTTAGCCAAAAATAAATGTTAGATCTGAAACTTTTACTGATTTGGCTCGGATCCCAATGTGGTGCAGCAGCTCTACCTTGAATTTGGTGCTGATTCGGCTTGATTTGTTGTAGATTTGATCAATTAGTGATAGGAAGTAATTTGAGAGAGATTTGGAAGATGGAAGCCATGATTAGGATTAGAGAAATGTTTGTGGCGGCTAGAAAAATGAAAGGAGATGATTCTCCAACTCCTTTTAGCCCTCCCATAACCCTAATCCCAAAATGGGTTATGGGCCTAGCTGCTAATCACCCTATTATGCCCAATTAAGATGTTTTCCATCTTCAAATCTTATTTTAGCCATATCTCCCAAATGGTAAGTCCTTTTGCCTAATGTGACCACTCTATGAAATAGGAAACCATCATTTGAATCTAATGGAAGTTGTTTCAAGTCAAAACTCCTTACCAATCAAAAGTTATAAGCGAAACAAGATTCTCCAAGGGAAAAACGGCCATTTAAAATTCGGCAAAAATCGTGAATGTGGGAAATGACCGCAGTAGTCGTTTCCCAAAGTTACACGACCATATAACTTCGTACGAAAATAAAACAAATATTCTACGATCCTCCGATATGTAGAATGTGGGTCATTACAATTAGACCCCTCGGCGCCACATAAATTCATAGGACGTTTCAGCAACCAGGAGGTCGACCGCCCCCCTAGAAGGGGTGTCGACCGTCGTTCGACTGCCCCTAGAAGGAATATCGATCGCCCACGTCGACTGCCTGACGACTGAGAAGCCCAATGAATCTATGATTGGCTAGGGTTTTCTAAAGGGATATATATAAATATATGACCAGGATTAAATCTGAATAATCTAATGGCCTACCTCACACGAGCAGCTATATATAGACCCTCAAATCACAAAACATAACCCTAGCCACTCTCTTACCTCTACCTCTATGTCATCCTTCAGACATTACTGGATTCCTGAAAAGGTTAGGAATTTCTCTTCTATTCCTTTAACCTTCGTTCTTATCTTCTCTCTAATCTAAATTCATACAGATTTTAGTTTGAATTCTGGAATTCATTTATATATATATATATATATATATATACAAGATTCTAAAAGACGATTCTTACATATATCTTAGGAGGATTGGAGCATGTTTATCACGAAGATTAAGAACAGATCTGAATCTACAACAAGAATCCTATTTGTTCCTCCTTAGATCTGTGAGTGGAATATTGTGTTCTTAGGCATATTCTATTTTTCAATAGATTAACATGTTGATAGTTATGCCTAGGAGGATTTGGAAATTGATAACATCAATACAAAAACCCTCAAATCCTCTATCTTATATTTGTGTAAGAATTGTCATGATATTTGGGTTTATGGATTTGGATCTTAATATTGGATTAAAAATCAAAGGGGTGTTGTTGTTTGTACTTTATGTAATTCACTCTTATGTAAACATTTGATTGTAACCTATAAGGGTTTAAATTTGGTTTGTTCCATGATTTGATTAGGTTTGGATTCTATTTTAAATCCAAACGTATTCATACTTGAAACATATCAAATGTAAACGTTTTTATATGCAGAACACCAAAAAGGGGTGAATTAGATAAAGTGGAACTTATAAACATATATGTATATATTATATGTGTATGTTATACTCTATGTTTTTGATCCATTATTGAAATCATCCCAATAAGCCAAGGATGCAAGTTCAAGTTTGTATGTATGATTGTGTTTTTCCAATCACTGCTATGTGTTATGCTCTTATGCCGTTATGCCTAAATTGTAGCGGTCAAGATATGGAAAATAAACTTGTATACCTTATTTTAGACAAATTGACAATTTTATCCCGTTAGAATGCTCTCCAATTCATATGAACTTTAGCGTTAATTAGGCGGTATAATCATTATATTAAGGTATCGTAATCAATGCAATTAACATAATAAATGCGGTTAGGATAGAATTTGAATTTGAATTTGAAATGTCCCCCTATATATAATTAATTGCTTGTATGTGTGTGTGTGTAGAATGGCTTTACATATATTAATAGTGACACACAAACATGAATTTATTAATGTACCCATGGAATAAATGTAATCTTGATAGTTGTGTTATTATGTTATTTTAAAAAAAAGTGGTACATCTTATTTCAGTATTATATTTTCTCTTTCCACTATGTGAGATTTCCATTCGTAGTGCATATATATGTTATCTATACAAATGTAATTTCTTACAGGAACCAACGACCCATTTAGAATGGTTCTAAGTTTCGATGGGCCTTTTCTAGGTCAAAATTTAGGCTCACTCCGGGTGGGTTGTTACATTTGGTATCAAAGCCTAGGTTACCCGATCATAAGGGAATTATACGTATGAGAACCGTATTTGTATATTGAAAAGGTTTTTCAAACTATATATATAATATATATGTTTACCCCAATAAGCATACGCATTTATACTAGGCAACTTTATCGTTTTCTTCCCTTTTCAGCTTAAATACTATCTCAGGAGTATCCACTAAAGGATTCTTCCTTTCCTTTTCAGATAGTAGAATGGCTAATAATCCTACTGAGCAGGGTAACCAAGCAAGGCCTCGATCCTTGCCAGAATGGTTCAAAAAGTATATCGTACTCTTGAACATGTCCTTGTTACTAATCCTGCTCCAGTGGCGCCTACATCTCCTACCACTAAGGTAGCCTTTGACTTTTCTCGTTTCTGCAAGACCTTCGCGAATCTTAGAGGGAAATCATACTCGGGAAAGGAAGGTTTTTCGGATGCCCAATCTTGGATAACAGACTGCGAAAGAATTTTCGAAGCTACTGGTTGGCCCAATTAAGCGAAAAGGGGAATTGCGATCTGGCACTTGAAAGAAGAGGCCCTTGAATTTTGGAATTTAGTATCTAGAGAAAATGTAGGCTGGGTATTACATGGGCCAAACTCAAAACCTGCTTCGAAGCAAAGTTTCTGCCAAGGGCGGGATTAACTATCCAGTTAGAGAAATTTATTCACCTCAAGCAAGGAAGCTTGAGCTTGCAAGAGTACATAGCCAAATTTATCGAATTAAGTAATTTTGGAAGAGGTTTGGTTGACACCCCCATGAACAAAGACTTGATACTTGTTAAAGGGATGAATTCTCCGTTGAAGGAAACTCTATTACCCCACGTAACATTTGGGACAACTTTCGAAACCCTAGTATAGACAGCTACCTTATGCACGGCTGAAGGCCCTAAGGATGATAAAGAAGGTGAGAAAGGAGAAGGAAGTTCCAACAAGAATAAGAAAAAGGAATGGTGGAAAAACAAGAAGAAAGGGGGCATATTCAAAAAGAAAGCAAAGACTTGTACGAGGTGCAACCACAAGGGTCATGAGGCCAAGGATTGCAGGACCTCGTTGGCAAACAAGGAATTCAAAGTAAAGTGTTATAACTTCCATGAAGAAGGACATATGTCCAAGGACTACCCAAAGCCTAAAGTCGTCAAGAGTTGCTAGAACTATGCAATAGAGGCAACACCAATTCAAAGCCGACCCCAAAAGACCAAGGGAAACCCGCACTTGAAGGTATAACTTCTATTTTAGGAAATTATGTATACGCCATGTTCGATTCCGAAGCGACTCATTTTTTTATCTCTAAGAGGCTAGTTTACCCGTTGAACCTTCTCATGTCTATCTCTGATAGTCCGATAGAGGTGGCCAACCTTATCGGAGAATCTAAGTATCTTGAGTTATTTTGAAAAGACCTAATATTGGTGGTCGACAATATCGAGATCCTTTACGAAGCGTATGCATTGGATTTTATGGGGTATGACCTTATCCTAGGTATGGATTAGCTATCATTTTATGGGGTCGCCTAGATTGTGACAAGAGAATCGTTCATCTTAGGAGTCGAGGAGGACGTAGCCTAAATATTCCTTATAATGTTAGGAACAAGGATAAAGCCTTGATATATTCCTTATTTGCTAGTTCAGAAGGACCATCTTCAGTCCCTATAATTTGCGAGTTTTTGGATGTTTTTGAGGAAGTCACGAGACTTCCACCCCACCGAGAAATCTCCTTTTGTATTGACCTAGAGAAGGACGCTAGACCTGTAGCACTACCCTTGAGGCATATGGCGCCTAAAGAAAGAAGGGAGTTGGATAAGAAGATTTCATAATTATTACAAAAAGGTTTCATTCGATGAAGTGCCTTAGAATGGGGTGCATCTGTTGTGTTTGCCATTAAAGCATACAGACCTTTAAGACTTTGTATGGTTTATATGGAACTTAATAAGTTGACCAAGAAAAATAGTTATCCCTTACCTAGAATCGATGACCTTTTTGACCACTTAGGAGGAGGCCGAGTATTTTCCCAAACAGACCTTGCTATTGGATTTCACCAGTTAATATTGCGGAGGACAGTAAGGAAAAAACTGCGTTTAGGACGCTGGATATATTGTTCCAATGGGAAGTTATGCCCTTCGGACTAACGAATGCACTCGCCTTCTTTGTTGACCTCATAAGTAGAGTGTTTACGGGATTTCTAAATAATACTGTGGCAGTCTTCATAGATGATATTCTTATATTTTCAAAAGATCATGAAGAGCATGAAAATCACTTAAGACAAGATTTAGGGATGTCAAGAAAGAACCAATTGAAAGAAAAAAATTCGAAGTGCCATTTTTGGAGTAAAGAAGTTAGATTTTTGGGACATGTTGTGTCTATAAAGGTTTGGCCGTAGACTCCGCAAAGATCGAGGAACTCAAGGAATGGAGGATACCTTGAAATGCTACGAAAGTGAGAAGCTTCCTTGGATTGGTCGGATATTATCGTAAATTCATTAAAGACTTTGCAAAGTTTGCTACTCCTTTAACCCAATTAACAGAGAAGAATTTGGTGTTTTCTTGGAGTAGTAAATGTGTTATAGCCTTTAAGAAATTAAAGGAAGTATTAACTAGCACGTCAGTCCTAATTATACCCAACGGTTCAAAATTGTTTACAATTTACACCAACGCGCATGGGACCGATTTAGGGGCGGTCCTTACACAAGAAGAAAGAGTAGTTGCTTGCGCTAGTAGATAACTGAAGGATCCAGAAAAGAGGTACCCAGTTCATGACCTTGAGTTAGTCGCAGTAGTATTTGCCCTTAATCTGTGGAGGCATTATCTTTTAGGGGAAAACATTTGAACTCTTTACCAACCATAAATCCCTAAAGTGTTTATTTTCTCAACATGACCAAAGATTGAGACAACAACGGTGGATGGAATATATTGCTTCATTCGATTTCATGATTCAGTATACCGCGGGAAAAGGTAATTTTGTTGCAGATGCGTTAAGTAGGAAACACACAACTTTGAATGCGATGACAAAATGGAAACGATTATAGTTTCTCTCTAATTTTAATTTGCAACTCTCACCTACCACTTCTAATGGTTTACTTGGAGGTATGGTTATTAGACCCACTCTAAAAGAGAGGATTCGAGGTACACAAGACCTTGACGAAGAGTTAAGAAGCATAAAGGAGAGAGTGAGAAAGAAGGAGACCTTTCCCCATTCAGCTAGATTTTCGATTAGCAATGATGGAAGTTTACTTTGGGATGGACAACTTCACGTACCTAAGTATGAAGGGTTGAGCAAATAAATTCTAGAGGAGTGCCATTGGTCAAAGATGACCATATACCTCGGTAGGGATAAAATGTACAAAAATATGAAGAGGAATCTCCATTGGAAAGGAATGAAGAGAGATGCAGCCGATTTCGCGGCTAAATGTTTGACATGCAAAAAAGTGAAAGCAGAGCAAGGGAAGCCGGAGGATTGTTACTACCTTTAGAGATCCCCATGTGGAAGTGGGAACATATTTCCATGGACTTTGTAGATGAAATTCATAGAATCCAGAAAGGTAATGAGTCCATTTGGGTTGTGGTATATCGTTTAACCAAAAGCGCCCATTTTATACCCGTCAAGAAGACAAGGACTGCAGCCTTGTTATCCCAATTGTATGTCAAAGAGGTGTTCAGATTTCATGGTATCCCATCAAGTATTGTGAGTGATAGAGACCCCTTGTTCACAAGCGAATTTTATAGAAGCCTACAAGCAGCATTGGGAACAACCCTTAATCTAAGCACAACCTATCATCAGCAGACCGATGGAAAAATAGAAAGGGTAAATCGAATCTTGGAAGACTTGCTCAGAGCTTGCATCATCGACTTTGGAAGAGTTTGGGAACAACACCTACCACTCGTAGAGTTCACCTACAATAATAGTTTTCAAACGACGGTTGGTATGGCCCCATTTGAAGCGCTTTACGGGAAGCCATGCAAATCACCAACTTGTTGGTGGGAAACTACCGACAATGTTCTACTCGGACCAGACTTCGTCCGTGATTCCATGGAGAAAATATCCTTGATTAGGCAGAGGATGAAGGCAGCCCAAGACCATCATAAATCATATGCCGATAAATGAAGGAGGGAACTTGAATTTAATGTTGGAGATTTGGTATTCATAAAAGTATGCCCTCTCAAGAAGACGGTTCAGTTTGGGAAGATTGGGAAGTTGGCTCCCAGATTTATTGGGCTTTTTCATGTCATCGAGAAGATAGGATCTTGGGCTTATTGAGTTGATCTCCAGAGCGTCTATCGGAAATCCGTAATGTTCTTCATGTATCTCATCTAAGGAAATGCCTTCACGATTCTGCTATCAGACTCGAGATTGATGAAATTGGGGACATAGAAAAACTCGAGTTGGAGTCCAGGGTGCCCCATGCCACTACAAGGATTATAGAGCACGGAATTAAGAAACTCCACACCAAAACTGTTCGCCTCGTCCGATTACAATGGGGAAATGATCCTGCGGAAAGCACATACAAGATGAGACAGGCTCACCCAGAGCTTTTCTTGGGTAATTTTTCCTCAAAATAACGTTTATGGATGCATTGTGATTGCTAGATTGGATGTTAGGAAATGGATGCAACACCATTGCACAAAGCACCGCTGCAAGAAAAATGATATTTGTTGCAAAAATCAGTGGCGTTTATTATCAAATGCAAGCAAAAGTGTTTTTAGGACCAATGTAAGCGCAGTAAAAGAAATTCACATTCCCGCCTCTTCGTAAACACAAGTCCGTGTGTCCAAAGAAAACGTAACCAACCTATTCACTTTTCCTATTCCTTCATACTTAACATCTCTTAACCCTTGTCCACTTTTCTTCCTTTTTATGGAAAAAACCCTAGCGTTTTACCCCTTCCAATCTACCGCTTATTATTTCTCAGTTTAATTCTATTTTGTAAAGACTATCTCATTCATCGTTGGTATGGATACCAGTAGAGGCGGTTCATCTCAGCGACGCTACAAAGCGATTTGATTCAATTCCTAATCATATTCAAGATCGTGAAATCGGTAAAGCTAGAAAGATATAAAACCAAACTTGATTTATCTAATTTTGTTTAGATCCAACCGTTTAGGGTTTTGAACAGTTAAAATCTGCCGAGTGTTGAATTCTGCAACCACAAACCAAAACAGTTGATTTCTGCAAACAGTTTTTGTAAATGGGTTTTATATCTGAGTTTTTATGTTACTTTTTAGCTTTGGGTTTTGACAGTATACCAGATTAAATTACTTTTGAATCGAATAGGTTTTTAACTCTAGGTTTTGACAGTATAGCAGAAAAAATTGCCAAACAGTGTTGGTTTCTAGTGTTTGCATCTGAATCGAATGGGCTTTGAACCTGTTTTGTACATATATGTTGATTGCCTGAACAATGATTGGAATTTAATATGGACAATGATTTTAAATGTTAACATGTTCATTTAAATTGCTTGATTGAGTACTTGCAGCAAACATATTACATTGATATGCATATATGTATATGTATGTATGTATATATATAGGAACCTTGCAATGCATGAATTATAGATGTGAGTTACCCAGTATACAAAATTGTGACGCTTATGACTTGGGAGTTAATGAATTTTGCAACATGTGTTATGTACGTTAATTTAATTTGTTTTCTTCCATCTGATTTGCATGTATAAGAGTATACATGAATACTAAAAATGTCCAGTATAAAAGAGTGACAATTAAGTGATACATTTCGTACAAAATTTCTCTGTAGGCTTAGGAGAACCCAAAGGGACAAAGACAATTTGTTTTAGGCTCTTGTCCCATTAATATCAATAATCGAGATTGCAAAATTTGTGTTAGGCCATCAACAATCAAGTTGAACCCGAACTATATTTGCAGTCTCGATATTGATATTTATGAGGCCAAAGAAACGTGAATTGATGTGAGAAACTGAACAGAGAAACAGGTTCAAAACAGGTATACCAACATTGCAATCAGAATGTGTTTATGTATGTTAATTTATTTTATTTTATTCCATCTGATTTGCATGTATAGGATTATATATACGTGAACAATGAAATATGCCATATATCTGTTGTGATTGAACATGTGAATTCAGGCTACCCCTATATACACACACACACACACACACACACACATATATATATATGCAAGGTTTTTAAAATGGGATTTATCGTAAAGTTTATATTTCAAATCGAAACGGATTTTAAATCGTAAGTCATAGTTTCTGAATATTATTACTTATCGGTTTCATATGCACTCTGAATTTGATTTAGATGTTTGAATTTCTACAATTAAATTTAAAACTAAAAATTTTCCCTCCAATTTCATTTTTATTTTGTTTTAAAAGCATTCTCAAGTGATTGTGAATATAAAAAATTATATTACATATGGTAGTTTGATTTGAATGTGTTTTTTTATAATTAAGTTTGAATCGTAATGTAAAAATCGAGTCGTAAACGGAGAGATTCAAGTTCGATCGGGATTCAAATCGTAAGATTTTAGGATTTTTGACAGCAATGTGTGTGTGTGTATATATATACATACACACACAATGATATACATGAAAGATTACTGCTTTTAAATATAGCTATATAAATATATACCTACTTAACTTGCGTATGACATTACGATAAATATATGTTTAATGTACGACTTTTACATGCACATCAGCACATGTGTGTGTATATATATATATATATATATAACATATAATGGTTACGAGCATACAGACATAGATAATGCAGGTGAAACTATGTTTTGTATCTGTGAAGCGTGAGCACATATGTTTATGAGTGGTGTATATATCAAGTGTGTGTGAACGTTTCGAGAAATCTCAGAAATATGAGCAAGTTAATTTTGTGGCCCAAGAGGTCTAACTTATATGAGCTGACAATGAATCTATCTTGGGAGTTACTAAATTAAGTTAATTTGACTTGGGAGTTACTAAATTAAGTTAATTTGACTTGGGAGTTACTAATTTAAGTTAATTTTACTTGGGAGTTACTAAATTAAGTTAATTTGACTTGGGAGTTACTAAATTAGGTTAGTTTGACTTGGAAGTTACTAAATTAAGTTAAATGGCTACGTAAATTCAGTTTATCTTAGAGGTAAGAGAGGTATTGATCTCCTATCAATGAATTGATAATTGATTTGAAACAAAACACTAACATGGTAGGATCTCCTATCAAAGTTCATTGTTAATGTATAGTAGTGCTGTCTGGAGGTATATTTCAGATCCATGTCAGCGGGTGTTTAGTATTTTTAGGATACTACGACTTATTTCCGTGAAGGTGGAACATTCACAAGTTATTAAGAAACAAATTACGAGTTCTAAGCCTATACTTGCAGGTAAGAGAGGTATTGATTTATCTTTCTGTGGTCTAGTTGAGGAAACACTCCAGAATGATGAAAAGTTTAAAATAAAGTTTTCAATCATTAAAGAGCTTCAAAATTCAGTAATTCCATCTTATAAAATCAGTAAGTTTCAATGGATCAATTTAGTAACCCAAGATAAGTCGAGTTTAGTTGGTTTGTTAACCAGACCAAATTATTAAACAGTAAGTGGTAAAAATATTTGTCCATATGATCAACTTTATCATTTCGAAGCGTTTGCTCAACCAGTCCACAAAATGCTTGTTCAATACTTCTTTTATCTTTAGGTGTATGCATATAACTCGTGATGTAGGACTTAATAAAACGTTAATGTTCCATCTTCATGGAATTTGGTCGTAATATCTTAAAATTACCGAACATCCCGTCGTCATGATTCTAAAATTTACTTTTTGGCAGTACTACTTAACAATGTCAGGATCTTCAAAAGTTTGTGTTGGCTAATGAATGTTACATTGGTTTACATACTTATTTTCTGTGCATAAGCAGATCACTCAAGGATTATGTAATGGTACAAGGATTATGTAACATTCTGATACATTTCATACAAAATTTCCATGTATGCTCTGGAGAAGCATTATGTTACACAGGGGACGATGACAATTAGATTTAAGCTCTTCCCCCTTAATATTAATGGTTGAGATTGCAAATTTCCATTTTAGGCCATCAACGATCAAGTTGAACCTGAACCGTATTTGCAATCTCGATTATTAATATTGTTGAGGCTAGAGGAACCTGAATTGATATGTGAAACTGAACAGAGATTCGGTCAACCTGAATTGGTGTTATAGTAGAAATGATTATACCGTACAAGGGGAGTTTGAAATCTGGTCTTACATTTGTTCGGACAATTATGTTTCTTCTTATCTGAATATGTCTGCAGTTCAAAAGGCTCTTCAAGTTTGTCGCATTGCTCGGAACTCTACAGGCATGCCTATTACTTACGAAAACTTTGTCTATTTTGTTAATTTACCATTGTTATATGTCTTAACAAATTTTGATTGCTTATAGTACCTATTACTTACGAACTCTACAGGCGTGCTCTTGGATTTTCTACGAGTCAAACTAATACGGTATGATTTCTTATTGCTGCATGTTAGTACATTTTATTCTGAAACTAATCTCAAATCACTGCTGTTTAAACTGGTTTGTGTATGTTTATATTATGCAGATTAGCAAAGCCAAGAAAATCTGCGAGAGCATGATTGCATGTGCATGTTAGGCCATCAATGTAAATAATAAGAGGTAGGAAAACAGGTAAACGTTAGGTACATCTAGGGTAATTCAAATCCCATATACATATACAAACATGCGCGCGTGTGTATGTGTGTATGTGTGTATGTATGTATATGTTTCAGCTAAAATCATAGATCATGGAGAGAAATAACATGCCTATTTACGCGTACAGATGACATGTTGAAATTGATCAAGAAACATGGTTGAGTGATGCTATACTTTATCGATTTTGTGGATACTAGGAAACATGGCTGAGTTCACATAAACATTTGGTAGCCTAATTTTGTTGTATATAGTTTGACTAATAGGTCATTTAATATGTCCTTGTGTTAAATAATGTTGATCTAGAAACTGCCTGTGGAAGTACTTTCGGGTCTGTTGCCTTAGCATTATTGATCCAGGTTAATTTATACTACTTTACTATTTACACGAATGGAACACATAAAAGCTGGCTTTAGCTGAGATTAGTATTTTGTATTATCACTTGTGTTTAGCTGCTGCTAAAGCTACGCATTAGTATTTTGTATTTACACGAAGGCAACAAACATATGAACTTGCATGGCCTGGTATGTCCAGACATGTTTTGCGATGACTCATAATCTACTGGCCTTGTAATACAGTTCAATCTCTTATCTGAGATGATTTAGTTAAACATAGCTTGTTAACATTTGTATATCTTATTGTGAAATCAGGGAGGAGCTGTCTGACTATATGTTGCATCACTTCAAAGAGCAAAGTGTGGTTATTGTACTAGATGTGTACATTACGGGTATAACATTTTCTTTGTATAAATTGTGTAAATTTGTATATCAGAGTGGTTACTGTATGTGAGTTTTTTGTCAGTTATACATAAAACTATTGTGTTGAATTGGTTATGCCTATTTTACTTGGTTATATGGTTAATTGTTTTTCTGATTGTTTGAACATCATGAGTATGTGAATGACTATGGAATGATATTGTAGAAACAAAATAGACTAATAGCAGGCAATAATTGCAGGGAAAAAAGAGCAAATTAATTAATAATTTTTAGTTGCGTTTTAAAAACGCTACAGAAATACATTTAGTGGCGTTGAATAAATGCAACCACAAACCAGGGGTAAAATTGGAAATTTTATTAGTAACACTACAAGTTTTTTTATGGCATTTATTAAGTGCGATGTAAATTTTTTGGTGGCGCTTAATAAACATTACAAAAAAGAAATTACAGTGGCGTTAAAAATAGTGTGACCAATTTGCAACGATTTTTAATGGCATGTTTTCTCATAACGATTATCGAAACGCCACCAAAAATGATTGGTAGCGGTTTTTGAGCGCTACAAAAAATCATTTTTCTTGTAGTGCACTCGTATAGAAATACATGCATAATCAGGTTGTTTGCATGCATATTGCATCACTTATTACACCTACATGCTAGGATGGAGCTCACTTTAGTAGGTTTGCAGTTCATAACCACTGCGAGTCATAGATGCTTGTGGATGAATTAAAAATAACATGGATGTTCCAAGCAATTTGTGTTTTTCACCCCTTCAAACAGATTTCGAGACGACATCAATTTTATGGGGGGAAGAATGTAACACCCTGTAAAATATATAAATAATAAAAATTAATAAAAATAAACATTGTAATAATAAGGCTGGAAAATGAGATTTTGCAGCTTTAAGAATTTGGCTACGAAAATCTTTTATTTGGATTAGTGGCGAAATTCTGAATCGTTTTCATATATAATATGCTAAAAATAATCAATGTATGAAGAATTTATATGCAAATGAAATTGGACAACAACACATAGAAAAGTGTGTATATATATATATAATTGAACGAGGAATATATATATATATATATATATATATATATATATATATGTCTAATATACATTAAAATAAATAAGTGAGTGTTTGAAATTCAAACAAAGGATAAGATTATGGGGACAGAAAATATTGTAAGTAAGGAAAGAGATAGGAAAACATAACAACGAATTATTTAATTAGACACCTCAGCGCCACATAAATTCATTAGGCGTTTCAGCAACCAGGAGGTCGACCGCCCCCTAGAAGGGGTATAGACCGCCAATCGATCGCCCAGGTCGACTGCCTGGCGTTTGAGAAGCCCAATGAATCTATGATTGGCTGGGTTTTCTAAAGGGATTTATATATATATATATATATATATAAATATTTGGCCAGGATTAAATCTGAATAATCTAACGGCCTACACTCACCCGAGCAACTATATATAGGCCCTAAAATCACAAAGCAGAACCCGAGCCACTCTCTTACCTGTACCTCCATGTCATCCTTCTGCCATTACTGAATTCTAGAAAAGGTTAGGAATTTCTCTTCTATTCCTCTAACCTTTTGTGATAACCCCAAACTTCCGTAGAACGAAAGCAAGGATAATCCCTGGAATATAACATATTTACAACAAAAACAGATCTCATATAATATCATAACACATAAATCATTGCAGCGGAAATAAAATGTCATCAGCATCATAATATCCAATACATCAGAGTATGCAGACACAGAATACACTTAGCAAAAAGGAAAGTCTGAATAAAAAGAAAATAAGTCTCAAACTCCATCAAATTACACCATACATATAAAATGTCTAATGTCTCAAAAACAGAAATAGAGATAAAAGAAAAGATCTTCTTCTTCCAAAGCAAGTTCCAATCCAACACACACCTCAAATATGACCTAGACCCATCACTTGGCTGCCCGTGTAGAAAAGAGGGCACCCGAGTTTACAAAGTGAAACAAACTACGAGTCAGTCATGGGGCTGGTATGAGAAATCTTTTACTACATTATCTAATAAGGTGGCAAATCACTGGACCACGCCGCTAATGCGGAACGGGTTTACTCCATTGGATTGCCAGTGCATAATTTAAACAAATTTTATTCAAAACAACGCAATGTCTTTTTAGAAAAATGAAATCATTATAAGACTCAAGTCCCATCACACAATGCAACACAAACCAGAGGATATAGTTTTACCTTATAATGATCAATCATGACTTGATAGTATAAAATAATATTTTAATATTATTATTAGTGTCTAATCAGTTTTAGAAGATATTTCAAAATAAATGTATCAATCCTAGACGGCATGGGTACCATATACTATGTCGCCGTATATAAGTTTACAATCAAAACCGAAATGTCGTATTGAAGATTTGGTTTCCATCATGAATCGAGGCTAGGGATCGTCCTCTTCGATTCGAGACACTCTAGCAAATGCCTCAGAATTCCCCGCAGTGAACCCTTGGATCTTCAGGGCTGGTCCACACAGAACGCTAGTGGATTAGTTATGCCTGAACACACGCTTCCCGGTTCCTTTGAACCTCTAATATGGCCACTAACAACCTATAAAATCGAGGTAACTCATAATCCAACATCCACATAAGTAAAAAATGTCAGGGCTGGTAGGTCACTGACACCACTTATTAGCTAGAAAGAAACGCGTGCACTCCCTGCAGTCATAATCCCGTTTTTGACTCATACCGAGGTGTGAGGCTCGCGAAGTCACGCTATACACAAAGCTACACCTAAACAGGCTATGCTTTGATCATCAACCACAAGGCCTGCTTTTCAACAAAAGCCTTGATTATTTGCATCTCGACGTGCCACATTGACAGTTCACGCCATGCGATCAACAACTATCCATATATACCCTCTGAGGGTGTTAAGCAAGAGAATAAATTATCCGCCACCAAACGGATATACATTAGATAGAAATCGATTTAATTACATGGAATGAACTCCAACGTCAGACATGCATCCATTTACAAGTCCGTTCTGGGTCTGAACGAAACTGGAGTCCCCTTATTCCTTGTCCGTATGACCAATACGGAAAAGAGGTACTTGCAAACCCGGACAGTCAACACGTACGTCCGGACAACTACCACTGTAACCCTTTCAAGGTAGCAACTTCTATCAAAGGCATCAGTAGCCATCCATTCGATGCGAAGGCTGCTGGTCTTCAAACACCGTCTTGACTAAATCGCCGTATAATTATTTGAAATGAGTTGAACTCGGTCTTTTCAAAAAATATTTTCTCGAATAATTATCATTTAAATCATTTCATATCATCAATATCTATTTATATCAATTTATTGCTATTTTTAATTATTTAAAATAGCTCAATATAATTAAACGACGCTTTGGGTCGATGGGCGGCCCTGGCGCTGTTTTTACCAAAATTTGATTTACACATATCTTGAAATCTAACCGTAGGATTTTTACGAAATTTATTTCGTTGGAAAGATTTTCCCAAAGCGGTCCTAACGGTTGTAGTTTTGGGAAAATCCGACAGTCGGATCTTTCGATAAAACCATTTAAAGTTATGATTGCCAAAACGCGAACTACCGCGCGTGATACGTTTTATTTATAATTTATATTTACATAAATATAAATATAAATCGTTGGCGATTTCAACTATTAAAATCCATTCTTTTTATCGCATCTAAAATGACGATAAAAATGTTTCATTTTAAATCTACTCTTTCCATCGCATCTAAAATGACGATGAAAATATCACTTTTATTTCTACTCTTTTCATCGCATCTATTTCTACCCTTTTCATCGCATCTAAAATGACGATGAAAATATCACTTTAATTCTATTCTTTTCATCGCATCTAAAATGACGATGAAAATATCGCTTTTATTTCTATTCTTTTCATCGCATCTAAAATGACGATGAAAATATAGCGTTTGAATTCAACCATTTACATTACATCTAATATGCAAATTAAAATGTTACATTTGTTTCTATTCTTTTATTGTCACTAGAGTGACAATAAAGATATAACTTTTGATCCTATTCCTTAATTTACATTTGAATGTTTAACAAAAGTATAACTTTAAAATCTATTCTTCTATCTACATCTAAAATGTAAATAAAAATATAATTTTTGATTCTAATCTTTTTATTGTCTATATTTTGACATTAAACATATATCATTAAATTCAATCTTTTATTTACATTCAAAAGTGGAAATCAAAATATAACCTTTATAATTCGTATGTTTACTTACATATGAAATGTAACTAAAGTTGTACCCTTTCAAATATATGTGTTTGTTTACATCTACAATGTAAATACAAATGTACTTCCTAAAAATGATGTTTTTGTTTACATATGAAATGCAAATAAAAATATACTTTTTAAAACGATGTTTTTATTTACAGATGAAATGCAAATAAAAATGTACTTTTCTAAACTGTGTTTGTTTTTATTCGTATGTAAAATACAAGTAAAAATGTACTTTTAAAAACAATGTTTTTATTTGTATGTAGAATACAAATAAAAATGTACCTTTCAAAACAATGTTTTTATTTGTATGTAGAATACAAATAAAAATGTACTTTTCAAAACAATGTTTTTATTTGTATGTAGAATACAGATAAAAATGTACTTTTCAAAACAATGTTTTTATTGGTATGTAGAATACAGATAAAAATGTACTTTTCAAAACAATGTTTTTATTTGTATGTAGAATACAAATAAAAATGTACTTTTCAAAACAATGTTTTTATTTGTATGTAGAATACAAATAAAAATGTACTTTTTTTATGTCTATATTTACATCTAATTTATAAATAAAAATGTGCTTTTTACATTCATGTTTATTTGCAACCAATTTGCAAGTAGAAATATACTTTTTCCAATCATGTTTTTATTTGCAACTACTTTGCAAATAAAAATATACTTTTTACATTCATGTTTTTATTTGCAACTACTTTGCAAATAAAAATATACTTTTTTGCTAATTATGTTTCTATTTGCAACTACTTTACAAATAAAAATATATTTTCTAATCATGTTCTAATTTACAATAAGCATGTAAATAAAATGTACTTCTTTAATTCATGTTTTTTGTGTGTAATCAATTTTAACAATTGATGTTAACATAAAAAGGATATTCTTATGTGTTCACATTTCCTATTCAACCTAACAAACAAATAAAAATAAAAATGTAATTCTTTTCAATGTTTTATTTGCATATAAAAAGGCAAAGAAAAATGTACTTCTTTTAATCATATTTCTATAATCATATTATTACTTACAACTAAATGGTAAATAAAAATGTCCTTTTTATAATCATGTTTCTATAATCATATTTTTATTTACAACTAAATTGTAAATAAAAATGTCCTTTTTATAATCATGTTTCTAATCTACACCTAACATGATAATAAAATATTCACTTTTCCAATTCATGTTCATGAATAAAATTTTAACTAACATTTTTAGATTTGAAATTAAAATATAATTCAGTTCTGAATTCTAACGCCAACTAAAAATTAACAAACATGTGATTTCATCATAGACCAAACAATTTAGAATATTCCACAAACAGAAATGAATAAATTCTAATTTACCAACATCGTAGATCTAGAATAATAGTTAACATACATACAACGATTCACATAGAGAATATAATTAAATTAATTAAAATCAGGAATCTCACGGTCGATTTGCAGATTTGGCCAAAATTCAACTAGCTTAGAATTGAATCTAGTCTAGACAGTAGCGTAGATCTTGTCTCTACGATTGCACAGGATCTGAAATCGTTCGTTTTCGATGTCATATGAGTTAGATACTGCTTAAACAAGATTAATAATAGTTTTTAAAATTAAATTAATAAAATATTTAAAAGGATTAACCTTTCTTCCTCTTCTAAAACTCGGCCGTTGTTTTCAACTATTAGCTCGAACCTAGGGTTCAGGTTTTCGGTCACTACAGGGTACGAGGCTACGATCGGTTGGTGGCACGTTGGAGTGCTCGGAGGTGCACGCCTGCGCGTGGTGGAGGCGGCCGACTCGGTGGCGGCATGTGGGGAGTATGGCGGTTGAAGTGGGTCGGGTTCACGGGTCTGGATCTCCTCGAGTACTTCACGGTTTGGGGTGATGGCCCTATGGATGGAAAGGTTGTGAAAATCTCTTTGAAATCCTGAACTGAAGTGGTGGGTTTTACTGAGCAGTTTGAGAGAATTTGAGGGAGGAAGGATCGACAAGTTTAGGCCATGGATTAAGGGTGGCGGCTGTAAACAACGGTGAATAGTAACCTAAGGTTTTGATTTTCTGATTTTTATAATACTAAATTGTCAATTTTACAATTAAACCCAATATTTTTTACATAACTCCGATTCAGCCCCAACGACAGACCTTCCTAACTAATAACCCCTATTCCGGATCCAATGGGCCATGCCTCGTGGGCTCAAACGACTGTCTGTAGCCTATTTTCTTTAATTTAATATTTAAATCCTTTATTAAATTAATTCAAACTTACATTTAAATTCACCGAGGCCACATGCGAACTCAGAAAAATCATTTCTGGCTTCGTTATGACGATACGGTCCTAACAAAATTATTTTCGTCGAATTCTCAGACTATCTGAAAAATGGCTATTTTTCAGTTGATTAAATTTGACTGAAATGAACATAACACATTTTCCTTTTCCACGCTCACATATTAATTCGAAAAATTCTGGAAAGCTAAACTTAACAGTAATTCGACATTTCGATTCCAACAAAATTGGTTTCGGCGAAAACGGAGCTCGTTTGAAAAATGGCCTTTTATACGGGATATTAATTATACTATAGCGACTATTCTGAATATTCAACGGACCATCTCTTTTGATTTCTGCTATGAAATTTCGATTTTTCGGATTCATTGGAAAGATATTTACAAACATATTTAGATATTTTTGGATTCACTAAAATCCGTTAAATTTTGAATCCGGTATATTCAGTTAAAGTTCAACTTTGACTTTTCAAAATGCCATGCTAATTCCAATTCTTTTTGGAATTAAAATAAATATATTCTTTCTACCCTCTATTAAAATAAATTTTTAATCGTTATTATATAAAATAAATTATTTTAACTATTCCAAATTCACTAAAATAGTCAAAATAAAAATTTTAAATTGGTTCTGATTTCCCGGGTTGTTACAATCTCCCGCACTTAAAATCTTTTCATCCCCGAAAAGGAAATAAAGTAAAGTAGGAAACAAAACGAAAAATGTAAATATTGTAAATGTACCTCAACACAAGAGTTAATCGGAGATGTCCACTCTGCACTTGGGATAAGCCTGTTTGATGCTATCCTCGGTCTCCCATGTACAGTCTCTAGGATCCCCGCTCCACTGTACTTTAACCAGATGGATCCTCTTGTTCCTCAGAATTCGGGTCTCCTTGCCAATAATTTTCACTGGCTCCCTCCTTACTACTAAGCTCGGCGTAATGTCCAAATCTTGTTGTGCTGCTTCCTCCACAACTAAGTTTGGATCATGAACATGCTTTCGGAGTTGGGATACATGAAATACATTGTGAACGTCTGGCAACCAGTCGGGCAACTGCACTCTATAAGCGAGAGTTCCAATCCTTTCGAGAATAGGGAATGGACCAATGAATCTCGACGCCAACTTCCCAATCTTCAAGTATACATAATCGCCAACAGAGAATTCTAAATCTCTTCTCCGTGAGTCTGCATAGCTCTTCTGTCGGCTCTGAGCAGTCAGTAGGCGCTTCTTAATAAAATCAACTTTCTCTGCTGCTTCGCGAATCATGTCGGGGCCTAAGACTAATCGATTTCCTAGTTCCACCCAACATGCGGGAGATCTGCATGGCCTGCCATATAATGCTTCGAAGGGCGACATCTGCAAGTTTGCTTGGTATCTGTTATTATAAGATAACTCAACCAAGTGTAAATGATCCTCCCATGAACCGCCAAAGTCAAGTGTGCACGCTCGCAACAAGTCCTCTAATATGCGGTTTACCCTCTCAGTCTGGCCATCTGTCTGAGGATGGTAAGCAGTGCTCAGATTCAACTTGGTCCCAAGCTCCTCTTAGAAAGCTTCCCAGAATTTGCTAGCAAAAATCGGGTCATGGTCACTGACAATGTTACTGGGAACTCTATTCAGCCTGACAATCTATTTGACATAAAGTTGCGCCAGACTCTAAGCTGTCCGATTAGATTTGACAGGGATGAAATGGGCAGTCTTTGTGAGGCGATCTACAATCACCCATATACTGTCATCCCTTTTCTGGTTCGGGGAAAGCCATCAATAAAGTCCATAGAAATCTGGTCCCATTTCCAACTCGGAACCTCTAGTTGTTTCAACAATCCTGTCGGCTTCTGTTGGTCGCTTTTGACTTGCTGACAAGTGGGACATCTAGCAACATATATAGAAATGTCTCTCTTCATAGATCTCCACAAAAATGTGCGCTTGAGGTCGTGATACATCTTGCTCACCCCTGGATGAATACTAAGCTTAGATTTATGACATTCATCCAAAACTTCCCTTCTGAGCTTAGGAATGTATGGACACAGATTCGGCCTAATAACCTCAGAACCCCTTTGTCATCAATTTGGAAACTCGTGGGTTCGCCTTCCCGAATTCTTTTGATAATCCTCTGAATAAATTTATCATCCTTCTGAAGAGCAGATATTTTATCAATCAAGGAGGGTGTAATAATGAGATTGGCGAGGATAAGATTAGTGCTGGCCGTATTTTTCCTGCTGAGCGCATCGGCTACAACGTTAGCTTTCCCCGGAGTATATAGGATATCCAGGTCATAGGCTGCAAGAAATTCAACCCACCGTTGCTGCCTCAAATTCAAATCTCTTTGGGCAAACAAATGCTTCAAAGATTTGTAATCCGTATATAGATTGGACTTCTTGCCCAAGAGATAGTGCCTCCATATCTTTCGAGCAAATACAATGGCCATTAGCTCAAGATCATGAGTGGCATAATTCTTCTCATGCGGTTTCAGCTGACGGCTAGCATATGCAACTACTTTGTCCCTTTGCATTAGCACCGCACCAATACCTTAAACAAATAAAAGGATAACGTGTTAAAATGAGATTTAAAAATGTCAGTTCTGTTGTATATAATGGTGTTATATACACAATTATATGATTTTTGTTTGATGATAACAAACAAGTATATATTATTTTAAATGTGTTTGTTATTGCACTGTTATATCACATTACAGACATGAATATAATATTTATATTTAAGTGAAATACTACTGTACAGAAGCTCAAATATTAACACAGTATTTTATTTAAATAGAATATTTTATTTCAATATTCAAACAGTACAAATTTTTTAACTCCACTATTTATACATCTCTGTATTACATATCAAATACAATTTCATATACAGTGTTCTCCACTACAACACTCTATCCTTCAGTTACAGTTTCACTCATTCATTCATTTACACAGACTCGTATACATATACACTTTTTCACACTGTCCTTATCTTCAATCTTCTGTCTTCACTGCTTCTCTGTCAAACCTGTCTTCACTGTCAGTCCAGTCACCATCCGCTTACCTGTCACACATGAAACAGAAACACACAGTATACTACAATAGAAATAATACTGAATATATGCAAATATAAATTTTATTTTTAAAATTTCATCTGCCTCAGATTTCTGGTGTGTTTCTCATCATTTTTCATGACTTAATCTGAATTATAAAACCATCAATCTGTGTCTAGACAGCTTGTGATATTCACAGTGATACACTGTAAATACCACAAGGCAGACAACATATATATTTCAATGCAGGGACAGGGACAACTCGTCTGATGGCTGCATGTACACACCTGTATACACGTGTGCACTGCCACGCCGATCAGCGTGCAACTGAGGAGTAGCCACAAGGACCTTCTCGACTCAGTGCAAATATCAATACAAATCCAAAATGGTCAAGTACAAAGTTCAAAAGTAAGAGTGATCATGGCAGCAAACATGTGCAGCTACACAATCATCAAGACAGTAAGCAATTTCATTGAAGCATGATGGTGAGAGGTGCAATAGTACAAGCACGTGAATATGGTATACACAGTAATGCAACAGCAATGTCAACATTGTCTCAAATGGTCGAGACAGCTCAAAAGTGGTACGGCAGTACGGCTCAACATGGACATGCATGTGTTCATCAAGCTTAGTGTGAAGGCAGCATGGATGGAACAGGGGGTGATGCATACAAGTATTCAGGAGCAGGAATAGTAAAGCATAAGTGAGCATCAACATGGTTAGCAAGTATGTGCATATGTATGATTACATAGAAGCATGTTCACACAATCCAAATGGATGACATAGCAGCGGTAAGTGCCAAAGTGATCGAGGACAAAATCTGGTGCAGGAAAGTAATGTCCAATGCACACATGCACAGTCTAAACTAAAAAATATATATACGTGTGTGACATCATTTTTCAAGCTAGCATGGATGGAGCAAAATCTGGTGCATATTTACACAGACATGATCACATAAGTAAGGTGGCCAAAGCAAGTACTCAGCAAAACAAGTTCAACTCAAGTTCAAGCGAACTGCTCAGGTGGAAATTATATATGCAGCAACTCGAGTGTGGTGCAAAAGCAATGATCAAGCAGCATGTTCATGCCAATACAGGTGATCAAACAACAAATGTAAATGGACATGAGATTCAGACCAAAGAACAGACCGAAATTCAAAGAAGTCGAGCATGCAAGAGAACTGAAATGTGCAGCAATCAAGTGACAGTGCAAACATGATGACACAGTCTCAAGCCTGTTCAGTTTTAAGAATTGGCAAACAAATCAATTTTTTCTTGGGACAAAATTGTTTCCAGACTTTCTAGAAAAACAAGCAGGTTTAAGTAAAGTTTTTATATGGCAAATCATTTTTGCTATTTTCATCACGAAGCTGTCATGATTCAATCAAAGCCGTGGAAATCAATAATGCAAGAACATTTAAGGAAATACTTCATAAGCTATTTGAAGAGAAAATTGTTTGTGGAAGCAATTTCAGAAATTGTTCAATCAAATGATTCACACCAGAGAAATCTTCCAAGGGACCACAGAGACATTTAAATTGTTTTCATATATGAGCAAGTATTTCTCAGCAAATTCTGCAATCAAAATATGGCATGAATCACGCAAGGAATAATTGCAAGGGAACCACAAAACCAACTTATTATTTTCCAGAAATCAGCAATACATATTTGGCAACAGGTTCATCAATTAGTCTCGGCAACAAATATGGCAAGAAATTCATTTCACAGAACTGAAATGATTTAGTTTTTTGATCAAGGTGCTTTCAGAAACAATTCCAGGAACCAAAAATGGCAAGAATTGCAAATGGATTTTTCAATATAGACTCGGCAAGTTTTTATAACAATTCAATCAAGAAATTCACGCACAAACATTAAAAGCCGAGAATTTTAAAAAGGGAAAACATCAAAATTTCAGGCCAAGCCATACGATGGAAATCAGAGATCTAAAAGGATTTTGAATCCTATTTTAACACGTATCATCACAGGCAAAGGTAACTGAGAAAATCGAAAAACCAAAGCAGAAATTGCAGAGCAGAAATCAGTTAAAACAAAATAACTCACTATTGTTTTTCGATCTACCCCAAATCGACGAGACAAAGAGCCAGAGAGCATTTCCAAATCGGGCGAGCAAAGCCATCAAAGAATCAAGCTTCAGAGTTATCACAACATCATTTGATCAAGCCATCGATCTGATTTGGGGAGAAAGCAAGAAACCCTAGTTTGATATCGGCCGCCATTTTTATTCTCAGAGGATAAGAGACATCGAGCTAAATAAAAAAGGAAAGGGGCCGGCCTAATGGAGTTAAACCTAGCCAAGTGTTTTAATAAGGGGATGACCCTTTGTTTTTAACTCCTAGGGTTTTAATTTTGTTTCTACTTTGTGTCATTTTAAATTGTGTTGTAAAATCGATCAAACAGTTTCTAGAAGTCTGTAAAATTCTAGGATTCAGTTAAGGGTAACTGACAGTTTCAGAGTCTGTAAAATCTGGGTTACTAATTATGGGGTTGTAATCAGGGGAAATCTGATCGAGTGGATATTGGTCAGTCTAGGGATTTGAGCGTAGGGTTAGAATAGGAGCAGGGTTTGCGAGTGTACATGGTCTTGTATGCGGGATCTGTTCTATCACCTAGTAGAAACCTTAGAAATGCAACAGTAGGCAGGGTTTTGCCGAAGCTGGGTATCTGTGTGTGATTTATTTTCTGCATTTCTGTTTCTGCTATAATCTGTGATCTATTTATTATTTTAATATCTCGTTAGAATTTTAATTCAGTTAAAAACTGTGATAAACCCTATTCACCCCCCTCTAGGGTTAATCTAGATCCAACAAGTGGTATCGGAGCGGGTATTTTTCTTTAACTCTAGAGTAATGGGTAATCCTTGTTATCAGATCATTGAGAGTCAGTCCAGTCACATCCCAAACATTTTTGATGGTACAGATTTTTTGAATTGGAAATCAGAAATGATATCCTATTTAAAATCTGTTAATATTAAATATTGGGATGTTGTTAATAGGGGAGGTGATATAATAGATAAGAATATTAATGCTCGTGTTATGCATATTCTCTATTCTCATCTTAATAATAATCAATTTATTTTTATCTCCCATTGTTTGACTGCGCAGGAAATTTGGAAAACTCTCAATACGAAGTACGGACAAATTGACAACAACTGCTCAAAACCCCCGCATGTCAACTCAGGTTCAGATCTATGCTTAACAGGTGTTACAGATGATAATTCAGATGGATCAGATGATGGAGAATCAACAAATGCTGAAACAGAAAATTTCACATATGAAGATCTGGTTTACATGTGTCTTGATTTAACGAAATCTGTTGATAAACTCCAACTGAAAAATAAGTCTCTGAAATCTAAGAATTATGAGCTGACCAACAAAATTGATGATTTGGAATCACAACTTGAATATGTTAAAAATTCTTCAAATTCAGTTTGCGAAAATTGTTTGAAATTGAAAACCAATCTTGTTCATCTCAGTAAAAATATTGAAAAGATTGAAGATGAAATTTTGATCTTAAATGAGAATAAGACTGAGTTATCAAGTTTGAATAACCTTCTGCAAAAGGAATTTGAAAATTTCAAGACAGATATAAATTCCAAATTAGAAATTGCTGAAAAAGAAAATCTGTTGAAAAGTGATTCAATTTTGAATGAGCTGGAAAATGAGATTCAAAAATTCAAGAACTTTGAAAAACTTGAATCTGAAAAACGGAAATGTTTTGAATCTGAAATTTCTGAATCCAAAGCCAAAATAAAATCACTTGAAAATGAAAATTTGGTTTTGAAACAGTCTAATGCTGAACAGAAGATCGCTATAAATAATTGCTCAAATTTATTAAAAGAAAATAGCGTTCTAAAATCCAAAATTCAACGATTAGAATCAACATTGGATAAATTTTCTAATGGGGAAAAATCGTTGAATATGCTGTTACAAAACCAAGTTTCTAATGGAAATAAATCTGATCTTGGCTTCAGGAAAAATGATGTTTTTGGAAAACAAAATTCAAATGATTTGAAAAATCCCTCAAACTGCTTTGAAAATTTGAACTCCGAAAATCTCAAAGGTTTTTTGAATCAAAATTGTGATGAGAAATCGTTTTATAATAAACCATTTAAACATTCTTGGATCCCAAAAAATAAAACGGGCTTCGTCAAGTTCAAACAGATTTGGGTTCCTAAGGATACGAAAGTTAATTCTAATGGTTTGTTATATAAACAAGTCTGGATACCAAAACATATGAATACAACTGTGAGTGGTTTTACAAATTTTGTTAGACCACTCGATTCTCTAAACTGTTAGATACCAGAAGAGGCTGAGGAACTGCTATTCAAAAGAGATTTGGATTCAAGCTGTTCAATACTTCTGAAATCATTCACAATTCCTTGGCCAAGACTGTTGAGTTAGAGATTCTGTTTTACATTGGATTCTGGTATGATCTCTAAACTCACCTTTGTAAATATTCTCTATTTTTATTTTTGTTTATTTCTCCTTCTACCCCCCTCTGTGTATTTACTTTATCTCTTCTGTTTTAATTTGTCACTGTCACATCACTGCAACTTCTTCTGGGCTTCATTAACTTCAAATTGTAGAATTCATATTTTCTGGAAATTTGCCTTAGTTGAATATAATTCTGATATTTTAATCATCTCCAGACCTTGTATTTAAACTTGTAAATATCTACAATTGTTTTGAAGTTTAGTTTCTGATAGTTGAATTCATAACAGTGTTTGATGTATTCTTGTCATATCTTGAACACTGTTAATTTGAATTCTAAATTTTTGAAGATCTGAAAGTCTAATGGAAATTCACACATCATTGCTGTTTTGAGATTCTTCTAATTCATTTTAGAAAAGCTTGAAATATTACACTCATTACAGCACTCTATTATTTATCAATAGTGATATTTT
This sequence comes from Allium sativum, assembly GCA_030737875.1. Classification (NCBI taxonomy): domain Eukaryota; kingdom Viridiplantae; phylum Streptophyta; class Magnoliopsida; order Asparagales; family Amaryllidaceae; genus Allium; species Allium sativum. The sequence continues at coordinate 160,147,125 of CM060922.1, read as the reverse complement.
CATTGTTTTTCAGATTGGCTTGGAAATTTTAAATTGTCTAGAATCTCAGTGATACATCTTGAAAATCATTGTTATTCATGATCATCATGGTTAGAATTTGTTTGTTTGAAATCATCTGAAATTATTAATATTTTGAATAATCACACACCTCCTAAATTTGAAATTATCAACCTTGTGTGACTGATTCGTTATATTTCAAAACTTGACATTGATTCAAGTGATTTCAAATAAATTATTTTGGATCATGAATATCTATCAAACCTGATGTAAATGATCTGATTTTTTTTTTCTACGGGTTTATCAGAAATATTTGTGAAAATTTCTTTGAAAATATGGTCTTAAAATTCTCTATTATTTCATGGTTATTTGATTTTAATATATGTTTATTTAAAATCATTTGAAATTATTTATTTATTGAATCGCACACATATCTTGAATCTGAAATATAATATTGTGTGATTGATTCATTAAATCCTGATATATTCACATTTCTTCAAATGATTTAAAATAAACTAAATTCTATAATCATGGATCATGGAATATATTGTTTTTGTGACCTTCAGAAACATCGTCTGACAAGTCTGTTGTGATATTGATTTTTCTGTGCTGCTCTGATACTGTTTTTGGAAAATGTTTGTTTTGGAATCATGCTGCTCTGATTAAAAGAAATTGATTTGTAAATATTTTTTGAGGACTGTTTGATTTGGTATCAAAGGTTTATCATGCTCTGTTAAATGAAATTTGTGCGCTTGAGTTTCTTGCCTTGTAATATTTTTTTTGTTTTTGTTGACTAAGATACCCTTGTTTAGCCACCAAGTGTCTTTTTAAAATTCTCATGTATAGAGACTACAAGTGGTATCAGATTAGGAAGTGCAGAATTTTTGTTTCCTTATTCTCATCATGTATATATTTCTTAATCTTTCATGACTTGTATAGTTTTGCATATCCCTCTTGTAATTGATTTTCAATTTTAAAGTTATTTATTGATTATTCATTTAGAAGTTGAAATCAATATCCATATTGAACTGTATATATAATTCATCAAAATTATTAACAGACTTGAAATTATGATGAATTGTGACTGTAGTATATTTCACAACAAGAGGAGATTTTATTTTTATTTTCATGATGGTTGAAAATTTATTATAATATCTTTGAATTGGGAATTATTTCACGACCATCTCCTTTAACTACCATCATTCTGCCATCCATGATAATTTTATATTAATGTGGAGAGTTTAATATTTTTTTAAAATAATCTTGAATAAACAATGAAAATATTTGTGATAGAAATTGGACTTTGTTATTATTCAGAATTAGTGATAATTGAAAATTTTCAATGATCCCGGTACAGTCGAACATATTTCATAATATAATTAATTTAGAAATTTATTTCACAATCCATCTCTGTACCTACCCCATTTTCTATCATTCATATATTGGTTTTATATACCGAGGAGTTTTTTATTTTGAAGCTGAAAACGATAAATATATAATTATATTTAAGCTGCAACTGATCTCATTTAAAAATCCAAGATCTGGTTATGCGTGGTCAGTATGCTCTTAAATAATAATAATAAAAAAATGTGATATGAATTGAAATTAATATGAAATTCTACTCGGTGTATAAAAACCAGCCTATCAATCCATCTTCTAACTTGTGAAATGTGTTGAAATCTTATGAAGTATTATGATTTGTTGATTGATGGCTATTGGGATTTGAGATTATACGATTTTGTCACTTAAATTGAATTATTAACTATAGTCCAAATCCATCACTGTTTTTGTGCCTTATCATTATAAAAATTTCTTTGGAAAATAATTGAGATTTATATTTTTTAAACTCTCTCCATTTTTATATAAAATTCATCGTGAATCCATCATTCTCTACAATGTGAAATATGCCACCAGTTCTTAGTTTATTATGATTTTTGTTTGACTGATTGAGATTTATGATGATCATTCTTCCTCTTATGCTGAAATTACATTTTTTAGTCATTTTTTCATCTGTATTTTAAATTCTGTAACCTTTTGATGATAACAAAAGGGGGAGAATGGGTTGAGATTTTGATTTATGAGTGAATATTTTATAAATATTTTTAATTTTGAAAATTTATTATTATTCATATCATTCATTTCACTCATGCACATTTATAGGGGGAGTTTCTGTTGTAGAGGGAGCATTTAAATAGCGGGAGTTTCTATATTCACGAACAAACACATTTATAATATTCAAAATCTTTTGTTTGTTTGTCATCATCAAAAGGGGGAGATTGTTGTATATAACGGTGTTGTATACACAATTATATGATTTTTGTTTGATGATAACAAACAAGTATATATTATTTTAAATGTGTTTGTTATTGTACTGTTATATCACATTACAGACATGAATATAATATTTATATTTAAGTAAAATACTACTGTACAGAAGCTCAAATATTAACACAGTATTTTATTTAAATAGAATATTTTATTTCAATATTCAAACAGTACAAATTTTTTAACTCCACTATTTATACATCTCTGTATTACATATCAAATACAATTTCATATACAGTGTTCTCCACTACAACACTCTATCCTTCAGTTACAGTTTCACTCATTCATTCATTTACACAGACTCGTATACATATACACTTTTTCACACTGTCCTTATCTTCAATCTTCTGTCTTCACTGCTTCTCTGTCAAACCTGTCTTCACGGTCAGTCCAGTCACCATCCGCTTACCTGTCACACATGAAACAGAAACACACAGTATACTGCAATAGAAATAATACTGAATATATGCAAATATAAATTTTATTTTTAAAATTTCATCTGCCTCAGATTTCTGGTGTATTTCTCATCATTTTTCATGATTTGATCTGAATTATAAAACCATCAATCTGTGTCTAGACAGCTTGTGATATTCACAGTGATACACTGTAAATACCACAAGGCAGACAACATATATATTTCAATGCAGGGACAGGGACAACTCGTCTGATGGCTGCATGTACACACGTGTATACACGTGTGCACTGCCACGCCGATCAGCGTGCAACTGAGGAGTAGCCACAAGGACCTTCTCGACTCAGTGCAAATATCAATACAAATCCAAAATGGTCAAGTACAAAGTTCAAAAGTAAGAGTGATCATGGCAGCAAACATGTGCAGCTACACAATCATCAAGACAGTAAGCAATTTCATTGAAGCATGATGGTGAGAGGTGCAATAGTATAAGCACGTGAATATGGTATACACAGTAATGCAACAGCAATGTCAACATTGTCTCAAATGATCGAGACAGCTCAAAAGTGGTACGGGTGTACGGCTCAACATGGACATGCATGTGTTCATCAAGCTCAGTGTGAAGGCAGCATGGATGGAACAGGGGGTGATGCATACAAGTATTCAGGAGCAGGAATAGTAAAGCATAAGCGAGCATCATCATGGTTAGCAAGTATGTGCATATTTATGATTACATAAAAGCATGTTCACACAATCCAAATGGATGACATAGCAGCGGTAAGTGCCAAAGTGATCGAGGACAAAATCTGGTGCAGGAAAGTAATGTCCAATGCACACATGCACAGTCTGAACTAAAAAATATATATACGTGTGTGACATCATTTTTCAAGCTAGCATGGATGGAGCAAAATCTGGTGCATATTTACACAGACATGATCACATAAGTAAGGTGACCAAAGCAAGTACTCAGCAAAACAAGTTCAACTCAAGTTCAAGCGAACTGCTCAGGTGGAAATTATATATGCAGCAACTCGAGTGTGGTGCAAAAGCAATGATCAAGCAGCATGTTCATGCCAATACAGGTGATCAAACAACAAATGTAAATGGACATGAGATTCAGACCAAAGAACAGACCGAAATTCAAAGAAGTCGAGCATGCAAGAGAACTGGAATGTGCAGCAATCAAGTGACAGTGCAAACATGATGACACGGTCTCAAGCCTGTTCAGTTTTAAGAATTGGCAAACAAATCAATTTTTTCTTGGGACAAAATTGTTTCCAGACTTTCTAGAAAAACAAGCAGGTTTAAGTAAAGTTTTTATATGGCAAATCATTTTTGCTATTTTCATCACGAAGCTGTCATGATTCAATTAAAGTCGTGGAAATCAATAATGCAAGAACATTTATGGAAATACTTCATAAGCTATTTGAAGAGAAAATTGTTTGTGGAAGAAATTTCAGAAATTGTTCAATCAAATGATTCACACCAGAGAAATCTTCCAAGGGACCACAGAGACATTTAAATTGTTTTCATATATGAGCAAGTATTTCTCAGCAAATTCTGCAATCGAAATATGGCATGAATCACGCAAGGAATAATTGCAAGGGAACCACAAAACCAACTTATTATTTTCCAGAAATCAGCAATACATATTTGGCAACAGGTTCATCAATTAGTCTTGGCAACAAATATGGCAAGAAATTCATTTCACAGAACTGAAATGATTTAGTTTTTTGATCAAGGTGCTTTCAGAAACAATTCGAGGAACCAAAAATGGCAAGAATTGCAAATGGATTTTTCAATATAGACTCGGCAAGTTTTTATAACAATTCAATCAAGAAATTCACGCACAAACATTAAAAGCCGAGAATTTTAAAAAGGGAAAACATCAAAATTTCAGGCCAAGCCATACGATGTAAATCAGAGATCTAAAAGGATTTTGAATCCTATTTTAACACGTATCATCACAGGCAAAGGTAACTGAGAAAATCGAAAAACCAAAGCAGAAATTGCAGAGCAGAAATCAGTTAAAACAAAACAACTCACTATTGTTTTTCGATCTACCCCAAATCGACGAGACAAAGAGCCAGAAAGCATTTCCAAATCGGACGAGCAAAGCCATCAAAGAATCAAGCTTCAGAGTTATCACAACATCATTTGATCAAGCCATCGATCTGATTTGGGGAGAAAGCAAGAAACCCTAGTTTGATATCGGCCGCCATTTTTATTCTCAGAGGATAAGAGACATCGAGCTAAATAAAAAAGGAAAGGGGCCGGCCTAATGGAGTTAAACCTAGCCAAGTGTTTTAATAAGGGGATGACCCTTTGTTTTTAACTCCTAGGGTTTTAATTTTGTTTCTACTTTGTGTCATTTTAAATTGTGTTGTAAAATCGATCAAACAGTTTCTAGAAGTCTGTAAAATTCTAGGATTCAGTTAAGGGTAACTGACAGTTTCAGAGTCTGTAAAATCTGGGTTACTGATTACGGGGTTGTAATCAGGGGAAATCTGATCGAGTGGATATTGGTCAGTCTAGGGATTTGATCGTAGGGTTAGAATAGGAGCAGGGTTTGCGAGTGTACATGGTCTTGTATGCGGGATCTGTTCTATCACCTAGTAGAAACCTTAGAAATGCAGCAGTAGGCAGGGTTTTGCCGAAGCTGGGTATATCTGTGTGTGATTTATTTTCTGCATTTCTGTTTCTGCTATAATCTGTGATCTATTTATTATTTTAATATCTCGTTAGAATTTTAATTCAGTTAAAAACTGTGATAAACCCTATTCACCCCCCCCTCTAGGGTTAATCTAGATCCAACAAGCTCTAGCATGTTGGTTTATATAAAAAGGGTAACCTTCTCTAGAAGCATCTGTCCAGACTTTCAAATCCTGATTGCCATCAATAATGGTCAACACAGGAGCAGTGATCAGCTTCCTTTTTAGCTCTTGGAAGGCTGTCTCACATTCAGGTGTCTAGACAAACTTTGTGTGCTTCTAATTAGCTTCGTCAATGGATAAGATAGCCTCGAAAAATCTTTGATGAATTTCCGATAACACCCAGCCAGTCCTAAGAAACTTTTGACTTCTATGGGAGTTCTAGGCTGCTTCCAATCTTGGATGGCTGAGATCTTTCCGGGATCGACTGAAATGCCTTCCTTTGATACAACATGGCCGAGGAATTTCACCTTTTCTTGCCAAAATATGCATTTGGAAAATTTGGGTTTCAACACATTTCTTCGTAGAATCTACAAGACTTCTTTCAAACGTTTTTCGTGCTCAACAGTGGTTTTAGAAAAAATGAGGATGTCATCGATGAACACCAGCACAAATTTATTTAGAACATCTCGGAATACTCTATTCATCAAATCAACAAAGTATGCTGGAGCATTACATAGCCCGAAGGGCATTACTAGCCATTCATAAAATGTGTCTGGACCTCTGAAAGCAGTCAAAGGAACACACTCTTCTGCGATGCGCAGTTGATGGAAACATGTGGCTAGATCCATCCTAGAGAATACTCGTGCTCCATATAGGCGGTCCAGCAAGTCATCAATACGAGGCAGTGGATATTTGTTTTTCAGTGTTTGTTTATTGAGGTCGCGGTAGTCCATGCACATTCGGAGTGTACCGTCTGACTTCGGCACAAATACCACTGCTGCACCCCATTCTGAGAAGCTAGGCCTGATCAGACCCTTCCACAAAAGCTGCTTAGTTTGATTGCTTAGCTCTTCTTTTTCTTTTGGCGACATTCTCCGAATAGGATGCACGACAGGTCTTGCATTTGGAACTAGGTAAAATTTGAAGTTGATTTCTCTGCGTGGAGGTACACTATCAACCTCTTTGAACACATCAGCATAATCTTTGACGACGGGAATATCCTCAATAGAAGTGGGAGTGACTTCTAGAGAAGACCAGAATTCTTTTCTGTCAGTGGCTGAGCCATGGCATGATATAGTAATATCTCCAAGTTTAGTTTTAACTTTGATAATTCTTTCAGCACATACTAGCTCAGCCTCATACTTTGTTATCCAATCCATTCCCAGTATGATATCATAACCGGAAAAATTCATGACGATCAGATTAAAAGGAAACTGATAACAAAAATAGGAGATCGGCACTCTACAATATTGATCGAGAATAAGAGAACCACCTATCGGACTATGAGCTCTAACCAATTCTTTTAGTTTTCTAGGTTTCAGTTTTAACTTTTTTATCGTGTCACCAGAAATAAAGCTTCGTGATGCACCAGTGTCAAATAATGTTGTAATAGGAATGTTCTTAATGTTAAGAGTACCTCCTAAAACATCGAGTTTACCTCTCCTTCAGAAGAAGCTGGTGCAGCCGTACCCTCGTAGACATGAGCCACTTGAGCATTCTTTAGCAGTGGGCAGTTGGTCTTGATGTGTCCCTTCTGATGACAGTTGTAGTACTCCCTCTTATCATGAGAATTCTGGCCACGATTCTGACTAGGCCCAGACTCATTCCTCTTGGCCCTTTTTGGAGCTCTAAACTCGGATTCATAGTGTCCAACCTTGTTGCAGTTATAGCATTTCACCTTAGTCCTGTCTCTCTTCTTTCCTTGAGGCTTAGCAGTCGAAGAATTGCTCGCCTCAGGTTTCTTATCCGCCTGCTCCTTTTTGTTGTTATTCTAGTTTTTCGCCCGCTCTTGCTGTGCTGTTAGGTCATTCTCCTCATGGCGACAGGCCATCTCAATTACTTCATTGAATGGGAGTTTGATATGAACCGTGACTCTGTCTAGGTACTTCTTAGAAAAGCCCTTAACAAATCTTTTATTCTTCTGAACTGGATCTTGAATCAACTCTGGAGCGTAGCGTGAAAGTTCCTCGAACTTCCGCACATATTCTGAGATAGTCATTGCTCCCTGCTGTAAATTCGCAAACTGATCATGAAGCCTCTCTACTTCCTGTGGAGGGATATACTTGTCGTTAAAAAGCTCTTTGAATCTATCCCACGACATTTTGGCCACATCATTTCCAATCTTGACGGTGTCCCACCAATGTTCAACTTAGTCCTTCAGTAGCCATGTCGCCATAAAGCGTTTGCGTTGATCCTCTAACTCCAAGCCTTCAAAAAAATTCTCACTGTCCTTTAGCTAGGTCTGTGCCTCGATCACCATCTCTCAGCCAGTGAAGGACACTCCTCCTAAGTTTCTGAATTTTTTGGACATTCTCTCCAGGTCAAATGGCTATGGGGGAGGAGGGGGTGGTTCTACGACCTCAGAAGTGGGTTGTTCCTGAGTAATGGGTGCCTCATCTCTGATTTGCCCTCTGGCTCCACCTCGGGCTCCACCTCGAGCTGTTCTTGCTCTAGTGCTCATTTTAAATCAGTCTGTACCTGTAACAACCCGAAAATCTGGGCCAGTTTAAAGTTTTTATTTTGGCGATTTTAGCGAATTTTGTTTATTTAAAATAGATTATTTTAAATAATATCGACGAGAAAAATGTTTAGAATTGAATTCGACGTATATATTTATATACGTCGTCGTTAGAATATAAATAATTATATATATAATTATAAATAGAATTGAAAATGGCGCGGTAGTTCGATAATTCGATTTCAAACTTCAATTGAATGTACCGGGTGCAAAACAATCCGGATTTTAGTGAAACCAAAAACATTAGGATCTCTTTGTGAATATCTTTCCAACGAATTCGAATAATCGAAATTTCATAGCGGGAATCAAAAGATATGTCCAGTTGAAAATTCTGAATAGTCGCTATGGAATTCAGGCCCTTAAAAATGGGAATTTTGCAAACGGTCTCAGAATTCGACGAAACTAGTTTTGTTAGGACTGTATCGACAATACGAAGCTAGAAATAATTTTTCTATAATTTTTCGAGTTAGTGTGTGGCCCCGGTAATTTGAAATGTGCGTTCGAATTGGATATATAAAGGATTATATTTTAATTTAAATCAAAACTGATCGAAACAGCAAAACGGGATCACGATACATATCCCATTGAGTTCGGAATGGGGGCATTACGCTAGGGACGACAGTCGGTGGACTCAATTTTGAGTTCGAATGTAAAGATTGCTTTTTATGGAAAAATTAAATTAAAATAATATATATATTTATATGGTCAAACTCTCTTTCCTTCCTCCTCAGTCAAAACCCGATCCAATAAAAAAAAACGCTCGAACGAAGACCTCGTCGCCAGGCCTTGCCGCCACCACCGCCGACCGATCAACGTCGCCGGACCCTGCTCCAAGCCACCGCGCCCCTCTCGACCTCCATCTCCACCCCTCTCCGTTCCCTGTTTGAAAACCCTAACCAAATCAGCCTAATTTGCCACGAACCCACCCGCCTCTGACCAACAGCGGGTCCGCCGCCAGTCCCCACCCTCACGACCTCCACCTAGACCCCCCCTCAGACGTTGGCCCCTTCCTCTCCGGCGAACTGACGAACGCGCGAACCTCTTTTCCACCCCCTCTGAACGCGCTGCATCGGCCCTGGACCCACACCCTGTAGACCGCAACTCCAACCACTTCCCCTCAGTGCCATCCACGCCATCTCGATCACCCAACGAAGCCCCTCAGCCCCTTCTTCGACTTCAAAGGTGATTCTCCATTTAAAGAACTCCTCTTTTATTTATTTGATTTTAAAAACTGATTTTATTTGATTTTAAAAACTGATTTTATTTGATTTTAAAAACTGATTTTATTTGATTTTAAAAACTGATTTTTTTGTTATAGGAAAACTGAAATTTTTATTGTTATAGGAAAGTATATATATTTAGCGTAGAGTAGAATTTTTATTGCGGAAAGATTATATTATTTTTTTTATAAATGAAAAGACCATATTTTTGTAAATGAAAGACTACGATTTTTATATAAGAAGTTGAGGTAATAAAAGGCGATTTGTATTTATAATGAAAGGCGATATTTTCATATTATAGAAAGAATAAAAATATGATTTTTGAAAAGGAAAAGAAGTGACTTTTTGAAGCTAAAAAGAAGTGATTTTTAATGAAGTAAAAATATAATTTTTAGCAAAGCAAAAATTTAATTTTTATAATGATAAATTTGAAAAGGAGAAATCTTTATAGTTGAAAAGGCGAGATTTTTATATATTGAACATCGAAGTAAAAATATGATTTTTATATATTGAACATCGAAGTAAAAATATGATTTTTATATATTGAACATCGAAGTAAAAATATGATTTTTATATATTGAACATCGAAGTAAAAATATGATTTTTATATATTGAACATCGAAGTAAAAATATGATTTTTATATATTGAACATCGAAGTAAAAATATGATTTTTATATATTGAATAATGAAGTAAAAATGTGATTTTTATATATATATATATATAGTGGCTATGGGCAACGAAAGCGACAAAGAGCGTGAATGACGAAGATTTCCATAAATGAAGTGCCGTGGAGTTAGGATAGCTATCGGTGAGAACTTCTCACTCTAAATTTATTTTTCTAGTTATATATATATATATATATATATATATATATATATATACTAGGATGTAGACGGTGTTTAGTAGCACCCGACACCCGTCATCCACAGACCATGGATGGCTTGTTTGTTAAATTGTTTGGTTGTGTAGTTGGTTAGATTATTTGGTTTGAAATTGAATTGTTTGGTGAAATGAAATTGATTTGATTGATGTGTGAATGGCGTGGGCCTTCACTAGACTGGGGATAAGGCTAGGCCTTGTCCCGTTTCTAGTATCGTGCCGTTATGCCGCCGAAATTTCCTAAAATATGTTAGAAAAATAAAAATATCATTTTCATTGTGTAAATGAACGGAATAAAAATTCATGTGTTAAAATAAAATATTTTATCGTTAAAAATATAATTTTTAACGTGAAGTGAACAAGATAAAATATTCATTTACAAACCGGACGGTTTGTTTATGTACACCTATTTGAAGGACATTGATTGGGACGATAAATTTTACACATCGCCCAACTGCACAAATAAAATATGTGTTTGATTGCTTGAAACCCCACACGGGTATTGGGATGATATTTGACGTACACTAATCCCGATTGTTTAGTTGTATGTCGATCGATTGATTGACAGACTGTTATAAGCGTTGAATATTTATATTTGATGCTTATACAGTGTAGAATGCACTTTGGATGATGGTTGATTATTCATCGTTGTTGATATGTACATATGTTGTAGAAAATCCATATAATTAACATTATATGGTAATTGATTGGGCCTCATTCCAATTTAGAAAAGAAAGAATATTATAAAATAAAGGTTCATGTGTTGATTGTACTCATCCGTTGAGATTAGTCATGTGTTGAACGAAATATTTTAATAATAAAATTTACATCTTCATCAATATAAAATAAAGGTTCATGTGTTGACTGTACTCATCCATTGAGATTAGTCATGTGTTGAACGAGATATTTGAAATAGAAATGTTTGAAATAGAATATTTGAAATAGAATATTCGAAAATAGAAATATATGAAGCCGTATTGATTAGATTGACGCCATTTTGAAGTGAACGATATTTATATCGATTTTATTCGAAATGAATTGAATATAAAACGATTTCGAAAATGAATTGAATAGAAAACAAATTTGATTTCAATTGAATATATAATTGAATTGAATTCAAAATGAATAGAAAACCAAATTGAATTGAATTCAAAATGAATAGAAAACCAATTTGAATTGAATCGAATAGAAAACGAAAAGAATTTCAATTGAATAGAAAACCAATTTGAATTGAATTGAAAACGAATTCGAATTGAATTGAAAACGAATTCGAATCGAATGGAAAACGAAAACGAATTGAATTGAATTCAAATGGAATTTGAAATTTGAATTGAATAGAAATGAATTTTAAAACGAATTTATAAGGAAGAATTCAATTTTGATTTGAAATGAAATGGAAGTTGAAATTGTTTTTGAAACGAAATTAAAACGATTTATAAAATTCGTTTTAAATAGAAATCGATGATATATATATTATATATATTATATATATAATATAATGGCCTGAATAGAACGCGCCGCGCCGCGGCAGTTCGCGAATTTCGACCATTGACTTCAAACGGATATTGCGGGAGATCCGACCGTCGGATTCTCCTAAAACCGGAACCGTTGGGTTCGTATCGAAAAGAGCTTTCTAACGAATACTAGAAATTAGAAATCTAACGGTTGGATTTGGAATTATGTCCAAATCAAATTTGAAAAAGGTCGCTGTAAGTGCAGTTCGATGGCCGTTGATGGAAATCGACTGTACAGGCCTTGATAAAATTATTAAAAATAGTAATAATTTGTGTAAAATCATAGGAAATGATTTAGAAAGAATTGGGATGAAAAACTCCATATTTGAGAAGATAAAAATAGATTTTTATCGAAATGAACTAGTTTTGAACTAGAATTATAATTCTATTTATTTTTAAATAAATAAATTGAATTTAAAAAGGTTTTTAAAAATAACCAGAATTCCCAATGATTGCATTGGAGTGGATTTGAATCGAAATTATCTTCGGAATATTTCGATGTTGGAATTCGTGATTATACAGATGTTGTTATGGAAATTTGAAAGATATATATTTATATCGTTATTTCCAATACGACATTTATTAATCGTAGAATTTGATATTGAATATAAGCCGATATATATTCTATTCAGAACCTTGTATTGAATATCAAATGTGATTTGGGTTTGTCGTGAATGGTGTCTTCACTAACACTGTTCTTGAACCCAGCTGAGAAAAGATTAAATCTTTTTAATTTAGATTTAATGAAGTGTACCAATTAAACAATATTTAATTGGAATTGAATTAATATTGATTCTTGGGTTTATCGTGAATGGTGTTTTTAAATAACACTCGTTCGTTAACCCGATAATCAATGAAAATGTGATTTTGGGTTTATCGTGAACCGTGTTTTAAATGACACTGATTCTTTAACCCAGTTAGCGATTAAAACTAAGTGGAGTTTTAATGAATATTTAATTAGATTGAAATGATCGAAAATGGAGTATCACCAGTTTTGCTCCAGGCGATAGTTAAATCTTTAATTAGATTTGAACGTGAAATGGTAATTGAATTTACCGATAACACTGTGGTGTTAGATATGAAGTATAACCAGTTTCACTTCATGGGATGAATAGGTTGGGATTGGGAAATTAAAACAAATGATTACTTCGGTAAAGTTCGTTAATCCCGACTAATTTGAATTGATATTCAAAAGTAGATTCAAGAATAAATTAAAGAATTTATCTTTGATAAAATTAATGAGAACCTCTCCCTATGAATGTGAAATTTAGAAACTAACTGTCGGTTAGCCAAGCAGAATGGTTTTCTGGATATTGATCTGATGTTGGTTTCAGCCTTCGGGGTTAATATCTGGGGAATTATTCTCTTGATTAATTTACGGTTAGTGACCGATAAATTGGAATGAGGCATATGTTGTGTTTGTGTAACACTTATTTAAAATATACGCGAGTTATTCGGAAAGACCGGGTTTATCCCATTTTGAATAACTGATACGACGATAAGTCGAAGATGAAGACGGTGGTCGAAGACCAGAAGTCTTCACGTCGTTTGGATAATTACTGATGATCTTGATTGGGCTGTACACCCAAGAAGATGGAAACAGTTGGTGATCGTCCAGACGTACTTGGAGATTGATGGATATGCGGGGTACTAGGTGCCTCCGGTTTCGTTCAGACCCAGAACGGACTTGTAAATGGACTGTGTGTCTGACATTGGATTTTAGTCCGTGTGATTGATCTTTATTAAATATATATCTGTTTGGCGACGGAGAATTTATTCTCTTGCTTAACGCCCTTCTCTGAGACGTACGAGCTTAGGGGTTATATATTGATGGATATCAAACGCATGGAGTGAATTGCCTGTGTGGCATGCCTGAGTGGCAATTGATCGAGGCTTCTGTTGAAAAGCAAAGTCTTGTGGTGATGATCAAAGCACGACCTTTGTGGCGTAACTTTGTGTAACGTTTACTTCGCGAGTTTCACACCCGGTATGAACCAAAAACGGGAGACGGACCTCAGGGAGGGCATGCGTTTCTTTCTTGTTAGAAGTGGCGTCAGTGGTTTTACACGCCCTGACGAGTTTGACTTATGTGGTTGTTGCTGTTGCGAGGCGCCTCGGTTTGATCGGACGATCCGGGTCCGATGGAGTCATTCGTTGGCTCATTTACGCCCCATAGGGCGGGGGAACGCATGTTCAGGGTTTAAGTTTAATCCACATCGGTGGACCGGCCCTGTCGCTCCAAGGTCACTCGAGCTCTGACCTGTGGCTCGGGCTAGAGAGTCACGAATCGGTTGAGGACTATCTTTTGCCTCGGTTCATAGATGGAAATCCAATTTCCAAATACGTGATTTTGCGGTTTTAATTGTAGAACTAGTATGGTGACATGATATATGGTACCCATGCCGCCTATGATTGATATTTATGATTTGAAGTTGTTTTATACACTGTACACTTATAATAGTATCAAATGATTTGTTTTAAACGTATCAAGCATTCTTTGGCTGTTATAAGGGAAAACCCTATCCCCCGGCTTGCGTTGCATTGTGTGATAGGACCTGGGTCTTATAACAGCTTCATTTCTCTTTATTTAGCATTGCGCTGTTTGTTTTATGCACTGGTATTCTTGGGAGGAAACCCGTTCCGTGTTATACGGCGTGGTCCCTTGATTTACCTAACTTTGAAATAAAGATTAATAACTGTTTTAGTTTTCGCACCAGTCCCATGACTGACCTGGAGTTTATTGTTTTAACCTAAACTCTGGGTGCCCTTGTTTTGACACGGGCAGCTAGTAGTTTTGGTTTTGCAGATTTATATTCACAGGATCCTGGTTTACAGCTGGAATGATATCCGGAAAGCTTTGTATCCGTATATCTCATTCTAGTTGTGTATTGCATTAGTTTTCCGCTGCTATGTATTTATATGTGTTTAAATGTAATTTAAATCTCTGATATTTCTGTGTAATATTCATTTATACTCTATATATTCTTGTAATCTGATGCATTGTTGCAGTATACAATGAAATGTTCTTTTATATGCGTTCTGCTGTGGCTTGTTCTCGAACTATCCGCGCTTTCCTTTACGGGGAAGTTACGGGTCTTTACAGTTGGTATCAAAGCTTTGGTTTGCAAAGCTCAGAGAACAAGACACATTAGAACCATACGAAAGAATTCATCATAAACTGGATTAGTAACATCCAACGGGAATGACTCGTTAGAGATGGGATCAGTAGTATCCTAGAACGAGTGTGAAGAGTATATTTTTAAGATGAAAACCAATTTTGTTTTGAAAATTTAAATCAATTATTCGTATTTGATTATTTATTTGTATTGATTTGGATAGTCCAGTATATAAAGATTTTGCATAAACGCCTTGCAAACGTGTATTTGAAGTTTTAATATACTGGATAGATATAGAATTACACTCTAATCGCCCGGAGATGATTTTGATGATGGAGCTCCATCATTAGAATTTATGTTCGTGCGGCGAAAGTGGGATTTCTATATATTTCCAACTGATTGGTGTGAGAACCAAAATTAGATAGGGCCTATTGTTGTGATTTGGCATCAAAAACATGATTTTTGTATATGTATCAAAATTATGAATTTGAAACTCTAATTCACTAATTGATTGATGTTTGGGTTGTTTGTTTATTTGTTTGCTAATTCTTAGCCATTTAGCCTAATTGAATCACATATTGAATTATATTGAAAATTGGTTGCGTTTGCTTGCATATACTTGTACTTACATTGAACAGGTCATAGCAAGGAGGCTAGAGGAGAGAATAAAATTTGTTTGCCCGACAAATAAGTACATGTTTACTACATAATTTACTGTTTTGTTTGGGTGATGATGATTTTATGAGCCTATGGGCTAGCCGCTTGGCTTTTTCTTTTTCTTTTTGAGATTAGAAGGACCGGGGAAGCTATTTGAAATTCCCCGATGCTCCCGGTGCAGGGGAGGTTATGGCGAAATTTTTCGAAAATTTAGGGTGTTAGCCAAATTTTTGAAATTTTTGGAAATTCTCAGAAACTGAAAAGTTGGAGAATGGAAGCCAGATCGAACATAGAGTTGATTAATCAAACCACTTTCGACTTTGTTCCTTTTCGGGGACGAAAAGTTTTAAGTGGGGGAGATTGTAACAACCCGAAAATCTGGGCCAGTTTAAAAATTTTATTTTGGCGATTTTAGCGAATTTTGATTATTTAAAATAGATTATTTTAAATAATATCGACGAGAAAAATGTTTAGAATTGAATTCGACGTATATATTTATATACGTCGTCGTTAGAATATAAATAATTATATATATAATTATAAATAGAATTGAAAATGGCGCGGTAGTTCGATAATTTGATTTCAAACTTCAATTGAATGTACCGGGTGCAAAACAATCCGGATTTTAGTGAAACCAAAAACATTAGGATATCTTTGTGAATATCTTTCCAACGAATTCGAATAATCGAAATTTCATAGCGGGAATCAAAAGATATGTCCAGTTGAAAATTCTGAATAGTCGCTATGGAATTCAAGCCCTTAAAAATGGGAATTTTGCAAACGGTCTCAGAATTCGACGAAACTAGTTTTGTTAGGACTGTATCGACAATACGAAGCTAGAAATAATTTTTCTATAATTTTTCGAGTTAGTGTGTGGCCCCGGTAATTTGAAATGTGCGTTCGAATTGGATATATAAAGGATTATATTTTAATTTAAATCAAAACTGATCGAAACAGTAAAACGGGATCACGATACATATCCCATTGAGTTCGGAATGAGGGTATTACGCTAGGGACGACAGTCGGTGGACTCAATTTTGAGTTCGAATGTAAAGATTGCTTTTTATGGAAAAATTAAATTAAAATAATATATATATTTATATGGTCAAACTCTCTTTCCTTCCTCCTCAGATAAAACCCGATCCAATAAAAAAAACGCTCGAACGAAGACCTCGTCGCCAGGCCTTGCCGCCACCACCGCCGACCTATCAACGTCACTGGACCCTGCTCCAAGCCACCGCGCCCCTCTCGACCTCCATCTCCACCCCTCTCCGTTCCCTGTTTGAAAACCCTAACCGAATCAGCCTAATTTGCCACGAACCCACCCGCCTCTGACCAACAGCGGGTCCGCCGCCAGTCCCCACCCTCACGACCTCCACCCAGACCCCCCTCAGACGTTGGCCCCTTCCTCTCCGGCGAACTGACGAACGCGCGAACCTCTTTTCCACCCCCTCTGAACGCGCTACGTCGGCCCTGGACCCACACCCTGTAGACCGCAACTCCAACCACTTCCCCTCAGTGCCATCCGCGCCATCTCGATCACCCAACGAAGCCCCTCAGCCCCTTCTTCGACTGCAAAGGTGATTCTCCATTTAAAGAACTCCTCTTTTATTTATTTGATTTTAAAACTAATTTTAATTGATTTTAAAAACTGATTTTATTTGATTTTAAAAACTGATTTTATTTGATTTTAAAAACTGATTTTATTTGATTTTAAAAACTGATTTTTTTGTTATAGGAAAACTGAATTTTTTTTGGTTATAGGAAAGTATATATATTTAGGGTAGAGTAGAATTTTTATTGCGGAAAGATTATATTATTTTTTTTATAAATGAAAAGACCATATTTTTGTAAATGAAAGACTACGATTTTTATATAAGAAGTTGAGGTAATAAATGGCGATTTGTATTTATAATGAAATGCAATATTTTCATATTATAGAAAGAATAAAAATATGATTTTTGAAAAGGAAAAGAAGTGACTTTTTGAAGCTAAAAAGAAGTGATTTTTAATGAAGTAAAAATATAATTTTTAGCAAAGCAAAAATTTAATTTTTATAATGATAAATTTGAAAAGGAGAAATCTTTATAGTTGAAAAGGCGAGATTTTTATATATTGAACATCGAAGTAAAAATATGATTTTTATATATTGAACATCGAAGTAAAAATATGATTTTTATATATTGAACATCGAAGTAAAAATATGATTTTTATATATTGAACATCGAAGTAAAAATATGATTTTTATTTATTGAACATCGAAGTAAAAATATGATTTTTATATATTGAACATCAAAGTAAAAATATGATTTTTATATATTGAATAACGAAGTAAAAATGTGATTTTTATATATATAGTGGCTACGAGCAACGAAAGCGACAAAGAGCGTGAATGACGAAGATTTCCATAAATGAAGTGCCGTGGAGTTAGGATAGCTATCGGTGAGAACTTCTCACTCTAAATTTCTTTTTCTAGTTATATATATATACTAGGATGCAGACGGTGTTTAGTAGAACCCGACACCCGTCATCCACAGACCATGGATGGCTTGTTTGTTAAATTGTTTGGTTGTGTAGTTGGTTAGATTATTTGGTTTGAAATTGAATTGTTTGGTGAAATGAAATTGATTTGATTGATGTGTGAATGGTGTGGGCCTTCACTAGACTGGGGATAAGGCTAGGCCTTGTCCCGTTTCTAGTATCATGCCGTTATGCCACCGAAATTTCCTAAAATATGTTAGAAAAATAAAAATATCATTTTCATTGTGTAAATGAACGGAATAAAAATTCATGTGTTAAAATAAAATATTTTATCGTTAAAAATATAATTTTTAACGTGAAGTGAACAAGATAAAATATTCATTTACAAACCGGACGGTTTGTTTATGTACACCTATTTGAAGGACATTGATTGGGACGATAAATTTTACACATCGCCCAACTGCACAAATAAAATATGTGTTTGATTGCTTGAAACCCCACACGGGTATTGGGATGATATTTGACGTACACTAATCCCGATTGTTTAGTTGTATGTCGATCGATTGATTGACAGACTGTTATAAGCGTTGAATATTTATATTTGATGCTTATACAGTTTAGAATGCACTTTGGATGATGGTTGATTATTCATCGTTGTTGATATGTACATTTGTTGTAGAAAATCCATATAATTAACATTATATGGTAATTGATTGGGCCTCATTCCAATTTAGAAAAGAAAGAATATTATAAAATAAAGGTTCATGTGTTGACTGTACTCATCCGTTGAGATAAGTCATGTGTTGAACGAAATATTTTAATAATAAAATTTACATCTTTATCAATATAAAATAAAGGTTCATGTGTTGACTGTACTCATCCATTGAGATTAGTCATGTGTTGAACGAGATATTTAAAATAGAAATATTTGAAATAGAATATTTGAAACAGAATATTCGAAAATAGAAATATATGAAGCCGTATTGATTAGATTGACGCCATTTTGACGTGAACGATATTTATATCGATTTTATTCGAAATGAATTGAATATAAAACGATTTCGAAAATGAATTGAATAGAAAACAAATTTGATTTCAATTGAATATATAATTGAATTGAATTCAAAATGAATAGAAAACCAAATTGAATTGAATACAAAATGAATAGAAAACCAATTTGAAATGAATCGAATAGAAAACAAAAAGAATTTCAATTGAATAGAAAACCAATTTGAATTGAATTGAAAACGAATTCGAATTGAATTGATAATGAATTCGAATCGAATGGAAAACGAAAACGAATTGAATTGAATTCAAATGGAATTTGAAATTTGAATTGAATAGAAATGAATTTTAAAACGAATTTATAAGGAAGAATTCAATTTTGATTTGAAATGAAATGGAAGTTGAAATTGTTTTTGAAACGAAATTAAAACAATTTACAAAATTCGTTTTAAATAGAAATCGACGAAATATATATTATATATATTATATATATAATATAATGGCCTGAATAGAACGCGCCGCGCCGCGGCAGTTCGCGAATTTCGACCATTGACTTCAAACGGATATTGCGGGAGATCCGACCGTCGGATTCTCCTAAAACTGGAACCGTTGGGTTCGTATCGAAAAGAGCTTTCTAAAGAATATTAGAAATTAGAAATCTAATGGTTGGATTTGGAATTATGTCCAAATCAAATTTGAAAAAGGTCGCTGTAAGTGCAGTTCGATGGCCGTTGATGGAAATCGACTGTACAGGCCTTGATAAAATTATTAAAAATAGTAATAATTTGTGTAAAATCATAGGAAATGATTTAGAAAGAATTGGGGTGAAAAACTCCATATTTGAGAAGATAAAAATAGATTTTTATCGAAATGAACTAGTTTTGAACTAGAATTATAATTCTATTTATTTTTAAATAAATAAATTGAATTTAAAAAGGGTTTTAAAAATAACCAGAATTCCCAATGATTGCATTGGAGTGGATTTGAATCGAAATTGTCTTCGGAATATTTTGATGTTGGAATTCGTGATTATACAGATGTTGTTATGGAAATTTGAAAGATATATATTTATATCGTTATTTCCAATACAACATTTGTTAATCGTAGAATTTGATATTGAATATAAGCCGATATATTTTCTATTCAGAACCTTGTATTGAATATCAAATGTGATTTGGGTTTGTCGTGAATGGTGTCTTCACTAACACTGTTCTTGAACCTAGCTGAGAAAAGATTAAATCTTTTTATTTAGATTTAATGAAGTGTACCAATTAAACAATATTTAATTGGAATTGAATTGATATTGATTCTTGGGTTTATCGTGAATGGTGTTTTTAAATAACACTCGTTCTTTAACCCGATAATCAATGAAAATGTGATTTTGGGTTTATCGTGAACCGTGTTTTAAATGACACTGATTTTTTAACCCAGTTAGCGATTAAAACTAAGTGGAGTTTTAATGAATCTTTAATTAGATTGAAATGATCGAAAATGGAGTATCACCAGTTTTGCTCCAGGCGATAGTTAAATCTTTAATTAGATTTGAACGTGAAATGGTAATTGAATTTACCGATAACACTGTGGTGTTAGATATGAAGTATAACCAGTTTCACTTCATGGGATGAATAGGTTGGGATTGGGAAATTAAAACAAATGATTACTTCGGTAAAGTTCGTTAATCCCGACTAATTTGAATTGATATTCAAAAGTAGATTCAAGAATAAATTAAAGAATTTATCTTTGATAAAATTAATGAGAACCTCTCCCTATGAATGTGAAATTTAGAAACTAACTGTCGGTTAGCCAAGCAGAATGGTTTTCTGGATATTGATCTGATGTTGGTTTCAGCCTTCGGGGTTAATATCTGGGGAATTATTCTCTTGATTAATTTACGGTTAGTGACCGATAAATTGGAATGAGGCGTATGTTGTGTTTGTGTAACACTTATTTAAAATATACGCGAGTTATTCGGAAAGACCGGGTTTATCCCATTTTGAATAACTGATACGACGATAAGTCGAAGATGAAGACGGTGGTCGAAGACCAGAAGTCTTCACGTCGTTTGGATAATTACTGATGATCTTGATTGGGATGTACACCCAAGAAGATGGAAACAGTTGGTGATCGTCCAGACGTACTTGGAGATCGATGGATATGCGGGGTACTAGGTGCCTCCGGTTTCGTTCAGACCCAGAACGGACTTGTAAATGGACTGTGTGTCTGACATTGGATTTTAGTCCGTGTGATTGATCTCAATTAAATATATATCTGTTTGGCGGCGGAGAATTTATTCTCTTGCTTAACGCCCTTCTCTGAGACGTACGAGCTCAGGGGTTATATATTGATGGATATCAAACGCATGGAGTGAATTGCCTGTGTGGCATGCCTGAGTGGCAATTGATCGAGGCTTCTATTGAAAAGCAAAGTCTTGTGGTGATGATCAAAGCACGGCCTTTGTGGCGTAGCTTTGTGTAACGTTTACTTCGCGAGTTTCACACCCGGTATGAACCAAAAACGGGAGACGGACCTCAGGGAGGGCATGCGTTTCTTTCTAGTTAGAAGTGGCGTCAGTGGTTTTACACGCCCTGACGAGTTTGACTTATGTGGTTGTTGCTGTTGCGAGGCGCCTCGGTTTGATCGGACGATCCAGGTCTGATGGAGTCATTCGTTGGCTCATTTACGCCCCATAGGGCGGGGGAACGCATGTTCAGGGTTTAAGTTTAATCCACATCGGTGGACCGGCCCTGTCGCTCCAAGGTCACTCGAGCTCTGACCTGTGGCTCGGGCTAGAGAGTCACGAATCGGTTGAGGACTATCTTTTGCCTCGGTTCATAGATGGAAATCCAATTTCCAAATACGTGATTTTGCGGTTTTAATTGTAGAACTAGTATGGTGACATGATATATGGTACCCATGCCGCCTATGATTGATATTTATGATTTGAAGTTGTTTTATACACTATACACTTATAATAGTATCAAATGATTTGTTTTAAACGTATCAAGCATTCTTTGGCTGTTATAAGGGAAAACCCTATCCCCTGGCTTGCGTTGCATTGTGTGATAGGACCTGGGTCTTATAACAGCTTCATTTCTCTTTATTTAGCATTGCGCTGTTTGTTTTATGCACTGGTATTCTTGGGAGGAAACCCGTTCCGTGTTATACGGCGTGGTCCCTTGATTTACCTAACTTTGAAATAAAGATTAATAACTGTTTTAGTTCTCACACCAGTCCCATGACTGACCTGGAGTTTATTGTTTTAACCTAAACTCTGGGTGCCCTTATTTTGACACGGGCAGCTAGTAGTTTTGGTTTTGCAGATTTATATTCACAGGATCCTGGTTTACAGCTGGAATGATATCCGGAAAGCTTTGTATCCGTATATCTCATTCTAGTTGTGTATTGTATTAGTTTTCCGCTGCTATGTATTTATATGTATTTAAATGTAATTTAAATCTCTGATATTTCTGTGTAATATTCATTTATACTCTGTATATTCTTGTAATCTGATGCATTGTTGTAATATACAATGAAATGTTCTTTTATATGCGTTCTGCTGTGGCTTGTTCTCGAACTATCCGCGCTTTCCTTTACGGGGAAGTTACGGGTCTTTACAGTACCATCAAGGAAAGAATCAGACCAACAAAATGACAATTTTTAAAGGAAAGATAAGGTAGGAACAAATGGAAAGAGGATGATGTAATGACTGATTAATATGTGCTATTCTGCTGTGCTCATTCTAGGATATTACTAATCCTATCTCTAATGAGCTACTTGCCTTAGAATACTGCTGATTCTATCTAGACGAATTGTTCTAAATATGTCATACTCCGAGGCTAAGGTAAATGTTTAGCTCTGATACCAAATGTGATAACCCCAAACTTCCGTAGAAAGAAAGCAAGGATAATCATTGGAATATAACATATTTACAACAAAAACAGATCTCAGATAATATCATAACACATAAATCATTGCAGCGGAAATAAAATGTCATCAGCATCATAATATCCAATGCATCAGATTATGCAGATACAGGATACACTTAGCAAAAAGGAAAGTCTGAATAAAAAGAAAATAAGTCTCAAACTCCATCAAATTACACCATACATGAAAAATGTCTAATGTCTCAAAAGCAGAAATAGAGATAAAAGAAAAGATCTTCTTCTTCTTCCAAAGCAAGCTCCAATCCGGCACACGCCTAAAATATGACCTAGACGTCTCACTTGGCTGCCTGTGTAGAAAAGAGGGCACCCGAGTTTGCAAAGTAAAACAAACTACGAGTCGGTCATGGGACTGGTATGAGAAATCTTTTACTACATTATCTAATAAGGTGGCAAATCACAGGACCACGCTGCTAACGCGGAACGGGTTTACTCCATTGGATTGCTAGTGCATAATTTAAACAAATTTTATTCAAAACAACGCAATGTCTTTTTAGAAAAATGAAATCATTATAAGACACAAGTCCCATCAAACAATACAACGCAAACCAGAGGATAGAGTTTTACCTTATAATGATCAATCATGACTTGATACGTATAAAATAATATTGTAATATTATTATTAGTGTCTAATCAGTTTTAGAAGATATTTCAAAATAAATGTATCAATCCTAGACAGCATAGGTACCATATACTATGTCGCCGTATATAGGTTTACAATCAAAACCGAAATGTCGTATTGGAGATTTGGTTTCCATCATGAATCGAGGCTAGGGATCGTCCTCTCCGATTGAAGACACTCTAGCAAATGCCTCAGGATTCCCTGTAGTGAACCCTTGGATCTTCAAGGCCGGTCCACACAGAACGCTAGTGGATTAGTTATGCCTGAACACACACTTCCCGGTTCCTTTGAACCGCTAATATGGCCACTAACAACCTATAAAACCGAGGTACCTCATAATCCAACATCCACATAAGTAAAAATGTCAGGGCTGGTGCGTCACTGACACCACTTCTTAGCTAGAAAGAAACGTGCGCACTCCCTGCAGTCCTAATCTCGTTTTTGACTCATACCGGGGTGTGAGGCTCGCGAAGTCACACTATACACAAAGCTACGCCTAAACAGACTATGCTTTGATCATCGACCACATGGCCTGCTTTTCAACAAAAGCCTTGATCATTTGCATCTCGGCGTGCCACATTGACAGTTCATGCCATGCGATCAACAACTATCCATATATACCCTCTGAGGGTGTTAAGGAAGAGAATAAATTCTCCGCAACCAAACGGATATACATTAGATAGAAATCGATTTAATTACATGGAATGACCTCCAACATCAGACACGCATCAATTTACAAGTCCGTTCTGGGTCTGAACGAAACCGGAGTCCCCTTATTCCTTGTCCGTATGTCCAATACGGAAAAGAGGTACTCGCAAACCCGGACAATCAACACGTACGTCTGGACAACTACTACTGTAACCCTTTCAAGGTAGCAACTTCTATCAAAGGCATCAGTAGCCATCCATTCGATGCGAAGGCTGTCGGTCTTCAAACACCGTCTTGACTAAATCACCGTATTATTATTTGAAATGAGTTGAACTCGGTCTTTTCAAAAAATATTTTCTCGAATAATTATCATTTTATATCATCAATATCTATTTATATCGATTTATTGCTATTTTTAATTATTTAAAATAGCTAAATATAATTAAATGACGCTTTGGGTCGATGGGCGGCCCTGGCGCTGTTTTTACCAAAATTTGATTTACACATATCTTGAAATCTAACTGTAGGATTTTTACGAAATTTATTTCGTTGGAAAGATTTTCCCAAAGCGGTCCTAACGGTTCCAGCTTTGGGAAAATCCGACGGTCGGATCTTTTGATAAAACCATTTAAAGTTACGATTGCCAAAACGCGAACTACCGCGCGTGATTCGTTTTATTTATAATTTATATTTACATAAGTATAAATATAAATCGTTGGCGATTTCAATTATTTAAATCCATTCTTTTTATCGCATCTAAAATGACGATAAAAATGTTTCATTTTAAATCTACTCTTTCCATCGCATCTAAAATGACGATGAAAATATCACTTTTATTTCTACTCTTTTCATCACATCTAAAATGACGATGAAAATATCACTTTATTTCTTTTCTTTTCATCGCATCTAAAATGACGATGAAAATATCACTTTTATTTCTATTCTTTTCATCGCATCTAAAATGACGATGAAAATATAGCGTTTGAATTCAACCATTTACATTACATCTAAAATGCAAATTACAATGTTACCTTTATTTCTACTCTTTTTATTGTCCCTAGAGTGACAATAAAGATATAACTTTTGATCCTATTTCTTTATTTACATTTGAATGTTTAAAATCTATTCTTTTATCTACATCTAAAATGTAAATAAAAATATAATTTTTGATTCTAATCTTTTTATTGTCTATATTTTGACAATAAACATATATCATTAAATTCAATCTTTTATTTACATCCAAAAGTGGAAATCAAAATATAACCTTTCTAATTCATATGCTTACTTACATGTGAAATGTAACTAAAGTTGTACCCTTTCAAATATATGTGTTTGTTTACATCTGCAATGTAAATACAAATGTACTTCCTAAAAACAATGTTTTTATTTACATATGAAATGCAAATAAAAATATACTTTTTAAAACAATGTTTTTATTTATAGATGAAATGCAAATAAAAATATACTTTTCTAAGCTATGTTTTTTTTATTTGTATGTAAAATACAAATAAAAATGTACTTTTCAAAACAATGTTTTTATTTGTATGTAGAATACAAATAAAAATGTACCTTTCAAAACAATGTTTTTATTTGTATGTAGAATACAAATAAAAATGTACTTTTCAAAACAATGTTTTTATTTGTATGTAGAATACAAATAAAATGTACTTTTCAAGAATACAAATAAAAATGTACTTTTCAAAACAATGTTTTTATTTGTATGTTGAATACAAATAAAAATGTACTTTTCAGAACAATGTTTTTATTTGTATGTAGAATGCAAATAAAAATGTACTTTTTTTATGTCTATATTTACATCTAATTTATAAATAAAAATGTGCTTTTTACATTCATGTTTATTTGCAACCAATTTGCAAGTAGAAATATACTTTTTCCAATCATGTTTTTATTTGTAACTACTTTGCAAATAAAAATATACTTTTTACATTCATGTTTTTATTTGCAACTACTTTGCAAATAAAAATATACTTTTTACATTCATGTTTTTATTTGCAACTACTTTGCACATAAAAATATACTTTTTTGCTAATTATGTTTCTATTTGTAACTACTTTACAAATAAAAATATATTTTCTAATCATGTTCTAATTTACCATAAGCATGTAAATAAAATGTACTTCCTTAAATCATTTTTTTTTCGTGTAATCAATTCATGTTAACATAAAAGGATATTTTTATGTGTTCACATTTCCTATTCAACCTAACAAACAAATAAAAATAAAAATGTAATTCTTTTCTACGTTTTATTTGCATATAAAAAGGAAAATAAAAATGTACTTCTTTTAATCATATTTCTATAATAATATTTTTACTTACAACTAAATTGTAAATAAAAATGTCCTTTTTATAATCATATTTTTATTTACAACTAAATTGTAAATAAAAATGTCCTTTTTATAACCATGTTTCTAATCTACACCTAGCATGATAATAAAATATTCACTTTTCCCATTCATGTTCATGAATAAAATTTTAACTAACATTTTTAGATTTGAAATTAAAATATAATTTCAGATCTGAATTCTAACGCCAACTAAAAATTAACAAACATGAGATTTCATCGTAGATCAAACAATTCAGAATATTCCACAAACAAAAATGAATAAATTCTAATTTACTAACATCTCAGATCTAGAATAGTTAACTTACATATAGCGATTCACATAGGAATATAATTAAATTGATTAAAATCAGGAATCTCACAGTCGATTTGCAGATTTGGCCAAAATTCAGCTAGCTCAGAATTGGATCTAGTCTGGACAGCAACGTAGATCTTGTCTCTACGATCACACAGGATCTAAAATCGTTCGTTTTCGATGTCATATGAGTTAGACACGTCTTAGACAAGATTAATAATAGTTTTTAAAATTAAATTAATAAAATATTTAAAAGGATTAACCTTTCTTCCTCTTCTAAAACTCGGCCGCTGTTTTCAACTATTAGCTCGAACCTAGGGTTCAGGTTTTCGGTCACTATAGGGTACGGGGCTACGATTGGTTGGTGGCACGTTGGAGTGATCGGAGGTGCGCGCCTGCACATGGTGGAGGCGGCCGAATCAGTGGCGACTTGTGGGGAGAGTACGGCGGTCGAAGTGGGTCAGGTTCATGGGTCTGGATCTCCTCGAATACTTCACGGTTTGGGGTGATGGCCGTATGGATGGAAAGGTTGTGAAAATCTCTTTGAAATCCTGAACTGAAGTGGTGGGTTTTACTGAGTAGTTTGAGAGAATTTGAGGGAGGAAGGATCGACAAGTTTAGGCCATGGATTTAAGGGCGGCAGTTGTAAACGGTAGTGAAAAGTAACCTAGGGTTTTGATTTTCTGATTTTTATAATATTGAAATATCAATATTACAATTAAACCCAATATTTTTTACATAACTCCGATTCAGCCCCAACGACAGACCTTCCTAGCTAATAACCCCTATTCCGGATCCAATGGGCCATGCCTCGTTGGCCCAAACGAATGTCTGTAGCCTGTTTTATTTAATTTAATATTTAAACCTTTATAAAATTAATTCAAAATTACATTTAAATTCACCGAGGCCACATACGAACTCAGAAAAATACAGAAAAAATATTTTTTGCTTCGTTATGGCATACGGTCCTAACAGAATTATTTTCGGCGAATTCTGAGACTGTCTGAAAAATGCCTATTTTTCAGTCAATTAAATTTGACTAAAATTAACAGAACACATTTTCCTTTGCCACGCTCACATATTAATTAGAAAAATTCTGGAAAATTAAACTTAACAATAATTCGACATTCTGGTTCCAACAAAATTGGCTTCGTCGAAATCGGAGGTCGTTTGAAAAATGGACTTTTATACGGGCTATTAATTATACTATAGCGACTATTCTGAATATTCTACTGACCATATCTTTTGATTTCTGCTATGAAATTTCGATTTTTCAGATTCGTTGGAAAGATATTTACAAACAGATTTAGATATTTTTGGATTCACTGAAATCCGTTAAATTTTGAATCCGGTATATTCAATCAAAGTTCAACTTTGACTTTTCAAAATGCCATGCTAATTCCAATTCTTTTTGGAATTAAAACAAATATATTCGTTCTACCCTCGATTAAAATAAATTTTTAATCATCATTATCATATAAAATAAATTATTTTAACTATTCCAAATTCACTGAAATAGTCAAAATAAAAATTTTAAATTGGTTCTGATTTTTCCGGGTTGTCACACCTTTATTCTTATCTTCTCTCTAATCTAAATTCATATAAATTTTAGTATGAATTCTGGAATTTAGTTATATATATATATAAGTATCTAGAAGATGATTCTTACATATATCTTAGGAGGATTAGAGCACGTTTATCATGAAGATTAAGCATAGATCTGAATCTACAATAAGAATCCTATTTGTTCCTCCTTAGATCTGTGAGTGGAATATTGTGTTCTTAGGCATATTCTATTTTTTAATAGATTAACATGTTGATAGTTATGCCTAGGCGTATTTGGAAATCGATAACATCAATACAAAAATCCCCAAATCCTCTATCTCATATTTGCGTGAGAAATGTCATGATATTTAGGTTTATGGATTTGGATCTTAATATTATATTAAGAATGAAAGGGTTGCTATTACTGTTTCTACTTTGTGTGATTTAACTTTATGTAAACATTTGATTGTAAACTAAAAGGATTTAAATTTGGTTTGTTCCAAGATTTGATTAGGTTTGGATTCTACTTTGAATCCAAACGTATTCATACTTGAAATATATCGAATATAAATGTTTTTACGTGCAAAACACCAAAAATGGGTGAACTAGATAAAGGGGAACTTATAAAATACATGTATATATTATATTTGTATGTTATACTCTATTTTTTTGATCTATTATTGAAATCATCCCAATAAGCCTAGGATGCAAGTTCAAGTTTGTATGTATGATTGTGTTCTTCCATTCACTGCTATGTGTTATTATGCTTGTAGTGGTCAAGATATGGAAAAATTAACTTGTGTACCTTATTTTAGACAAACTGACAATTTTATCCTATTAGAACGTTCACCCGTTCACACGAACCTATTAGGCAGTATAATTATTATATTAATGTAGTGTAATCAATGCAATTAACATAATATTAAAGTAATAAATGCGGTTACGATAGAATTTGAATTTGAAATGTCACCATATATATAATTGTTTGCTTGTATGTGTGTATAGAATGACTTTACATATATTAATAGTGACACACATAAACAAGGTTAGTTGCCATTTGTGGTGGAAGTCTGCCTGGAACCGATCGGCAAATCCAGCAACTACAAGTAGGTCCAACTAATGTGAGAGGTCTGGGTGTCATGGGCGATTCAAACTGATACACTATGACAAGAGGTTTAAGCTACTTGTAGTAGAAGCCCGCCCGGAACCTCCCGACTTATCCAACATCTGCAGGTATACGATTCAATGTGAGAGGTCTAGTGTTTTTTTTTATATATATATAACTATAACTATATATATAAGTCTATTGTGTGTTAATAGGCAAGTTTACTACACCTTGAGAAGGTCTTAAGTGTTTGACTCTATTCTTGTCTAATTTGGGTCTTAAGTGGTTAAGACTAGGATCCCTTCGAAGGTTTATTTCTTGGAGAGGAACCAAAGTCTTGGGACTCACCCTTATTAGTTTTGAATTAAGTCTTTGGGTCCTCCTTCCCTAAAGTGGTTAAGCATAAGCGGTAATGGAGTAGGGTAGTTCACGGGGGGATGTCCACTTCCTCTAGAAGCTTATAGGGGCTCAACTAGGGACAAATTGATATATAAAAAGATATGTAGCCATTGCATGCTCACCAATTGTCTAAGGGAAGTCTTAAGCGACATTGGTTTTCTACCGTAATATCAGTTAAGTAGTAAAGTTCACTATATACTTCTCATATTACAATTGAGAGTATAGGCATAAGAACTTTAACGTACTAGGATGGGGTCTTAAGGAGCTAGGGTCCGCCTCAGGGATATAAGAGATCATAAGAATCTGCCTTTAATAGGTCCATAAGTGACTGAGAATGTCCACCTCGTTGGGTCTTTACCCTAAAAACACTAATGAGTGATTGACTTGGATATTCGCCTTATTGGTTAGATACTTGGTGTTTGTGTGAATGTTGTGTGCTGCGTAGACATACCTTGACATATGTAACCTGTTAAAAAACTAGGGTATGGTCTTTAGGTTAACACCATATTTCAATCACACAGAACTTTATGTTCTGACCCCTCTCCTTAACATATCCAGCGTGTTAGTAGATGGGTAAAAGGCATGGACGAAATCATGATGGGAGCTGAAGACGAAGACGAACTCATTAGGCTGTTATTAGTAGTTATTGCTTTACTTCTTATGGGAACATTTGAGAATGAATTTATTAATGCACCCATAGAATAATTGTAATCTTGACAATTGTGTTGGAATTCTGTGATTTTTAAATAAAGTGGTACATCTTATTTCTGTATTATATTTTCTCTTTCAGCTGTGTGAAATTTCCATTCGAAGTATATACGGAACCAACATTTCTTTCGACGCCCTTCAGTGCTTCGTAGAGTTCCTCCCCACTAACACAAAACCGAAGGATCCTTTCCTAAATCCTTCCATACTGCATGAAGCAAAGGATTCTCCTTCATTCAACATTATGTTATTTGCAGGTGAATGTCAATTTCCCACCCTTGGGACCCTTCCGTTATTCCCTACACAAATGCAAAGATTTTACAATGGCAACAACCAGTACATATCATTTCAAAGATGAGATAAATGCATACATCACATTAGACCCGACATCTGTGTCAGCCCCAATTCACTTCGCCTCCAGTAATTATATCGAAGCCCATTCCAAGTTATTCTGAAAGGGGTAGCCCTTTCGACTTCGCTTGCTCCTCTACAAACAATGTATGTTCCCCCGCGATGACGGTAAGCAATAGAGGCAAGGCCTCTATTCTATTAAGAAAATATATAGATATTATTATTTAGAAATAAGCTCCTCCATGTCATTACTGATGCCGATAGCTATGGAGGCAAAGCTTCAAAGCATTTGATTTTAATAAAAGTTTCTTAACGACTCTAGTAGTGCCTAAGGAAAAATTTTATGAAAACAATTTTATAAAGAAATGTTTGCGGAGGCAATGATTCTAAGGATATCTAAGCCTTCGGAAGCATAAGCTTCGGTTAAAAAACCCCCACATGTGCCAACGAAAGACCTGGAGGCATTCAACCCTCGTTCCTTTTGGTAGAACCGCCTAGAATTTTTCATAAGTTCATATATATAAGTATAGATAAATAAGTCTTTTAT
The DNA here is from genome assembly GCA_030737875.1 of Allium sativum. Taxonomy (NCBI): domain Eukaryota; kingdom Viridiplantae; phylum Streptophyta; class Magnoliopsida; order Asparagales; family Amaryllidaceae; genus Allium; species Allium sativum. The sequence continues at coordinate 160,115,606 of CM060922.1, read as the reverse complement.
AGAGAAAACACCCATTTGGCATAGCCGAAAGAGTTAAGGCAACAGCCTTTAGCAGAATGGCTATTTTTAAAACCAAAATACATATATGTATCAGTACTAAATTCACACCCCAAAAATGAGAAGCAGAAGCCTGTATACTTCAACCATTATATATGATACTTTAACTATTCAGTGCATCCGAGAATGAGTTCTGTCCGTTGTCAAAAGGACTTCCGCTTTTCGAAATGAAACTAATAATAATTTTATACAAAATTAAGTTATTTCTATCTAAAATAATTCTTTTCACTAACTCCACAATATTTGTTGAAAATCTATTGGTTTACAAAAAGTATTCTGAATAAAGTTATACAATTTCCCAAGTACTTTGCATTCTACAAAATACAAAATACATAGGTTTAACAACTTATACGTTAATACTAGAATTAACGCGCAATCTTTCCTAAAGCATGTGCCCTTAGGGAATTCAAAACAAATTCTTACAAGCAAAACAATTCATGAAATTTGGAACCCGTCTCTGAAAATGTTCAATACACATCATACAATGACAATTTCACAGGATTTGGAGATACCTATGGGTTTTGTCATACTTAATCATTTTCACTTATATTAACTTTTAACATGCAAACAAATTATTCACATATGAATCTTACATTTGAACTAACATATTTCACAATCTTAAACCAATCTTATACCATATAACTAAACATAAGTGATTCACAACATCATATAAACATCAAGATCAACACAACACCAAACTTAACATGCAACACAACTTCCAGTTACCACATAATAACCAAAGCCATAGGGTAAGTATATTATTCACCTTTATGACGACCGCCCATAACCCAGCACTTAGCAAGAGAAATAATGCGCTGAAATACGTGCCAGGCAACTATGGACGATCATTAGGGTAGAATAACACACACAAAATTTGTCCTATAACTCACAGTGCATCAATAAAATATAACAGAACATATAAAACATGAATTAATAGTGAAGCACAAATGAACAGAATCTAAACTTTTCATAACACTATGAAAATATCCATACAACAACTGGATAACATTAGAATCTGTGCAAAGAGCCTCACTACAGGTTCACTCAGAGTAACATACATCAGCGAAACAACATATATGTATATAAGAAAATAACACGTCAGCCTCCAGCTCATTGTCGCTTAGCAGTGTCGTCCTCATCATGATCTACCACTTGTCACCGAGTCTGCCCATCCACAACATGGATGAACAACCCAAGGTAATAAGAGGAAACATAAAACCTTGAGTCAGACAATTGTCTTAATGAGCGATAAAACAACTATTAAAATCAACAATAAAGGATATAGATAATAAGCAGTTCAATCATCTGATCTGCCCAACAGATCGATAAAGGAGAGTTTCCAAACCCACTTCTCTTCCATAACTTATGGTGATAGCCTTCCCAGAAAATTATAGAAGAACAAACAGTTTATCCATAGCAACCAATTATCAAGCGTAGACCATTCTAATCGAGTTCAATACCTCCCAAGCACAAACCCCGAAGGCCTAAACCAACATCAGATAAGCACCCAAGAAATATCTCCCTTGACATCGAATAATCTAGGCATGAGCATTTGGTTGGTTTGGTTTATCCAATGATGAAAATTGTCAAACCAAACTAAAACCAATAAAATGAAAACCAAATCAAACCAACCAAATTAAGTTTGGTTGGTTCGGTTGGTCATACGATTTAACCGAAATAAAAATATTTTACACCTTATGTTTGTAATATTAACTATAATTTGAAATAAATCATAAATATATGATTAGAGTATTATTATCTATGATTCATATGCTTTCCAAAAGTAATTTTGACACATGCATAATGATTAAATTTTATTTGGATAGCTAATCTAACCTAAAATATTTATTACAATGTCGATAATTTTGAAAAAATAGTAAAAATTTGGTTCATTTGGTTAAACCGACAACCAGACTATATATTTTTCCGAACCGATTGCAAACCAATCTAATATCAAAATCAAACCAAACCAATCAAAATAAATTGGTTGAGTCTATTTGGTTTAACCAAATAATGCTCACCCCTAGAATAATCCATATAGGATTATACAAGCAAACAATAACATCCATGACTCTGGCTATCACTGTCTTCCTTGCCTTGATTCCATCATTAATCGTATGACTGATCCGTCTCTGCTGATTCCACCCAAACTACTCAGCCAAATCCTTAATGTGACCACTCTACTAAATTGGAAACAACACTTTTGATTCAATGAAGTCGACTCGAGCTCCTAATTTGATCACATCCAAAAGTTATACCCTAAACAAAAACAACAGGGCACAGTGGTCACAAAAAAAGGTTAAAATCATGGACATGTCTCACACCCCATGAAAAATATATAAAAAGATGAGAATGATTCGACCCTTAGGGAATTAAATAAAAATATTTTACATCCTCCGATACGTAAAATGCGGGTCGTTACATTCTCCGCCTTTAGGAATTTCGCCCACGAAATCCCAAGCAACCCAAAATCATTTTGCATGTCTATTATCCACAAGCAGCCAATCTATCATCCAACCTAGCATCCAATGAGTCATGCATCCATAGCCTTAACCTAGCATGCAGAATTCTATAATAGCACAAGTTACAATTGTGTAAGAGTGATGCGATATAAATGGGTCATATCAACGAAGAGTTCTGGATAGGTCGTCTTCATACTTTCTTCTATTTCCCACGTACAATCGTCATCATACTCACTCCAATATACCTTGACTAACTTAACCACCTTCCTCCTATGCCGTTTCATGTCATTTCCCATAACGTGAAGCAGCTTACGGGGTTTCGAAACGAAGGACTCGACTTCTAAATCTTCATACTGATCCGGAGATACCACCTCATTCAGATCGTGCATACACTTCCGTAGGAAAGACACATGAAAAACATTGTGCACACTCGACATCTTCTCAAGTAAATCCAATCAGTACGCGAGCTTTCCAATCCGCTCGATTATCGGAAATGGTCCAATGAATCTTTGGGCCAATTTTCCTTTATTTCTGAATCGAACAACATTCTTCAAAGGTGAAATCTTAACGAAAACCATACCGTCAACTTTGAATTCCAAATCCTTTCGATGCTTATCGGCGTAACATTTCTAACGATCTTGGGCTACCTTCATTCATTTCCGAATGATCTCAATATAGTCCGAAGTTTCTCTTATCATCTCAAGCCCATGTATCAGTTTATCTCCAGTTTCCAACCAACATGTCGGAGAATTACACGGTCTACCATACAACGCCTCGTATGGTGTCATCCCGATGCTCGATTGGTAACTGTTGTTATACAAAAATTCAACCAAATGTAGATGGTCTTCCCATGATCTCTCGAAATCCAACACACAAGCTCTAAAGAGATCTTCAAATACTCGATTAAATAGCTCATTTTGACCATCGATCTAGCGATGGTAAGCCGTACTCAAACATAGCTCAGTTCCTAAAGTTTCTTGCAAACTCTTCCAAAATCCACTTATGAAAATTGGATCTTGATCACTCACTATACTCTTCGGTATACCATGGAATTGAACTATCCATTTAATGTATCACTTAGCCAACTTCAATATTGTCCTAACCTATCTGACATGAATAAACCTTGCGCTTTTGGTCAAGCGATCCACTATGATCCAAATTCCTTCATTTCCTTCCCTGATCCTAGGTAGTCCATCGATACATGCTCCCATTTCCACATAAGAACTTTTAATGGCTAAAGCAATCCACTCGACTGCTTCAGTTCAACTTTCACCAACTGACAGTTCATACATTTGGAAATGAAATTTCGAATATCTACCTTCCTATATTCCCAATAATAAACTTTGCTTCATATCTTGGTATATCTTATTTCCACCGGGATGAATCATCAATTTATAATGATGACATTCTCTCAGAACCTCATCTCTCAATCCATCAATATCAAGAACAACCAGTAGTCCTTTCTTATGAAGCCAACCATCTTGATCGACCTTGAATTCTTTATCCTCTTCTGGTTCTGCTCTCACTTCTAGCTTCTGGATAATCTAGACAAGCTTTTCATCACACTTTTGTAACACCCTGAATTTTGTAACAATAAAATAAGTAAATAATGCATATGTGTATATATATATATATATGCATAGACATAAACATTTAAAATAATAATAATAATGATAATATATAATTGCATGTAATAAATACATACACTGAAAAAGAAGAAAAGATCAATACAAATAAAAATGCAATGCATGCATTAAAAGAAAGAAGGGATTGGTTGCATGCGGTGTAAATATGTTGCATGTACTGATTATGCATTAATAATAAAAGAGAAATAAAAGAAAAAGATTCATGCAATGGTTTAAAGGAAATATTGTAACAAACATAAAAAAGAGAAATAAGAAGAGAACAATAACTACCAGTGTTCTAAGCCTTGTTAACAATAGCCTTAGTATTCCAGTTGCTTAGAGCATGTTGCTTGCATACAAGAGGTATAAAGTTCGATCCTCACCGGCGTCATATTTTTGTATTAAGGGAACGACTAAAATTAACACATGTTCTAAAGAGAAAATATGTATAAACACACATATAATGAAAAATATACATATAAGAAAATAAGGAAAATATATGTATATATATGGGAATATATATGGATAGAAATTTATATATATATATATATATATGTATACAAGAGATAGAGTTCAAGATAATGCTGCAATCAAAGAAATATGGTAAGAATCAAATAATGTTGCAACACCGTTTGAATTATGAAAACGAAACAAAAGTTGTGCGTATATATATATATATATATATATGCGTAAAATGATCATTACAAGATTTGTATACGTATAAGAAGATTACATGTCAATATAACAGTTAAATAAATTCCATAAATTCAAACATTCGAAATTCAAATTTCTGCGCCAAAACAGCTCATGGGACCCACTATGGAGTCGTCACCCCTGTTAAGGGGTCGGCACCCCTGTAGGGGGGTTGACACTGGGGTCGACACCTCCCATATCCAGCCGGATTCATCGATGAAACTGGACTGTTTTCTTAACCAAGTTTGAATGCTGACTCAGACGCCGCGTGTATGATAAGATCCTAAACACCTATAAATGGGCTAGTAGAGCCTAGCCTAAATCTCATATTCTCTGAGACGACATCAATACTCTGCCATTCTTCTTCCTCCTCAAATCTCTTTAGAAAAATAGAATAATTAGTTTAGGAAAATTCTGAATCAAGATCTGGAGGAAAAAATGAGTATTAATAAGAAGGTGTTCAGAATCATATTGAGAGAAAGGTAATTTCTTAGATCTGGATTATTTCAATTTTCTCCTCTTTCTTCCCTTTATCTTTTTCTAAGAATTGTGGATCCATGGTTGCTAGGTTCTAAATGCAGTTAAAAGAACAATGAAATACTAGATCTGGACCAGATTCAGGATTTGGAAAGTAAATTAGGTGTGTGGATTTAAGTTATATCATTTATGATAATGATATATTATCGTTTGACATTCCCCGTTTATATGCAATGTAAATCTGCTAGAATGATTAAAGTGATGAAATGCTAATATGACATGTTGAAGTATTAATATGTTAAAATATTAATATGTTGGAAAATTCATATGTTAAAATGCTTAATGTGCTGAAATGTTCATCTATTTAAATGTAAACTTGTTAAAAATACGTGTAGCGATTACTATTGCTATAATTACATGTTAGCTTGTGACAATTATGTACTTGAACCCTTACTTGTAGAAATGGAAATAATTACATGTTAAATTAGAATAATAAAATGATTTGATGATCACATGTTACTTTGAGATGAAAATAATTATATGTTAGGAAGAACATATGGCATAAAATGGGCTTAATATGATGACATGTAAAATAGGTTGCAGTAAATTTTTTGAAAGAATAATATTCCTAAATTTACAGTAAATAGAAACTGTAACGCACCTAGACACGAGGTTAAATTCAACTTGTGGTAGAAGTCTGCATGGAACCATCCGGCAAATCCAGCGTTCACAAGTTGTTAATTTAATATGAAAGGTCTAGTGCGTAAATAAACATGTAATGGTGCTAAGACACGAGGTTAAGTTAACTTATGGAAGAAGTCTGCCCGGAACCGCTCGGCAAATCCAGCATGCACAAGTGGTGGGCTTAATGTGAGAGGTCTAGTACGTAAACATATATATAAATATATGTATATATAAGGATAGAAATAAATGACATTAATTGTGATTGATGGAACTCAATGGAAACAAATAAGGAAATGAATGAAAGATAATTACAACAATAAAGGAAGTGGAATGAACAGGGAATGATAATAACCTATTGTAAATAAGTTACACTAATGAGAATGTCACATAATAGGTAGGCTTGTCCCAGGGACAAGTGGAAATTATAACTTAGGTTATAATAAAAGATAAAGAAAATGGAATAACTTGTGTAATGAGATAAGTTGTACTTAATTGTAAATTAAGTTATTTGTAAGAACGAGAATCCGAAATCTACGGATGAGGACAACATAAATTATATTTATGGAAAGGAAACTTATCAGTAAACCTTAGTTGAGAGAACTAAGTTAATAAGTAAACAACGATAAGTTGTAATGACATTATAAGATGGAATTATGATTAAGTAAGAAAGAATAAGGCAAACATATGAATTAAAATAAATTATATTTAATCATAAATAATAAGTGACATGTTAAACAATAAACATGTGAATTGAGATATACCTAATTACGTATTAAGTTGAACACGTTATTGTAAGTATGAAATCAAATAAGAATATAAAGGGTTGTGGATTACAGACCTTGGATCACAATCTAAAGAATAACATGTTGTGGGATTATTAATAAACTTAAAAGGGGTAAGTTATATGATTGAAATTAATAAGCAAGAGGAACTTGGTAACTTGAATAAGAAGTCAATGTGGATGGGAATAACCAAGTTAGATGAAAACCCGCTGAGGTAGAGCAAGCGCTTAATTGAATGTTTAGACATAGGGTCTATTAACACATTAAATTGAGGAGTTTGGACCAGTCCGTACGCTTGAGGGTGAATAACCCAACGGGGGTAGATCATCATGGTGTCATGAGGCACGAGGGGAGCGCAAGTTCATCTGATTATTATGTCGGCTCCGAAGGACTGGAAGGGGAAGCACGCGACATCCTGGGACGTGGAAGCTTCCCTTGGTAGTCCTCTATGGTGGTGCAGTGTTCAGGCTTTGCTCACAAAGGTTGGGTCTGCGTGTAACTACCCGGTGAGTAGCCTTGACTGCAAAAGTAGCTTTGCAGTTAGAAAGCTGTGATGAGGTGACACTAGGGTAATTCGGAGATCTCCTCAACAGGGAGGCAGGGGTCACGACAAACAAGGATAGTAGACCGTTGGGTGTCGTCGTCGGCAGCCAGTGGGATGCGAAAAGACTAGAGCTAAACCCAAGATGCCATCTACCTTTCACCACCGAGGCACGGTGGTTGAGGGGAGATGCCAACTGGATGTTTAGATTGTTTGTTAGGGGCAAGTCGCTTAGCTCTTGTAGTCTTTACTAGTTGAGGGAGGGACCAAGGTGGGGCCATAGCCACCATGAAAAACAGACCTAAAGGATATATGTATTTTGAGGCTCTTAAAGGCGGGCTGTACAGATATGGAAAAGCTCCCGACCGAGTTTTGTGTTTCTTGTACAGCCCTGCCACGGAACTCGGTGCACATTAGAGGTTATGTGCGGTTAAGGCATCAAATACGATTGACGATACATATGTGTGAAATTCTAGATACATGCATGTCTGCTCTGGGATGTGTATCGTAAACTTGAGGTCATTACTCTATGATGGAATCTAATTCGATCGAAGGTGGTAGTCCGTACGTTTACGTAGCATAGTAATGACAGATATATGCGGAACGTAACATTGTTATGCAGAGATTCGTACGTCACTCCGGCATAGGATGAGGGACTACATACATTTCTGTGGCATGATGGTGGAGACTGTGCGAATGGGGTACCATGGGGTGTACCTCAATACTGGAGCGTAGCTACATATATACCATATTAGGTTAATCCACTGGGAAGTAGATGGGTACGACGTGTGTGTAAGCCTTGAGTGCTGATAACCCAAGTAACCAAATAAACAAGAAAATGTAACTGAACGGTATATGTAAGATTATCCAAAATGTATAGTTTAAATCCATTCACCAGAATTTGTGTTCTGACCCCCTCCTCGTAACATACTCGCAGGTTAGATTTGTAGCATAGATATGATAGCTTTGGATACTGGTTAGGCAGTATTATTACTACGGTAAGGCTATATTTTGATTACATTATATTTTATCCATTCCGCTGTGAGATGTTTTCTAAGCTCTGATATATTTTATATCTCTGTCTTTTCTGCAGGATACCAAAGCAAACCAACACGAATTTCGATAGATTAGAATAAAAAAAAACGCTCTATCGGAATTCGGGGTGGTACATTTGGTATCAGATCTTAGATTTAGGATTTCTGTATAGATAGCGAGCGAACGTATTTGTATTTTTTTTAAATATATATATATATATATATAGATCCATAGAGGAACCCACTAAATAGAAAGAGTATAATATGGTAAGAAATAGAATGTCCGTTTTGTACACTAAAGGAATGAATATGGAAATCTATGACCCTTAGGTAATTTGGATGGAAAGTGTACAATGTACTTTGTATGGAAGGAAAGTGAATCCCATATGATTAGTATTTTGGGTTAGTGGGTTTAGCAGTAAAACCTTATAAATTGGAAAAGGTTAAAAAGAGAAAAAATGGATTAGGAATATATATAGTTGAGATAATTGTCCTTGTGGGAGTGTCTAGGAAAGCCTAGAAAATTAGAAACCTGCTTTGAGTCTAACCACATTTCTAACTTTTAAGAACTTAATTGTAAAAGTTTTGGGAAAATGGTTTATGGTGTTTTCAAGTTTTGATCTTAAAAGTTATAGTTGTAAAATATGTAAAGTACATATTGAATTTTGATGTAAAATGGGGTATATTTTGGAAACATTGATTTCTTATGAAAATCTTGTCTAAAGTAAAATTCTCTCAGTAAAAGGTGCATATTATAGAGCATGTATAGCTCGCTAGTTTTCTTGTTGTATTGCATAAAAGAATTTTTTAATAAAGATAGTTTTGAAGTCTCTATTCTTTTGATAATCATTTTAGATAAATTGTTTTAACAAGAGAATTTTGTTGGGTGGACAAATTAAGTTATAGAAATTAAGAATAGAGTAAATGTTTGCACCTTGTAGTAAGAGACTGAACTGACCTTATAGGCAAGAACAAGTTATAAACCCGATTGAGAAATTGTTGTCCCTATCTACTCTAGTTTTTGTGATTTGAAAAAAAATGATTTACATTTTTTTAAACAAAATGACATGTTTTATGGTTTGCCAAAAAGTAACTTTTGGTGAGGAAAAATAAAATCTTGATTTTTTTTGGCTTTTGGAAGAAATGTGAAATGAAAAGGCCAAACCGTGTTTTAAAAGTATGGAGTAGGTAAAGATTAGTGCATAGGGAAGACAAGAAAAGTTTTGAGGCTATGAAGTATGTAGCGAGAATTATCTTGGAATAATGGTAAGTTCCCGTAGAATGCGTAAGCATTGAAAAGACTGGGGTGTTTCTTGAAATAATTGTTGGTATACAGCTAGACTAGTGGTGACTACTAGATAGTAAAGGGCAAGCAAGTATTTAGATCTTGTTGCTAATTTTCATTTTAGGCGTACAATCCGTTATTGCATTTCCGTTGGGATCATTCTGTTATTTTGTTCCTGTTGGGTAGCTAGGGGAACACCTAAACTTGTCAACGATCCCATGGTTCAAGCTTACTATTTGAGGGGGACATAGTCCCGAGATTCTTGGCCCTTAGTAGTAGCTGTGTAGAGTGTCTGTTTTCCTGTTTTAGTTGAAGAACTAGAAAAGCTTATTTGAAAACTAAACTTAGATCAGAGGATTAAGTTAAATAAGCTAAGTAAAGAGTAATGGCACAACTAAAAATGAAAACAAAAAAAATCAGTAAAGAAACAAACATGATAGTTAAAAAAGGGAAATTATGAGAAAAGATGAATAAGAGTAAAAATTTCCAAGACAAGATGAAAAAGAAAATCAGTAACAAAGAAAATTTTCTTATATGGACTGTGCTTGGTTAGGAAAATAGGGAATCTTTATAAAATAGTTGCATAAAATCAAAGTACAAATAGAAAAGGCACATAAAATAAAAACGGAAGATGTTAAGTTTTCCGTTTTCCACCTTTTTATAACATAAGAAATCGAATTTAGAAAAATAGATTTTTCTGAAATTCAAAAATAAAGTTGCTTGGTAGGGTTTTGGATGCAAAAATTGGATGAACTACGCTCTTGCTCAATAAGAGTGTGGGAAAATTTGGATGAAAAAGTATTTTTGATTTTCAAAATATTGCATTCATGTAGAAATCCCAGTATATTTAGGATGTGAGCATCATATTTTAAAAGGATTTTTGAAAAACTTGCATACACATAAGAGGTACCGCTTAGGCATACATGAATTATTATGTTGTATTTCGCTTTGCACAAGTGCACAATGTTGGAAAAAATTGGATGCACACATAATTGATGTATATTATGCGAGGAGTTAACTGATTTTTACCCTTATCAAATTTCGGGGACAAAATTTTTTAAGGGTGGGAGAATGTAACACCCTGCATTTTGTGATAATTAAATAACAATGCATATGCGTGTATATATGCATAGACATAAACATTTAAAAGAATAATAATAATGATAATATATAATTGCATGTAATAAATACATGCATTAAAAAACAAGAAAAGTTAATGCAAATAAAAATGCAATGCATGCATTAAAAGAAAGAAAGGATTGGTTGCATGCGGTGTAAATATGTTGCATGCACTGATTATGCATTAATAATAAAAGAGAAATAAAAGAAAAAGATTCATGCAATGGTTTAAAGGAAATATTGTAACAAACATGAAAAAGAGAAGTAAGAAGAAAACAATAACTACCATTGTTCCAAGCCTTGTTAACAATAGCCTTAGTAGTCCAGTTGGTTAGAGCATGTGGCTTGCATACAAGAGGTATAGAGTTTGATCCCCACCAGCATCATATTTTTGTTTTAAGGGAACAACTAAAATTAACACATGTTCAAAAGAGAAAATATGTATAAACGCACATATAAGGAAAAAATATTCATATAAGGAAGTAAGAAAAAAATTACGTGTATATATATATGAGAATATATATGTATATATGTACAAAAAAATATATATATACACACACACAACAGATAGAGTTCAAGATAAGTCTGCAATCAAAGAAATATGGTAAAAATCAAATAACAGTGCAACACTGTTTGAATTTTGAAAACGAAACAAAAGTTGTGCGTACATATATGCGTAAATTGGTCGTTAGAAGATTTGTATATTTATAAGAAGATTGCATGTGAATATAGCAGTTAAATAAATTCCACAAATTCAAACATTTGAAATTCAAACTTCTGCACCAAAACAGCTCGTGGGACCCACTATGGGGTCGACCCAGGGGTCCACACCCATGTAGGGGGGTCGACACCCCCCCCAGATCCAGCCAGATTCATTGATGAATCTGGACTATTTTCTAAACCAAGTTCGAAAGCCTAAATCTCATATTCTCTGAGACGACGTCTATACTCTGTCATTCTTCTTCCTCCTCAAATCTCTTCAAAAAATTAGAATAATTAGTTTAAGAAAATTCTGAATCAAGATCTGGAGGAGAAAAAATGAATATTAATAAGATGGTGTTCAGAATCGTATTCGAAGAAAGGTAATTTCTTAGATCTGGTCTATTTCAATTTTCTCCTCTTTCTTCCCTTTTTCTTTTACTAAGAATTATGAATCCATGGTTGCTAGGTTCTAAATTCAGTTAGGAGGACTATGGAATACTAGATCTGGACTAGATTCAGGATTTAGAAAGCAAATTAGGTGAGTGGATTTAAGTTATATCATTTTTGATAATGGTATTTTATCGTTTGACATTCCCCTTATAAGCAATATAAATCTGCTAGAATTATTAAAGTGATGAAATGGTAATATGACATGTTGAAGTATTAATATGTTAAAATATTTATATGTTAGCTAATTCATATGTTGAAATGCTTAATGTGCTGAAATGTTCAGCTATTGAAATGTAGACTTGTTAAAAATACGTGTAGCGATTACTGTTGTTATAGTTACATGTTAGCTTGTGACAATTATGTACTTGAACCCTTAACTGTAGAAATGAGAATAATTACATGTTAAATTAGAATAATTACATAATTTGACGATCATATGTTACTTTGAGATGAAAATAATTATATGTTAGGAAGAACATATGACATAAAATGGGCTTAATATGATGACATCTAAAATAGGTTGCAGTAAAAATGTGGAAAGAATAATATGCCTAAATTTACAGTAAACAAAACTGTAACGCACCTAGACACGAGGTTAAATTCAACTTGTGATAGAAGTCTGCCCCGAACCGCCCGGAAAATCCAGCGTCTGCAAGTTGTTAATTTAATGTGAGAGGTCTAGTGCGTAAATAAGCATGTAACGATGCTAAGACATGAGGTTAAGTCAACCTGTGAAAGAAGTTTGTCCGGAACCGCCCAACAAATCCAGCATCCACAAGTAGTAGGCTTAATGTGAGAGGTCTAATACGTAAACATATATATAAATATATGCATATAAAAGGATAGAAATAAATGGCACTAATTGTGAATGATGGAAATGAATGAAAGATAATTACAACAGTAAAGAAAGTGGAATGAACAGGGAATGATAATAACCTATTATAAATAAGTTACATTAATGAGAATGTCACATAATAGGTAGGCTTGTCCTAGGGACAAGTGGAATTTATAACTTAGGTTATAATAAAAGATAAAGAAAATGGAATAACTTATGTAATGAGATAAGTTGTACTTAATTGAATTAAGTTATTTGTAAGAACGAGAATCTGAAATCTAAAGATGAGGACAACATAAGTTATATTTATGGAAAGGAAACTTATCAGTAAACCTTAGTTGAAAGAACTAAGTCAATAAGTAAACAACGATAAGTTGTAATGACATTATAAGATGGAATTATGATTAAATAAGAAAGAATGAGGCAAACTTATGAAATGAAATAAGTTACATTTACTCATAAATAATAAGTGACATGTTAAACATAAAACATGTGAATTGAGATATACTTAATTACATATTAAGTAGAACATGTTATTGTAACTATGAAATCAAACAAGTATATAAAGGGGTTGTGGATTACAAACCTTGGATCACAATCTAGAGAATAACATGTTGTGGGCTTATTAATAAACTTAAAAGGGGTAAGTTATATGACTAAAATTAATAAGCAAGAGAAACTTGGTAACTTGAATAAGAAGCCAATGTGGATGGAAATAACCAAGTTAGATGAAAACCCGATGAGGCAGAGCAAGCTCATAATTGAATGTTTAGACATAGGGTCTAATCACACATTAAACTGAGGCGCTTGGACCAGTCCGTACGTTTGAGGGTGAATAACCCAATGAGGTAGATCATTGTGGTGTCATGAGGCATGAGGGGAGAGCAAGTTCATCTGATTATTCTGTCGACTCCGAAGGACTGGAAGGGGAAGCACGCGGCTTCCTGGGACGTGGAAGGTGCTCCTGGTAGTCCTTTGTGGTGGTGTAGTGTTCGGGCTTTGCTCACAGAGGATAGGTCTGCGCGTAACTACCAGGTGAGTAGCCTTGACTGCAAAAGTAGATTTGCAGTCAGAAAGCCGTGACGAGGTGACACTAGGGTGATTCGACGATGCCTCAACAAGGAGGTAAGGGTCACGACCAACAAGGATAGTAGATCGTCGGGTGCCGTCATCGACAGCCAGTGGGATGCGAAAAGACTAGAGCTAAACCCAAGACGTCATCCACCTTTCACTATCGAGGCACGATGGTTGAGGGGAGAGGCCAACTGAATGTTTAGATTGTTTGTTAGAGGCAAGTCACTTAGCTCTTGTAATCTTTACTAGTTGAGGGAAGGGCCGAGGTGGGGTCATATCCACCATGAAAAACAAACCTGGAGGATATTTGTATTTGAGGCTCTCAAAGGCAGGCCTGTACAAATATGGAAAAGCTGCAAACCGAGTTTCGTGTTTCTTGTACAGCCCTGCCACGGAACTTGGTGCACATTAGAGGTTATGTGTGGTTAAGGCATCGAATACGATTGACGATTCGTGCATGGGAAAGTCTAGATACATGCATGCCTGCTCTGGGTGGTGTATCGTAGACTTGAGGGCATTACTCTGTGATATAATCTGATTTGATTGAAGGTGGAAGTTCGCACGCTAACGTAGCATAGTAATGACAAATATATGCGGAACGTAACTTTGTTATATAGAGATCTGTACGTCATTCCGGCGTAGGATGAGGGACTGCGTACGCTTCTGTGGCATTACGGTGGAGACCGTGCGAATGGGGTACCATGGGGTGTACCTCAATATTGGGGGGTAGCTACATATATACTGTATTAGGTTAATCCACTAGGAAATTGATCGGTACGACGTGTGTGTAAGCGTTGAGTTCTGATAACTCAAGTAACCTAATAAACAAGAAAATGTAACTGAACGGTATATATAGGATTATCCAAAATGTATAGTTTAAATCCAGTCGCCAAAACTTGTGTTCTGATCCCCTCCTCATAACATATTCGCAAGTTAGATTTGTGGCAGAGATATAATAGCTTTGGATACTAGTTAGGAAGTATTATTACTACGGTAAGGCTATATTTTGATTACATTATATTTTATCCATTCCGCTGTGAGATGTTTTTCTGTGCTCTGGTATATTTTGCATCTCTCTTTTCTGCAGGATACCAGAGCAAACCAACAAGAGTTTCGATAGATTAGAATTTTGAAAAAAAACTCGGTCTATCGGAATTTGGGTTGTTACACTTTTGGCTTTCGCCAATCCTTTCGATGAGAGTTGGTCTTATCGATAAACTTGCCAACATTTCAGGTTCTTGCTCATACCTAGGCCTAAAATCAAACCCTGCTAAGTACTTGAGGTGCTTCCATTCTGATAACATTGCTCCCAAATTAGCATGTCTTTGACTTAACGCATATGCCACTGCATTACATTTACCAGGAGTGTAGGCAATACCAAAATCGTAGATTTCCAAAAAATCTAACCACCGTTGCTTCCGAAGATTCAAATCCTATTGGGAGAAAAGATACATCAGTGACTTGTGGTCCATAAACAGCTCAAATCGAACTCCAAACAAGTAATGTCTCCACATCTCTAGAACAAACACGATCTCTGCTAAATCCAAATCATGAATCGAATAATTCCTTTCATGCTGCTTCAGCTGTCAACTCGCATAGGCCACAACTCTATCTTTCTGCATCAGCATCGCTCCAAGTCCAGTTCACATGCATCAGTATACACCACATTTTCCTCATTCCCACTTGGAATAGTCAAAACAGGAGTACTTGTCGGTCTCTCTTTCAGCATTCCAAAATCTTGCTCACACTTCACATCCCATGTGAACAACTGATTCTTCTTCATCAATCTTGTTAATAGTGCAGCTATCTTACAAAAATCATCGATGAACCGATGATAATATCCTGCCAACCCATGAAAACTCCTAACATCCATCGCACTCTTAGGTCTGCCCCAATCCTGGATTGCTTCCACCTTAGTGGGATCCACTACTATTCCGTTTTCGGAAACAACATGGCCTAAGAACCTCACTTCATTCTTCCAAAAGTGACACTTCAAAAACTTAGCTCTCAGCTGATGCTTTCGCAAGATTTCCAAAACAACTCGTAAGTGCGTCTTATGCTCTTCCTCATTCCAGGAGTAAACCAGGATATCGTCCATGAACACAAGCACGAAAATCTCTGAATACACTATTCATAAGATCCACGAAATACGTTGGTGCATTGGTCAATCCAATTGGCATCACCAACCACTTTAAGAAACTAGACGATGTCCTAAAAGCGGTCTTCGACACACTATCATTTGCCACTCTCAACTGGTGAAATCCCGTCGCCAAATCCATTTGGAATATCACATTGGCTTTGTGAAGCTGATCAAACAATTCATCTATCCTCGGCAATGGATACTTGTTCTTCTTAGTCACCTTGTTCAGCACACGATAATCCACACACAACCTCAAAGATCCACCGGCCTTGGTTGCAAACATAGCTGGTGCACCCCATTCAGACATGTTTCTCGGAATGAATCCTTTTCCTAAAAGGTCACTTACTTGCATCTTTAACTCTCGTTGTTCTCTAGGTGACATCCGCCTAAGAGGCATAACGATGGGTTTGGCTCCATCAACCAAATCGATCCAAAACTCAATCACGCGATGCGGAGTTGACCCTTTGACCTCGTCAGAGACATTATCAAACTCACTAGCGATCGGCACAGATGAAAATGCTTCCCGTGGAACCACAAGCGAATATAAAAAGCTTACGAAGACCCCATCTTATGGCTTACATCAAATCACAACCGTTCGCCCTTCCACATTTCTGACTGTCACCTCGAGCTTTTTGCAATCCACTTTAGCCGCATACCTCTTGAGACAATCCATACCCAAAATGATCCTAAACCCAGCGAAGTGCAAAACAAAGCAATCACACACAAAAGAGCAACCATGACTCGATAACACTAGACCATGACAAAACATGCAAAGACTAGACAAACCCCCCTACTGGATTTGTCATAACTAATGGTCTATCACAAATCTTGGGTTCCAAACCCAACCGACACACGAGCTCATTGCAAATGAAAAAATGTGATGCTCCAGTATCAAGCAACACTCAAACTGAAACTTCACGTTAAAAAGCATACCTTGGACAACAACGCTCTTCCTTTTCTCCTTTACCGTAGGAGCTTTTGAAGAAGTTGGTCAACCTCCAAAGCATACGCCTTCACTATATGCTTACCCTTCAATGGTTCTAGACAATCCTTCTTGTTATGGCCAGGCTTACCATAGTTATAAAACTTCCTCTCAGCTTTCAGATTCTTACAATCCTCGGAATAATGGCCCTTCTGTTGGCAGTTGTAAAAAATCACCTCGCTTGTCTGCTTCTTCTGGCCATCCTTTCTTTTGTTTTTGCTTCCTCTTTTTATTATTACTACCCTGCTGTGGTTTCGTATCCTCTTTAGTTGCAACAATCTCTTCCTTGGGAAATAAACTTTCATGCCTCAAAGATTTCTCAACAATCTTCTCATAAAGGTTATCCAAATGATCAACCAACTGCTTCCCAAGATATGTATCCAAGCCCAAGACAAATTTCTCATTCTTCTGATAAGGAGTCTCAATATACGAACGGGCATACTTGGACAAAGCTTCAAACTAGGAAGCGTACTCCAACACTGGTCGACCATTCTGCTTTAGCTCAGCAAACTTCTTGAACAGAACTGACTTCTGGGCGGTAGAAATGAACTTCGTCTCAAACTTGATTCAGAACTGATCCCAAGTGATCTCATCCTCAGGAGTCTCTAAAGTGACAAAGTTCTACCAATTTGTAGCTCTTCCCCGTAGTTGTCTTAATGCAAGCTTCCTCTTAGTCGCATCCTGATCAATACCCAAATCTCCGAATATCCAAACATAAGTATCAAGCCACCCTTGAATCTCGACTGTTTGCTCTATCCCCTTGAACGACTTCCCTCCAAGAGCAGTGAAATCCTTTCATAGCTTAGCGAAATCAACCACCATAGGCATTTGCACCTGAACAACAACATCTACTACAGCTGCTTCTAGAGCGGGTACCCTCCTTTCGATCGCTGCCATCCTAGCCTCGAACATAGCTGGGTAGTCAGGTAAACCACTACCTCCTCCTCTAGAAACAGGCTCCTCCTTAGCAGTATGTCTCGAAGATCAACGACTCATTCTAAATCTGAAAATAGAATGATTAGTCCACAATGGAGTTCAAGCGCTACTATATGATACACTAATATATAGTATTCATCCATTAGGAAAGTACAAATACGTCTCTTATACGTCATTACACCCACGTACTTTGGGTAAAATCGATTAACCAAGGCTCTGATACCAAATGTGACGACCACCCATAAGTCCTGCACTTAATAAGAGAAATAATGCACTGAAAGACGTGCCAGACAGCTATGGATGATCATCAGGGTAGAATAACACACACGAAACCTATCGTATAACTCATAGCGCATCGATAAAATATAATACAACATATACAATAGAAAGTAATAGTGAAGCACAAATGAACAGAATCTTAAACTTTTCATAACACCATGAAAATATCCATACAACAACTGGATCATATCGAAATTTGTACAAAGAGCCTCACCATAGCTTCACTCAGAGTAACATACATCAGCGGAAACAACATATATGTATAGAAGAAAATAATACGTCAACCTCCAACTCATCGTCTCTCACACTACACCAAAAAATGTCTTTCGTAGCGTTGTAAAAACGCTATAATAACTTGTAGCAACTTTCCGATAAACGCTGCTATACAACATACAACTAAAAGTCTGAATGCTTTTGTTGCGTTTTGTAAATGCAGCCAAAAATGAAAATATTGTAGCGTTTTAGAAACCCTACAAAAAAAATTTTGGCAACGTCTTAAAAATGCAACTAAAGTGATACTAGCATCATATTTCAATTCTTTTGTAGCGGTTTTTCAGTCCTACTATATGTTTTTTGTTGTGTTTCATTTCAGATACAATATCTTTTGTAAATTACATTTGTAGCACTTTTTCAACGCTACTAAAGCTTACTGATGTACAACACATTTTAATTGCGGTTATTTACTGTTAATGGCTTGTAACATTTCCATCAATCACTTACATGTAACAAAATAATAGAACAAATAATCATATGGGTATCATTTTCAAACTAAAATCAATAATCACCATATTTAAATACTTAAAAAACACATTACTCGCAATATCAAATATGACATCCATAATCATCTCAATAGTAGTATTTCGACAAAATAACTGAATCCACATACCACAATTGCTTACAAACAAGTCTACTCGACTAGTACAAACAAAAATAATAATTAAAGTCTTGTTCATAGCTTAATTACCGCCGGTTCTTTGATGCGGTTTTCTTCACTTCGGAAATCTAATTATCTGTACATAAGTATAATGGTCAACGGTAAGAATTACATACAAGAATAATGGTCAACAGTCAGAATTACTTAAATGCGTAAAATGCATAAATTATATATGCTAACAGGTGGTCAAATAGGTTTTATTTGCATGCATATATTGAAGAAAACATATTGATAGGCAGTTTTATTTTATGATTGATGAATAGTGAGAAAAAAGCACAATCAGGAAGTAATTCATCACCCAACAATAAACTGAATACAACAAGCACACATTGGAAAATTCCATTCCCACACAGTTCATTCCCATACCTACTCCCTCCTACACAGTCCGACAATAAACCTTCCACATGCCAAGAACACTTGCAAGCGGATGAAGTTGTGTGCTCTAAGCAATATGACCATCAGGTCTTAAAAAATGACCCCTCTATTAAACAGTTAACACATCTCTGATCTCCCCCATAACTGTTCGTATCTAATGAAAATAATTTCACCAATGACTATGATGTGTGTGCCTCATCCTATTGTCCTACTAAAGTTAATTGTTCAGATTTACAAATAAATCCTATTCCTGTAAACAAATAAAGTAACGGTCTGAAAAGAATTATCATTTCAAAGTCTCTAAGCAAACCTCCAAAATTTCAAATATCAATTTCAAATATCTTTATCCAACATCTACCTGGTCTACCATACAAGAAGTTATCCCTGGTATTTTATGTTGTTCCATTTTCTTCCTCTCTTCTATAGCTTAGCTCAATCAATCATCCTCCTAATAACTCATCGGTAAAAGTTTCAACCAAAAAGATGCATGAAAATCTTAGATGGTGGATATCAGCATCGCTCAACACGACCTCGCTGCTCATAGGACAGACATGTGCAACTCTTCTGAACAGATACTACTACGACCAAGGTGGTAATAGCAAGTGGATAGAAACACTCATGTTTTCAGTAGCTTTTCCAATTCTATACATTCCTTTACTATTTTTCACTACTACACCTACTTATAAGCAACCTGATTTGGTAAAGGTTTCTATGGCTTACCTGGGCATAGGACTTTTGTTCATGGCGGATAGTCTCATGTACTCCTACGCGCTTCTGTATCTCTCGGTTTTGACTTACTCGCTTCTGTGTTCCACTCAGCTAGCTTTCAACGCTATGTTTTTGTATTTTATTAATACGAAGAAGTTTATGCACCTAACAGTAAACTCTGTTGTTTTGCTTCCCTGCTCCGCCGCCATTATAGGGCTTCAAACTGGGTCCGATTCTTCTTCTGTTGATCCAAAGAAAAGTATGTCTTATGAGGTTTATAGCCAGTAATCATGTATTAATGCTACAACACATTTTCAGGCCATATGGTTGAAAAAGTACTGGCATAGGCTTGTCCATTGATCTGGTAATAGTTTAATGAACCAGATCATTCAATGCATTTCAACAAATGCCAAATATGCTAATTTCTAGGTGAAGAGAAAATTTAATTTTGTAAGGACATGGGGTATGATAAACAGTTTTTGGTGTGTAACTTCCAGTGGCTATTATGAAGTTGTGGCTTTATGAATAAAATTTGTCATCCACTAATTAAGTTTCTAATTTTTTACAGTACCTCTTGGTATCATTCTCGCAATTACTGCATCAGTAACATACTCCTTCATCCTTTCCAAAACGGAGCTTGCATTTGACAAAGTCATAAAATCCCGCAACTTTTCTTCAATTCTAAACATGCAAATATACACCGTGCTAGTATCCACCTGTGCAACATTAATAGGATTATTTGCAAGCAATGAATTCAAAACATTAAGAAGTTAAATCGAAGAATACAAAAAATGGAAAATAGTGTGGATAATGACAGTGGTTTGGTCCTCAGTGGCTTGGCAAATGACAAATGTTGGTTTAGTTGGACTGATATTTGAAGTAAGCTCATTGTTTTCAAATGTTATTAGTACTTTGGCAATGCCTAAGTTCCAGTATTTGCAGTCGTTTTGTTCAAAGATAAGATGGATGGCATGAAAGAGGTTTCACTTTTACCGGCTTTGTGAGGTTCTGCTTCTTACTTTTACCAGCATTATATCGACTACTACAATGTCGATAACAAAAACAGGGTTGATGAAGAAGAGGTTGAGGTTATAGGAAACTGATCTACCATACTGTCAGTAAATTGTTTATAAATAATGTAAATTTTCATGTTATTACAGTAGAAGTAATCCTATCAAAAATAAGCAAGAAACCTCCACATTGCCAAATCATTAGAAGTTTACATTTGAATAAGAAATTAAGGAAGATCATTAAAACACCATCCAAGTTTCAAAATACATAGATATCTTTCTCAAAAACATTTCATAAATAAAATTAGGAAAAAAGCTTATTTTTATGGTTTGGGGTAGTTGCGGAGAACTCTACAAATATTTTTGCAAAACTCTGCAAATATTTAAATTTTTTGAACTGCAAATACAAATTTCATTGCAAATATTTGCACATACTCTACCAAAAAAAACTATTTTGCTCATAAAAACACGTGATACATGCCACTCATCAACACAGAACCCAAAATCTACCATTTGCAAGGAGAGAACTCCATGAGTTAATCAACGTGAAAATAGATGAGTAAAAGAAAATTATTTTGTATAAAAAACCAGCAGCCTCCATCGCTAATTCACTCCTCAAACATGCCACTCATCAACCTAGAACCTAAAACTCCACAACCACTCATCAACCATCGATTTCACTACCTCCGTTCCTCAATAACACAACAACCAATTCAAACAACCTTGCACTGCCGTCAATCCACAATCATACATCAAAAATGCCTACTTGTTAACTCAAACCCGACAAAATGCCAAAACTGCACCACTTTTCCTTCACTTTCAGTTCACAACCTTAATTCAAATCAACAAATTAACAACAACCAATTTCACACCCCTACAAATCATTAACAAATTGTTTAAAACCATCACTCGCATCATCACTATAGCAATCTCGGACATGCACTAACATAGTTAGAGATTTTGTAGCAGCATGGTGGTTCTTGGATATCGATTTTAGCACGAGGCTGCAACTTGGTTAAGCACCACATCAGCAGTTGCAGGAGACTTAAGCATAAAAATATGCATTACGAAATGTTAAACTAAAACCGATAGATTGTAAAACCTATCAACTTATAGCATACTTAAGTAATTTGAAAGTGGTCCTTTTATATTTTCATAAATAACATTGTCTGTCTTCAAAAATATTTATTTAAACTAAAACTGATAGGCAAAAGTATAACACTGAACTTACAAAACCCCCAAGTTACTTGATTGCTATCTATACTTCCTTTGTAATTTTCTTAAACTAAAACCGATAGATTGTAAAACCGAGTAACTTGAGTGGTACTAAGCACGAAAATAGGTGGTCTGTGAGTAGTTTAGGATATAACTCACCACTTTAGCTAATGTAATAACCCGGAAATCTGAGCCAGTTTAAAAAAATTTATTTTGGCAATTTCGATGAATTTTGAATATTTAAAATGAATTATTTTAAATAATATCGATGAAAAATTTATTTTGAACAGAATTTGAGCGTATATATTTATATAGATCGTCGTTAGAATATAAAAAATTATTTATAATTATAAAAGGAATTGAAAATGGCGCGATAGTTCGATAATTCGATTTCAAACTTCAAATGAATGTACAGGATTCAAAATAAACTAGATTTTAGTGAAACCAAAAATATTAGAATCTAATTGAGAATAACTTTCCAACGAATCCGAAAAATCGAAATTTCATAGCGGGAATAAAAAGTTATGCCCAGTTGAAGATTCAGAATAGTCGCTATGGAATTCTGGCCTTTAAAAATAGAAATTTTGCAAACGACCTCGGATTTCGTCGAAACCACTTTTTTTGGATCCGCGATGTCAAATTATTGCTAAGTTTCAAATTTCATAATTTTTCGAATCAATATGTGAGAGTGGCTAAGGAAAACGCATTTGACCAGTTTTAGTAGATTTTAATCGACTGGAAATTGGCCATTTTTCAAACGGTCTCAGAATTCAATGAAACTAGATTTTTTAGGACGGTATCGTCAATATGAAGCTAGAAAATATTTTTAGAGAATTTTTAGAGACTATATGTGGCCCCAGTATATTGAAATGCGCGTTCAAATTCAATATATAGAGTTATATTTTGATTTTGACGAAAACTGATCGAAACGATCGAATCAGCTTACGAAACATATCCCATTATGTTCGGAATGGGGGTAATTAGCTAGGGGCGACAGTCAGTGGGTTTGATTTCGAATTCAAAATAAAAAGTTACCTTTAGGATTTTAAAATTAAAATAATATATTTATTTATAACCCCTCCCTTCTTCATTCTCTCTCCCTTCAGAAGTCAACCCTTCCTCTTATTTGAAAAAAACCCTCGTAATCTCCTTCCCCAATCGCTGCCTCATCGCCGTCGAGCCCACTGGCCACCGCGCCTCACGCGCAACCACCCCTACCTCCTCTCTCCCCTCGCTCCTCCCTCCTCTTCTCCAAACCACCGCAGATCCACAAATCGACCCCAAACCTCCCCAGGCCTGAAACCCACGCTGCCGCACCCCTAAACTCCATCGCCAATGACGCCCGCGCACCACAACCGCCTGCAGCACCTCCTTCTCGCTCCGCGACCCCCTGAGCGCCACCATCCCCTCGCCATAGGTCAACGCCATCCTCCACCTTCGGATTTTGCATAGGAAAAGGTTTTAATTTTTATTTATTTATTTCTTTATAAAGCATTGTGTTAAAAAGAAATAATAAAATAAAAACTGATTTTATTTTAATTATAAAACATATTTTAAGGTCAGTTTTTATTTATACATAGATTATAAAATCAATTTTATAGAGATAGGAAAATAGATTTTTATAAACATAAAGGCGAGATTTTTATCGTGTAGAAGTATAAAAATATAATATTTTATATTCTAGAAGTATAAAAATATAATCTTTTATATTGTAGTAGGTTAAAAATATAATTTTTATATAGAAAGAAGCGTGGTAAAAATGTGATTTTTATATACATAGCAACAATATAAAAATGTGATTTTTATATATGTAGTGGCTACAGGCAACGAAAGTGACGAAAGAGAATGGTGAAGATTTCTACATAAGAAGAGTCATGGCGTTGGGATTAGTTAGTCGGTGAGAACTTCTCACCTTTAATTTTCTTTTTTAAGTAAAAATATATACTAGGATGCAGACGGTGTTTAGTAGCACCCGACACCCGTCGTCCACAGACCTTGGACGACTTGTATGCTTGGTTGTTTGATTTTGATGTGTAGTTGATTGTGTGATGTGATGTGAAATGAAATAAAATATTTATATAGTTAAAAATATTTTATAGTTGAAAATAGAATTTTTAACGTGTATTTAAAATGAAATAAATATAAACAAATCGGACGATTTGTTTATATACACACATTTAACTGATATTGATTGGGACGATAAATTTTACACATCGCCCAACTGCACAAATAAAATCTGTGTTTGATTGATTGAAACCCCACACGGGTATTGGGATGAGATATGACATACACTAATCCCAATAATTAGTTGTATGTCGATCGATTGACAGGCTGTTATAAGCGTTAAATATTTATATTTAATGCTTATGCAATTGTGTGGTGCACTCTGGATGATGGCTGATTATTTATCGTTGTTATTAGATACATGTGTTGTAGAAAAATCCATATAATTAACATTATATGTTAATTGGTTGGGCCTCATTCCAGTTTTGAAAAAGAAATATTTGAACAGAAATATTTGAAATAGAAATATTTGAAAAAGAAATATTTGAAATAGAATATTTGAAAATAGAAATATATGAAGCCGAGTTGATTAGATTGACGCCATTTTGACGCGAACGATATTTATATCGATTTTATTCATTTTTCAATGAATATCGAAAGTGATTTCAAAATCTGATAAATTAAATAGAAATGAATTCGAATTGAAACTGAATAGAATTGAATTCGAATTGAAATTGAATAGAAATGAATTCGAATTAAATTGAAATGAATTGAAATTCGAATTAAACTGAAATCGATTAGAAATGAAATTAAAACGAATTTATATTGGAATATTCAAATTTGATTAGAAGTTGATTATGAAGTTGAAATCGTTTTGAAAATGAATTTAAACTGATTTATAAAATTCGTTTTAAAAGAAAATCGACGAAGTATATATTATATATACGTTATATATATAATATAATGGCCTGAATAGAACGCGCCGCGCCGCGGCAGTTCGCGAATTTCGACCGTTGACTTCGAATGGATATTACGGGAGATCCGACCGTCGGAATCTCCTGAGACCAGAATCGTTGGGTTCGTATAAAAAAGGGCTTTCCAATGAATATTAGAGATTTGAAATCTAACGGTTGGATTTGGAATTATGTCCAAATCGAATTTGGAAAAGGTCGCTGTAAGTGCAGTTCGATGGCCGTTGATGGAAATCGACTGTACGGGCCTTAGTAAAATTATTATTAATAATAATAATTTGTGTAAAATCATAAGAAATGATTTGTGAAGAATTGGGATAAAAAACTCCATATTTGAAAAGATAAAAATAGATTTTTATCGAAATGAACTAGTTTTGAACTAGAATAATAATTTATTTATTTTTAAAATAAATAAATTGGATTTGAAATGGTTTTGAAAATAACCAGAATTTCCAATAATTGAATTGGAATGGATTTGAATCGAAATTGTCTATGGAATATTTCGATGTTGGATTTAGTGATTATATAGATGTTGTTATGGAAATTTGAAAGATATATATATACATATCGTTATTTCCAATACGATATTTGTTGGTCGTAGAATTTGATATTGAATATAAGCCGATATATTTTCTATTCAGAGCCTTGTATTTAATATCAAATGTGATTTGGGTTTGTCGTGAATGGTGTCTTCATTAACACTGTTCTTAAGCCCAGTTGAGAAAAAGATTAAATCTTTTTATTTAGATTTAATGAAGTGTACCAATTAAATAATATTTAGTTGGAATTGAATTGGTGTTGATTCTTGGGTTTATCAGGAACAGTGTTTCAAATAACACTTGTTCTTTAACCCGATAATTGATGTGATGTGATTTTGGGTTTATCGTGAACCGTGTTTTAAATGACACTGATTCTTTAACCCAGTTAAAGATTAAAACTAAGTGGAGTTTTAATGAATCTTTAATTAGATTGAAAAGATCGAGAATGGAGTATCGCCAGTTTTACTCCAGACGGTAGTTAAATCTTTAATTAGATTTGAACGTGAAATGGTAATTGAATTTACCGATAACATCGTGGTGTTAGATATGAAGTATGACCAGTTTTACTTCATGGGATAAACAGGTTGGGATTGGGAAATAAAATAAATAATTACTTCGGTGTGGTTCGCTAATCCTGAATAGTTTGAAGTGATATTCAAAGGAAGATTAAAAGAATAAATTTAAAAGAATTTATCTTGGATAAAATTAATGGGAACCTTTCCCTACGAATGTGAAATTTAGAAACTAACTGTAGGTTGGCTAAGATGAATGGTTTCCTGAGTATTGATCTGATGTTGGTTTCGGCCTTCGGGGTTAATATTTGGGGAATTGTTCTCTTACTAATTTACGGTTAGTGGCTGATGAATTGGAATGAGGCGTATGTTGTGTTTGTGTAACACTTGTTTATTATATACGCGAGTTATTCGGAAAGACCGGGTTTATCCCATTCTGAATAACTGATACGATGATAAGTCGAAGGTGAAGACGGTGGTCGAGGACCAGAGGTCTTCATGTCGTTTGGTTGGTTACATATGATCTTGATTGGGCTGTACACCCAAGAAGATGGAAACAGTTGGTGATCGTCCAGACGTACTTGGAGATCGATGGATATGCGGGGTACTAGGTGCCTCCGGTTTCGTTCAGACCCAGAAAGAACTTGTAAATGGACTGTGTGTCTGACATTGGATTTTATTCTGTGTGATTGATTTCTATTAAATATATATCTGTTTGGCGGCGGAGAATTTATTCTCTTGCTTAACACCCTTCTTGAGACGTACGAGCTCAGGGGTTATATATCGATGGATATCAAACGCATGGAGTCAATTGCCTGTGTGGCACACCTAAGTGGCAATATGATCAAGGATTCTGTTGAAAAGAAAAGTCTTGTGGTTGATGATCAAAGCACCGCCTGTGTGGCATAGCTTTGTGTAGCGTTGATTCGCGAGCCTCACACCCCAGTTGTGAACCAGAAACGGGAGAAGGATCCAGGGAGGGCATGCGTCTCTTTCTAGCTAGAAGTGGCGTCAGTGGTTTTACACGCCCTGACGAGTTTGACTTATGTGGTTGTTGCTGTTGCGAGGCGCCTCGGATATATCGGTCGTTCTCGAACCGATGGATTCATTCGTTGGCTCATTTACGCTGCATAGGGCGGGGAGACGTAGTATTCAGGCATTTTAATCCACATCGGTGGACCGGCCCTGTGGCTCCTAGGTGCAGTTGCGGCTGTAGCCTGAGGCTCGGGCTAGAGAGTCTCAAATCGGTAGAGGACTATCTTTTGCCTCGGTTCATAGATGGAAATCCAATTTCCAAATACATGACTTTGCGGTTTTAGTTGTAAACCTATATATGGCGACATAGTGGTATGGGGCATTCATGCCGCCTATGATTGATACTTATGATTGAAATTGTTTTTGACACTATACACTTATAGTACTATCAAAATAATCTGTTTTAAACGTATCAAGCATTCTTTGGCTATTATAAGGTAAAACCCTATCGTCCGGCTTGTGTTGCATTGTGTGATGGGACCTGGGTCTTATAATAGCTTCATTGTTCTTTATTTAGCATTGCGCTGTTGTTTTATGCACTGGTATTCTTGGGAGGAAACCCGTTCCGTGTTATACGGCGTGGTCCCTTGATTTGCCTGACTTTAAAATAAAGATTAATAACTGTTTTAGTTCTCACACCAGTCCCATGACTGACCTGGAGTTTATTGTTTTAACCTAAAATCTGGGTGCCTTTATTTTGATACGGACAGCTAGTAGTTTTGGTTTTGCAGATTTATATTCACAGGATCCTGATGTATAGCTGGAACGATATCCGGAAAGCTTTGTATATCTTCTTCAGTTGTATTTTGTATTATTTTCCGCTGCTATGTAATTTACTGTAATCTATGATATTTTGTAATGTATAATATTCATTTATACACTGTATATTCTTGTATTCTGATGTAATTGTTGTTATTAACAATGAAATGTTCTTCTGTTTGAGTTCTATTTTGTCTTGTTCTCAAAACAATCAGGCGTTTCGAACAGTCTTGATCGGTTTAGCGACTGATTCAGATCGAGCAAAATTCCCGGTCGTTACATCGTGGTATCAGAGCTTTGGTTTACAAAACTCGAGAACAAGGCACATTAGAACCATACGAAAGAATTCATCAGAAATTGGATTAGTAATATCCAATGAGAATGACTCGTTAGAGATGGGATCAGTAGTATCCTTGAACGAGTGGAAGAGTATATTTTTAAAATGAAAACAAATTTTGTTTTGAAATTTAAATCGTTTTATACGTATTTGAATATTTTATTTGTATTGAATTTGGACAATCCAATATATAAAGATTTTGCATATACGCCTTGCAAACGTATATTCTAAGTTTTAATATACTGGATAGATATAGAATCACGCTCTAGTAGCTCGGAGATGATTTTGATGATGGAGCTCCATCACCAAAGTTGATGTTCGAGTTTCAAAGGTGTGATATTTAAATATTTCCATTAGGCTGGTGTGAGAACCAAAATATAGTTAGAATATATTGTTGTGAATTGGCACCAAAAATGGGATTTTTGATTATATATCAAAATTATGAATTTTAAACGTTAATCCACTAATTGATTGCTGGTTGTGTTGTTTGATTATTGTTTGAATAATTAAATGTTGAACCTTTAGCCAAATTGAACCAAATATTGAATTGTATTGAAAATTTGTCACATTTGCATACATATACATGTGTATCCATTGAACAGGTCATAGCAAAGAGGCTAGAGCAGAGGAATAAAATTGTTTGCCCGACAAATAGGTACATGTTTATTGTATTTCTTGAGTTTTGGGTGATTTTATGAGCCGATTGGCTAGCCGCTTGGCTTTTGGTTTTTCTTTTGGATTGAGGAAGGCCATGGGAGGCTATATGAAATATCCCGAAGTCCCCGGTGCAGGGGAGGTTATTGCGAAATTTTTCGAAAATTAAGGGTGTTAGCCAAATTTTTGAAAAATTTGAAAAGTTTTTAGAAACTGAAAAGTTGAAAAACTTAAGCCGTAGAGAAAATACTGGAAGTTGAGTTGGTTTGTTAAACAACTTTCGGCTTCGTTCCTTTTCGGGGACGAAAAGTTTTAAGTGGGGGAGATTGTAATAACCCGGAAATCTGAGCCAGTTTAAAAATTTTTATTTTGGCAATTTCGATGAATTTTGAATATTTAAAATGAATTATTTTAAATAATATCGATGAAAAATTTATTTTGAATAGAATTCGAGCGTATATATTTATATAGATCGTCGTTAGAATATAAATAATTATTTATAATTATAAAAGGAATTGAAAATGGCGCGGTAGTTCGATAATTCGATTTCAAACTTCAAATGAATGTACAGGATTCAAAATAAACCGGATTTTAGTGAAATCAAAAATATTAGAATCTAATTGAGAATATCTTTCCAACAAATCCGAAAAATCGAAATTTTATAGCGGGAATAAAAAGTTATGCCCAGTTGAAGATTCAGAATAGTCGCTATGGAATTCTGGCCCTTAAAAATAGAAATTTTGCAAATACCTCGGATTACGTCGAAACCACTTTTGTTGGATCCGCGATGTCAAATTATTGCTAGGTTTCAAATTTCATAATTTTTCAAATCAATATGTGAGTGTGGCAAAGGAAAACGCATTTGACCAGTTTTAGTAGATTTTAATCGACTGGAAATTGGCCATTTTTCAAATGGTCTCAAAATTCAATGAAACTAGTTTTGTTAGGACGGTATCGTCAATACGAAGCTAGAAAATATTTTTAGAGAATTTTTAGAGACCGTATGTGGCCCCAGTATATTGAAATGCGCGTTCAAATTCAATATATAGAGTTATATTTTGATTTTGACGAAAACTGATCGAAACGATCGAATCAGTTTACGAAACATATCCCATTATATTTAGAACGGGGGTAATTAGCTAGGCACAATAGCCAGTGGGTTTGATTTCGAATTCAAAATAAAAAGTTACCTTTAGGATTTTAAAATTAAAATTAAAATAATATATTTCTTTATAACCCCTCCCTTCTTCATTCTCTCTCCCTTCAAAAGTCAACCCTCCCTCTTATTTGAAAAAAACCCTCGTAATCTCCTTCCCCAATCGCTGCCTCATCGCCGTCGAGCCCACTGGCCACCGCGCCTCACGCGCAACCACCCCCTACCTCCTCTCTCACCTCGCTCCTCCCTCCTCTTCTCCAAACCACCGCAGATCCCCAAATCGACCCCAAACCTCCCCAGACGTGAAACCCACGCCGCCGCACCCCTAAACTCCATCGCCAACGACGCCCGCGCGCCACAACCGCCTGCAGCACCTCCTGCTCGCTCCGCGGCCCCCCTGAGCGCCACCATCCCCTCGCCGTAGGTCAACGCCGTCCTCCACCTTCGGATTTTGCATAGGAAAAGGTTTTACTTCTTATTTATTTATTTCTTTATAAAGCATTGTGTTAAAAAGAAATAATAAAATAAAAACTGATTTTATTTTAAATATAAAACATATTTTAAGGTCAGTTTTTATTTATACATAGATTATAAAATCAGTTTTATAGAGATAGGAAAATAGATTTTTATAAACATAAAGGCGAGATTTTTATCGCGTAGAAGTATAAAAATATAATATTTTATATTGTAGAAGTATAAAAATATTATCTTTTATATTGTAGAAGGTTAAAAATATAATTTTTATATAGAAAGAAATGTGGTAAAAATGTGATTTTTATATACATAGCAACAATATAAAAATGTGATTTTTATATATGTAGTGGCTACAGGCAACGAAAGTGACGAAAGAGAACGGTGAAGATTTCTACATAAGAAGAGTCGTGGCATTGGGATTAGTTAGTCGGTGAGAACTTCTCACCTTTAATTTTCTTTTTTCTAGTTAAAATATATACTAGGATGCAGACGGTGTTTAGTAGCACCCGACACCCGTCGTCCACAGACCATGGACGGCTTGTATGCTTGGTTGTTTGATTTCGATGTGTAGTTGATTGTGTGATGTGATGCAAAATGAAAAAAAATATTTATATAGTTAAAAATATTTTATAGTTGAAAATAGAATTTTTAACGTGTATTTAAAATGAAATAAATATAAACAAATCAGACGATTTGTTTATATACATACATTTGACTGATATTGATTGGGACGATAAATTTTACACATCGCCCAACTGCACATATAAAATCTGTGTTTGATTGATTGAAACCCCACACGGGTATCGGGATGAGATATGACATACATTAATCCCAATAATTAGTTGTATGTCGATCGATCGATTGACAGGCTGTTATAAGCGTTAAATATTTATATTTAATGCTTATGCAGTTGTGTGGTGCACTCTGGATGATGGTTGATTATTTATCGTTGTTATTAGATACATATGTTGTAGAAAAATCCATATAATTAACATTATATGGTAATTGATTAGGCCTCATTCCAGTTTTGAAAAAGAAATATTTGAACAGAAATATTTGCAAAGAAATATTTGAAAAAGAAATATTTGAACAGAAATATTTGAAATAGAAATATTTGAAAAAGAAATATTTGAAATAGAATATTTGAAAATAGAAATATATGAAGCCATGTTGATTAGATTGACGCCATTTTGACGCGAACGATATTTATATCGATTTTATTCATTTTTCAATGAATATCGAAAGTGATTTCAAAATTTGATAAATTGAATAGAAATGAATTCGAATTGAAATTGAATAGAATTGATTTCGAATTGAAATTGAATAGAAATGAATTCGAATTAAATTGAAATGAATTGAAATTCGAATTAAATAGAAATTGAATTGAAATCGATTTGAAATGAAATTAAAACGAATTTATATTGGAATATTCAATTTTGATTAGAAGTTGATTATGAAGTTGAAATCGTTTTGAAAATGAATTTAAAACGATTTATAAAATTCGTTTTAAAAGAAAATCGTTGAAGTATATATTATATATATATATATAATATAATGGCCTGAATAGAACGAGCCACACCGCGGCAGTTCGCGAATTTCGACCATTGACTTCGAATGGATATTACGGGAGATCCGACCGTCGGATTCTCCTAAATCCAGAACCGTTGGGTTCGTATCGAAAAGGGCTTTCCAATGAATATTAGAGATTTGAAATCTAATGGTTGGATTTGGAATTATGTCCAAATCAAATTTGGAAAAGGTCGCTGTAAGTGCAGTTCGATGGCCGTTGATGGAAATCGACTGTACGAGCCTTAATAAAATTATTAAAAATAATAATAATTTGTGTGAAATCATAAGAAATGATTTGTGAAGAATTGGGATGAATAACTCCATATTTGAAAAGACAAAAATAGATTTTTATTGAAATGAACTAGTTTTGAACTAGAATAATAATTTATTTATTTTTAAAATAAATAAATTGGATTTGAAATGGTTTTGAAAATAACCAGAATTTCCAATAATTGAATTGGAATGGATTTGAATCGAAATTGTCTGTGGAATATTTCGAGGTTGGATTTAGTGATTATACAGATGTTGTTGTGGAAATTTGAAAGATATATATATATACATATTGTTATTTCCAATACGATATTTGTTGGTCGTAGAATTTGATATTGAATATAAGTCGATATATTTTCTATTAAGAGCCTTGTATTTAATATCAAATGTGATTTGGATTTGTCGTGAATGGTGTCTTCATTAACACTATTCTTAAGCCCAGTTGAGAAAAAGATTAAATCTTTTTATTTAGATTTAATGAAGTGTACCAATTAAATAATATTTAATTGGAATTGAATTGGTGTTGATTCTTGGGTTTATCTGGAACAGTGTTTTAAATAACACTTGTTCTTTAACCCGATAATTTATGTGATGTGATTTTGGGTTTATCGCGAACCGTGTTTTAAATGACACTGATTCATTAACCTAGTTAAAGATTAGAACTAAGTGGATTTTTAATGAATCTTTAATTAGATTGAAAAGATCGAGAATGGACTATCGCCGGTTTTACTCCAGACGGTAGTTAAATCTTTAATTAAATTTGAACGTGAAATGGTAATTGAATTTGCCGATAACACCATGGTGTTAAATATGAAGTATGACCAGTTTTACTTCATGCGATAAATAGGTTGGGATTGGGAAATAAAATAAATAATTACTTCGGTGTGGTTCGCTAATCCCGACTAGTTAGAAGTGATATTCAAAGGAAGATTAAAAGAATAAATTTAAAAGAATTTATCTTGGATAAAATTAATGGGAACCTTTCCCTATGAATGTGAAATTTAGAAACTAACTGTAGGTTGGCTAAGATGAATGGTTTCCTGGGTATTGATCTGATGTTGGTTTCGGCCTTCGGGATTAATATTTGGGGAATTGTTCTCTTACTAATTTACGGTTAGTGGCTGATAAATTGGAATAAGGCGTATGTTGTGTTTGTGTAACACTTGTTTATTATATACGCGAGTTATTCGGAAAGACCGGGTTTATCCCATTCTGAATAACTGATACGACGATATGTCGAAGGTGAAGACGGTGGTCGAAGACCAGAGGTCTTCACGTCGTTTGGGTGGTTACTGATGATCTTGATTGGGCTGTACACCCAAGAAGATGGAAACAGTTGGTGATCGTCCAGACGTACTTGGAGATCGATGGATATGCGGGGTACTAGGTGCCTCCGGTTTCGTTCAGACCCAGAAAGAACTTGTAAATGGACTGTGTGTCTGACATTGGATTTTATTCTGTGTGATTGATTTCTATTAAATATATATCTGTTTGGCGGCGGAGAATTTATTCTCTTGCTTAACACCCTTCTTGAGACGTACGAGCTCAGGGGTTATATATCGATGGATATCAAACGCATGGAGTCAATTGCCTGTGTGGCACACCTAAGTGGCAATATGATCAAGGATTCTGTTGAAAAGAAAAGTCTTGTGGTTGATGATCAAAGCACCGCCTGTGTGGCATAGCTTTGTGTAGCATTGATTCGCGAGCCTCACACCCTGGTTGTGAACCAGAAACGGGAGAAGATCCAGGGAGGGCATGCGTCTCTTTCTTGCTAGAAGTGGCGTTAGTGGTTTTACACGCCCGCACGAGTTTGACTTATGTGGTTGTTGCTGTTGCGAGGCGCCTCAGATATATCGGTCGTTCTCAAATCGATGGAGTCATTCTTTGGCTCATTTACGCCCCATCGGGCGGGGAGACGTAGTGTTCAGGCATTTTAATCAACATCGGTGGACCGGCCCTGTGGCTCCTAGGTGCAGTTGCGGCTGTAGCCTGAGGCTCGGGCTAGAGAGTCTCGAATCGGTAGAGGACTATCTTTTGCCTCGGTTCATAGATGGAAATCCAATTTCCAAATACGTGACTTTGCGGTTTTAGTTGTAAACCTATATATGGCGACATAGTGGTATGGGGCGTTCATGCCACCTATGATTGATACTTATGATTGAAATTGTTTTTGACACTAAACACTTATAGTACTATCAAAATAATCTGTTTTAAATGTATCAAACATTCTTTGGCTATTATAAGGTAAAACCCTATCCTCCGGCTTGTGTTGCATTGTGTGATGGGACCTGGGTCTTATAATAGCTTCATTGTTCTTTATTTAGCATTGCGTTGTTGTTTTATGCACTGGTATTCTTGGGAGGAAACCCGTTCCGTGTTATACGGCGTGGTCCCTTGATTTGCCTAACTTTAAAATAAAGATTAATAACTGTTTTAGTTCTCACACCAGTCCCATGACTGACCTGGAGTTTATTATTTTAACCTAAACTCTGGGTGCCCTTATTTTGACACGGGCAGCTAGTAGGTTTGGTTTTGCAGATTTATATTCACAGGATCCTGATGTACAGCTGGAACGATATCCAAAAGCTTTGTATCTGTGTATCTTCTTCAATTGTATTTTGTATTATTTTCCGCTGCTATGTACTTTATTGTAATCTCTGATATTTTGTAATGTATAATATTCATTTATACTCTGTATATTCTTGTATTCTGATGGAATTGTTGTAATTAACAATGAAATGTTCTTCTGTCTGAGTTCTATTTTGTCTTGTTCTCAAAACAATCAGGCGTTTCGAACGGTCTTGATCGGTTTAGCGACTGATTCAGATCGAGCGAAATTCCTGGTCGTTACAGCTAACCAATTGCCAACACCATCATTCCATCTAGTGTCAATCCATGCATATTCCTTTTGCTTCCTAGAAGTTCATAAGCTTAGTTTGGCCATATAATTGATTGGAAAAACGGAAGCTCCGATACCAGTTTATAGAATTGAGAAGAGGAGGAAAGTAGATGATTTTATTTAGAGGAATAAATACTTCTTATAATTTTCTTTTGTTTCAACTTCAATCTTCCTTACAATCCTTCTTTCTAAAAAATCTACTCATGGCCGGAAACCACCTACTACTTTCTTTTCCACTCTCTTGTTTTATCTTACACTTTTCTCTTACTTTCTTTTCACTACTCCATTGTTCAAAATTTCTTTTTGTGAGAACATACGACATACGGAATAGAAATCCCATTATTTCAACCTAGCTCTGATACCAATTTGAAAAAAACGGAAGCTCTGATACCAATTTGTTAAAATGAAAGCTCTGATACTAATTTGTAGAATGAAGAAGAGGAGAGTAGATGATTTTATTTAGAGGAAGAAAACCTTTTCAATTTCCTTACTTTCTTGTCACTTCCTCTTTTTTTACTTTCTCTCTTCACATACAACTAAATGACCACCACTATATATAGTGGTTTACATGACTTCTCAAAAGACACCCCTTCATCAAATGACATAACACTTAGCGAACTGACACATCATTAATTGACTTGACCCTTTACCAATACTTATTAAATAGACACACCTAATAGACACAACATTTTACGAACTAACATGACAATTGACTCTAAAGACACATGACTCATCATTTTTTTTTATCATTTCCAATATTTTATTTAAAGTTTGCCCAACATTGATGCATAACAGAAGTGAATAAAAAATAATATCATCATACTAACATGAGTATCAAACCATTTTTCTATGCTGATGTAGTAATAAGAACGATACAAGGTGTGACTATATGGGTTATCGACTTTAATAAGCTTTCTATTAATGTGAACAAAACAATTGTGGAAATAATGAATTATTATATTCAGATGAGAAATAATTTCTTTAACTTGTAAAATTTTCATGCCAAATTAGACTAAAACAATCCTTAAAATCTTATTCATTGATTGAGTTCAAGAAAACAAATTGTATGGATGTCGGCTCAGGTGGACTAAAATGATCATGTCAGCAAATTTCATGTGTCAAACTTGGAACTTTAGTGAATGTAGATTAACTGTCCTTTTATATGTATGTAATATGAGTGCTAATTTAATATTAGTTGTCCTTATTACCAATATATTTGCACCCTAATATATCAGGATGAAATTAATTTACAAGTACATGTACCACTCAACCGAAATATGACCCCACCAAAAGTCTAAAGCAATAAATTTAAAGTTTTAATTATGCCATCTTCTTTTTTAGTCTATTATAGTATCTTGTATTATCCGAAATTGTGAATATGAGAAGTCATGTGTATTCAAATTTTTGTACTTACTTTTTGAGTGTTTCTGAACATCAAAATGCATGTACATGTATTCTCAAAATTTATTGGTAAATTACTTTAGTTATCTATACTATAAAATGAGAAAATATGGTAAATATTATTATAGTATAAAGGAACTGAAAGAAACTATGATTATTCAAACTCCAAAGCAATAAGCTGTTAAGCAATATATGAAACATCCTAAATGATTTTATTGATTTTAAGTGCTTGAAAACTTTACATATGCTTACTTTGTGTTGCTTGTCAAAATGATAATTCTAACTTAGATTATTAGTTGTACAAAATATATGAAATGAAATAGGCAATAATGTTATGATTTTAGTTTCCAATTGTTGCCGATAGTTAACGCATGACCCTTGACCTTCTACATAATTTGCTATAGTGACATTAAAATTTTAGTAATATATTGGGATTACTTTTTTTTTTACTAAAAAACAGAAGTTATTAACGAAACAGATGTAACATAATCTTTATGTTTCTTAATGAATCTCTTATACATCAACAATATCACTTATCGTAAGTTAAGCTAGTAATATTACCATTCTCTCTGTAATTAGTAAAAAACCACAAGTTAATACAGAAATCTGGATGAACAACTCAATTAAAAGCACAACATCTAAATAATACTGTATGTATTATCAAGATGCTCCTTGAAACACAATAATAATTCAGGCATATCTTAATGTTATAAATTAAAAGGACAAACAACAATTATACCTCCATGC
Source organism: Allium sativum (assembly GCA_030737875.1). NCBI lineage: Eukaryota > Viridiplantae > Streptophyta > Magnoliopsida > Asparagales > Amaryllidaceae > Allium > Allium sativum. The sequence goes on along the minus strand of CM060922.1, from coordinate 160,077,877 downwards.
AGCTTCACAGAAGCCAGAAGATCTCTCATTAGTTCAAGATAATGGAATAATTTGTGGATAACCTTCTGCATCATACAGGAATCCTGTCATTTCACGATCAATAATTTGTGGATAACCTTCTGCATCATACAGGATTCCTCCTCCCTAACTTTTTTTCCAAAATTTCCCACCTTTTCCATATGCATCCTCCTTCATGTCATGCTCCTCATATGATCATAAAACAGACTGCAAAATCATAAACAAACTACAAAACCTCAGTTCACACTCATCAACCAAAATTCAAAAAAAAAAAAAAAAACTAAAGAGTACATAGAATGATGATGAAATATCATGATGTTATCAATTCTGGAATACTACTAAAATTTTCAATGTAATATCAGAGAAACAATAACGCTAACTTCATAAAGAGGGCCGGTAAATTAATGACAACTTGAAATATATAGTAATAACACAGTACATATAGGAGTAGTAATAACACATCATCAACCAAAATTCAAAAAATAAATTAAAAAATAAATAAAGAGTACATAGAATGATGATGAAATATCCTGATGTTATCAGTTCTGGAATACTACTGAAATTTTCAATGTAATATCAGAAAAATAATAACGCTAACTTCATAAAGAGGGACAATAATTAATGACAACTTGAAATATATAGTAGTAACACAATACATATAGGTGTAGTAAGGACCTGAGTTAACATCTACAATAACATATATTGCATACATGGCACATATATTACACATGTTCAACAACACAATAGTTCGGTTCTAGATAACTTACCCAGAATTCACCCTTCTAAATTTCCAACCAAACTTCCATCTCATCTTCATTTAATTAAGCAACTTGACGACTTATACTATTGGACAAAATTTTACTCCATGATGCAAGCTAGGTTCAACTTTAGTTTAGGTACTACTTGGTATAATATTTATTTGATTTCACATCTTCACCTTTGTAGAGATGCTATTTTAAACTTGACGTATAAAACTAATAAACCGTTGAATGATGCTTGCAGAATTGGTGTTTGAATTGAATACATGGATGCATAGATGTTCAACTGAAGTGATGCTAGCTTATATTTGAGTTATTGGTTTTGAGCCTAGTACTTGAACTAATTGGTGTTTGTGTGGGGTTAGTGCATAAATTATGTTTCAAATGACCGTAGACATTATGACGGTTGAATATTGCTTCAATAAATATAGTTGAAGAAATTTATATGCAGCTTATGTGTGATTTGCATGCATTTTTTTAACATCTTGCGCTAATGGTGCATAAATCAGTGGTATACATGATTTTATGGCTTCAAATATTGACTTGAAATGTTTTGTTTATATCTATGAATTGAAGTGCATTGACCAGTGCTATTTAAATTCCACGCCTAAATGGATTTAAGGCTTGAAATTTAATGTCTGACTGTCATTGCACTTGAAACTGCATGCTAACAAATGCTTAGATTTTCAATCAACGAAAGTAAATGAAATAAGAGATGTTCAAACTGACACTATATAATAATAATACAAAATGATTTAATAAGGAAACCAATCAAGGCAAAACGAAGCCAAGATCGTTCATGAATATTCTTCCTTTTTTTGCATAAATGTTAATGAAACTCCAACTTAATGAACAAAAGAACAAGTAACGAAACTCCAACTTAAACAATAACAAAAAACTTACCCAAATACAAAACTGGTTTCCATGAAACTGCTTTCTCATCACATTTATGCAGGGTTACCCATGTGTTGCCCTAAGATAAGCATTAGGAGTAGAATACATAGGCTTCCAAGCAAAAGCGGTGAGCAAACAAAGATCCTTCCATCCAAGCTTTAGGGTACCTTTCTCCTCAACAAGGGTGTACCCATCGGAAGGGAACATGCCTAGTAAGAGGGCAGCTTGTGCAACTGCATTGCCCCTAGAGAAATGCTCCAAAAGCCTGAGCGACTGAGCTTTTCATGCCACATTCTAACTTTGTCCTCCCTGATTCGGGCTGGCCTACCTACTTCTAACATGTTTCGTATTTCACGCGATAGGAGCTGCTGTTCAACAATGTGTTGGTCATTGTTGTCTTCTCCACAACTTGCTTCTAGGGAATCGAATAGTGTTGAGTAATAGTGGATTGCTTCTACGAATCAGTTTAGAAATGATCCCGTGTGAGTTGGGTCTTGCTCTACCATTATTATCACCTTCGGATTTATCATTTATAGAAGCTTAAGTGTACTACTATCAGACCCAATAACATCATACAAAGAACGATGCAACCAATGCACAACAACTGCTTCCTTTCTTCTAATCCCTGATCACTTCGAATCTAAATTCCCAATCTTTCCATTAATAACAACATATTCAAAGCTCAACCCTAAGGTCTCTGCAAAATCACTCAATCTCTTCTCTGTGACTATAGAGCCTCCGGTGAGTTCCCCATACTTGTCAGTCTCACTTTGGGCGGGTAACCAGGCCTTGAAGCGAGTATGTGAAACAGTCAAGGCCATTGAAGGCCCTACATTGTATCCAAATCTATAAAATGAACATTCCCTCTCTCTCGATGTGAAATGCAAAAACTTTACCAATGGGTCGATGTCGTTGAATATTTGAAAGGCTGAAGCTAGTCTCTAACAATGTGGGACTATCAGGAGAGCTACAGATATCCCCAAACACGAATTGACTAACCTTGTATTGGAAAAATAAGTTGCTACTCTTTGTGCTGACGTGCCGTATGAAGTTGAAAGCTCCAAAATTTCTAGTAGTAATTTGTTTGCTTCAACTAAATTCTCGGATGCCACTGTTTCTACCCATTGTAGGAGAAGAGTTAGAAGATGTAGTCCCTTTTATGCTTTTGGTTCATCTCTTGGTTATCATTTACACTTTTCTGTTGCTGCGACGTGGAAGTTGAGGCATTGTCGTTAATATTAGTTTGTGGCGATTTCTACTGCCTAAAGATGTAGCCCAAAAGGACAAACAGAAAAAATATGAGAATTCTAAATTAAATTAATTAACAAAAACCGAACAATACCTCCTACAATATACTCAACATTGTATTTCAAAGCCATGTCATCGTACCTAAATAATCACATCATAGGTCAGCTTTGAACTTTTATTTCATCAATCAGAACAACAACCAGAATATAAAATTTCCTTAATACACATACCAAATGAATAGTCATCAGTCAGTTCATTTTATTCTATCGTTGCCAATAGCTAAATAAATTAACAGCAGATATACCAAAATAAAATGATAATTTCAGATTAAAAAAATACGTACGTTTTAAAAGCATAGGCATAATAAATTAGAAACCGTGAATTATCCAATAATGATGGAACCAACAAAAGACATTATTCACAATTAACCATCTATCAAAGTTGAGGTAACATTTACTAAAATCTGTAAAACAACAGAAAATAAGTAAATACCTCGGCTAATTTAGGGTTTTTGCAGCCTCCATTTGTTTTGAATGCTTATTTAGGGTCTACGCAAAAAAAGGGGGAGACTGAAGGAGTAGTGGATGGAATTTAAGGTTTATGTAGAGACGACAATAGATTGAAGAATTCGGGAGGAGTATAGCAAGAATTAGGGTGGAGCAGCATAGGACGGAGGGTAAGTGAAACAAAAAGTGAAATAGAGTTTGGAAATTTGAGAGCAACGTAACAAGCAAATTAGTTTAAGCAGGGTAAGGCAACAAATTTTTGCAGTAAAAAACATGCGCGCAAAAAAATAAAAATACCATTAGTCTCATTAGTCTCTCTTGCATTTAAACGCAACTATAAAGTGTAACCAAATCCACATTTTCTTGTAGTGTCAGCAGCATCGTCCTCATCAAGATCTACTAGCTGTCACCTAGTCTGCCATCCACAACATGGAACAACCCAAGGTAATAAGAGGAAACATAAAACCTTGAGTCAGACAACAGTTTTGCTGAGCGATAAAACAACTATTAACATCAACTATAAAGTATACAGATAATAAGCAGTTCAATCATATAATCTTCCCAACACATCTATAGAGAAGAGCTCCCAAACCCACTTCTCTTCCAAAACCTATGGTGATAGCCTTCCCAGAAAATCAGAGAAGAACAAACGGTACATCCATATCAACCAATTATCAAGAGTAGACCATTCTAACTAATTTCAATATCTCCCAAGAACAAACCCCGAAGGCCTAAACCAACTTCATATAAGCACCCAAGAAATATCTCCCTTGACGTCGAATAATCCATACTAGACTATACAAGCAAACAATAACATCCATGACTTTGGCTATCACCATCTGCCTTGCTTTAAATCCATCGTTAATTGTATGACTAGCCCATCCTGCCATCCATCAAGGGCTAATGGTAACCCTGGTTCTAGCAAAACTCCATACGCCATCGTGACTCATATTTAGGCCCATCATGACAGCCCAGGGTAGTCGACTAATCATCTAGTCTTTGGGTGCCCCCATTATACCCCTGCTTTGAGTCCGCTAGAACAACCGACTAACGACGAACCCTTGCATCTTCATCTCTAGCCGTCATCACCGACGACTATCCATAAGCTCAAGAGCCTTCTCAAGAAACCATTATCCACGAGCTCAAATCATCTAGAGTCGTCTTCACAACTTCGTTGAATCATCACTCGATCAATGAACACTTAACCATGCTTCGAACATTCCATCTGAATTTACATCGAAGCTATGTCCGTCGTTGAACCAAAAATCAACATCATTTCGCCAATCATTGATGGATCGTTCACCAATCCATCCCCATGGATCGCTCCTTTTCTGGATCACACACGATCATACGTGAAACACTTAGCCGGATTACATGATCCATCATGCGTCACTCTTGATCAATCCAACATTTTCCATGCCCTCCATTTTCCAATGGTCCATCGTGTGTGCAACAGCCGGATCCATTGTTTTCATCGTGTGCGCTCTAGGCTTTCACAGCTCATCCACGCGTTTTTCCCGATCCAACCATCTTTCCCAATCCATCGGGTCACACTCGATCCGATCCACCAAATTACCGTGCACGCTCCATGATTTCTCGCTGATCCTTTACTTTGGCCTATCCATCGGTTTTGCACAGTGATCCCTTGCCATACACTGGCCGATCCAACAAAGCCTATGAGCATGATCCACCCATATACCGACCAATCCATGCATATCTACAATCTAGGAATCATGAGTCGATCCTTCCATACTTTCCCCATGAGCCAAGCTTGATCATCAACACACATCGATCCATTGTGCCACACGACCCATCGAAATACATGAACCACTCTAGCCAATATCTGTCGATCCATCCCAAAACATTCTACAAGTGATCCATGCTACAATTGATCAACATCTAGGCACACAATTCATCCAAATCGACCAATTTCAACCAATCAATCAATAGCTCAACATGCAATCATCAAACAAACATCAGCACAACAATAATCATCATACAATCATATGAAATTCACCAAATCATGATAAAATAATTAACGAATCAATAATTGGATCTAAACTTGCATAAACATTTGATTTCAATGTCAACACCTGAATTTACCATTATAATTAACTAATTTAAATCTTATGGTTTGATCCGAATTCAAAATATACTTGCATTGATTAGATCTGGGTGAAAACAACTTGTATGAGTGAATCTAAGGTCTAACGAACCCATATACTCGATTGAATCCGTGTGAGAGATGCTTATCCCTCACCAAATCCACAAAATAGTTTCAAATCAATAAATCTCTAATCCGGACAACGAAGAACGGCCTCTGAATCAACTTAGTTGATGTAATATACCCTTCCTCGATGTCGACCTTTAATCCTACCTCTCAAATCTATGAATGGAAATGAAGTGGAGGTGTATTTGATTGGGTCGGAGAATCACAGGCACCCAACCAAATGAGAAATGAAGAGACTAAACAATTCTCTTTACCCATACCCTCCTACTTATAGCCAATAGCCCCTAACCTTAATAGGCCTCAATTATCAACCCACTAATGACTAATTAGCCGATCCAGAAAACAAGCAACGCTAAAACAACGATTCCTCCCAAACCGCTCAACCAAATCCTTAATGTGACCACTCTACGGAATTGGAAACACCATTTCCGATCCAATGAAATTGATTCCAGCTCCTGATTCGATTCCATTCAAAAGTTATACCCTAAACAAAAATAACAGGGGAAAAACGATCACAAACAAAAACGGTAAAAATCATGGATATGTCTCACACTCCCACGAAAAACATATAAAAAAATGAGAATGATTCGACCCTTGGGGAATTAAATAAAAATGTTTTATGATTCTCCGATATGTAAAATGCGGGCCGTTACAACCTTGACCGAATAAAGATAATGAGATTTTTTGATGTATTCCAAGTTTCTAAGTTTCCTAACTTTATCTTCTTCTTTTCCTACTTGTAATGGCCAACCTCTTTTAGGGGTTTCATTAGTTTTAGTTTACGTTTAGAAATGAGCAAGTAAGTGAAATTGTTGGTAAACATTTTAATATATATTCAGGTCGAAGGTTTAATTTCTACCCTTCTTGTTGCTTATGCACGTTTCGTTTAGAATCCCCATAAAATTTTCTAGTAGCAACACTCTATAAGCAAGCTTTCCAATCCTTTCTGAGATAGGGAAAGGTTCAATATACCTCGTTGCTAGCTTTTGGGATTTCTGAAACGAACAACGCCCTTCATACGTGAAATCTTAGTAAAAACTTCATCTCTAATCGAAAACTCCAAATTCTTACTTCTTCTATCCACGTAACTCTTCTAACAGGATTGAGCTTCCTTTATTCACTTTTAGATAATCTCAATTTTCTCAGTGGTTTCTCTTACTAGCTCAGGACCAAAAATCAATCTATCGCATATTTCCAACCAACACAATCGTGATTTACACAGTCTTCCATACAAAGCTTCGAAAGGCACCATTCCTATTCTAGCTTGAAAATTATTGTTATAGGGGAATTCTACCAGGCGTAAATGATCTTCCCATGAACCATTAAAATCCAAAAAATAAGCCTTCAATAAATCTTCCAACACCTTATTTACCTTTTCAGTCTGTCGATCCATTTGCGGATGATAAGTGGTACTCATCTTAAGCTTTGTTCCCAATGCCTTCTGAAGGCTTTTCTATAATTCTCTAGCAAATAGTGGGTCTCTATCGCTTATGACACTACTCGAAATTCCATGAAATCTCACAAGGGTTCTTCACAAATAACTATGCCAGAACATGTGCTGGCCTATTTGTCCTTTTAGGAATAAAATGCGCTGATTTTGTTAACCTATCCACCATAACCCAAATGCTTTCATTCCCCCTTTTTGTTCTTGGCAAACCATGAACAAAATTCATGTATATCAAATCACATTTCCAACTTGGAACATCCAAAGGTTGAAGTTAACAACTAGGCTTCTGATGTTCGGCTTTCGCTTGTTGGCGGTTTCGGCACTGCTCCACCTACAAGCCTACATCCTTCTTCATGCCTTCTATCAAATAAAAACTTCTCTTCATATCTTGATACATCTTGATACCACCAAGGTGCATCATAAATTTAGAATGTTGACACTTCCTAAGCACTTCTTTCCTTAAGCCATCAATATACAAAACCTATAACCTACCCTTCTTCCTTAGCCATCAATTTTTGCCAAGAGTAAACCCTTCCGGATCGTTACCTTCCTTTGAGTTTTTGGATCTTTCTCTTGCTTACAAGAAACTTTCTCAACCAAAACAGGTCGAACTTCCAAACATGACACCATAGGTGTAATTCCACTAAAACACATTATCAACTGATTCCTTACGTTGCACGATACCAGAGCTTCCAAATCTTTCCATTCATCCAACATAGCCGAAACTATCATTTGATGCTTCCATCTAAGTACATCAGCAACCTTATTTCCTTTGTCTAGAGTATACTCAATACTAAAATCATAAGTGGCTAAAAATTCCAACCATATCTCCCGTCGCATATTCAATTCCTTTTGAGAAAACAGGTATATCAAAGACTTATGATCTATAAATAAATCACACCTTCCATCCAATAAATAATGCCTCAAAATTTTCAAGGCAAAAACTACAACAGATAACTCAAGATCATGAGTTGGGTATCTTACTTTTTGCCTTAACTGTCAGGAAGCATAGGCAACAACCCTTCCCTTCTATATAAGAAAAGCTCCTAACCAGGTTCCGCAAGCATCATATAAACAATTAAGTCCTGATTTCCAACTCACACTACTAAAACATGTGAAACATCCTATACCCTTTCATTTTACCCAAAGTAGGGTATCTCTAAAGAATATGAAGTATTATAGGTATAAAGACATAAAAGAACATCACAAAGATTAAGATTCACAAGATAGAAATAATTTAAAACATAACGGAAGAAGAAGATAATTTAAAACAAAAACATCACGTTTATTTCAGAAACTAAATAACATGTCTTATGGAAAGAAAATCTCATGCACATAATATTAGAGTAAATAAATAATATCTACTCAAATAGTAGTCACAAATACAACCAAACCACGGAAAGAGATGAAATAAAAAAGAGCAATACATCTATTGCAAATGAAATCCTCCAAGTAAGAAGATGCTGAACAATTCGAACTATGCACTTCCACCATGCAAGCCTGAGGGGAAGAAAATGGTAAGAAGGAAGGAAAAATGGGTCATATGTAGAGTCTAATGAGATGTTATGATTACTAGAATGATTGATTAGAGAAAGGGAAACAGATAAAACAATAGTTCTAGTGTCAGTTAGGGTAAGTGTTTGTGTACACCTAAAGTAACATATAGGACAACTGTTCTCATTCAACATTGACTGTTTGTACTTCTACAAATTTAGAACATAATATAATTTGGAAAATCTTCCTAATACTACCCTCGATCGGCTACCAAATCCAAAAAATGATAACCTATGCCAAATATGGACTTGGGCTTATCAGACCCGACCCATCAGCAAAAAGACATAGCGTTCATCATAGAAGTCACCGTGTCTTATTTTCTCTCGTTGGCTCAATGAACGCACATTGACCAGCTCGAGTACCCGTACCCACCTCAATTTTGACCATCTTACTACCTCCCACATCATGGTGCATGCCCTCTCCTCCTATCTGAGATTGTATATGATAAAAAAGGTATGATGTATGGTATGGATCCCCAACAATTAATACTCGACCCAAATCTCCATTGATATGGCCTTTCATGGATTAACTATAGAATTAGGATTTTAACTTAAACATCGCTTTAAGTTAAATATATAATTAAGACTAATAGTTTATCAATTTATTATAGAATAACGCGTAATCACAAGGCCACTATTGAATTTTAGGCTCGTAACTTAACACCCTTTAATTCAATATGTTCATATTAAAGCCTAACACCTAATCATAAGGCCACCCTAGAATTTTAGGTTCGTAAACTTAACACCCTTTAAGTCAATATGTTCATATTAAAGCCTAACGACGTTCAACTATTCCTTGTCATGTACATATTTGCAAATAAACCATGTTTGTTTATTATGATTTCCCAACTATCGTATTTATGCAAATATAGGTTATAGTTCATTTTTCTATCACAACCTGTACCATACTCATTTTGCAAACTTAATCAAATTTGGGTATTATTAGTCCAACATTCCATTTTTATTACAGTTTTACAACATCTGTCCAATTAGTCCTAAAATTTTCAATTATCCAAATTTAATCAAATTTCGCCAAATGTGCGCATAATAAAGGATAATAATCAGTTGTAGGAAATTAGGCATATGAATCTATGCCTAAATCAGTCGTATATGTATGCCTTTTAGGCATATTTGGGCATAACCACATTAAACTGTAAAAATCCAACGAAGAATGTGGGAAAGAAGACTGAGAATATAATTTACAGTAAGTTGAATAATAATTAAACAGAAACTGTAGGAAAATACATAAAATTTATAGAAAGTTACTTATAGAAAGAAATTACAGAAAACAGGAATGAACATAAATTGTAAGTAAAAGAACTGTAAACAAACTACGACTATAACTACTATTATTCCTATTTATCCTAAACTTTAACTAAAAATCTAAAGAATCATAAAAACTCACTAGAAAGCCTTCCCTTATGGATGCGGCAGACCCCCTCCCCCCAACGAAGAAAATAAAATAGAAAATATTGTTATTTAATCTTAACCCCTAAAATGTAGATTAAGGTGACATATCTACAAAAAGAAGACTAGCCTAGAATTTAACATTAGGGTGGCTTGTCTCCAAACAAAGACTAGCTTAGGCAGGGAAGAGATGTGTTATGAGGAAATGGAGAGGGAGTTGTGGATTTATTTGTAGGTGGAGCAAAAGAACCTCAGCAGTTAGATTGAGGTTTTAAATCTGGGTTGACCTTGTCCTTGGGTCAATTTGGTTAACCACATCAGCCAACCAGATGAAGACACATCAGATCAAAAATAGCTTGAAATAACCCGTCCGTTTAAAATATTTCGTACCTGGTAAGTATACATGTCACGCACGTATTGGGTCGACCCACCCAACATCGGGGTCACCCATAGGTCGACCTGGGTGGATGTCGGGCTGGCCCATGAGGTTTTTTTCTAATTTGAATTTCAAATTACAAACTGCCACAACTCCCTTATTTCAAGTCTATTTCACCAAATATGTATCTGAACCAGAAAATTGTAATGGACTCAATGGTGAAATCTCCATTGCCAAATTCCAATAATTTTTCAACTTATTATTTATTTAATTAATTTGTCAATTAGTTACTGTTTGTTAAAATTTGGGTTTTTACATTCTCCCCTCCTTAAAGGATTTCGTCCCCAAAATCTCCAAGGGTAGGAATATAGGATAAACGTTTTCATATAAATATTTATAACCATCTATGTATACATCATCCATTAACAACCATAGTTTTTATATTTTATTATGCTTTTCAGTACTTATGCAACAGTGTAGTGTGTATGTCTCTAACTAACGGCAAAAGATTAGGCGGTCTACTGATTCAATTAACCTCCACTTTATGCAACTATTCTAATTCCATGCAGCCAAGTGTACGCAAAAAGTCCTAATGATAATAGATAGTCTTACGTGTGTTCCTCAAACATTATTCATATGCAAAAACCATATGATAACACCCGTTTATACATTCCATAAAATAATAAAAAATGTACACACATCCATATGCAAGTGTCCTATTAGCGGATCATTAGTGCCTAATGTGTGTATACATGAATCCACTGCATCCACTTGCAAACATCAAACCTAACATGATCTAATAACATGTTTCCACCACATCCTACCATCCATGGCTCAAACCTAAGATTCAAAGGATAAAAAGGATATAACCTATTCAAAAATAATGGTGAAAAAAGAAAGATCGAAGCGCACTATCAAAAAGAAAAGGAAAAGAAACACGCATTTTCTCCTCTGGTTCGCAAGTAGCCTCGCTGTCATCATTTTCCCATTGAACCTTTAAAATCGTACTTCCTTGTTCCTTAGTTTCTTGGTCTCGAAGTTTAAGATCCATATAAGTTCTCGTCAAATAGATGTCTCCTACTCAATCTTCACATACTCTAACATGCTAGGATCTATTATTACTACTGAGTCATGTAGGCAATTTTGCAAATGCTAAACATGAAATACATCGTGAATACTAGAAAGCCTATCAAGTAACTGAACCATATATGTCATCTTCCCATTCTCTTTGTAACTGGGAATGACCGAACAAATCTCGATGCCAATTTGCATACGAGGACAAATTTCACTACCTTTCTCAATGGATATACCTTGATGTAATCCACATCTCTGACAACAAACTCAAGGTCGGTTTTCCTCCTATCCACATAAGATTTTTGACGACACTAATCTACCTTCATCCTTCTCCTAATCAAATCAACCTTATCGGAGATCTCTTTAATCATATCTGGCCCAAGAAGTAGTCTATCCGCTGACTCCTATGAACATGAGGGAGATCTGCAGGGTTGTTCATATTGATCCATAAAAGGAGCCATGCTGATGCTAGTCTGCAAACTATTATTATATGCAAACTCCACTAGAGGAAGGTGCTCCTCCCATGTTCCTTTGAAATCCAAGATACACATCCTTGGAAGATCATCTAAAATCTGGTTCACCCTCTCAGTCTTTCCATCGGTTTGAGGGTGATAAGCTATGCTCAATCTGAGCTGTCCCTAGAGCCTCCTATTGATTCCTCCAAAACTCACTAGTGAAAATCGAATGTCTATCACAATACTCGCAGGAACACCATGGAGTCGGACTATCTCTCACACATAGGTAGAAGCTAACCACGAAATCATTTTATTACTCTTAACCGGGATGAAATGAGCGCTCATCGTCGGTCGGTCTACAATGACCCAAATACTAGTTTTGCCTTTCCTCGATCTAGGTAACCAATCAATGAAATCCATAGATACGCTCTCCTATTTCTAAAGCGGCACAACCAAATGTTAGACCAATCCACTAAGCTTCTTTTGCTCTACTTTTACCCTTTGGCATGTCATACATCTCGCCACAAAATTCGAACACATCCTTTTTTATATCGGCCCAGTATAATACTCACGTCATTCCATTGTACATCTTATTATCGCCCGGATGGATAGTCATCCGAGAGTGATGTGCCTCATCTAATACCACAATCATCAGATCACCCTTTGGGAACACAAAGTCTATCGCCACATTAGAACCATCCTCTACAATCCACAGTATATCTGAGAAGATGTTTAGAGGCCTCTCCTTTACCAAGTCTGTCCACTAGGTGGGGATCCTCACATTACCTCGAAACTATCTGCTCTAATATGGTAGGTTGTACCTCTGATGATGTCAACAGTCCCAGACTATAATCCATAGACGGTTTAAAATCAAATGTAGATATGAAATCTAAGCTGTACCACTCTACGAACAAGGGACTCAATGATGCACTTTGCCTACTCAAAGCATCTGCTACTACTTCCCCCTTGCTTGGGGTATAGGCAATATCAAAAGCATAAGGCACAAAGAATTCCATCCATCGTTGTTGCCTCAGATTGAGGTTCCTTTATGATAACAAATACTTCAAAGACTTATGGTTTGGGAAAAGCTCAGACCTCTCACCTAGTAGATAATGCCTCCAAGATTTAAGCGCAAAAACTATCACAACCAACTGTAATAATGGGCAGGGTAATTCCTCTCATGAATCCCTAGTTGCCTACTACCGTAGCACACACCCTACCCTCTTGCATCGACGCTGCGCCCAAGTAGTCGTACATGCATCATTATAAACAATAAATGTCTTAGAGCCATGAAAAAGTACCTAGTGCACTAGTGAGAGCCCTCTTTAATCTCAAGAAAGAATCCTCACATTAGAGATCCCATGAAAATACCAAGTTCTTCTTGGTAAGACGAGTGAGTGACGCTGAAATTCGTGCGAATTCCTTAATAAATTTCCTATGATAGCCCGCCAAACAAAGAAACTCTTCATCTTTGTCACATCCTTGGGGGTCTTCCAATCCTATATCGCCACCACCTTGGCGGGATCCATACCTAATCCACTCTCATAAACTATACTCCCCAAGAAACGCACTTCCCTATGCCAAAAATTGCACTTGATCCCAGTCTTGATCTGCCTTTTCTAGGAACCACCAGCTTGCATCTTCTTGCCCTTCTTGTTTTCCTACCATTTCTTCTTAGAATTAGACATCTTTAGACTTCTCCCTTAGCATCCTTGACCTCTCCCTTTTTTCCCTTGTGCATCAAAGTCATATGTATCAAAGTGTCAAAAGTAGCTCCCGTCAGAATATAGTCATAACTAATCCTTGGAGAGGTTGATTTTTCGCAAATCTAACTGCCTTCTTACTAGCTTGTATTAATCAAGTCCATCCCAAATCACAAAAAATCATTAAACAGTTTGATGTACTTCATGACGGAAAGGTCTCCTTACTTCAGCTTAAGGAATCGCTCCATCTACATACCCTCTTCTACTTGCGGCATAAATTTCCTCTCGAATCCAACTCAGAGCCCAACCCAATCCATAAGTCTTCCTTCGGTCTCTATAATATCCCACCAAAACGATGACTCTCCCTTAAGCTACCAAGCTATCAATTGAACTCTATATCGATCCTCAAGCGCTAATAACTCGAAGATCCGCTCTGTGTCTCTAAACCAAGTGTGGGCCTCCAAGTCTTTATGCCTATAAAATCCCTACCGTCAAAATTAGAGAAATCCTTGTGTTGATGTCAAAATTTGGTCACTAGTGACAGTCAACCCCCAATCGTATGGAGAGCACACGAATAACAATCACAGAATACGGTAAAATAAAGAAAACATGGAACACACAAGACTTTTTATAGTGGTTCGATAAAGATGGTGCCGACATCCACTTTATATATATATACTGATTTTTTCTCTTTTGATTACAAGTACAATATGTTTTCTATCTGAAGAAAGATGGGAGGCGAGAAGTTTTAAGAGGAATAGGAGTTGGCTATTTGAGGAATAAGTCGTAGGTCTTCTTTTTCCTGGGTTTAGAATGCCCAAAATAGCATGTCTTTATTCATTGGGGAGGAAGGTATTTATAGATGGAGAAATTAGCTAAGGCAGGTGCATTGTGGCCCTCCTTTTCTGTAAAGCTCAGGCACGTGGAGCTTGATCCTTGGGCATAGTTGTGGCTAGATGACCTTCTCCACTGTCGAGCAATAGTATCCTCGGAAAGTGTGGCTTATGTGGCACTTGAGATGAGGTGTATCAAAAGGAGAGCTTTGGCTGGTAGCGTTGGACCACTTCTGTTGCCTTGAGAATTGGTCCAAGTAATCAATGACTTAGAAGGATATTTCCAGGTGAATCCGAGATATTTGGTCGATCTGAATTTGATGGAAATGATGAACTCAGTCAGTTGAGATGAGCGATTCCTCCGGGCTCGATGAGCCATTGCTTGAAGGAGACTAACTCGAGTCGGCCTAGGTTTGGGATGTCTTTGAAGGAGGTCGGCTTGGGCCGAACCTTGCTTGGGCTTTCTAGAATGTGTATTGCTCTATCAACCGATCGATCGATGATGAAGAGTGTTTCTATACATTGGGCTTTGGTCCGTTGAGCCGTGACAGCTTTCGCCAAAAAGTCGGTCAACACTTTGCCCCTAAGAATACATCTTTCTTGGTAAAGGAGATGTGTTCTGAACCTTGAATCGAAGTTAAGTGTGTGGGTAGCGATTGTTACGCCAAACCATATTAAGGCCAGAAATCTGACGATCCTGGTGGTTGTATTAAGATCGAAAAACTGACAATCGAAGTAGATCTTATTAAGGTCAGAAGAACGACAACCATTGAGGACCATGTTAAGGCCGAGAATGTAATTGTTAACTTCGATCGTCAGATTCAACATCAGCTGAGAGTGTATGGGCCATTCTCGGTCTAGAGAAGACTTTGGTCTCATTTGGGTGAGTATTAACCATACGCGGCTTGAAGATAACGGCGGGCAATAATTACACTTGGCTTATAGAGATGGTGAGTATTATCCATACCCGTCTTCCAGAGATGGCGAGTATTATCCATACTCGGTTTACATAGATGTCGAGTACTATCCATACTCATCTTACAGAGATGACGAGTATTATCCATACTCGGTTTACAGAGATGGCGAGTATTATCCATACTCAGCTTACAGAGATGGCGAGTATTATCCATACTCGGCTTATGGGAAGTGTTAACCATGCTCGACTTATATAAGGTCATTCGTGAAGTTCAATGAGTGGAGAATGCACTCGGTTTAGAGAAGGGGCGAGTATGGTCCATACTCGGCTTAAAGAGATTTGACCGTACTCGGCTCGAGGAGTAGGTTTAGAGACAGTGGCAGTTTTTGACCATATTCGAGTGGGCGAGCGTCAGTCATGCTCGGATTATTTTGCTCAAACATAATCCATGTTTGCAAAATAAAGTTCATTGTTGCTAAAGAACTATTATAATAAAATGGAAATAAATTCTAAGCAGACAACTGTTGATTCCAGAGCATGCCTAGAAGCTAAATCCTAACCTCGTACATGTATAAATCAATATATTAATTTTATTGGAAGAAATAAAAATACATTGAAAATAAGAAGAATAAATCTTATTAATTGATGATGATGCCACGAGTGCTGGGCTCAGGGTCCTTTCCGCTTCTGGGAGCTCGAGGACCGACCTGAGGAGCTTGGGCAAAAGATTGTGGCGGCATGGCCGGCGAGTTCCTCTTGACATATTCGGGAAGCTCCCCTCGCCTGACCCTATCCTCGATGAGATTATGTAGGTTCCTGCATTCATTGGTGATGTGATCGATAATGTTATGAAACATGTAGTGCTTTCCAAAATCGAGTTCTTTCTGGGTCAGCTCTCTTCGGGAGGTCTTGGGAAAGGTAGGGACCCTCGTATGTCAAGATAGATATCGAGTAGGGAAGAATTGAGCTCGGTATATTGACCGTACTTGTTCTATCTCTGAGGTCGTACGTTGCATTCATTCTTTTCTGTGGCCTTTACTCTTCCTTTATTCTGGCCATTGGTGTTGGATGGACCTCCTTGTGTGGTGGCAAGGACCTCAAAGTTCTCCATCACAATGCTAGCATGTTCTTGTCGGAGGAATCACTCGGCCTCTACATAGAAATCTTCAATGTCTTTGGGAGGATCTCTGGTCAAAGAGATTGAAAATTTCGATCGGTTTTGAACACCTAAAATGGCAGCCATAAGCAACATCGATGGCTCGGGTCGATCGACTTATGCTACAACTGCATTAAATCTTTCGAGAAAAGATCGAAATGTATCTCCCAGGTGCTGCTTGATGGATGTTAGATCAAAATTTGGACCTAACACCCAAATTGTTCTGAATCTTATAGAGTTTTAACTGAAGAATGAAGAAAAAGAAAATAACACACAGAATTTATAGTGGTTCGGCGTTAACAAGCCTACGTCCACTTTATATGTTATTGATTATACTTTGAATGCTGGTACAATCAATGATTTCTCTCTAGCTCACTTTTACAATTGTGATTTCTCTCAGTAATCTAGTAATAAAACTGATAAGAAATGGTAGTATGACAATAATGGCGGAATCAGTCCTTAATATTGCCAAAAGATCCCAAAAAATGCCAAACTTCGGGCTATTTATAGCTGATTTTGTCAGGCGGATCGTGGTAACACGTGGCACGAATCCCGAGAACATCGGATCGCATCGCAGCCGATGAAGAAATAGTCAAATTAGCCGTTGTGGACAGGTGTCGCGATCCCCTTGAAGATCGGATCGAGCTAATGGGGAGAATCGGTCAAAATGACGGTTGGGGACACGTGTCGCTGGATCCGTGCATCTCGGATCGCTGAAGACTAGCTCGTGCTTGAACGGGTCAGAGGCTTCGCCGTGCATCAGGGGATCGGATCGGTCTATACTGGGCAGTAATGTATGTACAGATCGAATCGCATAGAGGTGTCATTTCGCCGATGAAACGGGGGCGATCCGATGAGGTGCGATCCGATGAGGGGCGAGTCGATGGTGCGATCCGATGAGGGGCGAGTCGGTGGTGCGATCCGTTCCTTCATGTACTTAGGGAATGTAGTTTCATACTTTCTTCTTGTGTGTGAACCTTGGTGGCTTGGTCAAAAAGCTAGCCAATATTTTGCCCCCTCGAAGTATGTTTTATCGAGGACGGAACATGCTTCGAAGTCGCAATGACATCTTTTCGCGAAACGATGCAAGTCAGTAGTTACGTTTGTCCGGAACGTCGTATTACTTCGGAAAGGTCATTTATAGATTCGGATCGCGTGCTCGAGTCGCGGTCCGTTAGCAAGCCATTCGCCTCGTTCTTTGGTGAGCACTTGGACCTCTTCACGGAACGGAACGAGATGGGCTTCTCTTCGAGACATGGTGGGCTTTTGGTTCGCGGCCCGTCTATTTTCGCGGTTCGAGTAAAACAAAAATTGGAATATTAACGGTCGCCTCGTGACCTATATAAACCGCACTCCCTCTTCACTTTCCCCCTTCTTCTAACTTCTGCATCGCACCGCCAGCTCTACTAAGTAAGAACCCTAGTTTTTCAAACCTCCAAAAATCCGATTGTTTTCCCAACTTTTAGAAAGGTAATTCTACCGAAAGCATCCTTATTCGATATCGCTCTCGTTTTTATGAGTTTTTTTCGACTGGTTTGAGGGAAGAAACGATAGGATTTTGTGATTTTTGGGGGGACCAGCAAGGCGCCATGGCTGATGGGTTCAGAGGTTGGAGTTCTGAAATGAGAAGGAGAGGAGAGAAACGGAGGAGGAAGGAGAAGAGAGAAGGCCGGTTTGGATCGTGGGCAAGGAGAGGAGAGGGAGAAGATGAAGGCCAGTAGCGAGACGGTGGGTCGTGGTGACGGCAGAGGCGTGTATCGTGGGGGGCCGCAACGATCCGGCAAGGACCCCGACCACGCAATTTCACGATCCGCGAGAGGGTCGACCCTTACTATCTCACGATCCGAGAGGAGGGCGATCCCTTCTGCCCTGCGATCCGAAGGAGGGCGATCCCTCTACCCTGCGATCCGAAGGAGGGCGATCCCTCTGCCCTGCGATCCGAAGGAGGGCGAACTGTTATACACACCGCGATCCGACTCGTGGTTCACGATCCAAACAAATTTTGAACTTTAGACGATGCCTTGTCGCCATAAATTTCTGAACAGTTAGGTTAGGGCCTTGATGTCAGACTTTCTGGACTAAATGACCACATAATTTGACTGCATATGACGACTAATATTTTGATGATCTTGATAACTTTTATGCTTTATCTTGAATGCATGCACAAGCACACACACCGGCACTTGCACACACGGGGGACGGGTAGTTTTAATCTCATTTTTCATGTTTTCTCGCCTAACAGTAATGTCGGATAATCAATCTTCTCCAAGATCCGTTACAGAAACGGAGTCCGAGGTTCCTGAGCAATACAACCCCGAGGTCCCTCCAATTAACCCAGGAGGTGAAGATTCTGGCTCTGAATACGAGGCAACGGAATCAAATCCGTCTGAAAGTACTTCATCTAGTGAAGAATCTGAGATAGACAGGTGAGCTCCCGACGAGATTCCTGGCGCGCTCGGGATAGAGAAATTTTCTGATTCTTTAGCATCTAAACTCGATGATATAAAGCTTAAAAGAATCTGCCTGAGACATGGGATCCCTTGGGATGATGTGATGACACCCGGTAGCGAAGATAGACCCCACTTAGCTCCGGAAGGGTATATGGCGGTCAGTCGAACCATGTGCTTGGTAGGAGCTATTCCTCCGTTTCCTCCAATCGTCATCGAGACTTTAAAACGACTGGGTATCGCTCCGATGCAGCTTCATCCTAACGCCTACGCATCTCTATACAACCTATATATTGCATACGCGGAGATCCTACATACCGAACTCACATTTAGAGATTTGACATTCTTCTTTCTTTTCAAGCATCATTCCTCGGCAACCCCAAATTTCTCTTTCTTTGAATCGGTGGCGAATAGGAAGGTTTTGTACGACGGATACAGCAATATAGGGGATCCTAAGTCTGATTGGTTCTATATAAAGAAACAGGCCGGATGCTCAAGAAGATGGCTCAAATCAAGTAAACTTTAAGCTTTTGACTGAATGTCTTGTTCAAGAAGCCGAACCATTAACATTCTCCCCCCTTTTTCTTTGTTTTAAACAGATCACGTCTTCCCGAAAACGGAGGGTCCGTTATACAATAATCGATTGTCTATTCTTCTACAAAGCAGATCCGACTTTCTAAGGATCAAAAAGTGCATCACTGATGAGAATATTCATAAGCATCATCTTCTATATATAAGATTTGGACTTGGCGCTGGCGGCAAACCCTATAGATACGTGCCCCCAACAGAGGGGGAGGGAACATCACAAGCGGTAGAAACAACTAAATTTCGCAAGAGTCCTTCCCCGATAGTCATCCAAGACGATGAGGACCTGAACATATATAGAGGGGATGAGGCCCGCAGTGACAAGTCCAAGGAAATCCCATTTTCTACTCCAATCGAACCCGCTGCTTCCGATGATTTGACAGAAGAACAGTTATTCCATGAGCTGAGCAAAATTCCTCTGCCCGATGATGTATACACAGAGAGAGACTTTGAAGGGGAGCCATTCTTCCCTGCTTCTGAAGAGACCATCGCTCCAACTAGAGAACAAGAAACTAGTCAGATGAGCCTGTCTTCAGGCCCGGGTCTATTAGGGGGAATTATATGGGATGCACAAATCACACACACTGCCTGACCCCGCACTCTTACATCATCAGTATTCAAAGTTTTAATATGCTCTTTTCTCTTTTGTAGGAAAGATGTCCCGTAGGCGATCTTATTCTTATCGTTCTCTTCATGAGGGCACACCCAGTCTTCATCCGGGTACTGAGCGCCCTCGCGGCCCTTCTCACAAGCCGACTTCCTCGCAACCCCGATCTCCACCGAAATCGACATCTGCCAAGCTCCCCAGTTATCCGGTAGTTCCTGCAGGGGGAAAGAAACTTCCTAAAGAGTTAACTCCTCCGAAAAGTGCACCCTCTCACAGCAGGTCGTCAAAAAGGCATCAGGAATCTAAAGATAAAGGCAAGGATCCAATCAAAGAGTCTGAAAAGGAGAGGAATGACATCGTCCCTTCCAGCCAGCCAGAGTTGGCTGCCCCCGGGTCACGAGATTACATCCATGGTCCTGAGATTCAAGGTAGGCTGGAAAAGCTACGGGAACAGTTCCCAGGCATTTTCTTTGAAAGGATGACGTTTGTTCCAGCCTTGGAACCGGTCCCTAAGAACTGGGATAATGAAGTTGTCGGGCACATCCGTCACGTAGCCAGCCAGTATGAGATGATGAAGAAACATGCAGTTAACCTTTCAGAAGTCATTCGAACGCTTGAAATAGAAGCACATAGATCCAAGGTGAAACTTGATAACAACGAAAGGGCCAGAACGAAGATGGAGAAGGACCTGGAAGATGTTCAATCCCAACTTGCTTTAGCGCGGAGATATGTCGAAAATTATAAGATTGAATTGGAGAATGCTAAGAAGCGCTTTCATTCGGAACTTGACTCCAATAGCCAAGAGAAGATGGCTTTAAAGAAGGAAATAGAAGATCTCAAAATGGCCAACATTGAGTTGAAAACAGCACAAGGCCATTTTGAAGCTGAGAGAGCTGCTTGGGAGGCAGAAAAAGCAAATTTGAAAGAAAGCTTAGCTTTGGCCAAAGCGGAAAAGGTGATTTTGAATGATCAAGTCGCAGATGCGGAGAGACGGGCAGCTCTTGCCGAAAAGAATGTTGAAAGCGCCATCGAAATGGCTACTACTTCAAACAACAAGCTCCTCGAGAGAGAGAAGGATATCGAGGGGTTTGAAGAGATGATTTTTGACTTCCTTGGCCAAGTCCTCAAAACCCGCAACATCTCGTGGATCCCGGATTACCACGTTACTTTAGCCAATTTATGGAATGCCATTGTTGAGGGTGAGAAGCAGAGATTGGGAGTCGATGAAATTGATGAAGATGAGCTGATGAAGAGCATCTTGAGGGATAACGAGCCCGAGGACCTGGCAAAGGGTCGTCGTCTGATTCAAGCGGAGATGGAAAAGGAGAGGGCCCTGGCTAAGGGTAAAGGCAAAGCTGACGAAGGTTCGAGTTCAGCCGTGGAGCCCAAGACCTCCGGAGTTGAGGAATACCATCCTAATGATCCACTAATCCCTTTGGGCCTAACTCCTGTGGTTGTTGGAGCTCCTGCAGCTACCCAGGAAGGAGGATCTGCGGAAGGTATCTCCCTTTTTCCACCACAATTTGTCAAAGCAATTGTGAGTTGTCGTCGTCTGGTAGAACAACCAATTGAATTAGTAACGTGTGTTCCCCATAATACAGGTGATGAGCCCGTCGACAAGGGTGTTGAAAAAGGAAAAGAGGCAGAGAAGGAGGCTGTCTCTCTAGGTGCCGGCGTTGATATACCGAAGCAGACTAAGGATACAACAGCAGAGAAAAGCATCCTGGCACCTAGTGCTGATGTATCCAAGGATGCTGAAACCATCGAGGCCCTGAAAGACATGGATGGGCGCCATGTAGAGGACGAGGAACATATCACTGGCGCCAAAGAGACCGAAGACGATGACGACGAAACTTTGGCCAGCAGAAAATCTAGGCAGGAAAAAGAGATGGCTTCGAAGAAGGTGGGACAAGAGCCTTTGGACGTAGTCCCTATCGCAGAATTTGATCCTAAAACTGGGATGATTTTGAAAATCCGGCCCAAATCCATCAGCAGACAGCTCCATTTTGCGAATCCTGATGATTTCCCGGCTTCCCTTTCTGATAAAAGGAAGAGAAAGGAGGCGGGAGAGGAATCTTCTGAAGAGTCGGATGTTCCTCTCATAGACAAAAGGAAGAGGAAGAAAGAGATCAATCTGATGCTGACAAGGCGAGGCTGGAGAAACAGAAGCAAGAGAAGAGGTCAAAGCGTAAATAGGATATTGTCGCTGGTTTATATTTTGTCTTTAGGTTTTCCACTGGCCAGGAAGTGTAATTATGAGACTGGCCCTCACTTTTGTTTTCTAGGTTGTTTTTCACTTTGTAGGCTTGCCGTATATAAAGGAAAGTTTATCTCTTTTTGCATCATTGAGTACCTGTATTCAAATAAACTTTCCATGTTTAGTCATAGACCATCTAATTATAACTACAAATCAGTCAAACAACAGAAAGAAAAATTAAAAATTTTCGTGCTGCGTTGCTGCATTAAAGTTAACAGAAAGAAAAATTAAAAAATTTCGTGCTGCGTTGCTGCATTAAAGTTCATGTGTATATGCATATGGCCCCCATCAATCATTAATGTGGCGCTTAACTAGGGCTTATTAAAGATTGATTAGCGTTATTCGCATGTTGCCCCCTACTTCTGAATATGGGGGACTTAGAAAATTTCATAAGATAATTGTTCTTGTGGTACTGAACTTCTGGCACTTTTCTCAGTGCTTAATCATAGACTCCTTTATACTCTCCTGGCGGTCGCCGAGGTTGGAGTTTAAATTCAATAGTCCAGTCGGTCCTTGTTCCTTCAGCAGGGAAGGAGTTCTTTCTCAGCGCTTACTCTGAGACGCTTTTATACTCTCTCTCTCTCTCTCTCTGGAGAGTTAGAGTTCAAGCTCAGTAATTCAACCGCTCCCCGATCCTTTAGCGGGGAAGGAGCTCTTTCTCAGCGCTCAATCGGAGATGCTTTTATACTCTCTCTCTTTCTCTGGAGAGTTAGAGTTTGAGCTCGGTAATTCATCCGCTCCCCGATCCTTCAGCGGGGAAGGAGCTCTTTCTCAGCGCTCAATCGGAGACGCTTTTATACTCTCTCTCTCTCTCTGGAGAGTTAGAGTTCTGTCAAGCCGGTTCCGATCATGGTACAACGCCATGACTTATGGACATCGGCTTCATGTCCGTTATGCTCTCTCTCGACTCTGGAGAGTTATAGCGCTATCAACGATATAATTTATTGTATCCTCAGAATTTTGACTTGTGATTACACTCCATTCTGATGGAAGGCATTTATGATTATATGCTTCTGGGATCACTGCATGATTCACAGTAATTCTCATAAAAATAGAAAGACAGATAAATAATGCAATAAAGGTAAACGACACACAATATTTTTATAGTGGTTCAGTCGAATCATGACCTACATCCACTTTATAATTCTTTGCTTTAAGGAATCAGACTATTCTAGGCAAGTCGTGCCCTTTACATGGTTCTTAACAAAGCAAAAGAATAGATTTGAAACTTTCATGTTAAGTATGGCCGTAAATGTTGGGCATTCCACACTCTGGGGATTTCCTTTCCATCTATGGTTGCCAGCTTGAAGGTTCCATTATCAAGCTTGCTCAGAATGGAGTACGGTCCTTCCTACTTCCTCCCATATGAGTTGGGGGTGGAAAGACACGTTTCAGAACCAAGTCTCCGGGTTCCCAGGTTCGGGCTCGAACCTTTTTGTTGTAGTATCGAGCGACCTGTTGTTTGTATCTCAGGGCACGCAGGTCTTCTTCATCCCTCTTTTCTTCGATTATATCCAGGGACTCAAGGAGCAATTCATTATTGGTCATCGGATCATAATAAGTCACTCGGTGAGAAGGTACCTTTATCTCAACCGGGATGACCGCTTCCGTTCCAAAAGCAAGGGAGAAGGGGGTATGTCCTGTTGCCGATTTATATGTTGTCCTGTTGGCCCATAGTGCTAAGGGCAATTCATCAGCCCATATGGCTCTGGCCCACTTCAGTCTTCTTTTCAGAATGGACTTAATCACTTTATTCGCCGCTTCGACTTGTCCGTTCGATTGCGGGTGCGCCACAGAGGGGTATCGATTCTCAATGTGGTATTTTTGACAGAAATTTCTGAATTCAGTGCTATCGAACTGAGTTCCGTTATCCGTTATCACAATCTTTGGAATCCCAAATCGACAGATGATGTTTCTAACGATAAAATTGATCACTCGTTTGGTTGTGATTGCAGTCAGTGGTTCAGCCTCGACCCACTTAGTGAAATAATCCACGGCCACAATAGCGAACTTTGCCCCGCCCCTAGCTATAGGGAGACTTCCAATGATATCAATTCCCCACATAGCGAAAGGCCATGGGCTCGTCATTGTTTTTAACTGATTAGGAGGTGCTCTAGGTATTTTTGAAAATCTCTGGCATGCATCACACCATCGTGCGTATTTTGCCGCATCCTTGTTTATGGTACGCCAGAAATAACCATGCCGCAACACCTTTTTTGCCAAAGTTTGCCCTCCAGTGTGATCGCCGCATTCGCCTTCATGTACCTCCTGCAGCACACGCTTGATGTCATCGTGGGCTATACACCAAAGAAGGGGCATCGAAAATCCTTGTCTGTAAAGAACTCCGCCTTGTAGAATGTATCGGGCAGCTTTACGAATGACTTTACGCCTCTCCCTCTTCTTGGTCGGAAGCGCTCCATTCATCAAGAAATTCTTTAGAGGGGTCATCCACGACTCCCTTTCTGATTCCATCTCTAGTATTAGATCGATTTACATTTGATCTATACTAGGAGACCGAAGTACCTCAACGGGGGCTAACCCGGTCTCTTCAGGATCGTCGGAACTAGCCATCTTTGCCAACTTATCTGCTTGCTGATTCTCTGACCGCGGAATGTGAGATATACTGTAGTGATCAAAATTATTCAGCAACTCCTTCACTTTCTTCAAGTATAAAATCAATCTTGCACTTTTAGCTTGGAATTTCCCAGTAACCTGGTTCACAACTAACTTGGAGTCGCAAAAGATGTTCAGCTTTGTGACCTCTAACTCCTTTGCGATCCTTAATCCGGCTATCAGGGCTTCATATTCGGAGTCGTTGTTAGTGGCGTGAAACTCCATCCGGATAGCATAGGATATCAATCGTTTCTCAGGAGTTTCAAGCACTATTCCAGCGCCGGATCTTTCGTCATTCCTAGTGCCATCAGTATACAATCTCCAGGCATTGGGATCGAGAAGTAACTTTGAGGGATCAATTTCTTCGTTTACTATATCCTCCTCCGGGACGGTAAACTCTGCTATGAAGTCGGCTATCACTTGCCCCCGAATTGACCATCTGGGCTGAAAATTCAGATCAAATTGACTTAACTCAATGTTCCATTTGAGTAATCTTCCAGACGCCTCTGGTCTCTGTAGGACTTGCTTGAGTGGGTGATCGGTGTATACGGTAATGGGATGCACCTGAAAATAATGTCGAAGCTTTCTAGAGGCGATCGGTAAACTATATGCCAACTTTTCTATCCTTGGATAATTACGCTCTGCTGCCGTCAATTTTTTGCTCACGTAATACACAGGCCTTTGGACCTTATCTTCTTCTCTTACCAATGTTGAGCTGATCGCGTGGGATGACACTGCCAAGTACACGAATAAGTCCTCGTGATCCATCGGCTTAGATAGTATCGGAGGTTTCTCCAGGTGCTTCAGTAAGTTCTGAAATGCTTCTACGCAGTCGGGTGTCCATTTGAAGTGGCGTTTTCCCCGCTTTATTAATTCGAAGAATGGGATGCATTTGTCCATAGCCCTGGAGATAAATCTGCTTAGTGCGGCTACTTTTCCTGCAAGGCTTTGCACATCCTTAATTTGCCTAGGTTCCTGAATGTCTCTGATTGCCGCGATCTAGTCTGGATTAATCTCAATCCCATGGGAACTGACGATGAACCCCAAGAATTTTCCGGAAGCGACGCTGAATGAACATTTTGTTGGATTGAGCTTCATTCCGTACTTTCGAAGGATGCCGAACATCTCTGCCAAGTCCATAGTGTGATGGGAGGATTGCTTGGACTTAACCAACATGTCGTCGACGTATACTTCCATTGTTTTCCCGATCTGGTTATAGAACATTCTGTTGACTAAACGTTGATATGTGGCGCCTGCATTCTTCAAGCCAAAGGGCATCACTACATAGCAATATAATCCCAGATCCGTGATAAAACTAGTGTGTTCTTGATCTGGAACATGCATCGGAATCTGGTTATATCCTGAGTAAGCATCCATAAATGAGAGAAGTTCATGGCCCGCCGTCGAGTCCACCAACTGGTCAATCCGGGGTAACGGGAAACTATCTTTTGGGCAGGCTTTGTTCAAATCCGAGAAGTCGATACACGTTCTCCACTTCCCGTTGGCCTTCTTTACCAGGACTGGATTTGAAATCCAGTCTGGGTAGGTCGAGTCTCTGATAAATCCATTACTCTTTAACTTTCCAACCTCTTCTTTCAAGGCAGCGGACCTCTCTGGGCCCAGCATTCGCCTTTTTTGCTTTACAGGAGGATGTTTAGGGTTAATGTTTAATGAATGGCTCATGATTGATGGGGATATCCCGCACATGCCTGCGTGGGTCCAAGAAAATACATCCAAGTTATTTTTTAAGAAATCCGTCAGTTCTTTAGCGAGATTCGGATTTAACTGGGATCCAATCTTAAGGACCTTCTCTGGGTCACTATCATCGATCGGTACATCCACAGACGTCTCGTTGGGAGTCGCCATTCTGCCCCCAGGTTCTTGGTCCTCTCTGGGATCTATATCCTCGGGCAACTCTCTGGGCGACTCTCCAACGGTTATCCTCTTTAGTTGCTATAAGGTCTCCGCCCTTGTAGGGGGAGAAGCGCCCTTGGTTTCTATGTCCCCTCCATTGCGAAGTAACTTTAGTTCGGCAACATAACATGCTCGTGCGGCAACCTGATCTCCTCTAACAATACCAATGCCAGCTTCTGTGGGGAATTTCAATAATAAGCACCAGGGGGCTATACAGGCTCTAAACTTTGCGAGGGCCGGTCGGCCCAAGAAGGCATTGTAGAGTGATTCAACATCCAAAACCACGAAGGGAAGGATTCTCACTCTCTGGCGTTCTCCTTCCCCAAGCGTAACTGGTAACTCTACATAACCCATTGGAGCGGTGGATGCTCCGTTAAATCCACGGATCCATCCTTGACAGGGCTTCAAGTCTTTTATTTCAAGGTTCATCTGGTCGAATGTCCTTTTGAAAAGAATGTTGACGGAACTCCCGTTGTCCACTAATACCTTATGAACAGTGGCTGGTCCAATAGGTACTGTGATTACAAATGGATCTTCAGTCGGAGCATGGACTCCAATGCTTTCTCGTTCACGGAAAACGACATCGTCGGACATCATCTTTTGTTGCTTTACCGGGATATTGTCCTCGGGGTTGCTACACTCCCCTACCTCGAGGTGTCGCTTGGCTGCATTGACATATTGATACAATGCCTTGGAACTATGTCCGACGAGATAAAGTCCTCTGATTACGGTATTGATAACGATGTTCTATCCCTTTTGCTGGGCAGTTGGCCTGGCAGCAAGTTGATTCTGGTTCTGATTTGGGGCCTGTACTGCTTGCCCCCTATCTCTGGGCGTTACTCTGTATTCATCTAATTTTCCTTCTCGAAGAAGCCTCTCGACTACATCTCTTAGGTGACGGCATTCATTTGTCGAATGGCCATGAATCTAATGAAAGAGACAAAACTTCCCCGTTTCACGTTCTTTCTCCGTCGACTCTCTGGGAGGTGGCCTATTATTCTGGAGGACGTTGTACGAATCCATGAAGATATTTTCCAGAGTATCATTTATTGGCGTATAACTTTCAAAGGCCCTGGGACGAGTCCTTCTCTGGGAGTCGTTCCCTCGGTTCCTCTTCTGGTTGTTGCCATTACCATTATTATCATTGTTCCCTAACTGACGACCACCCTGATTCCGATTTCCGACATTAACCTTGACCTTCCCCGAGCTGTCTCCTGTCTGCATAATGGCGACATTGCTCTGAATTTCCTCCTTATCGGTCGTTTTTGCCTTTCGGTTAGCATATACTTCTTCCCGGCGTAAATGTACGTTAGCTTTTTCGTAGAATAACTCTCTAGTATGGGGTGGCTTGCCTGCCAGGTATCTCCCAAATTCAGTGTCTTTATCTACTCCATCAATCAGAGCTGCGACAACGGTTGGCTCATGGGGATCTTTAACTTCAGTAGCGGCCAGGTTGAAACAGTCTAGGTACACCCTCAAACTCTCGCCTGGTCGTTGCTTGACAAGGAACAAGTCAATCACACTCTTTGTCTTTTGTGCATAGATGTGGAATTGTTCTACGAACTTTTCACTCAACTCCCTGAAGCTAGAAATCGATCTTGCTGGTAAGCGAGTAAACCATAACAATGCTACATCCTCCAAGAATATGGGAAATGCTTTGCACTTGATAGCGTCAGAAGCTGCGGCAGCGGTCATTGACCAAGAATATCTCATCAGATGCTGGACGGGATCAGACCTACCCGCGTATCAATTCATCTGTGGCATGTTGAAACGCCTCGGGAAAGTCACATCCAAAATATCATCAGTGAAAGGGGTGTGACTTCGGTCGATTCCCCAATCTTCATTCCGTTGTCCACGGCTATCTGCCAGAATTTGATGGATCATAGCTGCAACATTTGCACTGATCAGCGGAGGTTCAGGGTCAGTGCTTCTTGCTCGGCGGGGTTCTCTAATCTCTCTTCCGGGAGCAGTCACAAAATCCGGGGCTCGGATTGGGCTTCGTTGCCCCCTGTTGCCATGAGCATTTGCGCGGCGACGGGGCTGAGGTAGTCTGTTCTGTACAGGACTGTCCACACCTCGAGCTCTAGGAGTTGCGGCGTGATCGTTCACATTACGGTTTGAGGGCCCCGCCTCCAGTGCTTCTTCTTCTCGTGACGGCAGGGTCCCGAACCGAAGCTGCTTTATGTTTTCGGCTCTCTCATATGGTCGCCGTGGAGGTCTCGGCGATTCCTCTGACGAAGAAGAATATCCTGGAGTGAGCGGACGAGCTGGCGGCGTCCTTTGCCTTACGAGATCATTAAGCCTTCTATCCATGGCGGTCAAATTTTGTCGCAGAACGGAGCTTTCCTGCCTTTGGGCAGCCAATTCATCAAACAGTCTCTCCCACATTTCGGAAAAGCGAGAGAGATCCCCCTCAGTAACGGGAGCATCAGGGTCATATTGGTCATCATCACTTTCTCTTATGCGCATAGAGCTTGAGCCAGGTCGAGCGGAGGGGCCAGGACGGTAGGAGCGAGCCATAGGCTCCTTTCCAGGTCGAGTTGTAGTCCGATCATCAATTCGGATCGCTATGGATCGAGGATGGTGGCTCGCTGCGCCCCCTGGGATCGGTTCGTGGTCGCGGTACGCGGAGGATTCGAGGCGTTATCTCGGGATCGAGTAACAACCCCTTCAGCAGTCCGGATCGCCTCGTTCTCGTCGACTCGGAGCGTGGCGTCTTCATCGGATCGGTTCGCCCCCGGCGCTCCGCGATCCAAAGTTCCCTCATTGCCTAGCTCGTGCACACCTTCTTTGACTGCTTCATTCGCGTTTTCATTGGTTCGTGAAGCTCGTACTTCCTTAGATCTCTTTCCAGCCATGATATCCGAGTCGCTGGAATCTTCAAAGAAATGAATCGTGAAGCTTTAGGACTGTTTTCTCAGTGAAAGCACCAAAATGTTAGATCAAAATTTGGACCTAACACCCAAATTGTTCTGAATCTTATAGAGTTTTAACTGAAGAATGAAGAAAAAGAAAATAACACACAGAATTTATAGTGGTTCGGCGTTAACAAGCCTACGTCCACTTTATATGTTATTGATTATACTTTGAATGCTGGTACAATCAATGATTTCTCTCTAGCTCACTTTTACAATTGTGATTTCTCTCAGTAATCTAGTAATAAAACTGATAAGAAATGGTAGTATGACAATAATGGCGGAATCAGTCCTTAATATTGCCAAAAGATCCCAAAAAATGCCAAGCTCCGGGCTATTTATAGCTGATTTTGTCAGGCGGATCGTGGTAACATGTGGCACGAATCCCGAGAACATCGGATCGCATCGCAACCGATGAATAAATAGTCAAATTAGCCATTGTGGACAGGTGTCGCGATCCCCTTGAAGATCGGATTGAGCAAATGGGGAGAATCGGTCAAAATGACGGTTGGGGACACGTGTCGCTGGATCCGTGCATCTCGGATCGCTGAAGACTAGCTCGTGCTTGAACGGGTCAGAGGCTTCGCCGTGCATCAGGGGATCGGATCGGTCTATACTGGGCAGTAATGTATGTACGGATCGAATCGCATAGAGGTGTCGTTTCGCTGATGAAACGGGGGCGATCCAATGAGGTGCGATCCGATGAGGGGCGAGTCGATGGTGCGATTCGATGAGGGGCGAGTCGGTGGTGCGATCCGTTCCTTCATGTACTTAGGGAATGTAGTTTCATACTTTCTTCTTGTGTGTGAACCTTGGTGGCTTGGTCAAAAAGCTAGCCAACAATGGAGGTTAGGAACATGACACTCTTCGGTTGGGAGATGTGAACTCTGAACTGCTCAATGAAGCGGGTGACCAACGTAATCCAACTGTTAAGCGACTCCGTTGTTAGCTGCCGAAACCACATGCCGGCTATATCTGTGAGGAATAGTGGGATGCACTTGGCCATAACATTGGTTGATGCACCAAGAACTTCCATATAACACACGTACTGCATGATATGTATGGTCGTGTAACACCCCTAAGTCCCACATCGTGGAAGCCTGTGTGAAGTGGGTACTCATATAGTAGAGCCCATCTCTTACTAACGCCGAGGCCTTTTAAGGAACAAAACCCTACACCTATACGGTGGCTAAGTTGGGGACAATATCTTGCGTGAACGGAGGTGCGGGTTGTTACAGTGGTATCAGAGCCAATACCCAGTCGGAATTGTAGCTCTTGTGTGGACCACAGCGCCTAGGTGAGGTGTATATGAGCCAACAGGGACGTTGCGCTCTGTAGGAAGGGAGAATGTAACACCCCTAAGTCCCACATCGTGGAAGCCTGTGTGAAGTGGGTACTTATATAGTAGAGGCCATCTCTTACTAACGGCGAGGCCTTTTGAGGAACAAAACCCCACACCTATACGGTGGCTAAGTTGGGGACAATATCTTGCGTGAATGGAGGTGCGGGTTGTTATAGATCGGGTCGGTCCGACCATTATAGGATTCAATGGTTGGGAACTTTAAGTCCGGAGGATTGCGGGAGATTTGATTTCCCAGGTGAATGGGTTGCAGTTTATATTATCTATATGTTGCTGGGAAGAAATTCCCCGGGTGAAGCTTCAGATGATGCTTGCAAGTTGGCTTCCGTCTCCGAGGAGTCGCTGACATGAATCCAGCTCTGCATTTGGTAGAGCTCTAGCACCAGGGTCCAACGAAAGCATGCTCGGAAGGATGGCCGTTGGTTGGGCTCGTCCTCCAAGAGTTGAGTGAGGGCGAGGGTGATCCCCGTCTGATGGCTCTGGACAGAATGGCGCCTCTTGAACTTGATGAGAATTGGACCGGGCCGTACCCATGGCGGTAGGTCCGGGCTGATCCAACATAGCATGTGATGTTCGGGGCTCGGTGTTGCCCTCGGTTGGGGCGATGTTAGAAGGATCTTTGATAGCATTTTCCTCCGCCATGGTGAGAACCGGTAGGGTAGAGTGGTCTCCTTAGTTCGAAGGGAAGGCTCCACCAGCTCTTTGTTGGAGGAGAGGTGGCATAAGACGAGTCTGCTGTAAGATGCTGGATTGTAATGGGAATGGCATTGATCCTTATGGGCCCAACATTGTTCGATTGGTCCGGGAGGACGAGATGGCCCCCGGAGTGGAGGTAATTCAGTCAAGTGACCTAGATCTTGATTGTGGTTCTCCTGTAAATCTATAGAAGCAATTGCGTTGGTTGCTGGAAGTAACGCTCCTGTCTGTGGTCGGTTAGGAAGTGAAACCGAGTCAGGAAGAAGCAAAGGTGTGACCCGATCTAGGTCTTGGATTTCCGCAGACCGAAGATCAGTTATTGCCTAGTCCCGGTTGGTGGAGGAAGTGATGTTGAAGCGTTAAATCCCATCTCCATCCGGCCAAGAAGGCAATCCATCAACTGTTGTTATTGTTCGAGGCGTTTACCCTGAGATGTCATCTGGCCTCTGAACTCGGCCAGAATGTTGTCCATGTCATCCCTGGTAAGATATCGATACATATCTTCATGAGAGGAGGCTTCCAGACTTTCTTCTACAATGGTTGTCTCCTGCATCAGCGTTTGCAGGGTGAGAATATGTTGCATCTTCCGCTTGTTCGCCATGGATCGGAACTTGCTGAAGGTCGTAGAGTATGTCGATGCGTGCCCCTTCCTGGTGCGCCACAGTGTTGACGTTAAAAGTTAGTCACTGGTGATAGTCAACACCCAATCGTGTGGAGAGCACACGAATAACAATCACATAATAAGGTAAAGTAAAGAAAATAGGGAACACACAAGACTTTTTATAGTGGTTCGGCAAAGAAGGTGCCTACGTCCACTTTATATATATTGATTTTTTTTCCTTTTGATTACAAGTACAATATGTTTTGTATCTGAAGAAAGATGGGAGATAAAAAGTTTTAAGAGGGGTAGGAGTTGGCTATTTGAGGAATAAGCCGTAAGTCTTCTTTTTCCTGGGTTTGGAATGCCCAAAATAGCATGCCTTTCTTCTTTAGGGAAGAAGGTATTTATAGATGGAGAAATTGGCTAAGGCAGGTGCACCGTGGACCGCCTTTTCTGTAAAGCTTGGGCATGTGGAGCTTGATGGCATAGTTGCGGCTAGATGACCTTCTCCACTGTTGAGCAATAGTATCCAGATAAAATTTGGCTTACGTGGCACTTGAGATGAGGTGCATCAAAAGGAGAGCTTTGGCTCGTGGCATTTGACCGCTTCTGTTGCCTTGAGGATTGGTATGAATAATGAATGACTTAGCTGGATATTTTCGATGAATCTGAGATATTTGGTCGACCCGATTTTGATGGAAACGGCAAACTCAGTCAGTTGAGATGAGTAATTCCTCCGGGCTCAATGAGTCGTTGCTTGAAGGAGACTAGCTCGAGTCCGCCTAGGCTCGGGCTATCTTTGAAGGAGGTCGGCTTGGGCCGAACCTTGCCTGGGCTTTCTGGAGTGTATATTGCTCTATCGATCGATGATGAAGAGAATTCTGGACATTGGGATTCGATCCGTTGAGCCGTGACAGCTTTCGCCAAAAAGTCGGTCAACACCTTGCAAAGCTTTAAAAAGTCAAGGGCTGTTGGTGGTTAGGAGGTTTACCATAGCGGGTGATGGAGCCTATGCATGTATCTGTCCTCCAGCCGATGCCATAGCCAATAA
Organism: Allium sativum; assembly: GCA_030737875.1. NCBI lineage: Eukaryota > Viridiplantae > Streptophyta > Magnoliopsida > Asparagales > Amaryllidaceae > Allium > Allium sativum. Next base: position 160,044,257 of record CM060922.1, on the reverse strand, counting down.
GTATCTGTGTAACTAACCAGAAATATGAATTCCCTCAGGAAGATTATGGGCGACTGGCATACTGCACAAAAGAAATAAGACGGAGATTTTAGAAATCGAGAGAGTCAAAGGAAGGTTGTAACTGATTCGAGGGGATATATTTTCAAAATAAATTTGGTTTTGAAAATATGTTTTCTTCCATAAGTTTTCTTTTAAAACAAAATTTTAGTGATCTTGTAACCTTAGGCTCTGATACCAAATGAAATATCCCACACCATTTAATGCAAAGTTGTTCCTGCTAAAGAATATGAAGCATTATAGGTATAAAGACATACATGAACATCACAAAGACTAAGATTCTCAAGACATAAATACTTTAAAACACAACAGAAGAAGAAGATAATTTAAAACAACAACATTACATTTATTTCATAAACCAAATACCATATGTCTCGTGGAAGGAAAATTTCAGTCACATAATATCAAAGTACATAAATAATATCCCTCAAATAGTAGTCATTGATACAACCAAACCATGGAAAAAGATGAAATAACAAAGAATAACACATGTGATCCAAAGGAAACCTTCCAAGTAAGAAGCTGCTGAGCAATCCAAACTATGCTCTTCCACCTTGCAAGCCTAGGGAAAGAAAAAGGGAAAAAGGAAGGAAAAATGGGTCAGACATAAAATCTAGTGAGCTGTTGTGATTACTAGCATGATTGATAAGAAAAAGGGAAATAGATAAAATAGTAGTTCTAGTTTCAAATAGAGTAAGTGTCTATGTACACCTAAAACGAACATATAGGATAACTATTCTCATTCAAATTTTGACTGTTTGCACTTCTACAAATTCAGATCATAATATAATAGGAAAATCTTCCTAATACTACCTTCGATCGGTTACCAAAACGACAAAGTGATAACCTATGACAACTATGGGTCTTGGGCTTATTAGGCCCAACCCATCAGCAAAAAGACATAGCGTTCATCATAGGTGTCATAGTGTCTTATTTTCCCTCGTCAGCTCAATGCATGCACATTGACTCGCCAGAACGTACCCATACACACCTCAGTTTGAACCATCTTACTACCTACCACAGTATGGTGCATGCCCTTGCATTCCTATATGAGACCATACGTGATAAAAAGGGTATGTTGTATGGTATGGATCCCTAACAATTAATATTAGGCAAAAATCCAAATTGATTTGGCCTTCCATAGAGTAGCCATAGAGTCAGGCTTTTACCTAAACACCACTTTAAGCTTCATATTTAATTAAGCCTAGCAATTTATTCATTTATCATAGAATAACGCCTAATCACAAAGCCACCATGGAATTTTAGGCTCGTAACTTAACACCCTTTAAGTTAATATGTTCATATTAAAGCATAAGGCCTAGTCATAAGGACACCATAGAATTTTAGGCTCATAACTTAACATCTTTAGATCAATGTGTTCATATTGAAGCCTAGCGCCTTCCAACCATTCCCTGTCGTATACATATTGGCAAATAAACCATGTTTGTTTATTATAATTTCCTAACTATCATATTTATACAAATATAGGTTATAGTTCATTTTTCTGTCATAATCTATACCATAGTCATTTTACATACTTAATCAAGTTTGGATATTATCAGTCCAACGTTCCTTTTTATTATAGTTTTACAACATCAATCAAATTAACCATAAATAATTCAATTATCCCAATTTAATCATATTTCCCTAAACGTGCACATAATAAAGGATAATAATCAGTCGTAGGCAATTAGGCATATCAATCTATGCTTAAACAAGCGTATACGTGTAAGTTTTTAACTCTCGGATATTGATCATGTTTCATCTTGGGATTTTAAAGACTTGATCTCGTATTGGGGGAGATCTCGGATGAGACGACTCTAACTCGGGGGTTCATCTCAGATTTCCATCTTGGGTCTGAAAGCTCATATCAGAATAATCTTGAGGTATATGATATAGTTAAAAAATGATGTTCTTACACAATAATTTCTATGAGTGTTATTATAAATATAGTAACTTAAACTTGAATTGCAAAATCACTTCATTATTTTTAATTTCAAGGAACATTCATATACTAAATCGTAATATGCTAAAAATAAAAATTCAACACAATGCAAATAGATTAGTGCTTACAACATATGATCCATGAACATGAATTACTGTTAGACATAAAACATAAAAAGGATCCAAAACATTAAAAAGTTTAGCATAAATTGAACATTAAATACATTATTTCATAGGTAACATGCTATAAAAAATGAGCATGAAAATCATAAGCATTGTAGAACATATTTGAACATACGATATGATTAGTTAACAAGCAAAGTATAAAATAGTAGGAGATTATCATGGTTAGATTTGAGTTTTTTAAATTATTGTTTTGGTTCAAGTGCAAATTTAATTTTTGATCATAAAATCAAAGATCTCATACGATATTCCGGTATTCGTCTTGGTTTATGTATCATTCGATATTACAATATCTTAAGTGATATATTTGAAATGAGATTTACAGTGAGATTTGCTATTTTATTTCGGGAGGAGCCCAAAACGAGATCTCGGACGATTTTTTCGATATCTGAAATAGTGTATATGTATAACTTTTAGGGACATTTGGGCATAACCACTGTAAACTGTAAAAATTTGATGAAGAATGAGGGAAATAGGACTAAGAATATAATTTACAATTATCTGAATTTTAATTAAATAGAAACTATAAGAAAAGACAAAAAAGTACATAAAACTACTTACAAAAAGAAATTACGGAAAATAGAAATGAACATAAACTGTAAGTAAAAGAACTGCAAACAAAACTACAATTATAACTACCATTATTTCTATTTACCCTAAATAATCATAAAAACTTATTGGAAGGCTTTCCCTCGTAGATCCGGCAGAATCTCCCCTCAGAAGAAAATAAGAGGGAAAATAGTTATTTAATATCAACCCCTAAATTTTCGATTAAGATGGCCTATCTCCAAAAAGAAGATTGGCCCAAAATTCAAAATTAGGGTGGCATGTCTCTAAAAGAAGACTAGCCTAGGTGGGGAAGAGATGTGTTTGTGAGGAAATGGGGAGGGGGTTTACTTATAAGTGGAACAAAAGACCCTCAGTCGTAAGATTTAGGTTTTAAATCTGAACCGACCATGTCCCTGGGTCAATCTATATTAATCGTGTCATCTAACCAAATGAAGACACATTAGATCAAAAACAACTCGAAATAATCCATCCATTCAAAATGTTTCGTTCTTGGAAACTATACGTTCCAGGCACGTATCGGGTCGACCTACCTACCACGTGGGTCGGCACATGAGTTGACCCACCTGACATTTGGGTCGACCTAGGTGGATATTTTGTCGGCCCATGAGCTTATTTTTTTATTTAAATTTCTAATTTCGAACTACCATAATTCCTTTTTTTAAGCCCGTTTCTCGCAAATCGAATATGTATCTGAACAAGAAAATTGTAACAAACTCAATGGCGAAATCCCAGTTTCCAAATTCCCATATTTTTTCGTCTTATTCTTTAAATAATTAGTTTTTTAATTAATTACTATTTGTTAAAATTTGGGTTGTTACAACTGGAGCATTGGTCAATAACTGCTTCAACTTCTGAAACGCTTCTTCACACTTTTCTGGCCATACAAACTTAACATTCTTTCGGGTCAACTTAATAAGTGGTGATGCAATCCTGGAGAAATTTTTAATAAACCTTAGATAATATTCTACCAATCTAAGAAAGCTTCTTACTTCTGTAACACTTCCTGGCTTCTTCTAACTTACAATGGCATCAATCTTCTCTGGGTCCACCGACAGTCCTATACCCAACACTGTATATCCAAGAAAATTCACTTTCTCTTCCCAAAACCAACATTTAGAAAATTTAGCCTTCAAGAAATGTTTCTTCAACGTATCCAGAACAATCGGAAGGTAGCACTCATGCACTTTCACATCCATAGAAAACATTAGTGTGTCATTGATGAAAACTAAAACAAGTTTGTCTAAGTACTCCTGAAATGTTCACTCATCAAATCCACAAAGAATGCAGGTGCATTTGTCAACCCAAATGGCATGACTATCCACTCATATAATCCATATTTTGTATGAAAAGCTATCATTGGAATGTTATCTTCCACTATCCTCAATTGGTGAAGACCTGTAAGCAAGTCCAACTGAGAAAACAACTTTGCTCCATTTAACTAGTTAAATAAATCATCAATGCGAGGTAGAGGGTACTTATTCTTCATCGTCCTTTCATTTAGCTTTCGATTGTCAATACACATTCTCAATGTTCCATCAGGCTTCTTCACAAACTCAACACCGGCTCCCTAAGGTGAGATAGTTGGACAAATAAAATTCCTTTCTTCCAAATCAACAGGTTGTTTCTTTAAATCCTTCATTTCCATAGGGGTCATTGGACTAGGTGGCCGACTCACCGGCTCCTCTCCTGGGACTAAATCAATGAAGAAGTCAGTAACCCTCTTCGGTGGAGAACCCTTTCACTGGTACAAAGATATCTACAAATTCCTTTATAATGGGGACATGACTTACATCTAACTCTAACTTCAAAATACCTAACAATGGAAACATTCATGGTATCTCCTTTTCTACTAGGAACACAACCCTTTCATCGCTTTTGGGATGTTTCAACGACATTGTCCTTCTTAGGAAAATGATTCTAACATCATATTGACTCAGAAAATCCATCCTTAAACTAATCCTAAAACCATCGAAATCAAATACATATGAGCTACAAACAAAAACATAGCTTAGGAAATGAATTTCTAAGTTATCACACCGCATCCTAAGTGTCACGTAGCCTCCGATCGGATTAGGTATTCTAAACGATGTATTGAGGTATAATGTTCTAAGGATAACTTATCCACTACACACCCAGCTATAAATGAATGGGATGCACCAATGTCAAACAAAACTTTAATAGGCATGTTACGAAATAGAAATGTACCTTCCAATACTATCTTTCCTTTCTCAATAGATGTAGATCCAAAAGTTGAAGGCTCCATAGCAAGCACCTTTCCCTTTGTTGCATCCAGACGCTTGCTCTTATAGTGCCCACGCTAATTGCAATTGAAGCACCTTATATTCTGTCTTCCCAAGTGATCCTGGGTATGGCAACCTTATCCTTGCAGTTGGTAGAGTAATGACCTTTCTAATGGCACTTAAAGCATGCCACTTCCACTTAGTTCTTCCTCACATGTCCTCCTTGTTGAACTTTCTTCCTTTCAAAGAATTTCCTTTCCTTGCCATGATAATTCTGGCTTCTGTTGGGTTTCGTAACCACTTTTTTCATTTCTTCATTCCTGATAGTCATTTCGACAACAACGTCACTAGGGTCTCGTAGGTGAGGTATAATGGCTTTCATAATATCAAACGGAAACCCTCTTATGAATTTTTCATTCCTCAAGATAACAGTATCTATCGTTCCATGAGCATAACGAGATAACTCATCAAACTTAGCTACGTATTCCATGACCGACATCTCTCCTTGGTTCAATTCATCAAACCTCATCATCATAGACTGAGTCGCTTTCAAAACAAACCTTGCCCTAAGTATCCTCCGAAAGTCTTCCTAAATGATTCCATCCAATGGTGACCTCGTCGTAATTCTATTCCACTAATGCAAAGAACACCTAACACGAACCAAACCCCCGCTCCACGGTGGCAAGATCGGTCTTTGGAAAACAACACATTAATTACATCAGCATAAAACAGAATATAGCATAAAACATAAAATTGAAGAATAATTTACATCATATCATAACAATGGAAACATAATCGCCATCAGAGTTACACAGATACAGGATCCACTTAGTACATATCAAGTTTTACCCAATAGTAATAAGTCTACATTGGAATCAAATATGAACATATACAAGATAGTGCTTAAGAGTCCAAAAGAAATGACAAAAGGTAAGTCCTCATCTTCAGCGAAAAGAGCACCCAATGCTACGGTGCATATCCAAAAGTAAGCCAAACACCTGTTCATTAGGCTGCCCGTGTAAAAATATAGGCACCCGATTTTGCAAGGGAAAAACAAACTACGATTCAGTCATGGGACTGGTATGAGAATTCCTACATTTACTTAACTTTAATAAGAGTAAGGCAAATCACAGGACCACACCGTATGTCACAGAACGGGTTTACTCCATTGGATTGCCGGTGCATAAAATAAAGTAAATGGTAAACAATGCAATGCATTTTAGAAAAATGAAGCCGTTATAAGACTCTGGTCCCATCACACAATGCAAACACAAACCAGAGGATAGAGTTTTTCCTTATAATGGCCAAACATGCTTGATACGCGTAAAACAAAAATCATTTGATATTATCAGTAGTGTCTAGATGTTTCAAAAGCAATTTCAACATAAATGTATCAATCTTAGACGGCATAGTACCCCAGCCTACTACGTCACCATATAGGTTTACAATTAAAACTGCACAATGTCGTATTGGAAATTGGATTCCATCTATGAGTTGAGGCAAGGGATCTTCCTCACCGGTTTCAGATCACCTCTAGCAAGATGACCCAGGTCCCCCCCCCTTCGTAGTGGGCCCTTGGTTAGCGTCAGGGCCTGTCCACACTAAACGTTTGTAGATTGATTATTCCTGAACAATACGTTTCCCAGTCCTATCGGACCTATCACTTGGCCATTGGCGACCAATCATAACCGAGGCGCCTCGCAATCCATCAACCACATAAGTAAAAATGTCTAGGCTCCATATCATGACACAACTTCTAGCTAGAAAGAAATGCATGTCCTTCTTGAGGTCCTCATCCTGTTTTCGACTCACACCAGGGTGTGAAGCTCGCGAATTTATGCTATACAAAAAGCTATGCTACTTAAAGCTATGCTTTGATCATCAACCACAAGACTCTGCTTTTCAACAAAATCCTTGATCAATTGCATCTTAGCATGTCACACTGTCAATCCATACCATGTCGTTAATTTCCACCAATATATAACCTCTAAGCTCATGCATCTCAGAGAAGGGTGTCAAGCAAGAGGATAAATTCTCCGCCACCAAACAGATATATATTTAGTAGAGATCAAATACATAACACACATTACAATGTCAAACATACAATCCATTCATATGTCTGTCTTGGGTCTGAACGAAACCGGAGGCACCTTATTCCTTATTCCATATGTCCAATACAGAAGAGAGGTGCTCGCATATCTGGACAATCAACAAGTACATCCAGACAACTACCACTATAACCCCTTCAAGGGAGCTACCCATATCCAAGGCATCGGTAGTAATCCATTCGATGTGAAGATTACCGGTCTTGCACCGTCTTCATTATCTTCGACTTTTAGTCGTCGTTTAATTATTTGAAATGAGATTTAACCCGGTCTTTTCAAAAAATTCTCATATAAAGTTTCAAATCAAATTCTTTTCCTTGGTTAAATCACCGGCCTACATCATTCGTTACCTTATGTAAAAGAATTTAGTCGATAATTTAATTCGGTCATCGAATTAAATACTCAAGTCATATCATATCCCATATTCATTTTATAGTTTTCATGCCAAATCGTTTAACCATTTATATTTTACTACCCAAGCAAAAATTTATTTGCATACATTCTAAATTTCTTAACAACTTGAAACGATTTATAAAACGATGTCGAATAAAATCGAGTGTTGAATTTTGCGAATTAGTGAAACTGATAAGTCACAAACGAAGTCGAAATGGGCCGAAACACGGTTCGGAAAGAGCCTGGATGCATCTAAAATGTTGACCGTGTTCTCCACGGGTCAACAGCCCAAAAACAAAATTCAGACGTCTGAATGAAAAATTCAGACGTCTGAATTTGCAATTTCCTGAGTCAGCAAGATTTTAGTTCATTTTTGACCTATTTCAGATGTCTGAATTTTTTTGTCAGACATCTAATTCAAAATTCAGATGTCTGAGCTAAAAATTTCATACATCTGAATTTCGTTGTTTGAATCCATAATTATTTGGAGCAGGTCAGACGTCTAACCTATATAATTCAAACGTCTGAATCCCGTTCCAAAGCACAATTAGCCTTGAAAACTTGTTCAAAACGATATCGATAAATGCCCAAAGGCCTATGATGTTATATACATGTATATGAGGCTTCAAACGCTTGCCGAAACAACTTACTACACCCCAATGCACATGCACAAACATTCATTCTTGAGATTTTCAATGGTTTTGATTATAAATTCAAAGGTGAATTAAATTTTAAACTAAAGCGTGCAAAAGCGATTCAAATGACTTGTGAAGACTTAAGACTTTGCCAGGGACGACAATGGAGCTTCATAAAGTCACTGAATCCACTCATAGCATATGACTTGGATTATATGGACAATCCTCATCATAATTTTCAACTCAACGAAACATAAGTATATGAAATCATCTAAGTTACACTAGCATATCCATTCCACTGGCATACGCAAACCCAGATGAACTTTAAGTTACTCTTTTACAAGCCAATAGCTTATGGCATGGTTATGAGTTCATGAATAACTCACCTATATTAAATAAAAACGACTTTTATTGCAACACTTAACATTTATCCTCATGCTAAACCTATATGATCAATCAATATTCAATTCATCAACTCAAAATTAATCAACTACTACATATTTAGCTAATGCTACCCCTTTTTGTTCCTCACAACAAAAGTTATGACAGAAAATCTCACCTTTGCTTGTTTGCAAACAAGGAATGGACCCAATAGCAAGTAAAATCACCCTCTCTTCCAATATTGCATGCAAATCCCCAATCTAATCACATATAAATAGATTTCCTAAGAGTTAGGTCATAGGAATCATCAAAAACCAAAGAGGAGATAAGCTAGAGAAGACGGAGAAGATGAAGAGGAGCTTACCTAAGCTTCTACAACTTGATTTCAACAAGAATTCAATTTGGAATCAAGAATCCTAGCTTAGGAATTTTAATTTCCCTTTCCACTCTCCATTTTTTTTTATTTTCTTTCTAAGTGTTGAGTGAATGAAGAGGGAGAGGTTCATTTGGGAGTTAAGTAAGTCAGCTAAGTTGGCTAACCAAGCCCTAGCCCAAGTTCCAATTTTCACAAACTTCAAACATATCAATCCTTATAGTTTTCGACCATCTAAACGACATTCCAGACTCAATGGAAGTGGTTTCAAGTCCAAATTCATTTGCAAAATATGACTTTTTATGGGCTATATATAAAGGGAATATATATAAATTCCATAGCGGCTATTCTAAATTTTAATTTAAACATAACTTACAATTCATAAAGTGAAATCTCCATTTCTTACTCTCATTAGAAAATTATAATTCAAAATATTCCAACATTTCTTGTTTTATCAAATTCTGATTTTTATTGGATCTTATACATTCATTCAAAGTTTAAAATCAAAAATTTAAACTACCGCGCCATTTCAAGCTCGTTTTAATTAAAATTAAATTTATATGTTCTAGCTTTGATAAAAATAAATTCTAAGTCATTTATTCTCTAAATAATTCATCAAAAATATATAATTTCTTTGAAAATCAATTAAAAATAGATTTTAAATTGGTTCCAAAAATACGGGTTGTTACAATCTCCCCCACTTAAAAGTTTTTCGTCGCCAAAAAAGAAATGAATGCAAAGTAGGAACTAAATAGTAATGTGACATAACATAAACATACCTCTCAATAGAGCTAATCAAAGATATCCACTCTGCACTTGGGATAAGCCTGTTTAATTCTATCTTTTGTTTCCCATGTACAGTCTCTAGCGTCTCCGCTTCATTGCACTTTAACTAAATGCACCTTCTCATTCCTTAGAACTCTGGTTTCTCTACCAATAATCTTCATTGGCTCTCTTTGCACCACTAAACTCGGAGTCATATCCAATTCTTGTTGTGATGTTTCTTCCATAATCAAGTCTGGATCATGTACATGCCTTCGAAGTTGAGAAATGTGAAACACATCATGCACTCCGGGCAACCGACTGGGTAATTGAACCCTCCAATCCTCTCGAGTATAGGAAACATACCAATATACCTAGGTGCCAACTTTCCCATCTTCCCAAATCGAATTACTCCTCTCATCGGAGAAACTCTCAAATACATGTGATCACCAACAGCAAATGCCAAATCTCTTCGTTTAGAATCCGCATAAATCTTCTGTCGGCTCTGAGCTGCTTGTAATCGCTTCATGATGAAACCCACTTTATCTGAAGCTTATTCGATCATATCCGGGCCCTATACTTATCGATTCCCGGACTATATCCAACATGTAGGAGATCTAGATGGTCTACCATACAATGCTTCAAACAGTGACATTTTCAAACTTGCCTGATAGTTATTATTATATGAAAACTCAACCAATGTATGTGATCTTCCCAAGATCCTCCAAAATCGAGAACACAAGCCCACAATAAATCTTCTAATATACGATTCACCCTCTCAGTCTGGCCATCTGTCTGAGGATGATATGCAGTGCTAAGATCAATCTTGGTTCCCAATTCCGAATGCTTCCCAAAATTTACGAGCAAAGATCGGATCCCGATCACTAACAATGCTACTGGGGATGCCATGCAGTCAACCTATCTCTCTAAAATATATCTGAGCCAAACTCTAAGCTGTTCTATTTGATTTCACTAGAATAAAATGGGCGCTCTTCGTGAAATGGTCAACTATAACCCAAATACTATCATTTCCCTTCTTGGTTCTAGGCAAACCATCAATGAAATCCATAGAAATATGATCCCACTTCCAATCTGGAATCTCTAAAGGTTGCAACAATCTCAGAGCTTCTGCTAATCGCTCTTAACCTGTTGGCAAGTTAAACACCTGCTAACATATATAGAGATATCTCTCTTCATAGACTTCCACCAGAATGTGCGCTTAAGATCGTAATACATCTTACTCACCCCTGGATAAATACTAAGCTTGGATTTGTGGCATTTATCCATTACCTCTCTTTTAAGCTCGGGAACATCCGGAACACAGATTCTCCCTTGCATTCTAAGAGTTCCTTTACTATCAATCTGAAAGCTTGAAACTTCTCCATTTTTGATTCGTTTGCTAATCATCTGAATAAACTCATCCTCCTGTAAAACAGAGATCTTCTCGATCAATGAAAGCATAATAATCAGATTAGCAATGATTGCATTCTTCCTACTAAGTCATCTGCCAATTGGCTCTCCCTGGAGTATACAAAATATCAAGATCGTATGCTGCAAGAAATTCTAACCAACGTTGTTGTCTCAAATTCAAATCTTTTTGGGCGAACAAATACTTCAATGATTTATGATTAGTATATAATTCGAACTTCTCACCCAAAAGAAAGTGCCTCCATATCTTCAAAGTGAATACTACGGCCAATAGCTCTAGATCATGTGTAACATATCTCTCCTTATGTGGCTTCAACTGATGGCTAGCATAAGCAATAACTTGGCTTCTTTGCATTAATACCACACCTACTCCTTCACGAGAAGCATCCGTATAGACAGTCAGATCCTGATTTCCATCTATAATAGTCAACACTGGAGTAGTAGTCAATCTTACTTTCAGCTCTTGGAAGGCTGTCTCACATTCTGTCGTCCAATTAAACCTTGCATGCTTCTTTGTAAGCTTCGTTAATGGACTAGATAGCTTAAAAAAATCCTTAACGAATTTTTGATAATAACCTGCCAATCCCATAAAACTTCTAACTTCTGTAGGAGTGCTAGGTCGCTTCCAATCTCTAATGGTCGTAATCTTGCTTGGATCCATAAATTCCATCCTTCGATACTACATGACCAAGGAACTTCACTTCTTCTTGCCAGAATATGCATTTGGAGAATGTGGCTTTCAATACATTCTTTCTCAGAATTTCCAAAACCTGTTTCAAATGCTTTGCATGCTCGCTAGTTGACTTAGAGAAGATTAAAATATCATCAATGAAAACAAGCACAAATTTATTTAACACTCCGCGAAATACTCAATTCATCAAATCAACAAAATAAGAAGGAGCGTTACATAAGACGAACGACATCACTAGCCATTCATAAAATAAGTCTGGACCTCTGAAAGCTGTCAATGGAACACATTCTTCGGCAATCCTAAATTGATGGAAACCTGTGGCTAGGTCCATCTTTGAAAACACTCTTGCTCCATTCAAGCAATCTAATAAATCATCATTGCGTGGCAATGAGTATTTATTCTTCAATGTTTGCTTATTTAAGTCCCGGTAATCTACGCATAATCTGAGAGTACCGTCTGACTTAGGAACAAATACCATAGCTGCTCCCCAATTTGAGAAACTAGGCCTGATTAGACCTTTCCATAATAATTGTCGAGTTTGATCACTAAACCCTTCTTCCTCTTTCAATGTCATTCTTCAAATTGCATTCACAGCTGGCCTTGCATTCAGAACTAAATCGATTTTGAAATCAATTTCTCTTTGTGGAGGTAAGCTATCAACTTCTTCAAATACTTCCGGATAATTTCTAACAACAGGAATATTCTCAATAGAAGTAGGAGAAACTTCAAGAGCAGACCAAAATTCTTTTCGATCTGAACTTGAGCCTATGTATGGTATAGAAATAATATTTCCAAACTTGTTTTAACTCTAACAATTCTTTTGGCACACTTAGCTTTAGCTTCATGCTTCATCAACCAATCCAACCCAAGTATGATATCAAATTCGGAAAAATTCAAGACGGTCAAATCAAAAGAAAACAGATAGCGGGAGTAGGAGATAGGCACTCTATAATATAAACAAAGAACAAGAGAACCTCTTATTGGTTGTGGACACTAATGAATTCCCTAAGATTTGTCAATTTTAAATTTAACTTTTTAACCGTGTTGCTTGAAATAACACTACGCGATGCTCCCGTATCAAATAATACTTTAACAGGAATATTTTTAATTGTAAGTGTATCTTCCAACACGTCGGGTTTACCTTCACCGGTAGCAGGAGCTGGCACATTTGCCACATTAGACACATGAGCCACTTCAGCCTTTTTCAACAATGGGTAGTGTGGCCTGATGTGCCCCCTTCTTATGGCAATTATAGCATTCCCTATTATCATGAGGCCTCTGGCTAGATTCAGATTCTTTTCGTCTTGGCCTTTTGGGAGCATTGCATTGATTAGTCCAATGCCCATACTGGTCACAATTGGAGCATTTACCTTCGGTATCTTGTCTTCCTGGGGCTTAGCTACTTCAGTCTTGCTTGCTTCAGGCTTCTTGTCAGGAAGCTTTCTCTTATTATTAGCTTGATTTCTCTCCCTATCCACTTGAGAATTCCTCTTATCAATATTCTCATATCTGCAAGCCATCTCCACAACCTTAGCAAATGGAAGCTCTATGTGGGCTGTCACTCGGTTGTGGTACCTCTTCCGAAGACCCTCGATGAACCTCTTGTTCTTCTTAGCTGGGTTCTGAATCAATTCCAGTCCGAAATAAGAAAGTTTGTCGAACCTTTTAACATACTCATGAATAGTCATATCTCCTTGCTGGAGATTAGCAAACTCATCATACATGCGCTCAACTTCTTGTTGCGGGACAAACTTCTCTTCAAATATTTCCTTAAACCTTGCCCAAGTCATATCAGCTCCCAGATTACCCACAGTCACTGCTTCCAAATAGATTAGGACCTCATCTTTAAGTAAGTCTCTTTCTGTTATCCTCCAATTCTAGGCCCGCGAAGATCCGTTCGCAAGACCTCAACCAAGCTTGAGCTTTAATTACAGTTCCGACTCCCGTGAATGGCACTTCGCCCAAGTTTCTATACTTCTTCGCGAAAACATTAAGATCAAATCGCAGCTGCGGCGGTTGTTGAAATTCAGGCTCATTATTAGCCGCTGATCCACCTTCATCAAAGTCGGGCAGATTATTAACAGCGAGGATATAGCCCCTTCCTTGGCCTCTGCCTCTTCCGCCTCTGCCTCGCCCACTCATTTCCTTTCAAATATGTGGATAGCAAGGAAAGAGTCAGGACAACAGAAAAGATAGCTAAAGGAATGACAAAATCATATAGACATATGCATAGATAATGACGTAATAATCATATTATATGCCATTCTGATGTACTCATTCTAGGATATTACTAATCCTATCTCTATTGTGTTGTTTAATATGTTATCTTCTAGAACTAAGGCTAACCAAAGCTCTAATACCACGCCTAACGCGAACCAAACCCCCGCTCTATGGTGGCAAGTCCGGTCTTTGGAAAACAACACATTAATCACATCAGCATAAAACAGAATATAGCATAATACATAAAATTGGAGAATAATATACATCATATCATAACAGCGGAAACATAATCATCATCAAAGTTACACAGATACATGATCCACTTAGTACATATCAAGTTTTACCCAATAGGTAATAAGTCTACATCAGAATTAAATATGAACGTATACAAGATAGCGCTTAAGAGTCCAAAAGAAATGATAAAAGGTAAGTCTTCATCTTCAGCCAAAAGAGCACCCAATGCTACGGTGCATATCCAAAAGTAAACCAATTACCTGTTCACTAGGTTGCCCGTGTAAAAATATAGGCACCCGAGTTTGCAAGGGAAAAACAAACTACGAGTCGGTCATGGGACTGGTATGAGAATTCCTACATTTACTTAACTTTATTAAGAGTAAGGCAAATCACAGGACCACGCCGTATGTCACGAAACGGGTTTACTCCATTAGATTGCCGGTGCATAAAATAAAGTAAATCAGTAAACAACGCAAGGCTTTTTAGAAAAATGAAGCCGTTATAAGACTCAGGTCCCATCACACAATGCAAACACAAACCAGAGGATAAAGTTTTTCCTTATAATGGCCAAACATGCTTGATACACATAAAACAAAAATAATTTGATATTATCATTAGTGTCTAGATGTTTCAAAAGCAATTTCAACATAAATGTATCAATCTTAGATGGCATAGTACCCATCCTACAATGTCGCCATATAGGTTTACAATTAAAACTGCACAATGTCGTATTGAAATTTGGATTCCATGTATGAGTCGAGCCAAGGGATCTTCCTCACCAGTTTCAGATCACCTCTAGCAAGATGACCCAGGACCCCCCGTATTAGGCCCTTTGGTTAGCGTTAGGGCCGGTCCAAACCTAATGTTTGTGGATTGGTTATTCCTGAACAATACGTTTCCCTATCTTATTGGACCAATCACTTGGCCATTGGCGACCAATCATAACCACGACACCTCACAATCTGTAACAACCCTTATTTTAATAACATGTTAAGGTAAGAAATCGTGGTATAATTAAATTTTAAATCAAGAATCAAGGGAAACGGGTTGCGCAATTGCGTTCGTCTCGAAATTCTGCTTGGAAACGAGTCCGTGTTTTCGAAAATCGGAGTCCGTATGACTGAGTTATGACCTCTAGAAGTTTCACGAATTTTCGAAATCAAAAACAGCTCAGAAATTCGAATTCAAATTCGAATTCAAGACCTAGAAGCGGGTTGGGCGGGAAAATTCCCGCACAGAGCCCAGGTCGACTTGGGGGTCGACCTGACCAGACCGGGTCGACCTGCCTCCTGAATCCACTTTTTGAACCAGATGCATCCTGATGTATTTGACCTCGTTTTCTATCCAGATTCGTCTGCCTAATCCTATATAAACAACCTCCTAGCCTCATTCTCTTTACACCATTCTTCTCTAACCTTATGCTGCTCAAACTCTTGAAGATCATAGCTTCTTCTTCTTCCTCTAAATTAAATTAAGATAAATTAAAATAAAACACGAAGACTAATTCTTGAAGACTATGGCTAGGAATTGCATATTGGAGATTTGCTTCTGCGATCAAATCAGAATTCATCGATTCAACAAATCGACGACTAGTTTCTAGATTCAACTTCTGCATCTCAATTTCTTAGACCACGATCTGTAAGTTCTAGTTACTTTGAGATTTAAACTTGTTAAATTTAATATGGACATGGAATGAAATGAAATTTGACCTAAGCTTTATTATCTATTTAGATCTGTTCTTGTCTCTTCTTGAATCTATGATTTTGGGTTATTTCTTATCGATTGAATCATGCCCATTCATGTTGTTGGACCTAGTTTATTTTTCAAACGCTAGATTGTAACATAAATTCTTGGATCTTGACTTGTGGGAATATTTCTATTTGGGGCCTGTTCATGTTATAAATTGGAATTGGGCCTTTGTATGATAATTGATTCACATCTATTCTAGTTTCCATCTTGGATCTTGACATTTGGGAATATTGCTATGAAACTAATTTGGGCCTATTCATGTTGTAAATCAAAACCTCTCATGTCCATAATATTGTCATGACTATGATGTTGAATCAGTTATTATTCACAAGTTTGGGACTATTACCTTATGTCAACTATTATCATGACTATCACCTTATTTTGGTAGACTTGAAATCCTAATGTTTGAGGCCGATATTCCATATGCCAGTAATGTTGTAATCATGTATCTCAAGTTATACCATGCTAAACTTGTAATCACTTTTGTCACCTTATGCCCATCCTTTTTTATGTTATTCCCTAATTAGATTTATTTGTAATTTGGATCGATTCGAGTTTACGTGCGATGGGAATACGATTTGGGTAGATTAGGCAAAACATGAATTGGTTATGAACTTGAAAATTTAACGCTGTTATAACTTGAACCTGGATATGGACACGAACTTGACATGAAACTTGAACATGGACATGACACTTAGAATGAACTTGAAAATGGCCAACTCGAGGTTGGGTTGAGTTTGCAGTGTAATTCTTCCTGGAACCACCCGGCAAATCCAGCAACTGCAAACAATAGGATCCAATATGAGTAGTTGGTCATATCACGCTTAAAACTCGAGGTTAGACTGAGTTGTGGTGTAATTCTGCCCGGAACCGCCCGACATAACCAGTGACCACAACAACGGGTCTAATGTGAGAGGTTGGGGTGCATTAATTTATTTTAATGCCACATGATAAGGTTAATTCATGAACCGCTTGAATATACTTAACCAATTTGACACGATGATTTGATAGGGTTAAGTCATGAACCGCTTGAATATACTTAACCAATTTGACATTTGACACGATGATTTGATAGGGTTAAGTCATGAACCGCTTGAATATACTTAACCAATTTGACACGATGATTTGATAGGGTTAAGTCATGAACCGCTTGAATATACTTAACCAATTTGACACGATGATTTGATAGGGTTGTAACGACCCGGATTTTTCGAACAGTTATTTTAAATATTTAATATCATTTAAATATTGAATTGATAATATAAAAGAATTTTTATATTGAGTATCGATCAATAATCGATATATGATTTTAATTTTTGATATATATAATTATTGTAATACAGTCATCTGGAATAATTTAATCAAAACGTTTCAGATGATCAATATATATATATATATATATACTATTTAAATATGAACGATGATAATAGGAATTTATTGTTGAAGAATTTATTTGTTTTGAATTTAAATTGATTTAATATGGCTATTTTAAATATACGTTCAAATTAAATTGTATAATCTATTTCGTTGAATTCAAATATAACATTATAACATTATAACGTCAGTCGGTTAATTAAAATAGCGGTTCGCGGTTTAAGTAATAGACCCCGATATTATTTCAGTGGATAAGTACGAGATCAAATCGATATCTGTTTAAAATAAAGTGGAAATTTCTTTAAGTCAAATCAAATTAAATTAAACTATATTTAAAATCAAAATCAAATCTTTTAAATATATTTGCCATGTACTCAGGCCTACATCTTTTAATGGCCATTGTACTGTTGTCGCCTCCAATCCTCTATATAACACAGCCAATAGCCTTTAATTCCCTCATTCCTCAAAACACAAAATCAATTGAAAGCACCGTCACGATTTAATGAGTGAATTCCTGGAGCTTGACCCAACATCGGAGGCGCTCGCAAATAGGGAAGGGGAGCGACTCGTATAGCTAGGGTTCAAAATCTGGGGTCTTCGATCGACAATTGGCTCGGGGCTCTGGCAAGACAGCAACATAGAAGGGTTCGACTAAGGTAGGAGGTGCGACATTTGGGTTTAGGGTTCGAATGGGATCATCGCGAGTTCAGAAAGGGATCGATTTTGAATTGATGGGTGATGCGCGATCTCGAACTACGAAGTCATTGTTTTGATCGATAGTGGGTAGTCGGAGAATTTTTGGGTGCTATGGGGTTGCGTTTTGAGGCAGTACGTGTTGAAGGTCGATTGATCAAGGATCAGGGCTGATGATGGCGATGGTCTGGAGTATGAATGGAGGACCGATGGAGTGAGGTTGTTGGGGTGTTGAGTCGAGGTGTTGGTCTAAGGTGATGCGTGTGAGGAGAGGTTCGAAGTGACAGGGATAGTGGTTCGCAACAGTTAAGGTCATTTAGGGAAGATTGCGATTAACAGTAAAAGGAGAAATCGATCTAACATAAGGTGAGTTCTAATCTGAAGTTAATTTTTGTTGTTAAAATTAGAAACTAAATTAGTATAATGGTATGATAAGAGAAAATTTCATCTACCATTGATCTAGGAAATAGAAAGGAAAAAAATTAGTTAGTTGATTCCGTTTAAATTAGCTTAGTTAATGTTCTTATTAAAATTAAATTAGTTTAATCCATATTCAAATTCATATAGTTTCATATAATGTTATACTAACTAAGGGACATTTTATTAAAAATATACAAGATATTATCGGGTGGAAGCAAGCGAGAAATGCGTAGCTCAAGAATACATAATTCGGCATTAAAGGAATTGAAATCAGAATGGATTGCAAAATAAAATGCTGGTGAGTAAATCTCACTCACCTTTTATTTAGAAATTATTTGTATTCGTTAAAAATAATCGTTTGATGTTTGTTTGAATGCTTTCTGGTTGATTTAAAAATATTAGTTATTTGGGGTTGACTATTATATATATGGGTTTGGTGATTGGATTGTTCCCGCAGTATCATTAGCGGATGCCCGCAGTATCATTAGCGGATGACCCTACACTCACGTATATAAGTGGATCCCCTTTTATACCGCGATATCCTGCCTCGAAGCAGGATGGGTATTATTTATGTTGACTAACGTCTGTGGGTGCAGGAAAACAGGTTGGAGGAATCCAACTGGATTCCTCAAAAATATATTATCTGTTTGTTTGTTTGCTTGATTTCATATATTCATATATGACGTGTGAAAAATAAAATGATTGAAAATTGGGTGATTTGATTGTTTTAAATATCACTGGGCTAAGTGTTAATTTATTTAAAATATCATGGAAAGGATATTTGAGATTAAAAGTGAAAATTCTATTTTTAAATAGAATTTGATATTTGAATGGAATAAAAATATAAACTCGTTTGAAAAATAAAACAAGTAGTTTCTTTATAAACAAAATTTATAAATAGTTCTTTTATTAATGAAGTTTATAAATGAAGTGAAAAGAATTATCATTTAGAAATAGAAAATATAAAGGAGTTCAAATATAGAATTTGAATATCGAAAATGAAATGGAATTTGAATAAAGAAATTTTAAACGAGGAATTTGAAAATAGAAATTTCAAAATGGAATTTGAAATGGGAATTCGAATATAGAATAGAGTTGAAATGGGAATTGGAATATATAATTCAAATGGAGTTTGAAAATAGAATTTGTATATAGAAAATTTAAGTAGAATTTGTATATAGAAAATTTAAATAGAATTTGTATATAGAAATTGAATAGAATTTGAATATATTGAATTTGAATATACAGAAATTTGAATTCAAAGGGATTCAAATAGAATTTGAATTCAAAGGAATTCAAATGGATTTGAAGAAAGGGAGTTCAAATGAAATTCAAATATAGAGATTTGAAATAATGGAATTTAAACCATGGAATTTGAATAGAGAATTCAAATGGAATTTAAAATATAAAATTTGAATATAGTAATTCAAATGGAATTTGATTATAGAGATTCAATTAGAATTTGAATAAAGGAAATTCAAATAGAAATCGAATACAGAATTTGAAATAGACTTTGAATAGAGTTAAAATAGAATTTAAAATATGAATTCAAATATAGAAGTTTGAAATAGATTTGAATATAGAAATTCAAAGGGGATTTGAATAAAGGAAATTCGAATATAGAAATTCAAATAGAATTTGAAAAATAAAAGCGATTTGAAAGTTGAATATAGAATTTCAAATAGAAGTGAAATAGATCGGAAATACTATGTTGAATTGAGAAAAATTTGATTTGATATATTAAAAATATATCAGAATGAAGTGGAATTTATTATAGACAAAGTTTAAACATTTATATTTATAAATATAATTAAAACGAACTCGCCGCAGCGCTGCAGTTCGTAAATGGGCGATTCGAACTTCAATTGAGTATATAGGCCTCAATTGAAGTCGGAATTCTTTGAAACAAGAAACGCCAGGACCGATTAGATAATAATTTTCTAATGGAAGAGAAAAATCTGGATTTCGTCGTATAAATTTTGAGTTATGTCAAAATCAAATTTTTAGAAAAGCAGCGCCAAAAATCATTTTAAACCCATAATGGTTTAATTAAATAAATAAAGGAATTTTAAAGAAATAAATTCCGAATTTGCCATTAGAAAAATCCACACTGGAGATATATAGTAAATGTGAGCTCCAGTGTAACACCCCGCCTCCGCTAGGGTCACTCGCAAAGGAATGCACTAGCTTTAGAGGGGTATTATTGGTAAACATGCACAGAAACATCACAAGACAGAACGCATAAAATAGCGGAAGTAAAATCAATCTTTCATAACATGAATACATAAGGTCTAAAGCCTTTTACATCAGAGTACATCAAAACCTGTCTTGCAATAGTAAAGAAGCATAAAGACTTTTTTTTTCGTAAATTATTCCCCAAGTAAAAACAGTAAAGTAGCCATAGCCAGGAAAAGTCCAAGCCATCCATGATGACCTTCAAGCAGAAGAAGTCCGAACTAAACAGCAGTGTTTCCTCCCTGTAACCTGGGGAGGGGGGGAACGGAAGAAAAGAGGCAAAACAAAACGGGTCAGTCAAAAAGACTGAGTAAGCCCTATCTACTATTAGTATAAAAAGTAGTAAAGTTAACTGTCATGAGAAACTGAGATGAACATAAGCATGATACAAGATAGGTCAATTAAATCAAAATAACAGGATGAACTACTGAACTCAGATGAACTAGGGTGTCATGATAAATTACCATGTCAAGATAAAACAAGGTATCACATTGTCAGGTTTCTATCAAGTATAATATCCCAAGATATCTATCGCGTATAACGTCCCATGGCATCTATCATGTATATCCGCTCTGGTTCTAATATGTATATTTGCTCTGCACCTCTCGTACTAGTATCCCAACCCGCGCCATGTGTTAACAATGAATGTCCCTTGCCCAATGTCATGAAATGGTCCATGTCAACCTAACATATAGCATATGTAGGATTTCCCAACTCGCATGTTTCTTTCCATGAATAAGTTCAGTCCTTTGCCGTAGGCCGTATGGACTTTCCCATGTAAACATTTTATCCTTGAAGTTGTTTTGGACTACAACCCTTGATCTAGTTGTGTTTCCCTACCATGAACTATCGCGCGTCCACTTAGGATTTATGCCACCTAGGGCCGCTAGGGATTATGCTACCTAATGAACGTTTCCGTGTCTCGGTTTGGGTCTTGGCCACCTAGGACCACTAGGGATTACGCCACCCGTCAACCGCGCCCTTGATCCCACGTATGTATCGTGAATCATTTTCCATGTCTAGATGCACATGTTCCCCAATGTGCCATCCGAGTTCCGTGCCAGGGCAAATCAAGAAATACGGAACTCGGTCGGGAGCTTTAAATCGTCTGCCAATGCAGATATCAAGGTCTGTTTTTGTACCCGTGGCTATGGTCCCACGTGACCCCTCCCTCAACTACTGAAAGGCAATCCAAGAAAAATCATGTATAAGAACCACTCCACGGCCCCACTATAACCCACTTTCCTACGGGCCAACCTCACCCATGACTCGATAGTAAGCACATGGTCTGTTGGGGGTTCCCTGCCTTTCCGTACGTACACGATTGACTAAAGATGGTAGGTAGTCGGCGATGCGCTATCCAGGGCAAAAACAAGAATCGTCGACTCCACGCTAATCCATCCCAGTCTTTAGGTTGCTCGCATAGCAACCAAGGCATACTCTTGGTCCTTCTAACGCAGACCTTAACCTCTCATGGGCCTAGTATAATTACCTGGCAGCCCACAGAGGGATCCCAAGAACATCCTCACGTCCCCCGAAGCTTCCACTTCGGCACCCAGTGCGCTGGAGCTTTTATCCAAGTCAGATAACTTGCTCCCCCTCGTATACAAAGCGATGACCTACCGTATCAGGTTACTCATCGTTTTGAGAATTAGTCCTATGTCCTTAGCTAAGAATTATTACTTAGTTACCCTTAACTAAGGTTTACCACTTAGCTTCCTTTCCCGTTATCCTTGATTAACCACGGTTTTCTACCTAGTTCTTCTAGCTAGGGTTTGTCTATTGGGTTAAGTGTTATCATTCAAGTCCATGACTTAACCCGCCCACGAATCACGTCAAAGATTGGCTAAGTATTTAAGTTCAAGACTTAGTCCCACAAGTTGGTTAAGTGTACCCAGAGGCTCATGACTTAACCCTATCAAGTCAAATTGGTCAAGTACTAGCTTACCTTAATCCTATCGGATTATCTTGCTAGATCGATTAAGCATAGATTATCTTAATCCCATCAAATTATCGAGTCGGATTGGTTAAGTATAGGTTGGCTTAACCCCATCCTCTAATCGTACTACAATGGTTAAGTATATTCTAAAAAGGTTTGGTGACTTACCTTATCAGGTCCGCGTATTAGATTGGTTAAGTGTAAGTTACTTAACCCCATCAAATCATCATGTATAATTGGTTAAGTATAAGTTGCTTAACCCCATTAAATTATCACGTTAAGTTGGTTAAGTATTGGTTACTTAACCTCATTGAATTACCAAGTTTAAATTGGTTAAGTGTTTAACTTAACCCCATCGAATTACCGTGTTTAGATTGGTTAAGTGTGGATTACTTAACCCCATCTAATTACCATGTTTAGATTAGTTAAGTCTTAATTACTTAACCCCATCTAATTACCAAGTCGGATTAGTTAAGTGTAAATTACTTAACCCCATCCCCTAATCATCTTGTATGGTTAAGTGTCATTAAGAAATCAAGTCCGGTCCCACTTAACCTACCCATTCATGTCATATCGGTTAAGTGTCATTAGGCAAATCAAATTACTTAACCTACCCACCCTTGTCATGTTTTGTTAGGTACCATTAGCCCAATCAATTTACTTAACCCAATTGTCCATGTCATATTTGGTTAAGAGTCATTAATCAAATTAACTTAACCTTATCCTGTGGCATAAATACTTAATGTACCTTCACCTCTCACATTAGACTTTGTTCTGGTTACTAGTTAAGCCGGGCGGGTCCGGGTAGTTTTACACCACAACTTGGTCTAACCTCGGGTTCAAGCACAACATGACCAACTTCTCACATTGGGCCCTATTGTTTGCAACAACTAGTTAGGCCGGTCGGTTCCGGGTAGTTTTACGTTGCAAACTCAACCCAACCTCGAGTTGGCCACTTTCATGTTTAGCCTAGTGTCATGTTCATAGTCAAGTTTTCAAGCAATTGGGTAGACCTAACTTAATAGGTAAATTCCCAAGCTTATGTTTTTATGCATACTTACATGTCAACTTCCATGCTATCTTTCAAGTCATGTTTTCAAGTTGTATTTTCATGTCATATTTAACGTTACATATTGTCATGTTTATACCCATTTACCCAAATCATGTTCATGTCATTATGTTATCCTCATAATGTGACCCCAATGCTTTTAAACTCGCATATATGTTCGCAACAACGTAATGGACTAAAAGAAGAGACTTGACAAAGGCATGACAAAAATGGATATTAAGCCACAAGTTAATCATGGTGGCAAATGAGGCACAAATGTGTTCATTAGCTTGCATGTTACATTCTTAAGCCTCAAAACATGCATAAACCCAAACTTGGCACATAAGCGAATCATGGTGACAAAAGACATAGAATGATGACTAGAAACTCGCATACATCATCATATAAGGGTTATGACTTCATATGCAAGTTGACATAATGATTATGAAGATTCTCATGTTGCATAATGCAACATTTCAACATAAAGGTTGTAGCTTTTAGCTCATAGGATCAAGATAATGACTTCATAAACTTGCATAACATGATAGCATGCATCATTCTCAATGACCAAACCCAAACTTTCAACATGAACATTTAACCTCATAGTTAATATCTAAGATTAGGGAAGGGCTTACATTGTTATGAAGGCCAAAATCGATTAAACTAAAGCTTGTGATGAAGCCTATGCATGCCATCACCCAAAAAACCCAAAGATGGATGCTCCAAATCAACAAAAACACCATCTTTATGAACAAAGATCAAAGCTTTTGCCTTGGAATCAACTTGAGAAGCTCTCATACTAACATAGGGACTCTCTAACACTCTCAAGATCATGAAACCTTTCATAGAAATGAAGTGGAGGCTAGGATAGTTGAGTGGAGGCCATGAGAGTAGAAATTTGGCCATAGTTTAGTTGCATGAATGAATAATGAGGGTTTAGGCTCGGTTAGGGGTCTTTTTATAGAGATTAGGGGTAGCTTAGGCCGTTAGATTAACCCTAGGATAGATCCCAGCCCTCAAAAATCGTCACAAGCCTCCAAAACAAGACCAAGGGCCAAAACAGGTGCACCAGGCCAGCCAGGGTCAAGCCAGAAGGCTGTGCAGGTTTCTGGCTCGACACGGGCGCACTTCCCAAGTGCGCCAGTGTATTTTTGTGCTAGCGCACTTCACAAGTGCGCCAGTACATTCTGGCTTGTTTTCGGTTTTTCTGCCTAACTTCGTTCGTCCATATCTTCTTCATACGGACTCCGATTTACGAAATTTCGGACTCTATTTCGCGTATTTTTCCGAGACGAACACAATGGCGCAACCCGTTTATCCTGATTCAGATTTTATAATTTAATTCTGCCTTGATTCTTGTCTTAACACGTTGCTAAAAATTCGGGTTGTTACATCCTCCCCAACTTAAAGGATTTCGTCCCCGAAATCTCCAAGTTAGGAAGAACGTATCCTACCCTCCGTCATCCATCTACTCAAAACATCATCCACAAGCAACCATTGTCCTTAGATGATTTCTAATGTTGTATGAATATATGCAAAACGTGTGTGTACATGTTCCTTAGCTAATGCTAATGATCAGGCCTGAATAATCTTTCTAATGCAAAATATGTATAGTGCCATGAATCCAACATGTATGCAAATAGTCCTAGCCATATAGGTACTATATGCGTGCACAATCATTCATTCATATGCAACAACCGCATGATAATACATTCGATTTCATCCATAAACAAGTATAAATACTCGTGCATATGCAATATGAAATGTGACCGAGTCGAGCTAGTATCTAATGTGTATTCGCGCATCCACGAGCAACCACTTGCAACCACTTGCAACCATATCAATCATAACATGTTTCAAATACATGTTTACATCCATAGGGTTCTACCTAGGATTCCCTGAAACAGGGTCGAGAAGATAAACAAGACAAACTCCTTACGGGGTTTGTAATAGAAAATAGGACCGAGAGGATGTCCACAAAAGATAGCCTACTAGTAAGCTCTACAGAAAACAGGGATCAAGGATATACTCCCAAAAAGAGATATCATGCGCGCATCTAGTCTTTGACCATCAAAGTCGTATTTCCTTGAGCTTAATTCCATTGTGCCTTGACCGTCTTTTAACTTCGCGATTTCGTAGCTTCCTATTTCCTGTTTCCATAACATGAGCTGGAACTCATTTCTTCGTCGCCTCTCGTTCCACTTGCACACTTGGCGCAAACATGACTGCGTACTCATGATCTCATGCAAGCTTTCCAAAATTCACTAGTGAATCTTGGATCTCGTTTATATACTATAAGGTATTCCATGTAGAAGAACTTTCTCTTGAAAGTAAACAGATGTCAACCAGGTTATCAAGCGCACTTACTAGGGTGATCTCTATAACCCATGCATAAATAAAGTAAACCATCCGTCTTATCGGCGAACACCGCTCGATCGGGCTTCAAATTTCCAATAAAGGCATCAAGGGAGTCTAAGTAACTAGTCATGACAGAACCTCAAAAAGGTTACACGATACTTCGAGGGTATTACCAAGGCTAGTCAAAAGGTCTAACTACCCTCCTATCAAAACCGAGAGTGGCACCCCCTACTGGATAACCACTTCATCCCTAGAATCCATCCATAACTTATAAACATAAGCATTATTTCCAAACTCAACACTTGGCATAGACATTCTCAAATCCAAACAAGTCATGTATAAATGGACTGATTCTCCAATAGGACTTTGAGACAAAAATGGGATTCTCCATTACGCTAGTACTTAAGGTGCAGAGACTCAACTATCGAAGCAGACTTAAATGATACGAAAGACGAAGTCCTAACGGGATGATAGAGAAGAAAAGCTAAACCTTTAACAAGATCATTACCCTCCTTCCGAGGTACCCTAGAAATGAGAGCATACTACTGCCCTCCCGATGATCTTGTCCTTGTCCCATAATACTTAACTATCTGCCCCGTTTTACCATGCCAAAGATACTCTCTCATCATGGGTTTCATTGTTCATCTTTCTCCCTCCTTTGAGGATTAAGCCATACCAACAAGTTGCTCATCCTTAAGCTCGTATCCTTTATCCTCTTCCTCACTATCCTTTCTTATAACGCGGCCACTGGTCTCTCGAGAACCACCTCCATCGTATGGAAAGCACTTTCGTAGATAGAAAAGACTAGTCGCAGTCAAAACCACTGTGACTACAGATGGAGGAAAGAAAGGAAAAGAGATTCAATTAAGGAAACAAGGATAGTGCTAATGGCCTTTGGGGAATAGCCTTTTTTCTTTTAAAAGAAAATTTTCTTGAAAAATGCTTCTTTGTAAACGATTTTCAAATAGTTTTCAGAAGGTCTTTAAAAACTTTTGCCCAGTCTGGTAACCTTCTGCTCTGATACCAAATGTAACACCCCGCCTCCGCTAGGGTCACTCGCAAAGGAATGCATTAGCTTTAGAGGGGCATTATTGGTAAACATGCACAGAAACATCACAAGACAGAACACATAAAATAGCGGAAGTAAAATCAATCTTTCATAACATGAATACATAAGGTCTAAAGCCTTTTACATCAGAGTACATCAAAACCTGTCTTGCAATAGTAAAGAAGCATAAAGACTTTTTTTTTCGTAAATTATGCCCCAAGTAAAAACAGTAAAGTAGCCATAGCCAGGAAAAGTCCAAGCCATCCATGATGACCTTCAAGCAGAAGAAGTCCGAACTAAACAGCAGTGTTTCC
Source organism: Allium sativum (assembly GCA_030737875.1). Lineage (NCBI taxonomy): Eukaryota > Viridiplantae > Streptophyta > Magnoliopsida > Asparagales > Amaryllidaceae > Allium > Allium sativum. The sequence goes on along the minus strand of CM060922.1, from coordinate 160,016,863 downwards.
TCCCTGTAACCTGGGAGGGGGGGGGAACGGAAGAAAAGAGGCAAAACAAAACGGGTCAGTCAAAAAGACTGAGTAAGCCCTATCTACTATTAGTATAAAAAGTAGTAAAGTTAACTGTCATGAGAAACTGAGATGAACATAAGCATGATACAAGATAGGTCAATTAAATCAAAATAACAGGATGAACTACTGAACTCAGATGAACTAGGGTGTCGTGATAAATTACCATGTCAAGATAAAACAAGGTATCACATTGTCAGGTTTCTATCAAGTATAATATCCCAAGATATCTATCGCGTATAACATCCCATGGCATCTATCCTGTATATCCGCTCTGGTTCTAATATGTATATTTTCTCTGCACCTCTCGTACTAGTATCCCAACCCGCGCCATGTGTTAACAATGAATGTCCCTTGCCCAATGTCATGGAATGGTCCATGTCAACCTAACATATAGCATATGTAGGATTTCCCAACTCGCATGTTTCTTTCCATGAATAAGTTCAGTCCTTTGCCGTAGGCCGTACGGACTTTCCCATGTAAACATTTTATCCTTGAAGTTGTTTTGGACTGCAACCCTTGATCTAGTTGTGTTTCCCTACCATGAACTATCGCGCGTCCACTTAGGATTTATGCCACCTAGGGCCGCTAGGGATTATGCTACCTAATGAACGTTTCCGTGTCTCGGTTTGGGTCTTGGCCACCTAGGACCACTAGGGATTACGCCACCCGTCAACCGCGCCCTTGATCCCACGTATGTATCGTGAATCGTTTTCCATGTCTAGATGCACATGTTCCCCAATGTGCCATCCGAGTTCCGTGCCAGGGCAAATCAAGAAATACGGAACTCGGTCGGGAGCTTTAAATCGTCTGCCGATGCAGATATCAAGGTCTGTTTTTGTACCCGTGGCTATGGTCCCACGTGACCCCTCCCTCAACTACTGAAAGGCAATCCAAGAAAAATCATGTATAAAAACCACTCCACGGCCCCACTATAGCCCACTTTCCTACGGGCCAACCTCACCCATGACTCGATAGCAAGCACATGGTCTGTTGGGGGTTCCCTGCCTTTCCGTACGTACACGATTTACTAAAGATGGTAGGTAGTCGGCGATGCGCTATCCAGGGCAAAAACAAGAATCGTCGACTCCACGCTAATCCATCCCAGTCTTTAGGTTGCTCGCATAGCAACCAAGTCATACTCTTGGTCCTTCTAACGCAGACCTTAACCTCTCATGGGCCTAGTATAATTACCTGGCAGCCCACAGAGGGATCCCAAGAATATCCTCACGTCCCCCGAAGCTTCCACTTCGGCACCCAGTGCGCTGGAGCTTTTATCCAAGTCAGATAACTTGCTCCCCCTCGTATATTAAGCGATGACCTACCGTATCAGGTTACTCATCGTTTTGAGAATTAGTCCTATGTCCTTAGCTAAGAATTATTACTTAGTTACCCTTAACTAAGGTTTACCACTTAGCTTCCTTTCCCGTTATCCTTGATTAACCACGGTTTTCTACCTAGTTCTTCTAGCTAGGGTTTGTCTATTGGGTTAAGTGTTATCATTCAAGTCCATGACTTAACCCGCCCACGAATCACGTCAAAGATTGGCTAAGTATTTAAGTTCAAGACTTAGTCCCACAAGTTGGTTAAGTGTACCCAGAGGCTCATGACTTAACCCTATCAAGTCAAATTGGTCAAGTACTAGCTTACCTTAATCCTATCGGATTATCTTGCTAGATCGATTAAGCATAGATTATCTTAATCCCATCAAATTATCGAGTCGGATTGGTTAAGTATAGGTTGGCTTAACCCCATCCTCTAATCGTACTACAATGGTTAAGTATATTCTAAAAAGGTCTGGTGACTTAACCTTATCAGGTCCGCGTATTAGATTGGTTAAGTGTAAGTTACTTAACCCCATCAAATCATCATGTATAATTGGTTAAGTATAAGTTGCTTAACCCCATTAAATTATCACGTTAAGTTGGTTAAGTATTGGTTACTTAACCTCATTGAATTACCAAGTTTAAATTGGTTAAGTGTTTAACTTAACCCCATCGAATTACCGTGTTTAGATTGGTTAAGTGTGGATTACTTAACCCCATCTAATTACCATGTTTAGATTAGTTAAGTCTTAATTACTTAACCCCATCTAATTACCAAGTCGGATTAGTTAAGTGTAAATTACTTAACCCCATCCCCTAATCATCTTGTATGGTTAAGTGTCATTAAGAAATCAAGTCCGGTCCCACTTAACCTACCCATTCATGTCATATCGGTTAAGTGTCATTAGGCAAATCAAATTACTTAACCTACCCACCCTTGTCATGTTTTGTTAGGTACCATTAGCCCAATCAATTTACTTAACCCATTTGTCCATGTCATATTTGGTTAAGAGTCATTAATCAAATTAACTTAACCCTATCCTGTGGCATTAATTACTTAATGTACCTTCACCTCTCACATTAGACTTTGTTGTGGTTACTAGTTAAGCTGGGCGGGTCCGGGTAGTTTTACACCACAACTTGGTCTAACCTCGGGTTCAAGCACAACATGACCAACTTCTCACATTGGGCCCTATTGTTTGCAACAACTAGTTAGGCCGGTCGGTTCCGGGTAGTTTTACGTTGCAAACTCAACCCAACCTCGAGTTGGCCACTTTCATGTTTAGCCTAGTGTCATGTTCATAGTCAAGTTTTCAAGCAATTGGGTAGACCTAACTTAATAGGTAAATTCCCAATGGGTAGACCTAACTTAATAGGTAAATTCCCAAGCTTATGTTTTTATGCATACTTACATGTCAACTTCCATGCTATCTTTCAAGTCATGTTTTCAAGTTGTATTTTCATGACATATTTAACGTTACATATTGTCATGTTTATACCCATTTACCCAAATCATGTTCATGTCATTATGTTATCCTCATAATGTGACCCCAACGCTTTTAAACTCGCATATATGTTCGCAACAACGTAAAGGACTAAAAGAAGAGACTTGACAAAGGCATGACAAAAATGGATATTAAGCCACAAGTTAATCATGGTGGCAAATGAGGCACAAATGTGTTCATTAGCTTGCATGTTACATTCTTAAGCCTCAAAACATGCATAAACCCAAACTTGGCACATAAGCGAATCATGGTGACAAAAGACATAGAATGATGACTAGAAACTCGCATACATCATCATATAAGGGTTATGACTTCATATGCAAGTTGACATAATGATTATGAAGATTCTCATGTTGCATAATGCAACATTTCAACATAAAGGTTGTAGCTTTTAGCTCATAGGATCAAGATAATGACTTCATAAACTTGCATAACATGATAGCATGCATCATTCTCAATGGCCAAACCCAAACTTTCAACATGAACATTTAACCTCATAGTTAATATCTAAGAGTAGGGAAGGGCTTACATTGTTATGAAGGCCTAAATCGATTAAACTAAAGTTTGTGATGAAGCCTATGCATGCCATCACCCAAAAAACCCAAAGATGGATGCTCCAAATCAACAAAAACACCATCTTTATGAACAAAGATCAAAGCTTTTGCCTTGGAATCAACTTGAGAAGCTCTCATACTAACATAGGGACTCTCTAACACTCTCAAGATCATGAAACCTTTCATAGAAATGAAGTGGAGGCTAGGATAGTTGAGTGGAGGCCATGAGAGTAGAAATTTGGCCATAGTTTAGTTGCATGAATGAATAATGAGGGTTTAGGCTAGGTTAGGGGTCTTTTTATAGAGATTAGGGGTAGTTTAGGCCGTTAGATTAACCCTAGGATAGATCCCAGCCCTCAAAAATCGTCACAAGCCTCCAAAACAAGACCAAGGGCCAAAACAGGTGCACCAGGCCAGCCAGGGTCAAGCCAGAAGGCTGTGCAGGTTTCTGGCTCGACACGGGCGCACTTCCCAAGTGCGCCAGTGTATTTTTGTGCTGGCGCACTTCACAAGTGCGCCAGTACATTCTGGCTTGTTTTCGGTTTTTCTGCCTAACTTCGTTCGTCCATATCTTCTTCATACGGACTCCGATTTACGAAATTTCGGACTCTATTTCGCGTATTTTTCCGAGACGAACGCAATGGCGCAACCCGTTTATCCTGATTCAGATTTTATAATTTAATTCTGCCTTGATTCTTGTCTTAACACGTTGCTAAAAATTCGGGTTGTTACATCCTCCCCAACTTAAAGGATTTCGTCCCCGAAATCTCCAAGTTAGGAAGAACGTATCCTACCCTCCGTCATCCATCTACTCTAAACATCATCCACAAGCAACCATTGTCCTTAGATGATTTCTAATGCTGTATGAATATATGCAAAACGTGTGTGTACATGTTCCTTAGCTAATGCTAATGATCAGGCCTGAATAATCTTTCTAATGCAAAATATGTATAGTGCCATGAATCCAACATGTATGCAAATAGTCCTAGCCATATAGGTACTATATGCGTGCACAATCATTCATTCATATGCAACAACCGCATGATAATACATTCGATTTCATCCATAAACAAGTATAAATACTCGTGCATATGCAATATGAAATGTGACCGAGTCGAGCTAGTATCTAATGTGTATTCGCGCATCCACGAGCAACCACTTGCAACCACTTGCAACCATATCAATCATAACATGTTTCAAATACATGTTTACATCCATAGGGTTCTACCTAGGATTCCCTGAAACAGGGTCGAGAAGATAAACAAGACAAACTCCTTACGGGGTTTGTAATAGAAAATAGGACCGAGAGGATGTCCACAAAAGATAGCCTACAAGTAAGCTCTACAGAAAACAGGGATCAAGGATATACTCCCAAAAAGAGATATCATGCGCGCATCTAGTCTTTGACCATCAAAGTCGTATTTCCTTGAGCTTAATTCCATTGTGCCTTGACCGTCTTTTAACTTCGCGATTTCGTAGCTTCCTATTTCCTGTTTCCATAACATGAGCTGGAACTCATTTCTTCGTCGCCTCTCGTTCCACTTGCACACTTGGCGCAAACATGACTGCGTACTCATGATCTCATGCAAGCTTTCCAAAATTCACTAGTGAATCTTGGATCTCGTTTATATACTATAAGGTATTCCATGTAGAAGAACTTTCTCTTGAAAGTAAACAGATGTCAACCAGGTTATCAAGCGCACTTACTAGGGTGATCTCTATAACCCATGCATAAATAAAGTAAACCATCCGTCTTATCGGCGAACACCGCTCGATCGGGCTTCAAATTTCCAATAAAGGCCTCAAGGGAGTCTAAGTAACTAGTCATGACAGAACCTCAAAAAGGTTACACGATACTTCGAGGGTATTACCAAGGCTAGTCAAAAGGTCTAACTACCCTCCTATCAAAACCGAGAGTGGCACCCCCTACTGGATAACCACTTCATCCTTAGAATCCATCCATAACTTATAAACATAAGCATTATTTCCAAACTCAACACTTGGCTTAGACATTCTCAAATCCAAACAAGTCATGTATAAATGGACTGATTCTCCAATAGGACTTTGAGACAAAAATGGGATTCTCCATTACGCTAGTACTTAAGGTGCAGAGACTCAACTATCGAAGCAGACTTAAATGATACGAAAGACGAAGTCCTAACGGGATGATAGAGAAGAAAAGCTAAACCTTTAACAAGATCATTACCCTCCTTCCGAGGTACCCTAGAAATGAGAGCATACTACTGCCCTCCCGATGATCTTGTCCTTGTCCCATAATACTTAACTATCTGCCCCGTTTTACCATGCCAAAGATACTCTCTCATCATGGGTTTCATTGTTCATATTTCTCCCTCCTTTGAGGATTAAGCCATACCAACAAGTTGCTCATCCTTAAGCTCGTATCGTTTATCCTCTTCCTCACTATCCTTTCTTATAACGCGGCCACTGGTCTCTCGAGAACCACCTCCATCGTATGGAAAGCACTTTCGTAGATAGAAAAGACTAGTCGCAGTCAAAACCACTGTGACTACAGATGGAGGAAAGAAAGGAAAAGAGATTCAATTAAGGAAACAAGGATAGTGCTAATGGCCTTTGGGGAACAGCCTTTTTTCTTTTAAAAGAAAATTTTCTTGAAAAATGCTTCTTTGTAAACGATTTTCAAATAGTTTTCAGAAGGTCTTTAAAAACTTTTGCCCAGTCTGGTAACCTTCTGCTCTGATACCAAATGTAACACCCCGCCTCCGCTAGGGTCACTCGCAAAGGAATGCACTAGCTTTAGAGGGGTATTATTGGTAAACATGCACAGAAACATCACAAGACAGAACACATAAAATAGCGGAAGTAAAATCAATCTTTCATAACATGAATACATAAGGTCTAAAGCCTTTTACATCAGAGTACATCAAAACCTGTCTTGCAATAGTAAAGAAGCATAAAGACTTTTTTTTCGTAAATTATTCCCCAAGTAAAAACAGTAAAGTAGCCATAGCCAGGAAAAGTCCAAGCCATCCATGATGACCTTCAAGCAGAAGAAGTCCGAACTAAACAGCAGTGTTTCCTCCCTGTAACCTGGGGGGGAACGGAAGAAAAGAGGCAAAAAAAAACGGGTCAGTCAAAAAGACTGAGTAAGCCCTATCTACTATTAGTATAAAAAGTAGTAAAGTTAACTGTCATGAGAAACTGAGATGAACATAAGCATGATACAAGATAGGTCAATTAAATCAAAATAACAGGATGAACTACTGAACTCAGATGAACTAGGGTGTCGTGATAAATTACCATGTCAAGATAAAACAAGGTATCACATTGTCAGGTTTCTATCAAGTATAATATCCCAAGATATCTATCGCGTATAACGTCCCATGGCATCTATCATGTATATCCGCTCTGGTTCTAATATGTATATTTGCTCTGCACCTCTCGTACTAGTATCCCAACCCGCGCCATGTGTTAACAATGAATGTCCCTTGCCCAATGTCATGGAATGGTCCATGTCAACCTAACATATAGCATATGTAGGATTTCCCAACTCGCATGTTTCTTTCCATGAATAAGTTCAGTCCTTTGCCGTAGGCCGTATGGACTTTCCCATGTAAACATTTTATCCTTGAAGTTGTTTTGGACTGCAACCCTTGATCTAGTTGTGTTTCCCTACCATGAACTATCGCGCGTCCACTTAGGATTTATGCCACCTAGGGCCGCTAGGGATTATGCTACCTAATGAACGTTTCCGTGTCTCGGTTTGGGTCTTGGCCACCTAGGACCACTAGGGATTACGCCACCCGTCAACCGCGCCCTTGATCCCACGTATGTATCGTGAATCGTTTTCCATGTCTAGATGCACATGTTCCCCAATGTGCCATCCGAGTTCCGTGCCAGGGCAAATCAAGAAATACGGAACTCGGTCGGGAGCTTTAAATCGTCTGCCGATGCAGATATCAAGGTCTGTTTTTGTACCCGTGGCTATGGTCCCACGTGACCCCTCCCTCAACTACTGAAAGGCAATCCAAGAAAAATCATGTATAAGAACCACTCCACGGCCCCACTATAGCCCACTTTCCTACGGGCCAACCTCACCCATGACTCGATAGCAAGCACATGGTCTGTTGGGGGTTCCCTGCCTTTCCGTACGTACACGATTTACTAAAGATGGTAGGTAGTCGGCGATGCGCTATCCAGGGCAAAAACAAGAATCGTCGACTCCACGCTAATCCATCCCAGTCTTTAGGTTGCTCGCATAGCAACCAAGGCATACTCTTGGTCCTTCTAACGCAGACCTTAACCTCTCATGGGCCTAGTATAATTACCTGGCAGCCCACAGAGGGATCCCAAGAATATCCTCACGTCCCCCGAAGCTTCCACTTCGGCACCCAGTGCGCTGGAGCTTTTATCCAAGTCAGATAACTTGCTCCCCCTCGTATACTAAGCGATGACCTACCGTATCAGGTTACTCATCGTTTTGAGAATTAGTCCTATGTCCTTAGCTAAGAATTATTACTTAGTTACCCTTAACTAAGGTTTACCACTTAGCTTCCTTTCCCGTTATCCTTGATTAACCACGGTTTTCTACCTAGTTCTTCTAGCTAGGGTTTGTCTATTGGGTTAAGTGTTATCATTCAAGTCCATGACTTAACCCGCCCACGAATCACGTCAAAGATTGGCTAAGTATTTAAGTACAAGACTTAGTCCCACAAGTTGGTTAAGTGTACCCAGAGGCTCATGACTTAACCCTATCAAGTCAAATTGGTCAAGTACTAGCTTACCTTAATCCTATCGGATTAACTTGCTAGATCGATTAAGCATAGATTATCTTAATCCCATCAAATTATCGAGTCAGATTGGTTAAGTATAGGTTGGCTTAACCCCATCCTCTAATCGTACTACAATGGTTAAGTATATTCTAAAAAGGTCTGGTGACTTAACCTTATCAGGTCCGCGTATTAGATTGGTTAAGTGTAAGTTACTTAACCCCATCAAATCATCATGTATAATTGGTTAAGTATAAGTTGCTTAACCCCATTAAATTATCACGTTAAGTTGGTTAAGTATTGGTTACTTAACCTCATTGAATTACCAAGTTTAAATTGGTTAAGTGTTTAACTTAACCCCATCGAATTACCGTGTTTAGATTGGTTAAGTGTGGATTACTTAACCCCATCTAATTACCATGTTTAGATTAGTTAAGTCTTAATTACTTAACCCCATCTAATTACCAAGTCGGATTAGTTAAGTTCAAATTACATAACCCCATCCCCTAATCATCTTGTATGGTTAAGTGTCATTAAGAAATAAAGTCTGGTCCCACTTAACCTACCCATTCATGTCATATCGGTTAAGTGTCATTAGGCAAATCAAATTACTTAACCTACCCACCCTTGTCATGTTTTGTTAGGTACCATTAGCCCAATCAATTTACTTAACCCATTTGTCCATGTCATATTTGGTTAAGAGTCATTAATCAAATTAACTTAACCCTATCCTGTGGCATTAATTACTTAATGTACCTTCACCTCTCACATTAGACTTTGTTGTGGTTACTAGTTAAGCCGGGCGGGTCCGGGTAGTTTTACACCACAACTTGGTCTAACCTCGGGTTCAAGCACAACATGACCAACTTCTCACATTGGGCCCTATTGTTTGCAACAACTAGTTAGGCCGGTCGGTTCCGGGTAGTTTTACGTTGCAAACTCAACCCAACCTCGAGTTGGCCACTTTCATGTTTAGCCTAGTGTCATGTTCATAGTCAAGTTTTCAAGCAATTGGGTAGACCTAACTTAATAGGTAAATTCCCAATGGGTAGACCTAACTTAATAGGTAAATTCCCAAGCTTATGTTTTTATGCATACTTACATGTCAACTTCCATGCTATCTTTCAAGTCATGTTTTCAAGTTGTATTTTCATGTCATATTTAACGTTACATATTGTCATGTTTATACCCATTTACCCAAATCATGTTCATGTCATTATGTTATCCTCATAATGTGTCCCCAATGCTTTTAAACTCGCATATATGTTCGCAACAACGTAATGGACTAAAAGAAGAGACTTGACAAAGGCATGATAAAAATGGATATTAAGCCACAAGTTAATCATGGTGGCAAATGAGGCACAAATGTGTTCATTAGCTTGCATGTTACATTCTTAAGCCTCAAAACATGCATAAACCCAAACTTGGCACATAAGCGAATCATGGTGACAAAAGACATAGAATGATGACTAGAAACTCGCATACATCATCATATAAGGGTTATGACTTCATATGCAAGTTGACATAATGATTATGAAGATTCTCATGTTGCATAATGCAACATTTCAACATAAAGGTTGTAGCTTTTAGCTCATAGGATCAAGATAATGACTTCATAAACTTGCATAACATGATAGCATGCATCATTCTCAATGACCAAACCCAAACTTTCAACATGAACATTTAACCTCATAGTTAATATCTAAGAGTAGGGAAGGGCTTACATTGTTATGAAGGCCTAAATCGATTAAACTAAAGCTTGTGATGAAGCCTATGCATGCCATCACCCAAAAAACCCAAAGTTGGATGCTCCAAATCAACAAAAACACCATCTTTATGAACAAAGATCAAAGCTTTTGCCTTGGAATCAACTTGAGAAGCTCTCATACTAACATAGGGACTCTCTAACACTCTCAAGATCATGAAACCTTTCATAGAAATGAAGTGGAGGCTAGGATAGTTGAGTGGAGGCCATGAGAGTAGAAATTTGGCCATAGTTTAGTTGCATGAATGAATAATGAGGGTTTAGGCTTGGTTAGGGGTCTTTTTATAGAGATTAGGGGTAGTTTAGGCCGTTAGATTAACCCTAGGATAGATCCCAGCCCTCAAAAATCGTCACAAGCCTCCAAAACAAGACCAAGGGCCAAAACAGGTGCACCAGGCCAGCCAGGGTCAAGCCAGAAGGCTGTGCAGGTTTCTGGCTCGACACGGGCGCACTTCCCAAGTGCGCCAGTGTATTTTTGTGCTGGCGCACTTCACAAGTGCGCCAGTACATTCTGGCTTGTTTTCGGTTTTTCTGCCTAACTTCGTTCGTCCATATCTTCTTCATACGGACTCCGATTTACGAAATTTCGGACTCTATTTCGCGTATTTTTCCGAGACGAACGCAATGGCGCAACCCGTTTATCCTGATTCAGACTTTATAATTTAATTCTGCCTTGATTCTTGTCTTAACACGTTGCTAAAAATTCGGGTTGTTACATCCAGTGAAGTAAGTGAAATGATTTTTGAAACAGAAATCGGATTTTTGATTTCTGAATAGAATTAACTAAATTGAATAGAAATTAGTTAATGAGATTTCGAATGGATATTGGGTTTTGAATAAGTAAATTCGATTTGAAAATTTATATTCGAAATCAAAAAGGAAACTATAATTGAAATTGAAATTCAATTTGGTTATGCGCAAGTTAGGTGTTTTGTTTGAAAATATTATGTTCAAACAAAGAAGTGAAATAGGCAAAATAGCTAATTAAAGAATAAATGAGAGAAACTAAATTCAAACGATTGAATTGAGTTGAACTGAATTGAAACAGGTGAACATGTGTTAAGACAGCTATGGGATGAAGTATATGAAGATTTTAATTTATGTGCCCGACAAAAAGGTACATGTTTAAATTCATATATGAGGTTTTATGTGCCGTATCGGCAAGCCACTTGGCTTTTTCCTTTTTCTTTTGGATTGATGAGGGCCATGGGAGGCTATTTGAAATATCCCGAAGCTCCCGATACAAGGGAGGTTATGGCAAAATTTTCCGGGAATTTAAGGAGTTAGAATATTTTTAAGAAATTTTGATAATCAATATATATATTGAATTCGATAAGGAAACGAATTTAAAATAGAATATTATAACCATAAAGGAAATTGATAAATTGGAGATAGAAAGAGAAACATATATATGTTCAAAAATGAATAATTGGGTTTTACAGTGTGTTTGTTCAAGGTAAGTGGTTTTGCCGTTTTGAAGTTGAGGATGTTTTCAGTCAAGGTCTGAGAGGTAATTTTACCCCACCTTGATTGATTTCATTTTTAATTGATAAATAGCAAGATCCAGTCTCGAAGAGAAGTGTTGGATAATAATTAGTTGATTAAAATACTTTGGGTTGTTGTAACGATGTTTTACACAACATTCGTTTTAACCCAAGTGATGGAATTTAGGAAATATAAAAGTAAATATTTCCTGAGTATAATTAAAATAGTCGGAATAGAGGTAAGTGATTGAAATTGTTTTCAATTGCAAATAGAGATATTTTCTAATATATAGAATATAAAAGAAGTTGATATTTGGAAACGTTTTCCAAAAGGCATAAGAGACCAATATGATTATTTAAAATATTTGGTTAACAAATATTGATAGGGAAATGGAGAAGATATTTAATTAATGAAATATTAATTAAAGAGCCCAGTGATTTGTTTGTTATGTTGGATGAACACTTGTTTTTATTCGATAGTTAAATAACAGACTATCGAAGTTTTTGACCATCGTTGTCAATATGGAGAGACCGATTGGATTATTATCCGTGAACCACTCTGTATTGGCAGTAGCGTTGCGAATCAGATTATATGAAGATAATCGAAGATGGAGTGAAGTGCAAGGACTTTTTCTATTAATAGGAATTGTGCCTTCGGTTTCGTTCAATCCCAGGACGAATGTCTGACAAAGTATTTCCAATAATCTAATGGGTTGGTCTGTATGAATATATATGGTTGCAACAGATTTATTCCCTTAGCATAACATCCAGAATATTTGTGCAAATCAATTAGTGATTAACGGATCTGACAATGTGGCATTCAAAATAATTGTGCTATAAATGAATGGAAAGTAATCGTAGCCTCAGGCCTCAACAACAGGGAAATGACAAAAATCAGGCAGGCAGCATGGCTATGTGGGTCACTCCCATTAGGATGTATAATCACATATCTAGAGATTCATTTAATTCCTTATTCTATTCGATGTTGTCCCAGTCGGGAAACGGTTGCTGATCCCAACCGTTGGTGATATACATTCGATACACTCAAGAGAAATGAGTGGTCGGTCATGTGTGGGCCGGGTTGCAAGATGTTCTTGTTGAACCCTAGTGTATCGCCTCTGGAGTACACTGATCGGAAGGTGGTTCCATACCTTGTCATGTTGGAAATCCAATCTCCAATAAGCGCCATGCGGTTTTTGATTTTATATTATATATGGAGCGTGAGATGCAAGCGTTCCGCTAGATTCTATTTATTTGATGTAAACATTATTATAATATCACTGGATTTGATATCAAAGTGTTTGGATTATGGTAAGGTAAAAACCGTCCATGTTTATGTGTGGGCTGGTCTTACTATTATCTTTTATTTCGAAAGGGTTTTGAAAGTTAAACAAATGATTGGAGTTTACTCACACCAGTCCCATGACTGGCCCAGAGTTTATTTTGTTTTGTTTTCCCTAAACTCTTGGGTGCCCAAATTTGTACGGGCAGTCAAGTTGTCGGGATTTTTCAGATTCATTTGGAGGATCTAGAAGCAGGAGGCTTCACCAGATTCCGCTGGTAACCATGTTTGTATCTGGAAACAGGTGTTTATAACTGTTCCAGGAATAACTGTTGTGCTCCGATGATGGTATGTATATAAAGTTATGGATTTGTATTTCAAAAAGATATGTTATTTAATATATTTTATTTGTTCCGCTGTGAGTTTGTAATCTTCATTTTCTTCTATTCTAATATTTCTTTCTTTCTATTTCTCACCCTCTAACTTCTTTCTAATAATGATTCGTATTTCTGTGCAATTTGGGTTGGACGTGTGGTGTTATTAGTCAACTCAGATAGTGCGGATTTGTAGGCCTTTACAAGGGTTAAGTCATGAACCGCTTGAATATACTTAACCAATTTGACACGATGATTTGATAGGGTTAAGTCATGAACCGCTTGAATATACTTAACCAATTTGACACGATGACTTGATAGGGTTAAGTCATGAACTTGAACGACAAAACTTAGCCAATTTTACATGACACGTAGGCGGGTTAAGTCATGAACTTGAATGTAACAACCCGGAAAATCCGAACCAATTTAAAATTTTTATTTTAAATTATTTGGTGGAAAAATGTGGCAGAAATTAAAAATTTCATTTTTAAATAATATTAAAGCCAGTGAAAATAGTCAATTTTCAAACGATCTCTGTTTTCGATGAAACCACTTTTGTTGGAACCGGAATGTTGAATTATTACTAGGTTTCAATTTTTAGAATTTTTCGATTTAATATGTGAGCATGGCGAAGGAAAATGTGTTTGGTCGATTACAGTCAAATTTAATCGACTGAAAAATAGCCATTTTTCAAATAGTGTCAGAATTCGACGAAATTAGTTTTGTTAGGACCGTATCGTCATAACATAGACAAATATATTTTTTTTGGATTTTTCTGAGTCCGTTTGTTGCCTCGGTGAATTTATTTATGCAGACGAATTAAATTAATAAAGGAATTAAATAATATGGGCCACAGACAGCCGTTTGGGTTGACGGGACCTGTCCCATTGGATCCGGGATATGGGCTATTGGCTAGGGTCACTTTCTGCTGGACTGAAATTGAACCGGTTTGAAAGATATGGTCATTTTTGTAAAAATACATTAAATAATAGTATAAATATTGGATTTTTAAAACCCTAGGTTCACTATTCATCATCTCCCAGCCGCCACCCCCCAAATCAATGGCCACTGACCTCCAAACTTTCCCCACCAATCTCTCCTTCATCTCTTCGAATTAGAACCCCTCACATATACCAAATCGAAGCCCTTTCCTCCCCCTTTAATTTCATACGGATAGATCATCCTCTCGTCGCCTGAAGTCCGAGCAACAACTCCCCGAAGTCCGCCGTTTTCCACCGCGTCGCCCCCCAGGCTCGACGGAGCTCGGCCAAACCACCCCCCTCCCCACGTGCGCCGCCCTGAGCCGAACCACCCTGCACCCTCTGATCATCCCGAAGCCCCACGGTTTGTTCGATAATTTCTGACCTAGAATCGAACAATAGGAAGAAGCATACAGCCGTATTACTGAGGGAAGAAGAAAGGGTATTTGCCTAACTAATTTATTAATTAATTAATTTAAATTGTTTTAAAACTTCATTTAACCATAACTGATTCATTTCAACTCAGAATTTGACGATTTCGGAAGCTTTGGAATCGTAACAGCGAATAGAACGCGTTGAGACAGAAACGGGACCATTCTGAACAGTTGGAATTTTGGCCAAAATCTTCAACGACTGTGAGATTTCTGAATTTGAATAATTAAATAATTTAATTATATTCAATCAGTTGAATCATTGTATGTTATTTCTGATCTGTTATGTGGTGATTGTTGTATAGTTGAATTATATTCGTTGTGATATCATGTTATAGTATGACAGTTTGGATCTGTAAAATTCTGATGTAATCATAATAAAGTTCTCATCTTTTTATTTTTATTTTTAATCCTCTCTATTAAAGTTGAATTTTTTTATTTTGAAACAAAAAGAAAAGTTAGAATTTTAATTTGATAAACAAACTATAATAAGGTTTTGATCTTTTGTTTTGAAAACAAAATATAATAAAGTTTTGATCTTTTGTTTTAGAAGATTTGATCTTTTATTTTGAGATATAATAAATAAAGATTTGATCTTTTACTTTGACTATAAAATAAAAGAAAATTGGATTTATATAATAAATAAAGATTTGATCTTTTATTCTAATTTATAAAATAAATAAAGTTCATATATTTTGTTTGATTTCACAAAATAAAGGTGGGACCTTTTATTTTGATTCATAGAAATTATACACCCGATCATATGTTGTCGTTGTTGTAATGACACAAAATTTCATCATTATGTTAATTTAGTTGTAATGACAAAAAATCTCATCGTTATGTTAATTTAGTCGTAATGACACAAAATTCATCGTTATGTTGTCGTTGTTGTAATGACACAAAATTTCATCGTTATGTTAATTTAGTTGTAATGACACAAAATTCATCGTTATGTTGTCGTTGTTGTAATGTATCAAAATTTCATCGTTATGTCTATTTAGTTGAAATGAACATACTTTGGTGTTGGGTTAAAAATTGAAACTAAGAGAAATAATAGAACATTTGCATTTTTCTATGTAAAGAGAAATTAATATAAGATTTACATTTTACTATGTAAAGATAGAAAATTTACTTTTTTCTATGTGAAAATATAAGCTTTACATTTTTCTATGTAAAGATAGAAAATTTACTATTTCTATGTTAAAATATAAGATTTACATTTTTCTATGTAAAATAGAAAATTTACGTTTTTCTATGTTAAAATATAAGATTTACCTTTTTCTAGGTGAAGATAAAAGAATTTATATTTTTCATTGTAAAAGAAAAGGAGATAAAATATATACATTTTATAAAAACATAAAAGTTCATTTTTATGTTTTTAAAATGAAATAGGATAAAATTTCATTTTTATGTTATAAAAATGAAATAGGATAAAAGTTCATTTTTATGAAAATGAAATAGAATAAAAAGTTCATTTGTATGTTATTAAAACAAAAAGCATAAAGATTCATTTTTATGTCTTTAAAACACATAGAATAAATAGGTCATTTTTATTTAATATACAATATTCAATGTTGTAAACATCATTTTTGTCGCATTAGAATTGGCGAACAAAAATGTCATTTTTGTTGAATATAAAATTATACATAGCTGTAACCATCATTTTTGTCGCATTAGAATTGGCGAACAAAAATATCATTTTATTGAATATAGAAAATGTACATTGTTGAAACCATCATTTTTGTCGCATTAGAATTGGCGAACAAAAATATCATTTTATTGAATATAGAAAATGTACATTGTTGAAACCATCATTTTTTTCGCATTAGAATTGGCGAACAAAAATATCGTTTTATTGAATATAGAAAATGTACATTGTTGAAACCATCATTTTTGTCGTATTAGAATTGGCGAACAAAAATATCATTTTATTGAATATAGAAAATTATACATTGTTGAAAACATTATTTTTGTCGCATTAGAATTTGCGAACAAAAAGATTAATTTTATAGAGTAAAAAGAATGGATTCTAATAGTGGAAATCTCCCAATGGTTTATATTTATATATATAAAAATATAAAATTAAACGAAACGAGCGCGGCAGTTCGCGTATCGACAATCGTAACTTCAAACGATTATATAGAAAGATCCGACCGTTGGATTTTCCTAAAACTGGAACCGCTCGAACCGCTTTGGGAAGAGCTTTCCAACGATATAAATTTCATCAAAATCCGACGGTTAGATTTTAAGATATGTGTAAATCAAATTTTGGTAAAAGCAGCGCCAGTGTCGCTCATTGACCCGAAACGTCGTTTATTTATTTCGAGCTATTTTTAGTAAATAAAAATAGCGATAAATAGTTATAAATATATATGAAATGTTTTAAATTATAATTATGCGACAATTATTTGAAAAGGCTGAGTTTAACTCATTTCAAATAATTGCACGGTGATTAAATCAAAGATGTAAGAAGACGATGGTTGAAGACCGGCGATCTTCACATCGAATGGACAATGACTTCTGATACCTTAGACTGATTTGCTCCCAGGACAGGGTTGAAGCAGTAATTGTCCGTACATGTGTGTTGGTCTTGCGGATAAGCGAGCGCCTTTTTGGTGTCTCCGGTTTCGTTCAGACCCAGAACGGACTTGTAAATGGATGCGTGTCTGACGTTGAAATTCACTTCATGTAATTAAATCGATTTCTATTAATATATGTCTGTTTGGTGGTAGAGAATTTATTCTCTACTTAACACCCTGATTCGTAGTAATAGTTATCGATCGCATGGCGTTGAATTGTCAATGTGGTACGCCAAGATGCAATGATCAAGGCTTTGTTGAAAAGCAGGCCTTGTGGCTGATGATCAAAGCATAGCCTGTTTAGGCATAGCTTTGTGTATAACGTAACTTCACGAGCCTCACACCCCGGTATGAGTCAAAAACGGGATTAGGACTGCAGGGAGTGCACACGTTTCTTTCTAGCTAGTGGTGTTTGGGTTTTAACACGACCCGGCATTTTACTTATGTGGATTTTGAATTGAGGTACCTCGGGTTTTTTTATAGGCCGGAAGTGGTCATACTATAGGTTCATAGGAACCGGGAAACGTGTGTTCAGGCATAATTAATCCACTACCTTTAGGTGGGGACCGGCCTGAAGATCCAAGGGTTCACTGCGGGCGATCCTGAGGCATTTGCTAGAGTGTCTCAAATCGGAAGAGGACGATCCCTAGCCTCGACTTCATGACAGAAAACCAATTCCCAATACGACACCACGGTTTTGATTGTAAACTTATGTACGGCAACATAGTATATGGTACCTATGCCGTCTAGGATTGATATATGTGTTTCGAAGTATTTTAATACTGCTTAAACACTAATGATAATATCAAAATATTACTTTACACGTATTAAGCATGTTTGATCATCATAAGGGAAAACTCTATCCTTCTGTGTGCATTGCATTATGTGATAGGACTTGAGTCTTATGATGATTTCATTTTTCAAAAGTCATTTCGCTGTTTTACCCAAACTTTATAAAATTATGCACTGGCAATCCAATGGAGTAAACCCGTTCCGCGTTAGCGGCGTGGTCCTGAGATTCGCCATATTGATAGTTAATTTAGATAAGAATTCTCACACCAGTCTCATGACTGACTTGTAGTTTGTTTCACTTTTGCAAACTCGGGTGCCTTCTTTCCACATGGGCAGCCAATTGACAGGTTCAGGTGATACATTCTGTTTTGGAGCTTGCTTGGACGAAAGAAGAAGAAGGCCTTTTCTCTAGTTTTATTTTGCTTTGAGACATTTTTCCATCTTTTGCTTTTGATGTATGTAATGGAATTTGGAATTTATTTCCTTATCTTTTGAGACTTACTATATTGCTAAGTGGATCCTGTATAACTGCATACTCTGATGTTTTGTTGTGATGCTGATGACATTTTATTTCCGTTGAAATGTTTATGTGCTATGTTCTTTCCCTGGGATCTATTTATTGTTGTAATTATGTTGTGTTCCAAAATGATTATTCTTGCTTTCGGTCAACGGAAGTTTGGGGTCATCACATTGAATGACAACACTTAACCAACTTGACATGCTAGACTGATGGGGTTAAATCTCTAATTTAAATGACAACACTTAACCTACTGGACGGAAACCCTAGTTATGCGGCCCTTTTCAACAGTAACCCACTAGATGTATCACGGTACCATGGAACTAGGCAGGGTGAGGCACGATTACTAGGCTGATTGTAAGCGACCAGAACGACGGCTGAGTTGGTGCACCATTGTAGGTTCAGGCGGACTATGGTTGTGCACGTAATCTGGAGTTGAAAAAGCAGGCATTGAGCACCAGTAGGTTTACACTGTGTGTGCTTGATTCGTGTCGGTGGTTGGCACCCTAGGGCTTGATAAACCCTATGGTGGACCTAGCACAGGTAGCTACATTCGTGATAGGGCCGTATGACACGGACGCATGATGAGCTAGAACTTGTAGGGAGCCGATCGATTAATAGATCGTTTCGTGGGACCAAGTAATGGGTCATTTCATGATATTGGGCAAGGGATCATTTCATAGTTAATACATGACATGGGTTGGGTTACTAGTACAGATGGTAAAGGCCCATTTCTGTTACTGTTTCCGTTTCTGTTTAGACATTAGGATAACACCTAATCTTGTTAGACTACTATTGGTGCAGAGAATGTTGAACATTCGATGCTATACGTATTTTATCTTGTTACCGTAGTTTATCTTGTTATCTTAGTTTAACTTGCCTATCTTGTCATCATCCTTATGTTTACTTTCAGTTTATGCATGTCATGTTACCTTTACTTGTTTCTATGCTGAAAGTCACTAGGACTTACCAGTCTGTATGGCTGACCCGTTTTGTTTTGCCTCTTTTTCTTCTGTCCCCCCCCCCCCCAGGTTCTCAGGGAAGAAACACTACGACTTAGTTTGGACTTCTTTCTGCTTCAAGATCATCATATATGGCTTGGACCTTTCTTGGCTATGGCTGCTTTACTGTTTTACTTGGGGAATGATTTATGACTATGGTTTTATGCTTCTTTACTTTTGCAAGACAGATTTCGATGTAATGGATTTAATGGCATTTTGATGTAAAAGGCTTTAGACCTTTCTAGATTTTAAAGCAATGAAATTTGGTTCTTCTTCCGCTGTTTTATATGTTCTGCCTTGTAATATTTCCGTGTATGTTTACCTAGATAATGCTCCACCAAAGCTAGTGCATTCCCTTTGTGAGTGACCCTAGCGGAGGTGGGGTGTTACATTTGGTATCAGAGCAGAAGGTTACCAGACTGGGCAAAAGCTTTTAAAAACCTTCTGAAATTATTTGCAAAACATTTACAAAGAAACATTTTTCTAAGAAAAGTTTTGTTTTACGAAAGGCATATTCCCCAAAGCCATATGCACTATCTTTTGATTCTCTCGTTGAGTCTCTTCTCTCTTTCTTTTTCACCATAGTTTGTAGGCATACAACGCATGTAGGAGGGCAAAGAAGTGCCCAACCTCCATCAAGAGCCGCAGTAGTTCCATCTGCGACTAATCTTATTTCAAGCTTTGTAGGGTTGCAATGCAATGGAGGTAGCTTTCCAGAAACTTGTCAACAAGCTATACAAGGATAGTAAGAAAGAGGATAAAAGAAAACAAGCCTAAGGATAAGAAACTTGTTGATAGGGCTTAATCCACGAAGGAGGAAAAGGTGGAAGGGAAGAAGCCAAAGTGAAAGAATAATAAAACCTATGACAAGAAAGAGTATCGTTAGTATGGTAAAAACGGACATGTAGTTAAGTGTTATAGGACAAGGACAAGGGCAAAGGACAAGATCGTCGAGAGGGCAATTGTATGCTCTCACTACAAGCATACCTAAGAGAGGTGGTAACGTTTCTGTTAAAGATTTATTTTTTCTTTTCTATCATCCCGTTAGAATTTTGTTTTTGTTCAGCGCATCCTTTTAATTCTGCTTCGATAGTTGAGTCTCTGCACCTTAGTACTAGCATGGTAGAGGATCCCATTTTGTCTCAAATCTTGTTGGGGAATCGGCTCATTTATTCATGACTTGTTTGGATTTGAGAATGTCTATGCTAAGCGTTGAGTTTAGAAGAAATGTTTATGTTTTTGGGCTACAGGTCGATACTAGGGATGGAATGGTTATCCAGTAATGGTGCCATTCTTGAGTATGAAAAGAGGGTAGTTAGACTCTTGAATTGCCATGGTAATACCCTCGAAGTCTAGTGTAACCCTAAGGATTCTACCATGCTTAGTTACCTAGAATCTCTTGATACATTTGTTGATCCCGAGTAGTGTTCGCCACTAAGGTGGATGGTTCATTTCGCTTATGCATGAGTTATAGGAAATCACCTTAGTAAGTACATTTGGCAACATGGTTGACATCTGTTTATTTGCAAGAGATAATTCTTCTGCGTGGAATACCCTATAGTGAGTAAACGAGATCCAGGATTCACTGGTGAATTTTGGAGAGCTTGCGTGAAACCATGAGTACGCAGTTATGTTTGAGCCGAGTATACTAGAAGGAGGATAAGGGAAAGTGGGACGAGAAGAAACAGTGAAATGAGTTCCAACTCATATTTTGGAAACAAGAATTAAGAAGCTACGAAATTATGAAGTTAAAGACGGACAAAGCACGATGGAGTTAAGCTCAAGGAAATACGACTTAGAAGATTGAAGACTAGATACGCGCATCATATCTCTTTTTAAGAGTATATCCTTGATCCCTCTTTTCCTGTAGAGCTTACTTGCATGCTATCTTTTGTGTATATCCTCTCGGTCCTATTCTCAATCTTATTTCTGTTGCAAACCCCATAAGGAGTATGACTCATCTGGTTGTGATATATGTTGGGGTTTGAGGGTGTCCGTTGGGTTGACTAAGCTTTTTGGGCTTTATAGGATATGGGTTGGTTTTAAGAAGGGATTTCTTGCGACCTAAAAGGAGTTTATCATGCTTGGTTTCCTAGAATCATATATATTGGTTTTGGGCTGGTGTTTAGGGTACAAAGTTTTTCTTTACTTGCTTATATCATTCGGCTATACCTTTAGGTAGGAACTAATGGATGTAAACATGTGTTTGAGACATGTTATGGTTGATGGTTGCAAGTGGTTGCTAGTTGTTGCTCGTGGATGCATGAACACACATTAGGCACTAGATCGGCTCAGTCACATCTCATATTGCATATGCATGAATGTTTATACTTGTACATGGATGGAAACTTGATATGCTATCATTTGGATGTTGCATATGAATGAATTTTTGTGCACTCGTGTAGAGATTATAAAGTATGTTAGGAATTTGCATACATGTAGGACTCATTACACTAACATATTTTGCATAAAGGAGGTCTACTGAATCAGTAACCGCCTGATCTTTTGCATTAGATAAGTACATATACACACGCTTTCTGCATATATTCATACAGCATTAGAAATCTTTTAAGGACGATGGTTGCTTGTGAATGATGGTTGAGTAGATGAACGAGGGATGGTAGGATACATTCTTCCTAACTTAGATATTTCGGGGACGAAATCCTTTAAGGAGGGGAGAATGTAACAACCCGTATTTTAATAACATGTTAAGGTAAGAAATCGTGGTATAATTAAATTTTAAAACAATAATCAAGGGAAACGGGTTGCGCCATTGCTTTCTTCTCGAAATTCTGCTTGGAAACGAGTCCGAGTTTTCGAAAATCGGAGTCCGTATGACTGAGTTATGACCTCTAGAAGTTTCACGAATTTTCGGAATCAAAAACAGCTTAGAAATTCGAATTCAAATTCGAATTCAAGACCCAGAAGCGAGCTGGGCGGGAATATTCCCGCCCAGAGCCCAGGTCGACCAGGGGGTCAACCTGGGGGTCGACCAGGGGGTCGACCTGGCCAGACCAGGTCGACCATAGGGTCGACCTAGGAGTCGACCTGCCTCCCGAATCCACTTTTTAAACCAATGCATCCTGATGTATTTGACCTCATTTTCTGTCCAGATTCATTTGCCTAATCCTATATAAACAGCCTCCTAACCTCTTTCTGTTTACACCATTCTTCTCTAACCTTATGCTACTCAAACTCTTGATGATCATGGCTTCTTCTTCTTCCTCTAAATTAAATTAAGATAAATTAAAATAAAACAAGAAGACTAATTCATGAAGACTACGGCTAGGAATTGCATATTGGAGATTTGCTTCTATGATCAAATCAGAATTCATCGATTCAACAAATCGACGACTAGTTTCTAGATTCAACTTTTGCATCTCAATTTCTTAGACCACGATCTGTAAGTTCTAGTAACTTTGAGATTTAAACTTGTTAAATTTAATATTGACATGGAATGAAATGAAATTGGACCTAAGCTTGATTATCTATTTAGATCTGTTCTTGCCTCTTCTTGAATCTATGATTTTGGGTTATTTCTTATCGATTGAATCATGCCCATTCATGTTGTTGGACCTATTTTATTATTCAAACGCTAGATTGTAACATAAATTCTTGGATCTTGACTTGTGGGAATATTTCTATTTGGGGCCTATTCATGTTATAAATTGGAATTGGGCCTATGTATGATAATTGATTCACATCTATTCTAGTTTCCATCTTGGATCTTGACATTTGGGAATATTGCTATGAAACTAATTTGGGCCTATTCATGTTGTAAATCAAAACCTCTCATGTCCATAATATTGTCATGACTATGATGTTGAATCAGTAATTAGTCACAAGTTTGGGACTATTACCTTATGTCAACTATTATCATGACTATCACCTTATTTTGCTAGACTTGAAATCCTAATGTTTGAGGCCGATATTCCATATGCCAGTAATGTTGTAATCATTTATATCAAGTTATACCATGCTAAACTTGTAATCACTTTTGTCACCTTATGCCCGTCCTTTTTTATGTTATTCCCTAATTAGATTTATTTGTAATTTGGATCGATTCGAGTTTACGTGCGATGGGAATACGATTTGGGTAGATTAGGCAAAACATGAATTGGTTATGAACTTGAAAATTTAACACTGTTACAACTTGAACCTGGATATGGACACGAACTTGACATAAAACTTGAACATGGACATGACACTTAGAATGAACTTGAAAATGGCTAACTCGAGGTTGGGTTGAGTTTGCAGTGTAATTCTGCCCGGAACCACCCGGCAAATCCAGTAACTGCAAACAATAGGATCCAATGTGAGTAGTTGGTCATATCGCGCTTAAAACCAGAGGTTAGACTGATTTGTGGTGTAATTCTGCCCGGAACCGACCAGTGACCACAACAACAGGTCTAATGTGAGAGGTTGGGGTGCATTAATTTATTTTAATGCCACATGATAGGGTTAAGTCATGAACCGCTTGAATATACTTAACCAATTTGACACGATGATTTGATAGCGTTAAGTCATGAACCGCTTGAATATACTTAACCAATTTGACACGATGATTTGATAGGGTTAAGTCATGAACCGCTTGAATATACTTAACCAAATTGACACGATGATTTGATAGGGTTAAGTCATGAACAGCTTGAATATACTTAACCAATTTGACACGATGATTTGATAGGGTTAAGTCATGAACCGCTTGAATATACTTAGCCAATTTGACACGATGATTTGGTAGGGTTAAGTCATGAATCGCTTGAATATACTTAACCAATTTGACATGATGATTTGATAGGGTTAAGTCATGAACCGCTTGAATATACATAACCAATTTGAGACGATGACTTGATAGGGTTAAGTCATGAACTTGAATGACAACACTTAGCCAATTTGACATGACATGTAGGCGTGTTAAGTCACGAACTTGAATGACAACACTTAACCAACTTGACATGCTAGACTGATGGGGTTAAGTCTCGAATTTAAATGACAAAACTTAACCTATTGGACGGAAACCCTAGTTATGCGGTCCTTTTCAGCAGTAACCCACTAGATGTATCACGATACCCTGGAACTAGGCAGGGTGGGGCATGATTACTGGGCTGATTGTAAGCGACTAGAACGACGGCTGAGTTGGTGCACCATTGTAGGTTCAGGCGAATTATGGTCGTGCACGTAGTTCGGAGTTGAAAAAGTAGGCATTGGGCACCAGTAGGTTTACATTGTGCGTGCTTGATTCGTGTCGGTGGTTGGCACCCTAGGGCTTGATACACCCTATGGTGGACCTAGCACAGGTAACTACAATCGTGATAGGGTTTTATGACACAGACGCATGACGAGCTAGAACTTGTAGGGAGCCGATCGATTAATAGATCGTTTCGTGGGACCAAGTAATGGGTCATTTCATGATATTGGGCAAGGGATCATTTCATAGTTAATACATGACACGGGTTGGGTTACTAGTACAGATGGTAAAGGCCCATTTCTGTTTCTGTTTCTGTTTCTGTTTAGACATTAGGATAACACCTAATCTTGTTAGACTTGTATTGGTGCAGAGAATGTTGAACATGCGATGCTATACGTATTTTATCTTGTTACCGTAGTTTATCTTGTTATCTTAGTTTAACTTGCCTATCTTGTCATCATCCTTATGTTTACTTTCAGTTTATACATGTCATGTTACCTTTACTTGTTTCTATGATGAAAGTCACTAGTACTTACCAGTCTGTATGACTGACCCATTTTGTTTCGCCTCTTTTTCTTCCGTCCTCCCCCCCCCCCCAGGTTCTCAAGGAGGAAACACTAAGACTTAGTTTGGACTTCTTTCTGCTTCAAGATCATCATATATGGCTTGGACCTTTCTTGGCTATGGATGCTTTACTGTTTTACTTGGGGAATGATTTATGACTATGGTTTTATGCTTCTTTACTTTTGCAAGACAGATTTTGATGTAATGGATTTAATGGCATTTTGATGTAAAAGGCTTCAGACCTTTCTAGATTTTAAAGCAATGAAATTTGGTTCTTCTTCCGCTGTTTTATATGTTCTGTCTTGTAATATTTCTGTGTATGTTTACCTTGATAATGCTCCACCAAAGCTAGTGCATTCCCTTTGTGAGTGACCCTAGTGGAGGTGGGGTGTTACACCATCCATCAACCGCATAAGTAAAACTGTCTGGGCTCCATACCATGACACATCTTCTAGCTAGAAAGAAAACGCATGTCCTCCATGAGGTCCACATTCCATTTTCGAATCACACTGGGGTGTGAAGCTCGCGAATTTACGCTATACACAAAGCTATGCTACTTAAAGGTGTGCTTTGATCATCAACCACAAGACTCTGCTTTTCAACTAAAGCTTTGATCAATTGCATCTTAGCATGTCACACTATCAATCCATACCATGTCGTTGATTTCCACTAATACATAACCTCTAAGCTCGTACGTCTCAGTGAAGGGTGTTAAGCAAGAGAATAAATTCTCCACCACCAAATAGATAAATATTTATTAGAGATCAAATACATAACACACATTACAATGTAAAACATACAATCCATTCATATGTCCATCCTGGGTCTGAACGAAACCGGAGGCACCTTATTCCTCATTCCATATGTCCAATACAGAAGAGGGGTCCTCGCATATCCGTACAATCAACAAGTACGTCCGAACAACCACCACTATAACCCCTTCAAGGGAGCTACCCATATCCAAAGCATCAATAGTAATCCATTTGATGTGAAGATTACTAGTCTTGCACCATCTTCATTATCTTCGACTTCTAGTCATCGTTTAATTATTTGAAATGAGATTAAACTCCGTCTTTTCAAATAATTCTTGTATGAAGTTTAAAATCTAATTCTTTCCTTGGTTAAATTATTGGCCTACAACATTCATTACCTTATGTAAAAAGGTTTGGTCGAGAATTTAACTCGTTCATCGAATTAAATACTCAAGTCATATCATATCCCATATTCATTTTATAGTTTTCATGCCAAATTGTTTAACCATTTATATTTTGCAACCTAAGCAAAAATTTATTTGCATATATTTCTAAATCGCTTAACAACTAGAAATGATTTATAAAACAATTTCGAATAAATTCTGCGAATTAGTGAAACTGACAAGTCACAAAACGAAGTAGAAATGGGTCGAAACTCGGTCGGGAAAGATCCTGGATGCATCTAAACTGTTGAATGTGGTCTCCACTAGTCCACAGCCCAAAAACATAATTCAGACGTCTGAATTTGCAATTTCCTAAGTCAGCAAGGTTTTAGTTCATTTTTTACCTATTTTAGATGTCTAAATTTTTTTGGTCTGACGTATGATTTAAAATTTAGATGTCTAAGCTAAAAATTTCAGACATCTGAATTCTATTGCTTGAATCCATAATTATTTGGAGCAGGTCAGACGTCTGACCTATATAATTCAGACGTCTGAATCCTGTTCCAAAGCACAATTAGCCTTGAAAACTTGTTCAAAACATTATTGATAAATGCCCGAAGGCCTATGATGTTATATACATGTATATGAGGCTTCAAACACTTGCCGAAACAACTTACTACATCCCAATGCACATGCACAAACATTCATTGTTGAGATTTTCAATGGTTTTGATTATAAATTCAAAGGTGAATTAAATTCCAAACCAAAGCATGCAAAAGCGATTCAAATGACTTGTAAAGACTTAAGACTTTGCCGGGGACGACAACGGAGCTTCACAAAGTCAACAAATCCACTCATGGCATATGACTTAGATCATATGGACAATCCTCATCATAATTTTCAACTCAACGAAACATAAGTACATAAAATTGTCTAAGTTACATTAGCATATCCATTCCACTAGCATACGTAAACCCAAATGAACTTTAAGTTACTCTTTTGCAAGCCAATAGCTTGAGGCATGGTTATGAGTTCATGAATAACTCACCTATATCAAATAAAAACGAATTTTATTGCAACACTTAACATTTATCCTCATGTTAAACCCATATGATCAATCAATAGTCAATTCATCAACTCAAACTTAATCAACTACTACATATTTTGCTAATTCTACCCCTTTTTGCTCCTCACAACAAATGTTATGACAGAAAATCTCACCTTTGCTTGTTTGCAAACAAGGATTGGATCCAGTAGCAAGTAAATTCACCCTCTCTTCCAATATTACATGCAAATCCCCAATCTAATCACATATAAATAGATTTCCTAAGAGTTAGGTTATAGGAATCATCAAAAATCAAAGAGGAGATAAGCTAGAGAAGACGAGAAGATGAAGAGGAGCTTACCTAAGCTTTTACAACTTGATGTCAACAAGAATTAGGCTTGGAATCAAGAACCCTAGCTTAGGAATTTTAATTTCCCTTTCCACTCTACATTTTCCAATTTCCTTTCTAAGTGTTGAGTGAATGAAGAGGGAGAGGCTCATTTGGGAGTTAAGTAAGTGAGCTAAGTTGGCTAACCAAGCCCTAGCCCAAGTCCCAATTTTCACGAACTTCAAACATATCGATCCTTATAGTTTTCGACAACCTAAACGACATTCCGGACTCAATGGAAGTGGTTTCGATTCCAAATTCATTCATTTGCATAATGTGACTTTTTATGGGCTATATACAAAGGGAATATATATAAACTCCATAGCGACTATTCTAAATTTTAATTTAGACATAACTTACAATTCATAAAAATGAAATCTCCATTTCTTACTCTCGTTAGAAAATTATAATTCGAAATATTCCAACATTTCTTGTTTTATCAAATTCTGATTTATATTGGATTCTATACATTCATTCAAAGTTTAAAATCAAAATTTTAAAATACTGCGCCTTTTCAAGCTCGTTTTAATTAAAATTAAATTTATACACTCTAGCTTTGATAAAAATGAATTCTAAGTCGTTTATTCTCTAAATAATTCATCAAAAAAATTTAATTTCTCTGAAAATCAATTAAAAATAAATTTTAAATTGGTTCCAAAAATATGGGTTGTTACAAATGTAAAGCATTATCCTGTAGCGACCTCGAAGCTAACCTCCATTTCTATTCATCCTTCAAGCCAATGTCTCTAAATATCCTTTCGCAATGTAGAAACCACGCGTCCATAGCAACATCTTTTTTTCCAAGAAATGGTCTTCCTCCCAAGCTAACAGAACCCCTACTCAATTTTGCATGGTCATTTCTAACTTGTGCTCCGAGGTATACTCCTTCGGTACCAGCAACAACTTTAGCTTGCAACATCTAAATAAACGTCTGCAACAAGTTCCCCTAATCTACCGATGGTGCAGCTACATCTTGATTCTCATTTGCTCCTCGGCCCTAATCTCTATTAGCGTCAGGTTGAGATTTTCCATTAGTTATGGTGCATCTGCCACCAATGCTAAACCTTGCACTAATTCTCTCCATATCTTACTTCCTTTATGTAGGCAAACTGTAGTAAGATACTGTAACACCCACATTTTTTAACATTACCCGTATGAGGATTTCATTAAGTAAATATAAAGCGTTGTAAATATAAAGATATAAAACATCACAGAGACTAAGATTTCACAAGACACAAACAATGAAGTTTACAATGGAAAAAGAAATCAATTTATTTTAAAATGACAAAAACCATATTTATTACAAGTTAACCAAATTGATACAAAACATCATGTCTCAAAATACCAGTCAAAACAACATCAAAGTATAAAATAATATTATCCCCCAAATAGTCAGTAAAGATTTAACCTAACCTTGGAAAAGATACATGAAATAATCCATCTTTTTTTATGAATCCTTCACAATGGTATCAACAAATAAATCTGAACTATGAACTTCCTCCCTGTAAGCCTGGAGGGAAGGAAAAAGGAAAGAAGAAAGGAAAATGGGTCAGACATAAAGTCCGGTTAGCTACTATGATTATTAGCACGACTAACAAGTGAAGAAAAATATATAAAATAATAGTTTTAGTGTCATAAAAGGGTAAGTGTCTGTGCACACCTAAAATTGAACAAATACTGATAGGAATGACATAAAGGATTGACTATTCCCATGTAATGACAATGATGATAATTATGGTGATACTAATGATGATAATAGCTATGACTGTTTTGCACTTCTACAACTCAAACCAAAATAAATAATTAGGAAGGAATTTCCTAGTATGACCCATCGATTGGCTTACATACCCCAACGTGATAATCTATGTCGATTATGGCTACGGGTTTAGCAGGCCCGAACCATTAGCTCCAAAGGACATAGTGTTAACCACAGACATTACAACATCTTATTTTCCCTAATCGGTGTGATGCACGCTCATCACCCCACCGGAACGCGCTCGTACCCACCTCCTCATTTGTGCCTCTTACTACCAAGTTTAGTATAAGCATGCCTCCTCCTCCTCGTTAGACCACAGAGCGACTATATACGTAGTTTTTGCGGGGATCGAGTTTAATTGAGCTCGTTTCATTATGCAGTATTTTATTTCATCCCTCGAGACGAGACATTCCACCAACCCTTTTGGACACCTTTGGACAGTAGTTTTCGACAGTCTGGGGTTGCATTAGGACATGAGAGCCACATTACACAGCCCCAGCACCTGATAGACACAGCTATGTTGAATAGGATGGGCATCGAGTTGTAAGAGATTATGGTAGTGGACTCGCAGCCGATGTAGCATGATCAGGGTGAGGATGATGACGGTGGTGATCATGTAGATGATGATGAGCTTGGAAGGAGAGGCGGAGACAGACATTTTGAGGACTTACGCCAGGCGGGCCAAAGCGTACCGCAGTTTGTCCTAATCGGATCCCTATTCGGGTTATTAGTCGGATATTACCCCAAGGAAGGGGTTGACCCCCATTTTGATCAGCCGGAGGAACATGAGGCGTATCAGTGCTTCAACCCGCCAAAGGGATATGAGCATGAGAGTTCGGAGCAGTGATGGGGAGGCTCCGAGTCTTACCAGTCAACTAGGTGGGATACATGGTCATCAAGAGAACCTTAGGATTTAAGGACTGATATTAGGACCATCTCTGAGAGATATGCTCTGCTAGCGAGAGAGCACCACGATATCTTGCTTGGACAGAAGGAGATGGCGCATACACAGATAGAGGCTTCCCAGACGCAGCAACAGAGCCTGCAGCAGATATATGCCACTCAGCAGCATTTTGACCGGATGTAGATGAAGACGCGGGATATGAATCTAGAGACCAAGGACAGTTTTAGGCGGTAAGAGGAGCGTCTGGGTAGAGTGGAGGATACCCTAGGTGTTAAATTCGTTTGTCTGCGGTATTTTTGGGTCAGAGCCCATACCTCCATTCCAGTGATGGATCGTTGTGGTACTTTTTTCGAACCATGTGTCTTAGGACTTGACTATCTTAACCTGACTGGTTTTAGTAGAACTTGTGTTTTAGATTTGACTTTGTTGTAGTGGTGTGTCGTTATGTTAAAATTTTGTTTATTAGTAAAAAAATTTTGTCGTAATCACTGTATATTGTAATTTAACGACAAGCGAAAAACTAACAACACAAGATAATAACAGTAAAAATTTATCCCCTCAAAAGCATTGCAGGGAGAAAAGATTTATGATCTTTTTTTATTTTTCCAAATTAATATATTCGAAAGTTGGATGGTAGGGTTTTGGATGCAAAAATTGGGTGAACTACGCTCTTGCTTCGTAAGAGTATGAGAAAATTTAGATGAAAAGTATTTTTGATTTTTAGAACATTGCATTCATGTAGAAATTGCCAGTATATTTTGGATGTGTGTACCATATTTTTTAAAAGATTTTCAGAAAGATTTGCATTCATATAGGATGTATCGTTTAGGCATCCATTTCATTCATATTTTTTATATGTAACACTTTATACAAGTGTACAAATGGTTGAGAAATTGGATGAACACAAATTGGTTACTATATATGAGTAATAACATTATTTCATCCTTAGCAAATTTCGGGGATGAAATTTCCTTAGGAGGGGAGAATGTAACACCCCACATTTTTATGATAAAAATAAAAAGGAAAATATAAAAGATTGTATTTTCGGAATTTAACCCCGAGGCTTTTACTAATGCGTTCATGATGATTTTCTGATTCCTTTTAGCATATAACATGACCAAAACGAAGAACGTATGCGAAAAGTAACAATAAATTAAATAATTGGGAAGTTATGTGTGTACATATACATATGCACTGAAATTTAAACGTAGTAATAATGTATAAAAAGGCATAAGATAAATCAAAGTAGCAAAGAAGGGATATATAATCAAATGATCAAATAAAAAACGTTAACACAACAAATTAGTGTCAAAACAGCGCATCTGAACCTAGATGGGTCGACCCCATCGTTCATGAGTCGACCTATAGGTCGACCCATGGGTTGACCTACAGGCAGATGGGTCGACCCACGTGCGATCCAGGTCTGCTTTTTGACGTGTATTTTGGTGACGTGTGCGGCCCGGATTCTACAAATTAAATCCAACGGTTCAGACTTTCTAGTACGCCTATAATTAGACTAGCAAGGCCTAGCCTAAATCTCATATTTTCTGAGATGCTGCCCAAGCTCTACTATTTTCTTTTCTCCTTAAATCTTTTCAGAAAATTAGAATATTAGGTTTAGTTAATTCTGATTCAAGATTTGAAGATAAAAGAGTATATGTCTACAAATAGGTGTTTAGAATTCTGATAAGCGCAAGGTAAGTCCCTGAATCTGGTTTATATAGGTTTCTTTCTTTTTCTCCTTTTCTTTAGTATCAGATTTGTAAATCCATTGTTATTTCGATTTCAAATTCAGTTAAGAAGGCCATGGAATAACAGATCAGGTTCAGGGATTGGAAAGCTGTTAGGTGAGTGGAACTAAATTATACCGTTTTAAGTAACAGTATATTTATCGTTTGTATTCCCTATTATAATTAACATGCTAAATAGTTGATAATTGCGGAAATTGGGTACTAAAATTATTTGGAACATGTCAAAAGAATACTGTTGTATATAGAACCCTCCTAAGAACCTGTTAATTGGACGTTGTAAATCAAGTTACAGTGAAACTGTGAATAATCGTGGTAATTGGGGTTAAATCTGCCAAAGAACATTTATGTCATATGAGCCTGTTTGCATTTAGACATGCGTCTGAATGGAAAATTACTATAAATACTTTAATTATGAAATTTATAATAAATCTGAACATTTGCTTAATAATATTATTATGCCAAAAGGTTGTAAATAGAATTACAGTAAAATTTGGAAGAATATATATGCCTAAATTGGATGGAAAATTTACAGTAATTAGGAAATTGTAACTGCACTGAGACACGAGGTTAAATTCAACTTATGGTAGATGCCTGCGCGGAACTGCCCGGCAAATCCAGCATCCACAAATGGACAATTTAATGTTAGGGATCTGGTGCATTAACATAGATTATATATGAACATATGTATATAACAGGAAAGAAATAAATGACATTAATTGTAATTAATGGAAATGAATGAATATTACAACAATATAAGAATTGGAATGAACGGGAATGATAATAACCTATTATGATTAAGTATGAATGAAAGAGTGGAAAATAATAGGTAGGCTTTTCCTAGTGACAAGTAGAAATTATAATATAAGTTATAATAAAGGAAACTTGTTAATAAACCTTAGTTAAGAAAACTAGTTAATAAGTAAACAACAAGTTGTAATGACAATGAAAGATGAGGTTATGATTAAATAAGAAAGAATGAGATAGACTTATGGAACGAGATAAGTTATATTTAATCATATATATTAATGACATATTGATAGAAAAACATGTGAATTGGGATAAGACATACTTAATTATACATTATGTAGCACATGTTATTGTAACCTGAATACCTGAAATTAGACGACGAATGACAGGATAATAATGTAAGAATATTGTAGATTACAGACTTTGAATTACAATCTAGAGAATAACATGTAATGTGCTTATTAATGAACTTAAATGGGTTAAGTTATATAACTGAAATTAATAAGCAAGAGGGGCCCGTTCCTTAGAGATATAAGGGGCTTGGAGAGGACTTAGTAACTTGAATAAGAAGTTAATATGATTGGAAATAACCATGTTAACTGGAAATCGGATGAGGTAGAGCAAGCGCATAATTAAATGTTTAGACATAGGATCTAATAACACGTTAGCGTGATGCGCTTGGACCAGTCCGCACATCCGAGGGTGAAGAACCTAACGGGGTAGATCATCGTGGTGTCTAGAGGCACGAGAGGAGCATGTCTATCTGATTCTTTTGCTGATATTCTACTTGCTAGCTCTGTGGGACTGGAAGGAAGCACGCGGCTTCCGAGAGACATGGTAGGGTACTCTGTGGGGGTCCTCTATTGCAGTGCATGCTTAGGCTGTACTCGGAGAGGTTGGGTCTGCGCATTACCACACGGTGAGTATACCTTGACTGCAACAGTAGTTTGGCAGTGATAAGGCTGTTCGGTATGACATTGGGATGATTCGACGAATTGCCTACAGAGAGGCTTGTTAGGACCAACTAAAGGATAGTAATCATCGGGTACTTATCATCGACAGTCAGTGTGACACAGAAAGACTAGAGCTAAACTTATAGATCATCGATCTTTCACTATCGAGACTTTGGTTGCAGGACAAGCCAATTTGGATGTAGATTGTTTGTTAAGGGACGTCGCTTAGCTCTTGATGTGGTCTTTCACTAGTTGAGGGAGGGGTCGAGGTAGGACCATAGTCACCATGGAAATGCAGATCATATTTTAGATATCTGTACTTTAGGCCTCTTTAGCAGACCTATGCAGATATGGAAAAGCTCCCGACTGAATTCCGTGCATTCAGATGCAGCCCTATTACGGAACTCGGGGTACAGTAGCCAGTATGTATGTGTGAGGATCCGAATACATGCACGCTGCACTAGGTGGTGTATCGTATACGCTAGGGCATTACTCTGTGTTAAGATCGAGCTTGGCCGAGAATTGTCAGGTATGGCAGTCCATACGCTTACGCGGCATGGTGGTGGTAGTTTCGTGAGAAACGTGGCGTAGTTTTACGAGATTTCATACATCGCTCGGACGTATGGTGAGAGTTGCATACGCTTCTGTGGCGTGACGATGAAGACCATGCGAGGAGGGTACCATGGGAAGTACCTTGATATTGGGTGTAGCTACATATATACTATATTAGGTTAATCTACTTAGAGGTAGATGGGTACGATATGTGTGTAAGCCTTGAGTGCTATTAACCCAAACAACCTAATACATAAGTAACATAATTGAATGGTATATGTAGGGTTATTTCAAATTGTGTAATTTGGTACAGTCACCAGAATTTGTGTACTGACTCCCTCCTCATAACACACTCGCTGGTTAGGTTTGTGGTAGAGATATGATATCTTTGGATACTGGTTAGGTAGTATTATTACCTTGGTATGGTTATATTTGATTATATTATATTTTACTCCATTTCGTTGTGAGATGATTTCTGAGCTCTGATATATTTTATATCTCTGTCTTTTCTGCAGGACACCTGCAAGCTAATTCGCGTTTCGGCAGATTGGAATTTTTGAAAAAATAATCGATGTGTCGGAATTCAGGTTGTTACACAACCTATGAGATAGCCTTCCCAGAGAATTGGAGAAGAAACAACTAGTAACAACCATAACAACTAATTATCAAGCATGGAGCTCCTTAACCAAGTTCAATACCTCCAAAGCACAAACCGCGTAAGCCTAAACCAACATCAGATAAGCACGCAAGAAATATCTCCCTTGATGGCGAATAATCCATACAAGACAATGCATGAAAACAATAACATCCAAGACTCTAACAATCACCATATGCCTTTCCTTGAATCCATCGTTAATCGTATAACTAGCCCATCCTGTCGTCCGTCAAGGGCTAATGGTAACCCCGGTTCTAGCAAAACTCCATACGCTATCATGACTCGTATTTAGGCTCATCGTGACTGCCTAGGGTACTCGACTAACCACCTAGCCTTTTGGGTGCCCCCATTATACCCCTGTTTTGAGTCCGCTGTCTGACTAAAGATGATCCCTTGGCTCTTCAAATCTAGTTATCCACCTTGACGACTATCCATAAGCTCAAGCACCTTCTCGAGCAAAACCATTATCTACGAGCTCAAATCACCTTGAGTTGTTTACATAACTTCGTTGCATCGCCAAATCACCAAAAAATTACATCACTTGGTCAATATTAGATGGGTCGTCCAATCCATTCATGGATCGCCCACCGATCCATCGTCATGGATCGCACCCAATGACCGACCGATCCAGTGCCCAGCTACCTGATCCATTGCCTCTTATCACATCTCGACTGATCCATTCTCCATAAATGATCCGTCACTAACCGACTGATCCATCACTAACTGACTGATCCATGCGATCCACACACACACGGTCCATCATTCGATCTTCACCATCGTAGCAAACCGATCCACACACGCGCGATCCAACTCTGGCCAACCCAGTCTAAACCCATGTGATCCGATCCATTACAATTCCTGGTGCATTCCGCCTTGCACAACAGAGGACCCGATCAATCGAACCATGCAACCCACGACCCATGACCCAAGGCTATGTGATCCATGATCCATCAAAAGTTATGGAGTTTGGGAGCTAGAAGTTTCCAGACCTCCTTGACTCCTCCCCTGGAGCTTCTCCGCCAAGTTTCGTCCATTTCCGATCAGCCGAACCTCTAATTTGCTCTGACCAAACAATCTAAAATCTAACGATGAACATCTATTGTAACGACCCGTGTTTTTATCTATTTATTTTTAAATATTTAATATTTATTTTATATATTTAGTTGTTAATATAAATCGATATTTATATTGAGTTATCGATTTAATAATCGAATATAATTTAATTTAGAATATATCGAATTATTGTAATTCGAAATATAATTGAAATCGAAG
This sequence comes from Allium sativum, assembly GCA_030737875.1. Classification (NCBI taxonomy): domain Eukaryota; kingdom Viridiplantae; phylum Streptophyta; class Magnoliopsida; order Asparagales; family Amaryllidaceae; genus Allium; species Allium sativum. The sequence goes on along the minus strand of CM060922.1, from coordinate 159,980,553 downwards.
TTAAAAACTGAATCAAAATGATTCAGATGGTAAGTAGGAATTTTATATGATATATACGATAATAAATAATAATTTATTATCAAAGAATTTGTGGTTTTCGAATTTAAATTATATTATATTAATTTAATATGGTATATAGGTTGAATTAAATTTCAGAATATATACTATTCAGTTCAGAATAGCGTTATAACATTTAAACGATAGTGGTTACGTTAAAATAGCGGTTCGTGTGTGAACCTTGAGATATTTTAATGGATAAGATCAAAATCGAATCGAAGATCAAATCAGAATCTGTTTAAAAGAAACAAAAATCTCTTTATTTCAAATCAAATTAAATCAAATCAAATCATATTAAATATTTTGTACTTATCCTATCACCTACCTATATACTCTACACAGACCTAAATTCCTTGGCCCCTAAGTCTTCTTCATGTATAAATCGCGACTAAACACTCCTCATTTCTTTCTGCTAAGAATCAATCAAATGACTGACTTCAAAATCAAATACAGAAGGATAAAGTGAATGTGGTTCCTATTAAAAACGCCACACTCATATTCAGACCTAAATTGAAGCTCCAATTAAAAACAAAAACAAAATCGATGCGTCTTAGTTCCAGAGAAGGAAATAAAAATAAGGGAAATCTTTGATCGAACGACTTGTATTCGAGCTCTAGGAAGTGTGCGTTCTTAGAAGGGGACTCGTGCTTAGATGAAAGTCGTGGAGGTTGGCGCGACGATGTTGGTTGTTGATGTTGCTGATGGGGGGAGCCGCGCCTTCGTTGATGGTCATGGGTGGAGTTAGTTGCGGTGGAAAGGGAGCCACACCGATGTCGAGGGATTGTATGGGGTCAGTGTTGAAATCGCGATTCTTTGTGGTGCCTCAAGTTGGAACTTTTGATGAGGACATGGAAGAGCAGGAGAAAGGGTGGTTATCGACTATGGTTTCATTAACTGTTGTGAAGAATCAAGGAGGAGAGGAAGGATCGAAGTCTAGGAATGGTTAATCGTGAGCAGCAGGTACTGGTGATAATCTAGAGCCGCAAGTTAAATCCTGCGATGATATTAGTTGTGGATTGCGATGTTAATAGTGAAGTTAGTGGGTGTTATCAGGGCATGATTTAAGGTTTGTGAAGTAATATAACACTGTGAGGGAATTTACTGATAGGAATTCGCTACCTGTAGCGCAGTGAGCTGGTATGGATGGAACTCGCGAAGAAGGATCAAACTTAGAGATGTAGGCTTGTTGATGAGTTTAAATCTGATGGTGTTCAAGATATAGAGCAGATCACGGTTTTTGTTTGGGAAATTAGTGGAAGGTCACCTCCATGGAATGGAATGCAATGTATGATGTGGTGATCGAGGTGTCGGTGGACATCATAGTGGCAGTGAACAGATTTATAAATTGCTATTGAATCTACGTAGAAATGGATTAAGGTATAAGCTAAATAATTAATTTTATTAATTCGTTTAAATTTTATATAATTAAAAATCTTATAATGCAATCTGTTAAATTGATACAAGGTGGAGATCGTAAAGTAGGATTCATAATTGCAAGTCTTATACTCAGAATTAAACGGGATATTCAGCGATGGAAAATCACGATGAGTAAATCTCGCTCAAATTTTATTTAGAATTATTTTTATCAGTTAAAAATAATTGTTTGTTGATTGTTTGGATGCTTTAAATATTATTTGTTGCTGTTAAAATATATTAGTTATTAAGGCTTGGTGGTTGCTATTATATATATATATATATATATATCGGTGGTTGCATTTCCCGCAGTATCATTAGTGGATGCCCGCAGTACCATTAGCGGATGATTTCCATATGCGCCCCACAAAAATATATTAGTGGATGACCTTCTATACCACGGTATCCTGCCTCGAAGCAGGATGGATATTATTTATGTTGGCTAACATCTGTGGATCCAGGAAAAACAGGTTGGAGGGATCCAACTGGATTCCTCAAAAATATTATTGTTTGTTGTTTCACATATATTATTATATAGGATGTGTTAGAAATCCTGTGATTTGTAATGGGATGTTTTTATTGTTTGAAATACCACTGGGTCTCAATGTTAAATTATAAAAATATTGTGAAAAGAGATTTGGTGATTTAAAAGAAAATTTCTATTTATTTTAAAAATAGAATTTGGATTTAGAATATGCTAAAAATATTTACTTGTTTTAAATATTAAAACAGGTATTGAATTTATAAACGATGCTTATAAATTAAATGATATAGGAAATTGAAGTAAATTTATAAATAGTGTTTATAAATGTAGTGGGAAAAATTATCATTTGATAATTTGAATATTTAAATTCAAATGTGAATTTAAAAATAGAAATGGGGAAATCGTTTTAAAGAAAGAAACAATGGAATTTATTCTGATATAAATTGAACTAAAATAAATCCGTAAGAATTTATGATTTGAATTCGACTAATTCAAATTTATTTAAATAGAAGTTAAATATGAAAATAAATTGGGTGTTATATATATAAGTTATTATAAATAGAAATTTCCAAAATAAGATTTTGGTTTTAAATAGATTTCGAAATAGACTTGTTTAAATATAAAACAAGGAAATTTATAACATGGTGTTTACAAATATAATGAATTAATTATCAAGAGATAATTTGAATATTTAAATTCAAATATGAATTTAAAAATGAAATTTGAATATAGAAAATTCAAATAGAATTGAAAATAGAATTTGAAAATAGAAAGTTGAAATCATTTCGAAATGGGAACGACGAAATATATTTCAGAATGCGGATTTTTAAACAGAATAGAAAATAAATCCAAAGGATTTATAATTTGTAAAAAAAAAATTGGAATTTAATATAGAAGATCGAAGTATAAATAAATATATTACCGACTAAGGAAAAATCGACAATTTATATATAATCGAAAATATTATGTTGAATTGGGAAATTGATTCGATATATATTAAAAATATATCAGAATGGAGTTGAATTTATTATAAACAAAGTTTAAAAATTTATATATATATAAATATAGTTAAAACGAACTCGCCGCAGCGCTGCAGTTCGTAAATTGGCGATTCGAACTTCAATTGAATATATAGAACTCAAATAAAGTCGGAATTCTTTGAAACAAGAATCATCAGGACCTGTTGAATAATAGTTTTCTAATAAAAGAGAAAAACTTGGATTTCGTCTGATAGATTTTGAGTTATGTCAAAATCAAATTTTCAGAAAAGCAGCGCCAAAATCGTTTAATAACCATAATGGTTTATATAAATAAATATAAGGATTTTTAAGCAAATAAAATCCGAATTTCCATTTTGAAAAATCTAGACTTGAGTTATAAAATAAATAGAACTCGAGTGAGGTAAATGGATTGATTTTTGAAACAAAACAGTTATTTATTTTTGAATAGAACTAACTAAGTGGAAGAATAATTTGTTAATCGAATTTTAGATCGAGATATTTCTTTTGATAAGTAAATGAGATTTGTGAATTTCATATTCGAAATCGAATATGAAACCTGAAAGGAAATTGGGATTCAATTGATTTATAAGCAAACTAAAATACATACGAACATGATATGTTCAAATAACAAGTGAAATATGCTAAGAAGCTAATTAAAGAATAAATGGGCGAAACTGAATTCAAATGATTGGATTGAGTTGAATTGAATTGAAAACAGGTGAACATGTGTTAAGCAGGTATGGAATGAAGAGAATGAAGATTTTAATTTATGTGCCCGACAAAAAGGTACACGTTTAAATTCCATATGAGATTTTATGCGCCGTATCGACTAACCGCTTATCTTTTTCTTTTTCTTTTTGATTGGAGAGGCCTGTGTGGCGGTTTGGGGATTTTCCCGATGCTCCTGGTACAAATGAGGTTATGGTGAAATTTTCTGGAAATTTAAGGAGTTAGGATATTTTTAAGAAAATTTGATAGTTAGAAATCAATGTGTCGATATATATATATATATATATATATATATATATATATATATATATATATATAGAATTCGATAAGAAAACGAAATTAAAATAGAATCTTATAAACAAAAAGGAAATCTATAATTAAATCTGATAAAATTAGAAAGAGAAACGTATGCGGATTTATAAATGAATAATTGGTTTGTATGATGTTGATTATTCGAGGTAAGTGGTCTTATCTGTTTTGATGTTAAGGATGTTTCAGTCAAGGTCTGAGCGGTAGTTATACCCCAACTGTTGACACATTTGTTGGCGCAAGCTGTCACACATGGAATTCCTGAATGATAACATGCTCAAGCGATGGAAACAACGTCAGAAGACATTGAGAGATTTGGTCAAAATCACATCCTCAACAAAGAAAGGCCCGAAACTCCTATCAGATGACCTTTTTTGGGCCCGAAAACAACAATTACGGAGCTGAGCTTTGTAACTCTTGTAGCTATTTGAATTAGCTTCAGTTTGAGCTTTGGTTTGGCTCAATCGGACTTACGGTTTGAAAGTTATGCTCGTTTCCGTGAACGGGTGTAATCTGGCTATCTCCTGGATCAGATCGCTTCTCCTCGGATCTCCCACCTTGGATCGTGGATCGCCAACTCCTCTTGTCTCGTGCAGCACCGAAGCATCGCCTCCTGGAACGGATCGCCCCATTTGGATCGTGGGGCACATGTAGATCACGACCCCGAGACCACGATCCAAGCGATCGTGAGCTCACCCTCTCAGCTGCCCACTCCAGCTCGTCATCACCCTGCTCGCTCCCTCCGACCACGACCCGTTCGTGGTGCGTACCATGACCACGATCTGATCCCCACACCTGCTCCTGTGCAGCTTGTTCTGACCTATTCTCAAGGCTATTTTCACTCCAATTTGCATGGATCTTATTACACATGTCGTATGACGATTTGGAGATGATTTCTGGAAGTTTTCCACATCTTTTCGAGATTTTTGGGATGCGTGCCACGTGTCCCGCGATCCGCCTGCTCTAAACGGCTATAAATACACCATTTGAAGGCATTTTTAAGGGACTTTTGGCCATTCTTCTTCACAGCTTCCACCATTGCTGAAGTGCAAGGATTTTGCACCCTTCTTCACATAAATTCTCCTCTTCTAATCTCAATTAACACACGGATTGTGTGTCTGCATGTAACTGATTCCTGTAATCTATCAGTATAACAATAAGATTATAAAGTGGACGTAGGCTACATCTACAGTCGAACCACTATAAAAATCTCATGTGTATCCTCTTAATTTACCGTTTTCTGCATTTTTGTGATCTGCGATCTGCATTTGGGTGTTAGGCCCAGATTTTGGTCTAACGCCAACTTGTTTGATTTCATTTTTAACCAATAAATAGCAGGATCCAGTCTCGAAGAGAAATGTTTGAATAAGAGTTAGTTAAATGCAGTATTTTGGGTTGTTGTAACGATATTTGCACAACATTTGTTTTAACCCAAATAAGTGGAATTTTGGAAATATAATATTTCCTGAGTGTAGAAATGAACGGTCGTGGAAGAGGTAAATAAATTGGAATGTTTCCAATTATAAGTAAAGAATATTTTCTAAGTACAGAAAATAAAAGAAGACGAGATATGGAAATATTTTCCAAATAGCGAAAAGGGCCAAGATGATGGTTGAAAATATTTGGTTAACAAATATTGATAAGGAAATAGAGAAGTGATTTAATTAATGAAATATTAATTAAGAGGCCCAGTGATTTGTTTGATGGTTGGAATGTTTGTTTATTTTTCTTCGATAGTTAAATAACTGACTATCTAAGTGTTTGCCAATATCATTGTCAATATAGAGAGACCGGTTGGATTATTATCCGTGAACCACTCCGTATTGGCTGTAGCGTTGTGTATCAGATTATATGAAGATAATCGAAGATGGATTAAAGTGCAAGGGCTTTTTTCTATTAATAGAAATTGTGCCTTCGGTTTCGTTCAGTCCCAGAACGAACGTAAATGGACGAATGTCTGACAGAGTATTTCCAATGATCGCATATGTTGGTCTGTATAGATATATATGGTGGCGGAGAATTTATTCTCTTAGCATAATATCCAGAATATATTTGTGCAAATCAATTAGTGATTAACGGATCTGACAATGTGGCATTCAAAGTGATTGTGCTATCAATGAATGATAAGTAAGCATAGCCTAAGGCCTCAACAACCGGGAAATGACAAAAATCGGGCAGGCGGCATGGCTATGTGGGTCGGTCCCATTAGGGTGTATAATCACCTATCTAGAGAAATTCCTTTTACTTATTTAATCTATCGATGCTGTCCCTTTTCGGGAAACGGTTGCTGATCCCAACCGTTGGTGATATACATTCGATACACTCAAGCGAAATGAGTGGTCAGTCATGTGGGGGGCCGGGTTGCAAGAAGTTCTTGTTGAACCAGTGTATTTCTCTCTAGAGATACACTATCGGAAGGTGGTTCCATACCTTGTCATAGTCGGAATCCAATCTCCAATAAGCGCCCTGCAGTTTTTGATTTTATATTATATATTGAGCGTGAGATGCAAGCGTTCCGCTAGATTGTTATTTATTTGATTTAGATACTATTATAATATCACTGGATTTTTGTATCAAAGTATTTTGGGTTATAGTAAGGTAAAAACCGTCCATGTTTATGTGTGGGCTGGTCTTACAATTATCATGGCTTTCGAAAGGATTTTGAAAGTTAAACAAATGGTTGGAGTTTACTCACACCAGTCCTATGACTAACCCAAAGTTTATTTTGTTTGTTTTCCCTAAACTCTTGGGTGCCCAAATTTGTACGGGCAGTCAAGTAGTCGGGATTTTTCAGATTCACTGGGAAGAGCTGGAAGCAGGAGGCTTCACCAGTTAGCTATAGACAATCATATTTCCGTTGTGTACTATGTTGAATCTGGAAACAGGTGTTTATAACTGTTCCAGGAATAACTATTGTGCTCTGATAATGGTATGTATATACAGTTACTGATTTGTATTTCAAAAGATATGTTATTTAATATATTTTATTCGTTCCGCTGTGAGTTTGTGATCTTCGTTTTCTTCTATTCTAATATTTATTTCTTTCTATTTCTCATCCTCTAACTTCTTTCTAATAACGATTCGTATTTCTGTGCAATTTGGGTTGGACGTGTGGTGTTATTAGTCAACTCAGATAGTACGGATTTGCGGGCCGTTACATCTATGCACACAACTCATCCAAATCGACCAATTTCAAACAAACGATCAATAGCACAACAAGAAATCATTAAATAAACATCAGCACAACAAATAATCATCATACAACTATATGAAATTCACCAAGTCATGATAAAACAATAAATGAATTAATAATTGGATCTAAACTTGCATATTGACATACTAATTCAATATTAACACATGAAATATGAATTAACCATTATAGCTAACTAGATTACATCCTGTGGGATGATCAAAATTCAAAATATACTTACATCGATTAGATTTTGGTGAATATAACTCGTATGGATGAAATTAAGATCAAATAAAGTAATATACTCGATTGAATCCGTGTGAGAGATGCTCATCACTCACCGAATCCATAAAGTAGCTTCAAATCAACAATCTCTAATTTCGAAAAGTGAAAAACAACGAAGAACGACCTTCGAATATACTCAATCGATGCGATCTACCCTTCCTCGATGTTGATCTTCAATCCTAGTTCACAAATCTATAAATGGAAATGAAGTAGAGGTGTATTTGATTGGGACGGAGAATCACAGGCACCCAACCGAATGAGAAATGAAGAGACTAAACAATTCTCTTTACCCCTACCTCATATTTATAGCCAACAACCCCAAGTGTGATACCCCACATCCGTTAATGTCACTCACAAAGGGAATACATTAAGTTTCATGAAGAATTATAGGTAAACAGACACAGAATATTACAAGATAAATATAAATAAGATAGCAGCGGAAATTCAAATTTTTATTTCAAACACAAATCATACATCGTGCTCCAAAATACCATAAGTCACAAAAACCATTACAATAATATAACTTCTGTCTTGTACCATCAGAGTACATAAATATAAAAAGCATAACATAATTCCCCAAGAAAAAGAGCTAAGCCATAGTAGAGATAAGAACTTGAGCCATACTTCGAAAGCAGCTCTAGCAAGATGATAACTGAGTCCTGACTAAGCCTGAGTGTTTCTTCCCTGAGAACTTGGGGGGGGGGGGGGGACGGAAGAAATAATAGAAACAAAAAGGGTCAGACATAAAGTCTGGAAAGTCAAGTTACTTTTAGCAAGTAAATAAATAAATAAAAGTAGCATGACAGGCATATAAAGTGGATAAGAGAGATCACTACATAAATGGCAGGTGTAACAAGGTAGACAGGATAAGGTGTATACGCTTCTTTAAAGATTACTCTGCACTACTACTAGTATATCCAGAATGAGATGATCCCCAACATGTATGAAATGGTAGACTTAGGCATACTTCCGGTGAGAGGTTTTAACCCCATACAATCCACAGGCAGCCCCAATAACGGACTCCTAAACTTAGCAGAGTCTAGATGTACCCTAACTACCACCCTGATTGATCGGCTCCCTACTCCGTAGATACCTTGCGCTGACCCCATAGTAGGATGTATCACTTCCTAAAGTGTCAACCCTTCATTTTCAAGATGTGCACAACCATATGTACTGATGTCACAGCGTCTTAATTCCCATAGCATGCCGGACTCATGCACGCACATGACTCCGTTGGTTTCCTGCGCTGTTGACACCGCCCCTTCGTTTTGGATCTCTTATAATCAGCCCAGTAAGCGTGCCTTTCTCCGACCTAGTACGGAGTACATGTTTTGATACCTAGTCCGGGTTACTGGATGAAACAGATCCCACACAATATGATACAATCTCTCCCCTTTGTCTTATATCCCCCACTAGGTTTTCTTTGGCTGTGTATACCACTAGGTGTCTTTAATTACATAACCCTATCATTTCTAAAAGTTATGCTTACCCTAAAAGGTGTCTTTAATTACATAACTTTATTATTTCCACCAATTATGTATACCACTAGGTGTCTTTAATTACATAACCTTATTAGGTTAAGTTTGTGGGCCTAAATGTAAATATTACCACCCCCTCCAGATTTGCTTAACCCATCCACTATCCAATCAATTTTACTCAACCCTAAATTTAGTTCACAATCATACAATCCTTATGGATTAGATTTGGTTAAGTAGTCCAATTTATTACCATGCCCATTTATGGTTTATAATGGGCTAGGCCTCCCACATTAGGTCTACAACTTGTGGATGCTGGATATGTCGGTCGGGTCCGGGCAGTCTTATTCCACAAGTTGGGCCTAATCTCGTGTCATAGCCCGTCTCGTATTTGCGCACTTAGACCTCTCACATTAGGTTCAACATTAGTGACTGCTGGATATGCCGGTCGGGTCTGGGCAGACTTCCACCACTAAGGCAACCTAACCTCGTGCCATAAGTGCAATTACAATTAATTGTAATTACTAGACATTCCATTCTTATCCAATTCTTACATATGTCTTTATAGGTGATTATGTCCCCACTTCTCCAATTTGAATTATATGCCCAATTCATATAACTATTATTTAAATTATTCCAATTCAAACATTTTTCCTCCGTTCCCTAACTAACGCATTCACATATATTTGGCGGCATCTAGGCTAGAAAGTAGCCTAGTCATACACAATAAAAAGGGAAAAGTGATGGGAATATGATAAAGGTGATTGTTTTAGCATAAACATAAACTAGCATGGTGACAAGGTGGACATATAAGCATAAATATGATGAACTTGTGGCAGTTAATTGATTCTAACATAACTGTGATGTCATAGTGAGCATGATAAGATCTAAATTAACCATTTAGATGTCCAACTATTCAGATCTAACATAATAGGCACAAGACGATAAACTAGATCTGATTAACTATTTAAATGTCCACATAATTCAAATCCAATAATTAAAAGAAGATCTAACACAAATGAGATTTAGATTCACACCATAGCATGTCATGGAAGATACAATAGATCTGACTAGATAGAGGTTTAGATCCAGATCCTAACCAATTTAGAATGTCATATAATCAGAATTTACAATGGATCTGATATAATTTAGGCATATGAACAAATCTAAGTCATAGTCATGTCATATTTACTTTTAAATATTCAAATCTAAAAGCAACTAGAGGCTCACAGAGTTTGGATAAGAAGATAGAACTAGAAAAGATTGGATCTTGAATCTCCAATTGATTTGCTTTAATTGAAGAAGATAACGAACCCAGATCAGTTCAGATACTGGCAGAGTTTGGCCACCATGAATTTTCAATGAAAAAAACAAGAGAAATAACCATGTATATATAGCTGCCAGACACTCTAAAACTGACTGCCACGTCATCCTTAGGGGTGTCGACACTCCTGTGGGTGGGTCGACCCTGGTGTTGACACCCCTTAAGGGGTCGACCCCGGTGTCGACACCCCTCTAGGGGGGTCGACCCCTTAGAGCGGGAAAACTGCCGCCACTTTTTATTTTTCAAATTCGAACGGTTTTGGATAAGATTCTGAATTATCTTTAACTCATATGTGTGTATATATATATATATATGTATGTATGTCTTCTACGCGTATACAAACTCAAAACCCTCATAACTTCTTCATACGGTGTCTGTTTTACGCAAACCAAATGTCCATCTTGACCAGAATTTCGAGACGAACGCTATGGCACAGTCCGTTTTCCTTAATTCTAAATGTTAAATAAATTATTAATTAATTTATCCTCTTTTAATGTTGTTAAAAATACGGGGTGTAACATTCTCCCCTACTCAAAGGATTTCATCCCCGAAATCTCTAAGTTGAGAAGAATGCATATCCTACCATCCATCATCCATCAATCACTAGCATCCATTGTCCTTAAAGATTTCTAATGCTTACATGAATATATGCAAAGATGTGTGCATATGTCCCAATACTAATGCAAAAATCAGGCGGTCTACTGATTCAGTTGGCCTTCTTAATGCAATGTATGTTAGTATCATGAATCCAATATGTATGCAAATAATCCTATTATAACATGTGAGTTCTATATGTGTGCACACTCATTTGTCCAAATGGAACATCCATATGGTAATACATCCATTTCCATCCGTAAAAGAAAAGAAAATGCATACACATCCATATGCAGTATGAGAGTGATTGAGACGATCTAGTGCCTAATGTGTGTGCATATGCATTCACAGGCAACCACTAGCAAACACTCGCATCCATCAAACATAACATGCCTCAAACACATGTTTACATCCATAGGATTCCTATCTAAAGGTAGAAAATTCGATCGATGGGATACAGACGAATGATAGTAACAAGTGCGAATAAAAGCTTTGGGAAAAAAAGTTAAGAACATATTCCCAAAAAGGAAAACGGTATGAAGCGTGATCTTTAATTGTCTTCAATCTCCCAAGTCGCATCCTCGTTGTCTTCTCTCCATTGCACTTATATTAACCTAACCTCTTTGTTGCGCAGTTTCTTAACCTCTGATCCAAGTATACGGGTAGGAACTTGTTTAATTGTCACCTCCCGTTCTACCTCTACTTCCTCATGCATGTTCTGCTAAACTACCTCTGTTGTATCATATAGACACTTCAATAAATAAGAAATGAGGAAAAACATCATGAATATCCACACATGTGCTAAGCGAGCTATAGGCCTTAGTTACGAATACCACCGGAGCACCCCATTCAGATATGGTTCGCCCAATAAACCCATTCTCAAGCAGCTCTCCTACTTGCTTGCTAAGCTTCCTCCTTTCTCATGGAGCCATATAGCGCACGGGTCATGCAACTGGCTTTGCATTGTCTACCAAATATATAAAAAAATCAATCTTGCGCCTTGGAGATAAACTCCGAATCTCCTCAAAAACATATGGATACTCACGACTACCACTACAGACCGTAGATCATCGATAGATGCATCAAGAGATTCTAGGAAACTAAGCATGACAGACCCGTTTGGGTCACAAGAAATCTCGAGGGTCCTCCTATGGCAAGTCAAAAGTCTAACGACCCTCCCCTCACAATCGAGAATGGCACCGCACATGGCTAGCTATCCTATCCCTAGAATCAAACCATAGCCCATAAAAACAAGCACATATGCGTTGCACTCGAACTCGACGCCCAATATAGATATTTTAAAACCCCGAAAAATCATGGATAAATGAGACAAACAACCAATGGGGTTTGAGACAACAACGGGATCCACTACCATACTAGTATTTAAGTGCAGATATTCAACCACAGAACTAGATATAAATGAATGCGAAGCGCTAGAATCAAAAAGAGTTCTTATAGGATGATTGGAAAGAGAAATTAAACCTTCCATAGAAACTTTCCTACCTCGATCTGGAGCACCGATCGGGAGAACATGCACTTGCCCTCCAGAAGTTTATGCCCTTTGACCTTGTCCTTGTTTCTTCGGGAAATCCTTAATAAGATGCCTGACCTCTCCACAATGGAAACTAACGTTCTTCCTTCTTCTGAAATCTTTGCTTACATGAACCACATGTCCATAATTAAAACATTTCTCTTATCTTGAGCTTTGTCGTTCTTTCCTCCCTTCTTTTGTGTCTCTTCAACCTTAGCTTCTTTCTTTTCAGCTTTATCTTCCTCATGCATTAATACCATATCAACGAGTCTTTCAAAAGTAGCTCCCATTGGAATATGGGACATAGCTAACCCATGAAGGGGTTCATTTACTCCTTTAATGAACTGCAAGGCCTTCTTATGCGGAGTGTCTACTAGTACCAAACCGAATCTAGCTAGCTGGTTGAATTTGTTCACATATTCTTTAACAGTCATGTCTCCTTGTTTGAGCACCAAGAACCTCTCCATTTGCATGATTTTCTCAGCTTAAGAAAGAAACTTCATTTCAAATCTATGTATAAAGTCATCCCAAGTTTCCACCGGACGCCCCGCTTGGGTTACTTCCCACCAGAACAGAGCTTTATCCTTCGGTAGCCAGGCAGCTAATTGAATCTTCCTTCGATCTTCCACTTCAAAGATTACAAACAAGTCCTTAGTTTCCTTGAGCCAATTCCTTGTCTCTATGAATGTCTCGGTTCCATGGAATGGCTTTCCTCCCATAGCACGGAAATCTTTGTAGATCTTGGAAAAGTTGTCTACAAGCGGAGGAGGAGGAACAACGAATGCAGCTGGGGGAGGAACATTTCCTTGGCCTTCAGCAGGCGCCGTGACCTCCAGATACCTACAGAACCAGCCTGATATCAAAACGCCTTCTGGGATATTAGGTTCCCCAGACACATTGAAAAAGAAAAGGAAAGAGATTTAGACAAGGGATCAAAAGATATTACTTATGAATTTTTGGGGAATGTTTTTCAAAACAGAATTCTCTTTTGAAAATGCTTCCTTTTTAAAACCTTTTTGAAAATAGTTTTCAAAAACTTTTATCTAATCTGGTAACCTTCAGCTCTGATACCAAGTGTGACACCCCACGTTTGTTAATGTCACTCACAAAGGGAATGCATTAAGTTTCGTGAAGCGTTATATTTAACAGACCCAGAATATTACAAAACATATATAAATAAGATAGCAGCGAAAATTCAAATTTTTATTTCAAACAAAAATCATACATCGTGGTCCAAAATACCATAAGTCACAAAAACCATTACAATAATATAACTTCTGTCTTGTACCATCAGAGTACATAAATATATATAATTCCCCAAGAAAAAGAGCTAAACCATAGTAGATATAAGAACTTGAGCCATACTCCGAAAGAAACTCTAGTAAGATGATAACTGAGTCCTGACTAAGCCTGAGTGTTTCCTCCCTGAAAACCTGGAGGGCGGGAATGAAAGAAAGAAGAGAAACAAAAAGGGTCAGACATAAAGTCAGGTGAGTCAAGTTACTGTTAGAAAGTAAATAAATAAAAGTAGCATGATAGGCATATGAAGTGGATAAGAGAGATCACTACATAAATAGCAGGTGTGACAAGGTAGACAGGATAAGGTGTATACGCTTCTCTAATGATTACTCTACACTGCTACTAGTATATCCAGAATGAGATGATCTCCAACATGTATGAAATGGTAGACTTAGGCGTACTTCTGCTGAGAGGTTTTAACCCCATACAATCCATAGGCAGCCCCAATAACGGACTCCTAAACCTACCAGAGTCCAGATGTACCCTAACTAGCACCATAATCGATCGGCTTCCTACTCCGTAAATACCCTGTGTTGGCCCCACAGTAGGATGTATCACTTCCTAAAGTAGAAACCCTTCATTTTCACGATGTGCACAACCATATGTACTGATGTCACAACGTCTTAATTCCCATGGCAAGCTGGACCCATGCACTCACATGACTCTGTTGGTTTCCTACGCTGTTGACACCGCCCCTTCGTTTGGAATCTCTTATAATCAGCCCAGTAAGCGTGCCCCTACTCCGACCTAGTACGGAGTACATGTTTTGATACCTATTCCAGGATACTGGATGAAACAGTTCCCACATAATATGATACAAGCTCTCCCGTTTGTCTTGTATCCCCCACCAGGTTTTCTTTTGCTATGTATACCACTAGGTGACTTTAATTACATAACCGTATCATTTCTACAAGTTATGTTTATCTTAAAAGGTGTCTTTAATTACATAACTTTATTATTTCCATCGGTTATGTATACCACTAGGTGTCTTTAATTACATAACCTTATTATGTTAAGTTTGTGGGCCTATATGTAAATATTACCCACCCCTCCAGATTTGCTTAACCCATCCATTATCCAATCAATTTTACTTAACCCTAACTTTAGTTCACAATCATACAATCCCTATGGATTAGATTTGGTTAAGTAGTCCAATTTATTACCATGTCCATTTATGGTTTATAATGGGCTAGACCTCCCACATTAGTCCTACAACCTGTGGATGTTGGATATGTCGGTCGGGTACGGGCAGTCTTATTCCATAAGCTGGGCCTAACCTTGTGTCATAGCCTATCTCGTATTTGCGCACTTAGACCTCTCACATTAGTGGCTGCTGGATATGTCGGTTGGGTCCGGGCAGACTTCCACCACTAAGGCAACCTAACCTCGTGTCATAAGTGCAATTACAAGTAATTGTAATTACTAGACATTCCATTTTTATCCAATTCTTACCTATGTCTTTATAGGTGATTATGTCCCCGCTTCCCCAATTTGAATTATATGCCCAATTCATATAAATATTATTTAAATTATGCCAATTCTAACCCTTTTCCCCCGTTCCCTAACTAACGCATTCGCATATATTTGGCGGCATCTAGGCTAGAAAGTAGCCTAGTCATAAACAATAAAAAAAGAAATGTGATGGGACTATGATAAAGGTGATTGTTTTGGCATAAACATAAACTAGCATGGTGATAAGGTGGACATATAAGCATAAATCTGATGAATTTGTGGCGGTTAATTGATTCTAACATAACTATGATGTCATAGTGAGCATAATAAGATCTAAATTAACCATTTAGATGTCGAACTATTCAGATCTAACATAATAGGCACAAGATGATAAACTAGATCTTATTAACTATTTAAATGTCCATGTAATTCACACCCAATAGTTAAAAGCAGATCTAACACAAATGAGATTTAGATTCACATCATAGCATGTCATGGAAGATACAATAGATCCGACTAGATAGAGGTTTAGATCCAAATCCTAACAAATTTTGAATGTCATATAATCAGAATTTACAATGGATCTGATATAATTTAGGCACATGAACAAATCCAAGTCATAGTCGTGTCATATTTAATTTTAAATATTCAAATCTAAAATCAACTAGAGTCTCACAGAGTTTGGATAAGAAGATAGAAGTAGAAAAGATTGGATCTTGAATCTTCAATTGATTTGCTTTAGTTGAAGAAGATAACAGATCCAAATCAGTTCAGATACCGGTAGAGTTTGGCCATCATGAATTCTCAATGAAGAAAACAAGAGAAATGACCACGTATATATAGCTGCCAGACCCTGTGAAATCGACTGCTATGTCAGCCCAAGGGGTGTCAACACCCCTGTGGGTGGGTCGACCCTGGTGTCGACACCCCTCTAAGGGGGTCAACCCCCTAGAGCGGGAAAACTATCGCCACTTTTTCATTTTCAAACTCGAACAGTTTTGGATAAGATTCTGACTCATCTTTGACTCATATGTATGTCTATTTATATATATATATATATATATATATATATATATATATTCTGTGTATACGAACTTAAAACCCTCATAACTTCTTCATATGGTGTCCGTTTTACGCAAACCAAACGTCTATCTTGACCAGAATTTCGAGACGGACGCAATGCTGCAGTCCATTTTCCTTAATTATGAATATTAAATTAATTATTATTTAATTTATCCTCTTTTAATGTTGTTAAAAATACGGGGTGTTACACTTATCCTTAATGGGCCTCACTAATCATCCCACTAATGACTAATTAGCATGTCCAAAAAACAAGTAACACTAAAACAACGATTCCTCCCAAACCGCTTAGCCTAAACCATAATGTGACCACTCTACGGAATTGGAAACACCATTTCCAATCCAATGAAATTGATCCCAGCTCCTTATTCATTCCCATTCAAAAGTAATGCGTTAAACAAAAACAACATGGGTAAAATGGTCACAAACAAAATCGGTAAAAATCATTGGCGTTTCCCACATCCCCATGAACAACATATCAAAACATGAGAATTAATCCAACTGTTGGAGAATTAAATAAAAATATTCTACGATCCTCCGATACGAAAAATGTGGGTCGTTATGTTCTTCCCCCCTTTAGGAATTTCGCCCCCGAAAGCCCAAGCAAGCATGAGCAACCTAAAACTATTCCTTATGCCTATCATCCACGAGCAGCTGATTTACCATCCAACAAGCCATGCATTCGTAGCCTTAATCTAGCATGTAGAATTCTAATAATAGTACAAGTTACAATGGTGTAAGGGTGACACGATATCATTGAGTCATACCAACGAAGAGTTATGGATGGATCGTCTTCATACTCTCTTTTGTTTCCCACATACAATCGTCATCATCCTCGCCCCATTGTACCTTGATTAGTTTAACCAACTTCCTCCTAAGCTGTTTCGTGTCATTCCCCATAACGCGAAGCGGTTTATGAGCTCTCAAAACAACGGGCTCGACTTCTAAGTCTTCATACTGACCTATAGATACCACCACATTCGAATCATGCACACACTTCCGTAGAAAAGACACATGAAAACATTGTGCACATTCGACATCTTCTCTGGTAAATCCAATTTATATGCGAGCTTTCCAATTCACTTGACTATCAGAAACGGTCCAACGAATCTTGGGGCCAACTTTCCCTTATTTCTGAATCGAACAACATTCTTCAAAGGTGAAATATTAATGAAAAACATATCACCAACGTTAAATTCCAAATCCTTTTGATGCTTATCGGCGTAGCTCTTCTGACAATCTTGGGCTGCCTTCATTCGTTGCCGAATGATCTCAATATAATCCGAAGTCTCTCTTATCATCTCAGGCCCAAGTATCATATTATCTCTAGTTAATAACCAACATGTCGGAGAATGACACAGTCTTCCATATAACTCAGCCAACTTCGATGTTGTTCTAGTCGATCTGATAGGAATAAATCTTGCACTTTTGGTCAAGCGATCCACTATGACCTGAATTCCTTTATTTCTTACCCTAGTCCTAGGTAGTCCATCAATATAATCCATCGATACTTGCTCCTATTTCCACGTAGGAACTTCTTGTTAGGGATTGCATAATGCAGATCTTAAGGTAAAACAAACATTAAAGGGGGAGTGAATAATGTTTAAAAGAAATTTATGAAAATCTTAAACTTAATTGATCTACTATATGAATCACACACACTAGAGATAATCACAAACACAGAATCAAACACAAACACAAAAATAGATAAATATAAAATGCAAAAAAGGAAAGAACACACCAGTTTTTATACTGGTTCAGATAACCCCTACGTCTAATCCCACACAATGCTGGATTGCGTAGAGTTTTATTATTATCAATATCCAAGTACAACCCCTTGATTTTACGGCTACAAGGTTAACAATACTCCAAACACCCTTGATTTCATGGCTACAAGGTTAACACCACTCCCTTTCCTTGATTTTAGGGCTATAAGGAACACACCCTTTCCCAAACACTTCCCAAATGATTACAACAGCCCTATAACTCTTCAATAGCGCTTCAATTCAGAGAGTAGTAGATAGAGATTGAGAAAATATGAAGTTTGATGTAATTTGATTAGAAATCAACAAAGTGTAAGTGTAAATCAAGAAAATATGAAATATCAAAGGTGGTATGAAGAAGTGTGAAGATGGAGTAGAAGAATGATTTAAAAATTCAAAATCAGCCCCTATTTATAGCATTTGAATGGCTGCAACGTTTCAAAAACGTTACAAATAGTGAAAAGATACTTCCTTTGAAAATTAAATTTCTGACAATTGTATGTCGACATAGCTATCTATGTATGTCGACATATGTATATAATTTTTATTTTTAAAAACAATTTCTCAAGTGTTTAATCATATATATTATTCTGGAAATTCTTGAATCAAATATTAGTGATATAAACGAGTATTCTAAAGTGTAAAATCACATGAAAACATAATAATATATTATGTAAACTATTTATAAAGTTATAAGGTTTAAAACCATAAAACTATATAACATAGGATTTGTAAACATGGGTTATCCATATTGATAACCCCATATAACAATCTTGGTCCCAGTATACTTTCTATATTCATTTTCCCCAATAAAAATAGTGTATCATTTATTTTTGTATTAATTCCATTATATAATAGTGTAAGTGGGTTGGACCGAACCGAACAAAAGTACGTCTTAGTCTTGCTTTATAAGAGATTCAAACGGATACGGACTGCACAAGCATTAAGTATGGACATTGTTCATAAAAGACGTAAACTTATAGATTAAAAATTTAAACTTATATGTTTGAAATCATAAGTAAGATAAAATAATTTGAAATCAAAATTTGAATTTTGAAATCAGAAATCAGAACTTAAATTTTGAAAACTAGAATTTGAAAAACAGAATTTGAACTTGGAGTGATATTCAGAGTCTTACATATAAACTAGACTCTATTACTGTATTTTTCTTAAAATCTTGATAATTTGATTACTGATGAGTCTTGAATCTTTTCTGAATCCTAAATCTCTTGAAACTCTAAAACTATACAGTATTTAAGTCCTATATACAAATCATGTATATATTATTCCAGATAGAGATATTAGTATATATTTTATAATCAATTAATGATGATAATTGAAATTAAGTTGTTGTCATCAAAACTCCGTTCTCCAACAATCTCCTCCTTTGTTGTGTTGACAACCTTGATTTATAAAATATTCATACCTGTTAATCCTTGTTGATCTAATTCTTCGAATACTCCCCCTTTCACCATGAATTCTACATAATTCCCCTTAAACAAAGCATAACAAATCCTTATTTTATAATTTCTCCCCCTTTGTCATTATCAAAAAGTATATGTAACAACACTCCCCCTAAATCTATGTTATAAATTATCCTAATGATTAAATATAACTATCCGTGAATCTATAATATCCTTATATCTCCCTCTAAATTTATGATTCTCAGCCTAAAAGATTATAACTCCCCCTAAATTATGACTATACTAGTTTAATAAACTAAATAGAAGGATAGTGAACACTTACATTATATAGACTAAGTATGTAAACAATGTTTACGAACAATCTTAGCAATAACCACAAAGCATTCAAACAATTAATCCAAATAAGAAATTCAAACAATCAATCAAATAAGCAATTCAAAAAATCTAAACCAAGTCAACCAAATAATGTATGTCAATTCAAAACAACTTCTTAAAACTTTAATTAATTCTTAGAAACTATAAAGCTCCCTCTTAATCTAATACTAGAAAAACTATATGTAATAAAATGTAAAAAAGATGAGTATAGTTATATTATTTAATACCTACATGTGCGTATGTATATTTCAAGCCTATCAGCATACACACACATATCAAATCCAACCAGGTCAAACAAGTCAAACAAATCAATCAAGCCAAACAAGTTAATCAAGTCAAAGTAAATATGTTATGTGTTTAATTAATAATCCTATATATTTCTAAGACAGTAAGTCCTTATACAATGTACTTGTTATGTGTGGAGTTAACAATTAATATGTATTGCGGTGTGTGCAGTATTTTGGTTATAATGTAGTATGAAATGTATGTTATATGCAAAGCAATATGAAATAATATATTAAATGAAATGCAACTTATTATGTGAATGGTTTTAATTTGAAATGCACTGTAATTTATAATAATGATGTATGTTATAAAATAAGATGTGTAATGATAATATGCAGAGTGATTTGGTGATGATATCTATTTTGGTAAAAGATATTCAAAGTACTATTTAACTATTATGCATATACATATATATATATATATATTATATATTATTTTAATCAAACAAAGGTAATATACATTAATTTTTAAACTAAGGTCAATGATACTAATGAAAAAGATTTGAAAAAAATAGTAAAGAGTTTAATGATAATTAAAAATTTATTCATGATAGGTAGTAAAATATTCAGAATAATTCTATGAGAAATATGAAGTTAAATAATCTTAGTAGGGTGCTTCTTTAAAAAATTGAAGATCTTTTTAAAGATAATATAGAATTTTTATCATATAAACTATTTTGATATAAACATATATTCATAATTGTATATATAAAAACTAGTTAAAAGATCATAAAATTAATTTATTATGAGATATACATCAATCTTTTGATACAAATCATCAAAACATATTAATTTGCTAAAGAACCATTTATATGTAAAAAAATTAAAAGAAATCTATAGTTATAACAAAATTATCAACTAAACTTTAAAACTGTATCTTCTTATATTTAAGACATAAAAATCACATATATATATATAACAAAATATTAAGATAAATATACAAGTTTTATAAATCTTAATAAAATCAAAAATCAAAATTAGTATTTAGTTACAAATAGTATTTGTGATAATATAACCTAAAATTGTTATGAAATCATATATGAAAAATATATAAGTTAAACTATTTATGTTTAAACTACATATAAAGATATAACACAATATCAAATGTTTAAAAAATTTAAATTATTTCAATCATATTAACATATCTATGTACTATATATGTATATACTTTCAATATATATTTTTAAAACAAAATATATGAAACATAAGTAGATGATCACAATTGATAACTAGAGTTTGAACTGACATTTTCATATTGAAAAGACGTCCGTTCAATTTTTGAAATTAAAGCAAAGAGTAGTGAAATTTGAATTTATAAGAAAAGACCCATTTGAAAAAAAATGGGCAGGTATATTAATAAGCATATCATGGTGTATCGAAGTATGAACCAAAATATCTAAAATAAAATAAAATAAAATCTATACCTAACTATGTGCATAGATGTATATTCCTAAATATAATGATAATTATGAAAATATTGTAAGACGTACCTCTTTTTGCAATCCTCCATTTTGTTTCCATTTAATTATTATGAATCACACGTTCACATCTTTCAGAATTTTACAATGAGATATGCTCTATTGCGACAGGCTTGTTTTTTTGATCAGCATAGTATATTCATTTGTTGAATTTGAAGATCGTACGAGAAAAATATTGATGATTTAGTAGTTTGTCCATCTTGGCAACAAAATTTTGAATTTGAATGAATGGATACTTCAACTACTATAAATAGGCCCATAAGTCATGTCCCTTCATAAACTTTTCTCTTCTTCTTCTTCTTCTCATTTTTCACTTTTAATCAAACTTCCGAAGAGTATAACTTCTTCATTGCTTAATGGAATTGAATGAAACTAGTGGCAAATCGAAGTGAAAGGCATGGTCTATGATTTAATAATAGTATAGTGAAGAATTTGGATGGTATTATGGTGCAGCAACTGAAACAGTAAGAGGAAACCTGAAAATCCCTTATGTAATTTTCTGTTTGGATAGTCAACTTCAAACTTCCATATCTCACTCTATTTTGATTGGAATTTGATGTTCTACCCATCAAAACGACCACAAGAACAAGGACTACAATCTGGAAAGGAGTTGTGATGAAATAATACAAATATCTGGGTGAAATATGAAAAAAAAAATACCAGGGACAAACTTCATTGGATCATAACTTGGCCATTTCTTGATGGATTCACATGAAACCAGAGGCATTGCGGAGAGTTTGAAGAGAAGTACAGTATTGAATCACATTGAAGAAGAAAAATAGTTTTGCAGATCAGGTACCCATTTCATTGTAGATTGTCAATATACTTCTTTTTCTTCTTGATTTATAAATGACTATTGTGGTGTCTTTTTTTTCCTTCTTGGTTGACGAATGAACATCTTGGCGTCCTTTGACCAACAATCATAACTTCTTTTCCTGCAAAACTAGGGGTGGGCGCGGGTCGGTTTGCTCCAGTTTGAAGCTCAAACTGTTACCGGACCACAACAAACGGTTAGCCAAAAATGAGAACCTTAATATTAAATTTTACTACGGTCCGGTTACATTTCGGTTTCAAATGAATTCGGTCCAATTTCGGTCCGGTATAGTATTTGTATAACTTGTCGTATTTAAGAATGAGAAATTAACACCTGCATATTAGGATGAAACAATAAATCTGAAAGAAAAAAATCGAGCTGGGGTGAGAAGAGAGCTCGAAATTCTAGAAGTTAGCCATAGGGACATGACGTCAGCTTGCACTTGGAGTTCCTGTTAAAGGTGACCTCCTTCCTGCATTAGAGAGGTAAAAATACGAATATTACAATGGTCTATGTCCAGTTCAAATAGTCCATTTTTATCTTTTTTTTTTTGGGGCATGATGTTTGTTTGAAACTCAGTTGAACAAAAACAATACAAATTCAGTGTAACAGCTTATGATCATAATCATCTTATTACAATACAAACTCATTTTTTGAGGAGTACATGCATGGTATTAAACCAAAATATGGTATCATACACATGAAATCATATTCAAACATCAGCAGCATTCTCCACAAATGATGGTGATGCAGATTTCTTGGATTTCTTTGCCTCATAGTCCTTGGCAGCCTTTACAGCATCTTCAGCAGGCATGCTACAGTGATGCTTCACAGGTCGAAGGGAGAGAAGTTCTGCAATCTCAGTGTTTTTTATTGTCGCTCCTCCATTTGTTTCCCTTTAATCCATTTAGTAGCTACAGATGAAGAAGCAATAACGGACCCACACCCAAAAGTCTTGAAACAAGCATCAACAATCTATCCAGTGTTGTCATCGACCGTAATCTGCAACTTCATAACATCCCCGCAAGCCGAAGCTCCAACAAGGCCTTTGCCAACCGTCAGGTCTCTCTTGTTGAACGACCCCATGTTCCTAGGGTTTCGGTTCGGCCTAGTTTAATACGATCGGTTTCACCCTTCAAACCGCAACCGGACCATAATGAAACGGTTCAGGTCGGTTTTGCATATTTGGTTTAGAGAGATAGTGCGGAGCGATTTTCCGCACCGTTTCATCGGTTCGGGTCGGGCGGTTTCCATTTAACGGTGCGGTTTATTCCCACCCCTATGCAAAACAATACAACTTTTCAAAGAATCAAGTGACTTTTCAAAAATAAATAATTGTAATTTGAAATAATAACATCATGATGATTCTATGATATATCCATTTAAACTTTTCAAGAAGTCATATCATGAAAAAATGATTTTTTTTAATAAAATTGAATGCAGACTCATCTAATACTAATGCAATGCATGAATTCAAACTAGTGTTAGAAATCATTTCAAAATTTGTCATTCAACATTTTCAAAACTCAGATGATGAACTTTTGAAAACCTATGCTTTGATACCAATTGTTAGGGATTGCGGACTACAGATCTTAAGGAAACAAAGCAATAGAGGGGGGGTGAATACTAGCTGTGAAAAAATTATGAAAATCTTAAACTTAATTGATCTACTATATGAATTACACACACCAGAGATGATCACAAACAAAAAATCAAACACAAACACAAAAGGAGATAAATATAAAATGCAGAAAAGAAAAGAACACACCGGATTTTATACTGGTTTGAATTACTTTTACGTCCAGTTCCGGGCAATGCTGGATTGCACAGAGTTTTATTATTACCAAAATCTAAGTACAACCCCTTGACTTCATGGCTATAGGGTTAACACTGCTCGAAACAACCTTGATTTCACGGCTATAAGGTTAAAACCTGAAACACCCCACCCTCCATTAAGGTCACTCACAAAGGGAATGCCTAAACTTTGGTGGAGGTTTATAAGTAAAAGTCACAGATAAAACACAAGACATATACAAACACACACACACACACACACACACACATATATATATATATATATATATAAGCAGCGTAAAAACAACAGACTTTTTATTTCATAAATACATGTTCATACAAAACACTTCCATAATTGTCTCGTAACAACTTCCAAAACATTACAACATCATTTCTGTCTTGGTTATTAAATAAAGAAGCATAAAACATAATTAAAACTGCATAAATCCCCATGATTGTGTTCAACAGCCATATCCAAGGAGAGAGAATCCAAACCGTACATCTACTATCTTGAAGCTTGCAAAGAGTCTGACTAAGCTGAGTTGTTTCCTCCCTGTGGACCTAGGGGGAATGGAAGAAAAGAAGATGAAAGAAAATAGGGTTAGACATAAAGCCTGGTAAGTCTAGTGACTCTTCAGTATGAGAATAATAATAAGAGGATGATAGGTATAAACTGGAAACAGGAAAGTATCATAAACTAAGATAAAGCAGTTTTGAAACAAATATACTATCGCACCCCACACTATATCTCTGCACCTACATGTATTAGTTCTGAACTGGCACCCCATGCTGAGGGTAAAGTGATCCCCTTTTTCTAAAGATCGGCTCCTACTCGCATAATCATCTGTGTCTTACGGCCCCCAAAGATTGTAGAAACCTATGTCAGTCCCACCATGGGGTGTATCAAGTCCCATGGTGGCGGCCCAACACAAAACTAGAAATGCATAAGTTATACTACTGGTGCCCCCAGTGCCCTGTTTGTCTGCTCCGAAGTGTGTGCACGCCCGCACTCCGTTAGAACCCACATTGTTGCACCCACCGCCGTCGCTTTTGACCGCTTACAATCAGCCCAGTAATCGTGCCCCACCCTGCCTAGTTTCAGGGTACCATGATACCTAATTGGGTTACTGCTGAAATGGGTCCCCGTTACTAGGGTTTTCTAGTCAAACATGCTAAATGGTTAATTGTCTGTATTTACCTAACCCCACCCATCAATTTCATTAACATGTTGAATTGGTTAAGTGTTTTAGTTAACTTAACCCTACCATCCTGACAAACTGTCCTTAGCTTTTTAAAGCACCGACCTCTCACATTAGACAGGTATTGTTACGGTTACTGGATATGCCAATCGGTTCCGGGCAGATTTACACCGTAACTCAGTCTAACCTTGGGACCTTATTGGGCTCCATGCTTAACCACCCACATTGGATAGGTATTGTTGTGAGTACTGGACAGCCGGGCGGGTCCGGGCAGGTTTACATCACAACTCAATCCAACCTCGTGTTAAGCATACTCGTATTTTCCAAATTTACATATTTGTCTTTATTACTCGTTATATGTAAATTTGTCAACAATTAAATGTTATGGCCCACTTTCCAAGTTTAACATTTTTGGTATAAGAATTTATACCGTTTGAATGCCACCAATTTTGGCAGGTGACAAACATGCCAATTTCATATATTTTTATGTTTTCCCAATGTTACCCCGTCTAAATATTAGGCTAACAATCTTAGCCTAATTTTACGTTCGCATGATTTTCAACATATAATTTTAGGCTAAAAGCTTAGCCTAATTTAGCGTACACAAAATTAGCATAAAGCAGTCATAGATGTATACTTGGCATTTTTGGCATAGTCAATATGAACATCATAGGTGTGAACTTGCAAAATAGTCAACATGAATGTTATAGGTGTGGACTTGCAACATAGAATAATCAGCATACATGTGAATTTACAACATAGCCTAAATCAACCTTTATATATGTGAACTTGCATTGAAATAGGGATTTAACCAAATAGGTGTCACATAAATTAGCTTATGATTTAGACAACATAAGCCTAAACATGTTTTGGACCTAGGCATAACATCGAACATAACTAGCATATGAAAAGAATGTGACATTTTCATAAGTATGAATAATTTTATGACAAGGGTGTGAACTAGATCCAATCATATATCTAATTACAACATGAAACATGTATTAAGGTGGATCTTGGCATGGATCCAATTAACTTGCAACTTTCTTACAAACATACTAGCATGTATGTGAACATAATCGTTTAGGCGTAAAGGTTCTAGCATATATATACATGAAATCTAAATCACATACAACCTACATAATCACATAAACATATAGGTGCCGATTACAACATGAAATATACAACTTGCATGTGATTCTACATGTACAGTAGGATCAATATCAACTCAACTATACTACAAACATCACAATACCACAATCATTTCAGTACATAGATGTGAATTAACATCGCTGTTACATAATAACACCATTCCATTTCCATTTTACATCGAATCAAACCCTAACTTTTATTCACATCAGAAAAATCGCTATACTTACAACAAATGACAGTCTTGTTTTCTGATTTCTGAATGTGATATGCTTTCCTTTGGGTAGACTAACATTGATTTGATTACTGTTTTAACTTTAATTTGGCTCGTCTCTAAGCTTTTCTACAAGTGGAGGCTCCTCTTAGTTTTCCCCCGACAGCATGGCGGATCCATCTCTAATTTCTTACGTGAATTTAGGTTGGAGTCTTAGGTTGTTTATATAGAATTTCAGATTGATTTGAGCCGTCAGATGATCATAGATGAATCTAGACCATTCACTTCGAGATGAGCCAACCAAAATGCAACAAGTCAGCCCTAGTGACACAGCAAAGCCTCAGAAATCGACCAGAACCTGACCAGGCCAGCCAGGGCCAAACCAGGTCGACCAGGTGCCTGGGCGGGAATTTTCCCGCCCAACCCAGTCTGGGTCTGAATTCGAAATTTGAACTTCGTTTTGAATCGTTTGAATTTTAATTTGAACTCAGAAACTTCCGGAGGTCAAAACTCCTTCATACGGAGTCCGATTCACGCAAACTCGGATTTTATCTCAGGAAGAATTCTGAGACGAGTGCAATGGCGCAACCCGTTTCCCTTAATTTTTTCATTAAGGATTAATTATACTTAAATTTGTTAATTTACAGTTAACAGAAAATTCGGGGTGTTACATTCTCCCCTCCTTAAAGGATTTCGTCCCAAGTCTAGGAGAACGTAAGTCCTAACATCCAATCATCCATCTACTCAACCATCAAACACAGGCGTCCATTGTCCTTAAAAGACTTCTAATGCTTCATGATCATATGCACAGTGTGTGTACATGTCCTTATCTAATGCAAAAATTAGACGGTTTACTGATTCAGTTGACCTCCTTAATGAAAATCATGTAAGTGCCATGAATCCATTATGTAAGCAAGTTTTTCCTACTCATAATTCTACATGAGTGCGCAACCATTCATACAAATGTGACATCCATATAACAACATATCAAGTTTCAACCACATACAAATATGAATACACATTTGCATATGCAATATGAAGTGACTAAGCCGATCTAAAACCTAGGTGGTGTGTGTATATGCATCCACGAGAAACCATTAGCAACCACTTGCAACCATCAATCATAACATGTTTCAAATACATGTTTACACCCATTAGTTTCTACCTAAGGATAAAAGGATAAGACCGAGGAGATATACTTAAAAAGATAAGCATAACTTAAGGAAAAAGAGAAAGATCAAAGATGTACCCTCAAAAAGAAAAGGGTAAGCCATGCGTATTTTGTCCTCAGTTTCCCAAGTCGCATCTTCCTCGGCATCGCTCCATTGAACTTTGACGAGCTTTACTTCGCGGTTGCGTAGCTTTTTCACTTCAATTCCTATGATTCGAGTTGGAACTCTCCTTACAGTTGCTTCGCGTTCCACTTCGGCTTCTTCTAGAATGCTTGGCTCGACCACTTCCGCAGATTCATGTAGACATTTTCGGAGATGAGAAACATGAAAGACGTTGTGAATTCCAGCCAATCTTTTAGGCAGCTCTACTCTATAAGCCATTTTCCCAATCTTCTCGATGATGGGCAACGGTCCTACAAATCTTGGTGCTAGCTTTCCTGCGGATCCGAAGCGAACGACGTTCCTTAAAGGGGATACCTTAAGGAAAACCTTGTCCCCAACCTCAAACTCAAGGTCGGTCCTTCTTTTATCGGTGTAGGATTTCTGTCTGTCTTGGGCTGTCTTCATTCTCTTTCATATCAAGTCCACTTTTTTTGAAGTCTCTCGAATCATGTCCGACCCAAGTATAAGTTTGTCAGTAGACTCCCACCAACAAGTTGGTGATCGGCACAGTCTTCCATACAAAGCTTCGAAGGGCGCCATACCGAGTGGCTTGGTAGCTGTTGTTGTAGGCGAATTCCACTAGAGGAAGATGATCCTCCCAAGTCCCTCCGAAGTCAAGAACACATAGTCTTAAAAGATCTTCTAATACCGTATTCAGCCTTTCTGTCTGACCATCAGTTTGGGGGTGATAGGTCGTGCTCAAACATAACTGTGTGCCTACAGCTTCTTGCAGACTCTGCCAAAATTCGCTCGTAAAGATGGGATCTCTGTCACTCACTATGCTGGAGGGAATTCCATGGAGTCGAATTATTTCCTTAAGATAAAGAGAAGCTAGAGACGAGGCAGTCTTTCTACTCTTGATGGGTATAAAGTGGGCGCTTTTAGTGAGCCTGTCCACTATTACCCAAATGCTAGTATTGCCCCTTCTTTACCTAGGCAACCCGTCAATGAAGTCCATTGAAATGCTATCCCACTTCCATTGCAGGACTTCTAGAGGATGAAGCAGTCCTCCAGGCTTCTTCTATTCCACCTTGACCTGTTGGCATGTCATACACTGAGAAACGAAATCTGCTACGTCCTTCTTCATGCCGTCCCAAAAGAAAACTCTCTTTACATCCTTGTACATCTTGTCCCCGCCTGGGTGTATTGTCATCTTGGAATGATGTGCTTCCTCGAGAAACTTCTTTACCAAATCCCTTGCTTGTGGGACGCATACTCTTCCATCTCGCCTCAGCCAGCCCTTATCGTCGATGGAGTACCTATTGAGGTGACGGGAAGTTTAACCCCTAATTAGCTTATCAATCATATCCACAAGCTTAGGGTCTTCACGTTGTGCTGCCCCTATTGAGTCTAAAAGAGTGGGCCGTACTTCTAGGGATGCCAATAAACCAGGTATAAAATCAGAGGATGGCCTAAAGTTAAAACTGGCTATATACTCCAAGCTTTGCCTTTCCACAAAGAGAGGGCTTAAGGTCAGTTTCTTTCGGCTCAACGCATCTGCTACTACGTTGCCTTTGCCAGGAGTATAGGAAATTTCAAAATAATATGAGGCAAGGAATTCCATCCATCTTTGCTGCCTTAAGTTAAGATCTTTCTGTGAGAAGAGATATTTCAACGATTTATGGTTAGTATATAATTCGAACTTCTCACCTAGGAGATAATGGCGCCAAGGCTTAAGCGTAAAGACGATGGCGGCCAACTCAAGATCGCTGGTTGGGTAGTTCTTTTCATGAACTTTCAATTGCCTTCCAGCATAAGCTACTACCCTCCCTTCTTACATCAGAACAACGCCTAGCCCCGTACCACAAGCATCCGTATATACTGTGAACATCTTGCTTCCATCAGGCAAAGTTAGAACTGGGGCTGTTGTGAGAGCCCTTTTTAGGCGTTGGAAGGCAATATCACAGTTTAAATCCCAAGCGAATGGTAGATTCTTCTTTGTTAGCCTTGTGAGTGGAGCTGAGATTTTCGCGAAATCCCTAATGAACTTTCGGTAAAAACCTGCTAGCCCGAGGAAGCTTCGGACTTCAGTTGCATTCCCTGGTGTCTTCCAATCTTACACTGCCACCACTTTCGCAGGGTCCACTGCTAACCCCTCTTTGGACACTATATGTCCAAGAAATCTGACCTCTTCTCTCCAAAAGTGGCACTTGGAGAATTTGGCTTTTAGCTGATGAACTCGAAGAGTTTCCATGATCTCTTTCAGATGCTGAGCATGTTCTTCATCATTCTTTGAGAAGATCAAAATATCGTCTACAAAGACCACCAAGAACTTATTGAGGAATTCTCTGAATACCCTACTCATTAGTTCCACAAAATAAGCAGGTGCGTTTGTCAAACCGAAAGGCATGACAAGCCACTCGTAGAAACCGTCTGGGGTTTTGAACGCCGTTTTATCAATGCTATCTTCAGCTACCCTTAGCTGATGGAACCCAGTAGCTAGATCAAGTTGGGAGAAGACCGACGCACCTATAAGCTGATCAAACAAATCGTCTATTCTGGGAAGAGGGTGTCTATTCTTTTTAGTCAGCTTGTTTAGCTCCCTATAGTCCACACAAAGACGTAGTGAACCATCTGCTTTGGTGGAAAACACCAGCACCCCATTCCGAGATACTTCTCCTTATAAACCCCTTCTCGAGAAGCTCCTTAACTTGCTTACTGAGCTCCTTTCTCTCCTTTGGAGCCATGTGTCTAACAGGCAGAGCTACAGGCTTTGGATTATCAACAAGATATATGCGGAAGTCTATCTCCCGCTTCGGAGGTAAGCCTATCACCTCTTCAAAGACATCCGGATATTCCCGGACCACTCTAACCGACTGCAAATTCTCAACAGAAGCGTCAAGCGACTCTAGATAACTAAGCATAAACAACATTCAAGGGATTATAAGAAATTTCTAGAGTGTTACCGAGCTGAGTCAAGAGCCTAACCACTCTTTTCTCACAATTAAGAATGGCACCGTTACTGGATAACCATTCCATGCCTAAGATCAATCCATATCCTGAGAAGCCCAAAACAAAGGCACTACATCTAAATTCAACACTTAGAATAGAGATTTTCAAATCCAAGCAAACCATCGACAAACAAGCCGAACCCCCAATTGGATTTGAAACAACCAACGGATCTTTTACCATACTAGTGTCTAGGTTTAGAGATTCTACTAAATCAGATGAAATAAAGGAGTGTGATGCACCAGAATCAAAGAGAGTGCGAACTGGATGATCATACAGATAAACTAAGCTTTCTACAGAAATATTTCTACCTCGTTCCTGTGGAGGTGTCGTCAGCGCGTGAACATGTCCCCATGAGGTGGATCCAGTCCTTTGTCCCTACCCCCGCTTCTTTGGGCAGTCCTTAGCCAAGTGTCCAGTCTCTCCGCAATGGAAACAGCCACAATTCATCTTCGCCTTCTTCTTTAGTCTTTAGCTATGTGTCCCACAATGCCACAGAAATTGCACTTTCTCTTTTCATGGGATTTGTTGTTCTTCCCGCCTTTCTTGAAGTCTATTTTCTTAGCTTGTAGACCCTCTTTCTTTTCTTGAGGCACTTCCGCCTTTGCCTCTTTCTTGCCTTTATCTTCCTCGTGTAGCAGCGCCATGTCCACCAAGCTTTCATAGGTCGCTCCCATGGGTATATGGGTCATTGCAAGGCTGTGTAGAGGCTCATTCAGACCTTTGACGAAGCGAAGGGCCTTCTTGTGTTGGGTGTTTACTAAATCCAGCCCAAATCTGGCCAGCTGGTTAAATTGATTGACATACACCTTGATCGTCATACTTCCTTGTTTAAGAGTTAGGAACTTCTCCATTTGCAGGCTTCTTTCAGCTTGGGAGAGGAATTTCATCTCAAACCTCATCCTGAAATCTTCCCAAGTTTCCACTGGCCTTTCAGCATGGGTAACTTCCCACCAATAGGAAGCTTCATCTTTGAGCAACCACACTGCTAGCTGTATCTTTTGTCAGTCGTTAACTTCGAAGATGATGAACAAATCTTCGGTCTCCTTCAGCCAGTTCCTTGCTACCACAAAGGATTTTCTTCCATAAAAAGTCCTTTCCACCCATAGCTTTGAAGTCTCTACATATCTTAACGAAAGTATTTCCACGAGGAGGGGGAGGAGGTGGAGGTACCGCTGCCACTGTGGGAGGGGGAATGTCTGCTGGGCCCGCACCATTGGCCCTAGCCTCTAGGTACCTTCGGAACCAACCAGGGATCGGTACTCCTTCCGGAAGGTTAAGATCTCCAGACATGCTGGAACAAAAAGGAAAGTATTCAAGACAAGAGGATAGAGAGATAGTGTATATGGCTTTGGGGAATTATGCCTTTAAAAACAAAACTTTTTCAAAGAATGCTTCTTTAAACTTCTTTTTGAAAATAGTCTCAAAAACTTTTATCTAGTCCGGTAAATCTATGCTTTGATACCAAGTGAAACACTCCACCCTCCATTAAGGTCACTCACAAAGGGAATGCCTTAACTTCGGTGGAGGTTTATAAGTAAAAGTCACAGATAAAACACAAGACAGATATAAACACATATATATAAGCAGCGGAAAAACAACAGACTTTTTATTTCATAAATATATGTTCATACAAAACACTTCCATAATTGTCTCATAACAACTTCCAAAACATTACAACATCATTTCTGTCTTGGTTATTAAATAAAGAAGCATAAAACATAATTAAAACTACATAAATCCCCATGATTGTGTTCAACAGCCATATCCAAGGAGAGAGAATCCAAACCGTACATCTACTATCTTGAAGCTTGCAAAGAGTCTGACTAAGCTGAGTTGTTTCCTCCCTGTGGACCTAGGGGGGAATGGAAGAAAAGAAGATAAAAGAAAATAGGGTTAGACATAAAGCCTGGTAAGTCTAGTGACTCTTCAGTATGAGAATAATAATAAGGGCATGATAGGTATAAACAGGAAACAGGAAAGTATCATAAACTAAGATAAAGCAGTTTTGAAACAAATATACTATCGCACCCCACACTATATCTCTGCACCTACATGTATTAGTTCTGAACTGGCACCCCATGCTGAGGGTAAAGTGATCCCCTTTTTCTAAAGATCGGCTCCTACTCGCATAATCATCTGTGTCTTACGGCCCCCAAAGATTGTAGATACCTATGCCGGTCCCACCATGGGGTGTATCAAGTCCCATGGTGGCGGCCCAACACAAAACTAGAAATGCATAAGTTATACTACTGGTGCCCCCAGTGCCCTGTTTGTCTGCTCCAAAGTGTGTGCACGCCCGCACTCCGTTAGAACCCATACTGTTGCACCCACCGCCGTTGCTTTTGACCGCTTACAATCAACCCAATAAACGTGCCCCACCCTGCCTAGTTTCAGGGTACCATGATACCTAATTGGGTTACTGCTGAAATGGGTCCCCGTTACTAGGGTTCTCTAGTCAAACATGCTAAATGGTTAATTGTCTGTATTTACCTAACCCCACCCATCAATTTCATTAACATGTTGAATTGGTTAAGTGTTTTAGTTAACTTAACTCTACCATCCTGACAAACTGTCCTTAGCTTTTTAAAGCACCGACCTCTCACATTAGACAGGTATTGTTACGATTACCGGATGTGTCGGTCGGTTCTAGGCAGATTTACACCGTAACTCAGTCTAACCTCGGGTCCTTATTGGGCTCCATGCTTAACCACCCATATTGGATAGGTATTGTTGTGACTACTGGACAGCCGGGTGGGTCCGGGCAGGTTTACATCACAACTCAATCCAACCTCGTGTTAAGCATACTCGTATTATCTAAATTCACATATTTGTCTTTATTACTCGTTATATGTAAATTTGTCAACAATTAAATGTTATGGCCCACTTTCCAAGTTTAACATTTTTGGTATAAGAATTTATACCGTTTGAACGCCACTAATTTTGGCAGGTGACAAACATGTCAATTTCATATATTTTTATGTTTTCCCAACGTTACCCCATCTAAATATTAGGCTAACAATCTTAGCCTAATTTTACGTTCGCATGATTTTCAACATATAGTTTTAGGCTAAAAGCTTAGCCTAATTTAGCATACACAAAATTGGCATAAAGCAGTTCACTAACAGAACATGACATAGATGTATACTTGGCATTTTTGGCATAGTCAATATGAACATCATAGGTGTGAACTTGCAAAATAGTCTACATGAATGTCATAGGTGTGGTCATGCGACATAGACTAATCAACATACATGTGAATTTACAACATAGCCTTAATCAACCTTTATATATGTGAACTTGCATTGAAATAGGGATTTAACCAAATAGGTGTCACATAAATTAGCATATGATTTAGACAACATAAGCCTAAACATGTTTTGGACCTAGTTATAACATCGAACATAACTAGCATATGACAAGAATGTGACATTTTCATAAGTATGTATAATTTTATGACAAGGGTGTGAACTAGATCCAATCATATATCTAATTACAACATGAAACATGTATTAAGGTGGATCTTGGCATGGATCCAATTAACTTGCAACTTTCTTACAAACATACTAGCATATATGTGAACATAATCGTTTAGGCGTAAAGGTTCTAGCATATATATACATGAAATCTTAATCACATACAACCTACATAATCACATAAACATATAGGTATCGATTACAACATGAACTATACAACTTGCATGTGATTCTACATGTACAATAGGATCAATATCAACTCAACTATACCACAAACATCACAATACCACAATCATTTCAATACATAGATGTGAATTAACATCGCTGTTACATAATAACACCATTCCATTTCCATTTTACATCGAATCAAATCCTAACTTTTATTCACATCGGAAAAATCACTATACTTACAACAAATGACGGTCTTGTTTTCTGATTTCTGAGTTTTGAATTTGATATGCTTTCCTTTGGGTAGACTAACGTTGATTTTATTGCTGTTTTAACTTTAATTTGGCTCATCTCTAAGCTTTTCTACAAGTGGAGGCTCCTCCTAGTTTTCCCCTAATAGTATGGCGGCTCTGTCTCTAATTTCTTATGTGAATTTAGGTTGGAGTCTTAGGTTGTTTATATAGAATTTCAAATTGATTTGAGCCATCAGATGATCATAGATGAATCTAGACCATTCACTTCGAGAGGAGTCAACCAAAATGCGACAAGTCAGCCCTTGTGACACAGCCAAGCCTCAGAAATCGACCAGAACCCGACCAGGCCAAACCAGGTCGACTGGGCAGGTCGACCCTGTGGTCGACCCCTAGGTCGACCTGGTGCCTAGGCGGGAATTTTCCCGCCCAGCCCAGTCTGGGTCTGAATTCGAATTTTGAACTTCGTTTTGAACCGTTTGAATTTTAATTTGAACTCAGAAACTTCCGGAGGTCATAACTCCTTCGTACGGAGTTCGATTCACGCAAACTCGGATTCTATCTCAGGAAGAATTCCGAGATGAGTGCAATGGCGCAACCCGTTTCCCTTAATTCTTTCATTAAGGATTAATTATACTTAAATTTGTTAATTTACAGTTAACAGAAAATTCGGGGTGTTACAAAACCGCTCCATTTCCATGATTTCAGGGCTACAAGGAACACACAATTTCCCAATCGCTTCCTAAATGATTACAACAGCCCTATAACTCTTCAATAGAGAGATTGAGAAAAGATAAAGTTTGATGTAATTTGATTAGAAATCAGCAAAGTATAAGTGTAGAAATCAAGAAAATATGAAATATTAACTGTGGTATGAAGAGGGGTGAAGATGGAGAAGAAGAATGATTTAAAAATTCAAAATCAGCCCCTATTTATAGCATTTGAATGGTTGCAACGTTTCAGAAACGTTACAAATAGTTAAAAGACACTTCCTTTAAAATGGAATTTCTGACTATTGTATGTTGACATAGCTATTTATGTATGTCGACATATGTATATAATTTTTATTTTTTAAAACTAATTTTCAAGTGTTTGATCATATATATTATTCTAGAAATTCTTGAATCAAATCTTAGTGATATAAATGAGTATTCTAAAGTGTAAAATCACATGAAAACATAATAATATATTATATAAACATGTTTATAAAGCTATAAGGTTTAAAACTATATAACTATATATAAATTTATATATTAAAACTTTAAACTTATATGTTTGAAATCATAAGTAAGACAAAATAATTTGAAATAAGAATTTGAAATTTGAAATCAGAATTTGAATTTTGAAAATCAGAATTTAAAAAACATAATTTAAACCTGGAGTACTATTCAGAGTCTTTCATATAAATTAGACTCTATTACTATATTTTTCTTGAACTCTTGAAATCTTGATAACTTGATTACTCATGAGTCTTGATTCTCTTCTAAATCCTGAATCTCCTGAAACTCTAAAACTGTACAGCCTTCAGTATTTTAGTCCTGTATATAAATCCTACATATATATGTATATATATTCTTGATAGAGATATTAGTATATATTTTATAATCAATTAATAATGATAACTAAAATAAGGTTGTTTTCATCAAAACTCCATTCTCCAACACTTCTAATGGTTGAAAGCAATCCACTCGGCTTCTTCTGTTCATCTTTCACCAACTGACTATTCATGTATTTTGAAATCATATTTCCAACATCCCTCTCCATACCTTCCCAATAATAAACTTGCTTCATGTCCCGATACATCTTATTACCACAAGGATGAATTGTCAACTTAGAGTGATGACATTCTCTCAGAACCTCATCTCTCAACCCATCAATATCAGGAACAACCAGTCATCCTTTCTTACGAAGCAAACCTTCTTAGTCGATCTCAAATTCCTTATCCTCTTCCGGTCCACTCTCGCTACCAACTTCTGGATAATCTTAATAAGCTTTTCATTAAGCTTTTGGCTTTCTCCAATCCTTTCGATGAGAGTAGGTCTTATCGATAAGCTTCCAATATTTCAGGCTCTATCTCACACCTAGGCCTGAAATCAAATCCTGGCAAGAACTCGAGGTGCTTCCATTCTGAAAACATTGCTCCCAAACCAGCATGTCTTCGAATTAATGCATCCGCTACTGCGTTACCTTTACCAGGAGTATAGGCAATACCAAAATCATAAGATGCCAAAAACTCTAACCACCGCTGCTGCCAAAGATTCAAATCCTTTTGGGAGAAAAAAATACTTCAGCGGCTTATGATCCGTATACAGCTCGAATCTAATTCCCAATAGGTAACTTCTCCACATCTTTAGAGCAAACACATTCGCCGCTAACTCCAAATTATGAGTCAGATAATTCCTTTCATCAGCTTCAGCTGTCGACTAGCATAGGCCACAACTTTATCCTTCTGCATCAGCACTGGTCCAAGCCCAGTACCACATGCATCAGTATACACCACCATTTCCTCATTCTTGCTTGGAATAGTCAAAACAGGAGACTCGTTAGTCTCTTATCCAGGATTTCGAAAGATTGCTCACACTTCGCATCCCATGTGAACACTTGATTCTTCTTCGTCAGTCCTGTTAATAGTGTTGCCATCTTGGAGAAATCGTTGATAAATCGACGATAATATCCCGCTAACCTAAGGAAACTCCTAACATCTGTCGCATTCTTAGATCTATCCTAATCCAAGATTGCTTCCACCTTAGCAGGATCCACCGCTATTCCATTTCCAGAAACAACATGGCCTAAGAACCTCACTTCATTCTTCCAGAAGTGACACCTCAAAATTTAGATCTCAGCTGATGTCTTCGCAAGATTTTCAAAACAACTTGCAAGTGCGTCTTGTGCTCTTCCTCATGCTGGGAGTAAACCAGGATATCATCCACAAACACAAGCATGTACTTGTTCAACTGATCTATGAATATCCTATTCATAAGACCCACAAAATATGCTGGTGTGTTGGTCAATCCAAATGGCATCACAAGCCACTCAAAGAAACCGTATGGTGTCCTAAAAGTGGTCTTTGGTACACTATTTTTTTTCCACTCTCAACTGGTGATATCCCGTCGCTCTATCCGTTTGGGGAAACACCATGGATTCATGAGGCTGATCAAACAAGTCATCTATTCTCGGCAATGGATAATTGTTCTTCTTAGTCTTCTTGTTCAGCTTACGATAATCCACATACAATCTCAAAGATCCATCGGCCTTGGTTGCACCCCATTCGGACACACATTTCCAAATGAATCCTTTTCCCAAAAGGTCACTTACTTGTACCTCTAACTCTCGCTGTTCTCTAGGCGCCATCCACCTAAGGGGCATAACGATAGGTCTGGGTCCATCAACCAAATCGATCTTGAACTCAATCTTGCGATGTGGCTGCAAACCTTTAACCTCGTCAAAGACATCATCAAACTCGCTAGCGATTGGCACATATGACAATCCTTCCCGTGGAATCACAACCGAATACAAAAAGCTTACGAAGACCCCATCTTTTGGCTTACATCGAATCACAACCATTCTTCTAAGCACTGCATCGATCCATGTGATCTAAGCACTCTATTATTCCCGTAGTCCACGATTCATGCGAGCCACACACATGGTCCATCATTCGATCCGCTCTATCGAAGCAAACCGATCCACACGCGCAACCCAACTTGGCCGACCTAGTCTAAACCCATGTGATCCGATCCATCGCAATTCCTGATGCATTCCGCCTTGCCCTTAACAGGCCGACCCGAACCATCGAACCATGCGACCCACGACCCAAGGCTATGCGATCCATGGCCCATCAAAATTTGTGGATTTTTGGAGCTCGTAATTTCCAGATCTCCTTGACTCCTCCTCCAGAGCTTCTCCACCAAGTTTCATCTGATTCCGATCAGTCGAACCTACGATTTGCTCCGACAAAACAATCTAAACTTCAACGATGAATATCTATGCAAACAACCCATCCAAATCGACCAATTTCAACCAAATGATCGATAACACAACAAACAATAATCAAAAAAACATTAGCACAACAAATAATCATCAAACAACCAAATGAAATTCACCAAGTCATGATAAAATGATAAATGAATTAATAATTGGATCTAAACTTGCATATTTATATAAGATTTCAATATGAAGATATGAAATATGAATTAACCATTATAGCTTACTAGATTAGATCCTGTGGAGTGATCCGAATAAAATATATACTTACATCGATTAGATCTAGGTGAATATAACTCATATGGATGAAATTAAGATCAAATGAATCCATATACTCGATTGAATCTGTGTGAGAGATGCTTATCACTCACCAAATCCAAAAAATAGTTTCAAATCAACAATCTCTAATTCTGAACTGCATAGAATAGCGAAGAATGGCCTCCGAATCAACTCAATTGATGCGATCTACCCTTCCTCGATGTTGATCTTCAATCCTAGTTCACAAGTCTATGAATGGAAATGAAGTGGAGGTGTATTTGATTGGGCCAGAGAATCATAGGCACCCAACCAAATGAGAAATGAAGAGACTAAACAATTCTCTGTACCCCTACCCTCCTATGTATAGCCAACAACTTCTAGCCTTAATGGGCCTCACTAATTAGCCCATAATGACTATTAGCCTGTCCAGAAAATAAGCAACACTAAAACAGCGATTCCTCCCAAACCACTCAGCGAAAACCTTAATGTGGCCACTCTGTGGAATTGGAAACAACATTTCCAATCTAATGAAATTAATCCTAGCTCCTGATTCGATTTCATTAGAAAGTTATGCCCTAAACAAAAACAACAGGGGCAAAATGGTCATAAACAAAATCAGTAAAAATCATGGACATGTCCCATATCCCCATGAACAACATATCAAAAGATGAGAATGATCCAATCCTTCACTACACCAGAAATCGAATCATACGACAGATATGCACCATTGTCTGATTGCATACATCTCTGTCGTAAAATCCCATATCGTCTCATTCTACATCAGACCACAGATTAACCCGTTGTCTGATTTGAACTATAGTAACATATAAAAACATAGTTGTATGTTTTCTGATGTGGTGTTCTTGTTTTACAGATAGTTGTGATGAATATTATATGTTGTTTGAAAGTTAATAAAATAATTGTTTTGCGTTATCTTAGCGAAATGCATATTTCCACTAATTTTCACAACCGTCTTCTTACAATAGATAAATGTCTTTTTAAAGCAGTTAACATAACTCAAATCAATTTTTGTATGTGTTGTTCGTTCTCAAATGAAATGACATAAAGCATATAACCTAACACAGTGTAATTCAGATAACACAGTAGTTCAGATTTCTACTATATACAGACAACATTAAACAATATTATATAGACAATATTAAACAATATCAACATCAACACCAAATCCAAATACATCCTACAAGCATCAGTTCAACATGAACTATACAGACTAGGAAACTGAACCCATGTGTACACAAAATTCAACGAAACAAACACCGGCAAAGCTAACTAACAAGGGTTCAAATGGCAGTCACATATAGAATTCAGGCGCTATGATTATACAAAGTTGTAGACATGTGTAGCCCATTCCACCCGCACGACATTAATATCCTTTTGTGAAAAAATGTTGTTTACACTCTTCTCCCATTGCAACAAATAGGAAATGCAGAGGTTAACTTTACCTGACATGTATCTCGATATATGCCTATATACAAGTATGGTAGCGCATGAGTTTTAAACAGCCTAACACAAGTGTTCGAGGAAAGCCCAACTTTACCCACATGCAAGTGCAATATTGGGCAGGAGAAAAATGCATAATGTCATTGTGCACCGACAATGGACAGAGCATGACTTCAGTAATGACAATGGCACAACATAACAATGGACACAACAAGGGTGCAGTGTACTGGAAATATATTTTTCAAAGCCCAAGGATTCAGTATGCAAAAGATAGATATATATATATGTATGTATGTATGTATTACCTTAGCAGCCCATAGTTGATTCTTATCTCCCACGATGTCTTTCATGTTGCGCATAACCCACAATCCACATGTTAAATGCCCCTCTGTTTTGGAACTCCATGAAGCATGCATAGATGTCAATCAATCATGTTGAGGAAAAAGTTATGACCACAACGGTTTCAGCTCAGACTTTATTTTTCTAAGTATATATATGCAGGTTAGCGGTTTTAAATCGCGTATTCGGACCAGCAAGTCAAACTTTTGGAAAACGCTACAAATGAAAGTTCTAACTTTCTGGAATGAGTAAAATCTTCAAAAACTGACAAATCATTTGAAAGTTAAGGTAAGTTTTGTTCAGCACAGATTTTCCCAAAGTTAAATGCAGGTCAGCTTTGCAAAATCAAAATTTTAGCCTAATAAACCTCAAAATGTTACAAAATACTTAAAATTAAAATTATAGATTGGGTTCTCAGCTTTCAGGAAATTCTAAAATCGTCAAAATCAAACAAATGAACCAAAAGTTATGATTAAATGAATTTATACAATGTATGCATATAAAAATAAAATAAACCACCTATAAATACTTGGTAGAAGGTGGGTTTCTCTGTTCAGTTTCCCACATCAATTCAGGTTTCTCTAATGACCAATAGCAATATCTATAATTCAGTTTCCAACATCAATTAATAAGTAGATGCAACAATTAAATTCGGAAAGAACGAACTTAAAGATAAAAACTGATAAAACAAGCTAAAGTTCAACATATTTACTTGAATTTTAGATAGAAGTATAACCTGCTAAGAATAGTCTTTATTGCAATTTTATTTTTTCTCAAAGCTTCTACAAATTCATCATTCTTCAATTGGTCCATGTAGAGCATCAGGGCCAAGCTCAGAGATGGGAGGTTCAAATGCTGGCTGCAAGAATATATTTTATTAGTGGGGGTTGTTATGATACTGAAATTACAAATATATATATATATATATATATATATATATATTAAATGATAAGAAATGAATTGGATTGGATTGTCGTTCCCATTGATTGTAGGACTTGGTAATAGGAATCTTACCAATTTT
This sequence comes from Allium sativum, assembly GCA_030737875.1. NCBI lineage: Eukaryota > Viridiplantae > Streptophyta > Magnoliopsida > Asparagales > Amaryllidaceae > Allium > Allium sativum. Next base: position 159,938,601 of record CM060922.1, on the reverse strand, counting down.
TATGTTATTCAACTCTAGCCTCATTAATATCAATAATCGAGATTGCAAATACGTTTCAACAGGTCCAACTTGATCATTAATGGCCTAATACAAACTATGCCAATAGGAAGATATAAGAAATTATGCAATCTCGACTATTGATATTGATGAGGCAAGAGCCTAAAACAAATTGACTTCGTTCCCTTTGAGGGATCAGCTAAGAAGAAACTGATTTGCCCTATGTAACATAATGCTTCGCCTGAGCCTCTAGGGAATTTTTTATGATATGTATTAGTTACATAACAATATAGTCATAAATATAACATATGTGCAACAATTTGTGTTTGCATGCACCTTCATTGCCTTTTTCATTGCAATGGCCATTAGTTTTGATGATGATACATGTCTAGGTGCCATGCGTTGCCTTCTACCATGTTGTAGTTGTGTGTGTCTTGTATTTAAGACTTGTGTACCACTTTTTATTCCCAGCTTTAGCTGCCATCAGCCCAACTATTTTTTTTGTTAAGTGGGGCTTCGCTTAGTTCATTGCCATGAGTGATGGCATTCCTGCATTCTCAAAATATGAGTGGGGCGCTTTTTATTCCCATCTTTAGCTACCATCAGCCCAACTATTTTTGTTGTTAAGTGGGGCTTCGCCTAGTTCATTGCCATGAGTGATGGCATTTCTGCATTCTCAAAATATGAGTGGGGGAGCCCGACCCCACTGGGCCTATAGGGGTACATCATTGTTGTTAAGTAGTACTGTTAGAAAGTTTGTTCCAGAACCATGTCGATGAGGTGTTCAATATCTTTAAGATACTGCAACCAAATTCCATGAAGAAGGAACATTCACGTTTTATTAAGTACTAAATCATGAGTTTTATGCATATACCTGAAGATACGAGAGGTACTGAACAAGCTTTCTGTGGGTTAGTTTAAGAAACACTTCGAAATGATAAAGTTGGTTATTACTTCCCGGGAGTTTTCGTTAACAAACCAACTAACCTCGATTTATCTTAGGAGTTACTAAATTGATCTATTGAAACTTCTCGATCTTTGGAACTTGAGTTACTATCTTAGGAGTTACTAAATTGCAAAGCTCTTTAATGACTGAAAACTTATTTTATAATTTTCATCATTTCGAAGTGTTTCCCCAACCAGCCAACAAAAATCTAAGTCAATACCTGTAACAACCCGTATTTTTTAATAACATGTTATAACACAAATCAAGGCAGAATTAAACTGTAAAATCTGAATCAAGGGAAACGGGCTATGCCATTACGTTTGTCTCGGAAAAATACGCGAAATAGAGTCCGAGTTTTCGAAAATCGGAGCCCGTATGACCAAGATATGGCCTCGCGAAGTTTCACAAAAAATTCAAATTCAAAACAGATTTCAAATTTCAGAAAATCAGAAGTAGCGGGAAAATTCCCGCCAGACCCAGGGGATCGACCTGGGGGTCGACTGGGGAGTCGACCTCCCCCCCAGGTCGACTGGGAGTCGACCCCAGGGTCGACCTGGGTGTCGACCTGCCTGGTCGGCCCAGGCAACCTGGTGCACCCATTTTGGCTGTTTTGACCTGTTTTGGAGGCTTGTGACGGGATTTGATGGCTTGGATTGAATCTAGGGTTAATCCTATGGCTAATACTATCCTAATCTTCTATAAAAAGACCCCTAAACCTAGCCTAAATCACCATTATTCAATCCTACAACTAAACTATGTCAAATTTGTTCCTCTCATGGCCTCCACTCTCATGCCAAAATTCCTAAGTTTATTTATATAAGAGATTTTGAGTGCATACAAGTGTTTTCAAGCTTGTATGAGTGTTCTTAGTTTGCATTCAAGTCAAGTTGCAACATTTCTATTTCAAAGCAAGGATTTTTATTGATTTGGCTCAAGGGTTTTTCATTTGGAGCTTGCATATTTGGGTGATTGCATAAGGGCTTCGTCTCAATCTTTTGATAACTATTTATTTGTGTCTTCATAGCATTGTAAGCCCTTTTCTACTTTCATTTTTGAACTCTAAAGTTAAATGAATGATGCAAGTTTGGGGTTGATCATTATGATATGCAAGTTTGGTTGATCATCATGATATGCAAGTTTGGTTGATCATTATATGCAAGTTTGGTTGATCATTATGATATGCAAGTTTGGTTGATCATTATATGCAAGTTGGTTTAATCATTATGTATGACACATGTTGCTATGTTATGCAAGTTTGGGATGATCATGTTATCATGTTATGCAAGTTACACTTGAGTTTGTGAGCTTAAAGCTTCAAGCTTTATGTTAAAGGTCGTATTTTGGCAACATGGAAGTCATCATATCCCTTATGATAACTTGCATGTGAGGCTAAATGCGAACTTCTAGCAACTTCTACATGTCATTTATCACCATGTATCACTTATATGCTAAGTTTGGTTTTATGCATACTTTGAAGCCTAATAATGCAATATGCAAGTATATGAACATATGTACATTCCATATGCCACCATGTTAAACTTGTGGCTTCAACACCTTTTTGTCATGATTATGCCAAGTTCCCTATTTTATCCTTTATGCGTTGTTGCGATTATGTAAACGATGGGATTACGTTGGGGTTGGGTAACATTATGACAAGAACATGGTTTTTATAACATGACGTGATATGTAATTATGTTTTGGAAACATAATGGACAGGACACTTAGAAAAGATGAGTGTGGCCAACTCGAGGTTGGGTTGAGTTTGTAGCATAAATCTACCCGGACCCGCCCGGCTTAACTAGTGGCTACAAACAATAGGACCCAATGTGAGAAGTTGGTCATGTTGTGCTCGGACCCGAGGTTAGACCAAGTTGTGGTGTAAAGCTACCCGGACCCGCCCGGCTTAACTAGTAACCACAATAAGGTCTAATGTGAGAGGTTAAAGCACACTAAGTTAATTAATGCCTCCTGATTAGGGTTAAGTTATGGTCCACTTAATACTTAACCAATTTGGGCTTGATGGGTTAATCGGGGTTAAGTCGTGAACCTTGGGTACACTTAACCAATTTAATCCACGTTTGGATCGGGTTAACCACATTTAACCCGTTAGGAAACCCTAGTGGCGTGGTCCTTTGCAGCAGTAACCCTCTTGATAGTATCATAAGACCCTAGGGACTAGGCTAGGGTGGGGCACGATTACTGGGCTGACATGTAAGCGACCAAAACGACGGCTGAGTAGGTACGCCAGTGTGGGTCCAGGCGGACTATGGTCGTGCACTTAGTCCGGAGTTGGAAAATCAGGCACTGGTACCAGTAGATCTAGACTGTGCATACTTGATTGGTGTCCGAGGTCTACACCCTAGGACTTGATACACCCTGGGGTGGACCTAGCGCAGTTAACTACATTGCATGTTTGGGCCGTATGACACCGACACTTGACGAGTTAGGCTTGTAGGGAGCCGATCAACTAGGCCGTGTAGTTGGACCTTGATTTAGGTCACCTCATGATATTAGGCCAAGCTTGGGCCAAGGGATCAATTATTGTTTTACTTGACATGTTAGAATGCTAGTACACCCGTGGTGCAAAACTTAACCTTGATTATGCGATGACACCTTTATCTATCTTGTTAGTTAATCATCATGTCAGTATGTTGTTATCCTTATGTTCATCTCAGCTTCTCATGCCAGTTAACTTTACTAGTTCATGGACTGATAGTAGTAGGGCTTACCAGTCTTTTTGACTGACCTGTTTTCTTTCGCCTCTTTTCTTCCGTTTCCCCCCCAGGTCCTCAGGGTGGGAACATTGGAGCTTAGCTTGGATCTTTACAGCTCGCTTACTGGATTTTCTCATGTACGGTTTTAGACATTGAGCTTGCTATGGTTTATCGCTTCACTTTGGGGATAGTACTTTATGTATTTCAGTTTTTCAGTTTATGTTTTTCTCTAGACTTTGTTGTTGGAAAATAATGACCAAGTACTTTGCTGTAACATGACTATGGTTTTGAAATGCTAGTTTTATCCGCTGCTTTACTTACTCTGTTTTACTTATATGTTCTGTCTTGTGATATCTGCATGCATGTTTACCTCGTTTAACGCCCCTGCGAAGCCAATGTACTTGCAAGAGTTACCTTGGCGGAGGTGGGGTGTTACAATACCTCTCTTACGTCCACGCTACGCATACAACTCATGATTTGTTTCTTAATAACACGTGAATGTTCCAGTTTCATGGAAATAAGTCATAGTATCCTAAAAATACTAAACACCCTGCCGACATGGATCTGAAATATACCTTCTAACAGCACTACTATACACTAACAATGAACTTTGATAGGAGATCCCACCATGTCAGTGTTACGTTTTAGATTAATTGTCAGTCCATTGAATGTAGTCACTTAATTTTGTAACTCCCAAGATAAATCGATCTTCATTTGTGGAAGTATGGAAATGACAAAGCTCGAAGCCACTGACAAAAATACATTTACAGGTCCAAAAATAGCAAAAGAAAGTGGAAAATGGATACAATATTAGCAAAGATTTACAAGCCTGACATGCAATAATACAATGACATACTACAATATCATGGAAAGCAGGGACGAAGGCATGTTATACCTAGTGAGGTCACGTTACCTCACCAGAAACGCGTATTTTATTTTAAGAATAAAACACACTATGCATTTTCCCCTCCCAACAGATCTTGCATCCCACGGCATTGGATATCATCCATTCTCACATCGTCTTTCTTCCTTCTTCGCGTCGCACCAACCTTGATGGTAATCTACTAAACCTAATTTTTATTTGTACCGATTTGAGCGTAGTTACAAATAGCTTTCAAAATATGATAACTCTAAGTGGATAATCTTAAATAATTCTAATTTATTATATGATTTTTTTTAGTTTAAGAAGATCATTTTTGTAATATAATATTATTATATCACATATTATTTATGATTATTAATTGATTAGTTATGCTTCATTTTAGAACCATTTAAATAATTTTAAAAACAAATAAAATAAATAAAATTCAGGGGCTATCGCATTTTAAATCCCGTGATTTTTGTATTGTGGTCTCGCTTGCTTAATTCCTGGCTCCGTCATTGATGTCAAGATCTTAAGCCAAGAAAATATCAAACACTCAAACTAAATCCAAGGCATTATATAGAAGTAACAATACGGTGCAAGTATGTACGATAAAAATCATGAAGTCAGGATAATATCATTACAAGATTTACTGTTCTATTTCTAAAAATATTATATCAAATATCTGGTTTTATTCACAAAGAAGGAATTCTCTATTATACAGGCACATCTTGAACAAATCTTTAACTATTAAAGTTTATAATGCTGGTAAATTGAATCTTACCTTAAGCAAACCAAGTAAAACAGAAACTTGGGTAGCATCTGGCTTTGGAGAGAACCCTGCAGTATGTGTAACGACCCGGTGGAAAACTCGAAGCTCGAATTTTTGACAATAACACATAAACCCGTATTACTTGCCGAAAACCCAATTATCGATTCCCAGATTGTTAATAGAAAGAAGTTGGAGGATGAGAAGTAGAAAGAAAGAAATATTATAATAGAAGAAAGAAGAAGAATATCATATCAAAATCTCACAGCGGAACAGATAAAATATAATATCAAATCTCTTTATACAAAAGAACTATATATAGATATCAATCATCAGAGTACAACATATATCAGTCACAGCGGAAATAACTTTATATAACTAGCGGTGAAGCCTCCTGCTTCCAGCTCCTGAAAATCCAAGCAAACCTAACCTGGAAATACATTCGGTCGGACCCGAGCACATTTGAAGCAAAGCAAATTTCACCGGGTCAGTCTGGAATACTTTCAGTGATAAATTCACAGCACAAACAACTTGTTTAACTTTGGAAAATCCTTTTTGAAATAAAAGGATAATAGTAAGACTGGTCCACACATAAACTCGGACGGTTTTTACCTTACTATAACCCAAAACCATTTTTGAAATCATAGCTTGTTCTAATATTATAATAGTGTCTAAATACAAATAAATAACAATCTAGCGGAACGCTTGCATCTCACGCTCCACAAATATAGTATACAATCAAAACCGCTGGCGCTTATTGGAGATTGGATTCTGACTATGACAAGGTATGGGACCACCTGCCGATAGTGTATCTCTAGAGACGAATACACTGGGTTCAACAAGAACGTCTTGCAACCCGGCCCACACATGACCGACCACTCATTTCGCTTGAGTGTATCGAATGTATATCACCAACGGTTGGGATCAGCAACTGTTTCCCGAGAAAAGGACAGCATCGAAATAGATTAAAGAAGCAAATGGAATTTCTCTGGATAGGTGATTATACACCCTAATGGGAGCGACCCACATAGCCATGCTGCCTGCCCGATTTTTGTCATTTCCCGGTTGATGAGGCTAGAGGCTAGAATTTACTTTAAGAACATCTGGTCATCATTCACTTTGAATGCCACATTGTCAGATCCCTCAAATCACTAATTAACGTCCACAAATATACTCTGGGTATAGAAGAAGTGCCCCTCTTCACCACCAACTCGGTATATTTGTAAAAATCAACGTACGTGGTTTTAAGGAAATACTCTGTCAGACATTCGTCCATACAAGTCATCTAGGAACAGGATGAACCAAAGGTACTCTCCTACCGCATCCAATATAGGAATCACCCCATGGATCAGTAGCGAGTAGTCCTTGCAATCCGTAGATTCCAACCACGACAGAATCACAAACCAAATAACTTTGGTTGCGAGCCAGAGAAATTCGACAAGTAGTCCTTCCGTTTATGAAGATCCATGGTCTTCAATTGCTCCATCTTCAATTACCATCTTCACGTTTTTGTTGGTTCGGAATGGTTTCGAAAATAATTTCGATCCCGGTCTTTCCATACCAACAATCGTATGGTCAGTTTTGATATTCGGTGATTTAACCATCAAATAACAATCGTGTCATTGAAATGATTTCACGGATTCAGTATTTGGCATTACTTAGCCTATTTAAAATATATTTAACAAAATGGTTAATCAACTTTTAATTCCTCCAATCTATTTAAACATTTTATTTATCCTCATTTTATTATAACAAAAACTATTTTAAATACTTTAGAGCATGCATATATGTATATACCCAGCTTTCCATCTTTTTTTTTTTTTGAAATATCGATATATTTCTTTAAAACCTTTTCCCTCTTTTTCTTTATATTCGAGCATCTAACGATATACATATATGTATAATACTTAATGGTATAAACCAAATTACCCGTTTCTGATATGATAAATCAAATGTTAAATTATATACATTAAAATCAAATATTCTTATTTATTTTGAAACTAATATAGCAATATCATTTATATTCCAAATCTCGCATTAGTGTGCAATCTTCCTCATATAGGATAAAACCAATTCCAACACCTTCACTCATTCCAAACTAATATCATTCCTCGATAATAGTGAAGCCATCCAAGTTGGGGTATTTTATTACCTCTCAGACATTGATCGACCCCGTTCTTACCTTAGAATAATATTAGTTTGTCACTTAATCACTGATATTAAAATCTCATTTACCCCCTTGATTTCAAATCTGGTTTTATAAAACCGTTTCTCATATTTGAAATCTTCGTTCAATAATCTCTTTACTTAATTCCTGTAGTTAAGTAAATATTTACTAAAACACCACTTTTAGTCTAATCACGATTCCACTTATAACTTTTGGGTTTCTTTATAAAAATCCCACATTAAATAATCTACTTCCATATATTCGGACATTTTTATAAAAACTTTATCTTGGGTTTGAAATCCACTGATCATCTTCTTTACAACAAGACCTTATTACTTGGAATTTAATTCCAAAAGCCTTTACCAATATTTAATACAAACTAGCTTATGTGTTTTCCTTTATGTTGGAATCCTTATTCAATTACACTGTTTGCTTGATCCAATCCTTTACCCTTTAAAGTCATCACTTTCGTTTTTAAAAACCTCATTTTTTTAAACTTTACTTGGATTTCTCCCTTAATACTTGTAATAATCCACTGACCATCTTTTCACAACTTCTTATATTTTATTCTGAAACCATCATTATATTTCAGTCTATTTCTAATCTGTTAGCCAATTTCATTCAATTTGAATTCTCTTTATTTAATTTAAAATTTTAAGTTAAACCTTATTTAAATCTCTGCATTCACTTGCCAATTCCATTAACAAATCTCATTTGAAACTTGGATTTATAAATCTCTTTATAAACTTTTTTCGCCCCTTTGATTAAACCTTATCGTCAATTAATTACTTGTTAATTGAATTCCCATTTATCAATCTTGTTGGACATTTGGATTTATAATCCCTTTATAAACCATTATCGCTTCTTTTGATCTAACCATATTGCCACCTAATCACTTCTCCAATGAATTCCAATTAAAAGCCATCATTTCAGTTATTATTAATTAAAATAATAATTAACTTTATTATTTACTACATTACAAATGGTTAACTTTGATATTAATCAAAAACAGGGTTACTATCATTTTAAAAGCTTATAAGTAATAATTAATGTTATTAACACTAACTGATTCAATAATTACTTTGAATCATAGTTAATCAAAGATTAGCTAATATTTAACACCCAATAATTCAATAATTTCCTTAATTATAGTTAATCGGGGATTTACTAATATTTTACATTATTCGTTAATAGTTAACTGATATGCACGGCTGACAAAATCAACCGTGTTTAACTGAAATTGAGAACGGAATAAAACTGATAATCGAATTATTTCAAAAACAATTATTTCATTTTACCAACACGTAGGTAAATACTTTGGCTTTCTGCTTTTAGAACATGTTTAGATCATAAGATTTAATTACATAAGCCATTTAAGTAATTTCTTTCATAAACTCGATTTAAAATATTTAGTTATAAATTTGTAATTTAATTATTTATACAAAATAACTGGAAAACTCCAATTCAGTTATAAAATAATTTATAACTTTAAAACTACGTCAATCCACCTGACAGTAAACTGACGTTTAAAACAATATATTTTAGGCCGTTCACTGCAAATTACCCAATCAATACTGTCGATTGATTTCAATTAGAACAATGATGAATATATATTCAACCATCAACATTCAAACAGGTTTTGTTGTCAATCAATGTGTAAATTCATATATGAATAATATGCACCATAAATAAAATACAGTTTATTTGAGGAATCCGATTGGATCCCTCCAACCTGTCCTTCTCTACATCACAGATAACAGTTTGATAATAATAATGAATTAAATTTCAATAATCTGTTATTTAAAACAACAAACAACCAAACAGCCAACAGCATCCATAGCAGCCAATCAACCAATTTATACGGTTAAGAGCAAATTATATTTTTCTATGAAATTAACACATCACAGAATTCCAGAAGGTGTGAGAATTAACTCACCAGATTTATTTCGGTTGGCGATCGATATTTTGTTCCATTTAATTTTAAACGAGCATTTAAAATTATCTGAAATTCCAATCAGCTCCAATCGAATCTCAGTCAGCACCATGACCTAGGACTCGTCCCTGCGATCCCAACGGATCCTGTTTCGCGTGATTTCGTTAACGTATGAATATGTTATGGTCTATACAATATTAAGTTTGAATTTAAACTAAATTAGATTAACTAAATAATAATTATTAATTACTGGTATTAACCCTTACTGATCTTCCACGTCATCCCTTAACTGTTGCCCACACGTTTTCGTTGGTCTTCGATCCTCAAACATGTTCCTCCCCTTTCTCGTTCTCGCCTGAAAAAGCACGACTACCCCAAAAGCTCACGCCACCGCCTCTGGCGAACTGCACCGACCACTGACCCTTCCACTGGCTTCACCGCTACGCCCAGCACCTCCGCCTGAAACAACAAGCCTCGCTGGTACTTCGGCTTCCCTGAAATGCCTCCTGACTGAATTCCATTCATTTTCCAAAATCGGAGCCACCCGATCACCTGGACCCTCTAGACCACCGCCGTTCTGACCACCTCACATCCCCCTTCCATTCTCCTTCCACAACCATCGCCTGATAACACCTAGGGTCATCAGAAATTGTCCAAAACACCCTGTTGCTCTCGAAAATAAGCCAAAACAGTAACCTCCGTTCAACTCACCAATTTAGGCGACTCCAACCACCGTAGGACTCGGGACCACCACCATCCGAAAGCCCTGTCTTCCCTCTTTCACTTGCCTCAGTCCCCCATAACTGAAACTCCTCCAGCGTCGAGCAATTAGCCATAATTCGAAACCCAAATCTAGGCTTTCTTCGTCGATTCTGGTCACCACAAGCATCGATAGGTCCCCAAAGTTTTACAGCATCTAGATCTCGACCAGATCTATGACTCTGCTTCAGAATGTCTTCGCTGATTCATGACAGATTGGAAGAAATAAATAGATTTGTGTTTAGGGGGTTTTCTGCAAATATAATGGACGATTTTCTGGCTTGGGAATTTGATTTGATAGATGGCTGAAGTTAGGTTGTATATATAAAGGGGAAATAATGTTATTATATGTCGATGTGACTAACGATATTATTTTTCGTGTCTATCGCTATTTTAAACGCTGTTTACTAGCTCCTGTGCTTACATACAAACTCCGTTTGCTACGCGAATGGACCTCATAGTATAATTTGGCGTTACGGTCCCAATGAAACTTGTTTCATCGAATTCTGAGTCCGTTTACTCAAACGACGCTTGTTCATGTCCAAATGATCTTTTATTTGCATTTTATTTTGCCATGCTCACGTAATATCTCCGATTTACATGCAAGCTGATAGCAATAATTTACTGTTGCGGTCTCAACAAAATTTGTTTCGTCAAAAACGGAGGTCATTTGAATAAAGTCCCTTTTAAAAGGTCCAATTTACATTAAAATAAACCAATTTTAAAATACCTCAATATAATATAAATAATATATTTTCATTGGCCATACACGAGCAGAATTTCATATACTACCAGAATAAAATATCCCAGGTTGAATTCCAAGCAAATCGATATTCAGAAAAATAAAAAAACCCTTTGTTTTATATAAATAAATCGCTATAATATATAAAGGAATTCCATAGCGACTATTTTAAAATTTGATTTGGACATAAAACAAAATCTACGCTATGAAAACTGGATTTTTCTCTTCCATTAGAAAAATATTATCCAACAGATTCGGACGTTTCTTGTTTCGAGAAAATCCGACTAATATTCGATCCTGCACAACCATTTAAAGTTCAAAACACTATATTACGAACTACTACGCCGCTGCAGTTCGTTTTATAATATGATTATAAATTTAACGCTCAACCGTCGTTTTATAAACAAAATCGATACTATAATTTCAATATGAACAATTTTGAATCATTTTAAATTCCTCGATCACGCTATACTTCAAATTCAACATTTTTCCAAATATTTTGGAATTAAAATATTATATACTATTGTTATAAATAAATATTCAAAATAAAATGGTTAAATTCGATTATTTAAATTCAAATCAACATATTTAAATAAATAAAATAATTTAAACAATTGGCCAAAAAATACGTGACATTACAGTATGAAAACTAAATTCAGATTTTCTTTGAAAGTGCTACAGACATAGAGCGCATGGAGAAATGATCAAACCTGTAGGATTGTTGCAGCATATTTATGGCCTATTAGCATGTGCAGGGGTCTTCAGTTGATTCCAAAATGTTGGCCAATTAGTAGAAATTTATGGCGTGGAGCAGCAGTAATATTTGACTATAATTAAAAGAAGCATCTGGTCACCATTTTTAATTATCAAGTATATGAATATAAACAAGTTGTTCTAGACCTTCACATGTTGCAAGAAATAGGCCTGTTTGAACAAAAGTGGTCATTCTTTGGACACAATTAGAAATACACGTGTAGTGCACATCAACAAGCATGCAGGCTACTTTAAGACCAGTGTCAAGTTGCTATAGGCATTTACATAGTGAAGCACAATGCTCCCCAACAGGCATGCAGGCTACTTACGACCAGAGTCAATTTGCTATAGGCATTTACACAATGAAGCACAGTGCGCACAACAAGCATGCAGACTACTTTAAGACCAATGTCAATTTGCTATAGGCATTTACACAGTGAAGCAACTACATATACACGTATACCATACGCATATACAGACAAATTTCTTTTTGATATATTTGACCATTAATCAAGAATTGATGTCAGCATGCATGGGTCAGGGTCACTACACAAGTCCAAGACAACAAAGGGAAGTGCCCAAGATTTCAGGTTAAAAGAAATGCAACAAAAAAATACAGTCGGCCAGGCTTGCAAATATAACACATTTGCACCAAATGTAATAGAGTAAATACGCATCAGAGAACTATCGGGTATGACATATTAAAATGCCCAAATATATGGTGATGATCCCAATGACTTATGAACAACATCAATGATTTTTTACTTAGTGAAGGACCGAATTCGACATAAATGAAATTATTAACTATTATATATCTAGTATTTCATGTGAATCAATAATCTTGAAATTAAAGTTAATCATGAGTGAAATGTGCTGACCCTAACTTCCGTAGAATGAAAGTAAGGATAATCATAGGAATATAACATAATTAAAAATAATAACAGATCACGGTTACATAGCAGAACATAATAATAATTGCAGCGGAAATGAAATGTCATCACAAACATCATCACAGAACATCAGAGTACGCAGTACAGAATACACTTAGCAAAAACAGATGTCTAAACAGGGAAAGAAATAAGTTCTCAATCTCCCAAAATACATCAATATCCAATACTATCTCAAATCTCAAGGAAATAAAGATAAAAAAAATCTTCCAACATCTTCAGCAATAAGCTTGAGTCCAGAAATCAGCCCTACCTGAAACCTGTCAATTGGCTGCCAGTGTGGAAAGAGGGCACCCGAGTTTGCAAAGTGAAACAATCTACGAGTCAGTCATGAGACTGGTATGAGAAATCTAACTAAACTAATAATATGGCTAATCACTGGACCATGCTGCTATCGCGGAACGGGTTTAATTCCATTGGATTGCCAGTGCATAAGTTTTATAAATTTATAAGTCAAAAACAACGCAATGCTTTTTAGAAAAATGAAATCATTATAAGACTCAAGTCCCATCACACAATGCAACGCAAACGGAGGATAGAGTTTTACCTTATAATGGTCAAAAATGCTTGATACGTGGAAAATAATATTTTTTATATTATTATTAGTGTCTAATATGGTTTAAAGTAATTCAAAGTAAATGTATTAATCCTAGATGGCATAATGCTCCATCCTACTATGTCGCCATATATAGAATTACAATAAAGACTGTAATGTCGTATTGGATGTTGGTTTCCATCATGAGTCAAGACTAGGAACGATCTCCTGACCGATTCGAGACACTCTAGCAATGTCTCAGGATTCGGACGTGGGCGAACCCTTGGATCCTGCAGGGCCGGTCCACAAATACTTTAGTGGATTGGCAATTCCTGAACACACGCTTCCCGATCCCATTGGACCTATAAATTGGCCATTGCGGCCAATAAAAATCCGAGGCGCCTCATTCCATCAACCACATAAGTAAAATGTCGGGCCGTGTTAAACCCAAACACCACTTCTAGCTAGAAAGAAACATGTGCACTCCCTGCGTTCCCTTGCTCCGTTTTTGACTCTACCGGGGTGTGAGGCTCACGAGGTAACGTAATACACAAAGCTATTCCCAAATAGGCTATGCTTTGATCATCATCCACAGGGCTCTGCTTTTCAACAAATGCCCCGATCAATTGCATCTTGGCATGTCACATTGACAGTCCATACCATGCGATCGATAACTACCAATATATAACCTTCGAGCTCGTGCGTCTCAAAGAAGGGTGTTTAGCAAGAGGATAAATCCTCCACCACCTCAGAAATATATTAATAGATATCAATTAAATTACATGGCACGAAATTCAATGTCGGACATGCATCCATTTACAAGTCCGTTTTGGGTCTGAACGAAACCGGAGTCACCTAAGTGCTCGCGTATCCGGACGATCAACAAGTGTGTCCGGACAACTACCACTTTAACCCTTTATTGGTAGCTAGCCAATTCCAGGCATCAGTAGCTATCCTTTCGACGTGAAGATCGTCGGTCTTCAATCGCCGTCTTCGATGCCTTCGATTTTAAATCGCCATAAAATTATTTGAAATGAGTTGAACTCGGTCCTTTCAAATAATTTTCGAATTATTATCATTTAAACCATTTGATATTGTTAATATTACTTTATAACGATTTTCCGTTATTTTTATATATTTAAAAATAGCTCAATATAATTAAACGGCGCTTCGGGCCAATGGGCGGCCCTGGCGCTGTTTTTCCCAAAATTTGATTTACACTTATCTTGAAATCTAACCGTTGGATTTTGATAAAGTTTATATCATTGGAAAGATCTTCCCAAAGCGGTCCTAACGGTTCCAGTTTTGGGAAAATCCGATGGTTGGATCTTACGGTATAATCGTTTAAAGTTACGATTGCCGAAACGCAAACTACCGCGCGCGATTCATTAAATTTTAATTTATATTTATATATAAATATACATCATTTGGAGATTTTACTATTTTACTGCAATTAAAGTGACAATAAACATTTCAACATTTAAATCAATTCTTATATTATGATGTTTTGTAACAAAATGCAACTTCCTCCTACGGTGTTGATTTTTGCATCAAAACATGCAAACAAAATGAAATCTTTTCTATGTTATTTATTTGCATCTAAACATGCAAATAAAATGAAATCTTTCCTAAGTTATTTATTTGCATCTAAACATGCAAATAAAATGAAATCTTTTCTATGTTATTTATTTGCATCTAAACATGTAAATAAAATGAAATCTTTTCTATCATTTTATTTCTATCCAATATATAGAATAAAAATGTATATTCATTCTAATGATTTGTTTATATCTAAAATTGCAAACAAAAAAATGATTTTAATTCTAATATTTTGTTTGCATTTAAAATTGCAAACAAAAATATGATTTTAATTCTAATGTTTTGTTTGCATCTAAAATTGCAAACAAAAACATGATTTTAATTCTAATGTTTTGTTTGCATCTAAAATTGCAAACAAAAATATGATTTTAATTCTAATGTTTTGTTTGCATCTAAAATTGCAAACAAAAATATGATTTTAATTCTAATGTTTTGTTTGCATCTACAATTGCAAACAAAAATATGCTTTTCTTATTTCAATGCATATTTGCATTAGGAAATGCAAATAAAAGGGATATTTTATATTCAAAGTTTATTTGCATAAAAGGATGCAAAAAAAAAGAACATTTTATTTTCTCTAAATATATTTGCATAAATGAATGCAAATAAAAGTATATTTTATTTTCTCTAAATATATTTGCATAAATGAATGCAATTAAAAGGACATTTTGTTTTCTCTAAATATATTTGCATAAATGAATGCAAATAAAAGGACTTTTTGTTCAATTCAATGATATAGTCAAAAATTGATACATTTTTCATTGTATTGACAATTCTATTTCAATACAATAAAAAAATGATAAATTAATGTTTTATGTGAAATTGATAATCTTATTTCGATGCTCAAAATGTTAAAAGGATATTTTGAATATTGAATTGACAATTTATTCAATTCAACTAATATGATCGAGATAATAATTTTAATATTGAATTGACGACATAAACCAGTTCAACAAAATTAATCCAAATAGTGTGTTGATGTTGAATTGGGCATCTAACGCAATTTATCATAACAAAATGATTACTTTCTCGATTTGGAAATTCTAATCCAAATCAATAAAAACAATAATGACTATTTCCATTGTTTTGAAAATTCCAATCAAATGTAATTTAACATGACATGGCGATTATTTTATCGATTTGGAAATTCTTATCCAAATCAATAAATAAACAAGGTGATTATTTTATTTAAACACAACTAAATCTGTGATTATACATCAACAACAATGGATAAAAATCCACGATATCATCATATAACAAATCTGAATTATATACATTCAATCATCACATAACAATTAAATTTAATAATTAATTAATTATATAAATGAAGAATTCTCACGGTCGTAACGCGAATTTGTCCAAAATTTGAACTGCTCGGAATTGGATCTAGTCTGGACAGCAGCGTAGATATCAGTTTCACGATCGAATAGGATCTGAAATTGTTCAGTTTCGATAACGTATGTATTAGATACTACTTTTACAAGTTTCACAATATTTAAAATAATTAAATAAACTAAATAATTAGAAATTAATCCATCTTCTACCTCTGAAACCCTCGGCCGCAACTTCACACTTAAGTTCATAATTAGGTTTGAATTTTCTGACCAACACAATCAGCGAGAGGATGATCGGAGGGCGGGGTCTCGACGGCCTTGGAGGCGCGCGTGGCGGCCTGAGTGCGACGGAGCTCGGTCAAGTGAGGGGGGTGCGGCGGCGGTCCAAATTCGTCCCGTTCTCGGGTCTGGTTCAGGAGAAATACCCACTTTCAGGTAGGGTTATCCGTATGGATGTGTAGAGAATGAAAATCTCTACAAATGTCTGAACTGGAATGAGTGAATTCGATGTAAGGATTGATAGATTTTAAAGGAGGAAGGTTGGACAATTTTCGGCCATGGATTTGGTATGAGCAGCGATTGGAAGAAGGATGAATAGGACAATTTTCGGCCGTGGATTTGGTATGAGCAGCGGCTGGAAGAAGGATGAATAGTGTTTAGGGTTTTCTTTGAATTATTTATAATATTTCAATGTGATTTTTACAAATAAAACCATATCTCTTAAATAAATCCGATTTCAGTCCAACCGAAGGTGACCTTAGCCAATAGCCCCTATTCTGGATTCAATGGGCTAGGTCTCGTCAGCCTAAACGACTGTCTGTAGCCCGAAATCTTTAAATTATTATTTAAATCATTTAAATAATAAATTTGATCGTCTATTTAAATCCACAGGGGCCACATACGAACTCAGAAAAATCTAGAAAAAATATTTCTGGCTTTGTTTTTATGATACGGTCCTAACAAAATTAATTTCGTTGAATTCTGAGACTGTTTGAAAAATGACTATTTTCAAGTCGATCAGATTTGACTTAAATTGACAAAACATTTTTTCATTTTCCACGCTCACATATTGATTCGAAAAATTATGAAAATTGAAATCTAACCATAATTTGACATTTCGAATCCAACAAATGTGGTTTCGTCGAAAATGGAGGTCGTTTGAAAAATGGCCTTTTATACGGGTTATAAATTATACTATAGCGACCATTATGAATATTCAATTGGCCATATCTTTTGATTCTCGCTATGAAATTTCGATTTTTCAGATCTGTTGAAAAGATATTTTCAAACAGATTTAGATATTTTTGGTTTTGCTAAAATCCGTTAAATTTTGAATCTGGTACATTTGGTCAAATACAGGTTTGACTTTTCAAACTACCGTACTATTTTTGATTTCTTTAGAAATCAAAATAAATATATTTGTTCCATCTTCGATTAAAATAAATTTTTAATCGTTATTATCTAAAATAAATTATTTTAACTATTCAAAATTTACTGAAATAGCCAAAATAAAAAATTTAAATTGGTTCGGATTTTCCGGGTTGTTACATGAAATCTCACCTTATAGCCATGCTTCCAAATAGAAGTGACAACCCGAATAAAAGTTATGAATAATCACTGCTACATGTATCATTCTGAAGTAAACCACCTAGACCAACAATTTCACAAGAACATGTTTATCAAAAAGATAACAATGAATATTTCAATTACCGATTAAGCTGTAACTACAAAATATAGATGCCTTCATTTTGTAATCAATAATATACCATCACATCATAATATAACATAATGCTTGTAGCAAAATATAGCTCTGCATCTTTTGATGACCTGGCGCAGTTAATAAGCACCTGAAATAGAATTTTAAGGCAAGCAAATTAGTAGCATAAAATAGTTTGTAGAATCAATCATTTTGTATACTTTATAATTACAAAATGCAAGACATACTGTAAAAGAAAACAAAAAAATGCTAAATAGTATTGAGACCATAATTATATACATGAATTATCTTGATTCAACATAGATCCATGATAGAAATCTCACCTCAAAACTTATCTCCAGCATCTAGAACGCGCACACACCATGCATCTTAATAAAAGATAAGATTCAAGCAATAAACTAATAAGTCAAGCCTCTGTTGTAGATTTAATTGCACAAGAGTTCGATAATGCAAACTTTTTACTAAGCTGAGAATCCATTGCACTATTGATCTCTAATGTTATTAAATCTGCATAAAAAAATCTTTTGAAACTAATCCATAATGAAGTACATCTCTAGTCAGAACCTTATCAAGCACTATTCCCAAGCTCAAGTTGATGTAGTCTATCTGCATAAAGCTTCTAAATACATAACAATCAATTGTTTTGTATTTATAAAATTAAATAAGAACTGATTCCAAAGGATAACATGTATCATTCATTTCAAATTTTTGTAGCCACCGATGATGGGAGATGTATAAAGAAAGAAAATTATGAAATACATGTCTTGAACTAACCTAAGACCAAAGATATGATAAGTTACTAAAGTACAACACATGTAAGCAAATTTCATGCACATATTAATTCTTGAGTAGTGGCTTTATATTTTTCCACGAAAGAATTCCAATCCAAGTACCGATGTTAATTTACGAAATCAGCTTGCACTTAAAAATGCACAAATGTTGCAACAGAATTTCCAAACAGTATGTGAATTGTAGAAGCATAGTAATGTACTTGTATATCTAATGGCACATGCACAATAAGTAATTTTTAGTACAAACCATTTTTTATTCAATATTAACTGACAACAGAGAGTAGAGTTGAAGCCACTGAATAAAAACCAAAATCGGTGAGTAGTCAAACTAACAAGATGAAGAACAATAAAAGAGTACAATTGCAGTAAGCACAATAGCCAAATTTCCCAATAATATAACAACAAAAAACAACTGATAAAAATCATCAAATTGTCATCATAATTATATAAACAAAAGGCAAGAGAATCGGGGTTTACCTTATATCGCATTGATTAGGGTTTCTTTGCCAAATCATCGAGATCAGGGTTCAATTGAGTTTTGAGATAGAGAGATTATCAGGAGAGAGATGAATAATAATAATAATAAGAAGAAGAGGGAAAATAAGACCATGAGTGGGAAAGTAAAGTATAATATGGATCTCAACACATAATATTTTCACAACCCCAACAA
Organism: Allium sativum; assembly: GCA_030737875.1. Lineage (NCBI taxonomy): Eukaryota > Viridiplantae > Streptophyta > Magnoliopsida > Asparagales > Amaryllidaceae > Allium > Allium sativum. Next base: position 159,919,366 of record CM060922.1, on the reverse strand, counting down.
ACAACGGAAACGATAACCGAAAAGTAAATTTTTTGACTACTTTTTCAAACAACAGATAAATATAGTCTAAATACAAAATTAAAATATGAAGAGGTAAAGACAAAATGTTGACTAGTTTTTGGAGGGAGAGTAAATTTCTTTGGAGCCAAATCTGAATTTTTATAAATCTAATCAAACAACATAAAAGTATGGTTTGAAATCATATCTAAAATATGAGAGGGAAATAAAACTTTGACCAACATTTTGGAGGGAAAAACATCTGTGTGAAGCCAAATCTATTTTTTTTATAACTGCAATCAAACAACATATAAACTGTTGTTTGCATGAAATCTTCATAACATAATGATTTCATTGGTTTTGCTAGACAATAGATGATTTCTCCTTATGTTGTGCAAAAAAGTGGGATAAATCTATCTTATGTTGTGTGATTGTTGTTGTCTGATTCAGTCTGTGGCATAGTACTTGGAGAATTAAATAAAATATTTTATGATCCTCCTATACGAAAAATGCGAGACATTACACCTTATACAACTAAATTTCGATGCATGCCCTGAACCAGTAACATACTAGCTTATCACAGACCTTGGGTTAATTGCTATGTAGTGATGTGTTTTGGGTTGAAGAACACTAGGGCGACGTACCAACGCTTGGTTAACTGCATATTCCATAACCAGATTGGGAAATCAATGGAAGTTTATGTGGATGACATGCTTGTGACGTCAAAGCAATCAGCCAATCATGTTAAAGACTTAGCATAGATGTTCAATATCCTCTGGTATTACAGGATGAAACTTAACCCTTTAAAATGCTCTTTCGGAGTTGCATCGGGGAGGTTTTTGGGCTTTATCGTCAGTTCGCATGGGATTAAAATCAAGGGTGCGTTTTTTAGAGGTCCCTATTAAGTTTCAAAATATAAAAAAACCCGGTCATAAACTTATTGTAAATTAGGTCCCTATTTTTTGAAAAGTCATAAAAAAAATATAAAAAAATCACGTAAATTCGTATTTAAATAAAACATGTAAACACTAAAAAATTCAGAACAAAAAACCATCAAAGAAGGCATCAAAAATAAAAAAAACAGAAAAAAAAAACGAAATTTCCAGTTAAATGCATAATAGTATGCACATATATCATTTTCCTGCATACAACCGTGCATATTTTTCACTACATACATCTTCGTTGATTTTTATTCATACAAAAACATGCTTACATGTGTGCATTTTTTTGAGAAATTTGCACATTTGGATGCAAATAAAAATGAACTGAAATATTAAGTTAAATCTATCCGTTGGAAGAACTGCAATAATTGCATATATGCATGCAATAAAATCAAAAAGGTGCATAATATTATGCATTTAACTGCAATTTTTTCTGTTTTTTTGCTGTTTTCTTCTTTCTGACATTATTTTTGTTGTTGTTTGAAATGAATTTTTTGTATAATGCATAATTTATTTTATTACTAATTTACGAATTTTTTATTTTTTTAATTATTATTTTATAAGTTTTGAAAACAGGGACCTAATTTATATTAAGTTTATGACCGGATGTGAGCCTAATTAAGTTTCAAAATGGGGACGTGAGCCTAATATTCACTAAAATCAAACCAGACTAGGTTGGAGCAATCAAGAACATCCAGGAACCCCGAGAGATAAAGGATGTGCAGATTTTGGCAAGACAAGTGAATCTTTGAGTAGATCATCTCTAGAGCAACTGATAAGTGTATTCCCTTCTTTGATTCAATAAAGCGAGGGAAACACAACTTTGAATGGACCCCAGATTGTGTCAAAGCTTTTCAAAATGTGCTAAGTCACTTAGAGAGACCCCAATATTATCCAAGCCTATAAATTATGAGGAATTATTTGTATTCTTGGTGGTATCATGCTATCAGTTTAACTCTCATCCGCGTGGAGGACATTATCCAAAGACTGTTTACTATGTGGCAGGAAGTTGACAGGAGCGGAACACAACTATCCAAAGATTGAAAAGCTTGCTTATAGCTTGGTGATCGCTTCGAGGAAACTCCATCACTATTTTCTGGTTCATCCGATCTTGATATATACTAACTAGCCACTATGACAGATCCTTCAAAGATTTGAGGCGTCTGGGAGGTTACTTAAGTGGAATATTGAATTGAGTTAGTTTGACCTCGCTTTCCTTTTGGGAAAGTTAATTCGAGGTCTGGCATTAGCTGATTTCATAGCCGAGTTTACAGCTCCTGAGGAAGATGTCTTGGATGATGATGCAAGCCCTTCTGAGATTAAGCTGGAATCGACATTTGTAAGCTATACACAGATGGTGCTCGTAATGATCGAAATTTCGGTGTAGGGGTTGGCTTGGCAACTCCTGAGGGATGATCGATCTATTATGCCTTGAAGCTAAATTTTCCTGGTACTAACAGTGATTCCGAGTATGAAGCCTAATTGTCGGGATGAAACTCACGAAGGAATTGGGAGTAGTTACGCTGGATATTTTATGAGACTCTCAGATTGTTGTATTTCAGGTTCGGAAAGATTATCAAACAAAGTGACCATAACTTGCTGCTTACCTGGAACGGGTGGAAGAACTGTTGGATGGCATTGAGTACCATAGCATTTCCCATATTCCACGGGAGTAGAATCAAAAGGCTGACAGGTTAGCCAAAGTAGCCAACTCTAATGGCCCAGGGGAAACATAAATGGTTTCGATTGAAGTTTTGAATGCACCGAGCATTGATCAAATGGAAGTTGATCAAATATTGGAAGTCGGGCCTGAAAGGGAATCATGGATGACCCCTATAAAGAATTTCCTATAGCATGAACCCTTCCAGAAAGGAAGAAAGAAAAGCGCGCCATTGTCTGCAAAGCTTCAAAATATATTATGCAGCACAATACGCTTTACAGAAGAGGATTTTCAGTTCCTTTGCTTTGGTGCATCGCCAATGACAATGTCAAGCGCGTATTACAAAAAGTACACGAAGGCGATTGTGGCAACCACACCAGAGGGCAGACTTTGGCGAAGAAGATCCTACAGGATGGCTATTTTTGGCATACTATAAATCGAGATGTCGTTGATTATTCACGAAGATGCGATGAATGCCAGCGGTTCGCTAAGATTCCTAGGGCTTTGCCTAACCAACTCACCTGGTTGGTAATCCCTTGGTCATTTGCAATATGGAGAGTGGACATTATTCGAAGCCTTACAATATCCAAGGGAGGAGTGGTGTATGTAATCATCACGATGGATTACTTTGCAATGTGGGCTGAAGCGAAACCATTAACCACAATCACGACCAAGCGGGAGATCAACTTTATCGTCGGAAAAATCATATGTTGATTGGGCTCCCCAGGACCATCATTATTGATAATGGAACCCAATTTGATAGCATAAAGTTCAATGACTTTTGTCGACAATATCATATTGAGAAGAGATACACAACAATTATGCTCCCGCAATCGAATGGACAAGTAGAAGCTATGAACAAGATCATCAAGTGCATTCTGAAGAAACGACCAGAGAAGGCAAAGGCCAAGTAGGTTGAAAAATTACCATTAGCCCTTTGGGCGTATCGAACTACCCACAAGTTAGCAACTGGCTGTACTTCTTTCGTCCTCTCCTATGGCTCGGAGGCAGTTATCCAAGTAGAGCTTGATGTCCCCTCTCACATAATGTCGTATTATGATCCTTTGACTAACAAGGCTTTTCCCCTAGAATCGCTGTACATGATCAATGAGAAGAGAGAGGATGCAGACTTGCGTGCTTCATAGCATAGACATCAGATCACCCGATACTATAATCGGAAAGGACAACCTAGCACCTTCGAGCCTGGCGACCTTATTCTGAAGCATGTATTCCCAGCCCCCGTCTACATGGGTCCGAAGTGGGAAGGACCATACACCATTCATCGGAAGCTTGGTAACGGAGCTTTCAGGCTAATGACCATTGATGGCGATTATCTTCCAAGAGAATGGAATGCCAAGCACCTACGACACTATTTGACTTAAATTTTATTTTGTTTATTCCAAGATTATGTAATGAGTCATGATTTGCCCAAAGTTATTGTTTATAAATAAAAGCTCTTTCCATTCTCTATGATTGTTTATGTTGATTTGGCTAAGTATTGTGATTCGACTAGCCCATGCCAAACATAAACGAAGGGATTAATTATCTCCCTAACGACGTTCACTTGCTCACGTGTCAACGAACTAACCCAATTCCATTACTAATCAGAGTTGGGCGAACTGAACTCGAGTTCGACATCAACGCTCGATATAGCAATCCCCACTTTACAAACCAAAGTGAGGGAGCGATGCCAAAACAACGTACTTAACTCTTCCCACATCTTAATGGGACAAGTATAAACGACATGGGCGTATTCCGATCATCCCTAATGGCGACCTTTTCCCTTGACATGGAAGCAAAAGGACGACGCCCGGACAAGTGTGATCCGACCACTTGTCCTACTAACTTCAGTCCTTAAAGCTTGGAACAAAGTATTAACTAAATTTGAGTCCAATATCGACACTCGAATTGGCAAAATCCCACTTTCTGAGCTGAAGTGCAGATTAGATCCCAAAGCAAATGACATGACCATTCGTACAATTAACTCTAACTCTCACGACTTGAGAGCGAGTATAAAATGTCAGGGAAGCATGAAATGGTGCACCACGACATAAGACCGCTATAACCCGTGACTCTAACCTGAATTCACGACGGGGGAATATAAAAACATTTGGATCGAACGTCCAAAAGACTTAGCTCATACCCCATGGAAGGCTTGGGGGAATGAGTATAGACTCTGCTTAAGATCCCCATTGACGTTGGGGGCATTGATACAGACTTACAAATTAACCTCTAATATGCCACGGACTTGGCACATAATTTAAGGTTAATTGGGGGCATATACACTATACCTTCAAACTAATAACAACCTGACTTGATTGACCCTTCCTCAAGTGGCTCTTTTTCGAGAAAAAAAATTTATGAATAAAATATGGGTGTAAAAAATCGAATCACTAGTACATTGAATGGAAAGCAAATAAAAGAAACAAACTACTTTTTTAATTATAGGTTTTGTACAGAGTGGTAAAGCAAAAGGCGAGGGCCGTACTTGCAACAACCACATAAGGCTAGTAAAGGACTAAAGAAAGAAGTTAATAAACATCTAATACTTGTATGTTTTAGACTTCTTGAGATCCTTGAGCTTCTTTTGCTCCTCCTTCTCTGTCTCGGTAAGTCGACGCTTTTTATTTTTAATCTTCCCAGTCGAAGTTTGTCAGGTTCGAGAGTAGGCTTGGAGCTTGCATCCTTTAAAGGCAATTTAGGAAGCTCAGTGGAGACCTCTATGCTAGAAGGAAGGACCATACAGATGGGATCAGCAGGAAAATGCATGGGCAAGATCTCAAACTTGATTTGCATAAGTTTGCCCTCGTTCCTCGCCTTCATTTCCGCAAGTGTCAGCTCCCCGGTCTTGTTAGTCCCTCCAGTGTATATGATATCATCATCACCATCTTTGCCATCAAGATCTTTCAATGCAGCTATCATGTCTCCTTCCTTTGATGCATCGTCACCGGGAGGCAATGCAGATTCATCAGTTGACTTAGCTCCTTTCCCTATGGCAACATCAGCAGGATTGGTATCTAAAGCAGTGAGAGAAATGGCTATTAGCTTTGGAGAAATAAAGGGTCTCTCAATTGGAGATCCCATAGCCTGACGACATGCCATAATGACTTTAGTGAATTGAGAAGAGAACGCGGAAATACCTTCGGTAGACTGATCACTAGGAATTGCAGGGGTTTTAACCTCAATGATTAGGGGGAGAGAGACGCGTGTGATAAGCCTTGGATCCTCAGGATCATACTCTTATGTTTCTCTAGCCTTGGATGCTATAGAGGAAGAACCAGGACCACCATCAGTGATATCTTTGTGCTTAGCCTAATTATTTGCGGCATCCTCCGCTTCTTTTATCATCTCCTTTCCTCCGCTAGACGTTCAGGTTCATCGCCTCTCAATAACGTTCAAATTTATTCCTCCTCATCCACAGTCTCAACTTTTAGCCTATACCTCTCATTTTTGACCAACTCACTCCACACATTAACTAAAGTAATGGGATAGTCTTCCACCAATGATATGTCGCGGTATCGGAGAACTTGTGCGATGAAACAAAGAATGAGAGGTCCCATACCAAACAGGGTTTGTTTGGCCTCAGCAAGTTGTTACTCCAGCCCAGCTTGTCAACTTCAAATTAAGCCTTAGAGTTAGAGGTGGATTCAAGAGCAGTGTTAGCATTCTCCTCAACCCTCTTCGCCCACTCCTTAGCTTCGACCAGCTTGGCTCTTAGATCGACATTTTCCTTCTGGAGTTCAATTTTCTCGTGCTGGAAGTGAGTGCAAGACAACTTTAGGTCAGTGTTTTCAGCTGTAACACTCTGACACTTCTCCTTTAGGGCTGTGCATTCGTTGCTAGAAACATCAAGTTAATTATGAAAGTGCTACTGCAACTCATCATGCATTTTCTTGTATTTCTCAGCTTCACGTTCCACAAGTGCGTGTTTAGCCTAAACTTCGTCATGTTTTTTCTTGTTAGCCTTGACACGAGACATGTCGCATTCCCATAAATGACTTTTATTATCCAAATCCAGTTGAAGACTTTGTATGATGTCAGATAGCTTCCAGGCATACTTGCATGTTTTTTGTATTTCTTGTTGACAAGTCTAACACTTTCTTGACATTATCGGAACAATTTTGGGGAACTGGCTGGAGATTAGGCATAAAGTACATATGCTCGAAGTGATACTAAGGAAGTTGCTCTTTCAAAACTTTTATCCTCTTAGCAGTTGAGGCGTCAAGTACAATGGGCTTTGATGTAGAGACATCAGTGGATTTGTGTTTGGACGGAATGATCATTGCACCATCCTTATCCTTGGATTTATCCTTGGGGTCAGAATGGTTTTTAGGATGTTTGTCTTGTGGTTGTGATTCTTTTGGGGGAAGCAGAGCTTTAGCAATTTGTTTATCCGCTTCGCGAGAACTCTGACAACTCTTATGTTTGTCGATATCGGAACGAACCAGAGATCGGGAGCATGAAGAGGGATAATACTTCTACTGGTAACTCCTTGTCTCCTCTCGGTCACAGTCATCCCTATATTCACACTCAGGACTGGAATGAGTTTGAGAGACTACTGCGAAGCTTTCTGGGGTCATACCCTCGATGAGACATGGTTCCTGCCAATCGAAGTAAGCCAGTATTAGAATCAAGAATCAATGCAACATGCATGTGCTATAACGTGCAGTACCCATGTCGTGTGTGTCATAATGACCCGGCAACGGATCGGATCCCGGAGTTTGGCTAATTGGATTTGTCTATGACGTTTTTGTGGGTGTAATTTCCTCTTTAGAAGTCGGAAAGAAGGTGCTAAGTCCAAGGTCTTGAGAAGAATATAAAGTGTTTGACAAAGACGGATCGCCTAAGCCTCATAATGGAGACACTGATTTCTCTTGGAGAGAATCGTGAATTGGAGATTTAGCTGGAGGCGGAGTCTTGGGAGAAGACCGCTTCTCTGCAATCGAGGTACCTTTTAGAGAAAGGTCCATAGGCACTTCCTCAATAGTCTTTTATAAGATCTCCTCTGTGAACATAATTATGGGAGTGGGGCTCCTAAGTTCTTCACTAATCACTTTCTCGGGAGACTTCTCCTTCTCCCCTCGCCGAGGTTCTTAAATGGAACACACAATGTCTTTTCTCCTCGAGGCCTCCTTAGCTTCAGATGAAACTGTTGACTGCCCCCCGACTGGGGGTACGCCTTCCATCCCCGCTGACGCCGGAGGATTCTGGGCTGTGGGCACGTATATAAGAGTACGGCCTCCATTAACTCCCATACTCCATTGTGGACTGAGCAAATGGTATTGATGAAGAAATTGATCCATAATGCAACTCTTGATGCTTAGTGAGGCTGGTGGGACATTTAGTAATGAAATAAAGCGGTCCTGGTATATCTAATCTTGCGGCTTCTTCAGGTTCAGAACTAATAATGAAAAGAAAGATTAGAAATCCTATGTGTGAAGTTAAAGAGGAGAACTCAAAGATTACATGATTGAAGTCATCTCCTAGCGCACCTCGCTTGATGACGGACATAAAACCAATTTGGCCTTATGTCAGCCACATTGTTGTATCCTTTGGTGATAATCTTCCTTTTGGGCACAAACTCGAAATAAAGAAATGAAGGAGTCACTTGTTGGTGATGCTTGAAGTTATAGAAAAAGATGATGTCTTCTATGACGACCGCCCACAACCCCTATATTAAACATGAGAAACAATGCGCTAAAAGGTGTGCACGATAGCTATGGACGATCATCAGAGTAGGTAGACACAATCGGAACCTGTCGTATAACTCACAGTGTAAGGATAAAATATAATAGAAGATATACAACAGACAGTAATAGTAAAGGATAATTGCATAGAAATTTAAACTTCCACATCATCAAGGAAATACCCATAACATCTTAGGATCACATCAGTAAATGTCTGTGCAAATAGCCTCACTACAAAACTCAAGAAAACATGACAGCAGAAACAAAGATACTAGATAGTAGTACGCTAGCCTCCTGCTCTCCTTCGCACGGCAGCATCGTCCTTAATAATCACCTGTCACATGCGGCTGCCACCTAGTATGACCATCTACAACTGGATGAACAACCCAAGGTAATAAGAGGGAAACATAAAACCTTGAGTCAGACAACAGTCTTAGTGAGCGATAAAACAGCTAACAAACATCAACAATAAAATATATGAGAATGGATAGATAAACATATTAATCTACGCACAACACCAGAGAAGAACTCAACCCTATCTTCCGCACATCGGACAGTGATAGCCTTTACAACAACATTTCAACCATATATCCATGGAAACCAGAACACCCATTCAATCATGGCAAAGCACTCATGACATCCAAATTATATTTCTTATGTAAACCATCCTAATCGAACTCAACATCCCTCAAGCGCAAGCCCCAGAGGCCTAAACCAATATCAGATAAGCATCCAAGGAATATCTCCTTCGACGTTGGACAATCTACATGAGATGGTTCGAACAAAGCAACCAATCATCCATGACAGACTCTGGCTATCACTGCCAATCCTTCTTCAAAACCATCATTAATCGTATGACGACCAACCTAGCCATATGTAAAGGGCTAATGGTAGCCCTAGTTCTAGCATAAACTCTATACGCATTTCAATGATACATATGTATGTACAATCTTGACAACTAGACCTTTCAACGATACCCAGGGTACTCAACCAGCAACCTTCCAGTTTTTTGGATTCCCCTATTGCACCCCTTCTTTGAGCCTGCTAGAACTTACGACAACGGTAATCTCTCGGCCTTCGTATCTCCAGTCATCCAAACAGACGACTTTTCATAGCTCAAGCAACCTTCTCAAGCAACCATTTCCCCTCAACTCACGACCTTTGAGTTTCCACCTCATTCATTGTTCTACACCAATCAATGAACACCTTCAACACTTTGAATATTCCCACTTGAATTCTCCTCGAAGTCACAACATCTCTGAACCAAATAACCTTGATATATGGTTCAACACAATTCACAGTGTTACATCCATTTTCTATGAAATAAGCCATAGCGTTCATGCCACTAACCACATCGTTTAGAACGCACTGCGCTGTCGCATGGGTTCGGGGGGGGTCGCCCTCGATTTTTTTCTAGACCCTTTTACTCAAATCTGGGTGGTACCGATTTTTTTTCTTTTCAGAAATGAACCTGTGCGACCGACCAGATCCTTCTATGACCGACCGACCTAAACCATCCCATACAACTTGACCGACCCGAACCCTTCTGACCGACCTGATCCCCTCTGACTGAACCGACTACCTTCTTCTGGGACATGACCGACCCATCAACTCGAGACCGGTCCGACCGATCCAACACTGAACGACCAACCCATCCCCCTTCGTCCTAACTGACCGACCCACTTTTTGAGAAGCCGACCGACCCACTTCTAAAGCCAAGCCCGACCGACTCATGCTTACATGACCAACCCGATCGTTTCTTGCTCCCCAAGTCTCACTTTCGGTTAACCCAAATCTCCTTGATCGATCCGACTTTTTCCAGACTCGATCCAAACTTCTTCCAACTCGAAATTTGATCAAAACTTCGCCTAACGACAATTCCGATGAAACCAACTCATGTAATTCATCCATAGACATATTATGAAGTTGCGAACAACATAAAAATGACAATTTCACCAATAATGCACTAAAATCATGATAAATGAACATATGAACATAATTAAGGATCTAACTTGCATAATCATATGAAATAACATAGAAATTACCGGTTTAAGGTTGCTAAATTAGATCCTATGGCGATTCGTATGAAAATAAGCTTACCATAGTGTAGATCTAGGAGAAATCGATTTAAAATGATGAAAATATGAGCATACAACTCATATACTTGCTTGAATCCGTGTGAGAGATACATATCACTCACCAATTCTCCAAAACAATCCAAAATGATTGAAATATGATTCCGAACAGCGAAGAATTTGATCCAAACTCTTTAATTTGATGAACTCCCTCTTTGATTTGAGTAGATCTAGCCCAAAATTATGTAGATCGTCAAATTCCCTAAGCTTTAATGGTGGAAAGGTGAAAAGAATGGAGAGATGGAGGAGCTCTCACTCTTTCAAATGAGAAAAATGGAGAAAGTAAACTATTCTCCATGCCTCCTACCCTCTACTTGTAGCGTCCCACCAGCCCACTAATAGGCCTCTCCAAATCAGCCCATTATGGCTTATCAAACCTGAACAACCAACTGTTAAACCTTAAAACAACGATTCCTCCCAAACTGCTGAGCCAAATCTTTAATGTGACCACTCTACGAAAAAGGAAACATCATTTCCTTTCCAATGGCACAGGCCTCAATACATAATTCGACCTGAGTCAAAAGTCATGCCCTGTATAAGACTGATGGAGGCAAAATGGTCACAAACAAAATTGGTAAAAATTATGGACATGTCTCACACCCTCATAAACAACATATTAAAATATGAGAATGATCCAACCTTCAGGAAATAAAATAAAAATATTTTACGATTCTCCGATACGTAAAATGCGGACTGTTACATCTTCAAAGGTGGGCTCCATACCCAGGATCTCCATATATGCTATGAACATGATGTACAAGTATGAGTATGCTGTTGGATGAAGCTGCATGGGTGCTATATTCACTCGTCGAAGGAAATCAACGATGAAAGGATGGAAAGGGGGAATGCTCCCGACTGAGCACATTTGTCGACTAATGGCCATATATCATTCTAGAGGGTTGTGGGGTCTCTCCAAAACATCAACAGCTCGAACGTCATGCAGGGAATTCCGTGTTTTAAGCATAGCCGTCGTAGCCTTTATTCGTCTGTGGTTGATACCCAAGGATCACTAAGCTCTTCTAGAAGGACAACATCGTGGAATGTATCAAGAGCCTTGTTATCCCCTACTCCTCCGACCTCTTCATCCAAAGAAGTTCCCCTCCGGAAGATTCTATTCCCTCATGAAGGTTGACTTCGAATTCTAGATCATCACCATCTGAGTTAGAGTCCAGCGAAGGAATGTTTGGATCAGTCTCCATCTCAAGAGCCTTGCCTTTCTCAACTTCAGAATATCTTGTGCGGTACCTTCTAAACATGCTTGTTGTATTTTCTAAGATACATTGGTGTTTAGAGTAAAGTAACTTGTGCCCACTTTGTATGTGTACTAGTGTGTGCAGTGCAAGTGTGTTGAAAAAAATAAACAAAGGAAGCATCGAGTGCACGCGATTGTTTGATATGCTTCGTAGTGTTACGAAACGTTATGTCTTTATGTTCAGACTGTCTGAAGTAATGTGATATGCCACTTTGATTTGGGTCCTGGAAGGCTCTATCCTAATTGTCCATATGTGTTTCTATCCAGTTCAGTGTTGGATTATTCATCAGTTACATATTATGCAAAGTCATCATGATTATTCTCTTATATAAATATGTTAAAGGGAAGTGTCTCAAGACTCCAAGATCCAGATCGAATCCTACCTCGGATCGAAGAAATATTCAGATCGAATGGCACCCAGTTCGAAAAAGACTCTGGTTCGAGGTTCCCAGGTCTAACCCCTCCGGATCGAAAATTTTCGATCTGAGTCCATACAATCCCATTAGGCCTTCATAGTTCCTCCTTCCCAATTCTTCGATCCCACCACGTATCTTTGGCTCTAAGCTTTTTCGAACCGAATCCATTCAGCCCTTTTCTTTTTTTCTCCTCCCCTACCGATTTCCCTTCGTGCTTCCATCCCTATGCATCAAATCAAAGCGCAATTTCTCCAAGATGTTCACCTCCAAGCCACGAGGACAAGCTTCGCACCACCAAGGCGACACCATGGACATCGTTGATGAGCCAGTGACTGCACAGACGAACATCGGCGATGATCGTTGATGGTTAAGACATCAACGACGTAACAAATCGAGGAATGAAAACATGAATTCAGTGTGAAATTTATATGCAATTTTAGGTAAAAACACTAGTTGGATGAATTTGAACCCACCTTTAATTCGAGTTTGAAGATCGAAAAGGATAAAGGCGAATTGGAAGCGAGGGTTTTTTTGGATTCGAAACTACCGGTGATGGCAATAGAAAGTAAAAAAAGAAGATGGGCCGATTTATACAGTATGTTGAGGCGACTATTCGTATCTCATCGAAACGATGGCTTGACTTTGTCTTCGATTCAGAATTGAAAAATGGGGGTGGCGCTAGATCGAAATAGCCCCGGATCGAATTCGATCCGAAGTAAAATTTTTGATCCTGAAGCAGGTATCCGGAAAGAAATTAGAGAAAGGCAAGGGATGTTCTTATAAACCATCTCAAGTTCTCGATGGCATGATAAACTCCTAAGATACCGAAGGTCCAACCCGACCTCGATGTTCATAAGAAAAAATTATTTGGAACGACTTGTATGTGTAAGACCATGTAAGAGAGCTAACAACTTAACATGATTTAAAATTGCTAAATCTAACCTTTTGGTTTGACAAGGGTTTGAATGATTTGCCTATATGCCTATCATCGCTCCGGTCAAAGACTTTGACTTGTTGATTACGATAAAGATAATTTTGGAAATGATCTTCTATTTACACATAGCACAAAAGATCAAGAGTTATGACTTTACAAAAAGACACAACTATTTGTTGGAGAATGGAGTTTTTATGACAACAAACTTATTTCACTTTTCATTATTAATTGATTATAAAATATATACTCACATCTCTATCTAGAATATATATGCAGGGTTTGTATACTGACTTAAATACTAAAGACTGTACAATTTTAGAGTTTCAAGAGATTCAAGACTCTTGAGTTATCAAGATATCAAGATTCCAAGAGTTCAATAAAAATATAGTAATAGAGTCCAGTTTATATGTAAGACCCTGAATAGCACTCCAGGTTCAAATTCTGATTTTCAAAATTCAAATTCTATTTTCAAAATTCTAATTTCAAATTATTTTTCTAAATGATTTGAAATTATTATCTTTCTTATGATTTCAAACATATATATTTATAAAGTTTCAAATATGTATAAGTTTACATATATATATATATATATATATATATAGTTATATAGTTCTATAGTTTTAGACCTTATAACTTTATAAATATGTATATATAATATATTATTATGATTTCATATGATTTTACACTTTAGAATATTTATTTATATTACTAATTTTTGATTCGAGAATTTCTAGAATAGTATATATGTTTAAACACTTGAAAAATAGTTTAAAAAAATCAAAATATAAGGCATATGTCAACATACATATATGCCTATGTCAACATAAAACTGTCACTTTTTCAATTTTCAAAGGAAGTGTCTTTTCACTATTTGTAACATTTCTAAAACATTGCAACCATTGAGACATTATAAATAGGGGTTGATTTTGAATTTTTTTCCATCATTCTTCTTCTCCATCTTCACCTATTTTCATACCACCACTAAAAAAATGATTTTCTTGATTTCTACACTTATACTTTGCCGATTTCTACTCAAATTATATAAAACTTCATCTCTTCTCAATCTCTATTTACTATTATCAAGTTGGAAGTGCTATTGAAGAGTTATGGGTGTTTTAATCATTTGGGAATTGTTTGGGAAAGGATTGTTTCTTGTAGCCCTGAAATCAAGGAAAGGAATTAGTGTTAACCTTGTAGCCGTGAAATCAAGGTTGTTTGGAGCGGTGTTAACCTTGTAGCTGTGAAATCAAGGGTGTTTGGAGCGGTGTTAACCTTATAGCCGTGAAATCAAGGGGTTGTACTTGGATATTGATAATAATAAAACTATGCACAATCCAACATTGCGTGGGACTAGACGTAGGAGTTATCCGAACCAGTATAAAATTCGGTGTGTTCTTTCCTTTTATGCATTTTATATTTATCTGTTTCTGTGTTTTGTTTGATTTTGTGTTTGTGATCATCTCGGGTGTGTGTGATTCATATAGTAGATCGTTTAAGTTTAATATTTTCATAAATTCCTCATAAACACTATTCACCCCCCTCTAGTGTTTGTTTTGCCTTAAGATCCGCATTCCGCAATCCCTAACAGTTGGTATCAGAGCATAGGTTTTCAAAAAGTTCATAATTTGATTTTTGAAAATATCAATTTGCAACCAACACTAGTAATAATAGTTCTTTTGTAGAGGGTAAGTTCACTGTTAGACCACCACTATTTAATGGTAGAAATTATTCATATTGGGCATGTAGAATGAAAATATATTTACAATCGGTAGGATTAGACAAATGGAATAGTACACAGACTGAATATGTTGAACCCACTACTAATTTTGCACAATGGACTAATGAACAAAAGGTTGCTGCATAGAGTAATTTTAAACCATGAATATGTTGTTCTGTTCATTAGATAGAAATGAATTTAATAGAGTGTCAGTTTGTAAATTTACCTATGAAATATAAAGAACATTACAAGTTACTCATGAAGGAACTAATAAAGTTAAATAGACAAAGATATAAATGCTAATTAATCAGTTTGAGTTATTTAAAATGAATTAGAATGAACCTATCTCCGATATATGTTGCAGATTCCAAAATATTGTGCATTCATTAATAGCATTGGGAAAAACTTAATCAAAAGAAGACCAAGTCAGAAAAGTACTTAGTTCATTAACTCTAGAAGGGGATCAGAAAACATTAGCAATTGAAAAAGCCAATAATGTTGGTGAAATGAAGATTGAGGAGTTAATTGGGAATTCGATGTCGTTTGAAGTTCAATTATAGAAAAGAAGGGAAAATAAGCCCATAGAAGACAAATCTATAACATTGAAAGCGATAACAAATGGTTCTGATTCAAGCAGTGAAGACAATGAGGAAATTGCTTTAATGACAAGGAATTTCAGAAAATTTCTGAGATATAAAAGAAGAAATAATTTTTAGAGAAATAATTAAGGGAGTTCGGGAAGAAATGATGATCGATGTTATAACTACAACAAACCAGGTCATATAAAGAGAATGTGTCCATATCTAGATAAATCAAATCAACAAACAGACAATAGCAATTCGTCAAAGAAAAGAAAGAGGGAACACGTAGCCACTTTAAACGATTCAAATTCATCATTAAGCGATGAGGAACCATAAATCGAAAATTCAAATACATGTTTCACAGCGATTCAGAATTCAGAAAATATCAAAGAAATGGATCTAAAAACCAGGTATACCTTAATTAATTTTTAATTTTTTGGATGAACGGATGCTTTATTTGTTTGCCTTATAAGAAATTCTAAAATTAAAACTTGAAATTTATAATTCAAACTTAAAATTTGAATTTTGAAATTCATAAATAATAATAATAATAATAATTAATTTTTTAATTAGTAGTAGGATTAATATTGTTTCAGGAAATAATAAAACCTAAAATATAAAATGATAATATAATAAAAATAAAAGTCAAAACAACATGTCTTTTTAAATTCAACATATATGTCGATATACGTAAATAGACATATCGACATATATGCTTATAAATGAAACTCAAATTTTAAATTTCAAAAGATTAAACTTTCAAACTTCCCTCCAACTTTTCACCAACTCCCAAGGTCTGAAAAGGTGTCTTTAATTTCAGAGAAATTGTGCCCATTCAATCTCTATTTATTTATCTATTCAATCTTATTCTCTCTACTTCTCATTCAAAATTCAAACAACTTTCTTCATATCTATACTCTTAAAAAACAAATCTTTAATGGCTTCCTCAAGCATACCCCAAATAATGAGATTATCCAAAACCATCAAAGGATATCTCTACAATGATAAAGAAGCAAAAAATGCCTATGTTGACTTCCTAGCAAATGGAAAAGTCAATATGGGAGCCTTCGCCATCTTTGAAGATTTTCCATCTTACAATCTTCATTCTCTTTTCGAACAAAATAGAGTTTTGAGTCTAATAGATTCACAGTATAACAATGAAGTATGTTATCATAATTTAGTCAAAATGTTCTATGCAAATTTAAATTGTGGCTTTTACGAAGGAGATGAAAATCAAGTATGGAGTAGTGTAAAAGGCACTCAAATCGTTTTAGATTGTGAAATTTTGGTTAATATCTTGAATTGTAAGAGTACGGGCTCGGATTTATCGGAATTCGAAATTCAAAATTGATGAAACGGATTTGGAAACCTTTCATCACATATTTGAAAATGATGCCCATTTGGAATTCGAAAATCACTTTTTCCACCCAAAAGCAAGAATCGTCAACCTCCTCCTTTAACATACAATCACTCCTCATTTCGGAAATTTCAACAAGCCTACCCTCAAAGTTCAAAAAGCACTCTTTGCTATTATTGGTGTTTATGACATCAATTGGGCCGATATTATTTTAAAAGAATTTAAGCCCAAAGAAATGTCCATAAGAGAAAACACTCTTTATTATGGAGTTTATCTTATTCGGATTTTTAATTTTTTTGGAGCGGATCTCAAAGGAGAAGAATTTGTGTCAAGAAAGGTGTTTGACTCGTCAAATACACATCTTATGAAAATTCTACTCACCTTTAAGCCTCATGAAACATTCGAAGATAAACAAGCTCGAATGTTACAACAACAAGAGGAAGATCCTATGGATATCTAAGAAGAAGAAACCTCTTTGGAAAGTATAGAGTGCCCATCTAATACTAGAACCATATCCAAAGAAATGCTCATTCAAAATCAAGCCAAGTTAGCCAAGAACCAAAAGAAAATAAAAAAGACTCTTACCCATATGTTTAAGTTCATTGGAAAAATAGGAAGAAAAATTTGAATTTCATCTTCCTCCTCATCATCCACCGAAATTTAAGCTTACCTAGTTTTTGTTATCTTTCGTATTTGCTTGTACTTGTTTTTGAATCTCGTATTTAGTATCTTATATTAGTTGGATGTATTTGCTTTCAAGTAGTAATGGATGGTGTTTATTTCTGTCAAAACAATCATTAATTTACTGTAAAAACTCATTATAATTGAATAAATTAAAATAATATAATAAGAATTAACTAAAAATTAAAAATAATCAAAAAATTACTAATATATGTCGACTTACATTTTTAGCTATGTTGACATATAACTGTCTGTTTTTCAAATTTATTCAAAAATTTAAAATTTAAATAACCAACTAATGTGTATTCAATTCCAACGAATTCCATACCCTATAAATACCTCCTTCCTCCAGAAAAACTCATTCTAACCTTTCTCCTTCTTCTCTAATCATTCCTTTTCTATAATATCAAATTATGGCAAATCCAATACATAATTTGACTGAAAATCTTGAAGAAACATTGAATTCTTTCAAGAATATTCTTTCTATAGTACTTCGCAATCAACATCATCTAGAATTGATTCAGATGAAAATGGTTGAATATCAAGAAAAACACTTTGACGTAATTCGCTGGTCAATCTCTTCCAGTTTCAGAGATGAAAACAACAAACCACCACTCACCAATGAAGAAGACTGGAAGGACATCAAGAAATACCCAATGTTTGGAAAAAGATGAATGGGTGGAAGTTCCAAGAGATACGTGAATTGTTTGGTATGATTTGTTTGGTTGGTTTGAATGTGTTTGAATTTGTTTGAACTTATTTCTAAATATTGCTTGGTTTGGATTTCTTGGATTTGAAACTTGTATGTATGGATTGTAAATATTGATTGAAATACTTGAATTGTTAGAATTGTTTAAACTCTTTCTTGTTAGAATTAGGATAATATAGGCTTGAACTTAAGGGGAGCCATAATCTTTTAGATATATTTTAAATTTAGGGGAAGTATATTTAGAATTTCTTTTTGTTGGTGACAAAGGGGGAGAAATTATAAAATAAGGATCGGTTAGGCTTAGTTTAACGGGGAGTGTGTAGGATTCATGGTAAAAGGGGGAGAATTCAAAGGACCAGATCAAAAAGTATCAATAGGTATGAACATGTATGAATATTTTATAAATCAAAGTTGTCATCATCAAAAAGGGGGAGATTGTTGGAGAATGGAATTTTGATGACAACAACCTTATTTCAATTATCATTATTAATTTATTATAAAATATATACTAACATCTCTATCTAGAATATATATATATATATATATATGCAGGATTTGTATACCGGACTTAAATACTGAAGACTGTACAATTTTAGAGTTTCAAGAGATTCAGGATTCGGAAGAGATTCAAGACTCATGAGTTATCAAGATATCAAGACTTCAAGAGTTCAAGAAAAATAAAGTAATAGAGTCTAGTTTATATGTAAGACTCCGAATAGCACTCCAGGTTCAAATTTTGATTTTCAAATTTTGTTTTCAAAATTCAAAATTCGGATTTTAAATTATTTTTCTAAATGATTTCAAATTATTATCTTTCTTATGATTTCAAACATATATGTTTACAAAGTTTTAAACCTTATAACTTTATAAATATGTTTATATAATGTATTATTATGATTTCGTATGATTTTACACTATAGAATATTTATTTATATTACTAAGTTTTGATATAGGAATTTCCAGAATAGTATATATGTTTAAACACTTTAAAAATGGTTTTAAAAAGGTCAAAATACAAGGCATATGTCGACATACATATATGCCTACGTCGACATACAACTGTCATTTTTTTTTAATTTTCAAAGAAAGTGCCTTTTCTCTATTTGAAACGTTTTTGAAATGTTGCAACCATTGAGACATTATAAACAGGGGCTAATTTCAAAAAAATTCATCATTCTTCTTCTCCATCTTCACCTCTTTTCATGCCACCATTAAAATACATCATTTCCTTGATTTCTACACTTATACTTTGCTGATTTCTACTCAAATTATATAAAACTTCATCTCTTCTCAATCTACTACTAATAATTTGGAAGTGCTATTGAAGAGTTATAGGATTGTTGTAATCATTTAGGAATTGTTTGGAAAAGGGTGTGTTCCTTGTAACCCTGAAATCAAGGAAAGGGAGAAGTGTTACCCTTGTAGCCGTGAAATCAAGGGTGTTTGGAGCGGTGTTAAACTTGTAGCCGTGAAATCAAGGGTGTTTGGAGCGGTGTTAACCTTCTAGCCGTGAAATCAAGGGGTTGTACTTGGATATTGACAATAATAAAACTCTGCACAATCCAGTGTTGCGTGGGACTAGACGTAGGAGTAATCTGAACCAGTATAAAATCCAGTGTGTTCTTTCCTTTTATGCATTTTATATTTATCTGTTTCTGTGTTTGTGTTTGATTCTATGTTTGTGATCATCTCTGGTGTGTGTGATTCATATAGCAGATCATTTAAGTTTAAGATTTTCATAAATTCCTCATAAACACTTTTCACCCCCCCCCCCTCTAGCGTTTGTTTTGCCCTAAGATCCACATGCCGCAATCCCTAACAGTTGGTATCAGAGCATAGGTTTTCAAAAGTCCATAATCTGATTTTTGAAAATATTAATTGGCAACCAACACTAGTAATAATAGTTCTTTATAGAGGGTAAGTCCACTATTAGACCACCACTGTTTAATGGTAGTAATTATTCATATTGGGCATGTAGAATGAAAATATATTTACAATCAGTAGGATTAGACAAATGGAATAGTACACAAACTGAATATGTTGAACCCATTACTAATTTTGAACAATGGATTAATGAACAAAAGGTTGTTGCATAGAGTAATTTTAAAGCAATGAATATGTTGTTCTGTTCATTAGATAGAAATGAATTTAATAGAGTGTCAGTTTGTAAATTTACCTATGAAATATAGAGAACATTACAAGTTACTCATGAAGGAACTAATAAAGTTAAAGAGACAAAGATATAAATGCTAATTAATCAGTTTGAGTTATTTAAAATGAATTAGAATGAACCTATCTCCGATATATGTTGCAGATTCCAAAAGATTGTGCATTCATTAATAGCATTGGGAAAAACTTATTCGAAAGAAAACCAAGTCAGAAAAGTACAGATCACAAAACATTGGCAATTGAAGAAGCCAATAATGTTGGTGAAATGAAGATTGAGGAGTTAATTAGGAATTCGATGTCGTTTGAAGTTCAATTACAGAACAGAAGGGAAAATAAGCCCACAGAATACAAATCTATAACATTCAAAACGATAACAAATGGTTCTGATTCAAGCAGTGAAGACAACGAGGAAAATGCTTTAATGAAAAGGAATTTCAGAAAATTTCTGAGATATAAAAGGAGAAATAATTTTCAGAGAAATAATCAAGGAAGTTCGAAAAGAAATGATGATCGATGTTATAACTGCAACAAACCAGGTCATACAAAGAGAATGTGTCCATATCTAGGTAAATCAAATCAACAAACAGACAATAGCAATTCGTCAAAGAAAAGAAAGAGGGCACACGTAGCCACTTTAGATGATTCAGATTCATCATTAAGCGATGAGGAGCCAGAAACCGAAAATTCAAATACATGTTTCACAGCGATTCAGAATTCGGAAAATATCAAAGAAATGGATCTAAAAATCAGGTACACCTTAATTAATTTTTAATTTTTTTGGATGAATGGATACTTTATTTGTTTCAGGAAATAATAAAACCTAAAATATAAAATGATAATATAATAAAAATAAAAGTCAAAACAACATGTCATTTGAAATTCAACATATATGTCGACATACATAAATAGTCATATCGACATATAGGCTTGTAAATGAAATTCAAATTTTAAATTTCAAAAGATTAAACTTTCAAAATTCCCTCCAACTTTTCACAAACTCCCAAGGTCTGAAAAGGTGTCTTTAATTTCAGAAAAGTTGTGCCCATTCAATCTCTATTTATTTATCTATTCAATCTTATTCTCTCTACCTCTCATTCAAATTTCAAACAACTTTCTTCATATCTATACTCTTAAAAACAAATCTTTAATGGTTTTCTCAAGCATACCCCCAAACAATGAGATTATCCAAAACCGTCAAAGGATATCTATACAATTATAAAGAAGCAAAAAATGCCTATGTTGAATTCCTAGCAAATGGAAAAGTCAATATGGGAGCCTTCGCCATCTTTGAAGATTTTCCATTTTACAATCTTCATTCTCTTTTCGAACAAAATAGAGTTTTGAGTCTAATAGATTCACAGTATAACAATGAAGTATGTTATCATAATTTAGTCAAAATGTTCTATGCAAATTTAAATCGTGGCTTTTACGAAGGAGATGAAAATCAAGTATGGAGTAGTGTAAAAGGCACTCTTGTTTTAGATTGTGAAATTTTGGGTAATATCTTGAATTGTAAGAGTACGGGCTCGGATTTTACGGAATTAGAAATTCGAAATTGATGAAACAGATTTGGAAACCTTTCATCACATATTCGAAAGTGATGCCCATTTGGAATTCAAAAATCACTTTTTCCACCCAAAAGAAAGAATCGTCAACCTCCTCCTTTAACATACAATCACTGCTCATTCCGGAAATTTCAACAAGCCTACCCTCAAAGTTCAGATAGCACTCTTTGCTATTATTGGTGTTTATGACATCAATTGGGCAGATATTATTTTAAAAGAATTTAAGCCCAAAGAAATGTCCACAACATAAAGCACTCTTTATTATGGAGTTTATCTTACTCGGATTTTTAATTTTTTTGGAGAGGATCTCATAGGAGAAGAATTTGTGTCAAGAAAGGTATTTGACTTGTCAAATATACAGCTTATGAAAATTCTACTCACCTTTAAGCCTCATGAAACATTCAAAGATAAACAAGCTCGAATGTTACAACAACAAGAGGAGGATCCTATGGATATCGAAGAAGAAGAAACCTCTTTGGAAAGTATAGAGTGCCCATCTAATACTAGAACCATATCCAAAGAAATGCTCATTCAAAATCAAGCCAAGAACCAAAAAAAAAAAAAAAATACTCTTACCCATATGTTTAAGTTCATTGGCAAAATAAGAAGAAAAATTTGAATTTCATCTTCCTTCTCATCATCCGCTGAAATTTAAGCTTACCTAGTTTTTTTTATCTTTCGTATTTGCCTGTATTTGTTTTAGAATCTCGTATTTAGTATCTTATATTAGTTGGATGTATTTGCTTTCAAGTAGTAATGGATGGTGTTTATTTCTGTCAAAACAATCATTAATTTACTGTAAAAACTCATTATAATTGAATAAATTAAAATAATATAATCAGAATTAACTAAAAATTAAAAATAATCAAAAAATTACTAATGTATGTCGACATACATTTTTAATTATGTTGACATATAACTGTCAGTTTTTCAAATTTATTCAAAAAGTTAAAATTTAAATAACCAACTAATGTGTATTCAATTTCAACGAATTCTAGACCCTATAAATACCTCCTTCCTCCAGAAAAACTCATTCTAACTTCACCCCTTCTTCTCTAATCATTCCTTTTCTATAATATCAAATTTTGGCAAATCCAATACATAATTTGAGTGAAAATCTTGAAGAAACATTGAATTCTTTCAAGAATATTCTTTCTATAGTACTTCGCAATCAGCATCATCTAGAATTGATTCAGATGAAAATGGTTGAATATCAAGAAAAACACTTTAACGTAATTCGCTGGTCAATCTCTTCCAGTTTCAAAGATGAAAACAATAAACCACCACTCACCAATGAAGTAGACTGGAAGGACATCAAGAAAGATCCAATCTTTGGAAAAGATGAATAGGTGGAAGTTCCAAGAGATACGTGAATTGTTTGGTATGATTCGTTCGGTTGGTTTGAATGTATTTGAATTTGTTTGAACTTATTTGTAAATATTGCTTGTTTGGATTGCTTGGATTTGAAACTTGTATGTATGGATTGTAAATATTGATTGAAATACTTGAATTGTTAGAATTGTTTATACTCTTTCTTGTTAGAATTAGGATAATATATGCATGAACTTAGGGGGAGTCATAATTTTTTAGATATATTTTAGATTTATGGGAAGTATATTTAGAATTTCTTTATGTTGATGACAAAGGGGGAGAAATTATAAAATAAGGATTGGTTAGGCTTAGCTTAAGGGAGAGTGTGTAGGATTCATGGTGAAAGGGGGAGTATTCAAAGGACCGGATCAAAAAGTATCAATAAGTATGAATATTTTATAAATCAAAGTTTCATCATCAAAAAGGGGGAGATTGTTGGAGAATGAAGTTTTGATGACAACAACCTTATTTGAATTATCATTATTAATTGATTATAAAATATATACTAACTTCTCTGTCTAGAATATATATATATATATATGTATATATGCAGGATTTGTATACAGGACTTAAGTACCGAAGACCGTACAGTTTTAGAGTTTCAAGAGATTCAGGATTCAGAAGAGATTCAAGACTCATGAGTTATCAAGACTTCAAGAGTTCAAGAAAAATAAAGTAATAGAGTCTACTTTATATGTAAGACTCTGAATAACACTCCAGGTTCAAATTCTGATTTTCAAATTTTGTTTTCAAAATTCAAAATTCGGATTTTAACTTATTTTTCTAAATGATTTCAAATTATTATCTTTCTTATGATTTCAAACATATATGTTTACAAAGTTTTAAATACATATAAGTTTATATATATAGTTCTATAGTTTTATAGTTTTAAACCTTATAACTTTATAAATATGTATATATAATGTATTATTATGATTTCATATGATTTTACACTATAGAATATTTATTTATATTACTAAGTTTTGATTTTGGAATTTCCAGAATAGTGTATACGTTTAAACACTTTAAAAATAGTTTAAAAAGGTCAAAATACAAGGCATATGTCGACATACATATATGCTTATGTCGACATACAACTGTCATTTTTTCAATTTTCAAAGGAAGTACCTTTTCGCTATTTGAAACGTTTTTAAAACGTTGCACCCATTGAGACGTTATAAATAGGGGCCGATTTCAAAAAAATTCACCATTCTTCTTCTCCATCTTCACCTCTTTTCATGCCATCATTAAAATACATCATTTCCTTGATTTCTACACTTATACTTTGCCGATTTATACTCAAATTATATAAAACTTCATCTCTTCTCAATCAACTACTAATATTTTGGAAGTGCTATTGAAGAGTTATAGGGTTGTTGTAATCAATTGGGAATTGTTTGGGAAAGGGTGTGTTCCTTGTAGCCCTGAAATCAAGGAAAGGGAGCAGTGTTACCCTTGTAGCCGTGAAATCAAGGGTTTTGGAGCGGTGTTAACCATGTAGCCGTGAAATCAAGGATTTTTGAAGCGGTGTTAATTAATCTTGTAGCCGTGAAATCAAGGGGTTGTACTTGGATATTGATAATAATAAAACTCTACGCAATTCAGCGTTGGGTGGGACTGTACGTAGGAGTAATCCAAACCGGTATAAAATCCGTTGTGTTATTTCCTTTTCTGCATTTTATATTTATCCGTTTCTGTGTTTGTGTTTGATTCTGCGTTAGTGATCATCTCTGATGTGTGTGATTCGTATAGTAGATCATTTAAGTTTAATATTTTCATAAATTCCTCATAAACACTATTCACCCTCCGTATAGTGTTTGTTTTGCCTTAAGATCCGCATTCAGCAATCCCTAACACTGCTAACCATTGTTTGTTTAGGAATGGATAGCTTAATGAGTTCAAAGCACATCTTAACTGCGATGAGATATACTTTGGTGGGAAAAATGTTAGCTTGCCTTTTAGCAAGGCCGACCATAAAAGCCTCAAATACATGCCTAGATGCAAAGTAGGTCTCGGCTCGAGGAAAATTAGATTGATAAATATGGTTTGTGCAACTCCCAGCCTCGATTCGAATGCCTTCAGATCAAATTGATCGGGTCGAACGAAACAGTCCCAGGTACAAAGGCCTCAGATCGGACGAAGCCCCAGATCGAATCCTTCGATCCGAGCAAGGCTGGTACTAACACTTCCTTCACTCTCCCCACGATCTCCTAGAGGCACGAAGATGCTGCCACGTGTTCACGTCCGAACGCGCGTATCTCGAACCGGATGGCACGACTTCCTGTAATCGTTTTCCAACTGCTGCCAATACCTCTGAGAAACACGGCTCGAATGCCACTTGTTCGATCTGGACCGACCTGCTATGCCTATAAATATACGAGTTTGAAAAGATTTCAAGGAATTTTGGCACTCCAACACTTTATACCTACCCGAACCAGCAACCAACAACATTTATTCAAGCCATTTTCGAATTATTTCTTCATTAGTCGGGAGTTTGAGTGTTGTATTGTGAGTATTTAAGGATCATACTCGTTGTACTTGTAATTTCTTAGTGAATCAAGTAATTATAAAGTGGACGTAGGCTCGTTAACACCGAACCACTGTAAATTGTGTGTGTTTGTTGTTTTCCTTCATTTTTATTTTATATTTCTTCATTTTTTCCCACGAATTCTAGTCTTTGGGTTTTTGTGCCAATTTTTTAGTCAAACCATAATAATATACTTCACGAGTGTAGGAAACATAAACAGAAATGCAGTATTATGATACACTGAAAAAAATGATTAAAAAACCCAACATTATATATTCCATAGCATCAAACAGAGGAAAAATTGCAGTAGTCAAATACGCAAAGAAAAAATGCAGTATTCCATAGCTGTTTATCAAATATTTTTTGCTATGCAACAGGGAGATAAATGCTAAAAGAAACTAGCATTATGACATATAATGCAATATTGACTGTTAAGAATATATGCAGTACTAAAATTTCACATAGAATAAAAATACAGTTAACCTAAAACAATAGAAATATCAAAAGAGTAATAAAATATATAAAAATTTATCAAAATTCCCCATACTAAAAAAAATTAAAAGCAAAATACTAAATAACAACTTTAAAATATAAAGACAAATACTAAAACTCAAACCTTGGTTTCCATTTTTTTTTTCCAGTGGCTGCTAATAAAACACCTGGTCAACCCTTCAAAAATACCGCATCTAGAAATATCAGAGAACGACAATGCCAAAAATCAAGTAAGCAAGCATTAAGCCCAATACATAACTTCTTGAAAGCCACATCCAAAGCAACATAACTTCTTGAATTAGTTCTTTTCAATGCCTCTAAATACCAATTCAAATCGTTATATGACATAACATCATCTCCATAAATTTCCTTTTAATTTTCTCCATAAATAACCCTTTTAAATTGATTACTCAATGAATCCACATCCAAAGCAACATAACTTCTTGAATAGTTCTTTTCAATGCCTCTAAATACCAATTCAAATCGTTATATGACATAACTTCATCTCCATAAATTTCTTTCAAAGCCAATTATTTTCCGGAGTATGCATAATAATAAGAACAGACTAAAATTAAATTCTCTTCTAAATTCAATCATGATATCTTTTGGTTTCTTCATTTTAACATCTTTAATTTGATCAATAATCAAAGCTTTATTAAATCTACTGTAAATATGAACTTTCTTAACATCCTTTAACCCAGCATCGCAAGAATATTCAAAATTATAAGTTCTAATAGAAAATCGAAGAAGCTGTCTAGGATCCGAAGAAGCATTCATATTGAACTTACAACCTTCCTTATTCTAAGAACAAATGACAGATACTCTTTTAAGACAATTCTTAACAAAAATCAATTCACGTCCTTCTTTTATTTGATAAGCCATTATAAACTCCCTAAAATCCTCAGCACCATTAGAACAATAACTAATAGAGTCCATAAGATTCATTTGAGACTCTTTCTTCATAATATCTTTCAAATAAGAACTTGATTCGTCACAAGACTTGATACTAAAAGAAGTTCTACAAGCTGAAATACTGTGATGATTAGAATTAACTGAAAAACTACTATCAACATTGAACTCCAGAGCGCAAAGACAAAACTTAACTGTAAAAAGAAAAAAAGAACTCTTCTTGTACATTTGAAAGCACAGTATAGTATGCAAATCCAAATCAGTATCAACTTTGGTAATCTTATCTTCCAAAGTATATGATATATCAATAGAACAAGGAGAAAGATGTGGCCAATGATCACATATGCTATTTTTAACAATAATTAAAGAACCCATGTCCAGTCGAATAGAGTTGCTGCTCTCATCAAGTAAAAACAAAACAAGAATACTATCCCCAACACTGCCCCTGCCAAAGAAATACGATACAGAGATTTAGATATAAATTAGACGAGATACGATGATATGTTAAAAAATCATTTACAGCCAATTGTAAAC
Organism: Allium sativum; assembly: GCA_030737875.1. NCBI lineage: Eukaryota > Viridiplantae > Streptophyta > Magnoliopsida > Asparagales > Amaryllidaceae > Allium > Allium sativum. Next base: position 159,891,732 of record CM060922.1, on the reverse strand, counting down.
AATTTCACATATAAAGTGGAAAGAAAAGCACTAATAAACATTCAAAGAAAAAAATAATAGTTATCTATATGAAGAAATATTAAACATAAAGAAAATGCTAAACGAACATAACATTAAAATATGAGCAAAAAAATCACTGCGTATGCAATATAAAACCTGTAATCTTCTCTACTCGACGAAAGTAAATCAGACATATTGATCGCATGTAACGTAGAAATTCATATGGAAATTACATCGATCGAAAATATAACAAGGAAAGAATATAAAATAAAACATATCAATTGAAAACTCATACCGAAATCATAGATTATGTTAAAATTACGTGTTGATCGAATTAGTAGAAGAATTAAAAAAAATCCAATTAACGATGGAAAATGGACGTAATCAATGGATGATTTGCATTTGCGTTACAGTTTGAAAGGGCAAGAGAGGAGGAAATGAAAAAAAAAAAAAAACACAATTATTTTGCCCAAAAGAATAGAAAATTTGGCTTTCAGTCGAAAATCTGAGGCCCACGTACTTTGAACAAAAAACTCGAATGTTTGTCCTCTATTAAGACTGTCAACGGATGCTTTCAGATGCGAATAATGTCATATCTGCATTCGTAGATATGGACGGATATCGGATAATTATCCGCTCCGTCACAGTCGACAAATCAATGAACTGTAACAACCCGTATTTTCAATAACCTGTTATAACATAAATCGAGGCAGAATTTAATTCTAAAATCTGAATCAAGGGAAACGGGCTATGTCATTGCGTTCGTCTCGGAAAAATACGCGAAATAGAGTCCGAGTTTTCGAAAATCGGAGTCCGTATGACCCGATTAAGGCCCAACGAAGTTTTCAGAAAATTCCAAAGTAAAAACAGATTTCAAATTCAAGTTTGAATTTGGAAAATTAGGGCAGATTGGGCCAGGCGGGAAAATTCCCGCCAGAGCACCCAAGTCGACAGCCCTGTCGACTTGGGAGTCGACTTGGTTGGACCCAAGTCGACAGCCCTGTCGACTTGGCTGTCGACTTGGTCCAGCCGGGCAGTGTTGCCGGGTGCACCATTTTGGGTTTGTGTTGAGTTTGGGGGCCAGATTCGGTTTTAAGGGCTACGATTGGAACTAGGGTTTAATCCTACGGTTGAAACTAGTCCTAATCTCTATAAATAAGACCCTAACATAACCCTAAATCATCATTATTCATTCATACAACTAAACTATGGCAAAATCAATCCTCTCATGGCCTCCACTCTCTTCATAAAATTCCTAAATAAATTTCTATGAGATTTTCCATGCATACAAGTGTTTTCAAGCTTGTATGAGCATCATTAGCTTGCATTCAAGTCAAGTTTTCTATATTTGCATCATAAAGCAAGGGTTTTGATCATTTTGGCTTAAGGGTTTTTCTATTGAAGCTTGCATTTTGGGTTTAATTGGTTGCATAAGGGCTTTGTCATATTTTTGTGTCTTCATAAGCATTGTAAGCCCTTTTCTACTTTCATATTTAAACTCTAAAGCTAATGAATGATGCAAGTTTTGTTTGATCATTATGATGTGATATGCAAGTTTATCATGTTATGCAAGTATGCTATGATATGATATGCAAGTTTATCATGATATGTTATGCAAGTTTACTATGATGTAATATGCAAGTCTATCATGTTATGTATGCAAGTTTGCTATGTTATGATATGCAAGTTGCCATGTTATGTATGCAAGTTTGGGTTGATCATCTCACTCATGTTATCATGTTATGCAAGCTTATCTTGGGTTTATGAGCCTAAAGCTTCAAGCTTTATGCTAAAGGTTGCATTTTGGCAACATGTAGGTTATCATATCTCTTATGATAACTTGCATGTGAGGCTAAATGCGAACTTATGGCCATTTCTACATGTCATTTATCACCATGTATCACCAATATGCTAAGTTTGGTTTTATGCATTCTTTTGAGGCCTAAAATGTAATATGCAAGTATATGAACATTTGTACATTTCATATGCCACCATGTTAAACTTGTGGCTTCAACACCTTTATGTCATGATTATGCCAAGTTCCCTCTTTCTATCCTTTATGCGCTATTGCGATATGTAAGCGATGGGATTGCGTTTGGGGTTGGGTAAACTTAAAAGACATAAAAACATAAGCTTGGGAATTTACCTATTAAGTTAGGTCTACCCTTTGGGAATTTACCTATTAAGTTAGGTCTACCCAAATGCTTGAAAACTTGTAACATGTTTTGGAAACATGATGGACATGACACTTAGAAAAGATAAGTGTGACCAACTCGAGGTTGGGTTGAGTTTGTAGTGTAAACCTACTCGGAACCGACCGGCTTAACTAGTTGCTACAAACAATAGGACCCAATGTGAGAAGTTGGTCATGTTGTACCTTGAACCCGAGGTTAGACCAAGTTGTGGTGTAAAGCTACCCGGACCCGCCCGTCTTAACTAGTAACCACAACAAGGTCTAATGTGAGAGGTTAAGGCGCATTAAATTAATTAATGCCTCGTGATTAGGGTTAAGTCATGGTCCACTTAGTACTTAACCAATTTGGGCTTGGTAGATTAATCGGGGTTAAGTCGTGAACTCATCGTTACACTTAACCAAGTTAATCCATGATTAGCAAGAGGGTTAAACCGTACTTAACCCACTAGAAAAATCCTAGCAATGGGGGTCCACTCCTGCAGTAATCCCAAGTTTGTATCATTAAGGCCCTAGGGTCTAGGCTAGGGAGGGAGCACGATTACTGAACTGGAGGTAAGTGACCAAAACGACGGCAGAGTGGTACGCCGGTGTAGTTCCGGGCGGACTTATGGTCGTGCACATAGTCCGAAGCCGGGGAAAACATGCACGGGTACCAGTAGATCGAGACTGTGCACGCATGTTTATGGTGTCCAGGGGTTGCCACCCTAGGGCTTGATACACCCGACGGGAGACCCGACACAGTCTGACTACAATTATGTTTGGGCCGTATGGACACCAACACGTGACGAGTTAGGCTTATAGGGAGCCGATCGACTAGACCGTTTGGTTAGACCTTGTATTAGGGTCATTTCATGTTATTGGGCCAAAACTTGGGCCAAGGGATCAATACTTGTATATTCACGTCATGTTAGTTTGCTAGTACACCTGCGGTGCAAAACCTTCCTGATTATGCAATGGCACCTTTATCTACCTTGTTAGTTAATCATCATGCCAATATGTAGTTATCCATATGTTCATCTCAGCTTTCATCATGCCAGTTAACTTTATTAGTTTACATTGATTGTAGTAGGGCTTACTCGGTCTTTTTGACTGACCTGTTTTCTTTCGCCTCTTTTCTTCCGTTCCCCCCCCCTCCAAGGTTCTCAGGGAGGGAATATTGGAGCTTAGCTTGGATTCCTGATCACTTGCTTGTGGGATTTTAGCTCATGTACGGTCTTGACATGAAGCTAGTTATGGTTATCACTTATTTTGGGGATAGTACTTATGTATTTCAGTTTTTCAGTAATGTTGTTTTTATCTAGACTTGTGTATTTGGAAGGTTGACATTATGTTGTACCAGACTTGTTTTGAAATGGTTTGAAATCTTCCGCTGTTTTATCTATGTTATTTACTCTGTTTACATATATACATATGTTCTTGTTCTGCCTTGATATATCATTATGCATGTTTACCTGATTCAAACGCCCCTCCAAAGTCAGAGTGCTTGCAAGAGACACCCTGGCAGAGGTGGGGTGTTACATTTGGTATCAGAACCTATGGTTTACGAGAAGGAACAAAGAGGTTTTTAAGAAAACTTTTGGAAAACTATTTTCAAAACCAAGTATAAAGTATTTTCCAAAGAAAAGTCTAGTTTATTTTAAAGGCTATTCCCCAAAAAGCCATTAGCAAAAATTCCTTCGTTTTTCTCCATTCTGAATCTGTCTTTTTTCTTCGTTTTCAGTATGGCCGATAACTTTGCTATTCCGGAGGGAGTACACGTACCTGTTTGGTATAGGAGACTTTTGGAGGCTAGGGCGACCGAAGCCGGCCCCGCAGATGTCCCTCCTCCTCCCCCTCCAGTAGTTAATGTTCCTCCTCCTCCGGTAGTTAATGTTCCTCCTCCTCCTGTCGCTGAGGTTCCTCTTCCTCCTCCCCCTCAGCATCCTCAAGCTGACTTCGCAAAGACTTGCAAAGATTTCAAAGCAATGGGTGGCAAGAACTTTCAAGGCACTGAGACTTTTGTAGAGGCCAGAAATTGGTTGAAAGAGACCGAGGATTTATTTGCTATCTTTGGGTTAGACGATTAGAGGAAGATCTTGTTGGCGGTTTGGCTTATGAAGGATGAAGCCGCTTATCGGTGGGAAGTCACCAATGGTACTAGGCCTGTTGAGACTTGGGCCGATTTCAGGGCAAGGTTCGTGCTTAAGTTTCTATCTTCTGCTGAGGAGAATCTGCAAATGGAGAGGTTCATAACTTTGAAACAAGGAGATATGTCTGTCAAAGAATATGTGAACAAGTTCAATCAGTTAGCTCGTTTTGGCTTGGATATGGTTAATACTCCTCAGAAGAAGGCTCTTCGTTTTGCTAGAGGATTGAATGAGCCGTTGCAGGGATTGGCTATGTCACATATTCCCCATGGGGCCACGTTTGAGAGCTTGGTTGATATGGCGTTACTTCAGGGAGATGTCAAGAAAGAGATCAAGATGAATGATACTCAAGCCAAGAAGACTGATTCCCAGGGGAAAGGAAATCAGGGTAATCCAAGTGGTCAGAGCAGTCAAGGCAATCAGAACAAGAACAAGAACAAGAGTCAAGGCAACAAGGGGAACAACAACAAGGGCAAGAACAACAAGGGGAAGTGCCATTATTGCGGTTCAGTTGGGCATCTTATTAAGGATTGTAAGAAGAGGAAAAGGAATAATGGTGAATGCTTTTTCTACGGTGAGACTGGACATTTCAGTAAGGATTGCCCGAAGAAGCAAGGGCAAGGCCAGGGTCAGACTCAGCGTGCTAGACCTTCAGGGGGGCAAGTTCATGCTCTCAATACCGCTCCAGTTCCCGATCGAGGTAGTATTTCTGTTGAGAGCCTTGTATATATTTCTGATTTTCCAGTTCGTACCTTGTTTGATTCTGGTGCATCGCATAGCTTTATCTCATCTGATCTTGTTGATAGTTTGCACTTTAGTACTAGCTTGGTAGATGATCCCGTCTGTGTCTCAAATCCTATTGGGGGTTCCGCCCATTTGTCTATGATATGTGGGGATTTGAGGATCTCTATACTGAGTGTAGAGTTCTTGTGTAGTGCTTATGTTCTTGGTTTTAGGGGATACAGATTGATATTGGGCATGGATTGGTTGTCCAGATATGGAGCCATTCTTGATTGTGAGCATAGGGTTGTGAGGCTCGTGACTCGCCTCGGAAACACCCTAGAAATTTCTTGTAATCCGAGAGGTCCCGTCATGTTGTGCTATCTTGAATCACTCGACTCGTCAATGGAAACTCTTCAGTCTGTAAGAGTGGTTCGAGAGTATCCGGATGTTTTTGATGAAGTTAGGGGGTTGCCCCCTAAGCGAGAGATTGATTTCCGCATTTATCTGGTGGATAATGCAAAGCCGGTTTCTTTGCCCATTCGGCACATGGCTCCGCGTGAAAGGCGGGAGCTAAGTAAGCAAGTGAAGGAGTTGCTTGAGAAGAACTTCATTAGACGAAGTATATCTGAATGGGGAGCGCCTGTGGTATTTGCTACCAAGGCAGACGGTTTTCTCCGACTTTGTGTTGATTATCGAGAGTTGAATAAGCTGACTAAGAAGAACAGACACCCGTTACCGAGGATTGATGATCTCTTTGACCAGCTTGTCGGTGCTTCTGTTTTCTCTCAGCTTGATCTTGCTATGGGATTCCATCAGCTCGGGGTAGCTGAAGATAGTATAGACAAGACTGCGTTCAGAACTCCAGATGGATTCTTCGAATGACTTGTCATGCCGTTCGGCTTGACTAATGCACCCGCATATTTCGTGGACTTGATGAGTAGGGTGTTCAGGGAGTTCTTGAACAAGTTTGTCATGGTCTTCGTAGATGATATTCTGATCTTCTCTAAGGATGAAGAAGAACATGCTAGACATCTCAAGGAGGTGATGGATACGCTTAGAGCGCATCAGTTGAAGGCCAAGTTCTCCAAGTGTCACTTTTAGAGAAGGGAAGTTAGATTCCTTGGGCATATAGTATCTAAGCAAGGCTTAGCGGTGGATCCCGCTAAGGTAGTTGCAGTTCAGGATTGGAAGACTCCAAGGAATGCAACAGAGGTGAGAATTTTTCTAGGTCTTGTAGGCTTTTACCGGAAGTTTATTAAGGACTTCGCGAAGATTTCCGCTCCTCTCACTAAATTGACGAAGAAGAATTTAGTTTTTGCTTGGAGCATAGAATGCGAGCTTGCTTTTCAGAAGCTCAAGAGAGCTCTTACATCAGCACCTGTTCTAGCTTTGCCCGATGGAGGGAAGTTATTTACAGTATACACCGATGCATGTGGCACGGGGTTAGGAGCTGTTTTGATGCAAGAAGGAAGAGTGATATGCTTTGGCGGTAGACAACTCAAAGTGCATGAGAAGAATTATCCCACTCATGACTTAGAGTTGGCAGCAATAGTATATGCACTCAAGGCTTGGCGCCATTATCTTCTGGGAGAAAGATTTGAGCTTTATACCGATCACAAGTCATTGAAGTATCTCTTTTCTCAGAAGGATCTGAATCTGAGGCAACAAAGATGGATGGAATTCTTGGCATCCTACGATTTTGAGATAGCTTATACCCTTGGCAAGGGGAATGTGGTAGCAGATGCGTTGAGTAGAAAAAGGTTGACTCTGAGTCCTCTATTCGTTGAGATGAAGAATTTAGAGTATGTGGCAACCTTTGATTTCTCTTTGGCGGTTGAGTTGATGACCGGTTCTTTAGCATCTCTGGAACTCAGACCTACCCTTCTTGATCAAGTTGGGGCTTCGTAGAGAGAAGACCCTCAGATAGTTGAGATTATGGATAAGCTGATTCGAGGAGAGGCGTCTAGTCATCTCGCTCGATATTCTATTGATGACAAGGGTTGGCTGAGGAGAGACGGAAGGTTATGTGTTCCAATGGTAGAAGATTTAGTAAGAAAAGTTCTTGAGGAATCGCATCGCTCTAAGTTGACTATACATCCGGGCGGAGATAAGATGTATAAAGATATGAAGCGCATTTTCTTTTGGCCTGGGATGAAGAAGGATGTGGCAGAGTTTGTCTCTAGATGTATCATTTGCCAGCAAGTTAAGGCCGAGTCGAAGAAGCCCGGTGGGCTATTGCATCCTCTAGACGTTCCACTTTGGAAGTGGGAGAGTATTTCCATGGATTTTATCGATGGGCTACCAAGGTCAAGGAAAGGGAATACGAGCATTTGGGTTATTGTGGATAGACTTACGAAGAGTGCTCATTTCATTCCGGTGAAGAGCAAGAGAACCGCATCTTGGCTAGCGTCTGTATATCTTCGTGAGATTGTGAGACTTCATGGAGTCCCTTCTAGTATTGTCAGTGACCGTGACCCAATCTTTACAAGTCAATTCTGGAATAGCTTGCAAGAAGCTATGGGCACGAGGTTGAATCTAAGTACGGCTTATCACCCACAGACGGACGGTCAAACCGAAAGGGTGAATAGGGTACTCGAGGATCTGTTGAGGCTTTGTATTCTGGATTTTGGTGGTACTTGGGAAGACCATCTTCCTCTTATTGAGTTTGCATATAATAACAGTTATCAGGCAAGCATAGGGATGACACCATTTGAAGCTTTATATGGGAGGTCGTGCAAGTCGCCTACATGTTGGTGGGAGACTACAGGTAAGCTTATACTTGGGCCTGATATGATCAGAGATACATCCGAGAAGGTCGAGTTGATTCAGAGACGGATGAAAGCGGCCCAAGACCGACAGAAATCCTATGCTGATAAGCGAAGAACTGATTTGGAGTTTGATGTTGGGGATATGGTTTTCGTGAAGGTTTCTCCTTTGCGGAATGTGGTCCGATTTGGAGCCGTTGGGAAGTTGGCACCGAGGTTTGTTGGACCATTCCCTATTATAGAGAGGATCGGGCAGATGGCTTATAGAGTGGAGTTGCCCGAGAAGCTTGCCGGAGTACACGATGTTTTTCATGTCTCGCATCTCCGGAAGTGTTTACATGAATCAGCAGAGGTTGTTGAGCCAAGTGTTCTGAAAGATGTAGAAGTAGAGAAAGAGGCTACCTTGAGGAGAGCTCCGATTCGTATCTTGGGGACGGAGACCAAGAAGCTAAGGAATCGAGAGGTCAAGTTGGTGAAGGTTCAATGGGGTGAAGCCGAAGAAGACGCAACTTGGGAAACCGAGGAGAAGATGCGTGGGCTTTATCCATTCCTTTTTGAGGGTACACTCTCAATCTCTTTTCTTTGATAGCATATCTTTCTCTTTGCTATCCATGTTTATCTAGTTTATCGTGTTAATCTTGTCATGAGAATCTTAGGTAGAAACCCTTTGGATGAAACATGTGTTTGAAACATGTTATGCTTGATGGTTGCAAGTGGTTGCAAGTGGTTACTCGTGGATGCATTATACACGTTAGGCACTAGATCGGCTCACACACTCCTCATATTGCATATGCATGAGTGTTTATGCTTATTCATGGATGAAAATTTTTGTGTTATCACATGGATGTTGCATATGGATGTATGTTATGTGCACACATATATATGTTATACATTATGTTCGGGATTGCATACATATGGATTCATTTCACTAACATAATTTGCATTGATGATATTTGCATTAGATAAGTACATATACACACACCTTTGCATATGTTCATACAACATTTAGAATCTTGTAAGGACAATGATTGCTCGTGGATGATGTTTTGAGTAGATGGATGATTGGATGGTAGGATACGTTCTTCCCAACTTGAAGATTTCGGGGACGAAATCCTTTAAGGAGGGGAGAATGTAACAACCCGTATTTTCAATAACCTGTTATAACATAAATCGAGGCAGAATTTAATTCTAAAATCTGAATCAAGGGAAACGGGCTATGCCATTGCATTCGTCTCGGAAAAATATGCGAAATAGAGTCCGAGTTTTCGAAAATCGGAGTCCGTATGACCCGATTAAGGCCCAACGAAGTTTTCAGAAAATTCCAAAGTAAAAACAGATTTCAAATTCAAGTTTGAATTTGGAAAATTAGGGCAGATTGGGCCAGGCGGGAAAATTCCCGCCAGAGCACCCAAGTCGACAGCCCTGTCGACTTGGGAGTCGATTTGGTTGGACCCAAGTCGACAGCCCTGTCGACTTGGCTGTCTACTTGGTCCAGCCGGGCAGTGTTGCCTGGTGCACCATTTTGGGTTTGCGTTGAGTTTGGGGGCCAGATTCGGTTTTAAGGGCTGAGATTGGAACTAGGGTTTAATCCTAAGGTTGAAACTAGTCCTAATCTCTATAAATAAGACCCTAACCTAACCCTAAATCATCATTATTCATTCATACAACTAAACTATGGCAAAATCAATCCTCTCATGGCCTCCACTCTCTTCATAAAATTCCTAAATAAATTTCTATGACATTTTCCATGCATACAAGTGTTTTCAAGCTTGTATGAGCATCATTAGCTTGCATTCAAGTCAAGTTTTCTATATTTGCATCATAAAGCAAGGGTTTTGATCATTTTGGCTTAAGGGTTTTTCTATTGAAGCTTGCATTTTGGGTTTAATTGGTTGCATAAGGGCTTTGTCATATTTTTGTGTCTTTATAAGCATTGTAAGCCCTTTTCTACTTTCATATTTAAACTCTAAAGCCAATGAATGATGCAAGTTGTGTTTGATCATTATGATGTGATATGCAAGTTTATCATGTTATGCAAGTATGCTATGATATGATATGCAAGTTTATCATGATATGTTATGCAAGTTTACTATGATGTAATATGCAAGTCTATCATGTTATGTATGCAAGTTTGCTATGTTATGATATGCAAGTTGCCATGTTATGTATGCAAGTTTGGGTTGATCATCTCACTCATGTTATCATGTTATGCAAGCTTATCTTGGGTTTATGAGCCTAAAGCTTCAAGCTTTATGCTAAAGGTTGCATTTTGGCAACATGTAGGTTATCATATCTCTTATGATAACTTGCATGTGAGGCTAAATGCGAACTTATGGCCATTTCTACATGTCATTTATCACCATGTATCACCAACATGCTAAGTTTGGTTTTATGCATGCTTTTGAGGCCTAAAATGTAATATGCAAGTATATGAACATATGTACATTTCATATGCCACCATGTTAAACTTGTGGCTTTAACACCTTTATGTCATGATTATGCCAAGTTCCCTCTTTCTATCCTTTATGCGCTATTGCGATATGTAAGCGATGGGATTGCGTTTGGGGTTGGGTAAACTTAAAAGACATAAAAACATAAGCTTGGGAATTTACCTATTAAGTTAGGTCTACCCTTTGGGAATTTACCTATTAAGTTAGGTCTACCCAAATGCTTGAAAACTTGTAACATGTTTTGGAAACATGATGGACATGACACTTAGAAAAGATAAGTGAGACCAACTCGAGGTTGGGTTGAGTTTGTAGCGTAAACCTACGCGGAACCGACCGACTTAACTAGTTGCTACAAACAATAGGACCCGATGTGAGAAGTTGGTCATGTTGTACCTTGAACCCGATGTTAGACCAAGTTGTGATGTAAAGCTACCCGGACCCGCCCGGCTTAACTAGTAACCACAACAAGGTCTAATGTGAGAGGTTAAGGCGCATTAAATTAATTAATGCCTCGTGATTAGGGTTAAGTCATGGTCCACTTAGTACTTAACCAATTTGGGCTTGGTAGATTAATCGGGGTTAAGTCGTGAACTCATCGTTACACTTAACCAAGTTAATCCATGATTAGCAAGAGGGTTAAACCGTACTTAACCCACTAGAAAAATCCTAGCAATGGGGGTCCACTCCAGCAGTAATCCCAAGTTTGTATCATTAAGGCCCTAGGGTCTAGGCTAGGGAGGGAGCACGATTACTGAACTGGAGGTAAGTGACCAAAACGACGGCAGAGTGGTACGCCGGTGTAGTTTCGGGCGGACTTATGGTCGTGCACATAGTCCGAAGCCGGGGAAAACATGCACGGGTACCAGTAGATCGAGACTGTGCACGCATGTTTATGGTGTCCAGGGGTTGCCACCCTAGGGCTTGATACACCCGACGGGAGACCCGGCACAGTCTGACTACAATTATGTTTGGGCCGTATGGACACCAACACGTGACGAGTTAGGCTTATAGGGAGCCGATCGACTAGACCGTTTGGTTAGACCTTGTATTAGGGTCATTTCATGTTATTGAGCCAAAACTTGGGCCAAGGGATCAATACTTGTATATTCAAGTCATGTTAGTTTGCTAGTACACCTGTGGTGCAAAACCTTAATCCTGATTATGCGATGACACCTTTATCTACCTTGTTAGTTAATCATCATGCCAGTATGTAGTTATCCATATGTTCATCTCAGCTTTCATCATGCCAGTTAACTTTATTAGTTTACATTGATTGTAGTAGGGCTTACTTAGTCTTTTTGACTGACCTGTTTTCTTTCGCCTCTTTTCTTCCGTTCCCCCCCTCCCCCCAAGGTTCTCAGGGAGGGAATATTGGAGCTTAACTTGGATTCCTGATCACTTGCTTGTGGGATTTTAGCTCATGTATGGTCTTGACATGAAGCTAGCTATGGTTATCACTTATTTTGGGGATAGTACTTATGTATTTCAGTTTTTCAGTAATGTTGTTTTTATCTAGACTTGTGTATTTGGAAAGTTGACATTATGTTGTACCAGACTTGTTTTGAAATGGTTTGAAATCTTCCGCTGTTTTATCTATGTTATTTACTCTGTTTACATATATACATATGTTCTTGTTCTGCCTTGATATATCATTATGCATGTTTACCTGATTCAAACGCCCCTCCAAAGTCAGAGTGCTTGCAAGAGACACCCTGACAGAGGTGGGGTGTTACATGAACATTAATGAATTTTTTTAGTTTAATATTAATTTTTTTCAATCCAGATGATTACTAAAATGCTAAAAATAAATAAATATGATGATAATACATAATTTTAAGCAATTAACATGCGTTTCGTAGATCTTCAACTTACAAAATAATAAATTAATATACTTAATTATGTTAAAATACACACAATTTAAGTTATAATCATAAAAAAAAAAAAAAACGAATAATTTTCAAATGCGGATGTGTCTATATCCGCATACGTTTGTCGGACTATCGGAGGATATTTATTCATTTTTCGAATGCGGATGCAGACGGATTTTTATTCATTTTTCAGATGCGGATGCGGACGGATGCGGATGTGTCTTAATCGCGTGGTCCGGCCAAAGATAGAAGATAAATGGGCAAAAAGTGAGGATATCAGAATTCAAGGGGCTGTGAGTAATTATGTGTGCTAACGGCGTCTGTCACCGAACACTGAAAGAAACGTGAAGTCAACGGAGCAAACAAAAAGAGACACGCCCACCGCTTTTTTCGCTACCACTCCCCCATTTTTGTTTATTTATTCAGTTTATTTTATCTTCATAAAATCCGAAACTTTTCCAAATTTAATGAACCTTTCAAATCCGTTATTTTCATTTTCTTTCCATTTCTACTGCTTTTAAAAAGAGAAAAAGGAGAAATCATGCGATAAAATCTCTTTGCCTTCAGTGTCAAGGTTAGCGATTTCGCTTTTGCTATTTCTTCTGCGAAGTTCTGTACTGAATTTCCTATTACGACAGTGTTTTCTTTTTTCGAGTGGCGATTATTTTCGTCCGCTTCATTAATTTCTCTGCTCCTCTTTGTTCAGGTTATTATTTCAATTGAATATTTATATGGTGATTTGCTTATGATTATAGCAGCGTAAAAATCTGATTTTTTTTTTTTTTTGTTTTTTTTTGTTTTGTTTTGTTGTTGTTGAATTAAGTGATGAGTTGAAATTCAGGATCTTAAGTGTAGATGGACTAGTCTTCGTTTTGGTTTACTTGTATCATTATCAAAACTTATTTGGAAACACACAGTAAAGCTTTTGTTAAGATTTAGTATGCTTATTAGATGCATAAATCCCTTTTCAGTGTTTTTGGAAATAAAACATACTCATATTGAACATAAGGCAGTTATTTATTTTCGATTTTCACATTTTAATCGTAGAAGCAAACAAACAATTTATCCTTGTGCTTGTTGATCCATTAACTAAAGATTCGCTGAAGCAAATGATACTTATCTCACAATGGCTACTTTTAAACCAAAGTAGCGAACATATAGCAAGAAGCTTAGGCATCGTTCTGAATAGAAGTCTTGAGTTGTTGTTGCTTATGAATTTCTTATAATTTAATACACGATTCTATATAACTATTTACTTTTGTATTTTAGTAGCAAGTTGATTTTTTTTAGACTTTATTCCACGATTGATGCCAGTTTATGTCCTGTGTGGTAAGCAGTACCGTTGTTATCTGTTTAATATAATTCTACTCCAAGTTGGCACCAGTTTAATTGACCGTGTGCGCGTAGTTAGTCACCTAAGCATTCATGATGGCTGTGTAAGCTGTATTCAGCCAATATAAGTCAAGCTAACAATATCCGCAGTTTTGTATTATATTTCCCATGAAAGATATAAATAACGACAAGTTGCCTTTTAATTTCTAATTAACCAGCCCTTTAACTTCATGAAGCACTAATATATGTAAAAAGACTTTCTGCAGTCAAAATTGGTCATCTTTGTCGAGGCCTTCTGTTTTTTAAAAGTTGCAACAAAGGCTAAGCTCTTACGCAAGGTACATATTATCTAAAGCTTCCTTTTGATCATTTCAAACAAAGTTACATTTTTTTAATTTTATATGAGTCGTTTTAGCCCATTACATATGTGACCATCTTGTTACTTTCTGCTTAATAATTTAGTAGCATGTCATTCCGGAGTATTCTACGAGATGTTAGAGATGGATTTGGTAGTTTATCTAGAAGGACCTTTGATGTACGGCTATCAAGTAACAACAGAGGCAAATCACAAGTATATGAGCTTCAAGATGAACTTCCTGTAACCCAAAATGGTAAATGGTCCAGTCTTCCTCCTGAACTGTTACGTGATGTGATCAAGAGATTAGAGGCAAGTGAGAGCACATGGCCTGCACGGAAACATGTAGTTGCTTGTGCTGCAGTTTGTAGGTCTTGGAGAGAAACTTGCAAAGAAATTGTTGGAAATCCTGAAGTTTCTGGAAAGCTTACGTTCCCTGTTTCTTTAAAGCAGGTATGGTTTCGAACTATGTTTTGAATTTCTGTTATTTCTTAAGTCTTATTTTATTTTAATGGTGTTTTATTTGTTTTTCTTTTTTTGCATTTTGCAGCCTGGATCGCGAGATGGAACTATTCAGTGTTTTATCAAGAGAGATAAATCGAAACTCACTTATCATCTCTACCTCTGCCTTAGTCCTGGTAAGTAGCTTTGAGTCAGTGCTGATGTTTTATCATTTGAACAGTTTTAGTTTCAATTGAACTTTGGTTCAGGTATCAATTTTAGTTTTGATTCCAAGGCCTTAAAATTGAATCCTCTTGATAGCAGATTACCAACTTCCAAAATGAAATTTAGTTCAAGTACTAATGAAATATGATGCATACAGATGCTACTCTCTGGATTTTGAAACATCATTGTAAAATATTGCAATTTTTACGTGTGACTGTAGTCAAGTACCCACTAATGAGTTCGAAACTTGTAAAATTTGGTATATAAGCGATATCATTGTTTGTCCCAACAAATATCTCTCTTTTTATTAGTCAATTTATTGTTCTTGCAGATATCTTATTGTGTCGTAGTCTTGTCGTTTGTATAGCTTTGTTCGGTCGATCGTTGTTATCATAGATTTAAATCTCACGATTTGAATACCGTTTCAAACCAAATCCTGTTTCAAATCAGATCCTGGTTTTAGATTTGATGTGTACATTATGAATTGAGAAAAATCATTCAACCCAGTTGTAATACATTCGATTTACTTATATGGATTCACGGCTTTAATTTAAGAGTTTTCAGCAAAATATAAATGGAATACATCGATAACATCATATATACAAACCTTCAAAATCTGATATTTTGCAACTATGATTTATGTTTTAAACCTCATTCCGATATACAAACCATCTTTTAAGATTTTAAATCCCATTTTGAAAACCTTGCATTTAACACTTGTAGACATGTGTAGTAAATCTCCATCAAAACTAAGCCACCGGTTGGGATATGATTGATGGCTCCATGAATTTGAGTGGACGGGTCTCCGTTCTCCATCTGATCTGAGCTATATATAAAAATGCAGTGAGATCTATTTTGTCCCCAATTCGTATCACTGGACACAAAGACAAACATACATGCATATTTTGGAGCATTTTACCCTCTTAGCTATCGCTAGACACAACCATACATGCATATTTTGGAGCATTTGACACTCTTAGCATGGCTAAACTTGGTGGTAACTGAATAAAATTTCTTTTACGTAGCTGTGCTGGTCGAAAATGGGAAGTTCCTTTTATCAGCAAAAAGAAATCGCCGCACTACATGTACAGAGTACATAATCTCCATGGACGCTGATAACATCTCAAAATCAAACTCCTCTTACATTGGAAAGCTAAGGTACTACTGTTCATTACATCTTCATATGAACATACTGAGCATAACCATGCGTTATTTGAACATTTGAAACTCTCATCATATTATTATCATTAGGTCTAATTTCCTGGGTACGAAATTCATCATATGCGACACCCAACCACCGCAAAGCGTAACCACGTCCCTTCCGCCCGGTAGGTCAAGCCGTAGATTTTACTCCAAAAAGGTATCCCCAAGAGTTCCCTCGGGCAGCTACACGATCGCCCAAGTGGCATACGAACTGAATGTTCTCGGCACCCGTGGACCACGAAAAATGCAGTGCATCATGCACTCGATCCCGGCCTCGTCCATCGAGCCAGGCGGATCCATTCCCGGTCAGCTTGACAACATCCTTGCCCGGTCCACCCTTGACGATTCCTTTCGCAGCACCACCACCTCTTCCTCCGTCATGTTCGACCGCTCTAATGATTTCAGCAGCTCCCGTTTCTCCCAAACGGCTGAAGATGGGAAGGAAAGGCCTCTGGTTCTGAAGAACAAGGCACCCAGATGGCATGAGCAGCTGCAGTGCTGGTGTTTGAACTTTAGAGGTAGGGTTACGGTCGCTTCTGTGAAGAATTTTCAGCTGATTGCGAGCGCGCAGCCTATGGCTGCTGGTGCGCCGACCCCTGTGTCGGTGCCTTCGGGGCCGTCCGATCATGATAAGATCATACTGCAGTTTGGGAAGGTGGCGAAGGATATGTTTACGATGGATTACCGGTACCCACTTTCTGCTTTTCAAGCTTTCGCTATTTGCTTGAGCAGCTTCGATACCAAGCTCGCTTGTGAATAAAAAATAGTAGATGTTTTAAGGTGCATGATGGCATGAATGTGATTCTGTTGTATTAGTTTGTAATCTAAGACAGTTGCTTCTTTTACATGTACGTTTATTGCATTTGTTGTGGTGGATTTTTAATTGTATGCTGTTCTGCTTTTAGCCAAGTGCTGAATGTGATGTCAGTTGAAATAGGTCTTCAATGGAAATAGCAGCTGAGCTAACCAAAACATGTGTTGCCGTGTCTGATCTTGGTTGTGAGAACTGGTAAACCAGAAAATGCACTAATGTGTTTTGTGTTTTAAATTTGCATCTCAAATGATGCCGTGAATGTGTTTTGTCTTTTCAATAAAAGGGATGATTGGTCAGTATGGAGGATGGTTGTTGGTGATTTTCCTGTTTTGGGAAGCACAAACTTTATAATTTTTTCAATTTCAATGGTAGTTTCCAAAAATTAATTACTACGAAAATACACTAATATTTTGATTTTGAATTTTTTTTTTTTTTTTTTTTTTTTTTTTTTTTTGGGTTATTGCTGACGAAATGTTTTTTTAATTCTTTGATCCATATTTTTTTTTCATCTAGTTACATTATTTACGTTAGATTCAATGGAATTGTATTGCTGTGTTTATAATTGGTTTTGGATTTGGAGGAGCTAACGATTATAGAGAATTTTTAATACCATGGTAAATTCAAAAGGAATATGATTTTATTAATGTTTATTTAATGATTTGATTTGTTGATTTGATGTTGTCTTTAAGGCTAAATTTTGAAGAGCATATCCTTGATGCTAAAAAAATTTATAAAGTTTGTTCTTACCAGTATTTTACTATTTCTGAAATATAAATCATTTTTAATCATATTTCTAATCCATTTTCGGAATCGACTGTTTATCCATTCTTTATTTTTTGGATTTTTTGCTTATTTTATTCTTGGTTTACAAAATTAATTACATATTTAGCTCTATTTCAAAATTATTTACATTCTTAGTCTTGTTTCGTCCAATTCAGTATTGAACAAGCTAAAAACATACTTGTGCAACTTGAAATTGTGCTAATACACTTCCTTTATGATGACATGTCTACTGACACTGTTTCAGGTTGTGTTATTTTTTTTAAATAAACAACGAAGGTACAATTTCAGCGTTCACTCTACGTTAAAAACTAGATGCGCTGAGGGGTAATTGGGAATTGTGCTAGTGGACGCAATTTCAAATTGCGCCTCAAATCCATTTTATTTTTAGGTAACTCATATTCCTTCGTTTATTTTCAAATAACATATTCCTTCATTTAATTCCAAAACCAAAAGAATCTATAATTAATTACCTTAAAAACAATTGTTTTAGCGGATGTACTTCAAGAATGACAATATCCTCTTAGTGTAGATCAACAAAACTATGATTTTGCAAAGCCTAGTTTCTTCTAGATTTGTATATTATACTCGAGTAATGATAAATGTCATATCAAATATAGACCATCTCCTAATTTTAGTGCAGCTATACGATATTATGGCGGTGAATTGATTATTGATAATCAAGTGTGTAAACCGTGAAGTATAATGGTGGATCTTACAAACTATCGAAGGTTCGTAAAAGATCCTACTTCGAACAATTAGAAGCGTCGGTTTACAAAACAACTAAGATCAAATCGGAGGAGTTTAATATTTATTTAGTTTGCAATTGGCCAGCCGATTCTGGATCTAAAGCAATTAAAATAGTATATGACAACGATGTTAAATTAATACTTTCCGCCGTCTCTAAATTCATAGTGTTGTTCGCTGTGAAAGATGGAAGGTTGTTGGCAGAACAATTTGTTGCTTCTTCCGTAGCGTCACTTGTACATAACTATCTTTTGCAAACAATCTCTTCTTCTACATGTAATGATAATCATATGAACGCAACGCAATACAAGCAACAATGTTTTTTTTTGTTTATCCCCGTTTATGAATTTTCAACAATATTCACAATTTAATTATCTATATCCGAGGCAGGATAATATTACACGTATAAGTCGAAAGTAACTCATGATTGATACTCTTATCTACATGGCATAATGTTCAACATGTCATACTTGGAAGCAAATTTTCTTTTCTTGTATAACTACATTCCATAGTGTCATCTGACACAAAATAATGCTAGACCATCTACTAGTCAGAGGCCTTGTCCAATGCAACCCACACCCTCTGGATTATACCATATGAGCCAAAAATAAGTTACGTCTGATAATGTTAGTGAATTGTATTGTACATACATTACACAACCCTATTAAAAATGTCATATTTCATATTCCAGTTTTGCGGCACATGCTACCGATACACAATCGAAAATGCAACCAAATGAATCAAGTGTCGATATGGATATAGATGAAGATGTTAATGCAGAACTAGACAACCATAAACTGTTATAAGCATACTGGAGAACAATACAACATGGATCGACAACATGCATGTAAATAAGTCTCCTTTAAATTATGATTTTGGAGGTGAAGACAATGCTATTAGTGACGAGTCGGACATGAAAATACCGTTGGATGATGATTTGTGTAATGTACAAATTTTTGTTAGACCCATCGTTGCAAACTTGCAATTCTATGATGAAATATTCTCGTTATCTAATGTTCATAATACGAATGGTCAACTTTACATGCAATTTTGTTTAATCCAATCAGGTCAAACAAAGAAAAATACATTGCCATTTTCAGTGTTGATTCAAATCCTTCGAGAATACATACAATAGATTATAAAAAATCACAATCCGATTGATGAGTTATTAAAAGATATCCAAGCGACTATACTTGCGTGAACCCAACAATTAACTTCAATCATAAGCAATCCACATCTGCTTTTTTGGTTTAGAAGATCGTGCCTTTCGTGAGAAACATATTTGAACGATGTAGCTGGAACAATGCCGATCTTAATGGAGGAATAACTATTTGTTAAAATCGGTTGCATTAAAGCCTGAAAAGCATTGAGCTATGCAACTGAACGAATATAGGATGATTGAACAAAACAATATTTTGACTTATGAGAATATTATGCTGAAATTGCTAAAATGAATCCACATAGTGTAGGACATGTAACAACATATGAGTGTGGTGTTTTGATTGTGCTTTTTGGGCCTTTGGCCCTTGTAGTGAAGAATTTGTATATTATCGACCTTAGCTTTGTGTAACAATCCAAAATTTTGGAACTTGAATATTTAAAAAATCTAAATATTAAAGCGAATGAATTTGAAATTTAATGACTTTGATTAAATTTATACGAGGATTTGAATATTGAATGAACTTGAAATTCTAAATCTTGAATTTAATATGAAATTAAATTGATTTGAAGTTTAATAATAATTCTATTTGAATTAGAACGATAATAAGAAATTATTATCGATAGATTTGAGTGTTTGGAAATTGTCAATGCAAAAAATGGCACTAACACCCCAAGGGTATTTCAATACTTCACAAATGATCAAAACAAGGTTAAGAGCAAAATAAGTGCAGGCAAAATTAAAGGAGAGAGTGTTTATAGTGGTTCGGCCTTAGATTTGGGCCTAGGTCCACTTTAATGGCGGATTTCATTACGATTTGCATCATTACAAGGTACACAATCTCTTTTACTTTACACATTTTCTTTTTACAATGAATTTCTCTTTCTTCTCTACAAATTCTCTGTCTTCTTCGATCTCTTTCTATTTCCAAAGTAGAAACGATCAATTCTCACAAGTATCGACTATTATAGAAGTGAGTATTCGTTCATCATGATCGATGATGAACTTTGATGTTTTCTAGAATGGATTGATGATGATGAAGAAGCTTTGATCTTGTTTGGGAGAGCTTTAATGGAGTTTGAGATGCTTTAAGATGTTAGAGAATGAAAATGGCAGCACTTCGTTGTCGGAGAATTCAGATCCCTTGAATGTATGAAATGGCGGGGTATTTATTGGTGAAATTCAAAGGGAGTGGCAAACTTGTAAATAATGTGTGCATAAGCATGTTTATTGACCATCCAATCCATGCCATGTGTCACTCGCAAGCCATTTGATAGAACAACTTCAAGCATGTCCGATCCATGCTTATGGACCGACCATAATGTTCACTTCACAAAATTGTAACACCCCGTGTGTTCTATAACAGTGAAATTCACAAATTAAAGTATAACTAATTTCAAATCAAAGAATTAACGGAAATGGGATACGCTATTGCGTTCGTCTCGGAATTCTGCTTGAGATAGAATCCGAGTTTGCGTAAAACGGACTCCGTATGAAGAAGATATGGCCTCCGGAAGTTTCAGAATTCAGTTTAAAATTCAAACAGACCAAAACAGCCCAGAAAAACTAATTCAAAATTTAAAATCGGGCCCAATTGGCCAGGGCGGGAATTTTCCCGCCCAAGACACCCAGGTCGACTTGGCAGTCGACCTGGGGCTAACCAGGTCGACTGGGCAGTCGACCTGGGTCACCCGTGTCGACTGCCAAGTTGACACGGTGTCGACTGGCATGTCGACCAGGCCCCTGAGCCAGGTCGAACCCAACCCCCCCTGGCTGGCCTGGTCTGTGTTTGGTCGATTTTCTGAGCCTTGCCTTGTCACTAGGACTAGGTGTCAGCTCCTGGTTGGTCTCTCCTTCAAACGAACGACTATTATTAAACCAAGCTCCATCGACGGTCCAAATCAACTCACAAACTCTATAAAAAGGACCTAAGACTCACCCTAATTCACATAAACAAAAATGGAGATGAGACCGTCATGCTGCTGAGGAGAGACTAGAGATAGCCG
Organism: Allium sativum; assembly: GCA_030737875.1. Taxonomy (NCBI): domain Eukaryota; kingdom Viridiplantae; phylum Streptophyta; class Magnoliopsida; order Asparagales; family Amaryllidaceae; genus Allium; species Allium sativum. The sequence goes on along the minus strand of CM060922.1, from coordinate 159,870,544 downwards.
ACAGAAATTGAGAGACAGTTAGGAGATAAATCGAAAGCTTAAAGCAACGTTAATTAAATCAAAGCAACGCCTACAACAAAGGATAGCATCTCCAAATTCAGAATTCAGATTCCTGAATTGAAGATTCGTCATACGTTGTAAGTAGAGTGCTATTCCGATGTGAATAATTAATTGTGTTTGATTTGTGTAAAATGAGAAATGGAATTGCGGCGATAATAATCTATATTTGTATGTTATTGTGATTCTAAACGATTTGGAAATGTTATGGTATACGATTGGATATTCGCAAGTATGTGATTTATGTTGACAACCATATGTTGTGGTATCTTATTTGGGATTCATGCAAGTACATGATCCATGTTAATAACCATATGTTGTGGTATTTTATTTGGGATTCATACAAGTGTATGATTTATGTTGACAACCATATGTTGTGGTGTTTTATTTGGGATTCAATGCAAGTGTATGATTCACTATTATGCCAATATGATGTACATACTTTTATGATCACTTTTAGAGTGTAATTAAACTCGACTAAGTACTATGGTTTATATGAATCTATGTTGGAATTGGCAAATCATACTTTTGTATTAGAAAATAAAAGTAAGCATTTTTATGAACATGACTAAACTATGTTTGGTATTATGCCTAGTTGAAAACATGTTTTAGGCCTAAGTTGTTATCAAAACCATATGGTGATATATGTGACACAATTAAGTTAGATTTTCAATTGCAAGTTTATATGAATAGAATGATTCATGTTTAAGTATTGTTTATGCCATGATTATATGAATAGAATGATTCATGTTTAAGTATTGTTTATGTCATGATTACATGCTGTTACAATGCAAGTTCACATATGCCTAATTCATGTTAATTAGATCGTTGTGTTGCAAGTTCATGCGTTCACACTCCCCTTTTATGTCACTTAGAATATATAAACACCATGTTATAAGCCTCCCCTCTTTCTTGTGGCTAAGTTGGGTTTAAATGTTAAACCTAACATATATTATATTTTAGTGAACGTATAAAAACGGGGGTAATGACGACGGGGTTAAAATATAGAACATATGTGTGGCATGTTTGACGCATGCCAACAACTTTGAAAAATAATCAAGTGGCATATTTAAATTTTAAACCAATAAAGATGGATTGGAATAATGGGCCGCAAATATTTACATATAAAAAGGAAAGAGACAAAATATGTAAATGTAGAAAATACGATGTGTTTAACCCGAGGTTGGATTGAGTTGTGATGTAAACCTGCCAGGAACCGCCCGGCTGTCCAGTAGTCACAACAATACCTATCCAATGTGGGTGGTTAAACACGGAGCCCAATAAGGACCCGAGGTTAGACTGAGTTGTGGCGTAAGACTGCACGGACCCAACCGAGAACAGGCAGCCACAACAATACCTGTCTAAATGTGAGAGGTCAAGGCTTTAATAAGACAGTTAAGGCTGAGTCAGGATTGATAGGATTAAGTAAATTGAATTAATACTTAATCAAAATGGAACATGCTAAACTATACAGACTGATTTGGGGGTTAGGTTTACAAAACACTTAACCAACTTAGCATGTTGGCTAGAAATAGAAAACCTAGTAGCGGGGGACCCTTTTCAGCAGTTACCCTACAAGGTGTATCAGGATACCCTGAACTAGGCAGGGTGGGGCATGATTACTGGGCTGATTGTAAGAGGTCAAATCGACGGCAGTGGTGCAGCAGTGTAGGTTCTAACGGGGTGCGGGCGTGCACACACTCCGACGTAGAAAAATAAGGCACTGGGCACCAGTAGCATACCTGTGCATTCTAGGATTGTGTCGGGCCGCCACCACGGGACTTGATACACCCCATGGTGGGACCAGCATAGCTAACTACAACATCGGGGGCCGTAAGACACATGTAACTATGCGAGTAGAAGCCGATCATCGGAAATGGATCACTTCACCCTGATTATGGGTGCCTATTGGGAACTAGTTTATATGGGTACAGAGATTAATATGGGGTACGATAGTGTATTCGACCCTAGACAACTTAACTTAGTTTATAGTACTTTCCCATTTCCAGTTTATACTTGTCATACCCAGTTCTTTATTCATAGACTGAATAGTCCTAGACTTACTCAGGCATATGTCTGACTCTACTTTTCTTTCGCCTTCTTTTCTTTCGTCCCCCCCCTCAAGGTCCACAGGAAGGGAATACCGCAGCTTGACCAGTTTTCACATCCAGCTTGAAGAGAAAGAATGTATTGCTTGGATCTTTTCCGTTTTGGACTATGGCTTGGGCATCAATTATGGGACTTTTGCAGTTTATTTATGTTTTCTTTATGCTTCTTTAAATAATGTAATCAAGACAGTTTTGAAGATGTTATGTTTTTGGAAGAATTGTAAGACAATTATGACATGGTTTGTGTAACACGTATTTTAATGAAATAAAAGTTGTTGTTGTTTTCCGCTGTTCAAAAATATGTGTTCTTATATCTGTCTTGTATATCTGTGACTTATACTTATAAACCTCCACCAAAATTAGGGCATTCCCTTTGAGAGTGACCCTAACGGATGTGGGGTGTTTCACTTGGTATTAGAGCATAGGTTTACCAGATAAGGTAAAAAGTTTTGAAAAGTTATTTTCAAAAGAAAATTTAAAGAAGCATTTTAAAAAGATAAAATATTATTTTATTTTATAAAGGCAAAGCCCCCAAAGCCATAGGTACTATCTCTTATCCTTCGTTTTGAATCTATCCTTTTTATTTCAGCATGTCCGAAGAAATTAACTTGCCCGAAGGTGTACCAATACCCGGTTGGTTTAGACGATTCTTAGAAGCAAGGGCCAATCAACCAGGTCCTACCGTTCCTCCTCCCCCAGCTGCAGGAAATCATCCAGCTGCAGCAGCACCTCTTCCTCCACCTCCTCCGCGGGGAAACACTTTTGCTAAGATATGTAAAGATTTTAAAGCTATGGGAGGAAAGGATTTTCATGGAACTGAGTCCTTCGTGGCAGCTAGAAATTGGCTGAAAGAAACCGAGGACTTATTCGTCATCTTTGAGGTAGAAGATAGGCAGAAAGTACAACTGGCAGTGTGGCTACTAAAGGGCGAGGCTTCCTACTGGTGGGAAGTCACTAATGCAGAAAGACCAGTGGAAACATGGGAGGACTTTAGGGCAAGGTTTGAGGCTAAATTTCTCTCAGAAGCTGAAAGGAGTCTTCAGTTGGAAAAATTTTTATTTCTTAAGTAAGGGAATATGACAGTCAAAGAGTATGTTAATCAGTTCGATCAGCTGGCAAGGTTCGGACTGGACCTAGTCAACACTCCGCACAAGAAGGTTCTCCGCTTTGTCAAAGGATTGAATGAGCCATTACACAGTTTGGCCATGACCCATATACCCATGGGAGCTACGTATGAAAGGTTGGTGCAGATGGCATTGCTGAACGAAGAGGATAAGGGCAAGAAGGAGACAAAGGCAGAAAGCTCTCAAGGGAAGAAAAAGGGTTTACAGCCTAAGAAGACAGACTTTAAGAAGGGCGGGAAAGACAACAAAGAGAAAAGGAAGTGTAATTTCTGTGGCAAAGTGGGGCACTTAGTGAAAGATTGCCGGAAAAAGAAGGCCAAGATGAATGGTGGGTGCTTTTCTTGCGGTGAGACAGGCCACATGGCTAAGGATTGCCCAAAGAAACGAGGACAGGGGCAGAGGGCTGGATCCACCTCAGGGGCACAGGTTCATGTGCTAGAGGCGCCACCTCTGCAACAACGAGGTATAAATACTTCTGTAGAAAGTGTAGTTTATCTTTATGATCACCCAGTTCGTACTTTATTTGATTCTGGCGCATCACACTCCTTTATCTCGTCTGCTTTAGTAGAATTTCTACACCTAGAAACTAGTATGGTAGAGGACCCCTTAATTGTTTCAAATCAAATTGGGGGCCTAGATCATTTGTCTATGATCTGTGTGGGATTGAAAATTTCTATTCTAAGCGTAGAATTTAAATGCTGTGCCTTTGTTTTGGGCTTTTCGGGATAAGGTTTGATTTTGGGCATGGATTGGCTGTCCAGTAATGGGGCCATCCTTGTTTGTGAGAAAAGGGTTGTTAGGCTCCTGACCCAGCTCGGTAACACTTTGGAAATTACTTGTAATCCCTCGTACGCGGTTATGCTTAGTTATCTTGAATCGCTAGATGCCTCTGTTGAAAGTTTGCAATTGGTTAGAGTGGTCCGGGAATATCCGGATGTCTTCGAAGAGGTGAAGGGCTTGCCTCCGAAGCGGGAGATAGACTTCCGCATATCTCTTGTAGATAATGCAAAGCTCGTTGCGTTGCCCGTTAGACACATGGCTCCACGGGAAAGAAAGGAGCTCAGTAAACAGATTAAAGAGCTTCTAGAGAAGGGGTTCATTAGAAGGAGCATTTCAGAATGGGGCGCTTCTGTGGTGTTCGCTACAAAGGTGGATGGTTCACTCCGTCTATGTGTGACTATAGGGAGCTCAACAAGTTAACGAAAAAGAATAGGCACCCTCTCCCCAGAATTGACGATCTGTTTGATCAGCTTGTAGGAGCGTCTGTTTTCTCCCAACTCGATTTAGCGACCGCGTTTCATCAACTAAGGGTGGCTGAAGATAACATTGATAAAACGACATTCAGAACCCCAGACGGCTTCTTTGAATGGCTTGTCATGCCTTTTGGCTTGACAAACGCACCTGCTTATTTCGTGGACTTGATGAGTAGGGTGTTCAGAGAATTCCTCAACAAGTTTGTAGTGGTCTTCGTAGACGATATTCTTATCTTCTCAAAGAGTGAAGAGGAACATGCTCAGCACTTAAGGGCAATTATGGAAACTCTGCGAATCCATCAGCTAAAAGCCAAATTCTCCAAATGCCACTTTTGGAGAGAGGAAGTAAGATTTCTTGGGCACATAGTATCCAAAGAAGGGTTAGCAGTAGACCCGGCTAAGGTAGTAGCGGTACAGGATTGGAAGACACCAAGAAACGCAACCGAGGTCCGAAGCTTTCTCGGGCTAGCAGGCTTCTATCGGAAAATCATCAGAGACTTTGCAAAGATATCAGCTCCGCTCACAAAGTTGACCAAGAAGAATTTAGTGTTCAATTGGGACTTGGATTGCGAGTTTGCTTTCCAACGACTGAAAAGGTCTCTTACAATAGCCCCAGTTTTAACGTTGCCCAATGGAAGCAAGATGTTTACAGTTTATACAGATGCATGTGGGACAGGGCTAGGCGCCGTCTTAATGCAAGAAGGAAGGGTAGTAGCTTATGGCGGGAGGCAATTGAAAGTTCATGAAAAGAACTACCCGACCCACGATCTTGAGTTAGCCGCTGTCGTCTTTGCACTCAAGTCTTGGCGACACTATCTCCTAGGTGAGAAGTTCGAACTTTACACTGACCATAAATCGTTAAAATATCTTTTCTCGCAGAAAGATCTTAACTTGAGGCAACAGAGATGGATGGAGTTTCTTGCCTCGTACGATTTTGAGATCTCCTACACTCCGGGCAAAGGCAACGTAGTGGCAGACGCGTTGAGCCGAAAGAAACTGACCCTAAGCCCGATGTTTGTTGAAAGACAAAGCCTAGAGTTTATAGCCAGTTTTGACTTTAGGCCCTCCTCCGATTTTGTACCGGGCTTGCTAGCATCTCTCGAAGTACGCCCGACTTTAGTGGACTCAATAGGGACAGCACAACGCGGAGACCCTCAGCTTGTGGAGACGATTGATAGGCTAATTAGGGGTGAGACTTCAAGTCACCTCAACAGATACTCCATCGACGATAAGGGTTGGCTAATGCGAGACGGAAGACTATGCGTCCCACAGACAAGGGATTTAGTAAAGAAGGTTCTCGAGGAAGCACACCACTCCAAGATGACGATACATCCGGGCGGGGATAAAATGTACAAGGACATAAAGAGGACTTTCTTTTGGAACAGCATGAAGAAGGATGTGGCAGACTTCGTTTCTAAGTGTATGGTGTGCCAACAGGTTAAGGCGGAACAGAAAAAGCCTGGCGGTCTGCTCCATCGTCTAGAGGTCCCGCAGTGGAAGTGGGATAGCATCTCAATGGACTTCATTGATGGGCTGCCTAGGTCTAGGAGAGGCAACACTAGCATTTGGGTAATAGTGGATAGGCTTACTAAAAGCGCCCACTTTTTACCTGTCAAAAGTAAAAGAACTGCCTCATCCCTAGCATCTCTTTACCTCAAGGAAATTGTCCGACTCCATGGAATACCCTCCAGCATTGTTAGTGACCGAGACCCTATCTTCACAAGTGAGTTTTGGCGGAGTCTGCCAGAAGCGGTAGGCACACAGTTATGCTTGAGCACAGCCTATCATCCCCAAACCGACGGCCAGATAGAAAGAGTGAACAGAGTTTTGGAGGACCTTTTAAGACTGTGCGTCCTTGACTTCGGAGGGACGTGGGAAGACCATCTTCCTTTGGTGGAATTTGCCTACAACAACAGCTACCAAGCAACCATCGGAATGGCGCCCTTCGAAGCCTTATATGGAAGACCATGCCGATCACCCACTTGTTGGTGGGAGTCTACTGATAAACTCATACTTGGACCAGATATGATCCGAGAGACTTCAGAGAAAGTAGACTTAATACGAAGAAGAATGAAGACGGCCCAAGACAGAAAAAAGTCCTACGCCGATAAGAGGAGGACCGACCTTGAATTTGAGGTTGGGGACAAAGTTTTTCTTAAGGTATCTCCGCTAAGGAACGTTGTTCGTTTTGGAACCACAGGGAAGCTAGCACCAAGGTTCGTAGGGCCATTCCCTATCATCGAGAAAATTGGGAAAATGGCCTATAGATTAGAGCTACCCGAAAAATTGGCCGGAGTTCACAACGTCTTTCATGTTTCACCTCTCCGAAAATGTCTACATGAATCTGCTGAAGTGGTAGAGCCAAATATCCTAGAAGAAGCTGAAGTGGAACGCGAAGCAACCGTGAGGAAAGTTCCAACCCACATATTAGGAACGGAAGTGAAGAAGCTACGCAACCGCGAAGTCAAGCTCGTCAAAGTTCAGTGGAGCGACGCCGAAGGAGACGCAACTTGGGAAACTGAAGCTAGAATACGCGCAGCCTACCCTTTTCTTTTCAAGGGTACATCTTTGATCTTTCTTTTTCCTTAAGTTGCGCTTTTATCTATCTTTTTAGGTATATCTCCTCGACCTTATCTTTTAGGAAGAAACCCTTTGGATGAAAACATGTAATTGAAACATGTTATGGATGATGGTTGCAAGTGGTTGCAAGTGATTGCTAGTGGTTGCTCGTGGTTGCATATACACACACAATCTAGGTTTTAGATCGGCTCAGTCACTTCATATTGCATATGCATAAATGTATTTATATTCGTATGTGGTTGAAGTTTAATGTGTTGTCATATGGATGTTGCATTTATATGAATGGTTGAGCACCCATGTAGAATCATGAATAGGAGAATTTGCATACATAATGGATTCATGGCACTTACATAATTTGCAATAAGGAGGTCAACTGAATCAGTAGACCGCCTGATTTTGCATTAGATAAGTACATGTACACACACACTTCGCATATGATCATGAAGCATTAGAAGTCTTTTAAGGACAATGGATGCTCGTGTTTGATGGATGAGTAGATGGATGTTTGGATGTTAGGATGTACATTCTTCCTGAACTTGAAGATTTCGGGGACGAAATCCTTTTAAGTGGGGGAGAATGTAACACCCCGTGTGTTCTATAACAGTGAAATTCACAAACTAAGGTATAACTAATTTCAAATCAAAGAATTAAGGGAAACGGGATACGTTATTGCGTTCATCTCGGAATTCTTCTTGAGATAGAGTCCGAGTTTGCGTAAAACGGACTCCGTATGAAGAAGATATGGCCTCCAGAAGTTTCAGAATTCAGTTTAAAATTCAAACAGACCAAAACAGCCCAGAAAAACTAATTCAAAATTTAAAATCGGGCCCAATTGGCCAGGGCGGGAATTTTCCCGCCCAAGGCACCCAGGTCGACTTGGCAGTCGACCTGGGGCTAACCAGGTCGACTGGGCAGTTGACCTGGGTCACCCGTGTCGACTGCCAAGTCGACACGGTGTCGACTGGCATGTCGACCTGGCCCCTGAGCCAGGTCGAACCCAGCCCCCCATGGCTGGCCTGGTCTGTGTTTGGTCGATTTTCTGAGCCTTGCCTTGTCACTAGGGCTAGGTGTCAGCTCCTGGTTGGTCTCTCCTTCAAACGAACGGCTATTATTAAACCAAGCTCCATCGACGGTCTAAATCAACTCACAAACTCTATAAAAAGGACCTAAGACTCACCCTAATTCACATAAACAAAAATGGAGATGAGACCGTCATGCTGCTGAGGAGAGACTAGAGATAGCCGTCAGAAATTGAGAGACAATTAGGAGATAAATCGAAAGCTTAAAGCAACGTTAATTAAATCAAAGCAACGCCTACAACAAAGGATAGCATCTCCAAATTCAGAATTCAGATTCCTAAATTGAAGATTCGTCATACGTTGTAAGTAGAGTGCTATTCCGATGTGAATAATTAATTGTGTTTGATTTGTGTAAAATGAGAAATGGAATTGCGGAGATAATAATCTTTATTTGTATGTTATTGTGATTCTAAACGAATTGGAAATGTTATGGTATACGATTGGCTATTCGCAAGTATGTGATTTATGTTGACAACCATATGTTGTGGTATCTTATTTGGGATTCATGCAAGTACATGATTCATGTTAATAACCATATGTTGTGGTATTTTATTTGGGATTCATACAAGTGTATGATTTATGTTGACAACCATATGTTGTGGTGTTTTATTTGGGATTCAATGCAAGTGTATGATTCACTATTATGCCAATATGATGTACATACTTTTATGATCACTTTTAGAGTGTAATTAGACTCGACTAAGTTCTATGGTTTATATGAATCTATGTTGGAATTGGCAAATCATACTTTTGTATTAGAAAACAAAAGTAAGCATTTTTATGAACATGACTAAACTATGTTTGGTATTATGCCTAGTTGAAAACATGTTTTAGGCCTAAGTTGTTATCAAAACCATATGGTGATATATGTGACACAATTAAGTTAGATTTTCAATTGCAAGTTTATATGAATAGAATGATTCATGTTTAAGTATTGTTTATGCCATGATTATATGAATAGAATGATTCATGTTTAAGTATTGTTTATGTCATGATTACATGCTGTTACAATGCAAGTTCACATATGCCTAATTCATGTTAATTAGATCGTTGTGTTGCAAGTTCATGCGTTCACACTCCCCTTTTATGTCACTTAGAATATATAAACACCATGTTATAAGCCTCCCCTCTTTCATGTGGCTAAGTTGGGTTTAAATGTTAAACCCAACATATGTTATATTTTAGTGAACGTATAAAAACGGGGGTAATGACGACGGGGTTAAAACATAGAACATATGTGTGGCATGTTTGACGCATGCCAACAACCTTGAAAAATAATCAAGTGGCATAAATAAATTTTAAACCAATAAAGATGGATTGGAATAATGGGCCGCAAATATTTACATATAAAAAGGAAAGAGACAAAATAGGTATATGTAGAAAATACAATGTGTTTAACCCGAGGTTGGATTGAGTTGTGAAGTAAACCTGCCCGGAACCGCCCGACTGTCCAGTAGTCACAACAATACCTATCCAATGTGGGTGGTTAAACACGGAGCCCAATAAGGACCCGAGGTTAGACTGAGTTGTGGCGTAAGACTGCCCGGACTCAACCGGCAACAGGCAGCCACAACAATACCTGTCTAATGTGAGAGGTCAAGGCTTTAATAAGATAGTTAAGGCTGAGTCAGGATTGATAGGATTAAGTAAATTGAATTAATACTTAATCAAAATGGAACATGCTAAACTATACAGACTGATTTGGGGGTTAGGTTTACAAAACACTTAACCAACTTAGCATGTTGGCTAGAAATAGAAAACCTAGTAGCGGGGGACCCTTTTCAGCAGTAACCCTACAAGGTGTATCAGGATACCCTGAACTAGGCAGGGTGGGGCACGATTACTGGGCTGATTGTAAGAGGTCAAATCGACGGCGGTGGTGCAGCAGTGTAGGTTCTAACGGGGTGCGGGCGTGCACACACTCCAGCGCAGAAAAATAAGGCAGTGGGCACCAGTAGCATACCTGTGCATTCTAGGATTGTGTCGGGCCGCCACCACGGGACTTGATACACCCCATGGTGGGACCGGCATAGGTAACTACAACATCGGGGCCGTAAGACACATGTAACTATGCGAGTAGGAGCCGATCATCGGAAATGGATCACTTCACCCTGATTATGGGTGCCTGTTGGGAACTAGTTTATATGGGTACAGAGATTAATATGGGGTACGATAGTGTATTCGACCCTAGACAACTTAACTTAGTTTATAATACTTTCCCATTTCCAGTTTATACTTGTCATACCCAGTTCTTTATTCATAGACTGAATAGTCCTAGACTTACTCAGGCATATGTCTGACTCTACTTTTCTTTCGCCTTCATTTCTTTCGTCCCCCCCCCCAGGTCCACAGGGAGGGAATACCGCAGCTTGACCAGTTTTCACATCCAGCTTGAAGAGAAAGAATGTATTGCTCGGATCTTTTCCGTTTTGGACTATGGCTTGGGCAGCAATTATGGGACTTTTGCAGTTTATTTATGTTTTCTTTATGCTTCTTTAAATAATGTAATCAAGACAGTTTTGAAGATGTTATGTTTTTGGAAGAATTGTAAGACAATTATGGCATAGTTTGTGTAACACGTATTTTAATGAAATAAAAGTTGTTGTTGTTTTCCGCTGTTCAAAAATATGTGTTCTTATATCTGTCTTGTATATCTGTGACTTATACTTATAAACCTCCACCAAAATTAGGGCATTCCCTTTGAGAGTGACCCTAACGGAGGTGGGGTGTTTCAAAAATCCACGTGATTCCATGTACGCCATCAGCCAAATCACCGATTTCACTGTATTCAGCACTTGGCACTAGCATTTGGTACCGGCGTTTGGCACCATGTGGTGCATGGGAAAATCCAAGTTTTGCTGTGCCCGGCATGTGGAAAATCACTGTGTCATTTAGCCCGATCCAGAAAAGCGGTACTACCCGATCTATAAAAGTAGTGCGATCCAATATGTTGCGCTTTGCCAAACCAGTCTTTTTTCCGTGTGCAATGCGTGGCAAATCACCAATTCTTTAGCCCTATCCATCGGATCTTGACATGCCCAATACAGTGAAACGCGATGATTCCCTGATGTGCACTCAGGCAAATCATACATTCTTGCGTGTGCGCAGTAGGCTGATCCGCCTCAATTCTTGCCCTATTCGTCGAGTCTGAATTTGCCTGATCCATGGAATGGTGATGATCCGCCGTTGCGCACTCTGGCAAATCAACGTTTTCACCATGCACGACTTGTGGCTGATCATTTGACAATATAGCCCGATCCATAAAAGTGGTACTGCCAAATCCATGAAACTTGCACTTGGTCATTGATGCGTACTCGTACTGATCACCAGTTTTACCTTGCTCCGAGCTTTGCCAAACCACCACTTTAACTACATCTGATCTAACTACACAAAGTTGCCCAATCCATTGATGGGTTTTTGCACGATCCATAGCTAGGATTTATACCCGATCCATTGTTATATTTTATGCCCGATCCATGCACTAAAAAGCCCCGATCCATGTTTAAATGCACCCAATCCATGGCACATTTTGTGCCCGATCCTTCACACTAAAACGAGCACGACCTATCAAGTTTTCAACATCGGTTATTTTATTTTTGAATTACGTTTTCACAATGTAGTTAACATTTGTCCATTGGAGCTTATGTTTTTCGTTCGCGAAAAATATAAACTTCGAAATTTCAACGATGGCGGTGCTTTTTGACGGATCGTTCACGCATTTATTTTATGGATCGGAATATGCAAATAATCAATGGATCATGGGTTTTCTCTAACGATGGTCTCTCTTGTTATATATATATATATCCATATATATATTCTTTCTTTTTTTAAATCGAGACATGTAAATAACACGTGAACCATAGGCATTTCCAAGCGATGGTTCACACACAAGCAACTTTTGATGGACTCGTTTAGGCCCACTTAGCGGATAAGATCAAATTGGCCCATCATCCTTTGCTTTTATGTTCTTTTTCGGGTTTGAGCATTTCATTACCACTTTGTTCGATCAAGAAACATTTTAATGGCAGCTTAGCATTCTCAAGAAAATCAAATCCATCTTAAACTGCGACCTCTTACATTAATCCACTCTTTCTCCAATCAGATCTGCGCCTCAACCTGTTCTTGAATCTGATCATCCTCTCTGTCGTAGCTTGCTCAAACCAAATTGAAGCTAATTCCGCCAGATCTGAATTGTTTTAAAACCGTTCAACTTGAGCCAGCTTTGGTCGTTAGAGCCTAACCATTCTCTGCAACTGTAGGTGTTAATTTCCTTGAGTTTTCATGCTAGATTAATGTTATTACTTTGAAAATCTATGTGTTTAGGGTTTATGAATTGGATCGGATTTTTCGGGGATCTCAGCTGCTTCTTCAAATCAATTTCGGTGATAGATTGCTGATGCCGATCTGATGATGCGCGTTCAAAATCAGATCTGCTCAAACTGTAATTTGTATTCGGATTTGAGCTTCAGCCCCAAATAGATTCAAAAACTTTTTATTGTTGGATGGTTTTTGAATTCGGCTATTCAATACCTATTTTTTGAATTATAAGTTGGATCTGAAATGTTTTGGTGTTGGTGCACAATTCCTTCTTTTGTTAATCATATATACTGATTTGTTTAATCTTTGATGTTGTTGAACATTCTGAAATTGACACTGCAGCATTGTATTTTTTTTAGTGAAAATAAGGGACACATCCCTAAAAACTTTCAAAATTAGAACGACATCCAGACAAAGTTTGAAATATAAAGCTTGCCCCTATTTTGGAAAGTTACGTGTTTTCTTAAAAAAAAAAAAAATGCGCTGCTATATATAATTTTTTTTTTTAAAAAATCGTAAATATTCCTAGAAGCATTTGTAAAAAAAAAAAAAAAAGTTGCATACATGTATGCAGCTATTACCAATAGTTGCATATACGTATGCATTTATTCATCTAGTGTTTCTTATTGAAAATCTGGATGAATATATGCATATATGTATGCAATTATTACCAATACTTGCATACATGTATGCATATAAAGTTAAACTGAGATGCATGCCTTACGAATAGTTGCATACATATATGCATTTTTTTTGTATATATGCATACATGTATGCAACAAATTTAAAAGGGATGAAGGCTTCTGAATATGTGCATGAATATATGCATATATTCTGTATAAATGCATACATGTATGCAACAATTCCTGAAAAACATGAATGCTTGAGAAAACAGTCCAGGAATGAATATCTGCATAAAACGATGCATATATTGCAGTTTAACTATATACATGTATGCATAAATAGTGCAGTTTGATGTATAACTGTAACACCCCGCGAATTCTATAACTGTGAAATTCACAAATTAAAGTATAATTAATTTCAAATCAAAGAACTAAGGGAAACAGGATACGCCATTGCGTTCGTCTCGGAAAAATACGCGAAATAGAGTCCGAGTTTTCAAAAAACGGAGTCCGTATGAAGAAGATATGGCCTTCGGAAGTTTCTGAATTAAGTTTAAAATTCGAACAGAATAAAACAGCTCAGAAAATAAACAAGTTTAAATTCCAAAATCGGGCCCAATTGGCCAGGGCGGGAAAACTCCCGCCTAATGCACCCAGGTCGACTGGGCTGTCGACCTGGTCTAGCCAGGTCGACAGGGCTGTCGACAGGGCTGTCGACAGGGCTGTCGACCTGGTCCAGAGCCAGGTCGACAGCCCAGTCGACCTGGGTGCATTAGGCGGGAGTTTTCCCGCCCTGGCCAATTTGGCCCGATTTTGGAATTTAAACTTGTTTTTTTTCTGAGCTGTTTTATTCTGTTCGAATTTTAAACTTAATTCAGAAACTTCCGAAGGCCATATCTTCTTCATACGGACTCCGTTTTTCGAAAACTCGGACTCTATTTCGCGTATTTTTCCGAGACGAACGCAATGGCGTATCCCGTTTCCCTTAGTTCTTTGATTTGAAATTAATTATACTTTAATTTGTGAATTTCACAGTTATAGAATTCGCGGGGTGTTACATTATTGACACATAGTCTTAACTACAACATAAACCTATATTTTTATTTAGGCATAATTTTGAATAAATTATAGCCCAATTTTGAATTTATTAGCATAATTTTGAATTTATTCATAATTGTGAGCAATTGTCATGTTTAGAATAAATTACAGCCCAGTCGACCTGGGTGCATTAGGCGGGAGTTTTCCCGCCCTGGCCAATTGGGCCCGATTTTGGAATTTAAACTTGTTTTTTTCTGAGCTGTTTTATTTTGTTCGAATTTTAAACTTAATTCAAAAACTTCCGAAGGCCATATCTTCTTCATACGGACTCCGTTTTTCGAAAACTCGGACTCTATTTCGCGTATTTTTCCGAGACGAACGCAATGGCGTATCCCGTTTCCCTTAGTTCTTTGATTTGGAATTAATTATACTTTAATTTGTGAATTTCACAGTTATAGAATTCGCGGGGTGTTACAATAACCAAAATAGTTGCATACATGTATGCAAGAATTTCAAATACATGCATCTCGATGCATAATACTGCAGTTTCGCCTTTTTTTTGTATTTTTGGTTTTTAGTGCATTTTTTGTCTGAAATTTATTATGTTTACGTGTTTGATTTAAATATGAATTTACAATATTTTTATTTTTTTGATGAATTTTCGAAAAATAAGGATGTAATTTATAATAAGTTTAGAACTGGATGTGAGCCTAATTTTGAAACTTATTAGGGACCTCAGCCAAACACACCTTTTTTTTAATTGATTATAGCAACAATGCGTTTGAGTTGTAACCTTTGATGATCAATTTCTTGATTTTGACGTGCCAATAGACTTTGAATTAATTGTATGTTGCTCTAGAACATAAGTTTGGCAAGTTAGCGTTTGTAACAGTTGTGCTCTGCCTATTGGTCGACTTTTGAATCACAATTTCCATATAACAAACTGAATTCAGCACACAAGTTCTTTATTGATGATGTGTGAGCTTGCATTTTGAACTATTTAAGATAATGCTTAATGTAATTAAAGTTGTGCTATTATATGAATGCTCCAATTTTGATTAAGGCTTGAGTGCGTGAAACAAGCGAGATCTGCGATGGATTGGATGTGCTCGAACCACATTGGATTGGCCACGTGCGACCGATCCATGATAGATTGATCACGCCCTATCCATGTTGGATTGCTTGTTTCGAAGGATCGCTTGGCCATTGAACCTTTGTTGAAGCAGCACACACTTTCTAAAGCAAACAACAACAACTAGAACTCGTAACTGATATGATACACATGCCTTTTTCACTGCTACATCCTGTTCTATAACAACAAAAACATTGCATGTTTTTGGGCCAATATTTTATTATCGACTGCCCAGATCGATAACAGATTAGTTAATCATTAAAAATTTATCTACAACGAATTTCTTGTTCTGAATTGAATGAAGCAATTGTACAGAAACGTTTTATTCGACTATTTATAACTCATCAAACTTCGCCTGCACAAACACGACATCTTAATTCGAATCTACAACGACGTTTGAGATCAACTGCTCGACATACGCCTATGATGGATTTCAAGCTTCGCTTTTTTAATGACTTATATGATTATGCACAACATTTCACACTTAGAAAATGCGTTTATTTAAAACACGATTCCTTACGTAGAATGGATACCCAAAAGAAATCTCGTCAACGGTCTAAAGACACAGCAACTTCCACCCAAACTGAATCTTCTACACAAGTTTCTGGAACACGACGACTGCCGATTCTGGGCCAGAATCAAACCATCCCTTTTCTGTCCCTCGTCTCTTTACTAAATTGCCTCCGGAAAAATGCCCCACAGTGATTCACCGCATATTCATTTCTAAAGCCGATGCAAGGCTACCGAGGAAGGAGGAATGTTCTGATCTTCCACCCATTGGTTTCATAGCAGTTAACCGTCATATGTTGATGAATGGAGCCGTTCCTTCCTCTAACCCATTTCTGGAGTCGATCCTTCGGCATATAGCCATTGCCCCATTTCAGCTACATCCCAATGGCTACGCCATTTTACTAGGACTTTACATGTTTTTCATGAGAACATGACGTTGTATGCCCACTTTCGAGGATATCTACTACTAATGTGTTTTCAAGAAGAAGAAGGAGCATTCATCTATAGTTTTTGTCGAGGGCGTTCGAAATTGCAAACTTATCCTTTTGTTTGGTGTACTTTAGCTTCATGGTACTTCTTTATGCATTCACTTCATTACAGATTATAAGTCTTTTGTTTAATGCAATGTCGTGATGAGCTGTGGTATGTTTTCAGAGCATTGTTCCATTTCAATGTGGTTTTGTTGTCTTTGTACCATAGGTCGTCATGATTTGCATATGTTGGACGCTATCAACTTTGTCGAGTTTTCTTTGATTTTGACTAGGGCACCTGAAGCTTCTAATTTGTTGGCGAAGTCTTTTTGCTTCTTCATTTCATTGACAGCTTCCTAGACTTCCATTGCATCTAGGAGACCCAACTTTGTTGGTCGATCCACTGCTTCTACTTGGAGAAGTCTTCATTTCCTGTTCCCCTTCTTAAGAGCTCATATATTTTTGGCCTAATGTTTGTCTACTATCCAGCTAATTAATTCAGGCATTGAAGACTTTCATCGACAATTAAACTGATTAATCTTAGCTTCAACGAATTCATTGGTTGCCCCAAAGAGGTCTTGGATTTAGGCCCAACATTCATCGTGACCGAATAAATCTAGCGCTTATTGAATTGATTGGGTGCCCCCAGAGAGGTCTTTGGCTAAAGCCTAATTTTTGTCGTAATCGGATCAGGTACTTAGTGACACTGTCAATCTTATTGGATGCCCCTGGAGAGGTCTTTGGTTAAAACCCAACATTTTTCGTAATTGGGCTAGGTACTTCCTGACACTGACGATCTTATTGGGTGCCCTCAGAGAGGTCTTTGGCCAATGAGAATTGGAAGTTGATTTTGATGTTCAATTTGGGATGGACACGAAAATACAAAAATGTGAAGCCGAGTATATAAATGCTATTTTAACTCAAGAAGAATTTTATATCGATTTTATTCATTTTTAAAATGAATATCGAAAAGAATGAATTTCAAAATATGACATTTCAAAAATATTATCATTTTGAGATCATAATAAAATGTAATGTTCAAGTTTAATTTAAATTGGCAATGGAAGTGAATCATTTTAAAATGAATGTATAAACATTTTATAAAATACGTTTTAAAATAAAAATTGACGATATATATAACATATATATTTAAATGGTCTGAAAACATATCGCACATCGACCGTTCGCGAATTTCAACCATTGACTTGAAATGGACGTAATGGGAGATCCGACCGTCGGATTATCCTAAATCCAAAACCGTTGGGTTCGCATCGAAAAATCCTTTCCAATGAATATATGAGATTTAAATTTGAACGGTTAGATTTTAAAATATGTCTAAATCAGTTTAGGAAAAGGTCGCTATGGATGCAGTTCGGTGGCCGATATTGGAAACCGACTAATAGGGCCTTAATATTTTTTTTAAACATATGAATAAATTATGTAAAATCATAATAAATGATTTGGAAATATTTTGGATGAAATATTCCACATTTGAAAAGATAAAAGGAATTTTATCTAAATGTACTAGTTAATAACTAGAATAACAATCCAAGGATTTTTTAGAAAGAATAAATTGGATTTGTGAACGGTTTTGTCATAACCAGAAGTTTCCAACATATAAATTGGAATTAAATAGAATTTTGGATTTGGGTTTGTCGTGAATGGTATATTCACTAATACTGTTCTTAAACCAATTTATGTATGGAATAAATCTTTTAATTAAGGTTTAGAAAAGTTTCCAGTTTATTTAATTAAATTGGAATTGAATGGAATTCGATTAATAATAATCGAGATGAGTTTCTATGAAGGAAGGCGTTTACTATTTATGGGATTTAAAAGGCTTTGTTGCTATTCCACTTATAGTACTGGTCGGATGTGGAAATTTATATCGATTATAAATTGTTCTGATTTCCGTGAAGATTCCATATTAATGTAAGATGATTTTGGGTTTATCGTGAACGGCGTTTTATATGACATTTGTTCTTTAACCCAAGTAAAGACAAGATTAATTTTCAAAGATTGAATAATCATTAAGTAATGATTATTGAAATTAAAACCGAACTAGAATTTTAATGAATCTTTAAGTAGATTAAAATGAGAATGGGATAATTAGATTTATCAAATTCAATAAATGTTCAAGAATGAGGTACCACTGGTTTTACTCTGCGCGATCGTTAAATCTTTAATTAGATTTTTAACGTTAAGTGGCAATTAAATTTACCAATGACATAGTGGGTGTTAGATATGGAGTACTACCAGTTTTGCTCCATGGGATAAAAAGGTTGGGATTTGGATTAATAAAATGAATGATTACTTCGATAAGGCTCCATAATCCCGACTAGTTATATAAACCTTAATTTGGTTTGAGATTGTTAAAAGATATAATAAAATCTCTTACAATGGTTTTCAAAGAAAGATTTAAGCATGAGGTCTAAATGAATTAAATCTTTGATAAGATTAATGGGAATAATTCCCAGTATAAAGAATATTTGAATAAAAGAATATTCTGAATTGGAATGAGGCACATGATTTGTTTATATATCACTTGATTATAAGATGCGCAAGTTATTCGGAAAGACTGGGTTTAACCCATTCTGAATAACCGTTACGACGACTAAACATCGAACATATTGAAGATGGTGCAAAACCGACAATCTTCACATCGAATGGATTGCTACTGATGCCCTTGATTGGAGTTGCTGCCTTGAAGGGGTTATAGTGGTAGTTGTACGGACGTACTTATTGATTGTTCGGATATGCGAGGGCCTCTCTCCTATATTGGACATATGGGACGAGGAATAAGGTGCCTCCGGTTTCATTCAGACCAGAATAGACTTGTAAATGGATTGTGTCTGACATTATATTGTGTGTTATATTCGTTGATCTCTACTAAATATATATCTGTTTGGTGGCGGAGAATTTATTTACTTGTTTAATACCCTTCTCTGATACGTACGAGCTTAGAGCTTATTTGTTGGTAGAAATCAATGGTATGGTATGGATTGACATTGTGGCATGCTAAGATGCAAATGATCAAGGCTTTTGTTGAAAAGCAGAGCCTTGTGGATGATGATCAAAGCACAACTTTAAGTAGCAAAGCTTTGTGTATGGCGTTAATTCGTGAGCCTCACACCTCTGTGTGAACCAACAATGGGAGAGGACCGCAGGGAGGACATGCATTTCTTTCTAGCTAGAAGTAGTGTCATGGTATGGAGCCCCGACATTTTACTTATATGGATGAGAGATAGCGAGGTACCTCGGATATGACAGATTAAAAGGCCTTTGATGGTCGACATACTGACCAGATTTTTGGTCCCATAGGACCGTGAAACATATTGTTCAGGAATTACCAATCCACAAACGTAAGAGTAGACTACCCCTGCAGAGCTCTAGGTTGCACTTGTGGGTGAGTCCTGAGGCACGGGCTAGAGTATCTCGAATCAGATAAGGAAGATCCCTTGTCTTGGTTCATAGATGGAATCCAATTCCCAATACAAGACTTTTCGGTTTTAGTTGTGAACCTATATGGTGACATAGTAGGATAGGGTACTATGTCGTCTATGATTGATACATTTATATTTGAAGTTGTTTGCCGACTATGCACTTATAATAGTATTAAAGATACATTTTTTAAAGCGTATCAAACATATTTGTCTATCATAAGGAAAAACTCTATCCTCTGGTTTGTGTTGCATCGTGTGATGGGACCTGAGTCTTATAATAGCTTCATTTTTCAAAAAGCATTACGTTATTTTATTTTCAAATTGATATTCATGTGGAGTAAACTTGTTCCATGTCATACGACGTGGTCTCATGATTTATCCAACTACTTTAAAGTCAAGTTTAATAACTGTTTTAGTTTTCACACTAGTCCAATGACTGACCTGAAGTTTATTGTTTTCGCCTAAACTCTAGATGCCTATATTTTCCACATGGGCAGCTAGTAGTTTTGGTTTGCAGATTTTTATTTAACAGGATCCTGGTTTACAGATGGAACCATATTTAGAAAGCTTGTATCCGTGTATTTCTTTCAGTTGTGTTAGTTGATGTATTTCCTCCGTGCGTTGTATTTATAGGTTTTTATTTACGCTACTATGCAATTTATTCTCTGATATTGTATTTCCGCTGTGTATATTATTTATTCATACTCTGATATTCTTGTACTTTAATGTAAATTGTTGTAATAGCAATGAAAGGTTCTCAGGTTTATGTTCTGATGAGTCATGTTCTCAAAGCAATCCGCCTTCTTGTTCGGTCTAGGCCGGATAGGGATTTCGGGTCGTTTCACCAACGATGGGTTCAATTTAATATATGGTGGTCAGGATTGGCCGGAATCATCAATTAAAGAGTCAAAACCCATTTTCTTAATAAGGGTTTCGCGAGATCCACAGTTGACCAAAGGCAAAGTGGTTAATTGTGGAGGTGTTTCTCGTCGAGAGCTTCGAAATGGCGGTGGTTTTGGGCCAAATAATGGTCGGACGTGGAAGATTGGGGCAGTCTAAGTTTCACGCTAAATGGGTTTTGCGTGCATTTTAGAACGGATAGGCTGTTGTAGGAGACAATGACGTGATGGCATTTTATTGGGTGAGGTGTTTTGTTTACTTTTTTTTTTAATTTAAAATCCCAATCTTAAAACGTGAATAACTTCTACATACAAACTCAGATGTTCGCGTGGTTTGTTTCCTTGGGATCATATCAAAATTTTAGACGACATGGACATGGTTTGGGTTGGATTTGGAGACCGTCAAATTTTGGGCCTTTTTGAATTTCCAACGGGTTCAGAACCAAAGGTAAGTGATTAAACCTACTCATGCTTAATCAAAAATATTTGATTATTAGTTAAATTAAAATCTATTATGATATGACTGTACTGGTTGATGTTTGATAGTGTAAAATGCATATTTATGTTAATTTGCATCAATAGTATAATTTAGTTTAATTGTTAATTTAATTTTGTAGTTAGGTTAAAATTGAAATTTACTTGTAGCTTGAAACCCGACACCTGATAACCAGTGTTTGGTTGTGATATTGAACTGTTTGGACCGATTGATTTTGATGGACACCTTGGATTGATTTGTTTGATATATCGATGTATAATTGTGTGATTCACCTTGTTATTCACCTTATTTACGTATGACTGTTGGATGTGTTGATTAATGCCAACCATTTACCCTGATGTTACGGGTATCAAATAAACCCGGGATTAATCATTTATGATGAATTAACATCATAGGTTGAAATGATAAATATCTACGACCCTGATTTGGATTAAAATGATATATATATATATATATATCCATCTTTAAAATACTAAAAATAAAATTTAAGTATCACTTGATCATAGGATAGAAAATTATATATAAGAACACTGGATTGGATACATAAAAAAAATTGAATAGAGATTTGAAATGATTTGGCTTTGAAAAAAAATGAATTTACGGAAATTGGATTATTTTTGAATTGTAGCTAGAACTGTTGAGATTTAAAATTGGTAAATGAAATTACTTAAAAAATCGAAGTTGAGATGTTGAATTTATATTTGAAATGTGATTTGAAATTTAGAGAATTGATCTGTTAAAATGGTTAGACTTTTGAACTTTGAATATGGCTAAGTAAAAGTGATATAAATCAATAGCTCGAAATTCAGCTCGAGATTAAATTATAATTGAAATTTTTGGTTTTAAATTGATAATGAAGGAATTTGATTTAAGTATTTTAAATCAATAAATTTGGAAATCGAATTCGGAATGGTCATAAAATAGAAATGAATTTAGAATTGAATTTTATTTGAAATTTGAGTCAAAATAAATTTAGATTTGGAATTAATTTGAAATTGGAGTTGAAAATTATCTGGAATTGAAATTAGCTTTGGATCGAATTGAAGTTAATTTGGAACTGGAATGGAAAAAAATCGTTTAAACGAATTGAATTGGAGATATGAAGTTTTGACTGATGTATGGATTTAATTCGGGAAATGAGTTTATTTTGAAGGTTTGAACTTTAAAATATAAAAATGGAATTTAATTATATTTACATGTTTTAAATTGTTGATTTGGAATTGGACTTAAAATCAACACAAATCGAAATGGTTTAAAATAAGAATGAACTTTGGAATTTTAAATCATGAAAGTTAATTATTAAGTCGAATTGAACTTTTAAATGTACGATTTAAATGATGACATTTATTTGAATCGAGATTTAGGTCATAGATGAGAATCAAATTGAAATTTGGTCAAAATGGAACTGTAAGAAATCAATAATTGAGCTATTGATTTGAAATTTGGACACGAGTCCAGATTTGTTGCAGTGGTAAAAAATAGTTTGATTTGATATATTTTTTAATTTTATTATTTTAATATAAACTATTTTAAAGCTTATTTTATGGAAACTCAATTTATTTATTTTTACAAAATATTTTAGTATATAAATCATTTTTAATACTTAAACTATTTATTTCTATTCAAACTATTTTAATAAAAAATCAAACTCCTTAGGGTGAAATGATTATATTAAAATCATGGGACTAAATGCGAATATGGTTAATGAAATATAACCTAAGTTGGAAACTGAAATAATATTTTCAAATGTAGTGACATATTTGGGTACATATGTGATTCTGAATGAAGTGATATTTTAAAATAAATAAGATGATCTCAAAATGAATTGGATTTTTGAAATAAATATGATACTTCGATATCAAACGTGTATCATTTTGAAATGTAAAAAACCAATTCGGTGCGTAAATTCGTGATTGGTTGTTAAAGAGACCGGGGCCTCTTAATGGCATGCTCTCTGCCAATATTGGAACCACTTTGATAACCGCGCATGCGACTGTGCAGTTAAAGCACTCAGCGGATCTAATGCGATAGAGATATAAAAATTTATAGCGGGGATAAAGTGAGGAAATAGTGGGATATATCGCTGATTAGTCTAAAATAGCATATAAAACTCATATCTAACGCTTTTACAAATAAACAAATGATAAATAAATAGAAAATTAATATTTTATTTAATTATAATTTGTACATTCATAATTTGAAATAGAAGCATGTACAAATATATGTACATAAATCTAATCTCTTATTTAGTTTGATTAAATTTAATAGAACATTATTGTATTTTCGATTCTGAAAAATATATGTAAAAGAATTCTATTAAAACTAATTTTGTAGATTTTATAATGTGAAAATGTCAGTTTTCAATACATTTATTTTATAGAAGATATGGCGGAAATAACAGAATACAACTAAAATAATGGGATATATCGGGAATATCGGAATATAGTGGGGCTTAAAGCGGAAAGGCTACCTCAGAGGCTATTTGGAAATAGTGCATTGGTAGAAATCCTCTATACGATATAGCGAGGATGTGGCGGGGTAATAGCGGGGCATAAACTGCACAGGCACGCGATGGATGATATCCAGAATGTAGTGGTTGAATTGGCGAGCGTTTACTGGAATGGTGTAAGAGAATGATGATGGATAGTCTTGACATTTGTGTCATAATTAAAATGACTAAAACAGAAGCCTATGTCTAGCCAATGAGGTTAGCTACATTTAGCGACATTGATCACTTGTATTGCTATCATGATTGTGTACTCGATGGGTGCACCCTTGTTCGTTGGATTAATAGTCGACCATGGATGGATTACAACCAACCAGAAAAGGTAAATTGATAAGATCCGACCTTAGACATTGCCTCATGTGTCTTGTCATATTTTCCTTATGCGAGCCCATTACGACTTTGGTTTCTAAATTATATGTTATAAGGTGGATCAATGTAAATCCTTAAAACTATTTTCATAATTACTTTTCTGATAGACATTTTTACAACGTATATTATTATATGTAAATAGTTTAACTAGTCCTTAAGAGATATAAATTCCCGTAACATTTCTTAAGTTATTGCACTTATGAACACATTGGACATGAGATGCGAATGACATAAGTATCTCTTACGTCGTGACACTCATATTATCACATGGTTTTGATTTGAGTGATATGAGATTAGTTCTGATCGGAGTGTTTTTGTCTTTTTATTTATGCTCGGGTCAGTCTGAGGTTTTCAATTATCAAACACCATGTTAAGAAGAAGAAGTTCGAGCTCGACAGATGTATTTATTAATATTATTCCTTTGCATTTATTGGTATGGTTGTGATAGTTAACTCTAATAATTGTTGCAAAGTAAAATCATATGTATATTTTAACAGCTTCATGAACTGTTATTTGATTATTATATTTTGTCCTTCCGATGTGAGATTATGTGATTGTTTTTCTTCTTTTTCTTATATTTTCTCTATAACTATCTGTATTTTGGATTTTCTTAAGTCGACATGTGTGCATTACTGTCGATTTGAACGATAAAAAATGTAGGTCATGGCATAGACACTCGTTTCATTCAAATTTAAGTCCTCTAGCCAAATTTGATAAGGATCTCAATACATGACCACACGAACCTATTTTTTCATTTATGTATATAACTATTTTTCTTATTACGTAGATTCAAATACAATCGCACTCTAGTGGCATTTTACCAACTCTAATTCTGGTTTTTAACATTTCAACAAGTTAGCCAATGTAAATTTTGTTTACTATTTTCAAGTTCTAACATTTAAATGAATGGAATCCATACAACCAATAAAAATAATCAATTACCTCTTTACTTTAAAAAGAAAACATTATGTCACTTTCTTAAATAAATTATATACGTTAAAAAGTTTATTTGTGGATAACAGTTGATATAAAAACCTTTGTAAAGTTAAAATTTGAAATTAAGTTACTTCGATATAGACTTTTAAATCCGAGATGCACACTCATCTCATTTGCCATCTTGTACGATACGAGATTTTATGTAAAATTCTCGAGACGTGAGCTTACCAAATTTCAATATTTAAAACATTGGACTAATACATCCTTTGAGACTAGAATTTATGACGCTCTCCAAAAATGATAGTGTATTCAAGATCATTAGAGATACCAAAGGGTTGCATGCTGATAGTAATTGGATAACTATCAAATGACTCACTTAAGATTTTTCTTGTTGGTTTACGCAACTAACGTAAAAGGAGAATCTCGAAGTAAAGATGTCACGAAATTCCATCGATTTGTGAATACTATAGACAATGTAGGTACTCCACGTTTATTGTTCTTAAGTTGCAACATAGCGTCAATCAAACAACTATAATTGGATCTAAGTTGAAGCACTCTAGTCAATGAGATTTTATTTAATGACAATTTGGCGAAGATCTCTGTTAAGTTTCAAAATTCACAAAACATTTCTGCCAAAAAACATAAGTAAATTAGGTTTCTCTTTTCCGAAAATCATATAAAAAATCAAAAATTAATGTAAGAAATAATTAAACTTAAAAAAATTTCAATTTATACGTATTTTTGTAAGAAAAGTTAAAAAAAATTGCATCAAAAACAAAAAAAAAACGAAAAATCACATTTCAACAAAACTTACAAGAAAAAATGCAGTTTTCTGAAAAACTGCAGGCATTAATGCAGTTATAATCAATAACTACATACTTTTATGTTATTTTTGCTAAGTGCTTCAATTTTCAAATTTAATGTCTGCACTTATTCAACATCGTATTATTGCGGAAAAATCATCAAAGAAACTAAATGTATGTAACATCCCAGATTTTTCGTTCATTTGAATTTGAATATTTAAATCTTTTTTAAATATTATATTTGGAATATTAATGGACTTTAATATTTAATTCATTTATAAAAACGAAGTTTTAAGTTTTAATTTATATTTAATTATAATCGAGCTCATAACGTCGCGGGAGTTCATAATATAACATTTTGAACTTCAATTAGATAAACCGAATTCATTTTTAGTCTGAATTCTTTGAAACAAGAATTGTCCGAATCTATTTGATTATAATTTTCTAATGAAAAAGAAACATGGAGATGTCGTATTATAGATTGTGAGTTATGCCCAATTCAAAATTTCAAATAGTCGCTATGAAATTCGTTAATAAACGATAACGCTTATTTAATAAAAAGGATTTTTATATAATTTGAATATCGTTTAGCCCGGGATTGTAAATATTGAGTTTATAATATATATTAGTGTAATCTGAAGCAGTATACTATTATTTTGCATAGAAACGATAATAATAATTTATTATTATTTAAATTGGATTGTTTTGGATTTAATTATATTATATCGATATTCTATAGGCCTTAGAAATAGCGATTTTTCAAACAATCTCCGTTTCCGAGGAAACGAATTTTATTGGAATGCGTATTGCTAATTATTGTTAGATTTATAGTTTGGGGTCAGTTGGAGTTGTTTTATTTGTATGTGCAATTTAAAGATGAACCGATAAGTAAATTGGAATTAAAATAACGTTGTGGTGCAAATGTTGTCGGTTTTCAACGAAATGAATTTCACACTGGAACACAAGATGTAGCAGTGCGTCCATTTTCATTACGTTTGAAGTTCGAGTGTGGCGATGCGTGTATTTAACGGTCAGCGTTGAAAAAAGCGGTTAGCCGTATTAAAACAAAATTTAAAAAAAGGGTAAAACTTAAGCCTTAATTTAATTAAAGGGGTACATGCCCATTCTCGCACAAGTCACAACTAGAGTACCCTACTCTATGCATTCGTACTCAATATATATATATATATATATACACACACACACACATGCAAAGTCCTGTCTGCGTTCTTCCCAAAATTTTCAGCTACTCACCTTTCACACAGCTCCCCCTATCCCTACCGAAAGACTTCATCCCTATCCACAACATTTTCCCCACTTATATATATATATATATATGGAGTATCATTTCCAAAACCCTAAGTCAAAGCAGCTGTATGGTTCGATTATTCCATGCCGCCACTAAAAATAAACGGCCAGATATCTTCAAATCTTTCCTCACTTATAATCTACCCAACTGATCACCTATACACAAAACCCTCAACAGAAAACTTGATGAGCTCATCGAGATATATCTTAGGACCAATGGAGATCGAAGTTCGAGAATCCTGCTGGCCAGAACTCTTCCAGGAAGCTGTTGGGTTTAGTGGAGTACTACTGGCAATAGGAGAGATGAGGTAAGGCGAGACTTATGGTGGAGGCAGAGGACAGTCATACGCGGCGGCCGATGATATTGGATAGTTGGTCAGCAGACCGGAGGGCGGTACGATGTGCTTACAATTATGGAGCGAGGTGGGTTAGTAGTATACAAAGAAACATGGAAGCATTTTTGTGTGGATTGAGTTTGCTGAAGGAAGTAAGTAATGATTACAGTAGAAGTAAAGATAAAAAAAGAAAAGAAAATGGGTTTGTTTTAAGAACAGTCCAATACATGGAAAAAAAGTTGGGCAAGAAGGAAGACATGCAGGTATGTGAAACAGAGCAGCAGCATGAAGGCATGGGGGATATTCTGAACAAAGGGTGAAGCAGAAGTATTCGTAAAAAGGAAGACAAATAATATATATGTATATATATAATGAAGGAACATGATTAGGGGATATTGTTCAAATCAATAACTAGATGAAGGAATGAGTTAAAACCTGGCTGCATATTGAGTGAAGTAAATGCAGTCGAAATGCTTTTTAAGTTTCATCCTTTGAAAGCACTAATATATTAAAGTGAGGAAGATGAGTATTTCAAAACAATGTTGGGCATAAATGGGAAACAATAGTTCAAAAGCAAGAAGCACAATAATTGGAGTGAACGACGAAAAATAATGGGCTCGTTAGTTATAGAAGCAAGAACGAAGTAATATATAGAAGCTGGGCTTATTTTCTTGGAAGCAGAGAAAAGCATAGAAAAAGTTGAGCACAGTTTTACAAAGCACCAAGTTGGGTTTTCTTCTGGAACAAAGTAAAAGAAGATGAAGGAATGATTTAAAGTTGGGGCGTTTTAACGTGGATTAAGTCAGCCCAATTTCATTATGTTTCCAAGAAACGTCTGCATGATTATGTTAGGTATAATCAGTTTAAACCAAATTTTAATAAAGAAAAATTTAATTATTTAATTTAAATTGTTAACTGGTATCGTTAATAACTTTTATTAGGTTAACGAAATTGAACAAAACAAGCTACTTCAGAATCGTGATGACGAATGCTACATTATGGAACAGTTTGGACAAAGACGGAAACAACTGAAATTTACAATTAGTTAAACGATTGTTTAATTTAACTATAATCAACCACTTCAATGAATAAAACCAAAGTGAGTATAACTCGCTTAGTTTTTAACCTACTTATGTTTTATATTAGTTGGGATTTAATTTGTGTGCTATGGTTGATAATTGTTTGTTGTGTGCTATATATATATATATATATATATATATATATATATATATATTGGTGGAACTGGTTGATTTAAATCGTTAGTGTAACGACTCGGATTTCGCCCGGACCTAATCGATCGCAAAATCGACTAAGACCGTTCAAAAACCCGAATACGCTAACTTTGGGCATACAACACATCAGAACAATTAACAAAAGACTTTTATAAACACTATAATAATGTTACATCAGAGTACAGAATATATCAGAATACATCGAAAAATATAATACAGCGGAAGATAATTTACAATAATTTTACATAGTGCAGCGTAAACAAGAAACTGATACAACAGAAGTCTATCAATACTCTGGACATAGCTTTAAGCTTCGATCCAGAATCCTTCTCAACAAATAAATATCTACAAAATAAGCCACTCGACTGCCCGTGTGGAAAATATGGGCACCCGAGTTTGCAAGTGAAACAAACTATAGGTCAGTCATGGGAATGGTACAAGAAATCTTACTTAACTTATCTAATACGAAGGCTAATCACAGGAACACACCGCTAACGCGGAACGGGTTTACTCCATTGGATTACCAGTGCAAGAAATAAAGTAAATTATTAAACAATGCAATGATTTTTAGAAAAATGAAACCATAATAAGACTCAGGTCCCATCACATAATGCAACGCAAACTGGAGGATAGAGTTTTACCTTATAATGGTCAAAAATGCTTGATACGTATAAAACAGATTTGATATTATTATTAGTGTATATATGTTTTCAAAAGCAATTTCAATCATAATGTATCAATCATAGACGGCATAGTACCCCATCCTACTATGTCGCCATATATAGGTTTACAATCAAGACCGCATGATGTCGTATTGAAAGTTGGATTTCCATCATGAATCAAGGCTAGGAACGATCTCCTTACTGATTTGAGACGCTCTAGCAATGTCTCAGGACCCCCCGCAGTGAACCCTTGGATCCCGCAGGGCCGGTCCACAAATAACGTTAGTGGATTGGAAATTCCTGAACACACGTTTTCCGGTCCTACTGAACCTATAAAATGGTCACAATCGAACAATAAAACCGAGGCCTCGAAATCCATCATCCACATAAGTAAAAATGTCAGGGCTTGTAAACACTTCTAGCTAAAAAGAAACATGTGCACTCCCTGCATTCCCTTGTAATGACCCGCATCTTGCAGAGGTATTATAATTAATTTATTTAATTATATAAATAGTGATATAGTGAATTTAATGGTCGTGGAATTAAATAATGGTGAATATTTAATTAAAATAATAAATTTAATAATATATTTAATTTTGAAATAATCAGAATTGGCTGAAATGGCGATATGTTGTGAACTGGGCAATTCAAAATATATAATTCAGTTTAGAATTTAATTTGAATAACGAATATATTTAAATAACGGCAGTTTGAACGTATAATTATATTATAATTAAAATCGAGCTCGAAATGGCGCGGAAGTTCGTTATTTGGCGATTTGAACTTCAACTGAATGTACAGGATTCGTTTTAAGCCGGATTTCTGTGAAACAAGAAACGTGTGGAGCTGGTGAAGTATATCTTTCTAGTGGAAGAGAAAAATGGGGATTTCGTCGTATAGATTTTGATTTATGTCCAAATCAAATTTTAGAAAAAGCCACTGTGGAATTCCTTTATAATTTATAAAGGAATTATTTATATTTTTAAAAGGAATTTCAATATAAATCGAATATCGGGTTGGCCCAGAAGTGAGTATCGAGTTAGAAATTCATATAAGAATATTCTAGAGCTGTATGGTATTCCACTGTGAATATATACGATAATATAAATTTATTTATATTTAATTTAATTATATTTAAATATATTTATATATTTAAATGGGTCATTCAGAGCTGTAAAAATAAGCCACTTTTGCAAACGAAGTCGGAATTCGATGAAACCAGTTTCGTTGGGTTCGTAAGGTCAAGTTGTAGCTACATGGCCATTTCCGTGATTTTTGAACATCGTGTGTGATCACACGGATTTTTAGAAGGTTAAAACGAATATGAATAATAAAAGGAAAAAATATAAAAAAAATATCTTAACCTATTTGGACCTAAACCATCCACGTCCCCTTTGTTTTCAACCACACAAAGTTTGATCCCCGCTATATAATACCTTTTGAAGCCGCCGAACCCATTTTACAGGAAAACCAAATATTTTTATTACTTAGAAAATCAAAATGAAATCAAATAAAAAGTTATAAATTCCATAGTTTGTATATTGGAGTTGCTGGAAGCTTGGTGTTCATCATAGTGTAGTTCTGATAGGTTGCGATCAACATTGGGTTACTCGACATATTTCCAGCTTTAGCTGTGGTTCCTAGGGTTAGACGATGTCAAGCCTGGGGGAGACCGGATGGCATTTCGAGGGTACCATCGAGTTTGGGGTGTCGAGTAGGAGGTGCTGCGATGTTTTGAGGAGGATCGACGATGAAAAGATTTGGACATTTTACTATGTGGTTCAGTTAGAGCGTGATGTCGCGATGGGATCTTCAGGTGAGAGCTGTACTAAAATGGTATGGGGAGGAGCGGATTGGGGAGAGGATAATCACGGTGATTTTTGTTTGATTTATCACGATGAGATGGGGGAGTTAGAATCAAATGAAATCAACAGCAAGGAGGAGAAATACTGAAGCCTGTATTTCGGTTTTGGGGAAGAACGTGCTAGGGGTACGGGTCTGGGCTTTTTGCATTGGTGATGGGCAGTTTTGGAGAAGTTAAGCCCATCTAATTT
Organism: Allium sativum; assembly: GCA_030737875.1. Lineage (NCBI taxonomy): Eukaryota > Viridiplantae > Streptophyta > Magnoliopsida > Asparagales > Amaryllidaceae > Allium > Allium sativum. The sequence continues at coordinate 159,839,210 of CM060922.1, read as the reverse complement.
AATAGAGTTTTATTTTAAATTAGTTCAATTTTTAAAATTTTATATCTATTTCATACTAAATCAGAATTTCGAACGGTTGGATCCATTGAGACCGTATGGACGGTGGCTACACCATGGAACTGACGAGGAGTGGATTGAAGCTCGTTTGAATTTATGGCGAAATAAATTGTTTGATTCAAATCAACCAAACAGTTTATCATTATTAACGATGAAATGCCAATGTGAGTAAATCTCACTAACTCTGAACAGTTTATAATTTCATGTTGTATGTTTAGAACTGTTAAATATTGGCTGATTGACTGCGTGTTGACTGTTTGATTGAACTGCTAGTCATTTAGTTGAACTTCAATATTGATTCTGTTTAACAAAATATATCATATGGAACTGAATGTGATGTTGATTTTATTGTGTAACATCTGTGGATGCAGGGAAACAGGTTGGAGGAATCCGACTGGGTTCCTCAACATTTATTTTACAGTTTTTCATATATTGTGATATATGATGTGATATATAATTTGTAGTCGATTATATGTGTTTGGACAATACTGATCATCGTGATTTGATATGTTGAGAACCATAACAAACCAAAATGTTGATAAGGGAATATTTTCAAAGTGATATTTGAAAATAAAATATTTATAAATGGAATATTCATAAATAAGAAATATTTATAAATAGGAGATATTTAGAAAAGGGAAATTATAAAATCAAAGAATAGAATAATAGAAAAGGAAATATTTGAAAACCATTTGCAAATAGAATAATTGAAAAGGAAAGATTTGGAAACCATTTACAAATAGAATTGATAGGAAATATTTAGAAAATAAACAGAGTTAAAAAGGGAAATTTATTTATAATAGAATAAGACATTATAAAAGGGAAAACGTTATAAAAAGGAAACTGTTATAAGAAGGGAATCATTTTGAAGTGGAGAACCGTTACTAAGTAAATCTTTAAAAATGAATAAACGTTGTTAAAAAGGAAATCTTTATAAAGCGAATAAAGTCAGTAAATCGAATATAAGTTATTCAAAGGGAGTTAAATCGAATATGGTATTCGAAAGTTAGTAAATCGAATTAGTTATTCGAAAGGAGTCAATTGAACATAGTTATTCGAAAGAAGTTATCGATTATAGTTTAATCGAAAGGAGTTATCGAATTAGTTATACGAAAGGAGTTAAGTAAAAAGAGTTAATCGATTAAGGTTAAATAAATAGAGTTAATCGAATTTAGTTTATTCGAAGAAAGGTTTTTGAATCTAGTTATTCGTAAGAGAGATTATCAAATATAGTTATTCGAAGGGAGGAGTTATCGAATAGAGATTTATTCGAACGAGGGTTCGTAAGGAAGTGTTAAAGAGTTAAAGGATGAGCTTACCCTATTTCGAGATTTGAAATGTTGTTCAGTCAAGGTCTGAGAGGTAGTTATACCCCAACTTGATTGACTTCGTTTTAAATTTAGAAATGGTTAAGGTTCGAGAGTAAAAGTGGTTAAGTGATTTAGTAAATAAGTAAAGTGGTTTTGAGTTGTCGTCGCGATGTTGATTTAAACATCTGTTTAAATCCAAGTAAAGAAGATCTGGAAATGGTTTCCAGCGTTAACGTATATTTTTCTAAATATAGAAAATAAGGGAATATATATATATATATTATATGATTGATGATTGATTGATAGAATTTCCATTTGGAAATAATATTGTTGTTTACACACGTGTTTTTCTTTGATAGTTAAATCACAGAAAATCCAAGTTTTGACTATTTTAACGTTGTTAATATGGAGAGACCAGTTCGATTATTATCCAAGGAACCACTCTGTATTGGCATAAGCGTTGCGAATCATATATGCCAAATATAATTGAAGACAGAGTAAAGTGCAAGGGATATTGTATAAATCTTAGATAACAGTGCCTAAGATGGATATACTGAATAGTGCCTTTGGTTCATCCTGTTCCTGGATGACTTGTATGGATGAATGTCTGACAGAGTAATTCCAGAAAGGTCACGTACATTGATTTCTTCAACCGTACCAAGGGTGTAAGCGGAGAAGGAAACTTCTTTTAGCTAACACATAATGTATTGTTGAGGACGTCAATCGGTGATTTGATAGATTTGACGATGTGGCATTCGAAGTGAATCCGGTGTGATGATAAAGCGTAGCTTCTAGCCTCATCAACCGGTAAATGACAGAAATCGGGCAGGCAACATGGCTAAGTCGATCGCTCCGAAGTTGGGTGTATAATCACCTGATCTAGAGTTTCATTTACTTCTAAAAATCTATTGTTGATGCTGTCCCATTCGGGAAACGGTTGCTGATCCCAACCGTTGGTGATATACATTCGACACACTCAAGCGAAATGAGTGGTCGGTCATGTGTGGCCGGGTTGCAAGATGTTCTTGTTGAACCCAGTGTATTCCTTTCTAGAGGTATAGTAGCGAAAGGTGGTTCCATACCTTGTCATAAGGGAAAAACCCGTTCCGTTATACGACGTGGTCTTATGAGATATCGTTTACTTGTTCAACTGTTTTAAACTATTTTACTCATACCAGTCCCATGACTGACCTGGAGTTTATTTTGTTTTATTTTCCCTAAACTTTTGGGTGCCCAATTTTGTATGGGCAGTCAAGTAGTCAGGAATTTACAGATACTTGAAGAGCTGGAGCAGGAGGCTTCAGGATCATATAGCTATAGTTATTTTCACTGTGTTGTAAGTGTTATACTTTGACAATGATGTATTGTAATGACCCGCATTGGCAGAGGTATTATAATTAATTTATTTAATTATATATATAGTGACATAGTGAATTAAATGGTCGTGGAAATAACTGAGAATATTTAATTAAAATAATAATTAAATAATATATTTAATTCAGAAATAATCAAAAATACTGGGAATCACAATATTCTGTGAACTGGGTCATCCCGAAGATTTAATTCAGTTTAAAATTGAATTTGAATAACGAATATATTAAATAAACGATAGTTTGAACGTAGAGTTACAATATAATTAAAATCGAGCTTGAAATGGCGCTGCAGTTCGTAATTTAGCGATTTGAACTTCAACTGAATGTACAGGATTCGTTTTAAGCCGGATTTCTGTGAAACAAGAAACGTATGGAGCTGGTGGAGTATATCTTTCTAATGGAAGAGAAAAATCGGGATTTCTTCGTGTAGATTTTGAGATATGTCCAAACCAAATTTTAAAATAGTCGCTATAGAATCATTTATCGACCGTAACGGTTTATTCGATATAACTAGATATCAGGTGTGAATTTATACAAGGTCCTTTTGAGACGTAGTGATAATTTAATTTTTAGAATTTTACTGTAATTTTAAATTAATTAAATAAGCAACTTTTTATTTGGGGTATTGTGCACCCTGTAATCAACATTTTGGGATTTCAAAATATGAGTTAATCTACCGGTATTATTATATTTTTGGGATCGGGACACCTCGCTCGTCACGACGGTGTTTTTATTTCTGTCCGTACGTAAGTAGAATTCTATGTAACGGGGTACACTTGATATTATAACTAAAACAAACAATATTTGGTTGATACTCGCGTCACGTGGCCGATTGCATTGCCACAAGTTTTGAACATCCTTTTGTATAAATACCCCTCTAACAACTAAACCTAATTTCAATTCATTTCTAGTCAATCTTCCTTATTTCCGCCGTTGCTTTCATAGCAAAGTTCGATCAAAGAAAAAAAATAGAAAACAATTCAAGAAAATCCCTAAATTCCTCAAACAAATTCCATGTACTTCCTGCGAAGTTTCTCTTTATCAGTACATAGTTTTCATAGGGTTCGGTGATATTTTTCTTCCGCTGGGAATAGGTTGTCGCGATAGGGTTTGGGTAGTCGTGGAAAACTCAAGCTGAAATACATGTTTTCGCTAATTGTTTCGGGATCGTAGCATGGTTTAGCTGCTAGTTGTGAAGTCTGGACGGATTTAAAGAGAAAAAGTGTCGCTAGTTTCTATGGGGGGGCACGAAACTGCTATTGAACGCATCGACGATGAATGGCTCGAGTTGGAGGAAGTTGGCATGAGATGAAGGAGTTGGCGATGAGGATGATTTCGATATATTCAGTTTGTTGAATGGCGGAGTGAGGGTGGAGTTCGGCATGGAGGAATTCACGATAATGTTTTTGAGAAGCTCCAGATTGGGTTGCCTGTTCGGGGAAGAAAGATATGATGAAGTGGGCTTGGGTTGGTAAGGAAGCGTGGTAGGCTTTAAAGGGTGAGAGGCCCGATAACAAAGTTTTTGAATTAAAATTACTTAAAATAACGTATAATGTTGTAACTACAGTATCTTGGTCATACGATATCAGATTGATGAACCGTAAGTTGTGTTGGGATCGTATAGACGTTGGCTACGTCATGGAGCTGACTGGGAGTGAATCCGAGCTCGTTACAATTTAGGGCGAAATAAATTGTCCGATCTGAATCAACGACAATTATCGTTAATTAACGATGATAGTCCAATGTGAGTAAATCTCACTAACTCTGAACAGTTTATAATTTCATGTTGTATTTTAGAACTGTTAGAAATTGTCTGATTTACTGTGTGTTGACTGTTGATTGAAATGCTAGTCAGTAAATGAAATATTATATATATATAATATAAACAATTAGATAGTTATATATTGATTATGTTTATCAGATTAATTCATATTGAACTGAAAGTGATGACAATCATGTTGTGTAACATCTGTGGATGCAGGGAAACAGGTTAGAGGAATCCGACTGGATTCCTCAACAGTTATTTTATTGTTTTTCATATATTTTGATATATGATGTGAAGTATAACCTGTTGTTGATTGTGTGTGTATGGACGATATTGGATATCGAAATTTGATATGTGAAATACCGTAAAATACCAGAATGTGGAAAAGGGATTTTCAAAGTGATAGTGAAAATGAAATATTTATAAATGGAATATTTATAAATAAGAAATATTTATAAATTGGAATATTTGTAAATAGAAGATATTTAGAAAGGAAATAAATTTCAAACCATTTTCTTTTTGAATGGAAAGGACTGTGTGGTGGGTTTGGGGATTTTCCCGATGCTCTCGATACAAAGGAAGTCATGGCGAATTTTCCCGGGAATATAAGGAGTTAGAATATTTTTCAGAAATCAAAATGAAATAGAAATGTTTGAAAAACCTTTACAAATGAAATTGAAAAGGAAATATATTTGAAAGCAATATAAAGGAATATATTTGAAATCACTATAGAAGGAATTTATTTGTTAATCAAATATAAAGGAGATATATTTGAAATCAAATATAAAGGAATATATTTGAAATCAAATATAAAGGAAACATATTTGAAAGCAAATATAAAGGAATATACTGGTAAAGCATAAATAAAGAGTTAAAAGAATTTATTTATTTAGGGAATAAATAAAGGAAAAAGGAGATATTTATTTGTTAAATAAATAGGATTAAAAGGAGATATTTATTTGTTAAATAAATAGGATTAAATCAAAGGGATATTTATTTGATAAATAAATAGAATTAAACCCAAGGAATATTTAGGAAATGAATAGAAATGAAAATCTGTTTTAACAGATAAATAGAAAAGATTTATTTATAAATAATAGTTTATAAATTAAATTAAATATTTATCATTCGATAAATGGAATATATAAGTCTGAACTTATATAGAGAAGAGATATTGGTTTTAACATCGATAGGTTTAAATAGAATGGATACACAACACTTGTATAAGTGAAGTAACATCATTAAAGAGAACATTTATAAATTGCAGAACTGTTACTAAAAGTAAATCTTTATAAATGAATAAACGTTATCAAATAGGGGTACTCGAATAAGAGAAATCGATTAGAGTTAGAGTTAACCAATTTGAATTAACCAACTAGAGTTAATCAAATAGAATTATTCAAATGAAGTTAAATCGAATATGGTATTCGAAAGGAGTTAAATCGAATATGGTATTCGAAAGGAGTTAAATCGAATATAAGTTATTCGAAAGTTAGTAAATCGAATATGTTATTTGAAAGGGGTTAGTCGAGTCGAGTTAATCAGTTAGAGTTAACCAGTTAGAATTAACCAGTTAGAGTTAACCAGTTGGAGTTAACCAGTTAGGGTTGACCAGTCAGAGTAAATCTATTAGAGTTAACCAGTTAGAGTTAGAGTTAAACAAATAGAGTAATTAAATAGGGTTAATCGAATTAGAGTTAATCGATTTGAGTAAATCGATTAGAGTTAGTCGAAAAGGAATTATCGAATTTAGTTTATTCGAAAGGGAAGATTATCGAATATCATTTATTCAAGAGGAGATATCAAATATGGTTTATTCGAAGGAGTTATCGAATTTAGTTATTCGATGGGGTTAACTGATATTAGTTAAATTAAATGAGTAAATTGAATATAGTTTATTCGAATAGAATTAAAGGGAGTTATCGAATATTAGTTATTCGAATCGAGTTAAAATGAGTTGATCGAGTTTAGTTTATTCAAATAGAAGTAAAAGAGTAAATCGATTAGAGTTAAACAAATAGAGATTTAAGAGATTTTCGAATATAGTTTATTCGAAAGGAGTTACGTAAGGAAGTGTTAAATAGTTAAAAAAATGGACTTAACCTATTTCGAGATTTGAAATGTTGTTCAGTTAAGGTCTGAGAGGTAGTTATACCCCAACTTGATTGACTTCGTTTTTAATTTAGAAATGGTTAAGGTTCGAGAGTGTGAAGTGGTTAAGTGGTTTTAGCAAATAAGTATAGTAGTTCGAGTTGTCGTCGCGATGCTGATTTAAACATCTATTTAAATCCAAGTAAAGAAGATTTGGAAATGCTTTCCAAATAGAATCAGAAACATAATCAAATGTGGAAATAAGGAAATATGAATAAATATATATATGATTGATGATTGATTGATAGAATTTCCATTTGGAAAAAATATCGTTGTTTGCACACGTGTTTTTCTTTGATAGTTAAATCACAGACTATCGAAGTTTTGACCATTTTAACGTTGTTAATATGGAGAGACCGGTTGGATTATTATCCAAAGAACCACTCTGTATTGGCATAAGCGTTGCGAATCATATATGCCAAAGATAATTGAAGACGGAGTAAAATGCAAGGGCTATTGTATAAGTCTTAGATAACAGTGCCTAAGATGGATATACTGAATAGTGCCTTCGGTTCATCCTGTTCCTGGATGACTTGTATAGATGAATGTTTGACAGAGTATTTCCAGGAAGGTTACGTACATTGATTTCTTCAACCGTACCAAGAGTGGAAGCGGGGAAGGAAACTTCTTTTAGCTGACACGTAATGTATGGTTGTAGACGTCAAATTAGTGATTTAGATGGATCTGACAATGTAGCATTCGAAGCGAATCTGATGTGATGATAAAGCGTAACCTCAAGCCTCATCAACCGGTAAATGACAGAAATCGGGCAGGCAGCATGGCTAAGTCGGTCGCACCGAAGTAGGGTGTATAATCACCTATCTAGAGAATATTCATTTGCTTCTTTAATCTATTAATGTTGTCTCATATATATATATGTATATGTATATATATATATATATATATATATATATATACGGGAAACGGTTGCTGATCCCAACCGTTGGTGATATACATTCGATACACTCAAGCAAAATGAGTGGTCGGTCATGTGTGGCTAAGTTGCAAGATGTTCTTGTTGAATTCCAGTGTATCGTTCCTAGTGTACACTGATTGGAAGGTGGTTCCATACCTTGTCATAGTTGGAAATCCATTACCCAATACGTGTTTGCGGTTTTGATCGTATACTATATAGTAGAACGTGAGATGAAAGCGTTTCTGCTAGATTGATATCTATTTGTACTTAGACATTATTATAATATCAGAATGATATTGCTTCACAAAGTTGTTTGGATTTTCATAAGGGAAAACCCGTTCCGTTTTCACGGCGTGGTCTTATGATATATCCGTTATTAAACCAAGTGTTAGGAGTTTTATTCACACCAGTCCTATGACTGACCCAGAGTTTATTTGTTTGTTTTCCCTAAACTCTTGGGTGCCTAAATTTTTATGGGCAGTTAAGTAGTCGGGATTTTGCAGATACTTGAAGAGCTGGAGCAGGAGGCTTCAGGATTATATAGCTATTATTATTTCCACTGTTGTTGTAAGTGTTGTACTCTGATAAGTGATATTGTATATATAACTGTTTGTATTTCAAAAAGTTATGTTATATTTTATTCGTTCCGCTATGAGATTCGTGTTTACTCTGATGATGATGTTCTTCTTCTTCTATTCTACTAGTTCTACCTTATCTATCCCCACCCTCTATCTTCTTTCTATTAGTTTCTTGAATTTCAAGTGCAATTTGGGGTTGGACTTGTGCTATTTAGTCAGCTCAAATTGGACCGGATTTTCGGGTCACTACAGTTGGTATCAGAGCTTAAGTTAAGTGATTTACCTTGGCTCTGTGGCGTAATTCAGTATAGATGGGATTAGTAATATCCTAGACGCAATCTGAGTGTATATATACGAGTGCGTATTTGTTATTTGATATAAAAATTTGTTTTATATTGTGGAGATTCATTGGTTGAGTTGTTTATGTGTTCTGGTCGATCAGTTTGATCCACTGTATCGATAAGAGTTACTAAACACTTGAATACGATGGGTTGTCACGATATATTTTGAAAAGAGGGTAAATTAAAAAAAGTTTACCCAAGGTATATCTTGATATAGAGAAGATATACATATATCAAAATTATAATATATTGGATATATTGGTTGTTATTATAATCGAGTAAGATTATAAATTAAATGGTTATGTAAATAACCAATCAGAATTCATATAAGTGAAATACGTCAAATCAGATGAGTTAAATCTGAAATTTAAACCAAAAATTGAATTAAAACTCTGGAAAATTGGACAAGTGTTGTAAATAGATTTGGATAAAAAATAAGGAAAATTTAAGATCCTGGGAGATTTTAAATTGTTTCACAAGCAGTGTGGAGTATATTTTGAAATAAATTTCAAAGTGGAAATGTTTAGAAATGGTTTTATAGTATTGAACTCACTTCGATCACTGGAAAATAGATTCTGATGATGACAACTGCATCATCAGTATTCATTTTCGAGTTGTAAGTGACGAATTACTGCCAAAGATTTTGTTTTTGAAGTGTTTTGAGAAAACAAGTTGTTTAGAAATTCAAAAGTTTTGAATTGATACTATGATTTCAAATTGATTTGAAATAAACCCAGGATTTGAAATTCGGGAATTTAGAATTTGACTTATGAAGTTAAATGGACTAATATAGTGAAAGTGAATAAATAAATTCGAATTTAACTTAGACAAAGTTAAATATAATCTGGAATGGAATTGTGTTGATGAGTTAAGTATTTGGAATCTGAAATTGGAATTTGAATGGAATTCGACTTAAGTATAACCGAATGATTTGGTTGAGAACAAACTGACAGGAGTTTGTTTGAAGTAGTATTGGCATATGTAGAATTAGTAACAGATGGAAAGGAAATAATGATATGCCGACAAAAAAGGTACAAGTTTATATTTCATATGAGTTTGGTGATTTTGATGAGCCGAATTGGCAAGCCGCTTGGCTGTTTGATTTTCTTTTGGGTTGTAAATGGCCCAAAGAGGCGAGTTGGAGTTTGACCGATTGACCAGTACAAAGGAGGTGCTGGCAAAAATTTTCGAAAAGTTAAGGAGTTAGAAAATTTTCAGGATTTTTGAAAATTTTCGTTGATAAGAATTAAATAAATATTTAATTGAAATTAAATTTGGTTCAGTTGGAAACTGAAGTTAAGAAGTGAACAAATGAGTTCTAACCAGTTAGTAGGGTCGTTCTCTAACTTAGCAATTTCGAGGAAGAAATTATTTTAAGTGGGGAAGAATGTAATGACCCGCATTGGCAGAGGTATTATAATTAATTTATTTAATTATATATATAGTGATATAGTGAATTAAATGGTCGTGGAATGAAATAACTGAGAATATTTAATTAAAATAATAATTAAATAATATATTTAATTCACAAATAATCAAAAATATTGGGAATCACAATATTCTGTGAACTGGGTCATCCCGAAGATTTAATTCAGTTTAAAATTGAATTTGAATAACGAATATATTATATAAATGACAGTTTGAACGTAGAGTTATAATATAATTAAAATCGAGCTTGAAATGGCGTTGTAGTTCGTAATTTGGCGATTTGAACTTCAACTGAATGTACAGGATTCGTTTTAAGCCGGATTTCTGTGAAACAAGAAACGTGTGGAGCTGGTGGAGTATATCTTTCTAATGGAAGAGAAAAATCGGGATTTCGTCGTGTAGATTTTGAGATATGTCCAAACCAAATTTTAAAATAGTCGCTATAGAATCGTTTATTGACCGTAACGGTTTATTCGATATAACTAGATATCGGGTGTGAATTTAGACAAGGTCCTTTTGAGACGCATTGATAATTTAATTTTTAGAATTTTACTGTAATTTTTAATTAATTAAATAAGCAACTTTTTATTTGGGGTATTGTGCACCATGTAATCAACATTTTGGGATTTCAAAATATGAATTAATCTACCGGTATTATTATATTTTTGGGATCGGGACACCTCGCTCGTCACGACGGTGTTTTTATTTCTGTCCGTACATAAGTAGAATTCTACGTAACGGGGTACACTTGATATTATAACTAAAACAAACAATATGTGGTTGATACTCGCGTCACGTGGCCGATTGCATTGCCACAAGTTTTGAACATCCTTTTGTATAAATACCCCTCTAACAACTAAACCTAATTTCAATTCATTTCTAGTCAATCTTCCTTTTTTCCGTCGTTGCTTTCACAGCAAAGTTCGATCAAAGAAAAAATAGAAAACAATTCAAGAAAATTCCTAAATTCCTCAAACAAATTCCATGTACTTCCTGCGAAGTTTCTCTTCATCAGTACATAGTTTTCATAGGGTTCGGTGATATTTTTCTTCCGCTGGGAATAGGCTGTCGCGATAGGGTTTGGGTAGTCATGGAAAACTCAAGCTGAAATACATGTTTTCGCTAATTGTTTCGGGATCGTAGCATGGTTTAGCTGCTGGTTGCGAAGTCTGGACAGATTTAAAGCGAAAAAGTGTCGCTAGTTTCTATGGGGGGCACAAAACTACTGTTGAACGCATCGACGATGAATGGCTCGAGTTGGAGGAAGTTGGAATGAGATGAAGGAGTTGGCAATGAGGATGATTTCGGTATATTCAGTTTGTTGAATGGTGGAGTGAGGGTGGAGTTCGGCATAGAGGAATTCACGATAATGTTTTTGAGAAGCTCCAGATTGGGTTGCCTGTTCGGGGAAGAAATATTTGATGAAGGGGGCTTGGGTTGGTAAGGAAGCGTGGTGGGCTTTAAAGGGTGAGAGGCCCAATAACAAAGTTTTTGAATTAAAATTGTTTAAAATAACGTATAATGTTGTAACTACAGTATCTTGGTCATACGATATCAGATTGATGAACCGTAAGTTGCGTTGGGATCGTATGGATGTTGGCTACGTCATGGAGCTGACTGGGAGTGAATCTGAGCTCGTTACAATTTAGGGAGAAATAAATTGTCCGATCTGAATCAACGACAATTATCGTTAATTAACGATGATAGTCCAATGTGAGTAAATCTCACTAACTCTGAACAGTTTATAATTTCATGTTGTATTTTAGAACTGTTAGAAATTGTCTGATTTACTATGTGTTGACTATTGATTGAACTGCTAGTCAGTAAATGAAATATTATATATATATAAATATGTATATATATAATATATAAACAGTTAGATAATTATATATTGATTCTGTTTATGAGATTAATTCATATTGAACTGAAAGTGATGACAATCATGTTGTGTAACATCTGTGGATGCAGGGAAACAGGTTGGAGGAATCCGACTGGATTCCTCAACAGTTATTTTATCGTTTTTCATATATTTTGATATATGATGTGAAGTATAACCTGTTGTTGATTGTGTGTGTATGGACGATATTGGATATCGAAATTTGATATGTGAAATACCGTAAAATACCAGAATGTGGAAAGGGGATTTTCAAAGTTATAGTGAAAATGAAATATTTATAAATGGAATATTTATAAATAAGAAATATTTATAAATTGGAATATTTATAAATAGAAGAAATTTAGAAAGGAAATAAATTTCAAACCATTTTCTTTTTGAATGGAAAGGACTGTGTGGTGGGTTTGGGGATTTTCCCGATGCTCCCGGTACAAAGGAAGTTATGGCGAATTTTCCCGGGAATATAAGGAGTTAGAATATTTTTCAGAAATCAAAATGAAATAGAAATGTTTGTAAAACCTTTACAAATGAAATTGAAAAGGAAATATATTTGAAAGCAATATAAAGGAATATATTTGAAATCAATATAGAAGGAATTTATTTGTTAATCAAATATAAAGGAGATATATTTGAAATCAAATATAAAGGAATATATTTGAAATCAAATATAAAGGAAACATATTTGAAAGAAAATATAAAGGAATATACTGGTAAAGCATAAATAAAGAGTTAAAAGAATTTATTTATTTAGGGAATGAATAAAGGAAAAAGGAGATATTTATTTGTTAAATAAATAGGATTAAAAGGAGATATTTATTTGTTAAATAAATAGGATTAAATCAAAGGGATATTTATTTGACAAATAAATAGAATTAAACCCAAGGAATATTTAGGAAATGAATAGAAATGAAAATCTGTTTTAACAGATAAATAGAAAAGATTTATTTATAAATAATAGTTTATAAATTAAATTAAATATTTATCATTCGATAAATGGAATATATAAGTCTGAACTTATATAGAGAAGAGATATTGGTTTTAACATCGATAGGTTTAAATAGAATGGATAAACAACACTTGTATAAGTGAAGTAACATCATTAAAGAGAACATTTATAAAGTGTAGAACCGTTACTAAAAGTAAATCTTTATAAATGAATAAACGTTATCAAATAGGGGTACTCGAATAAGAGAAATCGATTAGAGTTAGAGTTAACCAATTAGAATTAACTAACTAGAGTTAATCAAATAGAATTATTCAAATGGAGTTAAATCGAATATGGTATTCGAAAGGAGTTAAATCGAATATGGTATTCAAAAGGAGTTAAATCGAATATAAGTTATTCGAAAGTTAGTAAATCGAATATGTAACGTCCCGCATTTTTTATCGGTTTATATTTGAATATTTAAATCAGTTTAAATATTGAATTCTTAATATAAGTGGATTTAAATATTAATTAAAACGAAGTTGAACGTATAAAAATATATATTCAATATAATCGAGCTCATAACGATGTTGCAGTTCGTAATTTAACGTTTTGAACTTCAACTAAGTGTACAGGACCCAGTTTAAATCGGATTTCTGCAAAACAAGAAACATTGGAATCTGTTGAATTGTATCTTTCTAACAGAAGTGAAATATTGAGATTTCGTCCTATAGATTGCAAGATATGTCAAAATCAAATATTCAGAAAGTCACTGTAAAATCGGTTATCGACCGTAACGGTTTATTCGATATAACTAGTCATCGGTTTCGAATTTAGATAAGGTTCTTTTGAGGCGTAGTGATAACTTAATGTTTAGAATTTTACTGTAATTTTTAATTAATTAAATATGCAACTATTTGTTTGGAGTATTTTGCACCCTATATCAGTATTTTGGGGTTTTACAATATGAGTTAACCTACCGATATTATTATATTTTTGGGATCGTGACAAATTACGAAATCCAACCGTATTTTTCTTTTTGTCCACAGCAGTTCATATGTGAACGAAATATCATGTATTGGGGTTCGATATTTGCCAATTGGTCACGGTTCTATGCTCAACACTCTTGTACCCATCGGTAAATACTTGAACCTATTCAAATTCATTCATACAAATTATAACTCAACAAAGAATATAAGCCTATGATGTTCCAAGAGATACTAAATGGACATTATGGAGCATGCACTGCCACTGGACTCAATAAAACAAAAGACCCTTAATAATATATAAAATATTTGCCAAAAATATATGAACTCCTTATCTTTGCCACTTTGCATATGCACGGCAAAAGCTGTCTACACCCTACTTTGCTGTTATGTAGTGATATATATTTATTTATATATATATATGTCAGGCGCCTATCCTATCAAATTAAATATGCCATGCAACTATCCTAGCGCCCAAGATCCCACAGACCTACGAAGAAGGGTACGAACGCTATGTGGACTATGAGATACAATAAACATGCACTGACATTATTTACACTATGTAAAGATGAGACATCACATGCAAAGCAAAGAAGAAAAAAATAACAGCCTACCTTTTCCCCCTAAAAACCCAGACTGTCTGTTGCCTCACACTGTGATCCACAGAGTAGTTAAATCGAAACAAAGCCAACCATACTGTACATGCTAGAAACTGAAGCTAACATATCCCATCACGTACATCCGCAATAAATTTGAGATGAAAACTCTATACTCTATTTCTTCATTCTTAAGTGAGACCATATGAAAGTGTCAACGCCTATATTTCTAGCTGATCAATCAGCCATACCCTTTCTTATCAAATTTATGAGCTTTGTGTATTATCAAATCACGCCGGTTAGTAGCTAACCTACCTAGTACTCTACTACTTGCGTGCCAAGTAATTGTATTCTGTATAAATCACGCTGCTACACTTTCATTTTCTTCGAAACCGAAAAACCAAGCTTTAATGGTGAAAAACGAAATAAAATTGAAATCAAAATCCAACCCAAATCCTCATAGGAAAAAGGCGCAGTGAATATTTTGAATGCATGAATCTTGAGCTCCATTCTTGGTTGTGTTTTGTTGTGTACAAGGACGTTTTACATTCCTTTGATGGGAAGTTCGGGCATTATGGAGTTGTAAGGAGAGAGAGCGCTGCATGGGTGTATGTTGTTCGCTGCTTTTCTCAGCAGTACACCACGAACTTGAAGGAAGGAAAGAAGTGGAGCAGTATATATGTGAGGAAGAGAGAGAGGAGGGTGGTAGGCATTCACACAGGGGAGAAAACGTTTTATGGTGGAAGCCTAAAGCTTGAAATAAGAAAGGTTTTCAGGTACAACGTGGGTATAGGGAAATTTTTGGATGAATGAGTGGTTTGTTGATCGGTGAGCTTTGTTCAAATGGTGGAGAATAACAGGGGAATGCTAAAGGGTCCAAAATGACATAGGATTGCCTGCGGTGTATTTACCTGGAGCGGAAGGATCAAGTAAAGATGGAGCCATCAGTGGCACCAACACGAGGCACAGTAGTAGATGAGCAGTTCAAAGAAATAAATGAAGAGAAAGAACTTACTGAAGGAGTTGGGTGCGGATTGTTCTGATGCGGGCCGAGAGATAAGCAGGGCGAGGCCCAGTTATTATATATCATTAGTTTAAACGGAAAAAAAGATTTAAAGGATGGGAAGGAAGACATCAAACAAGAAAACTCACGGTCATTGTTTGGAAGGAGGACAGTGTAATAGGAGGAGTGAGATATTTAGTTTACGCGAATGGGAAGAAGTAGTTATTGGGCGGATCAAGCATCAGGAAGTTGGGCTGGTTTATTGAGGCCCAAATTTTAGAGAGCATAAATAAAATGGGTAGGCGTGAAAAGGGACAGCCAAAACAAGGGTATGGATGGACATTTGAATTTGTGTTGGGCCACGTTTACAAATGATTGACGAGCCGTCTACCACGTTGGAACCGTACGAAAGCTGGCTACACTATGTAGTGATTTGAAGGAAGTGAGAGCACGTCTGAATTTCTGCCAGATTAAAATGTCCGGTTTAATCGACTAACGCAAATCGTTTTTAACGGTTAACGCGCGAAGGTGAGTAAATTCACTAACTCTCTTTTTATTTAAAATATTTTAATTATATTTTAAATAATGGTTGAATGCTGTGAGATGGTTGTTTAGGCAAATTATGGTTAAATTGGTTGAAATATTACATATCGTTGCATATGTACACATCACCGGTTGGATACTGATTTCATCGATTTTAATATTCCCTAGGATGGAACCAGTGTTAATTGTTGACTAACATCGGTGGATGCAGGAAACCGGTTGGTGGAATCCAACCGGATTCCTCAGTATTTATATGTACTGTTTGTTTTATATAGATGCACTGTTTGAACCCAAATGACTTTTGAAACCTTGTGTTGATATTAGCGTTGAATGGAAATTCGAACGTTATTTTGATTTAATCAATAGATGATATCAATTAAGGAAGTGGCAACAACCAACCGTAAATGTATCATTTGTTTTAACCGCTATTGTTTTACCAAAAACCCACCGTGTGCGAAGCACGTGTTTCACCATACTTACTAAATGATGTGGTAAAGTGGATTATTATATTAATAAGATAAATAAGTAAGTAGGCGAAGATTTACTTGATGATTAATAACAAGGATTTATTGTTCTAAGAACAATTAAATGAGATATTTACAAATAGATTATGGTTTATTTCATATTAAGTAAGATTTGTTAAAATCAATTATTATTTAGAAACAAATTATTTTTCTATAGTAATCGATACATGTGAAATTATTTGAATAAATAAATGTTATTTATTCGAAATGAAAAGCTTTGTTAGAGTTGATTAGTGGGTTAAGCATGGCTAAATATTTACCAAGCAAACTGTTTTGATCAATAATTGGTTATTTAATTAAGTTAGATTGGGTTGATTTATCTAATGCAATAAAATTGACGAATAGTTGATTTAATAAGATTTTAAAGTATAAGGGATTTGTCTAAGAAGACAAAGCGAAGAGGAATGTTTAAAAAGAGATTTGTCTAAGAAAGACGAAGCGGAGAAAAATGTTTAAAATGGGTTTGAACAAGGGAGTTGAAGCTAATGTAAATAACCGAGTTTTCAAAATAAGGATATGGCGTCATAAAACCAAATTTAAAATATAACAAGAAGTACGGTTGACTGATTTTAAAGTATAAGGAATTAGAGTTACGAACTTATATCTATTCTAAGGTAAGAACGTCGTCGATCAAGGTCTGAGAGGTAATTAAAATACCCCAACTTGAACGGCTTCACAATTATCGAGGGATGGTATTTGGTTTGTAACAGAAAGAGATGTTAGGTTTTTTTGTAACGGAAAGAGATATCAAGATTTTGTAACGAAAAGAGATATCAAGATTTTTGTAACGAAAAGAGATATCAAAATTTTTGTAATGAAAAGAGATGTCAAGAATTTGTAACGGAAAGAGGTGTTGAGATTAATTATAAAGTGGAATATAGTAGCATATTGCAAGTCTTAGAACTATAGCGATAAAGTAACGCTGTTGACTAGGCTTAAGCGTGACTGTTATGTCAAGATTAGTTATAAAGGGATATAGCAGCGTATAGCAAATTTGAACTGTAACAATAAATGAAACGCTGTTAACCAAACTCAAGCGTGATGTTGATATACAGTAGCATTTCCTAGGGAAGGAAAACAACTTGTTTTGAAATTCACTTATTCAAAAGTAATAAGTAATGACGTTTGTCTAAAGAAATATAAGAACGAATGTTAAATAAAAAGTGCCTGTGATTTGTGTGATATTGGTTGTACATTGGATGGATGTTGTTTTTACTTCGATAGTTAAACAACCGACTATCGAAGTGTTTTGACCCTCGTTGTCTATACGGGGAGACCGGTTGGATATACTATCTGAAACCACTCCGTATAGGCATAGGCGTTGCGAATTAGATTATGTTGAAAATAATCGAAGACGGAGTGAAAATTCAAGAACTGTTATGTTTGTTCAGTCCCAGGACAACTTGTATGGACGAATGTCTGACAGAGTATTCCTAACGGTCACATAAGACGATCTTTTCAAGGTATTACTTCTGGTGGCGGAGAAATTCGTTTCTCTTGGCTTTTATACCCGTAATATTTTGGGAAGATCAACTAGTGATTTGACGGGTTTGACGATGTGGCATTCAAAGTGTATGGTGGCCAGATGTTCTAAAAGGTAGGCGTAGCCTCAAGCTTCACAACCGGGAAATGACAAAAATCGGGCAGGCAGCATGGCTATGTGGGTCGCTCCCATTAGGGTGTATAATCACCTATCTAGAGAAATTCCTTTTGTTTCTAAATCTATCGATTCTGCCCATTCGGGAACGGTGGTTTGAGCCCAACCGTTGGTGATATACATTCGATACACTCAAGCGAAATGAGTGGTCGGTCATGTGTGGGCCGGGTTGCAAGACGTTCTTGTTGAACCTAGGTGTATTCGCCTCTAGAGATACATTATCGGCAGGTGGTCCCATACCTTGTCATAGTTGGAATCCAATCTCCAATAAGCGCCCTTGCGGTTTTTGATTTTATATTATATATGTAGAGCGTGAGATGCAAGCGTTCTGCTATTTGGTTATTTACTTGATTAGACATTATTATAATATCACTGGATTTTGATATCAAAATGTTTCGGGTTATAGTAAGGTAAAAACCGTCCATGTTTATGTGTGGGCTGGTCTTACTATTATCCTTTTTGTTCCAAAAGAGGATTTTCAAAGTTAAGCCATATGGTTGGAATTTACTCACACCAGTCCCATGACTGACCCAGAGTTTATTTTGTTTGTTTTCCCTAAACTCTTGGGTGCCTAAATTTGTATGGGCAGACAAGTGTTTCAGGCTTTTACAGATACGCTTGAAGAAGCTAAAAGCAGAAGGCTTCACCGTTAGAGACTATTTCCGCTGTGATATGATGTATTGTACTCTGATAATGGTATGTATATACAATACAGTTTTGTATTTCAAAGTTATGTTATATAATATATTTTATTCGTTCCGCTGTAAGATTCGTGTTTACTCTGATTATGTTCAGCTGTGTTCTTCTTCTATTCTATTAGTTCTATCTTTTCTATCTCATCCTCTAACTTCTTTCTATTAATGGTCCGGTATTTTCGATGTCTGAACAGTCGACGCTGGGTTTTGTGTCGATTTTCGGAGTCGAAAATCCCTGGGTCGTTACAGTGGTATCAGAGCATAAGGTTAAGTGATTACCTTGGCTCTGTGGCGTGACTCAATAGAGATGGAGTTAGTAATACTCTAGATTGAGTTTGAGTGTATATATATGAGCGCGTATTTGTAGATTTGATATAAAACTGTTTTATATTGTTGATTGTTCTGATGAGTGGTATATAAATTCCAGATCGACGCGTTTAGCTGACGAGGTCGATAGGGATTTATAAACGCTTGGATAGAGAATTTCGACATGGTATTGTTTTGAAAGAGAGTAAATGAAATAATTTTACTCGAATATATTTTGATATAAAGAAAGCATATATATTGGAATTATCTAGTATATATTGAATGCGTTGGTTGAAATTATAATCAAATAGGGTGATAAGTGAAGTGATTATAGATAACCAATGAATATAATATGCAAAATCAGATGAACTGAATCTGAATTTAAACCAGAATTGAAATAAAACTCTAGAAATTTGGAAAGAAGTTGGAAATAATGTTTGGGGTTCAATATATGGAATTTTAAGATCCTGGGAAGATTTGGAAATATTTTTCCAAGCATTTTGAAAAGATATTTTGTAGTGGTTTTCAAATGAAAATGGTTGAAAGTAAGTGTTTTGAAAGTAATATAGTATTGAACTCACTTCGATGGCTGGAGAATAAATTCCGATGGTGATCCGGACATCATCGGTGTTCATTTTCGAGTTCTAAGTGACGGATTACTACCAAAGATTTTGTTTTGAAATAAGTTGTTCGGAAATTCAAATGTTTTGAATTGCTATGTTATAAGTGTATATGTGTATATGATCTCAAACTGATTTAAAATAAAAACCTCAGGAATTTGAATTCTGAAATTTAAAATTTACTTATGAAGTAAATAAACAGCGAATTTAAATAAGTTAAATAAAATTTGAGTTGAATTGAAGCCAAGTAAGTGGAAATCGTATTGGAATAAGGATTTGACTTGACCAAGTAGTTGAGTTGTGAATTGAGATTGGGAATGGAACCAAACTTGGTTGGGAAATTTGATTATTTGGAATTGGAATTGAACTGGAGTTTGAAAAAGAAATTTGAGTTGGGATTATTGATTGAGAATAAACTAACTGGAGATCAGTTGGAGATGCATTTGGGTATGTTGAATGGATTGCAAAAGAAAGCGAGAAAGTTGGATGCCCAATAAATGGAGAAGGCCCAGGGTGGCGTATTGTAGTAGTACCGAATGATCCGTGCAGCGGAGAGGTTGACGAAATTCTCAAAAAAAAAATTAAAATGTTAGAAATTTTCAGAATTTTGAAAATTTTCGTTACAAAAAGGGGAATTAATATTTTGATCAGTTCAGTTGGAACTGAAATTTTGAAGTAAACCAAAAGAATTTTTAACATGTTTACAACAGAAATTGTAGCATTTTTCCTACCTTAGCAATTTCGAGGACGAAATTATTTTAAGGGGGAAGGAATGTAACGTCCCGCATTTTTTATCGGTTTATATTTGAATATTTAAATCAGTTTAAATATTGAATTCTTAATATAAGTGGATTTAAATATTAATTAAAACGAAGTTGAACGTATAAAAATATATATTCAATATAATCGAGCTCATAACGATGTTGCAGTTCGTAATTTAACGTTTTGAACTTCAACTAAGTGTACAGGACCCAGTTTAAATCGGATTTCTGCAAAACAAGAAACATTGGAATCTGTTGAATTGTATCTTTCTAACAGAAGTGAAATATTGAGATTTCGTCCTATAGATTGCAAGATATGTCAAAATCAAATATTCAGAAAGTCACTGTAAAATCGGTTATCGACCGTAACGGTTTATTCGATATAACTAGTCATCGGTTTCGAATTTAGATAAGGTTCTTTTGAGGCGTAGTGATAACTTAATTTTTAGAATTTTACTGTAATTTTTAATTAATTAAATATGCAACTATTTGTTTGGAGTATTTTGCACTCTATATCAGTATTTTGGGGTTTTACAATATGAGTTAACCTACCGATATTATTATATTTTTGGGATGGTGACAAATTACGAAATCCAACCGTATTTTTCTTTTTGTCCACAGCAGTTCATATGTGAACGAAATATCATGTATTGGGGTTCGATATTTGCCAATTGGTCACGGTTCTATGCTCAACACTCTTGTACCCATCGGTAAATACTTGAACCTATTCAAATTCATTCATACAAATTATAACTCAACAAAGAATATAAGCCTATGATGTTCCAAGAGATACTAAATGGACATTATGGAGCATGCACTGCCACTGGACTCAATAAAACAAAAGACCCTTAATAATATATAAAATATTTGCCAAAAATATATGAACTCCTTATCTTTGCCACTTTGCATATGCACGGCAAAAGCTGTCTACACCCTACTTTGCTGTTATGTAGTGATATATATTTATTTATATATATATATGTCAGGCGCCTATCCTATCAAATTAAATATGCCATGCAACTATCCTAGCGCCCAAGATCCCACAGACCTACGAAGAAGGGTACGAACGCTATGTGGACTATGAGATACAATAAACATGCACTGACATTATTTACACTATGTAAAGATGAGACATCACATGCAAAGCAAAGAAGAAAAAAATAACAGCCTACCTTTTCCCCCTAAAAACCCAGACTGTCTGTTGCCTCACACTGTGATCCACAGAGTAGTTAAATCGAAACAAAGCCAACCATACTGTACATGCTAGAAACTGAAGCTAACATATCCCATCACGTACATCCGCAATAAATTTGAGATGAAAACTCTATACTCTATTTCTTCATTCTTAAGTGAGACCATATGAAAGTGTCAACGCCTATATTTCTAGCTGATCAATCAGCCATACCCTTTCTTATCAAATTTATGAGCTTTGTGTATTATCAAATCACGCCGGTTAGTAGCTAACCTACCTAGTACTCTACTACTTGCGTGCCAAGTAATTGTATTCTGTATAAATCACGCTGCTACACTTTCATTTTCTTCGAAACCGAAAAACCAAGCTTTAATGGTGAAAAACGAAATAAAATTGAAATCAAAATCCAACCCAAATCCTCATAGGAAAAAGGCGCAGTGAATATTTTGAATGCATGAATCTTGAGCTCCATTCTTGGTTGTGTTTTGTTGTGTACAAGGACGTTTTACATTCCTTTGATGGGAAGTTCGGGCATTATGGAGTTGTAAGGAGAGAGAGCGCTGCATGGGTGTATGTTGTTCGCTGCTTTTCTCAGCAGTACACCACGAACTTGAAGGAAGGAAAGAAGTGGAGCAGTATATATGTGAGGAAGAGAGAGAGGAGGGTGGTAGGCATTCACACAGGGGAGAAAACGTTTTATGGTGGAAGCCTAAAGCTTGAAATAAGAAAGGTTTTCAGGTACAACGTGGGTATAGGGAAATTTTTGGATGAATGAGTGGTTTGTTGATCGGTGAGCTTTGTTCAAATGGTGGAGAATAACAGGGGAATGCTAAAGGGTCCAAAATGACATAGGATTGCCTGCGGTGTATTTACCTGGAGCGGAAGGATCAAGTAAAGATGGAGCCATCAGTGGCACCAACACGAGGCACAGTAGTAGATGAGCAGTTCAAAGAAATAAATGAAGAGAAAGAACTTACTGAAGGAGTTGGGTGCGGATTGTTCTGATGCGGGCCGAGAGATAAGCAGGGCGAGGCCCAGTTATTATATATCATTAGTTTAA
Source organism: Allium sativum (assembly GCA_030737875.1). Taxonomy (NCBI): domain Eukaryota; kingdom Viridiplantae; phylum Streptophyta; class Magnoliopsida; order Asparagales; family Amaryllidaceae; genus Allium; species Allium sativum. Next base: position 159,816,529 of record CM060922.1, on the reverse strand, counting down.
ACGGAAAAAAAGATTTAAAGGATGGGAAGGAAGACATCAAACAAGAAAACTCACGGTCATTGTTTGGAAGGAGGACAGTGTAATAGGAGGAGTGAGATATTTAGTTTACGCGAATGGGAAGAAGTAGTTATTGGGCGGATCAAGCATCAGGAAGTTGGGCTGGTTTATTGAGGCCCAAATTTTAGAGAGCATAAATAAAATGGGTAGGCGTGAAAAGGGACAGCCAAAACAAGGGTATGGATGGACATTTGAATTTGTGTTGGGCCACGTTTACAAATGATTGACGAGCCGTCTACCACGTTGGAACCGTACGAAAGCTGGCTACACTATGTAGTGATTTGAAGGAAGTGAGAGCACGTCTGAATTTCTGCCAGATTAAAATGTCCGGTTTAATCGACTAACGCAAATCGTTTTTAACGGTTAACGCGCGAAGGTGAGTAAATTCACTAACTCTCTTTTTATTTAAAATATTTTAATTATATTTTAAATAATGGTTGAATGCTGTGAGATGGTTGTTTAGGCAAATTATGGTTAAATTGGTTGAAATATTACATATCGTTGCATATGTACACATCACCGGTTGGATACTGATTTCATCGATTTTAATATTCCCTAGGATGGAACCAGTGTTAATTGTTGACTAACATCGGTGGATGCAGGAAACCGGTTGGTGGAATCCAACCGGATTCCTCAGTATTTATATGTACTGTTTGTTTTATATAGATGCACTGTTTGAACCCAAATGACTTTTGAAACCTTGTGTTGATATTAGCGTTGAATGGAAATTCGAACGTTATTTTGATTTAATCAATAGATGATATCAATTAAGGAAGTGGCAACAACCAACCGTAAATGTATCATTTGTTTTAACCGCTATTGTTTTACCAAAAACCCACCGTGTGCGAAGCACGTGTTTCACCATACTTACTAAATGATGTGGTAAAGTGGATTATTATATTAATAAGATAAATAAGTAAGTAGGCGAAGATTTACTTGATGATTAATAACAAGGATTTATTGTTCTAAGAACAATTAAATGAGATATTTACAAATAGATTATGGTTTATTTCATATTAAGTAAGATTTGTTAAAATCAATTATTATTTAGAAACAAATTATTTTTCTATAGTAATCGATACATGTGAAATTATTTGAATAAATAAATGTTATTTATTCGAAATTAAAAGCTTTGTTAGAGTTGATTAGTGGGTTAAGCATGGCTAAATATTTACCAAGCAAACTGTTTTGATCAATAATTGGTTATTTAATTAAGTTAGATTGGGTTGATTTATCTAATGCAATAAAATTGACGAATAGTTGATTTAATAAGATTTTAAAGTATAAGGGATTTGTCTAAGAAGACAAAGCGAAGAGGAATGTTTAAAAAGAGATTTGTCTAAGAAAGACGAAGCGGAGAAAAATGTTTAAAATGGGTTTGAACAAGGGAGTTGAAGCTAATGTAAATAACCGAGTTTTCAAAATAAGGATATGGCGTCATAAAACCAAATTTAAAATATAACAAGAAGTACGGTTGACTGATTTTAAAGTATAAGGAATTAGAGTTACGAACTTATATCTATTCTAAGGTAAGAACGTCGTCGATCAAGGTCTGAGAGGTAATTAAAATACCCCAACTTGAACGGCTTCACAATTATCGAGGGATGGTATTTGGTTTGTAACAGAAAGAGATGTTAGGTTTTTTTGTAATGGAAAGAGATATCAAGATTTTGTAACGAAAAGAGATATCAAGATTTTTGTAACGAAAAGAGATATCAAAATTTTTGTAATGAAAAGAGATGTCAAGAATTTGTAACGGAAAGAGGTGTTGAGATTAATTATAAAGTGGAATATAGTAGCATATTGCAAGTCTTAGAACTATAGCGATAAAGTAACGCTGTTGACTAGGCTTAAGCGTGACTGTTATGTCAAGATTAGTTATAAAGGGATATAGCAGCGTATAGCAAATTTGAACTGTAACAATAAATGAAACGCTGTTAACCAAACTCAAGCGTGATGTTGATATACAGTAGCATTTCCTAGGGAAGGAAAACAACTTGTTTTGAAATTCACTTATTCAAAAGTAATAAGTAATGACGTTTGTCTAAAGAAATATAAGAACGAATGTTAAATAAAAAGTGCCTGTGATTTGTGTGATATTGGTTGTACATTGGATGGATGTTGTTTTTACTTCGATAGTTAAACAACCGACTATCGAAGTGTTTTGACCCTCGTTGTCTATACGGGGAGACCGGTTGGATATACTATCTGAAACCACTCCGTATAGGCATAGGCGTTGCGAATTAGATTATGTTGAAAATAATCGAAGACGGAGTGAAAATTCAAGAACTGTTATGTTTGTTCAGTCCCAGGACAACTTGTATGGACGAATGTCTGACAGAGTATTCCTAACGGTCACATAAGACGATCTTTTCAAGGTATTACTTCTGGTGGCGGAGAAATTCGTTTCTCTTGGCTTTTATACCCGTAATATTTTGGGAAGATCAACTAGTGATTTGACGGGTTTGACGATGTGGCATTCAAAGTGTATGGTGGCCAGATGTTCTAAAAGGTAGGCGTAGCCTCAAGCTTCACAACCGGGAAATGACAAAAATCGGGCAGGCAGCATGGCTATGTGGGTCGCTCCCATTAGGGTGTATAATCACCTATCTAGAGAAATTCCTTTTGTTTCTAAATCTATCGATTCTGCCCATTCGGGAACGGTGGTTTGAGCCCAACCGTTGGTGATATACATTCGATACACTCAAGCGAAATGAGTGGTCGGTCATGTGTGGGCCGGGTTGCAAGACGTTCTTGTTGAACCTAGGTGTATTCGCCTCTAGAGATACATTATCGGCAGGTGGTCCCATACCTTGTCATAGTTGGAATCCAATCTCCAATAAGCGCCCTTGCGGTTTTTGATTTTATATTATATATGTAGAGCGTGAGATGCAAGCGTTCTGCTATTTGGTTATTTACTTGATTAGACATTATTATAATATCACTGGATTTTGATATCAAAATGTTTCGGGTTATAGTAAGGTAAAAACCGTCCATGTTTATGTGTGGGCTGGTCTTACTATTATCCTTTTTGTTCCAAAAGAGGATTTTCAAAGTTAAGCCATATGGTTGGAATTTACTCACACCAGTCCCATGACTGACCCAAAGTTTATTTTGTTTGTTTTCCCTAAACTCTTGGGTGCCTAAATTTGTATGGGCAGACAAGTGTTTCAGGCTTTTACAGATACGCTTGAAGAAGCTAAAAGCAGAAGGCTTCACCGTTAGAGACTATTTCCGCTGTGATATGATGTATTGTACTCTGATAATGGTATGTATATACAATACAGTTTTGTATTTCAAAGTTATGTTATATAATATATTTTATTCGTTCCGCTGTAAGATTCGTGTTTACTCTGATTATGTTCAGCTGTGTTCTTCTTCTATTCTATTAGTTCTATCTTTTCTATCTCATCCTCTAACTTCTTTCTATTAATGGTCCGGTATTTTCGATGTCTGAACAGTCGACGCTGGGTTTTGTGTCGATTTTCGGAGTCGAAAATCCCTGGGTCGTTACAGAATATGTTATTTGAAAGGGGTTAGTCGAGTTAATCAGTTAGAGTTAACCAGTTAGAATTAACCAGTTAGAATTAACCAGTTGGAGTTAACCAGTTAGGGTTGACCAGTCAGAGTAAATCTGTTAGAGTTAACCAGTTAGAGTTAGAGTTAAACAAATAGAGTAATTAAATAGGGTTAATCGAATTAGAGTTAATCGATTTGAGTAAATCGATTAGAGTTAGTCGAAAAGGAATTATCGAATTTAGTTTATTCGAAAGGGAAGATTATCGAATATGGTTTATTCGAGAGGAGATTATACAATATGGTTTATTCGAAGGAGTTATCGAATTTAGTTATTCGATGGGGTTAACAGATATTAGTTAAATCAAATGAGTAAATCGAATATAGTTTATTCGAATAGAATTAAAGTGAGTTATCGAATATTAGTTATTCGAATCGAGTTAAAATGAGTTGATCGAGTTTAGTTTATTCAAATAGAAGTAAAAGAGTAAATCGATTAGAGTTAAACAAATAGAGATTTAAGGGATTTTCGAATATAGTTTATTAGAAAGGAGTTACGTAAGGAAGTGTTAAAGAGTTAAAAAATGGACTTAACCTATTTCGAGATTTGAAATGTTGTTCAGTTAAGGTCTGAGAGGTAGTTATACCCCAACTTGATTGACTTCGTTTTTAATTTAGAAACAGTTAAGGTTCGAGAGTGTGAAGTGGTTAAGTGGTTTTAGCAAATAAGTATAGTAGTTCGAGTTGTCGTCGCGATGTTGATTTAAACATCGGTTTAAATCCAAGTAAAGAAGATTTGGAAATGTTTTCCAAATAGAATCAGAAACGTAATCAAATGTGGAAATAAGGAAATATGAATATATATATATATATATATATATAGATATATATATAGATATATATATGATTGATGATTGATTGATAGAATTTCCATTTGGAAATAATATCACTGTTTGCACACGTGTTTTTCTTTGATAGTTAAATCACAGACTATAGAAGTTTTGACCATTTTAATGTTGTTAATATGGAGACACCGGTTGGATTATTATCCAAAGAACCACTCTGTATTGGCATAAGCGTTGCGAATCATATATGCCAAAGATAATTGAAGACGGAGTAAAATGCAAGGGCTATTGTATAAGTCTTAGATAACAGTGCCTAAGATGGATATACTGAATAGTGCCTTCGGTTCATCCTTTTCCTGGATGACTTGTATAGATGAATGTCTGACAGAGTATTTCCGGAAGGTCACGTACATTGATTTCTTCAACCGTACCAAGAGTGGAAGCGGGAAGGAAACTTCTTTTAGCTGACACGTAATGTATGGTTGTAGACGTCAAATTAGTGATTTAGATGGATCTGACAATGTAGCATTCGAAGCGAATCTGATGTGATGATAAAGCGTAACCTCAAGCCTCATCAACCGGTAAATGACAGAAATCGGGCAGGCAGCATGGCTAAGTCGGTCGCACCGAAGTAGGGTGTATAATCACCTATCTAGAGAATATTCATTTGCTTATTTAATCTATCAATGTTGTCTCATATATATATATATATATATATATATATATATATATATATATATATATACGGGAAACGGTTGCGGATCCCAACCGTTGGTGATATACATTCAATACACTCAAGCAAAATGAGTGGTCGGTCATGTGTGGCTGATTTGCAAGATGTTCTTGTTGAACTCCAGTGTATCGTTCCTAGAGTACACTGATCGGAAGGTGGTTCCATACCTTGTCATAGTTGGAAATCCATTACCCAATACGTGCTTTCGGTTTTGATCGTATACTATATAGTAGAACGTGAGATGAAAGCGTTTCCGCTAGATTGATATCTATTTGTACTTAGACATTATTATAATATCAGAATGATATTGCTTCACAAAGTTGTTTGGATTTTCATAAGGGAAAACCCGTTCCGTTTTCATGGCGTGGTCTTATGATATATCCGTTATTAAACCAAGTGTTAGGAGTTTTATTCACACCAGTCCCATGACTGACCCAGAGTCTATTTGTTTGTTTCCCCTAAACTCTTGGGTGCCTAAATTTGTATGGGCAGTCAAGTAGTCGGGATTTTGCAGATACTTGAAGAGCTGGAGCAGGAGGCTTCAGGATTATATAGCTATTATTATTTCCGCTATTGTTGTAAGTGTTGTACTCTGATAAGTGCTATTGTATATATAACTGTTTGTATTTCAAAAAGTTATGTTATATTTTATTCGTTCCGCTGTGAGATTCGTGTTTACTATGATGATGATGTTCTTCTTCTTCTTCTTCTATTCTACTAGTTCTACCTTATCTATCCCCACCCTCTATCTTCTTTCTATTAGTTTCTTGAATTTCAAGTGCAATTTGGGGTTGGGCTTGTGTTATTTAGTCAGCTCAAATTGGACCGGATTTTCGGGTCACTACATGTATATTCAAGTATAGATGTATATTTCAAAGTTATGTTACATATATTATATGTTATTCGTTCCGCTGTTAGATTCGTGTTACTCTGATGTTGTGTTCTTCTTCTTCTATTCTATGTTTGTATCTTATCTTTCCTCACCCTCTAATTTCTTTCATTAATCATTTGGTATTTTTCGATGTTTGGTTAGTCGTCAGTGAGTTTATGGCGATAACCAAAGTCGACAAAATCCGGGTCGTTACAGTTGCTATCAGAGCTTAAGTTAAGTGATTTACCTTGGCTCTGTGATGTGACTCAGTAGAGATGGGGTTAGTAATACCCTAGATTGAGTTGAGTGTAAATATACGAGTGAACGTATTTGTCATAGATATAAAAATTTGTTTTATATTATGGAGATTTATTGGTTGAGTCGTTTATGGGTTTTGGTCGATCAGTTTGATCCACTGTATCGGTAGGAGTTTATAAACACTCGAATACAATGGGTCGACACGATATGTTTTGAAACGAGGGTAAATGAAATAATTTTACCCAAATTATATTTTTATATAAAGGATTTATACTGGAATAATTATAATATAGTGGATATATTGGTTGTTATTATAATCGAGTAAGATTATAAATTAAATGGTTATGTAAATAACCAATCAGAATTCATATAAATGAAATACGTGAAATCAGATGAGTTAAATCTAAAATTTAAACCAGAAATTGAATTAAAATTTGGGAAAATTGGATAAGTGTTTGTAAATGAATTTGGATTAAAAATAAGGAAAATTTAAGATCCTGGGAGATTTTAATTTGTTTTACAAGCAGTGTGAATTATATTTTGAAATGAATTTCAAAGTGGAAATGTTTAGAAATGGTTTTGTAGTATTGAACTCACTTCGATCGCTGGAAAATAGATTCCGATGATGACAGCTGCATCATCAGTATTCATTTTCGAGTTGTAAGTGACGAATTACTACCAGAGATACTGTTTTGAATTTATTTTGGGAAAGACAAGTTGTGTTGAATTTCAAAATGGAATTTATAATATAGAATTTGAATAGAATTTGATATATAGAATTTGAATATAGAAATTCAAATGGGATTTATAATATAAAATTTGAATAGAAATTGAATAGAATTAACTAAGTCGAAAAGGAATTAGTTAATCGAGTTTTGAATTTGAAGTTGAACTTTGAAAGGTGAATTGGATTGTAAATGGATATTCGAAACCGAATATAGAACTTAAATTTGAAATTTGGATTCAAATTAGTTAATAAGCAAGTTAAAATATATTTGAACATGTCATGTTCAAATATAAAAGTGAAATAGACTAAAGAGTTAATTAACAAATTAATTAACGAAATGAGTTAAAACGATCAGGTATAGTTAAAATAGATTGGGCAGGTATAAATAAACATGAGATAGGTAGGGATAAGGTATGAAGGTATATAAATAGAATGCTCGACGAAAAGGTATGTATTTAATTCATATATGAGATTTTATGCGCCGTATCGGCTAGCCGCTTGGCTTTTTCTTTTTCTTTTGGATTGGTGAGGGCCATGGGAGGCTATTTGAAATATCCCATTGCTCCTAGTACAAAGGAGGTTATGGCGAATTTTTCCGGGAATTTAAGGAGTTAGAATATTTTTAAGAAAATTTGATAGTTAGAAATCAATGTATCGATATATATAAATATATATATATATATATATATATATATATAAGCCGATAAGGAAACGAACTTAGAAATAGAATAGTAAAATCAAAGAGGAAGACTAAGAATAAAATCTAGTAAGAATAGAAAGAGGAAGCGTATACGTGTTTAAAGGTGAATAAGTAGTTGTATGGTATTGATTATTCGAGTAAGTAGTCATATCTGTTTTGACGTTATAAATGTTATTCAGTCAAGGTCTGAGAGGTAGTTATACCCTAACTTGATTGATTTCATTATCAACAAATAAATAGTAAGATTTCTGGCTCGAAGATCAATGTTGAATAAGAGTTAGTTGAATATAGTATTTGGGCTGTCGTAACGATGTTTTACACAACATGCGTTTTAACCTAAATAAGTGTAAGCTTGGAAATATAATAAAGAATATTTCCTAAGTATAGAAATAAACGAGATCGGAAAAGATATATGTAATTGGAATATTTTCCAATTATAAATAGCATATATTTTCTAAAGTTTAGAAAATAAAGGAAGGCGATATTCGAAAATGTTTTCCAAATAACATAAAAGGCCAATATGGTTATTGAAAATATTTGGTTAACAAATATTGATAAAGAAACCGAGAAGTAATTTAACTAATGGAATATTAATTAAAGGGCTCAGTGACATGTTCAAAAGGGAAAATTGATTTTTGAAAAGAGTAAACTGTTTAAAAACTCCCAGGCAAAGACTGTTTGAATTAAAAACAAATTTAACAGAAATTAGTGAAAGCAAAATTGAACCAAAGTAAAGCCAGTAAAGTGGTAACCGAGATTGAATTAGAATAATATCAAGACAAATTGGATTGTGAGATTCAAATTTGAAGTGTAATGTGATAATCAAGTTAAGAGTTGGGAATCAAGAATAAACTCGAATTGAAATGATATTTGGCTCGGATATAAGTGAATGGTTGTGTTGTAGATAAAAGCAGATTGAAATTTGATTGAGATGACCCTTGTATCTGCTGAATTGATAACAGGTGGAAAGGATAAAATGATATACCGACAAAAGGTACAAGTTTATATTCTATTGGATATAAGATTTATGAGCCGAATTGGCAAGTCACATGGCTGTTTGATTTTCTTTTAGGTTGGAGATGGCCCAGAGAGGCGAGTTGGAGTTTGACCGATTGACCAGTACAAAGGAGGTGTTGGCGAAATTTTTCGAAAAAGCTAAGGGGTTAGAAAATTTTCAGGATTTTTGAAAATTTTCATTGATAAGAATTAATTAACAATTTAATTGAAATTAAATTGGTTCAGTTGAAACTGAATGTAAGAAGTGAACAAATAAGTTATAACCAGTTGATAGGGTCGTTCTCTACCTTAGCAATTTCGAGGATGAAATTATTTTAAGTAGGGAAGATTGTAATGACCCGTATCTTGCAGAGGTATTATAATTAATTTATTTAATTATATAAATAGTGATACAGTGAATTTAATGGTCGTGGAATTAAAAAATGGTGAATATTTAATTAAAATAATAAATTTAAAAATATATTTAATTTTGAAATAATCAGAATTGGCTGAAATGGCGATATGTTGTGAACTGGGCAATTCAAAATATATAATTCAGTTTAGAATTTAATTTGAATAACGAATATATTTAAATAACGGCAGTTTGAACGTATAATTATAATATAATTAAAATTGAGTACGAAATGGCGCAGCAGTTCGTTATTTGGCAATTTGAACTTCAACTGAATGTACATGATTCGTTTTAAGTCGGATTTCTGTGAAATAAGAAACGTGTGGAGCTGGTGAAGTATATCTTTCTAGTGCAAGAGAAAAATGGGGATTTCGTCGTATAGATTTTGATTTACATCCAAATCAAATTTTAGAAAAGTCGCTGTGGAATTCCTTTATAATTTATAAAGGAATTATTTATATTTTTAAAAGGAATTTCAATATAAATCGAATATCGGGTTGGCCCAGAAGTGAGTATCGAGTTAGAAATTCATATAGGAATATTCTAGAGCTGTATGGTATTCCACTGTGAATATATACGATAATATAAATTTATTTATATTTAATTTAATTATATTTAAATATATTTATATATTTAAATGGGTCATTCAGAGCTGTAAAAATAAGTCACTTTTGCAAAAGAAGTCGGAATTTGACGAAACCAGTTTCGTTGGGTTCGTAAGGTCAAGTTGTAGCTACATGGCCATTTCCGTGATTTTTTAACATCGTGTGTGATCACACGGATTTTTAGAAGGTTAAAACGAATATGAATAATAAAAGGAACATATAAATAAAAAAATATCTTAACCTATTTGGGCCTAAACCATCCACGTTCCCTTTGTTTTCAGCCACACAAAGTTTTATCCCCGCTATATAATACCTTTTGAAGCCGCCGAACCCATTTTACAGGAAAACCAAATATTGTTGTTACTTAGAAAATCAAAATGAAATCAAATAAAAATTTATAAATTCCATAGTTTGTATATTGGAGTTGCTGGAAGCTTGGTGTTCATCATAGTGTAGTTCTGATAGGTTGCAATCAGCATTGGGTTACTCGACATATTTCCAGCGTTAGCTGTGGTTCCTAGGGTTAGACGATGTCAAGCCCGGGGGAGACCGGATGGCATTTCGAGGGTACCATCGAGTTTGGGGTGTCGAGTAGGAGGTGCCGCGATGTTTTGAGGAGGATCGACGATGAAAAGATTCGGACATTTTACTGTGTGGTTCAGTTAGAGCGTGATGTCGCGATGGGATCTTCAGGTGAGAGCTGTACTAAAATGGTATGGGGAGGAGTGGATTGGGGAGAGGAGAATCACGGTGATTTTTGTTTGATTTATCACGATGAGATGGGGGAGTTCGAATCAAATGAAATCAACAGCAAGGAGGAGAAATACTGAAGCTCGTATTTCGGTTTTGGGGAAGAACGTGTTAAGGGTACGGGTCTGGGCTTTTTGCATTGGTGATGGGCCGGTTTTGGAGAAGTTAAGCCCATCTAATTTAATCGAGTTTTATTTTAAATTGGTTCAATTTTTAAAATTGTATATCTATTTCATACTGAATCAGAATTTCGAACGGTTGGATCCGTTGAGACCGTATGGACGGTGGCTACACCATGGAACTGACGAGGAGTGGATTGAAGCTCGTTTGAATTTATGGCGAAATAAATTGTTTAGTTCAAATCAACCAAACAGTTTATCGTTATTAACGATGAACTGCCAATGGGAGTAAATCTCACTAACTCTGAACAGTTTATAATTTCATGTTGTATGTTTAGAACTGTTAAATATTGGCTGATTGACTGTGTGTTGACTGTTTGATTGAACTGCTATCAGTTAGTTGAATTTCTATATTGATTCTGTTTAACAGAATATATCATATGGAACTGAATGTGATGTTGATTTTATTGTGTAACATCTGTGGATGCAGGGAAACAAGTTGGAGGAATCCGACTGGGTTCCTCAACATTTATTTTACTGTTTTTCATATATTGTGATATATGATGTGATATATAATCTGTTGTCGATTATATGTGTTTGGACGATACTGATCATCGTGATTTGATATGTTGAATACCATAACATACCGAAATGTTTATAAGGGAATATTTCCAAAGTGGTATTTGAAAATAAAATATTTATAAATGGAATATTTATAAATAAGAAATATTTATAAATTTGAATTTTTATAAATAGGAGATATTTAGAAAAGGGAAATTATGAAATCAAAGAATAGAATAATAGAAAAGGAAATATTTGCAAACCATTTGCAAATAGAATAATAGAAAAGGAAAGAATTGAAACCATTTACAAATAGAATTGATAGGAAATATTTAGAAAATAAACAGAGTTAAAAAGGGAAATTTATTTATAACGGAATAGGACGTTATAAAAAGGAAACTGTTATAAGAAGGGAATCATTTTAAAGTGGAGAACCGTTATTAAAAGTAAATCTTTAAAAATGAATAAACGTTGTTAAAAAGGAAATTTTTATAAAGCGAATAAAGTCAGTAAATCAAATATAAGTTATTCGAAGGGAGTTAAATCAAATATGGTATTCGAAAGTTAGTAAATCGAATTAGTTATTCGAAAGGACTCAATTGAACATAGTTATTCGAAAGAAGTTATCGATTATAGTTTATTCGAAAGGAGTTATCGAATTAGTTATTCGAAAGGAGTTAAGTAAAAAGAGTTAATCGATTAGGGTTAAATAAATAGAGTTAATCGAATTTAGTTTAATCGAAGAAAGGTTTTTGAATCTAGTTATTCGTAAGAGAGATTATCAAATATAGTTGTTCGAAGGGAGGAGTTATCAAATAGAGATTTATTCGAACGCGGGTTTGTAAGGAAGTATTAAAGAGTTAAAGGATGAGCTTACCCTATTTTGAGATTTGAAATGTTGTTCAGTTAAGGTCTGAGAGGTAGTTATACCCCAACTTGATTGACTTCGCTTTAAATTTAGAAATGGTTAAGGTTCGAGAGTAAAAGTGGTTAAGTGATTTAGTAAATAAGTAAAGTGGTTTTAAGTTGTCGTCGCGATGTTGATTTAAACATCTGTTTAAATCCAAGTAAAGAAGATCTAGAAATGTTTTCCAACGTTAACGTATATTTATCTAAACATAGAAAATAAGGGAATATATATATATATAGATATATAAATATATATATATATATATATATATGATTGATGATTGATTGATAGAATTTCCATTTGGAAATAATATCGTTGTTTGCACACGTGTTTTTCTTTGATAGTTAAATCACAGACTATCAAAGTGTTGACCATTTTAACGTTGTTAATATGGAGAGACCGGTTGGATTATTATCCAAAGAACCACTCTGTATTGGCATAAGCATTGCGAATCATATATGCCAAAGATAATTGAAGACAGAGTAAAGTGCAAGGGCTGTTGTATAAATCTTAGATAACAGTGCCTAAGATGGATATACTGAATAGTGCCTTCGGTTCATCCTGTTCCTGGATGACTTGTATGGATGAATGTCTGACAGAGTAATTCCAGAAAGGTCACGTACATTGATTTCTTCCACCGTACTAAGAGTGTAAGCGGAGAAGGAAACTTCTTTTAGCTAACACATAATGTATTGTTGAGGACGTCAATCGGTGATTTGATGGATTTGACGATGTGGCATTCGAAGTGAATCTGGTGTGATGACAAGGCGTAGCTTCTAGCCTCATCAACCGGTAAATGACAGAAATCGGGCAGGCAGCATGGCTAAGTCGGTCGCTCCGAAGTAGGGTGTATAATCACCTGATCTAGAGTTTCATTTACTTCTAAAAATCTATTGTTGATGCTATCCTATTCGGGAAACGGTTGTTGATCCCAACCATTGGTGATATACATTCGATACACTCAAGCTGTAACGACCCGCATTTCCTGTACTCAGATATTTAATATATTTTATTATTTAAATATCGATTTGAAATTTTAAATAGATTTACAATATATAACTCGTTTATTAAGTAATATATGGACGTATGATTTAAAAGGAATTTTTTTTAAATAGAATATTTATTTAAAACCAGAACTTTAACATCAAGTTTGAATCCTATGCTGATTAAAATTGAAACTATTGTTACAGTGATATTAATTTATTTCCGTTAGACTTGGTTGTTTACAACATCAAATGGAGTTTTTCCAACCAAATCAATAATTAAGCTAAACGTCAGATAAAAAAAAAGAACAATCCCAACTCAAATACTAGCAAAAGCTCATCCCAAGAACAACAATACAAATGTGAATATGAACACATTAAAATAATATTCAGTGACAAATTTTATTTCAAATATGTGCAAGTACAAAGTTTTTACCAATCAATCAACATATTTTACTGACATTACAAAGCAATAGATGAAGTCAAATAAAGTAGAGAAAAATCACATACAATGGAAAAAGAAGAAAAATAATGCACAACACTTGCTGTACAATACAATGCAAATTTGACATAATCACTTCATGCTTTGTTCTCTTTCCAAGGGAAGAGTAAAACGACATCTTCTGCCTTGATCATGATCTGAAATTAAAGGGGGAAAAAGAAAATTTTGGTTAGAAGTAGTATATATCCCCATCAAAACAACAAAAGAAATAAAAATAAATAAAATGTAATCAAAGCAGCTAAAGGGCGCATGAGTACAACTAGCATAATTGACATAGGGTGTAGTGAAAATAAGTAATACAGGAAATGCAAATGGAAATAAAAACAGTGATAGTAGTGCAGTGACATGAAACTTGCAGCGCAATACCCTACATGCACATGTATGTGTTCATTCTATGTCCTGTTCTTTCAAGAACAGTAAATAAATAGCTATGAAAGATCAGACAACACATAGCTAAACAGCTATGCTCATAGCTAATCAGCTAAAGGAAATAAAACTTGAACAACAAAAGATATGGGAATATAGGTTTTTACCAATTCAAAATACATGAATAGCTAGATCAAATATATGTGTATATTTACATCTAAATAGTACAATGAACAACATGGAAGCACTGAAACAAATAGACTAGGCGCATCTAATGAAATAAATTATGAACTGCTGAAATGATTCTTGAATCATATCTTCATAGAAAGAAGAAAATGAAGAAAGGAAAAGAGAAAATATAGTCTAACAGCTAGAAGGGACAAGGCATATCTAAACAGATCTATGTATATGTTTACACACCAGATCATAGATATTGGCAATGAACAGCTAAGGGTAATACAACCTATGTATTGCTAATGAAAAGCTAAAGAATTTGAAGATAGGGTATGTACAAAGAACAGGTATGAACATCAACCCTATAAGTTAGGTGAACAACTAACAGGGATTAAATATGTGGATACATTTATTTTAATGCAAATAGTACAAATAAACAATTCATCTAAATAATGTATGAATATATTTGTACAATAAAATCCACAGACATGAACTGTATACGTATACAGTGTCGAATGACATTCATCCAAGACTGCATTTTCTTTTAGATCTGAACTCAGAATCTCGAATACAGTTCAAATATCTTTGTATGTAATAAACAAGTATCCTACCAAATCTATGCTCTTTCAATCACCATTTTTCCAAACAGAGCAACTATATTACAATATGGTACTGTACTAAACAAAATCTCTGTTAAAAATCCATCACACGGATATCAATTCCCATCAACTATCTGTACACAAATCTGAAGAACAACCCAATGGCCTACGCTAATTACAACTGAACCTACCTACGATCAGCCCTTGATGGACTTTGATCTTATCTGAACCTTATCACACTATAAATATGTGTATCGTGAAAAGGGCTTTCATCAATTCTACAACCAACCAAAGCAAAACAGTAAAAAGCAAACCCTTCAAACCACTTGAAAAATCAGCAAATAAAAATCCAAATTTAAGCACTTATCTGTATTTGGGAACCCACGCACTTCGGATCGGTACGCTTTTGATGTGTTGCGGAGGGTTCTGTTCGAAGCCGTGTACCTAAGGCTCGGAAATCTGAACAATGGGGGGGGGGGGGGCTTGAATGGGTGTTTACGGTTTGTAGTGGGGAAGCTATTTTATCTCTGAAGGTTTGGGAAGCGATCAGCGAACGGTAGGGGTGGTTGAAGGAGTTGTGTAGGGTTTGGCAAATCGAGTTGAAGAAGAAGAAGAAGGGAAGGTCGTGAAGGGAGGAGGGTGTGTAGGCGGCAACGCCGCTGGTTCCGATTTGCTGAAGGTGGTGCGAAGCGACTGACTTCGATTCTCGATAGAACAGGAAGGGGAAATCAGATAGGCGTTTGCGTGGAGGAGGGGGTTTGTGAGGCAGTGATCTCCGACGGAGCCGAAGCAAGGAAAGGGAAGAGGCTAGGGTTTCGGCCATAGGAATTTAGAAGAGGCGGCGGATTTTCTTCTGAGGGTTTAAAGTAGAAGAATGGATTGAACGAGGGGTTTTGATGGGGTTATGGGCCTGGGTTATGTGGGCCGAACAGATAAGGTGAGAAAGCCCTTTAAATTATATTAAATTAAAGTTTTAAGATTTAAATTACTTTATAAATTTTGTTTTTACCAAATCTCGTACATACCTTAACGAATTTTGACGAAATCAGGTTCGTTGGAACCGTTGAGACGAAGAAATCGTGATGGAGCAGTGTCTGTCAGGATAGAAAGCACGGAAGATTTTTAATTAAATTAAACGATGTTTAATTTAATTTAAAAACAGCGCTGGACGACCCAACCAGTCAATGTGAGTTAACCTCACTCAGTTCTACCAAATTATATTCTATATAATTTGGGTTTTTATTTCTTGTGCTCTGGTTGCTTGTTATTGACTGCTTGCCAGTTATATTGTTAACTTAAACAATGAATTTAAAAGGTCGTTTAAATTTAGTTAAATTATATAATCGTTATTTTTAACGATTAAACCAAATAAAAGTGTTTGCCCTTGATTTGTTTACGTTTGTAAAACAAACGTGGTTGAGATGGTTGAATTAGTTGTGTCATCTGGTTGTTGATTGATGGTGGTTATTATCTGATAAGGGAATTAGTTTTGGTTGGATAATTGATTTGATTGATAACAGTTGAATTGAGATTCAACGATTGTTTGGTTTAACCAGTGGAAAATTTTAGTTGTGTAATTTAGTATCACTTGGTCTGTCGGACAATCATGGATTTTGTCAGCAAGTGGGTCGACCTCTATGAGGATTACAAAGTTATTTGGATTTTATTATTTTAAATAAGGAAATTCAAAAAGGAAAAGTTATTGCTATTATTCAAGGATTTAAAAGTTATTATTAAATTACTTTGACAAATTAAATACTTGTATTCAGGGAATATGTAAGCAGACGAGATGGTGATAATCTAACGGTCGAGAATTGGATTAATTGTTTTTAAAAAAACAATTAAATGAGTTATTTAAATTAATTTTGAATTAATTTAAAGAGGAATTTACTGAGGATGGTTAAAGGAATAATTGTATTAAGTTCAGTCAACTAAGATTGACTTTTAACTCAATGGAGTAACCTAACAAACGAATTGCTGAATGGTAAATATATTTATTATTTTTAAGAAATAAAGCGGTTTAACTGATTTACAGCAGTAAATGTTGAAATATATTATTTGATTTATTTATGAGATATTTCTGAAATGAGACACTGTAGAGAAGTAACTAATTTTTTTTAAATGGATTTAGTTTACCTTGGAAAGGAATTATTAACCAGGGTTATAATTAGACTAAATGAACCTATAAAGGGATTTAAGCGAACCCATGGTTCAAATAAAAGTTTTACTTAATGGTTGGATCAAGTAAAGAGATAAAAGGAGTTATAAGAAAACCTAAGGTGTTAAGCCAAGGCTTATAACAAGCATGTGAGGTACTTAAGTGTGGAATCAAATAAGTAATTGGGAGTTTAGATGGGAATAAGGGCACAAGGATTAAGTAATAAGGGTTTGTGATTATAAACCAGTTAGGGGACCAAGTGTTGGAAGTAAAATAAGAGCGATGCTGATAAGGAATTAGGTACTCGATGAGTTGAGTAATATCAAATCTATTTTAAAAAGATAAAGTAGATGTTTAGAGCTATAATTGGAATTGAATTTGAATATCCATGGTTAAGTGGCAAACTAATGTTATTCTGAGATAAGAATGGGTCGATCAAGGTCTGAGAGGCAACTAAAATACCCCAACTTGATTGGCTTCACTATTATCGAGGAATGGCATTGGTTGGAGTGAGTAAGGATGTTGAAAATGGTTTTACCCTATTTAAGAAATATCGAACTTAAATACAAGGTTTGGAAATTAAGTAATATTTCAATATTACATCAAAAGAAATAAGGATAGTGTAAAATCGTTATTTAATTAGAGTTGGTCGAGTATAATTAGGTCAAACAGAGTTATTCAGGGAAGAGTTTCCATTGCGTACGACTGCTAGCGGAATTCACAGGGCTGCAGATAGCCTATGGCGGTCGGATGTTTCTTGAGGGAATCAGGCGTAACCATTGTGATTGCTGCAATCTAGAGTCGAGCAAATGGAGTTAAGTCAAGTCTTAAATAATCGATAAGAGTAATCAAGTTAAGTTAGTCGAGTTAAATAGATCGAGTTAGTCGGGTTAGAGTTAATCGATCAAAGTAAATCAATTAGAGTTAATTGGAGAAAATTTGGCTTATATCGTTAAACATGTTTAGAAGGGGTCAAGTTGTGTTAAGTGTTGAATTGGGAAACCCAATTGAATTCACACCATTGTTATTCGATAGTTAAAAGACCGACTATCGAAGTTGACCAATACGCTTGTTGGTGTGGAAAGACCGGGTTCGAATTATATTCGAAAACCATTCCGACCAACAAATACATGAAGAGATCAGAAGACGATCGTGATGGAGCATTAAAGACTGTGGATTATCATAAGCGGAAGGACTGCTAAAAATCTCTGGTTAAGCTTCCAGAGATGAACTGTGGCCCTGTCGTGGTTGGAATCTACAGGTTGCAAGGACTTCTCGCTACTGATCCATGGGGTGATTCCTATATGAGATGCAGTAGGAGAGTACCTTCGGTTCATCCTGTTCCTGGATGACTTGTATGGACGGATGTCTGACAGAGTATTTCCAAAAGGATTTACATGCGTTGATTTCTCCAAACGTACCATAGTTGATGGCGGAGAAATGGTTATTCTCTAGCCAGATAGCTAGAGTATGTTTGTAGACGTCAATCAAGTGTGATCTGGCGGATCTGATGATGTGGCATCCAAAGTGTATGATGACCAGATGTGTTTCTGACCTCAAGCCTCGCAACCAGGAAATGACAAAAATCGGGCAGGCAGCATGGCTATGTGGGTCGCTCCCATTAGGGTGTATAATCACCTATCTAGAGAAAATCTGATTTGCTTCTTTAATCTATTCGATGCTGTCCCTTTTCGGGAAGACGGTGGGTCGCTCCCAACCGTCGGTGATATACACTCGATACACTCAAGCGAAATGAGTGGTCGGTCATGTGAGGGCCGGGTTGCAAGACGTTCTTGTTGAACCCAGTGTATTCGTCTCTAGAGATACACGATCGGCAGGTGGTCCCATACCTTGTCATATTTGGAATCCAATCTCCAATAAGTGCCTGCGGTTTTGTTTGTATACTATATATGTAGAGCGTGAGATGCAAGCGTTCTACTAGATTCTAATTACTTGTATTAAGACACTATTATAATATCAGACAAGATATGGATTTCAAAAACTGTTTTGGGTTATAGTAAGGTAAAAACCGTCCGTGTTTATGTGTGGACTGGTCTTACTATTATCCATTTCCCTTCAACGGATTTTGACTTTAAAATTAACATGGGTGTTATTTAAACTGAGTATGTTTTCTCACTCTGGTTCACCAGACTGACCCGTCGTTTGTAATGTTCGGGTTAGTCCGGTTTACAGGTGCAGGTTAGCAAATACTGTGAAATCCAAGACAAGCTGAAGGCGTTCAGATCTAGTATTTTTCCACTGTGCATTGTATAAGAGGACAGATTATTATAACTGTCCAGATAAATTGATGTACTCTGATGATTGTAAGTTATTTCAAGCTCTCAATTAAAGTTATTTCCATATTATATTTTATTCCGCTGCGATGTGAGACTCTGTGTTGTGCTTCTTCTTCTTCTATTCTAATATTTCTTTCTTTCTTATCTCACCCTCTATTTTCTTTCTAATAACGTCCAGTGTTTTCGATAGCTGGAAGGTCGGCATGAGTTTCGGTAAAGGTATTTATGTCGATTTTCGGGGCCGAAAACCCTTGGGTCGTTACACAAGCGAAATGAGTGGTCGGTCATGTGTGGCCAGGTTGCAAAATGTTCTTGTTGAACCCAGTGTATTCCTTTCTAGAGGTACACTAGCGAAAGGTGGTTCCATACCTTGTCATAGTTGGAAATCCATTTCCCAATTCGTGCTTGCGGTTTTGATTGTATACTATATATGTAGAACGTGAGATGAACGTGTTTCTGCTAGATGATTATTATATTGTGGTTGATAGACATTATTATAATATCAAAAGGTTTTTGATATAAAGATATTTTGGATTCTCATAAAGGAAAAACCCGTTCCGTTATACGGTGTGGTCTTATGAGATATCATTTACTTGTTCATCTGTTTTAAACTGTTTTACTCATACCAGTCCCATGACTGACCCGGAGTTTATTTTGTTTTGTTTTCCCTAAACTCTTGGGTGCCCAATTTTGTATGGGCAGTCAAGTAGTCGGGAATTTACAGATACTTGAAGAGCTGGAGCAGGATAGCTATAGTTATTTCCGCTGTGTTGTAAGTGTTATACTTTGATAATGATGTATATTCAAGTACAGATGTATATTTCAAAGTTATGTTACATATATTATATGTTATTCGTTCCGCTGTGAGATTCGTGTTACTCTGATGTTGTATTCTTCTTCTTCTATTCTAAGTTTGTATCTTATCTTTCCTCACCCTCTAATTTCTTTCATTAACCATCTGGTATTTTTCGATGTTTGGTTTTTCGTCAGTGAGTTTATGGCGTTAACCAAAGTCGACAAAATCCGGGTCGTTACATCCCTTGTCCCGTTTTTGACTCATACCGGGGTGTGAGGCTCGCGAGGTAACACTACACACAAAGCTATGCCGAAATAGGCTATGCTTTGATCATCAACCACAAAGCTCTGCTTTTCAACAAAAACCTCAATCATTTGCATCTTGGCATGCCACATTGACAATCCACGCCATGCAATCAATAACTACCAATATATAACCTCTGAGCTCGTGCGTCTCAGAGAAGGGTGTTAAGCAAGAGAATAAATTCTCCGCCACAACAGATATATATTAAATAGAAATCAATTTAATTTACATGGAATAAAATCCAATGTCAGACATTCATCCATTTATAAGTCCGTCCTGGGCCTGAACGAAACTAGAGACACCTTATTTCTTGACCCGTATGTCCAATACGGAAGAGAGGTGCTCGCATATCCGAACAATCAACAACGTCCAGACAAACTACCACTTTTAACCCTTTACTGGGAGCGACCCAATGCCAGGGATCAGTAGTCGTTGATTTGATTTGAAGATCACTAGTCTTCATCCAACATCTTCAATGTCTTTGACTTTAATCGTCGTAGTAATTATTCAGAATGGGTTAAACCCGGTCTTTCCGAATAACTTGCGTATTTTTATAATTAAAAAATCAAGTGCCATAAATACACATCATACGCCTCATTCCAATTCAGAATATTCTTTTAATAAAATATTCATATTATTAGGGAAAGGTTCCCGTCAATTTTATCAAAGATAAATTCTTTTAAAAAATTTATGCTTTAATCTTCTTTTTACTAAAAATTCATTAAAAACTCCAATTCGGTTTTAATATCAAAAATCATTACTTTATGATTATTCAACTTTTAAGAAATTAACCTTGTCTTTAACTGGGTTAAAGAACTAATGTCTTTTAAAACACAGTTCACGTTAAACCCAAAATCATCTTCCATCAAATATGGAATTTCCATAGAAATCAAATCAATATATAATCGATATAAATTTCCATATCAGACTAATAATATAAATGGAGTAACGGCAAAGCCTTTTAAATTCCATACAAAGTAACAATCTTCTTTTATAGAAACTATCTCGATTATTATTAAATCGAATTTCCACTCAATTCCAATTTAATATATTAAATTGGAAAACTTGACTTTGGAAAATTTCTTTTTAAATCTAAATGAAAAGATTTATAAATTCTAAATCATGTTTTCACTGTTAATTGGTTTAAAGGACAAATGTCGTTTAAAAACACAATTCACGATAAACCCAATTCACATATCAATTTATTCCATTTACTAAATATAATTTGGAACTCTAATAATCTTAATTAAAAGATTTATTCTTTCATACGGGGTTTTAAGAACAGTGTTATTTAAGACACCATCTACGACAACCCAAAATCCAATTCTTTTATTTAATTCCAATGAAATATTAACTAATTGGAAGACTTCATTAAAACTTAATTTAAAAGATTTATTCTAGTTAATAACTAGTTTATTTCGATAAAAATATATTTTTATCTTTTGTGTCCATCCAAAAACGAACATAGAAATCATCATTTTATTCTTCGTTGAATATTATTTTAAAATATTCGCTCTTTAAAAATATTCTTTATGTAAAAAGATTTTTTTATGTAAAAATATTCTTTATATTACATTATTCTTTATTTCAAAATATTCTTTATTTAAAATATATTCTAAATCGGAATGCGACTCAATCAGTTACCATATAATTTTGGTTATATGGATTTCATACATCGCATGTATATGACAGTAATAATAAATAATCATTAAAACAATCCATTCACATCCAGAGTGGAATTTACAACTATTTGAGCATTAAAATGAATAAATAACACTCATCGCAGTCTGTTAACCCATCGATTGACATACAACTAAATATTGGGACTAGTGTATGTCAAATATAATCCCAATGCCCGTGTGGGGTTTTCAACCAACAACAGTTCATTTGAATAAATAATTGGATAATGAATTTAACCAATTTTAATTCCACTAACATGTTAACGATAATGAACAAAACATGTTATTATATTCCTAATGCCAAAATAAAATGTATTTACTCGTATAATTTCCCTATACATTTCTAATGTCTGATAAAATGTAATTTATTTATATGACATTATTGCTGATGACAAATGAAAAGATAATTTTCATTTTTCTTTATTTATATGCAAATTTCTATTTTAAACTTTAACAAATAAAACGAAATATTTTATTCGTATGTATAGTTTCAAATCATAACATATGAAATGCCTCTTTACTCTGTACACAAGTTCAAATGTAAAATTTGACAATATAAATGTCACTTGGATTTGCATACAAATTCTATTGTCTAATTTAACAATAAAATGTTACTTTAATTTACATACAATTCTAATGTATGTTTTGGCCAATAATATGATTCTTATATTTGCATATAAATTCTAATGCATGTTATGTAAATAAAAATGATTCTTATATTTGCATATAAGTTCTAATGTATGTTATGTAAATAAACATTATTCTTATATTTTCAAATTATATTTCAACAAAATGTATAAAAGTGATACCTCCATTTTGTTAACAATTCTATTTCAACAAAATACACAAACCTATTTAACAAAAATGCTATTTGTGTTTAACTCTTTTATTTAACCAAAAATGAAATCTTTGTTTTCAACCATCTTAATTTGACAAAATGTACATTTTTGTTTCACTAATATATTTTGACAAAAAATATTCTTTTCATCTCATCTATTTGGTTTCAACAAAAAGGATGTATTTGTTTCAACCAATCTTTTTGACAAAAATGCATATTTTGATAAAAAGTTATATTTTGATAGAAATGTATATCTCTAATCCAACTATTTTAAATTGTCAAAAATGTTCATTTTTGTTTCAACAATTATATTTTGACAAAAAGGCCAATTCTGTTTCAACTATTACATTTGATAAAAGTGAAAAATTTGGTTTCAACTATTATAATTCGATAAAAGTGACAAATTTCATTTTGTTAACAAATCTAGTTTAACAAAATGATTATGAGTGATAGGGTCATTTATGTTGACAATTCTAACATGACATTTATTTACCAAAATGATATTTTAATTCTAATTTGACAGAAATGTCTATTTTGTTTTGTCGACAATTCTAATTCAACAAAACAAAAAAAATGATATTTTTGTTTTTGTTGACATTTCTAATTCCACAAAAATGACACTTTTATATTTGACATTTCTAATTCACAAAACGACACTTTTGTATTTACATTTCTAATTCACAAAATGACAATTTTATATCGTCAATTTTAATTTCAACGAAATGACAATTTTGTTTTGTCAATTCTCATTTCAAAAAATATGAAACATTTATTTCCATACCTTTTTCCTATGTACTCTAATGACGAATAAAAGAATATATTATTTGTTTACCTTCTTCTATGTGTTCTAACAACATATAAAGGAACATTTTATGTGTTTACATTTTTCTATGTATTCTAATAACATATAAAAAATATTTTATGTGTTTACATTTTTCTATGTATCCTAATAACATATAAAAGAATATTTTATGTGTTTGCATTTTTCTGTGTATTCTAATAACATATAAAAGAATATTTTATGTGTTTACATTTTTTTATGTATTCTAATAACATATAAAAGAATATTTTATGTTTTTACATTTTTCTATGCGTTCTAATAACATATAAAAGAATATTTTATGTGTTTACATTTTTCTATGTATTCTAATAACATATAAAAGAATATTTTATGTGTTTACATTTTAATAACAAATAAAGGAATAACTTTTTTGTTACAATTTCCAGTCTAACTTAGCAAACAAAAATGCTAGTTTTATTTCAACAAAATGTGTAAAACTTGCTTCATCTATTTTATTTCAAACATGATATTTTTGTTTTCATCTATTTTATAACAAACATGAATATTTTATATTTTATATATACCATAAAAATATGGTTTTTATTGTGTACACAAAAAGGCTGACAAACATGAATACACATAATTCAATTCAATTCACTTGTTCATCGCAATCACAAACAATCAACCTTACAATAAACATATACAACACCAACATGAATTTTATATAGAATGAATATAAATTTCATAATGAAATAAATAAATAATTTTAATTTTAAATAGAAATCTCACCGAAAGCTTTCTACTCTGCCAAAATTTTGATGAGCTCTAAATCAGTTTCAAACTGCTCCACCTTGTAGATCTCGCTGTTGCGGATCTAATGCAACTGATTTCGTTTGATTCTGATTTTGATTGCAAAAGATATCGTTATTTAAATATTCAATTACATTAATTAATAATTAATTAAAATAATTAAAAACAAATTACTTAGTCATGTTGACAAAGTGATGCCGCTCCCTTCCTCTTCTTCTTCGTTTACTGGAAAAAAACCGAACCCAAAATTGAAAATCTAAATCACCAATCGCACCCTCCCCGAGACCACCAACACCCGATCTGAGTTGACCCCCTCGAGTGCCATCGAACGAGCCACCCATGCTGGTCCCACCTTGAAGCTTGCACCTCCCCTTAGCCCGAAAATCCGCCGCGAACATCCCCACTTCGAGCTCGAAATACCACCAATACGTGAACCCATACATGATCATCTCCATATAGGATTGAAGCTCAGATATTTCTCTCTAATTTTCCCTTAAGAACGGAGGTCTATTTCATTGTTGATTGAGAATGATTAATGAAATGGTTTGGGATGTTTCTGGCCATTAAAGAATGGGCGGCGGCTGTAGGATAGGAAGAGCGAATTAGGGTTTTTTTTTTTCTAGGATATTTATAATATTTTAGTAATTAAATTCTAGTTTTCACAAATAAACCCGTTAATTCTTTGTAGCTCCGATTACATCCCAACGAGAGTTGTCCCCAGGAAAACACCCACGTTCCAGACACAATGGAATAGGTTCCGTCAGCCTGTTTGATCATCTCCAGCTTGTTTTCTTTAATTTAATATATATATATCATTTAATTATTTAATTTGATCGTGCATTTAAATTTACCGGGGCCACAACTGACTCTAAAAATTACAGAAAAGTTATTCCAAGCTTTGTTTTGACAATACGGTCCTAAAAAAATTAATTTCATCGAATTCCGAGACCGTTTTAAAAATGGCCTTTTTCTAGTCGGTCAAATTTGACTAAAATTGACAAAGCACATTTTCCTTTGCCAGCTCACACATTAATTCTAAAAATTATAAAAATTGGAATCTAGCAATAATTTGACATTTCGGATCCAACAAAAGTGATTTCATCGAAAACGGAGGTCATCTGCAAAATGGCTATTTTTAATATATATATATATATATATATATATAATACGAATTCTACATCGACTATTCTGAATTTTAAACTGGGCATAACTTTTGATTCCCGCTATGAAATTTCAATTTTTCTGATTCGTTGGAAATATATTTTTAAATAGATTCTAATATTTTTGGTTTCATTATAATCCGATTTATTTTAAATCCTGTACAGTCAGTCAAATTTCAAATTCACCTTTTCAAGCTACCGCGTTATTTCTAACTCCTTTTAAAATTAAAATAAATATATTCGTTTTAACGTCAATTAAAATAATTTTTTCATCCTTATTATTTAAAATAAATTATTTTAAATATAAAATCCTCATTAAAATTGCTAAAATAAAAATTTTAAATTGGTTCCAAAATTCCGGGTTGTTACAATTTGTTTATTTTAAACGAAATCAAATCGTTATTTTAACTATTATTTCCAACCGAGGTAATTTACCTTATTTGTTACATCTATAATAATATAAACATATTAAATTAAAATATGGCTTGGATTACAATTATTTATTTATTGTTGAATATTGCATATGTTTAGTGAATTGAATAATATTATTTGAGGTTATGTATTTGGAAGCAGGGAAAAACAGGTTGGAGGGATCCAACTAGATTCCTCAAATTTATTGTTTATTTTCATATTACAATTATATGAACTGTTTGACCTACCTGCTAGATGATTCATTTGTTTATTGATTGTTGAATCATAATTCAACATTTATTACGATATTAACCAATGGGTAATATTGGTTGAGTAATTGGAGGCAGATGGCTAAAAAAATCAATTGGTTTTAAGTATGGATTTACCGTCAGGTGAACAGTCAGAAATGAAGTCATAAAATTTATCTTATAACTGAAGATACGTTTTGATTTGGAATGGAAGTTTGTTAAAAGGAAATTAATATTTAGTATTATTTAAGTTTATAAATAATTATTAAACAATTTTAATAAGAAAATTCTTATGGTAATAAGATTTATAAGAAAGTGAGAGGAGATTAACCTAAGGGTTAACGGTTGGATAAATTGTTTTTAAGAGACAATTAGATGGGGTTATTTAAATTAATTATATTATTAATCAATTTAAAGAGATGGCAAATTGGAATTGATTAACACGATAATCATGGGTTGAGTTGACTGATTCAACTATTTTAATTGGAATTGGTTATTTGATTAATTTACTTTTAATTAATAAAATGGAATAGCTTAACGAATAGCTGTTATATTTTAATAAGACTTTAAAAGGAAATTTATTATTTATTTAATAAAGAGGTTAACTACTTATGCCGTAGTTAATGTTAAAAGTAAAATATTTTTTTAATTTAAGAGATTGGTTTTTAAAGGGAAATGATTTAAGTAATTGAGAGTGCAATAGAATATAGTTAACTTGTGAAAAGGTTTATGATCGGGTATATATTTTAAAACCCAAGTTTTTGTGAATTAAGTTATGAAAGAGGTTGTAAGCGACTACGATGGTTTTAACTAGATGTTTACTTAAATTTTGAATTAAGCAAGAAAAGATCGAGATAAAAAGGTTTTCTTTGATTAAACCAGAGTTGTATAAACAAAGTTTATAATAAGAGATAACAAGTCAAAGCATCGATTTGAATCGGAAATACTAAATAACAAGACCAAGTGAAATGAATGGAATTGAAATGAGATTTTTAAAGTGGATACGGGTTGAATGGATTATAAGTGGAATAATATGGGTTAATGTAGAGTTAAGATAAGGAAATAAATAATTGGAACCTAAATGGAGATTGGTTGAGTTGAGTGAGTTTCTGAGAGTTAATCTGTGTTGATTTCGATCTTCGAGGTTGTTACTTAGAGAATTATTCTCTTACAAATTTATGGTCAGGAACTAATGAGGGTTGAAGTACAGAAATACATGGATAAGAAATAAAAAGATATTACCAAAGAAAAAGGAAATAAAAGGTTGAAGAATATATATAATAGGATTTCCAAAGTAACGGAAATGAAAAGATTTGTGAATATATACATATATGTATAAGGATATCTCCAATATAAGGGAAATAAAAGGAAATTATGTGAAAATATGACGATATTTTCGAGGAGAAAGGAAATGAAAAGTGGAGTTTTGGAATGAGTTTATTTTAAAGAGAATAAGGCTTTGCTATTGTTTTTTCAAGCAAAGAGAACAAAAGAGATTTTCATAATGAATATTTTACAAGTGATAAGTTGAATTGATTTCCCAGTTATAGATAATGAATAACGCTGTGTTAAATGTGTTGCAAATAGAATTTAAATGGAATATTGGATATTGTTATAGTATACTTTTATAAATATTAAAATGAAGAGGTTTTGCGGATATTAGTATATTAAAGTAAGAAGTAAAATGTTGTTTTTCAAATATTGAAATATTTTAATTAACCATTTCCTAATTATTTAAAGAAGACAAGTGATGTTGAGTACTGAATCAGTAAATCTATTTTTATATTTATGATGGAATGGTTGTTTTATTTGATAGTTAAATAACCAATTATCAAATTTAACCTATACGATTGTTGGCACGGAATGACCAGGATCAACTTTATATTCGAAAACGATTCCGACCAACAAATACGAAAATGTGGAAGATATAAAATGATGATTGAGATGGAGCAACTGAAGACCGCGGGTCTTCATAAAACGGAAGAACCACTTAAAATCTCTGATTCGACCCGAAGATATACTAGGGTTCTTTCGTGGTTGAAATCTACGGATTGCAAGTACTACCCGCTACTGATATATAGGGTGATACCTAGGATGTGGTAGGAGGGATCCTTCGGTTCATCCTGTTCCTGGATGACTTGTATGGATGGATGTCTGACAAAGTATTTCTTAAGAGTCACGTAGTTGATTTTTACAAACGTATTTCTGTTAGTGGCGTAGAATGGTCGTTCTCTTAGCTTGACAAGCTGAGTATTTTTGTGGACGTCAATTAGTGATTTTATGGATCTGAAAATGCGGCATTCAAAGTGAATGGTGATGTGATGTTCTAAGGGTAATTATAACCTCAAGCCTCTTCAACTGGGAAATGACAAAAATCGGGCAGGATGGCTAAGTGGGTTACTCCTAATTAGGGTGTATAATCACCTATCTAGAGAAAATCTATTTCATTCTTTAATCTATTTCGATGTTGTCCCTTTTAGGATAATGGTGGTTTGATCCCAACCGTTGGTGATATACATTCGATACACTCAAACGAAATGAGTGATCGGTCATGTGTGGTCGGGTTGTAAGATGTTCTTGTTGAACCCAGTGTATTCTCCTCTAGAGATACACTATCGGCAGGTGATTCCATACCCTGTCGTAGTTGGAAAGGAAATCTCCAATAAGAGCCCGCGGTTTTTGATTTTATTCTATGTATGTGGAGTGTGAGATAAAAGCGTTCCGCTAGATTTCTATTTATGTGTGTTTAGACGCCGTTATAATATCAGACTAAGATATGATTTCAAAAATGCTTTGGGTTATTATATGTAAAAGCCATCCATGTTTATGTGTGGATTGGTCTTACGGTTATCCTTTTCTTTCGAAAAGAAATGTTTTAACTTTAAAATCAAGTTGGATGATACCTATAAACTTATCTAGTTTTCTCACTCTGGTTCACCAGACTGATCCGTCATTTGTAATGCTCGAGTTAGACTGGGTTTTACGGGTTTAGGTTTGGATGCTATGAACTTCTGTAGACGTGCAGGAGGAGTTCAAACATATGATATATATCTATTGTATTCTCCGCTGTGTATTGTATGTGAGGACAGATTATTATAACTGCCCAGATGTGTTGATGTACTCTGATGATTGTAAATATTAAGTATTTATTTCAAAATTCTCAATAAAGATTTATTTCTATATTATATTTTATTCTGGTGCGATGTGAGACTCTGATTCTGTTGTGTTGGTTAGTTGATTCTCCTTCTTCTTCTTCTTCTGTTCTGATATTTCTTATCTCACAGTCTATTTTGTTTTAATAACTAATTGATGTTTTTGGTACTTGAGTTTTGCCAAGTAATACAGGTTTATGTATTATTTTCGAAATTCAGTAGTCAAACTCCGCTTGGTCATTACAGTGGTATCAAGCATAAGGTTTAGTAATAACCTTGGCTCTGTGACGTAACTCGATAGAGATGGGTTTAGTAGTACCCTGGATTGAGTTTGAGTGTATATATATGAGAGCGCATATTTGAAGATTTCATAAAAATGTTTTATATGGTGTTGTTTGATCGGTTCAGGTGTTGAGAAGCATTTAAACTGGCAAATGACACGATATGGTTTTGTAAAAGAGGGTAAATGAAATAATTTTACCCAAATTATATTTTTGTATGGAAAAGCAATAATTTTATCATGTTATTGAAATATTGGTTGGTTTGATTGATTTGAATGGAATTCAAGTTGGATTTGAATTGGTTTAATATAACCAGAAATTTCACATATAGAATTTGTGAATAAGGATTATAATATGAAATTGAATGAATTAGAATTTTAACTTAAAGATAAGTTAAACATAATGAATCAAAATGGGTGATTTTTGAAAAAAAAAGCAGAATTTGAATTGTGAAATGGAAGTAAACTAACTAGACAATTAATTAGTTAACTGAATATGGAGTTAAAACTTAACTTATTAAGTTAAGAATAAATATTGGGATTAAATAAAATGGATTTTAGGTTTGGAAATCAAATTGATAATAATTATGGAAATCAATCGAATATTAATTGATTGATGTTGACGGCAAAAAATGTCGAAAACACCAAAGATTCATATTAGTAGGAATTATAGTTTTGGTCGCATGACTAAGTAAGAGAAAGCAGTAAATGACACGAGAATTTATAGTGGTTCGGCCGCAGATTAGGCCTATGAAACGACCACATGATTTTCGGCCTCGAAATTCGACACAAATACCTTTATCGTAACTTATGCCGACCTTCCAAACACCGAAAACACTGGACGTTATTAGAAAGAAATTAGAGGGTGAGATAAGAAAGAATGAAATATTAGAATAGAAGAAGAAGAACCAACACAACACAGAGTCTCACATCGCAGCGGAGCAAAATATAATACAGAGATAATTTTATTGAGAGCTTTAAAATATTTACAATATCAGAGAATATCAACATTTTTGGTCAGTTACAAAATCTGTCCCATATGCAACACACAATGGAATAGTATCATACGTCTGGACTTTTCCAGCTTGTTTCTTCACAGCTTTCGATAACCTGAACCTGTATACCCCGGGCTAACCCGAGCATTTACAAAACACCGGGTCAGTCTGGTGAACCAAAGTGAGATAAACTCGCACAGTATTAAGATATCACACAACTTGATTTTTAAGTTAAAATCCTTTTGAAAGCAAAAGGGTAATCGTAAGACCAATCCAAACATAAACAGGGACGGTTTTTATCTTACGATAACCCAAAACAGTTTTGAAACCAATATCTTGTCTGATATTATAATAATGTCTAATTACAAGTAAATAGAATCTAGTAGAACGCTTGCATCTCACGCTCTATATATATAGTATACAAACAAAACCGCAGGCGCTTATTGGAAAGTGGATTCCGACTATGACAAGGTATGGGACCACCTGCCGCTAGTGTATCTCTAGAGGCGAATACACTAGGTTCAACAAGAACGTCTTGCAATCCGGCCCTCACATGACCGACCACTCATCTCACTTGAGTGTATCGAATGTATATCACCAACGGTTGGGAGCTACCCACCGTCTTCCCGAAAAGGGACAACATCGATAGATTAAAGAAGCAAAAGGAATTTCTCTAGATAGGTGATTATACACCCTAATGGGAGCGACCCACATAGCCATGTTGCCTGCCCGATTTTTGTCATTTCCCAGTTGATGAGGCTTGAGGCTACGCTTTAACATCACACCAGATTCACTTCGAATGCCACATCGTCAAATCCGTCAAATCACTGATTGACGTCCTCAACAATACATTATGTGTTAGCTAAAGAAGTTTCCTTCTCCGCTTCCACTCTTGGTACAGTTGAAGAAATCAATATATGTGACCGTTTGGAATTACTCTGTCAGACACTCGTCCATACAAGTCATCCAGGAACAGGATGAACCGAAAGTACTCTCCGACTGCATCCAATATAGGAATCACCCCATGGATCAGTAGCAAGAATTCCTTGCAACCCGTAGATTCCAATCACGATAGAATCACAGCATATCTCTGTTTGCAAGGCAGAGAATTTTAGTGGCTCTTCCATTTATTAAAATCTATGGTCTTCAACGCTCCACCTCGATCATCTCTTGATCTCTTCACGTATTTGTTGGTCGAAATGGTTTTCGAATATAAATTCGATCCCGGTCTTTCCGTACCAACAATCGTATTGGACAGATTTGATAGTCGGTGATTTAACTATCAAAATAATCCGTGTTTCAATCATGAAAACTCAATGGGTTCACTGGTTCGGTAATCAGCATTACTTAGCCTTTTAATGTAAATTCACTTCTGCGTAATTAAAACTCAAATTCTTAAACATTTAAAATATGATATTCGATTCTTATATATTAACGTTCTCCAAACCAATCCCATATACGATTACCAACAAACATCATCTTCAGAAAATCCTGATGTTGTTCAAGTTGGGGTATTTTAATTACCTCTCAGACCTTGACCAACACCATTCATATCTTCAGACAGATACAAGTTGTAATCCAAAATCCAATATATCATTCAAAATCAATTCATATTCTATTTAACGATTTAATTCAAAAATACGATTCCATAAACCTTATTACCTTTTCAAAATCTCCTTTTCCTAAAATACCATCATTTCTCAATTTAAATTTCTTCATATCACAACACCTTTAACTCGACCTTTTTAACCAAACTCCTTTATAATTTGGATTTGGTTATCAAATCCTAAGATACATTTCTTTAACCATATTCACATTTTCCAATCTCCTTTCACATCTATTCCATGTTTCCATGCTTTGGAAATCCTATTTCAATTTTCCGCTTAATCACATTTTTAAATAACGTTAATTTAGAATTAACGATATAACACCTCAAAATCTCTTTTTATATAACTCTGGTTTATTATAAACCCTTTTATCTAAATTCCCCTTTTCTTAATTCCAATAATTACGTACATTTTCTTCAAAACTATTTTATTCGCTTGAATTCTTTTTATAGCTTCATCATAAGAACTTAGGTTTTAAAACCTGTTTATAACTTCTTTCATCGAATCAATTGGATCTCATTTCAACTTTGATTTCTTTCTAATGGATTTCCATTAAAAGAAATTCCTAAATTACTATTAACTAAAATAATAATTGATTTCAATCATTAACCACTCCAGTAGTTAATTCCTTTATTAACTAAAATAAAACAGTAAATCCTTTTTAAAATCTTACTGTAATTTAAAACAATGTTCATTTAAACTATTTTCTATTCAGAACATACTAATTTAGAAATCAATCCAATTAAAGGGTCGAGTTATTTACTCAAACCACGATTATCTTACTAACCGATTCCAAATTGTATTTCCCTTTAAATTAATTAATAATATAATTAATTAATCTAAATAACTCCATTAAATTATTTCTCAACAACACAATTATCTAAATTCAACTGTTAGATTAACTTTCTTATTCGCACCTTTACAAATCTGATTAACCTCAGATTTGACTGTATAAAATCAATTTACAACAAATATTTATTTCCTTTGAATAGAGTTTTATTCAAAATATATTTTTCAAAATCCATTTTTTATTTATAAAAATAAATTTATAACTGTAGTTCTATCAGTTTGCCTGATGGTAAACCGATATAAATAAAACCATTTTACTTTTAGGTCATTTACCGCCGATTACCCAACTATTTCTGCCCATTGGTTAAAACACAACACGAGTTGGCTTTCAAACCAATGATCAACAGTCAAATCCATCACATCAAATAGAATAGTTCATATGATGATATGAAGTAAATAATATTTTTGAGGAATCCGGTTGGATCCCTCCAACCTGTCCTTCCCTGTATACAAACGGTTATCTCTAAACAGTTCAAACAAAACAGATCAAACAATTCAAATAGATCAAAACACGTTTATAAATAAACGTGACCAATAAGGTAATTTACCTTTATTGGAACCAATCATTAAAATAATGATTTGGTATTTCACTGAAATTAAACGACGGTTTAATCTCATCAGTTAAATAAATAAATAGAGATAAACTAGCGAACAGTCAATCATATCAAACAGAGCACACAAAATAAAAATACCCAATTTATATAAAATATAAATGGGAAAAATATACTGAGTGATTTTAACTCACCTTGGTTTCCGTTCAACGAGAGAACGACTGTTTCCACTTAATTTAAACACGTGTTTAATTAAAAACACCGGCTACCTCCAAACACGTCCAAATCAATCGCAAAATGAAGCGCTTGCCACGACGATACTAACGCCCTTGTTTTATTCCAACCTGCTCCGCCTTCATGATCCATCCCACCCTTTCTTCCATTATCACCTTCCAACTCTCGTATGCATAATTTTTTTCTTTCTCTCTTTTCTTTTTACTAAACATACTGCTACAACTCCTACCCGCACCATGCACCGCCCCACTGACACCCAAGTCACCGCACCTCTGGTAACAACAAAAGAACAATCCAACACTTTATTGCATCCTCACTTCCTTTGTATAATTCGTCGTTCCCTGATGCTCAAAAGAATACTCCACTTCTTCAGGAACCAACTTAATTCGAACGCCATTTCTACACTGGAGCAGCACTTGCCACCTCGTAGCTCCCACTCCAGAACAGATCTCAACCATCCCATGAAAGACGCATCTCCACTGGTTCATCACCTAGACTACTCAGACCAACGTCCTTCCTCTTCCTGCCGTTGAGATCATCCTCCAGTTCGCGGCACATAAGTAGTGGAAGCTTCGTATTAAGTTTTGATTTGCGGATGGGAGTTTTTGTTTGAAATATCCATATTGTTTTTATTTTTGGTTTGCTTTTCAAGCTGTAAGGGAAAAGAATGGGTGCAGGCGTATTAATACACACGTATTCCTTGGCTCCCACAGGTTGAGTTGTTTGGGACGCAAGAAATTGTAGGTGACTCTATGTTGTAGAATAGCTGGTTGCTGTTACTTCACTCCCATTGATTTGAAGGGTTTAGTCTGCATGCTATAGGTTGGCTGCTCTCTGTACCTTTTTTTTATGGGGACTGGGCATGTCGAACTTCTTACTTCTTAGGCTATGCTACCCAATATGTAGGCTTGGCTGTGTTATAAGAGGCATGTGGTGAAACGTAGGATAGGTACGGTTTCATTTCTAGGGTATGCTGAAATTTCTTTTCACAAACGAGATCTGAATGTTGACAACATGCAGTGGGTTTTCTTTTCAAAATATTTTGCCTCCCGGTGTTCCAGAAAAATTTGGTTTTACAGTAAGAATTTGAGGCATGTGACGCTTTGATGGAGATAAGTATGCTATACGTCCTTGGGTGAAAATAGGCTAGGGTTGATGTTATATATAGTGTTAGGAATATATATTATATTATTAGATTAAACTTCATGGTAAAGTAACATGTAAAACTATCTACATATGATTTCTGCTAACTGACAAAAAAAGCTAATCTTAATGTAAAAAGGTATTCCGGACCCAATGAGACAAGTTTCATCGAAATCCGAGGTCGTATGGGAAAATTTCCTTTGTAAAACCAGAAATAAACACGCGTTTAATTTTTTCACGATCACCAGATAAATCAAATCAGCTTGAAACCTTGAAATCCTATAATAATTTTTCAATATGAACCCAACGGCACCAGTTTCGTCGCATTATGAGACTGTTTCCCCGATAGGCTATTTTCACGAGCACCGCAATGCCACTTCGGACACCCAATTTCAGGTCTCCAAAAATAAAAAACTATATACCTATTCTGACTCTAATCGACGATATGAACTCAAGGAATTGGTTTCGTGGCTTGATTCGATCGTCTGCTCACGTTATACCCAAATAACCATTTATTAAATTAAGTAGGCGTTTATGGCTACCGTGGCCATATACGACATCGGTTTGCCCAGCCATTCAACACCGTACAATAATTTAACGATATGGTTCTAATGAAACTGATTTCGTCGAAATCTGAGTCTGTTTGCAAAATGGTCATTTTAAGGGCCTATAATTAAATAACGATTTTCCATAGCGACTATTTCAAATTTTGATTTGGCCATAACTAACAAATTACAACACGAAATCTGGATTTTTCTCTTTTATATTAAAATTATCATCAACATGGTTCTAACGTTTCTCGTTTCACAGAAATCCGACTTATATCGGATCCTGTATTCCCAGTTAAAGTTCAAAACCAAATATTACGAACTGCCGCGCGATTTCGAGCCCGTTTTATATTATAAATAAAATATAACGTTAAAACTTCGTTTTAAATAACGAATTCAATATTAAAACCCATTAATATTCCAAATAAAATATTTAAAATAATAAATTAAATAAAATATTTGGCTGCTAAAAACACGGGTCGTTATAGCCTACGTCCACTTTGGAAAGGTGTTGGAATTTTATTAATCACTCAAGAATTACAAGGTTGAGCCATGCTCATAAAATCTCATTACATTCACTTTCATAATTTCCATATGCTAGGTAATTGGGAAAAAGAATATTTAATTCTCCTTCTTCCTCAAATAGGAGATGCCATTAACGGGGTTTAGGAATCTCTAGGAGGGTCTCAAGTGAAGAAAATCCAACCCCCTTTGAAGTGTGAGGCCATGGGCTATTTATAGGAGTGGGGGTAGGTAGGATTAGGTAGGAGTAGGTAGAAATAGGGAACCACTAACAGAATTTCGAACCCACCACCTGCACACCTTGAAATTTCGAACCTGGGTATGGGTGCAAAATTTCGCACCCACTGGGTTCAAAATTTCGAACCCAGGCAAGTGTTCAAAATTTTGCACCCGCTGGGTTCAAAATTCCGAACCCAAGCGTGGGTTCGAAATTTCGTACCTGCCTAGTTCGATATTTTGAACCCATGCATGGGTGTGAAATTTCGCACCCGTAGGGTTCGAGATTTCAAACCTAGCCATAGGTGCGAATTTCGCGTCCTGCACGGTGCGAAATCTTTCCGAGGGGCGCGATGATCCCGGGATCGGGCGCTTGAGGCTCAAAACTCCTTCGAGGCCTGAGGCCTTGGTTTGTGGATGTCTTCTGAATGCCGTGAGGATGCGAGCGACGCAGTCCCTTCCTGATCCTGTCTCCTTTGCTCCTGAGCATCCCTTTTTTGCCTCATCTTCACGCGATATGTTGAGTTGAGCGTGTCTAAGGCATTCTTGGGAACCGGACCAAAAAGACGGTTAACAATTGATAACCTAAGTGAATATATGCAAGTAAATATTAATAGTGAATATTGATGATTGAATATAAAATTGAACGGTTTGTTAAGTTGGTTGTGTATTGATTGTTGAATGTATGTTAGATTGGATGAATGAATTAAAAACTAAATTCCAGTATAATAAATTTGAATGAAACCCGCATATGAATTGAACTGAATGATTAACCCTGTATTAGCCAATGAATGATGTTTCCATGTTTGATTTTGGAAATCTATATAGCTATGCTAGTTAATAATAGAAATATTATTTAAGAATTTCATGTATTGGTTACTTACATGATAAATTGAGTTGAGTACAGATTCCAGAAGGCTGTGAGAATTGATTTGGATTGCGTAGATTACCGCAGATTGAGCAAGTATGCTTAATAACGATTGTATAAGGTAAGCCTATGCGAAAATATAAATTTTTGGTTTTTGAATTTTGTTTTTGGACCATGTGGGCCGATAATATATATATATATACATATATATATATATATATATATATTGTTCCTGCGATATCGCAGAAGTCCCTCCGTACAGGGGAGACTCTGCGGAATTTAATGCATTAGAAAATTTTCGATATTTTTGAAATTTTTATTTAATAATAATAGATTGGTTTTTAATTTAAATTAAATTGGATTTTAAACTTGATAGGTTTATAGCATTTTTTCTACCTTAATAATTTCGACGACGAAATTCTTTTAAGGGGGAAAGAATGTAACATCCCAGATTTTTTTGGTCATTTGAATTTGAATATTTAAACCTGTTTTAAATATTATATTTGTAATATTAATGTACTTTAATATTTAATTCGTTTATAAAAATGAAGTTTGAATTTTAAATTTATATTTAATTATAATCTAGCTTGTAAGGTCGTGGTAGTTTGTAATAACTGTAACGACCAGCCATTTTGACCGTGCCGAATCGACAAAACATGTCAGCTCTAATTGTCTAAAACGATAGATTGTTATTAGCTTCTGAGGTAAATAGAATAAATCACAAAATCATAGACCTAGATACAAAGCAATATGATATCTCGCAATGGAAAATACAAAATACAGTAGTAGTTTATGAAGCTACTAAATAAATTTTTACAACAGAGTTTACATAAACAATACAATGGAAATCTAATATAATGGTTTCTAATAAACAAATAAAAGATAACTATATAAAACAAGAATGACAAGAATAGCAGGAACTGGATCAACTGAACAGGTAGATATGGATAAGCAAAATCCAATAATCTCCAAAGTCCAAGAGTAAATCTCGAAAGATGTGATAATCAATCTGACCTAAGAAAAAATGCAAAACAAAACAACTTGGATTAGGATTAACATTCTCATGGAAGTAAATCAACTCAAATGAAATGTTCGATGAAATGCAATCAGTAACTTAAAGGATGTATGGGATCGCCATCCCTTAAGGATCCGTCAAATTAAAACTATATAGTATAGTACACAATATACAATAGTGTCTATCAGTAAAGTAAAGTATGAAAATAGCGTAAGTGGTATTACCATTATTACCCTTACACCATTTATATATTCCCATAGTATATATAGTAACGTAATTCCTGCGTAAACTGGAGTGCTATTAGAGGGCACTCCATATAAAACTGTAACACCCCGTAATTTCAAATATTAAAGTTAACAAATTAAAAAATACTTAATTCAAATATGGGAATTAAGGGAAACGGGTTGCGCCATTGTGTTCGTCTCGAAAATCTACTTGAGATAGAATCCAAGTTTGCGTAAAACGGTAACCGTATGAAGGAGATATGGACGAACGAAGTTAGGCAAAAAACCGGAAAAAAGACCAGAATGCACTGGAGCACTTGTGAAGTTTGCCAGTATAAAAATGCACTGACGCACCTATTGGACCTAGATTAACCCTAGAGGGGAGGTGAATAGGGTTTATCACAGTTTTTAAACTGAATTGAAAAACTGACAGGATATTAAAATAATAAACAGATCACAAAATGCAGCAGAAATAAAAGTGCAGAAAATAAATCACACACAGATATACCCAACTTCGGCAAAACCCTGCCTACTGCTGCATTCCTAAGGTTTCTACTAGGTGTTATAAACAGATCCCGCATACAAGACCATATACACTCGCAGTGCCTGCTCCTGTCCTAACCCTACGCTCAAAACCCTAGACTAACCGATGTCCCCTCGATCAGATTCCCCGAATTACAACCCCGTAATCCGTATCCCAGAATTTTACAGACTCTGAAACTGATAGTCAACACCCTGACTGTTTTACCAAGACTTTACAGATCTAGACACCTGTTCATTTGATTTTTACAACACGAATCAAAAACAAAAAGAATTTAAACCCTTAAGGAATTAAAACAAAGGGGTCATCCCTTTTAAAAAACCATAGCCTAGTTCAATAACATGGTCGGCCCGCTTGTTGTGTTTGCACCCAACTTTTCTTTCTTTGACTTGTTTACTTCTGTGGAAAAAAAATGGCGGCGGCGATGTATGAATTCCTAGGGTTTTCTGAAACCTTCCCCAAATCGATTTCTGATTTATGAATCTGTAATCTCTGATGCTCGATTTCAGTGTTGCTTTGAGACGCTTTGATCTGAGAGACTCTTGCTCTCTGGCACTCGACCGAAACCCTAATAAAATTGTGAGTTTTTTTTGATTAATTTCTTGCTTTTTGTTTGTGATGCTTGTGGGTTCTTCAATTTGAAATGTTGGGTTGGTCTTCAATTTTTTTAGCTATCCTCTCTTGCCTGTGATGAATCCGCGTGTAGATAAATAGGGTAAATCAAAACCCTTAAACCCCTCTCTGATTTCATTATGTGGCTCGATCTGAAATTGCCCGATTACCCCTTTTGACATTTTCGGTTTAAAAAGAATTCCTTGATTGAATTTGTATTCCTCTTATGACTGGTTGAGTGTTGTTGTGTGATTTTTTTTGGAAATGAATGTGGTCCTGCGGAAAATTCCTTTCCCCTTTTTGCTCGAAGATTCCTGGACATTAAATTTTTCCCAAAACAGATTTAATTTTTGCC
The DNA here is from genome assembly GCA_030737875.1 of Allium sativum. Taxonomy (NCBI): domain Eukaryota; kingdom Viridiplantae; phylum Streptophyta; class Magnoliopsida; order Asparagales; family Amaryllidaceae; genus Allium; species Allium sativum. Next base: position 159,776,652 of record CM060922.1, on the reverse strand, counting down.
AAATATTGTTTTCTCTGATTTTTAAAAAAGAGTTAAAACCTTCTTGAAAAAAATCTCTCGATTTTGCTAATTCTGGAAAGAAATCTTGCCACATTTTAAACACTGAATTTATGAAAGACATTTAAAAGTATTTCCATCAATATTTTGCATGCCATTTGAAAACATTTTGCCCCAAAAATATTTGCTAGTTTTAACACAAACCAAAACAGGAAACTTTGAAATATGTTGACAGAGATTTTCTTGATTGTCTCGGCTTTGTATTGAAAAAGAATATGGAAATATTTTGTCCACTGTGTGTATGATTCTTGACTGATTTTATTACTTGATTCATCCTGTACGACACGTGCATGGTTTCCTGAAATGTGTATAGATGATTCCTTTTTTCAAACACCTGTATTCCCCATTTAAAAACAGATTTGAAATCAGAACTGATTTTCTGGAGACAAGTTATTGCTTTAATTCCTCACTATATTTGTTTCCTTCTGTTTTGAATGTGATCTCTATCACTTTGCCATTCATGCATGCTGTTTCACATTTACTCTATTAGTCCATACGTGTATATGTGCACTGTCTGTGACGGCCGGGAAATTCGCTCGATCCGAATCAGTCGTCAAACCGATCTAGACCGATCGAAACCCCTGATCGTTTTGAGAACAGGACAAATCAGAGCTCAAACAGAAGAACATTTCATTGCTATTACAACAATTCCATCAGATACAAGAATATACAGAGTATAAATGAATAAATTACATTCGATAAATATCAGAGATTTCAATAAATTACATAGCAACGGAAAAATAATACAAAGCACAACTGAAGGTGATATACGGATACAGAGCTTTCCAGATATCATTCCAGCTGTAAACCAGGATCCTGTGAATATAAATCTACAAAACCAAAACTACTAGCTGCCCGTGAGGAAAATAGGGGAACCCAGAGTTTAGGTTAAAACAATAAACTCCAGGTCAGTCATGTGACTGGTGTGAGAACTAAAACAGTTATTTATATTGGTTTTAAAGATAGGTAAATCAAAGGACCACGCCGTATAACACGGAACGGGTTTCCTCCCAAGAATACCAGTGCATATAGATAAACAACGTAATGCTTTTTCGAAAAATGAAGCTGTTATAAGACCTAGGTCCCATCACACAATGCAACGCAAGCCGAAGGATAGGGTTTTACCTTATAACAGCCAAATATGCTCGATACGTTCAAAACAAATCATTTCATACTATAATAAGTGTATAGTGTCAAAAGAGTTTCAATCATAAATATAAATCATAGGCGGCATGAATGTCCCATACCACTATGTCGCCATACTAGTTCTACAATTAAAACCGAGATATCTCGTATTGGGAATTGGATTTCCGTCATGAGTCGAGGCAAGGGGCAAGCTCCTCTCCGCTTCGAGACACTCTAGCAAATGCCTCGGGACTACACACTCTGGGCAACCCCGGATGCGGCTGGGCCGGTCCTCACTTACGTTAGAGGATTGGTTATGCCAGAACACATGTTCCCCGGTCCTTACAGACCTATAATCGAGGCGCCTCATTCCAACAACCACAAAGGTGAAAAGTATATAAATGTCAGGGCTGGTAAGTCACTGACACCACCAATGCTAGAAAGAAACGTCGTGTTCTTCCAGCGGTCCGTATCCCGTTTTTAACTCATACCGAGGTGTGAGGCTCGCGAATTCACGCTATACACAAAGCTGCCACGTAGGCCGTGCTTTGATCATCAACCACAAGACTTTGCTTTTCAACAGAAGCCTTGATCCATGCAACTCAGCATGCCACACAGGCAATTCATGCCATGCGATTGATATCTATCGATATATAACCTCTAAGCTCGTACGTCTCAGAGAAGGGCGTTAAGCAAGAGAATAAATTCTCCGCCGCCAAACAGATATATATTTAATAGAAATTAATCAACACAGAATAAAATCCAATGTCAGACACACAATCCATTTACAAGTTCGTTCTAGGTCTAAACGAAACCGGAGGCACTTTCCTCGCATATCCATCGATCTCCAAGTATGTCTGGACGACCACCAACTATTTCCGTCCTCTTGGGTGTACAGCCCAATCAGGATCGTCAGTAATTATCCAAACGATGTGAAGACTTCCGGTCTTCGACCACCGTCTTCATCTTCGACATAGCGTCGAATCGGTTATTCAGAATGGGTATAAACCCGGCCTTTCCGAACGACACACGTATATTAAAAACAAAGGTTACACAAACACAACGAACGCCTCATTCCAATCCAGAATATTCTTTTATTCACAAAATCACATTCCTAGGGGAAAGGTTCCCATTAATTTTATCCAAGATAAATTCTTTAAAATTTATCTTTTAATCTTCCCTTGGATGTCATTTCAAACCAAATTATGGTTTTCTAAACTAGTCGAGATTAGCGAACCACACCGAATTAATTATTTATTTTATTTCCCAATCCCAACCTATTCATTCCATGAAGCAAAACTGGTAATACTCCATATCTAACACCGTGGTGTTATCGGTAAAATTAATTACCATTTCACGTTCAAATCTGATTAGAGATTTAACTATCGCTTTGGAGCAAAACTGGTGATACTCCATTCTCGCTTACTTTCTAAATTTTATAATTTGAATTATCAATTCACATTTCCATCTAATTGCAGATTCAATAAAACTCCTTTTACTGGGTTAAAGAACTAGTGTCATTTAAAACACAGTTCACGACAAACCCAAATCACATTCTAATTATTATCGGGTTAAAGAACTAGTGTTATTTTAAAACACTGTTCACGATAAACCCACAAATCAATTCTATTTAAAACCCATTTCAAATCCAATTTATTTATTTAAAAATAAATGGATTTTAATTTTAGTTCAAAACTAGTTCATTTTGATAAAAATCTATTTTTATCTTTTCAAATATGGAGTTTTTCATCCCAATTTTTCCCAAATCATTTCTTATGATTTTACACAAATTATTACTATTTTTAATAATTTTATCAAGGCCCGTACAGTCGATTTCCATTAACGGCAATCGAACTTCACTTATAACGACCTTTTCCAAATTTGATTTGGACGTATCTCCAAATCCAACCGTTATATTTCAAATTTCTAATATTCGTTAGAAAGCTCTTTTCGATACGAACCCAACGGTTCCGGTTTTAGGAGAATCCGACGGTCGGATCTCCCGTAATGTCCGTTCGAAGTCAATGGTCGAAATTCGCGAACTGCCGCGGCGCGGCGCGTTCTATTCAGGCCATTATTTTATATATAATATATATATAATATATTTCGTCGATTTCTATTTAAAATGAATTTTATAAATAGTTTTGAATTCTTTTCAAAAACAATTTCAACCTTTATTTCAAATTCAAATCTAGATTGAATTTTCTATTATAAATCTTTTTTACTTTCATTTCTATTTGATTTCAATTCAAATCGATTTTAATTCGATTCGAATTCATTTTCTTTTCAATTCAATTCGATTCGAATTCGTTTTCTTTTCAATTCAATTCAAATTCGTCTTCTAATCAAATCCAATTCGTTTCCTATTCAAATCAAATTCATTTTCATTATATATTCAATTGAAATCAAATTCATTATATATTCAATTCAAATTCATTTTCGTTATATATTCAATTCAAATTCATTTTCGTTATATATTCAATTCAAATTCATTTTCGTTATCTATTCAATTGAAATCAAATTCGTTATATATTCAATTCAAATTCATTTTCGTTATATATTCAATTGAAATCAAATTCGTTATATATTCAATTCAAATTCAATTCGTTTTCTATTCAAATCAAATCAAATTCGTTTTCTAATCAAATCAAATTCGTTTTCTATTCGATTCAATTCAAATTGGTTTTCTATTCAATTTAATTCAAATTGGTTTTCTATTCAATTTAATTCAAATTGGTTTTCTATTCAATTTAATTCAAATTGGTTTTCTATTCAATTTAATTCAAATTTGAAAACGAATATAATCGATATAAATATCGTTCACGTCAAAATGGCGTCAATCTAATCAACACAACTTCATATATTTCTATTTTCAAATATTCTATTTCAAATATTTCTATTTCAAATATTTCCTTTTCAAATATTTCGTTTCAAATATTTCGTTCAACACATGACTAATCTCAACGGATGAGTACAGTCAACACATGAACCTTTATATTATATTGATAAAGATGTAAATTCTATTATTAAAATATTTCGTTCAACACATGACTAATCTCAACGGATGAGTACTGTCAACACATGAACCTTTATTTTATATTGATAAAGATGTAAATTTTATTATTAAAATATTGCGTTCAACACATGACTAATCTCAACGAATGAGTGCAGTCAACACATGGACCTTTATATTATAATATTCTTTATTTTCTAAATTGGAATGAGGCCCAATCAATCACCATATAATGTTAATCATATGGATTTTCATACATCACACGTATATAATAGCATTGAAAAATAATCAACTATCAACCAAAGTGCACTACACTATATAAGCATCGAATATAGATATCTAACGCTTATAACAGCCTGTCAATCAATCGATCGACATATTTAATCTATCAGGATGAGTGAACTTCAAATTTCATCCCAACACCCGTGTGGGGTTTCAAACAATCAAACACAGATTTTAGTTGTGCAGTTGGGCGATGTGTAAAATTTATCGTCCCAATCAATGTCATTCAAATAGGTGTACATAAACAAACCGTCCGGTTTGTAAATGAATATTTATTTATTCACATTCACGTTAAAAATTATATTTTTAACGATAAAATATTTTATTTTAACACATGAATTTTTATTCAGTTCATTCTTTAAATAAAATGATATTTTTATTTTCCTAACTTATTTTAGAAAATTCGGCGGCATAACGGCACGATACTAGAAACGGGACAAGGCCTAGCCTTATCCCCGGTCTAGTGAAGGCCCACGCCATTCACACATCAATCAAATCCATTTCATTTCACCAAACAATTCAATTCAAACCAAATAAACTAACCAACTACACAACCAAACAATTTAACAAACAAGCCATCCATGGTCTGTGGATGACGGGTGTCGGGTGCTACTAAACACCGTCTGCATCCTAGTATTTATATATAACTAGAAAAAGAGATTAAAGAGTGAGAAGTTCTCACTGATTGCTATCCTAACTCCACGACTCTTCATTTATAGAACATCTTCACCGTGCTCGCCTTTTTGTCATCTTCGTTGCCCGTATTCACTACATATATAAAAATCACATTTTTACTTCGTTATTCAATATATAAAAATCGAATTTTTACTTTGCTATTCAATATATAAAAATCGAATTTTTACTTCGCTATTCAATATATAAAAATCGAATTTTTACTTCGCTATTCAATATATAAAAATCGAATTTTTACTTTGCTGTTCAAAATATAAAAATCGAATTTTTACTTTGCTATTCAATATATAAAAATCGAATTTTTACTTTGCTACTCAATATATAAAAATCGAATTATTACCTCGCTATTCAATATATAAAAATCGAATTTTTACTTCGATGCTATATGGATAAAAACCATATTTTTATTTTGTTGCTATGTATATAAAAATCATATTTTTATAATTACTCCTTATGGATAAAAATTCTATTTTACACCGCTACTATATAGATAAAAATTATATTTTTACAACGCTATTATATAGATAAAAATTCTATTTTTACAACGCTATTATATAGATAAAAATTCTATTTTTACAACGCTATTATATAGATAAAAATTCTATTTTTACAAATATAAAGATTTAATTTTTATTTCGTCACTATAAAAATCACATCTTTATTTTAACATATATATAATAAAAATCAGATTTTTATTTCGCTACATATATAAAGATGATATTTTTATTGTCTTACCTATATAAAAATCTAATTTTTATCGTGCCAATACATATATAAAAAATCTTATCTCTTCACTAATAAAAATCTTATTTTTATAAGCTGTTCAAATAATTAAAAATCCAATTTTTATATTTCATTCACCTAAAGAAAAATCTGATCTTTATACGTTATTTGAATATATGAAAATCCTAACTTTATTAATAAAAGTCATAGCTTTCTCTATATATAAAAATATTATTTTATAAACTAAAAATCCTATTTTATTAAGCTAAAATAAAAATAAAAAGATCATCAAGAGACTCACCACTTCGATTGGAGGAAGAGGGCAGTCGCTGGTCGTGTTGCGCGGCGTCGTTGGGTTGCTGCGACGGGGTTTTGCTGATTGGAGCTCGAACTGGTGGTAGCGGTTTAAAGAAGAAAGAGGGAAGAGGATGCACGGCAGGTGGAGGTCGAGGAGAAAGGGGAGAGGCGTCGGAGGGGTGCGTCGGTCGTGGGCTCGAGGTGGCCTCGAGGGTTTGTAAGGGGTTTTAAATCAGAGGAGAGAGGGAACCGAGGGTCGGTGGGCTCATCGATCGATGGGAGGGGCGATGAACTGAGGCGGAGGGAGGTGCGATAGCCAGGGGGAACGCCAGGCGATGGCGGCGGTCGGTGGCGAGGAGCGCCCTTTTTTTTAATTTTTATTTTAAATCGAACGGGGTTGACTTCTGAATGGATGATGGTGAGGGAGATATTAATATATATGTATTATTTTAATTTTCAAAAAGCAACTTTTCATTTCGAACTCGAAATCAAACCCACCGAATGTCGTCCATAGCTAATTACCCCCATTCCGAAAACAATGTGATATGTATCGTAGGCTGATTCGATCACTTCGATCAGTTTTCGCCAAAATCAACATATAACTATATATATTGAATTTGAACGCGCATTTCAATTTACCGCGGCCACATACTAACTAGAAAGATTCCAGAAAAATATTTTCTATCTTCGTATTAACGATACGGTCCTAGCAAAACTAGTTTCATCGAATTCTGAGGCCGTTGGAAAAATGGCCATTTTTCAGTCGATTAAAATCAACTGAAACTGGTCAAACGAGTTTTCCTTTGCCACGCTCACAAATTGATTCGAAAAATTATGAAATTTGAAACCTAGCAATAACTTGACATCACAGATCCAACAAAAGTGGTTTCGTCGAAATCCGAGGTCGTTTGCAAAATTCCCATTTTTAAGGGCCTGAATTCCATAGCGACTATTCAGAATTTTCAACTGGACATATCTTTTGATTCCCGCCATGAAATTTCGATTTTTCGGATTCGTTGGAAAGATATTCACAAATAGATCCTAATGTTTTTGGTTTCACTAAAATCCGGAATGTTTTGCACCCGGTATGTTCAATTGAAGTTTGAAATCGAATTATCGAACTACCGCGCCATTTTCAATTCTATTTATAATTATATATGATTATTTATATTCTAACGACGCGTATATAATATATATGTTCTAAATTATATTCAAATTAAATTTCTCGTCGATATTATTTAAAATAATCTATTTTAAATATTCAAAATTCGCTAAAATTGCCAAAATAAAAATTTTAAACTGGCCCAGATTTTCCGGGTTATTACAATCTCCCCCACTTAAAACTTTTCGTCCCCGAAAAGGAACAAAGTCAAAAGTGGTTTGATTAATCAACTCTACGTTCGATCTAGCTTCCATTCTCCAACTTTTCAGTTTCTGAGAATTTTCAAATTTTCAAAAATTTGGCTAACACCCTAAATTTTCGAAAAATTTCGCCATAACCTCCCCTGCACCAGGAGCCACGGGAAAATCCCGAAATTGCCATATAGGCCTTCTGATCTCAAAAAGAAAAAGAAAAAGCCAAGCGGCTAGCCAATAGGCTCATAAAATCATCATCACCCAAACAAAACAGTAAATTGTATAGTAAACATGTACCTATTTGTCGGGCAAACAAATTTTATTCTCTGCTCTAGCCTCCTTGCTATGACCTGTTCAATGTAAGTACTTGTATATGCAAGCAAATGCGACTAATTTTCAATACAATTCAATATTTGATACAATTAGGCATAATGGTTCAAAATTAGCAAACAAACAACACAGACATCAATCAATTAGTGAATTAGAGTTTCAAATTCATAATTTTGATATATATACAGAAAATCCTGTTTTTGATGCTAATTCACAACAATAAATCTATCTATATAAGTTTTGGTTCTCACACCAGTCTAATGGAAATATATAGATATCACACCTTCGAAACACGAACATAAATACTGATGATGTCATGACAATTATCAGTACCATCTCCGGGCGACTAGAATGTGATTCTATATCTATCCAGTATATTAAAACTTCGAATATACGTTCATGACGCGTATATGCAAAGTCTTTATATATTGGATTGTCCAAATTCAATACAAATAAAATATTCAAATACGTATAAAACGATTTAAATTTTCAAAACAAAATTGTTTTCAATTGAAAAATATACTCTTCACACTCGTTCTAGGATACTACTGATCCTATCTCTAACGAGTCATTCTAATTGGATATTACTAATCCAATATCTGATGAATTCTTTTGTATGGTTCTAATGTGTCTTGTTCTCGAGCTCTGTAAACCAAAGCTCTGATACCAAATGTGACGGTTGGGAAATTCGCTCGAATCGTTTTAAGAACAGGACAAATCAGAGCTCAAACAGAAGAACATTTCATTGCTATTACAACAATTCCATCAGATACAAGAATATACAGAGTATAAATGAATAAATTACATTCGATAAATATCAGAGATTTCAATAAATTACATAGCAGCGGAAAAATAATACAAAGCACAACTGAAGGTGATATACGGATACAGAGCTTTCCGGATACCATTCCAGCTGTAAACCAGGATCCTGTGAATATAAATCTGCAAAACCAAAACTACTAGCTGCCCGTGCGGAAAATAGGGGCACCCAGAGTTTAGGTTAAAACAATAAACTCCAGGTCAGTCATGTGACTGGTGTGAGAACTAAAACAATTATATATATTGGTTTTAAAGTTATGTAAATCAAGGGACCACGCCGTATAACACGGAACGGGTTTCCTCCCAAGAATACCAGTGCATATAGATAAACAACGCAATGCTTTTTCGAAAAATGAAGCTATTATAAGACCCAGGTCCCATCACACAATGCAACGCAAGCCAGAGGATAGGGTTTTACCTTATAACAGCCAAACATGCTTGATACGTTTAAAACAAATCATTTCATACTATATTAAGTGTATAGTGTCAAAAGAGTTTCAATCATAAATATAAATCATAGGCGGCATGAATGTCCCATACCACTATGTCGCCATACTAGTTCTACAATTAAAACCGAGATATCTCGTATTGGGAATTGGATTTCCGTCATGAGTCGAGGCAAGGGGCAAGCTCCTCTCCGCTTCGAGACACTCTAGCAAATGCCTCGGGACTACACACTCTGGGCAACCCCGGATGCGGCTGGGCCGGTCCTCACTTACGTTAGAGGATTGGTTATGCCTGAACACACGTTCCCCGGTCCTTATAGACCTATAATCGAGGCGCCTCATTCCAACAACCACAAAGGTGAAAAGTATATAAATGTCAGGGCTGGTAAGTCACTGACACCACCAAAGCTAGAAAGAAACATCGTGTTCTCCCAGCGATCCGTATCCCGTTTTAAACTCATAGCGAGGTGTGAGGCTCGCGAATTCACGCTATACACAAAGCTGCCACGTAGGTCGTGCTTTGATCATCAACCACAAGACTATGCTTTTCAACAGAAGCCTTGATCTATGCAACTCAGCATGCCACACAGGGAATTCATGCCATGCGATTGATATCTATCGATATATAACCTCCAAGTTCGTACGTCTCAGAGGAGGGCGTTAAGCAAGAGAATAAATTCTCCGCCGCCAAAGAGATATATATTTAATAGAAATCAATCAACACAGAATAAAATCCAATGTCAGACACACAATCCATTTACAAGTTCGTTCTGGGTCTAAACGAAACCGGAGGCACTTTCCTCGCATATCCATCGATCTCCAAGTACGTCTGGACGACCACCAACTATTTCCGTCCTCTTGGGTGTACAGCCCAATCAGGATCGTCAGTAATTATCCAAACGATGTGAAGACTTCCGGTCTTCGACCACCGTCTTCATCTTCGACATAGCGTCGAATCGGTTATTCAGAATGGGTATAAACCCGGCCTTTCCGAACGACCCACGTATATTAAAAACAAAGGTTACACAAACACAACGAATGCCTCATTCCAATCCAGAATATTCTTTTATTCACAAAATCACATTCCTAGGGGAAAGGTTCCCATTAATTTTATCCAAGAAAAATTCTTTAAAATTTATCCTTTAATCTTCCCTTGGATGTCATTTCAAACCAAATTATGGTTTTCTAAACTAGTCGAGATTAGCGAACCACACCGAAGTAATTATTTATTTTATTTCCCAATCCCAACCTATTCATCCCATGAAGCAAAACTGGTAATACTCCATATCTAACACCGTGGTGTTATCGGTAAAATTAATTACCATTTCACGTTCAAATCTGATTAAAGATTTGACTATCGCTTTGGAGCAAAACTGGTGATACTCCATTCTCGCTTACTTTCTAAATTTGATAATTTGAATTATCAATTCACATTTCCATCTAATTGCAGATTCAATAAAACTCCTTTTACTGGGTTAAAGAACTAGTGTCATTTAAAACACAGTTCACGACAAACCCAAATCACATTCTAATTATTATCGGGTTAAAGAACTAGTGTTATTTTAAAACACTGTTCACGATAAACCCACAAATCAATTCTATTTAAAACCCATTTCAAATCCAATTTATTTATTTAAAAATAAATGGATTTTAATTTTAGTTCAAAACTAGTTCATTTTGATAAAAATCTATTTTTATCTTTTCAAATATGGAGTTTTTCATCCCAATTTTTCCCAAATCTTTTCTTATGATTTTACACAAATTATTACTATTTTTAATAATTTTATCAAGGCCCGTACCGTCGATTTCCATTAACGGCCATCGAACTTCACTTACAGCGACCTTTTCCAAATTTGATTTGGACGTATCTCCAAATCCAACTGTTAGATTTCAAATTTCTAATATTCGTTAGAAAGCTCTTTTCAATACGAACCCAACGGTTCCGGTTTTAGGAGAATCCGACGGTCGGATCTCCCGTGATGTCCGTTCGAAGTCAATGGTCGAAATTCGCGAACTGCCGCGGCGCGGCACGTTCTATTCAGGCGATTATATTATATATATAATATATTTCGTCGATTTCAATTTAAAACGAATTTTATAAATAGTTTTGAATTCTTTTCAAAAACAATTTCAACCTTTATTTCAAATTCAAATCTAGACTGAATTTTCTATTATAAATCCTTTTTACTTTCATTTCTATTTGATTTCAATTCAAATCGATTTTAATTCGATTCAATTCATTTTCTTTTCAATTCAATTCGATTCGAATTCCTTTTCTTTTCAATTCAATTCAAATTCGTCTTCTAATCAAATCCAATTCGTTTCCTATTCAAATCAAATTCATTTTCGTTATATATTCAATTGAAATCAAATTCGTTATATATTCAATTCAAATTCATTTTCGTTATATATTCAATTCAAATTGATTTTCATTATATATTCAATTCAAATTCATTTTCGTTATCTATTCAATTGAAATCAAATTCGTTATATATTCAATTCAAATTCATTTTCGTTATATATTCAATTGAAATCAAATTCGGTATATATTCAATTCAAATTCAATACGTTTTCTATTCAAATCAAATCAAATTTGTTTTTTAATCAAATCAAATTCGTTTTCTATTCGATTCAATTCAAATTGGTTTTCTATTCAATTTAATTCAAATTGTTTTTCTATTCAATTTAATTCAAATTGGTTTTCTATTCAATTTAATTCAAATTGGTTTTCTATTCAATTTAATTCAAATTTGAAAACGAATATAATCGATATAAATATCGTTCACGTCAAAATGGCGTCAATCTAATCAACACGGCTTCATATATTTCTATTTTCAAATATTCTATTTCAAATATTTCTATTTCAAATATTTCCTTTTCAAATATTTCGTTTCAAATATTTCGTTCAACACATGACTAATCTCAACGGATGAGTACAGTCAACACATGAACCTTTATATTATATTGATAAAGATGTAAATTCTATTATTAAAATATTTCGTTCAACACATGACTAATCTCAACGGATGAGTACTGTCAACACATGAACCTTTATTTTATATTGATAAAGATGTAAATTTTATTATTAAAATATTTCGTTCAACACATGACTAATCTCAACGAATGAGTGCAGTCAACACATGGACCTTTATATTATAATATTCTTTATTTTCTAAATTGGAATGAGGCCCAATCAATCACCATATAATGTTAATCATATGGATTTTCATACATCACACGTATATAATAGCATTGAAAAACAATCAACTATCAACCAAAGTGCACTACACTATATAAGCATCGAATATAGATATCTAACGCTTATAACAGCCTGTCAATCAATCGATCGACATATTTAATCTATCAGGATGAGTGAACTTCAAATTTCATCCCAACACCCGTGTGGGGTTTCAAACAATCAAACACAGATTTTAGTTGTGCAGTTGGGCGATGTGTAAAATTTATCGTCCCAATCAATGTCATTCAAATAGGTGTACATAAACAAACCGTCCGGTTTGTAAATGAATATTTATTTATTCACATTCACGTTAAAAATTATAAAATATTTTATTTTAACACATGAATTTTTATTCAGTTCATTCTTTAAATAAAATGATATTTTTATTTTCCTAACTTATTTTAGAAAATTCGACGGCATAACGACACGATACTAGAAACGGGACAAGGCCTAGCCTTATCCCCGGTCTAGTGAAGGCCCACGCCATTCACACATCAATCAAATCCATTTCATTTCACCAAACAATTCAATTCAATCCAAATAAACTAACCAACTACACAACCAAACAATTTAACAAACAAGCCATCCATGGTCTGTGGATGACGGGTGTCGGGTGCTACTAAACACCGTCTGCATCCTAGTATTTATATATAACTAGAAAAAGAGATTAAAGAGTGAGAAGTTCTCACTGATTGCTATCCTAACTCCACGACTCTTCATTTATAGAACATCTTCACCGTGCTCGCCTTTTTGTCATCTTCGTTGCCCGTATTCACTACATATATAAAAATCACATTTTTACTTCGTTATTCAATATATAAAAATCGAATTTTTACTTTGCTATTCAATATTTAAAAATCGATTTTTTACTTCGCTATTCAATATATAAAAATCGAATTTTTACTTCGCTATTCAATATATAAAAATCAAATTTTTACTTTGCTATTCAATACATAAAAATCTAAATTTTACTTTGCTATTCAATATATAAAAATCGAATTTTTACTTTGCTATTCAATATATAAAAATCGAATTTTTACTTCGCTATTCAATATATAAAAATCGAATTTTTACTTCGATGCTATATGGATAAAAACCATATTTTTATTTTGTTGCTATGTATATAAAAATCATATTTTTATAATTACTCCTTATTGATAAAAATTCTATTTTTACACCGCTACTATATAGATAAAAATTATATTTTTACAACGCTATTATATAGATAAAAATTCTATTTTTACAACGCTATTATATAGATAAAAATTCTATTTTTACAATTATAAAATTTAATTTTTATTTCATCACTATAAAAATCACATCTTTATTTTAACATATATATAATAAAAATCAGATTTTTATTTCGCTACATATATAAAGATGATATTTTTATTGTCTTACCTATATAAAAATCTAATTTTTATCGTGCCAATACATATATAAAAAATCTTATCTCTTCTCTAATAAAAATCTTATGTTTATAAGCTGTTCAAATAATTAAAAATCCAATTTTTATATTTCATTCACCTAAAGAAAAATATGATCTTTATACGTTATTTGAATATATGAAAATCCTAACTTTATTAATAAAAGTCATAGCTTTCTCTATATATAAAAATATTATTTTATAAACTAAAAATCCTATTTTATTAAGCTAAAATAAAAATAAAAAGATCATCAAGAGACTCACCACTTCGATTGGAGGAAGAGGGCAGTCGCTAGTCGTGTTGCGCGGCGTCGTTGGGTTGCTGCAACGGGGTTTTGCTGATTGTAGCTCGAACTGGTGGTAGCGGTTTAAAGAAGAAAGAGGGAAGAGGATGCACGGCAGGTGGAGGTCGAGGAGAAAGGGGAGAGGCGTCGGAGGGGTGCGTCGGCCGTGGGCTCGAGGTGGCCTCGAGGGTTTGGAAGGGGTTTTAAATCAGAGGAGAGAGGGAACTGAGGGTCGGTGGGCTCATCGATCGATGGGAGGGGCGATGAACTGAGGTGGAGGGAGGTGCGATGGCCAGGGGGAACGCCAGGCGATGGCGGCAGTTGGTGGCGAGGAGCGCCCCTTTTTTTATTTTTCTTTTAATTTTAAATCGAACGGGGTTGAAATCTGAATGGATGATGGTAAGGGAGATATTAATATTTTTTTTTTATTATTTTAATTTTCAAAAAGCAACTTTTCATTTCGAACTCGAAATCAAACCTACCGACTGTCATCCATAGCTAATTACCCCTATTCCGAACACAATGAGATATGTATCGTAGGCTGATTCGATCACTTCGATCAGTTTTCGCCAAAATCAACATATAACTCTATATATTAAATTTGAACGCGCATTTCAATTTACCGGGGCCACATACTAACTAGAAAATTTCCAGAAAAATATTTTCTAGCTTCGTATTGATGATACGGTCCTAACAAAACTAGTTTCATCGAATTCTGAGACCGTTGGAAAAATGGCCATTTTTTAATCGATTAAAATCAATTGAAACTGGTCAAACGCGTTTTCCTTTGCCACGCTCACATATTGATTCGAAAAATTATGAAATTTGAAACCTAGCAATAACTTGACATCACGGATCCAACAAAAGTGGTTTCGTCGAAATCCGAGGTCGTTTGCAAAATTCCCATTTTTAAGGGCCTGAATTCCATAGCGACTATTCAGAATTTTCAACTGGACATATCTTTTGATTCCCACTATGAAATTTCGATTTTTCGGATTCGTTGGAAACATATTCACAAATAGATCCTAATGTTTTTTGTTTCACTAAAATCCGGATTGTTTTGCACCCGTATGTTCAATTGAAGTTTGAAATCGAATTATCGAACTACCGCGCCATTTTCAATTCTATTTATAATTATATATGATTATTTATATTCTAATGACGGCGTATATAATATATACGTTCTAAATTATATTCAAATTAAATTTCTCGTCGATATTATTTAAAATAATCTATTTTAAATATTCAAAATTCGCTAAAATTGCCAAAATAAAAATTTTAAACTGGCCCATATTTTCCGGGTTATTACACTGTCCCTTTGAACTTGATCACTAAGCAGTGTACAGACCTGTTTTTGCTGCTATGACACTTAAATTTCCTAAATTGAATTACTTTTGAAACTAGTTTGTCTATTTTGATCCTGTTGCACATGTACATGAATCGTACACCCTCTTCACCATTCATCCTTGCTTAAATTTGTCATATGCATGTATACTTGATGTTCTCACTGTATTGTGCTTGACCTTATGCAGTTGTGTGTTGGCTTGACTTTGACATATATTAGATCACCCCTAGTTTGTGTGTGCAAGCACATATGTGCTCGACCACTCCATGCACAACCATGCTTGTTATCCAGAATTGTAGGCACCACCTTTGTCACATGCTTGTAGTTTGTTGCTGTATCACACTATATGTATTGTTGCTTGGCTGCTTTGTTCACAGAAAGCACCTTGAACCCAACTGGGCTGCACCACCACTATGCTGACCATTCTGAAACATTACATTTGCATGAGTTTGTCTTTGCACCTTTTGCTCGACTGTGTTAAACACCAATTTGCCTTGTACTTGTGTCACTTGTCTTGGTCTAGCCACTTTAGTATTGACTGAAATACTTGTGTTTGCTTCATGCTCGAACCCAAAACTTGTGATTTCTGTGTTGTTGCTGGCTCGACAATTTTGATATGTTTTGACCACTTTGACATGAAACTTGCTGTTTCCTTTACTTTGACATTTCTGACTTGGTGGACTTGATAAGTGTACTGGAAAAAAAATCAGCAGACTGACTGTACTGTGTTGGGGCTGGTCAGAATCAGCTGAGTTTGATGCTGGTTCTGATCAGCAAACCAGTATGGTTATGTCGAGGTTGATCAGTGGGTACTGAAAATATATCAGATCAAGTCATGAAAGATGATGAGAAACACACCAGAAATCCGAGGCAAATAAATTTTTAAAATAAAAAATTATATCTGCAAGAATATGAAATTATTTTTGTTCTATATACTGTGTGTGTGTTTCTGTATATGACAGGTATGAAGACTTGGACTGACGGACAGCAGTGAGCAGGAGTGACAGTGAAGACTGTGAAGACAGAAGACAGTTTTGTCAGCTTTTAACTGAAAATGAAAATGTAACTGAGTGAATGTATACTGAGTGTGAGTGTTGTAAATGAAGTACTCAATGTATGAAGATTGTACTGATATGAAAAGTAACATTGGAGTGTACAAATAGTGGAGTTATAAATTTGTACAGTTTAAATGTTGAAATAAAATATTATATTTAAATAAAATACTGTTTGAATTTCTAATTCTTGTGCAATAATATTCATTTAAATATTAATATTATATTTCTGTTCTGAGATGTAGATATGAAACAATATAGTAACAAACACATTTATAAAATATATTTGGTTGTTATCATAAAAAAAAATCATATAATTGTGTATACAACACCGTTATATACAACAATCTCCCCCTTTTGACGATGACAAACAAATAAAAGATTTTGAATCCAACAAATGTGTTTTACAGAGAAAAATGAACTCCCGCTATTTATTAGCTCCTCCTACAACAAAAAACTACAGAGAATGAACCCCCCCATAACTGTGCATGAGTGAATTGAACTGAATGAAGATGAAAATTCAAAAGTAAAAATATTTATAAAATATTCACTCATAGATCAAAATCAAATAATTACAAAATATTCACTCATAGATCAAAATCTCAATCCATTCTCCCCCTTTTGTTATCATCAAAAAGGATTTAGAATTTAAAATATGGATAAATAATGACTAAACAATATAATTTCAGCTTAAGAGGAAGAACGGTCACCATAAATCTCAATCAGTCAAACAAAAATCATAATATTCTAAGAACAGATGGCATATTTCACATTGTAGAAAATGACGGATATACGATGAATTTTATATAAAATGGAGAGAGTTTGAAAAACAATTTATTTCCAATTATTTTCAAAGGATTTTTATAAAAATAAAGCACAAAAACAGTGATGGATTTGGACTATAACAAATAATTCAATTTAAGTGACAAACTCAAATAATCTCAAATCCCAATATCTATCAACCAACAAATCATAATACGTCATAAAATTTAAACATATTTCACAGAATATAAGATGGATTGATAGGCTGGCTTTTATACTCAGAGGAGAATTTCGCATTTATTTCTATTTTTAGCACTTTAATTCCTTTTTTTTATTTAAGAGCACACTGACCACGCATAACCAGAGCTTGGATTTTTAAATGGGTTCAGTCGCAGCTTAAATTATAAGACGTCTCATAACCATGCATAACCATAACTTGGATTTTTAAATGAGGTTAGAGACACTCTTATATATTAATTATATTTATTATTTTCAGCTTCAAAATAATAAAAAACTCAGTATATAAAACCAATATGGATGATAGAACTGTGTAGGTACAGAAATGGACTGTGAAAAAAATTTCTAAATTAATTATATTATGAAATAAGCTCGACTGTACCGAAATTATTGAAAATTTTCAATTATCACTAATTCTGAATAATAATATAGTCCCATTTCTATCACACATAATTTTCACTGTTTAAAACAAGATGATTAAAAAAAATTCTCCACATTTATATAAAACAAAAATGATGGATGGCAGAATGATGATAGGTAATGAAGATGGTCGGGAAATAATTGCCAGTTCAAAGATGTTATAATAAACGTTCAGCCATCATGAAAACATTTAAATCAAATCGTCTCTTGTGTTGAAATATACTGCAGTCACAATTTCATCACAATTTCAAATTCTGATAATATGTTTTGATGAATTATAAATACAGTTCAATTCGGATATTGATTTCAATTTCTGAATGAATAATCAATAAATAATTTTAAAAATTGAAAATCAATTACAAGAGGAAATTAAACAGATTTAAAAAAATGAATCTATACAGGGTGATAATTCAAAAAACAGATGAGTGAAAAAGGCTGATACCAATTGTAGTCTCCTTTATTGAGGAATTTAATTACACCCTGATGGACTATCATGGACATCTTAGACCAAAGAAATTTAAACACAAACCCAGCCAGACAAATTTAGCACATTTATTAGTATGAGGAAAAAAAAATGTATGGATCTATACAAGGTGAGAATTTGAATCTCAGTACAGATGGGTGAGACAAATATAAGGTGCTTCTGATACCACTTGGTGTCTCTATTTACGAGGAATTTTAACATGATACTGAACAAGAATGTCATAGACAAAATAATTATTAAGTACCAAGCCCAAATAGACGAGATAATAGATTATGCACATGTATCAGAGCAGCAAGCATGTGATTCCAGAACAAACATTTTTCAAAACAATATCAGAGCAACACAGAACATAGTTTCAAATCATACTTGTCAATATGATAGCCACATATGATGATTCATGATCTAATGATTAAAATACTGTTTTACTTGAAATCATTTGAGGAATATGAAAATATCAGAATTTAATGAATCAATCACACCAGATTATAAATTTTTGATTTGAGGTATGTGCGAGATTCAATAAATCAATAATTTCAAATGATTTTAAACAAACAAATAATTAAATCAGATAATCATGAAATAAAAGTGAATTTCAAGACCAGATTTTCAAAGGAATTTTTCACAAGATTTCTAAGAATAATTTCAGATCATTTACATCAAATAATTAAGAGATATTCATGATCCATAAATAAATAATTTATTTGAAATCACTTGAATCAATGTCAAGTTTTGTGATATAATGAATCAATCACACAAAGGTTCATAATTTCAAATTTAGGAGGTGTGTGATTATACAAAATATCAATAATTTCAGATGATTTCAAACAAAACAATTTCAAATAAAATGATCATGAATAAATATGAAATTACAAGATGTATCACTGAAATTTGGGAAATCCAAGCCAAACTGAAAATTAATGAAATTATCACAACTGATAAGAAGTTATGTACTGTAATGAGTATAATATCTCAAGTGTTTCCAAAATGAATTGGAAGAAACTCAGAACAGCAAAGGTGTGTGAAATCTCATAAATATTTCAGATTTTCAATACAATTTAGAATTCAGACTAACAGCGTTCAAGATATAACATGAACAATCAACACTGTTAGGAATTAAAAAAAATAAACTCCAAAACAATTGCAGATATATACAAGTTTAAATCAAGTTCTGGAAATGATTAAAACGTAAGGGTGTTATTTAGATTAAGCGAATTTCCAGAAAAAACATGAGAAACTACAATCGGAAGTTTAAGATGCATAGATTAAGTAGAATATGGCAGTGACAAATCAAATAAAAACAAACAGAAGAAAATAAAGTAGAAAGGGGTAGAAGAAGGAATAAGACAAGAAAATAAAAACAGAAAATATTTACAAAAATGAGTTAAGAGATTATACTTGGAAGCAGTTGTAAATCAGAATCTCTAACTCCTCAGACTTGGCAAAGGAACAGTAACAGATTCCATGATATGAAGCAGTTCGAATTCACTTTCTCTTTCTGCACAGTTGCTCCTCAGCCGTCACAGGTACCTAGCAGTTTAGAGGATCGAGTGGTCTAACAAACTTAGTAAAATCACTCCCAGTTTTGTTCGCAACCTTAGGTACCCAAACCTGTTTGTATAGCAATCCGTTCGAATCTATTTTTGTACCTTTAGGAACCCAAACTTGTTTGACTTTAGTGAAAATCGTTTTCTTTTCTTTAGGGGTCCAAGAATGTTTGAAAGGATTGTTATTAAACAAATTCACATCTCGTTTTTGATTTAAAAATCCTTTTAAATTGTTAGAGTTTAAATTTTCAAAGCAATCATTTCCAAAGCAATTTGAAGGATTTTTAAAATCAAAAGAATTCCATTTTTCAAAATCGTTGTTTTTCCCAAAACCGAGTCCATGTTTATTTCCATGAGAAAACTGATTTTTCAAAAGCATATTCAAAGATTTTTCACTGGTTGAAAAACGTTTCAGAATCAACTCAAGATTGTCGATTTTAGATTTTAGAAAATTATTCTCGTTTAGAAGTTTATCAGTTTTGGCTTTACTCTCAGAAATCTCTAAATCAAACCGTTTTTGTTTTTCAACCTCAAGGATCTTAATTTCATTTTCAAGTTCATTCAGAATTGAATCAGTTTTCAACAAATTCTCCTTTTCAAAAAAATTATGTTTGGAATTAATATTATCCAACTCCTTTCGCAAAGAATCATTTTTACAAATTAACTCATCTTCATTTTGTTTTAAAATAATAATATCTTTTTCAAATTTCTGAAGATTCATATTGAGATGAGCTAAATTGTTCTTCAAATTAAAACAATTCTTGCACTCAGAGTTTTCAAATTTTAAATTCAGCATATTGTTTTTACGGGTCAACTCAGAATTTTCAGATTTCAAAAATTTGTTTTTCCATTTGAGACTATCAACAGTTCTTGTTAAATTATTACAAAGAGATACCAAATCTTCATAACATAAGTTCCCATCATTTGAATTGTCATGAATAGCTCCAGTTAGACATAGATATGAATCTGAGTTGGCTGTTGAGGGTTTTGAGCGGTTGTCTAGTTTCCGTCCATACTTTGCATCGAGAGTGTTCCAGATTTCCTGCGCAGTTAAGCATTGGGAGATAAGGCTATAATGAACATCATTAATATGAGAATATAAAATATGAGTAGCTCGTGAATTAAATCCAATATCAACCCTACTTACAATATCATACCCATTTAAAATAGTATCCCAACACTTAATATCAATAGATTTTAAATAAGATTCCATTTCTGATTTCCAATTCAAAAAATCTGTACCATTAAAAATAGTTGGAATATGACTGGACTGACTCTCTATAGACTGACACCTTGGATTACTCATGACTCTAGAGTTAACAGAAATACCTGCTCCGATACCAAATGTTGGATCTAGATTAACCCTAGAGGGGGGTGAATAGGGTTTATCACAGTTTTTAAACTGAATTGAAAAACTGACAGGATATTAAAATAATAAACAGATCACAGAATGCAGCAGAAATAAAAGTGCAGAAAATAAATCACACACAGATATACCCAGCTTCGGCAAAACCCTGCCTACTGCTGCATTCCTAAGGTTTCTACTAGGTGTTATAAATAAATCCCGCATACAAGACCATGTACACTCGCAGTGCCTGCTCCTGTCCTAACCCTACGCTCAAAACCCTAGACTGACTGATGTCCCCTCGATCAGATTCCCCGAATTACAACCCCGTAATCCGTATCCCAGAATTTTACAGACTCTGAAACTGACAGTCAACACCCTGACTGTTTTACCTAGACTTTACAGATCTAGACACCTGTTCGTTTGATTTTTACAACACGAATCAAAAACAAAAACAAAACAAAAAGAATTTAAACCCTTAAGGAATTAAAACAAAGGGGTCATCCCTTTTAAAAAACCATAGCCTAGTTCAATAACATGGACGACCCGCTTGTTGTGTTTGCACCCGACTTTTCTTTCTTTGACTTGTTTACTTCTGTGGAAAAAAATGGCGGTGGCGATGTATGAATTCCTAGGGTTTTCTGAAACCTTCCCCAAATCGATTTCTGAATCTGTAATCTCTGATGCTCAATTTCAGTGTTGCTTTGAGATGCTTTGATCTGAGAGACTCTTCCTCTCTGGCACTCGACCGAAACCCTAATAAAATTGTGAGTTTTTTTTTGATTAAATTCTTGCTTTTTGTTTGTGATGCTTGTGGGTTCTTCGATTTGAAATGTTGGGTTGGTCTTCAATTTTTTTTTGCTATCCTCTCTTGCTTGTGATGAATCTGTGTGTAGATAAATAGGGTAAATCAAAACCCTTAAACCCCTCTCTGATTTCATTATGTGGCTCGATCTGAAATCGCCCGATTACCCCTTTTGACATTTTCGGTTTAAAAAGAATTCCTTGATTGAATTTGTATTCCTCTTATGACTAGTTGAATGTTGTTGTGTGATTTTTTTTGGAAATGAATGTGGTCCTGCGGAAAATTCCTTTCCCCTATTTGCTCGAAGATTCCTGGACATTAAATTTTTCCCAAAACAGATTTAATTTTTGCCAAATATTGTTTTCTCTGATTTCTGAAAAAGAGTTAAAACCTTCTTGAAAAAAACCTCTCGATTTTGCTAATTCTGGAAAGAAATATTACCACATTGTAAACACTGAATTTATGAAAGAGATTTAAAAGTATTTCCATCAATATTTTGCATGCCATTTGAAAACATTTTGCCCCAAAAATATTTGCCAGTTTTAACACAAACCAAAACAGGAAACTTTGAAATATGTTGACAGAGATTTTCCTAATTGTCTCGGCTTTGTATTGAAAAAGAATCTGGAAATATTTTGTCCACTGTGTGTATGATTCTTGACTGATTTTATTACTTGATTCATCCTGTACGACACATGCATGGTTTCCTGAAATGTGTATAGATGATTCCTTTTTTCAAACACCTGTATTCCCCATTTAAAAACAGATTTGAAATCAGAACTGATTTTCTGGAGACAAGTTATTGCTTTAATTCCTCACTATATTTGTTTCCTTCTGTTTTGAATGTGATCTCTATCACTTTGCCATTCATGCATGCTATTTCACATTTACTCCATTAGTCCATACGTGTATATGTGCACTGTCCCTTTGAACTTGATCACTAAGCAGTGTACAGACCTGTTTTTGCTGCTATGACACTTAAATTTCCTGAATTGAATTAATTTTGAAACTAGTTGGTCTATTTTGATCCTGTTGCACATGTACATGAATCGTACACCCACTTCACCATTCATCCTTGCTTAAATTTGTCATATGCATGTATACTTGATGTTGTCACTGTATTGTGCTTGACCTTATGCAGTTGTGTGTTGGCTTGACTTTGACATATATTAGATCACCCCTAGTTTGTGTGTGCAAGCACATATGTGCTCAACCACTCCATGCACAACCATGCTTGTTATCCAGAATTGTAGGCACCACCTTTGTCACATGCTTGTAGTTTGTTGTTGTATCACACTATATGTATTGTTGCTTGGCTGCTTTGTTCACAGAAAGCACCTTGAACCCAACTGGGCTGCACCACCACTATGCTGACCATTCTGAAACATTACATTTGCATGAGTTTGTCTTTGCACCTTTTGCTCGACTGTGTTAAACACCAATTTGCCTTGTACTTGTGTCACTTGTCTTAGTCTAGCCACTTTAGTATTGACTGAAATACTTGTGTTTGCTTCATGCTCGAACCCAAAACTTGTGATTTCTGTGTTGTTACTGGCTCGACAATTTTGATATGTTTTGACCACTTTGACATGAAACTTGTTGTTTCCTTTACTTTGACATTTCTGACTTGGTGGACTTGAAAAGTGTGCCCTGTTATGATTTCCATCTTGTGTTTGCTGATCTGAAATTTTGCACTTCCATTTCTCTTTTGATTTTTGACCTATCTTGTATACTGGAAAAAAAATCAGCAGACTGACTGTACTGTGTTGGGGCTGGTCAGAATCAGCTGAGTTTGATGCTGGTTCTGATTAGCAAACCAGTATGGTTATGTCAAGGTTGATCAGTGGGTACTGAAAATATATCAGATCAAGTCATGAAAGATGATGAGAAACACACCAGAAATCCGAGGCAAATAAATTTTTAAAATAAAAAATTATATCTGCAAGAATATGAAATTATTTTTGTTCTATATACTGTGTGTGTGTTTCTGTATATGACAGGTATGAAGACTTGGACTGACGGACAGCAATGAGCTGGACTGACAGTGAAGACTGTGAAGACAAAAGACAGTTTTGTCAGCTTTTAACTGAAAATGAAAATGTAACTGAGTGAATGTATACCGAGTATGAGTGTTGTAAATGAAGAAGTACTCAATGTATGAAGATTGTACTGATATGAAAAGTAATAGTGGAGTGTACAAATAGTGGAGTTATAAATTTGTACAGTTTAAATGTTGAAATAAAATACTATATTTAAATAAAATATTGTTTGAATTTCTAATTCTTGTGCAATAGTATTCATTTAAATATTAATATTATATTTCTGTTCTGAGATGTAGATATGAAACAATATAGTAACAAACACATTTATAAAATATATTTGGTTGTTATCATCAAACAAAAATCATATAATTGTGTATACAACACCGTTATATACAACAGCACCTGCCAAGTGCGCCCATGTTGGGCTAAAAGCCTGCACAAATTTCTGGAGTGTTCTGATCCGAACAGTGAGTCATTGCTGAGTCACTAGGGATTAGGTGGCTATCTGAATGGTTCTGGTTATTCCTAGGTTAATCCGACGGCTCTTAATTAATTAATCTTCTATAAAAACACCCTAAACCCCTAACCCTAATCACACAAATTCATACCAAGAGTCGTCATGTCGTCAATGGAGAACCTAGAGTAGCCGCCATACACTTTCAACCCTAAAGCAAGATAAAGGCTTGAATCAAAATCAAATTAAATCTAAATAACAACTAAGTCTACATCAAAGACGAGCAATTCAGTTTCAAAATACAGATTCCAGAAAGACAAGACTATTCTTTTTGATTGTGAGTATGATAGCTTTCACAAAAGAATTCATTAATTTAAAATATGATAAGATATAATTAGGATCATAAGAATATGATTTTGAATCATGTGATGTAAATTATATGTATGTTTGTGGTGTTGAATCATATGTTAGTTCTTATGTGAATTTTATGCAAGTTAGATCATATGTTAGTTCTTATGTGAATTTTATGCAAGTTGGATCATATGTTAGTTCTTATGTGAATCCTGTGCAAGTTGAATCATATATCTTATGCAAGTTTGTGGTGATTGGATCATATATTCTTATATGAATCTTAGGCAAGTTTGGATTGTTAAAATATATGTGAAACATGTATATGCATAGCTAGTTTATGTGACATTAATCTATATGTTTAGATCCATATGCAAGTTCACACCTTTATGTCTAGATCCATAAGCAAGATTACATCTTTATGTTTAGATCCATATGCAAGTTCACACCTTTATGTTTAGATACATATGCAAGTTCACACCTTTATGTATGGATCTATAGCAGTACATAAGTTATGCAAGTTTATGTCCATCACCTATGCTAGTTTTGTATTATATGCTAGTTTGAATGAAATTCATATGCAAGTTATTGGCTATGTAATCTTATGTCATGATCCTTAGATCTATTTTATGTGTTATGTGATGTTGTTTTTCCTTTTATGAGTTAGACTGTTCGCGAGTCTAACATATGTCATATGAAAACGTACGAATAGCATGGGGATAATGGGATAATATTGAATATACATAAA
The DNA here is from genome assembly GCA_030737875.1 of Allium sativum. Lineage (NCBI taxonomy): Eukaryota > Viridiplantae > Streptophyta > Magnoliopsida > Asparagales > Amaryllidaceae > Allium > Allium sativum. Next base: position 159,750,977 of record CM060922.1, on the reverse strand, counting down.
ATTGTGAATTGGCATAAATGGCCTTAAAAAGGCATATAATTAATTTGAGACATTAATTGGCATAATTGGTATTTATGGACATAATTTTAAGAGACAATTATAGACATAAATAAATTTGGAATTTATTAACAAATTTGAATAGGGATATTAATCCAATTTGGGTTAAATAAAGATGTGTAATAATAAACTGCCTAAGACACGAGGTTAGACTCTTTTGTGGTGTAAGAATGCTCGGACCCGCCCGACAAATCCAGCAGCCACAAATGCCAGTCTAATGTGAGAGGTCAAAGGCACGAATTAAATGCATAACAGTTTTAAAGACACGAGGTTGGGCTCGTTTGCAGTATAAGACTGCCTGGACCCGCCCAGCAAATCCAGCAATCGCAAATCCAGTCTAGTGTGGGAGGTCTTTACAAGGTTACGGTTCTAATGAATTAAGTAACACTTAACCAGATAAATATGTGGTGGGACATGGGGGGTTAAGTGGGTTCCTTGGGTGGCATGTGAAATTAAGTGGGTGACTTGGGTGGCATGTGAAATACGATTAGACGCACTTAACCAAGTTGAAACATGTAAGAAGACATGAATAAAAATGGGGTTAAGTGGGAAACCTTAGTGGGGACCAAGCATTGGAAAGCTTGTGTCGTGTATGAGGTGCCCTTTTCAAACCAGTAGCCCATTAAGTATCTTTGTGAGCTCGACCCAAGTCGATGATGGGACATGCTTACTGGATTTGATTGTATGAGGTCAAAACGGGATAGCGGTGGCAACGCAAGTCCAACGGGGTCATGAGCGTGCGTGGGCCCGTACTGGTAGGTAGGACGTTGTTGCATCATGTAGATATAAGCTGTGCATCTTTAGTGGTACCGGGTTGCCACTTTGGGGAGTGATACACCCCGCTGTGGAACCAGCACGGGTATCTACTAGTCAGGGAGCCGATCAAATGAGGGTAGTGGGTACAACTAGTGGAGATAGGGGCAGATGACACCTATGAAGGCAACTAGGGGTACACAAACTACCATTATCATTATTAAGTTTTATAGGCGGGATCAACTTTTTGGGTGACTATTGATGGTGCAACATAGTAATTATCCTATAGTGATTAGGAACGAGATTAACACTAGAATATTCCTCTTATTTGCTTTGTCATGCCCACTTGTTTCATGGTCATATCTTATCTTACCAGTTTATGCCTTATCCTAGTTACTTAAATAATTATATTGTTAAAGTTATTATACTCGCCAGACTTTATGTATGACCTCCTTGTTTTCGCCTCTTTTCTTCCTCCCTCCCCCCCCCCCCAGGTTCTCAGGGTGGGACTAGTACTAGTGGAGCTTGATCTTGGATCTCTTTCTCTCTCTTTTAGAAGTGCTTGGACTGCTGAAAGTAAAGTTCAGATCTTCTCTTTTATGGCTACTTGTGTTGGGGTTTATGCTTTTTATTTTATGTACTCTGAAACAATTTATCAAGATGGAATTTAAGTGTACTTAGTTTATGAAGTTGTTGTAATCAAACTATTTCTCCGCTGCAATAAAAGTTGTTTTAAAATTTTCAAGTATCATTATTTATATCTGTCTTGTTATATTCTGTTCTGTACACTAAATACGCTCCATGGAAGTTAATGCATTCCCTTTGTGAGTGACATTAGTGGACGTGGGGTTGTTACATGTGGTATCAGAGCTGAAGGTTACCAGACCAGATTTGAATTTTGAAAAACTATTTTTCAGAAAAACATTTTATAAAGAAATATTTTCCAAAGTATGTTTTAAGGAAAGTATTTTCAAGAGAAAAGTTTGTTTTAAAAACATAACCCCCAAGAGCCATATATCTTTCTTTCGAATTCTCTGTTTTGAATCTCTTCATTTTCTTTTCAGCATGTCTGGAATTCCCGAGATACCCGAGGGGATACCGATACCAGGATGGTTTAGAAGGTATCTGGAAGCTAGGGCCAATGTCGCCGGCCCAGCAAATGCTCCTCCTCCTCCTCCCCTTGTTGATACTTTTGCAAAGATTTTAGATCAATGGGCGGGAAATCTTTTCACGGATCAGAGACGTCTGTTGAAGCTCGAAATTGGCTTAAGGAGGTGGAAGATCTATTTGGTATTTTCGAAGTAGAAGATGGAAGGAAGGTCCAATTGGCTGCTTGGTTAATGAAAGACGAAGCCTCGTTTTGGTGGGAGGTCACGAATGAAGAGAGTCCGGTGGAGACATGGATGGATTTCAAGCGTAGGTTCGAAATGAAGTTTCTCTCACGAGCAGAAGAGAATTTATATATGGAGAGATTCTTGGCGTCGAAGCAAAGAGATTTATCAGTAAAGGAGTACGTCAACAAGTTCAATCAGTTGGCGAGATTTTCCTTGGAATTGGTAAACACACCTGAGAAGAAGGCCCTAAGGTTCGTTAAGGGTTTGAATGAGCCACTACATGTGTTAGCTATGACCCACATTCCTATGGGGGCTACCTTTGAGAAATTGGTTGAAATGGCGCTTATGTATGAGGAAGAAAAAGGTGCTAATGCTAATAAGGCACTGGAGAAGAAAAGGGACCAAAAGAAACCACAACAACAAAACAAGAAAGGCGAGAAGATAAATAATGGCAAAGGAAAGAAGAAGTGCTTTAATTGTGGGACACCAGGCCATTTGAGTAAAGACTATAGGAAAAAGAAGAAGACTGGTTGTTTCCACTATGGAGAGGCAGGTCATCTAGTTAAGGACTGCCCAAGGAAACAGGGGCAAGGGCAAAGAACTCCTGGAGGGCAGCTTCAGGCTCTCATGGCACCAGGGTAGGCGAGAGGGCAGATTCAGGCTCTCATGGCACCAGGACAGGAGAGAGGTAGAAACATTTCCGTTGAAAGTTTAGTTTTTCTGTTCGATCATCCTATTCGTACTTTGTTTGACTCTGGCACTTCACACTCGTTTGTATCTGCTTCGTTAGTTGAAACACTGCACCTAAATACTAGTCTAGTTACGGATCCCATAGTAGTCTCAAATCCTATTGGTGGTTCGGCTCATCTTTCTATGATTTGTCGGGATTGAGAGTGTCTATCTTGGGCATTAGGTTTGAATGCAACGCCTTTGTTCTTGGCTTCATGGGCTACAGCTTGATTCTAGGTATGGATTGGCTAACTAGATACGGTGTCGTCCTAGATTGTGAAAGAAGGGTAGTTAGATTGTTGACTCGTTGTGAAAGACCCTTGATATTTCTTGTGACCCTATAGGTCCGGTAATGCTTAGCTACCTAGAATCCCTAGACGCATCCAATGATGATTTGAAATCTATTCGTGTGGTTCGTGAATATAGTAACGTCTTCAATGAAGTTCAAGGTTTACCCCTGAGGCATAAGATAGACTTTCGAATATATCTAGTAGATAATGCAAAGCCAGTTGCATTACCAGTGCGCCACATGGCTAGAGAGAGAGAAGAGAACTCAGTAAGCAAGTGAAATAATTGTTTGAGAAGGGATTCATAAGAAGAAGTATTTCGGAGTGGGGTGCTCCAGTCGTTTTTGCTACAAAAGCTGATGGTTCACTTAGATTGTGCATGGACTATAGAGAGATGAATAAGCTAACAAAGAAGAACAGGTACCCATTGCCGAGGATAGACGATTTATTCGATCATTTGGTGGATGCTTCAGTTTTCTCGCAACTGGATTTAGCTATAAGGTTTCATCAGCTAAGGGTGGCTGAAGATAGTATCGATAAGACTGCCTTTAGAACACCTGACGGTTTCTTTGAGTGGCTCGTCATGCCTTTTGGTTTGGCGAATGCACCCGCATACTTTGTTGATCTAATGAGTAGGGAGTTTCTAAACAATTTTGTGGTAGTCTTTGTAGACGATATTCCGGTTTTCTGTAAAAATGAAGAAGAGCATGCCCTACACCTTAGGGAAGTCTTAGAGACCCTACGAGCGCATCATCTAAAAGCTAATTTCTCCGAGTGCCATTTTTGGAGAAAAGAAATGAGGTTCTTAGGACACGTGGTCTCTAAGGAAGGGATAGCCGTGGATCCCGACAAGGTGGTGGCAATCCAAGATTGGAAAATTCCTAAGAACACAACAGAAGTAAGAAGCTTTTTAGGGCTGGCTGACTATTATAGGAAGTTCATTAAGGACTTTGCGAAGATATCGGCCCCTCTCACTCGATTAACGAAGAAGAACTTGACTTTTTCTTGGGACGATGACTGTGACGATGCTTTCCAACGTCTGAATAGGGCTTTGACGACCGCTCCAGCTTTAGTTTTGCCATACGGGAGTAAGACATTCACTGTATATACCAATGCTTGCAAGACAGGGCTTGGTGCAGTTTCAATGCAACAGGGAAGGGTGATATGCTATGGTGGAAGGCAGTTGAAAGACCACGAGAAAAATTACCCTACCCACGACTTAGAGTTGGCGGCCATAGTTTTTGCGCTTAAGTCATGGCGTCATTATTTGCTTGGCGAGAGGTTTGAGTTGTATACAGACCATAAGTCGCTAAAGTACTTATTCTCTCAGAAGGACCTAAACTTGAGGCAACAGATATGGATGGAGTTCTTGGCATCCTACGATTTTGAGATCGCATATACCCCTGGCAAAGGTAACGTTGTAGCTGACACCTTAAGTAGAAAGAAGTTAATTGAAGTCTTTTGTTCGTAGAGCGGCAGAGTTTGGAGTATATATCTTCCTTTGACTTCAGACCCTCTATCGATTATGTACCTGGATTATTGTCATCATTAGAGGTGCAACCTACACTTTTGGGTCTAGTTGGAGAGGCACAGCGAAACAACCCACAATTGGTTGAGATAGTAGGCAAGCTTATAGAAGGAGAGTCCTCGAGTCATCTGAATAGATATGCTATAGATGAGAGAGGTTGGCTATGTAGAGATGGAAGACTTTGCGTACCACAAGACGAGAGTTTGAAGAAGGAAATTCTTGAAGATTCACATCACTCTAAGATGACCATACATCCCAGTGGTGATAAGATGTATAGGGATATGAAGCAAGTTTTCTTTTAGGCCGGAATGAAGAAGGACGTGGCCCAGTTCGTTGCTAGATGCTTAGTGTGCCAGCAAGTCAAGGCGGAGCAAAAGAAGCCCGGAGGTTTGATCCATACTTTAGAGATTCCTCTTTGGAAATGGTAAAGCATTTCCATGGATTTTGTAGATGGGTTACCAAGATCAAGGAAGGGTAATATGTGGATTTGGGTAATTGTAGACCGACTTACTAAAAGTGCCCATTTTATTCCCATTAAAAGTAGAAGAACCGCCGCATGATTAGCATCCGTTTACCTTCAACAGATAGTCTGTTTGCCCGACATACCCTCTAGCATTGTGAGCGACAGAGATATCATTTTCACGAGCGAATTTTGGAAAAGCTTATAAGAGGCGGTTGGAACGCAATTATGCTTAAGTACCGCTTATCATCCTCAGACAGACGGCCAGGCCGAGAGAGTAAATCGGATTCTAGAAGACCTTCTAAGGCTATGCATCCTAGACTTTGGAGGAACATGGGAAGAACATCTTCCACTAGTGGGGTTCTCCTATAATAATAGTTTTCAGGCTAGCATTGGCATGGCACCTTTTGAGGCTCTTTATGGGCGACCGTGCCGATCACCTACTTGTTGGTGGGAATCCACGGACAAGGTTTTGCTTGGACCCGACATAATTAGGGAGACTTTGGAGAAGATAGACTTGATTCGACGACGAATGAAGACGGCGCAGGACCGACAAAAGTCATATGATGATAGGAGACGAACCAATCTTGAGTTCAATGTTGGGGACATGGTTTTTGTTAAGGTGTCACCGTTGAGAAACGTAGTCCGCTTTGGATCAGTAGGGAAGTTGGCACCAAGGTTCATAGGACCCTTTCCAATTACAGAGAGGATTGGGTAGATGGCGTATAGAGTAAAGTTGCCTAAGAAGCTCAGCGGTGTTCACGACGTATTTCACGTTCCACATTTGCGTAAGTGTTTGCATGATACGGCGGAAGTGGTAGAGCCGAGCACGCTCGAAGAAGTGGAAGTAGAGCGCAATGCCATGATCAGACGAGCTCCTACACGCATTCTCAGATCGGAGGTCAAAAAGCTTTGCAACAAAGAGGTCAAGTTGATCAAAGTGCAATGGGGAGATGATCAAAGAGACGCGACTTGGGAGATGGAAGATAAGATGCGTATGCTGTACCCTTTCCTTTTTGAGGGTATGTTTTATTTTCTCCTTTTTCTACTGCTTTGTTGATACTTGTCCTATCTTTTAGTATTATCTTTGCGATGACATCTTCGATCTTTAGTTAGGAAGAACCTAATGGTTGCAAACATGTATTTGAGACATGTTATGTTTGATGGATGCAAATAGATGCAAGTGGTTTCTAGTGGTTGCTCATGGATGCATGTACACACACCTTAGGCACTAGATCGGCTCAATCACTTTCATGTTGCATATAAATGTGTGTGCATATTTAAATTAATGGATGTATAATGGTTGTGTTGTTATATGGATGCTGCATTTTGATGAATGGTTGTGCACACATGTAGAAATAATGTGTATCGGTAGGATTCTTCCGCATACATAATGGACGCATGGCACTATCATGATTTGCATTAAGGAGGTCAACTGAATCAGTAGACCGCCTGATTTTGCATTAGATAAGGAACTTATACACACACTTCTTGCATATGTTCATACAGCATTAGAAATCTTGTAAGGACAATGGATGCCTGTGTTTGATGGTTGAGTAGATGAATGATTGGATGTTAGGATATGCATTCTCCTTAACTTGGAGATTTCGGGGGCGAAATCCTTTAAGGAGGGGAGAATGTAACACCCCATAATTTTAAATATTAATGTTAACAAATTAAAGAATACTTAATTTAAAATGTGAAAATTAAGGGAAACGGGTTGCGCCACTGCGTTCGTCTCGAAAATCTGCTTGAGATAGAGTCCGAGTTTGCGTAAAACGGACACCGTATGAAGGAGATATGGACGAACGAAGTTACGTAGAAAAACCGGTAAAAAAAAGACCAAAATGCACTGGCGCACTTGTGAAGTGCGCCAGTACAAAAATGCACCGGCGCACTTGCCAAGTGCGCCCATGTTGGGCTAAAAGCCTGCACAGATTTCTAGAGTGTTCTGATCCGAACTGTGAGTCATTGCTGAGTCGCTAGGGCTTAGGTGGCTATTTGAATGGTTCTGGTTATTCCTAGGTTAATCCGACGACTCTTAATTAATTAATCTTCTATAAAAACACCCTAAACCCCTAATCCTAATCACATAAATTCATACCAAGAGCCGCCATGCCGTCAATGGAGAACCTAGGGTAGCCACCATACACTTTCAACCCTAAAGCAAGATAGAGGCTTTAATCAAAATCAAATCTAATCTAAATAACAACTAAGTCTACATCAAAGGCGAGCAATTCAGTTTCAGAATACAGATTCTAGAAAGACAAGACTATTCTTTTTGATTGTGAGTATGATAGCTTTCACAAAAGAATTCATTAATTTAATTATGACAAGGTATAATTGGGATCATAAGAATATGATTTTGAATCATGTGATGTAAATCATATGTATGTTTATGGTGTTGAATCATATATTTGTTCTTATGTGAATTTTATCCAAGTTGGATCATATGTTAGTTCTTATGTGAATTTTATGCAAGTTGGATCATATGTTAGTTCTTATGTGAATCCTCTGCAAGTTGAATCATATATCTTATGCAAGTTTGTGGTGATTGGATCATATATTCTTATATGAATCTTAGGCAAGTTTGGGTTGTTAAAATATATGTGAAACATGTATATGCATATGCTAGTTTATGTGGCATTAATCTATATGTTTAAATCCATATGCAAGTTCAAATCTTTATGTTTAGATCCATATAAGCAAGATTACATCTTTAAATTTAGATCCATATGCAAGTTCACACCTTTATGTTTAGATCCATATGCAAGTTCACACCTTTATGTTTGGATCTATAGCAGTACATAAGTTATGCAAGTTTATGTCCATCACCTATGCTAGTTTTGTATCATATGCTAGTTTGAATGAAATTCATATGCAAGTTATTGGCTATGTAATCTTATGTCATGATCCTTAGATATATTTTATGTGCTAGTGATGTTTTTTTTCTTTTTTTGAGTTAGACTATTCGTGAGTCTAACATACGTCATATGAAAACATACGAATAGTGTGGGGATGATGGGATAATATTGAATATACATAAAATTGTGAATTGGCATAAATGGCCTTAAAAAAGCATATAATTAATTTGAGACATTAATTGGCATAATTGGTATTTATGGACATAATTTTAAGAGACAATTATGGATATAAATAAATTTGGAATTTATTAACAATTTTGAATAGGGATATTAATCCAATTTGGGGTTAAATAAAGATGTGTAATAATAAACCGCCCAAGACACGAGGTTAGACTCTTTTGTGGTGTAAGAATGCCCGGACCCGCCCGACAAATCCAGCAGCCACAAATGCCAATCTAATGTGAGAGATCAAAGGCACGAATTAAATGCATAACAGTTGTAAAGACACGAGGTTAGGCTCGTTTGCGGTATAAGACTGCCCGGACCCGCCTGGCAAATCCAGCAACCGCAAATGCCAGTCTAATGTGGGAGGTCTTTACAAGGTTACGGTTCTAATGAATTAAGTAACACTTAAACAGATAAACATGTGGTGGGACATGGGGGGTTAAGTGGGTGCCTTGGGTGGCATGTGAAATTAAGTGGGTGACTTGGGTGGCATGTGAAATACGATTAGACACACTTAACCAAGTTGAAACACGTAAGAAGACATGAATAAAAATGGGGTTAAGTGGGAAACCTTAGTGGGGACCAAGCATAGGTGGAAATCTTGTGTCGTGCATGAGGGGCCCTTTTCAAACCAGTAGCCTATTAAGTATCTTTGTGAGCTCGACCCAATTCGAGGATGGGACACGCTTACTGGATTTGATTGTAAGAGGTCAAAATGGGTTAGCGGGGGCAACGCAAGTCCAACGGGGTCATATGCGTGTGTGGGCCCGGGCTGGTAGGTAAAACGTTGTTGCATCGTGTAGATATAAGCCGTGCATCTTTAGTGGTATCGGGTTGCCACTTTGGGGAGTGATACACCGCACTGTGGGACCAGCACGGGTATCTACGACTTAGGGAGCCGATCGAATGAGGATAGTGGGTACAACTAGTGAAGATAGGGGCGGACGACACCTATGAAGGCAGCTAGGGGTACACGAACTACCATTATCATTATTAAGTTTTGTAGGCGGGATCAACTTTTAGGGTGACTAGTGGTGGTGAAGTATAGTAATTATCCTATAGTGATTAGGAACGAGATTAACGCCAGAATATTCCTCTTATTTGCTTTGGCACGCCCACTTGTTTCATGGTCATATCTTATCTTACCAGTTTATGCCTTATCCTAGTTACTTTAATAATTATATTGTAAAGTTATTATACTCGCCAGACTTTATGTCTGACCCCCTTGTTTTCGCCTCTATTCTTCCTTCCCCCCCTTCCAGGTTCGCAGGGTGGGACTAGTACTAGTGGAGCTTGATCTTGGATCTTTTTCTCTCTCTTTTGGAAGTGCTTGGATTGCTGAAAGTAAAGTTCAACTCATCTCTTTTATGGCTACTTGTGTTGGGGTTTATGCTTTTTATTTTATGTACTCTGAAACAATTTATCAAGATGGATATTAAGTGTACTTGGTTTATGAAGTTGTTGTAATCAAACTATTTCTCAGCTGCAATAAAAGTTGTTTTAAAATTTTCAAGTACCATTATTTATATCTGTCCTGTTATATTCTGTTCTATACACTAAATACACTCCATGGAAGTTAATGCATTCCCTTTGTGGGTGAAATTAATGGACGTGGGGTTGTTACAAAAACAGTGCAAAACAAATTCGTAGTGGGCTTGTATTAGGCATGTGACAAGGCATGCAAGGAATGCCAGGGTGGATTCACCGTTTGCAGATCTGAACAGATGGTAACGCATAGCAGCCACTACCGCCCACCTCGAGACACACTCCCATAATCAAATCAGAGGGTGGCCACCAAACACATCACAAAAGCAATAGAATGGTATCGAAAAACTGTGCTCGATAAGAGGTTTGACCTCACTTGGTCTCGGCGTAGCTCCTGTTTTAGTCACATCAAGCTGACTCAAGGTAGTCAGGGTCTCGTAATTAATACGAAATAGAAAATAGAGTAGACCGCCATCCATCCTATTTCATTTTGGAACTCCACCACGTACACATTTGTTAAAGTGGTTTTCGGTATTGACAGAGAGTATGACAACAGCCGATCCCAGTCTCTTTAACAACTAATTGTTTACATTTTTCACACCGTGGTCACTATTTTATAAATCACTTTATTAAATCGTTTACACGAAATCTCAAATTAAAATTTGAAATCAAAATTAAATATCTAACTTCGATTATATTTAATTTTGGAAACAACTTGCATAAATCGCTTTAATCAAATTAGTTTACAAAAACCATATCGTAAAGATCTCAAAATATAATATATATTCCAATACTATACCGCTTAACTTTGATTATATTCATTTTCCAAAAATATTCGCATAACAGTTTACAATCCGAAATCAACTTATATAAAATCATATATTAAAGGTCTCAATTTCCATTTCAATCGATATCAAAACATTTAGTTTTGAAAATATTTTGGTTTGGTTTATATTCGCAAAAATTCAAGTTCAAAACAATTCAACGAATTCAATTTTTACCGTTATAAGGAAACGTTTCACGTCGATTCACAAAATCCAACAATTTGGTTCGAGTTCAAAATAGACAATTCAAATTGAAACTTTATATTTCAGGTTAAACAAATCATACAATCTAGTTTCTCCTTTTATAAGAATTCGTTTTAGTCGATTCAAAATCCCAATCATTAAAGTTCAAATTCAGTTTATGCAATTCAAATCATAACCTTCTATTTCGATTTATATAAATCAAAACAAATCATATATTTCAATTTCAACGATTATACCATATTATATAGCTCAAGTCGTACAATTCAAGTTCATTACTTATAAATTTGAATCAAAACCTTATCTTTCAATTCAAACAATTCATATAATTTAAAACCATTCTTATAAATTCGGTTTAACAAATTTCTTATATCAAACCGAATGATTTATAAAATCAATTCCATATATAAAATTTATATATTTCAATTCACATTCAGTCACTATAAAATCGAATTCATTTCATATCAATTATATCTCCAAATACATTTTCATTAATTTGGAAATTCAAATTAAAATCAATTTCACAATACAAATTCATCTCTTGTGAGTTCAAATCAATTCAAATTCAAATTCATATCTCATATGAGTTCATTCGTTAAATAAAATATCATTATATTAATTTAATCTTTAAACCTCGAGCTCAAATCGCAAACTTAACTTATCCATCTTGAGTTTATTATTAAAGTTTGTAATATATATAAGAAAATTTTAACATTTGAATATATATATATATAGTTTTATAAATTCTGAAATTAATTAGAAAATAGATTATAAACATATATAAGTTTAAAAGTAATATAGAAATTGCTTTAAAAGAATTATCAATTATAAAATAAAAAGTTTAAAATACTTATACAATTAAATTATACGGTTTAAAATAATTAAAATCATAAGTAAATCTTAAAATGGTATTTAAATCTATATTTACTCACAAAAATCATTTTAAAACATATAATTTAGAATTTACAAAATATAAGTTTAAAATTTTGAAATATAAACATAAAAATATAAAATCTTAAGTTATTACCCTAAGATCAACTTTTCCAAATCACTTTACTTTGAAAACATGACCGACGGTGTCCGTATATGGTTTTCTACCCTATGGTTAAGTGATAAGGATATTTATCATTTCAATCCGTAATTTATAAAATTTTACGGGTATATATCATTTCAGCCCATAATCCCAAATTCAGTAAAAATCGTTTAGGTCTATCATTTCAACGCATAAAGATTTTCCCCCAATCTAATGTCCGTTCGGGTATGTATCATTTCAACCCTTAGTGATTTTTCCTAACTAGGGAAATCAACAACATAAATAAATAATCACATAATAATTCAAATATCATCAGTGCACCCACATGTCATATAACATTGTGTCATATATGAAGTGTACATATTAAATAAAACAATTCTACTAGCAATTTTATACAATTCATAACAGTTCATTTACGTTGATCTAACATCTATGAAACAATGTAGGTCAAGTGTGAGATAAACTCACCTCTCGTGGCACAGATTGGAGACAACAAACAGATGTATTGACTCAGAATGAGCCGACGACTTCCACGCATGACTCAGGATGAATTAAATCTTGATAACCACTCAATATATATATATATATATATATGTATATTATTTTACAAAAGATGGCTAGGGAATTTCTCAACGAATCAGTAAGGCTATTGGGTTTTGGAACGGTTTACGAACTCAACACCAAACCCTACTCAAAATATAAACACTGCACTTTTTTTCCAAAAATAAAATATACATTTTAATATATACATGTATACACAGAAGTTATATAGTATATAGATTTTAAAATTCGACGCACACCAAAACTGTATATAAAATATAAATTATACAAATATATAAACACAACGCAAACACACACAAAACCATAAATATATATTATAAATTTTGTATGTATAATATACAACACATTAATAACACAAAAAAGGCAACACCCACAAGTAATATATGCTAAACCACGCCACTACACACATAATATATGACACACACCTGTATACCCACTGATTCACGCAACTCTCATGTATACACAAACACAACACAGATCAGATGGAAAAAAAAATACCCAAACACTACTCAACACACACAAAAATATTCGCAAAGAAAGAAAAAAAAACCAGACTAAAATATATACACCCATAATACGCACACACACATACTTCAAGTGGGGTTTAGTTGAGTTCATCGGGAAGGAGGAGCGCTTGGTAGTAGGAGAGTTCAGACTTGGTCGGGATAGCATGCATCACGGTGGAGGAAGGAGGCTAGGCAGGAGTCGTGGGCTGTTCAGGTTCGGTTAGGAAATGGTGGCGCGATCGGCCTTGGGAAAGGAACAGGTGCATGGTTCGAGAAGGGAAAGAAGAAAAACATGTTGGGGAAAAATGGAGCTGCTGTTCCTTTTCTTTGATTCATGAAGAGAGGAAATGTGAAGCGGTTGTTTCCTTTTTTCTTTATATATTTTATATGCAAATGAAACGGTGGCATTGTTTGGGAATGGAATGCAACGTTTGGAAATGAAAAAAAAAGTAACGCATGCATGGCTTTTGGAAGCTAAACAAAGTAACAACGTATGCTTTTGAAATTTGAAACAGTGGCGCATGCATGAAGTAAATGTGCCCATTTATGAAAAAAAATTAAATTGGTGGTTTAGTAAAATAAAAGGACGAGTTTTGCAGACCCAAGATGACTAGAAAAATATGCGGGATCCAAATAGGGACACATCGAACTTAAATGACTCTGTTTCAAAAATAAACTGTGCAAGCCTTTTCAAAATTTCAGCACAAAACTTGCACCAAGAATGACAAATGAATGTACTACAGTAATCAGCACGACGAGATGGTTGCAACGGTATAAAGTATGCAGTGCCACGATGCTCCGTTCAAAAACGTGTTACAGGCCCTTTTTAAACATAAAATTCGGATAGGAAAATAATTAAACAAAGGTCAAAATGTCCGATTTTCGCGAAATGGATTTCGACATTGGATTTGGGACAACGAATAGAATATATTTCATGTTTGTCCGAACTAGTTTCGAAGAGATTTTAAAATCAATAAAATTTGAACTGTTATGCGCAACTTTGCACTGAAAATTGCATGACCGACAAACATTCAAATTTTCCAACAAAATTTTCACAGCTGCTACGTCTCACTCTACGTATTTCAAATTCCAAAGTCCCATTACAAAAAACCATAGAATATTTTCAAAATAACAATTCAATTTAAATCGGAATTTAATCATTTAAAAATAGCGGATTGTTACAATAACGTTTTGAACTTCAATTGGATATACCGAATTCATTTTAAGTCGGAATTCTTTAAAACAATAATTGTCTGAATCTATTTGAATAATTTTCTACTGAAAGAGAAATATGGAGATTTCATATTATAGATTTTGAGTTATGCCCAATTCAAAATTTCAAATAGTCGCTCTGAAATTCGTTAATAAACGATAACGTTTATTTAATAAAAAGGATTTTTATATAATTTGAATATCGTTTAGCCTGAGATTGTAAATATTGAGTTTAAAATATGTATTGGTGTATTCTAAAGCTGTATAATATTTTATTTGGAGAGATATGATAATAATAATAATTTATTATTATTTAAATTGGATTGTTTTGCATTTAGTTATATTATATCGATATTATATATACCTTAGAAATAGTCGTTTTTCAAAATATCTCCATTTCTGACGAAACGAATTTTATTGGAATGCGTATAGCTAATTATTGCTAGATTTTCAGTTTGGGGTCAATTGGAGTCGTTTTATCTATATGTGCAATTTAATGATGAACCGATAAGTAATTTGGAATTAAAATAATGTTGTGGTGCAAATGAAGTCGGTTTTCAACGAAATGAATTTCATTGGGGTTAGAACGTAAGACATAGCAGTGCGTCCATTTTTGTTACGTTTGAACTTTAGGTGTGGCGATGCGTGTATTTAACGGTTAGCGTTAAAAAAAAGCGGTTAACCGTATTAAAACAAAATTTTAAAAAAGGGTAAAACTTAAGCCTTGAGTTAAATTAAAGGGATACATGCCCATTCTCACACAAGTCACAACAAGGGTACTCCCACCCTATGCCTTCGTGCACAATATATATATATATATATATATATATATATATATATGTATGTATGTATGTATATATATACTTACATGCAAATTCCTGTCTGCGTTCTTCCCAAAATTTTCAGCTACTCACCTTTCACACAGCTTCCCCTATCCCTACCGAAAGACTTCATCCTTATCCACGACTTCATCCTTATCCACAACATGTTCCCCAATTATATACGAGTATCATTTCCAAAACCCTAAGTCAAAGCAGCTGGGTGGTATGACTATTCCATGCCGCCACTAACAAATGAACGACCAGAGTTCTTCAAGCTTTCCTCACTTATAATCTCCCCAACTAATGACCTATATACAAAACCCTCAACAGAAAACTTGATGAGCTCGTAGAGATATATATTAGGACCAGTGGAGATCGGAGTTTGAGAACGCTGCTGACCAGAACCCATCCAGGAAGCCGCTGGGTTTAGTGGAGTACTGCTGGCGATAGGGGATATGGGGTAAGGCGGACTCATGGTGAGAGTAGAGGATAGTCAAACGCGGCGGCCGATGATATTGGAGGGTGGTGTGGCGTGCTTACAGTTGTGGAGCGTGGTGGGTTAGCAGTATACAAAGAAACATGGAAGCGTTTTTGCTTGGAACGAGCATGCTGAAGGAAGCAAGTAACGAGAACAGTAGGGGTAAAGATTAAAAAAGAAAAGAAAATGTGTTTGTTTTAAGAACAGTCCAATACGTGGAAATAAAAGTTGGACAAGAAGGAAGACATGCGGGTATGTGAAACGAAGCAACATCATGAAGGCATGAGGGGATATTCTGAACAAAGGGTGAAGCAGAAGTATTCGTAAAAAGGAATATATATATATATATATATATATATATATATATATATATAATGAAGGAACATGATTAGGGGATACTCTTCGAATCAATAACGAGATGAAGGAATGAGTTAAAAGCTGACTGCATCTTAAGTGAAGTAAATTTTGTCGAAATGCTTCTTAAGTTTCATTCTTTGAAAGCGCTAATATTGTAAAGTGAGGAAGATGAGTATTTCAAAAAAAAGTTGGGCACAATGGGAAACAATAGTTCGAAAGTAAGAAGAACAATAACAGGAGTGAACGAAGAAAAATAACGGGATCGTTAGTTACAGAAGCAGGAACGGAGTAATATGTAGAAGCTGGGTTCATTTTCTTGGAAGCAGTGAAAAGCAGAGACAAAGTTGAGCACAGTTTTACAAAGCAGCATATTGGGTTTTCTTCTGAAACGAAGTAAAAGAAGATAAAGGAATGATTTAAAGTCGGGGCATTTTAACGTAGATCAAGTTAGCCCTGCTTCATCTTGTTTCCAAGAAACGTCGGCCTGATTATGTTAGGTATAATCAGTTTAAACCAAATTTTTAAATAAGAAAAAATTAATTATTTAATTTAAATCATTAACTGATATCATTAATAACTTTTATTAGTTTAATGAAATTGAACAAAACAAGCAACTTCGGAATCGTGATGACGAATGCTACATTATGGAACAGTTTGGACAAAGATGGAAACAGCTGAAATTTACAGTTAATTAAACGATTGTTTAATTTAACTGTAACTGAACCACTCCAATGAATTAAACCAAAGTGAGTATTACTCACTCAGTTTTTAACCCACTTATATTTTATATAAGTCGGGATTTAATTTGTGTGCTATGGTTGATAATTATTTGTTGTGTGCTAAATATTTATTTACATATATTGGTGGAATTGGTTGATTTTAACCGTTAGGTTATTTTAAACGAAATCAAATCGTTATTTTAATGATTATTTCCAACTGAGGTAACTTACCTTGTTGGTTACGTGTATAATAATATAAACGTATTAAATTAAAATATGGATGTTGTTGTAATATATATATATAAATGTTGTGAGTATGCTTTTATTAGTTCTCTGTTTAGTTCCACATCATGGGAAAAAGTTAAACATCAGCTCTAAATCCTATATAAGGGAGCCAATGTAATAGAAAGAAACACACATCTGAATGAATAGAAATGTTCACTCTCCCTTATTTCTTCTATTATGTGTTCATTTTATAACACGTTATCAGCACGAGATTAGATTCTATTATAGTTATTTGTTAAAATCTTCTAGATCTACATCTATGAATTTTTCATGTAAGTAATTTTTATTTGAGAATATCAATTCGTGGATTTCTATATTTGTTCTACAATTATTTTCTATCTGAGAATATTTGATCTATGGATCTATATACTTTTTGTAGATCTAGATTATGTTCCAGTGGATCTAAACTTTTTAGATCTAATTATTTTTTAACTTAGTGGTTTTTAGATATCCACCTATTCATATTTGATCTGGTATTATGGTATACCAAATACTTTTTAGGAAGATCCATTTATTTTCTTTTTATAATATTATATATGGATCTTTTACCCCATACGCCATACATAAATATCTTCATTTGCTACTTTATCTCTTCAATAACAGAGAAGCCATTGCTAATAGGTATGCATATATGTAAATAGCAAGCTGCTTGTTAGCCAACATATGTATAATTGTGGCCATTATTTTTGTTACGTAACATGGAATAAGGCTCCTTGACGGTTTGTATTGTTTCATTATTGTAAGAAGTTCATTGTAAATGTATAGAGAAAGACTTGCAAATTTGGATATTTTTTTTATGATTCCGTGTCATAATATATTCAATTTATTACATGCATGTATACGGTCCTATTCTATTTTACGAGATCTGCATTTTTTAATGATATAACAGTACTACAGTTTCATCGTTTTGTCTGTTCGTTAATTTGTTAATTCATTTTGATAATTATAGAACATGTATACTGATATGTGAATTTTGTTTAATTAAGCATCTGCAATTATTTTTTTGTGTAGTTCACAAAAATGTCGAACACTAAATCCATTTACAATCTCAACACTTAGAGAGTACCATTAAAAATGGTAATAATATGCCCTAGCAGGACAAAGCAAAGGACCTGATATTTTTAAGAGGCCATATCCACGATGATCTAAAATCAGAATATTTAACTAAAAAAAAAGATCCTCTCCACTTATGGAACTCCCTGAAGGAGCATTATGACCACCAGAAGACGGTCATACTTCCAAACACAAATCAAGAGTCATTGAACCTGAAGTTCACATGAAAATGACCTGAAGCTCATATGATCTAAAGTTCATATACAAATTCTTTCAAATAAGGAACTTGAAGTTCATATGCAAACAAGGAACCTGAAGTTCATATGCAAACAAGGAACCCGAAGTTCATATTCAAACGAGAAACATGAAATAAAGAATAAAAGCATATAATTGCATTTAATATTTGCATATAGTAAATAACCTGTAAAAGAAAAGGATTTGAAAAATCAATGAAAGGAAAATTTTCACCAAAAAGGAAAATGCCTTATATTCCAGCTTTATGCTACATATAATCTCTTGAAGAAACTTATTATTGGAAGAGATCATTACATTTATAATAAATACTATTTTCTTGAAAAAAAAATAGTAAAATGACTCTCATATGTAACTTTCTAGAAAAGTTGCTTCAATTTAAAATATACAATAATAATATGTAAATAATAATAAAACTTGAAGTTTTATTACGGTAATTTTAGAGCATATTATATTTCCAGAAGAAACGTTTTTATTGTTCCTTAGGAAAAACTTTTATAAAGAGAATATGCATCCTAAAGATCATATTATGTTAAGATCTAAATATTGATCTTAATCCTGCACGCCGGATGTGAATGCAAAAAAAAAAAAAAAAAAAAAATGTCATTACATGGAAAATTTAGAACCTGCAGTTTCTAAAAAAGTAAGAAGCAATTTTGATATAAAAAGAAAGATCTAAAAGATCTTTATATGAGATGTATAATTTGAATAAAAAAATGTAATTTTTATGTAAAAATTTACAAGTTTTTCAAATCATTCATATTGAAGAATGAGATTTTTTTTTGAATATGAGACATGTAGTTTACTTTTGTTTATAGTTGTGAATTTCATGTAAAGATCTGTAAATTTTTGAACCATTGAATGTTAGAGAATGCATTTTTATGATAATATATTATATTACCTTATTGTCATAAATGCATTGAATACATTATTATTGTTAGTTAATTGATGTATGTTTGTATTTGGAATAAAAATAAACATATGTATTATTATTCGATGTATTTAGCTAGTAATAACTAATGTTATGGAAGAAAGGATAGAACCACAACCTGAAGTTGTGCAAAGAAAATATTTATACTGGAAGTTTTATAACTCAAAGTTTTGGACCTGAAGTCTTGAATTATATATATATATATATATATATATATATATATATAATTTTGATAAAGTATACAAGTTTGAAATCTTGTCAATAGCAAAAATGTAAAAGCTTCTAAAATAGAAGTATGTTAAAAGATTGAGAACCAGAAGTTCATCATAAATTAATAAACTTGATATATGTGTGTATATATATATATGCATAGGAACTTGAAGTTCCTTAACCAATGAACTTGAAATATTTCATAATTTAAAGGCCTGAAGCTTTATTGAAACTATGTGAAATAATAACATTAATAAAATTGATATCCAAAGATTTCACAATTTTCAAAATGAGTTGTATCTTGCTTATATATTTTTATTTGCATATTGTATTGAAGAATAAATTTTAACAACTCGAAGTTGTTATATATTTTATTTGAACCAGAAGTTCATCATAGTGGAACCAGAAGTTTAATACAGTGGAACCAGAATTTCAATATAGTGGAATCATAAGTTCAATACAGTGGAACCAGAAGTTCAACAAAGTTGAACCAGAAGTTCAATACAGTTTAACAAACTTGAAATTGTTTATATATTATTTGAACCAGAAGTTCAATATAGATTAACAACTTGAAGTTGTTCATATATTTCATTTGAACCAGAAATTCAATACAGTTCCAAATCAGATATTTTGGATATTATGATACATTCGCATTGACATTGCTTGATAAATAAAAATTAATGATTGGAACCTTATGAACAATTTGTTCTAAAATAGGTAACTCGAATGAGAAAGAATATGCAAATCAATTACATATATAATACGTGGACGCACGTATATACACATATATGCGAAAATTTTATTAACAACCTGAAGTTGTCAAGAGCTCATATTAAAAATTATGCATATATTATTTAATATTTCAAAAAGTCGATTGACATCAATATTGATTGACCTAAAGTCACGTGCATATTCAAATGATAGAAAATTCCTCCAAGTCATCAGATCAATGAAAGAGAATAAGCAATGAAATATGAATGCATCTTATCAACTAATAAGAGCATTGTCCTCCTACAATTGAAATACGTCTAATGTATTTGCTAGCTATGATGCTATAATTGATCAAAAATGAATCCAAAGTAGGTTTATTATTTAAAATGATAATGTTTGTCAACATTGTGGGGGAGGATAAAGGAATCATCGATGTTAAATATTTCTAACATATAGAATTATGCAAAGTATTAAGTAACTTGCATAAGTTATCAGTTATGTCTCTAATAGACTTTTTCCAATATACATTTGAATCCCCGAAGGATCAGAAGGTGTAAATCATAGCTGAAAATATGGTATAAAAGTCAGTTCAAAATATCTTTGGAGTAAGTCATAAAGATGCAAAATAAAGGAGGTGAGTGTTCCTAAAGAAACACAAAAGGTGCTTTGAAAGAAACCCATGACATGATTGTCAAAATAACCCCAGATGTGGTTTAGGTACCTCAAGCATGGTAAGTTTTGAGATCTCAATAAATTATGTATAGAACTGACAAGAAATAATCATCGATGATAAATTAATAAATAATAAAGCGCTTATATTTATAAATGGAATAAAAAATCTATATTAGAGAGAAATGTGATTGGCCCTCATGAAATTCTCTTAAATAAGATATATGGACCGGTAGTCCATAAGATATGAACCTGTTGTTCATAAGATAAAAATAGAAATATATATAATAACCAAATCACATGGAAGTTACTGAAGCACCATAGAGTGTCAACAACATGTTAGGTGCCTTGAGCATTGTATTTTCAGATATAATTGAATTGATTGAAGTGGTGAAAGTGTTTAAAACGCTTATAATACCCTGAAGGTATAAACGATGAAAGTATACAAATTCCAGAAGAATTTGAATAACTTTGGTAGTGATAAAGAGCAAGAAATGTAGATTACAACATTCTTTTAAGTATTGTTGTAATGAAAATCTTGAAATAATTCATGATGAGTAGATCACTTCCTGCTTTCAAGAATTGTTATAGTGAAACTCTTAATATCCACTGAAGTGGCAGTTGCGATATGCAAAAATTATTATAATATATAAGTTCCTGAAGAATATTAAGAATACAAAGAACATGTCTGATAGATTACAGCATTCATCTAAGTATTGTTGTAATGAAAATCTTGATATACTTCAAGATGAGTAGATTACTTCCTACTTAGTGTTGTTGTAATGAAAGTTGTCTCATTCATCAAATGTGTATTGCAATATTCAAGCCCGATTGAAACAGAAAATTATAAGCACCTGAAGTGTATTCATAAATGAATATTAGTAACATACAAATCACAAAAGGAAGGCATTTTAAATAAGAAAGCATGCCTGAAGAATGGAAATACACATGAAGTTTTAAAAGAAAAACTTCATTAAGAAGGATTTATAAGCAATTTGAGTTATTGAAAGAAGAATACTGTTGTATATAACAGTGTTGTATACACGAATATATGATTTTTGTTTGATGATAACAACCAAATTTATTACTGAATGTGTTTGTAACTGTACTGGTATACTACACATCAGACAGGAATATAATATTTCTGTTTAAATAAAGTACAACTATACAAAAATTTAAAAAATTCACACAGTATTTTATTTGAACAAGAATATTTTATTTCAATATTTAAACAGTACAGATTTACAACTTCACTATTTGTATATACATCATTGATAGACATTTCAAAATTTTCAATTTCATACTCAGTTCCTCTTTACAATACTTACACTTTCATATACACTACGTTTCTATACAGTTCACTTGTATATACTGACACATATGAATATCATCATCTTCAGTCTTCTTGACTATCTTCAGTCTTCTTGACTTCACAGCATTCCACAGTCAATCCAGTTATCTTCGTATCTGTCACATACAAAAGAACACACACAGTAGAACTGCCACAAAAATAAAAATTAAGTAAAAGCAAATAAAAAATTTATTTTTAATTTTTATTTGCCTCAGATTTGCGGTGTGTTTCTCATCATTTTTCTAGACTTTGTTTGATATGCAGGGACAGAAAAATCTCGTCTGATGGCTGCATATACACACGTATACACGTGTGCACTGCCACGCCAATCAATACGCGACCGAGGAGTAGCCACTTGGACCATCTCAACTCAGTGCATATGGTCGAGAGTGCTAAATCAAAACAGCAAAAACAAATGGCCGAGCACAATGGTGTAGCTAAAGGGTACATCAAGTTCAAACCAGCAAGAAGGGACAAAGCAGTGAGGATGCAGATCACATAGTCAAGCTAAAGAAGCTAGACAATCAAGTGGCAGAAATGAAGGAATTCAAACAAATATGCAAAAAGCAATTTTAAGGCAGCCAGACCCAAGTACAATAAAAATGTACAAGTAGTTCGGGTCAAGTATAGTTTTTAAAGTCAAGGAAATCAAATGGTTCAGGTCAAGTTAAAGAAAGCAGCCAAAACATGGTCGAGAAAGCATATGGTTAAATGTATATAATAGCAGCTAAAAGAATGGTTCAGCAATACAAGCAAATGTATGATTAGCATGGACATGGCATGCGTATGTATGTGAGCATGTACAAGTGGTGGTAAATGGACAACTCAGGTGACGACACAAACAGCAATGGAGAATGGACAAGTTCATGATCAAGACTGGTTCGAGATGGTCATACCAGACCAAGTTCACATAGTAACAAGTTTCAGGAATAATTCAAAACAATGCAGTTTTTTTTTTTTTTCTTACAACAAAGTAAAGGATCAACTGTAATATCAGTTCTGTCAATGAAAACATGTCGAATACCTCAAAAAGCAATATCAGGTCAAAAAATTGATCAAATGAAGCATCTGTTCTTACCAGTTCAAAATCAAGGAAAATAAACATTGAAAAAGCCAGTTGAAGTTTTCTTTTGGGAAGATTAAAATTTAAAATGGTCAACCAGGAAATAAAAGATTTAAAGTTCCAGAAATTCAAGTGAGGTGTAAAGTCAAGCAAGGAGCAAGTACTACATGAAGCAATTTAATATCTGTTCTTATCAGTTCAAAGTTCAAAGTCGAGAATGCAACAGAAAGTTCAAAGTAAGGCACTGTCCAGCTCAAGGTCTCAAGTATGGTACCAGTACACATTAGAAGTTTATGAAGCAGTTAAATATCATCATAGAAATTCCAGAATTTAAATACTAGTTCTAGTCCAGAATTAAACACACAAGTTACTTCATCAATTTAGACATGTTCATAGTGAGGAGATTCAAGTCAATGATGTGTTCAAGAGGATTGATTGAAAAGTTCAAAGATATGGAAGTTTTTTTTAAAATACCAGAGTCAAGGGTTGACGAGCAAAAATTCACAGGAATTTTTCTAAAGATCAAATCAAAGTTTTATCAAAAGCAAAAACAGTGAATTTGTTTTGAATGAATCACAGTATATTTCGAAATTTCCTGAAACCAAAAGTTTAAATTTGAGAAATACAATAGGAAGACACAATCAAAGTCCATAATTCTCACGCAAGTTTGAAGCTTTCAAAATTCACAAATTCAAGGCCAAAGACCGAGACTTATGCAATATACCTTCAGGTTTTAAATCAAAGAAATATCCAGATCAGTCGCAAGAAAGTATTTTCAAAAGCCCCAAATATTTTCGTATGTGTCAATGACAAATTCCAATACGAAATCAGAGCAAATATCGGATTTTTAATCCTATATAAACACCAATCATCACTGGCATCAAATTATCTGAGTTCCAACGAAAATAAAAGCAAAAAATTCGAAGTAAAAAAAAATCATACCAGAAAACTTGGATCCAAAATCAGAGTCCATAAAATCAATCGAAGAAGATACAAGCAGCCAGAGGTTGAAGACAAGAAGAATCGAGCAGCAAAAGAACTGATTATCATCAACCAAGCATCTCGATTCAGTGATTTAAGAGAAACCCTAATTTAATTTCCTTGAAGCCGCCGCCATTTTTAATAAAAGAGATCGAACAAAACTCAAGAGGGCAAGTGAAAATAAAAGAGGCCGGCCAAGGGTTAAAACAAAAGGAGGATAACCCTAATTTATACTCCAAGGGTTTCTAGTTTTATAAGGGTTTTTCTATTTTCTTATTTATTTTTTAATTTGCAATCAAATCTATAAGGTTTCTAGTTTGACTCTGAAAACTAGGGAGACGAATTACAGGGTTTGTAATTCGGGGAAATCTGGTTTTGGGGATAAAAACCAGTGCAGGGTTTTGAGCGTAGGGTTAAGAACAGTTGGGAGCGAGTGTCGCGAGTTTACAGTGGATTGTAAGCGTAGAGATTGTTTTAACTCCTAGTAGAAACCTTGGGGAATGCAGCAGTAGGCAGGGTTTTGCCGAAGCTGGGTATATCTGTGTGTTATTTATTTTCTGCATTTATTCTGTTTTTAATCTGTGCTGTGATTATTTAATTACTCTGTGAAAATCTGTGATAAACCCTATTCACCCCCCCTCTAGGGTTAATTTAGATCCTACAAGTGGTATCAGAGCAGGTATTTTTAACTCTAGAGTCATGAATTTGTCAAACAACGCTTTTTCTGAGGGTCAGTCCATAGCTAGGCCACCAATGTTTAATGGAACTGATTATGCATATTGGAAAGCTAGGATGAAAATTTATTTGAGTTCAGTTGATTATGATGTGTGGGATATTATTGAAACGGGTTATAGATCTCCCACTGTTATTGTTAGTGGTGTTGAAATTCCTAAACCAAAAGATAGGTGGGATGCTAATGATAAAAAATTATTTTCAACAAATGCCAAAGCAATGAATGCTTTAATTTGTGCACTCGATAAAACTGAATTTAATCGAATTTCTCATTGTGAGACAGCACAGGAAATATGGCATACATTGGAGGTCACACACGAAGGTACATCTCAAGTAAAGGAATCTCGTCTCGCTCTACTCAGCAACGAATATGAAAATTTCTCTATGCAAAAAGACGAAGATATAAAAGAGATGTATGGACGCTTCTCATCACTGGTCTACAATGCAAAAGCTCTTGGCAAAACCTATACCGAAGTGGAATTGATCAGAAAGATACTGAGAGTGCTACCGATGAATTTTGAAGCAAAGGTGATGGCGATTCAAGAATCAAAAGATCTGAATAAAGTAAGCATGGAAGAGTTGATCGGAAATCTGATTACTTATGAGATGGAGTTGAAAGCAAGAGAAGAACGAAAGGATTCTGAATCAAAGAAGAAGACGATCGCTCTAAATAATTCTGTTGAAAGTAATGATGATGACCCCGCTGAAGAGCTAGCCATGGTTTTAAAAAAGTGGGCCAAAGGAAAATACAAACCACGAAAGAAGAATTCAAAAACCAACAAGTCTGAAAGTTCAGATAGTTCAAACGATGAAGTGTTTTGCTACAATTGCAAGAAACCCGGACATATCAAACCAAATTGCCCACATCTTAAAAATGAAAAGAAGAAGAAGTTCAGAAGAAAGAAGAAAGCCTTTTCTGCTACATGGGATGACGAAGAAGGAGAAGAAGTTTCTGAAAGTGAAGAAGAGGAAGCTAATTTGTGTCTTATGGCTCATTCTGTTTCAGAAAGTAGTGAAGAGGATTCAAGTGAGGTATCGAGTTTTACTTATAAAGATTTAATTCTAATGTGTCACGATCTCACAAAAACCGTTGATTCTCTTGAACTAAAAGTTAAGAAATTAAAATCTGATAGGTCAAAACTAGTTCAAGAAAATAACTGTTTAGAAACAAAACTTGAAAAAGTTAAGAATTCACTGCTTTCAGAATGTGAAAAATGTCAATTTTTGAGTAACGATTTTTTGAAATTAAAAACTGATCTTGAGTTACTTAAAAGTGAAAACATGAATTTGAAAAATGAAAATCTTGATTTTGAAAAGGTAATTGAAAAGTTTAGAGAATATGAAAAACTTGATTTTGGAAAGCAAAAACAATTTGAAATTGAAATTTCCAAGTCCGATGCTAGAATCAAAGCACTTGAAAACGAAAATTTGATTTTAAAACAAACTGACGCTGAAAAGAGGAAAATTGCTATTAATCGTTGTTCAAATTTAATGAAAGAAAATAGCAATCTTAAATTTAAAATTCAACGACTTGAGTCAGCTTTGACTAAATTTTCTAAAGGAGAGAAATCGTTGAATATGTTGTTAAAAAATCAATTTTTTGTTCAGAATAAAAAGGGACTTGGATTTGAATCTGATCAAGTTAAAAGACCAAATTTTAATGATTTTAAAAATCCTTTAATTGGCTTTGAAAACAATCAAATTGAATTTTTGAAATTTAATAATTTCAAAGGGTTTTTAAATCATAAACAAATTGATAACTCATTTAAAAACAATTCATTTAAATCTATTTGGATTCCAAAAATTAACAAAATAAATCTAAGCAAATCTAAGCAAATTTGGGTTCCAAAGGGTACGCTAGTGAATAGTAATGGATTGTTATATAAACGGGTTTGGGTACCAAAACGTGTAAACGAAGATAAGAGTGGTAAAACAACTTTTGTTAGACCACTCGATCATACAAACATTTAGGTATCTTAGGAGGCTAAGGAACAACTATACTTTAGTGAGATAAAATTCAAGTTGATTCATATATCGAATTATTTGGAGTTCCTTAGCCATAGATTCAGAGTTGGAGATTCATTGCATCACATTGATTATGGTAAGACAGGTATGATCTCTAAACTTGTACTTCTAATCTTTTTAGTTTATTTTTTACTTGGCTGTTTTTGAAATCATTCGTTATGAATTGTTGAAAATCTTAGACTATAAAAATTTTTTTTTTTTTGGTGATTTCAAACAATTATCTTCAAATTTGATAAGTTGACTGTTTCTTGAGTTTGTCTAAAAAATTCTCTGAGGATGTCACTTGTGATTCTTGCTTTGAAAATGATCTTGTGCTGCTCTGATAAGGAAATTGATTTATTGGTGTTTAAATGATAAGTTGGAAAACCAGTAACTGGATTTAGTTAAAATTCATGGACAATTTGAATTAATATATAAATGGTTTTAAAAATTGTCTAGGAGCAATCAGTGTTAAAAATATTAGGAAATTTCATTTTCTAACTGATTGATTTTTTTTAAGCTGATTTTCAACTTGCATTTTTTCAAAAACTCCTCTTAAAATTGATATTTTCAATTTTAAAATTATTTTTGATTATTTATTCAAAAATTGAAATTATTGATTAATTTGAACCGTTTTGGGACTCATCAAAATTATTGATAGATTTATGAAACTGTGATGAGTTGCGACTATGGTATAATTCATAATTAGAAGAGATATTATTTTAAATCTCATGATGATTAAACAAATTTTATAATATCTTTGAATTAGAGCTTATTTCACGACCATCTTCTATATCTACCATATTTCTGTCATTCATCATGGTTTTATTTAATTTGGGGAGTTCTAATTATTCTTAAAATTAAAAAAAAAATAAATAAATAATTTATCCTTGGTATTCACTCCCATTTAAAAATCCTCGCGGTTATGCGTGGGTGAATTACCTTAATTTCTATGTGCTTCCATTCTCACTTAAAAGACCTTCGGGCTGTGCATGGATGGAACTCATTAGAGAGGATAAAGTTAAGTTACTACTAACCCCATTTAAAAGACCTTTGGGCTATGCGTGGTTAGAAAGTGCTTAACACATTCTTTTTGCATGTTTAAAATCTTTAAAATTTATATTCAAATATTCAATTTTTATTGAACTCTCCTCATTCGATAAAATCCATCGTAAATCCATTCATTCTGAAAGTGAAATCTGCTTCTGATTTAAAGATTATTATGATTTTTGTTTGATTAAATGGGATTTGCGATATATATTCTCTCTCTTATTTTGAATTTATATTTATAATCAATATTCATCACTGTTTCAATTTCTATTATCCTTTTGATGATAACAAAAGGGGGAGAATTGTCAAGATTTTGACTGATGAGTATTTAATTCAAAAATATTTTAAGATTGGAAATTAAATATCTAGAGGGGGAATGGTCAATTGGATTTCATCATTCATATTTTTCCACATATATAGGGGGAGTTCAGTTGTAGGGGGAGCATACAAATAGGGGGAGTAATATATTTCACATTCAAACACATTCAAAATCTTTTATTTGTTTGTCATCATCAAAAGGGGGAGATTGTTGTATATAACAGTGTTGTATACACGAATATATGATTTTTGTTTGATGATAACAACCAAATTTATTATTGAATGTGTTTGTAACTGTACTGGATACTACACATCAGACAGGAATATAATATTTCTGTTTAAATAAAGTACAACTATACAAAAATTTAAAAAATTCACACAGTATTTTATTTGAACAAGAATATTTTATTTCAATATTTAAACAGTACAGATTTACAACTTCACTATTTGTATATACATCATTGATAGACATTTCAAAATTTTCAATTTCATACTCAGTTCCTCTTTACAATACTTACACTTTCATATACACTACGTTTCTATACAGTTCACTTGTATATACTGACACATATGAATATCATCATCTTCAGTCTTCTTGACTATCTTCAGTCTTCTTGACTTCACAGCATTCCACAGTCAATCCAGTTATCTTCGTATCTGTCACATACAAAAGAACACACACAGTAGAACTGCCACAAAAATAAAAATTAAGTAAAAGCAAATAAAAAATTTATTTTTAATTTTTATTTGCCTCAGATTTGCGGTGTGTTTCTCATCATTTTTCTAGACTTTGTTTGATATGCAGGGACAGAAAAATCTCGTCTGATGGCTGCATATACACACGTATACACGTGTGCACTGCCACGCCAATCAATACGCGACCGAGGAGTAGCCACTTGGACCATCTCAACTCAGTGCATATGGTCGAGAGTGCTAAATCAAAACAGCAAAAACAAATGGCCGAGCACAATGGTGTAGCTAAAGGGTACATCAAGTTCAAACCAGCAAGAAGGGACAAAGCAGTGAGGATGCAGATCACATAGTCAAGCTAAAGAAGCTAGACAATCAAGTGGCAGAAATGAAGGAATTCAAACAAATATGCAAAAAGCAATTTTAAGGCAGCCAGACCCAAGTACAATAAAAATGTACAAGTAGTTCGGGTCAAGTATAGTTTTTAAAGTCAAGGAAATCAAATGGTTCAGGTCAAGTTAAAGAAAGCAGCCAAAACATGGTCGAGAAAGCATATGGTTAAATGTATATAATAGCAGCTAAAAGAATGGTTCAGCAATACAAGCAAATGTATGATTAGCATGGACATGGCATGCGTATGTATGTGAGCATGTACAAGTGGTGGTAAATGGACAACTCAGGTGACGACACAAACAGCAATGGAGAATGGACAAGTTCATGATCAAGACTGGTTCGAGATGGTCATACCAGACCAAGTTCACATAGTAACAAGTTTCAGGAATAATTCAAAACAATGCAGTTTTTTTTTTTTTTTTCTTACAACAAAGTAAAGGATCAACTGTAATATCAGTTCTGTCAATGAAAACATGTCGAATACCTCAAAAAGCAATATCAGGTCCAAAAATTGATCAAATGAAGCATCTGTTCTTACCAGTTCAAAATCAAGGAAAATAAACATTGAAAAAGCCAGTTGAAGTTTTCTTTTGGGAAGATTAAAATTTAAAATGGTCAACCAGGAAATAAAAGATTTAAAGTTCCAGAAATTCAAGTGAGGTGTAAAGTCAAGCAAGGAGCAAGTACTACATGAAGCAATTTAATATCTGTTCTTATCAGTTCAAAGTTCAAAGTCGAGAATGCAACAGAAAGTTCAAAGTAAGGCACTGTCCAGCTCAAGGTCTCAAGTATGGTACCAGTACACATTAGAAGTTTATGAAGCAGTTAAATATCATCATAGAAATTCCAGAATTTAAATACTAGTTCAAGTCCAGAATTAAACACACAAGTTACTTCATCAATTTAGACATGTTCATAGTGAGGAGATTCAAGTCAATGATGTGTTCAAGAGGATTGATTGAAAAGTTCAAAGATATGGAAGTTTTTTTTAAAATACCAGAGTCAAGGGTTGACGAGCAAAAATTCACAGGAATTTTTCTAAAGATCAAATCAAAGTTTTATCAAAAGCAAAAACAGTGAATTTGTTTTGAATGAATCACAGTATATTTCGAAATTTCCTGAAACCAAAAGTTTAAATTTGAGAAATACAATAGGAAGACACAATCAAAGTCCATAATTCTCACGCAAGTTTGAAGCTTTCAAAATTCACAAATTCAAGGCCAAAGAACGAGACTTATGCAATATACCTTCAGGTTTTAAATCAAAGAAATATCCAGATCAGTCGCAAGAAAGTATTTTCAAAAGCCCCAAATATTTTCGTATGTGTCAATGACAAATTCCAATACGAAATCAGAGCAAATATCGGATTTTTAATCCTATATAAACACCAATCATCACTGGCATCAAATTATCTGAGTTCCAACGAAAATAAAAGCAAAAAATTCGAAGTAAAAAAAAATCATACCAGAAAACTTGGATCCAAAATCAGAGTCCATAAAATCAATCGAAGAAGATACAAGCAGCCAGAGGTTGAAGACAAGAAGAATCGAGCAGCAAAAGAACTGATTATCATCAACCAAGCATCTCGATTCAGTGATTTAAGAGAAACCCTAATTTAATTTCCTTGAAGCCGCCGCCATTTTTAATAAAAGAGATCGAACAAAACTCAAGAGGGCAAGTGAAAATAAAAGAGGCCGGCCAAGGGTTAAAACAAAAGGAGGATAACCCTAATTTATACTCCAAGGGTTTCTAGTTTTATAAGGGTTTTTCTATTTTCTTATTTATTTTTTAATTTGCAATCAAATCTATAAGGTTTCTAGTTTGACTCTGAAAACTAGGGAGACGAATTACAGGGTTTGTAATTCGGGGAAATCTGGTTTTGGGGATAAAAACCAGTGCAGGGTTTTGAGCGTAGGGTTAAGAACAGTTGGGAGCGAGTGTCGCGAGTTTACAGTGGATTGTAAGCGTAGAGATTGTTTTAACTCCTAGTAGAAACCTTGGGGAATGCAGCAGTAGGCAGGGTTTTGCCGAAGCTGGGTATATCTGTGTGTTATTTATTTTCTGCATTTATTCTGTTTTTAATCTGTGCTGTGATTATTTAATTACTCTGTGAAAATCTGTGATAAACCCTATTCACCCCCCCTCTAGGGTTAATTTAGATCCTACAAATACGAATTCAGAGGAAATTATTAAATCAGGGGGAGCATCCACAAGTATGATATAATGCACTCTTTTTCCTTAACTAGGTTTTTCCCTACTGGGTTTTCTTAATAAGGTTTTAATGAGGCATGGATCATGATTCAGAAGTATCAACCCAAAAGTAACATACAAAAATAAGTTATAATGTACTCTTTTTCCTTATTTAAGATTTTTCCCACTGGGTTTTTCTTAATAAGGTTTTAACGAGGCATAACATTGATCCCGAAGTATCATACTACTTTTGACGTAGTAAATATAACATTGTATGTTGTACTCTTTTTCCTTCACTAAGATTTTCCCATCGGGTTTTTCTTAGTAAGGTTTTGACGAGGCAACGTTTTGATCCAGAAGTATCAAACATATTTTGATGCAGTAAACTATTATTTATGAAGAAGACAAGGCAGTGTGCATGGCTCAGATTCAAGTGAATTATATCAAGTATGAAAGAATGGAGCATATTTCTCCTAAATTTCTCTTCACATATGCATGAAAGGATAACAAGAAAGAGGAGAAACAAATTCAGATTCAAGAAAAGAGGGTAGATCCGTTCTCAAAGGCAATTTCCAAATCAACATTCCAGAAGATGATATACAAAATTGGCATGCGTCGACTACATTAATAGACTAATTGAATAATGAGTTATAAATAAGAGGGAGCATATAAAATTATGCTATAATGTACTCTTTTCCTTCACTAATATTTTTTCCACTGGGTTTTTATTAGTAAGGTAATGAGGCATTATCTTGATCGTGAAGTATCAACCCTTACTTTAACATTGTAAAACATGTTAGCTAAAGATGAAATGAATTTGCACTCTTTTCCTTGTTTATGATTTTTCCCACAGGGTTTTTCATAAAAAAAGTTTTTAATGAGGCATGGTTTTGATCTTGAAAAATCAAACACTTTTAAGGAATATCAATTTAATATGATATTCATAATGTCAGACGCTGTACTCTTTTTCTCGTTCAAGGTTTTTCCCATTGGGTTTTTCTGATAGAGTTTTGAAGGCAACAGACAATAGTTGTATCGATGAACGGATATATGCTAGCAAGATAATAATAAGGGGGAGCAATCATCATATATGTTTTAAAAGGGACAACTTCAAGGTAGCAGAGCATTCAAGTTTTTGAAGACGCATATTCAAGGGGGAGTGTTGTAATATATATATATATATATATATATATATATATATATATATGTATATATGTATATGTATGTATATATATGTATATGTTGTGAATATGCTTTTATTAGTTCTCTGTTTAGTCCCACATCATGGGAAAAAGTTAAACGTCAGCTCCAAAGCCTATATATAAAGGAGCCAATATAATAGAAAGAAATACACATCTGAATGAATAGAAATGTTCTCTCTCCCTTATTTCTTCTATTCTGTGTTCATTTTATAACAGATGTTTGGATTACTGTTATTTATTTATTATTGAATATTGCATATGTTTATTGAATTGAATAATATTATTTGAGGTAATGTATTTGGATGTAGGAAAAAACAGGTTGGAGGGATCCAACTGTATTCCTCAAATTTATTGTTTATTTTCATATTATAATTATATGAACTGTTTGACCTACCTGATTACATGATTGATTTGTTTATTGGTTATTGAATCGTAATTCAACATATATTATGATATTAACCAATTGGGTAATATTGGTCGAGTAATTGGAGGCAGTTGGCTAAAAAAATCAGTTGCTTTTAAATATGGATTTACCATTAGATGAACCGTCAGAAATGAAGATATAAATTTTATTTTATAACTGAAGATAGATTTTGATTTTGAATGGAAGTTTGTTAAAAGGAAATTAATTTTTAATTATTATTATATAAGTTTATAAATAATTATTAAACGGTTTTAATAAGCAAATTCTTATGGTAATAAGATTTATAAGAAAGTGAGAGGAGATTAACCTAAGGGTTAACGGTTGGATAAATTGTTTTCAAGAGACAATTAAATGGGGTTTTTTAAATTAATTTTATTATTAATTAATTTAAAGCGACGGCTAATTGGAATTGATTAACGGGATAATCATGGGTTGAGTTGATTAATTTAACTATTTTAATTGGAATTGGTTATTTGATTAATTTACTTTTAATTAATCAAATGGAATAGTTTAACAAATAGCTGTTATATTTTAATAAGACTTTAAAAGGAAATTTATTATTTATTTTAGTTAATAATGTGGTTTATACCATAGTGAATGTTAAAGTGAAATATTATTTTAATTTAAGAGATTAGTTTTTAAAGGGAAATGATTTAAGTAATTGAGAGTGTAATAGAATATAGTTAACTTGTGAAAAGGGATTATGATCAATATATATTTTAAAGGGTCTGTTTGGCATATGTCCCTATTAAGTTTCAAAATTAGGCTCACATTCGGTCATAAACTTATTGTAAATTACATCCCTATTTTTCGAAAATTCATTAAAAAAATCACGTAAATTCTTAATTAAATAAAAAAATTAATCAGAAAAAAAATCAGGGGGAAAACCAATCAAAAAACATGCCAAAATCAAAAATCGCACAAAAACAGCGGAAATGCAGTAAAATGCATCGACAGATGCACACATATTTAAATATTTGCATATATATATATATATATATATATATATATGCAACTATTTTAGTTCTACGTCAAATTGCAACATACATGCATACATATATGCAGATTTTATGAAATACATGCATGTTTTCGTGCAACAATTCAATTTTTTCACGTAAAACATGCATACTTGTATATCTGCATACAAGTATGCAGTTATACATAGAAAACTACATACAAGTATGCAAATATTGCCATGCCTTCGGCCTTCAACACATTCCTGCATACTTGTATGCGATTATTCTAAATAACTGCGTACTTGTATGCAATTATTCAGAATGCGTAGACAAATTCTTGCATGTGTATTCAAATATTTGCATACATATATGCAACTATTGGTAATAGTTGCATACATGTATGCAATTTTTTTTATTTTTTTTTTGATTTCCGTAGACTTCTGGGAACGTTTCCAGAATTTAGATTTTTTTTATACGGTAGCGCATGTTTTTCTGGCCAAAACATGTCAAACACGAAATTTTGAAAACAAGGAGCGGGTTTTCATTTTAAAAACGTAAGGGATGTGAGCCTAATTAACTTTGAAATAGGGATATGTGCCTAATATTCACTATTTTAAAACCCGAGTTTTTGTGAATTAAGTTATGAAAGAGGTTGTAAGCGAATACGATGGTTTTAAATAGATGTTTGCTTAATTTTTAAATTAAGCAAGAAAAGATCGAGATAAAAAGGTTTTTTTTTTAATTAAACCAGAGTTGTATAAACAAGGTTTATAAAAAGAGATAAGAAGTCAAAGCGTTGATTTGAATTGGCGATACTTAATAACGAGACCAAGTGAAATTAATGGAATTGAAATGAGATTTTCAAAGTGGAAAAGGGTTGAATAGATTATAAGTGGAATAATATGGGTTGATGTAGAGTTAATATAAGGAATTAAATAATTGGAACCTAACTGGAGATTGGTTGAGTTGGTTGAGTTTCTTAGTGTTAATCTGATGTTGATTTCGGTCTTCGAGGTTGATACTTAGGGAATTATTCTCTTACCAATTTACGGTCAGAAACTAATGAGGGTCGAAGTACAATAATACATGGATAAGAAATAAAAATATATTTCCAAAGAAAAAGGAAATAGAAGGTTGAAGAATACATATATAATGGGATTTCCAAAGTAACGGAAATGAAAAGATTTGTGAATGTATAAATATATATAAGGATATCTCCATTATAAGGGAAATAAAAGGAGATTATGTGAAAATATGATGATATTTTCGAGGAGAAAGGAAATGAAAAGTGGAGTTATGAAATGAGTTTATTTTAAAGAGAATAAGGCTTTTTTGTTTTTTTTTTCAAGCAAAGAGAACAAAAGATTTTCGTAATAATTATTTTACGAATGATAAGTTGAACTGATTTTCCAGGTATAGATAATGAATAATGATGTGTTAAATGTGTTGCAAATACTATTTAAATGGAATATTGCATATTGTTATAGTATATTTTTCTAAATATTAAAATGAAGAGCTTTTGCGGATATTAGTATATTAAAGTAAGAAGTAAAATGTTGTTTTTCAAATATTGAAACATTTAAATAAACCATTTGTTAATTATTTAAAGAAGCCAAGTGATGCTGAGTACTGAACTAGTAAATCTATTGTAATATTTATGACTGAATGGTTGTTTTATTTGATAGTTAAATAACCGACTATCAAATCTGGCCTATACGATTGTTGGTACGGAAAGACCGGGATCGAATTTATATTCGAAAACCATTCCGACCAGCAAATACGAAAATGTGGAAGATATCAGATGATGATCGAGAAAGAGCAATTGAAGACCGTGGGTCTTCATAAAACGGAAGAACCAGTTAAAATCTCTGATTCGACCCAGAGATATATTGGGTTCTTTTGTGGTTGAAATCTACGGATTACAAGGCTACTCGCTACTGATCTATAGGGTGATACCTAGGATGTGGTAGGAGGGTACATTCAGTTCATCCTGTTCCTGGATGACTTGTATAGATGGACGTCTGATAGAGTATTTCTTAAGAGTCACGTACATTGATTTTTACAAACGTATTTTTGTTAGTGGCGGAGAATGGTCGTTCTCTTAGCTTAACAAGCAGAGTATTTTGTGGACTTCAATTAATGATTTTATGGATCTGACAATGTAGCATTCAAAGTGAATGGTGATGTGATGTTCTAAGAGAAATTATAACCTCAAGCCTCTTCAGCTGGGAAATGACAAAAATCGGCAGGCATCATGACTAAGTGGGTCGCTCCCAATTAGGGTGTATAATCACATATCTAGAGAAAATCTATTTCGATGTTGTATCTTTCGAGAGAACGGTTGTTTGAGCCCAACCGTTGGTGATATACATTCGATACACTCAAGCGAAATGAGTGGTCGGTCATGTGTGGCCAGATTGCAAGATGTTCTTGTTGAACCCAGTATATTCTCCTCTAAAGATACACTATCGGCAGGTGGTTCCATACCTTGTCATAGTTGGAAATCAAAACTCCAATAAGAGCCTGCGGTTTTTGATTTTATACTATGCATGTGGAGCATGAGATGCAAGCGTTCCACTAGATTTCTATTTATGTGTGTTTAGATACTATTATAATATCAGACTAAGATATGATTTCGAAAATGCTTTGGATTATCGTAAGGTAAAAGTCATCCATGTTTATGTGTGGATCGGTCTTACGATTATCCTTTTATTTCGAAAAGAAATGTTTTAACTTTAAAATCAAGTTGGATGATACTTATAAACTTAGCGAGTTTTCTCACTCTGCTTCACCAGACTGATCCGACGTTTGTAATGCTCGGGTTAGACCGGGTTTTACAGGTTTAGGTTTGGATTCTATGGACTACAGAAGACATGTTGGAG
Organism: Allium sativum; assembly: GCA_030737875.1. Lineage (NCBI taxonomy): Eukaryota > Viridiplantae > Streptophyta > Magnoliopsida > Asparagales > Amaryllidaceae > Allium > Allium sativum. The sequence continues at coordinate 159,714,196 of CM060922.1, read as the reverse complement.
GAGTTCAAACGTATGATATATATCTAGTGTATTTTCCGCTGTGTATGGTATGTGAGGACATATTATTATAACTATCCAGGTGTGTTGATGTACTCTGATGATTGTAAGTATTTATTTCAAAGCTCTCAATAAAGATTTATTTGTATAATATATTCATTCCGCTGCGATGTGAGACGCTGATCTGTTGTGTTGGTTAGTTGGTTCTTCTTCTTCTTCTTCTGTTCTAATATTTCTTTCTTTCTTGTTTCACCCTCTATTTTCTTTCAACAACTATCTGGTATTTTTGATACTTGTGTTTTTCCAACTAATACATGTTTATGTATTATTGTCAAAATTCGGGAGTCGAAATCCGCCGGGTTGTTACAATGTAAATGGCATAAAAACGAAAAATAACTCACTTCCAAAAAAAATACATACAAAAAATCAGATTTACTGAATAATTGTAGACATGTCTACAATTTTTGTTCATTGAGACATGTCCACAAATACTAAGGAAATATTTGCAGATATGCTTGCACTTTTTCAACATAAGTGCAAATATTTCTGATTTTTTTTCCTTTCTAATAATTTTGTTTTAGTATTTATAATTTTTGAATTTGTTTAGTGAATATTAGGGACACATCCCTATTTTCAAACTTAATTAGGCTCACATCCCTGTCATGTTTCTCATTCAAACCCGCCTCCTGTTTTTGAAAACTTCCACCCCTGTTTTCAGCCGCTTCTACGTGTTTTCTTCAAAAAAAAAAAAAAAAAAAAAAAAAAAAAGGCGCATCCAAGTAAAAAAGAAAAAATCTAAAATCTTGAAACGTTCTCGGAAGTCCACGAAAAAAAATACATATATTTGTGCAACTTTTGTCAATAGCTGCATACATGTATGCAACTATATGAATACACATGCAGTAAAATGTCCACGGCTACTGAATAATTGCATAAAGTATGAAATTATTGAGACATAACGGCATACTTGTACGCAAGAATGTCTTCCACAATTGAGGCATGGAAATATTTCCATACTTGTATGTTGTTTTTTATGTACAAATGCATGCTTTTATGCAGATATACGCTGGTGCTTGTTTTCCATGAAGAAATTGAATTGTTGCATAAAAACATGCTTGTATCTCATGAAATCTGCATACATGTATGCACGTATGCTGCTGTTTGACGTATAATTGAAATAGATGCATACACATATGCAACTATTTTGAAATATATGCATCTTTCAATGCACTTTACTGCATTTTCGCTATTTTTGTGTGTTTTTGATTTTAATGTGTTTTTTGATTGTTTTTCCCCCTGATTTTTCCCGATTAATTGTTTTATTTAATTATTAATTTACGTGAATTTTTTAATTGAATTTTCAAAAAATAGGAACTAAATTTACAATAAGTTTTGGATCGGATCTGAGCCTAATTTTAAAACTTAATAGGGATCTGTGCTGCCAAACAGACCCTTTTTTTTAACCACTAGAGCAGAAAATCACGAGAATAATATACTGCTACAGCTTTAGGAATTCGTTTTACAGTGGGGTTTTTTAGCCTTAAAGACATAATGAACAAAAAAATGTTCCATAAGTACAAGGAGGTAAAATTATATCTATAAGGACAAATTTTAGTGTAAAGGGAGGAATTCATGGGCCCATTATAATTTCTTCTTTTACGCTAAAATTTGTCTTTATGAACAAATTTTTAGCCTCTTGTCCTTATAGAACAATTTTTTGTTAATTTTGTCATTTAGGATATTTTCCTGTTTATAGTGAACATTGAACAGAGATCCATCTTTAATGCAGTATGATTTTAGGGACCCGTTGCTTGTTTTCACTTTCGTTTATTCATTTATAACAGGTTGGTGTCACTGCCAATTGTAGCCATCTAAAAATCAAAGCCTTTTACTAAAGCAATATGATTAATAATAATTGTTACTGTTTAATCAAAGATTATGTGTTTGGACTTACAAAGCTAAATGTGAGCAATGTTGGAATTTGATCAAAATCAAATGTATTAAATCCTAAAATTATATAGTGTTGAAGAAAATCATTGTTAATAATCATTACCACCGGGTATTGTTTATAATTAAGTAAAATTAGATTTACATAAAGATGTGTAAGTAATAACTTCAACAAAAATTTCACACCACTAGCCCATGTGAATGTTAGTATTCAAAATGTTCGATAACATTCTGAATTTACATATTTGCGTTATACAACCGAAATGATGAAACCTTCAAATGAACCACGTAATTAATTTATAATAATCATAAATCAATAAAATTAACTTATGAAATATTAGTTATTAAACTTTATTTGACTTGTTAAAAAACCATTTGCAATATACGTATGTAAAACTATAACCATGCATATCAATATTTGATGTTGGTTGAATACTTAAATTATATTCACATAAAATAAACACTGAGTTTATAAGTTAATAAATATTATTATTAAATTATATTTGATGTTTGAATACTCTTATTTTTAACAAAGTGTACATATAAAATTATAAATACACGTAGCGATATATGATATCGATCGAACATTTAAATCAAAATTAAATGAGCTTATGTCTAACAGAATTTTCAAAAGTGGAAAATAGGAAGAAGACAAAACATATCTCCATTTCACATGGTATCCATCTATGATCGGTCATGCTTTTAGAAGAGGAAGAAGGTTTCATTGAGATTTAATAAAGAATTAAATGTGAAGGTTACAAGGAAGAAATATTAAAAAAAAATGTCACTCATTTAAAACATGTCTCCATTTCCATTACTTCATTATTATTATTTTCGTTCTAACAATCTTTTACTTATAACATGACAAAATTTTAATGGTGTCTATGACAACAAGCTACAAAATAAAATAAAATAAAATAATATGATTATATTTCTAAATTTTGCAAAATCTAAAGATCGATGCAATGAGTCTAGCAATCATTTCATTATTTAAAGGCACTTTATATTACCTTAACTACATATTTTATTTAAACACAAATCAACCATTTATACATTACTTAAAATTTCTGCATCATGTCCTTTTTATCTTTATGAATTTCATAATATAATTTAAATCCATATTTGCCTCCTTTGAATCGGTTTCTTTTTCATCTTATTGATATGATGTTAAATAATTAATCAGTTAATTTTAGGGTTTATCCAACTAAGTTTTAGATTCAAAGCCATATTTCTTAATTTACACCCATATCTTGTTACTTTTCTTTTTTGCTATTTTCCAAAATTAATTAGCATAGCTTCATTGTATTATTTAATATGATTAACAAATTATAGTAAAATTTAAGCTTAAAGAATTCTTGCAAAATCAACAAACAGAAACTACTTTATAAAGGAATTCACTTCAAATTAACATGAAAAATAAATGACCCTATATTACATTATACAGCCAGCAATACATGCATAGCACATGAACTTCAACTACCAGCTTATTTTCATCTTGATAATTTCTACAAATATTACAAGCATTGATAAGGTCTCATACTTTCATCTTATTCATCTAACAATGCTCACTTATCAATTTATACAAGTTAAATTACATACATAAGGTGTATTTTTTTCCTTGGGGAGGATATACTTAAATATAAGATTCAACCTCAGTAACAACAATCCTCCAGTCATCTATTGGTTTCTTCATGATTTACAAAAAGGAAAATCATTTGTGTTGAACATTTCTGAGTATAAAAATGTATTACCACTCCATGCTATGTGTCCTCCGAAGATTGCATGTTTTTCTTCGCTTTGTGGTTTGGAGTAGATTTTCTGAAAGCTGAAAATCAAGAATCTTGTGTCATCAGCTCTTAAAACATGTATCCGGTCTCAGAATTTTAAGTCTCATCTTAATCATGGTTTTCATTATTAAGGCTCATTTATATGACCTGTGTTGAACGCAAAACATAAAATATTGTATAGTATCAGTACCTGCTTAAGTCTCTTCTTCTTTTGTTCCTCCTGCACCGAGAAATTCATTCAGATAACAGTACAGTTAAAAATAAAAACTACCCTACATCTGTTTTAATAACGAGACTTTAGGGCACGCGCATACACAAAACTAGTAAAAATCCTAAGTTTAAATTTTCTACATATTTTTGATAAAATTAAACTGAAAATTAACAAAAAAAAAAAAAAAAAAAAAAAAGAAAAAGAAAGAGTTGTATTTTTTGTTAAAGTGGGGGTTTCTAACATACCCTTTTTTACGTTTCAAAAATTAAATTCAAAAATATATGTTAGTTTTTGTTCTTTGTGGCATCCGAACTCCCGACCTTTATTTTGCATAAGGGTACTTCGGTATCTTTACGGCGGACAAAAAGATTATGTCCCCATTCTGACTATTAATTAAGGTATGATGAGAATTATTAGGTAGTTCAACTTTTTAAAGTTTTCCAAACCACCCTCACTAAAAATTAGCATTGAGCATTCAGTTCTACATGTGTTAGGTCATGGCTATAGTTGTCATTTCCAAATTTTGATGAAAATGGGAAGATATTATAGGATAGGAGGAAGAGCTTTCATAAGAACACGTTCCAGGATTTTGTGGATGTTGGGGTAGCATAAAGATTCTATGCATTAATTGAATGTTTTCATTTCGGTTGTTATCACATAGGCGTATTGCTGAAATGATATAGTCAGCAAAAACTTGAGATGATTGGCAAGTAAACTTGGCAAATACCAACAAAGAATTACTACAGAAATATGGAAAGGTAGGCATAGATATCAGAATATAGCTTTAACCTGTATGGAAAAGCAATTACTAAAATTGAAAATATTGCAAGATACAAACAAATTAATAATTTTGACATCAATAAAACGTAACTCCAACGAAATGTAGAAGTGGGTAACTACCTGACATCTCACTAACTGAGCATTCTCCTCTTCAAGCTGTGCCACTAATGCTTCAAGCTCCGCTGTATATGCCTGAAAGTTTACGAAAGATGTGCAATTAAATTTTACTTTTCCTACCCAATCTACTTCTAAAGTTTCAGTACATTTTTAATTCATTGCTGCCTACATAGTACACTCAGAAACTAATTATATTGTTGTGGGAGAAACAAAACCTACATAAATGAAGGGACTTATAGTGAACGTGGTAATATTACTAAACATAGAATAGATGTTACTGTGGAATAAATTAAAGATGTTTTTATCACTGATATGTAAACAAAAGTGTAAGTTTATCGCAAGGACTAACAAGTGTTTTCAACTTCAGCTCACAGAGAAGAACCTTTAAATCCTATATCTCCAAGCAAAATTCCTTGTAATTCAGAAATATGTACATATTTTTCTTAATATGCACAGAAAAGGGGGGTTGCTTGCATACCATGAGATACTATTTTGCATCAGTCTTTGCCACTTCCGCCTCATCGCCATCTTTGCTTCTCGTCAGAGACCCCCTCTTCAAACTACACTGCCCCTTCTCTGCAACAAACTCTCCGGTTTGGTCCTTTTTTTTTTCTTTTTTCTTTTTTTGAAATTTGGTTAATACATCATACATGTCTAAGGGGAGTATCGAACTCCCGACCTCTTATTCGGTAGGTAAGTACCATACCGCTACGTCATACTCTCTTGGTAGTTTGGTCCGTTTTTGGTTTGCCAATTGCAAAATTATTAGAGATTATGAGTAAGTACGTGTGCATAGATCAAAATCTAACCCAACCCATAAAAAGGTAGAGTTTTACCTCTCTATTTTTATTTTTATTTTTATTTTTGGTTGGGTCCGAACCATTGCAAATGCCACTCAACAAATGAGTCATGAAACTCGGTTTCGGTATCAGTTTTGACGTTTCAATTTTTTTAAATCCCAGCCAATTCCACTAACAACAGAAATTTCGATAGCAGTACAGGTTTTGAATTCTAATCATTAATTTCGTAAACATAGGTGATTCTCACAAAAAAAATTAAATCCCCGATGATCCTAAAGTGCACCCCTCTCTCAGGATCGGGACCGACTTCGTTCTGCTTCCATTCGAAGTGGACCTCTCATCACTCTCTTCTTTCAACGGTCAAGAAATCCTGGGATTTCGCTGTTACTGGGAATCCCGCCGCCGTCTTCTCTCAAAAGCTCAAACGTCTTAAATCTTGCCTCAAACTGTGGAGTTCAAACTTCTTTAAGAACAGTTTCGATCGTGTCCTTTTCTTGTCCACTTTCTGTGTTTCAGGTGCAGTTTGTGTTTGTTTTTTCTGTTCTTTTATAATTTGTGTTTTATGATAAATCTAATGTAATTTAGCATACAAAAAGTTTATACATATACGAAGATCAAATGCATGCCAACTGAACAAGAGGAACAAATAATATAAAAGCCAAATATCAAATACAATAAGCTGCAGCTCAAGTACAGTTATTGTCGCTACACTGCATTTATTTGCTATATAACGCGTTTTTGCTAGAAGCTAAAGTTAATCGTTCATGATGTTGCTTGTCTGAAAAAATATGACAGAAGAAAAACATAAATCGTTCACGATATTCGCAAAACCTCATAAATTGCTGAATAGCCCCCACAAATGTAGTATACCTATGTTTTCACTAAGTATGCACATCTCATTGTTATACTTATCTTTTTATACCCGTCGCTAGTTAAAATCACCTTGTAAAAGAATTCCAATATAGAGAAAATAACCTTAGTAAAAAGACTTTTACCATAACACTGAAATCATGCAGCAACATAAAATTCAAATTTCATCTCTTCTACGAACTATGCGTTTTCATATTCGAATAGAAATCAAACAACATCAATTTCAAGTTTTATCTCTTCTGATTACATTAGATTTGTACTATCTTCATCATGATCCTTTGATTCAAGCACAAGATTTGAGAACTTACCTAAAATTTGGTTATTACGATTTATTCGACAAGAGGTATAGAAGAATGAAATTATGATGTGAGGTTAAAAGATGGGGGAATGACAAAAGGATAATTTTGTCATATATTTGTTTTTCTTTTAATTTAAGGGGGTTATTAAGCAGTATCACGTGTCTAAATGGCACGAAACGAACCATGCAGTAAAAGTTGGACGGATCTATGTTATATTTACCATATAACTGTCAATCCAACTTCCAGCAGTTCTGTGTTTATCATAAAAGAGTTGGGGTGTGTTTAGCGCAAGCGGAAGCGAATAATTTGAGTGGAGATTTTGAGCGGAAAATGTTAGCGGAGAATTGTAATTAGTGGAGAATGTGTTTGGCGCGTTAAGCGGAGAATTTGAGCAGAGTATTTCATTTTATTTTGTAATTTAATTATTTAATGATTAAAACTTAACAATATAATTAATGCAAAATAACACATTTAACCAAACATATCATTTCAGTACATAATAATATTTCATAATAGTTCACTACATAATAATAAAACGAAAAAAATAACAGTTCACTACATAAGAGCATCCCCAACGCATAAAGGTTGGGAAATGTCACTTCTGTCAACTCCACATGGTCACCCAGATGACCCACCCCCAACACATAAAGTTGGGTTATGCCTTAACCGACCAAAACTTAACTGGTTAAGGTATTGCACAATTTTGCTCCCCACGATTGCAATCCATGTGACTAGAGGAAGAAATCTAACCGTGTTTGTATGACCGGCTTTTAAAATGCCGGCTAAGCAAGCAACCAACCGGTTGTTCCAACAACCTTCAGTGTTGCTTATCCAACACTGGATGGCCTTTTGACCCAACCGTTGGGGGTCGGTTGTCAACAAACTACTAATGTCTGCGGAACTTTGTAAGATGATACCTGAAGTCGGAGAACACTGCAATGGAGGAAGGAGATGGAAACCTGGAGAAGTAGGGAGAAAGGAGGGGGGGGGGGGATTTAAAGGCGTGAACCAACGGCTGGAATTCCAGATGTTGGCTCAATGGTTCATTGGGTAACGGACGCGTCCGTTGATCCAACGACGTTATCTCCTGCCGAACACACCCTTGGATTAGTTCCCATCCAACCAAAATCAATCAAACCTAGTTCATTAAAAAAGTCGATAAAAGTAATTTTGTACAACTACAAATGTATCATTGAGTTTTTTAATAGAGATAAAGGGTAAATAGGGGGGAAAGTTAGAGGTTCCTTTTTATGTTAGTGTAAGAAAAGTCATTATAAAGTCATTGTGTATAGAAATTAGGTTCTTAATTTACTAATTGTACTCTAACAGAAAATTCAAGGTAAAATTGTGCTTTCCCAATAATTTTCCAAAATTTATATTAAATTTGATAATGTTAGAAAATGAAGTTTGTGCTAAAAAGAAATACTCAGATAACAACTATACATACTTACAAATAAGAAAAATAGTTTAGTTTTAAAAAACCATTCCGGAAAGTGAAAGTCAACCTGAGCTTTGTATAAGAAAATGCAACTAAGTTGTGCTTTTTTGCTTTTAAACGGAGAGAGATGATTTACATATTTGTGGTTTGTGAGTACACAGAGACGTTCAACTAATCAGAAATGGAGAGAGGATGCTTAAAGCTTTGGAAAGTAAACCTCAAATTGTAAATCTAACTCATATTCATTGGCATACACAATCAAATGTAATAATTTAAGGTCACAAAACTGTTGTTATACATTTTCTTTACCCATTATACCTTTTAGACATCCAATCATTTAAGCCGACCAAAGCTGCTGAAGAAACAAACTACAAAAAGGAGAAAACATGTTACCTGCTTTCTCTCCCTTGACCTAGCGGCAGATTCACGGTTCTTGATCATCCTTTTCTGCCTCTGCATGGCTGCCTTCTCAACTGGATCCAAATTAACCCCGGTTCCATTCCCCCTCCTCCTCCCCCTTGCTGTCGCCACCTCGGTCCCTTCCATCCCCGCCCTCTCCAAAAAATCTTCCAGAGTCATCACCGCTCCACCTCCTCCTCCATCGTTATTACCAACTTCGCCCCACTCTACCTTACTTATGCTTCCCTGTCTGGACACCGCAGGCGACGTTGCCGCTCCCGCGTCTCCCGAATCGATGGTGCGCAGCAGGTCGTCGATGTTCATCGACGTTAAGGATTTTATCGTGTAAAGCGAGGACTGCTGGGTTAAGTTCGATGCTGTTGTCGACGAAGCTGACGCCATCAAGCGAGACGACGCCATTCAAGCTATGCGTGTCGTGGAATTGTTTGTTTTGGGAAATTTAGGGTTTTTTTAATTCAGGGTTGAACGGATACGTGGAGCGCTGTGGAACCTTTGGAATAGTAAAATGCTTCTATTTTCGGGGAGTGGTTGGATTTGGGTAGAAGGACATCTCCGCTGATTATTTGACCTTTAGCCAATTAGCCGGCGCGTTTTATGTGAACTAAAGAAATTATTGTTGAGATTTTTCAATTAATTTTAGTTGTATAGTATAGATAAGAGCATCTTCAACCCTAATTGAATCTAATGTCAAAAAATGCATACGGATACTTTCGAATGCGGATAGTGTCATATTCGTATTTGCATCCGAAACTATTTACGGATATCGGATATCCGCATCCGCAGATACGGACGGATATCGGATGATTATCCGCTCCGCAAACGATCGATAAATCAATAAACATAAATGAATTATTTTAGCTGAATATTAAGCATTTTCAACCTAATTGATTACTAAGTGTTAAAAATAAATAAATATGATGATAATATATAATTTCGAGCAATCAACATGCATTTAGTAGACTTTTAATTTTGCAAAACAATAGATTAATATATTTAATTATGTTAAAATACACATAATTTAAGCTGTAATCGTGAAAAAAACAGACAGATAATTTTCGGATGCGGATATGCCTATATCTGCATCCGCATCCGCTTTCCCGGATATCGGATATTTATCCGCTTTTCGGATGCGAATACAGACGGATTTCGGATTTTTCGGGTATTCATTGACAGCCCTAGTATGTGTCTATGTCTATTCCACAATGTTAATTATAAAAAACTAGATTTTACAATAAAATTTAAATTTGTTCTCCAATGCAAATGTAATGGCGCGAAAAATCCGTACCGATTTGAGCTGACTAATATATACACATTCAACTCAATGTGCACGAATGTTCAGGTCATTAATAGAAGAATTAAGAGGATGAGATAGAAAGATAGAACTAATAGAATAAAAGAAGAATAACTCAAACTGGACGGAATCAGAGTAAACACGAAACTCACAGCGGAACGAATAAAATATATTATATAACACAACTTTGAAATACAATACTGAATCTGTATTTACATACCATATCAGAGTATAACTCATATACACCACAGCGGAAATAATCTCTCAATAAACAATGGTGAAGCTTCCTGCTTTGAGCTCCTCCAAGTGAATCTGTAAATACCTGAAACACTTGACTGCCCATACAAATTTGGGCACCCAAGAATTTAGGGAAAACAAACAAAATAAACTCTGGGTCAGTCATGGGACTGGTGTGAGTAAATTCCAACCATACTGTTTAACATTGAAAATTCTTTTCAAACAAGAAGATAATAGTAAGACAAGCCCACACATAAACATGGACGGTTTTTACCTTACTATAATCCAATATACTTTGATATCAAAACCAGTGATTCTATGATAATGTCTAAACAAATAAATATCTAAGTAGTAGATTGCTTGCATCTCACGCTCCACATATATATAGTATAAAATCATAAACCGCAGGGCGCTTATTGGAGATTTGATTCCAACAGACAAGGTATGGGAGCACCTTCTGATCAGTGTACGCTAGAGGGGATACACTCAGGGTTCAACAAGAACGTCTTGCAACCCGGCCACACATGACCGACCACTCATTTAGCTTGAGTGTATCGAATATATTGCCACCACGGTTGAAGGCCATCCAACTGTCATCCGAAGATACAGAATCGAAAAGAAGTTTAAATATGAATTTTCTCTAGACCAGTGACAATATACCCTGCTTGGGGATGACCCAACTAGCCATGCTGCCTAGCCCGACTTTTGTTACTTCCTGGTTGTGAGGCTAGAGACTGCGTCTATCTTCAGAACATCTGATCACCATTCACTTTGAATGTCACATCGTCAAATCCGTAATCACACATTGATTACACAAATGCACACTGGGTGTAGAATAAAGAGAAGTTACCTTCTCCCCACCATCTTGGTATATTCGTAAAAATCAACGGCGTGACCGTTGGAAATACTCTGTCAGACACTCGTCCGTACAAGTTGTCCTGGAATGGACAAACACAAAACACCATTCTAGAACTGGACGACCCTTGCATTTAACTCCATTTTCAATTATCTTCAGCATATCAAATTCGCAGCGCTTAAGCCTATACGGAGTGGCTTTTCACTTCTGTTAGAAAGATACAGTTCAACAGATTCCAACGCTTCTTGTTTTGAAGAAATCCGATTAATAACGAGTCCTGTACACTCAGTTGAAGTTCAGAACGTTAAATTACGAACTGCTGCGATATTACGGGCTCGATTATATTTAATATATATTTTTATACTTTCACTTCGTTTTAAATTAATATATAAATCCACTTATACCACGATTTCAATATTTAAACTGATTTAAATATTCAAATTCAAACCGATAAAAATGCGGGATGTTACAGCAAATGTCCAAAGCTTTCAACTTTGTACATGTGTTGTTTTAGGAATATTTCAAAATTAGATAAATAAAAGGTAGTGGTTGTATATCATTTCACATTGTGAAATAAAAATGTCTAGAACTAGATATTTCATTTCACAATGTCTAACAAAAAATTGCCACATCATATTACACATATAAGGTGGTGCCTAGTGCAACGGTAAGGTTACACAGCTGATAATCTGGAGCGCGCAGGATCGAGTCCCAGCCTCTTCACATATGTGATGGAAAGACTATGTGCACTAATCGACCACCCCAGAGCCCGGAAAGCCATGATAATAGTAATAGTACGGGAGAATGCATGAGAAGTCCTCTCACGCTTGAGTACGGAAGCCTTTGGCACTCGGTATTCACCTATCATATTACACATACATTTAACATTGGCGTTGAAGACTAAAAAGTGAATGAAAATGTTAATTATCTATGTGGCATTTAGCTAACATAAAAAAAAATACTTGCATCAGAGATGCTCTAATTATAAAAATTTGTATTACTGGAAACTGAAAAATAAAATACTGTACACCAGAAATCGATTAAATGATGAGAACAATATGTCCCTGTAAAGATGCATGGATATCATGCACATGTCATATATCAAAGAAAAAAAGGAGAAGTTACATATTATAAGGCAACGAGTAAAAAACTAGTGAAAGTAAGTAATTTAATCTTCAATACTCAAAATCTAACAACTTATCCAATGCAAAAATTCAAGAAAGCTTTTTTGAGGTCAGATGGAATAGCTCTTCATTTCCTTATTCGTTAAGTTGTGTGCGACAATGATTCCAAAATACGACTTTTTAATATTGAGAGTTAGGGCTTGAGTTATTGTCTGATAGATGAGGTGTTAGGCTTTATCGTTGGTATCTTTGAGTCTTCCATTCAAAAACACTCCTCCCAAAAAAAAATCTTCAGGCTCACTCATTGTATGTGTTGTGCAACATTTTACAAGCTCTAGTTTCGAGCTCCATGTTAGAGGTTTCAAAGGTGGAGTCGGTCCCTTTTTGGTAGAGAAGACGGTTGTTGATTTCGCGGTGTGTGGTGAGAGCATGGAGATGATATATAGTTGGAGCTTATAGGTTCAATTTATAGACGTGAGCGGGAAGAAGATGCCTGTTGGAGGGAGATTAGCTTTAATCATGTAGTTAGAATTAAATTATAATAATTTTGTAAATTATAATGATTTGTGTTTAAGTGAAGTTAAATTAATCAAAACCTTATTCAACTCGTAATTAATTCATATGAGGTCCAAATCAAGTGTCGTATGGCGCATTGGACTTGCATCGACTTAAGCTTCACAATAGAATTGGATTGGACGGATTTTAAACTTACTAAATTTTTGGCTAAATTAGAATATTCATCCGATCTAGTTCAAAACGAAACGCCCCGATGAGAACTGGAATTTTGGTGAGTTAGCTCACCTCCAAATTACTTACATAAATATTTGTGTTACTATAAATTATTGTTGGCTGTCTGTTTGGAAATGTTATACTAGTATTGAATTGTATGTTTGAATTTGGTTTATCGTTTTATCGCAGTTGGCAAAGCTAATCTTTTTTGAAGGGAATACAAAAGAAATTAGAATGTATATGGCCAATTAGGTCGTTACGGAACATTCCGAAATATACACAGTTATGATTGGTTAATAAAGAGTTATTTATTTATTTACTTATATTCATATGCTATTTGCATTCGTCCATTCATTTATAGTTACATTATGTCATTCATGTGCATATATTCATTTATTGCCCTCATTTACTTATTCATATTCTCATATTGCTTATACTGTCCGTGAACAAAGTAAATTAGACATATTGTTTTACTTGAGTTTGATTTTTCATAGAAATGGTATTTGAACCAATTATAATTTCAATTAATGGTATATGTAAATTTATTAATCGTTCAAATTTGTGAATATCAAATTTTAATAATTTACTTAATTAAGGAATTGAAATTTGATTATTCATTTAAGTCGATGATAACCGAATTTAATTATTCATTTAGTTAATGAAATTTGAAATTGTTTAATTATTTTATTTAACTATTGAATGAATTTTTTAATCATTTTTAATTAATGGTATTTATAAATAAACAATAATTTTAATTTAATGACGTTTAAAGTTAAGAATTATAATGAATGATGTCTTCATACAAATTTCTTATATTAAATAGGAGATTTTAATTTAATTGATCTATTCTTCATTAAGTTATTTTAAAAAGGAATTAAATTAATTTATTGAAAATGAATAAAACCAATTTAACAAATATAGTAAAATAATTTAGAATATATAATCGATAAATAATTTTTTTTTTAGCTTAATCAATTAATTTAACAAAGATTTGAAAATAATCTATTTATTTGTTACAAAAAAAAACCAAAAGTATGGTTAATTATATTATAGGATAATTAATGTTGTTTTAAAATTTATACATAAAATTTGTGTCTAATTTAATTTCCCTTGGAAAAAATAACAAAGGTTTCAAGTTATAAAAAGAGTATTAAAATTTGTCCTTCGGAATTGAATTTACGTGTAATCGTTTTGGGTTTATTGAAACAATGTTTCAAATACCATTGGTTTTGACCATTCTTTTGAATAAGCTTATAATTTAAATTTCTCTTTAGATATAATATTCTAAAGACTATTGTTAAAAGCGAATTATCAAATATTTGAAATGTGAAAACCAAGAACAAATTCACCTTTTGAAGTTCAGGAATTTTTGTTGTGGATTTGAAAAATAAACTTCCATAAACGTTATCGCTTATAGGGGAACTATTTTGTTATAATGTCAGAATATGAAACTTATTCCTATCTCGAAGATTAAAGATACCATCAAGCGTTGCCTAGAGGTAACACTACCTTCACTTACCCAACTTTATTTTTAACCGAGAGATAGTATGAGTTTGATATCGATAAATAACAGTAAGGGAATTTGATTTAATTTTCATATCTAATCATTTTGGATACTCCTGATAGTTAATTTAATGATTATTAGTTCAGCTTTCTTAATTTTTATCGTCAAATTAAAATCTTTCGTTTCTCTTTGAGCATTAGTATCCTTTGTTTGAAATGGATAAATCAAAAGAGCGAGAGGCGGTCAAGCTATGGAGGTTGCTCTTGTTATGGTATTATAGCATCTACCCTAGGTTTAGATTCAATTATATTCAGTGTAGATGTAAAATACTCGGATACTTAATTTTAGACAGAGTCCATCTTGGAGATTCCCGAGAGCCATCAGAGTTCTCAATTATATTTATAGAGGCATGCTTTCTAGTAACGGGGAGTACCCTCTTGGTCATTTATTTGAAAAATTCCCATTTGTTTCCTTTGATTCATAATTAATTTAAAGGTTTTCCTATTTTAATTGCATCGAGGAGAAATATAAAACCTTCACGATGTTTAATTATCTGATTCCATCGTTAAGGTTGGATGTAGTTGTTATAAGTGACCTAGTCCGCGGTTAGCGGTGCGGTCCCATGTCTGTGGAAAAATTATTTTTTCCTTGTTCGATCCAAACCTTTAGATTAGTTTCTTTGTTTACATCGAGAAGTGTCGTGTAACTTTTCCATGTGATGTTGTACTTTTACCTTTCTTATGTTGGCATTCTATTCTTACATGTAGCATTCATTCGTTGTTTATTTCAATATTACTGATTTATGCCGATGCTTATATAGATGTTGTTTTTGTAAGGTAAAAATCCATTATGTGATTAGTGGTGTGGTCTCGTAGTATTATTACATATTCCCATTTACAAGAGATTTTTCACCCTGGTTTTCTAGACTAACCCATATGTTATTTCATTATAACACCTGATTCAAACCAAGCATATTTTCAGTTTGTCCATGTTTGTATTTGAAGCCCATGGAGTGGATTCACATGTCCACCAATATAGTATTTTATTTTCCTTTGTGTTATATTTACCTATCGACATTTGCAAGATTAGAATTTTATAACTGTCCAACTGATGGGATGTGTTTTAACTTTGATATACATTATGTTTTGGAGAGGAAGTTCATTTATTGTTATTATTATTGTATGTTGTTAATTCCGTTGTGAAGTGTATTTTTCATGCCCTTTTCTTTCTTTCCTTTTTCTTTTAACCCTAACAATCTGTGTCTCCAATGATTGGATATACGACATTGAAATACAATGGTTGTACTCAAATAGAATTTTGATGATAAAAAAGGTGGGTTTTTGCATTTATAATTAAAAAAACCATTATTTCAAGTGAAAATAAACTTACAGGAAGGGTTCCAAGCCCGAGTAATCTAAACTCTAAAGTGATGATGAAAAAAGAATGTATTAGCAACACAAAGAGATGGAAAAAGCATCTATTAAATAATAGTAAAGGAGAAGAATTTGTAGCTCTCTCCTTAATTCTCTCAATTCTTTCAATTCTCCTTAAAACTCTAAAGATATTTTTATTAAATCAAAATAATACAGCAATATAAATCTATTTATTAATCTTTTCTCATTTTAAAGCCACTGGATATTTTATCTATTTATACTATTATGTTATTAACGAGATAAAAGAACGCGCTGGCTATTTTTAAACTGAACGGTTGCGATTTTTCTCATATTTTGCTTCCTTTCTCTGTTTTGGTCCAACCTACGTACGAGCTTTTACCCCCTATTTCCCCACTTTTCACGCTTTCACGAAATAACTATGCACGATTTCTCCAATTTTCCATCAGTAGGAACCTTACCTTATTCGCATCTTTAGGATTTGTTGGTTGGCTAAAAAACTATGAAGCATATCTGCGTCATGCTGATTTTATCTGGGTATTCTTTTGTTTTTGGTTGATTAATTTATTTGTTTGAGTGACTGCAATTTCTGCTTTGTCGATTATGTTTTGCTTTTATAGTTAGAAGTTCCTAATGTCCTGACTGCTCATTTTTTCAATTTTTTTCTTAGAATTGCGAAGAATAGTGGATTTCTTGATTTGCGTTCAGTGACAAAATCAGTTGAGCCATTATGGTATCTGCTGCTTGCTACTATGCAAGATAGATGGTCACAATAATTAGCAACCTCCTTTAGCATTGCACAAGTTATGACTTCTTCAGTTATTTTTCTTATGGTCCTCAATGTGTACTGTTTGGTTTTGGTTTTTATTGACTCAAGCATTGAATTTTGCAAAATTATATCTTTGTGCATTTGGTTTGTAATAGAAAATAATGGAGTAGTATACCATACAAATGCAATGGTGGTTAGCTACTCTCTAATGATTTTCTTAAACCTTTTCATCCTTATTATTCTTTTGTTTGAATTCTAGGTTTCAAGATTTTTTCTTCAGTTTCCTGGTGAGTGTGTTAAAATAAATTTAGTATGCATGTTCATTCTTTTTTCCACTGCTAATGGTGGATTTTTCTGTGTGCATTGAAATGGACATAGATCACCACTGAAATTTTTTATACTGTATGAAAAAGCCCCTTTCATTTATAGCCCAAGATTTACCGCTACGTTCTTCTTTTGACCATACTGGAAATTCATATTATATATATATATATATGTGTGTGTGTGTGTGTGTGTGTGTGTGTGTGTGTGTATATATATATGTGTGTGTGTGTGTGTGCGCGTGCGCGTGTGTACACACATGTAATATTCATAACTAACTGATTACATGCAAATTGTGCAAATAATTCAGTTTCCTCATTTTTTTGAAAGGTTATTGTATATAATGCACACACTTATTTGCATGTATATTACATACTAGCAATGCATCAAATGCATCTTGGTTTGTGAAATAAAATTAAGTTATGGCTATAATGACAAAGTAATATGTCGGGAACTTATTGCTCTCATCACCTAGCAGTCTTCGTAATTCTTCTACATGTTTTGGAATAATCTCTCTATAGGTTAAAAAAAAGAATATTACTAAGTTTCATTTTAACAGCACATGAAGCGTTTGAATATTTTGTAAAATCAACAGTCACATTTCTTATTTATTTTTTATTCGTACACCTCTCTTTGCTTCCTTACCATTTTGAGCCTCCCTTCCTTCCAACATAACTTTTTATTTGAATTATGCATTTTAAATTTCCA
The DNA here is from genome assembly GCA_030737875.1 of Allium sativum. Lineage (NCBI taxonomy): Eukaryota > Viridiplantae > Streptophyta > Magnoliopsida > Asparagales > Amaryllidaceae > Allium > Allium sativum. The sequence goes on along the minus strand of CM060922.1, from coordinate 159,696,600 downwards.
TGGAAAAAATCAACCTAAATCCTATATTTGTTTGCTTGTGTTTTTTTAGATAACTATGCTTTCCTTTTTTATGGTTAAACAATTTAATTTTATTAGACGTTGATTTTAATTTGATTTGTTGGTGATTTAATGTTTAGGACAGCCATAAGTTATATGTATGTATGTAGGGGGGTGTGTATATATGATAATCCTTTTTTTTTACAGTTTAGGGAGGACCGGATTAAGGTGTGGAATACACAGTAGAGCCGCTAGCTTCACTATCATTCCCTCTAGCATCAGCGTTGCGAGGTATTGTTATTAAATTTTCTCTTCGTTTTGACTCTCATATGTGCTTATTATTTTCCCTTAATATGTGGACCGATTTATGCTTTAACGGGAAAATGGCAGGCATTAACTACTGTTTTCTAATGGTTGTCATTTGTTTGGCTTCTTTAGCTATGACAGTATTAATGGAAATTGTATTGAATCTTTTTTTTTTCCCATAGCTGTTTTCATTTCATGGATTACGTTGCTATTTAGCTCCTTGGATTTGTTTTTGTTATTGACTTGCTATTTCATGTGTATTCATGTTAGTTTGTGTTGCACCATCTTATCCATTTGTTTTTTAATCATTTGTGCATATCGAGTGACCATGGTTTGCATCGTGTGAATACATGTAAAATTTTGTGCCTATGCCCTCATTGGTGAATTGCTTCGCTCTTGATAATAATTAAAAAAAAAGTATGCCTCTTTGAGAAGGCTTACGCCGTGCACATACCTCCTTTGCATATGGTTTTGTATCTGTCGTGGATTTATGTGTTGTTTCTATGGTTTGTTTCATGGCAATAAATTAACACTTGATCGTACAACTAAGATAATTTTTCTTCTAATCAACCTTGAATTTCCTACTTATTATGCATCATATAGTGTTGGGCAATGATTTATGAACTCTAAGGATTGTCAATTTATTCTGCCTGTTGTGTATCTATCCATCATACAGATGAATAATCTGAACAAACGCATGCACCCTTGGTACAAATTTTTTTTGTCAAAATTTCAAAAGTGTAAACAGGAGTATGAAGCTCTTATTTATTGCCATTTGAATATGAATATTTTTTGTATTCTGAGTAGACTGAATGAAGATAATAAAACATACATAAACCAAGGTACACACGATTTATACATAACAGGTAAGCGGAATTATCATATGCAACTTTTACAAAAAGCCAAAAACAAACATTTACAATGTTAATTTATGTATATTTAAATCTATGTAACGGAATTCTGCATATAGATATTTTATAACCTTGGGGTATTTATATGTAATGATTGATGCATAATGTTATTGGTGCATTAACCTTGGTTCATAAGATGCAAACACGTAATAAGAGTTGCGTAAAACAAAAATATTGTATGCATATGAAAATAATTATACTAATGACTTGGTTTGATATGTTGTTATATATAGTAAAATGCTGATATGTATGTCATAAATGTTGGTTACAGTTCGTTTGATGGACTCATCTATAATGGCACTAGGTATATCACTCCATGAGAGGTTAATTTTGGATCCTTAATCCATGTCATGCACGACTTAACCATTTGAGAAGTTAATGGCTTCTGCTTATCAAAATTTCATGGACACCATAGTAAATTTTTTTTCTTCAAATTTTAGCAGCTCATAAGATTTACAAATGAATGTGTTTTGTGACACTTGAATATGTGTGTGCAGGTTGGAATTACAAGTCTTTTGGGTTTACGTATACACAATTCAAATACAACAATTCTGAATGGGTTATGTTTCTTTATAGTGTGTTTGAATTAATTCCTAAAATGGTAAAATTTAACCGTTGTTCTTTTTTAACCGTTGTTCTATTTTAGTGAAAAATAGACAAGTATAATCATTCAATGATGATATCTTTCTGTAGTATAAAATCAACCTTTGCAGCTAATTATCCTAATGTCAATCAATTTCTGGGCATTAAAGGGACTCACCATAAATGCATTTATAACTTCTCGATTTGAAGTATAAGTAATAAATGAAATGACAAATATGCAACACATTTTAGTTCTTTTTTCTAAATTACCATGTATATTTTTCATAAGGTGGTGCCTGGCGCAACGGTAAGGTTACCCGGGTGGTAATCTGCAGCGCGCAGGTTCGAGTCCCGGCCTCTTCACATATGTGAGGGAAAGGCTTTGGCACTAATCGACCACCCCCAGAGCCCGGAAAGCCGTGAGAATAGTATCAGGACGGGAGACTGACCTGGGAAGTCCTCTCGCGCTTGAGTACGGGAGCCTTTGGCACTGGGTATCCACCATGTATATTCTTCATCTGAATTAAGTTTATTGCCACTTAACACAAGATTATATTGCCATTAACACAAGATTATATTACCCTTTTATTTTATGTTATATAAAGAGTGTGTGTGTGTATATATATATATATATATAGACAGTCGTTTAGTGACACCCCGAAAATGCAGCACCCCGATAGCCCCTCTGAATTCTACCTTTTATTTATATTAGTTTAAGCTAGTGGGAGGTGAGAGAATGAGTGGAACGAGAGAGAAGGGAAATGTGGTGGAAAAGTGGGAGGCCATTGGGGTGCTCTACCGTTTCGGGTGCCATTGAACCTGCCTTATATATATATATATATATATATATATATATATATATATATATATGCGTGTGTGTGTATGTGTGCGTGTGTGTATATAACGACCCGCCATTTTGACCGTGCTGAATCGACAAAACATGTCAACTCGAAACGTCCAAAACAACAGATTATTATTAGCTTCTGAGGTAAATAGAATAAATCATAGAATCACAGATCACAGATACAGAGTAATATAATATCTCACAGCGGAAAATTTTAAAATACAATAGTAATTCATGAAGCTTTACATCAGAGTTTACATAAATAATATAACAGAAGTCTAATACAATAAATAACAGATAACAATCTGAGATAGAATGACAAAAATAACTGGATAACTGGAAGAACTGATCAACAGGTAGATAAGGTGAGCAAAAATCCAATATAAGCTCCAAACTCCAAAGGTGAATCTCGAAAACTGATATACTCGATCTGACCCGAGCAATAATGCAAAACAAAACAACTCGGATTAGGACTAACATTCTCATGGAAGTAAATCAATTCAAATGAAATGTTCGATGAAATGCAATCAGTAACTTAAAGGATGTTTGGGATCATCATCCTCTAAGGATCCGTTAAAGTAATACTATATAGTATAATACACTATATACAATAGTGTCTATCAGTAAAGTAAAAATATCAAAATAGCGTAAGCGGTATTACCATGATTACCCTTACACCGTTTATATATTCCTATAGTATATACAGTACCGTAATTCCTCCATAAACTGGAGGTTGATCAGAGGGCACTTCATATAAAACAGTACAAAACAAAGTCGTAGTGGGCTCGTATAAGGCATGTGACAAGGCACACAAGGAATGCCATGGTGGATTCACCGTTTGCAGAGCCGGACTGGTGGTAACGCATAGTAGCAACTACCTCCCACCTCGATACACACTTCCATAATCAAAAGGGCCCAAATCGAATCTCAACAGTAATAGAATAATATCGAAGAAGTGTGCTCGATAAGAGGTATGACCTCACTTGGTCCGTGCATAGCTCCTGTTTTAGCCACATCAAGCTGACTCAAGGTAGTCAGGGTTTCGTAATTAATATGAAATAAAATAAAATGGAGTCGTTCGCCAAATCATCCCCTTCATTCTGGAACTCCACCGCGTACACAGTTGTTAAAGTGGTTTTCGGTATTGGCAGAGAGTATGACAATAGCCGATCCCGGTCTCTTTAACAACCAATCGTTTACATTTTTCACACCATGGTCATTATTTTATAAATCACTTTATAAAATAGTTTATACGAGTTCTCATATTCGAATCTGAAATCAAATTTAAATATCTAACTTCGATCATATTCAATTTTGAAAAATACGAGAATCGCTCAAATCAAATCGATTTAAAACCATATCGAAAAGATTTCTGAATATAGTATAAGAAAATACTATACTATTTAACTTCGATTTATGTAAGTTTCCGACAAAAATCGCATAACAACTTTCAAATCCCAAATCGACTTATATTTAAGTTATACCTTAAATATCTCAATTTTCGATTAAATCGATATCGAAACCTTTAACTTCAATTATAATTTTTGGTTCGACTTATATTCGCAAAATTTCAAGTTCGAAACCATTCAAATGATTCAAAATTTTCCTTTATAAGAAATCGTTTCAAGTCGATTCATTTGAATCCAACACTTTGGTTCGAAATTCGAAATATGAGATTCAATTCAAAACTTACACTTCAATTTAAACAAAACATATCGAGTTATGTAATTCAAGTCATATAATACGAAATTGTTATTCATAATTCATATAATTTGGTTTTACCCCCTTAAAGCATTCATTTTAGCCGATTAATGAAATTCAACACTTAGGTTTAAATTTCCTTTTATATAATTCAAAACGAAATCTTAAACTTCAATTTAAACCAAATTGTATCTTATTTTAAAAATTCAAGTCGTACTGTTCAAAGTTATTACTTAAATTCAAATCATAAGATTTAAACTATTCATATAAATTCGATTCTAACAAATTTCTTAATTCAAAATCAAACAATTTATAACACCAATTCTATATATAAAATTTTATATATTCCAATTCATATTCAATCACTTTAAAATAGAATTCATTCCATATCAATTCAAATTCATTTCTTTCAATATTTAGACCATCTCAAATTTTACATTTAGTTAACTTAAGATCAAATTCATTTATATTCATTATAGGTTCGAATTCATTCCTTAAACTTGGAAATTCAATTTCAAAACAAATTTCACATTCAAGTTCATTTCTTAAGTCAATATCGATTTGAATTCATATTCATATCCTATATCAGTTCATTCGTTAAATCAGTATCGTTATCTAAATTCAAATCTTTAAACGTCGAATTCGAATTGCGAGAACCTTACTTACCCACCAATCAGTTTATTATTAAAGTTTACAATATATATATATATATATATATATATATAAGAAAATATAATTTTGAAAATAAATATATAAGTTTATAAAACTCTCTAATAAATTAGAAATATATTATAAACATATATAAGTTTATAATAATATAAAATAGATTTAAAGAAATAGTTATAATAATATAAAAAGGTTAAAATACTTATAGGAATAAATTATATGGTTCAAAATAGGTACATTTATAAATAAAATCTTAAATAAACATTTAAATCCATATTTACAGATAAAATCATTTTAAAACACATAATTTAAAATATACAAAATAATTTAAATTTAAATAAAATATAAATATAAAAATATAAAGTCTTAAGTAAATATTTTAAAATAAAACTCCTTTTACTTCAAAAACATGACCGACGGTGTCCGTATATAGTTTTCTACCCTATGGTCAAGTGATACGGATATTTATCATTTCAACCCGCAATTTATAAAATTTCTATAGGTCTATCATTTCAACCCGCGATCCCAAATTCAGAAAAATCGTCCAGGCCTATCATTTCAACCCATAATGATTTTTCCCTATTCTTATGTTTATTCAGGTATGTATCATTTCAACCCTTAGTGCTTTTTCCTAAACTAGGGGTATCAACAAACACAACAACACTCACATAGCAACAATTCACAACATATATATCATCAGTGCAACTACGTGTCATATGAATATATCGTGTCACATATGCAATGTGTATATATATTAAATCAAGCAATTTCTATCAGCAATCCTATACATTTCATATAACAATTCATTATTGATCTATCATCCATGAAACAAATGTGAGTCGGGTGTGAGATAAACTCACCTTTCGTGGCAAAGAATTAAAGATGACAACTTCCAGGCATGACTCGGAATGATTTCTACTCAATGATCACTCAATTTTATTTTATTTTTATAAGAGGAGGTCGGGGAATTTCAATGGGTCGGTTCGGCTATTGGGTTTCGGGAATGGTTTCGAACTCAACACCGCACTCAACTCCAAAAATAAACACAAATATTTTTTTTCAAAAATATTGTATATATTTTAAAATTTAACGCAAACCAAAAATATGTTTTATAATTTATATAAACGCAGTCAAATTATTAATGTGTATAACACAAAAAAAAAAAAACTCACACACCCATACAAAATGCACACTACATACACACTAAACTATTATATAAATATTTATATATATAAACAGATAGTCACACTGAATTGAACACGCACAAACTCAACGCAAATATAACCACAAACAGAACTCGCGCCAAGCAAACAAACTCACCCACACGCACAAAAACAAACCAACTCAAGCAGTTACACCCCACAAAAAAGAATACACGCATTGTCCTCCAAACGCAAGCAGTAAAAAAAAATAGAAAAAAAAAACTCACACACGCTACATACTGGTTTGGTCGGGGAGCAAGGGTTCATGGCAAGGTCAGGTTGCGGAGCTCGACTTGGTGGCTGTCAAGGTGGGAGGGAGAGTCACGGTTGATGGGCGGACGGTCTCGGATGTGCAGTTATCGGAAGTAGGAGGAGGGGCTGCTGTTGGGGAATGGGACGGTGTACAGATATAAAGATGGGAATGGGCAAAGTATATAAAAGAGAAGGAAAAAATGTAGCAGTAGAGAAGATAAAGGTAAGGCAAGAAATAAAAGACGAGCTGCTGATACCCCATTTTAATTCTTGTGAAGTGGTTGTTCAGTTGCTTTGGTAAAAAAAAATTTAATAAATAAATGAAGAGTTGGCATCCGTTGAGAATGTAAAAGGTGGAACGAAAAATTTGCAATTTACTAGGAACCGACGTTTGAAAAGGACAACAAAAGGAGGTGCGAAACTAAGGGCGCAACGTTTGAATATGGCAAATGAGGGTTTTGGGAGAACTTTTGAAATGTGTCATAGGAATATAGAAATGGTATACGTGTGGTTTGGAAAAATAAAAGTGACACATAGTTAAAAATTTAATGGAGACAATGTGCATGGCTTCAGAAATAAAAAGGAATGCAAATATGGACGTGTTTTGATGTTTGCATGTAATGGAAAGTGTGTCACCCAACTAAAAGTGCCCACTTTGAAAATAAAAATTTATATAGGTGGTTTAGTAAAATAAAATGACGGGTTTTGCAGACCCAAAATGGCTAGAAAAGTATGTAAGATCGAAAAAGGACATATCGAACTCAAATGGCTCTATTTCAAAAATGAACTATGCAAGCATTTTCATAATTTCAGTATGAACCGAATGCCAAAAATGACAAATGAATATATTGCGGAAATCAGTGTGACGAGACGGACACAACGGTATAAAATTTGCAGTGCCAGGATGCTCCGTTCAAAAACGCATTACGGACCCCTTAAACGTAAAATTGCGGATGGAAAACTGATGTCAAAACGTCCGTTTTTCACGAAACGAATTCTGCCGTTGGATTACTGACAACGAATAGAATATTTTTCATGCTTGTCCGAACTGGATTCGGAAAGATTTTAAAATTGATAAAATTTGAATTGTTTTGCGCAGCTTTGCACTGAAAATTGCGCGATCGACAAACATTCAAATTTTCCGACAAAATATTCACAACTGCAACATCTTACTGTACGCAATTCAAAATTTAAATTCCCGTTACAAAAAATAGCAGAATGTTTTCAAAATAAAAATCCGATTTAAATCGTTAAAAATAGTGGGTTGTTAAAGTGTACATATATAATACATGCATATATATAGTTACACTCATGTGAGTAATTAAGTTATATTCACCACTTTTATGCCAATGATTTTGGATATTGTTTTGCGGTCAAAATCATCCTGTTAGTTTAAATCTGATGTATGCGTTGAATTTTTTACATAATTTGTGTGTGTACTGAACATTTAATTGTTAATTGAAGCTTATTACACTCTGCTTTTTCTTAGTATAAGAACCTATAAAAAACTATTGATGGAGTTATGCCTTAATCTCTTTAGTAGGCGTGCCAAAATTTTGTTATCCTTAAACTGCCCCCATGTAATTGACCTGAAAGAGATTCAAGTACCCATTTAATTAAGCAGCTGTTGATGCCATCATATACAATTAGAGTGGTTTAATTACACATGAATCCTTGGCTCATTTCAGATTTTACAATTTAATTAAAATTTTATTTGGTTTTTTGAGACTAAAATTTATCACCGCACATTTATGTTTTGCATGATTTGAACATTGTGTTCACTGCGCTGTCCCAAATTGGTAATTTTTTCAGTGTTTATTCTATATTTAAATGCATTGGCATTACTTGTGCATTTTTTAGTTTTAAATAATACATTGCTTTACTTCTAATTAGCACCGTTAAATCTATAGTAAAACGTCATTTGCATTTTTCGTGTTATTGATAGTTTACAGCTAAAAGAGTAATCTGTATCAACAAGTTAAAGTTAACATAGGATTCTTTATTGTATGGTTTTTGGCTCCTGAACTTAAAATTAAATTGGAATAAAAAATATTCTTTCCGATTCATACTTTCACAGCTGCATGTTTGCACTCGATCACATCCTTAAAGTGGAAAGTGTTGACTATCAGTTTGTTTGGTGGATCCATCCAGTTGTGAAAGATTAATTTGGATCCTCATTTCATGTCGTGCACTACTTTGCCCTTTGAAAAATTAATGGCTTCTACATATCAAATTTTTGTACCACATGTTGTAAAATTTTCAAAACATGCCTTGGGTTTGGGTATTTTATTTGTGAAGAGAAGGAAGAATGAAAGGAAGAAGGAATAGGCAAATATGATTTGTCTCACATTGTAAAATATTGAGGGGTATATCACTATATATGTAATGAAATGAAATATCATATCAAAAGAAAGAAAAGGGAGAAACAAGGCAATGCATGGACATGACATGAATCTTGATATTTAAAACGTCAAAAGATGGGCCTTGGGCCTTGGAACTCTTGGGGTCTCGTGATCCATTGGGCCAAGAAAACATTTCAGAGCCAAACTAGTCGACAGGTCAATTTTCAACCGGTCGACTGTTTTAGTCTCTGTTTAAAAATGGTCGACCGGTGAAAAGCTAGCTATCGACCGGTGTCTTCTAATTCGCAAAACTTTGAGGCGTTGCAAGGCTAAAAGGACGCGTCTGTTCGAATTCGAACAGAAACGACTGTTGCAGATAACAGTCGCGACGCTTAAATATATGGTCGGCTCCCTCTACATATATAAAAATAAGCACGGTCACAACCGTGAAAAACAACTCGAATTCTTCTTCTTCGTCTATCATTCTGCAACGCCATTAAATTGTTGCAAAACAGTTCTGTTCGAAACACTTCTGAAGTGTTTCAATTCTGACAGTGTTGCAGAATTGATTTCTTCTTCTTACACTTCATTTCTAAATTTGCATCATCAGCAACCATATTGCAGAGTGTTCTTGGTCGGATCAAAATCGTACAAATTTTGAATTCGATTACGCTGTTTCAAGGTTTCATTGAATCCTGAAGTCAATAGTTCGTTAACCCGTTTGTACCTGGTGGGTTGGACTATTGTCTGAAAGAATTTACTCCGCAAATCCTTGAAGTCAGAAATACGGTAAATTCTACTCCTCCAAAAACACCTCAAACCACAAACTCCCCAACAAATTTTCATACAATAGTTTCAACCATGGAAGGTTTGCGCGTGTTACAAGTAATGAATAACATTTGACGAAGTTAGAGTGATTTGATGGAGAGAATTTCACTCGTTGGCAAGAGACCATGAAATTCTTTTCGATCGCGGTCAAGTTATTTCATATTCTTGAAGATGGATTGGAGAAAATACTGGAGGAAACCGATAAGGATAGTGCGGAACTAAAAGCTAAAAGGGCAAAGCGCAAAGAGGAAGATTTTCTATGCAGAGGCCACATTCTGAATGCACCGTCTACTTTGATATACAATGCTCACAGGGCCTTGGACACCGCGAAGGCACTCTGGACTGCGCTAGAAAGCAAATATCGCATCTCTGAGGCAAGTAATAAAAAAATTTCTTATATGCAATTTTATGGATTTCAAAATGGTCGCCAACAAGTCCATAGTTGGACAAGTAAGTGAAATTTTACTGTTGGTAAATCAACTTAAGGATGCCGGTATTAATCTCCTTGAATCTTTTGTTGTTGGAATTATTATTTCGAGGCTCCCAAATTCTTGAAATGATTATAAGAAAAAATTAAAACATGCAGAGACGGATTATAATTTAGACGATTTACAGCGTCATCTTCGTATTGAAGAGGATTCTCGTAAACGCGAACTAGATGATAATCCGCAAACTGAGTCTCAATCTATGGCTAATAATGTTGAAATTAACGATAAGTTGAAGCCTAAGAATGAGACACAGTTTGAAAAGAAAGGTACTAATTCTAAGAATAAGAAGAAGGGTGACTGTTACTATTGTCACAAACCCGGCCACTATGCCCAAGACCGTCGTCTTCGAAAGAAACAACAAAAAGCGAATATGGTCGAAGAAAAGCTTGTGGCTGTCGTACAAGAGGCAAGCTTCATTAGTGGCATTGATAATGATTGGTGGCTCGATACTGGAGCGACTATTCATATTTGCAAAGACCATAATCTGTTCAAGACTTACGATGAGAATAACGGAGAATCCAACGAAGTAACTGGCGCAAACAAAGTTGCAACAAAGTTCTGAGAAAAGGCACTATTGAATTGACATTCACCTCTGGGAAAATTCTTACTTTAGTCAATGTATTTTATGTACCTGATATGTGTAAGAATTTGATTTCTGAATACCTTCTTACAAAGAAGGATTCAAGATGGTGTATGAGTCTGATAAGTTAATATTGTTCAAGAACAACAAATTTATTAGACGGGGATATTCTTGTAACGGCATGATTAAGTTGAATCTAATGAAGAAATCTTTTGCTTATATTGTTGACTCTGTTAATTTATAGCATAGTAGATTAGGACATGTTAATTATAAGTCACTTAGAAATATGCATAAATTAGGATTAATTTTTGATTGTGATTTCGAATCTATTTCTAAATGTGAAATATGTGTTCAAGCAAAAATACATCGGAAATCCTTTAAATCTGTTGAAAAGAAAACTAGTTTGCTTGATTTAGTATATAGTGATGTGTGTGACTTAAAGAGTCATATCACCTATGGTGGTAACCAATACTATATAACATTTATTGATGACTGTTCCAGATATGCTTATGTATATCTAATGAAATCTAAAGATGAAGCCTTTGATAAATTCAAAATTTACAAAGCAGAAGTCGAAACACAATTAGGAATTAAAATTAAAGTGTTACATTCAGATCGTGGTGGTGAATATTTTTCAAATGAGTTTACTTTGTTTTGTAAACAAAATGGTATTATTCACCAATGTACCGCCCCTTATACACCACAACAAAATGGTGTTGTTGAGAGAAAAAATAGAGCTTTAATAGAAATGGTTAATGCCATGCTCATAAGTTCTAATTTGCCTTATAACCTATGGGGTGATGCTATGTTATCTGCATGTTACATTTTAAATAGAGTACCACTTAAAAAGAATAATATTTCCCCTTATGAATTATGGTTTAATAGAAAACCTAATCTTATTAGACTTAAAGTCTGGGGTTGTTTAGCATATGTTAGAAACCAGACCCTAAACGACCAAAGTTAGGTAATAGAGCTTTTAAGTGTGTTTTCATAGGATATTGTCTTAATAGTATAACTTATAGATTTATGATTCTTGATACCTTAGAAGTCATAGAATCTGTAGATGTAGAATTTTTTGAAAATCAGACTATTGAGAATCCATTAAGATCATCTAGTCCAGAACCAACTGAGACTAATGATACAAATGATGATGAATATGCTCCTGCTCAAAACAACAAGGAAGTATCAGTACCAGATGATAGTACTGAACACAGGAGAAGTAAAAGAGCGAGAATAGAGAAGGACTATGGTCCTGACTTCATAACGTATCTCGTAGAAGGCAATAAGGACGAAGTCCTTAATGTAACAAGATATGTAATGAACGTCGATGATGATCCAAAAACGTATTCTGATGCAATGAATTCTAGAAATTCTAATTTCTGGAAAGAGGCTATCAATGATGAGATGAATTCCATAATGTTAAACCAAACTTGGGTATTAAGCGATTTACCTCCTAGTGCTAAACCTATAGGATGTAAATGGATATTCAAGAAAAAGTTGAATACAAACGGATTCATTGATAAATTTAAAGCCAGATTAGTTGCTAAGGGATATAAACAAAGACAAAGAGTTGATTATTTTGATACATATGCTCCGGTGGCTCGCATATCTTCGATACGCTGTTTAATAGCACTTGCATCAATTCATAACTTGGTCATACATCAAATGGATGTAAAGACAACTCTTCTAAATGGAGATTTTGAAGAAGAGATATACATGGAACAACCTGAAGGTTTCATAACCCCAGGCCAAGAAAAGAAAGTTTGTAAATTAGTTAAATCTCTTTATGGCCTGAAGCAAGCTTCCATGCAATGGCATGAGAAGTTTGATAAAGTTGCACTGTCATTTGGATTCATTGTTAATGATGCAGATAAATGTAACTATTGCAAATCGGATAACAACGGTTATGTTATAATATGTTTATACGTAGATGACATGCTGATATTTGGTTCCAACATATCCTGTGTGAATGAAACTAAGAAGTTTCTATTTTCTAAATTTGATATGAAAGATCTGGGAGAGGCTGATGTAATTTTAGGAATTAAAATCATTAGAAAAACGAGGGAGTTATTACTAACTCAGTCTCATTACATTGAGAAGTTCTTAAAGAAGTATAATCATTATAATGACAAACCAGCACCAACTCCTTTAGATCCAAGTATAAAATTAGAAAAGAACACTGGACGTACCATTTCTCAATTGGAATATTCCAGTATTATTGGGAGTCTTATGCATGCTATGCATTGCACTAGACCAGATATCGCACATGCTATAAGTGTATTGCGTCGATTTACGAGTAATCCAGGTTTCGAACACTGGAAAGTCATTTCCAGAGTTTTAGCTTATTTAAAGGGAAGCATAAACTATGGTTTATCTTATAAAGGATATCATGCTGTAATAGAGGGATATAGTGATGCAACCTGGAACAATATAGAATCCAAATCCAAGTCTACGACTGGTTGGATATTTACATTAAGAGGCGTTGCCGTGTCTTGGGCTTTCAAGAAGCAAACCTATATATCTGATTCAACTATGTTGTCAGAATTGATTGCATTAGCAGACGCATGTAAAGAAGCAGAATGGCTTAGAAATTTGTTAGTAGAAATCCCATTATGGAAGAAGCCATCTCCAGCAGTCTTGATTAATTGTGATAATCAAGCAACAATATATAATGTTTCTAATAAAACATATAATGGAAAGTCAAGACACGTGAGTCTAAAACATCACATGGTGAGACAGTTACTCAAAAGTGGTGTTATAACTGTTGACTACATAGAAACGAAGAAAAACTTGGCTGACTCACTTACTATGAGTCTTCCAAAGGCTATGGTTTCTATAAAGTCTAAAGAAATGGGACTAAGGTCTGTGAATGAAGATTGATCATCCTTAACAGAAACCCAACTTGTGTCTTGAAAAGGATAGGCAAAGTTCAATGGGTACCAACATGTTAAGGAAATGATTATGGAACACTAAATCAATAATCCCATATTGTTTAGTGTTGGATTATGCATGAACAAAGGATGGATAAAAATCCTTAATAAGTCTAGAAAACCTTAAAAGGTGTCTCGTAGAAACACCTTAAGTGACTTACCTATATGAGTATGAAAATCAGGCCGGTTCCTAGGAAAGTAAGACCGCTTTCTAAGTAGACCCATGAACCAGGATCTAAGCACGTGGCCATTAACGTGCTGAGCAATACAGAACACTCTAACTAAAGGAATACAACATGTGTGATTGTTCCGGTTTTATCATTAAGGGATACTTGGTTCAAGATTCGTTCACCATAGAATCTCGATAGAACTTTGAATGATTTACACTAAGTAAAAGTTCAAATCCAAAAGATACTTTTGTTTATGTGTCATTTCCAAGATGATGCAAAACTTGATCTTAGAACTACATAGGCTTGATCCCACTTGGGTATGTAGAAAGTCACACTAGTGATTCAGCCGTCCACTTTATTTATTTTCTTATTTTGAAAATTGGGGGAGATTGTTGTAAAATTTTCAAAACATGCTTTGGGTTTGGGTATTTTATTTGTGAAGAGAAAGAAGAATGAAAGGAAGGAATAGGAAAATATGATTTGTCCCACATTGTAAAATATTGAGGGGTATATCACTATATATGTAATGAAATGAAGTATCATATCAAAAGAAAGAAAAGGGAGAAACAAGGCAATGCATGGACATGACATGGATCTGGATATTTAAAAGGTCAAAAGATGGGCCTTGGGGCTCTTTGGGTCTCGTGATCCATTGGGCCAAGAAAACAGTTCAGAGCCAAACCAGTCGACAAGTCAATTTTCAATCAGTCGACTGTTTTAGTCTCTGTTTTAAAACGGTCGACCGGTGAAAAGTTAGTTGTCGACCGCTGTCTTCTAATTCGCAACGCTTTGAGGCGTTGCAAGGCTGGAAGGACGCGTCTGTTCGAATTCGAACAGAAACGACTGTTGCAAATAACAGTCGCGACGCTTAAATATATGGTCGCCTCCCTCTACATATATAAAAATAGGCACGGTCACAACCGTGAAAAACAACTCGAATTCTTCTTCTTCGTCTATCATTCTGCACCGCCATTAAACTGTTGCAAAACATTTTTGTTCGAAACACTTCTGAAGTGTTTCAATTCTGAAAGTGTTGCAGGATTGATTTCTTCTTCTTACTCTTCATTTCTAAATTTGCATCATCAGTAATCATATTTCAGAGTGTTCTTGGTCGGATCAAAATCGTACAAATTTTGAATCCGATTACGCTGTTTCATGCTTCATTGAATCCTGAAGTCAATAGTTCGTTAACCCATTTGTACCTGGTGGGTTGACCTATTGTCTGAAAGAGTTTGCTCCGCAAATCCTTGAAGTCAGAAGTACGGCAAATTCTACTCCTTCAAAAACGTCTCAAACCACAAAATCCCCAACACCACACCATAGAAACTTCTTTTCTTCTACAAATTTTAGCAGTTCATAGGATTTACAAATGAATATATTTTGTAATATTTGAATATAATGTGTACAGGCACACAACAGTCTTGATTTGTTAATGTTTCTATGTCACATAAAATGAATATGGAAAATTTTCAATCTTTTATAGTCAAATTTTTTTTTCACTAAAAGAACAAGGAAGCCTAATCATTCAATGACAATGCTTTGCAAAATAAAAAATCATTCAATGACAATATGTTTCTGCACCATCCCATCAAACTTTGCAGCTAATTATCCTACGTTAATGTCAAGTCAATTTCCGGACATTAAAGAGAAACTCATCGTCAATGCATTTATAACTTCTCATTTTTAAGCTAAAATAACTAATATAAGGAGAAATACGTAGTACATTTACAGAAACATTCTTTTTAAAATTGCCATGTATATTCTTTACCTGAATTAAGTTTTGCCTTAAAAATGAGATAATAATACCATTAACAAAAGTTGTAAATCTTCATATATAGTGGCTTTCATGTGTGTAATTTTATTATATCTATCTTTTTTGCTTTTATATTGATGACTACGAATATTATTTTGTTGTCAAAATCATCCTGTAAGTTTCAGTCTTATGTATATATTGAATTTTTTACATAGACTATGTGTGTTGGAATATTTCAACAATTGGGTCACATATGTAAAATAAAATGTGTTGTGCTATTTTGGTGTAAAGCCTAATTAAAGTGATCTAATTTTAAATTAGAATTAATAGGCTTAAAGTTTAAGCTATCATGGGCCTAATGTGTAGATACCAGAGCATTTTATAATTTGTTGAAGGGCCGAATTATAAAATGCCAACTCTATAAATAAAGGGTTATGGTCCCCGAATTACACAAGCCGTAGCAACTCTCTAACCTCTTCTACGGAGAGCTGAATCTAATCTAGGGTTTGTGTCAATTTGGAAGACCGAACCTAATTCATCTTCTCCGTGGCAACCGCTTATGGATTCAGGTACTACAACGATTAAATACGGGATTCAGGTACGCTTTCGCAAATTTGTTTATCAGTTCTCTGATTTGTTCTCAATTAAATCAATATGGTTACATGTTTGGATCTAGGGTTTCACGATTGGATGTTGTTAATGTATATTGAAATCATAACAAGTGGTATCGGAGCCACCCATCATTGAGCTGATTGAGAAATTCTTGTTTTCTATTTCGATACAATATAGACTGCAGATCCATCTATTAAAAAAAAAATTTAATTCAGTGTGATAGGAATAAACAAAATTAGATTTATGAGGTTTGATATATTTTGCGTGAACATTAAGTAATGTTCTGGGTATATTATGTTGACCGCTTTAAGTCTGGAAGAATTTTTTTTTGCTTCTGAATCTAATGTGCTATTGACCTGCATATAAGGTTAAGGGTAACGTTAGATTTGAGAATTGTGTTTTTTTTCTCTTTCATTTAATGGATCGACATAAATTATGATGGCTTGGCATATTGCATTGAACTAACTGTCTGCATTTTTTTTACTTTTGGCACCTTCGTTATATCAATACTGGAAGTCTTATTTAATCAATTTGATGAGCGGATTATATGTAATATGTATATTGGTTAGGTGACTTGTTCATCATGTGCAGACAATGGTGTTTACTAATTTTTTTTTTTTTTTGGTTTGCTTAGATTTACTCTGGGTAGAGTATATTAGAATTTTTTTGGTTAGAATATCCTGACATATCATGCAAACTGAAGTTGACTAGCACGTTAGATGAATGCAAAAGTCAATCCTACCTGCATGATAATATATTTGAAAGGATCAAGCTAGATATTTTCTCCCGTGTATGTGCTGTACGAACTCAACAAGCATGTACGTGGATCTCGACTTAAATTCACTTTTCCTGCATTTGAGTAGCAATTATAGTATGAAAATTTTGAAATGGTCATTTTTTTTCTCGCTGAACAGATTAAGTTGAACTTTGAATCAATTATGTTTCATGCTAATTGCTAACTCAGATGTTCTGGTAACTAGAATTTAGTAATTTACGTTATTTTTGTGGTACATAATTAATAAAAGTTTGCCAACCTTTAGCATTGAAGTTTGAACTTTTCATCTAGTTTTTCATTTTTGTTGGTTGAACGCGTGAGTTTTGGAAATCCATCAAGTTTAGGATATATAATACTTTTGAACAATGGTCACGCAGCTAGCTTGAAGCTGTAATTCAACTTTAAGCATACATCTAATAGATGGTTTGTTGATACTTCCATTTTATTGGATTCAGTCACGTGCATGTTATTCATAGCCACATTCATTCATGGTATTCAGTGCATCTATTATGTAGTTTACGTATGATTATATGTGGAATCTTATTATGTCATTCACCTATGATATTGTGATTTATTTATGATATCTGACATCATATTTATTTAGGGAATATCATGAATATAATCACATGCCTAAAGCAAAAAGATTATGACAACTATGACTAAAACTCGTTATGCTATTGTTATAATTTTGAGTTTTTCAGATGTCATATAGACCTAAATCATTGAGAGTGTTTTATAACACTCAAAATATATTAATACACATATTAAGGATAAATTCAAATATAATTTTGGCGTCTCTTTACAGCTGTAAATATTTTACACTAGTAGTGAATTAACTTTAAAATAATATGTCACCAAAGTGACCTCTATATTTTGGTGGTTCATGAAAATGTTTAATATTTGTGTGTAGTTATTCATGCGAATATTAGTCGGTCCAAAGGAAGGCTAATGTTTGGCCGAATCACTTACACATGTGTGATGATAAATACGTGACAATTATAAGGTTTTTCGAGTGAATAATTAATCGGCCCAAAGGAAGGTTGTTATTTGACTTGAATTTATTATCAGTATTTGATCATTACAACAAGAGTACCACTTACAGTTAATATTACTGTCCAAAGACTTGATATTAATGTGTACTGGGTATCTTGAGAAGAGACTTACCAATTATTTGAATTTACTATGGTTGATATTTGGCTATGAGCATAAACGGTCAATCTTCATTTTATTTTTTGTTCATTTTCAGCTAATTTAACTGAATTATCTGTCAATTTAAAGAATATTTCCATCTTGTTTTGGGATAAATATAAGGATTTGTATGAGAGCATGTTATTTGTTCTTGACTTTATAGATTTAACTCTTGTAACTAAGAGGGTTACAGCCAACCCTACTACGGATAAATATTCTTATAATGTTATGAAGAATACTGAAAGGTGATTGAATTCAAAGGCAAGAGTTAAATGATCATTAAGTAAATACTTCAGAAGTTTTCAAGGATGTGCTATAGATAACGATAACTAATTTTGTATAAGTTATCTACTGAGAATGGAAACGGTTTTTGTGAAAAAAATAAGGGAAATCAAGCACTCTTGTGGTGCTTGATTACATAAAGTCAAAGTAAAAGAAATATAAATGAGTACTATACGGAAAAAGATATTGCTTCAAAAGCTAAAGACGCTCAAGTTATCGTTATTTTTGGTGCTATCTTCAGTATATTCATTTAAAGATTAAAATTATTTTAAGAATAATATGTTATCTTATTGGGCTAATTTAGCGCTTTGGTAATTAAAATAGAGATTGAAGTTTTTTATGATTGAAAAGTACTCATTTGATATACATTGTAAATAAATGTATGAATAAGAATTAAGAAGTCGCTAAGGATCTCAAAGAAAAGAAATAACATACGGATATTTTTTATAGTTGTTTCTTTAATGAGATATACAGACATATAAAGTAAAATATACTTGATATTTTAAAGTTATTATTGAGATTTAAGTCAATTTTTTTGGATTTATTTGATATATTTTTTATGCTGTCATTTAGACAGATTTCGGTTTTATATTTCTAATGTGAACATATTAGGTTATTATTGTTCATCAAGAAATAGTAATGTTAATTTATGAATAAATTCAAAATCTTATGTAATTGAAGCACATATAAGTCATGGCTACTTATGCTAAATAACTTATGTAATGATATCTCAAATTTTGTTTTGGTGACTAATATAATTATTTGTTTCAGTTTACTAAGGAATTATAGATTGAGATATCATAAAGATAGAAATTACTTAATTAATATTCTAAGGGATTTAAAGTTTATAATCTTTATGAACCCACACTAAGGAAAAGTTTTAAAGCGGGAATTGCAATAGTTATTTTGAGGATGTTGAGTTTGGGGGGAGAAATAAAGTAATATCATTGTCTTTAAAGAGAATCATTGTCTTTGATTCAACCGCGGTTGCTTCTTCGCTTAAAGATTAAGATTTGTTTTCTTTTACTAAGAAGAAGTAAATTAAGAACCTTAATAAGACAATGTTGAAGATAATTTTTTCTACAAGCTAAGGTTACTGTTTCAAGAAAACAAACTCAACAACCTCAAAATGCAAAGATCACTATGGAAATCCACCTAAATGGGAGAAATGCTATTTTAGATTATTGTGTAGTATTTCTTCATAAAGATAAATAATGGATTGATAAAGATGATGCTATGGACTTACATCAATCCATGTAAGGTACTAATTTAAAATGTGGATTTAAGAAATGAACATATAGCATAAATCTATATGGATAATAAAGTTTGAAATCTCCTTCTAACTTAAGTAATAAGATCATTGGTTATGAATAACTATTCAAAGCCAAAAGAGATCAAGTGGGTAATATTGAATTTTATAAGGCACTATTATTGAAATCGCTATTAATAAAAGGAAATTTTATTTTCTTTAAAGAATGTTTCATTTTGGACTTAGTAAACGATTCTTTAGAATCGATCGCTTTGGAGCTTACTACATTTTGTACTTTTGAGTATTATCTGATGGAAATTAAAGTTATGTTTCTCAATGGAGACGTTGGTGAAACTACTTAAGAAACTCATTTATGGATTAGTCTTTTGTAAATGGGATTCAAATACACCATTATTGTTCATGGGGTGATATTTGGATTATTACAAAAGTATTAGGAAGATAAATGCTTAAAAGATTTGGTATGTAAACTGCGATTCAGTTGTTTATCTTTTACCAAACAGATAAATGCTACCATCCTTGAAATTAAAGAAATGCAAAAGATTTCTCATGCAATTGCAGTGTGAATTCTAATACATACTAATGTATATACACATATGGATATACGTGTATTATTTGGCAGATACTTTACTGATATTAAAAGTGGATCAATGATTTAGTAGCCAAAATGGTTATGATATATATGATATATCTTTAAAAGACAAAATAAAAAATTATATGCTCATAGATAAAATATCGGATTGGGTGGAGATCATAAAGAATTACGATCCAGATACTTTGGATGTCATTACTGTAAAAGATCCACTTCTAGCAATGATAATATATTTTATGGGTGAAACTATATAAGGGAAAAGTGTCATTTAGGCACTTATAGTTTTCGCCATTTTGAAAATATCGTCTTTGGTTAATTATAAGACATCAAAATATGGAAAATAATAATGAAATTTTGTCACAAAACTCCAGTTATAGATAAAGAATTGAAAGACCAAGTAATACTGTGACAGTAAAGAATATATTATTTTCCAATAAGGGAAGAGTGCAAAATGTATTGTAATTCATAGAGCACACTTAACAAACTCCATTATGGCGGATCCGCTTACCAAAAGGTTATCACCTAAGGTCTTTCATGAGCATGTAGCTCAGTTGGTGTAACTTTTATATAAGGATATTTTGGTTCAGGGGGAGTTTGTATTTGGTATTGTCATATGACTTATTGCTCTATGTTTCGGTTACAGATATATGCAAATCAAGTTCTTTTTCTGATCAGAAATAAAGTAATGAAGTTTTCTTTGCACTCAGGTTGTTTAAATATTAAACGTTTTGATCTCACTAAAGAAGGACCAGTTGGAAATAGACATGTATATATCACATTTCATGTAATTTCCATGCTACGCATCCATGATTGATCTATGTCATTTGATTGTATTGATATATGTGACCATTGATGGGTTTAGTTACGATAAATGTAACGAATGCCGCTTTGATCCTTTGTCAACGCAATTAATGGACGATATTGTTTTAGATATACCATATGTTATAAATAGCAAATTTTGGAGCTCATAAAGTTAAACACATTTTAAGGTTATTTCATATGTGGCCCAAGGGGAGATTGTTGGAATATTTCGACAATTGGGTCACATATGTAAAATAAAATGTGTTGTGCTATTTTGGTGCAAAGCCTAATTAAAGTGATCTAATTTTAAATTAGAATTAATAGGCTTAAAGTTTAAGCTATCATTGGCCTAATGTGTAGATACCGGGGCATTTTATAATTTGTTGAAGGGCCGAATTATAAAATGCCAACTCTATAAATAAAGGGTTATGGTCTCCGAATTACACAAGCCGTAGCAACTCTCTAACCTCTTCTACGGAGAGCTGAATCTAATCTAGGGTTTGTGTCAATTTGGAAGACCGAACCTAATTCATCTTCTCCGTGGCAACCGCTTATGGATTCAGGTACTACAATGATTAAATACGGGATTCAGGTACGCTTCCGCAAATTTGTTTATCAGTTCTCTGGTTTGTTCTCAATTAAATCAATATGGTTGCATGTTTGGATCTAGGGTTTCACGATTGGATGTTGTTAATGTATATTGAAATCTTAACAATGTGTACACTGAACATCTAATTATAAACTGAAGCTTATTAAAGCCTGTTTTTTCCTTAATAGAAATACTAATAAAGCTGAGATTATTTATACATGTTCGTTTTACACATACACTATCAGTTGCTTCACTAACTAAATGAAATTATTGCATGTTTGAGTAGAAATTACCAGTTTTGTTTTCTACTGGACCTAAAAATCTATTGTTCTTTTTGACTAGACCATTTTCCTCCCTAATTAATTGCACTGCTCTTTGACAGTATGCTGATTCTTCTAGGAACATAAAAATTTATTACTTGCACCACTCTTTGATAGTAAACGGGATTTTATCTGAGATTTTAGAGGTTTTAAGTTTGTTAAATTGCAGACTAATATGTTTTCGGTTCCTTACATCTGCAAGATAAATAAACATGTTGAGGAAATATATGGCTATTTTTCTTTAATAAGTAATATAAATGTATAACAACTAAATTAAAATGAAAATACTGTTATTATAAACAATGTTTGTGTATGAATTATTTTTAATGAGATATATTTGTGATTTTCTTAAAAAAGAAAAATTGTTTTAGATCAGTAAATCAAGATGTGTATTAACCACTATTTTAATACATGGATTTCAAACAAACTACAAACATTTTGGTTCACAACTCTTGGCGTTGGATAGTCAGATCTGAATATTCAATTTCCCTTTATATATATATATATATATATATATATATATATATATATATATATATATATATATATATATATATATATATATATATATATATATAATGGAACTATAAGGTTAGCATTTATGATCATGATTTGTTTGCTGTGCTTTAGCCTTTATGATAAATGTTTGTTGTATCTTCTATTTTTGAATAATTGTGTATTTATCAATGAAAATTTTCAATGTAGACTAACCATTCGGCACTTCTACTCTGATTTGCATTTTATTTATTTGGAAACTACCAAGTACATATGTGTCACTAATAATTTCCTTAATTTGAGTGCTGAGAGATAAGTACTCACAAAAGTAAAAAGGAATCAGAACTTCAAGACGAACCTGGATTTGTTGTACTTACCGAGTCTGAAACCTTAAGTAAACCCATATCGACCGAATTATAAATTTAACTTTTATGTGCATTTGCTATTTTGCATATGTATTTTTTCCTTATCTCTGCTCCATTGTATGAATTTTTAGGCCTATTCACTAATTGATTGATGCGCTTTATCAGGTCACTTTATGCACTGCTTGAGATTTTCAAAACATGACAATTGGGTTATGTCGTATTAATACATGACTGTGTTATTTTGCATATAGTTCTTTCTTTTGATTGGCATATTAATACATGGCAGTGTTATGTTGTACGCTACCTTTTTGTCATCTATTTAAAAAGGCTTCTATCAAACTGTCCTTTTTGTATGTTTTATTTTTACTTACTGTTAACTAACGTGATTGATATTATATATTTACCATTTTCATTTTCCTCTCTTTTGTAAAACCTCATCTTACTGAGCTCTGGATATCAATTATCTTCCAACTAATTATTTGTTTTTAAGGAATCCACCAACGTCTGTACTTATAGACTATACTTGCTAACGCATTATACTTTCTGTTTTGTAAACTGTTCCTATTCTATTTCTATTCACTAGATATCCTGCTTACTCTTAACATGTAGCACTAACTAAGCATGTTACAATTTAATGCCTTCATACTACTGATTTCAAACATAACTACTAAGAAAATATCATTGATCACATGATTCCATCGATATTAACATGATAAGTTACAGGTTTTTAATATTCCCTGATATTTTAGTTCAAAATATGAAGTAGTATTAATTTAAGCATATTTTTTGAGTTTTTATTAATTATCTTACATTCAGTACCTCTTCCTTTTTCCTTCGGTTTGGATTTTTATTGATGCGAGCCTACCCTTTTCCAGTTATTATTTTATCCAGGGTGAAGCTAAAACAGCCTTTGAAGATGATGCAAGCAAACCAACATCAGCAGGCAGTTCCTCAACACACTAGGTTAAAAAAATTTCAATTTTTTACTTCAAATAACTCTATAATAAGACCTATATAATTTTATTATAAAATCCTTCTTAAGTAATTCAGATTATTTACTCTTAAGATAATATATTTTAACCAATTACATAATTTCAAAGTTAACATATTTTAATTTTTTTTTTAATATATCTAAAATAATTAAAATATGGTAGTTTCAGCATAAACACTTGCTCATAGTAATAAGATTTTTTTTTTTTTACTTCAAACAAATAAAAGTTACATGATACATACCTTATATAAACAATAACAACAATAATAATTCATAGTTTATTTATTTTGCCAGATTCAATGTATATTATGTAATAAAGTTCCAATAAAAATAAAATTCTAAATATTATAATTTATAATATTATCGTGTGCAATGCACGGGTTACACACTAGTATTATATGAAGATAAATGAAAAAAACATGCCATCCAATTAAATACAACCATTGGTTTTTCCAAAAAATATTTTTTTGCATACATAGATAAATACAAGTGTTCAACAGCTAAAATTGAATATAATTGTTCTAGCTTAAAAGAGAATTGCTATATGTTTTTAATTGTGATTATTAAGTTTAGATTCTTAAAATCAAATTTACGTAAACTCCTTGTTAAAAAAACATAAATTAGATCTCTAGAATTTAGTTATTGGGTAATTGTACACAATTAGTCAATTAGTAATTGCAGATAATTTTGCAATTATATTCAAAGAATTGCATGAATATCTTTAATTATCCAGTTGGATGTTTCCAAAAAATGTCTCGTGCATAATTGAAAAAATTTCCATAATTTTTTAATGAATAATTACGGAAATTTCAACAAATTTTGAATGCTTAATTGTGGAAATGCGTGTAATTTTTGGATATAAATATCTGCATAAATTTTGTACATATAGTGTATAGTGGTCTTGATATTTTGGTACTGGCTATGCAAGTATTTAACGAAATACAAACCATTGTATAACATATATAAAGGCAAACTATATGAAATTGAATAAAGCTGATATGTAAAGATGTGCAATCGTTCACATACTGCATAAAAATAGAGACTCGAAATTTATGCTCAAATTAATAGCCACAATAAAATTAAAAAAAAATATGTTCACCGCTCACGTAGTCAACCATTACTCAAAAACACAACCGAAAAACAATAATGTAGAAGCAGATAAAAATAAATAAAAGGCTTTGATCCTAAAAACATGGCTTACCACTTTCAATTAACCTATGATTCTTCGCACATACATTTAAACCAACTCACCGGGGAAAATACAAATGGAGATAAAAGTCAACATCTAGACCATGCAAACCCCATTTACTTTTGCAATTTTAACATGTGCTGATTTTATTTAATTTTGTCATTTCAAACTAGTGTTAATTCGCTGAAATCAAGCGAAAAGAATCTCCTCACTTAATTAATTTACCTCCTCTATTATGCACCATCAACATACCAATTCATATATCTTTGCTTCTTTGCTGAGGGTCATTTTATGGTACCGTTTGACTTTCCAACTGGGCACTTTACGTTCGCGTCTGCGTCGGACGCGTCTGACGCGCCAACAGTGGGACCCACGCATTTGCTTCTTCAACCCAAACAGCTGAAAAATTAGCTTTCGCGTCGGACGCTTTGGACGCCCCTCCTCTCTTCCCTCTCCCTATATATATATTTCACCCATTTCAACACTACATCACCATACCGACTTTTCATTTTCCTCCAGTTCTTCAAGAAATTATGGCAGATAGTGATGAATCTGATTTTGAAGATTTTCAAAGACTTGCTACATATTCAAGAAATAATGGCTAATCAAACACGAGAAAGGAGCAGAATAAACAATTTTGTAAGTTCTGGTCTTGCTTGGGTTCATGAAATACTATCAGGACACGCAGATCATTGTTATAGCAATTTTCTAATGAAGCGATTATGTTTCAGATCCTTGTGTGAACGGTTAGCAAATTACGGATTGGAAGGCTCAATGAACATATTGGTCAAAGAAATGGTGGCGGTATTCCTATATACTATTGCATT
This sequence comes from Allium sativum, assembly GCA_030737875.1. Lineage (NCBI taxonomy): Eukaryota > Viridiplantae > Streptophyta > Magnoliopsida > Asparagales > Amaryllidaceae > Allium > Allium sativum. Next base: position 159,670,755 of record CM060922.1, on the reverse strand, counting down.
GGCCCTCCCTAAAAGGCAGGTTGCTGAGTGATTTCAACGATCAAATGGTACGATTTTGTCATTTTTCATAAAGTTTTGGATTCAGTTCTCTTATTGGCAGTCGATATTATTAGACTGGCTGATACCCAATTTAACCGAATCCTGAAACAAATTCGTTCTTCACCCCGATACTATCGTTTCTTTAAAAAATGTAATGAGGCTATTGATGGGACACATGTGATGGCTCATGTGGGTCAAGAAGACATGCAATGTTTTGTAGGGCGGAAAGGATCTGCTACACAAAATATTATGGTTGTTTGTGCGTTTGATTTAACTTTTACGTTTGTAAGAGCGGGATGGGAACGAACTGCGCACGACGCTAAAGTATTTCGGGAAGCTATAAATAATTCGGATCTTAATTTCCCTCATCCTCCTTTCGGACAGTATTATTTAGTGGATTCAGGATATCCACTGGTGGAAGGATATATAACTCCTTACCGATCCGTGAGATATCATATATTAGACTTTAATGACATATGGAATGAACCAAAGTCAGAAAATGAAATTTTCAACTACTATCACTCTAGTTTGCGTATAGCTATTGAAAGAACATGTGGTATTTGGAAGAAATTTTTTTCCATCTTACGTAACATGCAGACGCATCCATACCATGTTCAACTACAAATTGTTACTGCTACAATGGCTATTCACAACTACATCAGAAAATACAATGCTGGTGATCTAGATTTTATGTCGTATGATGATGACCCTGATTTAGTGCCAGAAGAATATCTCAAAGAATATTATAGTATATCAAATCGTGGAAGCAGAGATCGAGAACTTGTTCAAAGAACCAAAACAACATCCACCATGGCGGTTGTACGAGACAATATACGAAATGAACTAGTTGCCACGGGAATGCATTAAAAAGTTTCATTGTATTCTATATTTTATATTAGCATTTTAAATTCTACAATTATATAATTTTAATTCTGCAATTTTTAATCTGCATTCTACTATTCAGTTCAAGAAAAAACACACAAACAATTAAAAATAATATATATAAACAATAAAATAATACCTCTGCCCCTTCCAAAATGCCCATTTCGTAAAAAAAAAATTCCCCGTTCGCAACAATTCCCCTTCAAATACCCCTTCAAAATAACTCTTCTAAATAACCCTTTCTATTCAAAATCAAACGGACCCTATATCTTCCAGTCACATTCACATTTTCTCTTCGTCATTAAAATAACAATTAAATCTCAGTTATTAAATGTAATTACACACCTTTTACCAAATCATCTGACATAAGGGTTTCCAAAAAACTTACAAATGAACTTATCGAATCTTAATCCTAATTCCTGTTCATAATGAAAGGTATTACCATACATGGCCTCATCGTTTTGGGAATAATTGTCAACCCAAATGGAGGTAATATCTTAAAACGAACTGCGCGTGTACGTTTCAAAACAAAAACTGATCGCCAAACAATCAAACATCTTATTGAAAATAATCATAACCAACATCCGTTGAATGTGATTTTTGCACATATTGTTTTTTCCAGTTCTTTTCCTATATTTCTTCTCTTTCTATCGTCCTCTTTCACATGCCTTCTAAAATAAATAGGAGAAGTCCGTGTAGTTTTGACCAATCACCTTAGACTGCTTGAGATCCCTAGATCGAGTTATTAATTGCCATCAAGTTGTTTCAATCTGCCTTGCCATTTGACATATGATGATTACCTAGCAAATACAAAAAACATTACCATGAAGCTTAAAAAGCAATCTGAATACATTAAGGAGATCAAAAAACCTGAATACTTTTTTTAAAAGTAACAACGACCATCATCAGATGAGGCTTGGCTATGCTGATTCACCACATTAGTAAATCATATTTACTACATTGAATCCTTCAGAAACAGTTAAATCAACACCATTAATACAATAGCAACCACAATTACATTTTAGGTGTAAACTTCGACCAGAGAATGGCATTGGAGTTGATCTAAACATGCCAATTTCTAGTTTCTGAATTTTGAACAATCAACCTCGGTAAATCAACATGCCAAATTCTAGTTTCTAAATGGTTGCACCTGGTACCTTTAAACCAGCAGTCCTCCAAGTTGTCTGGCTATTGATATGTGGCAGAGAGTATTTCCAAGGAAATACTAGGAGTTAGAAATAATTAATTCCAATATGTTTCTGTCTATAGTGCATAAATTGAAGCCATTTTACAAAGCTATTAGAAAATAGAAAACGTGGTGGCTGCATATAGTAGGAAACACCGAGGCGTGGCCTTTTAAAAAGCATGGTCATATACAACGCCATATCTGGGGATTAACAAGTCTCAAATATGCAACAACAAAATGGCATAAAAACTCAAAAGTAAAATGATGAATCTTTGAAGGAAAAGAAGATCAAGCACACATAAATCCCTTGAATAAATGGATTTTGAAATTTTGTTGGACTCGGTGGCAAGGGCAAATTGTGTCATGATCTTCATTTTAGATACAGGCTTGGCTATATACATCAAAATATTGCTTGTTGAACTTTTATTTTTCTCTTTGCAAATTCACTATTTCATCCTTCCCATGCCACTAAACATAAGTGACACAATCCAGCTACCATTAGAAGGAGGGAACTTGGAATTCCAAATTCTAGTCATTAAATGGATATACTTTGTCATTGCTATTGGATCTCGTTGTATGGCGTTTTGATTATGACAACTATACATGTACATATATATTATTATCGACTAACTATGTTTTGTAGGAAGAAACTCAACAACAGATTAACGAGCTCGAACTGTATATGTGTTTAGAGTCTGTTAGTATTAGTAATTAATTGTTAAAATCTTCCTTACTGATATACACACATGCACGTTTCAATATATATGATTTTATATATGAAATGCACAAGGCATAGGTCTATATCGGTAAACTGACATTTGTTTATTTCAGGTCAGACGACTGTTTGTTGAAACAAAAATTATCTCCAGCATAATAGTCAGACATCTGATTAAAATAAACAAACATCTGTTTTGACCCCGAAGTGGCCTAATTCCTTGCTGTTTGAATTTTATCTAAAAACAAACATCTGAATTTTTAATTCAGACATCTGAAAATGAATAGATGCAACAATTCAATGAAGAGTCACAACCTTTAATTCATATCTCTTCTTCGAATCTCTTCACGAACGATTGCAACTATTCTACTATTATAAATAGGAGTTCAAATAAATGTTTTCTTCACCGAATCTTACTTTAATTCTTTCTATCTTATCTATAGCATTCTGATTCACAAAAACACTCTATTTTATATTTCTAAGACTATAAATCATCTCCAATCTTCCATGTTCTTTCATGAACTACACTATTATCATCAAGGAAAGATTATATGAAGGATGTACATTAATTTGACATATCTGTGTTATTAAGAACACAAAGTAGTCAACAAATTCTTTGTATCGTGGAAGTCCTCTTCAACAGTTGAGGCAAGAAATCCTATTCGGTTGTTCAGGTAATTGTAAACCTGTTCCTCCGGATGAAGTGAAGATAGTTTTTGTTTAGTGAAATACCAAAAGGGAGTCTAGAACTGGATGTAGGACAGTGGTCCGAACCAGTATAAAATTATCTGTGCCATTTTATTTACTGATGTTACCTTACTATCTACACATTAACTTGCTTATACTCCAAATTATACATTCCTACCGCTGCATATACTCTTTCAATTGGTATCAGAGTAAGGACATCCTATAAACGTAGCACCATTATTCGATATTTTGATAATATGGAAAATAACGCAAGTACCAGCACAACCACTACCTCTACATTTGTCGAAGGACAATCCACTTAAGGACCCCCAATATTCAATGGATTACACTACATTTACTAAGCAACAAGAATGAGAATATATACGCATGCAACTAGTTATGATGCTTGGAACGCAACTCAGACTCAATTCACAACACCAACAACTGCATATTATGAATGGACAACAAATCAAAAAAATGAAGCAAGTGCAAATGCCAAAGCTATGAATATGCTACTCTGTGCCATGGATAGAAATGAATTCAATCGTGTTAGCATCTGCACTACTGCACATCAGATATGGGAAACACTCAAAACATTACATGAGGGTACAAATAGGGTCAAACAAACAAAGATCTCAATGTTAAAGAATCAATTCCAAAAATTTAGGATGAGACAGAATGAAACCATCAGTGACATGTACTCAAGATTTCAAGACATTCTTCATTCCTTAATAGGGTTAGGAGTAAAATATAGCGACTTTGATATTGTACCTAAGGTACTAAACTCCTTAACCGATGAATGAAAAAGAAAAGGTTTTAGCTATTGAGGAAGCCAATGACCTATCAACAATCAAACCAGAATAACTAATAGGTAACCTCATGTCTTGTGAAGTAAATCTCCATGACAAAAAAGAATAGGCACAAGAGAAAAAGCATGTAGCTTTTCATGCAGAAAAAGAAGAATCAAAAGATGAGGATCTAGCATTTATTGCCAATTTTTTTTTAAGAAATTTCCAAAATTCAAAAAAAGCAGCTTCAAAACGAATTCCTCAATTAAACCTTCATCCTCAAACTTAGAACGTTTTCATTATCACAAGAAAGGTCATATGGTAAAAGATTGTCTGGATCTAAAGAAGGAGAATCGGAAAAGCTTCAACAACAAGAATAAGAAAGACAAATTCAAAAAGAAGGCTTTTTCTGTCACACGGGATGATTCAGATTCATTGGATAGTGATAGCGACAATAAACAAGCTAATGTGTACTCCATGGCTCAAGAATATGAGGTTAGTGATTAGTCTTATGATGATCTAATAGAAGTAAACATTGAATTTTTAAATAATATAAAAACTCTTAAAAAGAGACTTAAGGAAACATGTGAAAATCAGAACAAAGCTGAATTTGAAAGAGATATGTTAAAAGACGAAAAGATAATATTAGAAGAAGAACTTGAAAATTTTCAAGAATCTCTTTCAAACTCAGTCAGTCAACTTTTAATTTTGAGTCGAGAAATTGAAACTCAAAAGGCAAAGAATGATGAGATTATATCTAAAAATCACAGTTTAAAAACTAAAATAAAACAAGTAGAGTCAGAAAATGCTAGTCTTCAAACTAGATTGGATAGTATTACTAAAAATGTTTTTGATTTTAACAAAGGAAGAGAGAATCTATCTAGAATTATAGAAAATTTTCAACCTCCTACCAATAAAAATGGGTTTGGTTTTAAAACGGAGTAAAAACTCCCCTAAAGAAATATGCTAATCTTAAGAGGAAAAATGATTCAAAACATAATGTAGTATCACAAAATGTACTAAAACATCCTAAAAATGAAATCAGAATATGGATTCCTAAAACAAACGACAATATAATTAGAAACAAATATATCAAATCATTTATGGAAACTGTTCACAACAACGAAAATTATCTTTATAAGAGGGATATTGAACCCACTTGGGTTTGGCTTCCTAAGACCTAAATCTTAGGACCCCATTGAAAAGTGAGGACCAATGTTTTTATATATACTTTGCAGGTCCCATTGAAGAAGAACAAATGGATTTTAGATAGTGGCTGCTCAAAAACATGACCAGAGACAAAGATGTTCTTACAAATATTTGATACTTTGATGGTGGCTCTGTTACCTTCGGAGATAACTTAAAAGGTATTATCATTGGCAAAGGAGATGTGTGTAACTACGGTATATCAAACTTACCCCTTACTACAAATGTATCTTTAGTTAAATATTTAAAATACAATTTATTAAGCATTAGTCAACTATGTGACAAAGGTTTTAAAATAATTTTTCTAAAAATAAATGTAGTATTTATGATCAAAATCAAAATCTTATTTTTGAAGGAAATAGAGATAGAAATATCTATGTTTTAATATGAAAATTAATCATAATAAAGATATGTGTTTAATAGCCAAAGATAATGATCCTTGGTTATGACACAAAAGATTCTGTCATATCAATTATAAACCTACGTGAAGACATACGAAAAATGAATTAGTAAAGGGTTTACCAAAAATAAATTTTAAAATAAATAATCTTTGTGAAGATTGTCAATTAGGAAAATTAACCAAATCATTTTTTAAATCTTAGAAAGTCATTTCTACTTAGAACCAACACAGGTTCAATCTATTAATCATAATTGATATGTATTTGTAATAGTTGTTGACTTCTCCAAATATACATGGACAATTTTTATGAAAAACAAACGTGATACTTTTGAGCATTTCAAAAAATTTGTAAAAATAATTCCAAATTTAAAAGTTAAAAACATTCAAAATGATCATGGAGTCGAATTTGAAAATGAAACATTTGAATTATTTTGTAAAAGAAATAATTAAATCATAATTTTTCCCTAGAACTCCACAACAAAACGGAGTTGTAGAAAGGAAAAATAGAACAATACAAGAATGCGCAAGAACTTTATTAAATGGAAGTACTTTACCAAAGCATTTCTGGGCAGAAGCTGTAGCAACTGCTTGTTATGTACTAAATCGTACTTCTATATGACCTCTAACTAAAAACACTTCATATGAATTATTTAACAGAAGAAAACCTAATATTTCATACTTTAAATTTTTTAGATCAAAACGTTTTATACTTAATACAAAAGATCAACTCGGAAAATTTGATTCAAAAGTCGATCATGGAATATTTGTAGGATACTCAGAATGAAGTAAGGCTTATCATGTCTTTAATAAAAGAACAAATATTATAAAAGAAACACTACATGTACCTTTTGATGAAAACTCTAATGAAAATACAATTATCAAAGATGATGAAGAATTTATGATAGATACAAAAAACTCAAATTTTGAGAATAATGTAAATATTTCTCATGAAAATAACAATGAAATAAGATCTCCACCTAGAATTTTACGAGATTATCATGCACAAAATATAATTAGAGAAATTGATTCTCAAGTTCGAACGAGAAGTCAACTAAATCAAATGGGACATGTTTCTTTTCTTTCAACTATTGAGCCGAAAAAAACCTAAAGAAGCATCAACAGACGAATATAGGATCATTGCAATGCAAGAGGCGTTAAATCAGTTCGAACGAAATGATGTTTGGGAATTAGTTCCTCATTCTGCTGACTAATCAGTCATTGTAACCAAATGGGTCTATTAAAACAAAGTAGACGAGCTGAGAAATATTACTCGAAACAAAGCAATATTAGTAGCATGAAGCTATAATCAAGAGGAAGGAATCAATTACGAAGAAACATTTGCTCCTGTTGCAAGATTACAAGCTATACGAATTTTATTAGCATACGCTTGTTTTCACAATTTTAAACTTTACCAAATGAACGTAAAACGTGCCTTTTAAATGGTTTTATAAAATAAAATGTATGTGTCGAACAACCTCTATTATTTTTTCATGAAAACTATTTTGATCACGCGTATAAACTAAAGAAAGTTTTATACAAACAAGCTCCCCGTGCTTGGTTTGAATGACTTAAGAGTTACTTACTTGATTCAGGATTTTAAATAAGAAAAGTATATCAAACTCTTTTTATTAAACGCTCTAATAAAGATATTCTAATCATTCAAATATATGTTGACGATATAACATTCGGTTCTTGAAATGAAAAATTAGGTAAAGATTTCGCTGACATTATGACTAGAGAATTTGAGATGTATCATGTTGGAGAACTATCTTATTTTCTAGGATTACAAATTAAACAATTGTCAAATGGATTCGTCATTAATCAAGAAAAATATTTTACCAATTTAATTAAATGGTTTGGATTGGAAAACACTTTCAGAAAACCAAATCCAATGAGTACTACAGCTCATCGCGATCGAGATGACAACCGTAAAAGTCTTGACCAAAAAAAAAATATAGAAGTGTGATTTTGGATCTTTACTTTATTTAACTACAACTCGACCTAACATTTATGTTTACGCGCTAGATTCCCAGCAAATTCTTAAGAATATAACATTTGGGAGCAGTGAAATGAATTCTGCGATATCTTAACAATACAAAGGACTTTGGTCTTTTCTATCCAAAAGAATGTCCATTTGAATTAGTGTCCTTTAGTGATGCTGATTTTGGTGGATCTTGGATGGATGGGAAAAGTACAAGTGTTACGTGCCATTTCACTGGAAAATCACTTGTCTGTTGGTTTAGTAAGAAACATAATTGTGTTGCACTCTCAACATGTGAAGAAGAATACATATCTACAACATTAGCATGTTCTCAAGTTATTTATATGCAACAAATACTCAGAGAATTCGGAATAAATTTATCTAAATCAACTATTTATTGTGATAATACTAGTGTTATTAATCCATCTAAAAATCCAGTAAATCACTCGCATACAAAACATATAGATATTCATCATCATTTCTTATGAGACAATATTGAAAAAGAAATTATTAATTTAGAACATATTTCTACTGAATATCAAATAGTTGGTATATTTACTAAACCTCTATTAGAAAATTCATTTGTCAAACTAAGACGAGAATTAGGTATAATATCAGTTAAAGATGTTTAAAATATATTTCATATATATTTATAAACTACACATAATAAAATACATAAAATTAAAATTGTCGTAAAAACCCAAAATGTTTGATCAACATGACAAAGGTAAGACTTGAACTCAAGTCACCTATTTTTGAGTTTGATAACTTAAACACTTGAGCTATGCATTTGAATTGGCTACATAAAATTATAAACTAAACATCTCTCAAAAGCACTCGTTTAGAAATTAGTTATTCACTGGTAAAACAGTCTCTGGCTCAAAATCTCATTGATATTTACACCACAAAATCCTTCAATTTTCAGCCTATAAATATTCTTGTTAAAACCAAAAACTCACAACAACAAAATTTATTCTTGAGAAACTCATACTTGCTAGAAAAATGTCTCAAAATAAATCATCATCATCTTCATTATAACTTTCCTCACTGATAGCTCAGCTGCAACACCTCACCTTCCAACGCCAAGACACGAACCTGTTTATAAGTGGGAGAATCATCGAACCAGTTACACATCGGATTCCAAATGGAAAGAGGAAGATCGATGAAATACATCACTATCAGAAACAAAAAATAGATCTTCAACATGAGTTGTATTTTGAACAGAAAGTCACAACTAAATGGTTGAGTTTCCTTGAACAAATTGGTATAAAATTTTATGGAACAAAGATGAAAGACGTAACTGAACTGTTATCAAAACAGGTTGATCCTTTGGGTCCATCTACATCATATCACACATCAAACGATCCAGTGAATCCATGGGATTCCCCTCAAAGACCTCACTATAGTCCAAACACTGAGGACAGAAACTACATGGCAAATGAGGGACGTTGAGCCTCTACACCACAGAAAATGCCATCCCCTTAGAACTAATGATGTATTATATTTAAATTCATTTATGTATAATGCTTATCAACAATAATGTTGTATTAATATCATTTGATTTCTTTAAAATATAAGATATAAACAAAACACCAAAGTCATAGTAATATATATATATATATATATATATATATTACAATTCCAAAAACTTAAGGCTAGACAGAATTTTTTCTTATAAAATAGATGTTTGTCTAAAAATAATCAGACGTTTGATTGCTGAAGCATAATAATTTTCATTGTAGATTCAGACGTTTGACCAAAGAAAAACGGACATTTGAATATAGGCTAATATGAATTATATATGTGTGGGTTGAAAATTTAATAAATTCAGACATCTGAATTTAATTTTTAGACATTTGTTTGCAATCTGGCACATTTCAAAAAAAGGTGCAAACCCTTTTATCTACCCACCTCTTCATCACAACCCTTTATTATTTACTTTACCATTTACCTATTCACAAGCCTTAACCTCCATTACTCTATAAAACTCCAAAATTCAACTTTTTCTCCGCAAAAAAAAAATCATGGCAAACAGACCAAAACGCATAAGAATAGAAGAATCGGTCACTCCATCCGATAATCAAATCCAACGGTGGCTATGGATTGACATTGCAAAGGAGAGGTCTATGAAGAGTTATAAATTCTTTGATGGTGCTTTTGTTAAATTTGACGTTTTATCATACTATCTTCTTTTCCAATACGCTAGACATTTCAATTTTGAATCTTTGGTTGATTATAATGTCAACAATGTTAAAATTTATCCATTGCTTGTCAAACTTTTCATGGCTAACTTGAAATAAACCAACAAGCACCTAGGAATACTACAAATTGTATGTGGTCTATCGTTTGTAGCTAACGTATTCTTTTTTCCATTCAATTATTAGGGAAAATTTTACATTGTGTTTGGCAAGGGATGACATAGACATCATTGAAGTTAATATGAATGAAAGAGATGAGGTGTCGCACAATCTGATAATTTGGTTGATATGCAAGGGCTTACATCTACTCATCTTCATCCACAAGCACATCTACTTAACTGTATCTTGGTTCGAACTATTCAACCAAAAAAGGAAGTTATGAAAAAGTGTAAAAGCATGAATTTTAAGCTTTATATGCTTTGTATTCTAATAAGCAAGTGAATTTGGGATAAAATAATTCTTGATGAGTGGGTAGACATAACACGAAAACGGAAATACAAGATGCTCCATTACGATGCCTATATAACTCGAATCCATCTTGCAAGTGAAGTGCAAATACCCGACACTCTGTCTTTAAGCGTCAAAGAAATTGGTCCAAAAACTCTTCCTCTTATGGATATTGATCCCAACCCACCAACACTCGAATATATGTCCTTTCAAGCTTGGTAAGAACACGTTGCAGCGCAACCATAAACGATAATAGGCGAGCCATAATCTTGTAGTGGTTGCCAGCTCATACAAGAATAAGAAGAAAAAGATGATATTCATCTAATCACTCCTGATCTTCCATCAAAACAAGCATTGGTTATGCTCTCTCATAATCAATCAAAGCTTCACAAGGATTTCAAGCGTTTTGAGCATAAAACAAACAAGAAATTTTACTCTTTGAAAGGCTCTCTTAATAAGATTTGGGATAATATTTCATGCATTGGACCTCAATCTTCTCAAGCTCATGACCCGCCCCATTTCATTGGTCATCTAGCTCCATTGAAGAAGTTCCAGATTCAAGCTCCGACCATGGTGATCCAAAGGGCGGTGACACTAGTGTTGGTCCAAGCATGACGGCTTCTGAAAGTTGGTAAGCATGATATTATCTTTATGGTATTTTGCATCAAATTCTTGTATTTGTATGGTTTGTAATATTTTGGTACTTTGGTCTATTTTAGCACAAAAATATACTATGTGCTTGCTATGGTTATAAAATATCTAAATGTTGTATGTATTTACGCTATGTTTGTATGTTGTGTATGTTGTTTATGTGTTATGTTTATTTGTGTTTACTATTTATATAAGTATCTCCTTTTTGTCAATGACAAAGAGGCAGAAACATATGATAATATATGCATATTGACATGGGGAGTTACATATATAGTTGTCATTATCAAAAAAAAGGGATAATGATGGATCTTGTTGTATAGCGTTTTGATTATGAAAACTATACGTGTACATGTGTGTGTGTGTATATATATATATATTATCGACTAACTCTGTTTTGCAGGAAGAAACTCAACAACAGATTCAAGAGCTCAAACTGAAGATTATATGTGTTTAGAGTCTGTTAGTATTAGTAATTAATTGTTAAAATCTTTCTTGGTGATACACACACATGCACGTTTTAATGTGTATGATTTTATATATGACATGCACAAGGCATACATCTGTATCAGTAAACAGACGTCTGTTTGCTAAAACAAAAAATATCTCCAGCATAATATTCATACATATAAATTAAAATAAACATACGTTTGTTTTGACCCTAAAATGGCGCATTTCCTTGCTGCTTGAATTTTACCTAAAAACAAACATATGAATTTTTAATTTAGACATCTGAAAAAGAATAAATGCAACTATTTAATGAAGAGCTACAACCATGAAGAGTTACAACCTTTAATTCATATCTCTTCTTCGAATCTCTTCACGAATGATTGCAATTATTCTACTATTATAAATAGGAGTTCAAACAATATTTTCTTCACCGAATCTTACTCTAGTTCTTTCTATCTTATCTATAACATTCAGATTTACAAAAGCAATCTATTACATATTTCTAAGATTACAAATCATCTCCAATCTTCCATATTCTTTCACGAACTACACTATTATCATCAAGAAAAGATTATACGAAGGGTTTACATTCATTTTACATATCCGTGTTATGAAGAACGCAACTAGCAAACAAATTCTTTGTATTGTGGAAGTCCTCTTCAGCAGCTGAGACAAGAAATCCCGTTTGGCTGTTCGGGTAATTGTAAACCTATTCGTACTGGTGAAGTGAGGGTAGTTGTTGTTTAGTGAAATACCAGAAGGGAGTCTGGGACTGGACGTAGGACAGTGGCCTGAACCAGTATAAAAGCGACTATGTCATTTTATTTACTACTATTACTTTACTATCTACACACTAACTTGATTATACTCCGTACTATACGATCCTACCGCTGCATAGACTCTTTTAATTGCAGGAAATCATCCATATAGCCTCACCATGGACACGCGACAAACTGGCTATCCCAACGGTTGTAGTTGGAGAACCAAATGACAGTTTTAGAGCTGGGCAGAATGATATGAAATTAGTTTATGTGAGTATAACGATTATAATCATTGGTGAATCTTGTTCCCAAATTAATAACAAACAAATAATCCAATGTTTCTACACTAAATAATAGTCATCTCATTAGTCAACTGCTAAAGTGGATGCACATATGAACGTATGGGATAATGGCATGCATATACAGTTGTACCCTACAAAAATGAAATAGATAATAATACTTTACAAAGTTGACTCAGACGTATAATATTCTCTCTAGCATTATTGTTTCTTTAAAATGATAATTGCAGTAGCATTTAATATTTTCTTATTTTAGAAACTACAATTGATATTGCAAATAAACTGGAATGAAAATGAAACAATAATAATATAATTGAGCAATCCAAAGACATGCAAGTAGTAAATAAAAAGAGGCTCATATTTGTTGTTATTCATCACAAATACTTCACCCGAGACCCCAATACAGCACATTTAGTGCATATTACGGAATCAAATCCCCTGTACCTAAAATCTACTATCCGCCTATGTCCAACCAACCAGGATACCTAATTTCCACTTTTTTTGCAATTAAGCCATCTTTCTCTCTCTGACTTAATTGATAAAGGTGAAAATCAAAGGTTTTGTGTGATGGCCCGCTCCGGACCAACTGACATTTCTACTAAATGCGCTATGCGAATGCCCAACTAGCACGGGACAGACATAAAAGAAAAGGGGTTTGAAACTATGAATCATCAAAGAACCTGTAGTGTGTCTCACATCGCATGGAATAAAATATAATAATAACATAACTTGACATAAAACAGGCGAGACAGTTCATAAGCTGAAAATTAAATCATCATAGCAGCGGAATCCAAAATACAGCTTATGGTCCAAACCATCATTATTACCACTTCAAAATACCATCTCTAAAGCAAATAGAAAGGTACACTACTAATGCCCAAAGCAGTGACTAGCAACAACACAGAGAATATATGTAAATAGTACATGGAAGCTTCCTGCTTGTCTCCGGACAGCTACTCGTGCATACCACCTAACCTGTCTCTAGTCTGCTCGTTTAGGAGCACCCAGAGTAATAAGAAGAGACATAAAACTCTAGGTCAGACAAAATTCTAGTATGAGCGATAGCAGCAAAACAGAACAACAACAGGTATAAATAATCATACCTGAACCTGGACCTGCTACCAAAGAGTTAGCACAACAAGATGTACAGTACTCTAGGGTAATGCTAACATAAAGTGTAAGGTGGAAGTGTGCATGTCATGGTGATAGCAAACATCAAACATAGCAATCAACCTCACATCTCTCACTCAGTGCGTAAAGTATACGATATCCACCACTTTGATCAACAAATCCTTTGCTACGACCACTTTTCCCTTTGGGTCTAACTGACCCCATTGCGCTGGTCAATAGCCACTAATCCCTTACTACGATCACCTAGCCCTTGGGAGTCCTAGTGGCCCCATTGCACTAATCCATAGCCATGCTACGATCACTTGCCCTTGGGAGTCTTAAAGGTCCCATTGCGCCGATCCATTGCCACTAGTCCGTCTCTCAGTGGTGAACTGGCTATACAGATCGATAACTCCTTTGCATACGTCTCGCAGCAAAGCCCAACTTCGGAAGTTAACTCGTTGGTTCCCATCTGGATCCTGAGTAATAACTTCCCATTTAGACTTCCTTTGCATATCGGGTTGAATTCGACCTTCAAAAGAGTTCACGATTGTCATCACATAGCTCCAAATCTGGTTCGGTTCATGATGCTCCATCCGGGTCGGTTCGTGATCATCGTATGGGTTCGTGATACCCAGGCGGTTCGGCTCGTAGTCTGTCCTCCGGTTCGTGAGCCCTGCTCGTGCTGCCTTCTCAGAGCATCGATCCGGGTCGTGGTGGAGCAACCGGTCCGTGAGTGGTTCCTGCTTCGGGTCAGCTCGTGGTTGTATGGTGCTTCACGGTTCGAGACAAGTTATTCGTGACATACTTCAGGCAAGCAGTTCATGAGCTTCTGGTCGGATCAGTTCGTAGATGACTACCCGAGTCGGGTCGGGGTGCTTCACGAGTAGGGGTAGCGAACCAGCACGGTTCGGGGGTCCATGTCACGAACGGGTCGGTTCAGGGTTCATGACCCGATCTGATTTCCTGCACTTCTTACAGCAAGCTATTTACGCCAAACGACAGCGTTTTCAACCATTCTAATCTTTCTATGCAATCACAAATCATACCAAACAGTAATTGCAACATGTATAATCAACCATAAACACCAAAACAACAATTTAACATGTAAAATAGATCAAACCTCCCTGAAACTCATGTTTTCCCCTTAATCATGTTTAGTCATACCTAAAAATAGGATTAGAAAACAATCCAAATTAACACAATTTTTAATCAGTAACATAAAATAATATTTCAGAATTTATGCATATTTTTGAGCCATAATTTCGCTAATAATCACTAATCACACCTAATTAATTATAATTAGTGTAAAAACATGCTAATCACTCACCTTAGCCACAAATAAATCTCAGATCTGAAACTCTAACTGATTTGGCGTGAATTCCAATGTATTCCAGCAGCTCTATCTCGATTTCTATGCTAATCCGCCTTAATTTGCTGTAGATTTGGCTAATATGTGATTAGAAAGTGATTAGAAGGTGGAGGCAATTGCTAGGGTTTAAGAAATGTAAATGACGGCTAGAAAAATGAATAAAACTGATTTCCCAAACCCTATCAACCCTCCCATAACCCTAATCCCGAAATGGGTTATGGGCTTAGCTGTTAATCACCTAGTTAAACCCAATTATGTTGTTTTTCACCTTCCAAACCTTATTTCAGCTATATCTCCCAAATGGTAAGTCGTTTGATTAATGTGAATACTCTATGGAAAGGTAAACCATCATCTTAATCCAATGGAAGTGGTTTCAAGTCAAAACTCCTTACCAATCAAAAGTTATAGGCGAAACAAGATTCGCTTGGGGCAAAATGGTCATTTAAATTTTGGCAAAAATCGTGAACATGAGAAATGACCCCAATAGTCGTTCCCCAAAGTTACACGACCATACGACTTCGTATGAAAATAAAATAAATATTTTACGATCCTTGATACACAGAATGCGGGTCGTTACACTCTCCCCCCTTAAGAAATTTCGCCCCCGAAATTCCTTAACCAAAACATACAATGGTGGCCCGCATGCCTATCAACCATTTACAAACAATCAAACATACATAACAACACAATAAGCCTATCCTAGCATGCCGATTACTAACAAGGACATAACTATATCGCGATATAAAATCTTACCAAACAAAGAGTTTTGGATATAACTTCCTTATGATCTCCTCTGTTTTCCAAGTACAGTCATTCTCATTATCGTCCCACTGGACCTTGACTTGTTCCACCATCTTCCTTCGAAATTGTTTTGTATCGTGTCCGACAATACGAATCGTAATGCGACTCCCAACTGCCTCCGATTCCACCTCGATATCGGCCAACTGATCTGGCGAAATAGTCATATCAGAATCGTGCATGAATTTCCTTAACTGAGAAATATGAAATACGTTGTGCACTCCTGCCATCTTGTCAGGCAATCCAATTTTATACGCTAAATTCTCAACTTGTTCGAGAATTAGGAATGGACTAACAAACCTTGCTGCTAACTTACCTCTCATGTCAAAACGAATCACACTCTTAATGGAGAGATCTTGACGAATACTAGGTCACCAACGGAGAATTTTAAGACTCTTTGCCTTTTATCAGCATATTTTTTCTGCCTATCTTGAGCAGCCTTCATTCGCTGTTGAATGATCTTGATTTTACCTGAAGTTTATCTTATTTCATCTGGCCCAAGCACAAACTTCTCACTGGTTTTCAACCAACATGATGGTGAGCTGCATGTTCTTCCGTACAAGCTTCAAATGGATCCATACCAATACTAGACTGATAACTATTATTATATGTGAATTCAAAAAGATGTAAGTAGTCATCCCATGACCCTACAAAATCCAATATACAAGCTCTCAAGAGATCCTCTAATACATGATTCACCCTCTCTGTTTGACCGTCAGTTTGAGGATGGTGCGCGGTACTAAGATGTAATTCTGACCCTAAAGCCTCTTGTAAGCTCTTCCAAAATCCACTAGTAAATAATGGATCTCAGTCACACACAATACCTTTAGGTACTTCATGAAATCTCACTATTCATTTCATATACAATTCTGCTAACTTAGCTATCGTTCTATTCGACTTAACCGGTACAAACCTTGCACTTTTGGTCAATCGATCTACAATCACCCAAATAATATCGTGACCTGATCTAGTCCTTGGTAAACTATCGATGAAATCCATCGAGACTTGTTCCCATTTCCATTCAGGAATTTCCAGCGGTTGTAACAAACCACTAGGCTTCTTTTGCTCAGCTTTAACTAACTGACAATTCATGCACTTGGAAATAAACTTCCCAGCGTCTCTCTTCATCCCTTCCCAGTAGTAGGTATGCTTCATCTCTTGATACATTTTGTTACCACCAGGATGTATAGTCAGTTTTGAGTGATGACATTCTTTAAGCACTTCATCACTCAATCCATTAACATTAGGTACAACTAGTCTTTCATTCATTTGAAGCCATCCATCTCTATCAAGTCCATACTTGTTCATCTTCTCACCGTCAATACCTATATCTATCTTGGATATGATTTCCAATAGACAAGGATCATCCCTCTGACTGGAACCAATCCGCTCAATCAAAGTCGGTCTAATCGTCAAACTTGCTAACATTTCTGGATCCAATTCGCACTTAGGTCTAAAATCATACCCCGTAATATACTCTAATTGCTTCAATTCTAGAAACATGGCCCCCAAACTGGCATGTCTCCTACTCAATGCATCAGCTACCGCATTTCCTTCCCGGGTGTTTATGCGATATTGAAATCATATGAAGCCAAGAACTCTAACCATTTCTACTGACGAAGATTTAAATCCTATTGAGAGAAAAGATTCTTTAACGACTTATGATCGGTAAACTACTCGATTCTTTCTCCCAATAGATAGTGTCTCCATACCTTTAACGCAAATATGATTGCTGCCAATTCCAAATCATGGGTAGGATATCTCTTCTCATGCGGTTTCAGTTGCCGACTAGCATAAGCTACAACCCTACCTCCTTGTGTCAGTACAACACCTAGTCCGGTACCACAGGCATCCGTGTATACCATCATCTCTTCGTTCCCTTATGAATAACTAACAATGGTGCACATGTCAACTTTTCCTTTAGACTCTTAAATGCACCTTCACACCTTTTGTCTCAGACGAAAGCTTGATTCTTCTTGGTCAACTGATTTAACGGTGCCGCTATCTTGGAGAAGTCTTGGATAAACTTACGATAATATCCAGCTAACCCCAGGAAACTTCTCACGTCCGTTGCATTCTTGGGCGTCGACCAATCTTGTACCGTAGCCACCTTCGCAGGGTCCACGACAATACCATTCTCTGAAACAACATGGCCCAAGAACCTCACTTCCCTCCTCTAAAAGTGACACTTAGAAACTTTTGCTTTCAGTTGGTGTTTCCTCAACACCTCCATCACTGTCCTCAAATGTTCCTTGTGTTTTCTTCTGTCCTCGAGTAAACCAAGATGTCATCCACGAACACAAGAACAAACTTATTCAATTGATCCCTGAATACCCTATTCATAAGATCTACAAAATATGTTGGTGCATTGTTCAACCCGAATGGCATGACCAACCACTCATAGAATCCATACGGCGTCCGAGATGCCGTTTTAGGTATACTCTCAGCTGGTACTCGGAGCTGATGAAAACCTGTCGCGAGATCTAACTGGGAGAACACTCTCGCTCCATTCAATTGATCAAATAAATTATCTATCCGTGAAAGAGGATACTTATTCTTCCTCGTTACCTTGTTCAACTCGCGGTAGTCCACACATAATCGAAGGGAATCATCTGCCTTAGTAGCAAATACAACTAGTGCTCCCCACTCGGAAACACTTCTTCTGATAAATCCCTTCTTCAAAAGATCGCCCACTTGCACCTTGAGCTCTCGTTGCTCCCTTGGTGCCATACGACGAAGTGCATCACTATAGGTCTGGCATCTTTCACTAAATCAATACGAAACTCGATCTCTTGGTGTGGTGGAAGTCCGGTCACTTCCCCGAAGATGTCTGGATACTCGCCAGCAATAGGCACATCTGTCAACTCATCATGCAGGATGTCGAGGGAATTTAGAAAAATAGCCATCACCCCATTACTAGGTAGGCAACCAGACAATACCCTATGCCCATCATCTGCTCTAATGGTCACCTAAGACCCCTCACAGTCTACCACCACCCCCATATCTTTGGAGCCAATCGACTCCCAAAATAATGCCAAACCCAATAAAGCCCAAAACAAAGCAATCACAAACAAACATGCATCCATGACTCGATAAGACAAAATTACGACAAATCATACTAAGGTTAGTCGAACCACCGACCGGGTTCGTCACAACTAAAGGTCTATCGATAATCTCGGGTTCCAATCCCAACCTATCTACCAAGTCACTAGATACGAAGGAATGGGAGCCCCGGTATCAAACAATACTCGAACAGGAACATCATAAACAAAAAGCATACCTTGAATGACGACATTTTTTTTCCTTTCCCCACTGCAGTTGGGGAATTCGACGAGGAAGGAACAACGTTGATAGCATATGCTTTCACAATCTGCTTTTCTTTAGGGGGTTGTGGATATTTATCCTTGTGATGTTCCACTTGGCCGCAATTGAAGCACTTCCTGTCCGCTGGCTTTGCTCGACAATCTTTGGCATAGTGGCCCTTCTTTCCATAACTATAGCACTCAACATCTTTCTTATTCTTCTTCTGACCATTCTTAGCTCGGTTCTGTTTCCACTTATTCTGCGAATTATTCTTGCATCCACCTCTTGCCTGCGGCTCTGGCTCCCTTGTCGATGTAACAACAACCTCAATCTTGGACTTAGGGTAAAGGCTATCTGATCTCAATACTTTCCCCACAACAGATTCGAATGTCTCATCGATGTAGTTTATCAGCCTTTCCCCCAAGTACCCATCTAAGCCGATTATGAACTTCTCGTTCTTCTTCTTGGCAGTATCGATAAGAGATAATCCATAATTCGATAAAGTATCGAACACAGCAATATATTCCGAGACTGCCCTACCATTCTTCTTAAGCTCCAAGAATTTCCTAAACAATTCTAATTTCTGAGCATTTGGGATAAACTTATCACTCAAGCGAGTCTTAAACTGATTACAAGTAACTTGATCCTCGGGAGTATCTGCTTTAATAGCATTCCACCAATTCATAGCCCGTCTTTGAAGCTGATGTGACGCTAGCTTTCTCTTCATCGCATCTTCGATCCCTAAATCCTTGAAGATGTGCTCACAACTATCAAGCCAATCCTGAACTTCCGTTGCCGATTATGTTCCGTGGAACAGCTTCCCACCAAGACTAGTATAATCCTTGTTAAGCTTGGCAAAATCGGCTCTAGGCGCCTGCACTTCTGCACCACCACCATTAGCGGCATTAGGAACTGCTCCCTGAACATCCCTAAGCATCTCTCGCATGAAGGTAGTAAACATCGTCCTCATATCAGGGACATTCCTATCATTGGCCCTTGAATCCGTATTCCTTGTATATCGGCTCATCGTTCAATCTGTAAAGAGAAAACGATTAACCATCTCCATAGTAGTTCCAGTGCAGTGCGACTTCATCCTTAGATATACTAATAATGTGTATATATATAGCTTTTGAAAACCAAAATATCACAAATACGCGCTCTCATATACGTATACTATCTCTCTGTGATGTCTTCCCTTAGGTTAACTGCGCAACCTAGGCTCTGATACCAAGTGTGACGTCCCGCCCTAGACCTGCCGACATTTCTACTAAATGTGTTGTGCGAATGCCTAACTAGCATGGGACGGTCGTCAAAGGAAAGGGGTTTGAAACAATGAATCACCAAAGAACCTGTAGTGTGTCTCACAGCGCATGGAATAAATTATAATAATAACATAACTTGACATAAAACAGCGCATAAGCTGAAAACTAAATCATCATAGCAGCGAAATCCAAAATACGGCTTATGGTCCAAACCATCATTATTACAACTTCAAAATACTGTCTCTAAAGCAAAATAGAAAGGTACACTACTAATGCCCAAAGTAGTGACCAACAACAACACAGGGAGAATATATATAAATAGTACGTGGAAGCTTCCTGCTCGTCTCCAGACAACTACTCGTGCATACCACCTAACCTGTCTCTAGTCTACTCGTTTAGGAGCACCCAGAGTAATAAGAAGAGACATAAAACTATGGGTCAGACTAAAGTCTGGTATGAGCGATAACATCAAAATAGAACAATAAAAGGTATAAATAATCATACCTGAACATGGACCTGCAACCAAAGAGTTAGCACAACAAGCTGTACATTATTCTAAGGTAACACTAACATAAAGTGTAAGGTGGAAGTGTGCATGTCATGGTGATAGCAAACATCAAACATAGCAATCAACCTCACATCTCTCACTCAGTGCGTAAAGTATACGATATCCACCACTTTGATCAACAAATCCTTTGCTACGACCACTTTTCCCTTTGGGTCTAACTGACCCCATTGCGCTGGTCTATAGCCACTAATCCCTTACTACGATCACCTAGCCCTTGGGAGTCCTAGTGGCCCCATTGCACTAATCCATAGCCATGCTACGATCACTTGCCCTTGGGAGTCTTAAAGGTCCCATTGCGCTGATCCATTGCCACTAGTCCGTCTCTCAGTGGTGAACAAAAGCTATAGATATCAATAACCCCTTTGCACATGTCCCGCAGCAAAGCCCAACTTTGGAAGTTAATTTGTTGGTTCCCATATGGATCTTGAGTAATAACTTCCCATTTGGACTTCCTTTGCATCTCGGGTTGAAATCGATCTTCAGAAGAGTTCACGATTGTCATCACATAGCTCCAAATCTAGTTCGGTTCGTGATGCTCCATCCGGTTCGGTTTGTGATCGTCATATGGGTTCGCAATACCCAGGAGGTTCGGTTCGTGGTATGTCCTCCGGTTCGTGAGCCCTGCTCGTGGTGCCTTCTCAGAGCATCGGTCCGGGTTGTTCTGGAGCAACCGGTTCGTGAGTGGTTCCTGCTCCGGGTTGGCTCGTGGTTGTATGGTGCTTCACGGTTTGAGATAAGCGGTTCGTGACATACTTTAGGCGAGCGGTTTGTAAGCTTCTAGTCGGATCGGTTCGTGGGTGACTACCCAGGTTGGGTCGGGGTGCTTCACGAGTGGGGGTAGCGAACCGGTTTGGTTTGGGGGTCCATGTCACGAATGGGTCGGTTCGGGGTTCATAACCCGATCCGATTTCCTACACTTCTTACAGCAAGCTATTTACGCCACACGGTGACGTTTTCAACCATTCAAATCTTTCTATGCAATCACAAATCATACCAAACAGTAATAGAAACATGTACAATAAACCATAAACACAAAAACAACAATTTAACATGTTAATATGGATCAAATTTCCCTAAAACCCATGTTTTCCCCTTAATCATGTTTAGTCATACCTAACAATAGGATTAGCAAACTTAATCCAAATTAACCCAATTTTTATTCGATAACATAAAATAATATTTCAGAATTTATGCATATTTTTCTGAGCCATAATTTCGCTAATTATCACTAATCACCCATAATTAGGCGTAATTAGTGTAAAAACATGCTAATCACTCACATTAGCCACAAATAAATCTCAAATCTGAAACTCTAAATGATTTGGCATAAGTCCCAATGTATTCCAACAGCTTTATCTCGATTTCTATGCTAATCCACCTTAATTTAATGTAGACTTGGCTAATATGTGATTAGAAAGTGTTTAGTAAGTAGTTTAGAAGGTGGAGGCCATTGCTGCAGTTTGAAAAATGTAAACGGCAGCTAGTAAAATGAATATAATTGATTTTCGAAACCCTATCAGCCCTCCCATAACCCTAATCCCGAAATGGGTTATGGGATTAGCTGTTAATCACCCGGTTAATCCCAATTATGCTGTTTTTCACCTTCCAAACCTTATTTTAGCTATATCTCCCAAACAGTAAGTCCGTTTAATTACTGTGACCACTCTATGGAAAGGTAAACCATCATCTAAATCCAATGGTAGTTGTTTCAGGTCAAAATTCCTTACCAATCAAAATTTATAGGCGAAACAAGATTCGCTAGGGGCAAAATGGTCATTAAAAATTCGGCAAAAATCGTGAACATGGGAAATGACCCCAATAGTCGTTCCCCAAAGTTACACGACCATACGACATTGTATGAAAATAAAATAAATATTGTATGATCCTTCGATACGTAGAATGCGGGTCGTTACATTTTGATTGGTTGGGAATAAAGAGATTGGAGATTATAGGGACAGACGATTTGCTCTCTCAACTAACTTAGTAATACATTATTACCCAATTGTCTTTTATTTCCTTTTTCCTTTTCCCTACTGTTGTTCGTGTAATTGTGGGTTCGCTCTCTTTGTTTCTCTATTTTCATCCTCATTCCTTTATGAGTTTCAAAAGACCCAAACGTCCACTCAAACAAGTTCTGGAAAATAGTCTTTTTTCATTTCGACCAACCTGCAAATATTTCCAGTTTCTAAGTTGCATATATTTGCACTTTGTGACAATGATGATGATCTTTACTATTATTAGTAGGGTTATGGTTATATCTAATTTTCAGGAAAAGAAAAGGTGATCAAAAATAATTTTAGGGTGTAATTTAAAACTTGCTTTTGAGAAGATGCACAAGAGCACTTAGATTAAGAAAGGACGGATCCTTGTTTCCACTATAATAAATGACAATCATGTCATCCCAGAATTTCACCAGTTTCAATTATTTGCCTTAAATTTCCAACTTTTAAAATGGCTACACAGGGATTCTTCTATATATGCAGAAGGACTCCATAATGTCATGCCATCGTCATGGACTACGAATACGGTAAAATATGAGGGGTTCAAAACTTATTAAAAAGCTAATGATACTCCATAAAGTAATCCAATATTTTACATGCAAATCATCATTGCCTCATTACACCCACAGTAACAATAAGTCAATAATAAAATAAAATAACATGATGGTAATAACCATAAATTACCAAAAATTAAAAAAACAAGCATATCAAGTTTAGTTTGTTGTGCTGGGATCTAGGTTCAGCTAGTCTGTTTAAAAAGAAATATAAAAGCTGGAGGTATATATTAAAATGAACTTTTAGTTAGAAGTATGGATGCTGTTGTAAAAATTTTGACATCGTAAAGCAAAACTTGAGGAATCTTGCTTTGTTAAAATTATTGGTGTAAGCAGAGTGATTTTCGTTCTCTCAAAAGAGTCTGCCTCAAAAAAAATATTTTGATTAAATAAGGTCATTGTTAATCACACTCCAGTTTTTGTTAAGGGATGACCCATTTTAATAGCACTTAGTGCATTTTTTAATTGTTAACGGTCAACACCAATAATATTTTCAACTTACCATTTTACTCCTACACCTAAAACATGCGTGTGTTAAAACCATTTGCCTATCCGACTTCCCTCTCAAAACGTACGAACGCGTTTTCATCCCTAGAACATAAAATGCATTTTTTTTCTCTATTATCGGCTGAGAGATGGTACGGTTCAAGCATACGGAGAGGAAGGCATTGGAAAGCATTACGAAAGGAGAGCGCTCGGGTAATAGTTGAGTTTTGGAATGTTTAATTTACTCTTTTTGTTCATGGAAATGGTTGGTTAAGGTAGTTAGTGTCTCGTTAGCGAGCTTGTTGGAGAAGAAGGGGAATTCATATGTTTAAATTAGGGTTTTGGAGTTGTTGGAGAAGGAGAGAATTCGATAGGTTGGATTTAAATTGGTAATTAAAAAAAATGCCCTGGCCGTATTCATTTGATTTAAAAGATATACACTTGTCATTTTCGGTAAATTGTAGTAAAAAACTTGTCTACTTGAAATCATACAGTATTTGTCGTGTCACTTAAATTTTTTGGCAATCTGTAGCTGTTTTACATATACGATATTAGTTCTTTGTGATATTTTAAAACGACAAAATGGTGTCGCATATAGTTGAATTACACGATAAGTATTTGTCGACTTTGGTTTTATAAAACGGCTTCCATATGACGAAATGCCTTTTATAAATATTATGTGTGTGTCGCCTTTGAAAACGACAATACTGAACCATTTTTGGTTTGGAAATTTGAACTTTTGCTACCTTTTTTGGCTGGTGTCATATATACATTCACATATATCACTAACTATAGTGTAAATCAAAATAATATGATTAAACTTAAGCTATTTCCATGTTCATATGCATATACATTTTTGTTTATAATTTAAGTATCTAAAACGAGTTATATTCGTTTGTATGTTTGCAGGAAATAGGGTGCAACTAGGTCCTCTCGTCTGTCCTACAACGTCAAATAGAAGGAAACTTGCAATGGAACGACATAAGGTAATACAAAGGCAAAAAAAGAAAAGGAAGCAGAAGTATTTTAAAGCCGCAAACAATGGATCAGAAGAAAGTACAAGTAAAAGTGGTGGTAGTGGTGGTCCTAATGCAAAGGAATGTACTGGTGATGGTAATGAAGGCCAACAAGAAGATGTAAATGTAGAGGAGGAAGAGGATGATGAAGACAAAAGTGGCGATGAGAGAGTAGAGGGAGATGATGAGGATGATGAGCGAGATGACCATGATGATGATGATGATTAGTGCGGTAGAGGCTCTGGTGACGACGAGGGTGATGACATTAGTGACGAAGCAGAAACACTAGGGGAAGAAACATTGCTATGTGTGATAAAAGAAAAAAAACGATGAATGAAGCAAGTTGCCGTATCGATTATGTTTCTGAAGATCACGAATGGAAAGATAGCGAAAGTAAAGAACATAGTAGTGATGAATATGTGGTAGAACAAGAGGTGCAAGAACTTGAAAACAAAAGGAGTATTGAAAAAGGAAAGTGCCATGGAAAGAACCTTCCTCAGAACAAGCAAACACCGATAATCAACCTGAGATACTATATGCATACAAAGACCATATCGCTCGTAAAATATGGAACTGTAATGTATGTTTTTTTTGGTACATTGTTAGCAAACTTTTTACTTTAAACATAATGATGACCGTATTTGTATATGTGTGTATAATGTAGAAACCACGAGGTGTAGCGAGGATCGTAAGAGTCCATAATCATGTCGGCACACAATGATTATAGTATTTCAGAAAGGAATGTTCTTTTGTTCAAGATGTTGTAGTTAAGCCAAGACTACATCATTTAGTGCTACATGCTCATGAGAAATTAGACAAAGTTCTAATCAATGCATTTGTTGAAAGATTTTATTCAGAGACAAACACATTTCATGTACCTTTTGGTGAGTTGGGAATAACTATCGATGAAGTTGTGCACATCACTGGCCTTCCCGCCGAAGAAAGAGCAAATACAGGTTCGCTTGGTGTCTCTAGGGGAATGAGTTATAACGATGTGTACCAACTACTGAAGAAATGTTTTTCTCTTGACAAACTAATTTCTATTCTGTTGTTTGTTGGAGATTAAAAAAAATTAAGTTTGAATGGTTAAAAAGTTAGTTTGAGGGTTCGAAGAAGGATGATAGTGATGAATGGAAGATACAATGCGTCAGAGCATTCCTTCTATATACGATTTCTGTGACAAGTTCAGCAATAAGGCATTGGTTCACTTTCTACAATATTTGAAGGATTTAAAGAAGTTGATACACATTCTTGGGTCACGGCTTATTTGAGTTGGTTATTGCGTAATGTAGGGCTAACTACTCGAAGTGATGTTCACCAGATGACTGGATGCATGACAGTACTGTAGGCAAATGTTGCAAACCTTTTTTAGTTCAATATGATGTAAATTTCTATGCCTAAAATGTTCACTTGTACATATTTTATTTGTTTGCAGGTTTGGATATTTGTACATTTTCCTAGTTTATAAGACATAGTTGTTGTATTGGTGTTGCTGATGGTGATATCTGAGCTGCGTTCTATTTTGCGAAGGATAAGGGTATGGATTTAGCCACTAACTTGGTGATGCTTAGAGAAAGAATTGATGATTTGAAAAGAAATGACATTATTTTGGATTGTTTTAAACGAAAAAGATATTTATACCCGTTTCAGCAGCGTTTTTTGTATGATGGACCAGTGATCTTTTTTTAGATTGAAGAATTATATCTTTCCCAAAGTTTCTACGCCAATTTAAATATATTTAGCCCATCCTCACCAATCCATTCATGCTTAATAAGAAGAAGTTTGAATCTTCGACTCACAGGTTTAGAGCCATGTACTATAATCTTGGGGATTTTGGCTAGAGAAAATAGAGAAATCATCTCCTGAATAAAACATTAACATCAAAAGTAGTTGTTCATCCGTGGGGTTATGAAGACAGCAACATGCAGTGGGACCAGAAAGCTTCTCATCCTGCTGTGGCGAATCCAACGAAAAGAATAACAGAATCGCACCACGAATTGATGAGATCTCACTTCTTACTCGTACTGTAAATTTGGTGTACATGTAGTTTCAATACCGTTTGACTGAATGTGTGTTATGCTTACTTAATTTTCACTTGTAGAAATGTCATCTTCGACAAGCAGTTGATATTATCCAGGCTTGCGGACCTAGCGAGCCAGTCGCTCAAGCGATACACATGGTCAAGCGAATAAAAGAACCTGAGCCTTCTGATTTGCATGGGGAGCAATTGGTTACTGATGAAGGTAACGCCGACACTGAGACGGTAAAAGGTAAAGGAAAAAGGAGGCGTGGAAAGAAAGCTGCAGCAATAAAGAAGAAAGTTGTTGCAAAAAAGAATAGTTTGACTTGTTAATGGTTGTCATATTTTGTTTGTTTCAACGTGTATGTTGGATAAGTCCTATTTTGGTTTAAAAAATGTGCATGGTGGATGTAGTTGATGTAATATTTTACTCTCTACTGTGGTTTATGGACGTTGTCTTACACTTTAAATGAATGTGCATGTTTTACTTTACACTTTCACTCTCTTACCCTTCGAATGAGTTGTTGTTTACGATCAACTACACTTTGATAGAATGGTTTCTTTACACTTTGAATGAATTTCCTATTTTAGTTTCCACTAAATGCTATGTTTGTTTATAGTTTGAAATGGTTGTTGTGTTGTTTTTATGTTCAAAAACATTAATGAAGTACCTTTTTGGATAAGTTATACGGTAAACATGTATCATTTTTTCTATTAGTAAATAAAATATTGGTAATGTGGTCAAATGCTACCATACTAAATTGTAAAATATGGCATATTTGGGCTGGAAATTCTTAGATTAGTGTTTGGGTAGATGGCCGTGTTTAAGCAATAATAAAATACTGAATATTGTTAACAAAAATGGTGGCCCGTTGTCGTTTTATACGAAGGATATTTTTTCATATCACTTGTTGGTTCAGTGTTGCCATTTATATTTGCTATAAATGGTTAGTCTATGTCAAAAGGTCTCGTGATGGACTTGTTGTTTTTTAATTTGAGCATGCAGTAGGTTAATGCCGATTTATATTGATTGATGTGATATTGCCGTGTACTACGTGAGTAGTTGTATTCCGTTCCTTTTCAGTAATCTTCCATCGTTTAAACATACAATAAACGGCCTATATCTTTTGTAAAGTCTCAGGATGAAAATGTTAAAAGTGAACATGTTCAGGCAATAGCTAATGGCCATTCTTATTTTATTAAAACAGTGAATTTTTGCCATTTTATACGTGTGTTGTACCCAGTTTCATTTTCGGTAGTGTTTTGTTGTTTATCAGTAAAGTAAATGGAGATTTTATTTCGCAAAGTCTCGGGTTTGTGTTTGTGTAGATGGTCATGCTCAGGCGGTATTAAAATACCGAATATTGTTTACAAAACGGTGGTCCATTGCCATTCTACATCAAAGCTATTTTTTTGTATCACTTGTTGGTTCACCATAGCTATTTATATGTGCTATAAAGGGTTAATATATATCGAAAAGTCTGGGGATGGACTCATTGCTTTTTGAACTTGAGCAGACCGTAGGTTATTGCCTATTTTTATTATTTAAAACAGGCTATGTACTACATGAGTAATTGTACTCAGTTCATTTTCAGATATCTCCCATCGTTATGACATATAGTAAGCGGCGCAGTTTTGCTATAAAATTTCGGGATGTAAATGTTAAAAGCGAACTTGTTCATACGGTAGTTAATGACTGTTTTTCTTCTTTTAAAATGGTGGAATATTGTCGTTTTATACGTATGTGTTGTACCCATTTTATTTTCAGGTATGTTTTGACGTTTATCTGTAAAGTAAATGGCAATTTCATGCCGAAAAGTCTCGAGATGGAAATATTTTTGTTCAACATGTTTAGCAGGTAAAAGAATACCGATTTTGTGCTATAAAAAGGGTAATATTCCTCCATATTATAATAAACCTGTGCATTTTTTTATAGCCAAGTTATGATGTTTACTTGTCCGAAATAGAACGTTAAAGTTATTTTTTACCTTATATAAATAACATGTTGAACATAACAAAACATGGTACCTTACATTACAACTGCAATAAATAACATGATGAACATAACAAAACACAATGCCTTACTTTACAACTTTAGTAAATAACATGTTGACCATAACAAAACACGATACCACACATTAAATCACAAAGTACATGCTCAAAACTCATATGCTCACAAATCATAGTGTATGGTCACCACTCAAAGTATATGCTCGCAAATCAAGACCGTTGACGTTTTCTTTAATAACCTTGTCCTCTTCACATGACACGAACCTGTAAACTCATTCTGCATATGTGTTGACCCAATCTTCAGCATTGACATTGTATATTCGATGAAAGTATGAAAATGAAGGAGTAGAATGTAAAGTAGAGTTCGGCTGTAGCTTAACACCAATAAAATGTGAGTTGTTTAGTATCCCATAACGATCACCCTGTCCCTGTTTAACAAGGTTACACGTATTGTGGTAGGAAGAACATAGAACTCATCTTTTTATATACCATGACAACAATAATGCCGAATGTTTCAACAATTACAAATCTGGATTCAGGCATTTGCATCCACCCACTTAACTCATCTGTACTGCCACACTGTATCTTCATCTTTATTTCCTTGAAACCATATTCATTCCACATTGCTTTGTACATATCCGAATGAAGAATTAAATTATCAATCATGGCCTCTTGTACGAACTTGCAAGGATTTTCCAGTCTTCAATTATGGAGGTTTAGTTGATTGACCAAGATCCAATAGCCATAATTACCATCGCTTGTCATGTCATCTATACGAGTTATATACGGATGCATACATCTGGGCATTTGCTCTAAATAATTATAGTCAACCTTATTGTTTTTCGTAACCTTTGTCTTCATGCCAAGCTTCTTTAAGTACCAACCAACTAGAATAAGATTTGAACTAAAAGATAACGATGTTTCCACATGCTCAAAATAAGATGGATCTCGTTAGTGGATTTATCTTTTTTTGATGGGCTTCCCTTTTTATATTCACAATAGAAGTTCTAGAATGTTGACCGTCTGTGGAAAAGCTATAAATTTCAGATCTTGTTGAATAACAAGCCTTACATTATCCATAACATCGTTATACCAACATTTAAATGCTTGTAATTTAGGTAAATCTGTAAAATAAAGAGTGGAACAACTCAATGTAGGAGGAGCACATGACAGTTGTTTCCAACAACAATCTATAGCACTTAAAGGTATGAAGCAGTGCGAGAAGTCTGTCAGCATATGCGCACATGGTAAACCATTAATTTCCGTAAAGTACACCCACAATTCTCAATAAACATGCCAATATTTGAAAGGTTACACAGTTCAGTTTGCAATAAATCAAGTGCTTTGTGAGAAACAAATCCCAGTAAATTTTTATACATTGTCTCAGCACGAAATCTATGTAGTGTCCTAGACGAACTTGTTTCAAATGCATATTCACTTGCTACTAATTCATTTTCACAACAAATATGTGTGTTACATAGTACGAAACAACTTGCAGTTGAGTCAAAATAATGTTGTAACAACCTGGATTTTTGACTGTTCAAATCAACAGTGATCCTCAAATGTCGTCTTAAACCAGTCAAGAATACACATTGTTACTGGGATTAATGTAAGAAAAAAAAGAAATAAGAAAACAAATATATAATCTCACAATGAAAGGAAAAAATATAGTAAATAAATAACAGTTCATGAACCTATTAAAACATACATTTGATTATACACTTATAATGATAATTAGAGTTAACTGTTATACAACATACCAATATTTGTAGCGGAATAATAATAATACATCTGTCAGGCTCCATCTTCATCTTCGTAATAGTGCCTTCAATAAATGAAAACTCAGACTGACCCGAGCACAAATGAAAAGAAAAAACACTTGGATCAGAACTAAAATATTCTCATATCAATTAAAACAAATTCGTGTGATAATATGAGTGCAATAACTTAAGAGATGTTACGGGAATTTCCATCTCCTAAGGATCCATTAAACTATATACTATATAATACAATACGCTATCATAGTAGGGTCTATGGTTAAATATAAAATATTAAAATAATGTAAGAGGGATTACATTTTTACCCTTACGCTGTTTAAACATTATCGTAAACATTGCATATAAAACACCAGTTAGGTCGGTGTGGATAGGGATGCGCTGCTATGCGACAACGTTAAATCAAAATCGTAGGGAGCTCAACCAAGATAAATATGATAAGGCATTGAGGCAATACCCATCAGCAGTGATTCTCCGGGATTGCGGACCCAGGCTGGTGGTAACGCATAGCCGCCAGCTACCGCCCACCCCTGTAGCGACCCAGATTCCTGGTACCCTTTGAGCTGACCAAACAACACCAGTCCAACCAAAAATGTACTGGAAATCCAAATGCCAATAGAAAGAATTTAGAGGGTGGGATAAGAAAGAAATAAATACTAGAATAGAAGAAGTATCAACATAATACGGAGTCTCACATCGTAGCGGAACAAAAATATAATATATAAATAACTTTTATTGAGAGCTTGTAAAATACTTACAATCATCAGAGTACATCAATTCATCTTGACAGTTATAATACATGTCCTCATACACAACACACAGCGGAATAATAACTGTATCACATCATACGTCTGAACTCTTCCAGCTCGTCTCTTTCAGCATCCGATAACCCGAACCTGTACAACCCGGTCTAACCCGAGCATTTCAAATACCGGATCAGTCTAGTGAACCAGAGTGAGAACAACTCGCAAAGTTTAAGGGGAATCATCCAACTTGATTTTAAAGTACAAAATCTTTTCGAAAGAAGAGGATAATCGTAAGACCAAATCCATATATAAATACGGACGGTTTTTACCTTACGATAACCCAAAATATTTTTGAAAACATATATATCTTCTGATATTATAGTAGTGTCTAAATACAAATAAATATCAATCTAGCGGAACTCTTGCATCTCACGCTCCACATATATAGTGTACAATCAAAATCACGGGAGTTTATTGGAGATTAGATTCCCACTATGACAAGGTATGGAACCACCTGCCGATAGTGTATCTCTAGAGGCGAATACACTGGGTTCAACAAGAACGTCTTGCAACCCGGCCACACATAACCGACCACTCATTTCGCTTGAGTGTATCGAATGTATATCACCAGCAGTTGGGATTAGCAACCATTTCCCGAAAGGGACAGCATCGATAGATTAAAGAAGCAAAAGGAATTTCTCTAGATAGGTAATTGTACACCCTAATGGGTGCGACCCACATAGCCATGCTGCCTGCCCGATTTTTATCACTTCTCGGTTGTGAGGCTTGAGTTTATAATTCTTTTGGAACATTTGGCCCCCATTTACTTTGAATGCCACATTATCAGATTCGTCAAATCACTAATTGACGTCCACAAAAATACTCTGATCGTTAAGCTAAGAGAATGGCCATTCTCCGTCACTAACAGAAATACGTTTGTAAAAATCAACGTACACGATCCTTTGGTAATACTCTGTCAGACATTCGTCCATACAAGTCATCCAGGGACAGGATGAACCGAAGGCACCCTCCCACCACATCCAATATAGGAATCACCCCATGCATCAGTAGCGAGTAGTCCTTGCAATTCATAGATTTCAACCACAATCGAATCACAGGTTATCCCTGGCCGCTAAACCAGAGATTATGAGTAATTCTTCTGCTTATGAAGATTCACGGTCTTCAATGCTCCATCTTCAATCTTCATCTTCACGTATTTGCTGGTCCGAATGGTTTTCGAATATAAATTCGATCCCGATCTTTCCGTACCAATAAATCGTATAGGTCAAGTTTGATAATCAGTGATTTGACTATCAAATAATAATTGTGTGAATATAATGAGTTCATTGGTTCAGTACTCAGCATCACTTGGCCCTTTTAATTTAAAATAATTAACAAATGTATAATTTAAACTTCTAAACTTTGAATAATTTAAACATAAATTCGCTTCTTACTTTAATATAAGTGTCGTCTCGAAACTATATTATTTAAATACTTCAAACCATATATTATAGCCAAATATAATTTCTATTATACTATTATTTCAAAACATTAGTTATAACGCTATTTATTACCAATTTAATTTGTCATTCATAAGACGATCGTTATGACATCTCCTTTGGTTTCGTTATTTGAACACTATAATCGTCACTTACATTTTTAGAATAAACTCATTCTAAATCTTACTTTGAAAACATCATTATATCATCACAAATCCCCTTTATTTCCCTTTTCCATGGAAATATCATTTCATATTCTCACGCCCGTTTTAATTTCCTTTTATTTTGGGATTCATTATATATTTTCAAATTCTTAAAATAACATTATATTATTATTTCACATAATAAATTCCTTTTTTTATCTTCACCATTACAACTAATATCATCTCTCGATAATCCTGAAGTCGTTCAAGTTGAGGTAACTCAAATTACCTCTTAGACCTTGATCAACATCATTCCTATCTTAAGATATGTATCAGCTGTAATACCCAAAACCGATATTCAATCCTGATATAAAAACAAACCCTATTTCAGTTGGAACTAATGAAACCTCATCTTTTATTTAAAATAGCGAATTTAGATCGCATATTATAATTCAACTCGCCTTACTACTTTAATTCAAAATTGGGTTCCTATCTCGATTTCTAGTTCACTTCTAATTCGTTCAACTAATTTCCTCCTTGAGAATCAAGTTTCCATTCCACTGTTAAATAATGTTAATTTAAACTTAACGTTTTAGACTCACGCCCCATTTTATAAACATTGTTTATAAGACTCAGGTTTTATATAAAACCTCTTTCTATCTTGTTTTTCTTTACCAAATCCAAATATTTCATAACACTCATTTAAGCGATCACATTTGCTTAAATTCCCTTTCTATAACTTTGTTATAAAACTTGCTTCCGTTCATATCATCTTAACTAATTTCATTGCAACATCGATTGCTTACTTGAATCCCATTTAAACATTTACCTCTTAAATTAAAATAATAATTTACTTCTTCGTTAACTACCATAGAAATAGCCAAGTTCTTTATTAACTAAATCGTTGGTAAATTCTTTTTTTTTTAATCTTATTAAATTAAACAAATATTCATTTATCTATTTCATAGATTAATTTCAAACAAATGAATCAAATAACCAATTCCAATTAAATTAGTTGACTTTGTCAACTTAAATCATGATCAACTCGTTAATCATCTTCATTAGCCCTTCTTTTAAATTAATTAATAATATAATTAATTTAATTCATTCCATTTAACCGCCTCCGGAAAACAATTTATCCGATTCTTAATCATTACGTTCTTTCCCATTCATCAATTTATAAAGCTTATTTTATAAGAATTTACTTTACAAAATCATTTAATAATTACTTAAAATCTTAAATAATAAATAATACATATCAATTTCCTTCTATTAAACTTCTATTCAAATATATTGATTTCAAAATCCTTTTCCAGTTATAAAATAAATTTGATAACTGCATTACCGTTAATTCACCTGACGGTAATCAGTATTGATAAAACAATTCATTTTTAGGCCAACTGTTGCTAATTACTTAACCAACACTGTCTGTTGGTTAAAACAAAACAAACGTTGAATTTGGATTCAACAATCAATGATCCAATCTATCATCCAATTATATCGGTTAAACAGTTCATGTGATTTTAATATGAGAATAAACAATAATTTTGATGAATCCAGTTGGATTCCTCCAACCTGTTTTCCCTGCATCCAAATATGTTATTTCAACAATACCATCCATTTCAATAAACATATATAATCTTCAAAAATCAACCAATAATAGCAATCCAAACATTCATCTATAAATTCAACACGTTTATATTATTATAAACGTGACCAATGAAGTAAATTACCTCCATTGGTTACAACCGTTAAAAATAACGATTTGATTAAATTAAATGAACGTTTAATTTAATCTGTTTAGTCACCGCATATATATTCAGCATCCATCAACCAAATAATAATCATAGCAAACAAATATTTTAACTCGACTTATATAAATATAAGTGGGATAAAAACTAAGTGAGTTGAACTCACCTTGATTTCATCTGTTACTGAAACAGTTTGTTTTACATGCTTTCGGCTGTGTTCAACTCTATTTGTCCAATCCCATAACACAACATTCGTCGATACAGTCTAAATATATTTCGATTTATTCCATTCTTCTACTGTTGGCACTATTACTATTTTAGTACAGTATTCACCGATTAAATAATATTATTTAACTTGATAATATTTTAGATTCCTAGTTTAATTTATTTATTTACATTATATAAATAAAACTAGATTATGCATATATACCTTATTACTTAGGTACGAAAATAAGATTTAGCGCAACAACTATTTACGTATAAGCTTAAATGTGCTCATCCACCGTTATGCTGTAAACTGTAAACATGATAAGGCATGTTCGAAAAACTAGTTTGGTTTACTAAAAACGAAGGCCACGTGTTGTGATAACGTTAGACACCAACTAGGCATTTGTAGATTATTAGCAAGGCCACAACATTTTAATACTTACCATATTTTATTATTAATTCAAGTCGGCCATACTATACCCCCCCAGTACAAGTATTACACACGCAAACTTAGATTAGGAATGATTTAAAATGTAGTTTAGCATAACACACTACTCGGTTAGGCTAAAACGTTTAGGTACAAATGACATTAGATTAGGCCCGTATTAGATGATAATTTGGGATATTACACAAAACCCTCACCGTTACACTGTAGCGCGTCTTCTCCCATATTATTGTTCCACTCCCCTCCTCTTCTTTTTAACAACTGTCATGTCCTTCCCCACGTCTGCTATCAACCCATACGCCGACCCGACCACTGTTGTGCCAACGGCATATCCCCGAGCTCCGCCTGGCCTCTACACGTGTGGACCTACTCTCCGCTCAAACAGACCGTACCTCCATATTTCCCTTATGTCACCTTAACCCTCCAGTTAACTTCCGCCGCTGTACTTCAGATATGTTATAACATAGCCTGGATCAATTGTAGAACTTTCCCCTTTTCTGCCATATAACATTATGATTAACGTCCGTGGTATAATGTATATAAATTTCTAAATATTAATTTATGTTATTTTATAACATTACATTCAGTTAAACAGGATTGGGCCATGTATAATTCTTAGCCCGCTTCTTCGTTAATAACACTGTTCCTCTCCCCTCTTGTATATAATTCTTCCTCTCCTCCCCTGTTTAGTTTCGCAACCCATGGCTTCACCGCTGACAGAAACCGCCGACTGTCACTTCACACAAGTGCCGCGCCATTTCAACTCTGAACAACATCGTCAGAGGACCAGCGGCCGCTGCTCCGACTTCCTGACTTCCTTCCCCAACTGCTCCGCTCCTCCTCGAATCACCATACCAGCAGTAACGCTCCTCCCTTCACTGCTGACAACAACGCACCACTTTTCGTATTAATGTGCCGGTTCCGACGAAATTAATTTCGTTGAAAACGGATCCCGTTTGCTCAACAACTTTATTTTAATTTATCGGTTCACCTTTAAATTCCACGCATTGATAAAATAACGCTAATTGACTTTAAACTGCAAATCTAGCAATAATTAATTATACGTCTTCCAATAAAACTTGTTTCGTCGAAAACAGATGACGTTTGAGCATAAAATATTTTTAAGGTCTATATAGTACATTGAACAATTTCATGTGTGCGAAGCACGGGCTTCATCATAAGGTAAGCAACGCATTGATTTGGACGTTCTATTTCGTATGATTATTTTATTTCATCGTCAATTGTCGTTGAGCTTTTTATATTCGTACCAATATACATGAATTTCAAATCATAAATTATGAAATATCATAACGTTTACGGGTTCGAATTACAATCATATATAAATTATATGTTCACACGTCATTACGCAAACGATTTATACGTTATAAGTCCATTAAAATTCCAAATAGATATTTAATATAATAAAATATATTTAATATCTGCCTGCCAAAAATGCGGGATGTTACAACCCCAGATAGTACTCCCAAAATCAAAGGCGTCAGTCAATCAAAAAGTAATATATATGGTATCGCAGAAGCATGCCTTGCAAAAGTAGCTAACTCACATTGGCCTGGGAATGGCTGATATTTTAGTCATTTCAATTATGACCCGAGGTCAAAGCTATCCATTATCGTTCTTTTTCTTCAAATCCATTAATCGCCTCCAAATCATCCTACTTCATTCTTGATTCTCCACCATAAGCATAGTTGTTAAAGTGGTTTTCGGTATTGGTAGAGAGTATAACAATATCTGATCCCTGTCTCTTTAATAACCAAACGTTTATATTTTCATACTAATCGGATTTACATTTCAAATGGTTCATATTTTGTATCAAAATCTCATAATTTCTTTAAAACCATTCCATATTCATAATAGAATATACTTTCATATTAAATCTCTATTTAAACCAACTCAAAATCTTGAACCAATTCCAACCTTAAAATAATTTGAATATTAAAATAGTTAAAAGTATATTTAAAATAGTTTACATGTATAGTTGAAATAGTTTGAAAATATATAGTATGGATTTAAAATAGAATTATCAAATTTAGTAAAATCTATAATTAAAATATTAAAATAGTTTATAAAATAAATAGTTAATATTAAAATGGCTTATTTAAAATAATTAATAAAATAAAATAGTGTATAAAGAAAATCAGTTATTATTCAAATAGTTTATAAAACGGTTAAAAATATTATAGTTGGAATTAGAATAGTTTCTTCAGGAAAAAATTAAACAAACTGGAAATCACATTCCGATCACAAATGAATTCGAATAAATTTCGATATATCAATTAAAAAAGACTTAACTTCCCATTTATATGTAACTTCAATTCAGCAGTTCGATTCAAACAATTCGATTTAACAATTCAATATTTGAAATTTCAATTATAATTCTTACTTTGAATTATTTCAATTTATAAAATCTCGAGTTCACAATTTAAATACAACTTTAAATCAAGTTAATTCAAAATAAATTTCAAAGATGTATAACGAATTCAATTTCGATAAATTCAATTTATACTCAATTCATTTTAACTTCAATTTACGACATCAAAAATTTACTTAGCTTTTATATTTCAAACTTTCAAATTCAAAGGAAATCAATTTATAAAACGTCTATAATGTCTTTAAAACAATATTTCAAGAGTCATAGTTAAAAAACAAACTTTATTTAACCAACCAGTGTCCATATCTAATGTTCTATCGTATAGTCAAGTAGTACATAAAATTTAATTTTAGTATTTTGGGAAAGGATATATATCATTTCAATCCAAGTCAAAGTCATGGGTGTTTATCATTTCAACCTACGTTCTTAATTCATTTCAATGATAAATCCTAGGTTTATTTGATGCCTGTAACATCTAGGGTAATGGTTGGGCTTAATCAATAAAAATCAATAAGCATATATAGACAATGTCAATAATAAAATGAATTACATATCAATACGTTAAATATATAAATGCAAGGCATCCACCAAAATCAATACGTCTAAACAGTTCAATGTAATATCAGTTTACTAGTCATCAAGTATGAGGTTTCTAAACTAGTAATTAAATTCTAACTGTACAATTTATATTAACAGTCAAATTAAATTACATTGTCTATGCAGATTAACAAAAACAAGCAATTTAAACAACCAAACAACAAATAATACAATCATATCATAACATGAATTTAATTTAACTAACAATCAAATATTTTAGTTACGTGTGAGTGGGTTTAATCACTCAGCTTGATTTCAAACGAGATTGGAATCCAATTTTTAGCCCAAAATTAAACAGTCTCAGAATCAGTCCACAACAGCTCCATGTTGTCCGGAATTTCAATACGATCCTACCGCATCTGACTATGCATCAATCTGAATTTGTATGTAAAAGTAATATGTGTTTTACCATTCAAAATTCAAAATTAAATTAAAAATAAAACAAAAGTTCTCACCACACATTGGCTGCCACGTCAGCGTGTTTCCCTCTTCCACCTTTCTTTGTTCGCGATATCGGCTCCAGGAAGAACAACCATAACCTAGAACCACCCCCTAATCCATCAACATGCAACCTCCTACAGTCCTTTGCCACCGCCTAGAAGTGGGGCCTATTCGATCGCCTCCTCGTCCACGAAAAACCCATAATAGCGCAACATTCATGACAACAAGTGGTGAATTTTGAATGAAATAACAACCATAATCCATATGGATTCGAAGATTACGCGAAGCTCTACGATTTTCATTTTGAAGTTTTCGATTTTGTTGAATCGTTTGGGACAGATTAACGATTAAATTTGGAACATTCATAGCCATAGAAAATAAAAGACAGCGGCTCAGAGAAAGGAATTAGGGTTTCTAATAACTTAATAATATTTCTCGACTAGCATGTATTTTAAACCCAAAAACGGACCGGTGTCCAAATCAGGTCTTCTTACAGCCTACTGATAGGTTTTGACACCTTCTGAACGCAATGGAGTAGGTTTCAAAGCCTAATTCCAACGTCTCCAGTAGT
This sequence comes from Allium sativum, assembly GCA_030737875.1. Lineage (NCBI taxonomy): Eukaryota > Viridiplantae > Streptophyta > Magnoliopsida > Asparagales > Amaryllidaceae > Allium > Allium sativum. Next base: position 159,631,005 of record CM060922.1, on the reverse strand, counting down.
TTCTTCTAAAGCTAAATTATTTAATTAAATTATACACATAAATTTCTACATGATTTAAATTATTACGATCAAACGATAACTCCGATGGCTATGAAATTTTAGATCTTACAATAATTTACAATTCTGGATCCAATAAAATTAATTTCATCGAATTTTGAGAATATTTGCAAAATGATAATTTTAACCAGTTTATTAATATATTAAAATACTCATTCTTCGTTTATTCGCCCTTAAATTAATTCTAAGGTTTATAAATTCTATTCAAATCAAAATAAAATTAATATAAACTTATAAATCAAAAATCGTCATTATTTACCAAATTTAAAATTTATTTTAATTATAAATTACGCAAATCAATTTCATTAAATATATGAATAAATTCCAACTTCTGAATGATTATCCATATAAACAAATTACAGGTTTATTTGCAGTCAATACAAGCCACTACTATCAAAATAAGTTAAATTTAATTACCATGCAATTTACTTAAGTTTCCACCATACAATTCTCATAATCAAATCATCAAAATCTAATTATAAATTTATTAACTCAATTTAATATAAATAATTCAATATTAAATTTTAAATCGCAATATTTAACTGTACAAACCAATCATAGCTGCATTTTTAATCAATGAAATTTATTACAGTCATAACCGATTTGAAATTCATTATACAATCAAACGTATCTATATTATTACCATATTCAATACATTAAAATTATCAATATAAATAAATCTCAAAATTAGTTAATCCGTTGTATATTGCTAATTCAATAAAATTGCAAATTCCATTATAAATATATTATCAAACACTGTCATTATCATACATAGCCATTGAGAATCAATTCTTAATAAATCGAGTTAATTTCATATTTTATTGATCTATGTAAACATAAATTTTAATATTTAAACCAGCTTTGTTCAAAATCACATTAAATTTAATATTTCAAATTGTCGAAAAATCTAGGGATGTTACACTCTTCACCACTTAAAACTTTTCGTCCTCGAAAAGGCGTAGTAAGAACGTTGTCAATTTATATGTTAAATCATCTAATTTCTTATTTAACTCAGAAACAATTATTTATGCTATGTAAAAAGTTTATATAGATTTGAAAACTCAAATTTTCACAAAAAATTTTAAGTCATAAATTCACGAAAAAAATCAATAGAATCTCCTTTGTACGGTAAGGTCCGAAAACAACAATATATAATCACAAATATACATCACATCTCAATGACGAGGCATCCTAAACATTGGGGAAATAATATATAACATTAAAAATACGATATATTAGTCGATATACATACCTTTCATTTGCGTTATTAGTGATTTGGTTTATTTTTAAGCAAGTAAAAGCAATATTTATGCGCAAATAGCTCTCAAAGCAAACAAACTGCCTTCAGTACCTACTAAACACTCAACATCCAAATAAGGACATATTTATAAGAAATAAATCTATATATCTACAATATATATATATATATATATATATATATATATATATATAATAGCAAATACAGTCAAAACGACAAATAAAACATTCAACAATCACATTTATCCAAACAAGCAACATAACACATTTTAAATCTCAATATATTACTTATAAAAGTTCAATTGGTTCATTCTATTTGCATAAATGCACATTTTCAAATGTTAATATTTTAGTTTTTTTAACAATATTATAAGCGTAGTCTATTTCGTACATGTTAATAATTTAGTTATTCCAAATTTCAACATATTCTAATATTAGCCAAGTGTATAAACATTAACCTGTTCATTTAATTCAACTTAATTAGTTCAAAATTTCCAAAACCGAGTTTAGCTTACTATTTCTCAAATTCCTTATTTCAAAACATTTATTTTATTAATATTTTAGTTTTAAATTGCGAATTACCCTACCGCGTTTTTTTGACAATTTGATTTAAACATATCTTAAAATCTACAAGTTTAAATTTAAAATTTTCTCTTTCTTTAGAAAATTATGTTCCAATAGATCCAAAAGATTCTTGTTTCAAAGAATTCCAACTTCTTTTGAAACCTATACATTCATTTAAACTTTAATTCAGAAAATTTCGAACTACCGTTATGCGATGAGCTCGTTTAATTAGTTTAATTAATTCATTTGACCTTTGTTAAGTTATACTTATAAATTCATTCCCTTATCTTTTCACCTTAATGCCAATGGGTTTATAACAATTCACTTTTTCATTGATTTAGTTTATCAACCTTACTTAGTCGAATTCAATTTCATACCAAATTAAGTATGCATAATATATAGTCATGATTTATGTTTTATTCGTTTTCATAAGCCATCAATTTTATTTCACCATTTATTATTTATAACACTACTCACATATTGAAAATTTCTTATTCCTATAACCCTTAACTTCTCAAGTTATCTTTAGGTAAGTTATGTATGCTATAGGGAAATTGTAACACCCCACACCCGCTATGATCACTCGCTAAGGGAATGCCATAACATCGGTGGAGTATTTTAAGTGAATATAGAACAGAAAAATTACAACAAGACAGATATAAGTAATACTTGAAAATTTTAAAACGTCATTTCATTGCAGCGGAAAGTAAAACATGTTTGGTTACATCACAAGACCATATAAGAGTCAAGTACAAAATATCCATCCTGATAAATAAAAGTACATAATCCCAATACATGAACTGATAGCCATAAAAGAAAGGGTAAGCTGAGCTCTACATCTATGGTCCAAGCTCCAAAAGAGAATAAAGCAGCCTGATCAAAGCCCACTCGTACTGGGCCCACTCTGATAACCTGAGGGTTGGGAAAAAAGATAAAAACAACGGGGTCAGACATTAAGTCTGAGCGAGTCCTATAACTTTAACAATACAATCATTAAAGTAACCAGAGAAGACATAAGCTTGATATACGGTAACGTCTGGGGATGAATGGCTACACTAAGCAGCTTGGTAGACTTATGATAAATTGAGATAACCGTAAAGACGCATTTTTCCACCCAAGGATAATTCCTAGATTTCACCACCCCAGATCTACCCACCCAAGGGTAATTCCTACACTGCACCACACCAGTTCTACCCATCCAAGGGTAATTCCTACTTAAAGGTTGATCCCACTAAGTGTACTTAGTTATTTTACCCAGTAGTTTCTTGTACTCCTAGCTGACTACCTAGGTGCCGTCTGCCCCTATCTTCACTAGGTGTACCCACTACTCCCAAGCGATCGGCTCCCTACGTAGATACCCGTGCTGGTCCCACGATGGGGTGTATCATTCCCCAAAGTGGCAACCTGATAATATCAACGGTGCACGGCTTTATACCTACACGATGCAACAACGACTTACCAACCAGCCCGGGCACACACACGCATATGAAACCCGTTGGTCCTGCGTTGCCACCGCTAACCCGTTTTGGCCTCTTATAGTCAAGCCCAATATGCGTGTCCCGTCACTCGACTAGAGTCGAGCCTACTAAGATACGTTTGGGATATTGGTTGAAATGGGCCCCCACAAGCTACCACCTAAGCTTGTTATTTCTAGTGAATCCCACTTAACCCTTTAACCATGTCCACTTACATGTTATAAATTTTGGTTAAGTCATTAATCATATTTTAATTGCCATTCAAGGCACCCACTAGATTTCCACACGCCACCCAAAAGCACTTACTTAACCCTTTAACCTTGTTTTAATTACATGTTCCACTTTGGTTAAGTATTCTAATCGTATTTTCTATTGCCACCTAAGGCAACCCACTAGTTTCCTCATGCCACCCAAGGCACCCACTTAACCCCTCATGTCCCACTACATGTTAATATGGTTAAGTGTTTCTTAATTAATTAAGACCGTGATCTCCCATAAAGACCTCCCACATTAGACTGGCTTTTATGACAACTGGTTAAGCCGGTAAGGTCCGGGCAGTTTTACGTCATAACAGAGTCTAACCTCGTGTCTTTACTTTAATCACGTATTTAATTTGTGCCTAAGACCTCCCACATTGGGCTAACATTTGTAGCAACTGGTTAAGCCGGTAGGGTCCGGGCAGTTTTACACTACAAATGAGTCCAACCTCGTGTCTTAGTCGATTAATTACACCTAAGTAATCACCCCCATATTTATTAATTATCCCTAATTAATATTCACATTTACAAGAATATGGGTAGACCTAACTCAATAGGTAAATTCCCAATTCCATAACATGGGTAGACCTAACTCAATAGGTAAATTCCCATGGGGTAGACCTAACTCAATAGGTAAATTCCCGCTTATGCTTATTCATTTTATGGTAGGCTTAATCATAACCATTTCACACCATTTCATTAACATGTCTATTAACCCCATCGTTTCCCACGTACTTATGCTAACACGACATATTTCCAAGAGAAGATTCTTTCACAATTAACATGGGTTTCACTTAGCATACATTAGCATTAACATGGGTTAAAAGGTGTCCACTTACATCATGATATTAACCCAACTAGCATTACTAAATAACCCAACTTGCATGAACATACATATGTCATGTATAAAGGCAACTTGCATAAGTGTTCATAGGTTATACAAAGGTGAACTTGCATGTTTCTTAAAGGTGTGAACTTGCACAACATGTTACATGTTAACTTGCATAACATCATACACATAACTTTCATAATATCATAAACATAACTTGCATATCAACATACACATAACTTGCATAACATCATGCACATAACTTGCATAACATCATACACATAACTTGCATATGAACTTGCATAACAACATGCACATAACTTACATAACATCATACACATAACTTGCATAACATGTTGAACTTGCATATAAGCATACACATAACTTGCATAACATGTTGAACTTGCATATAAGCATACACATAACTTGCATAACATGTTGAACTTGCATATATGACTTGCATCTTAAAGGAGGGTAAACATGCATATATATATATATATATATATATATATATACATAGCATATAAAGGTGTCATCTTGCATATGTATGCATCACATTTAAAAGGGTAAACTTGCATGTCATGATTTATGCATAATACCAAACACTTAGCATGCATAAAACCACATACTTAGCATGCATATAATCAATTACTTATTATGCATAAACCCACCACTTAACTTGCATAAACCCACATACTTAACTTGCATAAACCCACATATCCAACTTGCATAAACTCACATATTCAACTTGCATAAACTCACATATTCAACATGCATAAACATAGGATTAATATTAAACATAGATTAGCATATTCACATCATATCATATGACTTGAAAAACCCATTAATCCTCATGCAAAACCATAGATCTCATCATATCTCATCTACTTAATTTAGCAATTGATCATCAAAGTGATAGAAACTCACCAAAACCTAGATTAGCAAACTTATGTAGTAGAACTAGTTGCTATACAAGAAGAAGATGATGATTAGAGGTTGATTAGCTTGCAACTTTCTTCATAAACTAGTGGAGGCTCCTCTCAAGTTTGATTTGGGCGGCACGGTGGCATCATTTCTATTTTTAGTATGAATTAGGGTAGTATTATGGTGTATTTATAGATTAGGTGAGTGTTTTAGGCCCTTAGATTAACCCTAAATTAGATTAGGACCCTTAGATTTCGGCACCTTCCAGAAACCAGCCCTAAGACCAAGCCCAAACCCCAAACTGGTGCACCCAACCACAGAACTCTCTAGAAACTGTGCAGGTTTCTTGGCTCGGCACGGGCGCACTTCCCAAGTGCGCCAGTGTATTTTTGTACTGGCGCACTTCACAAGTGCGCCAGTGCATTTTTGTACTGGCGCACTTCACAAGTGCGCCAGTGCATTTCTGGCCTGTTTCGGGTTTTTCTGCCTAACTTCGTTCATCCATATCTCTTTCATACGGTACCCATTTTACGCAAACTCGGACTCTATTTCGTGTATTTTTCCGAGACGAACGCAATGACGCAGCCCGTTTCCCTTGATTCCCACATCTGGGGTTAGTTATTCTTTAATTTGTGAATTTTAGTATTAACCGAAATTCGGGGTGTTACATTCTCCCCTCCTTAAAGGATTTCGTCCCCGAAATCTCTAAGCTAAGGAGAATGCATATCCTACCATCCAAACAACCATCTACTCAATCCATCAAACACGGGCATCCATTGTCCTTAAAACAGCTTCTAATGATGTATGAGCGTATGCAAAAAAAAAAGTGTGTGTATATGTTCCCTATCTAATGTATGAACATATGCAAACCATGATAGTGCCATGCATCCATTATGTATGCGAGAGAACCCTATTGACACATACAATATCTACATGAGTGCACAATCATTCACCAAAATTCATCATCCATATGATAGCACAACCATTATACATCCATAAATATAGCTACCTACACACAATTATATGCAATATGCAATATGAAGTGACTGAGCCGATCTAGTGCCTAGAGTGTGTATATATGCATCCACGAGCAACCACTAGCAACCACTTGCATCCACATGCATCCATCAATCATAACATGTCTCAAACACATGTTTCAACCATAGGTTTACCCTATCTAAAGGTCAAGGTACTAGCGAGAGGATATACACTAAAGATAAGATAAGTACTAGACAAGCGATAAAGGAGAAGTTAAAAGACATACTCTCAAAAAGAAATGGGTACAAAGAACGCATCTTCGCTTCCGTCTCCCAAGTAGCATTTCCCTCGTCTTCTCCCCATTGCACTTTAACTAGCTGAACTTCTCTGTTCCTCAACTTCCTAGTTTCTGACCCAAGGATGCGAGTAGGAGCTCGTCGAATAATCACATCACGCTCTACCTTTACTTCTTTAAGCAAGGTCGGATCTACTGCCTCTGCGGTCTCATGTAGACACTTCCTCAAATGTGACACATGGAATACGTCATGCTTCCTATGCAACCGAACTATCTCTCGAATATAAACTGAAGCTAGACATGGAACAGTCCTCTTGCTCTTCACGGGTATAAAATGGGCACACTTAGTAAGCCTATCTACCATAAACCCAGTCCCCGTATTACCCTTCCTTGATTTCGGTAATCCATCGAGACACTATCCCACTTCCATAGCGGAACCTCCAATGGGTGAAGCACCCCACCGGGTTTCTTCTGCTCCGCTTTCAGCATCTAGCGACATACTCGGCCACATCTTTCTTCATACCGGCCCAAAAAGAAAACTCGCTTTATGACTTGGTACATCTTGTCCCCACCGGGATGAATGGTCATCTTCGACCGATGTGCATCACCAAGTATAGCCTTCCTCAAACCCTCGTCTTGCGGTACACAAAGTCTACCATCTCTACGCAACCACCCCTTGCCATCTAGGGTGTACCTACTCAAATGGCTGGACGACTCCCCCTCCTCATGAACTTCTAACTCAACCAATTGTGGGTCGTCCCGCTGTGCTCCCCTAATATGCCCCAAAAGAGTAGGCCTAACCTCCAAGGAGGCTAGCAAACCGGGTACAAAGTCAACGGAAGGTCTAAAGTCAAACATAGAAATAAACTCTAAGCTCCGTCGTTCAACGAACAATGAACTCAAGGACAACCTTTTTCTACTTAAGGCGTCCTCTACCACGTTACCCTTGCCATTGGTATACGCTATCTCAAACTCATAGGATGCTAAGAGTCCCATCCAAAATCATCACAACTGTCCAACTCTCACGCAGACCCTCCTATTCGAACTTGACATCCCCCAAATGCAAGCCCCAAAGGCCTAAACCAATATCAGACAAACACCCAAGGGATACCTCCTTCGAATTCAGACGACCTACGTGAGCTGATACTAGTAAAAACGGCGAAATAATCAAGCCCTTGTCCAATTCTGGATGTCCTCGCCAGTCTCGCTCCAAAACCACCGTTTATCCCATAACTGGCTTTGCTCAACCTATTGAGCATATACAAAAACTCATTTCGCTCCTCGAAAAGACCAAGATGTCATTTACAAAGACCATCACGAACTTATTCAGGTACTCCCTGAACACCCTTTTCATTAAATCAACAAAGTATGCAGGGGCGTTCGTCAATCCAAATGGCATCACCAGCCACTCATAGAAACCATCCGGAGTCCTAAAGGCAGTCTTGTCTATGCTATCCTCAGGCACCCTCAACTGATGAAACCCCGTGGCTAAGTCCAATTGAGAAAATACTGAAGCGCCAACCAACTGATCGAAATGATCATCAATTCTCGGCAATGGGTGTCTATTCTTCTTTGTGAGCTTATTTAGTTCTCTTTAGCCTACACAAAGTCTGAGGGACCCATCCGCCTTCGTGGCAAAAACTACCAGAGCACCCCACTCCGATATACTTCGTCTTATGAACCCCTTCTCAAGCAAATCACCTACTTGCTTATGGAGTTCCCTCCTCTCACGAGGAGCCATGTGGCACACTGGCCAAGATACTAGTTTGGCATTGTCAACCAGATATATTCGGAAGTCAATCTCCCGCTCCGGAGGTAAGCCCTTCACCTCCTCAAAACACATCCGAGTATTCCCGGACCACTCTACAGATTGCAAACTCTCGACCGACGTGTCAAGCGATTCTAGATAACTTAGCATAACAAATTCCATAGGATTACAAGAGATTTCGAGAGTGTTACCCAAGCGGGTCATAAGCCTAACAACTCTCCCTCCACAATAAGAACGGCACCATTACTGGATAACCAGTCCATGCCCAAAACTAACCCATAGCCCGTGAAGCCCAAAAAGCATCACATCTAAACCCAGAGCTAAGTATAGCAACTTTCAAACCCAAACACATCATGGAGCCCCAATTGGGTTTGAAACAACTAAGGGATCACCTACTAAACTGGTGTGTAAGTGCAGTGACTCAACTAACAATGATGAGATAAACGAATTCAATGCGTCAAAATCAAATAAAGTACGGACAGGATGATCGATCAGAAAAACTAGACTTTCAATAGAAATAGTTCTACCTCTTTCCCGAATCGCGAGAGCCTGTACTTGCCCCCTAGCCTGACCTGGTGCCACAAGAGCTTGCACCTGTCCTCCTGAGGTTGACCCCGTCCTTTGCTCCTTCTTTGGACAGTCTTTCATCAGATGCCCTGCTTCGCCACAGTGGAAGCAACCAGTCTTAGTCTTCTTACGACAATCTTTGTTTAGGTGGCCTAGTGTCCCACAATTGAAGCACCTCTTCTTTCCCTTGCCACCCTTACCTTTCGCACCCTTATTTTGTTGTTGAGGTTTCTTCTGATCTCCATTCTTCTCGGGTGCCATAATAGCATTGGGGCCCCTCTCTTCCTTATGCATGAATTCCATGTCTACTAACTTCTCGAAGGTGGCCCCCATAGAGATGTGGGTCATAGCCAACCCGTGCATTGGTTCGTTCAAGCCTTTAACGAACCTCAGAGCTTTCTCTTCCGGTGTGTTTACCAAGTCCATGTTGAATCTCGCTAACTGATTAAACTTGTTAACATATTCTTTCACCGATAAGTTCCCTTGCTTTAAGTTCAAGAACCTTTCCACGTGCATATTTTCTTCCGCCTTTGAGAGAAACTTTGCCTCAAACCTTTGCCTGAAATCCACCCAAGAGTCAACAGGGTGTTCTTCATTAGTGACCTCCCACCAGAACGAGGCCTCTCCTTCCATTAACCAAGCGGCTAACTTGACTTTGTTTCCCTCTTCCACTTCCAAGATTTCCATCAACTCTTCCGTCTCATTAAGCCAATCCCTAGCTCCCACAAAAGGTTTCCCTCCCATAGCCTTAAACTTCTTACAAGTTTTAGCAAAAGTATCCGTGCGAGGAGGAACGGGTGCAACGGGTGGAGGAGGAACATTTGCTGGTCCTGCAGCGGCGGCCCTAGCCTCTAACAACCTCCTATACCATACTGGTACCGCTACACCGTCCGGAAGATAAAGATCTTCAGCCATGCTGAGACGAAAAATGAAAGATTCAAAACGGAGAATTCGAAAGATAAAGATATGGCTATCGGGGATTATGCTTTTCTTTCAAAAACTTTTCTCTTTAAAGACATGTTTTCGAAAATATCTCTTCCAAAAATGTTTTCAGAAAAATAGTTTTCCCAAAATTTTATCTGTTCCGGTAACCTGGCTCTGATACAACGTGTAACACCCCACACCCGCTATGATCACTCGCTAAGGGAATGCCATAACATCGGTGGAGTATTTTAAGTGAATATAGAACAGAAAAATTACAACAAGACAGATATAAGTAGTACTTGAAAATTTTAAAACGTCATTTCATTGCAGCGGAAAGTAAAACATGTTTGGTTACATCACAAGACCATATAAGAGTCAAGTACAAAATATCCATCCTGATAAATAAAAGTACATAATCCCAATACATGAACTGATAGCCATAAAAGAAAGGGTAAGCTGAGCTCTACATCTATGGTCTAAGCTCCAAAAGAGAATAAAGCAGCCTGATCAAAGCCCACTCGTACTGGGCCCACTCTGATAACCTGAGGGTTGGGAAAAAAGATAAAAACAACGGGGTCAGACATTAAGTCTGAGCGAGTCCTATAACTTTAACAATACAATCATTAAAGTTACCAGAGAAGACATAAGCTTGATATACGGTAACGTCTGGGGATGAATGGCTACACTAAGCAGCTTGGTAGACTTAGGATAAATTGAGATAACCGTAAAGACGCATTTTTCCACCCAAGGATAATTCCTAGATTTCACCACCCCAGATCTACCCACCCAAGGGTAATTCCTACACTGCACCACACCAGTTCTACCCATCCAAGGGTAATTCCTACTTAAAGGTTGATCCCACTAAGTGTACTTAGTTATTTTACCCAGTAGTTTCTTGTACTCCTAGCTGACTACCTAGGTGCCGTCTGCCCCTATCTTCACTAGGTGTACCCACTACTCCCAAGCGATCGGCTCCCTACGTAGATACCCGTGCTGGTCCCACGATGGGGTGTATCATTCCCCAAAGTGGCAACCTGATAATATCAACGGTGCACGGCTTTATACCTACACGATGCAACAAGGACTTACCAACCAGCCCGGGCACACACACGCATATGAAACCCGTTGGTCCTGCGTTGCCACCGCTAACCCGTTTTGGCCTCTTATAGTCAAGCCCAATATGCGTGTCCCGTCACTCGACTAGAGTCGAGCCTACTAAGATACGTTTGGGATATTGGTTGAAATGGGCCCCCACAAGCTACCACCTAAGCTTGTTATTTCTAGTGAATCCCACTTAACCCTTTAACCATGTCCACTTACATGTTATAAATTTTGGTTAAGTCATTAATCATATTTTAATTGCCATTCAAGGCACCCACTAGATTTCCACATGCCACCCAAAAGCACTTACTTAACCCTTTAACCATGTTTTAATTACATGTTCCACTTTGGTTAAGTATTCTAATCGTATTTTCTATTGCCACCTAAGGCAACCCACTAGTTTCCTCATGCCACCCAAGGCACCCACTTAACCCCTCATGTCCCACTACATGTTAATATGGTTAAGTGTTTCTTAATTAATTAAGACCGTGATCTCCCATAAAGACCTCCCACATTAGACTGGCTTTTATGACAACTGGTTAAGCCGGTAGGGTCCGGGCAGTTTTACGTCATAACAGAGTCTAACCTCGTGTCTTTACTTTAATCACGTATTTAATTTGTGCCTAAGACCTCCCACATTGGGCTAACATTTGTAGCAACTGGTTAAGCCGGTAGGGTCCGGGCAGTTTTACACTACAAATGAGTCCAACCTCGTGTCTTAGTCGATTAATTACACCTAAGTAATCACCCCCATATTTATTAATTATCCCTAATTAATATTCACATTTACAAGAATATGGGTAGACCTAACTCAATAGGTAAATTCCCAATTCCATAACATGGGTAGACCTAACTCAATAGGTAAATTCCCATGGGGTAGACCTAACTCAATAGGTAAATTCCCGCTTATGCTTATTCATTTTATGGTAGGCTTAATCATAACCATTTCACACCATTTCATTAACATGTCTATTAACCCCATCGTTTCCCACGTACTTATGCTAACACGACATATTTCCAAGAGAAGATTCTTTCACAATTAACATGGGTTTCACTTAGCATACATTAGCATTAACATGGGTTAAAAGGTGTCCACTTACATCATGATATTAACCCAACTAGCATTACTAAATAACCCAACTTGCATGAACATACATATGTCATGTATAAAGGCAACTTGCATAAGTGTTCATAGGTTATACAAAGGTGAACTTGCATGTGTCTTAAAGGTGTGAACTTGCACAACATGTTACATGTTAACTTGCATAACATCATACACATAACTTGCATAATATCATAAACATAACTTGCATATCAACATACACATAACTTGCATAACATCATGCACATAACTTGCATAACATCATACACATAACTTGCATATGAACTTGCATAACAACATGCACATAACTTACATAACATCATACACATAACTTGCATAACATGTTGAACTTGCATATAAGCATACACATAACTTGCATAACATGTTGAACTTGCATATAAGCATACACATAACTTGCATAACATGTTGAACTTGCATATATGACTTGCATCTTAAAGGAGGGTAAACATGCATATATATATATATATATATATATATATATATATATATATATACATAGCATTTAAATGTGTCATCTTGCATATGTATGCATCACATTTAAAAGGGTAAACTTGCATGTCATGATTTATGCATAATACCAAACACTTAGCATGCAAAAAACCACATACTTAGCATGCATAGAATCAATTACTTATTATGCATAAACCCACCACTTAACTTGCATAAACCCACATACTTAACTTGCATAAACTCACATATCCAACTTGCATAAACTCACATATTCAACTTGCATAAACTCACATATTCAACATGCATAAACATAGGATTAATATTAAACATAGATTAGCATATTCACATCATATCATATGACTTGAAAACCCATTAATCCTCATGCAAAACCATAGATCTCATCATATCTCATCTACTTAATTTAGCAATTGATCATCAAAGTGATAGAAACTCACCAAAACCTAGATTAGCAAACTTATGTAGTAGAACTAGTTGCTATACAAGAAGAAGATGATGATTAGAGGTTGATTAGCTTGCAACTTTCTTCATAAACTAGTGGAGGCTCCTCTCAAGTTTGATTTTGGCGGCATGGTGGCATCATTTCTATTTTTGGTATGAATTAGGGTAGTATTAGGGTGTATTTATAGATTAGGTGAGTGTTTTAGGCCCTTAGATTAACCCTAAATTAGATTAGGATCCTTAGATTTCAGCACCTTCCAGAAACCAGCCCTAAGACCAAGCCCAAACCCCAAACTGGTGCACCCAACCACAGAACTCTCTAGAAACCGTGCAGGTTTCTTGGCTCGGCACGGGCGCACTTCCCAAGTGCGCCAGTGTATTTTTGTACTGGCGCACTTCACAAGTGTGCCAGTGCATTTTTGTATTGGCGCACTTCACAAGTGCGCCAGTGCATTTCTGGCCTGTTTCGGGTTTTTCTGCCTAACTTCGTTCGTCCATATCTCTTTCATACGGTACCCGTTTTACGCAAACTCGGACTCTATTTCGTGTATTTTTCCGAGACGAACGCAATGACGCAGCCCGTTTCCCTTGATTCCCAAATCTGGGATTAGTTATTCTTTAATTTGTGAGTTTTAGTATTAACCGAAATTCGGGGTGTTACAGAAATAAAAAAAATATGTGTCATCCAAGTTAAAAAAATTCAATTTATGCATTCAAAATTTCAAGCTTCTAAGAGCTTTTATTTTTGAGTTGATATCTTCCTTAGATTCATTTGTTTCTACACAATTCATATGTTTTTAAATTTCCAATCTTATTTGATTTCAGTGGTTTGGAATCATTAATTATTTAAGACTTAAAAATTCAACTTTGGGTTCATTTCCAAATCAATTTCCAAAATATTATATATATTATATCTTTTATATTAAGCCAAACTATAAAAGATTTAAATGAAAATTCAATTTCTCAAAACAAGGCATAAAAGTTCTAAGCGATCAGCCCACTCAAACTCTTGAAAATAGACGTCGATGATGTATGCAATCATCACCGAAATCATTTCTCGAAGACAAGTGGAGAGTATACACTTAGTTCTAAAATTCATTAAAAATAATTTCTATTTGAAACAACATTTAAAATATAATGACATTATTAAAAAAATCATTTTTAAATCAATATTGCAAAACCACCCAAAATTAAATTCTCAAATTCATATTTAACTTCTTATTTCATTACTAATTAAATTTTCAACATTTCATTTCTCTTAAACCAATTAATAACCAATAGTTTTAATTATTGATTAATCGAATAATAAATAATGAAAATCTAATATTATTATCAATAAAAATCAAATTTCTTTCAAATAATTCTTTATATATAAAAATATAATTCAAAACAATATTATGTCAATAAGCCCTATTCGAGTGTTTAGAAATCCCTATTGATGCCTTGGCGTCCCAAGTACCAACCAAAATTCATAAATACTCAACGGAACAAACCAACACAATACAAAATCATTTTATATCAAAACTACAAGTACGTTCTCTCTTATACACTCAAACTCATTCTAGGGTATTTCTAACAACCCGGAAAATCAAAGCCAATTTAAAAATTTTATTTTGGTTATTTTAATGTATTTTGAATATTTAAAATGATTTATTTTAAATAATAATGACAAGAAATTTAATTTCGACGAGGTTAAAACGAATAATTTTATTTTACATATATAACGAGCCTGAAATGGCGCGGTAGTTAGAAAATTCGATTTCAAATTTCAATTGAATATACAGAATTCGATATAAGTCAGAATTGGATGAAACAAGAAATATTTGAATCTGTTTAACAATATCTTTCTAACGGATGTAAGAAACTGAGATTTCATTTTAGAAATTAAAAGTTACGTCCAGTTTAAAATTTAGAAAAGTCGCTGGATCTCCCGTAATATCCATTCGAAGTCAATGGTCGAAATTCGCAAACTGCCGCAGCGCGGCGCGTTCTATTCAGGCCATTATATATAATATATATATATATAATATATTTCGTCAATTTCCTTTTAAAATGTATTTTATATATCGTTTTTAAATTCGTTTTCAAAACGATTTCAACTTCATATTCAATTTCTAATCAAAATTGAATATTCCATATCATCGATATATACATGATAGTATTGTCAAAACATTAGATTTTGAAATTAATTCCTTTTCAATATTCATTATAAAAATGAATAAAATCGATATAAATATCGTTCACGTTAAAATGATGTTAACCTAATCAACACGGCTCTGTATATTTAAATATTTTCGTGTGTATCCCAAATCGGACATCAAAAATCAGATTTTGATCTTTAACTGAATATTATTTTAAAATATTCATCATTTTAAAATATTAATTATTTTAAAATATTCATTCTCTCTGAACTGTAATCAGACACAATCAATTACTATATAATTTGATTATATGGATTTAATACAATACATGTATACAACAACAGTGATAAATAACCATACATCATCCAGAATGCATTTTACAACTGTATAAGCATTAAATATAAATATTTAACCCTTACAACAGACTGTCAACCTATCGATTGACATACAACTAAACAGTTGGGATTAGTGTACGTCAAATATCATCCCAACACCCGTGTGGGGTTTTCGAATAACAAATATTGTTTATTATTTACACAGTTGGGCGATGTGTAAAATTTATCGTCCCAATCTATATAAGTCAAATCAATGTACATAAACAAATCGTCTGATTTGTTTATAAATATATTTTTTCAACAAATGACTATTTTAAACCGTTCATATATACAATAAAAATGTGATTTTTATTGTTAAACTAATTTATTCAACACATGAATATTTTCTACAGCTCGGTTATATAATAAAAATGATATTTTTATAATTCAAATATTTTTATTCAACATATGAATTATTTTCTACACAGTCCATTTCACATTACAAACAATTTCAACAGTACAATACAATTAAACAGACAAGTCGTCCATGGTCTGTGGACAATAGGGAACAGTTCATATATGTTGTTACAATTTAAATAACTATACAGGAATAATCTTAGTGAGAAGTTCTCACATTGGTTCTTTTATTTCTGAATTTTCTGAACAGTTTGGTTTTAAATTTTCCTGAAATTCCAACGTGCTCCGTTTTGGATGCGGTTAGTTTTGTTGTGAAGCTCTCGGCTCCATGATCGCAAAGGATCCAGTTTCGCGTGATTTGGCCCTCATATGGAGAAGTTACGGTATAAAACACACTGGTTACACATCGAGATAATTAATAAATAAATAAAATAAAATGACCTTCATCTTCTTTAATCCATTCAAGGTCGCGTCCAAACCCATATCCGTTCACATTTAGGGTTCCAGTTTGCTTCCTCCTCGAGTCGATGTTCCCTTATTGGGAACCACCACGTCCTCCGCCTTCTGACTAGCCACCGCTTCCCAAGTTCCTGGCTCACTCGGTGTGGCCCAACCGCCGCAATTCGAGCTCGACGGTCGCGCCTTTGAGCGCTGAAAACCCCTCTAATCCTCAACGATAAACTCCCAAACAAGTCAGGATGGAGAAAGCGTAGAAGGATCTACAATTTACGCTTCAGGATCCGTGTTTAATTCTTCGTATTTTAATCGGGATTTAGGGGCAAAGCTTGGAGCAATTTCGCTCGTTCAACAGTGGGGTGGCGGCTGAATACGATGGGCTAGGGTTTCCTCCTTTTATAGAAAATATTTAATTAATATTTAATTATTCCAATTTCAAAAATACATGTTTAATGATATGAACTCCAAATCAAACCTAATGGGATATGTTTCGTAACCCAATTCTGCAGTTACGATCAGTTTCCATCAAAACTAAAATATAAATCTATATATATTCTATTCAAACGTACATTTCAATTTACTGGGGCCACATACTGACTCTGAAAATTCCAAAAAAATTATTTATAGCTTCGTATTGAAGATACGGTCCTAAAAAAACTAATTTCGTCAAATTTGAAGCCCGTTTGAAAAATGGCCATTTTCTGGTCGATCCAAATTGACTAAACTGTCAAAACACGTTTTCCTTTGCCACACTCACATATTGATTTAAAAAATTATGCAAATTGGAATCTAACAATAATTTGACATCTTGGATCCAACAAAAGTGGTTTCGTCGAAAACAGATGTCGTTTGCAAAATGGTTATTTTAAGGCCTTTGTATATATTAAATTATACATAAATTCCACGACCGTCGGATTCTCCTCAAACCGGAACCGTTGGGTTCATATCGAAAGGAGATTTTTAACGAATATTAGAGATTTGAAATCTAACGGTTGGATTTCAAATTATGTCCAAATCAAATTTGGAAAAGGTCGCTGTAAGTGCAATTCGATGGCCATTTATGGAAATCGGCTGTACGGACCTTGATAAAATTATTAAAAATATCAATAATTAGTGTAAAATCATAATAAATGATTTGGAAAGAATGGGTATGAAAAACTCCATATTTGAAAAGATAAAAATATATTTTTATCGAAATGAACTAGTTATGAATTAGAATTATAATCCAATATTTTTTAATAAATAAATTGGATTGGAAATGGTTTTAGAAATAACCAGGATTTCCAATATATAAATTGGAATGGATTTGAATTGAAATTGTTTTCGGAATATTTCGATATTGGATTCCGTGATTATACAGATATTGTGGAGGAATTTCGAAGATATATATATCGTTATTTCAAAGTAGTATTTGTTGATTCCAGAATTTGATATTGAATATAAGCCGATATATTTTCTATTCAGAGCCTTGTGTTTAATATCAAATGTGATTTTGGGTTTGTCGTGAATGGTATCTTTAATAATACTGTTGTTAGACCCAATGGAGTTAAGAAAATCAAAAACTAACTGGAGATTAGTTAAGTTGAATGGTTTCCTGGGTATTGATCTGATGTTGGTTTCGGCCTTCGGGGTTAATACTTAGGGAATTGTTCACTTGTTAATTTACGGTTAAAGGCTGATGGAATGGAATGTGATTTTGGGTTTCTCGTGAATGGTGTCTTCATTAACACTGTTCTCGAACCCATTGAGAAAAGATTAAATCTTTTTATTTAGATTTAATGAAGTATACCAATTAATTAATATTTAATTGGAATTGAATTGAAATTGGTCTTTAGGTTTATCGTGAACGGTGTTTTAAATAACACTTGTTCTTTAACCCGATTAACAATGGAATGAGATTTTGGGTTTGTCGTGAATGGTATCTTTAATAATATTGTTCTTAGACCCAACGGAGTTAAGAAAATCAGAAACTAACTGGAGATTAGTTAAGTTGAGTGGTTTCCTGGGTATTGATCTGATGTTGGTTTCGGCCTTCGGGGTTAATACTTAGGGAATTGTTCACTTGCTAATTTATGGTTACAGGCTGCTGGAATGGAATGTGATTTTGGGTTTATAGTGAACCGTGTTTTAAATGACATTGGTTCTTTAACCCAGTTAAGGACATGATATGATTTCCCAAGTTAAACAATCATTAATATTGATTTTTAGGAAGATTAAAACCAATTAGTGTTTTAATGAATCTTTAATTAGATTGAAATGATCGAAAATGGAGTATCACCAGTTTTGCTCCAGGTGATAGTTAAATCTTTAATTAGATTTGGACATGAAATGGTAATTGAATTTATAGATAACACCGTGGTGTTAGATATGGAGTATTACCAGTTTTACTTCATGGGATGAATATGTTGGGATTGGGAAACTAAACAAATGATTACTTCGGTAAGGTGCGATAATCCCGACTAGTTTGGAAAACCACAACTTGGTTAGAATTGAAATCCAAAAGAAGATTAAAGAATAAATTTGAATAATTTATCTTTAATAAAATTAATGGGAACCTTTCACAAAGGATATGAATATTTAAATAAAGAAATATTCTGAATTGGAATGAGGCGTATGTTGTGTTTTTATAGCACTTATTTATTATATACGCGAGCTATTCAGAAAGACCGGGTTTATCTCATTCTGAATAACTGATTCGACGATAGTCGAGGATGAAGATGGTGGTTGAAGACCGGAGGTCTTCACATCGTTTGGATGATTACTGATGTCTTGATTGGGCTGTACACCCAAGACAAGGTAATAAGTGGTGATCGTCAAGACGTACTTGGAGATCGACCGGATATGCAAGGGCCTCTCTCCTGTATTGGACATATGGGACGAGGAATAAGGTGCCTCCGATTTCGTTCAGACCCAGAATGAACTTGTAAATGGATGTGTGTCTGACATCGAATTTCATTCTGTGTGATTGATAGACATTGGTTGCATAGCGTGAATTGCCTATGTGGCATGCTGAGATGCAAATGATCAAGGCTTCTATTGAAAAGCAGAGTCTTGTGGTTGACGATCAAAGCACGACTTTAATATAGCATAGCTTTGTGTAGCGTTAATTTGCGAGCCTCGCACCCGGTGTGAACCAGAAACGGGAGAGGACTTCAGGGAGGACATGCGTTTCGTTCTAGCTAGGAGTGGTGTCAGCATTTTACAAGCCCTGACATTTTACTTATGTGGATGATGGATAGCGAGGCACCTCGGTTATATCGGTCATTCCGGGGCCGATGGTTTGGTCGGGATATGACCATTTTACGCCCTATAGGGTGAGGAAACGCATTTTTCAGGCATTTTAATCCATCCGTGTGGACCGGCCCTGACGATCCAAGGGCCCACCTGTGTTTGTGTCCTGAGACATGGGCTAGATTGTCTCGAAGCGGTAAGGACGATCCCTTGCCTTGGTTCACATGCGGAAATCCAACTTCCAATACGTGACAATTGCGGTTTTGATTGTAGAGCCTAGTATTGGCGACATGATATATGGTACTCATGCCGTCTAGGATTGATACATTTATATTTGAAGTTGATTTATACACTATGCACTTATAATAGTATCAAATGATTTGTTTTGAACGTACCAAGCATGTTTGGCTATTATAAGGGAAAACCCTATCCTCCGGCTTGCGTTGCATTGCGTGATGGGACCTGGGTCTTATAATAGCTTCATTTTTCCAAAAAGCATTGCGTTGTTTTGTTATATGCACTGGTATTCTTGGGAGGAAACCCATTCCATGTTATATGGCGTAGTCCCTTGATATATCTGATTTTGAAGTAAAGTTTTAAATAACTGTTTTAGTTCTCACACTAGTCACATGACTAACCTGGAGTTTATTGTTTTAACCTAAACTCTGGGTGCCCCTATTTTCCACACGGGCAGCTAGTAGTTTTGGTTTTGCAGATTTATATTCACGGGATCCTGGTTTACAGCTGGAACGATATTCGGAAAGCTTTGTATCCATTTATCTCTTTCAGTTGTGTTTTGTATTATTTTCCACTGCTATGTAATGTATTTTAACCTTTGCTATTTGTCGAATGTGTAATATTAACTCATACTCTGTTATATTCTTGTACTCTGATGTAAATTGTTCTAATAAGCAATGAAATGTTCTTTTGTTTGTGTTCTGATTCGTCTTGTTCTCAAAGCAATCCGTTCTTTCCTTTACGGGGAAGTTCGGGTCGCCATAGTATTACTACCTTATCTATAATGAGTTAATCCCAAATATAAGAAAACGAAGAAAGAAGAAAAAAAATACAGAATGTCGAAGCGGAAGGACAAAATATAGTAAATAAATAATAGTTCATGAAGCTGTTAAAACGTACATTTGATTATACACTTACAATGAATATTAGAGTTAACTATTATACAACATACCAATATTTGCAGCGGAATAATAATAATACATCTGTCAAGCTCCATCTTCATCTTCGTAACAATGTCTTCAATAACTGAAAACTCAGGCTGACCCGAGCACAAATGAAAAGACAAAAACACTCGGATCAGAACTAAAATATTCTCATGTCAATTAGTTCAAATTCACATGATAATATGAGTACAATAACTTAAGAGATGTTAAGGGAATTTCCATCTCCTAAGGATCCATTAAACTAGATACTATATAATACAATACGCTATTATAATAGGGTCTATGGTTAAATATAAAATATTAAAATAACGTAAGCGGGATTACATTTTTACCCTTACACTGTTTATACATTATCGTAAACATTGCATATAAAACACCAGTAAGTCGACGGGATGCGCCGCCATATGACAACATTAAATCAAAATCGTAGGGGGCTCGATCGGGATAAATATGACAAGGCATCGAGGCAATACCCGTTAGTAGTGATTCTATTGGATTGCGGACCCAGGCTGGTGGTAACGCATAGCCGCCAGCTCTTTCCCACCCTAGAAAATACTACCAAAATCAGAGGCACCAATCAATCACAAAGTAATATATATGGTATCGAAGAAGCATGCCTGCTAAGAGTAGCTAACTCACACTAGCCTGGGTATTGCTCCTGTTTTAGTCATTTCAATTATGACCCGAAGGTCAAGGCTATCCATCAACGTTCTTTTTCTTCAAATCCAGCAATCGCCTCCAAATCATCCTACTTCATTATGGATTCTCCACTACGTGCACAGTTGTTAAAGTGGTTTTCGGTATTGGTAAAGAGAATAATATCTGATCCCAGTCTCTTTAACAACCAAACGTTTACATTTTTCACACCGGTCGGATTTACATTTGAAATGGTTCATATTTCATATAAAAATCACATATTTTCTTTAAAACCATTCCATATTCATAATAGAACATACTTTCATATTAAATCTCTATTTAAACTAACTCAAAATCATGAAATAATTCCGAACTTAAAATAATTTAAATATTAAAATAGTTAAAAGTATATTTAAAATAGTTTAGTCATATAGTTGAAATAGTTTGAAAATATATAGTTCAAATTTAAAATAGAATTATCAAATTTAGTAAAATCTAAAGTTAAAATATTAAAATAGTTTATAAAATAAATAGTTAATATTAAAATGAATTATTTAAAATAATTAATAAAATAAAATAGTTTATAAAGATAATTAGTTTTTATTAAAATAGTTTATAAAATGGTTAAAAATATTATACTTGGAATCAGAATTGTTTCTTCAAAAAAATTTAAACAAACTGGAAATCATGTTCCAGTTTCAAACCAATTCGACTAAATTATGATATAACAATTCAAAAAGACTTAACTTCCCATTTATATTTCACTTTGATTCAACAGTTCGATTCAAACAATTCGATTTAACAATTCAATATTTGAAATTTCAATTATAATTCTTACTTTGAATTATTTCATTTTATAAAATCTTGTGTAAGGACCCGTAACTTCCCCGTGAAGGAAAGAGCGGATACTTCGAGAACAAGCCACAACAGAACGTAGATGGAAGAACATTTCATTGTTAATTACAACAATTCCATCAGATTACAAGAATATACAGAGTACAAATCAATATTACAGTTCATAAAATATCAGAGATTACAATACATTACATAGCAGCGGAAAATAATACAATACGCAACTGAAGGAGATATACAGATACAAAGCTTTCCGGATATCATTCCAACTGTAAACCAGGATCCTGTGAATATAAATATGCAGAACCAAAACTACTAGTTGCCCATGTCAAAATAAGGGCACCCAGAGTTTAGGTTAAAACAATAAACTCCAGGTCAGTCATGGGACTGGTGTGAGAACTAAAACAGTTATTTAAAACTTTACTTTAAATCAGATATATCAAGGGACCACGCCGTATAACACGGAATGGGTTTCCTCCCAAGAACACCAGTGCATAAAATAACAGTGCAATGCTAAATAAAGAACAATGAAGCTATTATAAGACTCAGGTCCCATCATACAATGCAACGCAAGCCGGAGGATAGGGTTTTTATCTTATAATAGCCAAGAATGCTTGATACGTTTAAAACAAATCATTTGATACTATTATAAGTGCATAGTGTATAAAACAACTTCAAATCATAAGTATCAATCATAGACGGCATAAGCGCCCCATCCCACTATGTCGCCATACTAGGCTCTACAAATAAAATTGCAAAGTAACGTATTGGAAGTTGGATTTCCTTCTATGAACCGAGGCAAGGGATCGTCCTCTACCGATTCGAGACTGTCTAGCCCGAGTCTCAGGGATAGAACGCATCGACCTTTGAAGCGACAGGGTCGGTCCACCGATGTGGATTAGACGAAATCCTGAACACTACGTCTCCCCGCCCTATGGGGCGTAAATGAGCCAATGAATGACTCCATCGTTTCGAGAACGACCGATATAACTGAGGCGCCTCGCAACAGCAACAACTACATAAGTCAAACTCGTCAGGGCGTGTAAAACCACTGATGCCACTTCTAGCTAGAAAGAGACGCATGCCCTCCCTAAGGTCCTCTCCCGTTTTTGGTTCACAACCCGGGTGTGAGGCTCGCGAATCAACGTTACACAAAGCTATGCCACACAGGTGGTGCTTTGATCATCACCACAAGACTTTGCTTTTCAACAGAAGCCTTGATCAATTGCCACTAAGGCATGCCTCACAGGCAATTCACTCCATGCGTTTGATATCCATCGATATATAACCCCTGAGCTCGTACGTCTCAGAGAAGGGCGTTAAGCAAGAGAATAAATTCTCCGCCGCCAAATAGATATATATTTAATAGAAATCAGTCATACAGACTAGAATCCAATGTCAGACACACGGTCCATTTACAAGTTCGTTCTGGGTCTGAACGAAACCGGAGGCACCTAGTACCCCGCATATCCATCGATCTCCAAGTACGTATGGACGATCACCAACTGATTCTCTCCTCTTGGGTGTACGGCCCAATCAAGATCATCAGTAATTATCCGAACGACGTGAAGACCTCCGGTCTTCAACCACCGTCTTCATCTTCGACACCACGTCGAATCAGTTATTCAGAATGGGATGAACCCGGTCTTTCTGAATAACTCGCGTATATAATAAACATGTGTTACACAAACACAACATACGCCTCATTCCAATTCATCAGTCACTAACCGTAAATTAGTAAAAGAACAATTCCCCAAAGGTTAACCCCGAAGGCCGAAACCAACATCAGATCAATACACATGAAACCATTCTACTTAGCTAACCTACAGTTAGTTTCTAAATTTCACATTCTTAGGGAAAGGTTCCCATTAATTTTATCAAAGATAAATTCTTTTAAATTTATTCTTTAATCTTCCTTTGAATATCACTTCAAACTAGTCGGGATTAACGAACCTTACCGAAGTAATCATTTGTTTTAATTTCCCAATCCCGACCTATTCATCCCATGAAGTAAAACCGGTCATACTTCATATCTAACACCACGGTGTTATCGGTAAATTCAATTACCATTTCACGTTCAAATCTAATTAAAGATTTAACTACCGTCTGGAGTAAAACTGGTGATACTCCATTCTCGATCTTTTCAATCTAATTAAAGATTCATTAAAACTCCACTTAGTTTTAATGTTTGACTAGGTTAAAGAATCAATGTCATTTAAAACACGGTTCACGATAAACCCAAAATCACATTCCATTCCAATCAGTCCCTAACCGTAAATTAGCAAGTGAGCAATTCCCTAAGTATTAACCCCGAAGGCCGAAACCAACATCAGATCAATACCCCAGAAACCATTCAACTTAACCAATCTCCAGTTAGTTTATGATTTTCTTAACTCCTTTCGGTCTAAGAACAGTATTATTGAAGATACCGTTCATGACAGCCCAAAATCACATTTCATTAATTATCGGGTTAAAGAACAAGTGTTATTTAAAACACTATTCACGATAAACCCAAAAATCAATACCAATTCAATTTCATTTAAATATTATTTAATCGGTACACTTCATTAAATCTAAATAAAAAGATTTAATCATTTTCTCAACTGGGCTTAAGAACTGTGTTAATGAAGACACCATTCACGACAAACCCAAATCACATTTGATATTAAATACAAGGCTCTAAATAGAAAATATATCGGCTTATATTCCATATCAAATTCTACGACCAACAAATATCGTATTAGAAATAACGATATATATATATCTTTCAAATTTCCATAACAATATCTGTATAATCATGAAATCCAACATCGAAATAATCCAAAGACAATTTCAATTCAAATCCATTCCAATTCAATTATTGGAAATTCTGGTTACTTTTAAAACCCTTTTTAAATTCAATTTATTTATTTAAAAATAAATAGAATTATAATTCTAGTTCAAAACTAGTTCATTTCGATAAAAATCTATTTTTATATTTTCAAATATGGAGTTTTTCATCCCAAATCTTCACAAATCATTTCTTATGATTTTACACAAATTATTACTATTTTTAATAATTTTATCGAGGCCCGCACAGTCGATTTCCATCAACGGCCATCGAACTGCACCTACAACGACCTTTTCCAAATTTGATTTGGACATAATTCCATATCCAACCGTTAGATTTCAAATTTCTAATATAATTTAGAAAGCTCTTTTCGATACGAACCCAACGGTTCTGGTTTCAGGAGAATCCGACAGTTGGATCTCCCGTAATATCCATTCGAAGTCAATTGTCGAAATTCGCGAACTGCCGCAGCGCGGCGCGTTCTATTCAGGCCATTATATTATATATATAATATATAGTTCGTCGATTTCCTTTTAAAACGTATTATATAAATCGTTTTAAATTCGTTTTCAAAACGATTTCAACTTCATTTCAAATTCAATTCAAAATTGAATTTTTCCAATATAAATTCGTTTTAAATTCATTTCAAATTGATTTCAATTCAAATAGATTTTTAATTCAATTTCAGTTCGTTTTCAATTCAATTCAATTTCAATTCGAATTAATTTCTATTCAATTTAAATTCGAATTCATTTCTATTCAATTTAAATTCGAATTCATTTCTATTCAGTTTAATTCGAATTTCTATTCTTTTCAAAATATCAGATTTTGAAATCACTTTCGATATTCATTATAAAATGAACAAAATCGATATAAATATCGTTCACGTCAAAATGGCGACAATCTAATCAACACGGCTTCATATATTTCTATTTTCAAATGTTCTATTTCAAATATTTCTATTCAAATACTTTATTTCAAAATTTTTATTTCAAAACTGGAATGAGGCCCAATCAATTACCATATAATGTAAATTATATGGATTTTCTACCACACGTATATAACAGCAACGATAAATCATCAACCATCATCCAAAGTGCGTTCTACACTGTATAAGCATCAAATATAAATATTCAACGCTTATAACAGTCTGTCAATCAATCGATCGACATACAACTAATTATTGGGATTAGTGTATGTCATATATCACCCCAATACCCGTGTGGGGTTTTCAAACAGTCAAACACAAATTTTATTTGTGCAGTTGGGCGATGTGTAAAATTTATCGTCCCAATCAATATCAGTCAAATGTGTGTATATAAACAAATCGTTCGATTTGTTTATAACTATTTATTTCATTTTAATTACACGTTAAAAATTCTATTTTGAACTATAAAATATTTTAACTATATAAATATTTTATTTCCATTTCACATCACATCACACAATCAACTACACAGCAAAATCAAACAAACAAGCATACAAGTCGTCCATGGTCTGTGGACGACGGGTGTCAGGTGCTACTAAACACCGTCTACATCCTAGTATATATTTTAACTAGAAAATTAAATTAAAGGTGAGAAGTTCTCACTGAGGATTCCACTCCGCCGTGCTTTACTTTTGAGCTGCTGAACTGTCTGAATTAGCTTGAAATTCCTATGCAGTTCTTTTCACGCTGTTCATAATAAAAATCAAATTTTTATTACTTCATTCTAATAAATAAAAATTATATTTTTATTTCTACTTCATATATAATCTCGACGCTTCATTCTATATAAAAATTATATTTTTATATTTCTACTTCATATACAAAGATCGAATTTTTATTTCATCGCTATAAAAATCACATTTTTATCTCAACATATATATAATAAAAATCAGATTTTTATTTCGCCACATATATAAAGATAATATTTTTATATTCTCTATTTTATAAAAATCCTATTTTTATTATTTATACTTTATAAAAATCATAAAAATCTCGCCTTTTCTTAACTAAAAATCCAACTTTTCTATATCAAATCTTTTTATTTACACAAAAATCTAATTTTTATTTCCAAATCTTCATGTAAAAATTGATTTTTGAAGTATGTTTTCATCCTATAAAAACTGATTTTTAAATATGTTCTTAACCAAAAAAACAAATTTTAAAACTAAACATAAAGAACTCACATTTTTTGGCCTGGAGGAGGGGGTTTCGTGCGTCAGAGGGAGGGAGTCGGGATGGAGGCGCAGGTGGTAGTTGGATGGTACAACGGTCGGCGAATCCAGGGTTTCAGGGGCGGCAGTCTTCAGATCGGTTTGGGGGGGTGGTCCTATCGCGGCTAGAGGAGATCGAGGAGGGGGTGATGCGGGTCTCGATTTGGTGGCTAGGGTGGCGCGGGTTTCCATTGACGCGAGGCGGAGGAGGCTTCGCGAGGTAGGAGGGAGGAAGGAGGAGGAGTTGCGGAGGAGCACGAGGGGGAGCTCCGCGAGATCGGGGAAGGCGGCCAAAGGGAGGGCGATGCCTGAATGGCGGTGGCGATCCACGAAGGGGGGGGGCGGCTTAGGCGATTAGTTTTTTTTCTTTCTGAATGAAGAACGTGGGGGAGGGAGAGAGTGTTTTATAATTTAATTAATATTATATTTAATTACCCAATAGTTGATTTTTTATTTCGACTTCAAAATTGAACCCACCGACTGTCATCCCTAGCATATTACCCCCATTCTGAACACAATGGGATATGTATCGTAGGCTGATTCGACCATTTCGATCAGTTTTCGTCAAAATCAACATATAACACTATATATTGAATTTGAACGTGCATTTCAATGTACCAGGGTCACATATGGACTCTAAAAATTCCAGAAAAATATTTTCTAGCTTCGTATTGAAGGTACGGTCCTAACAAAACTAGTTTCGTCAAATTCTGAGACCGTTTGAAGAAAGGTCATTTCCCAGTCGATTAAAATCAACTGAAACTGCCAAAACACGCTTTTCTCTACCACGCTCACATATTGATTCGAAAAATTATGAAATTTGAAACCTAGCAATAACTAGACATCACGGATCCAACAAAAGTGGTTTCGTCGATAACCGAGGTCGTTTGCAAAATGACTATTTTCAATGGCCAGAATTCCATAGCGACTATTCTGAAATTTCAACTGGACATAACTTTTGATCCCCGCTATGAAATTCCAATTTTTCGGAATCGTTAGAAAGATATCCTCAATTAGATTCAAATATTTTTGGTTTCACTAAAATCCGGTTTATTTTGCACCCGGTACATTCATTTGAAATTTGAAATCGAATTATCGAACTACCGCGCCATTTTCAATTCCTTTTATAATTTAAAATAAATATTTATATTCTAACGGCGATCTATATAATATATACGTTCGAATTCTATTCAAATTAAATTTTTCGTCGTTATTGTTTAAAATAATTCATTTTAAATATTCAAAATTCGCTAAAATTGCCAAAATAAAATTTTAAATTGACCCAGATTTCCGGGTTATTACAATTTGAGTTCACAATTTAAATATAACTTTAAATCAAGTTAATTTAAAGTAAATTTCAAAGATGGATAACAAATTCAATCCCGATAAATTCAATTTATATTCAATTCATTTTAACTTCAATTTAAAACATCAAAAATTTACTTTAGCTTTTACATTTCAAAGTCCAACCTTCAAACTTAAATGAAATTGATTTATAAAACAATGTCTATAATGTCTTTAAAACTATATTTCAAGAGTCATGATTAAAACAAATTTTATTTAACCAACTGGTGTCCATATATAATTTTATATCCTATGTCCATGTAATACTTAAAATTTAATTTTAGTATTTTGGGAAAGGATATATATCATTTCAATCCAAATCAGGGTCATAGGTATTTATCATTTCAACCTACTTTCTTATTTCATTTCAATGACTAATCCCGGGTTTATTTGATGCCCATAACAACTAGGGTAATGGTTGGGATTAATCAACAAAAATCAATAAGCATATATAAACAATGTCGATAACAAGATGAATTACATATCAATACATTAAATATATAAATCCAAGGCATCCACCAAAATTAATACATCTAAATAGTTCAATGTAATATCAGTTTACTAGTCATCAAGTATGAAGTTTTTAAACTAGTAATTAAATTCTAACTGTACAATTTATATTAAAAGTCAAATTAAATTACACAGTCTATGCAGATTGACAAAAATAAGCAATTTAAACAATCAAACAACAAATAATACGATCATATCATAACATGAATTTACATTAACTAACAATCAAATATTTTAGTTAGGAGTGAGTGGGTTTAATCATTCACCTTGATTTCAAACGAGACTGAAATCCAATTTTTAGCCCATAATTAAACAGTCTCAGAATCAGTCCATGACAATTCCATATTGTCTGGAATTTCGATAAGATCCTAATGCAACTGACTGCGTGTCGATCTGAATTCGTGTGTAAAAGTTATACGTGTTTTACCATTCGAAATCAAAATTAAATTAAAAATAAAACAAAAGTTCTCACCACACATTGGCTGCCACGTCAGCGTTGTTTCCCTTTTCCACTTTTCTTTGTCCGCGATACCAGCTCCAGGAATAACAACCGTAACCCAGAACTACCCCCTAATCCATCAACACGCAACCTCCCACAGGCTGTCGGGCTCCAATCGATCGCCACCCACGGCTTCGTCGTTCTGTCCTCCGCCACCGCCCATAACTTGGGTCCACTCATTCGCCACCTCGTCCATGAAAAACCCATAACCCGTGCAACATTCATGACAACATCCTGGTGAATTCTGAAAGAAATAGCAACCATAATCTGTATGGATTCGAAGATTACGCGAAGCTCTACGATTTTTGCTTTTGAAGTTTTTGATTTCATTGAATGGTTTGGGAGAGATTAACGATTAAAGTTTGGAACATCTGTAGCCATAGAAAATAAAAGATGGCAGCTCAGAGAAAGGAAATAGGGTTTCTAATAATTTAAAAATATTTCTCGATTAGCATGTATTTAAAGCCAAAAAGGGGATCATGTCCAAATCAGGTCTGCTTACAGCCTACCGATAGGTTTTGACTACTTCTAAACGCATTGGAATGGGTTTCAAAGCCCAATTCCAAAGTCTCTAGCGGTTTCTTCTAAAAATCAATTATTTCATTAAATCATACACATAAATTTCTACATGATTTAAATTATTACGATCAAACAATAACTCTGATGGCTATGAAATTTTAGATCTTACAATAATTTACAATTCTGTATCCAATAAAATTAATTTCATTGAATTACGAGAACGTTTGGAAAATGATAATTATAACCAGTTCATTAATATATTAAAATATTCATTCTTCGTTTATTCACCCTTAAATTTATTCAAAGGTTTATAAATTCTATTCAAATCAAAATAAAATTCATATAAACTTATAAAACAACAATCATTTATCGTGAATTCAATTTTCATTATTTACCAATGTAAATTTTATTTCAACTATAAATTACACAAATCAATTTCATTAAATATATTAATAAGAAATTCCAACTTCTTAATGATTATCCATATAAACAAAATCACAAGTTTATTTGCAGTCAATACAAGTCACTACTATCAAAATAAGTTGAATTTAATTACGAAGCAATTTGCTTAAGTTTCCACCATACAGTTCTCACGATCAAATAATCAAAATTTAGTTATGAATTTATTAACTCAATTTAACATAAATAATTCAATATTAAATTTTAAATTGCAATATTTAGCAGTACAAACCAATCATAGTTACAATTTTAATCAATGTAGGTTATTACAGTCATTACCGATTTGAAATTCATTATACAATCAAATGTATCTATATTATTACCGTATTCAATACATTAAAATTATCAATATAAATAAATCTCAAAATTATTTAATCCAATTTATATTGTTAATTCAATAAAATTGAAAATTCCATTATAAATAGATTATCAACCAATGTCATTATCATAGATGGCCATTGAGAATCAATTCTCAATAAATCAAGTTAAGTTCACATTTTAACGATCTATGACATAAAACATAAATTTTAATATTTAAACTAGCTTTATTCAAAATCACATTAAATTTAATATTTCAAATTATCGAAAAATCTTGGGATGTTATAATTATTTGAGACGATGGTATGCGCTTTCAACTATGCTAGTTGAAATGTTGTCAAAGTGTTTCACTTCATTGGTCCAAGCCAACTCCAAGTACTCATTGTAGTTGGTAAGCCAGTTTTTTATTACATATATATTTTTGCTTGACAAAC
The DNA here is from genome assembly GCA_030737875.1 of Allium sativum. NCBI lineage: Eukaryota > Viridiplantae > Streptophyta > Magnoliopsida > Asparagales > Amaryllidaceae > Allium > Allium sativum. Next base: position 159,599,637 of record CM060922.1, on the reverse strand, counting down.
CATGCATCCTGAAAAGCGTTTAGGTTTCGATGATACTCTTCTTTGGACAACGAATTAATCACATTTGTCCAACCTTCCCAAAAAAGTTCATATTCTTCTTCCCTTCCTCATTATCTAATGCTACCTCATTATCCCCAATCATGCTCGTTTCTTTTTTGTTAAATTAGGTTTGCAATTCGCTTGAACATTTTTGGAAACATGCTATGCACAAAGAATGCGCCGCACGGATAGAAGCACACTAGCAACTGCATTAGCAAGAGCAATTTCAGCATCCGTACTGATAACAGATGAAATTTCTTTACCTCAATAGCTTTTTCTAACACACTCCAAAGCCCATATATATGGTAGTCTCACGACTAATAAAAGCTAACGCAACAGCAAAGGATGCCCCTGTTGATGTTTGCGACACCATATCACTACACCAAAACAGGGAATTCCCAATGAGTATAAATGTTACAAATAATTTTTGTAATACTTATAAGTGTTACCAATGGCCTATGGGGAATTATCAAACCATATTTGTAACACTTATAAGTGTTACAAATAGAATAATTGCTAACACTTATAAATGTTGGAACCATAAGGTATGGTAACACTTCTAAGTGTTACAAACGTATTCATTGCTAACATTTATAATGTTGGAATCATAAGATATAATAACACTTATAAATGTCAGTATCACAATCCTACCAACACTTATAAATGTTGGCATACATAAATTGCTAACATTTAGAAATGAGTATAACATGCCTTTATGATTTCCAATCACATATATAATTCAACATATCAATTCAATATAAGATTTGGTGCACTTCCATATTTCAAATTCAACAATGCCACATTCGCACAACGCTCAAATATTTGTTATATGCTTCCAATTTCAAAATACCATAATATCAAGTTCAAGTTATAAAAAGCAATATAAAGTTTTACTAAAGATGCATAAAATTTTAGATACTGTGAAAAGGCGAAAGGTGGACCATATCACAAAGCCTCCATCCGAAAATTCACAAAGCTTGCTTTATGGAAGAAGCGGAGCTAATTGCACGACAATAATTTTCCTTTTTATCAGAACCAAAAACTTTGTAGATAGGATCATTGTCAAGATCACACATATTTGCTTTCTCATTGCCATTACATTCCAAATTCTGTTTTTTTCCTCCTCCTCCGCAAGTGCCTTCAAAATATAAATGCACTCATTTTTACATAAACAACAAATTGCAAAACTGATAAATAACAAGTGCATTTGCAAAATTGAAAAATAATAGGTGTAATTGGAAAACCGAAAAATAACAAGTGTAATTGCAAAACTGATAAATTCAATATAAGATTTGAGCCTCAGCTCAGTTTTAGCATGCCTCAGTTTGCGTAAACTGAGCCAAGGCTTAGTTTTTGCGCAAACTGAGCCTCGGCCCATTCTTCGCGCAAACTGAGCTAGCTCAGTTTTTGCGCAAAAACACAGATAACCATGATGGCAAGTAGCGAACAATGTCGACGTCAATGGATGGACTATTGCAAAGTACCAACTTCATAAAGTCACAAGTGCCACATGGATATAACATCTACCATGGACAATGCACTACTGGATGTTCCTCATTGCAAATATATAAAAGCAAGTTTAAGTTTTCAGAGCTAACAGCATTTTCATGTAGAATATTAATTAACAGCTAAGAGATATACCTCTTAAGTCATGAATGTCCATTTAGACTTGCAGAATAATTAGGAAGATCTTTTTGAATGTCATCCAACTCTAGAGGTCTACCATCTGCGCATAATGCACAAACATATAATATTATATGTGTATGTTTTTTCTAAGTTTTGAAAAAACAAGAAAAACACTTACCTCGGTGGTATCCATGAAAATATAGTATAGGGACTATGTATGAAAAGTTGAATTGTTGACGGGAAAAATTGTCGCACACCAACACCCAATGTGTCTGTGAGGTGTGAACACAGCAAATCCAAAATAAGTAAAGTAAATACGGGGAGACACAGCTTTTAATGGTGGCTCAGCACTAACACGTACGTCCACTTTATAATAACCATTCATCATATGATATCCGATTACAATGTTGTACAAGTTTTGACGATATTCAAGTACAAAGTATTACAATAGAACTACAATGGCCTTCTTCTTCCTCCTTTAGATGGATTGGCTTGGTCAATTAAGTCCAAAATTAGATTTAATGTCCAAGAAGTCCAAAGAGCCCAAATGTAGCATAACTATCCTTATGAACGTCCAAGTGTTGATGGAAAACGCGTATGCCACATTTTAATTATTCTTACCATGTCCAATGGCCAAGAAGAAAGAGTTGGGAGCCATTAATGAGTTTCGGAGCTCTCCAAGTCCAAAAGTTCCAAGGGAAAAGGATCTAAATGAAGGCCAAGAGTTGGGATATTTATAGGAGGAAGGTTAGTGGGAGTAGGTGAGCAGCGGGACCCACAAGAAGCAATTTTCGAACCCTTGAAATAGCCTCGTAACATGAATTTCGAACCCCTCAAGGGGTTAGAGAATTTCGAACCCGTCCAAGGGTTAGAGAATTTCGAACCCATCCAAGGGTTAGAGAAATTCGAACCCCTCTGAGGGTTAGAGAATTTCTTATCCATCCGGGGGTTAGAGAATTTCGAACCCCTTATAAGGATACGAATTGGGTGCCGAGGGCCGACACATGGGAATCCGAAATCTTGTCGTTTTTAAGGATCGAGGTACCCGACTACAAAATGAAGAAAAACGAGTTTCAATGAGTCCGAACTAAAGGGATCCGAGCTTCCAAATCTGAGAAAATCGCAGGAGTCGGGCTTTCTTACGCTTGTGATGTGACTTCGACCCAGCTGTTTTGTGTTTTTTGACGCTTGAGCGCGTTGCTCATCAAATACTCGACGTGTGACAACTTCGACAAAAAAGCATATCAACATTTACCCCCCAAAACATATCTTGCTTAGTCCAAGGAAGGTGTCTTTTGCGAGGAGAGGAGAAATCCAGAAACCAAAGCCAGGAGAAGTGTGGAGCGAGCTTCTATACGCATAAAATTGAAGGGCCGCGACCACGCCGAATCGTATTATCCAGGAAACCAAAGCTGATAAGCCAGAAATCCGTGATCATTTGGATCATGTTAACCAGAAAACCAGAATGTCAGAAATCCAGAGAAAGCCGACGATAGCCTTGGATCGCTCTGATAGATAACCTAGACAACTAGAATATCCGAGGGGCTGGAGGAGCCCAGTAACCTTGGCAAGTCGAGTAAAGGCAACCTTATCAAAGCAGGACAAGAGGCCATGACAGTCATGAGTGGATATTCTTGTCGTGTCACTGACAAGTCCACTCGATATAATCCAAGGTCGTTGATAAGGCGGCCCACTAATCCAAACGAGCAAGGTCGTACGAGATCCTAAACTCGCCACAAATCCACGAGTGGATATTCTTGTCGTGTCACTGACAAGTCCACTTGATGTAATCCAAGATCGTTGACAAGGTGACCCATTAATCCAAACGAGCAGGATCGTGCACGATTCGACACTCGCCTCGAGTCAAGGCGATCTCGTCGAAGTAGGGTGAGAAGCCAAGATAGCCAGACACTTATTAGAGTTTGCAATACCGTTATTGATTTCATACTTCACAAGTTAGCGTCCTCACTTTGCAAAGTAATTTTATTAAAGTTATAAAAGTTAGGAATTTTTTTAGTAAAGCCAAAAGGAAACTCAACAGCTCGTCATCCGTAGAGAGCATGCCTAGGGAGCTGGCCTACCCGTGCATGGGTAGGCGGACTAGACCGTTTTCTGATTCCAAATTCATTTGTAAAGGAAGATGAACGATTTATCATTTGCAAAAAGCATACCTGGGAACTTATCTGTTCCCGTCACATGCGTAAGCAAACATAGTCGTTAAAAATCCAAAGCCGAGAAAAGTAATCTTTTCATTAATAACCAGGAGGATACATCCAGAGGATCAAAAGTCCTTAAAGCCAAAACTATGGGCCGAGGCCCGAATAAACCGAATTCAGAGAAAGCCGAGAGAGCCATTGCCATAGGCTCGAGAAATCCAAGAAACTCGAAAACTGGGAAATCAAAAGTACGAAAGACATAAGCGAGATGATCATTATCCGAAAGCCAGAAGTCCATAAGCCAAAGAACCATAGGAGGCCAAAAACCAAGGCCTAAGCGTCGAAGGCCTCAAAGCAAAATCCAAGAAGCCGAATTCAAAAGATAGAAAGCTAAGAAACCAAACCGGAGGTTTCGAAACCAAAAGACCGAAAAACCAAGACCAATATCCGAAAGGTCACGAAGAACTAAGATCACGTAACCAAAATATCCACCAAGTCGGAAGACCAGACCCGCAAGCCAAAAGATACAAATGTCAGAGAGACTTGCATCAAATGCACCAGAGCTAATAAGTGGTTTAGTTGATGATGATGCCACTAGGACGATTGCTAATCTCAGGCCTATCTTGATTCCTTTGAGGGGGGTGAGCCTATACTGGAATCCCAGCCCGAGTTCGAATGAATCGTGCCAGTTCTCCATGTCTGACAGGTTCTTCAGTAGCGTTCTTGAGATGACGACACTCATTTGTATTGTAACCATCGATGTCATGAAATATGCAGTGTCGGCCAGAATCTCTTTCTTGTTGAGAGGGATCCCGAGCGGGAGGCTTTTTAAAAGGATAAATAGGGTGAACTTCCTGGTAGATCTCCTCGAGAGCGTGAGTAAGCTCCGAGTAGGTCGGGAACCTACGTTGCCTATTAGCCATTTTACGGGTTCTTGCCTTTACTTGTGACTATAGCTTGAGTATCTAAAACTTATAGAACTGCGCTTCTGTCGGGAATGGGGGTGCCCCCGAGTGTAGCGGAACCATCGTCAATCCGAGGATCGACGTCATCCTACTGTGGAGTTCGCGAGGTTTCCCCCGAGTCCCGAGTTACAAACTGCGGAACATAGATGCTTGTTCCAATGATGTTCGTTTGGTTAGTCGGCCTTCCAAAACCATGTACTCTACCTTCAGTCCGAGAGAGGAAAGTGTTCATAACCTCCGCTTGCCGATTAAGACATGCAATCGATCCTCTAGCCAATTTAGCTAAGTCCTCTCGAGCAACCAAGTCCGAGAGTTCCTCACTCGTAAAATGTTCTTGACTTTCCTCGCTACTAGTAGTCCGAGCCTCGGAGGTAGCGTCGAACCATTTACGTTTTACCATGTCGAGAAGCGAGTAATAAAGTCGACGTCGAAGACTAAAATTGAAGTCGAGGACCGAAACCAAGTTTGGAAACCAAAATTAAATCGATGTTGTAGTCGAAGCTTAAGTCGGAGTCGAAACCCAAGACAAATCTGGAAAACTAATCTGAAGTAGAGGTCAAAGTTGTGCGTCCCCTTCCTGGCGTGCCAAAATGTTGACGTGCAAAATTATCACATGCCAACACCTAATGTGTTTGTGAGGTGTGAACACAACAAATCCAAAATAAATAAAGTAAATGCGGGGAGGCACAGCTTTTTATAGTGGTTCGGCACTAACGCCTATATCCACTTTATAATGACCATTCATTATATGATATCCGATTACATTGTTGTACAAGCTTTGACGACACTCGTGTATAAAGTATTACAATAAAATTACAATGCCCTTCTTCTTCCTCCTTCAGCTAGATTGACTTGGTCAACTAAGTCCAAAATTAGCTTTAATGTCCAAGAAGTCCAAAAGAGCCCAAATGTAGCATAACTATCCTTGTGAATGTTCAAGTGTTGATGGAAAACGTGTATGCCACTTTTTAATTATTCTTGAAATGTCCAATGGCCAAGAAGAAAGAGTTGGAAGCAACTAATGAGTGTTTGGAGCTCTCCAAGTCTAAAAGTTCCAAGGAAAAAGGATCCAAATGAAGGCCAAGGGTTGAGGTATTTATAGGAGGAAGGTTAGGTGAGAGTAGGTGAGCAGAGGGACCCACAAGAAGCAATTTTCGAACCCCAGAAATAGCCTCATAACATGAATTTCGAACCCCTCCAGGGGTTAGAGAATTTCGAACCCGTCCAAGGGTTAGAGAATTTTGAATCCGTCCGAGGGTTAGAGAATTTCGAACCCCTCCCGAGTTAGAGAATTTCGAACTCCTCTAGGGGTTACAGAATTTCGAACCCCTCCAGGAGTTAGAGAATTTCGAACCCCTCCAAGGGTTAGAGAATTTCGAACCCCTCCAGGGTTAGAGAATTTCGAACCCCACCAAGGGTTAGAGAATTTCGAACCCCTCCAGGGGTTAGAGTACCCCTTAAGGGGATACGAATTGGATGCCGAGGGCCGACATATGGGGATCCGAAATCTTGTCGTTTTTAAGGGTCGAGATTCCCGACCATGAAATGACGGAAAACGAGTATTCATGAGTCTGAACTAAAGGGATCCGAGCTTCCAGATCCGAGGAAATTGCAGGAATCGGGCTTTCTTACACTTATGACGTGACTTTGACCCAGCTGCTTTGTGTTTTTTGACGCTTGAGTGCGTCGCTCACCAAATATTTGACGGTTGACAACTTCGACAAAAAAGTGTATCATCATATACACTATAAGAAAATCGTATACAGGTGTTTCATTGTCGGGATATTGTATCTGCACAAAAAACAATACATGAAAAGATGAACAATGTTTTGTTTGTCTGAAATTATAGATCTAATAAAAATACATAAAAAACATTCACTAAGTACATCAAAACAAGTTGTATAGAAATTTGAAGAAACCATCTTTCACGTAAATAATAACCACATATTTTTATTTTTCATCTATCAATCCACTAATTCTATAATTATGTCCATTATAAGACCCAAATAAGTCTTAAACAACATTCCTATAGAGACTAGTAGTATATAAAAAAACCTCTATGTTATAATCTTGCAATAATATATTTGGCACAAATTAGTAGATATGATATTTTATGCTATGTTATTAGATCAAAATATTGAATCTTGATTGTAAGAGATGGATGTAAATTATAAACAAACCAGTGTAGCATTATCTATGAGTTCCTCTTCACCAAAAAAACTCTTTCTCATCATCACAATCCTATAAAAAAAAATCATACAAATCTCACGCCACATGTGGTAAACCAAAACAAGCAGAAGAGAACATAGAAGAATGGAAGAAACTTGAAGAACCATGCTAGAAATATAGTGAATATTCTCAAGTGACAAGCATCCTTCTTCCTAAACAATAGTATAAAAAAATAAGAACCAGATGTATTCAACTGTACTCTCCTCTTCTATTGCAAACTAGATGAATTTATACCCGTTTATTGCTGCACCAAGAAATGAATTTGTTCACCACCCCTATTTACATGTGATACTTCAAACCTTACACAGTATACTATTAGCATAGAATTGAAGACATACATAAGAAAATTAAATCCTATCTCTAGAAGTTAATAGACTAATTGTGTAAAAAACAATTCCTGGTTGCTTGCTGCCAGCTGCTAGCAGCAACATTAACGATTCATAAAACTATCAAGGATTTATTTATTATTGTTATAATAAATTTTATTTATTTATCATTTGTAAACATAGTATATAATAACATGTGAGGTGATATATTCAAACCCATACAATCGTATGGTATTTTAATTACTGCCTAAAACTTTCAAACTCATACAATCGTATGGTATTTTAATTACTGCCTAAAACTTGGCTTTCTGATTTGCTCAATTAGGATCTAGAGTTGACAACAACCACTAAAAAAATTAGACCTAAGAATCGCATGTTAATGAAAGTGTGAAGCTATATGCTGCTGCCACATATGAAAATAAAATCTGGGAACTTATGTTTCTTTGATACAACAAGCACGAAAAGAAACACTATAGTTATGATGAAAATAATAAGAAGCCGCAAATAAAGAAGATAAAGAATTTCGCAGTGTTTAAATGCCAAGAAACAGGCAAGCAAAAGTTTCTGCCTCTCCCTTATTTAATCCCATCCTCATACACACACACTTATATATATATATATATATATATAACTTTGGTAGTTGGGTTGTATTAGTGAATCACAACCTTTTTGTGTAACTGGACTCCAAATTTATAAAATAACGGAAAATGAGTGCTTTAAGGTACCATTATGTTTACTAATCAAGTAGATGTTCATACTGAGATATAAAAATGACCACATGTAAAAGTTCTAGTTGAATTATGTGTTGTGACACTTCAATCTGTAAAGCAATTAATAATCTATTGATAGATTCATGTTCATCTTATGCATCTTAAGTCTATGTATCAATTGATTATGTACATTTGCTTAACCTATCTATTATATTATATGAAAGCACAATCTTTTGGAAGTGTCTCTTCAGTTCCATTTTCTTCAAAAAATCAAGATTGCACCACGTGTCTACTACCCACATCAAACAGACGCCATTCCCCTTCACACGCGCACACGTTCACCTGCTCCCAGAAAATCATTTGCTTTCCTCATCCCCGATTCTTCTTCCCTGTTTACACCTGATACGAGAAAAGCCTTCACCTTTCTCTGCCTTATCCCAACTAAAACCTCCAGATTTTTGAAAAATACACGTGTTTTTCACAACTTTTTTTCCTTCTCCTGCTAACCCTAGCCCTCCTTCTAACCTATGCAAACACAATTGTGCTCATCCCTGACTTTAACATCGATGCCACCTCACAACTGATTGGAACTCTAGAAAACAATATGTTCGCCCCTATCTTATATGGTTAATTGACTTCGATTTCACCCATCCGCTGCTAGCTGCAATCGATGGTTACTCCACCGCACGACACTTCAAGCCGATCCACCTCACACTACGTTGTTGTTCATCCTCAGTAACTTGGTCCAATGTTTTCACTTGAATCTTTGTTGTTACTCCTCCATTGCCTTTGGACCAAATTTGGGTATGTTCTGTTTTGGCTTTTTTCGTTTTAATTCAATATCAAGAGTTTACAGTTTTTAATTTTCCATTCCAATAAAAATAATGAACTTAGAAAAAAAAATTCTGCATAACTTTAAGAACATATCGATTTCCCAATGAGTCATCATAATTATTTCGCGTAGAGTAGCCTTTGCTTGTAGGCATCTATGTTTTCCCAACGAGTTATCAGACTTAGAGCGAGATTACTAAAATGAATTAGTTGGAAATGATGAAGTTTGTCAGTAGTTCAGAAATTTATGTGAATAATAATGATAGTTCATAGTTTTATACATAGTTAACATAATTTCACGTTGGCTACGGGGTACATAGATCATATATCTTGCTATTTTGACATGAACATGAAGATGACATGCAAAGGCGAGCCATGATGTTATTCCCAATATTTTAGCAATGCAATAATATCCACTATATGCTTTCTTCATTCCTTTCGCTTGGTTCATGCTGACCTTTTAGTAATTCTTGGTTCACCTTTTTTAGGTAAACTAAATATGCTTGATTTATTTGTTTCATACTTACAATTTTACCAACTCATAAGGATTCACACTACGCTTTTTGGGTCTATGTCATATGTATCACATTCAGAGACTCAATTAGGAAAATTTGATTGACGGTGAGCTTAAACGGTTTAGTCTGTTGGTGTAGTCAAGGAGAGGAAGCTTTATGTACTTTCTCATTTCAATGTCATTTACCACATCCTGGGTAAATAGATGTTATGAGTTCCCATGATATTAATTATTTTTATCAGTTTCTTTCAAGGCATGGGAACTTGCAACTTTTGGCAATTGAAGTATTTTTGTTCTCTGTATATCTTGCACAAGGTCATGCATGTTTCAGTTTATTATTAGATCACTTCTAGAACAATATGTGCATCATCTCTATCCATGTGAAGGCCCCTCAGAAAAATAGTTATCGTGAAACTAAAATGCCATAGTTAGAAATATTGGAGTTTAAAATGTTGTTTCTGACCTCCCTATTATAGCATTCTAATATCTTCATAAAGAAAGCTTGCATGTAATCTTTAGATGAAACTGATAATGATAATAGTCGCATGGTTATTACCATACTTAAAAGAATTCATTGTAAGGTAAAAATGACAACATTCAAATGATGGCGCATTCAAGTACCTTATCCATTAAAAAACATTAGTACTAATAAGTAAACATGATAATAAAAGGCATTCTGTTGTAAGAAATCATACGTAAGCTATAATCTATGTTAATTTAAATCAAATAATTTCAGGGAAAAGTATGTATGTTACCTATTTGGAACTTCTTATTTGGTTTGGTATAAAAGAAAAGATACAGAGTAAACAATATTAAAACAGTACATTGTTAGTACTAAAAAAATGTGACTTATGGGGACTATTATTACTAAATCTGTTTTCCTACAATGATATGTTTCAATTAGATTTAATGCAAAAGATACGTTGCCAATACTTTCTTTACTGTGTATTTGATCAAAACAGAAGGATAATTGGTTAAGAACGTGAAAGCTTACCTATTATCCTCATTTGTGTTTTGTTTAATTATATTGTCTATATGGTGGACAAAAATTTGCTAATTTTAGGGGGTAGTTGAACTTCTTATATATATATATATATATCTTTTTTTCCAAATCATTTATCTTCTTGCTTTGTGAATATGTTAAATCGTTGCATGAGATAAGAAATTGTTCCCAATCGTAGACTTCCGTAATATGTACCTTCATCCATGTTTAACTCTTATACCATTGCTAATATTTAAGAAAACACATGAAAATCCCTCACTGGTAAAGGGAGAACAATTTAATCTAAAGGATTTTTTTTAAAGGAACATGTTCACTGGTATTATATGAAAGCACTATCTTGATCTAGAGACCCTTCATTTCCATTTCTCTCAAAAAATCACGATGTTGCACGTGTAAACTATCAAATCTAATGGCTAGCCTTTACCCTCATCCCCTTTCGCACATAGCCTTCCCTCAGCCGCCAACATCTTCTAACTCATCTGGCCTTTACTTCTCCAAATTCAACTCTACGCTGGAGGTATTTCGAGACTGCAACCATTAGCCGATTACTATCCCAATTCCACACTTTTGCGACTGAATATTAACCATCAAACAAATTTGGTTGCGAACAACCGCTGGTATGAGCTCATCGATCTTTGATGATTTGATCAAATATCTATCCTTGAAAAAGATTAGGTATAAATCCGAAACCCAACGGCAAGAATTCTGTGTCTCATGTCTTCCTACCAAATGTTCAACTACCATCAGCTTTGTACGCTACTTTTTGATTGTAGAATTAGCTTGCGCTAAGTATTGAAGTTTGATTTTTCAAGGTTATAATGGCTGAAACTCCTTTTGCCACATAAGAGGTATCATCAATTTTAGCTTCATATATTTTTATGTATTCACTGTAATATAGTGAAATAAATACTGATTCTGTACCGGTGATTATTGGTGAAGAGAAAGGACATGTTAGACTGGTCACATTGAATCGACCACATCAACTGTATATCATCTTACCAAAATCAAAATGGGGTTTTCCCCCCAGAGTGTCATATAGAGATGTATGGTAATTATATAGATAATGCAATTGTACCTTTTTTATTAGTTTAGTCAGGTAAGAATCAATTTCTATCATGGCCAACAATGTTATTATAAAAATCTAAATTTAAAGATCAAAAACTAGATATATTTTCCCCCTAAACAGGAAGGCATAATCTTACAAAATGACATAATATTTTTAGCTATTTTTCTGAATATATCTACCAAAAACAATTCTTTCTATTCTTATTTTTTATGTTTTACATTGGAGCATAAAAATTTGCTCTTTATAGCATATAAGGTGCTCAACCCTTTCTCATGGATGCCTTCCATTATTAGTATGGTTAATTGCAGTTTAGCTTATACTGTATACAAAGTTTCTTTTACGTCGTCATGCCAGCTTTTCCTCCAATCATCTACAATTTGTATATCAATGATGCACATAAGCTTAGTGGAAAGTATTGCCTAAACTATCACAGTAATTTGAATGTATTATAAACATGAAGGATGTCCATGACAATGGTGCTGATTGTCATGTATGCATTTGGGTATAGGAAAATTTCTATACATGTCTTCCTACCAAATGTTCAACTACCATCAGCTTTGTAGCTACTTTTTGATTGCAGAATCAGCTTGCGCTAAGTATTGAAGTTTGATTTTTCAAGGTTATAATGGCTGAAACTTCTTTTGCCGCATAAGAGGTATCATCAATTTTAGCTTTATATATTTTTATGCATTCGCTGTAATATAGTAAAATAAATACTGATTCTGTACCGGTGATTATTGGCAAAGATAAAGGACATGTTAGACTGATCACATTGAACCGACCACATCAATTGTATATCATCTTACCAAAATGGTATTTTTTTTCCCCTAGAGTGTCATATAGAGATGTATGGTAATTATATAGATAATGCAATTTTACCTTTTTTTATTTGTTTATTCGGGTAAGAATCAATTTCTATCATGGCCAACAATGTTATTATAGAAATCTAAATTTAAATATCAAAAGCTAAATATATTTTCCCCCTAAACAGGAAGGCATAATATTACAAAATGACATAATCTTTTCAGCTATTTTTCTGAATATATCTACCAAAAACAATTCTTTCTATTCTTATTTTTTATGTTTTACATTGGAGCATAAAAATCTGCTCTTTATAGCATATAAGGTGCTCAACCCTTTCTCATAGATGCCTTGCATTATTATTAGTATGGCTAATTGCACTTTAGCTTATACTGTATACACAATTTCTTTTCCATTGTCATGCCAACTTTTCCTCCGTTCATCTACAATTTGTATATCAATGATGCACATAAGCTAAGTGGGAAAGTATTGCCTAAACTATCACAGTAATTTGAATGTATTATATACATGAAGGGTGTCAATGACAATGGTGCCGATTGTCATGTATGCATTTAGATGTAGGAAAATTTCTATACATAGCAAGTTAGCTTTGTTCATAATTTCTACACATTTTTTATATGTGAATTACTATCAGCGTTGTTAACTGAATTGTTGCAATGACCAGTGCACGATTACTTTAACCAATGTGCATGATTACTTTAACCAATGCACGATTACTTTAACCAATGCATTGCCAATTCGGAAAAGCAAAATCAGTGATGTGCTTAAACTTACCTAAAGTGAGAGGCAATCTTTACCCTTTTTCTCCTTTGAATACTTATGCCTTTTTATTATATCTGTTCTAAATTGCAACAGATGACTAATGAATAATATCGCATATGACGTGCAGAGCACAATCATTTATAATTCAAGTCTGATTCAAGTGTACTAATGGTAAAAAAAAAATTGGGGTGCTTCAGGGTAATTATTTTCCGTGTCGATTAGTAGTGATTGATCCCTTCCTATTTGCATACGCACCTCTTAATTTACTTAACGTAAACCAAAATTGATTTACTCTGATTTGTGCTAACTGGCCCTATTTTATTTTAATGATCCCAAAATTCCTTCATCAATCAACATGTAAATCAAATATCTAATTGCTAACCACTTGCAACCTACTTGCTATCGGTTATTGTTGGTATCAGTTGTTACCTCTGATAAGCGAGCTATTGGTAAAATGTTGTAGCCTGCTTCGGGCTACTGTTGCTATCACATGTTACTGCTGATAAGCGATATATTGGGTAAAATATCATAAACTGATTCCTATTGCCTCTTTAATTATGAAATTCCAATGTCTTTCTTCCGAAACCTATTATTTAGCTGTTGTTGAAAGTGCTAAGTTATTAAAATAATCCCAGTTCATTTCCACTTTTCAGATTTGACTTGCTGCATACCCTCTAAGACATTTATTCATGAATCTATTACTATTAACTATTTTATTAAGTATTTTCATTTTTTTTGTCATTTTAACAAAACTAATTCCATAATTTAGTTTTTACTATTTTAAAATACCATCACTTATATGGCTAGGACAGTTGTGAATTTCATTTTGTTTGTCGTTGACATATTCTTTATTGATTTATAGAAATCATTATTGATTGGTCAGTTGGAAATTGTTAGTTAAATGCTAATATTGAGAGTTTTAACTAGATTTGATGATTCGATATAATTTTATATGATGTAATTTATTTATTTTGTTGATATTTGACCATGTACGAACTTTTGAGGATGTTTATAAAATAGAAACCGTGGATTTTTTGTTTATGTTTTTTCACTTATATTGGTATTATAAGCATTCCAAATTGTATACTATCTTTTTCTCATAAAATGCCTACGGCAGTAACAAGAAAGTGGATTATGTTTCAAATAATATGTGGTCTGGCAACAATATATTGTGATCATGATCTTTATATATATATATATATATATATATATATATATTAGCATTTACAATAAGTTGTGGCCTTCAAAAATTGGATCTTGGAATGGTACTTGCAGTTTCAAACTATATATTTAAGAATTTTTAAAATAATAGAACTCTGGGGATATAACTTTGTTACTTAGGGAGTTGAGCAAAAAGAATTCCATATTACTATGAAGCTACATAGTCTTCATAGCTGTAGTAGTTAGCAATTTACTTTGTTATTTCATATAGTATTTTAATACTGCGACTTATTTCATACTACATTATTTAAACCGCATTTGGCAATATGCTTCCCATATACATATAATAGGATGAATGAATTTTAAATTATTTTTGCAATATTTATATTTATATTAAAACTACGGATTTAATAATAAGTAGAAGCGCAAATTTAATGTTGTGATGGATGATCTTGAGCAACAATAAGAAGAAAATGATGAGTTTGTTTGTCCGTTATTGAATATTGAAACTTCTGTACTCATTAATTAACTTTTCATTAAAAAGACAATCCTGAAGATTAGGTGAGTGTGGCCATCATGCAAAAATTGTGTAGATTTGGTGAGTGTGGCCATCATGCAAAAATTGGGCATTTGGATAGACGTGATGAAGAGCTCTTGGTGAAATGTTGAAAATTGTTGAGAAAGATTTGAGTTCCGTGAACACTGATGTTCCATTGTTAATTATATATTTCTATGAGTTGTCGATGTGCATGTTGACTTATATTTCTTTTGGTTTTGCAACTATTGAAGCTTTATTCTATGTAACAATTATTCGATTTCTTTCTTTCTTTTAAAATTTTAAAATTGGAATAATTATGAATATATTCACTATTTTATCTCTACATATTATAGAATCTAATTAAAAAGGAAGAAAGTGATATTTATATACTATAGAGGAACCATATTCTTAAAGGGATGTGATATTTATATACTATATAAATCTAAATTATATTCCAATTTAATTTATTGATTATATTGGTGCATCAAGAAGTAGCAAGTCAAGAGGCGTAATTCTTGCTTCTGTATACTATTAGAGAATGTGATCTTTTAATTTAGTACCTTTTATCGCTCATGCACTACTAATATTTAGGGAATTGCATATATTTGCATTTTACCTGTTGGGTAAGAATATTCACTTTATATTCTTATTCATTTTTCATTACATCCTTTTCTTTAAATTTGATATATTTGTTAACTATTACCGTATTAGTCAATACGACTCAATCTGGATAACGATTTGAAGTCTACGTATCAAACCCCTTAAAATATATTGAAATTAGTTTGATTTCTGATATATCTTTCGATTCTAACTAGACTAATATTAGCATGTCATAAGTTGGATGATGCATGGACTGCCAATTGATTATTTAGTGGAAATGTTACCGAGAGATGAAATATTTATTAGGCATGAGCGAAGCATTGAAGATTATTTGTAAAATCCTTTAGATTCTTTATTTTATTCTCAAATACACATATTTTTAACTGTAACTGTCGGGTTTTCATATTTCTATTATGCTTTTGATGATTTAGAATGAGGTTAACATAAAGTAATGGTAAAATATGATTCTTAAGCTCGCTTACAGTAGCACAAATGATTGCACATAAACCTTGATGTGCTGATCCTTTTTAAGTTGATCATAATCAAAAACTTTACCGGCCATTATCACCGTCAGGTTAGTATTCTAAGATGGAAATGGAGTTTATGATATTATTTACCAACGTAGTCCCAGTGTTACTTCCATGCGTCGGGCAATCCATACCATAGTCGATTATCATTTCACAAGCAATACACATAAATATGAACATATGTTATATTGGATGAAGATACAAGTCATTGAAATGAATATAAATTAAAGCACAACTAGTGTGAATGATGACTCATATCTTTTAGTTGTTTTAGTTAAGTATGAGACTATCAAAACTAGAAGTTTATATTCTTACTGTTAAATGTCTGCTGTATGATCTTATAGACTTGAATAACTGGGTGATTTGCAACATCAATGGTGACATGATATCCTTTTATTGCATTTATAGATATAAATATAACAACACAGAATAAAAATGAGTAAGAATAATGAATTTCTTTTTCAGGCAAGTCTTATGTATTTTTTCCTAATATGAAATGTTTCTTTTCCCTCTCTCATTCTTTATCATATTGCCACTATCATAAATCTTTCCATGAGTGGCTTAACATGAAGAATGGTTTCTAAGTAAAATAAACGTTTTACTTAAAAAATTAACTAAATCGCAATTTTATCTCACTTTTGTACTTCTACAGGAGTTATGGATCCACAAGTGCATGGGTCTGACAAGAAGTGGTGAATGAAGAAGTTGATCTACAGTTTGATGCAACAAGAGGTTTGTATCATCTTGCACATAACTATGGTTTATTGTTAGTACAGTTTGTTTTGCTTTAGGTTAGGGGTTCTATTATGTTAGATAAAAAGGACAATCAAATTGATTCCATGATTTATCATACATAAACTTAATTAAGGCGATATACCATGTTCTTATCTTTTAATTGCATCAGGTTCAGAAAAAGCTAGAACTCAAATAAAGTAAAATTCATTCCAACATCAAATAAGTCCAAATTCAGGGTTCTCAAAAGTTCGACATATTGTTGCCCCATTTTAGTTTGGTTATCCCTATTTTGCTGTTTTGCAAACTATGTATATTAGTACCATATTATTTTCAAGTTTATGCACCTTCTGCGTTTAATGGTAAACATCATTTGGATAGTGAAAAGCCAAAACATTGAGTAGCTTAATCTACTAAAAGTTGCGAAAAATTGAACTTTTTCTCATTTTAAACTTAATTTGACCAATATTACCTATGTTGGGTTATCCCTATTTAGTTGTACGGTACACAAATATTTTTTTAACTGAATGACACTACTATATGGTAGCACTTTATACGTTTTGCATTTGGTAATGATATGATATTATTTTTATAACTGTACGGTTGTACTTATTATGATAAGGCCTGTTGTTTTGTTGCTGGGAGCAAACTTTTTTGTTTGCGTTCTACTAGGAATGCATTTTCACTCCATTGAATGATTATTTTAGCCCTTTCTCTTGGTTTCCAATGTTGCAAAATTTCAGTTTCTACCAATTTACATTGATTTTTTTAATAGAATTAAAATAAACCTCACATGAGTATTTTTTGATCCACTGGCATTTTATATAGCTCTTCTTAGGCAAAAACATCACCTACTCCAGCCTCCTATATATTTATAATATTGCTAAGTTTTTTTTCCAAACTAACATTAAATGTTATATCTTACCACCAAGTTTATTCTTTTCATTTACTAAATTACCATATTAATGCAAATCATAGGACATGAAAACAATATTTGTTCTTTTTCATACAATAAACTAGAATAGAAATTTGTCAATATTGTTGGTACAAAAGAACTCTTCTTAATGCAAATTATTATTGTCAAGAAGTATTAGAACATCATGTGCACCTATATGAGTTTGCACTTCATATTGCAGTGTTGCATAGCGTTTAAATATATCGTTGTTTGCATCAACATTTAGAAAATTTTGCCATTCTTCATTTTTCCTTTTACACTTTGGTGTATTGCAGATCTAATATACTATTGTCCTATGTCTTTTGTTCCTTATTTTTGCTTTTGTAATATCCCAATTTTCAACCCAGCTTTGACTCATATCCCTGTATTATGATTTTAACTCATATTCCTATTATCTTCAGCTTTATGTCACAAGTTGCTAAATTTTCTCAAATTTTGAATCTAATTCTTTTAGTATCAGACAACAATAGTTGCAATATAAAATTTGCAATTTTTTGTTAGAATTTTACTTATATGGGACACTTATTTTTTGTAGATTATGAACAAGGAACCGCAGACCACTGACCATTCTGATCTGCCCTCAAAGTGTTCAGCTGATGTTGCGTCTCTTTAACAAACAAAATGATGTTCAGATTTCCCTTTAGTAAAATTTAAAATTACTTGAAAAGTTTTAGTTATAATTGTATTATGTACATCTTCAGATGTATCTTTTATTCGGCACATTTATATATGGTTGTCGTTTTCTTTTGTTTAAAGTAGGCATAGTCCATGAGCTGGCTGTGTTCATTGTTTTTTGTATAAAATTTGTATTCTGACGTGCACATATCAAACGGGATAAATTTCTATCTTATATTTTTTGCTTGCACTTTTTTTACTATACGTTTAACATTTCCTTCTAAATCTATGTTATGTTTAATCTACAAATGCGTCCATCCACATATGCCTGAAATGGCTTTAAAATCACCACGTAAATAATAGCTGAAATATAAACATATTTTTAATGAAGACAAATTGTCAATAAGTTGAATGGTGAATATATTCCACTAATTTGACGCATCCATGATGAGCTTCCTTAATAAATTAACTATATCTACATATAATGTGATAATGTTTATGTGTATAATTGTAAAACTCAAGTTTATATATTTTATTATTTTCCAATTCAGTGACAAATTAAATTCCCAACCAATCACATGCCCTTCTATCCATCCCTTCATTACTACAATCAATTTAAATTAATTCGAGTATGCTGCGGATTTGCAGTTATAACAACAATAATGATAATATCATTGTTAAAATAGTAGTAGCAGTATCATTTTAGCTAATAACTGCATTTATACATCTTGTATGTAAACATATAACCTTCACTATGAGTTCTGGAATGCTAATTATACTTAATAATTGATGTGTTTGTTATAAGCTATGACTTAAAAAGTTTGTGTTACTGGTACTTTGTCCTAAACATAGTAAAGATACTACTTTGACAAACAAACGACAAAGGACCAGTTCTGGCTCTAGCATGTTAAAATGATTTGTAAATTTGTTAGTACAATCTTCTGATAAAGATGAGCTTCGAAACCAATCATATAGGTTACTGAATTATTCAGCATTCCAAGTTTACTATATAAAATAGACTTTCCTTCATAATTTCCCTACTATATTTCCTGTGTACAAGTAGGTATTCACAATATACGATGTTAGAGAAAAATAAAAGCAGCTACTTACACACTGTTTGATAAATTGATATCAGAGCACGTTAACATACCATAACATCATATGGGGCCTTCAAAACAAACTATATTTCACATTTTTAAAGTTATCATTCTGCCGATACATGGTGGAAAGATACATACAAAATTTTATAAATTTTATTACTCGTTAGTGCATCTATACTTGGGGCAAAAAGGATATCATTTTCCTATAAATTTTCCCTCTAAAATTTAAATGCTGAGGATTTCATTAGAAAACAATTCACCTTTATCAAGAAGTTATGTTTTCCCTTGGCCTGCTTCAGCTGCAGCTAAAGCCTTCTCGTGACATCCATGTTGAAGAAGCCAAGATATATGATCTTCAGCACCTCTGCATATCAGATATTGTAAGTCCACTAAGTTTCTGTTAGCACCTCTGTGAATACTTGGATACTATACCAACAGATCAACCCATATCTCAGAACATGTAAGATTTGCAATTTAACATACAATATAAATGGCAGTATATTATGCAAAATGGCAATGATGACAAAGCAGATTTGAAAGTGCTAATTAAATTGGTACACAAAGCAAGAAAAATTAGGATATAATATGTGTTGACAACTAACCTACGTCTCACAACAATGACATCTGTAGGAGAAATAATATAATACAGTGGTTCGTGGCCTTCTGTCCATTGACCACCTGCCTAACTACTTCCTACTTATTTATGCTGAAGATCAAAAACATGTAAAAAAAACACTACTTTGAACTAGAAAAAGGAGCATGTGCAATGGCATAATCTTTTGCCTTGTAATGCTCAAACCCAAGCATTGGTACAACATCTGTCGTGAGCTCTTCATTCTTCCTAGAGACCGTACGGATTTCCAGCCTTTGAGCAGTTTCCTAAGATACACAATTTGTGTCAGATAAGTTTCCAACATATGGCTATTATATGGATACAACACATAAACTATGATAAGTACATAATTAAGTGGTAATTCTGCCAACGAAGAGACAGAGCTTTCAGAAGCAAATAATTTCTCAATTCGTTTACATATAATAATCATGTCTGTGGCTACATGCAAGCAGCAAGCACAAACTTGAGCTTGCTTCAGCAAGCAAGTTTGTGCTTGCAGCATGCAAGCAACTTGTGATTGCTGCATGCAAGCAAGGGTTGCTTGCATGCAGCAAGCACAAGCTTGAGCTTGCTTCAGCAAGCAAGCTTATTCTTGCTGCATGCAAGCAAGGGCTGCTTACAGCTACAAGCTTATGCTTGATTAAAGCAGCAACAAGCTTGCTTGCTTGCAAGCTGAAGCAAGTTATACTATAAAGAATCAGAGGGTGTTTTAGCATCAACGTCCAAGAAGTAACCATAAAGTTATTAAAAAAAATGTAAAGAAGTTATCCCAAATTTCAAAAATCATGTTCAAAGCTAAATGTTAATCCATATTTCATGTGCATATTTCAAAAAAATTATCTCAAAGTTATTTCAAAGTTCAAAAATCATATACTAATGAACATTTCAAATTATATTTCAAAATTTAGTATCTCAAGCTATATTTCTTTTTCTTTTTTGCAAATTTGACGGGGATGAGTGGACCCCTACCACTTTTATTAATATACTGAATACGAGTACATAGAAACAAAGGAAGACAAAACAGAAAGTAGAAAACAAAGACAACACGGGATATCAATGCTAAAAGAAACTAAACAAAACACATAATTACAAAAATAGCTAGCTGCAGTATCTACGTGCTTCCAAAATTCCAGGATCAAATGAGAACTTTAGAAATTTAAGCCCGTACCGCATCTTATGCCATATGAGTTGCTTCAGTTGCACTGTATTCATAGTTCGGTCCGGGTCGAACACTCTCTAGTTTCTCTTATTCCAAAAACAGTGCACATATTTCTTTAGAACATAGGTTAACAGCGTGGCTTTCTTCGTTTTTCCTTTAGTCTTGCTTCTAATTTCCCCCCATTCAGGAAGTCTTGTCTGCTGAAGATACGAGCAGCCAATCTGGTTAAGAGCATAATCCCAAGAAGGACTCAGATAAATGCATTCAAAGAACAGGTGTGCGGCAGATTTAGTATGGTTGTTATAGAAGTTACAATGCGCAGACACTCCCATTCTGCGAGCTATTAAGATGTCTTTAATGAGGATAGCTTTGTGTACAATTTTTCCATATGAAAAGATTTTCTCTTGCTGAAATGTCCCTGCGCCAAATTATTTTCTACCCTTGAATGTTAATATATACCACTACAAGAAAAAGGGCAATTTTCCAACGCAGAATTCCCTATGCCATCCCTACGCAGCGTAGACGCGGCGTAGGGAAAAGTGGAAACATGTAGATGGTGTAGGGAATGTGTAGAGAATTCCCTATCAATTTCCTATGCAATACCTACGAGGCGTAGGCACCACGTAGGGGAAAGTGAAAACATGTGGATGGTGTAGGAAATACGTAGGGAATTCTCTATCCATTTCCTACGCCATACCTACACGGCGTAGGAACGACGTAGGGAAAACCGGAAACATGTGGATGGTGTAGGGAATGTGCAGAGAATTCCCTATCCATTTCCTACGCCATACCTACGCGGCGTAGGCACGGCATTAGAAAAAGTGGAAACATGTGGATGGTGTAGGTAATGTGTAGGGAATTCCCTATTCATTTCCTATGCATACCTACACGGCGTAGGTGCCGTGTAGGAAAAACTGAAAACATGTGGATGGTGTAGGGAATGTGTAGGGAATTCTCTATTCATTTCCTACGCCATACCTACGCAGCGTAGACACGGCGTACGGAAAACTGTAAACATGTGGATGGTGTAGGGAATGTATAGGGAATTCTCTATCCATTTCCTACGCCATACCTACGCGGCTGGATGGCGTAGCGAATGCATAAGGAATTCCCTATCCATTTCGTACGCCATACCTATGCGGCGTAGGCGTGACGTAGGGAAAATTGAAAATATGTGCATGGTGTAGGGAATGTGTAAAGAATTCTCTTTCTGTTTCCTACATCATACCTACGCGCGTAGGTGCTGCGTAGGCAAAACTGAAAATATGTTGATGATATAGAGAATGTGTAGAGAATTCTCTACCCAGATTATATCGTAAAGAGATTGTGATTTCCCTACGCTATACCTACCTCGAATAGTTATTAACTATTGTAGTTTAAATTGAGAATATAAGTTACAATTTCAGTAAGAGCTAGCTAGCATTCCTAGCAGTGGGGAGAATTCGTGAAATGGTGAAAAACGACGTTGCTCACGCTACAGCAACGTCGTGACGAGAGTGGGGAGAGAAAGAAAGTAGGGAGCGTCGCCATTTCAAATTGAAAGTGGTGAGAGATAATCGATCAGCTTTCTCTAAAAACTGAATACACCTTAAACGATTTTCATAAAACCGTTCGTATAAACAGTTTTATGAAAACCGTTTAGGTAAATATTGGTTTTTAGAAAACCCTTTATGTTTTATACGGTTTTATAAAAACCGAATAAAACACGTATGACTTTTTTTTAAAGCAAAGTTTTCATGTTTTTTTAATATATTTGAATTTGTTTGTAAAGAAAAGCAAAATGACGTTTTAAAGAATTCTACATTGACTATCCATTTGGCCATAACTTTTGATTCCCGCTATGAAATTTGTATTTTTCAGATTCGTTAGAAAGATATTTCTAAACAGATTTAAATATTTTTGGTTTTACTAAAATCCGTTATATTTTGTATCCTGCACATTCAGTCAAAGTTCAATGTCCGCGCTATGTTTATTCTGAATTTTACATTGACTATTCATTTGGCCATAACTTTTGATTCCCACTATAAAAATTGGATTTTTCAGACTCATTAGAAAGATATTTCTAAACAGATTTAAATATTTTTGGTTTCTCTAAAATCCGTTGTATTTTGCATCCTGCACATTCGATCAAAATTCAATGTCCGTGCTATGTTTATTCTGAATTCTACATTGACTATCCATTTGGCCATAACTCTTTATTCCCGCTATGAAATTTGGATTTTTCAGATTCGTTTGAAAGATATTTCTAAACAGATTTAAATATTTTTAGTTTCACTAAAATCCGTTATATTTTTCATCCTGCACGTTCGGTCAAAATTCAATGTCCGTGCTATGTTTATTCTGAATTCTACATTGACTATCCATTTGGCCATAACTCTTGATTCCCGCTATGAAATTTGGATTTTTCAGATTCGTTATAAAGATATTTCTAAACAGATTTAAATATTTTTAGTTTCACTAAAATCCGTTATATTTTGCATCCTGCACATTCGGTCAAAGTTCAATGTTTGCGCTATGTTTATTCTGAATTCTACATTGATTATCCATTTGGCCATAACTTTTGATTCCCGCTATGAAATTTGGATTTTTCAGATTTGTTAGAAAGATATTTCTAAACAGATTTAAATATTTTTGGTTTCACTAAAATCCGTTATATTTTGCATCCTGCACATTCGTGCAAAGTTCAATGTCCGCGCTATGTTTTTATTCTGAATTCTGCATTGACTATTCATTTGGCCATAACTTTTGATTCCCGCTATGAAATTTGGATTTTTCAGATTCGTTAGAAAGATATTTCTAAACAGATTTAAATATTTTTAGTTTCACTAAAATCTGTTATATTTTTCATCCTATACATTCGGTCAAAGTTTAATGTTCGCGCTATGTTTATTCTGAATTCTACATTGATTATCCATTTGGCCATAACTTTTGATTCCCGCTATGAAATTTGGATTTTTCAGATTCGTTAGAAAGATATTTCTAAACAGATTTAAATATTTTTGGTTTCACTAAAATCCGTTATATTTTTCATCCTGCACATTCGGTCAAAGTTCAATGTCCGCGCTATGTTTTTATTCTGAATTCTGCATTGACTATTCATTTGGCCATAACTTTTGATTCCCGCTATGAAATTTGGATTTTTCAGATTCGTTAGAAAGATATTTCTAAACAGATTTAAATATTTTTAGTTTCACTAAAATCCGTTATATTTTTCATCCTGCACATTCGGTCAAAGTTCAATGTCCGCGCTATGTTTATTCTGAATTCTACATTGATTATCCATTTGGCCATAACTTTTGATTCCCCTATAAAATTTGGATTTTCCAGATTCGTTAGAAGGATATATCTAAAGAGATTTAAATATTTTTGGTTTCACTAAAATCCGTTATATTTTGCATCCTGCACATTCAGTCAAAGTTCAATGTCCGCGCTATGTTTATTCTGAATTCTACGTTGACTATTCATTTGGCCATAAGTTTTGATTCCCGCTATGAAATTTGTATTTTTCAGATTCGTTAGAAAGATATTTCTAAACAGATTTAAATATTTTTGGTTTCACTAAAATCCGTTATATTTTGTATCCTGCACATTCAGTCAAAGTTCAATTATATGCTTACATAACCTAGTCACCGTCTCCCGAAATGGGACAGCATCGATAGGTTAAAGAAGCAAAAGGAATTTCTCTAGATAGGTGATCATACACCCTAATGGGAGCAACCCACTTAGCCATGCTGCCTGCCCGATTTCTGTCATTTCCCGGTTGATGAGGCTTGAGGCTACGCTTGACCATCACATCGAATTCACTTTGAATGCCACATTGTCAGATCCATCGAAATCACGAATTGACGTCCTCAACCATACATTATGCGTCAGCTAAGAAGTTTCCTTCTCTGCATCCACTCTTGGTATAGTTGGAGAAATCAAAGTACGTGACACTCTGGAAATACTCTGTCAGACCCTCATCCATACAAGTCATCCAGGAACAGGATGAACCGAAGGTACTCTCCTACCGCATCCAATAGGAATCACCCCAAGGATCAGTAGCGAGAAGTACTTGCAATCCACAGATTCCAATCATGACAGAACCCCAGTATATCTCTGCGTCGACTTAGAGATTGTTAGCGGTTCTTCCACTTATGAAGATCAATGGTCTTCAATGCTCCATCTCTACAGCTTCACGTTAATCGTGATCGCACAGTTGATTCGAAGTGGTTTTGGGTCTAGTTCCCATCCCGGTCTCTTCGAATACAACTCGTAAAAAGGCAAACAGAACATTCTATTTGATAGTCGGTTATTTAACCATCAAAATAAGCAGTGTTCAAACATAACAACAAATGAGTCCACTGGTTCGGTATCCAGCATCACTTGGCTTCTAACACTGATTTGCTTTTGTTACATTAAAACTCTAACTCTTTAATACGGCATTTGAATAACTCTTATTCGATTTAACTCTAATTGACTAACTCTAACTTGACTAATTTGACTTATTTAACTTAACTGGAACAAACTAATTTGATTACTCTTATCGATGAATTTATACTTGACTTAACTCCATTCGCTCGACTCTAGATCGCAGCGATCACAATGGTTACGCCTGATTCCCTCAGGAAACATCCGACCGCCGTAGGCTATCTGCAGCCCTGCGAATTACGCTAGCAGTCGTACGCAATGGAAACTCTTCCCTAATCACTATGTTTTGACTAACTCTAACTCTATTCGATCAACTCTGATTGAATAACCATGCTTAATGTAATGTGGAATCAATATTCTTATTTTCTTTTGAAAACCAATATTGAAATACTACTTGATTTCCAAACCTTGTATTTTAGTTCGATATTTATCGAATAGAGTAAAACCATTTTCAACATCTTCGCTCACACCCAACTAATACCATTCCTCGATAATAGTGAAGCCAATCAAGTTGGGGTATTTTAGTGACCTCTCAGACCTTGATCAACCCGTTCTTATCTCAGAATAACATTAGTTCGACACTTAACCACTAATATCCAAATCTCGTTTACAAATCTCGATTTCAAATCTGAGTTTACACAACTGTTTCTTATATTTGAAATCCTCGCTTAAGGTCCTTTACTTAACTTCTTTATCTAAATAAATATCCATCGAAACATCACTTTAACTACCAATATTCTTCCATTTAAAACCTTTTTGAGATACAAATGGAAATATCTCGTCAACTGATTTGATTCCATCTACTCGGACATTATATTATAAAACTTTATCGCCTCTTGGTCTAAACCTCATCGTCAGTTGATCACTTGTAAATTCAATCCTCATTTATCAAACCATGTTTGAAACTTGGATTTACAAATCCCTTTAATACAATTCTTACTTGGCATTAAATGGAATTCACTACTTTTAATTCTTTTAAATCAAAGAATGATTCGTTTTAACATCTACTATATGAAAAATATAGTTAACTTAAATCTTAACCCAAAAATAGCATTATTAACATGTTTACACGCTTACTCAAAAATAAATCAAGGTTATTAACAATAACCAATTCAATTTATCCCATTTAGATTATAGTAAATCGAGAATTTATTAGTATCCAACACTATCCGTTAAATTTTAAAGAATATTTAAACTAATATTTATTCCCTTTGTCTATTCTATTCGCAACGGTGGATTTACCAACCATACGCCTCATTTCACCTCTATGTCTCACATACAAGCTATGTTCGTGACGCAACTGGACAGCATCGTATAATTCGACGATACGGTCCTAACGAATCTTGTTTCGTCGAATTCCGTGCTCGTATGGTCAAACAGCGTTTGTTAACGTTCAAATAGTCACTTTTAACTTGCATTTTATTTTGCCATGCTCACAGAATAATCACGATTGACGCGCGGTTTGAAAATCTAGCAATAATTCGTCATTACGGTCCCAACAAAATTTGTTTCGTCGAAAACAGAGGTCGTTTAAAAAATGTCCCTTTTATAACAGCCAAATTCAAATAAAATAGACCCAATTTAAAAATACTTCAATATAAAAATATCAAAATATGGCAATCGGCCATACCTGACCAGAATTTGATGTAGATTCATAATAAAATAACTCGTGTTGATTTCTAGGCCAGTTTGATAGTCAAAATAATTAAAAACCCCTTAATTATATAAATAAATCGATATATATTATAAAGGAAATTCCATAGCGACCTTTTCAAAATTTGATTTGGATATAAAATAAAATCTACACGACGAAAACTCGATTTTTCTCTGCCACTAGAAAAATATCGTCAAATCGGTCCTGACGTTTCTTGTTTCGAGGAAATCCGACTTATTTTGAACCCAGGACGACCCTTCAAAGTTCAAACTCCAAATTACGAACTGTCACGCCATTTCAGGCTCGTTTATAATTAAATTTTTAAACTCAACGCGCGACGGTCGTCAAACAGACGCAATCGTCGATATATTCTCAACACGGACGATATAACTACCCTGTATATCGCCGATACACAATATTCAGCAAATTCGGCAACGCCCAAATATTTTGGATTAAAATATTATTTTATTTCATTTATTATTTAAATTAAATATTCAAGAATAATTAAATTCAATTATTTAAAATCCAAACTGCTATTTAAATAAATTAAAATATATTAAATAACCGACCAGAAAATACGGGTCGTTACACTTATTCTAATTTCTAATTTTCCACTACAACTTTTGTTTTTTATGAAGAGAGAACTTTACAACTTTACCATCTCAATACAGTACAAGAGTGGTATGACGACCACTCAACATACATGGAGCAAAGAATTTACAATTTGATAATGTCTCATTGTATGTGTAAAATTTTGTATATCTACACTGTTCTGTGATGAGTTATTCATTTAGTTATAGTGTTTTGTTCTGATAGATTCATAGCCATCTATAACTTTGTATTAATTATTTATTGAATATGTCGACCCACTTATGTTGAGAAAAAAATAGATGACATTTGTCGATGTGTTCAATAGATAGTTAAGACTAAGTTATAGTTGGTCGTCCATAACCAGCCCTTTTCTCCACATTAGCAGACGAGAATACTATGTAATTCTCTTTGTTAATGTGGGTCTTGGGGTGGGGTGTTATAGTTCAACCATCTTTTTCAAAAAAATAATATTGAGCTTCAATTTCTTATAGAGATTAAGAGGGTGACATGAGTAGAGATTTCAAATTTGATGAAGTTAAAGAATAAACGAAGTATGAAGTTGGAACATCATCTCTTATGAAAGATCACAATTTTGAGGTCAAACGTCAATTTGAATTACGCAGCTCCAACGAGAATGGTGACCAATCATGAATGACTTAAGATTGTGCAGGGTCATCGTTAGTTGTTGGTCATGCATTTTCATTTATTTTCATTATGCATTACATTCTGCATTTCTTCATTTATCATTGATTGTGTATGTATTTTCCATCATTAGAACATTTGATATACTTGTCTTCTTATCGCAGTGATGATATTATGCTTGTAGTGTTTTCTACTAGTATTTAAAGAATTAATCATATTATTACTTTTAAATTATTAGATATTAAACACCAGTTAATAATTGCTTATTTTTCACACAAATTATCATTAATTGTAACTTATAATTAATTATTAATTTGTTGGTTTCTATTATTAAAGCAAAATTAGCCTACATTAGTTATTATCAATTTTATTATTATATAACACAAGCAAATCATATATCATTTATTACCTCTACCATTGATGACTATTAATCTCTAATTATAAGTAGTTAAACTAATAAAATAAACAACATAAGCATAAGTTCAAGCTCAACCCTAGCATTTAAAGAATCTAAAAACGCATGTTCCCAAAGTTATGTGTTAAACTGTATTTGACGTGGCTTTGTCGGATGTGGATTATCGGGTAATGGGTGAGTTGTATTTACCCATACATCATGGGATGAAATGCCTTTAATAAAACATATACCCAATTTCAAAGGAAAATAACAATAATTTAAGTTATAATAACTACCTTTTAAATGTATATTTAAAAAGGAATAATAATTAAATTTAATAGGTTGAAGTACTAAAGTTAATAGTCCATAATAGAAAACTTAAATTTAAGTTATCATAACAGTAGACATTTTTTTTTTTAACGAAATGTGACATTTTTTTTAAATGAATTGTTGTTTAGTTATAATATTGAAAAAAATCAATTTTTATTTTTTATAATTGATCATGGTTGATTTAAATCTAAACACGATTCACATAAACTTGCAAAGTATGGACATTCGAATATATTTGTCCGACTTTTATACATAAATTGTTTTTTTAAAAGCTTGATCTAATTTCTTTATACATTTATATGAATGGGCTTTGCAAATATGGCCCATAAAGTAAGAAATATTCAACGTTATCTGTGCTTGCTTCCCCTTCGTTCGCTCCCACTTCCCCTTCATACTCGATCAATCCCATTTCCCCTTGATATGCTCGCATTTCCTCTTGATGCTCGTTCGGTCGCATTTCCCCTTGATACTCGTTCACTCCCATTTCCCCTTCATCTTCGTTCAGATTGTATTAAAAAACAAAGGAAAAAAA
This sequence comes from Allium sativum, assembly GCA_030737875.1. Taxonomy (NCBI): domain Eukaryota; kingdom Viridiplantae; phylum Streptophyta; class Magnoliopsida; order Asparagales; family Amaryllidaceae; genus Allium; species Allium sativum. The sequence continues at coordinate 159,570,035 of CM060922.1, read as the reverse complement.
AACCTAAACCCTAAATCGATTGGACGTGCTGTTCTGCCGCCTTCAATCAAATCTGTGCTGCTGTTGAACTATTTGGAGGAGCTTAGGCAGCAGGTTCTTCTCTCATCCTATTTTTAATCTTTGTTTTTTGGTGTGATGGAATTGTTTGTGCTACTGAACTGCTTAGTTCTAACTATAACCTGCTCTATCTTTGCACTGCTAATTTGACTTGTTTGGTGTGGACGAATTTAATTCATTAAACTCCATAATAATTTGGTCCTCCCACTAAGTGAGTATACATTAAATTTCTGAGCAACCCCATAGAAAAGCTAAAAAGGAAACAAATAATGTATTTGTGAAAATGCTACAATTTTGTACTTTCTATTTCTCAGTATAAACCCAAAATTTATTGAACTTTATCTTTTGACAGTCAAGCTAAATTTACACGTCCACGGTTTTGTAATTGTTAAATCAGTTTATCCTAAAGATTAGTTAAAATGATTTATATGTTCATTATTATATTTATTTATCGTATCAATATTTACTTTGACGTATCAAAATTTTCATTAGCCGGGGTCAATATGGAATTCTGGCTCCGTCTATGGTTGTGATGTAAACTTACATAAACAAAAACTTTGTTCAATGCCTCCTTCAACTTATCTGTAACTCCTTTTCCTTCTTTTTTATCTCCCCCGCCTTCCTTAACAGTTGTTGTAATTTCTTTACCTTTTGGTATAACAGTAGTATGTACTAAAATCTTGTACTTGCCAACTAAACTCCCTTCTTTAACACCGTATCGATTGAGCACAGTGTTGTAGGCTACGACTGCGTATTCATCATAGTGATAAAATAGTTCTAGTAACATAGTCTATGATCCAGTATGTTAATGTTAATGTTTTTCCTTTCTGAGTTATACAGTATGTTAATGTTCTTTGAAAAATCTATCCTACTGTTTCAGGCTGGACTATGAATATAGTTTTTGACATTCAAAAAATATCTTCCAGACATTGTATTTTCAAACTACTATACAGACAAATAAAGTATAAAGCTTACAAGTTAGAAAACTTTCTATTTTTCTAGCTCTGAATGTATAAATGATGATGCTAGCTCATTCATACATAAAAAAAACATCTTATTCCATTATATTTCACAGTTTTTATGGTGAACCAACTTAGACTAAAATAAGGCATATACAATGCAAAGTAATAGAGAAATTTTGGTTGTCTTTAATTTCCATAAGAAAACAAACGTATAACTTGAAATTATTCAATAAACAAAAGACATATGTTTGTGTCACAACTCTTTCGAAAATTTTGAAAATGGTAAATTTTCGCATTAATCTCAACATCATTAATCTCAACATCATTGCCTGTTTCATTTCTAGGGATTGTTTCAACTGAATTTGGATCTATATCTTCTTCTTTTAAATAAGTAGCTATTCTATCAGTTGATACTATGGCATGTGCAAGTGCAGAAAGCAAGTCAGGAAGACTGAAAATTGGTTCTTGAAGCATTCTGAAAGTTGCTAATGCAGACAAAACTCTTCCAGCTGTTAGTTGAATTCCTAACAATATGCACACACCGAAGGTGACTACTGATATGAATGTAGGTGCACCCCAAAATATAAAAGAAGATATTGCTTGTAACCTTAGAGACTTCCATAACCAACCATGCTCAATATGTCTCAAATCTTCTAGTTTTTTAAGGTACTGAGTGTCCCAGGCCTGAAGCCTTAAGATTTTCATGCTTTTAAGTATTTCTGAAGTTGCTTTCATTCGACCATCTTTTGATTCCATTATTTTGGATTGAAATCTTTTTTGAGTTCTTGTGAGAGGAATGTTGCATAACATTATAAGAAAGGTAGCAAATAATCCAGCCCATGCTCCAATGCCTAAACTACTATGCAAAACATAGATTGCTAAAGAAATTTGAACTGGAAGCATCCAAATTATGTTGGCAAACCACATAACATCAGTGATTCTTTGAACATCTACACTCATGTAGTTGATAATTTCACCACTTGTATGATTCTTCCTAGACTGGTTTGACAAACAAAGACCTTTTTTGTAAATGTGGGATATTAATGAAGCTCTTAAGCGAAGACCAAGTTGTCTAGCTCCAAATATCCATTGCCTTTGTGCTACGGTCTCTATGAACTTATCACTCAGAAATGCAAATGCTAACAGATATCCCATTTTCAAGCCACTTTCTCTCATTCCTCCACTTAGAAATCTTACAAATTTTTCTATCAAGGATGGTCCTACGTACGATGCACTTGCACTAACCATAGAAAAACATGCATTGATTGCTGCCTTTTTTCGAATAAACATAAAGATTGCCCTGTGATGAATTTTGTAACCCATGCTCTTCTTTGACCTTTTTAAGGTCTTCATCAAATGCCTCAGACAAAAAGGTTGCTGAGTCTTTGATGTATATGTCAGGAACATCAGCTTGTTCGAGAGTTTTTTGCTTTCCAAGTACAAAAAGTGGGTTCATCCATGAAAAGGTTACGAGCTGAATAATGCTTGCATTTCCGTATGGAGACTCGCTTTTACTTTTATTGTCTGTGTATCATTTTTTCTAATTGTGGCATGGACTCTGGCTTCGTTGCTGTTAACAAGGAAATACTAAGCTATTAAATTTCACTATCAAGTGCAAAGAGAACTCTAATCTATTGATAATCAAAATTACCTAGTAATACATTCTAGCTTTGCCTTCTTCGGGATGTTACTCTTTAAGTGGGTTACTTTGTATGAGTTACTTCCTGGAATTAAAGGTAGGAAACAAAATTATTCTCCAGCAATTTTAATGGAGGGATGCAATACATAAATCTTCAAGATGATCAATTACATCATAAAAAGAATTTCTTACCCCTTTCGGCTCAGTTAAACTGAGCTGAAAAGCTCAATTATACTTAGCATTATAGGCTTGTGACTTGTAATAACTTCTTGTGTCTCTAGCAATTGTTCTTTTTTCCTAGGTTTCTTGTGCTTTTTTCCTTTTTCTTTTTTACTGTGTTAACTGTAGGGTATATCATTTTGATCTATGTAGGGTATTTATGTGCTTTCATGCTATCTTTATTGTTTTCGTGCTAATGCTCAGTTAAACTGCTAGGTTAGGAGTTATGCTAATTGTATTAAAAAAATTATTCGTTGTGTTAATTGAATTAAAGTTTTTATGTGTAGATATATAGAGACAACACATACACTAGTAGGTTTGGAGTTTCAGATGACCAATAGAAACTTGTGGAGGAAGTAGAGGAACTAAGGAGTAAAAATCAAGAAATGAGTGTTACAATTAACAAACTACAAGGAGATTTTGGTTCCATGCAGGAAGAGATGAGTTCTATGCGAGAGTTTAAGCGAGGGTTGGGAAGGGAGCAAGAACCAGAGATCTGACATATGCTATGAGTTATTCTTATTTTGGTTGTGTGTTTGATGTTTCATTTGTATAATAAGGTAGTAAGGTACATTATGATGTTTGAATTAGATGAAACGACTATGTTTAAGTTATGTAGCAACTTTATTTTATTGTTTGTTGGATATGACTTGTTTTAAATACATTTGCAGCAAGTTTATGGTAATTTGACGATGATATTCATTCTACATCAATGTTCGTATTGATATACATTGTTACGATTTTGCATGTGTTTGGTTTTATTAAAGTTTATTATAATATCTGTGGTATATGAAGATAAATATAAAATAAGCATATTGAATTTTGATGTACGATGGCGTAGGGAATGCGTAAGGAATAGGTAAGGAAAATCTATGGAACTTGGCGTAAGGAAGGCGTAGGAACACGGACGTAGGGAATGCGTAAGGAATTTGGCGTAGGGAAGGCGTATGGAATTTAGCGTAGGGACGGCGTAGGAATGCCGGCGTAGGGAAGGCGTATGAAACTTGGCGTAGGGAACACATAGGAATGCTGGCGTAGGGAAGGCGTATGAAACTTGGCGTAGGGAAGACGTAGGAATTCTGGTGTAGGGAAGGCGTATGGAACTTGGCGTAGGGAACGCGTAGGAATGCTGATGTAGGGAAGGCGTACGGAACTTGGCGTAGGGAACGCGTAGGAATGCTGGCGTAGGGAACGCGTATGGAATTTGGCGTAGGGAACCCATGGGGAATTTTTTGCGACGTCTAATTTCCAACTACTTTTTTGGCGTAGGGATGGCGTAGGGAAATCTGATTCCCTACGCATTCGCTACGCCAAATTGGCGTATGGAATTCAGACTTCTTTTGTAGTGTACTTGTTTAATTGTGAACTTATCACCTGGGAATTTCCAGTGAGTAATTGTGGTTTCATCAGAAACATTCTATTGTTCTCTATGCTTTTCCAGATACTCATCACAGTCTGATTGGAACTCGCAGGCAAGCTCAACTGGTTGTTTTGAATGCAGCTTGCAACAGAACTGTTAAGCCTAATTCCCGTCTATTGGACATCCATGTACGTAAGCATATTGCCTATGATAACTCCATAGTTATACCAAGGGTCATGCCAAAGATTTATTATATTATAAGTTCTCTTCCCGTACTTGAAGAATGGCAGATATACTTCACGAAGTTTTATAAGGCTCTTCCAAGCCGAACTCATATTACTTTTGATTTACAGAGACCAAAAAGAAGTGTCTTTGATAACATGTTTGTAAGACCAGTCAACCCATAAACTCTCTTTTCTATTAACTATGTCATTAAAGTGTCTACCATATGCAGACTTGTTCCAAGCACGCATATTCATTATGCCTAGTCCTCCATTGCTGACAGGGTACTCAACTTGAGAGAATGAACTAGGTACAAGATATTTATCATGTATATTTCCTTTACAAAGGAATCACATGAAAGCAGATTGTAGCATTTTTTTAAGCAGTTTCTGCAGCAAAAGAAAAGCTCGCACCCAGTAAATATGTATAGAAATCACAACAGATTTAATCAAGGTCAACCTGCCTGCTTGACTAAGCATCTTGGATGACCGACATTCCAATCTATCTGTGATTTTGGTATATAATGGAGCGCAAAGCCTAGCAGTTATTCTCGAAGTTGCAAGAGGCAACCCGAGATATGAGATGGTTGCATTATCATTCTTCAGCCCAGTTTGCGAATGTATTAGGGCTATTTGCGCAGCTTTTTCCACCAGCTAGAAATTCAGATTTTTCATAGTTTATCCGCAAACCAGTCATTTGATAGAAATTATCCAGTGTAGTCGTTATGCTTGCTAGTGTGTTACCATCCGGTTTACATTATATAATTAAATCGTCCGCAAACATAAGTATGTTATAATATGGTCCTTCCATTTCGGGTGCAATTCGAACTACCGAGTAGTAACAAGTTCATTTAACATATTTGTTAGTAATTCCATCACAATTAAAAATAGGGAAGCAGAGATTGGATCTCCTTTCCTAATGCCTTGCTTGCTCGCAAAAAAGCCAACAGGCGTGCCATTAACATTAACTGAGAATTGCGGAGAACTGATGCAACAATAAACCCAGACAGTAAAAACGAGGGAAAGTTCATGTAGCTCATAATTCTAATAACAGATGTCCACTGAAGTGTGTTAAAGGCTTTTCTAATGTCAAATTTAAGCATTATACGAGGCGAGATATATTTAGACTTATATCCCTTAAGCAACTCGTATGCTAAAAGAACTTTGTCTAAAATATTACGACCGAGTAGAAAAGCGGCTTGATTTTTGGACATAAGACTGGGTAGCACATGTTTCATTCTAGTGGCAATGACCTTAGTAATGCACGTATATATAGCATTAAAACACGAGATAGGTCTAAAGGAATTAACATCGCATGCATTGGGAATTTTCGGGATCAGAGCAATAATGGTGTTATTAAAAGAACCAAGCATTTGACCCTTTTTAACGAAGTGATTAATAGCTTTACAAAACCTCAAGTTTGAAAAAATTCCAACATTTTTTGTAGAAGAAAGCATTAAAACCGTCTGGCCCGCCGTAGGAGTTAGCGTTTATTAAGAACATGGCTGTTTTTATTGCATCATCGGTTATCGTGTTACTTAAAAAAACCGTTGTTCAGTGTTAAGTTTAGGAAGCATCATCGGGTTTATGCTCTCAATTGTAGGTTGACAATTCTCATTGTTGCCAAACAGCCCAGCAAAATAATTAATAAAGGCACTTTGAATTTCATCTTGTGTTTTATTAACTTTACCAGATCGGTTATGGCAAGAATGTTTTCTTTATTATGTTTAGCCTCAAGAACTGCATGGAAGTAGGAAATGTTCCTATCCCCATCACCCATCCATCTAATCCTAGCCTTCTGCTTAAGCATGTTTATAATTAACCGATAGTTCAGACTCAACAGTCGCAAGGTCAGGGTTAAGCGGATTATTATTCCTCTGTATTTGAATGCTCTCAAGCTTGTGTAACCAATACATGGATTGACTACTACCATCTCCAAACTTGTTGCTCGCCCAATTTTTGAGTTCATTTTTAACATTTTTTAGTTTCTGGTAAAGAATGAACATAGGATTGCCAAAAGTAGGATGGTTCCAAGCTTTTAACAAAATATCTTTAAACTGTGGATCCTTAACCCAGGTATTAAAAAACTTTAAACTGTCCTTTCTAGGTATATGATATTCCCCCAAATGTAGAATTTGTGGCGAGTGATCAGATAGAATAGGGGGAGGTAGTTCATTTATTAAAGTTGTCCAAATAGAAAGAGATTTTAGACTATAAAAGGCGTGATCAATTTTGGTGAAGGTTCTTATACCGTTCCTACTTCTGTTGTTCCACGTGAACTGGACACCGTAGGAGTTAAGCTCAAGCAAATCAGAGCCAGATATAACAATATTAATGGGTCTAATTTCAGATAGAGAAACGGGAGAGCCTCCTATCCTATCGGTGAGTTTAAGATGCGAGTTAAAGTCGCCGCAAACAATCCACGGATGAGTGTGCTGCCAGAAAACAGGCAAAGTATTGAAGAGAGTGTTTCTAGCATTAGCAGAGTTGAGCGCATATACAAAGCTAATACAGTAAGATGTCTTGGAGGGAATGTGTAGATTGTGACAGTGTATATGTTGGTTCGATGTAGTTATGTAGAAAGTTTATGAATACAAGGGTCATAGAGAACTATAATTCTACCATAACTAGCATCGTCTAAGTTGTGTATGAAGTTCCAGTTTGAGTTAATATACCTTGCAACTCGAGTTGAAAGGACCATATCCAGTTTAGTTTCAAGAATTGCGAGAATACTAAGGTTGTATTTCCGTATAAGAAGCTTGCATTGATCAAGTTTCATATCTTGGTGTTCCCCTCTAATATTCCAAACACATAAATTTTGCTGCATTGGTACACTCCGGTTGTTTGTTATTGACATTTTCCATTGATCTTGTTATGACCTTCGAAGCTTCAAATGCTATTAGTTTTCCTCAAGATAAACTGGGTTGGCTCTTCTTCTCATTACGTGCTACGTAAAGATGGGAATCTTTTGGGTCTTTATGACCTGGAGGTGGAGTAATGTCACTGTATGGTTGTGTTTTGTCAATGTTCTCCATATTTTCTTTTTCCTTATGTTTGCTGATCATTGTTTCTACTTCGTCAGGTGGTTTGTCATTGATTAGCTCACGGAGTTGAGAGTCTTGTATTAATGATTTGGTCTTTTCAATTGCATTAACTCCGTTAGAGGACATTCCTCCCACTGATGGCATGAGGTCGAGCAACAACGGATGCAAATCATCTGGTATCCTGTCCTTGGATTCTATGCTGCGGACATTTTCAAAACAATCATGCACCACTACTAAGTTTTTGTTCATATCAGTAGCTAATTTCCTTGCCTCCTCATCTCCATTTTCATTTTCCACATTGATAACCACTCCTTCCTTCACTCATTTTACTTTAGGGTTGCTTCCTTCTTTTTCTAATGTGTCATTATGCTCCTCTGTCACTTGTTCTTCCAGACTGCCAAACTTATTGTGAGTGAGGACACTCACAAAAGAATCTCCATGCATAACCACCTACTTTTGTTTACCATTATTGCTTGTTTGCATTAGTTGCTTCTCTACCTGAATATATTCATCGCGGATTTCTCCTTCTTCTATAGTCCCATCGGCTTGATTCGTGTTTACATCACTTCTTTTTTGCCATTGTGTTTTCCTTGTCATGTTAAAAATGTCTTCGAATGTTGTTCTGTTTCGGTTATGCTTGAAGGCAACCATCCTCTTATTCCTCATTACTCTTTGCCATGGTTGTGGTTTGGGTGCCACCACATTTCTCTGTATTGGTGGCACACTTATTGTTCCTTGTTTGTTAGCTATTGGGGCACCTTCGCCATACATAAAAAAATGGTATGAATCTTTAAATAAAGCATGCACCATGGCAAACAAACTCTAAACTATGTAGTTTATTTGATCAAAAAAAGTCCCTTTTCCTTTAAGAAGTTCTGGATGGATTTACAATTTAAATTCATATCAAATAATTCAACCTACTCCACATTAATAGGAGTTCATTTATGTTTCTGCTTCACGAATATGATATTTTCGGCATTTCTAATAATATCGGGTGCTATTCCTATTTTGTCATTTGTAATTTCCGGAGTTTTAACCCCAATTAGTGAAGGACCAGAGAAGAGCAGAGGGAGCTTTCATATTTGCCATGTAAGTTCCTGTATTACTTGATCTCCTTCTCTTCGCATCTACTTGCTTTGCATTCATCACTTCACTGCCTTACATGTTTCTAAACTATGTCCAAAAACTTTACAGTTCGCGCAAACCAGAGATTTCAGAGGTAATTAACGTATATGCGCTGCGTTCCACCATCTGGAATTTTAACTAAGAAGTCACCAACTAATTCTTGATCCAGTTTCACTTCAATCAAGCACTTGGCATAATGCAGACTCTCAAGCTTCTCATTCATCTCATCAAGACAAATCAACTTACCAATTCTACATGCTAACCAGTTGATTCTAGGATGTGTCCAGGCAAACAAAGAAATGTTCGTGAACTTGACCCATACTGGCACCGCTTTTACTGCTTGGCAAACATTAGAAACTCGAGAGTCGTATGGTTTTATGATAAACAGATTATTTTTATAATGATAGGATCACTCGTCAGAATTTTTTGTCTATCCTCTTTGTTAGAAAACTGAAAGAGGACAAGTGCACCATCCGATTTAATTTTCATCTATCCTTTGAGTTTCCATAATGTATCAACCTTTTGCACCACTGCCGTGTATGATAGCTGTTCGTCTAAGAAGAACCCATCCAGAGAATCACTCCAAACTTGAGCTCCATCTTTTGAGATTGCATCATTGTATTCCATGGCTCCATCTGAGAAGGTCGGGATCATTTCAACCGGCTTGTAGTTACCAGCATTTCGCGGCAGGTGCTGAAACAGAGATTTATAATCTAGAAGACCATTAGCACCGGTTTGACAATGCTGCACTGCAGATGCTTGCGGGATTGTTACAGAGGAAGATCTGGAGCTAAAAGCAAAAGGGACCATCGGAGCTATAGGATGCTTATGAGGTTTGGCAAGAAGAGATTGAGTGGCGCCGTTGCTAGCTCGGAGCCGAGGAGACGATAGTGGGAGGGCAGGGAGAGCTGCAACGTTGATTGTTTGGCTTGAGGGACAGGAGAGGTTGGCTGCTTTCGGGTCAAGCGGCGTCGGTGGAGTAGGAAGCGATGGTGCTTGGGTAGGTGGTGGCTGCAGAGGAGGGTCTATAGCAGGAGGAGGATCGGCGATGGAAGTTTGGTCATCAGGAGGAAGGAGTGTGCTTATTGCGTTAGTTTTGATTTGTAAATGAGCGCAGAATGTCATGAGTGTTCTTGTCCGAGTAATGCGTGTGAACGTAAGGTAGAAGACTTAACTACTAAGGAACTTGTTTTATGTTTTTATATATATAATTTAAGCTCGAAAATGTGGTATTCCACTATGTATAAATCTGTTCAAAATAAGAAATGTCATGGACAAAAATAAAAGTATGATCGTGTCCAGCGATGTGTCACACTTCAAAAATATAATAATATAGACAAGTTAGCTTATTATGTGAAGTCCCCAAATGCTGGTATAGGGTGTAAAATACTTCATATAAAAAGTTGTTTATTTTCCAAATTAAAAATTACAAAAAAATTCTATAAATTAAATTATGACTACGTCTCGAAAATCTTGTCCAAATTCGAACGAATATTTAATTATAATTAAATAAACGTTATGGTTTATAAACGAATCCATAACGACTATTTGAAAATTTGATTTGACCATAACTCACAATCTAATAGACGAAATTTCGTTTTTTTCCTCTTTCATTAGAAAACGTTCAACAGGTTCGAACGTTTCTTGTTTTACAGAAATCTGACTTAAAACGGATTCCATATATTCAATTAAAGTTCGAATCGCCAAATTACGGACTACCGCGTTGTTACGGCTCGATTTATATTATACTATAATTATACGTTCAAACTTCGTTTAAATAATAATTTCGTTATTATAATTTAATCCTGAACTTATTTAAATCTTATGGATAATCCAATTCACACAATATTATGAATTCCACTATTTCCGACTATTTCGGAATTAAATATATTATTCTATTATTTATATTAATTAAATATTCAATATTATTTAATTAAACAACTATTTTATATTACCAAACCATTATTTAATAATTAAACTAATTAATTATTTAACTGCTAAAAAAAGGGGACGTTACAAGGACCATCCATGACTCTTTTCCATCATCTACAACATTTCGCACTCTGCCTCTTTTTATAAGAATGACATATTTCAAGCTAATTCCACGCTCCATGCACCATCCTCGTATGCTTTCTTTTGAATTGAACAACTACATAAAAAAACAAATACGACGCTTAGAGCAAAACTAATACACAAGTAAAAATACACCTTCAGACCTCATTAGTAGTGAAGTAAGAAGTTAAATCGGAGAATTTTAAATTATGTTCTAAGTTGGAAGTGTGTTAATATAAATTGGTTTTAAGTAAATGTATTAAATTGCGTATACCGAGAAAAAATTGGTTTGAATAGTGACTTGTAATTCATAAGGTAAGCAAGCACTAAAATTAAGATTTGCAAATCAAAATGCGCTGAAACCTAAATTTCTAGAAATGAGATCCTATGTAATATTTATGATTTGCTATTGAAAATAGTATAGGTATATAAACGATTGCAATCGAAATATGACAAAATAAATAAGTGGGGGAGATTTATAATTTTCCCTGCTTGAAAATTTTACAATTAAGTATGTTTTGAAATATACTATTTCGGCATATATTTTGAAAATGTGAATATACTTTTATTGTAAAGAAAAGAATTTCAAATATTTAGTTGATGTCAAAATTAATTGGAATATCGAGTACGTGAAGGGATTTGGACGTACGCCAAGCTAACTTATGTACCAAATCCTATGTGTATTAGATAAATATAGATTCACACTGTAGTCACTTTAAAGTGATTCTAGTGATTGTTGCAATATCACTAGTGTTTATTTTCAAGTTTCGAATGTGAGGAACATATATAATTTCCAGTTGAGGCGTCGAATTAATACTTAACATCATATTTTATGAATATTTTAGAGAAAATATTGGGAAAATATTATTTTGAATATTGTATTAGAGATTAGAATATTTGTTTTGAATTAATGAAGTAGAATACTAATAGAACTATAAATTTTTCCTTATACGAATACAAAATCTAGACTAGTGTATGTAAATTTATGAAATTTAATAAGTGAAATAAAACCAACCTATGTCTCAAATTATTAGAAGAAGGGGTCAGGCTCCTGGTAGAGCAAAGGAGGCAGTTAGGATACCGAACTTGAAACGCGGAATCCGAGCAGCCGGCGAGCGAGTGGTTAGTGGCAAATAGTGCCCTAGTTGATGGCATTCCTCTTTGCTTTGTATCAGTGTTGGAACTTAACAAATAAAATGAATTGTTGAAACTTAACAAAATTGTCACTTATATTAAATTGTGAGAAGAATTTTTGAGTTGTTAATTTAAGCGGAAACTTAGTTTGTTAAGAAACCGTATGTTTAAGAATATTATTCCATATTTTAGATTTTGGTTGTTATGTATTTAAATTCTTGATTAAATTTTAACAAAGTTCTGAGTGGGGGATTTGACTAGTTTTCCTTGCTTGAAACTTTGTAAAATGAATTGAATGTGAACAAAATAAATATATGCAAGAAAATAAAACTGACAAAGGAGGACAAATGATGGAAAGCGAATAAATTATTGTAAGTAAAAAGGAATGTGAGCGAAAGTGTATACATATAGAGAGCAAGGTGCTTGAACGGCAAAACTGAGAGCGAAGAAAAATAAAAGCAAGTTGCATAGAATTGGTAAGTTACATGTTTATCGTTATCGAACAAGAATTTAATGGAAAGACCGGCATAAGTGGAATACAAACCGAAAATGAATATATGACATGTAAGCTTAATGTATGATTAATAAAATAAATATATATAACCATAAGTCGAGATACGAATAAATTACCAAACTAAGAAAAGCTTGAATGACTTGTATGAAACTTGGGTTGATAGATTAATGTTGGACTTTTGAGAATTATTTGAAAACCGGGTTTCATTTTATTACGTGTGTTTGTATATTATCATTATTCTCATTCACATTTAACCGAAATCTATAGTTTGGCGGTAAACAAATTTCATGTAAGCAAGATGTAAGATTAATAAAATTAAATGTCAAATATAAAGTATGTTAACAGAAAAAGAAAAAAAAAGATACATATGTTTGCATAGTAGTAAGATTATGTACATTTTTTTTTTGTTCCTTTTGCATTTTTGTCAAAATGCTAAGTAAGTTATGACATGTATGACTTATTGTTGCTTTGCTATATTTACATATAATTGATTCTCACTATATTTTGAGTGTCTTAGTTGGTTGCAATGGCATGTTTTGCTAATGGAGCTCGCTTTTGCACATAATGCTAAAATTGTTGGCAAATTTGCTTTAAAACGCTAAACAAGGTACATATCTCAGATTTCTTATTGCATTTGGGTTGTTTATATATTATTTCCCCTAAATATGGATGACTCAACCTGTGGATGAGATGTGTGTGTGCATATATATATATATATATATATATATATATATATATTCCAGGCAAGACGAATAAAGAAGGCGCTATCCAGGTGTTAGAAATTTTTGAGTTTTAAAAATTCCTCAACTTTTTTCTTTCTAACAAGTTTTAAAGCTACCTAAAAGTCTTAGACAAGGTAGTATTCTTATAGTATATATGTAGGAACGATTCTATACGACTTTTACTTTTCAAGGACGAAAAGCGCTAAGTAGGGGATAATATAACAAACCAGTAATTTCGACATATTAAAATATAAAATTAATTTAAGATTTAATGTTTTAAGTGAATATTTATTATTTTAACTTGAATGCGAAACATGAAATCTCAATTTACGTCGCAAGCGCGGATTTGAATGTCTAATTTATATATTAAATCTTGTATATTGTTTTGAAATATATAATGTAAGTGACAAGTTATGTTTAATATGTGATTATTGAAACAAAAGAGAAATCTATAAATTATAAATAACGTTAAGTCTTGAAAATATGAATACATTACAAAAAAGCAATATGTCTAACTTTATAGCGAAATGTCTAAGCTCGCTTTGTTTAAATCGATTTATGCGATCAATATGGTAGCGAAAACCGATGAATTGTATTTGACATCAAAAATTAAAAGTCGAATTAAATTATGAAATTAATATTTAAGATACATCTAACCAGATATAACGGAGGAATAAATTCCATAATATAATACGCGAATTCATTCTGATTTGCGTTAATTTAGTAGACATTTTATAAATTGTCAAGAATTGAACGGCGTTAGAATCCAGGCGAATTCGAACTAAAAATACTAGATTGAATTCTGAGAAGAACTTATTTTTTATATCGCGAAATTTGAAAGTTTAATGTCCTGAATCTTTAATTTTTGGCTCAAGGGTGGGAAAAACAGCATGCGTCGTCAATAGCATCTCCACTCGTTCCTGAATTTGTTTGCCTACTAATGCATGTTGTAACAACCCACATTCTACGCATCGGAGGATCATAGAATATTTATTTCTTTCCCATATGAAGTCATATGGTCATGTAACTTTGGAAAACAACTATTTGACTCATTTCTCATGTTCATGATTTTTGTCGATTTTTAAATGACCGTTTTGCCCCTAGCTGATCTTGTTTCGGCCATAACTTTTGATTGGAAAGGAATTTTGACCTGAATCCACTTCCATTAGATTCGTTTGATGGTTTACCTTTCTGTAGAGTGGTCATAATAGCCAAATGGACTTAACGTTTCGGAGATATGGCTGAATTAAGGTTTGGAAGGTAAAAAACTGCTTAACCGGGCCAAATAGGGTGATTAGTGAATGGGCCCATAACCCATTTCGGGATTAGGGTTATGGGGAGGCTGAAAAGGGGTGGAGAATCATTCCATTTCAGTTTTGTAGCCTCCACTTATCTCCAAGAAACCCTAAAAATGGCCTCCAACCTCTAAATCACCTCCAAATCATCTCCTAATCAAGGATTAAGCTTAGCAACATCGAATCAAGGGAGATCTACACCAAACCAACATTGGAGCTGCTGTTTAGCATTGGGATTCGCATCAAATCAGAGATTTATTTCAGATCTTAGTTTATTTGTGGCTAAGGTGAGTGATTTGCATAGTTCCTCACTAATTATGGCTAATTAGGGGTAATTAGTGTTAATTAGCAAATTTAAACATGATAAAATTCCGGAAAATATTTATAAAATCCGAAATGATATTTTAGACCTCTGATATGAATTTGGGTTAAATTGGTTAAGTTTTGCTAATCACATCATTAGTTTCACCTAAACATGCTTAAGGGGAAATATGGGGTTTTGGGTATGTTTGATCCATATTAACCTATCATATTTATGTTTTGATGTTTGTGGTTGAATCTCTATGTTTCTATGACTGTATAGTATGCTTTGTGATTGATTAGAAGTGTTAGATTGGTCGAAAACGCCGTCGAGAGGCGAAAATAGCTTGTTGAAATGGTGCAGGTTTGGGGTCGAGATAACCGACCGGGGGGGTTTTTGACCGACCCAAGTTCCTGGACTGACCAGAAATGGTGAAGGAGGACCGACCGACCAGAAATGGTGGAGGAGGACCGACCGACCCTGACATCGAACGACCGACCAAAAATAGTGAAGGAGGACCGACCCACCCTGACATCGAACGACCGACTAGGAATGGTGGAGGAGGACCGACCGACCCTGGCAACGACTGACCAGGATTGGTAAAGTGTTCGACCGACCAGGGGGCAATACCGACCGACCAGGGGTGATGAAAACTGACCAGGGATGGTGAAAACCGACCAGGGATGATGAAAATCGACCAGGATGAAAGGTGCTTGACCGACCGACCCGAACAGGAGAGAAGACCAATAACCCGAGATGCAAAGGTAGTCCAAGTTAGAAGTTATGACTCAGGATCCAGATGGGGACCAACGAGTTGACTTCATGAGTTGGACTTTGCTGCGAGACGTGTGCTAAGGAGTTGTCGACGTTCATAACTTCGATTCACCACTGAAAATGGATGATGGGCTACTTATCAGTGCAGTAGAGTCACTATGACTCGAGGGGCAAAGTGATGGTAGCAAGACTACGTTATCAGTGCAGTAGAGTCATTATGACTCGAGGGGCAAGGTGATGCGTAGTAAGACTATGAGCCAGTGCAGTGGGGTCATTGTGACTCCATGGGGCAGAGTGGACATAGTAATGATTAGTAAGGCTATGAGCCAATGCAGTGGGGTCCTTGTGACTCCATGGGGCAAAGTGGACATAGCGAAGGATTTGTGGCTACGTTATCAGTGCAGTGAAGCCATTTATGACTTCATGGGGGCAAAGTGATCGTAGCAAGGTACGTTGGGTGATCGAAGTGGTGAATATCGTATGCTTTATGCACTGAGTGAGAGATGTGAGGATGGTTGCTATGTTTGATTGTTTGCCATCACTATGACATGCACACCCCCACCCCCGTATCCTTACACTGTTTGATATGGCACCTTAGAGTGTTGTACAGTATGTAGTGCTAACTCTTTGGTTGCAAGTCTAGCTTCAGGTATGTTTTAGTCTACCTGTTATTGTTCTTTTTAGATGCTTATCGCTCATACCAGGCTTTATGTCTGACCCAGAGTTTTATGTCTCCTCTTATTACTCTGGGTGCTCACACGAGCAGACTAGAGACAGGTTAGCTGGTGATGCGCGAGTAGCTGATTCAGAGGCGGGCAGGAGGCTTCCACGTATGATATATAGATATTCTCCCTGTGTCGTTGGGGGTCGCTACTTGGGCATTAATAGTGTACCTCCTTTATCTTGCTTTTGCTTTTGAGACAGTTTGAAAAGTTGTAATAATGTTTAACTTTGGATCATTAGCTGTACTTGGATTTTCCGCTGCTATGTTAGTTGTTTCAGCTTATGCACTGTCTCACCTGTTTATGTCAAGTATGTTATTATTATATTTTGTTCTATGCGCTGTGAGACATTCTACAGGTTCCTTATTAGTTCATTTCTTTCTTCCCTTTCCTTCTGACGACCCATTCCGTGCTAACTGGACAGATGTATAGCGCACCTTTGGAGTAAATGTCGGTTGGTGCGGTGCGGGCCGTCACATTTGGTATCAGAGCTCTAGGTTGCATAGTTAACCTAGGGAAAGACACTAGGGAGAGATAGTACGTATATGAGAGCGCGTATTTGTGATTACTTTGGTTTTCAAAAGCTATATATATGTATATACTATTAGTAGTATAAGAATGAAGTCGTACTGCACTAGCACCACTATGGGGTCGTTAATCGTTTCCCTTTTTCAGATTGACGATGAGTCGATATGCTAGAGGTGCTGGTAGGGGAGCCAATAATGGGAATGCTGCTGACATGAGGGCGATTTTTACTGACCTCATGAGAGACATGCTTAGGGAGGTGCAAGGGGCAGTTCCCAATCCCGGAATTGGTGTTGGCCCAGTAGTGCATGCGCCTAGGGTCGATTTCGCCAAGTTGTGCAAGGATTACACTAACCTTGGTGGGAAGCCGTTCCACGGGACGGAGTCGGCCACAGATGTTCAAGATTGGATGGATAGCTGTGATCGTATCTTCGACGACTTGGGTCTTGAGGATGCGATGAAGAGAAGGCTAGCGTCTCGTCAGCTGCAAGGGCGAGCGATGAATTGGTGGAATGCCATTAAAACAGCTACTCCAGAAGATCAGGTTACTTGGGATCAGTTCAAGGCTCGCTTTAGCGAGAAGTTCATTCCAGCTGCCCAGAAGTCAGTGCTGTTTAAGAGATTCTTAGAGCTCAAGAAGAATGGTAGGGCAGTCTCCGACTATATTGCTGAGTTCGACACTTTGTCGAAGTATGGACTATCTCTTATCGATACTCCTGAGAAGAAGAATGAGAAGTTCATTACTGGTTTGGATGGATACTTGGGGGAAAGGCTTATCAACCACATCGATGAGACCTTTGAATTGATTATGGGGAAAGCTTTGAGATCAGAGAGTCTTTACCCTAAGTCAAAGGCTGAGGCTGCATCTGCAGAAGGGCTGAAACCGCAAGAAAGCGGTGGAGGCAAGAATAACTCTCAGAGTAAGAGGAAGCAGAGCCAAGCTAAGGATGGCCAAAAAAAGAGCAAGAAAGATGTTGAGTGCTTCAGCTGTGGTAAGAAGGGACATTATGCCAAAGATTGTCGGGCCAAGACAGCGAATAAGAAGTGCTTCAACTGTGGTCAAGTGGGACATTTCAAGGATAAGTGTCCGCAACCTCTTAAGGACAAGCAGATTGTGAAAGCATATGCTATTGATGTTGTTCCTTCTTCGTCGAATGCCCCAACTGCGGCGGAGAAAGGAAAGAACGTTGTTATTCAAAGTATGCTTTCTATTTATGATGTACCAGTTCGAGTTTTGTTTGATACTGGGGCTTCCCGTTCCTTCATATCTAGTGACCTGGTAGATAGGTTGGGACTGGAACCCGCGATAGTCGATAGACCATTGGTTGTGACGAACCCGATTGGTGGTTCGACTAGCCTTAGTATGATTTGCAAAAATTTGGTCTTATCGAATCATGAATGTATGTTTGTTTGTGATTGCTTTGTTTTGGGCTTTACTGGGTATGGCATTATATTGGGAGTCGATTGGCTCCAAAGATACGGGGTGGTGGTAGACTGTGAGGGCTTTTTGGTGACAGTTAGGGCGGATGATGGGCGGAGGGTAGTGTTTGGTAGTCTACCTAGTGATGGGGTAATGGCTAGTTTTGTAAATTCCCTCGACATCCCCCAGGATGAGTTGTCAGATGTGCCCGTGGTTGGCCGGTATCCGAACGTCTTCGAGGAGGTGACCGGGCTTCCACCACACCGAGAGATTGAGTTCCGTATTGATTTAGTGAAAGCCGCCAGACCTATAGTGATGCCACTTCGTCGTATGGCACCAAGAGAGCAGCGAGAGCTCGGGGTGCAAGTCAGCAATCTTTTGAAGAAGGGATTTATTAGAAGAAGTGTCTCCGGGTGGGGAGCACCAGTTGTGTTTGCCACTAAGGCAGATGGTTCCCTTCGTTTGTGTGTGGACTATCACTAGTTGAATAAGGTAACGAGGAAGAATAAGTATCCTCTACCGCGGATAGATGATTTGTTTGATCAACTGGAAGGAGCAAGAGTGTTCTCCCAGTTGGACCTCGCGACAGGATTTCATCAGCTTCGAGTAGCAGATGAGAGTATTCCGAAAACGGCATTTAGGACGCCGTCTGGATTCTATGAGTGGTTGGTCATGCCATTTGGGTTGACCAATGCACCAGCCTACTTTGTGGATCTTATGAATCGTGTATTCAGAGATCAGTTAAATAAGTTTGTTCTTGTGTTCGTAGACGATATCCTTGTTTATTCGAGGACAGAGGAGGAACACAAGGGACGCTTGAGGATAGTGATGGAGGTGTTGAGGAAACACCAATTGAAAGTGAAATTCTCTAGGTGTCACTTTTGGAGAAGGGAAGTGAGATTCTTGGGTCATGTTGTTTCATAGAATGGTATTGCCGTGGACCCTGCGAAGGTGGCTACGGTACAGGATTGGCCTACGCTCAAGAATGCAACAGATGTAAGAAGTTTCTTAGGGTTAGCTGGATATTATCATAAGTTTATCCAGGACTTCTCCAAAATAGCAACACCGTTGACTCAGTTGACTAAGAAGAATCAGTCCTTCGTCTGGGGCGGAGTGTGTGAGAATGCATTCATGAGTCTAAAGGAAAAGTTGACCCGTACACTAGTGCTAGTCATTCCTAAAGGGAATGAAGAAATGACGGTATACATGGATGCTTGTGGTACCAGACTAGGTGTTGTATTGATGCAAGGAGGTAGGGTTGTAGCTTATGCTAGTCGGCAGCTAAAGCCACATGAGAAGAAGTATCCTACCCATGATTTGGAATTAGCAGCGATCGTGTTTGCGCTGAAGATGTGGAGACACTATCTCTTGGGAGAAAGATTTGAGTTGTTTACCGATCATAAATCGTTAAAGTATCTCTTCTCCCAGAAAGATCTGAATCTTTGTCAGCAGAGATGGTTAGAGTTCTTGGCTTCATATGATTTTGATATCGCATACACACCTGGGAAGGGTAATGCGGTAGCCGATGCCTTGAGTAGGAGACATGCCAGTTTAGGGGCAATGTTTCTTGAATGGAAGCAACTGGAGTATATCGCAGGGTTTGATTTCAGACCAAGGTGCGACTTGGATCCAGTCATGCTAGCTAGTTTTGTGATCAGACCCACTTTGATAGAGCGGATTGGTTCCAGCCAGAGGGACGATCCTAATCTATTGGAAATCATCTCCAAGTTAGAGATGGACATCGACGGTGAGGAGATGAACTTGTATGGGCTTGATCGAGATGGATGGCTTAGAAAGAATGGAAGACTAGTTGTACCCAACGTGAACGGTTTCAGAGATGAAGTGCTTAGAGAATGTCATCACTCAAAACTGACTATACATCCCGGTGGTAATAAGATGTAACGAGACATGAAGCAGTCTTACTACTGGGAAGGGATGAAAAGAGACATTGGTAAGTTTATATCCAAATGCATGAATTGCCAGCTAGTTAAAGCCGAGCAAAAGAAACCTAGTGGGTTGTTGCAACCATTAGAAATTCCCGAATGGAAATGGGAGCAAGTCTCGATGGATTTCATCGATGGTTTACCAAGGACTAGATCAGGACATGACAACATTTGGGTATTTGTGGATCGATTGACTAAGAGTGCAAGATTTATACCAGTCAAATCGACCAGAACGGCAGCTAAGTTAGCAGAATTATATATGAAGTAGGTAGTGAGATTTCATGGGTACCTAAAAGCATTGTGAGTGACCGAGACCCGTTGTTCACTAGTGGGTTTTGGAAGAGCTTACAAGAGGCTCTAGGGTCAGAATTACATCTCAGTACCGCATATATCCTCAGACCGACGGTCAGACGGAGAGGGTAAATCGTATATTGGAAGATCTCTTGAGAGCATGTATATTGGATTTTGGTGGATCATGGGATGACCATTTGCATCTAGTAGAGTTTGCATATAATAATAGCTACCAATCCAGTATCGGTATGGCTCCATATGAAGCTTTGTATGGAAGACCGTGCAACTCACCATCATGTTGGATAGAGACTGGCGAGAAGTTTATGCTTGGACCAGATGTGGTGAGGGAAACTTCAGATAAGATTAAGATCATTCAACAACGAATGAAGGCTGCCCAAGATAGGCAGAAGAGTTATGCTGATAAGAGGAGAAGAGACTTAAAATTCTCCGTTGGTGACTTGGTGTTTGTCAAGATTTCTCCGTTGAAGAGCGTGATACGATTTGGCAGGAGAGGCAAGTTGGCACCAAGATTTGTTGGCCCATTCCCTGTTCTTGAACTAGTCGGGAATTTGGCATATAGAGTTGACTTACCAGAGAAGATGGCGGGAGTTCACAACGTATTTTATGTTTCCCAACTAAGAAAGTTCGTTCACGACCCAGATATGACTATTTCACCTGATCAATTAGAGGACTTCGAAGTAGAACCTGAGGCGGTTGGGAACCGCAAGCCGATCCGTATTGTCGAGCACGGTACGAAGCAACTTCGAAGGAAGGCGGTGAGGCTAGTTAAGGTTCAGTGGGGCGAGGACGAGAATGACTGCACTTGGGAGACAGAGGAGAGCATTAGGAAGACGTATCCAGAACTCTTTGCCTGGTAAGATTTACCTTGTAATTTAGTTATTCCGCATGCTAGGATAGACTTGTCTTGCTTTACATGTTTGATTATTGTTTTATGGTTGATAGGCATGCGGGACCCTTTGTGTGTGTTTTGGTTAAGGAATTTCGGGGGCGAAATTTCTTAAGGGGGGGAGAATGTAACAACCTGCATTCTACGCATCGGAGGATCGTAGAATATTTATTTCTTGTCCATATGAAGTCGTATGGTCATGTAACTTTGGAAAACAACCATTTGACTCATTTCCCATGTTCATGATTTTTATCGATTTTTAAACAACCGTTTTGCCCCTAGCTGATCTTGTTTCGGCTATAACTTTTGATTGGAAAGGAATTTTGACCTGAAACCACTTCCATTAGATTCGTTTGATGGTTTACCTTTCCGTAGAGTGGTCATAATAGCCAAATGGACTTACCGTTTGGGAGATATGGCTTAATTAAGGTTTGGAAGGTGAAAAACTTCTTAACCAGGCCAAATAGGGTGATTAGTGAATGGGCCCATAACCCATTTCGGGATTAGGGTTATGGAGAGGCTGAAAAGGGGTAGAGAATCATTCCATTTCAGTTTTCTAGTCCCCACTTATCTCCAAGAAATCCTAAAAATGGCCTCCAACCTCTAAATCACCTCCAAATCATCTCCTAATCAAGGATTAAGCTTAGCAACATCGAATCAAGGGAGATCTACACCAAACCAACATTGGAGCTGCTGTTTAGCATTGGGATTCGCATCAAATCAGAGATTTATTTCAGATCGTAGTTTATTTGTGGCTAAGGTGAGTGATTTGCATAGTTCCTCACTAATTATGGCTAATTAGGGGTAATTAGTGTTAATTAGCAAATTTAAACATGATAAAATTCCGGAAATATTTATAAAATTCGAAATGATGTTTTAGACCTCTGATATGAATTTGGGTTAAATTGGTTAAGTTTTGCTAATCACATCATTAGTTTCACCTAAACATGCTTAAGGGGAAATATGGGGTTTTGGGTATGTTTGATCCATATTACCCTATCATATTGATGTTTTGATGTTTGTGGTTGATTCTCTATGTTTTTATGACTGTATGGTATGCTTTGTGATTGATTAGAAGTGTTATATTGGTCGAAAACGCCGTCGAGAGGCGAAAATAGCTTGTTGAAATGGTGTAGGTTTGGGGTCGAGATAACCGACCAGGGGGGGTTTTTGACCGACCCAAGTTCCTGGACCGACCAGAAATGGTGAAGGAGGACCGACCGACCATAACATCGAACGACCGACCAGAAATGGTTGAGGAGGACCGACCGACCCTAACATCGAATGACCGACCAGAAATAGTGAAGGAGGACCGACTGACCCTGACATCGAACGACCGACTAGGAATGGTGGAGGAGGACCGACCGACCCTGGCAACGACCGACCAGGATTGGTAAAGTGTTCGACCGACCAGGGGGGCAATACTGAAAGACCAGGGATGATGAAAACCGACCAGGGATGGTGAAAACCGACCAGGGATGATGAAAACCGACCAGGATGAAAGGTGCTTGACCGACCGACCCGAACAGGAGAGAAAACCAATAACCCGAGATGCAAAGGTAGTCCAAGTTGGAAGTTATGACTCATGATCCATATGGGGACCAACGAGTTGACTTCATGAGTTGGACTTTGCTGCGAGACGTGTGCTAAGGAGTTGTCGACGTTCATAACTTCGATTCACCACTGAAAATGGATGATGGGCTACTTATCAGTGCAGTAGAGTCACTATGACTCGAGGGGCAAAGTGATGGTAGCAAGACTACGTTATCAGTGCAGTAGAGTCATTATGACTCGAGGGGCAAGGTGATGCGTAGTAAGACTATGAGCCAGTGCAGTGGGGTCATTGTGACTCCATGGGGCAGAGTGGACATAGTAAGGATTAGTAAGGCTATGAGCCAGTGCAGTGGGGTCCTTGTGACTCCATGGGGCAAAGTGGACATAGCGAAGGATTTGTGGCTACGTTATCAATGCAGTGAAGCCATTTATGACTTCATGGGGGCAAAGTGATCGTAGCAAGGTACGTTGGGTGATCGAAGTGGTGAATATCGTATGCTTTATGCACTGATTGAGAGATGTGAGGATGGTTGCTATGTTTGATTGTTTGCCATCACTATGACATGCACACCCCCACCCCCGTATCCTTACACCGTTTGATATGGCACCTTAGAGTGTTGTACAATATGTAGTGCTGACTCTTTGGTTGCAGGTCCAGGTTCAGGTATGTTTTAGTCTACCTGTTATTGTTCTGTTTAGATGCTTATCGCTCATACCAGGCTTTATGTCTGACCCAGAGTTTTATGTCTCCTCTTATTACTCTGGGTGCTCACACGAGCAGACTAGAGATAGGTTAGCTAGTGATGCGCGAGTAGCTGATTCGGAGGCGGGCAGGAGGCTTCCACGTATGATATATAGATATTCTCCCTGTGTCGTTGGGGGTCGCTACTTGGGCATCAGTAGTGTACCTCCTTTATCTTGCTTTTGCTTTTGAGACAGTTTGAAAAGTTGTAATAATGTTTAACTTTAGATCATAAGCTGTACTTGGATTTTCCGCTGCTATGTTAGTTGTTTCAGCTTATGCACTGTCTCACCTGTTTATGTCAAGTATGTTATTATTATATTTTGTTCTATGTGCTGTGGGACATTCTACAGGTTCCTTGTTAGTTCATTTCCTTCTTCCCTTTCCTTCTGACGACCCGTTCCGTGCTAACTGGACAGGTGTACAGCGCACCTTTGGAGTAAATGTCAGTTGGTGCGGGGCGGGCCGTCACACATGTGAAATTATTTCGGTCTGAAATGGAAGAATAATAATAATAAATTAAAAATGTATTGAGAATTTTACACTTGTGAAAATTCTTCAACATGCGAATGACGCATTCAGAAAGGGCAGATAAAGGATTACAGGGGTTCATCTTCTTCTGTGATGTTCCCCTACTTTATCTATCCAAACACAAGTCAGAAAGAAGAGAAAAAATGTCGATCCCTTTCCCTGATCTTCCCCAAGTCGGAACCAATCTCCATGCCTCTACTTCCTATTGCGCGCCACTTCCAGTTGTTCACGCATGTCACTACGTTCGTACCATCTAGGCCGACCACTTCTACTTCTCCCTCTCTCTTTGAATGAGTCGGCTTGAACCCCTCCATGAATGAATCAGAAACCCAATGCCAGAGGCCACTGTGACAGTCAGCGCGAGGTGTTGAAGCCCTAACTCTCCCCGACAGCCTTCCGCTTTCCCCAACTAGCCAAGCTTCCTCAAATTTCTAGTGTAAACTATTCCAATTGCTTCGAGAAGGGAACGATAAGAGGAAGCATAGTCGATGTACCCGAACCCCAATTCCCCTCCAACGGGCTGAGCCTGGGTTGTCGTGAGTCCTACTTGCCTTTATTTCCTTTTTCTTGCTGTTACATTTCATATGCATATATATACATGTGTGTGTTTGTGTTTGTGTTTGTATGTGTGTACTTAGATGTATGTATGTCTGTTTGGAGCTATAACTCAAGTTAAACGATATCAGCATGATATCCCCACGTACAACAAACCCTAGGCCATTATATTATCCACCAACTATTTTGGCAGCCTCCAATTAGCAACAGGTTGCGTTCAGGACAGCATGCACTTTAAGTGCCTGTGTAAATTCCACAAAGACTGTCGCGATGGGCTTATAACTCATGGTTTGGGCTGCGAATTTGGGATTTCGAATCTGTGTTTATGTTGTTTGAATTGTTGGTCTATTCATCGTTGGTCATCAAGTCTCATCCTCGGATTTCCATGTCAAGTTTTCGTTTTCATACAAGATTTGAAAGTTGAGTTTCCCTCACTCACGACTAACTTATGATTAAGTGAATTAAAGATTTGAGATGTTAGACGAATGTTAGGTTTCTCTAGAAAATGTTTGCTATGTGATTTTTGCACATGTGACACATCACAATTCCCTTATATGACACATTTGGATGTGATGTATGATATGCTATGCTGTATTGCTCTCACCTTGCAAGTTCCCTACAGATTTAGAAAAATTACCATGGGTAGAAATGATATACACCCAAATATATTGTATGGATTTGAGAAATAAATTCGAATCGATTTGGGATGCGGGTTGAAATGATATATACTCAGGATTCAAGTTTTTCTTTAAGACGGATTGAAATGATACATATCCATATCACTTGACCATAGAAATAGAAAATTTTATATGGACGCCATGATCAATAAAAATCTATTTTCTAAAGATACTACAAGTACGTATCGATTTTGATAAATAGATTTTGAAATGAAATTTTGAATAAAGAAAAAAAAATGTTGAGAAAATTTTTGAACTAAATCTTAAACTTGTTTTAATATCTGTGATTTTGTAAATTTAAGTATTTTGAATTTATGTTTGTTTAAATAAGACTTTCAATATATTTGATTTTGTAGTATTTTAAATAATGTTTGTTTTAAACCAGATTTTAATATATTTCGATTTTATAATATAATGAAGGTTTTCCTTATTTAAAATGATTGATTCAATGTAAAATATTTTATTTTAAAGGTTTTACCACATTTCGATTTATATAAGATTTAATTTAGTAAAGTTTAAAATTTTAAATTGAAAAGAACCAAATGCAACTTAAACATTGTTTAAAGGAATGTTTGAAAGGACCAACCTGTGAATTTATTTAGATTTGGTAAAGTCAAGTAAGATTTTGTTTTAATAAAAGTGTTTAAATATTTTGGAAAATTTTTATACTTCAAGTTTGGTAAAGGTAAATAAGACTTTACGAGATCGATTTCATATAGATTTTTTTATTAAATAATTTTTAAAGCGTTTGATTTCTTAGAAATGAATTTGCTTTAAAGATTTAACAAAATCTTACTTTGATATGTTAAGCTTTGCATTAAATTTTTAAAAGATGGAAAAGTGAATGTTAAGTTGGAATTTCATAATGTAAATCCAAGTGAAGAAAAGAATGTGTTATTTAAAGAAGTTTGACATGACATTTTTTGAATGGAAAGAAAATGGCCAGTTTAGAATTTAAATAGTGACATAACAACTAATTGCTGAAGCCCTTTTGAAATTCTATATAGATTGAGTAAACTCGGAATCGAAGTTAAATCTAACTTAGAAAATAATGAATCGGAAATACTTTAAATTATGAGGTGAATTTAAATTAAAACCAATAAATGAAAAATTGATTTGGATCGGAATATGAATGTTTCAAAGTCGGATTTTTGGAATACGGATTTGAATTAGATTGGATTGGATCATGTTGTTTGAACCAAAATATATTTTTATAAAATCAAACTTTCCTCATTACTTAGTTTCACAAACTGCTTATAATAAATAAGCTTAAAACTATTTTTGACTATTCAAAACCTTATAACTATTATATAACTGTTTTCAACTATTTATATACTATATTTTAAAACTTTTCTAAGCATATTTTATAAATTCAATGTAAGACTTATGACCATTTTGCAATTAAATATTTTTATACTATTTCATAAATATTTACATAAGGATGTATATATATATATACACACACTATTTCCTAATTTAATATATATATATATATATATATATATATTATCTTTCATATTTAAGTATCCTAAGTATATTTTGTATATTCAAATAAAATCTATGTCCAATCCGAACTAGTGAATCCGAGGTGATTGAAATAAAGGATTTCAAGTAATAACGATGTTTCGTGGAAATTGAAATCTTAAAATCAAATGGTTTGACAAGGGATGATTATGAATATTGGATTTGACAACTTAATTGAATCAATGAGGAATTATTTGAGTAATTGATTTTAAGGCAATACTTGAAATAAATTGATTTGCGGTACTCGAATTATGATTTCAAATCTAATGACCACGGTGTGAAATGTAAACGCTTGGCTGTTAAAGAGACCAAAGTTAGTAGATGTCATACTCTCTGCCAATGCCGATACCATTTTAACAATTGTACACATAATGGAGATTCCATAGCGAAGTAGGATGGTATGGATGCACTTACAGATTTGAAGAAAGAGAATGATATGGATTGGGATTGACTTTGGGTCGTAATTAAAATGAGTAAAATAGGTGCTATACCGTGACTAAGTGAGGTCGTACCTCCGATCGGACACGCTTTTTCGATACCATCTCTATGATTGTTATGATTGATTTGGGTGCTCCCTTTGAATATGAGAGTGTATTCCGAGGTGGTCGGTAGTAGTTATTATGCATTACCACCGGTCCGGGCAAGCAAATGGTAGAATCCTACCTGGATATTCCTCGATGCCTTGTCGTATTATCCTGATCGAGCCCCCTACGGTTTTGATTTGGCATTGTTTTCTATGAAGTGCCCTCTGATAAAACTAGCAGAAAGAATTTACAGTACTGTATAAATGACAAGGCTTATACACGGTGTAAGGGTAATATGGTAATCCCGCTTATGTTATTTTGGTATATTTGCTTTACTGAATATACACTAGTGTAATAGCGCTTTATACTACATGTATTGGTTCCATGGATCCTTAAGGGATATGAATCCCAAACATCCTTTAAGTTACTGATGCATTCCATTTAAACATTTGACTTGACTTGATTCACTTATATGAGAATGTTAGTCCTTACTCGAGCATTTTTTGTTTGTTTTATTCCTTGCAAAATGCCCGGGTCAAACCAAGTATTACAACTTGAAGATTTATCTATTAGAGCTTGAGTTCTATTAGAGAACTGGTCGTCCATCCATTATACCACATGCAGTGACGCTCTTCCTTGCTTATTAATTATATATTAGTATGGTTCTATGTTCAGTCTTCCGTAATACCTTTTTTTCTACACTCTGATATGTATTTTTTTATTGTATAAATTTTACTTCCGTTGTGAGATATAGTGTGTTTAGTGTCTGTGATTCTATGACGATTTATTTTTCAACTTCATAAGCAATAACAATCTGTTGTTTTGGTCGGTTCGGTTGGGTTTAATTAACGACTTCGAGCGGGCAAAATGACAAGTCGTTGCAAATCACTTTAAACGGTTCACAAAATTTCAATGGCATTTCTTTTACGTTCTTTGTGTACACGCATTTGTGTACGATACAAGGAAGATATGGAAATGCTGCCGAAATTTTGTGAGATCGTTTAAAATGATATGATTTACGGAATGTAATTACTATTGTGTTTGTAATGGAAAATAGAATGATCGACCATCAAAGAAGACACATAAGTGTCAATGAACCATTAGTTGTTTACTTAAAATAAAGTTTGTAAAAAAGACATAAAATGCAGTACATGTTTACTAAAACAATAAATAAAATTTAAACACCCTTTTCAAGCTTCGTAATTGGAGAAACTCTGTAAATGGCTTCATGGCTCCCCTTTTTATGAGAAATGCTACAATACCCGAAAAAGTTTTTGTCAAAAAGTAAGAAATATGGGTAAATCCGGAATTTAGGGGTGGCAAGCATTGAATTCAGGGGGTATTTGTGTAATTCAAGGGGTGTGCCTCTTTTTTTTTGTCTCTACCGTAGTTTCTGACAAAATGACAAAATGACAAAATGAAAAGCGGGCAAACTAGCATTTTTCGGCCTTTTTATTTCTACCGCTTCTGTCTCCCTTTCTCTTCTACAATCGGTCTTCTCGCACGTTTCCTCTTTCTCTTCGATTTAGCCTACCATGTTTACGCCATGCGTGGTTGTTTCTCCGATTACCTTTAATCTACTTTAGATCTAAGATTTTGGTTGAAATTTCTCTGAGCTCCAAAATTCCCCTTTTTTACTCAACCCCGTCTCCTTACCGCAGATCTCGATAGATCCCCCCTGAAATCGTCTCCTTTCCACTACAGCATCCTTTCCAGACAACTACTTGTATCACTACTTGTTCTTCAACTGAAGGCCATTGCAGTGGAGGGGTTTCTGTCACTAACGCGGAGCCTACAGATAAGCAGCAACTCACTGTCAATCTTGACGTCTTCGCGTCTCAACTTTGTATCTGATGGTACGTCATGCTTATAGGGTATTCAGTGTGAGTCTTGTATTCGTCTTGTTGGTTGAACGTGGTTTTAGTTTTGGGTATTTTGAGAGCACTATGGTTATAATTAAGTGAGGTGCTTGGTTGCTATTATTGGTATTTTGATGATCAGTTTCATGTAATCTTTGGTTTCTGCTCCTTTTCCTCATCGCTGCAGTCTGCGATTGTCACGTTAGTCTGGATCTTGTATAAGTAGGTCTCCATCGTAGTTTGATGACATATATCGAAATGCTTTTGCACTGGCCATGTTCGTTAAACAATGGTGAAGGTCATGCTTGCTTGTACAATGTTTGGGTTACATTATGCTTTCAGTTTTGTTTCAATGTCGAGCAGTTTCCTGTCTGTGGTCTTCGCTGGTGTGTCGTGGGTTTGGCTCTCTTGCATTTGTTTGGTCCCTGGTTTAACGGTGATAAAGGTGAATCCTTGGCTTTCAGCATAGCCTTCGAAGTTTGATCCATGGATTTCATTTTTTTCCTCCTCTCCCACGCAAGTCAGTCTCGATCACTATGTCAGTCTTCTCTAAGCTAACTATGCATGTAATGCTTCATATGTTTGAACGGATTGGGTTAGATATATGTGGTTTATTGCCAATTTGAATCGCTTAAAATGGTGTGTCGTTACATGTGGCTGATGTGTTTAAATTTGATTGATCTTTTTAAACGTTATTGGTAGGGTTGGGATCACCTGGACCCAATTTCCCCTGGTCCGGTGGTCCCAATCAATTAAATCACCCCATTTTGGGGTGATTTACACATAGCCCCCCTGAATTACACCCGAATTTCAGGGGGCTATGTGTAAATCACCCCAAATGGGGTGATTTAATTGGTGCGGACCACCGGACCAGAGGAAAATGGGTCCAGGTGATCCGCACCCTTATTGGTGGGTTGGGATCACCTGGACCCAATTTCCCTTGGTCCGGTGGTCCCAACCAATTAAATCACCCATTTTGGGGTGATTTACACATAGCCCCCCTGAATTACACCCGAATTTCAGGGGGTTATGTGTAAATCACCCCAAATGGGGTGATTTAATTGGTGCGGACCACCGGACCAGAGGAAAATGGGTCCAGGTGATCCGCATCCTTATTGGTGGGTTGGGATCACCTGGACCCAATTTCCCCTGGTCCGGTGGTCCCAACCAATTAAATCACCCCATTTTGGGGTGATTTACACATAGCCCCTCTGAATTACACCCGAATTTCAGGGGGCTATGTGTAAATCACCCCAAATGGGGTGATTTAATTGGTGCGGACCACCGACCAGAGGAAAATGGGTCCAGGTGATCCGCACCCTTATTGGTAAATTGAATACAGCGTATATAATGAAATATGAGCTAGTTTTATAAATGATTGGACCAGCTGTAAAACATATGTATTCGAGTAATAAAACCACAATTTTATGAGATAAATGAATTGTATATTGTATTTTTTTCGTATATACACTATATTAAGATACTAATGTAACTTATACTTTAATGAAAAGATTATTCTGGTTTTTTTTTGTTACTACGAGCATTGCGCACATTTTGAAATTTTGTATTTTGCAGGCAAACTGCAAAGTAATTAGTTAAATCGATTTACCTAATTAGTTTAGACTAATATAGCATAACTAACTAAAGGAAGTGACTATTGTGGTAATTCAATTGTAGTTATTTTAAGTTGTAAGCACAATTTGACAATTAAATGTATGGTATATATATTTAAGATAAAAGAATTATAATTTAAACATTTTATTAACGTTTTATGCTATTTATGCAGCTTTATAGTTGAATGAATGATTAGCATTTATACCATTTTCGTTTCTAGAATAGTGGTATGCATAATGAAATTGTCATCTTTTCTTATTTATTAATTTTTTTTACAAATACTAGTTAATCGAATTTATATAAAATCGTTTAACTTAAAGATGTTGACCTAAATATATGATATTAGGAGATAGTAAATGAATTATTTTTAAATAATTGGCCTATCTTTAAAATATGAGTATAAAAATGTAAACTAATGGAAGATAACTAGTAAAATGTTCATAAAGGAATTAAGGAAAAAGGAGAAAACTCTTGGAACTAATGTAAAAGCTAGAAATTCATCAATTTTACTATCTTTGCCTTAATTTTATATTTTACCTTGCATTTGTTTAGTTGCAAGTAAGATCATCATAAATAGTCATCCTTGTTAATTCAACCATATGCTCTCTGTATTTTCTCTTCAGTAGGTTTTCGTTAATAGCCTTTTCATAGTCAGGAGTCAACCCTACTTTTAAGGAAACCGTCATAAAATAATTGCTCTACAGTAAGGTGCATCAATCTCTTTTGACAAACTCAAATCTCCTTCACATTTTATTCACCTTGCAACCTTTTGACGTTCAACAAAAGTAGAAAACGTTACCAATAAACATGAAATCAGCCCCATACTTCAATGATCAATCCTCTCTATATATATGTACAAATACATATCTACTCATCTTCACTACATAATTGTTACTTTAATTACAAAATCTGAAATCAGTAGAATGTCTGTCCTCAGAAACATGGTCATCTTCCTTACCCTATCCTCCCTTTCGACCTTCACCACCCCTCAGGCTAACCTGCCTATCAATGCCGGTATCGAAAGTACTACAGGCAAACTAAGCAAAAACGGGTTATCAGATTGTTGGGATTCGTTGTTGGAGCTTCGGCCATGCATGGATGACATAGTGCTTTTCTTCATGAACGGGGAGACTTATTTGGCCAGAGACTGTTGCAGAGCTATCCGGATGACTACCCTAACCTGTTGGCCGGCAGTGTTAACTAGCATTGGGTTCACTTCGGATGAGGCCGATATATTGAAGAACTACTGTGGTGCTGGAGCTGGTGCTGGTGCCGGGCCTGCTGCTCCTCCGTTTTAGATGGTTCTGCTTTGTGGGTGATCATTGGGTTGTAGTTTCA
Organism: Allium sativum; assembly: GCA_030737875.1. NCBI lineage: Eukaryota > Viridiplantae > Streptophyta > Magnoliopsida > Asparagales > Amaryllidaceae > Allium > Allium sativum. The sequence goes on along the minus strand of CM060922.1, from coordinate 159,537,890 downwards.
TGATCTTTGCTAAGGCGCAGTTGTTCTCTCTTTTATGTATGTCACTATGTTGTGCTTTGCATGTAGTGGTTTTGTTTCTTGCTTGTGGTTTCATCTGCTTGTTATATGTGCTTGTTTACTTAAGTCCAGTGGGAGCCGAACCTTTCTTCCTCTCCAGAATGATGTGAACATTTTTCATACTGGTTTTTGATGGTAGTTTTGGCTTATATTCCGATGAACATGATGTTTAGGTTAAGGTGTAGCATGAATATCTATTAAATGATGCAAATTTATCCTTTTGTTTTCCTTCATAAGTATTCATATAGTATTGTGGCAGGTTTTTTTTTTTTTTTTTCCCTTCATTACTGTTATTATTTAATTTTATTATTATTTTTATTATTATATTGATATATGATAGCAAAATCATGGCTTACATAAATACTGATATATTCTTAACCCTCCAAATGAACTGTTGTCCAAAGTTGTGTTGGAATTCGTAAGTATTGAATGAAATATACTTTTTCCATTAAGCGAACAGGTGCGACTGTTAAGTGAAAGGATATGACTATTAGAAGCATGATTTTCCACGAAAAGACACTTTGCGAAAAAACACTTCGTGAAAAGACGCTTCGCGAAAAGACACTTCGTGAAAAGACACTTCACAAAAAGACACTTCCTTTCACCAACGGTCATATTTCCCAACGGTCATATCTCAGCGAAAAGACACTTCGCGAAAAGACACTTCACGAAAAGACACTTCGCGGAAAGACACTTTATTTCGTCAAACGGTTACATTTCAGCGAAAAGACACTTCGCGAAAAGACACTTCCTTTCATAGAAAGAGATGTGTCCGTACGAAGAGGTACGTGTACGACCGTTCGAAAGAGATGCAATCGTACGAAGAGGTACGGGTGCGACCGTTCAAAAGAGATGCGATCGTACGAAGTGGTACGGGTGCGACCGTTCAAAAGTGTAACAACCCGTATTTTCAGTAACCTGTTATAACATAAATGGAGGCAGAATTAAATTGTAAAATCTGAATCAAGGGAAACGGGCTATGCCATTGCATTCGTATCGGAAAAATACGCGAAATAGAGTCCGAGTTTTCGAAAATCGGAGTCCGTATGACCAAGATATGGCCTCGCGAAGTTTCACGAAAAATTCCCAAATTAAAGTATACTTAATTAAGTGAAATGGGTTGCGCAGAGAAATATATATATATTGATATATATATATATATATATATATATATATAATTGAAAATTAAATAAATAAATATGCAAAAATGTTCAAAACAGCGAATTGAGAGAGGGGAATAACCGAACCGGCCGATTTTTGAGGTCGACCCGAGCTCGCTGGGTCGACTAGGGGTTAATCCAGGGTGTTTGGCTGTCAACCCGTGGGCCAATTCGCTCAAATGCAGATTTTGCATTTGGATGGTTCTCATGGTTCATCTTTAATCTAAAGGCCCTAGATGGTTCCTACACTTGACTTCTTCCCCAAGACATACTTTGGTGGCTTGGATTGAATCTAGGTTTAATCCTATGGCCTAAAACACTTGCCTAATCTATAAATAAGCCCCTAACCTACCCCTAAACCCTCATTATTCATTCATGCAACTAAACTATGGCAAAATTGCTACTCTCATGGCCTCCACTCAACTATCCTAGCCTCCACTTCATTTCTATGAGAGGTTTCATGATCATGAGAGTATTAGAGAGTCCCTATGTTAGTATGAGAGCTTCTCAAGTTGATTTCAAGGCAAAAGCTTTGATCTTTGTTCATAAAGATGGTATTTTTGTTGATTTGGAGTGTTCATCATTGGGTTTTTGGGTGATGGCATGCATAGGCTTCATCACAATCTTTGTTTTGCATTTCGATTTGTGCCTTCATAGCTATGTAAGCCCTTCCCTACTCTTGGATATTAACTATGAAGTTAAATGTTCATGTTGAAAGTTTGGGTTTGATTAATTAGAATGATGCATGCTATCATGTTATGCAAGTTTATGAAGTCATTATCTTGATCTTATGAACTAAAAGCCACAACCTTTATGTTGAAATGTTGCATTATGCAACATGAGAATCTTCATAATCATTATGTCAACTTGCATATGAAGTCATAATCCTTATATGATGATATATGCGAGTTTCTAGCCATCATTCCATGTCTTTTGTCACCATGATTCGCTTATGTACCAAGTTTGGGTTGATGCATGTTTTTGAGGCTTAAGAATGTAACATGCAAGCTAATGAACACATTTGTGCCTCATTGGCCACCATGATTAACTTGTGGCTTAATAACCATTTTTGTCATTCCTTTGCCAAGTCTCTTCTTTTAATCCATCACGTTGTTGCGAACGTATATGCTAGTTTAAAAAGCGTTGGGGTCACATTATGGGGAAACATAATGACATGAGTATGACTTGGGTAAATGGGTATAAACATGACAACATGTAACGTTAAATATGACATGTGTTTATACTTGAAAACATGACTTGAAGTATAACATGGAAGTTGACATGTAAGTATGCATAAAAACATAAGCTTGGGAATTTACCTATTAAGTTAGGTCTACCCATTGGGAATTTACCTATTAAGTTAGGTCTACCCAATTGCTTGAAAACTTGACTATGAACATGACACTAGACTAAACATGAAAGTGGCCAACTCGAGGTTGGGTTGAGTTTGCAACGTAAAACTACCCGGAACCGACCGGCCTAACTAGTAGTTGCAAACAATAGGACCCAATGTGAGAAGTTGGTCATGTTGTGCTTGAACCCGTGGTTAGACCAAGTTGTGGTGTAAAGCTACCCGGAACCGACCGGCTTAACTAGTAACCACAACAAAGTCTAATGTGAGAGGTTGGGGTGCATTAAGTAATTAATGCCACATGATAGGGTTAAGTTAATTTGATTAATGACTCTTAACCAAATATGACATGGGTATATGGGTTAAGTAAATAGGTTAGGCTAATGATACTTAACAAAACATGACAAGGTTGGGTAGGTTAAGTGATTTGATTTGCCTAATGACGCTTAACCATTTTTATACGACTAGTGGACGGGGATTAAGTTAACCAACACTTAATCAATCCAACATGATAATTTGGCAAGGTTAAGTAAGTTTTCTTAATGACACTTAACCATACAAGATGATTAGGGGATGGGGTTAAGTAATTTGCACCTAACTAATCCGACACGGTAATTAGATGGGGTTAAGTAATCCACACTTAACTAATCTAAACACGGTAATTCGATGGGGTTAAGTTAAACACTTAACCAATTTAAACTCGGTAATTCAATGAGGTTAAGTAACCAATACTTAACCAACTTAACGTGATAATTTAATGGGGTTAAGCAACTTATACTTAACCAATTATACATGATGATTTGATGGGGTTAAGTAACTTACACTTAACCAATCTAATACGCGGACCTGATAAGGTTAAGTCACAAGACCTTTTTAAAATATACTTAACCATTGTAGTACGATTAGAGGATGGGGTTAAGTCAACCTATACTTAACCAATCCGACTCGATAACTTGATGGGATTAAGATAATCTATGCTTAATCGATCTAGCAAGATAATCCGATAGGATTAAGGTAAGCTAGTACTTGACCAATTTGACTTGATAGGGTTAAGTCATGAGCCTCTGGGTACACTTAACCAACTTGTGGGACTAAGTCTTGAACTTAAATACTTAGCCAATCTTTGATGTGATTCGTGGGCGGGTTAAGTCATGGACTTGAATGATAACACTTAACCCAATAGACAAACCCTAGCTAGAAGAACTAGGTAGAAAACCGTGGTTAATCAAGGATAACGGGAAAGGAAGCTAAGTGGTAAACCTTATTTAAGGGTAACTAAGTAATAATTCTTAGCTAAGGACATAGGACTAATTCTCAAAACGATGAGTAACCTGATACGGTAGGTCATCACTTAGTATACGAGGGGGAGCAAGTTATCTGACTTGGATAAAAGCTCCAGCGCACTGGGTGCCGAAGTGGAAGCTTCGGGGGACGTAAGGATATTCTTGGGATCCCTCCGTGGGCTGCCAGGTAATTATACTAGGCCCATGAGAGGTTAAGGTCCGCGTTAGAAGGACCAAGAGTATGCCTTGGTTGCTATGCGAGCAACCTAAAGACTGGGATGGATTAGCGTGGAGTCGACGATTCTTGTTTTTGCCCTGGATAGCGCATCGCCGACTACCTACCATCTTTAGTCAATCGTGTACGTGCGGAAAGGCAGGGAACCCCCAACAGACCATGTGCTTGCTATCGAGTCATGGGTGAGGTTGGCCCGTAGGAAAGTGGGCTATAGTGGGGCCGTGGAGTGGTTCTTATACATGATTTTTCTTGGATTGCCTTTCAGTAGTTGAGGGAGGGGTCACGTGGGACCATAGCCACGGGTACAAAAACAGACCTTGATATCTGCATCGGCAGACAATTTAAAGCTCCCGACCGAGTTCCGTATTTCTTGATTTGCCCTGGCACGGAACTCGGATGGCACATTGGGGAACATGTGCATCTAGACATGGAAAACGATTCACGATACATACGTGGGATCAAGGGCGCGGTTGACGGGTGGCGTAATCCCTAGTGGTCCTAGGTGGCCAAAACCCAAACCGAGACACGGAAACGTTCATTAGGTAGCATAATCCCTAGCGGTCCTAGGTGGCATAAATCCTAAGTGGACGCGCGATAGTTCATGGTAAGGAAACACAACTAGATCAAGGGTTGCAGTCCAAAACAACTTCAAGGATAAACCGTTTACATGGGAAAGCCCGTACAGCCTACGGCAAAGGACTGAACTTATACATGGAAAGAAACATATGAGTTGAGTAACCTATATATGCGGCATATTAGGTTGACATGGACCATTACACGACTTTTGAGTAAGGGTCATTCACGGATAACACGTAATACAGTTGGGGTACTAGTACGGTAGGTGCAGAGCGGATATACAGGATAGATGCCATGGGACATTATACGCGATAGATATCTTGGGATATTATACTTGATAGAAACCTGACAATGTGATATCTTGTTTTATCTTGACATCGTAGTTTATCACGACACCCTAGTGTATCTGAGTTCAGTAGTTCATCCAGTTATTTTGATTTAGCTTATCTATCTTGTTATCATGCTTATGTTTATCTCAGTTTCTCATGTCAGTTAACTTTACTAGTTTTTATACTAATAGTAGATAGGGCTTACTCAGTCTTTTTGACTGACCCGTTTTGTTTCGCCTCTTTTCTTCCGTTTCCCCCCCAGGTTACAGGGAGGAAACACTGCTGTTTAGTTCGGACTTCTTCTGCTTGAAGGTCATCATGGATGGCTTGGACTTTTCCTGGCTATGGCTACTTTACTGCTTTTTCTTGGGGAATAATTTATGAAAAAGTCTTTATGCTTCTTTATTATTGCAAGACAGGTTTTGATGTACTCTGATGTAAAAGGCTTTAGACCTTATTTATTCATGTTATGAAAGTTTGATTTTACTTCCGCTATTTTATATATGTTCTATCTTGTAATATTTCTGTGCATGTTTACCAATAATACTCCTCCAAACCTAGTGCATTCCCTTTGTGAGTGACCCTAGCGGAGGTGGGGTGTTACATTTGGTATCAGAGCAGAAGGTTACCAGACTGGGCAAAAGTTTTTAAAGACCTTCTGAAAACTATTTGAAAATCGTTTATAAAGAAGCATTTTTCAAGAAAATTTTCTTTTAAAAGAAAAAGGCTATTCCCCAAAGGCCATTAGCACTATCCTTGTTTCCTTAATTGAATCTCTTTTCCTTTCTTTCCTCCATTTGTAGTCACAGTGGTTTTAACTGCGACTAGTCTTTTCTATCTACGAAATTGCTTTCCATGCGATGGAGGTGGTTCTCGAGAGACCAGTGGCCGCGTTATAAGAAAGGATAGTGAGAAAGAGGATAAAGGATATGAGCTTAAGGATGAGCAACTGGTTGGTATGGCTTAGTCCTCAAAGGAGGGAGAAAGATGAACAATGAAACCCATGACGAGAGAGTACCTTTGGCATGGTAAAACGGGGTGGATAGTTAAGTATTATGGGACAAGGACAAGATCATCGAGAGGGTAATAGTATGCTCTTATTTCTAGGGTACCTCGGAAGGAGGGTAACGATCTTGTTAAAAGTTTAGCTCTTCTTTTCTATCATCCCGCAAAGACTTTGTTTTGATCCCCGCATCATTTAAGTTTGCTTCGATAGTTGAGTCTCTGCACCTTAAGTACTAGTGTAATAGAGAATCCCATTTTTGTCTCAAGTCCTGTGGAGAACCGGTCCATTTATTCATGACTTGTTTTGGATTTGAGAATAACATGCCTCGGTTATGGATGAAGTGGTTATCCAGTAAGGGGTGCCACTCTCGGTTTTGATAGGAGGGTAGTTAGACTCTTTGACTAGCCTTGGTAATACCCTCGAAGTCTCGTGTAACCTTTTTGGGTTCAGTCATGATTAATTACTTAGAATCCCTTGATGCCTTTATTGGAAATTTGAAGCCCGATCGAGTGGTGTTCGCCGATAAGACGGATGGTTTATTTCACTTATGCACGGGTTATGGAAATCACCCAAGTAAGTGCGCTTGATAACCTGGTTGGCATCTGTTTACTTTCAAGAGAAAGTTCTTCTACGTGGAATACCTTGTGGTACGAGGTCCGAGATTCACTAGTGAATTTTGGAAAGCTTGCATGAGATCATGAGTACGCAGTCATGTTTGCGTCAAGTATTCTAGGAAAAGGATAAGTGCAAGTGGAACGAGAGGCGACAAAGAAATGAGTTCTAGCTCATGTTATGGAAACAGGAAATAAGAAGCTGCGAAATCGTGAAGTTAAAAGACGGTCAAGGCACGATGGAATTAAGCTCAGGAAAGACGACTTTGATGGTCAAAGACTAGATACGCGCATGATATCTCTTTTTGGGAGTATATTCTTGATCCCTGTTTTCGGTAGAGCTTACTTGTAGGCTATCTTTTGTGGACATCCTCTCGGTCCTATTTTCTGTTACAAACCCCGTAAGGAGTTTGTCTTGTTTATCTTCTCGACCCTGTTTCCGGGAATCTTAGGTAGAACCCTATGGATGTAAACATGTATTTGAAACATGTTATGATTGATATGGTTGCAAGTGGTTGCAAGTGGTTGCTCGTGGATGCGCGAATACACATTAGATACTAGCTCAACTCGGTCACATTTCATATTGCATATGCACGAGTATTTATACTTGTTTATGGATGAAATCGAATGTATTATCATGCGGTTGTTGCATATGAATGAATGATTGTGCACGCATATAGTATCTATATGACTAGGACTATTTGCATACATGTTGGATTCATGGCACTATACATATTTTGCATTAGAAAGATTATTCAGGCCTGATCATTAGCATTAGCTAAGGAACATGTACACACACGTTTTGCATATATTCATACAGCATTAGAAATCATCTAAGGACAATGGTTGCTTGTGGATGATGTTTTGAGTAGATGGATGATGGATGGTAGGATATGTTCTTCCTAACTTGGAGATTTCGGGGACGAAATCCTAAAAGGTGGGGAGAATGTAACAACCCGTATTTTCAGTAACCTGTTATAACATAAATGGAGGCAGAATTAAATTGTAAAATCCGAATCAAGGGAAACGGGCTATGCCATTGCATTCGTATCGGAAAAATACGCGAAATAGAGTCCGAGTTTTCGAAAATCGGAGTCCGTATGACCAAGATATGGCCTCGCGAAGTTTCACGAAAAATTCCCAAATTAAAGTATACTTAATTAAGTGAAATGGGTTGCGCAGAGAAATATATATATATTGATATATATATATATATATATTGATATATATATATATATATATAATTGAAAATTAAATAAATAAATATGCAAAAATGTTCAAAACAGCGAATTGGGAGAGGGGAATAACCGAACCGGACGATTTTTGAGGTCGACCCGAGCTCGCTGGGTCGACTAGGGGTTAATCCAGGGTGTTTGGCTGTCAACCCGTGGGCCAATTCGCTCAAATGCAGATTTTGCATTTGGATGGTTCTCATGGTTCATCTTTAATCTAAAGGCCCTAGATGGTTCCTACACTTGACTTCTTCCCCAAGACATACTTTGGTGGCTTGGATTGAATCTAGGTTTAATCCTATGGCCTAAAACACTTGCCTAATCTATAAATAAGCCCCTAACCTACCCCTAAACCCTCATTATTCATTCATGCAACTAAACTATGGCAAAATTGCTACTCTCATGGCCTCCACTCAACTATCCTAGCCTCCACTTCATTTCTATGAGAGGTTTCATGATCATGAGAGTATTAGAGAGTCCCTATGTTAGTATGAGAGCTTCTCAAGTTGATTTCAAGGCAAAAGCTTTGATCTTTGTTCATAAAGATGGTATTTTTGTTGATTTGGAGTGTTCATCATTGGGTTTTTGGGTGATGGCATGCATAGGCTTCATCACAATCTTTGTTTTGCATTTCGATTTGTGCCTTCATAGCTATGTAAGCCCTTCCCTACTCTTGGATATTAACTATGAAGTTAAATGTTCATGTCGAAAGTTTGGGTTTAATTAATTAGAATGATGCATGCTATCATGTTATGCAAGTTTATGAAGTCATTATCTTGATCTTATGAACTAAAAGCCACAACCTTTATGTTGAAATGTTGCATTATGCAACATGAGAATCTTCACAATCATTATGTCAACTTGCATATGAAGTCATAATCCTTATATGATGATATATGCGAGTTTCTAGCCATCATTCCATGTCTTTTGTCACCATGATTCGCTTATGTACCAAGTTTGGGTTGATGCATGTTTTTGAGGCTTAAGAATGTAACATGCAAGCTAATGAACACATTTGTGCCTCATTGGCCACCATGATTAACTTGTGGCTTAATAACCATTTTTGTCATTCCTTTGCCAAGTCTCTTCTTTTAATCCATCACGTTGTTGCGAACGTATATGCTAGTTTAAAAAGCGTTGGGGTCACATTATGGGGAAACATAATGACATGAGTATGACTTGGGTAAATGGGTATAAACATGACAACATGTAACGTTAAATATGACATGTGTTTATACTTGAAAACATGACTTGAAGTATAACATGGAAGTTGACATGTAAGTATGCATAAAAACATAAGCTTGGGAATTTACCTATTAAGTTAGGTCTACCCATTGGGAATTTACCTATTAAGTTAGGTCTACCCAATTGCTTGAAAACTTGACTATGAACATGACACTAGACTAAACATGAAAGTGGCCAACTCGAGGTTGGGTTGAGTTTGCAACGTAAAACTACCCGGAACCGACCGGCCTAACTAGTAGTTGCAAACAATAGGACCCAATGTGAGAAGTTGGTCATGTTGTGCTTGAACCCGTGGTTAGACCAAGTTGTGGTGTAAAGCTACCCGGAACCGACCGGCTTAACTAGTAACCACAACAAAGTCTAATGTGAGAGGTTGGGGTGCATTAAGTAATTAATGCCACATGATAGGGTTAAGTTAATTTGATTAATGACTCTTAACCAAATATGACATGGGTATATGGGTTAAGTAAATAGGTTAGGCTAATGATACTTAACAAAACATGACAAGGTTGGGTAGGTTAAGTGATTTGATTTGCCTAATGACGCTTAACCATTTTTATACGACTAGTGGACGGGGATTAAGTTAACCAACACTTAATCAATCCAACATGATAATTTGGCAAGGTTAAGTAAGTTTTCTTAATGACACTTAACCATACAAGATGATTAGGGGATGGGGTTAAGTAATTTGCACCTAACTAATCCGACACGGTAATTAGATGGGGTTAAGTAATCCACACTTAACTAATCTAAACACGGTAATTCGATGGGGTTAAGTTAAACACTTAACCAATTTAAACTCGGTAATTCAATGAGGTTAAGTAACCAATACTTAACCAACTTAACGTGATAATTTAATGGGGTTAAGCAACTTATACTTAACCAATTATACATGATGATTTGATGGGGTTAAGTAACTTACACTTAACCAATCTAATACGCGGACCTGATAAGGTTAAGTCACAAGACCTTTTTAAAATATACTTAACCATTGTAGTACGATTAGAGGATGGGGTTAAGTCAACCTATACTTAACCAATCCGACTCGATAACTTGATGGGATTAAGATAATCTATGCTTAATCGATCTAGCAAGATAATCCGATAGGATTAAGGTAAGCTAGTACTTGACCAATTTGACTTGATAGGGTTAAGTCATGAGCCTCTGGGTACACTTAACCAACTTGTGGGACTAAGTCTTGAACTTAAATACTTAGCCAATCTTTGATGTGATTCGTGGGCGGGTTAAGTCATGGACTTGAATGATAACACTTAACCCAATAGACAAACCCTAGCTAGAAGAACTAGGTAGAAAACCGTGGTTAATCAAGGATAACGGGAAAGGAAGCTAAGTGGTAAACCTTATTTAAGGGTAACTAAGTAATAATTCTTAGCTAAGGACATAGGACTAATTCTCAAAACGATGAGTAACCTGATACGGTAGGTCATCACTTAGTATACGAGGGGGAGCAAGTTATCTGACTTGGATAAAAGCTCCAGCGCACTGGGTGCCGAAGTGGAAGCTTCGGGGGACGTAAGGATATTCTTGGGATCCCTCCGTGGGCTGCCAGGTAATTATACTAGGCCCATGAGAGGTTAAGGTCCGCGTTAGAAGGACCAAGAGTATGCCTTGGTTGCTATGCGAGCAACCTAAAGACTGGGATGGATTAGCGTGGAGTCGACGATTCTTGTTTTTGCCCTGGATAGCGCATCGCCGACTACCTACCATCTTTAGTCAATCGTGTACGTGCGGAAAGGCAGGGAACCCCCAACAGACCATGTGCTTGCTATCGAGTCATGGGTGAGGTTGGCCCGTAGGAAAGTGGGCTATAGTGGGGCCGTGGAGTGGTTCTTATACATGATTTTTCTTGGATTGCCTTTCAGTAGTTGAGGGAGGGGTCACGTGGGACCATAGCCACGGGTACAAAAACAGACCTTGATATCTGCATCGGCAGACAATTTAAAGCTCCCGACCGAGTTCCGTATTTCTTGATTTGCCCTGGCACGGAACTCGGATGGCACATTGGGGAACATGTGCATCTAGACATGGAAAACGATTCACGATACATACGTGGGATCAAGGGCGCGGTTGACGGGTGGCGTAATCCCTAGTGGTCCTAGGTGGCCAAAACCCAAACCGAGACACGGAAACGTTCATTAGGTAGCATAATCCCTAGCGGTCCTAGGTGGCATAAATCCTAAGTGGACGCGCGATAGTTCATGGTAAGGAAACACAACTAGATCAAGGGTTGCAGTCCAAAACAACTTCAAGGATAAACCGTTTACATGGGAAAGCACGTACAGCCTACGGCAAAGGACTGAACTTATACATGGAAAGAAACATATGAGTTGAGTAACCTATATATGCGGCATATTAGGTTGACATGGACCATTACACGACTTTTGAGTAAGGGTCATTCACGGATAACACGTAATACAGTTGGGGTACTAGTACGGTAGGTGCAGAGCGGATATACAGGATAGATGCCATGGGACGTTATACGCGATAGATATCTTGGGATATTATACTTGATAGAAACCTGACAACGTGATATCTTGTTTTATCTTGACATCGTAGTTTATCACGACACCCTAGTGTATCTGAGTTCAGTAGTTCATCCAGTTATTTTGATTTAGCTTATCTATCTTGTTATCATGCTTATGTTTATCTCAGTTTCTCATGTCAGTTAACTTTACTAGTTTTTATACTAATAGTAGATAGGGCTTACTCAGTCTTTTTGACTGACCCGTTTTGTTTCGCCTCTTTTCTTCCGTTTCCCCCCAGGTTACAGGGAGGAAACACTGCTGTTTAGTTCGGACTTCTTCTGCTTGAAGGTCATCATGGATGGCTTGGACTTTTCCTGGCTATGGCTACTTTACTGCTTTTTCTTGGGGAATAATTTATGAAAAAGTCTTTATGCTTCTTTATTATTGCAAGACAGGTTTTGATGTACTCTGATGTAAAAGGCTTTAGACCTTATTTATTCATGTTATGAAAGTTTGATTTTACTTCCGCTATTTTATATATGTTCTATCTTGTAATATTTCTGTGCATGTTTACCAATAATACTCCTCCAAACCTAGTGCATTCCCTTTGTGAGTGACCCTAGCGGAGGTGGGGTGTTACAAGAAGGGATGCGGATAAACTATAAATAAGGAGGAAACCTGATCACTTTCCTCACGGAATTCCAATCCGAACTTCCTTCTCTCTTCTCTAATACTCTTATATATAATCACAGAGTGACATACTCATTACAATCTCTTGCAGAATACGTCTGTTGTATCTTGGGAGTATTTTGAAATAAAATTCTTAAGGAAATTGTTATGACAAGCCTCAGACGACATTATATGGTTAGACTTCTAGTTTATTTGTATATTTATATACATTATTCTATAATCTCTCCTTTCTCTATGTTGTGCTATTTCTTAAAATAGTATAATGTTGTTGTTGTTGTAAATTGATTACAACATGCTTATTGCGAATATTGAATTCCACAGTAGTGGAAATTCAACTTATAAACTTGTGCGACGAGTTTAGAATTGATTATTCTCTGTTTTGGTATACTAGACGTATAACATCTTAAGAATTTTATATCTGTTTTCTTACTAAAACAGAGATGACAACAGTTGAATTGTCAACAAAGGATGAGGTAGAAAATCAGTTAAATAAAAAGATCTAGATATTGAGATCTGGTCGAGGTGGAGAATTTGAATCACCATTTGAACAATTCTGTGCAGAAAATGGAATAATTCATCAAACAATAGCCTCATATTCACCACAATAAAATGGTGTTGCCAAGAGAAAGAATAGAACATTAAAAGATATGAATAATGTGATGCTATTGACCTCTGGCTTACCGACGAACTTGTGGAGGGAGGCCTTAAATATGTCTAATCGTATTTTAAACAAGGTCCCTCACAATAAAACAGAAACACTTCCATATGAGTTATGGAAAGGGCATAAACCAAGCTTTAAATACCTCAAAGTGTGGGGGTGCTTGGCAAAGGAAGCAATGCCATCTTCTGAATCTGTATGTTGGAAAGAAGCAATCCAAAGTGAGATTGATTCAATTCTAAGTAATAAAACTTGGGAAATTGTAGATATTCCACCTGAAATAAAACCAATTTCCTGCAAATGAATTTTCAAGAAGAAAATGAAACCCGATGGCTCTATCGATAAATATTAAGCCAGATAAGTAGCCAAAGGATATCGTCAAAAAGAAGGCGTAGACTTCTTTGATACTTATTCACCGGTTACACGAATAACCTTAATAAGAATGCTAATAGCAATTGCATCCATTTATAATCTAGAGATTCATCAAATGGATGTAAAGACAACATTGTTAAATGACGATCTCGATGAAGAGATCTACATGGAGCAAGCAGAAGGTTTCATTTCAAAAGGAAATGAAAACAAAGTCTGTAGATTAGTAAATGTTGTAAAATATATGTTTTTAAAGGTGAATACGCTTAATGCAAGGGACACTATTGTAATTGATGAGACATGTAAAGCCTATAAATAGAGAGCTTGTGTATGTTGTAAATGTATCTGAATGAATAAAAATGTCTGCTCTCTCTCATTTCTTATGTTCTTCTTTTATTTTTGCAACACGTTATCAGCACGATGTTTACCTAAATGGATAATTTGATTATTTTTCACAGTTGATATGTTTCTATTTTCAGAACAACACCATTTTGTATTTCCACTTTATTTAAAATATTTGTTCACACGTCATTCTATTATATGTTTGAACAAATATTTTTGTGGCATGGTATCCCTGAAAAGCTCCTATTCTTACTCCTTCAGCTTATCAATTCTTTTAAGATCTTGCCGTGAGATCCTTAGTTTAATTTTGTATTTGGCTTTCTTACTCTATAGATCTGAGCTAAAATTTGATTCTTTTTTTAAACTGATGAGTATCTTCCGTAGACCTAGTATTAAGGGATACTTAGTCTTTCACTTTTAACGCAAGCTCGCTCGGTTTGTTTACTATATATAATTTAGATTGTTTACACTATACGTCATTTTTTCTCTCTAATTCAATCTATTCCTCTTTTACTTCATAAGCAAAGACATTTTCATCTTTGTTTTTTATTCACAGCAAACCGAGGAAGAAAAACAATTCGTTTGTTACTTTCATTCTTGATTTTAAAAGGTAACGATTTATTTGCCTTTCCTGCAGTTGTTCATCTTCATGTATTATCATTAACTTCTAAAATTGTACAGTTTGACATATATGTTTGTTCTGATATATGTTTATTATGCATCCATTGTATGCAATGTTATTTATTTCTATGTCACGCAGTTTCTTTTGTGGTCATTACTCCCTGTGATTGTCTTGTACAGCGACATTGTTTAGCATATATTAATTTGCTATTTATTTCTATGTCATGCAATTAATTGTATTATGAAGTTTCCTTCCTGGCGTGTCATGCTTATTTAATTTAAGCTATGCACAGCGAATAACATGTACAACGAATTGTACTCTCACATGACAATTTCAAAGTATACATGACTACACGTCATGTATGCAATTATGTGTGCGACAATTTAACTTTTACTTGTTTCATTACCTTTTATAATATTGCAATACACACCCATCATCATTTATTTTCTTTGGTTTGATGTTTTGTTTAATTTTGCAAGTGACTCTTCTGAAAATTAATCTTTATTTATTTATTTATTTATTTTTAGTTTGCAAAATGTCGAACATTGCTAAGCTTGAATTTAAAGCATTGGACATTTCTGGAGACAATTATTTGTCATGGATACTGGATGCCGAAATCCATTTACAATCTCAATGCTTAGAAAACGCCATTAAAAATGGCAATAATATGTCCCAGCAGGACAAAGCAAAGGCTCTGATATTTTTAAGACGCCACATCCACGATGATTTAAAATCAGAATATTTAACTGAAAAAGACCCTCTCCACTTATGGAACTCCCTGAAGGAGCGTTATGACCACCAGAAGACGGTCATACTTCCAAATACAAGGCAAGAATGGTTAAACTTGAGGTTTCAAGATTTTAAAACCGTAAGGGAATATAATTCCGCTATGTTTAGAATTACTTCTAAACTAAAATTATGTGGAGAAAAGGTAGATGATGCGCAAATGTTGGAAAAGACCTTCTCAACATTTCATGCTTTGAATGTGCTCCTGCAGCAGCAATATCGAGAGCGTCACTTTACAAAATATTCTGAACTAATAGAATGTCTATTGATTGCTGAACAAAACAATGAACTACTTCTTAAAAACCACTCCTCAAGACCAACTGGTTCAGCTGCATTACCTGAAGTTAATGCTAACTTTGCCCACTCCGGAAGAGGTCGTGGCAGAGGAAGAGGAAGAGGGCGTGGTCGTGGTCGTGGACGTGGACGTGGATAAAACCCCAGCAGAGGTGGTTATAGCGGTTTTGGAGTCAACAAAACTACTGATTTTAAGCAGCAAATGAAAAATGAGCCTGGAAATAGCAATAATTCAGCTGCTGAAAATAAGAAGCATTATGAGGAAATTTGCTACAGATGTGGGCGTACTGGTCACTGGTCACGGACATGTAGATCATCAAAGAAAATAATTGAAGAGTATCATAAATCGAAGAATATCAAGACAAATAACACTGAGGGATTGTCCGATAACACTGACCTGAAGTTAGATGATTTCTTCGAAGACTATGATGGGAATTTGTTCAGCGACGAAAATTTGAATGCAATATTTGAAGAGATGACCGAACCAACCAATAAGTAGCCTGAAGCTTATTATATGACTTTCAGTTTGTTTCTTTTCAGCATGTTTTAGTTTGGAACTTTTGTTTATTTTTTTTCTTTTAGTATTTTCTTATGGAACTGCAGAAATAATGTGTAATGTTGGACATGATGACTAGTTTATTCTCGTGGATATTTATTTATATTTATAAGTTTTTTTCAGTTATTGACTAGCTGTATTGTTTTTAATTCTTAAGGTATGGATCGACAATGTTTAAACGATGATATTTGTCTGGTTGATAGTGGAACTACTCATACGATATTGAAAAACCCGAAGTTTTTCTCTGAATTATCTGAAAATATTTCATATAAAGTTTCAACTATTGTTGGTTCAGCCAATATAATTGAAGGGTCCGGAAGAGCCCATATAGTATTACCAAATGGTACACATATATTCATTCAAAATGCACTATATTCAAGCAATTCTAAAAGAAATCTGCTTAGCTTCAAAGATATAAGAATGAATGGATATCATATTGAAACTATAAATGAAAACAACAAAGAATATCTTTGTGTTATTTCTAAAATTGAAAGCCAGAAGCTTATTTTAGAAAAATTTGGTACAATTTCAACTGGATTATACTTTACCAAAATTGGCATAGTTGAATCTCATTTTATAAACATGAGCCAGAAGCTCACAGATACAAAGAAATTGATTCTTTGGCATGATCGTTTAGGTCATCCTGGATCAACTATGATGCGCAAAATTGCTAAGAACTCAAATGGGCATGATTTACCAAAACAGTTGAATTTACCAAATGATTACATGTGTACATCATGTGCACAAGGAAAATTAATTACTCGACCTTCATACAGTAAGATCACCTCTGAATCTCCAGCATTTTTGCAAAGAATTCAAGGTGATATATGTGGTCCGATTCATCCCACTTGCGGGCCATTTAGATACTTTATGGTCTTAATTGATGCATCAACTCGTTGGTCACATGTATGTTTGCTCTCTACTAGAAACATGGCATTTGCCAAATTACTTGCTCAAAAAATTAAATTAAGAGCACACTTCCCCGATCATCAAATTGAATCAATACGATTAGATAATGCAGGAGAATTCACTTCTCAAGTATTTGATGATTATTGTTTATCACTGGGAATTGAAGTTGAACATCCAGTAGCTCATGTTCACACTCAAAATGGTCTGGCAGAATCATTAATTAAGCGTTTGCAACTTATTGCAAGACTGCTGCTTATGCAATCAAAGCTGCCTGTTACAGCTTGGGGACATGCAATTTTGCATGCATCCAAATTGATTAAAATTAGACCAACGGCTTATCATCAGTTTTCACCATCACGGCTTTTAACCGGATCCCAGCCAAATATTTCACATCTACGAAAATTGGTTGCGCTGTGCATGTACCCATTAATCCCCCACTTCGTACTAAAATGGGTCCTCAAAGAAGGTTGGGAATTTATGTGGGATTTGACTCACCTTCGATAATTCGTTATCTTGAACCTCTTACGAGTGATGTATTTACTGCAAGATTGCAAATTTGATGAGTCAAATTTCCCGCCGTTAGGGGGAGAAATGACCGTTCCAGTAGAACGGCGTGAAATTTCATGGAATAATCCCTCTAAGTTTCATTTGGATCCACGTACCAAACAATGTCAATACGAGGTACAAAGAATTTTGCATATTCAAAATATTGCAAATCAAATGCCTGATGCATTTAATAATGCTGCAAAAATAACTAAATCTCACATTCCAGCAGCAAATACACCAGCTAGAATTGAAATCCCCGAAGGACCGATAGCAATCTAAAGCTAGACAAAAACGTGGAAGACCGATAGGTTCAAAAGACTTGGCGCCTAGAAAAAGAAAGTCTAATGAAAAATCATCAATTAGCAAACCTCCCGAAGAGGTTATGAATGATCCAAAGGATAACTCAAAAGAAAATCTCAATTCTCCTAAAATCAGTGAAGGAACTATTATCCCAGAAGAAATAATAGAAGCTTCCGAAAATAAAATGGTACCTAATAATAATGAGATCTCAATATTCTATACGAATTATGGAGAAATGTGGGATCGAAGTAAAATAACAATTGATGATGTATTCTCATTCGCAGTAGCTACTGAAATAACTGAAAGTCATGACTATAATGAGAATAATGATAATGAACCAACTAGCATATATGAATGTCGAAAAAGACAAGATTGGCCAAAATGGAAAGATGCTATTCAGGTTGAGTTACATTCGCTTCAAAAACATGGTGTATTTGGACCAATAGAGAAAACACCAGAAGGTGTTAAACCAGTCGGTTACAAATGGGTATTCGTTAGAAAACGAAATGATAAAAATGAAGTTGTGAGATACAAAGCAAGGCTTGTTGCACAAGGTTTCCTGCAGAGACCAGGTTTTGACTTCAAAGAAACATACTCTCCTGTTATGGATGTCATAACATTTCGATATTTAATAAGCCTTGTAGTTTCTGAGAAGCTTGACATAAGATTGACTGATGTTGTGACAGCTTATCTATACGGTGAATTAGATACCGATATTTACATGAAAATCCCAGATGGATATAAATTGCCTGAAGCAAAATCAAAGTCAATGTATTCATTAAAATTGAGAAGATCACTATACGATTTGAAACAATCTGGAAGAATGTGGTATAACCGTCTTAGTGAATATTTAGTAAAAGCTGAATACAAAAACAACCTCATTTGTCCATGTCTCTTTATAAAGAAATCAGTAAAGGGATTTGTTATCTTAGCGGTATATGTTGATGATATAAATTTGATTGGAACTCCAGAAGAGATCAATGAAACAATAGATTACCTAAAACAGGAATTTGAAATGAAAGATCTTGGAAAAACCAAATACTGTCTTGGTCTACAGATTGAGCACAGTAAAAATGGCATATTAATCCATCAATCAAATTACATTGAGAAAATCCTGAAGCGTTTTCAAATGGATAAAGCATATCCACTTAGTACACCTATGGTTGTCAGATCACTAGATATTAAAAAGGACCCTTACTGACCAAAAGAAGATGATGAAAATATACTTGGTCCAGAAGTACCATATCTCAGTGCAATTGGTGCATTGTTATATTTAGCCCAATGCACGAGACCAGACATTGCATTTTCAGTCAATCTTCTAGCAAGATATAGTTCTGCACCAACTAAAAGACACTGGAATGGCATAAAACATATCATGAGATATCTGCGAGGAACCACAGATTTGGGCTTATTTTATTCTAACACAGGCAATAATCCGATTCTAGTTGGTTATGCTGATGCAGGTTACCTTTCTGATCCACATAAAGCAAGGTCACAAACTGGATATGTGTTTACTAACAGTAATGTAGCTATTTCATGGCGATCTACAAAGCAAACGTTGGTAGCAACATCATCTAATCATTCTGAAATATTAGCACTACATGAAGCAAGCCGAGAATGTATTTGGTTAAGATCATTAATCGAACATATTCGAAACACATGTCAACTTCCCTCAACTACAGAAAGATCAACCATTATTTATGAAGACAATGCCGCATGCGTAGCTCAGATTCAAGCAGGATACATCAAGGGTGATAGGACGAAGCACATTTCTCCCAAATTCTTCTTCACACATGAACTTCAAAAAGACAATAAGATAGAAGTGACGCAAATTCAGTCTCAAGAAAATCCAGCAGATTTATTCACCAAAGCACTTCCAAAGTCAACATTTCAGAAGATGGTTTATAAAATTGGTATGCGTCGTTTGCATCACCAAACTATTTGAATAATGCGTTACGAATCAGGGGGAGCATATATAATGCTATAGTGTACTCTTTTCCTTCACTAATATTTTTCCCACTGGGTTTTTGTTAGTAAGGTTTTTAACGAGGCATTATTTTGATCCAGAAGTATCAACCCTCATTGGAACATTGTCAATATGTTACCTAGAGATGAAAATTGTACTCTTTTCCTTGTTTATGATTTTTCCCACGGGGTTTTTCATAAAAAGGTTTTTAATGAGGCAATCAATCTTATCATCTTTTGTAACAACCCGAAAATCTGGGCCAGTTTAATTTTTTTTTTTGGCAATTTTAGCGAGTTTTGATTATTTAAAATGAATTATTTTAAATAATATCGACGAGAAATTTATTTTGAATATAATTCGAACGTATATATTTATACGCGTCGTCGTTAGAATATAAATATTTATATATAATTATAAATAGAATTGAAAATGGCGCGGTAGTTCGATAATTCGATTTCAAACTTCAATTGAACGTACCGGGTGCAAAACAATCCAGATTTTAGTGAAACCAAAAACATTAGGATCTAATTGATAGTATCTTTCCAACGAATCCGAATAATCAAATTTTCATAGCGGGGATCAAAAGATATGTCCAGTTGAAAATTCTGAATAGTCGCTATGGAATTCAGGCCCTTAAAAATGGACATTTTGCAAATGACCTCGGATTTCGACGAAACCACTTTTGTTGGATCCGCAGTGTCAAATTATTGCTAGGTTTCAAATTTCATAATTTTTCGAATCAATATGTGAGTGTGGCAAAGGAAAATGCGTTTGACCAGTTTCAATTGATTTTAATCGACTGGAAAATGGCCATTTTTCCAACGGTCTCAGAATTCGGCGAAACTAGTTTTGTTAGGACCGTATCGTCAATATGAAGCTAGAAAATATTTTTCTGGAATTTTTCTAGTTAGTATGTGGCCCCAGTAATTTGGAATGTACGTTTAAAATTCAATAAAGTGATTTAAATGAAAATTTAACGGAAACTGATCGAAACAGTCGAATCAGCTTGCGATACATATCCCATTGTATTCGGAATGGGGGTAATTAGCTAGGGACGGCAGTCGGTGGGTTCGATTTCGAGTTGAAAATAAAAGGTTGCTTTTGAAATTTAAAATAATAAAATAATTAAATAAATATATAAACTTATCCTCACCCCTCCCTCTCTCCACACTCTCCCTTCCACGTCAGAAAACAAAATAGAAAAGAAAAAAAAACCCTGATCCCTAATTTTTCACGCTCCCCCTTCCGCCGTTGACCTTGTCGCAGCTACCTCCGCCTCCTCCCCGACAGGCGCACGCCCTTCCTCTCTCCTCCGCTACACCCTCCTCCTCTCAACGGCGGCCAGTCACCCCCCTTCCCCTTCGATTCCCGCGCCCTTCTTGAAACCCAAACCGCCGTTTCCGGCCTCCGCCTCCTCCCTTGCGCCCTCCTCCGACCTCAGACCAAGCCTCGCCCTTTATCCCCCTCAGACGCAACCACAAATCCGCCCCCTTGCCTCGGTTTCTTCCCCAACGAGCGTAAGACCCCCCACCATCGTTTGAAGCCACCACTTCGCGGCCACCAGAGCCTCCTCAGACCGTCGGACCCCCTCTGCGCCCTCCCCTTCGAATGAAAAACGATGTGAGTTTTTTTTTTAGAATTTTATTATTTATTTTCTATGAGAAATGAATTAAAGGAATAATTTTCATAGGATAAAAATATTAAAAATATAATTTTTTTTATATGATAAGAATTAAAAATATGATCTTTATATTTTTAAAGTAGTAAAAATATGATTTTTATATTTTTAAAGAATTAAAAATATGATCTTTATATTTTTAAAGTATTAAAAATATAGTCTTTACCATATAGATGATGTAAAAATATGATTTTCGTTTATGTAGAGAATTAGAAATATAATTTTTACATGATAGCAATATTAAAAATAGCATCTTTATATGTGTAGAAAAATAAAAATGTGATTTTTATAATGATGTATATGAAAAAGTTCAATCTTTATATTTGAAAAGATAAAATCTTTATATGTAAAAAGGCGAGATCTTTATATAGAAAATAGCGAAGTAAAAATATGATTTTTATATATATTGAACATCATAGTAAAAATTCGATTTTTAAATATATGAAGTGATTATAAAAATATGATTTCTAAATTGAAAATGAATAAATAAAAATGTGATTTTTATTTTAAAGACATCAAAATATGAAAATGTGTGATTTTTATATATGTAGAATACGGGCAACTAAAGTGAAGAAGGGCGAGAACGACGAAGATTTCTACTTTAGAAGTGCCGTGGAGCTAGGATAGCTATCGGTGAGAATTTCTCACCTTTCAATTTCTTTTTTTTCTAGTTATATATATATATATATATATATATATATATATGCTAGGATGCAGACGGTGCTTAGTAGCACCCGACACAATCGTCCACAGACCATGGACTTGTTTGTTTGATTGCAAAAATTAGTTAGATTATTGGATTGGAATTGAATTGAAAACGATTTCGAAATGAATTGAATTGAAAACGATTTCGAAATGAATTGAATTGAAAACGATTTCGAAATGAATTGAATTGAAAACGATTTCGAAATGAATTGAATTGAAAACGATTTCGAAATGAATTGAATTGAAAACGATTTCGAAATGAATTGAATTGAAAACGATTTCGAAATGAATTGAATTGAAAACGATTTCGAAATGAATTGAATTGAAAACGATTTCGAAATGAATTGAATTGAAAACGATTTCGAAATGAATTGAATTGAAAACGATTTCGAAATGAATTGAATTGAAAACGATTTCGAAATGAATTGAATTGAAAACGATTTCGAAATGAATTGAATTGAAAACGATTTCGAAATGAATTGAATTGAAAACGATTTCGAAATGAATTGAATTGAAAACGATTTCGAAATGAATTGAATTGAAAACGATTTCGAAATGAATTGAATTGAAAACGATTTCGAAATGAATTGAATTGAAAACGATTTCGAAATGAATTGAATTGAAAACGATTTCGAAATGAATTGAATTGAAAACGATTTCGAAATGAATTGAATTGAAAACGATTTCGAAATGAATTGAATTGAAAACGATTTCGAAATGAATTGAATTGAAAACGATTTCGAAATGAATTGAATTGAAAACGATTTCGAAATGAATTGAATTGAAAACGATTTCGAAATGAATTGAATTGAAAACGATTTCGAAATGAATTGAATTGAAAACGATTTCGAAATGAATTGAATTGAAAACGATTTCGAAATGAATTGAATTGAAAACGATTTCGAATTGAATTGAAAGCGAATTGAAATGAATTCAAATTGAATTGAAATTTGAATTGAATAGAAATGAATTTTAAAAAGAATTTATAAAGAAGAATTCAATTTTGATTTGAATTGAAATGGAAGTTGAAATTGCTTTTGAAACGAATTTTAAAACTATTTATATAATTCGTTTTAAATAGAAATCGACGAAATATATATTATATATATTATATATATAATATAATGGCCTGAATAGAACGCGCCGCGCCGTGGCAGTTCGCGAATTTCGACCATTTATTTCAAACGGACATTACGGGAGATCCGACCGTCGGATTCTCCTAAAACCGGAACCGTTGGGTTCGTATCGAAATGAGCTTTCTAATGAACATTAGAAATTTGAAATCTAACGGTTGGATTTGGAATTATGTCCAAATCAAATTTGAAAAAGGTCGCTGTAAGTGCAGTTCGATGGCCGTTGATGGAAATCGGCTGTACGGGCCTTAATAAAATTATTAAAAATAGTAATAATTTATGTAAAATCATAGGAAATGATTTAGAAAGAATTGGGATGAAAAACTCCATATTTGAAAAGATAAAAATAGATTTTTATCGAAATGAACTAGTTTTGAACTAGAATTGTAATTCTATTTATTTTTAAATAAATAAATTGAATTCGAAAAGGGTTTTAAAAATAACCAAAATTTCCAATGATTGCATTGGAGTGGGTTTGAATCGAAATTGTCTTCGGAATATTTCGATGTTGGAATTCGGGATTATACAGATGTTGTTATGGAAATTTGAAAGATGTAGATATTTATATCGTTATATCCAATACGACATTTGTTAATCGTAGAATTTGATATTGAATATAAGCCGATATATTTTCTATTCAGAGCCTTATATTGAATATCAAATGTGATTTGGGTTTGTCGTGAATGGTGTCTTCACTAACACTGTTCTTGAACCCAGTTGAGAAAAGATTAAATCTTTTTATTTAGATTTAATGAAGTGTACCAATTTAATAATATTTAATTGGTATTGAATCGATATTGATTTTTGGGTTTATCGTGAACAGTGTTTTAAATAACACTCGTTCTTTAACCCGATAATTAATGAATGTGATTTTGGGTTTATCGTGAACCGTGTTTTAAATGACACTGATTCTTTAACCCAGTCGAAGATTAAAACTAAGTGGAGTTTTAATGAATCTTTAATTAGATTGAAATGATCGAAAATGGAGTATCACCAGTTTTGCTCCAGGCGATAGTTAAATCTTTAATTAGATTTGAACGTGAAATGGTAATTGAATTTACCGATAACACTGTGGTGTTAGATATGATGTATTACCAGTTTTACTTCATGGGATGAATAGGTTGGGATTGGGAAATTAAAACAAATGATTACTTCGGTAAGGTTCGCTAATCCCGACTAGTTTTGAATTGATATTCAAAAATAGATTAAAGAATAAATTCAAGAAGTTTATCTTGGATAAAATTAATGGGAACCTTTCCCTATGAATGTGAAATTTAGAAACTAACTGTCGGTTAGCTAAGCAAAATGGTTTTCTGGATATTGATCTGATGTTGGTTTCGGCCTTCGGGGTTAATATTTGGGAAATTATTCTCTTGATTAATTTACGGTTAGTGACTAATGAATTGGAATGAGGCGTAGGTTGTGTTTGTGTAACACTTATTTAAGATATACGCGAGTTATTCGGAAAGACCGGGTTTATCCCATTCTGAATAAATGATACGACGATAAGTCGAAGATGAAGACGATGGTCGAAGACCGGAGGTCTTCACGTCGTTTGGGTGGTTACTGATGATCTTGATTGGGCTGTACACCCAAGAAGATGGAAACAATTAGTGATCGTCCAGACGTACTTGGAGATCGATGGATATGCGGGGTACTAGGTGCCTCCGGTTTCGTTCAGACCCAGAACGGACTTGTAAATGGACTGTGTGTCTGACATTGGATTTTAGTCCGTGTGATTGATCTCTATTAAATATATATCTGTTTGGCGGCGGAGAATTTATTCTCTTGCTTAACGCCCTTCTCTGAGACGTACGAGCTCAGGGGTTATATATTGATGGATATCAAACGCATGGAGTGAATTGCCTGTGTGGCATGCCTAAGTGGCAATTGATCGAGGCTTCTGTTGAAAAGCAAAGTCTTGTGGTGATGATCAAAACACGGCCTTTGTGGCGTAGCTTTGTGTAACGTTTACTTCGCGTGTTTCACACCCGGTATGAACCAAAAACGGGAGACGGACCTCAGGGAGGACTTGCGTTTCTTTCTAGCTAGAAGTGGCGTCAGTGGTTTTACACGCCCTGACGAGTTTGACTTATGTGGTTGTTGCTGTTGCGAGGCGCCTCGGTTATATCGGTTTCGGCCGATGCATTCTGGTCGGCAGACGGACCAGACTTACACCCCATAGGGTGGGGAAACGTAGTGTTCAGGCATAATAATCCACATCGGTGGACCGGCCCTGACGATCTAAAGGCTTGCCTGCGCGCTTGCCTGTGGCTCGGGCTAGAGAGTCACGAATCGGTTGAGGACTATCTTTTGCCTTGGTTCATAGACGGAAATCCAATTTCCAAATACGTGACATTTGCGGTTTTATTTGTAGAACCTAGTATGGTGACATAGTGGGATGGGGCGCTCATGCCGCCTATGATTGATACTTATGATTTGAAGTTGTTTTATACACTATGCACTTATAATAGTATCAAATGATTTGTTTTCAACGTATCAAGCATTCTTGGCTATAAAAGGTAAAAACCCTATCCCCGGGCTTGCGTTGCATTGTGTGATAGGACATGGGTCTTATAATAGCTTCATTTTTCTTTATTTAGCATTGCGCTGTTTGTTTTATGCACTGGTATTCTTGGGAGGAAACCCGTTCCGTATTATACGGCGTGGTCCCTTGATTTACCTAATGATTTAAAATAAAGATTAACTGTTTTAGTTCTCACACGAGTCACATGACTGACCTGGAGTTTATTGTTTTAACCTAAACTCTGGGTGCCCTTATTTTGACATGGGCAGCTAGTAGTTTTGGTTTTGCAGATTATATTCACAGGATCCTGGTTTACAGCTGGAACGATATCCGGAAAGCTTTGTATCCGTATATCTACTTCTAGTTGTGTATTGTATTATTTTCCGCTGCTATATATTTAAATGTAATTTAAATCTCTGATATTTCTGTGTAATATTCATTTTTACTCTGTATATTCTTATAATCTGATGCATTGTTGTAATATACAATGAAATGTTCTTCTGTATGCGTTCTGTTGTGGCTTGTTCTCGAACTATCCGACGCTTTCCTTCACGGGGAAGTTACGGGTTTTCACATCTTTGCATACGCATATTCAAGGGGGAGTGTTGTAAAATATATGTTTTTAAGGGTGAATACGCTTAATGCAAGGGACACTGTTGTAATTGATGAGACATGTAAAGCCTATAAATAGAGAGCTTGTGTATGTTGTAAATGTATCTGAATGAATAAAAATGTCTGCTCTCTCTCATTTCTTATGTTCTTCTTTTATTTTTGCAACAGTAAAATAATTATATGGACTAAAACAAGCTCCAAAACAATGGCACGCAAAATTTGACAGTGTCATGATAAAAATGGTTTTCATATAAATGAATGTGATAAGTGTGTTTATTGTAAACAAGTTGGACAATCATATGTAATGATTTGTCTATATGTAGACGATATGTTAATATTTGGTCCGAATACCCAAGTAATAGAGTCCATAAAGAAAATGTTAATTAACAATTTCGATATGAAAGACTTAGGAGTTGCAGACGTTATTTTGGGAATCAAAATAATGAGAACACCTAATGGAATTGAATTATCTCAGTTACACTATGTAGACAAAGTGATTGAAAGATTCAAAAACTTTGGGATTAAAGAAGTACAGACACCTTTTAATCCGTCAGAAATACTGCATAAAAACACTAATGAAAGTGTGATGCAACTTGAATACTCTCGTGTAATAGGATGTCTAATGTATCTTATGAATTGAATAGACCAGATATAGCTTATGCAGTAAGTCGATTAAGCAGGTATACAAGCACTCCAGCAAAAGAACATTGGAAAGCACTAATGAGAGTGCTATGATATTTGAAAAATACTACAAACTATTCCTTACACTATGGAAAATATCCAGCCGTATTAGAAGGATATAGTGATGCAAACTAGATTGCTGATTCAGAGGAATCAAAATCAACAAGTGGTTATGTATTTACCCTAACAGGGGCAGCAGTGTCATGGAAATCTTCTAAACAGACATGCATAGCTCGATCCACTATGGAATCAGAGTTCATTGCATTAGATAAAGCAGGTGAAGAAGCAGAATGGCTTCGCCACTTTTTAGAAGATGTCCCATTCTTGCCTAAACATGTACCGGCCATATGCATACACTACGATAACCAAGCAGCGCTAAGTAGAGCGCATAATTTTGTGTACAATGGAAAGTCACGACATATTCGTAGACGCCATAACACAGTTAGGCAGTTACTCTCAAATGGAACTATTTCCATAGATTATGTGAGAACAAATGATAACCTATCGGATCCGTTTACTAAAGGTTTATCAAGAGAGAAAATTGACTGCGCATCGAGGAAAATGGGTTTAAAAGCCTAAACCAACAAGAGTTATCTTATACGGAAACCTATCCTAGCGACTGGAGATCCCACGGACTAGGATCAATAGGCAAACCAGTTATGAATAACTCAAGATGTAATGCATTTTTGGACACAGTCCTACTCCATTCCTATAGTGCACAATATAAATGCATGCCTACAGAAGTATTACAAGGTTAAAACTATGTTTTTAATGATGACCATATCTTGAAAATAAAAAAACAAGTGGCGTATAGGTAGGATACTCTTAATGGTTGCGATCACCTATGTTAGTGTGAGCTGGGTCGGCTCTATGAGAAATTTAAAAGCTTGAATTCTCTATAACACTCGTAGAACCAAAAAATGTTCAGGACCAAAATGAACACAACCAAGAGATTGGATGAGAAGGGAATCAATGCTTCGTAAGACTTATTGTTTGGATATACAATAAAGGATGACGGTTCAAGATGAAATAATTCACCGATTAGCCGAGTAGATCCGATAAGTCTTAACTAGGGAAAGTTCAAAGTGAAATATCTACTTATCCACGATAAAGCATTATTCCATATGTACTCTGTGATATTTCACTTTGTGTGGGGGAAAGAATATTATCATTCATGTGGGGAATTGTTGGAATTCGTAAGTATTGAATAAATATACTTTTTCCATTAAGCGAATAAGTGCGACTGTTAAGTGAAAGGATGTGACTATTAGAAGCATGCTTTTCCGCGAAAAGACACTTTGCGAAAAGGCACTTCGTGAAAAGACGCTTCGCGAAAAGACACTTCGCGAAAGGACACTTCGTGAAAAGACACTTCGCGAAAAGACACTTCCTTTCACCAATGGTCGTATCTCAGCGAAAAGACACTTCACGAAAAGACACTTCGCGAAAAGACACTTCATTTCGCCAAACGGTTACATTTCAGCGAAAAGACACTTCGCGAAAAGTCACTTCCTTTCATAGAAAGAGATGTGTTTGTACGAAGAGGTACGAGTACGACCGTTCGAAAGAGATGCAATCGTACGAAGAGGTACGGGTGCGACCGTTCAGAAGAGATGCGATCGTACGAAGTGGTACGGGTGCGACCGTTCAGAAGGGATGCAGATAAACTATAAATAAGGAGGAAACCTGATCACTTTCCTCACGGAATTCCAATCCGAACTTCCTTCTCTCTTCTCTAATACTCTTATATATAATCACAGAGTGACATACTCATTACAATCTCGTGCAGAATACGTCTGTTGTATCTTGGGAGAATTTTGAAATAAAATTCTTAAGGAAATTGTTATGACAAAGCCTCAGACGACATTATACGGTTAGACTTCTAGTTTATTTGTATATTTATATACATTATTCAATAATCTCTCCTTTCTCTATGTTGTGCTATTTCTTAAAATAGTATTACGTTGTTGTTGTAAATTGATTACAACATGCTTATTGCGATTATTGAATTCCCCAGTAGTGGAAATTCAACTTATAAACTTGTGCGACGAGTTTAGAATTGATTATTCTCTGTTTTGGTATACTAGACGTATAACAAGTTGAACAGTGGATTTAGGTAGCAGGAGTAACCAGTTCTGCATTATAAGCAAATAGATAATTGTTCAGTTGGATGAACGTCGAGGATATATAAACCTAGATCGATACTTGTAGTCTAGATGAACTAGGTTTTATCGGTTTAAACTATGCGTTTTGAAATTTGATTCTATTTGACCTGGGGTTGAAGTTATCTATCTCGTTGGATAATAACAGCCAAAACTATTAAAATACAAAACTAAATGTGGTATTTAGCTCTAAGGACACGTTCTCCAAAAGAATTAGATAACAAGACAACTAAGTTTGATAATTAAATGAAGGACAAAGACCAAATTGTATTATATCAACGTGAAGTTCACTTTAATTTATCAGTATTGCTAAATTAATTAAAAACAAAAAAATTGCCTTTGAAATTGAAAGAAAAAAAAGTGATTTTAAAATTAGTTTAGTCGATTGATGTTATTATAAACATATAGAAATATTCAGCTCTGAAAGCTAGCTATATCGTAAATAACATGGTTATCATGACCGATCCGCGAATCAAACCGTGACGACTCATGGTCGAACGTTTTGATGGTTGGACCTGTTGAACCATCAGAACTACGCTGACTGCCGATATATAGAATACGCTTTAGTGCAAAAACAAGATTTAATGGTTAGTGAAAAGCAAGACTTGAATGACAACAAAAATTGAATTTACTTGTACAATGAACGGGAAATGCATTAAAAGAGTAATAAAGAGATAAATAAACGTTCAATAATTAGTCGTGTAGATCCTTGATAGTATCAGGAAGGAAGAAATAAAAATTGTTTTCATGTTGAGTTGCTAAACTAATCTCACTTAGGAACTGATATTCATTCTTAGGCTACTTTTAGTTACAGGAAATTATAAACGCCTATGTTTTTGTTTTCTATTTGATAGTACTTTTTAATTGAAGATGGATTTGCATGAAGCAGGTAGTTCAATATCTTCAAATTTTATTTTTAACCAACCATTAAGTCCCACATCCTTGAAAACATATAGCATCGCTCCACTTTACGGTTATAAATAAGTGTGCATAGAGCTGTTAATAGTGTACCATGCGTACAGGCTTCTGCTTATTAAAGAAAGGCACAATAAGTTAATTTTTTTTTTAGCGGTTTACATTTACAAACAGGGTCTCTAGACTGCATTGGACCGCGCTTGTAAAGGTTTTGGCGGTTCAATGCATGTGGTGGTCTATTAGGCCTCGATTACTCTTCGGATTGTGGTTTTCTTGGTTGGACCGTTGGTTTGGTCCGGTTTTTATATTTGTTTTTTCCCTATATTTACGATATTAAAAACATTTCATAATTTAATATTTTTGTATTACATTTTAATTATTTATGAAATATATTTTTGTATTACATGTATTACATTTTAAATAAGGGTAAATGTCAATGTCTATTATATGTATTACATTTTAAATATTTTTGTATTACATTTTCCTATACTTTGATATATTTTGGCTCCTTATTTTCTACTCTTATTATGGAGTATTTTTCGGCTTTAATGGAAACATAACTTATTAAAGGAAACAAAGCCTATTAACAAAGTCCAACCCTCTATTACCACTTACTATATGCTTATGATCTTTTACTTGCTAATGTGGATGCTAAGAGTGCTAAAATAGTAGTTAATTTATCTGAAAAGCTAGAAGCATATGTAGGGCTCAAAATCAATGATTATAAAAGCAAGTTTATTTCAGTAGAGGTTGTAATAACAGAGAGTAAATTCTTAATATTCTCAAATTTAAAGAGGGAAATCTTCCACTTAAGCATCTAGGATTGCCTCTTAGTTCTAATCAACTTAATGACAGGGACTGTGCTAGATTATATGACATCATTCAAAGCATGTTAGAGGGGTGGTCAAACAAACTATTATCTCTAACAAGAAGAATTGAATTATCACACACAGTCATTACTGTTATCACCTTCTACTAGCTACAATCTCAATGCATCTATATCAAAACAATTCAAAAATTGAAAGCCCTTTGCCAACTTTATGTGAAAAGGAAAACAGTACAAAGTGGCATGCAAAAAAATATGCAAGCCAAAAAAGTTTGATGTTTTAGGATTGAGAAAAATCAGAGAAATGGAGAGAAACTTGCATATTAAAGATTTTTTGGAATTTTATAATGGAAACTCCCTCTAATCCAGATGAATGAAATCAAAATATCTCAAAAACCAAAAAAATATGGACTACAAAAGTAGAAATTCATTATTCATATATTTGGAAAGATATTTTATGTTGTAGAGAAATTGGCCATAACTTAATGAAGAGAAAATTCAAAGATGGTGCCTAAAGCAATTTATGGTTCGACTCCTGGATCAATGAAAAATCACTTGTCAACTTGCGGGCGTGGAGTAGTATGTAGTTTCTGGGTGGCTTTAATGACATATTTCAAGGTATAAATGAAGATCATAATTAGAAAACCAGTAATCAACAAGTTGCGGATATATACAAAACAACTATTTATCTATTCCTTCAATTCCAAAACACTTAGCAATGAAGATATATGTGGAACCGATCTTTCTGCTGAAAACACAATTTGCTATTGAGATGTCTCAACGACACTTCCCTACTTCGACAAAATATCCTAGCATTATAAAAATTCAACCAATTCATTCCCAAAATAATGTTGAACCGTTAAAATAAAAAACATACAAACTACAATCAAAAGTGTAGTCTAATAATCGAATTTCTAGGTCACCGCATCTCATCCCAAGAGTCACTGGATTAACTACTCTAAAGGAAGTAACGAGGTACAATAGTTCTAAAAACAACTTATCTCTTACTCATATAGGGATAAAGGAATGCGATGCACCAGTGTCAAACAAAACATTAACAGGTATGCTATGAAACAAAAGTGTGCCTACCAACACTATTCTCCCTTTCTCAGCATTAGTAGGCCCAAAAGATGAAGCCTCCATAGAAATCACTTGTCTCTTCACCACTTCCGGACACTTGCTCTTATGATGCCCAAGATAATTACAATTGTAGCATCGAATGTTCTGCCTCCCGACAATGATGCAGAGTATGTTTTCCTTGCATTCAGTCAAGTAATGACCTTTCTGATGGCACTTAAATCAAACCCATCCACTATATTCTTTTTCGGCTTTCCTCCCTTCTGAGATTTCCTTCCTTTGAAGAATTTCCTTTTCCTTCCATGAAAGCTCTAGCTTCGCTGGGTTTCTCAACCCCCTTAAGCATTTCTTCACAGCGAATAGTTATCTCAACAACAACATCAGCAGGGTCTCGTAAATAAGGTTTGGTTGCTTTCATGATCTAAAAACGAAATCCCTTTCTACACTTCTCATTCCTCAAGATGATAGTGTCTATCGCCCATGAGCATAATGAGACAGTTCGTTGAACTTAGCAACATATTCCACCACTGAGATCTCTCCCTTCTTCAACTCATCAAACTTTCTCATCATCAGGGACTGAGCAGCTTATGAAACAAACCCTTCCCTAACATCCTACGAAAGTCTTCCCAAGTGATTTTGTCCTCCGATGTCCTTACTTTCACTCCATTCCAAGAATGTAAAGCATTGCCCTACAGCTTTCTCGATGCTTACATCCTCTTTTGCTCATCCGCCAAGCCTAAACCTCTAAAAATTATTTCACAAGGTAGCAACCAAGTATCCAAAGAGACGACATCATCAATTCCACAGAATGGTTTTCCTTTTATGCTAGTATAATCCCTACTCAATTTCGCAAATCTGTTTCCAACTTGCGCTTCGGGATTAACTCTTCTGAGACTAGCATCAACTCAAGCTAGCAACATCAGAATAAATTCCTAGAACAAGTTCCCCATATTTGCAGGTGGAGTAGCAATACCTTTGTTCTCATTGGCCCTTCGTCCCTTATCTCCATTAGCATCAGGTCGAGAATCACCTTTGGTTGTGGTGATTCTTCCACTAATATTCAACCTTGCACTCCTTCTCTCCATGTCTTATTTCCTTTCTGTAGACAAACTTTAGTAAGATACTGAAGGGTAACCTTAAGACAGTGGGATATATATATAAGTATATTATATAAACACAAATATGTCATAGTTTTGTTATTCCAACCCTTAGTATATTCCTCTAATCTATGGGATTTTGTTAGAAAAATCTTGTTAAGAAAAGTTTATTTAAGTTTATATAAACATATGCTCTAATACCAAATTGTAACAACCTATTCTCTAAGGCCGAAAGCTAAAAGATACAGATACTGCTCAGGTGAGAAATATTCGGTTCAAACCAAATTAACCAACCAAACTGGTTCATTTCGATCAGTTCAATTTGGTTTAAAAACTAAATCCGTTTGTAAAATAAAATTTTCGGTTTAACCAAATTGACCTAACTGACCGAACGCTCACCCCTAGATACTGTAGTCATCTCTAGTTTCAACTTTCGATAATAGAAAATCAAATGTTGATCAATTATAACATCAGATAAGACGGGGGTATGAAAATATCATAAAAACAATCATTGATATGAATATTCATCCATACAAACTTTTTCATAAACCATTCTGAGAAAATATAAGTTATTAAAAAATGTACTTCTGGAGCGACATATGATGATACCCCCTCGATTGACCAGAGTACAAATAGTGGTTGTCATAAACATGCCAATACATACATCCAAAAAATACAACAATACAGAACAAAATACAGCGGAACTCCTAATAGTTACAACCTTCTTCTCACCTCCGGAATCTTATTTGAAAGAGATATATTAAAAACCTTAACCCTCATCCCACTTAACTCAGTACTCAAAAGTTATAGGGGAAAAGGAAAAAACTATAGGTCAGCCAAAAAACTGATGTGAATAATACCTTTACCATCCGACACTATTGATATCTAACAAGACCATGCCGCATAGCGGAACATGTTTCCCTCTCTTTGGACCATATAACGAAACAAGGCTAACCTTATGATCATGCACTACAATGGTTAGTACAATTTATAACCGCAACATCATAATAAGAGCAACATATAACATGCTACACACAATGGATTCCTCATCCCATGTTACACTGACCAACTATCTTAATGATTCCAACATTTTAATTTATCATTTGTCACTTTCCTCGAATACCATAGTGTCCTTCACAAAGAACTGCGTTGATAGGCACCAAATGTTTACTCCAAATTTGGAATCAACACCAAAGGTGCAAACGATGCACTTCACCGATTCGGTAGGATTAGAATGTGAAACCACGTTATTACAAAATAAAAAGCATAAAATGAAGATAAAGGAATTTTTATAGTGGTTCGATTCTAAATGAATCTACGTCCACTTTTAATCAATTCTCATTATAGAATTTTGCTTTACAATATTCATGAAATCTCTCATACATTTATTTCTCACTTTTCTCTCTTTTATGATCTAACTACACTTGAATTTGGCAAAAGGATGAAAGGGATCACTTGCTTTGTGATGGTAGATGTATCAATCCTTGATCACTTAGGCGCTTTTGTGTTCTTCCATGTCTTGATGAGATTTTGTGCTTAGATCCGAATTTCAAGTGGATTGGAGAAGGTTTGAGATTGTTTGGAATGATATTGAAGAGCTTTCTTATGTAGTGTGAAAGAGATTCAAGGTCCCTTTGATCCAATTGGAGATAGATTTAATGACCACAAGAATGGATTTGATCCACATGAAGTTGGAGAAGAGTTGTTAGATCCATGAGATCCATAATTGAAGTTGTAGACAAGCTTTGAATTTGGCGGCACCTCGTTATAGGAATGAAATTAGCCCCCTCCCCTTCCTTGTATGAATTATGGGGGTATTTATAGTTGGAGCTTAGGGTAAGTGGCATGGTTGTAAATATATGATGCGGTCTAAATGTGCACAACTGTTGACAACTGTGTTTCACGTTCTAAAATGGATGCCACACGACTTAAAACCTTGATGCGAGCTAACATCATTTGATTCCTACGTCCTGATTGAAGTGGTCCCCAATACTCTGTAGCTGTCCATTTATTCATGCCCTATGCATTGATGTTTAGCTCGTCACGTCATCTAGTAGTGACGTCCTAGACTCCAAGCAGATAAATAACAATCCGAAGCATGTGAATTGCATGATCAATTTAAGACCTGTCCATCTCACATATGAACGAGCCAACCATATATATTCTGATGGTTTAACGTTCTTTTACATGAGATGATTTAACTAGTCTTGACGGTCCATTGTTGATGAAATGACCCAAACACTTTGATGAACTGGTGGTCTAAGGGAGCTTCAGATGTGGCCATGTCCTAACTGTGAGTGTTCCAGCAACTTGCTTCTAGGTCCAAAAGCTACGATGTAAAAATGGTTGCAGGCCAAGAACTTTTGTGCCCTAAAACAGGGGAGCGACCTAAGAGAAGCTCTACGTCCTAAAGAAGGGTGGCGACTCAAGCGGTCTTGGCGGGCTAAAGCTTGCAAATGACTCAATGAAAGCAACAACGACCCAAGGCTTAGTGACGTGGTTCTTTTGCAAACGACCTGATGATGCTTTTGTGACCCATCTTCTAATACTTTGCCACATGTAATTCCAACATGCCATGCACCATCATAATATTGGAATTTACGATCAGACATGCTACAAGTTAATAGCTGTGAACGGTCTAACTGGTCTTTGTTGAGCTGGATGTGCCCAACGACCTGTTACTTTTGTGCATATTGAAAACATGGAGCGACCTGAGGATTGTTCATAGTCTTAACGACCTATGACAAACTCAAGTGTTGATGTCGATATAAGTGATCTTCAACGACCTAAATGGTCTAACGACCCAACTATATATGTTTCACGATTTCTTCATGTGAGCAGGTACTTCATGCATCAAGTAATTAATTGTAGCCTGGGCCTATCATTTCGTTACACGTGTCTAAGTCTTGTCATTAACAGTTTGAGCATAAGAATCAACTTAGCACGTTGCTTTTTGCATTCAACTAAAATGAGCAAATGGTCTATGGTTTCATGAACCGGTCTTCCATGTTGCATGGAATGACATTAGGATTGTGAGCTATCCATCATGCATATGATCTAAGAACACATTGGACGAGCTAAAATGCTTGCGAGTTGAAGGCATGTGAAACGGTTCAAGCTTTACGGCCCAGAATGATGAACGGGCTAAAAGATGGCAGACGATCCAAGGTGAGCTGACGACTCAAATGTTTAAAACAACTTAAAAGCATCTGGGTGCTAACAGTGTTTTGCGGGTCAAATGCCGTTGCGAACTAAATATAAGGTGCGACCCAAAATGAATCACGTGCTAAACGAAATCACAAGCCAAATGAAGTCGCGCGCCTACACCCGTGCATATTTCATGATTATGAACCACGTTTTCCCAACGGGGTTAACACAAGCATAAAAGAGAAGGCATGACATAACAAAATAAACACTATCTTTGATATAATTCTAGTGAATTTTCACTAGTTTATAAGTATTTGAATGATTAAACGTGCATTTCTGCTAAAACAGAAAAACATGTCATAACAGTTTATAAATGAAGATGGTATGATTAGTCCAACCAAAGCCAATTTAAAAGGTTCAAATCCAACACTAGTTCAGCAACATTTACTTATTGTTACAACATAAAACACAATATCAACACTTGATAAACATTATTAAAAGTAAAGATCATCTTCCCCAAAAGCCACCTTGAAATAAAAATGAAATCAATTATACTAAACCAAAATTAAGAAAAGTGCACTTGCCAATATTAAAAGGAGAATTTGAAATATTGAGACTCTTTTTTTTGCTACTTCGTACAATACCAGTGTAACAACTTGTAGTTTAGATGATTTATAATTAATCAGTTTTATATAATTTTAATTAAAACTTGTTGAAATATAAATTTATAAAAAAAATCGGCAAAGGCGACTGACTTTATAATGGTTATACCACTGTGTATAAAAAATTGATAATGTGTGCTCTGCACATGCACATAATGACCATATTGGGTTTATGGTGTATAGGCCACTTAAAAGATTAAAAAATTACGTGTGAAGACAAAGCATCATCACAACTAAGTACATAATATTCCAATAGGGGAAGGTGACTTGTCCAAATGTTGAAATATCATTCCTCAGCAATGGTGGAGCCTTAACCGACAACATGAGGTATCGCATGAACAAATAAAATAAAATCAGCAAACGAGGTGACGAGAGAGCATTACTAGATGAATATAAGGCAGACCTATTACAAGAAGAATCATCTAGAATACGTCGATTTCAGTTACCTAGGAGACCATTAAAAGTTGCAGAAAACTGCCATCGAAGACCAGGTAATATAAGAAGCGTTTCTCTCCAACTTCATCAGAGACAAAGTTAAAGAAACATTTAAATTCAGGATCACATCAAGTGTCAATAACAGAATGCATCTTAGACTATTCTTCAGAAATCCAATAAAATATAGGACAAGTAGCTTCAAGGATGGCTAAGCACTTAGAAAACTCCATACTCGGTAAAGGAGCAGAAGGTAGAAGATACAAAGCAAGAGGTATATAGACAACATTATTTGGTATCAAGGAAGTAACAATAGGAGGAATAAATTGAGCAAGGGGTATGGAGATAGCTTCAGAGGCTACAGAAGGCAGGGGAACTACAACGTAAGGAATAAACTTTGAAACTCAACCACATGTTGGAGGCTTACACTACATTAGACTCTAAATCGTATCAAATAATGGCGTGTTTAAATATTAGATACGGCCATTAGCCGTATCAAAACCACAAATTTGATATGGCTTTAAGCCATATCTAAAGTATAAATAGATACGGATGTAAACCGTATCTCACTGCAGATAACATATGGCTTTAAGCCATAGCTAAATTATAACTAGGTACAAATATAAACTGTATCTAAATTATCTATAGATACGGATATTTGTTAAAGGCTAGTAAATATCATGCAAACTCTACTTGACAAATTATAACAGTGAATGAAACAATTGTACGAAATAGTTCATACCAACCCAATAACATATATAATGATACATGTTGTTTCATTACATTACAATAAAGAAGATACATGTTGTTTCATCACATTACAATAAAGAAGATACATGTTGTTTCATTACATTACAATAAAGAAGATACATACTACTTCATAGGAAAACTTTCAAAATTAAATTACAATAAAGACGATAAACTCGGTATTTTAGCAACTTCGTTGACCACTCTCTGCTTTTCAACTTCGGTGACCAACCACTTTGATCTGCTTTTCAGCTGAACTAATCCATTCATCCCAAGCTGAAAATTTTAACTTTTTGGTGAAGAGTTTATTGGGTGATAACCAGGTGGATGCATGTTAGACCACGCACCTGGGTCAGGTATTCACGCTAACTTATGCATTTAACTCAACGCAAGGACTACCAAAGGGGATAATATCAAGTGTCATATGCTGCTTCACTAAACCTTAGGAAAAAGCATTTGACACCTGGTATTATCCCCTTTGTTAGTCCTGGCGCTTAGTTCAATGCATAAATTAGGATAAATACCCGACCCAGCGGCGTGAGCTAAAGAGCATCCACCTGGTGAATCACCCGGTAATTCTTAACCAAAGAGTTAAAGCCTTCTGCTTGGTGAGGCTTCGCTGGTGGATCACCCAGTAAATTCTTAACCAGAATAGACATGCATCATCTTCGTCTATACTTGAAACCAAATTTGCATTAGAACAATGAGTCAGAATTTACATATACAACACACAAACAGACTTATACAACACACACAAAAACATATACAACACATACACATACACTACATACATATACAACATAGACACAGACAGACACAGACACACTCACACACACTGCACACATATACAGACACACAAACATACACTGCACACATATACAAACATAGACACAGACATACACACATACACTACACACATATACAACACACACAACTCATCGTATAAGACTGCAAGTACAAAACTGCAAACATTACACCAATTCAGTTATACATATTGAATTGGTTCAGTCGACTAATCGTGATCGACCAATTCAGGTATACATATTGAATTGAATTCTAGTATACACCAATTCAAGTACAAGATTGCAAGTACAAGATTACAAGTACTAGTCGACTAATCATGATCGAGCCATCGACTTGCCTGCCTCCTTTCAGGTATACATATTGAATGAAATAACGAATATTGAATTAAACTGCAGATTTGATTTAAACTTGATTTGAACTGCAACAATATAATTGTTGGCAACAATATATTTAAACTGACAAATTTTTGGTGGTAGCAATATATTTATATACTAGTCTACGACTAATCGAGTAGTCGACTAGCTGGACCTCTGTCGACTTGACTTAATGGTGCAACAACAAATAATAGGTCAAGCAGTTACAAGAGACAGTAACCAAGTACTAAAAGGAGGCAGGCAAGTCGATGACTCATCGTATAAGACTGCAAATACAAGAATGGAAACATTACACAAATTCAGGTATACATATTCAATTGGTACTAGTCGATTAATCGTAATCGACTAATCGTTATTGACCAATTTAGTTATACATATTGAATTGAATTCAGGTATATACCAATTCAAGTGCAAGAATGCAAGTACTAGTCGACTAATCGTTGTCGAGCCATCGACTTGCATGCCTCCTTTAAGGTCAGACACAAGGTGCCAAAGCATAAGGTTTCAAAGCACAAGGAAGCAAATATTCACATGATAGCAGCAGCTATAAACTGGATGACAAGGCAAATGCGCAACATGCATGATGTAAGTACTAAGGATATGGCAGATCCACATAGGTGCAACACACATATAAGTGAGTGATATAACTCAAGTGATAAAAGTCACAAAGAATGGCTCAGTGGCAAGCAAGCGAACAATCAAGAAACATAACAAGCAAGTATATTATCGGTTTCTATCATAAGAATGCAAATACAACATAGAGGTGCATGTACATGGAAAGAAATGCCATGCACATCATAGCATGCACATCCTTCGGTTCATAAATACATAGGAGCAGTAGTATATGCATTGCTAATACACAAGGAGTTCAAGCAAATGAAAAAAAGTCAAATTATAAATGCAAACGCAAATGCTCAAGTCAAGCTGGACCAACACAAACAACAAATTAGTAGTGCTGCAGCAAGCAAAATTGCATGCACAAGGGAATGACACCAATTAAGCAAAGGAAACAAAGAATGACAATACAACGTACATATAAAAGCACAGTGGCATCACACAAAGCCAAGCAAGGTCAAAGGTTCAAGCACAAGTGGCATACTCGAGAACCATAACCAAAAATGCAAACAGAAGTAGACAAGCCTCAAATTAAACCCAATTCAAATTCAAATTAAACACGTAAATGGCATATTGATTAGACCCAATTCAAATTCGAATTTAAACCCAATTCAAATTAAACTGTGAGTAATATTCACCTTCAGTGGCGACGAGAAAGATGGACAACGGTGGACTGAAGGTTCGCTGGTGACCGGAAGGCAGCGCGAGCTGAAGATGGACACCGATGGACTTGGCTTCGAGCGATGGATGGTTTATTGAAATAGAAAGATGGCACGCCGAGTTCCAAAACCCTAATTTGGGTTTTCAGTCGGAAATTAAAAAGAGGGAAGCTGGCCGAAAGTTTTGAAGTGTCAAAGCATGATGGTGCCAGAAAGAAAATAGCGAGGGAAAATATGATATGGATTTTATACGGCCCAAAGTCGTATCAAATAAACTGATCCAGGGCTTTGTTGATGTACGCTTAGATCTTACATGTTTGAGGATGTGCGGATTGCCAAGAGGAAAGCTGATACGGCTATGAGCAATATCAAATTTGATACGACTAAAAGCATTATTAAATCTCTGCATCCTCGTGTGCTAAATTTCCTGTTTTGGTGTAGTGTTAAGCAAGGGAACCTTTGTAGGAGGAGTTATGGGAGGGTGGTTGCAAGAGGAGGCTACATGACAAAAGGAATGGCACGTGGATCGAATATCTAATGTCCAACCATAATGAACTCTGACTTCTGAAATTTGATTTACAATATATCCAATTTATCATTAAAGAACATCTTCAGTAACATATTCACATTTATTGTAAATTCCACAATTTCAGTGTTATGGTAATTCTTAGTCCAAACAGAAGATTAATAGAATGTGTTTGTACGACGGCATATTCTTAACATACTTGAAAATAATATATATCACAAATTACAGTTATTTAACATGTTAAGAATAATGGGGAACGTAAACAGTATATTAACCGTTACCCAAAAGGTATAATTTTAAATCCACTCACCTGATAACTTTCCAATCCTTAAATCTGATTCAGGTATATGACTTTGTGGTCTTCCAAGCTAAATCTAGTATTAAAACAACCACAGATTTACAAATCTAATACTAAAAAAAGAGGGAAAGAAGGAAAGAAAGCTAAATAAATCAGATTCACAGGAATTACCTCATGTTGATCAGAAATCTAAACACCTATGTTGTAGATTTACATTTTTTATCTTCAAATCTTGAATCAGAATTTCCTAAAGCAAATTTTCTAATTTCTAAAAGATTTGGAGAAGAAAGAAAATGGCAGAGCCTTAGCAGCATCTCAGAAAATATGTGTTAGAATTAGGTTCTACTAGTCTATTTATAGGTATATAGAGTATTCTGGTCTATTGGATTCACTAATATAAAATTCGAAATGTATAAATAAGAAAAACACATCATCCAGCAAAACATATTTGACCCGAGTGGGTCGACCCCTATGTCGACCTACCTTAGAGGTGGGTCAACCCTAAGGTCGACACATGGGTTGACCCATGTGAAGCCTAGGTCGACCCATCTCCTGGGTCTTAATGAATTTTCTGCTGAATTGATTTTCTGATTAACATTATATAATAACGTTTAATTTATTTCTTAATATAACTCATCTGAGTTATTATTTTCCACTTATAATTATATTTAGTTTCATATTTCGAATTTGTACGCATATAAATGCATATAATTTTTTAATTATTAATTCGTTACTAACTTTCCCATACGGGCTTCGTCTCGGGCAAGTCATATATAAAAAAGAATCAGAAAATTGCCGCGAACACAATGGTGCATGTTTCGAGGCTAAATTTTGAAACTATAAATTATCGATATTTTCATTTAATATTTGTATAAAATACGGGGTGTTACAACGATATTTTGGTTTCTTAAGGTGCGAGGAAGAACATGTCGTACACTTAGGAGGGGTTTTACAC
Source organism: Allium sativum (assembly GCA_030737875.1). NCBI lineage: Eukaryota > Viridiplantae > Streptophyta > Magnoliopsida > Asparagales > Amaryllidaceae > Allium > Allium sativum. The sequence goes on along the minus strand of CM060922.1, from coordinate 159,495,649 downwards.
ACTCTTAGATCGCATCCGCTTAAGGCTAAGTTTACTAAGTGTCATTTCTGGTGAAAGGAAGTAAGGTTCCTAGGGCATGTTGTCTCCAAGGATGGAATAGCGGTGGACCCCGCTAAAGTTGTCACAGTTCAAGATTGGAAAGCCCCTGTGAATGCGACGGAGGATAGGAGTTTATTGGGGTTGGCGGGTTACTACATAAAGTTCATTAAGACTTCAAACGTATCTCAACTTCGCTCACCCATCTAACAAAGAAGAATTTGGTTTTCACTTGGAGCATAGATTGCGAAGATGCACTCAAGAGGTTAAAGAGGGCCGTGACATAACCCCTGTTCTGCCTAAACCTAACGGTACCAAGGTGTTTATGGTCTACACGGATGCTTGTGGCATGGGTTTAAGGGTTGTCTTGATATAGGAAGATAAGGCGGTCTACTGTGGAAGTAGGCAGTTGAGGGTTCATGAAAGGAACTACCCTACCCACGATTTGGAATAGACAATAATAGTGTTTGCATTTAAGTCTTGGGGACACTAACTACTTAATGAAAGGTTCGAGCTCTACACGGATCACAAGTGACTCAAGTATTTATTCTCGCAGAAGGATCTCAATTTAAGACAACAACGTTGGATGAAGTTTCTTGCGTCCTATGATTTTGAGATAACTTATACCCTAGGCAAGGGAAATTTAGCAGCAGACGGATTGAGTAGGCAGAGGATGACCTTGAGTCCTCTATTCATACAGAGGTAAAGCTTGGAGTTTATCTCAACATATGATTTTAGACCATCTATGAATTTTACGCTTGGTTTGCTGGCATCATTGGAGATGCGACCTACTCTTATGAAGCGCATTGGATCCACGACGATAGGATCACCAGTTAGTGGACATCTTCGATAGACTCGATAGAGGAGAGACCTCTTAGTCACCTAGATAAATATAATCGGTGAAAGAGAAGGGGTGGCTACGTCGAGACGGAAGGCTGTGTGCCCCTAGAGTTGGAGATTTGTTGAGGACAGTTCTTGAGGAGGCTCGTCACTCTCGGATGACTATCCATCAAGGCGGTGACAAGATGTACCGAGATATGAAGCGATTTTTTTATTGGATAGGTATGAAGAAGGATGTGGCGGGGTTTATGGCACAATGTTTGATTTGCCAACGAGTAAAGGCTGAACAAAAGAAACCTAGTGGATTGCTTCATCCCTTAGATATCCCACAGTGGAAGTGGGAGAGCATCTCTATGGATTTTATTGATGGACTGCCTAGATCGAGGAAGAGCAACACGAGTATATAGGTTATAGTAGACAGATTGACTAAGAGCGCTCACTTTTTCTCAGTCAAGAGCAAGAGGACAGCAGCTTGGCTAGCATCTGTATACCTTAGAGAGATAGTTCGACTTCATGGGGGTACCTTTTAGTATAGTTAGTGACCGTGACCCCATATTTACGAGTGAGTTTTGGAGGAGCTTACAAGAGGCACTAGGTGCATTTTTGTGACTTAGCACCGCCTATCACCTCCTGACCGATGGACGGACCGAGAGGGTCAATAGGGTTTTCGAGGATTTATTAATACTATGCATCCTAGACTTCGAAGAGACTTGGGAGGAGCATCTCTCATTGGTTGAGTTTTCCTACAATAATAGTTATCGGTCGAGTATCGGTATTGACCTCTATGAGGCGCTTTATGAACGACCCTGCAGATCACCTACATAATCATGCGAGTCTACAGACAGACTTTTACTTGGGCCTGAGATGGTTAGAGAGACTTCTAAGAAGATGGAACTTATTCGCAGACAGCTAAAACCAGCCCAAGACATGCAGAAGTCATATGTTAACCAGAGTAGGACCGACTTAAATTTTGAGGTAGGAGATATGGCCTTTATCAAGATATCTCCTTTGAGGAACGTTGTTCGCTTTGGCTCAGCAGGGAAGTTGGCGCCAAGGTTCATAGGGCCATTCCCCATGTTGAGAGGATAGGCCATATGGCCTACAGAGTTAGACTATCGGAGAAGCTGATGGGGGTTCACGACGTGTTCCATGTTTCCCACTTGAGGAAGTGTCTACATGATTCAATAGAGGTAGTAGAGCCAAGTACCCTTGAGGATGTTGAAGTCGAAAAGGAGGTATCATTTAAGAAAGTTCCTACCCATATTCTTGGATTTGAAGTTAAAAATCTAGGCAACAATGAGAACAAGTTAATGAAGGTGCAATGGGGAGAAGACCATGACGATGCGACATGGGAACCGGAAGACAAGATTGTTTCTTACCATTTTCTCTTTGAGAGTACGTTTTTAATTTCTTCCTAAGCTTTTTGAATTCAAGTTTGTTTTTCCTGTCGTTTGAATCTGGATCCTTAGGTAGAAGCCTATGATTGAAAACATGTGTTTGAGACATATTATGTTTGATGGTTGCAAGTGGATGCAAATGTTTGCTAGTGGATGCATATACACACATATTAGGCACTAGATCGGCTCAAGCACTTACATATTACATATGGAAGGGATTTTTTATTTTCAACGAATGAAAATTGTTGAGGTATCACAAGAATGTTGCATTTTTGTGATTGGTTGTACACATACATAGAATTTATATGTACTTTTAGTATTCCTTTGCATACATATTGGATATATGGAACATACATATATTGCATTTAAGAGGTCAACTAAATCAGTAGACCGCCTGATTTTCGCATTAGTATAGGGACATATACACATCACCTTTGCATATGTTCATACAAAGCATTATAAATTTTAAGGACAATGATGTTAATGGTTGATGGATGAGTAGATGGGTGTAGGTTCTTAACATTAATAACTTCTTAACTTGAAGATTTCGGGGATGAAATCCTTTAAGGAGGAAAATGTAAGACCCAATATTTTATACACGATAATTATATGAAGAAGATAACAAAATTAATATTAATTAATAAAATATTCAGAATTAAGTAAAGCATACTTTACTGTTGCGTTTGCTACGAAATTCTGGATCTTATAGGCTCTTGGTTTTCGTAAACCAGACTAGGTATGGGGATGTCATGTATAAAAGAAGTTTGAATTAAAATTAAAACATAATAGTAAATAAACTCATAATGCAACGATCAGGAGTCGACCCGACCGTACATCGATTGACCCCTGTGTCGACCCGTTAGTAGGTGGGTCGACCCACCTTCGAGCAGGTAGAAGCCTGGAACTAAACTGTTTTATGTGTTTTATTCTTGCTGACTCAGCGGTGATGTCTATTGTATGGTTTGATTTCAAAACCTAATATCCTATGGTTTATATTATCCTAACTTACCTAGAAGTAGGCTAACAACCTCACCATTTTCTTACACATAAACATTTCTTCATCTTCTTCCTCCTCTGAGTTATGTTCTGAAATAAAATTAAGAAAATGTCGGGGTTTTGTCCAAACATAGATTGAAGGATAATTCTTCTACAACTATTTTAAAGAACTTTTCTGGATTTAATACAAATCACTATGAGTTTCACGTTATTTTTAGATCTGCAATTTAAAAAGGATTTTGACAGTAAATACATATTGGATCTAAAAAGTAGTAGTGCTTATTAGTTTTATTCTTATATGTTATTTTTTTATTACTATCAATTTAATGTTCGTTTTTAGTTATTACCTGTTTATATGTACATCTATCTTCCTTATTCCCTTTCTGTTACTGTTTTATTTACAGTCTTATTATGCCTATTTTGTTCATATCTGAGTTTGGTTATATTTCTCCTTATCCTTTTTATTTTGCGCTGAGCTTAGGCCATCGAGAGCTTAGGCCTTTTTCGTTAGAATTGCGTAAAATTGGGTCAAATTGGAATATTATGTAATGACAATAAAAAGGAGACTAGACATATTAAAATATGTGAACCATTGACTGTATAACTGGGATAATTATATAGGAAGAATTGTAAACATGTTAATCTGAATAGGTTAAAATTAATTTTAAATTAAGTAGAACATGTCATGGGAAAGTATGTAAAATAAGATGTAAATTAAGTAAAACATGTTATTGTAATCTATATATGTCAGAGCAAGTTCCTGTATGATTTGGTGAAGGGTTGTTACATTTAATAAATATCATTTACAACCGAGAAATATAACATAGGGTTATATGATGCTTATTAATGAATTTAAATATGCTAAGTTAAATCTGTATAATTAACAAGCTAAGAGGTTCCACGTCTGTTGTTAATATATTTTGGGGGAACTCTTAAAATCCTAGATTACTTGGAGGACCAAGCCTAGGGGTGGCTTGTGTCGATCTGATGTTTGCTTGGAACCATATCAATCAGTACCATCCTGCTATCAAACGAGTTCCGCGCTAGGTAGGGACTAAGGCATGCTTTACTGATGGATGATTGTAAGAGGTTCAAACCTTGGAGATGGGTACGGGCTGTGTTCCGGCGGAGTCATGAGCGTGCATGGGTCCGATAGGGGAAGATAAGACGTTGTAACACCGGCGGATAGGGTTGTGCCTTTTAAAGTTGATGGCTTTGGGACTAATATCCCCGGCTGCCATTGCTGGCACAGGTTATTCACGTCTGTAGGGAGCCGATCACTGGGTAGTAATTAGGGTAAAACCTAACCCTGTTATTCTAATATTTGGTGCAAAAATTATACTTTGGGATATGAATGAGAAGCTTATTTGATCTTACCTTATCTCATTTATTTTGTACTTGCATATTTTACTGTATTTTCATATATAGTATTATTAATCTGTCTTAATTCTTCTTTACGTTTTTTCTTATGCTAAAAATCACAGGAACTCTCCAGACTTTATGTCTAACCTATTTTGTTTTTCCTTCTTTCTTCCCTTCCCCTCCCCCCTGGGGTTCTCAGAGTAGTGGATTGCAGCATTGACCGTGATTCTTTGATTTAGCTTGGACTTGGATTATTTCTCATTCGATGTATTGTTTCAGTTTATGTTCTATGTTTATTGTTATGATTATTGAGGGATGGTTTATATTTCCACGATCCAGATGGTTATGACTTATGGCATTTGAAAATGTAATGATTGAATTTGGTTTTATAATAAAAGTTTGAAAGTTTTCCGCTGTATTTTATAATATATCTTGTGAAATTAGTCTTTGTATTATTATTACGCTTCATGGTGCTTAATGCATCCTCATATGGGCGACATTATGGAACGTGGGGTGTTACAAGAATTATGTGAAATCAAATTGATTTGAAGCTATGTAAAATCCTATTTTGCATAAGAACGAGAATAATAAATTATTATCAATGGATTTGATTATTTTTAAATTGATTAATAACTCTATTTCTTTAACATGTAAAAATTATTCATTTTGCAAACCATCAGAATTCGATAAAACTAGTTTCATCTGATCAAGAATGATAAATTAATGTAAGATTTCAAAATTTCATAGTAATTTTGTGAACTTGATGAATATTGTTTTGAAGGAGGCTATATAAGCATAGCATTTTTTTTCATTTCAGAAAATGTTACCCTAACTTTTATTCTCATAATCAATGGCCCAAATTTAACATTCCAATCCATCTACTTCTATCTAAAATTCCCAACATGAAAATTGTTTGTATCGAGGATGCGAGCACACCCAAGATGGTTTTTTATTGATCGAAGGCTTGTGTAGTTAGCAATCACCAAAACTATGGCTATTTATGTTTTGTATTTTGACTACTTTCTCCACTATGTCGCTTATTAGGACATTGCTCTAAAGAGAAGAGGAGGAGGGGAGCATGTTATAGCTGATGGTGGTGGTCGAATGTCGTCAGGCGAAATGTGGTATGGGAAACCTTGAGATGAACGAAAACATTCATAATTGTTTTCTAACAACCTCGATCGATTTCGTGGGTCCCGTTTTCCTAGCGATGGCGCTGTTGAGAACGAGGTGGCACCGGTCACCGAGGTAGGGAGACCGGTTGGCTAGAGCGACGGTGGGTTGATTAGATCGGAGATGGTTTGTGACTGAACCTTGAAGTCGCATGTTTAAGTGTGAATTTAAACTTGTTTAGATACAGTTAAAATGTGATTAGTTAATCACTAATGAAGGAAATTAAGTTAAAGACATCGATAAGATTTAACTTAAATTTATTTTGATTCAATAAAAACTAGTAACACATGTAGTTTTAACATACGAGGCCCGATTGTGGCACCATCTTCACAGTTTGACTCTTATCGCCATAATCTACGTGTACCAGTTGGATTAGACTAATTTGGAGATCGCTAATTTTTAGCATAAATAGATTACCTTCGTTTTTGACTATTCAACGTTGCAAATAGTTATTTGGATTGGATAGTGAGTTAAAACTCACATCTTATGGAATATTATTATACCAGATATTGATATTCATTGTTGATTTGATATTTATATGTGATTGGTTGTTTGGATGATTTACTGTTTATTCAGTTGGTTTGGGTTTATATTCTAGCATGTATAGTAAATAACCTTTAACACTCATGCTTAACAGCTGAAGATCCATCTTTTATTAGTTAGATTATTTTATATGTTTATTATGCAACTTGTGCTGATATATAAATTGTGATGCAAGGAAGATGTCGAAGGAACCCAACAGAGTTCCTCAATGTGATGGACATTATTGGCTTTTAAATTATACACATATGAACTGTCTAAAGTAAGCAACACTAATATCTAATTTGGATAATAATTCCTATATGATATTTAACCCTTTTATGATGTTATAGGCACTCCTCTCACCCATTCTACACTCTATACGGTTCTTATGACTGGCTCGTTATGCCACTCGGTTTGACGAACGCTTCTGCCTACTTCTTCGATGTTATGAATCGAATGTTCCAAGAATATTTTGATAAATTTGTTCTTGTATACATTGACAATATTCTAGTGTATTCAAGTCTGGGGCCGAACATGCTAGCTATTTTAGAATTGTACTGAGTACCCTTCATCAGCATCAACTAAGGGCCAAACTTTCTAAGTGTATCATTTCTAGGTGAGGCAAATTAATTTCTTAGGCCGTGTCGTATCTTCTAATGGCATATCTATTGACCATTATAAGATTGCGGTAATTCAAAACTGGAAGAGGCCAGAAAATATTCATGAGTTTTCATAGATTCCTGGGTTTGGCGGGTTATTAACGACGCTTTATCGAAGACTTTTCCCGCATTGTGCTTCCTTTGACTAGCCTTACAATGAAAGGTGTTCACTGAAAGTAAAACATGGTTCGATTTCAAATCTTATAGATAAATCGCAACCAAATAAAACAATAATTCATGTATTAGTTTATAAATCGAGAGTTATACCTGAATAAAACTTCCATAATTCTTCAACCGATCGAATTTCAAATCTGGGTTGATCGAATACTAGCTCTCCAAGCGTCGAGCCTCGATGGATATCCACAAGAACGCCTCTTCCTAGATCGAATCAAGGAAGATAAAAAGGATTGGTGCTAGCCGCTATTATCTAGGGTTTTGGAGGAAAATAGAAATCGGTCGGGTTATGTTTTGGATCTTATCCTCCCAAATTAGGTTAGCCGCTATGTATATATAATAAACGGAAATGTAAGTTCCCTTTTAAAATAGAAGTTCACCAAAATTAGGATCTAAACCGACTACTTGTTCCATCCTTAACCAAAATATCAACATATTTTGTTTGTCCAAAACAGTTTCTCCTTTTAAAACGTTCTACTGTGTGACCCCATAGGTTATTACAACGTTGGCAATGATTTTAGATCATATTTAAATCATAAACAGTGATTGGCATCTAGCAATGCATCGCTGCTACCCAAGTTATAATAAAATTATCGATTAGATACAACCTTTCTGTGACAAGTGTCTCAATGTAATATAATCCTTTTAACCAACATATCCAGGATTAAACTAGAGCCATGGATCGTATCATCCTCGTTATAATTTAATCCGTTTTTCTTGATCGATGAGTAGACTGTTTAAAACAAATCAGTATTTGAGCACGGCCATGCATTTCACAGTCTCACTCAATCAAGAGGCCCATGGATATCACTACAACTATATTGCAGGGTTAAATTCCATCTAGATCATTCATAATTTCTATTTGATTTGAGATGTATCCAACAATCACCGTTATCGATACTCAGTTACGAATAACTTTAGATGATATCAAAACACAAATATCCTCGAATAAAATCATAATGATTTCAGGTCTGAGGACCATTATATCACTGTCACTATGAGAATAACTCATGATACTGTTAATTACATTCCATGGAGTTATCTCACGGTGGTCAGCCCAATACGCTATTCTCTAATACGTATTTATGTCTTGACTTTAATATCACGTATATCAATGATCAATGAGATGTGATCATCAGTCAATCAACATACTAGTCTCAGCGCTTTATTGTTGTCCTATATATATGTACAACAAAACTCGACTAGGGACATTTAAGAATTAAAATACTTAATATATTATATAATCTCAAATTCAAGTCACACACTTGAACTATATAATTCTGTATTATAATTCTAAGGACTTCTATTATATTAATATTTATATTACACAGTAAATATAATATAATAGAATATTATTTCATTCCAAATAAAATAATAACATCAACAGTGTTATCAATCTCATCAAATGAATTGCCTCTAGGGCATAAACTCTAACAATCTCCCACTTGCACTAGAGTCAATTACACATTCATGAAATTAGTGTGACTATTAAACTTCCGCTGCGACGGAGTCTAATTCAGTAGGTCTGCAACAATACAACTTTTGTAACTTTGCAGATATATTCATTTCTTCTGTGAACAGTTTCACATAAGAATTATATTTCTTAAATATATGTTTGGATCAATAATGAGTTTAATTTTTTAGGCCTGAGCAACAGCCATATAGTTATCGCAATGTAAATCATTGGATCAACAATGAATTAAGTTCAACTTATGAACTTTTAATCCAAACATTTTCTTTCTCAGAATCAGTATTTATTTCTTGTTTTAAAACTAACATTATTTACAATAATCAATGTGTTATCAAATAACATTAGAATTATTGTCTCACTCCCACTGAATTTCTTGTCTATACAAGATTTAATGGCATTTTGTGGTTTCCGAGACAATTCGAATTTTATCTCATTCCCATCGGTATCTTAGAAACTGACTCTCCTTTAAATGAGTACCAATTTGAGCAATAAACATTTTATTCTTAGAGGATTTATAAAATTAATATCCATTTGTTTCTTGTGGATATTACACAAAATAGTTATATGATTTGGGTCTGATCTATTCAGAGGAAGAACATTTAACAAACATCTTTTATCCCAAATCATCGTATTAGACACACTGGGATATTTCTAGTCCATATCTTATATGGCGTCTTTAAATCGTTCTAGTGGGATTTAATATAATTGTTCTAAATTTAATTTATTGGAAGATCTATATGACTTATCACTAATCGTACTATATCTTATAAGGTGCGATTTCTCCGTTCAGACACACCATTCTAATATGATGTTCTAGGTGGAGTGAGTTGTGAAACAATTTCAAACTCATTTTGATAGTCATTATATACTTGGCTTAAATATTCTCTTTTCGATCTATTCGAAAAGTTTTATTTCCTATTTAAAATTGGTTTCTGAATTCACTTTCAATTCTTTGACCTTTTCAAAGGATTCTCATATGTGTTTCATAAGATACACATATCTGTATTTACTGACATCATCAGTGAATATAATGAAGTAATAAACTTGCCTCTAGCTTATGTATTCATTGCTCTGTGTACATCATTATGTATGAGACCCAATACTTATCGCTCATTCACTGTGTCAAGTGAAAGGTGATTCAGTTATTTGCCTAATAAATAAGATCAGTATTTTCATATGATTCAAAATCAAATGATTTTAAAATTCCATCATTATGGAGTTTTAATATACTTTCTTGTTTATATATTCTGACTGGTAATGCTAAAGGTATGCTGGATTCAAATCATCCACTCTATAATTATGTCAAGTACATTATAGTTAACGATAAGTTCATTAACTATTCGTGAAATTCCATACGATATTTCATTTAAATAAAATGAATAACAATTATTCTTTTATTATAAATGAAATTCAAACTTGTCTGAACAAGATATATTAAAACATTTATTTTAAATGGAATTTCATAATAACAATTATTTTATTAATTTTATTAAGCCAGTAAACACAACAAGAATCAACTTTCTATGGATAATCCAGCAACTTTTGTTTCATTTCCATTCGTAAGTGCACTTGTCATTTTATCAGATTTCTACTTATTCTGTAATTTCTTTAAATCAACATACATTTATGTGATTTATATCTAGTATTTAATACTAGGAATGTATAAGTAGATTATTATAACATTTATATCTTATTCAGTTGAAGTCATACTTTAACTTTTGTTTTATATCCTCTATATTTGTTAGAACAATTACGTTTTAATTTGTTTGAGGACAATCCCCAAAATTTCAATGTTAGTCAAGAAATTTTATTCAATTCAATTTATCCTTCTTAAGGATTAATTTAAATTATCGGAGTTATTTATTATTTATTATTTAATATCTACAGTAGATAATAAATAATAACTGATTCTTTAATATTTATTTAATATAAATTTTGACAATCAAAATTGTATACTAACATAAACGTGTAATTTAAACTAAAATATGCTCCCACTCAAATTAACATCCCTTTATTTATATACATATATCAGTATATTTATATAATGGTGTTCCAAGATCCATATCTAATTATGTCTTGACTCTGCTTTGGCAAATCCCCAAAACACAACCTTTTAGGTAGACATCTTATGTCAATTATATCATACATATAACTCCTGGATCGCATGATGAACATTTCGTTCAGTATTATTCATATGCTCAATATATAGAATAACTCACGTTGTTGTCTCTAAGCCATAATCTTATTATGCAGCTTAGTTAAGTCAAAACCAATAATAGGTTGGAGCACCACATTTTACTCCATCGCATATAACCAAAGTTAAAAGGCGCACAACGCTTTGGCGTTAGTTACAACCAGTAATTTTGGACAGTGATGAGTATATTATTGGAAGACTTCACCATGACTTAATATAACAAATGATAATTTGCTTTAAAGGGAATTAATAACTCGAAATGGAAAATATATTAGAGTTATTTATATATCAAAATACACGTATGTATTTTATATGATAATTTCTTTTAATTCCATATAAACACAATTATAAAGATATTACATCTTTGAGCATTTAACACGTTAAATGGCATTAGCATTTAAAGGAATTAAAATATTATATGCCGTTGTTTTTGAACATTTCAAAACATACCTTGCAGTTTTAATATTACTGTTACAGTTCACTGGACTACTTATTCCATTATAGCTTTTAAAAGTTATAAATGGAGTATATGTATCATTTAATTAATCAAGCCTAATTATTTATTATGGCCCAATTAATACATACATATCATAATATAACATAGACTGCTTATTTCAAACTTAAGCAGAATATATATATATATATATATATATATATATATATATATATATATAAATATCTCATATTATTCATACATGAGTTATCAGACATACATATACACACATACACTTAAATGTATATCTAAATCATTCGCTAACACTGGCATATTTATAAAAGGCAATACAACACGTTTAAAAACATACATAACCCATATTAACAGTTAAGAGGAATGTTACAAAAGCTATGAACACCATAATATGCATATAGTTTTGGTTTTCATAAGTTAATATATGTATACATATAACATTTTTATACATACACTATAACAAATGAAATATGTACAATAATTGAATGCAGGCTAAATGAAAATTCTGCAATTCATGTAATTACAGTTGCTTCATAAGCATTATTTTTCATTGGCATATCCATCTTAGTGCAAGCAATAATACCATTCACAATGGACTATGTTGCGTTCATCTGGATCATCACTATCTGAAACGATTTCAGAACTTATAAAATAAATAGCCTGCAAGATGATCATATCATAATAAGCCATTCAGTTAAATACAAACAATGCATTATACTTATATATATACATTTATATATACACACATATTTATATAACACTGTTTAAGCTTAACAATGTACCATCATACACAAATACAATTTTCAGGAGTCATACTCATGCATTGGTGTCATATGTCACTATATAAAATATATGAGCCATTTTATAAAGTTTTACTGTATCTTAACACAGGAGCGAAAACATATAATAAGCAATGTTACCTATCCATGTCGTACATATATCTGTAATAGAGCATGATTCAGCATATTTATACATGAGTAAATAGTGTGTGAACCCCTTCTTATGCCAACAGCTTGGATATTAATATCAAACATCAAGAAAGATTAAACAAACAAGTTTGTAATTATACAGACATGTAGCATGTTTGAAAGCACTTGCAAGTCATAATTATATTAGCTATTAATTACTTGCAGCACTACAGTGATTTTATCCAAACAATAAAATTGCATTATTCCATGAAATAACAGAATCAAACTCTGTTGTTCTAGCAAAAGAAACTAAGGCTATATTTGCTAGTAAAATCTGTATATGACTAAAGATCTTGCAAAGTCTAAGTTCTAATTTAAAAGAGAGCTTTGAAACATATAATGTACATGTATAAAAGTATGCAAACAGTTTGCACTTGCCATCATATAACTAACATGTTTATAAAAGGGACTTATATTGCAAAACAAATTGTAACTAATCATGAACCAGTATAGAAATATATTTGCTACTGGAAGTGCTGACCCATGATCAAGACATGTTTGCATTTAAATGTATATGTGTATATATATATATATATACACACACACACACACACAAACATAATGCATTTCAAAATTTACACAACCAGGTGTGTAACTTTCTGTAAATCACATTTACATAGTTCATATATCAATATATATGATTAGTTTATCATAAATAAAATTACAAGGGATTTCATTGTCATGTGTATAACCTTTTAGACAAAGTTACCGATCAGATTTCAATTCATTGAAGTATATAGATTTAATGCCAAGATTCAAAATTATTCAAGTAATATTGGTCATCTATGAAATGTTAAAGGTGTGAATCAATAAATACAGAACAGGTTCATATATTCAAGATCTTCCGAACAATATCATACTATTGAACCAACATTTGATCAGTAGTATAATCATCTATTAATAGAAAGTAATTAAATAAAGCCTGAACTGCTGCAGGTTAATATGTAAACATTTTTCATATTACAAATGGAATTAAAACACCCAGCTTATCAATATCAGATTTTAGTAATGTTACAAACTGAATAAAATTCTATATAACAAAGCCAGATTGAGTTTCAGTTTCAAACATTTGTACAACATCATAAGCAGTATGCTTATATGTCAAAAGAAATCAATATACGAATTCAATCCAAGATTAATTCAGGAGTGAGGATAGGGTCATCTATTTACTGTCCAACAGAAAATGATTTTGATTCAATATATGTTGAATTAAGTTTGCTGTTAATGTATCATTCATGTACTTTAGATTTGACAACATATAGAATCTGGCAGTATATGAAACAGAATTAGTGTCATATATTAATTCATAGTTCCTCTTTTACACATTGTATCAGTATACAATCTAAAAAGTATCAAATATATAATATATATATATATATATATCCAGTCTGATTTATTACAAATTAATATACATATAATCTGGTTTAGATTTTGAACAGATGATACATTAATTCAAAATCATAGATTTTCAATACTTCTAATTACTGTCTAACAGTATCATATTAGTTCAAAACCAATATGTATAAAAGTATATTTAAAACAAACAGAGGTGATAATCAATCAGTACATATGTATATCATATATACATGCCCTCCAAAATTAAATAAATTAGTGTCTCATAACACCAACAATTGCCTAAAACTCAAGTCATACTTATATAAACCAAACAGGTTTTAGCAGTAATAGGTATGTAGGAAAAACCAAATTTTCAAAAGGATTTAAATAATAGGGTGTTGACTTACATGTATATTGAATATACAACTGTCATATTCATGTATAAAACAAATCAGAGAATTTGTCTTAACAAACTTTCAATTATGAATTTGATTTCAGAAAATCAAAACTGATTTGTCAATTATACTGGAAAGAAAAGATTATCAGAGTCAAATCATAATAATTTTCCAATCAAACATTTTGATTGTTGTTTTAGCAATGTTTATTGTAAACAAGCCAATATACTGCTTCAGATCAAATCTATATGTATATGGGTTTTCAAATCAATTCAGAAAAGTAAATTAACAAATTTCCAAATAAATTATTTTACAGAATCAACAATTGATCAGTCCTCATTTATGAAATCAGCATCCTTAACGACTTGTTATTTTGATAGATCAAAACTGTTTTGATCTACCAGTGGGATGGTTTGATAAACTAATAAGGTAATAATTATTTCAAATTTAGTTCAGATTAGAAGTAAATAATAATAAATCCAATTCAAAATTTTAAATCAAATACAAAATTTTGTTAACAGTAAAGCACCTTTTAAAGGCTTGTATCAAATACAGTCTTTAAATTACAGTAAAACAATTTCATGTTCTAAATTGAAATTAGCATGATTACTTGAATCCATGTTTTTTAATAATTTCGATGGTGGATTCTGAAAACTGTGATTTCAAAACTTTTACTCACGAATCAATAAAGTTCATAAGATTCAAAATTGAACCTGAAACATTTCAGATCTTACATGATGAACAAATTCATCTAAATCAGTATCTATATTACAGATCGGGTTTCGATTTGAACTATTCAAACAAAAACCCTAATTATCTCAACCTATAAATAACATGAACCCTAGCTCTGATACCATTGAAAGTAAAACATGGTTCGATTTCAAATCTTATAGATAAATCGCAACCAAATAAAACAATAATTCATGTATTAGTTTATAAATCGAGAGTTATACCTGAATAAAACTTCCATAATTCTTCAACCGATCAAAATTCAAATCTGGGTTGATCGAATACTAGCTCTCCAAGCGTCGAGCCTCGATGGATATCCACAAGAACGCCTCTTCCTAGATCGAATCAAGGAAGATAAAAAGGATTGGTGCTAGCCGCCATTATCTAGGGTTTTGGAGGAAAATAGAAATCGGTCGGGTTATGTTTTGGATCTTATCCTCCCAAAGTAGGTTAGCCGCTATGTATATATAATAAAAGGAAATGTAAGTTCCCTTTTAAAATAGAAGTTCACCAAAATTAGGATCTAAACCGACTACTTGTTCCATCCTTAACCAAAATATCAACATATTTTGTTTGTCCAAAATAGTTTCTCCTTTTAAAACGTTCTACTGTGTGACCCCATAGGTTATTACAACGTTGGCAATGATTTTAGATCATATTTAAATCATAAACAGTGATTGGCATCTAACAATGCATCGCTGCTACCCAAGTTATAATAAAATTATCGATTAGATACAACCTTTCTATGACAAGTGTCTCAATGTAATATAATCCTTTTAACCAACATATCCAGGATTAAACAAGAGCCATGGATCGTATCATCCTATTTATAATTTAATCCGTTTTTCTTGATCGATGAGTAGACTGTTTAAAACAAATCAGTATTTGAGCACGGCCATGCATTTCACAGTCTCACTCAATCAAGAGGCCCATGGATATCACTACAACTATATTGCAGGGTTAAATTCCATCATTCATAATTTCTATTTGATTCGAGATGTATCCAACAATCACCGTTATCGATACTCAGTTATGAATAACTTTAGATGATATCAAAACACAAATATCCTCGAATAAAATCATAATGATTTCAGGTCTGAGGACCATTATATCATTGTCACTATGAGAATAACTCATGATACTGTTACTTATATTCCATGGAGTTATCTCACGGTGGTCTGCCCAATACGCTATTCTCTAATACGTATTTATGTCTTGACTTTAATATCACGTATATCAATGATCAATGAGATGTGATCATCAGTCAATCAACATACTAGTCTCAGCGCTTTATTGTTGTCCTATATATATGTACAACAAAACTCGACTAGGGACAATTAAGAATTAAAATACTTAACATATTATATAATCTCAAATTCAAGTCACACACTTGAACTATATAATTCTGTATTATAATTCTAAGGACTTCTATTATATTAATATTTATATTACACAGTAAATATAATATAATAGAATATTATTTCATTCCAAATAAAATAATAACATCAACAGTGTTATCAATCTCATCAAATGAATTGCCTCTAGGGCATAAACTCTAACATTCACTTCATTTGGTATGATAAGTGAAAGGCTTCCTTTCAAAGATTGAAGGAGCTTCTCACACATGCCCCATTCTTATGGTTCAAAAGGAAAATCAGGATCTCGTTTTTTATACTGAATCCAGTCACAGTAGCTTTGGTGTTGTTCTAATGTAGAAGAATTTGGTAATTGCCTATGATTCAGGGCAGCTACGTCCAAATGAGGTTTGGTACGCTACCAAAGATTTAAAGCTTGTACCCATTGTCCTTGGCTTTGAAAATATGGCGTCATTATCTTTAGGAAGCACACTTCAACCTCTTTGCCGACCATCAATCTTTGAAGTGTTTGTTTACTCAAAAAGAGCTCAATATGAGGTAACAACATTGGTTCGAGTTCCTAGCTTCGTATGATTTTAATATTCAGTATACCCTTGGGAAGGGTAACCGAGTTATTGTTGCGCTTAGTCGCAAGCACTCAACCATTGTTTCATGATGTTGGGCGAAATGAGATGTTCTTGAGACTCTATCTTATTCTGATATTTGTGGTCGAGCTCTATCTTCTAATTCGTCTATCCTCTTGTTTCAGCCTGGAAGCTTGACATTCTCTATTGGGTCGTATGGCCAATGCTCAGTGGCGTGATCCCAATCTTATGCACTGTATTTGTAATGACTCGCATTCTACGCATCGGAGGAACGTAGGATATTTATTTCATTTTCATATGAAGTCGTATAATCGTGTAACTTTGGGGAACGACTACTGGGGTCATTTCCTATGTTCACGATTTTTTTTTAAATGACCGTTTTACCCTTGGCGAATTTTTTTTGCCCATAACTTTTGATTGTTAAGGAGTTTTGACCTGAAACCACTTACATTAGATTCAAATAATGGTTTACCTTTCTGTAGAATGGTCACACTAGCCAAACGGACTTACCGTTTGGGAGATATGGCTGAAATAAGGTCTGGAAAGTGAAAAACAACTTAACCGGACCTAATTAGGGCGATTAACATCTAGGTCCATAACATATTTCGGGATTAGGATTATGGGAGGGCTGATAGGATAAGGGAAAACATTTCATTTCAGTTTTCCAGCCGCCATTTACATCCTTGAAACCTTAGCAATGGCTTCCACCTTCTAAATCACTCCCAAATCACTTTCTAATCGCGTAAGCTTAATCTACACCAAATCAAGGAAGATTAGTGTCAAATCGGAGTTGGAGCTGCCGTGTTGCATTGGAAAACACGCCAAAACAGTAGAGTTTCAGATCTAAAGTTTTATTTGTGGCTAAGGTGAGTGGCTAACACTTTTATTCACTAATTACGGCTAATTATGGGTGATTAGTGATAATTAGCGAAATTATGGCTCAGAAAGATATGGAGAAATATGTAAAAATTCTAAAATATTATTTTGTGCCTCTGTTAGAAGTTTGAGTTAATTTGGACACATTTTGCTAATCATGTCACTAGATATGGTTAAACATGATTAAGGGGAAAACATGGGTTTTGGGTGTGTTTGATCCATATTAACATGTGTAATCGTTGTTTTGGTGTATATGGTCGATTCTATATGTTGTTGTTACTGTTTGGAATGTTTTGTGATTACCTAGAACTGTTAGATTGGTTGAAAACGCCGTCGTGTGGCATAAAGAGCCTGCTGGAAAAGTTGCAGGAAGTTGTGCAGGGACCCGTTCGTGAGCCCCCCACATTCGTGAGGCATGTATCACGAGCCAAGATAGAAGGTGAGCTACGAACCGGATAGACCTACACACATCCCACGAGCCACCTTCACGAACCAGCACAAGCCAAACCACTTTCCGAGCCAAGACGCCACGAGCGGAGGGCCAGGTGCACCCACGAACCACTCCAGCACCACCATCACGAATCGGCCTCATGAGCAGGAAGACCCACGAACCGGGTCCACATGGGGACCACGAGCCGACCGAAGATCTCGAACCAGAATGAGGAGCATGGGTCGATGACCATGAACCGCAAGGAAGACCACGAACCAAGGCGAAGACCAAAATCAGAGATGCAAAGGTAATCCAAATAGGAAGTTAGAACTCAGGATCTAGACGGGAACCAACGAGTTAACTTCATGAGTTGGACTTTGCTGCGGGACGTGTGCAAAGGGGTTATCGATGTCTATAGCTTTGACTCACCATTGAGGGACGGATACTGGCTATGGATCAGTGCAGTGGAGTTGTCATGACTCATTGGGGGCAAAGTGATCGTAGCAGGGTTATGAGCCAGTGCAGTGGGGTTGTCATGACTCCATGGGGCAGAATGGACATAGCAAAGGATTAGTGGCTATGGATCAGTGCAGTTGTCAAGACTCCATGGGGCAGAGATCGTAGCAAAGAATTGGGTGATCAAAGTGGTAGATATCGTATACTTTACGCACTGAGTGAGAGATGTGAGGATGATTGCTATATGTTTGATGTTTGCTATCACCATGACATGTACACCCCTCCCCATTATTTTCATACCGTGTGCTAGTATCACCTTAGAGTATTGTACACCCTGTTGTGCTAACTCTTTGGTTGCAGGTCCAGGTTCTGGTATGATTATGTATACCTGTTATTGTTCTGTTTTTGCTGCTTATCGCTCATACCAGACTTTTGTCTGACCCAGAGTTTTATGTCTCTTCTTATTACTCTGGGTGCTCCTAAACGAGCAGACTAGAGACATGTTAGCTGGTTATGCACGGAGGCTCACGCGTATTATTCCCATATTCTTCCTGTGTTGTTGTTGGTCACTGCTTTGGACATTAGTAGTGCACCTTTCCGTTTTGCTTTAGAGACAGTATTTTAAATTTGTAATAATGATATGGATCATAAGCTGTATTATGGATTTCCACTGCTATGATGATTTAGTTTTCAGCTTATGCACTATCTCGCCTAATTTATGTCAAGTTATGTTATTATTATATTTTATTCCATGCGCAGTGAGATATACTACAGGTTCTTTGTTAGTTCATCGTTTCAACCCTTTCTTTCGACGATCGTCCCGTGCTAGATAGGCATCGGTACATCCCATTTTGAAGAAATGCCGACTGGTTCTGGGCGGGCCATCACATTTGGTACCAGAGCCAGGTTGCGTAGTTAACCTAGGGGAAGACATCAGGGAGAGATAGTATACGTATATGAAAGCGCGTATTTGTAATATTTTTATTTTCAAAAGCTATATATATGCACTATTAGTATATCTAAGGATGAAGTCGCACTGCACTGGTACCATTAAGAAGATGGTTAATCGTTTTCTCTTTACATATTGGACGATGAGCCGATATACGAGGGGTACGGATTCAGGGGCCAATCATAGGAATGTCCCTGATATGAGGACGATGTTCACTGCCTTCATGCGAGAGATGCTTAGAGATGCTCAGAGAGTAGTCCCCAATGCTGCTAATGGTGGTGGTGCAGCGGTGCAAGCGCCTAGAGCCGATTTCGCCAAGTTATGCAAGGATTACACTAGTCTTGGTGGGAAACCGTTCTAGGGACGGAGTCGACTACAGAGGTTCAGGATTGGCTTGATAGTTGTGAGCGCATCTTTGAGGATTTGGGAATCTAAGATGCAATGAAGAGGAAGTTAGCATCCCATCAGCTTCAAGGATGAGCTATGAATTGGTGGAATGCTATTAAGGCAGCTACTCCTGAAGATCAAGTTACTTGGAATCAGTTCAAGACTCGATTCAGTGATAAGTTTATCCCAGCTGCTCAAAAGTCAGAATTATTTAGGAAGTTCTTGGAACTTAAGAAAAACGGTAAGGCTGTCGCGGAGTATATTGCTAAGTTCGATACTCTATCGAAATACGGATTATCCCTTATTGATACTGCAGAGAAGAAAAATGAGAAGTTCATAACCGGCTTATATGGGTACTTGGGAGAAAGACTTATAAACCACATCGATGATACCTTCGAACCTATTGTGGGGAAAGCATTGAGATCAGAGAGTCATTACCCTAAGCCAAAGACCGAGATCGCTATTGCATCTACAGGAGAGACAAAGCCGCAAGCAAGCGGTGGAGGCAAGAATAATTCGTAGAATAAGAGGAAGCAGAACCAAGCTAAGGATGGTTAGAAAAAGAATAAGAAAGATGTTGAGTGCTATAGCTGTGGTAAGAAAGGCCACTATGCTAAAGAATGTCGAGCAAAGCCAGCGGACAGGAAGTGCTTTAATTGTGGCCAAGTGGGACGTCACAAGAATAAATGTCCACAACCTCCTAAAGAGAAGCAGATTATGAAAGCATATGCTATTAATGTTGTTCCTTCCTCATTGAATGCCCTAACTGCGGCGGAGAAGGGAAAGAATGTCGTTATTCAAGGTATGCTTTCCATTAATTATGTTCCTGTTCGAGTGTTTTTTGATACCGGGGCTTCCCGTTCCTTCATATCTAGTGACTTGGTAGATAGGTTGAGATTGGAACCCGAGATTGTCGATAGACCGATCGATGGTTCGACTAGCCTTAGTATGATTTGTCGTAATATGGTCTTATCGAGTCATGGATGTATTTTTGCCTGTAATTGCTTTGTTTTGGGCTTTACTGGGTGTGGCATTATTTTGGGAGTCAATTGGCTCCAATGGTATGGGGTGGTGGCGGACTGTGAGGGGTCTTCGGTGGCCGTTAAAGTGAATGATGGGTGGAGAGTATTGTTTGGTAGCCTATCCAGTGATAGGGTGATGGCTAGTTTTCTAAATTCCCTAGACATCCCGCATGATGAGTTGTCAGATGTGCCTATTACTGGCGAGTATTCGTACATCTTCGAGGAAGTGAACAGACTTCCACTATACCGAGAGATCGAGTTTCGAATTTGATTTAGTGAAAGATGCCAGACCTATAGTGATGCCACTTCGTCGTATGGCTCCAAGGGAGCAGCGAGAGCTCGGGGTGCAAGTAAGCGATCTTTTGAAGAAGAGATTACCAGAAGAAGTGTACCCGAGTGGGGAGCACCAATTGTATTTGCCACTAAGGCAGATAGTTCCCTTCGTTTGTGTGTGGACTATCGCGAGTTGAATAAAGTGACTAGGAAGAATAAGTATCCTCTTCCACGGATAGATGATTTGTTTGATCAACTGGAAGGAGCAAGAGTGTTCTCCCAGTTAGATCTCGCGACAGGATTTCATCAGCTCCGAGTGGCAGCTTAGACTATTCCTAAAATGGCATTTCGGACACCGTCTGGATTCTATGAGTGGTTGGTCATGCCATTCAGGTTGACCAATGCACCAGCATATTTTGTGGATCTTATGAATAGGGTATTCAGGGATCAATTGAATAAGTTTGTTCTTATGTTCGTGGACGATATTCTTGTTTACTCGAGGACAGAGGAAGACACAAGGAACATTTGAGGATAGTGATGGAGGTGTTCAGGAAACACCAATTGAATGCGAAATTTTCTAAGCGTCACTTTTGGAGGAGAGTAGTTAGATTCTTGGGCCATTTCGTTTCAGAGAATGATATTGCCGTGGACCCTGCGAATGTGGCTACGGTACAGGATTGGTCTACGCCGAAGAATGCAACAGATGTGAGAAGTTTCTTGGGATTGGATGGATATTATCGTAAGTTTATCCAAGACTTCTCCAAGATAGCAGCACCGTTAACTCAGTTGACAAAAAAGAATCAAGCCTTTGTCTGGGACAAAAGGTGTGAGAATGCATTTAAGGGTCTGAAGGAAAAGTTGACATGTGCGACAGTATTAGTTATTCCTAAAGGGAACGAAGAGATGACGATATACACGGATGCCTGTGGTACCGGACTAGGTGCTGTACTGATGCAAGGAAGTAGGTTAGTAGCTTATGCTAGTCGGCAACTGAAACCACAGAGAAAAGGTATCCTACCCATAATTTGGAATTGGCAGCGATCATGTTCGCACTAAAGATGTGGAGACACTATCTCTTGGGAGAAAGATTTGAGTTGTTTATCATCATAAGTCGTTGAAGTATCTTTTCTCTTAGAACTATTTAAATCTTCGTCAACAGAGATGGTTAGAGTTCTTGGCTTCATATGATTTCAATATCACATACACACCCGGGAAGGGAAATGCGGTAGCTGATGCATTGAGTAGGAGACATGC
This sequence comes from Allium sativum, assembly GCA_030737875.1. Lineage (NCBI taxonomy): Eukaryota > Viridiplantae > Streptophyta > Magnoliopsida > Asparagales > Amaryllidaceae > Allium > Allium sativum. The sequence continues at coordinate 159,473,325 of CM060922.1, read as the reverse complement.
CAGTTTGGGGGCTATGTTTCTGGAATGAAAGCAACTGGAGTATATTGCGGGATTTGACAAACCTAAATGTGAACTAGATTCAGAGATGTTAGCAAGTTTGACGATCAGACCGACTTTGATTAAGCAAATTGGTTCCAGTCAGAGGGACGATCCGAACCTATTGGAAGTCATCTCCAGGATAGAGATGGGTATCGATGGTGAGGAGATGAACAAGTATGAACTTGGTAGAGAAGGTTGGCTTCGAAATTATGGGAAACTATTTGTACCCAATTTAAATGGATTGAGGGATGAAGTGCTTAGAGAATGCCATCATCGAGACTGACTATACATCCTCGTGGTAACAAGATGTATCAAGACATGAAGCAGACCTACTACTGGGAGGGGATGAAGAGAGACGTTGGGAAGTTTATATCCATGTGCATGAATTGCCAGCTAGTTAAAGCGGAGCAAAAGAAGCCTAGTGGTTTGTTACAACCGTTACAGATTCCCGAATGGAAATGGGAACAAGTTTCAATGGATTTCATTGACGGTTTGCCGAAGAATAATGTGGTCATGAGAGTATTTGGGTGATTGTGGCTGTCACAGTATTCAGATTTGTGAGTCTGAATCCCGAGATGAGGAGTCTAGGGGATTCAACATTGATTCTCATGAGTGCCTTCGTAGGAGGAACTTCCTGGTTGTACCTTCCAATTCTATGCTTAGACGTGACATTCTCGATGATTGTCATCGTTCCAAGTATACCATTCATTCCGGCAATTGCAAGATGTATGCTGATATGCATTGCCTTTATTATAGGTACGACATGAAGCGAGATGTGGCAAGTTATGAAAGCAATTGCATGACTTGCCAGCTCGTGAAAGCCAAGCATCAGCGACTTAGTAGTCTTCTTCATCCTCTTAAGGTCCCATTATTGAAGGAGGCCCAGGTTTCTATGGATTTAGTGGATGGCTTGCCATGTTTAAGGTCAAGCCATAATAGTATTTGGGTTATTGTTGATCACCTCACCAAGTCCGCACGTTTCATTCCTATTAAGTCTACAATACAGCTTCTTCTCCCTCACGGCTTTATATTACGGAAGTCGTGCGATTGCACGGTATTCCTAGTTATATGGTGTGTGACCGTTATTTGATTTTTATGAGTCATTTCTGGTAGAGTCTTCAGTTAACTTTAGGAATAATGTTAAACTTCAACACTGCTTATCACCTATAGTCCGATAGGCAGGCTGAGAGGGTTAATTATATTTTGGAGGACCTTCTTCGAGCCTGTATTCTTGATTTTGGGGGTAGCTTGGAGGATCATCTCCCATTAGTTGAGTTCACATATCATAATAGATACCAATCTTCTATCTGTATGGCTCCGTTTGAGGCTTGTATGGGAGACCATGTCGTTCTCTAACTTGTTGGCTTGAGTCCAAAATTTTTTTTATTTTATGTCCCAATACTATTCGTGAAGCGTCCAAGAAGATTTTCTTTATTAAAGAGAGGATAAGAGAGGATCAAAGTCGCCAGAAGTCCTACACGGACAATCATAGGAAATATCTTGAGTTTTCAGTTGGTGATCTTGTGTATATTCGAACTTCCCCCTGAAAGGAGTGATACGCTTTAGCCAGACAACGAAATTGGCACCACGTTACATTGGACTATTTCCTATTACCGAGCGTATTGGTCCTATTACTTATTGAGTGGCGCATCCTGAAAAATTATCTGGTATTCATGACATATTTCAGGTCTCTCACTTGTGGATTCTTAAACACCTTCGTAACAAGAGTATGTCGCTCGTGAAAGTCCAATGATCCAAGAACCCTAACGATTGCACTTGGAAAACAAGTTAGTTTACCAAGCGGACTTATCATGATATTTTATCTCCTGGTGTTACTAGTGAGAATATTTTATATCAATAGTCTTTTTCCTTGTGATTTTGCTTGGAAATGAGTGAAATTGGGTTAAATACAACTTTTCTCTAAAGAAGTTGTGGGGATACAATTTTGTAAAAGGGGAGTGTGTAACAAGCCAGTTATGTGTGATTATCTGTTTAACTATAAAAATGAATTATAACGAGATTATAAATTTTAAGTCAAGCGTTAAATATTTAATTGAATGATGATTTAATAAAATGAATACTAATCATAAAAATATGTGTAAAAATGTAATTAGTCAGAATTACTGTTGGATGGAAATCAAGCTAATGGAAAATAAGCTTAACAATGTGTTTGTGTTAAGTTGGAAATGAATATGTGTAATTTGGGTTGAAATAGTGTGTTTCAAGTAATCAAAATTTTAATTATGTTCATTTTTGTTCAAATTAGTATAAAATGTCCATTTTGAATAAAGATATAAATTTAAGTGAAACTGGGTTAAAATATCAATAAATCGATAAAATGGAAATTTTTGTGAAAATCTGGTGTTTAATCAAAGTTACATTGGAATAAAAGTGAAAAACAAAATATATTTTTTGGAAAATATTTATTTATGTGTTTTTGAGAATATTTTATGTTCATGAATTTTCTTGAGTTAAAATAGTATGTCTTAAATAATTAAAACCTTCAAAAGGTTTCATTTCTTTTTCAAATTAGCTTAAATATGTTCATTTTTGTGAAAATGTAAATTTTGAGTCAAATTGAGTTAAATATTAATAAAAGTGGTTAAACATATGTCAAAACATATTTTGATGTTTTTAGTAGTAGCTTAGTACAAAATTTTGTGAGTTTCAACTTTTAAGCTTGTGTATTTAGAGAAGAAAATGCTTAAAACAGTGAAAACTTTGCCTAAATGCCACTAATTACTTTTCCTAGTCCTAAACCTTAGGCTAATTACCTCATTAAGCCCTATTTGGCTGTTAGTAAAGATCGTGGGGAGCTTTCTCGAAAAAGTACATTAACTTTCATTTTACAAAAGAAAGAAACATCTTCTTCTTTGTTGTAAAATGAAATCATTGTCTCCCTATGCTAATCTAAATTCTCAAGCTCTCTCTAAATTGAAACCAAACAGTAATCAATATGAGAATCATCATGTCATCTCATTTTTATATAGTTTGTGAAATTACTCACTATATATTCTTGCATGTCTCTGTAGTTGATTCTACAGTACTGAAGCTCAAGAAAGAGCTTCAAAATCTCATTTTTGATCCATTTTAAAGCTTATTTCTACAAATCTTTGCTGCAGATCAAGGTGAGGTGCCCCATCACATATTTTAACTTGTTTCAATAAGAAAAATATTGATTTTGTGCTTATTACTGCAAATGTTCACTCTTTGTTCATTGTGTGTTTTTGACGCAGTAATACATGACACAGATCTATGTTTGAGGATGCATAGTTTCTTCATTTATCAATGAAACGATCCAATTCTTTTTTCTGTGTGTTGTCATATAGTTCTATTTCATGTATGTAAAATTTCACCAAAATCTAGATTGTTTTAGTGGCCGGAAAATGGCTTAAAAGTTGAAGTATTGTTGTGATTTTGACCTAGGAATATTCACGTTGCTCGGGTCGACCCACACAAGAGTTCGATCGATCCATGGGACGACCCATGCCCTTATAGTGGTCGACCCTAACTGGGCAAAAAACGCCCAGGTTGTCCTATGTGTTTTTTTAGAGAACCGTTATTGTTTTACCCCTATTAGTTTGCGCTCTTAAGCCTCTTTTAGTGACTAAATTCAATTGTTATTTCATGCATGTAATAGCACTTATAATCGAGTAATATCTTCACCAATTCTTGTGATAATCTTGTGGTTTGCTACAGTAATAGAGAAGCAGTGTATAACATGAATTTCTACTAGTTTGGTTGATATATTCGATGTGCATTTCTGGTGAAATTTTTCTTGAGTTTCCAAATACTGCACGGATTTTTAAATCGTTTTTGAAATGTTTGTGGAAAGAATTATTGTTTTGGAAAGAGTTATTTTAAAATAGGATTTTATAAGTTTTATAAACCATTATATTTATGTAATCGTTTTATAAGCTAAACGATTTTCAAATATCTTTCGAAAAACAGTTCTTCAAACCGTTTTTCTAAAATATATTTTTAACACAAAATCACACATTTTTGCACCCTTCGAGAAGACATCTTGGAGATTAAATGATTTCATAGACCTCGTAGTATTAGGCACGAAGGTATATGGAATGGTTAATTTCAAACTCGACTATCAAAGTTATTATTTATGGTGTTCTCTCTTGTTTCGTGCTTTTCCTCATTTCTGTGTTTTTCTTGTGGAATTGATTAGCGGTTAGTAAACCAGTAGTGAGAGCGCATGGTATGGGATGCATAGTTATCTCTTCGGTTACTATCTGTGAATCGATGACACATCCTGGTGTTATTACCAGTACTAGACCTACGGGTCAATTTGGTGGTTATGTAGTTATCCACTGTATAATGACCTACTAGGTCGTTTTATGAGTTACCTTTCATATATTATTAGTAATGGTAAGGCCTTGAGCCATTCTGGTGTATTAGCACGTGCAAGCATAGCTTCCGCTTCCCACTATGGTGATTGAATCCAACATTCAGTGGTTTTGTGATTTTCATGATTATTGTGTTTTCACCATTTTAACATGATTATTATACATTGCAATGCTCCGAATTAATTAGAGGTTCGGCTGTGTGCATGGTGATACTTTTCTATGAGTTATACTTGTGATTTCCGTGTTTTAGTGATTTTTGATTTGATGTAACTTTCTCGTGACCTAATGTGTCATCCCATGAAAGAATCTGGTGGTAAAGAATATATATGCCAAACATAATTACTTTTATATGTTATCACTTTAATAGGACTTTAAATTCTATCTTTCTGGATGTGTATAAAGGTTTCCCGTTTCATTCCTTTATAACTGAAAGGCATGGTTCCATTAATGTGTTGTTTTATCTTATCTTAAATTGATTATCTGATTCAAGTTAGACCGAGTCGTGTGTTTAGTTCTCGGGTCAGACTAAGTCGTCGGGGTCACATAGTTCTTGTTGTAGTCTTATGTAGCTCTTATATATATATATATATATATATATATATATATATTGTGCAGTTACTTTTCTAGCCACATATGATGTATGATGTATTGTACATGATGTATTCAAAGGTATGTATATCTTTGTCCGTTGTTCTGTAATTTATATATAACGTTATATTGAATTTTGTTCCGGATGGATCCTGTAGCCACCGCAGTTGTATATTATTAAATAATGATTGAGTACGTCCATACATGAAGAAAAAAATCTCGATGTATTCACTTATTTGGTACAATATTACGTGTTGTCAAGTCAACAGACTTTCGTTTTCAGTGGAGACTGTAAATGGAGACTTGGTGAACTACTCAGGGTGCATTCGCAGCAAATAAATGGCACGCTGGGGATTTTGTTCGCGTCCGACGTGAATACCATTTTCCACGTTCAAATGAAACGATTGCTGAACGTTGAAAATCAAGCCGTTGGCGTCCGACGCGTCGGACGCCAACGGCTTGATTTTCAACGTTCCTCCCACACACCTATAAAATCCTCTCACCAACACCTTACTCTTCATCCACACTACACTCCTTCATTCCTCTTCTAAAATTTTCTTCCACATTATTAAATTTTCCATTTTATAGTATGACCAATCGAAAGGTTGCACATCACTGGTTGTTTACTGCAACTTAGATTATGCTGCAATGTTCGGTTGATGCATATGGTGCTTGTGGCATCAACTAAAAAGGTGTACATAAAGCAATTGCAGAAAAGTTCAACGATGCAATAGAAACCATTCCAGACATCGTACCGATTGACGAAACCAAGATCCGAAACAAATATGACAGTCTTCGACGGGATTGGATGAAATGGGATGCACTGATGAACAAGACTGGCGCGGGTTGGGATGCATACAAAGGAACGGTCTCTGGAAGCGATGAATGGTGGGAAGATCGTGTTAAGGTCTGTAAATTTATTTTGTTACCATTCCTTTGTAGACAGTTTCTTACAATTTATTTCTTACATTTAGGAATTTGGAACGAGTGTCTTGAAATATAAGAAACGACCAATAGAAAACTTAGAGCTAATGCAACAATTATTTCGTGGGACGAATGCAACTGGTCAATCGTCGTACGCTCCTGCTGCTAGTGTACAACCGTCGCAGACTGGCACGCCGCCATCAACACAAAGCACGTTTGACAGGACATGGAATTTCGACGGGTTTTTGGAACCATTGGAAGACACGCAAAATAATCATATTTCAAACTTGAATTCGCCATCAAATCCTCCACTGCAACAAACTTCAATGAATACACCAAATTGTGAAGCTCCAAGAATCCCTCCGTCAACCCAAATTCCAATGAATCCGCCCATTCAACCAACTGCACGTCAAAATTCAAGAAGAAAACGTGGTGAAAGTGACGATAAGATGGCTATGCTCATTGACCTAATGCACGAGAGACAGATGAAAAAATCTCGGACGCACTCTGATAGTTCTAATACGGGTACTAGCGTGGAATCAACGGGAAGTTCTACAACTTATGCAAATACGGTAGCTCGTATGCAACGTCTTGGAGCAACGGGTGAGTTTGATGTTGCAGACGCACTATTATTTGTGTTGGACCCCAAAATAAATGATATGTTCACTGCTCTTTCGGATGAGATAGCGAAAAGCTGGTTGATTAGAGGGTTTGCAGACAAACGCCACGACCAAGAATACCAAACTTATCTGATAAATAGCAACAAATAGGAAGTTCATGTCATCGTGTTATTGTATTTCTGTCGTATTTATGTTTGTATTTTCTTTTGTGTAATGAAATGTAGTCATTTTGTTCAACCGAAATTAGTATTTAATTAACTCAAAACAAACAAATTAACAATTAAAATACCACGCTCAAATACCCCGTTCGTAGCACGCTCAAATGTCACGTAAGAACGCACCCTTATTCTCTTCTTCTACGAAATCTCTACCAAAATCTCATAATCCTCACTTCCATTTTCTCTAATTTCTTCGTTATTCCCACCAAGCTTTCGTCACGCGTGGTCTTCACGAAAATCATTTTTCACTTTCAGATCTAAAGTTTCTTCTTATGAAATAGATCTTAGCACATAATCCCCTGCTCTTTTCGCCTCATCAGATCTAGACTCGCAACTCTCTGAATCTACTCAAAATCCATCTTCTCCTCAACTCTTCGCTTCTTCAGGCAACCGCCTCTTCGGAGGTTACTCAACTGGATGTTGAGCTAACAGTAGGAGGTTGACACTAACGTGGAGCTATTGGGGAGAGCAGCAACTCTCTAATGGTAGTTATGATTCGCGTCTCGGCAAAGTTGATTGCTACGTCTGTGATGGTTCAATATTTTTTTTTGAAGGAATTGTGATGGTTCAATATTGTCATTAGGTATTCAATGTTTTCCCCTTCCTGTCTTTTTGGTAGATCATGTATTTTGGGTGTATGCTTTTCATCAGTAGTTTGTCTCTTTTTGGTGTTTGGTTAGTCTCTTGGTTGTCTGTGCTCATCTCTATGACAAGCTATGCAGTTTTTACTGCAAGTTCCTTGTGTTTTGAATGTTCATTGTGTTTACTTTTGGTGTTGGTGGGTTATCACTGTTATTCATGGCAATCCACGAGATGCTTATGCACTGATTTTTGCCTTGTCTTGACGGTTTTATGCCTATCAATGCCACATTTTTCTTGACCATTATGAACACTTCGACTACATGTAATTCTCCATGGAACCTAGGAGATCTGCCTGTGATGTGGTCATCCTGCATACCTTTGTGTTATCTCTAGGCAGCTTTCTCCTTAGCGTGATGGGTTAGCCTACTTGTTGATGGAATAGAGGTATGGTCAGATTGGTGTAGTATGGTCTGCGCATATGCCACTTCGTCGAATACCCTGTACTAGCTTGGAATAGGCAGTATTTTTGTACTGTCTATATTTATACTGTATTCAAATGTAATTTTTTTTACGGCTTGATGGGGTAGCTACTGTCAAGTCTTATCATGGATGTTGTTCTCAGCACAAGCGAAAGTCATTTTACTTACTTGTTACTATAGTTTGCTACCTAGTAGCTTGTATCATGTAATTTCTCCCTGCGTGGAGACGTCATATAATAGTCTAGTCACTTAAGCTAGCTCTTGGACTGTAATCTAGACTAGATACAGTGGATGACCTACTATAAATGTCGTTGACGGTGGACGGTCCACTTTAAAAACCGAATTAGCTGACTGCTAACTATAGTCATACGTACTATATTGTAATTTTATTATTAGTCATAATAAAAGAGTGTTACAGAACACTATAAAAACCGATCGGCTATGCCAAAAAATAATATTATGTGTTGTCGCTCCTAATAAACCCTATTCTCTGTATTAACAGAAAGTATTACTAGTTAATACTTTTTGTTAATATGAGTCTCGAGATGAGGCGTCACACAAGCATTAAAGGATAAAAATAATAAATCCATAACTAACAATTATCTCCCACAAAAATGACAAATTAATTTTTATACAAATATATTCTCACAAAAAACAGCATTTGAAGATCATAGGTATAACGAGTTAAAGCAAACAAACATAATCAACTCCCCTCAAAGGTTTAATAGTGTGTCAACTTTTCCTAATGTAAATTTGAAAAAAAAAAACATATAAAAGATTATAAGTACATAACTCATTACCTTAACAAATTCGTTGTAAATTGTGTAATAAATTTGTTTTAAAGTATTTCAAAAATTGGTTTTATAAAACACATCATGTGCAATGCTTGTGTTACGCATTAGTTATTATGAATACAAAAAAAATGATCAGGTATAAGTAGTAGTAAAGTAAATTTATTATCAATATTAAAATTTTCGATCGTTTACCTTTGGGTCCGATCATTTGGACAAAAAATAGGACATAATTGATGATACAGTGGATCTGGACATTATGCTTGCATAAATTGTTGAAATCAACGAGTAATTCATTGGCTGAGATCTATTCTTTCATCGTTAATATTTCAATTTTATCTCCATAAGAGATTTTCCCTAAAATTCTTTTTTCTTTTAGCACCTAGGCACTTTTGTGAGTAGAAAGAGAGCCCAGCTAATGATGTGAGTCCATAGGAGAAAAGAATTGATGTTTCCCCATGTGGACCATAACAATGAGAACTAGTGATTGTTGCAACCATTACATATGATTTTGGGATTGTAATGCAAAAGATTGTTACAAGGGTAACTTTCATCATCGAACTGCCAGTCCATCCACGCTCGAACCATGATGACTGAAGATTCTGATGGTTCAACCGATCAAATGATCGAACCCGTGGAATTTTCTAAAAAAAACATAGACATTTATATGTAAAAACAACGAGATTGCACACAGCAACAATGCACAATGATATAAGTCCAATGATGATAAGCAAATGGGAAATTTATGGCTTAACTTGTAAAATGAATGGTTTGACCATTGACTTGAAGATCTGATCGAGATTCGTATACGACTGAGATGATCGAGTTTCAAACAAAAATATTTCATGGTTAAAATTATTTGAGGTCGGATCAGGGTTGGGTCATCTCACGAAAACACAGGCTAAAGGACTTTATTTTTATCTTTAAAAAGAAAATGAATCCTTAGATTACTTTTTCATTCCCACATCGTTGCTCAAATTCGATGTCTCCTTAGTGAATTTCCCTTTCAATTTCAGCATGTCTTTTGTGATGTATTAAACTGCCCCTACTCTATCACGCGATGCACACATATGAGTTGGCTCAGATATTTTTGTAACAAAAAGAATCATTTAATGTTACATGTCTACTAACTCATATTTAGGTATCACTTCTTCAATTTTATTTCGCAATGTGAGACTTTACAATTTCAAATTGTCATTCCTTAACAACATACGAGACAGTCTCAACATCTCTGTTATCATATATTTCTATTTTTGGTACCACTAGTTGAATTTTACTTTTTTTTTTAAGCGGACCCTCATCGTTTTTTGTATGTGATGAATATATTTTGTATGTTGCTAAAAGCACCTTGACTTTTCTTACTAATACCATGATTAAAACATACCCTTAGATATAATGTCATACACTTCCTATCACCAAACCTTTTAAGACGCTACAAATACATTATTTTTTATTTTTTTCACACGGTAGGTTACTGTCATTCAACGAAGTTTTCCATGATGATCAACCATCAAACAACAATAATTCAATGGTTGATGGTGAAATGATGTGGATCGATGGTTGTTCGCAAACTGATTTTAGTGCCGATTGATTATTGCATAAAATATCTTGGTATTAGCAAATATATAGCAATTACTGTGTTTATTGTTTTCATTTATGCTATTAGGAAGACTGAAACCTGAATTTCTTTAACAACACACTATATTTTAGTACCTCGTGACAATTTCATTTTGATGATGTAGATATGAAATTGCTGGAACCATCGTCATGCAGTATGTGGTACAAAGTGTGGGACTTATGTACCGTTCCGTAGCATTATCGAAAATCATTCCTTTTATGAGATTCTGGCCACTTGTAAACAACCAATTTAAAAGAAAAATTTTGAACTCCTAAAATCGAACGTGCTATGGTGGGAAGTTAACTTCATGCATGGCTTATTGGCTACTATAGAAAGGGGAAAACAGAATATGAATATGAATTTTGAGAGCACCTTTTTGTATGCAGGGCCGGCCCAAACATTTCAGTTGCCCAAGGCAGCTGATAAAAGAATAAAAATAAAAAATAAAATAATAAAATAAAATAAAATAAAAATTGAAAAAAATGCCCTCAAAAGGTATAAATCCAGGCCCGGATTCAAACCTGGGAGCTTACAGTTTGCAACCAAATACACTTCCATCATCAAACTGTCGATTATATTTACCAGAAATCTCTGCAAGAACAATGTCCATCTTCAAAATGATGAAACCTATTCGCGTCCCTCGCTACAATTTCACGTCCAAACACCCTCGAAACATGCTTAGTAAACTCATGACAGTCGCCGCACATTCTAAGATTTTTGAATATTCGAATTTCTTCCTTCGCATTTGTATTCATCAACCCAAAAGCAATCGCTAACCTTTCACTATGTCCATGCAAAATCTTAACTTTCTCATCTTCTCTCACGTTGTGCAGAACATGACTTGTATCCGCAACATACCCGCTTTCTTGCTCCAACCTCGCTATGATATCATCCAATTTTGAATATATCATATCCGACTCCGCATGAGAGTTGTCCCTAGCAACAAAGGTATGCACCCTGTTTTTTAGTTCAATCCAAGTACAAGCAGGTACCTTCTTAAGTCCCATATCCTCCATTTTCATTCTCACATTCTTCGCCTCTTCCCATTTTTTCATGGAAGAAAACACATTAGATATCAAAACGTAGTTGCCAGGATTCTCAGGTTCTAATTCTAGAAGATTCTGCGCAGCCAACTCAGCAATGTCGTGATTCACATGCATGCGACATGCACCAATCAATGCACACCACATGGCAGGAGTCGGTGATATATTTGTACCTTGCATGAACTCCAAAGCTCCATTCAGTCTACCTGAACGACCAAGAAGATCGATGACACAAGCATAGTGTTCAGGCCATGGCTCCAATTTATATTCATTTATCATTTTGTCGAAGAAGGATTTTCCTTCTTCGTACAGTCCAGAATGGCTACAGGCATATAGTATCGCTAAGAAGGCAACATGATCTGGCACTATCAACTCATTCACCATTCGATTAAATATTTGAATTGCTTCCTTGCCTCGGCCATGCAAACCACATGCATTTATCATTGTCGTCCATAGTACCAAATCTTTCGTTTTTAAACTATCGAAAATCATGAAACCGGTATCAATATTTCCACATCGAGCATACATGTCTACAAGTGAATTGCTTATGGATGCATTCAGATAGAGTCCTTTTCTCATAGCAAAAGCATGAACTTCCTTTCCTTTGTTTAGGGAGGATACACCCGTTATAGAGGCAAGTATGCTTACTAGCGCAATCTCATCAAGATCGATTCTTGATCCTATCAACTCTCTAGACAAACTTAGAGCTTCATCGAAGAGGCAGTTACTAACATAACAACTTATCATGCTAGTCCATGACACAACATCTTTACTCTCCATACTTCTAAATATTCTAAAAGCATATCTAACTAGTTTGCACTCGCCATACACATCAATGATTGCGTTCTTTACTACAAGGTCTAACAAACAATGTCTAGTTGCATACCCATGGATTTGCTTTGATACTTGTGAACATTTTAGACCACTACAAGCAAGTAGTATACTCCCAATCAACATTGGATCGGCCTTCATTCCTACTCTTTGTACTTCTCTAAACAATTGTAATGCCTCAACGTAGCGAGAACTTTGAGAGTAAGCAGCAATAGCGGTTGTCCAAGATACATAATCCTTCGTGGGCATTTTGTTGAAGACTAGTTCAGCATAGCCTACATTAGAACACCTTGTATACATGTCCATTAATGTGTTTCCAACGTGCAATTCAGAATCAAAACCTGATTTTATAGCAAATGCATGCATCTCCTTACCATTACGTAATCTCCCTAACCTCCCCAATGTAGAGGTTATGCTTGAGACTGATACCTTGTCAAGCTCAAAACCAGCATCCAGCATTTTGTTAAAGAACTTAATGGCTTCTTCATACAAACAATTTTGAACATACATAGAGAGCATCGAATTCCATGACACATTATCTTTGCTTTCCATATTACCATACACACGGATTGCATTTTCTATTAACCCACTTTTTGAATACATGACAAGAAGAGCATTGCTTTCGTAAATCTCAGATTTGGATTTTGATTTCAAAATCAAAGCATGAATTGCCATACCTAAATTTGTATACAAGAGTTCAGCACAAGCTTGAAGTGCACCTACAGTAGTATATGAGCTCATTTCTACACCAAGTTTACTCATCTCTTGAAACAAGCATAGAGCATCATAAAACTTTCCGTCTTCTAAACATGCGTTTATGATAGAATTCCATGTCACCGCGTCTCTTGTGACGGATGTTGTTTCAAACAATTTTTTAGCACAATCGAACCTCCCACGCTTCGAATACATAGCAATAAGCGCATTTAGAACAAAAACAGTAGAATCGAACCCACATTTGATCGTGTAACTATGAACCATACTTCCACAATCACTACCTTCATGTGCACCACAAGCTTTCAAAATGGATGCACAAGTACATGCATCTGGCATTACACCTGAAAATAACATCTTTACATACATATCAATGGCGTCACTGCAATTCCCACTGGAAACATACGCACCAATAAGGGCATTCCAAGAAAATACACTTCTTTCCATCATTTCATCAAATAGCTTCTGAGCATCCAAAACGCTCCCGCATTTTCCATACATAAACACCAACTTAGTCGACATGAAAACACCGTTCGATGACGAACCATTTTTCAGTATGTGCGCGTGAATTTGTTTGCCTTGTAGCAGTGATTTTTGGGAAGCGCAATGTTCTAGGATGGATGAATATGATCCGACCGTGGAAAAAGGGTTCAGATAAGAGAATAAAATAGGCTTGAAATTCGGATTTTTGGTAGAAATTTTCTTTGTGGAGAACACAGCAGAGTTTGAGTAGCTCAGAGAGAACACCACAGTTGAAACCATGGATTTTGTCTTATTCTTGGTGATGATGTTTAATTTACATATGTCGTTTACGTTGGTGACTGGTAGATAAAACATGGGCTACATTTACACGGAGGAGAAGACGTGTTCGTTGAGAGAAAATGCGCCTTGGCCCCGTTCGCAGCCAATTTTGGGCTAGTTAATGTTGTTTCCAACAAGGCAAACAACACACTTTGTGGACGTTAACGTCGGACGCGTCGGACGCTAATGGTTGGATTTCTAACGTACATTTTTCTCCTCTATAAAACCACTACCTCCTTCTACCTCTTCGCTCACACTACTCAATGTATCTCCTCTTCTATTTTTCTTTCAACCGAATCCGAGTAGAAATCAGATTATTTTACAGTTTGTTGTTTATGTTATTTTCCATTAGTCAACATAGTTTTTTTAATTTATTTCTGATAAATATTGTTTTTTCATTTTTCAGTATGACCAATCGAAAATCTGCACATCACTGGTCGTTTACCTCAACTCAGATTATGTTGCTATGTGCTGTTGAAGCATATGGTGCTTGTGGTAGCAACAAAAAAGGTGTTCACAAAGCCATTGCAGAAATGTTCAACAATATTATACAAAACAATCCAGAAATCGAAACAGATAGACGAAAGCAAGATCGAAGTAAATATGACAGTCTTCGACGAGAGTGGATGAAATGGAATGCATTAATGAACAAGACTGGTGCTGCTTGGGATCTTTGTAAAGGAACAATTTTTGGAACCGACGAATGGTGGAAAGATCGTGTTAAGATCTGTGAACTTTATTTTTTTACCGTTTATTTATAAATAGCTTCTTACAATTTGTTTTTTGCTTTTAGGAATTTGGACTAGTTGTTATGAAATATAAGAAACGTCCGCTAGAAAACTTGGAGATGATGCAATAATTATTTCGTGGGACGAATGCTACTGGTCAATCGTCGTACACTCCTACTGCTATCGTACAACCGTCGCAGACTGGTACGCTGCCTTCAACACAGAGCACGTTTGATAGAACATGAGCTTGTGATGAGTTTTTCAATCCACTGGATGAAACGCAAAATGATCATATTCCGGATTTGAATTCACCATCAAATCCTCCATTGCAACAAACTTTAATGAATCCACCAATTTATGAAGCTCCAATTAACCCTCCTTCAACCCAAAATCCAATGAATTCTCCTTCTCAACCAACTTCACGTCAAGGTTTAAGAAGACGACGTGGTGAAAATGAAGACAAGACGACTGCGCTCATTGACATTATGCACGAGAGACAGATGAAAAAATCTCGCACGCATTCTGATAGTCCGAATACGGGTACCAGCGTGGAATCAATGGGAAGTTCTACAAATTTTGCAAATATGGTTACTCACCTTCAACGTCTTGGAGAAGAAGGTGAATTTGCTATTGCAGATGTAATATTATTTGTTATGGAACCTGACAAGAAAGAGATATTCACTGTTTTTCCCAATGACATAACGAAAAGTTGGTTAATATCAGGGCTTGCAGAAAACCGTCACACATTAAAATATCAAAATTATATGATTAAACAAAGTGGTGCCGACAAGTAGGATGTTCATGTCAGTCTGTTATTTTATTTCTGTTAAATTTCTGTTTGTATTTCCGTTCGTGTAATGAAATGTAGTCATTTTGTTTTGTGCAATTAGCATTTAATTAATTCAAAACAATTAATTTAAAAATTAAATACTCCGCTCAAATGTCACGTTCGCAGCAAAAAACACATTCCTCGTCCGCTACAATACCACGCTCAATTACTCCGCTCAAATGTCATGCCCAAATACCCCATTACCGTTCGTTAAAAACGCATCCTTTTTGATCTGTTTTTTTTTTGGGTTTCCCAAATGAGTATGATTTAACTCGGGGCAAAATAGAAAGTGAGGTGTTGTGGGCTCTTTCCTCTTTTTCTTCCTCTTTGCTGGGAGTCCTTTCTGAAGTCAATTTTTAACCCAAATCAAAATTTCATCTGCTATTGTCATCGCATAAAAATTCTTTTAGCTGCAATTGAAATCGGATATCCTACAGGACCTAAAAAAAAGGTGCGAGAATGAGCAGAATCAAATCCAACGGGTGTATTTCATGGGTGGTCGCAAATCTTGAAGCTGAGAGGTTTTTGTACCTTATTCGGGCCCTTTCCAGTCGGACCTTCTAGCTTTTTCGAATGAAATATTCCTATCGATCTATATTTTTCATATACTTATGGTATTCAAAATCTGTTTTTCCACCCTAAAAAACCGTAGTTTCTTTTATTTTCCATTAAAAAAATCATGTACATTGTCTCAAAAAACCATCAAAAAAAAAAAAAAAAAACTTAAAAAAAAAAAAATCTCTTTTTGATTAATGGATTAAGCCAAATGAAGATTTAGTTGATAATTTTGATTTTGACGATCATAAGGAGGTTAGTTTACTTTATGCTTCTCAAAGTTTATTTCTCCTTGATATATCAATCTTGGATTTTTGTTTATGGTTTTTCATTTGTAATTTTAGTAGGAGTTTTGTAACATCCTGCATTTTTATTTAAATAACGAAATATGTTTTTTATTTTAGATTTTCAGTATTTTAGTAGGAGTTTTGTAGATCTACATCCTTTGTCTTCAAATTTGCGTCCATGGCGATTTTCTGATCAATTTAGACCTATGATTTGCAAAAACGGTTTTAAAATGAAAAAGATATCTTTAGACGAAGTATTACAACAAACATGAAAAAAAGATATAAGAAGAACACTAAGAAGAACAATGATCATCATTGTGTCTTATGAGCAGAAGCTTATGTAGTCTAGTTGATAGAGGTATGTCTCTTCCTTGTGAGCATTGCAAGTTCATGTCCTGCTAGCGTCATATTTTTTATTTTAGAGGGATGACTACAACAATGCATATTCTAAGAGAAAAATATGTATAAATATACATATAAGGAAAATTATACATATATATAAGTACAAATATTTGTATACATGCATCTGTGTATATGTGTGTGTGTGTGTGTGTAAGAAATCAAAAATAAACCTGCAATCAATAAAAATGGGTAAGAAATAGACGATGGCATAACGTCGTCTGAATTTTGAGTAGAAATAAAGATCGCGCATATATATATATATATATATATATATATATATATATATATATATGTATGTATGTACATATATATATATATATATATATATATATATATATATAGATGTTGAAATTAAAGTGCAAGTTAAGAGCGGGAAGCAATAAATGTATAACAAACAAAAAATGAAAAAGAAGATAGATGCATTTGAAATTAGAATATATTAGACGGAAAATCCAATGAATTAATAAGCGCTATTAATTATATTAATTGAGCAGCTATTAATGGACAAAGATTTGAAAGGTTATACACGTATATATATATGCATAAGTTTGAAATTCAAATATTGGATATGTGTTATAAGAGGAAGATAATAATTCACATAGCATTAAACAAGAAATTAATATAGGCAAAAATTAATGTTAATTGCCCAGACCATTTAACGTTATATTTTTCCAGTTGTATACGTCGGATTTTATTTTATTGAATCCGACAGATCACAATCTCATGTACACCTATAAATAGACTAGCAAGGCCTAGCCTTCAACTTATATTTTTTTGAGACGACGGAAAGGCTCTGCCATTTCCTTTCCTCTTCAAATCTTTCAGAAATTAGAAAATTAGCTTTAGAAAATTCTGATTCAAGATTTGAAGACAAAGGATGTAGATCTACAATATGGATGTTCAAATTTCTTGTCAACGCGAGGTAAATCCTATGAATCTGAATTATTTAGGTTTCTTTCTTTCTTCTCTTATTCTGTTAATATCAGATTTGTAAATCCGTGATTATTTGCATGCTAGATTCAGTTAAGAAGACCACAAAATCACAGATCTGATTCAGATTCAAGTATTGGAAAGTTGTCAGGTGAGTAGATTAAGAATTATACATTTTGGATAATGGTATACTTACCGTTTACATTCCCGTAATTCTTAACGTGATAAATAATTGTAATTTGTGGTAATTGCGTTGAATCATATTTAAAAGAAGTTGGGCATATTGTTGTTGTAATTTGTTCAATTAATTCTCTGTTTGTATTAAGAATTACAGTAACTTGGAAAACATGTTAGTTCGACAGTAATTAGAAAAACATGTTAGTTCGACAGTAATTTGGAAAACATGTTATTTTGACAGTAATTTGGAAAAAATGTTAGTTTGTCGGTAATATGGAAAATTTACGGTAATTGAAAGCGGTAAATGAAAAATAGGAATTAACATCTAACTCAGAAAAAAAATGGAAAAAAAAAGTGCTGGACTGAGTTAGTAGGATTTTGGGAAAATGGATACATTTCCATAACAGAAATTACTAAGAACATATTTGTAAGAAAAAAAAAGGAAAAAGAGATTAACGTGCAATAGGGATACTTTTACCGTATTGCACACTAATCAAATAAAATAAACATGTACGTCCACAACGAAAATAAAATAAATAGCTTGCAACCACGGATCTTTATTGATGTACATTATGGAAATAGATCTTTATATTTTTCCATTAACCAATGTAATGAAGTGTGCGAAGTGTTTTCCTGAAATGATAAAAAGGAACATGACGGTAATTAAAAAAAGATTACAACAGTAAAAGTTTGGTTAATGTTAAGGAACCAAAGGAAAATGTGATGAACGGAAAATATAATCTATTATAATTAATTATACGAATGAGAATGTAATATAATAGGTAGTCTAGTCCTAGGGCAAGTGGAATAATAACATGGGTTATAATAAATAAATAGAGAACTTATTAATAGACCTTAGTTAAGAGAACCAAGTTAATAAGTAAACAACAACAGGAGGTTGTGATGATAGTGTAAGACAAGGTTATGATTAAATAATAAAGAATAAAGTAGACTTATAAAATAAAATAAGTTGTACTCAATTATATATTAAGTAGCATGTTAACAGAAAGCATGTGGATTGGGATAGGATATACTTAATTAAACATTAAGTAACTTGTACTGTAAAACATCTGAATAGTGACATATTAGACTTGACTTTACATGAGAAATATTTTATATTACTTTCGTTAATTAACATCTAGAAGTAAGGGGTTGTAGATTACTTTCGTTAATTACAATACGGGAATAAAAGGTTGTAGATTATTTTCGTTAATTACAATTTAAGAAATAACAGGTTATGTCATTGGATTTATCAATGAACTTAAAACATGATTAAGTTAAACCTATACGATTAATAATGGAGAAGGATCCATTCCTTTGAGATATATAGGGCTCAAGGAAACCTTGTAACTTGAATAAGAAGGGAATATTTGGATAATCAAGTTAATTAGTAATCTGATAAGATAAAGCAAGCACCTGATTAAATGATTGAACATAGGGTCTAATAACACGTTAGTGTGATGCGCTTGAACCCGTCCGCACATACGAAGGTGAAGAACCCAACGAGGTAGATCATCATGGTGTTTGGAGAACCGAGAGGAGCACACCCATTTGATTATTCTGTTTGATTGTTATGTGGGACTGGAGGGAAGCACGCGGCTTATGAGGGACATGGTAGGGCACTCCGTGGTGGTTCTCTGTGGGGTGCATCCTCAGGCTGTGCTCGCAGAGGTTTGGTCTACGTAGTACCACCCGGTGAATATACCTGGACTACAACTGTGGTTTGGCAGTCAGAAAGCTATGGAAAATTACATTGGGTGATTCAGCGATTTACCTCGGGAGAGGTTGGTCAGTACCAATTTAGGATAGTAATCATTGGGTACCTGTCAACGACAGTTAGCGTGTGATCTGGAAAGACTAGAGCTTAACTTAGACACCATCGATCTTTCACTATCGAGACATTGGTTGCAGAACACGCCAAATTGGATGTTTGATTGTTCGATAGGGGCATGTGACTAATTTTTTTAGTCTTTCACTAGTTGAGGGATGGGTCAGGGTAGGGCCACAACCACCGTGAAAATGTAGACCATACTCTGGACATATGTACTGTAAGCCTAATGAGGCGGGCCTTTACGGATATGGAAAGCTCTCGTTCGAGTTTTGTGCATTGGATGCAACCCTATTTCAGGACTCAGGGTACAGTAGACTGTACGTTCGTGTAGGGGTCTAGATACATGCACCGGGTGGTGTATCGCAGGATGTAGGGCATTACTTCGTGTTGAGACTCGATTCGACCGAGAAGTTTAGACACGATGATCCGTACGCTTATATCGTATAGCGATGATTATTCTGTGTGATTACGCCGATAATGGTTCTGTGGGATTACGTGGCGTAATGATTCGAATTTCCGTACGTCGTGCGGTGTAGGATGGATGTTACATACTATTTCGTGGCATGACGGAGGAGACCGTATGAGGAGGGTACTACGAGAAGTACCTTGATATGTTGGGTATAGCTACATGTATATCATATTAGGTTAATCTACTGGGGAGTAGATGGGTATGACGTGAGTGCAGAGCCTTTGTAACAATCCAAATTCCGACAGATCGATTTTTTTTCCCCAAAAATCCATATCTGTCGAGACTTGAGTTGGCTTGTCTAGTATTCTGCAAAAAGACAGAGATATAAAATATATCAGAGCTCAGAAAACATCTAACAGCGGACTGCAATAAAATATAATATAATCAAATCTAGCCTTACCAAAGTAATAATACTACCTAACAAGTATCCATAACTACCATATCTCTGCCATAAACCTAACCTGCGAGTGTGTTATGAGGAGGGGGTTAGAACACAAGTTCTGATGACTAGACTAAATTACACATTCTGAAATAACCCTACATATACTGTTTAGTTACATTTTCTTGTTTATTAGGTTAGTTTGGGTTAATAGCACTCAAGGCATTACACACACGTCGTACCCATCTATCACCCAGTGGATTAACCTAATATAGCATATATGTAGCTACCCCAATATCAAGGTACTACCCATGGTACCTTTCTCGCAAGGTCTCCGCCGTCATGCCTCAGAAGCGTTTGCAATTCTCATCCTAAGTCGAAAGACGTACGGACCTCCATATTACTACGCCCCGTTCCACACAAAACTACCATAGCTATGCTACGTAAGCGTACGGACTACCTTATCTGAAATCCTCAGTCAAAACAAATCTCAACACTGAGTAAGGCCCTAGCGTCTACGATACACCACCCGGTGCGGTGTGCATGTACCTGGACCGTCACATGTATGTACTGTCTACTGTACAACGTGTACTGTAATAGGGTTGCATTTGAATGCACGTAACTCGATCGGGAGCCTTTCCATATCTGTATAGGTCCGCTAAAGAGACCTAAAGTACATATATCTAAACTATGGTCTGTATTTTCACAGTGGCTATGATCCCACCTCGACCCCTCCCTCAAATAATGAAAGACTACATAACGAGCAAAGTGACGTGCCCCTCGCAAACAATATACATCCAAATTGGCGTGTCCCGCAACCAAAATCTCGATAGTGAATGAACAATGGTCTGTAGGTTTAGCTCTAGTCTTTTCGCATCGCTCTGACTGTCGATGACAAGTGACCAATGATTTCTATCCTTTATTTGGTCCTGACCAGTATATCTATAGGCAAATATTCGAATCACCCCAATGTCATACCACCATAGCCTTCTGACTTCCAAACTACCGTTGTAGTCAAGGTATACTCATCGGGTGGTAACGCGTAGACCCAATCTCTGCGAGTACAACTTGAGCATGCACCGCAATAGAGGACCACCACGAAGTACCCTAACATGTCCCTCGGAAGCGACGTGCTTCCTAGTAGTCCCGTAAAGCCATCAAGCAGAAGAATCAGATGGATGTGCTCCTCTCGTCCCTCCAGACACCTCGATGATCCACCCCGTTGGGTTCTTCACCTTCAAACGTGCAGACCGGTCCAAGCGCATCACACCGTCGTGTTATTAGACCCTATGTCTAATAGTTCAATCACGCGCTTGCTTTATCTTATTAGCTTATCAACTAACTTGATTATTCAAGTTACTGGGTTTTCTCCGAGCCCCTTATATCTCAAAGGAACGAAGCTGTCTCGCTTATTAATTCAGTGATATAACTTAACCCATTTAAGTTCATTAATAAGCCCACAACGTGTTATTCCCCAGATTGTAATTAATGAAAGTAATCTACAATTCCTTTACATTATTACCATGTAACTCACTGCCCAATTTCAATTTTACAAGTAACAATAACATGTTCTACTTAATGTATATGGTCAAATATGACTTGTCACATTCCATAAGTCTACCTCATTCTTTCTTATTTAATCATAACCTCATCTTACACTATCATTACAACTTTTTGTTGTTTACTTATTAACTTAGTTCTCTTAACTAAGGTTTATTAATAAGTTCCTTTTTATTTATTATAACCCATGTTATAATTCCACTTGTCCCTAGGACAAGCCTACATATTATATTGCATTCTCATTAATATAATTAACTTTAATAGGTTATATTCTCCGTTCATCACATTTTCCTTGGTTCTTTAATATTAACCAAACTCTTACTTTTGTAACATTTAACTCTTTACTGTCTTGTAAATTTTCACACATACCATTTATTTCCATTGATACATATAGCTTTTATATATGTTTATGCACCTGACCTCTCACATTAAGTTGACCACTTGTGGATGCTGGATTGGCCAGACAGTTCCGGGCAGGCTTCTACTACAAGGTGAACTTAACCTCGTGTCTCAGTGCGGTTATCTACAATAATTTCCCAATTACTGTAAATATTCCATATAAATCAGGCATATATATTCTTTATTCACTATTATGCATGTTCCTTACTTCTTTAAGGAAAACATTTCATGCACCTTATTAGTTTAATTACAGAAAGATGTGTGATTTATTTCCATAACATACGCCTATCTAGATCCAAAGTTGCAAGTTATTTCTTTTATTTTTCATAGTAACTGTCTTGCAACTACGTTCTAAGATATATGTTACTTAGGGAAATAAATCACTTTTCCTAGGAATTCAACTAACTCGCTCCACTACATCCCTTCCTTTCTTATTTTCTGAGCTAGACATTCAATTTTTGTTTCTTATACTCTTCATACTACTGTAATCTTTTCTCTTTAACCACAACAAGCATATTAAATTTTACTTTCATGTTCACTTCTTAATTCAGGTTCCATGATTACAGTATTACAGAAGTTTCTCAATTCAGACGGAGGACATAATAAAATTTATATCTATTACAACAGTAATTGTTTCAACATATTCCGAACAGGTTTAATAGCCAATTTCCACAATTACCAATTGTTTAGCATATTAAATATAACGGAAAATTCAAAAGATAGATATACTGTTATTTAAAAAGGTATAATTTAAATTCACTCACCTAACACTTTCCAATCCATGAATCTGATCCAGATCTGTTATTCTATGGCTTTCCTAATTGAATCTATTATCCAAATAACCATGGATTCACAAATCTGATACTAAAAGAAGAGGAAAAGAGAGAGAAACCTATATAAATCAGATTCAAGAACTTACCTTACGTTGATCAGAATTCTGCACCTATTTGTAGATTTATATCTCTTATCTTCAAATCTTGAATCAGAACTCCTATGAACTAATATTGTAATTTTGTGAAAAGATTCAGAGAAGAAGAGAATGGCAGAGCCTAGGCAACATCTCAGAAAATATGAGTTTAAAGCTAGGCCACACTAGTCTATTTATATGCGTACAAGAAAGTCTGGACCTTCGGATTTACTCAAATAAAATCTGAACCGTTTATATCAGAAAACCACATCATCGGAAAATAGATTTGGAACCAAATGGGTCAACTCTTGTGTCGACCCAACGTAGTGTGGGTCGACCCCAGGGTCGGCCCATAGGTCGACCCCTGGGCCGACCCATTTTGGGTCCAGGCGCGTTTTTCTATGCTGCCGTGATTTCTGATTTATAACTTACTAATGTTAATTACTTGCTGTATATACATATATTCCTGATTTATATTGTACCATTTATGAACCATAATAAAGTTTGAATTACAAATTTATGCTTGTATATACGCATGCAATCTTTCAGTTCCTTGCCCGTTAATCAATGCAATTAATACCGCCACCAATTAGTTGTTTTATTCCTTTTGATGCATTCTAATTTCAAAGGAAGCTAATTTCTTTGTTCATTTTCCATTTATTATGCATTAATTATATTCTACTCTTAAATTGCACATTTTATCTCAACATTTGAATTTATACATATATACGCACAACTTTTATTTCTATTTTAAAATTCAAATGGCGATATGCCATCATTTTTTTCTTACCTATTTTTATTGATTGTAGGTTTATTCTGGATTTCCCTTTCATATGTATATATTTTTGCACACATATACCCATTTACATATGCATGCATACATATATTTTTATACTCACTTTTATGTATAATTTTCCTTATATGTGCATTTATACATATTTTTGTCTTAGAGTATGTATTATTTTAGTTGTTCCTCTAAAATAAAAATATGGCGCCAAAAGGACTCGAACTTGCGCCACTCTCTTGGGAGAGACATGTCTTTACCAATTGAGCTACATAGGCTTCTGTTAGCAAGACTAAAAACAATGGTGGTCATTGTTTTTTTATTTTTCTTCTTATACCTTCTTTTCATGTTTATTGTAATATTTCTTTTAAAGATATCCTTTTCGTCTTAAATTTGTTTCCTACAACCATAGGTCTAAATTGATTAGAAAATTGCCACGGACGCAATGATGCTAATTCCACGACCAAATTCTGAAAGCTTTTCAAATTTTATTTTATTATTCAATTAAAAATGCAGGGTGTTACAGTCTCCCACCTTTATGGAATTTCGTCCCCGAAATTTGGTAATTTCTCGCATAATTTACAACCATCATGTATACATACAATTGTGCAACCATTTGTGCACTTGTGCAAAGTGTAATTCAACATAGTAATACATGAATGAAATGAATGCCTTAGCGGTACCTTCTATATGAGTGCAAATTTTCTTGAAAATCTTTTTGAAAGCATGATGCACACATCCTAAATATACTGGCAATTTCTATATGAATGCAATATTTTGAAAATCAAATTACTTTTTCATCCAATTTTTCCTACACTCTTACAAAGCAAGAATGTAGTTCATCCAATTTTTGCATTCAAACCCTACCAAACAACTTTAAATTTGCGAATTACATAAAAGTCTAATTTTCTGAATTCGATTTCTTATGTTATAAAAAGGTAGAAAATAGAAAACTTAATACCTTCCGTTTTGCTTTTATGTACCTTTTCTGTCTGTACTTGGGGTTTTATGCAACTGTTATATAAAGATTCCCTATCTTCCTTTCCAAGCATAGTTCACATAAGAAAATTTTCCTTGTTATTGATTTTCTTTTTCAACTTTCTTTGAAAAAACTCTTTTTTTCCTCAACTATCATGTTTGCTGCTTTACTGGATTTGCTGTTTTCTTTTTAGTTATGTCATTTTTTTTGGCTTATTTAACTTAATCCACTGATCTAAGCTTAATCTTTAAATAAGCTTTTTGATCCTTCAACTAAAACAGGAAAAAAAGCATTCTGCACAACTACTACCAAGGGCTAAGATACCTAGGACCATGTCCCCTCTAACAAAGAAAAGTCCAAACCAAAATATCTAAACACTTACTAACTCTTTACCTTCTAGTAGTCACTAGTAGTCCTTTCTGTGTACTAATAGTCTTTTCCAAGAAACAACCTAGGCTCCATA
Source organism: Allium sativum (assembly GCA_030737875.1). NCBI lineage: Eukaryota > Viridiplantae > Streptophyta > Magnoliopsida > Asparagales > Amaryllidaceae > Allium > Allium sativum. The sequence continues at coordinate 159,448,043 of CM060922.1, read as the reverse complement.
ACGCTTACGCATTCTACGAAAGTTTACTATTGTTCCAAAACAGTCATTGTTATTTACTTCATAGCCTCACAATATTTCCCGTCTTCCTTAGGTACTAATCCTTACCTACTCCATGATTTAAAAACATGGCTTGGCTTCCGCGTTTCATTTTCCTTTCAAAAATTAAAAGTTTCAAAACTTTATTTTTCCTCATTAAAACTTGCCTTTGCCAAACCATTAAAATATATTATCTAATTATTATTTTTCAAATCACGAAAACTAGAGTAGACAAGGACAATTATTTCTTAATCAGTTTCACCACAGTTCATATTTACAATGTCATTTCAATAACTTACATGTAGGTCCACACATCTACTCTATTCTTAATTCTTACAACTAATTTTGTCCACCCAACAAAATTTTATATATGTCAAAACAATTATTGTAAAAAGAATAGAGATTTTCAAATTTTTCCTTATTGAATTTTTAGTTTCTAACAAAATGCAATCTTTTCTATGCTTTTCTTTTTAATCATTTCATACTTTAAAACTAGCAAGCTACACATGCTCTTTAATGCACACATTTTTCTAAAATAATTGAATTTTGACAAAAATTCCATAAGAAATCATCATTTCCAAATATGCCCCATTTTATTTTTCTTCAAAACTCATTATGTACTTTTTTTCAAATATGTTCCTTACATATATTTTTCAAACTTCAAATATACCTCCTTTTTGTTTCAAAAATTGTTTCTACACAATTTGGCTAGTACATAATTTTAAAATTGTAACTTTTAACGTCAAAACTTGAAAAACACCATAAACTATCACCCAAAAGCTTTTAAATTTTCAAGTTATCAAAAGTTAACATTTGGGCTAGACTCAAAGTGGGTTCCCAACTTACCTAGACTTTCCTAGATATTTCCACAAAGTCATTTCTCTCAAATATATATATTCCTAATCCATTTTCCTTCTTTTCTTTTCCAATTTATAAGGCTCAACTATCAAACCCACTAATCTGAATCATTAACATATGGGATACATCTTTCTTTATTACCAATTACATTGCACCCTTTTTACCCAAAACACCTAAGGGTCTCAATTTTCCATAATCATTCATTTAGTGTACATATCAGGTATCCCAATTCTTTGCATAAACTATTCTTCCTATTTGGTGGGTTCCTTTATGGATCTAGGTGTATATATACAATATATTTATATTTTTAAAGATATAAATATGTGCACTCACTATTTATAGAGGAATTCTAAACCTAGGCTCTGATACCGGATGTAACGACCCAAATTTCGATAGACCGATTTTTTTTCCAAAAATTCATATTTACCGAAACTCGAGTTGGCTTGTCTGGGATCCAGAAGAAAAGACATAGATATAAATTATATCAGAGCTCAGAAAATATCTCATAGTGGAATGGAATAAAATATAATATAATTAAATATAACCTTATCAAAGTAACAATATTGCTTAACCAGTATCCAAAGCTATCATATCTCTGTCATAAATCTAATCTGCGAGTGTGTTATGAGAAGGGGGTCAGAACACAAGTTTTGGTGACTGGACTAAATTACACATTCTGAAATAAACAACATATACTGTTCAACTACACTTTCTTGTTTATTAGGATAGTTTGGGTTAATAGCACACAAGGCTTTACACACTCGTTGTACCCATCTACCACCCAGTATATTAACCTAGTATAGCATATATGTAACTACCCCCCTCCCCATATCAAGGTAAACACATAATACAATGTTAAACATGTAATCCATTTACAATTCCATTCTAGGTCTGAATGAAACCGGAGGCATCTTATTCCTCATCCCATATGTACAATACAAGAGAGAGAGGTCCTCGCATATCCGGAAAATTAACAAGTACATCCGGACAACTACCACTATAACCCCTCTATGGGGGCTACAGAAATCCAAGGCATCAGTAGTAGTCCATTCGATGTGAAGATCGCTGGTCTTCAACCACCGTCTTCAATATCTATGACTTTTAATCGTCATAACAGTTATTCAGAATGGATTAAACCCGATCTTTCCGAATAACTTGCATATCTTATAATCATGTGATATATAAAAATAACCCACATCTTATTCCAATCCAGAATATTATTTTAACCATATATTCTTTATACTGAGAATTATTTCGATTTATCAAAGATTTTAAATCATTTAAACCACTTGTTTAAATCTTTCTTTGAAAACCACTGCAAAAGAATTTGTGTTATCTTTTAACAATCTTAAACCGAATTAAGGTTTATAAAACTAGTCAGGATTATCGAGCCTTATCGAAGTAATCATTCATTTTATTATCCCAATCCCAACCTATTTATCCTATGGAGAAAAACTGGTGGTACTCCATATCTTGCACCCATCGTTTTATCGGTAAATTTAATTACCATTTCACATTTTAATCTAATTAAAGGTTTAGCTATCGCATGGAGAAAAACTGGTGGTACTCCGTCTCGAATACTTCTCGTATTTGGTAGATTTAATTGCCATTTAATTTTCAATCTAATTTAAGGTTCACAGTAAACCCAAAATCACTTTTCATTCAATATGAAATCTTCATGGAAATCTGAACAATTTATAATCAATATAAATTCTGGTATCAAACTAGTATTATAAATGAAATAATGGCGAAGCCTTTTAAATTCCATTAAAAGTAAAGGCCTTCCTTTATAGAAGCTCATTCCCATTACTATGAATCGAATTTCATTCAGTTCCGATTTAATTGAATAAACTAGAAAACTTCCTAAAATCTTAATTAAAAGATTTATTCCATTCACAAATGGGTTCAAGAACAGTATTATTGAAGATATCATTCACAACGAACCCAAAATCCAATTTGACATTAAATATAAGGCTTTAAATGGAAATCATATCGACTTACATTCAATACCTAATCCTGAAACCAACAGATATCATTTTGGAATAACGATATCAATATCTTCCAAATTCTTCAACGATATACATATATTCACAGAATCCAATATCGAGTACATTCAAAGATAATTTTCATTCAAATCCATTCCAATTTATATGTTGGAAATTTCTAGTTACGAAAAAACTGTTCACAAATCCAATTTATTTATTTTTTTTAAAAAAATCAATGGATTATTATTCTAATTATTAACTAGTTCATTCGGATAAAAATATCTATTATCTTTTCAAATATGGAATATTACATCCAAAATATTTCCAAATTATTTATTATGATTTTACATAATTAATTTATATTTTTAGTAATCTTATTAAGGCCTTTACAGTCGGTTTCCAATATCGGCCACCGAACTGCATCCATAGCGACCTTTTCCAAAACTTATTTGAACTTAAATTAAATCAAACCGTTGGATTTAAATTATTCTTATTTTGTTATAAAGCTCATTTTGTTATGGTTCCAATATTCCAATTTCACGAGAATCTGACGGTCGGATCTCCCAGTACGTCAATTCCAAGTTATGGGTTGAAGTTCGCGAACTATCATTGTGCGATGGGTTCTATTCAAGGCCGAATTCGATTTATAAATTTTAATTATGAATTGAAACACTTCAAAACTATTTTTATAAATTGTATAAAATATGTATAATCATCTTTGAAAACTCTCTTAGTCATTTATCTTTAAAATTGCACATTTCACTATTCAGTAAATTTTAATATTTTGGTGCCCATCCAAAATCGGACATCAAAACCAAACTTCAACTGTTAACTAAATATTATATTAAAATACTTGTTTTATTCTGGATTGGAATGAGATTCAACCGACTACCATATAATTTTAGTTATATGGATTTCATACGTCACATGTATTTAACAATAGTTATAAACAACTACCAAACATCCAATTCACATCCAAAGTGCACTGAGATCCATTTTAGCCTTAAATAATTATTTATTGCTTATATTGGTATGTCAATCAATCAATTAACATTCAATCTAAACACTTGAGATTAGTGTAAATCAAATATCATTGCAATACCCATGTAGGGTATTCAACCAATAAATAAATAATTAATAAATTATTTATTTCATCTAATCGATATTATTGAATAAACAAGCCGTTCGACTTGTGAATGGATTTTTTAATCCAATTTGAACTACCATAAATAATTTAACATCGTTTTTAACATGTTAATCATTTAAAATTCAGTAACGTCCCGCCTTTTTAACCGCTTCAAACTGGTAATTAAACCAACTTAAAACGTTCAAATCGACGGATCGTTATTTAGCTTGTAGAGTTTAAACATAAAATCAACACAGAGTATCACAGAATAAATAACACAGTATTTAACATCAAGATAAAACTTTTATATATAATCAAAAAATTTGAGTACAAGATTTTTTTTATATACAATGGAATTTGAAAATACACTTTGAATACAAGGGAAAAATGTTTACTGTTTTAAAATCTTCAGAGTGCGCTGTCTTTGGAATTCGCAGCTTCGCCAATCTTCGAAGCCTAAGCTGTAGTCTTTAAAATCTGTAACACTCGAGTATGACCCGAGCGTTTCATACAAAACATAAAACACTCGAGTCAGGATTAATCATAGTTCAAGTAAATTAACTTCAATATAATAGCTAATCCCAACATCGATGTCATATATAAAATAAACGGTTTTGGTATCTGTTCAAATCAATGTATCAAGTTCAAGTGTGTATCTACTCATATCAGTGTACCTATTCCAGGGGTGAACGACCTCGGCGCTTGCGAATGTACGCGTATATATCTATATGTACGTGTGCACCGCCTCAGCGTCCTGAACCGAATATAATAATCGTTTGTGCGATTTCAGGAGCTTGCACATACACGTGTGTGTATAGATACACACACGTGTATTGCCTCCGCATCTTGGAGACCGAATGCGACGTAAGGTCATCATGCAAATACACCGACTGACAAAGTCAGATGATTAGACCATGGTGCAGTTGGTTGCAAAGTGATAAGGCAGTGCAAATGGAAAAATAGCATGATACAGTGATATGGCAAAACTTCAGATCGTGCCAGCATACGTTCATCCTGAAGTATAAGCCTAACTATATATGCATTTCACATAGTTCAATGCATGCCAAACATGTATTTCGGTTTATGGAATAAGGCAACATACAGCTAAACATTGACTCAAAATACAAAAGGGAAGCAATGGTAATCAATCTGGAAGCAGTTTCTTTAATATCATATATGTATTGAATAATACATACTTCTCAAATGTAAAGGGAAGCGGTTTAGATAAATATGAAAATAGTTTCCTTTATAACTGACATGCATATATATATATATATATATATATATATATTTCTAACATTTTTATAATACGATTTATAATATTAATGAAGACATATGACCTGACAAACACACATATAAATATTTTTAATTCATCATAAAAAAAACTTCCTTTAATTTACCGGATCAGTTCAGGAATTAACCAGCAACCAATTTAGCATATAATTTCATCATAACAAATTCCAATGTGAACTTGATTTGCAGAAGATTTTGTTTATTTTGGCTTAACTATCAAAGTCCAATCCAACGGCTACACTTGTAAACACTATCCATCTTAACCTCCTATACTTACGTTCAGTAATAAGCTAAAGGGCATATGTTTGACATCAATAAACACATTTTTCCTCTTCCTTAATTGCATCCATTATCAATCAATTCAAACACCATAAAAATCATGCTATCATACTTAGTTTGTATTAAAATCAAAATATTTGAATTGAAATTAATCAATCGTGAGTTCCAAAAGAAACTCACCTTTCAATGTGCTTCTAAGGCAGTGAAGGAAATAGAAGCTGTGATGGTGACAATTTGGTCTGAGCCAAAGCGAGGGAGGTTATGCGCTTTGTTGGAGCTACGATCGGGTGGTGGAGCAGCTTCGTTCTAGGCAGCTTCAAGATGGAGATGAGGCAACGACTTGGAGGCTCTTCACTGATTTCACGATGGGAAGAGGAGCGAACCAATTTGAGGAGGACGATTCAAATTTGAGGATGACGAAACAAATTTGAGGAGCAAGGGGCCTGTGTTTGGGTGGCGGACTGAGGCACGTTGGAGGAAGGAAGCGACTGTGGTGGTCCTGGTTGTACGTGGTGGTGCAGTGCCTCAAGCGAGCGGATTTCGATTTGGGGATTCCATGGATTTGGCAAAGGCCATTTTTAATTTGGGGATTATCTGAAGGATTGAAATGAGAGCTTGATTCTTTTATAAATGTGGAAACCGTGAGTACCAAATTTTCGTGATGGCCAAGGCAAAAGTAGTGTGTGTAGGAAGGAACCGAACGTTATATTTTATTTATTCATTCACGGTTCCTTGAATTTTCTACCGTAAATTTTGTTAACGTTTTATTTTTTTTGAACCGCCACAAACGAACTCCAATCATGATGGAAGTTTACGTACCGTCACACCTCAACATTCTGAATCTGATAAAATTAGTCTGGTCGTAGTCTGACTCTGTTCGTATACGATGTTATTTTAATTTTAACTTATTTACCGGTCTATCGATTTTATTTCGTTTGTCTACCGATACCTCCGTTCGCTTCCAAATTTGAAATGTTATATTCAATTTTTTTTATATATGCGTATCCAAGCCACTTTTCCACATATTTTAACAAATAAAATATCCAATTCATTTAACGTTTATTTTCAAATTCAATTATTCATATTTTCAATCGAATTTCAATCCCATTCAAATATCCAACCAATTCAAATTTACAACAATGAATACTTGATTTCCAATCAACCATTCTAATTAAATATTGAGTTCAGTTTCATACTCACAACCATATATTGGATTTTAATTTCCATGTATCAATATAAAACTTGATTACTCATAGTTAAACCTTTAATTAATTATATATTCCAATGGTCGAAATTTCTGGGATGTTGCAATCTACCCCTCTTTAAAACTTTTCGTCCTCGAAAAGGAAAGATCGTTAGAGTTATACCAATGTATGCTCTGAATTTCATATTTATGTGAAACTTTTCCCTAACTATTTTAAATATCGATATTTAAGCTATCGACCTTTTTTATTTATCCATTATATTCAAATAACTCAGAAATCAGATTTCCTTTCTTATAGTTATAGATCAATTTTTGATCAAACAAGATTTTCTTTATTTCCCGCATCGATTATGTTTATTCCCACGCTCTTTGAACTATACTCAATTTTTCTCAGACTAACTTCTATCTCAAATTATTTTGAGATATTCCCTAATTCCTCATTCTATCTAAACTTCCAAGCGATACAAAACTGTATAATTTCTTTTTTCAAAACCATTCTCGTTTTAAATTCCAATTTCTGCATATGTTGGATTTATGCATCTCAAAATTTTCCCAGTCTCTTTATAATTTCGTTTGTCAATGTTACTTATCCATCGTAGCAACTGTAACGAGTCTAGGCTTAGCAACCCTCAACTCAATCTCTTTACATTCAATCCATTTAATCTTTTCCAACACTCATTGAAGAGTGTAAATAACATCCTCTCTTCAAGTCACAATTTATCGACTTGAAAATTCCAAAAATCAAAATCATTTATAATTTTTTTATTCATAGCCAGAAATTTAGGCATTCAAAATATTTGTATCATTATTACAAGAGTGTGGATTTGAAAATATTCCGAAATTCTTTTTCTTAACTTATTTAGTTAGGGATATTTTAATTTCAAATTATTAATTTGAAAATATTTGATAACTCGAAGCCTGACAAGTCTATTGTCATTCTCACAGATGTTAGGCATACGCTGGCTAGGCGTACGACTAAAATCCCTAAGTACTAAATATCCTTGCTTCAGCTCCTAGTGAAAAATATTTCAAAAATTCCTTTACAAACAGATACGGAAAGTACCAATGTGATATTGATATGTTGATTGTTCATGAATCGCAGATACACAATGGTTCCGTCTGGATCCCCCAGAAAACATCCGTACCTGTAGGAATTCACTTCCCTGCGAATTCCGTCGTGGACAGATCAATAGAAGATATTTAAGAATCAAAAAAAAATATGAGGTCACTGAGCGTTGGTTGCTCTCTCCCAGGGTCACAACAAGGCATCGAATCATGAAGATAACCAAGTCATGAGGACCAATCAAGTCACCAAACAAATCAAGTTACGGAGACAATTCCAGTCACAAAGACACAGTGTTGCATCAACCAGGTGGCTCACCATCACTAAGATATCACACACATTTCACGGCTCCATTCTACCTTTAGTAACTTTAGTGGTTACATCTCTTTCAGTTGTAGATATGCCATGTGGACCGCAGGTATACAATGGTTACGCCTGGGTCCCCCAGGAAACATCCATACCCTTAAGCTTTCACGGCTCTGCGTATTACGCCATTATCACGACTGTAGATCGCAACAGACACAATGGTTACGCTTGGTTCCCCCAAGAAACATCCGTCCGCCGTAGGCCATTTACAGCCCTGCAAATTACGCTACACGGTCGTGTTCTTTCAGACATATGTCCGGACAACCTACTACCACCAGCAGCACATCTCACTAAGCTCGAAATTCAAAGGAGAAGGATGGTACTTCCCTTATCTTGACTTGAAAACATATAGTACTTTATTTCATAAATCATACTTATGTCACTTACATAAGATTTTCTTCCTAAATCATATTTCAAACATCTCGTTCTTATACAAATTCTGTTATATAAGATTTCATTTCAAATCAATTACCTTCCAAATCAAAAAAATTTAATTTCACCAAATTCTTACATAAGTTTTAGGAAACTTCTATTTCAAATATCTAAGATCGAATATCCTCAAATTCCATTCTAATTTCGGAACTCTAGTTTCATGTCTTAATCAACTCAGCTATTGGATATCCTTTCAACTCAGATATTTGAATCTATTGGTTATAAACCAAAATCCCTTCCAAATTCCCAATTATTAAGTTCATCACTTAGTTCAATTTTTTTCTTTTAGACTTCCATAATTGCAAAATTCATCTCTTCCTCCTTATAACAAATCCATCATTCATGCTCTATATCTCTTTTACATTCTTCGACTGTAAATTAACAAGCGAACAACTCCCTAAGCATCAAATCCCGAAGGCCGAAATCAACATTAGATCAACACTCAGGAATTTATTCAACTTAACTAATCTCCAATCAGTTTCTAAATTCCTTAAATCCACTTCTTAATTCCTTACCAAATTAATACTTACGCAACTCTCGAATTTAATTTACAAATCCGTTTCTCTTACGTTCTGCCATCCTTCATTCTCGACATGCGGCTTTTTATTCTTTGGTCCTTTCCATTCTGATTTATCCAAACTCGTTAGCCTCTCACGATCTTTTAAAAAAATTTCCAATTATCATATTCATTTTCTATAAAATCTCTTATTACCGTTGGAAAACATTTCCACATATTCACGAATCTTTATTTTCTATCGAAAATATACCTTATTCTCATGGGAACATTTCTAAATTCGTTATTTGGACTGAAACAGATATTTAATACACACCGCTATTTTAATTTGACTGCTAACACTCATTTCTTACTCCATTTAACCATTTTGGCTATCGAAACTTAATCATTTCTTAGTCAACAATGAAGTCAATCAAGTTGGGGTAAATTTACCTCTTAGACCTTAACTGAACAACATTATTAACTTCGAAACAGATAAAATTCACCACTTCAATCACCAGCAAAACATTTATTCTCGAAATTTCCGATTTTAAGTTAAGAATTTATTTCCTTTACAATAATCGTTGATTATAATAATAATTCATATCTTCGAAATAATTAACTTTAAAAAGTATTTTATTCCTTAATCTGAATATATAATAATTAATCAATAATAAATTAAATTTTAATTAAAAACTGAAAGTAAATGGTACTTTCCTGAAATTCGACGTAATTGTCTCCCATAAATAGCTCTCTTTCGAATAATCACTTATCTGATAATATATTCCGAACTTCGGAAAAATCTCATTTGATTTATATTCTGAGCTTCAGAATAACCACACCGTACTGGTCGACTTCATTTCCTTTATCCTAAATCTACTTGCACATTTTTGCTTTCATATATTATTTACTTCTAAAAAGTAAATATTATTCCTCTTTCGAAATCTGAACTCGTCACATCAAATTAATTTTGATTTTATTCAAATATCGATTCAAAATTCTTCACAATCTTTATTCATATATTGCTTCATTTACAGTTCTTATTTACAATTCACTTCTTGTGAATTAATTAACTATTTTATACTTTACTATCGAATTCTTGTTTGCGACTATACATTATTAGTTTGAACCTAATTATAAATCATCTTGCCAAATTCTGAATAACTCAAATATATTAATTAAATTTAGCACAGTCGTATTCCAATCATATCTTTTCCAATTTTATTTTCATTTATTTCTATCCCGAATATCAAAATAAAATTCAGCGTTTCATTTCTGAAATAATTCCAAATTTCCCTCTTTAACCTAAATTTCCATTGGAATTCTTATTACCAATCAATTTCAGTTACCGTTGATTGCTAAAATACACGGTTAGAGAAATTTATTCGTCGATTATCTTATACTTCTCTTCCTTATACATCAACTGACACAACTGAAAGAAATAGATAGATACAAAGCTTTCCGAATATCGCTCCAGCTATAATCCAGGATCCTGTGAAAAGAAGTATCTACAAAAACCAAAACTACAAGCTGCCCGTGTGGAAAATATGGGCACCCCAGAGTTTAGGTAGAAACAATAAATTCCGAGTCAGGCATGGGACTGGTGTGAGAATTAAAATAGTTATTAACTTTTTTTAATTCAAAAGTTGGGAAATCATAGGACCATGTCGTATAACACGGAACGGGTTTACTCCACATGAATACTAGTCTAAAACATAAAACAACGCAATGCTTTTTGAAAATGAAGCTATTATAAGACTTAGGTCCCATCACACAATGCAACGCAAGCCGGAGGATAGAGTTTTCCCTTATAATAGCAAAACATGCTTGGTACGTTTAAAACAAATCATTTTGATATTACTATAAGCTCATAGTGTCGAAACAATTTCAAATATAAATGTAACAATCATAGACGGCATGGGTACCATATATCATGTCGCCATACTAGTTCTACAACTAAAACCGAAAATTGTCATATTGGAAATTGGATTTCCATCATGAGTCAAGGCAAGGGATGGTCTCCTTACCGATTCGAGTCACCTTTAGCAAGACGACTCAGGATTACACACTCTGGGCAACCCTGGATCCTGCAGTGCTGGTCCACACTTACTTTAGTGGATTAGTTATTCCTGAACACACGTTTCCCGGTCCTATCGGACCTATCTATGAGCCACTAGGGACTCAATATCCGAGGCACCTCATTCCATCATCCACATAAGTAAAAATGTCTGGGATACATACCATGACACCACTTCTAGCTAGAAAGAAACGTCGTGCACTCACTGCGTTCCTTTATCCCGTTTTAGACTCATACCGAGGTGTGAGGCCCGCGAATTAACGCTACACACAAAGCTATGCTACTTAAAGCCGTGCTTTGATCATCAACCACAAGGCCCTTCTTTTCAACAAAAGCCTTGATCGTTTGCATCTCAGCATGCCACACTGACAATTCACGCCATACAACTGATGTCTATCAATATATAACCTCTAAGCTCATACGTCTCAGAGAAGGGTGTTAAGCAAGAGAATAAATTCTCCGTCACCAAACAAATCTATATTTAATAGAAATCAATCAACACGGAATGAAATCCAATGTCAGACACACATCCATTTACAAGTCCGTTCTAGGTCTGAACGAAACCGGAGGCACCTTATTCCTCGTCCCATATGTCCAATACAGGAGAGAGGTCCTCGCATATCCGATCGATCTCCAAGTACGTCTGTACAATCACCACTTATTACCTTGTCTTGGGTGTACAGCCCAATCAAGACATCAGTAATCATCCAAACGATGTAAAGATCTTCGGTCTTCAACCACCATCTTCATCGTTGACTTTTAGTCGTCATATTAGTTATTCAGAATGGGATAAACCCGGTCTTTCCGAATAACTAGTGTTTTTTATAATCAATAATCAAGTGTTATAAAAACACATCATATGCCTCATTCCAATTCAGAATATTCCCTTAGTCAAATATTCACATCTTTAGAGAAAGGTTCCCATTAATTTTATCAAAGATAAATTCTTTTAAATTTATTTCTTTAATCTTCCTTTGGATATCCATTTCAAAAGATTTTATTTTATCATTTCAAAATTCTAAACCAAATTAAGGTTTATCAACCAGTAGGGATTAGCAAACTTTACCGAGGTAATCATTTATTTATTAATTCCAATCCGAACCTATTCATCCCATGGAGCAAAACTGGTAGTACTCCATATCTAACACCCACGGCGTTATCGGTAAATTTAATTACCATTTCACGTTCAAATCTAATTAAAGGTTTAACTATCGCTTGGAGTAAAATTGGTGGTACTCCATTCTCGATCACTTTTCAAATTTGGCAAATTTAATTACCACATTAACTTTTCAATCTAATTAAAGATTCATTAAAACTCTGCTTAGTTTTAATCTCCAAAAATCATTATCTCATGATTATTCAAATTTAGGAAATAAATAAAGTCTTTAACTGGGTGAAAGAACGAATGTCCTTTAAAACATCGTTCACGATAAACCCAAAATCATCTTCTATCAAAATGCAATCTACACGGAAATCATAACAGTGTATAATCGATATAAATTCCTGTATCAGACTAATAATATAAATTGAATAGCAACAAAGCCTTTTAAATTCCATATATAGTAACAGTCTTCCTTCATAGAAGCTCATCTCGATTATTACCAAATCGAATTCCATTGGATTCCAATTTAGTATATTAAATTGGAAAACTTTACTATGGAAAATTTCCATTAAATCTTAATAAAAAGATTTATAAATTCTGAATCATAACTTCACTGTTTATTGGGTTAAAGAACAAATGTTATTTAAAACACCGTTCACGATAAACCCAAAAACCCAATTTCAATTCAATTCTAATTAAATATTAATTAATTGGTAAACTTCTCTAAATCTTAATTAAAAGATTTATTCTTTACTCAGCCGGGTTTAAGAACAGTGTTATTTAAGACACCATTCACGACAAACCTAAAATCCAATTTGATATTAAATACAAGGCTCTGAATAGAAATTTTATCGGCTTATATTTGATATCAAATTCTGAAACCAACAAATATCGTATTGGGAATCGCGATAATTATATCTTCCAAATTCCACAAAATATCCGTATAACCACGGAATCTAACATCAAAATATTCCGAAGATTATTTCCATCCCAATTCATACGTTGGAAAATTCTGGTTTTTTATTTATTTAAAAACATTGGATTATTATTCTAGTTAATAACTAGTTCATTTCGATAAAAATATATCTTTATCTTTTCAAACTTGGAATTTTTCATCCAAAATCTTTCCAGATCATTAATTATGATTTTACATAATTTTTCCATATTTTTAATAATTTAATTAAGGCCTTTACAGTCGGTTTCCAATACCGGCCGTCGAACTGCATCCATAGCGACCTTTTCTGAAACTGATTTGGGCATATTTCCAAATCTAACCATTAGATTTCAAATCTCTTATATTCATTGGAAAGCTCTTTTCGATACGAACCCAACGGTTCTGGTTTTAGAAGAATCTGATGGTCGGATCTCCCATTACATCAGTTTGAAGTTAATGGTCGAAATTCGCGAACGTTCGCTGCGCGACACATTCTTTTCAGGCCACTTATATATATATAATATATATATCATCGATTTCCATTTAATACGTATTTTATAAATCGTTTATAAATTCATTTCAAAAAGATTCCAGCTACTATTTTAATTTTAAATCAAAATTGAATATTCCATATCATTATAGTATTAAAATGATAAAATTTTCAAAATATCCGATTTTGAAATCAAATCCTTCCAAATCATTTATAAAATAAATAAAATCGACAGAAAATTCCGTTCGAGTAAAAATGGCATTCACTACTTAACTCGGCTTCATATACTTCAATATTTTCGTGTCCATCCAAAATCGGACATCAAAATCATATTTTGACTCTTTACTGAATATTATTTTAAAATATTCGTTATTATAAAATATTCGTTATTTCTGAATCGGAATGCGACTCAATCAATTACCATATAATTTCAGTTATATGGATTTCATATGGATTTCAAACATCACATGTATTCAACAATAATGATAAATAATCATTCAATATCCAAACATCATCCACAGTGCAATTTACAACTGTATAAGCATTAAAATAAATAAGTAATGCTCATCACAACCTGTCAACCCATCGATTGACATACCACTAATTATTTGGATTAGTGTAAGTCAAATATCATCCCAATACCCATGTGGGGTTTTCAAACAACAAATACTGATTATTATTTATGTAGTTGGGCGATGTGAAAAATTTATCGTCCCAATAAGTATCAGATAAATAGGTGTACATAAACAAGTCGGACGACTTGTAAATGAATATTTATTCCAATTTCTTTCCATGATAATTTTATATACAATTTATATATGTAACACCTTGTATTTTGGCAACATTAAAATAGGATAAATTAAATAATAATTAATTTAATATTCAGGATTAAGGGAAACAGACCGCGTCATTGCATCCATCTCGAAATTCTAGTCAAGACAGACATTTGGTTTGCGTAAAACGGACACCGTATGAAGAAGTTATGAGGATTTGAAGGTTGTATACATATATAATAAATCAAAAACAGTTCAAAATCCGAAAAATAAAAGAGCGGCGAAAATCCCGCCTAGGGGAGTCGACCCCTTAAGGGTTATGTCGACACCAGGGTCGACCCCCCAAAGGGGGTGTTGACACCAGGGTCGACCCCCCAAGGGGTAGGTCGACCCCCTAGGGCTGAGGTGGTAATCGATTTCTGGGGGGGCTGGCAGCTATAAATAAAGGTCCATTTCTCCTGTTTTCTTACACTGAAATCAATAGAGGCCAAATGCTGTCGGTGCCTGGACTGAATCAAATCCTTTTTCTTCTTCTCCAATCAAGCTTAGAGATTCAATTGTAGATCTGAGATTCAACCTAGGCTATTCTTCTTCTATTGTTCTAGATCTGAACACTGCGAGATTTAAGTTACTTTTAGATTTAGATAATTAAAAGTACAACTTGATATGACTGTAATTTGGATCTATACCTATGAATCCTTGAATCATTTCAGATCTATAATAAACTTGTGAATTTATGATGTTATGACATACTACGACTTGGATCTTAAGCTTTATTATGTCAGATCTACTTTTGACTTTAGATCTAACTTACTATTTAGATCACCTTGTGCCTATCATATTGGATCTGAACTAGTTGGACATCTAAATTATTATTTAGGTCTTATCATGTTTATTATGACATCCCTACTATGTTAGAACTAGTTTAATTATCATAAGTTCACCCGATCTATTCTTATATGTCCACCTTATCACTATGCCAGTATATATTTATGTCTGTTATGTTAGAATAATCACTTTTGTCTTCTTCCCATCACCTTCCCTTTTGTTGTTTATGGTCAGGCTACTTTCTAGCCTAGGCATGCCGCTAAATATATGCGAATGCGTTAGTTAAGAAACGGGGGAAAACATTAAAATTGGCATAACTTGAATAATGTTTATGAACATGAATTTGGACATATAATTCAATTTGAACATAATGGGGAAAAAGGGGCATGAACACCTATAAAGACATAGGTAATAATTGGATAATAATGAAATGCCTAGGATTATAGTAATTAGAAACTGTAATTGCACTTATGACACGAGGTTAGATTACACTTGCGGTGGAAGTCTGCCCGGAACCAAACGGCATATCCAGCGACCGCAAGTGTTGAATCTAATGTGAGAGGTCTAAGTGCGCAAATACGAGCCGTGCTAAGACACGAGGTTATGCCCAACTTGTGGAAGAGGTCTACCCGGAACCAACTGGCATATCCAGCGTCCACAACTTGTAGGCCTAATGTGGGAGGTCTAGCACACTTTAACCATAAAAGAATATGATTATGAATCGGAATACTTAACCTAGTTAAATCCATAGGGATTGTGTGAACAGGACAACTTGATTAGGGGTTAAGTAATGTTTAAGTGGAACAGTGGGAAGGTTAAGTACATTTTGGGTTGGTGGGAATATTTGTATATATAAGCCCACAACTTAACCTGTTGGGGTTATGTAATTAAAGACACCGTTAGGTAAAACATAACCAGTGAAAAACCTAGTAGTGGGGATGTAAGACAAAGGGAAGAGATTGCATCATCTTGTGTGTGGGACCCGTTTCAGTCAGTAACCCATATATAGGTATCAAATGAGTACGCCGAACTAGGTCGGAGTCGGGCACGCTTACTGGCTTGATTATAAGAGATCCAAAAGTGGGGACAGTGTCTGACGGCGCGTTCCATTGGGGTCATGTGCGTGCATGACTCCGCCCGCTCGGGAAAATAAGACGTTGTGACATCGGTATATATGGTTGTGCACATCTGAAAAATGAAGGGTTGCCACTTTAGGGAGTGATACATCCTACTGTGGGGCCAACACAAGGTATCTACGGAGTAGGAAGCCGATTGATTAGGGTAGTGGTTAGGGTACATCTAGACTCTGTAAGTTTAGGAGTCCGTTATTGGGGCTGCCTGTGGATTGTATGGGGTTAAAACCTCTCAGCAGAAGTACGCCTAAGTCTACCATCTTGTACATGCTGGGGATCATCTCATTCTGGTTATACTAGTATCAGTGTAGAGAATAAACAGGGTAATCATTAGGGAATCATATAAACTCTATCATGTTTACTTCGTCATACGTACCTTATATGATGTTATCTTTCTTGTCCATCTTATATGCCTGTCATGTTACTTTTACTTATTTACTTGCTAAAAGTAACTGGACTCGCTAGACTTTATGTGTGACCCTTTTTGTTTCCTCTTCTTTCTTCTGTCCCCCCCCCCACAGGTTCGCAGGGTGGGAATTCTCAGGCTTAGTCAGGACTCGGTTATCATCTTGCTTGGAGCAGCTGTTGAAGTATTGCTCAAGTTTCTATCTTTAACTACTATGGCTTTGTCTCTTTTGGGGAATTATGCTTTTTATGTATTTTCTGTACTCTGATGGTACAAGAAAGAAGTTTTATATTATTGTAATGGGTTTTATGTAGTTTCAGACTTATGGTATTTTGAACCACGATGTTATGGTTTATGTTTGAAATAAAAGTTTAAATTCCGCTGTTGCTTTTATATTAATAATTTTGTTTCTATTTACCTATAACACTTCACGAAACTTAATGCATTCCCTTAGTGAGTGACATTAACGGACATAGAGTGTCACAATGTAAATAATCTATACATTTCAGTTTTCAGAAAAAATCGGCATAAAATAATATCAATCAATGACAATCCAATCACAATCCAAACAAACAATCAACCATGATTTGCAAAAAAAAATAATAGTGTCAGGAGCTACTAAGCCCCGTCTGCAACCTATGATATAATGATGCAACAAAAATAGTTGAGTGAGAAAGAGTTCTCACATTGGTTTCCACTCCGTCATTCTTTATTTCTGAATTGTTCTGTTTTGATTTAAAATCGCCTCAAATTCTAATTTTCTCTAAATCGCTTTTAGTCAGTTCCATGTTGTAGCGTTCGTTGTCACGATCGCAACGGATCTGAAATCCGATCTCGTATGAAAGAGATATCGCAGTTAATACATTTTATATATTGATTAAATAATTAGTTCATAATAACAATCCTTAACTACACCATTAAGAAAAATAAAGTTGCTCCTTCATTCTTCTTCAACAGGCAACGTCGAAACTCGACATCAAAACTTAGGGCTCCAATTTGAACCAAATTCGAGGCGCCGCCACCAGATCAGGAACTACCACGATGAAGCCCTATGAATCATCCCCTACCGCCGACGATTTGGTGAAGCTCGGTGGGCCCACTTGCCAGAGAGACGAGCTTGAACGGTGGCCCTTTGTGGCCTGAGACCGAGCGATTTTCAACGCTAAAGCTCATCAAATCCATTTGGATTTGAAGATCAAAAGTTTCTCTTTGATTTTCGTTTAGAAATCTTCATTTAATTCTTCAAATCGATGAAGAAATTAAGGGTTTTATTTTGAAGTTTTTGAGCCATTGATGAAGGCTCCTGGTGGCGGGTTCTTTCTGAAAGGGAAGGGTAGGGTTATGGTTAGGGCTTTTATAGAGAATTATATTATTTTTTTATTATTTTAATTTCAGAAAATGTTTTTTTGCATACAAACTCCAAATCAAACCCAACCACTGTCGTCCCTAGCGAAATACCCCCATTCCGGACACAATGGAATATGTTTCGTAAGCCAATTCGATCGTTTCGATTAGTTTACATCAAATTTAAAATATAAATCAATATATTGAATTTTAAACGTACATTTAAATTTACCGGGGCCACATACCGACTCCAAAAATTACAGAAACATAAATCTAGCTATATTTTGACGATACAGTCCTAACAAAATTAATTTCATCGACTTTGGAGACCGTTTGGAAAATGGCCTTTTTCTGTCGATTAAATTCAAACTAAACTAACAAAACATGTTTAAATTTACCACACTCACATATTGATTCCAAAAATTATGAAATTTGAAACCTGACAATAATTTGACATTTCGGATCCAACAAAAGTGGTTTCGTCGAAAACAAAGGTCGTTTGCACAATGGCTATTTTTAAGGGCTACATATTATATTAAAATATATATAAATTCCATAGTGACTATTTTGAATTTTAAACTGGACATAACTTACAATTTATGCAGTGTAATCTCAGTTTCTAACATTCTTAGAAAGATATAGTTAAATAGATTGAAATATTTCTGGTTTTACTGAAATCTGATTTATTTTGAATTTTGTACATTCATTTGAAATTAGAAATCGAATTTTCAAACAACCGCGCCATTTCTAGTTCGTTTTATAATTAAAATAAATTTTGTACGTTCTACTTCGATTTAAATAAATTTTAAACCATTATTATTGAAAATAAATCATTTTAAATATTCAAAATACATTAAAATAGCTAAAATAAATTTTTTAAAATGGTTCAGGAATTCCGGGTTGTTACAAGAAATCTATCCGAAGACTGGGGATTCCGAAATAAATTTTAAATCTCAATGTAATGTCCCGGTTTTTGACTACTTTTGTAATACAGTTATTTTTGATTTACTTTAATAATTGATTTAAATAATAAACTAAGTAATAAATATTGGGAAATTTCCATGATATATTTTTGTGATTTAAAATATATTAACCAGTATTTATATGTATACAAAACCGGTAAGAAATGACTGATCATTTTGTTTTGTATTTTTAAGTTGTTTTAAAACTCTGATTTAAAAATAAATATGACAGTGAATACGAAAATTGTAGGAAATTTGAATGATAATTATTTAAAATTCTTTATATGTATGTTTTTTCTTTTATAAGAAAGTGTGTTTTAACATTTGGTCCATATTAAAACTTGTTCTTGTTACATATAGGTATAATATTGGTTTAAAATTAAATTAGACAAATAAGAATGTTTGTCGTGTGCATTGAATTGCTAAATAGCTTGCACTTGCCTTTTAAGAATTGCTATATTTAAAGTATTTAATATTATTGATTTGTTTAGGGAATAAATTAGACATTTAGTTTATTTTTCATATGAATGTGAACATATGCACATTATAGCTGCAAACATAGACTTAACATACCCTTTCCAATCAAACAATACTACACATAGCTATATGCAGGCTACCCATTTCCATCAAACCATAACTTTACATTTCTTTTCTAATAAGAACATACAACCATAACCACCCTGTCCAGGCAGAGCTTTGCACAGACTAATCGGCTTTCCCCTTTCAAATCATAGTAACAGCCTAAGTAACTTAAGAACTAAGTATGTTGATATTTGCACATGGCTATACTTGACTATATGTGTACATTTTCTAGGCTGTCGTGACTTGTCATAGGAAGTAAACTATAGAAACAGCTATGTTTTTTTATCAATCAATGTAGACAGCCTGCATACACAAACACTTTCCTATCAGGTTAAGGCAGTGTAAACTCTACCTTGTTAAAGCTAGGCAATATTTTATATTTTGTTACCTCTATAAATATACTGTACCCCATCACAAATGAATCAGTAAACTCAAACCCAAAAACTAACAAATATAAATGGCCGCCAACAAATAGCAAAAACCATTTACCTGGAATCAAAGGAACCTGTAGCAGAGAGCATGGGAACAGAGACTACAAAACAGTGAGCATCTTAGGTGAGTAAACTCTATTTCTTTAAGTCTAAATTAATCTGTATATAGAAGTGAATATGTGGTAGGTTATTGATTGATTACACTCACATATATGCTTGAAAGTTATCAAATATATGAATCAAATTCTGGAAATGAAAACTTTTCTTTTACTGGAACATAAAAAAAAATCTGGAAGTGAGTAAATTGTTCCATTTTACTCGCTGATTATGTTGAGATATAAACATATATGTATGCGTATATTATCCTGAATATTTATGGTATAACTTTGGGTTAAACTCTGTGTCCTTGCTGTGTGATCAGAACTAGCACAAGGATTTGGAAAGGGATATGTCATAATAGCATATCGTGATGTAAAAACTTGTACTGAAGAGAGTGGAACCAGTGTAGTGTGCTTTAAATTTTAAATACGAAATTTGTATATAATGTATGAATGCTTATATGTAAAGTAATAATGAAGACTGGCATAACCCATATGCTGGAATAGTAATGGAAGTGTATGCGTGGGATCATGTCTTTCACACCAAATACTGGACTTTGTAATGTCTACTGAAAATATCGTTTAGTCCAAACAATATAATAATCGGTCAATTTCACTGAAGTTGCAAAAACAAAAGCCAACCATAATTCTTTTACATGTTTCCCTAACGCAAACAAACCTGGTTTTTGAAGCAGTGTTCAATTGCGTAATACATAATGACTTGAAATGGTTAATTTGCTGAAAGTAAACCGAGATCACTCTTGCGTCGATGGTGGCGGAGGCTAGGTGGCCAGAGGTGATGTCGTGCAAGTGCACGGTGCACAAAAATGGCAACAGAGTATACAGTGAAAGAAGAATGGAACAGAATGCAAACGTAAAGGCAGAAAGAAGGTAGGAGAAACAGATGTAGAAAAATGCAGGGGACGTAATACTGAAAAGAGGAAATCAATAAATTTAACTCCCAGTCACCAACATTTATTAGATCAATAAATTTACCTCCCAATTAATACCATTGGAAGATCAACGCCAGAGATGGAAAGCAAAGTAAAATATGAGAAAAGGAGAAACTAATTAGGTATCAAACTTTGAACCAAATAAGAAACATAGTATGCAAAGGAAATGAAACGACCCAAACTTCCCCGTAAAGGAAAGTCCGGATTGAGTTGAGAACACGACAAATCAGAATACAAACAGAAGAACATTTCATTGCTAATTACAACAATTTCATCAGAGCACTAGAATATTATAGAGTATGAATAAATATTACACATTTGATAAATATCAGAGATTTAAATTATAAAGCAGTGGAAAAATAATACATAACACAACTGTAAGAAATACACGGATACAGAGCTTTTCGTACATAGCTTCGGCTGAAAACCAGGATCCTGTGAATATAATATCTGCAAAACCAAAACTACTAGCTGCCCATGTGGAAAATAGGGGCGCCCAGAGTTTAGGTTAAAATTATAAACTCCAGGTCAGTCATGTGACTGGTGTGAGAACTAAAACAGTTATTTAAAACTTTACCTTGATTATAAAGTAAATCAAGGGACCACGCCATATTACACGGAACAGGTTTACTCCCAAGAATACCAGTGCATAAAACAAACAGCGCAATGCTTTTTGGAAAAATGAAGCTATTATAAAACCCAGGTCCCATCACACAATGCAACGCAAGCCGGAGGACAGGGTTTTACCTTATAATAGCCAAACATGCTTGCTATGTTTAAAACAAATCATTTTGATATTACTACAAGCATATGTGCATAAAACAACTTCAAATATAAATGTATCAATCATAGACCGCATGGGTACCATATGTCATGTCGCCATACTAGTTCTACAACTAAAACCGAAAGATCGTGTTGGAAATTGGATTTCCGTCATGAGTCTAGGCAAGGGATGTACTCCTTTCGGCTACGAGACACTCTAGCAAATGTCTCAGGACTACACACTCTGGGTGTAACAACCCTTATTTTTAATAACGTGTTAAGACAAGAATCAAGGAAGAATTAAATTATAATATCTGAATCAAGGGAAACGGGCTGTGCCATTGCGTTCGTCTCGGAAAAATACGCGAAATAGAGTCCGAAATTTCGTAAATCGGAGTCCGTATGACCCAGTTATGGCCCAACGAAGTTTTTAGAAAATTCAAGTTCGAAAAACAGTTCAAAATTCAAATCTGGAGCCAAAACAGACTGGGCGGGAAAATTCCCGCCCAGCACCCCAAGTCGACACGGGAGTCGACTTGGGTGTCGACACCAGGAGGGTTGTGTCGACTTGCAAGTCGACACCCCTGTCGACCTGGGTGGTCGAGCCCAGGCCACCTGGTGCACCTGCTTGTGCCTCTGGTCCTGTTCTGGAAGCTTCCGACGGTTTGATGGCTCAGATCTGATTTGGGGTTAATCTAAGGGCCTAAACTACTCCTAATCTCTATAAAAACACCCCTAAGTCTACCCTAAACCCTCACAAATCACTCATGCCACGAAGTGCTGCCCAAATGCCAAGTGACCATGGCCTCCATCTCCAACTCCAAGAGACTATGCATTCAAATCGGATCCGAATCAAAAGGTGCAAGCTTGCTACACCAAATCGAGGCTAGATCAACGTTGCTACAATGATTTCATGACGGTTCTTCATCAAAGGAGCCACCTTTCTTCGTTAAGACGATTCATGCGCATTCTCTAAGCCTCGCTATGTAAGTTCTAGCTACTTTTAGATTGAAACGATAACTTGAATATGACATGGGATAAATTTGGGATTGGCATAAGTATGATAATCAATCCATGCTCATTCTTGTTCATCTTGGATTTTGACTTTTGGGAATGTTGATATGACATCAACATCATGTTGCAAATCACTCTTTCATGTCCTAATATCATGCTTGTAATGATGCTTTCTCTTGGATCTTATTTTATGCAAGATTTCTACCTTCCCCTATTTGTATTTTATGGTGAACCTTGGTCAATTTCGGACCTAGGCCTAAACTACGACATACGTGCGGTTTGCATGCGGGAAAATGTTGGGATTTCACATATGTGGGTGGTAGAACTTATGTCATAACATGAAATGGGGAATTTGGGGTCATTGCCAAGGTAATTTGCAAGTTTGGGCATACATGAGTTGGCATATGAACTAAATCACGAGTTTTGGGGCTATGCAAATTTAATCAAGGGATTGGGCTTATGTAAATTTGACATAAGTAGGATTGGGGTCATGAAACATGATTTGGGTTTATTTGGCTAGAAACTTGATAACAAGAAAACTTTGGCTAGGACCATAGTTTGGGAAAATGGGCGTGAACATGACAAGATGTAACTTTGGCTATGAACTTAACTTGAAATATAACTTGACATGGAATATTTACATAGATTATACATGAAAACATGTTTATGATAAACATGAACATGACACGTAGGAAAACATGGAACTTGAAAACTAGACGTGTATGGGTTGTAAGTGTAATATGACACTAGACTAAACATGAAAGTGACCAACTCGAGGTTGGGTTGAGTTTGCAACATAAAACTACCCGGACCCGACCGGCCTAACTAGTAGTTGCAAACAATAGGATCCAATGTGAGAAGTTGGTCACATCGCACTTTAAACCCGAGGTTAGACTCAGTTTGCGGCAGAAACCTGCCCGGAACAAACCGGCCTAACCAGTGGCCGCAAACTGTCGGTCTAATGTGAGAGGTTGGGGTGCATTAAATTAATTAATGCCACATGATAAGGTTAAGTAAACTTGACTAATGACACTTAACCAATATGACATGAATGGGTAGGTCAAGTTAAACCGGACTTGATTTCTTAATGACACTTTACCGTAAAAATACAGTTAGGGGATGGGGTTAAGCTAATCCACACTTAACTAATCTAAACACGGTAATTAGATGGGGTCAAGTAACCTACACTTAACTAATCTAAACACGGTAATTAGATGGGGTTAAGTAACCTACACTTAACTAATCTAAGTACGGTAATTTGATGAAGTTAAGTTAACCTAGACTTAACTAATCTAAACACGGTAATTCGATGGGGTTAAGTTAAACACTTAACTAATCTAAACACGGTAATTCAATGAGGTTAAGTAACCAATACTTAACCAACTTAACATGATAATTCAATGGGGTTAGGTAACTTATACTTAACCAATTATACATGATGATTTGATGAGGTTAAGTAACCTATACTTAACCAATCTAATATGAGAACATGATAGGGTTAGGACAAACTAATACTTAACCAATTTGACTTGATAATTGAATAGGGTTAAGTCATGAGCTCCTTGGTATACTTAACCAACTTGTAGGGCTAGGTCTTGAACTTAAATACTTAGCCAATCTTGACATGATTCGTGGGCGGGTTAAGTCATGAACTTGAATGACAACACTTAACCCATTAGACAAAACCCTAGTCTGTGCAGTTAAAGCGCTTAGCGGTTCTATAGCGGCGGAGGTGCAAAAAGGTGTAGCGGGGATAAAGCGGGGAAATAGCGGGGATATAGCGAAGGCGCAAAAAGGTTCATTAGATGTAAAACCAAATATTTGAAAATTAACTGATCATCCTTCTCACATTATATGTGTACAAGAAACTAATATTAATTAGTCTTATATAACAAAATCACAGAATACCATAGTTCTGCATGCTAAATTTGATGAGCGTAACTAATTATTACAATATATTAGACACTTATGTCTTAAATTTAGCCCTTTACGCTAACTTTACTGAATTTTTTTGAAAAGAGAACTAGTCAAATCAAGCTCTTATATATTAATATTGCTAAAGCAGACGCTAAAAAGCTTTGATTTAGCGGATGCAGCGGAAAAAAGCGGGGCTAGAAGCGGATCTACTGTTCATCAGCGCTAAATTAAAATAGCATAGCGGTTGAAGAGCGCTATGGGATATAGCGAGGATATTGCGGGGCTTTAGCGGGGCTTTAACTGCATAGACCCTAGTTCAGGGGACTAGGTTGAGAATCGTAGTTAACAAGGATAACGGGAAGGGAAACTAAGTGATAAACCTTAGTTTAGGATAACTAAGTAACAACCCCTAGTCAAGGAAATTGGACCAGTTCACAGATAGATGAGTAACCCGATACGGTAGGTCATCGCTTGAATACACGAGCCGGAGCAATATCTGACTTAGATAAAGGCTCCAACGAACTGGGTAACGAAGCGGAAGCTTCGGGGGACGTGAGGATATTCTTGGTATCCCTCTGTGAGGTTGCAGATGATCCGCCTGGGCTCACAAGAGGTTAAGGTCTGCGGTAGAAGAACCAAGAGTATGCCTTGGTTGCTATGCGAGCGACCTAAAGACTGGGATGGATTAGCGTGGAGTCGTCGATTCTTGTTTTCGCCCTGGATAGCGCGTCGTCGACTACCTACCATCTTTAGTCAATCGTGTACGTACGGAAAGGCAGAGAACTCCCAACATACCATATACTTGCTATCGAGTTATGGGTGAGGTTGGCTATTTGGGAATGGGGCATCGATGGGCCGTAGTGTAGTTCTCATACATGATTTTTCTTGGATTGCCTTTCAGTAGTTGAGGGAGGGGTCACGTGGGACCATAGCCACGGGTACAAAAACAGACCTTGATATCTGCATCGGTAGATGACTTAAATCTCCCGACCGAGTTCCGTATTTCTTGATTTGCCCTGGCATGGGACTCGGATGGCACATTGAGACACATGTGCATCTAGACATGGAAGAACGATTCACGATACATACGTGGGAAAAAGGGCGCGGTTGACGGGTAGCATAATCCCTAGCGGCCCTAGGTGGCTTAAACCCAAACCGAGATACGAAACGTTCATTAGGTAGCATAATCCCTAGCAGTCCTAGGTGGCATAATCCTAGCAAAACCTTCGGGAATTCATGGTATAAGGAAAACCTAGCCAGATCAAGGGTGACAGTCCAAACGATTTTCAAGGATAAAATAACACTACATTGAAGTAGCATGGATTTACATGAGAAAGCCCGTACGATTTACGGCAAAGGACTGAATAGACACATGGAACGAATTATACAAGCTGGGATAAACCCACATATGCGATATATTAAGTTAACATATTAAAATGGACCATTACATGACAATGGGCAAGGGACATTTATAGTTAACACATGACACGAAAATGGGATACTAGTGCGGAGGGTGCAGAGCAATTATACATGTTAGAACCCTGGGAAATATACTTGATAGGTACCTTGGGATGTGATACCTTGATTTATCTTGACATCATAGCTTATCATGATACATTAGTTTATCTTGATACCGTAGTTCATCCTGTTATCTTGGTTTAGCTTATCTATCTTGACATCATCCTTATGTTTACTTTCAGTTTATGCATGTCATGTTACCTTTACCTGTTTTTATGCTGGAAGTAGATAGGACTTACCAGTCTTTATGACTGACCCCGTTTTCTTTCGCCTCTTTGTCTTCCGTTTCCCCCCCCCCCAGGTTTTCAGGGAGGAAATACTGTTGTTTAGTTTAGACTTCTTCTGCTTGAAGGTCATCATGTATGGCTCGGACTTTCCTTGGCTATGGCTGCTTTTCTCTTTTACTTGGGGAATAATTTATGAAAAGGTTTTATGCTTCTTTATTTCAAGACAGGTTTCTATGTAAGAAATTTAGCGACACTCTGATGTAAAAGGCTTTATACCTTGATGTTTTATAAGGTAATGAAATTTGTTTTTTTTTACTTCCGCTGTTTATATGTTCTGTCTTGTAATATTCTGTGCATGTTTACCTAGATAATGCTCCACCAAAGCCAGTGCATTCCCTTGTGAGTGACCCTGGCGGAGGCGGGGTGTTACATTTGGTATCAGAGCAGAAGGTTACTAGACTGGGCAAAAGATTTTAAAAACCTTCTGAAAAACTATTTGAAAAACCATTTACAAAGAAGCATTTTTCAAGAAAAGTTTTACTTTTAAAGGCTATTCCCCAAAGGCCATTAGCACTATCGTTTGTTTCCCTGATTGAATCTCTTTCCCTTTCTTTCCTCCATCTGTAGTCACAGTAGTTTTAACTGCGACTAATCTTTTCTTGCTGCGTAAGTGTTTGCCGTACGATGGAGGTGGCTCTCGAGAGACCTGTTGCCGTGTTATATAGGAGAGGATAGTAAGAACATGGATAAAAGGATACAAGCTTGAGGATAAGCAACTTGTTGGTATGACTTAATTCACAAAGGAGGAAAAGGTGAATAATAAAACCCATGACGAAAGAAAGTATCTCGAGTATGGTAAGAAGGGATAGATAGCTAAGTATTATGGAACAAGGACTAAATCAGCGAGAGGGCAATTGTATGCTCTCATTTCTAGCGTACCTAAGAGAAATGGTACCGTTTCTGTTAAAGGTTTAGCCTTTCTTTTCTATCATCCCGTCAAGACTTTGTTTTGATCATCGCGTCATTTAAGTCTGCTTCGATAGTTGAGTCTCTGCACCTTAGCACTAGCATGGTAAATGATCCCATTTTTGTCCCGAATTTTGTTGGAGGATCGGTCCATTTATTCACGACTTGTTTGGATTTGAGAATGTTTATGCTAAGTGTTGAGTTTGGAAGTAAAGCTTATTGTTGAGCGATGAGTTAATTCTAGGGATAAAGTGGTTATCCAGTAAGGATGCCATTCTCATTTTGGAAAGGAGGGTAGTTAGACTCTTGACTTGCCTTGGTAATACCCTCGAAATCTCACGTAACCTTCAGGATTCCGTCATGATTAGTTACCTAGGATCTCTTGACGCATTTATCGGAAATTTCTGATCCGATCGAGTAGTGCTCGCCAATAAGGCGGATAGTTCATTTCGCTTAAACATGGGTTGAAGAAATCAAGTGAGTTAGTACACTTGGCAACACGGCTGGCATCGGTTGTTTTCATGAGAAAGTTCTTCTACGTGGAATAACTCTTAGTGGGTAAACAAGATCCAAGATTCACTAGTGAATTTTTGGAGAGCTTGCATGAAACCATAAGTACACAGATATGTTTGAGCCAAGTATTCTAGAAAAGAATAAGTGAAAAAGGAACGAGAGGCGACAATGAAAGGGGTTCCGACCCATGTTTTGGAAACAGGAATTAAGAAACTACGGGATCACGAAGTTAAAAGATGGTCAAGGCGCAATGGAATTAAGCTCAAGGGACGGCGACTTAGAAGGTTGAAGGCTAGATACGCGCATAAATATTTCTTTTTAAGAGTATATCCTGGATCCCTGTTTTCTGTAGAGCTTACTTGTATGCCATCTGTTATGGATATCCTCTCAGTCCTGTTTTCAATCCAATTTCTGTTGCAAACCCCATAAGGAGTTTGTCTAGTTTATCTTCTCGATCCTATCTTGGGAACCTTAGGTAGAACCCTATGGATGTAAACATGTATTTGAAACATGTTATGATTGATATGGTTGCAAATGGTTGCAAGTGGTTGCTCGTAGATGCGCGAATACACATTAGACACTAGATCGACTCAGTCACGTTTTCATGTTGCATATGCACGAGTACTCATACTTGTTTATGGATGAAATTGAATGTGTTATCATATGGATGTTGCATGTGGATGAATGGTTGTGCACACATATAGTGTTTATATGACTAGGACTATTTGCACACATGTTGGATTCATGGCACTAAACATATTCTGCATGTAGAAGATCATTCAGGCCTGATCATTAGCATTAGCTAAGGAACATATACACACACTATCTGCATGTGTTCATAAAGCATTAGAAGTCTTTTAAGGACCATGGTTGCTTGTGGATGATGTTTCGAGTAGATGGATGATGGATGGTAGGATACGTTCTTCCTAACTTGGAGATTTCGGGGACGAAATCCTTAAAGGTGGGGAGAATGTAACAACCCGAATTTTTAATAACGTGTTAAGACAAGAATCAAGGCAAAATTAAATTATAAAATCTGAATCAAGGGAAACAGGCTGTGCCATTGCGTTCGTCTCGGAAAAATACGCGAAATAGAGTCCGAAATTTCGTAAATCGGAGTCTGTATGACCTAGTTATGGCCCAACGAAGTTTTTAGAAAATTCAAGTTCGAAAAACAGTTCAAAATTCAAATCTAGAGCCAAAACAGACTAGGTGGGAAAATTCCCGCCCAGCACCACAAGTCGACATGGGAGTCGACTTGGGTGTCGACACCAGGAGGGTTGTGTCGACTTGCAAGTCGACACCCCTGTCGACCTGGGTGGTCGAGCCCAGGCCACCTGGTGCACCTGCTTGTGCCTCTGGTCCTGTTTTGGAAGCTTCCGACGGTTTGATGGCTCAGATCTGATTTGGGGTTAATCTAAAGGCCTAAACTACTCCTAATCTCTATAAAAACACCCCTAAGTCTACCCTAAACCCTCACAAATCACTCATGCCACGAAGTGCTGCCCAAAAGCCAAGTGACCATGGCCTCCATCTCCAACTCCAAGAGACTATGCATTCAAATCGGATCCGAATCAAAAGGTGCAAGCTTGCTACACCAAATCGAGGCTAGATCAACGTTGCTACAATGATTCATGACGGTTCTTCATCAAAGGAGCCACCTTTCTTCGTTAAGACGATTCATGCGCATTCTCTAAGCCTCGCTATGTAAGTTCTAGCTACTTTTAGATTGAAACGATAACTTGAATATGACATGGGATAAATTTGGGATTGGCATAAGCATGATAATCAATCCATGCTCATTCTTGTTCATCTTGGATTTTGACTTTTGGGAATGTTGATATGACATCAACATCATGTTGCAAATCACTCTTTCATGTCCTAATATCATGCTTGTAATGATGCTTTCTCTCGGATCTTATTTTATGCAAGATTTCTACCTTCCCCTATTTGTATTTTATGGTGAACCTTGGTCAATTTCGGACCTAGGCCTAAACTACGACATACGTGCGGTTTGCATGCGGGAAAATGTTGGGATTTCACCTATGTAGGTGGTAGAACTTATGTCATAACATGAAATGGGGAATTTGGGGTCATTGCCAAGGTAATTTGCAAGTTTGGGCATACATGAGTTGGCATATGAACTAAATCACGAGTTTTGGGGCTATGCAAATTTAATCAAGGGATTGGGCTTATGTAAATTTGACATAAGTAGGATTGGGGACATGAAACATGATTTGGGTTTATTTGGCTAGAAACTTGATAACAAGAAAACTTTGGCTAGGACCATAGTTTGGGAAAATGGGCGTGAACATGACAAGATGTAACTTTGGCTATGAACTTAACTTGAAATATAACTTGACATGGAATATTTACATAGATTATACATGAAAACATGTTTATGATAAACATGAACATGACACGTAGGAAAACATGGAACTTGAAAACTAGACATGTATGGGTTGTAAGTGTAATATGACACTAGACTAAACATGAAAGTGACCAACTCGAGGTTGGGTTGAGTTTGCAACATAAAACTACCCGGACCCGACCGGCCTAACTAGTAGTTGCAAACAATAGGATCCAATGTGAGAAGTTGGTCACATCGCACTTTAAACCCGAGGTTAGACTCAGTTTGCGGCAGAAACCTGCCTGGAACCAACCGGCCTAACCAGTGGCCGCAAACTGTCAGTCTAATGTGAGAGGTTGGGGTGCATTAAATTATTTAATGCCATATGATAAGGTTAAGTAAACTTGACTAATGACACTTAACCAATATGACATGAATGGGTAGGTCAAGTTAAACCGGACTTGATTTCTTAATGACACTTAACCGTAAAAATATAGTTAGGGGATGGGGTTAAGCTAATCCACACTTAACTAATCTAAACACGGTAATTAGATGGGGTCAAGTAACCTACACTTAACTAATCTAAACACGGTAATTAGATGGGGTTAAGTAACCTACACTTAACTAATCTAAGTACGGTAATTTGATGAAGTTAAGTTAACCTAGACTTAACTAATCTAAACACGGTAATTTGATGGGGTTAAGTTAAACACTTAACTAATCTAAACACGGTAATTCAATGAGGTTAAGTAACCAATACTTAACCAACTTAACATGATAATTCAATGGGGTTAGGTAACTTATACTTAACCAATTATACATGATGATTTGATGAGGTTAAGTAACCTATACTTAACCAATCTAATATGAGAACATGATAGGATTAAGACAAACTAATACTTAACCAATTTGACTTGATAATTGAATAGGGTTAAGTCATGAGCTCCTTGGTATACTTAACCAACTTGTAGGGCTAGGTCTTGAACTTAAATACTTAGCCAATCTTGACACGATTCGTGCGCGGGTTAAGTCATGAACTTGAATGACAACACTTAACCCATTAGACAAAACCCTAGTTCAGGGGACTAGGTTGAGAATCATAGTTAACAAGGATAACGGGAAGGGAAACTAAGTGATAAACCTTAGTTTAGGATAGCTAAGTAACAACCCCTAGTCAAGGAAATTGGACCAGTTCACAGATAGATGAGTAACCCCATACGGTAGGTCATCGCTTGAATACACGAGGCGGAGCAATATCTGACTTAGATAAAGGCTCCAACGAACTGGGTAACGAAGCGGAAGCTTCGGGGGACGTGAGGATATTCTTGGTATCCCTCTGTGAGGTTGCAGATGATCCGCCTGGGCTCACAAGAGGTTAAGGTCTGCGGTAGAAGAACCAAGAGTATGCCTTGGTTTCTATGCGAGCGACCTAAAGACTGGGATGGATTAGCGTGGAGTCGTCGATTCTTGTTTTCGCCCTGGATAGCGCGTCGTCGACTACCTACCTTCTTTAGTCAATCGTGTACGTACGGAAAGGCAGAGAACTCCCAACATACCATATACTTGCTATCGAGTTATGGGTGAGGTTGGCTATCTGGGAGTGGGGCATCGATGGGCCGTAGTGTAGTTCTCATACATGATTTTTCTTGGATTGCCTTTCAGTAGTTGAGGGAGGGGTCACGTGGGACCATAGCCACGGGTACAAAAACAGACCTTGATATCTGCATCGGCAGATGACTTAAATCTCCCGACCGAGTTCCGTATTTCTTGATTTGCCCTGGCACGGGGCTCGGATGGCACATTGAGACACATGTGCATCTAGACATGGAAGAACGATTCACGATACATACGTGGGAAAAAGGGCACGGTTGACGGGTAGCATAATCCCTAGCGGCCCTAGGTGGCTTAAACCCAAACCGAGATACGAAACGTTCATTAGGTAGCATAATCCCTAGCAGTCCTAGGTGGCATAATCCTAGCCAAACCTTCGGGAATTCATGGTATAAGGAAAACCTAGCCAGATCAAGGGTGACAGTCCAAACGATTTTCAAGGATAAAATAACACTACATTGAAGTAGCATGGATTTACATGGGAAAGCCCGTACGATTTACGGCAAAGGACTGAATAGACACATGGAAAGAATTATACAAGTTGGGATAAACCCACAAATGCGATATATTAAGTTGACATATTAAAATGGACCATTACATGACAATGGGCAAGGGACATTTATAGTTAACACATGACACGAAAATGGGATACTAGTGCGGAGGGTGCAGAGCAATTATACATGTTAGAACCCTGGGAAATATACTTGATAGGTACCTTGGGATGTGATACCTTGATTTATCTTGACATCATAGCTTATCATGATACATTAGTTTATCTTGATACCGTAGTTCATCCTGTTATCTTGGTTTAGCTTATCTATCTTGACATCATCCTTATGTTTACTTTCAGTTTATGCATGTCATGTTACCTTTACCTGTTTTTATGCTGGAAGTAGATAGGACTTACCAGTCTTTATGACTGACCCCGTTTTCTTTCGCCTCTTTGTCTTCCGTTTCCCCCCCCCCCCCCAGGTTTTCAGGGAGGAAATACTATTGTTTAGTTCAGACTTCTTCTGCTTGAAGGTCATCATGTATGGCTCGGACTTTCCTTGGCTATGGCTGCTTTTCTCTTTTACTTGGGGAATAATTTATGAAAAGGTTTTATGCTTCTTTATTTCAAGACAGGTTTCTATGTAAGAAATTTAGTGACACTCTGATGTAAAAGGCTTTATACCTTGATGTTTTATAAGGTAATGAAATTTGTTTTTTTTACTTCCGCTGTTTATATGTCCTGTCTTGTAATATTCTGTGCATGTTTACCTAGATAATGCTCCACCAAAGCCAGTGCATTCCCTTGTGAGTGACCCTGGCGGAGGTGGGGTGTTACACTGGGCAACCCTGGGATCCTGCAGGGCCGGTCCACACTTACGTTAGTGGATTGGCAATTCCTAAACACACGTTTCCCGGTCCTATCGGACCTATATCCATCGACTCCGTAGTAACCGATATATCTGAGGCGCCTCGCAATCCAACAACCACATAGGTAAAAATATAAAAATGCCCGGTCTTGCAAAACCCTAGCACCACCCATAGTGTAACAACCCGGAAAATCTGAGCCAGTTTAAAGTTTTTAAATTGGCTATTTTAGTGAATTTGAGATATTTAAAATAAATTATTTTAAATAATAACGATTAAAAAGTTGTTTGAATCGAAGTTAGAATATAAATATTTATTTTAATTATAAAACAAGGCCTGAAATGGTGCGGCAGTTTGAAAATTCGAATTCGAACTTTGACTGAATGTACAGGATGCAAAATAAATCGGATTTCAGCGAAACAAGAAATATTTAAATCTGTTTGAGAATATCTTTCTAACTATCTGAAAGATCGAAATTTCATAGCAGGAATCAAAAGTTATGGCCAAATCAATTTTCAGAAAGGTCGTTGTGAAATTAACATAGCCCTTGAAAATAGCGATTTTGCAAACGACCTCGGATTTCGACAAAACCACTTTTGTTGAGACCGGAATGTCAAATTATCGCTAAGTTTATTTTTTCGGATTTTTCCGAATCAATACGTGAGCGTGGCAAAGGAAAACGTGTTTTGCAGATTCTGTTCGAATTGAATTGGCCAGAAAATGACCATTTTACAAACGGTCTCAGAATTCGACGAAATCAGTTTTGTTAGGACCGTATCGTCGATACGAAGCTAGAAATAATTTTTCGGGAATTTTCCGAAACAGTATGTGGCCTCGGCAAATTAAATTGTACGTTCAAAGTTAAAATTAACTGTTTTATACTTTAATTTGAAGAATAACTGGCTGTAACAGTCGAATGGGCTTACGAAACATATCCCATTGTGTCCGGGATAGGGGTAATTAGCTAGGGGCGACACTCGTTGGGTTTGAAAAGGAGCTCGTACATGAAAACGCTAATTTTTGAAATCAAATATATATCGACCAATGGGATTTTTCCTTCCATTATAATAAAAAAAAAATCACGAAAACCCCCTGTTAACCCTCGACCGACGACGAAAAGTTTCCCCCCCTTCCAGGCCCGATTCCGGCCGCACCAGCCACCTCCAGCCAACGCCACCGCCACCCCTCGACTCGGCTTCGCCCCCTCTTCAAATCTGACCCCGGCTCGGCCCCTATCGCCTCGCCTGCTTTGAGATCCGCGCCCTCAAAGTCTACCAGTTCATCGTCGTTTTCCAGCTCTGATCTGCCATCGATTCCAGCGCCACCACCGGCGACTTGAAGCCCTCGCCTGCCTCTACGACGCAGCGTGACCTGATCTGAACGAAGTGCAGTGGATTAGCGGCAAAATCAAAACCTAGTTTCGGACCCATGAACTGAGGTACGGCTATGTAAATAATAAACCATTTATAATACTTTAAAAGCGTTGCAAACCTTTGAAAAATCATATCTTTTTCGTTCGTTAACGAAATTCGATGAAACAGGAGACATCGGGACCGTGGCGACGCCCTCTACATCTTAGAAGAGACCGGATATTTTTCTGAGCTTCCTACGATTTTTGGCGACGCGACAAAGCAATGTGAGATTTCTTATCTCACTGAATTTGAAATAAAAATATATTAGGATGCAGACGGAGTTTAGAAACTCCCAACACCCGTCGTCCACAGACCATGGATGGCTTGTTTGAGTTGTGTGTGAAATTTGATTGATGAAATACGAATGATAAATATATATGAATTGCGAATGGTATATATATATGAAATACGAAAGGTTGAAAATAAATAATTCGAATGGTTGAATATGAGAAATGCGAATGGTTGAGTAAGAATAATACGAATGGTTGACTATACTTGTTTGTGTTTGAAATATTCTGGTGTGGAAAAATATACTCAAGTGTAGAATAAATTATATAAACGATAAAAATACCATTTTTATCACATGAATGACTTGCTAAAAATACACGAGTGTTGAATATATATCTCGAACAATAAAAATACCATTTTTATCACATGAATGACTTGCTAAAAATACACGAGTGTTGAATATATATCTCGAACGATAAAAATACCATTTTTATCACATGAATGACTTGCTAAAAATACACGAGTGTTGAATATATATCTCGAACGATAAAAATACCATTTTTATCATATGAATGACTCGCTAAAAATATACAAGTGTTGAATATATATTTTGAACGATAAAAATACCATTTTTATCATATGAATGACTCGCTAAAAATACACAAGTGTTGAAATAAATATTTGTTTGCTATGAATATTATTTTTAACATGTATATGAACTAAATAAAATAGCCATGCGTTGAAATATATTTTTGTTCGCCAAAAATATCCTTTTTATACGAAGTGTGAAGAGTTTAAAATAATCACGTGTTGAAATAAATATTTATAAACTATAAATATCACGTTTAACATATATGTGAAGTGTTAAAAATAACCGTGTGTTGAAATAAACGTTTGTATGCTAGAAATGTTATTTTTAGCTTAGAGTTGCACATATATATTATATACTGAACAGGAGAATGGATTAGCTGTTGAGTAAAGAATTTATTTGCGTGCCCGACAAATAGGTAAGCCTTAATGAGTTGGCTGCGCAATTTTATTATTATATCAACTCCTGCGAATGCCATTGGATGCGGAGTGCTGGTTGTTCTGTGTGAAATCATAAACGTCGCCATAGGATAGTAACAATTTCTTTTGAACTACATTTGCATGGCATACTTCTTGAAGATAGAATACTTCATCATATACCACATAAACACTTGGAGTTTATGTGACGAGGTTGAAGATTTACCATACAAGTAAGAGGCTTGTATGGCGATGACTACATTTCAGGTTGAACCGAGGACAATAAGCACGTCTCTTTAGTTGGTAAAGCACAAAAATCTCTTTGTAGGGCGACGAGAATTTATTCTCTTGAGTTTTTAATACACGCTCCCCCTATGACACTAGGATATATCACTATAAATATGAACTGTTTAAAATATAACTGTAAAATGCCAGATTAATAAAAAACCCACACGGGTCTAGAGATGACAATAAGCACGTCTCTCTAGTTGGTAAGGTACAAAAATCTTTTGTAGGGTGACGAGAATTTATTCTCTGAGTTTTTCATACACACTCCCCTATGTGCACTAGAATATATCACTATAAATATGTGTGTGCTTTTAGGATTTGTTGGGTACCTAATACGGCCCAATAAACTTCCAAACGCCCATCCGTACAAGAGAAACTATGGCGAAATTTTCCAAAATATTAAAGCGTTAGTGAAATTTTTGAAGTATAAACGATATAGAAATCGTCGAATGAATTATATTTATATATATATATAAAATAAAATAAAACGAATTAAGGCCGTGCAGTTTGCGTTTTGAAATCTTAACTTCAAACGATTATACCGAGAGATCCGACCGTCGGATTTTCTCGAAACTGGAACCGTTGGATCCGCCTTGAAAAATTCTTTCCAACGATATAAAATTTGTTAAGATCCAACGGTTAGATTTTTAGATAAGTGTAAATCAAATTTAGAGAAAAACAGCGCCATGGCCGCGTTATGACCTGAAGCGTCGTTTAATTAAAACGAGCTATTTTTAAATAAATAAAAATAGCGAAAAATCGTTATAAAATATTATTAACGACAAGGAATGGAAATAAATCGAATTTACTTGGTTTGTTGAATATTCTGATGGTTGAATGTGTTTGACACGAGAATCACCTAACTGAACTGAACCAGTATATGTTTTGAATTGAAATTCAAAGAGAGATTAAAGAATAAATTTAAAAGAATTTATCTTTGATAAAATTAATGGGAACCTTTCCCTAAGAATGTGAAATCTAGAAACTAACTGGAAACGAGCTAAGACGGATGGTTTCTTCGGTATTGATCTGATGTTGGTTTCGACCTTCGGGGTTAATACAAAGGGAATCGTCCTCTGGCTAATTTACAGTTGGAGTCTAATTAAGGTGTATATTGAGTTTGTGTAACACTCGTTATTATATACGCGAGTTATTCGGAAAGACCGGGTTTATACTCATTCTGAATAACTGATTCGACGATAAGAAGTCGAAGAGATGAAGACGGTGCAAGACCGATGATCTTCACATCGAATGGATGACCACTGATGCGTTTGATAGGAGTTGATGCCTTGAAGGGGTTACAGTGGTGGTTGTCCGGACGTACTTGTTGATCGTTCGGATGTGCGAGGACCTCACTCCTGTATTGGACAAATGGGAGGCGGAATAAGGTGCCTCCGGTTTCGTTCAGACCCAGAACGGACTTGTAAATGGATGTGTGTCTGACGTTGTGTAACACCCCGCCTCCGCTAGGGTCACTCGCAAAGGAATGCACTAGCTTTAGAGGGGCATTATTGGTAAACATGCACAGAAATATCACAAGACAGAACATATATAAATAGCGGAAGTAAAATCAACTTTCATAAAGTGAATAAATAAGGTCTAAAGCCTTTTACATCAGAGTACATCAAAACCTGCCTTGCAATAGTAAAGAAGCATAAAGACTTTTTAATAAATTATTCCCCAAGTAAAAAAGTAAGGTAGCCATAGCCAAGAGGAGTCCAAGCCATCCATGATGACCTTCAAGCAGAAGAAATCCGAACTAAACAGCATTGTTTCCTCCCTGAAACCTGGGGGGAAATGGAAGAAAAGAGGCGAAACAAAACGGGTCAGTCAAAAGACTGAGTAAGTCCTATCTACTTCCAGTATAAAAACAGGTAAAGGTAACATGACATGCATAAACTGAAAGTAAACATAAGGATAACTACAAGATAGATAAACCAGGATAGCCGGTTGAACTACTGTGGCAAAGTAAACTAAGGTATCATGATAACTACGATGTTATGATAAGTCAAGGTATCACATCGTCAGATTTCTATCGAGTACATTATCCCAAGGTATCTACCCCGTCCAACATTCCACGGTATCTATTGTGTATATTCTTCCTAGTTCTAACATTTATATTTGCTCTGCACCTCTCGTACTAGTATCCCTACCCGCGTCATGTGTTAACCATGAACGTCCCTTGCTCAAAGTCGTGTAATGGTCCATGTCAACCTAATATATCACCTATATAGGTTACTCAAATCATATGTTTCTTTCCATGTATATAAGTTCAGTCCTTTGCCCTACCTCGTACGGGCTTCCTCATGTCGTATTATCCTTGAGATCGTTTGGACTATCACCCTTGTTCTAGCTAGGCTCTTCCATATGAATCATCGTTTGAACTACTAGGACTTACGCCACCTAGCACCACTAGGGGTTACGCTTACCTATTGCACGCTTTCGTATTTCGATTTGGGTTAAACCACCTAGGCCACTAGGGATTACGCTAACCCTCAACCGCGCCCTTTTTCCCACGCATTCATCGTGAATCGTTTTTCTATAACTGTATGCACATGTATCACATCGTGCCATCCGAGTCCTGTCCCAGGGCAAAACAAGAAATACAGGACTCGGTCGGGAGCTTTAGATTTATCTGCCAATGCAGATACTAAGGTCTGCTTTTCTACACGTGGCTATGGTCCCACGAGACCCCTCCCTCAACTAGTAAAAGGCAACACAAGAGAAGATCTTGCATGAGAACTACACTCCGGCCAGCCCACATCCTACGGCCTACCTCACCCATAATTAGATAGCAATTATGGTCTGTTGGGTGTTCCCTGCCTTTCCGTACGTACACGCTTGACTCAAGATGGTAGATGATCGACGAACTTGCTATCTCGGGCACCTTATGTATCCGCCGACTCACTGCTATCCACCCCAGTCTTTAGGTCGCTCGCATAACAACCAAGGCATATTCTTGGTTCTTCTACCGCAGACCTCAACCTCTCGTGAGCCTAGTATAATGACCAGACAGCTCACAGAGGGATCCCAAGAATATCCTCACGTTCCCCGAAGCCGCTGCTTCGTTACCCAGTTCGTTGGAGCCTTTATCCAAATCAGATAGCCTGGTCCTACACGCATACTCTAACGTATCGGGTTACTGATCTACCTAAGAAATGGTCCAAATTTCCTTGACTAAGAATTATTACTTAGTTTCCCTTAACTAAGGTTTACCACTTAGCCTTATTTCCATAATCCTTGTTAACTATGGTTATCTACCTAATCCTCCGAATTAGGGTTTATCTAATGGGTTAAGTGTCACTTAAGTTCACAACTTAACCCGTCTACAAAACATGTCGAAACTGGCTAAGTATCCAAGTCCAAGACTTAACCCTACAAACCATGTGTCAAGTTGGTTAAGTATATCAAGCAATCCATGGCTTAACCTCGTCTAATTATCATTTTAGATTGGTTAAGTATATATTAATTTGACCCCATCAAATTACCGAGTCAAATCGGTCAAGCGTATTCGAAACGATTCGTGACTTAGCCTTATCATGTTTTCACGTTAGATTGGTTAAGTATAGGTTAACTTAACCTCAACAAATTAACAAGCTAGATTGGTTAAGTATAGGTCACTTAACCTCATCAAATTAACGAGTTAGATTGGTTAAGTATAGGTCACTTAACCTCATCAAATCATCGTGTTAAATTAGTTAAGTGTTTAACTTAACCCCATTAAATTACCAAGTTAAGTCGGTTAAGTATGGGTTACTTGACCTCATTGAATTATCAAGTTTAAATTGGTTAAGTGTTTAACTTAACCCTATCGAATTACCGTGTTTAGATTAGTTAAGCCTAATCTTAACCCCATCCATTAACTGTATTATACGGTTAAGTGTCATTAAGAAAATTTACTTAACCTTATCACGTTATCGTGTTGGATTGATTAAGTGTTGGTTAACTTAATCCCGTCCACTAGTCGTATAAAAATGGTCAAGTGTCATTAGGCAAATCAAGTTACTTAACCTACCCAAGCTTATCATGTTTTGTTAAGTATCATTAGCCTAATCAAATTACTTAACCCATTTGTCCATGTCATATTTGGTTAAGCCTCATTAATCAGATTAACTTAACCCTATTATGTGGCATTAACTTAATTAATGCACCCTCAACCTCTCACATTAGACCTTGTTGTGGTTACTAGTTAAGCCGGGTGGGTCCGGGTAGATTTACACCACGACCTAGTCTAACCTCGGGTCTTAAGCGCGACATGACCAACTTCTCACATTGGGTCCTATTATTTGCAACTACTAGTTAGGCCGGTCGGTTCCGGGTAGTTTTACGTTGCAAACTCAACCCAACCTCGAGTTGGCCACACTCATATTATCTAAGTTCATCATGTTCCCAAAACATGTTACAAGTTTTTCAAGCATTTGGGTAGACCTAACTTAATAGGTAAATTCCCAAAGGGTAGACCTAACTTAATAGGTAAATTCCCAAGCTCATGTTTTTATGCATGCTTACATGTCAACTTCCATGTTATCTTTCAAGTCATATTTTCAAGTATAAACACATGTCATATTCAAGTTAAGGTTTTGCGACATGTTCATGTTTATCTAACTACCCAAAATCGTGTTTTCCCAACGCAAGCAAAGCGAGTCAACATAGTAAGGATGCTATGTCACATATTGGTCTCAAAACATGCATGATGCCAAAAAGGGCTTGGCTTCCACATGCATAACATCATAAAGGGATTGGCCATAAACATGCATAGTGTCATAAGGTAATTTGGCCACAAACATGCATATTATCAAAAGGGATTTGGCCATAAACATGCACAACTTAAAAGAGGGGATTGGCCACGAGCATGCATAATCTCATAAAGGATTTGGCCACAAACTTGCATGTTAGCATAAGGGGTTTGGGTTCATAAACATGCATAAGCCCCAAAATCTTGTCTTAGCCAATGTTTCACACGTAAAGTGGTTCCTAAAGGTTCATGCTAGCATTTCATGCATAAAGATCCAAACTTGCAAGTTAAACTAGGTTATGCATAGCATGAGAGGCATGATTAAGTCACTTACATGGCCTAAGATCATAAATATGAACACAAGAGGCATGGTAAGGTTCATATAGGTTCGCATAATCATGTTTAGCCTCATTTTATCCCATGTCAACATTAAAAATACCGTTTTGATCCAAAAGTAGCTAGAACTTACATAGTTAGGCCTAGGGTAAGGAGCATGAATCATCTTGGCTAAGAAAGGTTCCTCCTTTGTAGAAGAATCGTCATGGAACTCGCATAGGAATGTTGATTTGGCCTTGATTTGGTGTAGCAAGCTTGCACCTTTTGATTTGAACTTGATTTGAGTGAATAGGCTCTAGGGATTGGAGATGGAGGCCATGATCAAAATTAATTTTGGCAG
Source organism: Allium sativum (assembly GCA_030737875.1). Lineage (NCBI taxonomy): Eukaryota > Viridiplantae > Streptophyta > Magnoliopsida > Asparagales > Amaryllidaceae > Allium > Allium sativum. Next base: position 159,406,217 of record CM060922.1, on the reverse strand, counting down.
CACTTAGTTGCTAGGTTTGATTTTTAGGGATTTATGTTAGGTTTAGGGTCTTTTTATAGAGATTAGGATAGTTTTAGGCCCTTAGATTAACCCTAGGATAGATTAGGACCATCAGATCTCGGAAGCTTCCAGACCCAGCCCAAGAACAAGACCAGGTGAGACAAACAGGTGCGCCAGGCTATTTGCCCCGGCCACCCCCTGTCGACAGGCAAGTCGACAGGGCTGTCGACTTGGTCTGGGCCCAAGTCGACAGGCCTGTCGACAGCCCTGTCGACATGGCCTAGGCGGGGAAACTTCCCGCCTAGCCCCAGATCTGATTTCCAAAACTGTTTTCCGAAATTCAAATTCCCAGAAATCTTCTTTGGGCCTTTAACGGGTCATACGAACTCCGATTCTTGAAAATTCGGACTCTATTTCGCGTATTTTTCCGAGACGAACACAATGGCACAGACCGTTTCACTTGATTCAGAATTTATAATTTAATTCTGTCTTGATTCTTGATTTAACGTGTTATCGAAAAATACGGGTTGTTACATTCTCCCCACCTTTTAGGATTTCGTCCCCGAAATCTCCAAGTTAGGAAGAACATATCCTACCATCCATCATCCATCTACTCAAAACATCATCCACAAGCAACCATTGTCCTTAGATGATTTCTAATGCTGTATGAATATATGCAAAACGTGTGTGTACATGTTCCTTAGCTAATGCTAATGATCAGGCCTGAAAAATCTTTTGAATGCAAAAATATGTTTAGTGCCATGAATCCAACATGTATGCAAATAGTCCTAGTCATATATATACACTATATGCGTGCACAAACATTCATCCATATGCAACGTCCACATGGTAACTGTAACACCCCACGTCCGCTAAGGTCACTCATACCAGGGGAATGCCTTAGTTTCGGTGAAGTATTTTAAGTGAATATAGAACAGTAAAATTACAGCAAGACAGATATATAAGTAATACTTGAAAATTTAAATCATCATTTCATTGCAACGGAAAGTAATACATGTTTGGTTACATCACAAAACCATAAACCAGAGTCAAGTACATAATATCCATCTTGATAAAATAGAAGTACATAATCCCACTACATAACTAATAGCCATAGAAGGAAAGATAAGCTCGGCTTCACTTCAGAGGTCCAAGCTCCATAGGATAGATACATCAATCAGATCAAAGCCCACTAGCACCGGGCCCACTCTAATAACCTGGGGTTGGGGGAAAAAGATAAAAACAACGGGGTCAGACATAAGTCTGAGTGAGTCCTATAACCCTAACAATACAATCATTAAAATAACCAGAGAAGACATAAGTTGATATACGGTAACGACTGGGGATGAATGGCTACACTAAGCAGCTTGGTAAACTTAGGATAAACTAAGATCATCGTAAAGACGCATTTATCCACCCAAGGATAATTACTAGATTACACCGCCCCAGACTTATCCACCCAAGAGTAATTCCTACACTGCACCACACCAGTTCTACCTACCCAATATTAGTTCCTACTTAAAGGTTGATCCCACTAAATGTACTTAGTAATTTTTAGCCAGTAGTTTCTTTTACCCCTACATAGGTGCCGTCTGCCCCTCTCTTTACTAGGTGTACCCACTACTCCCAAGCGATCGGCTCCCTAACGTAGATACCCGTGCTGGTCCCACAATGGGGTGTATCGTTTTCCCAAAGTGGCAACCTGATAGTATCAACGGTGCACGGCTTTATATCTACACGATGCAACAACGATTTATTAACCAGCCCGGGTCCACACACGCATATGAAACCCGTTGGTCCTACGTTGCCACCGCTAACCCGTTTTGGCCTCTTATAGTCAAGCCCAATATGCGTGTCCCGTCACTCGACTTGGGTCGAGCCCACAAAGATACGTTTGGGATATTGGTTGAAATGGGCCCCCACAAGCTACCACCTAAGCTTGCAACCTTATCTAGTGTATCTCACTTAACCCTTTTTAATAATCATGTCTACCTTCATGTTATAAATCCTGGTTAAGTCATTTAATTATATTTCAATTGCCCCTTAAGGCACCCACTAGATTTCCACATGCCACCCAAAGCACTTACTTAACCCTTTACCCATGTTTAATTACATGTCCCACTTTGGTTAAGTATTCTAATCGTATTTTCTATTGTCACCCAAGGCAACCACCAGATTTCCACATGCCACCCAAGGCACCCACTTAACCCACATGCCCCACTATATGCTTATACGGTTAAGTGTTTCTTAATTAATTAAGACCGTGATCCTCATAAAGACCTCTCACATTAGACTATCTTTTATGACCGCTGGTTAAGCCGGTTGGGTCCGGGCAGCCTTATGTCATAACCGAGTCTAACCTCGTGTCTTTACATTAATCACGTATTTAGTTTGTGCCTAAGACCTCTCACATTGGGCTAACATTTGTAGCAACTGGTTAAGCCGGTCAGGTCCGGGCAGTTTTACACTACAAATGAGTCCAACCTCGTGTCTTAGTCGATTAATTACACCTAATTAATCACCCCCATATTAATTATCCCTAATTAATATCAAGTTTGCATAACATGGGTAGACCTAACTCAATAGGTAAATTCCCATGGGGTAGACCTAACTCAATAGGTAAATTCCCACTTATGTTAATTTATTTTTATGGTATGCTTAATCATACCCAACTATACTTTAATTAACATATTTATTAACCCCATCGTTCCCCACGCAAATCGTTCTCATTTCACGACAAAATAAAAAGGGAAGATCCATCACAAATATCATGGGTTTTAACCAAATCTTAGCATATAACTTTGTCATGGGTTAAGAGGATGTCAACTTGCATATATGAGCATATATTAACCCAACTACATTTAACCCAAACTTGCATATTATCGCACATGACTTGCACAACCTATTGCATATGAACTTGCATAAGCACACATAACTTGCATAACATGTTGAACTTGCATATACGCATTCTCACAACTTGCATAACATGTTAAACATGCATTTAAGCATACACATAACTTGCATAAGCATTCGCATTCTTGCATAAGCATTCACATACTTGCATATTAACAAACATGTAACTTGCATAGCATATCTTGCATATTAACAAACATGTAACTTGCATAGCATATCTTGCATATTAACATACATGTAACTTGCATAGCATATATTATCATACATGTAACTTGCATATGGACTTGTTTAACATGCATAAACCCACTTGTTAAATATGCATAAAACAACTTATTAATCATGCATATTATCACATACTTAGCATGCATAGAATCACATACTAAACTTGCATAATATCATATACTTAGCATGCATAGAATCACATACTAAACTTGCATAATATCATATACTTAGCATGCATAGAATCACATACTCATCATGCATAAAACCACATACTTAACTTGTATAAAATCAATTACTTATTATACATAAACCCACATATCCAACTTGCATAAACTCTCATATTCAACTTGCATAACTTACATATTCAACATGCATAAACTCACATATTCAAATTAGGATTAATATTATACATAGATTAGCATATCATTACAAATGATTCAAACTCACAAATCCGCATTCAAGACCATAAGTCTCATTACACCTAATCTACTTATCTTAACAATTGATCATCAAAGTGATAGAAACTCACCACTAGCAATTTGCACTCCAAATGAAGAAGATTAAGATGCTTAGAATGGATTAGAAGTTGATTAGAGAGGTTGATTAGCTTGCTTTCCTCTTCATTGATTTGTGGAGGCCATGATCAAGTTTCATTTTGCCATAGTTTAGTTACAAGATTTAATTATGAATGAATTAGGGTAGGACTAGGGTGTTATTTATAGGATTAGGTTGCATTTTAGACCCTTAGATTAGCCCTAGATAGGATTAGGACCATCAGATCCAAGAAGCTTCCAGAACCAGCCCCCCAAGCCAGCCCAAGAACCCAAACTGGTGCACCCAGTTTCACTGGGCGTCGCCCCCCTGTCGACAGGCAAGTCGACAGGCAAGTCGACACCCCTGTCGACAGCCCTGTCGACATGGGTAGGGCGGGAATCTTCCCGCCTGGCCCCGCCTGCTCTATTTTAAAATCTGAATTTAAATTATAAATCTGTTTTTAGTTTCAAATTTTCTGCAAACTTCATCGGGCCATAACTGGGCCGTACGGACTCCGATTTTCGAAAACTCGGACTCTATTTCGCGTATTTTTCCGAGACGAACGCAATGACGCAGCCCGTTTCCCCCAATTCTCACATCTGAGATTATATATTCTGTAATTAGTGAATTTTAGCATTAACCGAAATTCGGGGTGTTACAGTAACCCATTCAATTTCATCCATAAACAAATATAAATACTCGTGTATATGCAACATGAAATGTGATCGCGTCGATCGAATATCTAACGTGTATTCGCGCATCCACGAGCAACCACTTTCAATCATTTGCAACCATATCAACCATAACATGTTTCAAATACATGTTTACATCCATAGGGTTCTACCTAAGATTCCCTAAAATAAGATCGAGAAGATAAACAAAACAAAGTCCTTACGGGGTTTGTAACAGGAACAGGACCGAGAGGATATCCATAAAAGATAGCCTACAAGCAAGCTCAACAGGAAACAGGAGTCGAGGATATATTCCCAAAAGAGATATCATGCACGTATTTAGTCTTCAGTCTCCTGCATCGCATTACCTTGAGCTTAGTTCCATCGTGCCTTGACCGCCCCTTTTACTTCACGATTTCACAGCTTCTTACTTCCTGTTTCCATAACATGAGTTGGAACTCATTTCCTCGTCGCCTCTCGTTCCACTTGCACTTATTCTTTCCCTAGTATACTTGGCTCAACCATATCTACGTACTCAAGCCAGCCCTCCAAAATTCACTAGTGAATTCTGGATCTCGTTTTTCGATGCCAATCCAAATTGCTAAGAGTCCTTACTAGGGTGATTCCCATACCTCATACATAATCGAAACGAACCATCCGCCTTAGCGGCGAATTCTATTCAAACGGATTACCAACAACTGCATCCTGGGATTCTAGGTAACTAGCCATGACAGAACCCAAAAGGTTACACGAGACTTCGAGGGTATTACCAAAGCAAGCCAAGAGTCTAACTACCCTCCTTTTAAAACCGAGAGTGGCACCCCTTACTGGATAACCACTTCATCCCTAGAATCCATCCACAACTTATAAACATAAGCATTATTTCCAAGCTCAACACTTGATATAGACATTCTCAAATCCAAACAAGCTATGAATAAATGGACCGATCTTCCAATAGGACTTGAGACAAAAGCGGGATTCTCTACTACGCTAGTACTAAGGTGCAGAGACTCAACTATCGAAGCGGACTTAAAAGATGCGGTGATCAAAACAAAGTCCCGACGGGATGATAGAGAAGAAAAACTAAACCTTTAACAAGATCGTTACCCTCCTTCCGAGGTACCCTAGAAATGAGAGCATACTATTGCCCTCCGAATGATCTTGTCCCTGTTCCATGATACTTAACTATCCATCCAGTTTCACCATGCCAAAGGTACTCTCTCGTCATGGGTTTCATTGTTCATCTTTCTCCCTCCTTTGAGGACTAAGCCATACCAACAAGTTGCTCATCCTTAAGCTCGTATCCTTTATCCTCTTCCTCACTATCCTTTCTTATAACGCGGCCACTGGGCTCTCGAGAACCACCTCCATCGTAAGGAAAACACTTTCGTAGGTAGAAAAGGCTAGTCGCAGTTAAAACTACTGTGACTACAGATGGAGGAAAGAAAGGAAAAGAGATTAAATCAAGGAAACAAGGATGATGCTAATGGCCTTTGGGGAATAGCCTTTTTCTTTTTAAAAGAAAATTTTCTTGAAAAATGCTTCTTTGTAAACGGTTTTTCAAATAATTTTCAGAAGGTCTTTAAAAACTTTTGCCCAGTCTGGTAACCTTCTGCTCTGATACCAAATGTAACACCCCGCCTCCGCTAGGGTCACTCGCAAAGGAATGCACTAGCTTTAGAGGGGCATTATTGGTAAACATGCACAGAAATATCACAAGACAGAACATATATAAATAGCGGAAGTAAAATCAACTTTCATAAAGTGAATAAATAAGGTCTAAAGCCTTTTACATCAGAGTACATCAAAACCTGCCTTGCAATAGTAAAGAAGCATAAAGACTTTTTAATAAATTATTCCCCAAGTAAAACAGTAAGGTAGCCATAGCCAAGAGGAGTCCAAGCCATCCATGATGACCTTCAAGCAGAAGAAATCCGAACTAAACAGCATTGTTTCCTCCCTGAAACCTGGGGGGGAAACGGAAGAAAAGAGGCGAAACAAAACGGGTCAGTCAAAAGACTGAGTAAGTCCTATCTACTTCCAGTATAAAAACAGGTAAAGGTAACATGACATGCATAAACTGAAAGTAAACATAAGGATAACTACAAGATAGATAAACCAGGATAGCCGGTTGAACTACTGTGGCAAAGTAAACTAAGGTATCATGATAACTACGATGTTATGATAAGTCAAGGTATCACATCGTCAGATTTCTATCGAGTACATTATCCCAAGGTATCTACCCCGTCCAACATTCCACGGTATCTATTGTGTATATTCTTCCTAGTTCTAACATTTATATTTGCTCTGCACCTCTCGTACTAGTATCCCTACCCGCGTCATGTGTTAACCATGAACGTCCCTTGCTCAAAGTCGTGTAATGGTCCATGTCAACCTAATATATCACCTATATAGGTTACTCAAATCATATGTTTCTTTCCATGTATATAAGTTCAGTCCTTTGCGTACCTCGTACGGGCTTCCTCATGTCGTATTATCCTTGAGATCGTTTGGACTATCACCCTTGTTCTAGCTAGGCTCTTCCATATGAATCATCGTTTGAACTACTAGGACTTACGCCACCTAGCACCACTAGGGGTTACGCTTACCTATTGCACGCTTTCGTATTTCGGTTTGGGTTAAACCACCTAGGCCACTAGGGATTACGCTAACCCTCAACCGCGCCCTTTTTCCCACGCATTCATCGTGAATCGTTTTTTCTATAACTGTATGCACATGTATCACATCGTGCCATCCGAGTCCTGTCCCAGGGCAAAACAAGAAATACAAGACTCGGTCGGGAGCTTTAGATTTATCTGCCGATGCAGATACTAAGGTCTGCTTTTCTACACGTGGCTATGGTCCCACGAGACCCCTCCCTCAACTAGTGAAAGGCAACACAAGAGAAGATCTTGCATGAGAACTACACTCTGGCCAGCCCACATCCTACGGCCTACCTCACCCATAATTAGATAGCAATTATGGTCTGTTGGGTGTTCCCTGCCTTTCCGTACGTACACGCTTGACTCAAGATGGTAGATGATCGACGAACTTGCTATCTCGGGCACCTTATGTATCCGCCGACTCACTGCTATCCACCCCAGTCTTTAGGTTGCTCGCATAGCAACCAAGGCATATTCTTGGTTCTTCTACCGCAGACCTCAACCTCTCGTGAGCCTAGTATAATGACCTGACAGCTCACAGAGGGATCCCAAGAATATCCTCACGTTCCCCGAAGCCGCTGCTTCGTTACCCAGTTCGTTGGAGCCTTTATCCAAATCAGATAGCCTGCTCCTACACGCATACTCTAACGTATCGGGTTACTGATCTACCTAAGAAATGGTCCAAATTTCCTTGACTAAGAATTATTACTTAGTTTCCCTTAACTAAGGTTTACCACTTAGCCTTATTTCCATAATCCTTGTTAACTATGGTTATCTACCTAATCCTCCGAATTAGGGTTTATCTAATGGGTTAAGTGTCACTTAAGTTCACAACTTAACCCGTCTACAAAACATGTCGAAACTGGCTAAGTATCCAAGTCCAAGACTTAACCCTACAAACCATGTGTCAAGTTGGTTAAGTATATCAAGCAATCCATGGCTTAACCTCGTCTAATTATCATTTTAGATTGGTTAAGTATATATTAATTTGACCCCATCAAATTACCGAGTCAAATCGGTCAAGCGTATTCGAAACGATTCGTGACTTAGCCTTATCATGTTTTCATGTTAGATTGGTTAAGTATAGGTTAACTTAACCTCATCAAATTAACGAGCTAGATTGGTTAAGTATAGGTCACTTAACCTCATCAAATTAACGAGTTAGATTGGTTAAGTATAGGTCACTTAACCTCATCAAATCATCGTGTTAAATTAGTTAAGTGTTTAACTTAACCCCATTAAATTACCAAGTTAAGTCGGTTAAGTATGGGTTACTTGACCTCATTGAATTATCAAGTTTAAATTGGTTAAGTGTTTAACTTAACCCTATCGAATTACCGTGTTTAGATTAGTTAAGCCTAATCTTAACCCCATCCATTAACTGTATTATACGGTTAAGTGTCATTAAGAAAATTTACTTAACCTTATCACGTTATCGTGTTGGATTGATTAAGTGTTGGTTAACTTAATCCCGTCCACTAGTCGTATAAAAATGGTCAAGTGTCATTAGGCAAATCAAGTTACTTAACCTACCCAAGCTTATCATGTTTTGTTAAGTATCATTAGCCTAATCAAATTACTTAACCCATTTGTCCATGTCATATTTGGTTAAGCCTCATTAATCAGATTAACTTAACCCTATTATGTGGCATTAACTTAATTAATGCACCCTCAACCTCTCACATTAGACCTTGTTGTGGTTACTAGTTAAGCCGGGCGGGTCCGGGTAGATTTACACCACAACCTAGTCTAACCTCGGGTCTTAAGCGCGACATGACCAACTTCTCACATTGGGTCCTATTGTTTGCAACTACTAGTTAGGCCGGTCGGTTCCGGGTAGTTTTACGTTGCAAACTCAACCCAACCTCGAGTTGGCCACACTCATATTATCTAAGTTCATCATGTTCCCAAAACATGTTACAAGTTTTTCAAGCATTTGGGTAGACCTAACTTAATAGGTAAATTCCCAAAGGGTAGACCTAACTTAATAGGTAAATTCCCAAGCTCATGTTTTTATGCATGCTTACATGTCAACTTCCATGTTATCTTTCAAGTCATATTTTCAAGTATAAACACATGTCATATTCAAGTTAAGGTTTTGCGACATGTTCATGTTTATCTAACTACCCAAAATCGTGTTTTCCCAACGCAAGCAAAGCGAGTCAACATAGTAAGGATGCTATGTCACATATTGGTCTCAAAACATGCATGATGCCAAAAAGGGCTTGGCTTCCACATGCATAACATCATAAAGGGATTGGCCATAAACATGCATAGTGTCATAAGGTAATTTGGCCACAAACATGCATATTATCAAAAGGGATTTGGCCATAAACATGCACAACTTAAAAGAGGGGATTGGCCACGAGCATGCATAATCTCATAAAGGATTTGGCCACAAACTTGCATGTTAGCATAAGGGGTTTGGGTTCATAAACATGCATAAGCCCCAAAATCTTGTCTTAGCCAATGTTTCACACGTAAAGTGGTTCCTAAAGGTTCATGCTAGCATTTCATGCATAAAGATCCAAACTTGCAAGTTAAACTAGGTTATGCATAGCATGAGAGGCATGATTAAGTCACTTACATGGCCTAAGATCATAAATATGAACACAAGAGGCATGGTAAGGTTCATATAGGTTCGCATAATCATGTTTAGCCTCATTTTATCCCATGTCAACATTAAAAATACCGTTTTGATCCAAAAGTAGCTAGAACTTACATAGTTAGGCCTAGGGAAAGGAGCATGAATCATCTTGGCTAAGAAAGGTGCCTCCTTTGTAGAAGAATCGTCATGGAACTCGCATAGGAATGTTGATTTGGCCTTGATTTGGTGTAGCAAGCTTGCACCTTTTGATTTGAACTTGATTTGAGTGCATAGGCTCTAGGGATTGGAGATGGAGGCCATGATCAAAATTAATTTTGGCAGCACTTAGTTGCTAGGTTTGATTTTTAGGGATTTAGGTTAGGTTTAGGGTCTTTTTATAGAGATTAGGATAGTTTTAGGCCCTTAGATTAACCCTAGGATAGATTAGGACCATCAGATCTCGGAAGCTTCCAGACCCAGCCCAAGAACAAGACCAGGTGAGACAAACAGGTGCGCCAGGCTATTTGCCCCGGCCACCCCCTGTCGACAGGCAAGTCGACAGGGCTGTCGACTTGGTCTGGGCCCAAGTTGAAAGGCCTGTCGACAGCCCTGTCGACATGGCCTAGGCGGGGAAACTTCCCGCCTAGCCCCAGATCTGATTTCCAAAACTGTTTTCCGAAATTCAAATTCCCAGAAATCTTCTTTGGGCCTTTAACGGGTCATACGGACTCCGATTCTTGAAAATTCGGACTCTATTTCGCGTATTTTTCCGAGACGAACACAATGGCACAGACCGTTTCACTTGATTCAGAATTTATAATTTAATTCTGTCTTGATTCTTGATTTAACGTGTTATCGAAAAATACGGGTTGTTACACGTTGTAAATCTGAAAACTAACTGAAAATTTTGTTGAGATGGATGGTTTTCTATGTATTGATCTGATGTTGGTTTCGGCCTTCGGGGTTAATATTTGGGGAATCGTTCGCTTACTAAATTTACGGTTAAGGATTGACAGCGTGGCATGCAAAGATGCAGTGATCAAGGCTTCTGTTGCAAAGCAAAGTCTTGTGGTTGATGATCAAAGCATAGCCGTGATTGCTAGCTTTGTGTATAACGTGAATTCGCGAGCCTCACACCCCGGTATGAACCAGAAACGGGAGATGGACCTCAGGGGGAACATGCGTCTCTTTCTAGTTAGAAGTAGTGTCGGTGCTTAAAACTGGCCGACATTTTACTTATGTGGTTGTTGGAATGCGAGGCGCCTCGGTTGTGGAGTCATTTGGCTCATTTACGCCCCATAGGGTGGGGAGACGTATTGTTCAGGATTTCGTCTAATTCACATTGGTGGACCGGCCCTGACGATCCAAGGCTTGCCTGCGCGCTTGCCTGAGACATGGTAGACTAGATTGTCTCGAATACGGTAAGGATCTTGCCCCTAGCCTTGGTTCATGATGGAAATCCAAATTTCCAATACGACATGTGCGGTTTTGATTGTAATTATATATGGCGACATGATATATGGTACCCATGCCGTCTAGGATTGATATTTATGATTGTATATAAAAACAGAAACTAACTGGAAACGAGCTAAGAAGGATGGTTTCTTCGGTATTGATCTGATGTTGGTTTCGGCCTTCGGGGTTAATACAAAGGGAATCATTCTCTTGCAAATTTGCAGTTGGAGTCTGATTTAGAAAAACAAAAGATAAAATTTCACGTATCAAGCATTCTTTGGCTGTTATAAGGTAAAACCCTATCCTCCGGCTTGTGTTGCATTGTGTGATGGGACCTGGGTCTTATAACAGCTTCATTGTTCTTTATTTAGCATTGCGTTGTTTTAAATAACTTACTTTGTGTTATGCACTGGTAATCACTGGAGTAAACCCGTTCCGCGAAAGTGGCGTGGTCCTATGATTTGCCATATTATTGTTGTTTAAACAGTTAAGTAGATTTCTCGTACCAGTCCCACGACTGACTCGATGTTTGTTTCACTTTGCAAACTCGGGTGCCCTCATTTCTACACGGGCAGTCGATTAGCTTGTTTTGCAGATATTTATCTTTTGAGCAGGATTCTGGATTGAAGCTTAAAGCTGTGTCCAGAGCATTTTTCGTCTTCCGCTGTGTTAGTTTATATTTCCGCTGTGCACTGTTTTACATTTGATGTAAATTATCTTCCGCTGTATTGTATTTATTCGATATACTCTGATATTTCTGTACTCTGATGTAACATTAGTATGATGTTTATAAAAGTCTTATGTTATCTGTTCTGACATGTTGTATTCCCAAAGTTAGTGAGCCGACGATTTCTGACCTTTGGATCTGACTTGTGTGGTTTATGGTCGATTCAAAGGGCGGGAACTTTCGGGTTACTACACATAGGTAGAAAGAAACGTCATGCACTCCCTGCGTTCCCTTATCCCGTTTTTGACTCATACCGAGGTGTGACCCTCGCGAATTAACGCTATACACAAAGCTATGCCCTTTAAGGCCGTGCTTTGATCATCAACCACAAGACTCTGCTTTTCAACAGAAGCCTTGATCATTTGCCACTCAGGCATGCCATACAGGCAATTCTCACCATGCGACTGATGTCTATCGATATACAACCTTTGAGCTCGTACGTCTCAGAGAAGGTTGTTAAGCAAGAGAATAAATTCTCCGCCACCAAACATATATATATTTAATAGAGATCAATCAACACAGAGTAAAATCCAATGTCAGACACACAGTCCATTTGCAAGTTCGTTCTGGGTCTGAACGAAACCAGAAGCACCTTATTCCTCGTCCCATATGTCCAATACAGGAGAGAGGTCCTCGCATATCCGTCGATCTCCAAGTACGTCTGGATGATTACCACTTATTACCTCGTCTTGGGTGTACAGCCCAATCAAGACATCATTAATCATCCAAATGATGTGAAGACCTCCGGCCTTCTACCACCGTCTTCATCGTCGATATATCGTCGAATCAGTTATTCAGAATGGGTATAAGCCAGGCCTTTCCGAATAACTCGCGTATATTATAAACAAGTGCTACACAAACACAACATATGCCTCATTCCAATCCAGAATATTCTTTTATTCAAATATTCACATTTTTAGGGAAAGGTTCCCATTAATTTTATCAAAGATAATTTCTTATAAATTTATTCTTTAATCTTCCTTTGAATATCAATTCAAACCATATTAAGGTTTATCCAAACTAGTCGGGATTAGCGAACCACACCGAAGTAATCATTTATTTTATTTCCCAATCCCAACCTATTCATCCCATGGAGCAAAACTGGTAATACTCCAATCTAACATCACGGTATTATCGGTAAATATTAATTACCATTTCACATTCAAATCTAATTAAAGATTTAACTATCGCTTGGAGCAAAACTGGTGATACTCCATTCTAGATCATTTTCTCAAATTTGATAATTTAAATTATCACATTCACTTTTCAATCTAATTAAAGATTCATTAAAACTCCACTTAGTTTTAATCTTCCCAAAAATCAATATTAATGATTATTTAACTTTGGGAAAACATATCCTGTCTTTAACTGGGTTAAAAAACCAATGTCATTTAAAAACACAGTTCACGATAAACCCAAAATCACATTCTATTGTTTATGGAATCTTCACGGAAAAACAAATAAATATATAATCGATATCAATTTCCGTATCCGACTAATAATATAAATGGAATAACGATAAAGCCTTTTTAAATTCCATATATATATATTAACAGTCTTCCTCCATAGAAGCTCACTTCGATTATTACCAAATCGAATTCCATTCCATTCCAATTAAATATTAATTAATTAGAAAACTTTACTTTGGTAAAACCCATTAAATCTTATATAAGATTTATATATTCCATATCACATTTCTCTGTTAATCGGGTAAAAGAACGAATGTCGTTAAAAACAAAGTTCACAATAAACCCAATTCACATTCCATTTCAATTCCAATTAAATGTTAATTAATTGGTAATTCTTCTTTAAATCTTACTTAAAAGATTTATTCTTGGCACACGGGGTTTAAGAACAATGTTAATGAAGACACCATTCACGACAAACCCAAAAACCAATTCATTTATTCAATTCCAATTAAATATTAATTAATTGGAAAATTTCACCAAATCTTAATTAAAAGATTTATTCTTTTCCCAACTGGGTTCAAGAACAGTGTTATTTAAGACACCGTTCACGACAAACCCAAAATCCAATTCGATATTAAATACAAGGCTCTGAATAGAAATTATATCGGCTTTTATTCAATATCAAATTCTGAAATCAACAAATATCGTATTGGGAATAACGATATATATATATATCTTCTAAAATCCCCGTCAATATCCGTATGATCACTGAATCCAATATCGAAATATTCCGAAGATAATTTCGATTCAAATCCATTCCAATTTATATATTGGAAATTTCTGGTTATATTAAAACCATTCACAAATCCAATTTATTTATTTAAAAAATTATTGGATTTCAAATCTAGTTAATAACTAGTTCATTTTGATAAAAATATATTTTTTATCTTTTCAAATATGGAATTTTCCATACCAATCCTTTCCAAATCATTTATTATGATTTTACACAAATTATTGATATTTTTAATAATTTTATCAAGGCCTGTACAGTCGATTTCCAAAAACGGTCAACGAACTGCACTTACAACGACCTTTTCCAAACTTGATTTGGACATAATTCCAAATCCAACTGTTAGATTTAAAATCTCTTATATTCGTTGAAGAGCTCTTTTCGATACGAACCCAACAGTTCCGGTTTTAGGAGAATCCGGCGGTCGGATCTCCCGTAACGTCAATGCGAAGTCAACAGTCGAAATTTCGCGAACGGTCGCTGCGCAGCGCGTTCTATTCAGGCCATTAAATATGTAATATATATTATATATTTATTTCATCGATTTCCATGTAAAACGTATTTTATAAATCGTTTTAAAAATGATTTCAACTTCATATTCAATTTTAAATCAAAATTGAATATTCCATATCATTAATATATAAATGATAATATTTTCAAAACATTAGATTTTGAAATCATTTCCTTTTTGATATTCATTATAAAAATGAATAAAATTGATATAAATATCTTCGCGTCGAAATGGCGCATATCTAATTAATACGGCTTCATAATTTCAATATTTTTGTGTCCATCCAAAATCGGATATCAAAATCAGATTTTTATCCTTTATTGAATATTATTTTAAAATATTCTTTATTTTAAAATATTCGTTATTTTAAAATATTCTTTCCTGAATTGGAATCAGACGCAGTCAATTACCATATAATGGTATTTATATGGATTTCATACAACACATGTACATAACAGCAATGATAAAAATTCAACCATCATCCAAAGTGCATTCTACACTGTATAAGCATTAAATAAAAATAAGCAACGCTTACAACAGTCTATCAACCAATCGATCGACATACAACTAAACAATTGGGATTAGTGTATGTCCAATATCATCCCAATACCCGTGTGGGGTTTCAATCAGCAAACACTGAATATTATTTGTGCAGTTGGGCGATGTGTAAAATTTATCATCCCAATCCATATTAGTTAAATGGGTGTACATAAACAAATCATCCGATTTGTAAATGAATATTCATTTTATTCATATTAAAAATTATATTTTTAATGACAAAATATTTCATACGGTTCATTTATACAATAAAAATGGTATTTTTATTTTTTTAACATATTTTAGAAAATTTTGGCAGCATAACGGCGCGATACTAGAACCGGAATAAGGTCTAGCCTTATCCCTCGCCTAATATAGGCTCGCACCATACACAAACCAAATTATATCCATTCATTCACATCTCAAACCAATTCAACCAAATAAATCAATCAAACCAAACAATCAAACAAGTCGTCCATGGTTTGTGGACAACGGGGAGTAGTTCATATATGCAGTTATAAAAAAATAACTGAACAAGAAATTTTAGTGAGAAGTTCCCACCTTGGGTTTCCACTCCGTCATTCTTTATTTCTGAACGGTTTGGATTCTGTTTTGATTTCAGTCTATTCCATCGCCATCTGTTTCACGCGGTTTACATTAAAAATCATATTTTTATATTGTTATTCACATAATAAAAACCATATTTTTATACTGCTATTATATAAAAAAAAATCGAATTTTTATATTGCTACTATATATATAAAGATCATATTTTTATATCATTATTTAAATAATAAAAATCATATTTTTATATCGTTATAATATATATAAAAATCATCACTTTATATAAATAAAAATCCTAGCTTTACATTTTTTAGAATCATCTCTTTATGCGATTAAAAATCATAACTTTATAACGCCACTTCATATATAGAGATCACATCTTTATCATGTCATTCGTATAATAAAAATCTAATCTTTATCATGCTTTACATATAATAAAAATCTAATTTTTATATACTTAAAAATCTAATTTTTATATACTTAAAAATCTAATTTTTATAAAGTAAAACAAAATAAAACAAAATCAGAGAAAAAAACTCACGGTGTTATCGGAGGAGGGGGGTTTGCTCGCGGTGGTGGGTGGCTAGTCGGATCTGGCAGAGGGCGGTTGTCGGTCCTCTGGTGGCGCTAGGGCTTTGTAGGAGGGTGGCGTTCGATTTGGGGGAGGGTTTGGGGCTGTCATCAATTGGAGAGGGGATGGATGACCGGAGGAGTAGTGGATGGGGTGGCGCGGCCTGGTGTGGAGCAGCCGGGGGTGGCGCTGGGTTTGGCGACGGGGTTCCGCCCCTTTTTTTAATCTTAAATCGGGTTTGAACGATTGACCTAGGGGAGGGGTTTTGACCGGGTGAAGGAGAGAAAAGGGTTGACCAAGCCCATATATATATTTAATTCTATTTTAAATTCAAAAGGTAGTTTTTAAATTCGAACTCCAAACGAGACCTAACGACTGTCGCCCTAGCTAATTACCCCCATTCCGAACACAATGAGATATGTTCGGTAAGCCAGTTCGACTGTTACAATCAGTTTCCATCAAAATTAAAATATAAATCACTATATTGAATTTTAAACGTACATTTTAACTTACTGGAGCCAAATATTGAATCCAATAATTCCAAAAAAAATAAATCTGGCTATGTTTTGACGATACAGACCTAACAAAACTAATTTCGTTGAATATGGAGACCGTTTGAAAAATGGTCATTTTCCAGTCGATAAAATTCAAACTAAAATTGCCAAACACGTTTTCTTTTGCCATGCTCACATATTAATTCTAAAAATTATGTAAATTGGAATCTAGCAATAATTTGACATTCCGGATCCAACAAAAGTGCTTCGTCGAAAACAGAGGTTGTTTGCAAAATGGCTATTTTTAAGAGCTTTATATTATATTAAAAAATATATAAATTCTATAGCGACTATTCTGAATTTTAAACTGGACATATCTTTCAATTTATAAAGTGAAATATCAGTTTCTTACATTCATTAGAAAGATATTATTAAACAGATTCAAATATTTCTTGTTTCGTCCAATCCTGACTTATAGTGAATTCTGTATATTCATTTGAAATATAAAATGGAATTTTCAAACTACCGCGCCATTTCAGGCTCGTTTTATAATTAAAATAAATTTATACGTTCTAACTTCGATTAAAATAAATTTTTAGTCTTTATTATTTAAAATAAATCATTTTAAATATTCAAAATCCATTAAAATTGCCAAAATAAAAATTTTTAATTGGTTCTGATTTTCCGGGTTGTTACAGGAACTGAATAAGAAAGTGGAAAATGGAGGCCAATGGTTGGAGTTAGAACTAGAACCCAGGTGACCTTGGAGTAATTCGCATATGGTATCCAATCAGTCAGACATGTTTTTAAGTTACCAGGAAACGTGTTTTTTTATGACCATTATAAACAAAAAGTGAAAGCAAAAAACATGGATAACTAGATTCGAACTCACATCTATAGATGAATCAAATTCAAATGCCCAACCGTTCAACCAACGCTGTTGTTAGCGATATGCAAATATAAAAATACTGAAAAGTGGTAAGTGTCATGTTTCCGCGTGTTTAGGCAGAGGTAAATAATGTGCAAGACCCTACTGTAATCTCTGAATATCATGAAGGGAAATTAGTAAGAGTTTGCTAACTGTTGTTAAAGAAACCTAAGCAGCAAGAGCGTGAAGCTAGAAAAGTTGAGAAGGGAGGTGACTAGCATAATGTAACATTGGGAAAATATGATGTTACTATATAAAGGAGCATAGATGGAATTTTAGCTGAAGTAGCGTGTGCATGTGAAAAGGAAGGGAGGTCCTGTGCATGCGCACTCGTGCACATCTATGCACTAAAACACTGGGACGTAGAGAGAAAAAAAACATATGAAAAAGGAAAGATGGAAGAAAACATAGAAGAAGTAATGGGAGTGTGGACTGGAACTTCTGATTGCCAGAAACGAACAGCTGGGTAG
Organism: Allium sativum; assembly: GCA_030737875.1. NCBI lineage: Eukaryota > Viridiplantae > Streptophyta > Magnoliopsida > Asparagales > Amaryllidaceae > Allium > Allium sativum. The sequence continues at coordinate 159,388,171 of CM060922.1, read as the reverse complement.
GATCATGTGTGGGATTGGCTTTCGCCCATGTTACTTTTATATATATAAAAAAATTAAGATAATTAAAATATAAGATATATTTGTATAATATTTGATATGTGTATATATAGGAGATAGATCAAGGACACAGGTTTTGGTGGATTTTGGTTCGAGTGTGTGTAGTTGATCAATGGTATACGTAAACAACTCGATGTGACAATCAAGTTTTAAACAATTCGAATTTAAAATAAATTGATTTGGTAAGTAGATTAAAAAAAATGTTTTAATACTAAATATCAGTTAAAATTTATCAAACATAAATTTAGACGCTGAACTAAATTAGCATGTAAACAATTGATTAGTAATGATCAGTAAGTTCAGTAAATATGGTTCAATAAATTGATTTATTAATTTAGTTGTGTTTAATTACGTGAATCATAATTATATTGTTGTTGACATCTATTAGTCGAAATAAACATTGTTCCACTATATAATTGATTGACTGAATTGTTTGAACACCAGGTTAGCAGAAATAAACACCATTCTGCTATCTTATCAGTTTGACATATTTTATCAGTTAATATATGTTGTTCAGATATTATATTATCAGATGACAATATTGACGATTGTTTGTACAAATTGGATGAAAGACTTGAATATCGTCCGTTATAAGAACTGCCATCTACCGTTGGAACTGCTAAGCTGTTTTTTATAAAGTAACTCAAAAATGTACATAAGTTTTTAATTGGATATAAATTATTTTCAGAAACGATAAAATGGTATATTCTGAATTAATTATATTATTAATAAATTTTAAAGGAAAGATTAATATAAATCAGTTAATAAGGAAGTTTAGGGTTGATATTAACCAATTATTTAAATGGGATTTGATTATTCAATTAATTTGTTTCAATTAATTTAATAGATAAGGTTTAGAGTAAATGGTTGTTTAAAGATTGATAATGTTTTAAATTAACAGATTTGATAGGATAATGGTGTAGTAAATAGAGAAGTAAAAATTGGATAAGTTATCCAAGATCATGTTTTTAACGTAATTAGTCTTTTAATTAAGTAAGTTATAGATAATTTGATTATCGGAGAATATGGATATCAAGTCGATTATTTGAGCCAAATTCCCTAATTTGATATCTAAGTTAAGTTAACTTAATCAGTGGTTCAAAATAACAACGTTGTTTTGAAAACGGTTTAAGATTGGGAAATCAATTGGATTTACAAATTCTGGTTTTTCGAACATTTTGGACATTTAACTTCTACAGATCTTGATGATAAGAATGATTTTGATTCAAGGTCTGAGAGGTAATTAAAATACCCCACTTGATCGATTTCACTTTAATCCGATAGATCATGTTAGTTGTGTTCAGAATGGGTGTTAGAGTTAAATATCGTTTTGAGCTATCGAAACAGATATTCGAGAACAAGATTATCACGTAAGTTTGATAATAAAATTTCCTAAGTTAGTAAATACTTACGTGTTAAAATAATTATACATACGAAGTCAATATTTGTATAATCAAAGATTTATTTAAATTAAGCTTAGCAGATCCAATGGAGTTAAATCTATTTCTTTATTTTATATTTGATAGTTAAACCACCGACTATCAAATCTGGACCTTTTCGTTGTTGTTTCGAAGAGACTGGAATCTAAATTCCACTTTGATTCGATATATACGTTCCGAGTCAGAGATTATTAAAGGCCACTGAAGAGGGTGTTATGCAAGGGTTATTTTGTCGATCCTAGGTAGAAATGCCTAAGATGGATTTACAGGATAGTGCCTTCGGTTTGTCCAGTCCCAGGACAACTTATATGGACGAATGTCTGACAGAGTAAGCCTAATAAATTACGTAAGTTGATCTCTTCAAACGTATTTACGTTTGGTGGCGGAGGAATACGTTTCTCTTAGCTTTATATCCGGGATATTTTTTGGGAAATCAATTTGTGATTTTGCGGGTTTGACGATGTGGCATTCAAAGTGAATGAAGACGTGTATATCTCCTGGTAAGTTCAGCCTCAAGCCTCACAACCGGAAAATGATAAAAATCGGGCAGACAACATGGCTATGTGGGTCGCTCCCATTAGGGTGTATTGTCACCTATCTAGAGAAATTTCATTTGCCTCTTTATTCTATTCGATGTTGTCCCTTTCGGGAAACGGTGGTTCGCACCCAACCGTTGGTGACAATATATTCGATACACTCAAGTGAAATGAGTGGTCAGCCATGTGTGGGCCGGGTTGCAAGACGTTCTTGTTGAACCCAATGTATTCCCCTCTAGAGATACACTATCGGAAGGTGGTTCCATACCTTGTCATAGTTGGAAATCCATTATCCAATAAGCGCTCACGGTTTTGATTTGTATAATATATATGTAGAGCGTGAGATGCAAGCGTTCTGCTAGATTGCTATTTATTTGATTTAGACATGATTATAATATCAGATGAGTTTTGATATAAAGATTGTTTTGGGTTATCGTAAGGTAAAAACCATCCGTGTTTATGTGTGGATCGGTCTTACGATTACCTTTTCTTTCGAAAAGGGATTTGAAAGTTAAACCAATTACTCTAGATTCTCATAAGGGAAAACCCATTCCGTTTTTACGGTGTGGTCTTATGAGATATCCTTTACTAATCAAGCTGTTTTAATCGTTTACTCACACCAGTCCCATGACTGACCCAGACTTTATTTTTTCTATGTTTTCCCTAAACTCTTGGGTGCCAAATTTGTACGGGCAGTCCAATAGTTCAAGATTTTACAGATTTATCTGAAGGAGCTTGGAGCAGGAGGATTCAATGTTACATATTTAGAATTTATTCCGCTGTGTTGTATCTGTATTGTACTCTGATGATGTATGTAAGTTCAAATATAGTTTTGTATTCCAAAGGTTATATATTATATTTTGTTCAGCTGCGATTGTGAGATTTTGTGTTTAATTCGATCTTCTATCCATTTTTTCTTCTATTCTAATTTTATATCTTTCTATTTCTCATCCTCTATCATCTTTCTATTAATTATTCGTATTTCCGTACAAATTTGGGTTGGACATGAGTTGCATTCAGTCAGCTCAAAATGTACGGATTTACGGGTCGTTACAGTTGGTATCAGAGCGAGGTTGAGTAGTAACCTTGGCTTTGTGGCGTAACTCGATAGAGATGGGGTTAGTAATACCCTAGATTGAATTGAGTATACATATATGAGCGCGTATTTGTTAATTGATTTGAAAATGGTATTATGTTGTGATAATTGGTTTGTTGAGCGGTTTTTGAATTCTGGTCGATCCAGGGTGTACAACTGTATCGATAGGTGTTTCTAAACTCTCAAGCAGAACAATTCGACACAGTATTGATTTAAGATGGGTAAATGAAATAATTTTGCCCAAAATTATGTTTTTGTTATAAAGTAATAATTTTCTGGAATTATTATTATATATGGATGCGTCGATGGTTGTTATTATAATCAAATATGATTATAAGGATTAAAATGGTTAAATTAAACAAAATTGAATTTGTATAAGGAAGTGATATACAAAAAACAAAATTAGAGAATTGTTTGAGAAAACAAAATGTTTCAGGAAAATTAAATGGTCGTTAATTTACAATGAAATCAAGATATGTGATTTTAAATTGGCTTGGAATAAAAATCCAGAAATTTGGATTATGGAATTTGGAAATTTAACTGGAACCTAACTAGAGATTGATTAAGTTTAATGATTTTCTGAGTATTGATCTGATGTTGATTTCGGTCTTCGGGGTTGATACTTAGAGGATTGTTTTCTTACCAATTTACGGTCAGGAATGGATGAATTTAATGAGTAGAATGTTTAAATAAGAAATGGAAATATTTTCCAGTTGTAACAACAGATATTTCAAGTTATGAAAATAACTGTGATTATTGATGTGTTGAATGTTTTGGTTGCAGAAAATTATTTGGTAATTAACCTGTGTATTGTGGACGCCTTGTTTGTTGTGATTCTTAGGAGATGACCCATGTATGCGTATAAGCCTACAGATATAGGTACAACTATAATCTCCTCGTTACTCTTTAATTTCGGGGACGAAATTCTTTTAAAGGGGTAGATTGTAACGTCCCGGTTTTTGATTACTTTTGTAATACAGTTATTTTTTATTTACTTTAACAATTGATTTAAATAACAAACTAAGTAATAAATATTGGGAAATTTCCATGATATATTTTTGTGTTTTAAAATGTATTCACCAGTATTTACATGTATACAAAACCGGTAAGAAACGACTGATCATTTTGTTTGTATTTTTAAGTTGTTTTAAAACTCTGATTTAAAAATATATATATGATAGTGAATATGAATATTGTAGGAAATTTGAATGATAGTTATTTAAAATATTCTATATGTATGTTTTTGCTTTTATAAGAAAGTGTGTTTTAACATTTGGTCCATATTAAAACTTGTTCTTAATACATATAGGTATAATATTTGTTTAAAATTATATTAGACAAATAAGAATGTTTGTTGTGTGCATTGAATTGCTAAATAGCTTGCACTTGCCTTTTAAGATTTGCTATATTTAAAGCATTTAATATTATTGATTTTCTTAGGGAATAAATTAGTTATTTAGTTTATTTTTCATATGAATGTGAACATATGCACATTATAGCTGCAAACATAGACTTAACATACCCTTTCCAATCAAACAATACTACACATAGCTATATGCAGGCTACCCATTTCCATCAAACCATAACTTTACATTTCTTTTCTAATAAGAACATACAACCATAGCCACCCTGTCCAGGCAGAGCTTTGCACAGACTGATCGGCTTTCCCCTTTCAAATCATAGTAACAGCCTAAGTAACTTAAGATCTAAGTATGTTGATATTTGCACATGGCTATACTTGACTATATGTGTACATTTTCTAGGCTGCCGTGACTTGTCATAGGAAGTAAATTATAGAAACAGCTATGTTTTCTTATCAATCAATGTAGACAGCCTGCATACACAAACACTTTCCTATCAGGTTTAGGCAGTGTAAACTCTACCTTGTTAAAGCTAGGCAATATTTTATATTTTGTTACCTCTATAAATATACTGTACCCCATCACAAATGAATCAGTAAACTCAAACCCAAAAACTAAGAATATAAATGGCCCCCAACAAATAGCAAAAACCATTTACCTGGAATCAAAGGAACCTGTAGAAGAGAGCATGGGAATAGAGACTACAAAACAGTGAGCATGTTAGGTGAGTAAACTCTGTTTCTTTAAGTCTAAATTAATGTGTATATAGAAGTGAATATGTGGTAGGTTATTGATTGATTACACTCACATATATGCTTGAAAGTTATCAAATATATGAATCAAATTCTGGAAATGAAAACTTTTCTTTTAGTGGAACATAAAAAAAAGAAACTGGAAGTGAGTAAATTGTCCCATTTTACTCGCCGATTATGTTGAGATATAAACATATATGTGTGCATATATTATACTGAATATTTATGGTATAACTTTGGCTTAAACTCTGTTTCCTTGCTGTATGATCAGCACTAGCACAAGGATTTGGAAAGGGATATGTCATAATAGCATATCCTGATGTAAAAACTTGTATTGAAGATAGTGGAACTACTGTAGTGTGCTTTAAATTTTAAATACGAAATTTGTATATAATGTATGGATGCGTATATATAAAGTAATAATGAAGACTGGCATAACCCATATGCAGGAATAGTAATGGAAGTGTATGCGTGGGGTCATGTCTTTCACACCAAATACTGGACTTTGTAATGTCTACTGAAAATATCGTTTAGTGCAAAACAATATAATAATCTGTCAATTTCAGTGAAGTTGCAAAAACAAAAGCCAACCATAATTCTTTTACCTGTTCCCCTGACGCAAACAAACCTGGTTTTGGAAGCAGTGTTCAATTGCGCAATACATAATGACTTGAAATAGTTAATTTGTTGAAAGTAAACTGAGATCACTCTTGCGTCGATGGTGGCGGAGGCTAGGTGGCCAGAGGTGATGCCGTGCAAGTGCACGGTGCACAGAAATGGCAATAGAGTATACAGTGAAAGAAGAATGGAACAGAACGCAAACGTAAAGGCAGAAAGAAGGTAGGAGAAACAGCTGTAGAAAAATGCAGAGGACGTAATACTGAAAAGAGGAAATCAATAAATTTAACTCCCAGTCACCAACATTTATTAGATCAATAAATTTACCTCCCAATTAATACCATTGGCAGATCAACGCCAAAGATGGAAAGCAAAGTAAAATATGAGAAAAGGAGAAACTAATTAGGTATCAAACTTTGAACCAAATAAGAAACAAAGTATGCAAAGGAACTGAATAAGAAAGTGGAAAATGGAGGCCAATGGTTGGAGTTAGAACTGGAACCCAGGTGACCTTGGAGTAATTCGTATATGGTATCCAATCAGTCAGACATGTTTTTAAGTTACCAGGAAACGTGTTTTTTTAACCATTGTAAACAAAAAGTGAAAGCAAAAACATGGATAACTAGATTCGAACTCGCATCTATAGATGAATCAAATTCAAATGCCCAACTATTCAACCAACGTTGTTGTTAGCGATATGAAAATATAAAAACACTGAAAAGTGGTAAGTGTCATGTTTCCACATGTTTAGGCAAAGGTGAATAATGTGCAAGACCCTACTGTAATCTCTGAATATCATGAAGGGAAATTAGCAAGAGTTTGCTAACTGTTGTTAAAGAAACCTGAGCAGCAAGAGCGTGAAGCTGGCAAAGTTGAGAGGGGAGGTGACTAGCATAATGTAACATTGGGAAAATATGATGCTACTGTATAAAGGAGCATAGATGGAATCTAAGCTAAAGTAGCGTGTGCATGTGAAAATGAAGGGAGGTCCTGTGCATGCACACTCGTGCACATCTATGCACTAAAACACCGGGACGTAGAGAGAAAAAAAACGTATGAAAAAGGAAAGATAGAAGAAAACATAGAAGAAATAATGGGAGTATGGACTGGCACTACTGATTGCCAGAAATGAACAGCTGGGTAGGATCATGTGTGGGCTTGGGCTTTGGCCCATGTTTCTTTTATATATATAAAAAAAGAAATTTATGAGAATTAAAATATAAGATATATTTGTATAATATTTGATATGTGTATATATAGGAGATATATCAAGGGCACAGGTTTTGATGGATTTTGGTTCGAGTGTGTGTAGTTGATCAATGGTATACATAAACAACTCGATGTAATAATCAAGTTTTAAACAATTCGAATTTAAAATAAACAAGTGTGAATCCGTGCTTCGCATACGGGCTGCAGTTACATTATTTTTTAATTTGCAGATAACTTTTGATTTGTGGTAAATTTATTAATATGACAATTACGTTTAGTATTACATTAAGTACATATTACAAAAAACAAAATTAAAGTCTAATTTGCTTAACATTTGCATTGGTAGAGAATAAAAATAACTGAGCAATTTTAGAAAGCAATACCCGTAGTTAAAATTCGCATACAAAATGTATTATTAGGGTAACATAAAAACATTACAAAGTTTCCATATAAGTTATTTGTCTTAAGAAAAACTATTTCTACTCTAATAATACCCATAGATACAACCGAACTAGGGAAATATAAGCAAGACAGCTATAAACATGATCTCTCAACCTAACTTGAGCCTCATATGCAATAGTAAGAACTTCAGACATATCAGACTGAGGCACATCTAAGAGCAATTTGGATGCATTGCTTGCAGCAAGAATTTTATGTATAGTCGAGAATCGAGCAGCACAATTTTCATTGCTGAATTAGGGAGAAAGCACATAGTTGGAAGCACGTTTTCTTCTCAAAAACTTGCATGCACCACATGAGAACCTGTACTGCATGAATATAACATACATATTCATGTAAGTATGGGTATATTGTATAGATTTCACATATATTAATATTATATAAGATTCTGGACCATTTCAGTGCACAGGATAAACTTATTTCAATTGAGGAAAGCAACATTGCATAGAGCATGCCAAGAACAGAGAAAGCAAATACATTAATATCACATGTATGTATATTCTTTGTAACATCCCCAATATGAATCATCATATCTAATTTGTTGGAATGCCTGAAACAAAAGTAAATAAATTATAATACACCCGAATGACTGATTATGATCATGCTTCCTATACTTCGGCTTCCTTTGAATTGCCAAAATGATCCTGTCTGCAAAACGTGATCCAGAAAGTAAAAAATGGTTATGAGGGAAACATGTTAAATTCTATGTTCTAGCACATATAAGAAAAGTATACACAGTTGAATGCACTTGAAAAAAAAGTTTATCAAAGTGATATTTTGGAAGAAAAACGTGGAAATATGGGAGGAAGAAGATATGTGCGGGGGTGGGAAAAAGTTAAAAATGTACAGATTTTGTAATATCGCCTATTAACCACATCATCCAAGCCAAGATAGTCTTCTTTCTCTCACAGCTAAACTATCAAAATCGGTATTACGATAATATTGCACAAAGAAATGATGCTTGCTCCCAGGCGGTGAATTAAGATTATAACCTTCTAAATGCATTGCATACCTTTCTACACTTTAAAGTAATCAGGGTAAGTTTCAAGTGTGCATCCGGATCTCTAATTGCGACCGGTACATCCGAAAATGCTGCAAGAGAGAATGTCATCACTATCCAGTTATCTTCATAAGTATATATCTCTGTCACACTTAATTTTTCTGATGGAGTCAGTATGCAGCAATCGGCCACTTCTACCCTAGTATCCCCTTAGCTTTCTCAGCTTGTGCAAATGGCAATCATTCGTTCTGTCTCCTCCACCCTCCACGAAGCAACGTCTATAAGGTACTGGTGGTGGATCCATCAGCAGAAAGAACGATAACTGCTAAGGTCTTTATAACAGTTTCACTTCAACTAAATGTTGAAGTTCAATAAAGTTTTAGTTGAAAATGCAAACCTGTCGTCCTAATTATATTATTTAAGTAATAATTAGATTACACCAATAATGAGAGATTGATATAAGCACATAGCACTATGAACTATGCGAACTAAAAGTACATGTGAATGCCTCAATATATTTTATAAAATATAAGTATAAATAATTTGACATGCACATTGCCAGATTTCAATCCAATTTAGGATTAAGAATTTGTTGCCCATTATAAATAGAATGTTAGAACATGTTCATAACATATGTAGGAAATCAAGTGCCAGACATTTTTCTATAAGTTTTATAGTCTATTACTAATGGAATATTACATTATGTTCACATTACATGTAGAGAAGAAGAACAAAGCAAATGCCAGCCCTTCTTCTAAAGCTTCATTATCAAACAATCTAAAAATATAAATATAAAGAAATTATATGACTTCATGAAAATCATACTTGAATATTTTTCTACAGGAAAATGGCTAAAAGAGGGAAATTGATATATATCTTTTTAGACAAAAAACAAATGAAATTATCTACTATTTCTAGTTAACATTCACATGCTCATTTCTCTACAGCTATAGCTCATATGCCACGACATGAGTCTCGAAATCAATATTCTTCATTATTTACCGGACTTGATAATCAATATCTCTTATCCTCCTCTTCATTTACTAATTTACCAACAGCTGGAAAAAAATCAGTCTACTCTACCCATCTTTTCTAAGTTCACATATTAGCATCCAAAATAAAATAAAGGTATGTCAGACAAAACAAATGCAACTAACAAATGAGAGCTTCAAAAACATAAAGCAAGCCGTGACAATAATAATTGAAGCAAGCTATGACATAATAATTGAAGCAAGCTGTGACAAAAATAATAATTATGTTTCTTTTACACACACATATATACATGTAGAGAGACATTTGAAGCTTTTATTTTCGTGAAACCAGAATCAACACTATATATACATGTAAAGAGATAAATTTGAAGCTCTTATTTTCGCAAAACCTTGTTCAACACTATAAAACCATATTTTACACTATACATTCGAAAGAAACTTGCATATCTGCAACCCATATGTATAGGAAACCTTATATTGAAAACCTGACATACACCTGAAGACTTAAGTCTCGTATATACAAAGTTGTGTTATTGAAAAGCATATATCTATCAAAATTCAATGTGTGTCCAAAACTAATATAGAATAAAAGTCTACATACGTAAAAATGTGTGTTATTTGGAATTATGATTTATAAAGAACTTTGCATCAAAAAGCTTATGTATAGTCAAAACTCAAACGTATAAAACATGTGTATTTAATGCTCATATTCAGTCTATATTCACATGCTAAAAAACATGGCATCCTAAAGACATTTGTTTGATGTATAGAGAAACTGGTAAATCATTTTAATTAAAAACCCGTTTGTATTCAGGCATTTTAGCACTTTAGAAATCTGTTACATCTAAAAATTTGTACATCTGTAATCTGCTATATATCCATACCAAATATTAATGAGAATCTTGTACACTTCAAAATCATATAAGTCCAGAATCTTCAGTTAATAAAAGTCTGAAATGTGGTAAACCCATATTAAATATGAAAGTATATATTTTCAGATTTTTTTTTATCATCAAAAATTTGGCAGCATCAAATAAATAAATAGAATTTTATTATAGTAACACTTACCATCCATGGATGCATTCAATAGAAAATTAATATACTTTTGGAATTGTGTTACACACACACACACAAAAACCACATCAGATATGTTACACACACACACACACACACACACACACACACACACAATATTCATGATAATGTAAAGTCTAATTTAAAGTAATATACAGTGGAAACAGAAGTAATGTTGCACCTTTAAAAGAAGTAACAAATTAACAGAAGATACATAACGGTGCTTTAAAGACAAAGATTTCAGAATTTATATGTAAAGCATCGGTAAGATCCCGTGCCTTTAAAGTTGCATTAAAGTTATTAAAACAAAAAAGGAAAAGACAAAAAATTAAATTCTAGATATGCTAACTTTATTCATATTTCTTCAAAATGCATTTCTAAATCTAATAAATATTCATGTCACAACTTTTTAAGTATGTATTTACTATCTGTGTCAATTAAACGATCAACATGGTCTAATAATACAAAATTTAACGTGCAAAATTCACTGGTAAAGGTTTAAAACTTGATACAAAAATTTAGTGCAAAAAAACATTTTAATTAAATATTTTCATGTCAACAAACACCTTGTGTGAATTTTGAATAAATTAAAATCCAATATGAATGCAAGCTTAAAAGTAACAAACTGAATTGGTGGAGAATGAACAGATATAAATATCTGACCTTATGACAAAGAAAGTGACCATTCTGAATGTTTCACTTCGATGTATCTATCTGTTATTTCAACCGCCGTCACTTGCATGGGACATCGCCCTTCTACTCATAACCGATTGTGCATATATCGAGTAGAAATTAGGCCAATGATTGGAACTATCCCACACTTCCAGATTAACTTCCTACTCAAGCATACACTTGCTGTGGACTAAATACCTGCGTCAACCGTTGGTGTGTTATCCTCTCTAAACTTAGAAATTAATACTATCAAATATTCTTACACGCATTAAATCTAAAAAAAATGGTATTAAATATGTAGTAACCAGGAATATTTTAAAATCCTAAGAAGATTAGGATTGCTAATAGACTTATGCATAAAGGTGTGTCCATGTATTATTTTCACTTTAAGAACTGCATCAATTACACCAAACTAAACAATTCGAATTTTTTTCTGTTTGTATCACAGTTAATTATACTAAAAGAAATGTCAGTGAAATAAAATGCTAATTTATAAGAGTTGTTATACTTTTAATTACTTTACAATTAACCTAGAATAGTAAAAATGACTTCTTCCATATATCTCCCATATCACAACAGCTGAAATTTAAGAAAAGAAGTCAATACACTTGATCAAGGGTAAAAAGAAGAAGGTGACATCACTTATTTTGTGCTTCTTATTCAGAAAAAATATTCACTATAATTTTGTTGTTTCTGTTTTAGTGGGTGGTGGATGTTAACACATTTTAAAGAACCAATTATTTTTTTGGTGAAAATTTCCACCATTAACAACAGTAATGCAACTTTCATTATCTTTTTCCTATTATTAAATAAATCAAAGATAACATGCTCATTAATGCCAAAAACAAATTGATGATATTAATGAGTAATTTCAGAAAAGTTAATAACGAATGCATGGAATTTTTTTCATAGTAGTTCAATACGGAATGAAGATTATTCAAAAGAGGTGATTATGAGAACGCTAATAATCCCCTGTATGAACCATTTCCTTACTAAAAGTAATTATTTGATAGGTAGCGCCTTTGAAAGATTAAAAAGAAGAAATATTGAATCAAAACCAAATTAAAATGAAAAATGCAACATTGAAGTTCAAAGGCAATAAGAGAAAAGGTCATATGCAATCAATGTTCACAATTTAAAATTATATGAGGATATGTAAGCTGTCATCATATTAGTGAAGCATTTTTATCTTAGATTACAATGAAAAATTCATTAGATATAATGCAATTTTCAAATAGGCAATAATGAATCTATACTATATCCAAGCTAAAATGACAATCAATCCTTTAAAATAATTTTATCCAATCAATTAGAAGAAATGCCATAAAAAATTCATCAGTCCTAGCTGCCTCTTTTCTAAATTTTGGTAAAAAAGGGGAACTTCTTTTATCAAAGGCAAGAAAAGGGCTAAATTTATTAACCCACACAGAGAATACCATCCAACGCAAGATAAATGTCTCCATTTATGATTTCATTTATAACAATACAGAAGAAAGTTAGCTTTGTGACATGATTTTGTTTAAAGGAAAAGTTAAATTAATACATACAAAACTAATGCATTTTTGAAAATCAATCATTCTATATAAGTATGAAGATCAATAAATATAAAACATTATATCTAACACTTAATAATACTATTATTAGTAAATACTGAAAACTCTTCAACTATATAAACAATTCTTGTTAAGTTCAATAGTATATTCCCCTTTAGCTAATAATTGAAGTTGCAAGCCTTCTTTTACTAAACTTTTATAGCTTAGCAAGAAAGTCCTTGATCTTAATCAAAATTGTTATATTTGTAATAGTTATAAACTTGAATATCTACACACAGTTGAGAACTTATCCATATTGGCTAATGGAAATCATTAGAACATCAACAAATTTCATGAGCCCAGCATGGAGAAGCACATCCATTATCAACAGACATACATCAATATGCTTCAAAGAAAATGTTATTTATAGCAGAACACCGAGTATAACAAAAGCCATGTATGAGTGTAGACATGCAAAACCAAAGAAAATCTAACACCAACCTAATCAAACTGGATAATATTTTACGAACATAAAATTACTCAGCAATACTTGAATCAATGAAGATAAGGCATATAACTACACTATAGGGTACCGTAACATATAACTACACAAAAATGTATTGTAGCTGAAAACCATTAAAAAAAAAAGTAGGTTGAAACTCTCCATCGAAGTTCAAAATGGCCATAGGTTGGGGGCTAAAAGTTGCAACGAAGTTGAAAGGAAGAAAATGAGATGCGAAATGGAAAACGAATCTAAGGTTTCATTGGTAACCCTTGACATTTAAAATTTTAAGCTGTAGAATTAAAGAGGATAAAAAGATAAGAAGAGAGCATGAAATAATTTTGAAAAATGTACAATAAGAAAATAGGATATGATTTGTCAAATATTCAATATTTTACGTAATATAATAAACTGTTGAAAAAAAGGTAAAGAAGGTAGAGTAGAGAATGGGAAATGAAACGTATCAACTATCTTTTAATTGTATATATCATAGATGAGCTTATAATCCTCGTAAACTTTAAACAAAACAAATTTATGTCATATAATGCTTGCGTATCCTACTATTATATATATATATATATATATATATATATAGCGTGTGTGCGTGTGTATTACATATATACATACATACATATATATATATATATATATTCAATGTCACATAAAGTAGAGGACATGAGGAATGTCTACGAAAAGATATTTTAAAATAATATTCATTATGAAATATTTCCTTTTTGTATATGAACTTGTGTTGATGTTATTGATTTTAGCTGATTTTTTATAGTTAATTATTGAGACTAAAAATAAATCAAAATCGTTAATTATTTTTAATAATTATGCCATATAGAAATTCATTTGAATACATTAAACTGTTCTATGATGGAGATAGCTGACTTTTGCAGTAAGTTGTAATATACATAACTAACATTATAGTGGGTTATAATAAAATTTATACATAGTAAATGAACCGTTCAAACAAAGCTAGAAAATGTACAGTAATAATCCATTTAATAAACTGGTAGGATTGTAATATCTAATGTTAGCCCTGAAAAAGAGTGAAATACAAAAGACCTGATAAAATAATGGATAATAAAATGTCCAACAACTGAAGCATAGGAAACAACGTGAAGAAACAAATTAATTTGAATATCTTACCTAACAGATATCAAAATTTGAATATTCAATATTTAACAGAATAAGTGAAAGAGGCAATATTAGAAACCATGTAATTCTATTATAGCAACCTTGATTAACGTCATATTAATGCAACCTTGATTAATGTCATATTAATGCAACCTTGATTAATGTCATATCAATGCACTTGCGGTCGTTGCTTGCAATTTTGAATCTAGAAAGGATATAATACGTACAAAAAAACTTACAGTAAAGTTGAAATTGCCCTGAAGCCACCAATCCGATGAAAGTTGGAAGTAATAGTTCTGTGTTAACACAAGAAGATTACATTATAGGGCTAACAAATTTGAACAAATATAGATCAGCAACACTGAACAACGTAACATGGGAAATAATGAAGATCAAAGCGAACAAATTGCGTATTTTAAATAGTCCATCCCATGTAAATTCCAAACCAACTTTATACATAACAGGGAAAGAGAAAAATAAAAAAAATATATGATGAAAGTATCGTCGTAGTCTTTATTCCTCAACCATAAGACTTGGTTTTAAGACTGAAGGATTAAAATAAACCAAACAACTCATAAATCGTACAAATCTCATCAAGTCAGAAGGCCTAAATTAAAACCAGTAACTGGGAAAGAAAACACTTACTATATATATGCAATCCATATTTGCAGGGAAGAATGACACTTCATTACCTTTTTTTTGGAAAGGCAATTTGGGGTTTTCGCAGATGTAGATTAAGGTCAGATCTGGAGTGTGAGATGACAAATTTAAATTAGGTTTTTGCGAATAGAAGTCGGGTTCTATTTGTTCAGGGTCAGGTTTGGGTTCGTCTTCATAATCGCTGTGGAAAATTGGAGATTGAAGTATAGAAGCGTAGAGAATGACGAAGAAGAAGAGAGTCAGCAAAACGATAATTCTCGTTCATTCCAATCGGAGACTTTGTAACGATGGAAAGGTACCAGCTGGGTTTAAGTGTTACTGGTGGCGGAGTAGGTCGACAAATAAAACGCTTTGGGTTGCTGATACATAATTTTAAGAGGACGGGCAGGAAGGGGGAAGATGGAAAAGGGGGAAGATCGGGAATGCGTAGGGATAGGTTAAGCGGTAGGGGGTACTGAGGAAAAAATCTCAAATGAGACTGTTCAGCTTTAGATAAGTGCCGAATATCCAAGGGGGCTTCTGAGAGCTCGGTTGCTAACTCAGTAATTATAATATAGTATAGATTGATTTGGTAAGTAGTTTAAAAAAATGTTTTAATACAAAATATCTGTTAAAATTTATCAAACATAAATTTAGACACTAAACTAAATTAACATGTAAACTATTGATCAGTAAGTTCAGTAAATATGGTTCAGTAAATTGATTTATTAATTTAGTTGTGTTTAATTACATGAATCGTAATTATATTGTTGTTGGCATCTGTTAGCGGAAATAAACATTGTTCCACTATATAATTGATTGACTGAATTGTTTGAACACCAGGTTAGCAGAAATAAACACCGTTCTGCTATCATATCAGTTTGACATATTTTATCAGTTAATATATGTTGTTCAGATATTATATTATCAGATGATAATATTGAATTGCATTCATACGATTATTTGTACAAATTGGATTAAAGACTTGAATATCGTCCGTTATAAGAATTGTCATCTACCATTGGAACTGGTAAGCTGTTTTCTGTAAAGTAACTCAGAAATGTACATAAGTTTTTAACTGGATATAAATTGTTTTAAGAAACAATTAATAGTTTATTCTGAATTAATTATATTATTAATAAATTTTAAAGGAAAGATTAATATAAATCAGTTAATAAGGTTGTTTAGGGTTGATATAAACCAACTGTTTAAATCGGATTTGATTGTTTCATTAGTTTGTTTCAATTAATTTAATAGAGGAGGTTTAGAGTAAATGGTTGTTCAAAGGTAGATAATGTTTTAAATTAACAGATTTGATAGGATAATGGTATAGTAAATAGAGAAGTAAAAATTGGATAAGTTATCCAAGATCATGTTTTTAACGTAATTAGTCTTTTAATTAAGTAAGTTATAGATAATATGATTATCGGAGAATAAGGGTATCAAGTCGTTTATTTGAGCCAAATTCCCTAATTTGATATCTAAGTTAAGTTAACTTAATCAGGGGTTCAAAACAACAACGTTGTTTTGAAAATGGTTTAAGATTGGGAAATCAATTGGATTTACAAATTCTGGTTTTTCGAACATTTTGGATATTTAACTTCTACAGATCTTGACGATAAGAATGATTTCGATTCAAGGTCTAAGAGGTAATTAAATTACCCCACTTGATCGATTTCACTGTTATCCGATAGATCATATTAGTTGTGTTCAGAATGAGTGTTAGAGTTAACTATCGTTTTGAGCTATGGAAACAGATATTCGAGAACAAGATTATCACGTAAGTTTGATAGTAAAATTTTCTAAGTTAGTAAATATTTACGTGTTAAAATAAATATACATACAAAGTCAATATTTGTATAATCAAAGATTTATTTAAATTAAGCTTAGCAGATCCAACGGAGTTAAATCTATTTCTTTATTTTATATTTGATAGTTGAATCATCAACTATCAAATCTGGACCTTTTCGTTGTCGTTTCGAAGAGACCGGAATCTAAATTCCACTTTGATTCGATATATACGTTCCGAGTCAGAGATTATTGAAGGCCTCTGAAGAGGGTGTTATGCAAGGGCTATTTTGTCGATCCTAGGTAGAAATTGCCTAAGATGGATTTACAGGATAGTGCCTTCGGTTTGTCCAGTCGTAGGACAACTTATATGCACGAATGTCTGACAGAGTATGCCTAATAAATTACATAAGTTGATATCTTCAAATGTATTTATGTTTGGTGGCGGAGCAATTCGTTTCTCTTAGCTTTATACCCGGGATATTTTTGGGGAAGTCAATTTGTGATTTTGCGGGTTTGACGATGTGGCATTCAAAGTGAATGAAGACGTGTATATCTCCTGGTAAGTTCAGCCTCAAGCCTCACAACCGGAAAATGACATAAATCGGGCAGGCAGCATAGCTATGTGGGTCGCTCCCATTAGGGTGTATTGTCACCTATCTAGAGAAATTTCATTTGCTTCTTTATTCTATTCGATGCTGTCCCTTTCGGGAAACGGTGGGTCGCACCAAATCGTTGGTGACAATATATTCGATACACTAAAGCGAAATGAGTGGTCGATCATGTGTGGGCCGGGTTGCAAGACGTTCTTGTTGAACCCAGTGTATTCCCTATAGAGATACACTATCAGAAGGTGGTTCCATACCTTGTCATAGTTGGGAATCCATTATCCAATAAGCGCTTGCGGTTTTGATTTGTATACTATATATGTAGAGCGTGAGATGCAAGCGTTCTGCTAGATTGATATTTATTTGATTTAGACACGATTATAATATCAGATGAGTTTTGATATAAAGATTGTTTTGGGTTGTCGTAAGGTAAAAATCATCCGTGTTTATGTGTGGATCGGTCTTACGATTACCTTTTCTTTCGAAAAGGGATTTGAAAGTTAAACCAATTACTCTAGATTCTCATAAGGGAAAACCCATTCCGTTTTTACGGCGTGGTCTTATGAGATATCCTTTACTAATCAAGTTGTTTTAATCATTTACTCACACCAGTCCCATGACCGACCCAGAGTTTATTTTTTTATGTTTTCCCTAAACTCTTGGGTGCCTAAATTTGTACGGGCAGTCCAATAGTTCAGGATGTTATAGATTTATCTGAAGGAGCTTGAAGCAGGAGGCTTCAGTGTAACATATTTAGAATTTATTCCGCTGTGTTGTATTTGTAATGTACTCTGATGATGTATGTAAGTTCAAATATAGTTTTGTATTGCAAAAGTTATATATTATATTTTGTTCCGCTGCGATTGTGAGATTTTGTGTTTAGTTCGTCTTCCATCCATTTTTTCTTCTATTCTAATTTTTTATCTTTCGATTTCTCATCCTCTATCTTCTTTCTATTAATGATTCGTATTTCCGTACAAAATTGGGTTGGACGTGAGTTGTATTCAGCCAGCTCAAAATGTACGAATTTGCGGGTCGTTACACTCAAATATTTTTTTTAGTTTCCACTGTATTAGTTTCAAAATACTAATTTTAAAATACTTAATATTTTCAAAATAATTTCCCTGTCAAAATCATTTAAAATTATTTTCACTTTTCGAAAATTATATTTTGAAACCTTCTTATTTTCAAAACATGCTTTCCTAGTGTCGATCCTATTCATTTCAAACCCAATAAGCTACGCTTTGAATAAACCAAAGCTCTGATACCACTTGTAACGTCCCGCCTTTTTGACCGCTTCAAACTAGTAGTTAAACCAACTTAAAACGTTTAAATCGAGGGATCGTTATTTAGCTTACAGAGTTTAAATATAAAATCAACACAGAATATCACAGAATAAATAACACAGTATTTAACAGCAAGATAAAACTTTTATATATAATCAAAATTTTTGAATACAAGCTATTTTTCTATATACAACGGAATTTGAAAATACACTTTGAATACAAGGGAAAATATTTACTGTTTTAAAATCTTCAGAGTGCGCTGTCTTTGGAATTCCCAGCTTCGCTAATCTTTGAAACCTAAGCTGTAGTCTTTAAAATCTGTAACACTCGGGTCTGACACGAGCGTTTCATGCAAAACATAAAACACTCGAGTCAGGATTAATCATAGTTCAATTAAATTAACTTCAATATAAACTGAAATATCATAGCTAATCCCAACATCGATGTCATATATAAAATAAATGGTTTTGGTATCTGTTCATATCAGAGTATCTAGGTCAAGTGTGTATCTACTCATATCAGTGTACCTATTCTAGCGGCGAACGATCTCGGCGCTTGCGAGTGTACGCGTATATATCTATATGTATGTGTGCACCGCCTCAGCGTCCTAAACCGAATATAATAATGGTTTATGCAATTTTAGGAGCTTGCATATACACGTGTGTGTATAGATACACACACGTGTATTGCCTCCGCATCGTGGAGACCGAATGCCATGCATGGTCATCATGCAAATACACCAACTGACAAAGTCAGATGATTAGACCATGGTGCAGTTGATTGCAAAGTGATAAGGCAATGCAAATGGAAAAATAGCATGATACAGTGATACGGAAAAACTTCAGAAACTTCAGATCATGCCAGCATACGTTCATCCTGAAGTATAAGCCTAATTATATATGCATTTCACATAATTCATTGGAAATCTGTTGGACAGAATTAATTCTTGTTTCGGATAATAACTATAATGGGAAAACTTCATGTTTTTTAGGTTTTCAAAAATATGTTCAATAACACATTCAAGTGGGAAAGAAACATACTGTCAATAACACATTCAAAGAAGCATACGGTCCCATGTTTTCACAAATCGTTAGAGGAAGCATACTATCATATGTTCAAAGAAGCATACTGTCATATGTAGTACCAGATTTCAAAAGTAAACAAGGTAATAAAATGTACCCCTAGACCATGCGTGAGTGTAGACAAATACTGTCAGATACTTAAGGTAGTGCATTTTTCTGAAGACAAATATTATATAAAATATAGGATGTGCAAATACTTAGTTTTAAACTCATTAATTTACTCTGGATCACAGTAACCCACATGACCACTCAAGCTTCGACAACAACCGTTATAATTTCAGCAATGACAGTATGGTTCAGCAATGACATAATTCAACCATGATCATTATAATTCAGCAATGACATACCGTTCAGCAATTTACATATGTAAACAAGTGGGTTCATAGTGACAAAACAGTGCAATTAAATGGTTTCATAGTGAAATAAAACCGAATGGTTTCACAGAGTTTAATTTCAGTTTCACAAAGCAAATGTTTATTCTCAGTTTCACAAGCAAATGTTTATTCTCGGTTTTCAGTGACACAAACATAGTGACTCAGTTTTCAGTAACACAACATGGAGTATCCAAACTGTCAAGCAAATACAGTGGGTGTGAACAAGGTATATGCTGTGTTCAAGTTATATAACTTAACAAGTAGGCCAATAATAGCAAATATAGTGGCAAATTAAATAAGCTACAGAACCCTCTCTTTTTTTTTGTATCCAGCGACTCATTATAGAGAGGCAAAGGTTTAACAGGTATCACCAGCCAAAGTCAAGTATATCAACATAGTATCAGGTTCTTCAGGTTATAACAGAGAAGTGGAAAGACAAGCAAGTGTTAGTAAAAAGGGATCAAGCTCAGACTCCATTCATAGCAGTTCAAAGCAAAGCATTTACAATTATCAGGTTTACTATAGGCGACATAGTGGGATCATGCATAGTATCTATTCACATCAGTTATAATAAAGGGCAAACATAAATGAACACGTGATCATTTCAAGGCAACAGTTATTATCATGAATAGTATCCGCTCAATCAATCTGTTCTAAGTGCAAGTTATGGACATTTCAAGTGTACCGCAGCATGAAAAACCGGAGTATGCCAACATATATCATATCATATGACTTGCTGAGATTTTAGTTATGACTTCTCTGAAGTAATAGTAGGAGATAATCTAAGCTACTGTTTATATAGAGACTGATCGCCACTCTTGGCAAAAATACCAAAACCCATTGTCAAAATATAGCTGGAAATCCTCCAAATATCCCACTGTTAAATATTTAATAATGGACAAACAACTTTGTTAAAAACATATTGTGGTGAAGACAAGGTTAAAAAAAATAAGTTTGCACAAAATAAAGAAACCATTGGTTAGCATGACTAAGTTCCCATGCCACTTGAATGCCCGGTAAAGACTATAAAAATGATTCATGGGAACATTTATAGGACTACCATGTGTTAACAACTTATTTAATATAGCCAGGTCCTTTGCAAGATGCAAAATACTTGCTGTTAACCAACAATTTTCCTACGGTGAACATGATATAATTACCATACGCATGACTGCAGGATCCCACTTAACAATGACAGTCAATTTATTTTGATTTTTTGTCATGTCAAACAAGTTGGAAATCAATAGACCTTCATGAACACATATGCGCATCTCAACCATGCATGGACAGTATGTGGCATGAAAGAAAATATGAGTCACAACAGTTCGGCAAATGAGTAACAATAGTTTTAGGTAATTGAGTCACAATAGTTTGGCGAATGAGTAACAATAGTTTTGGGTAAATGAGTCACAACAGTTCAACAAAGCTACTTCTTTATTTTTCTTTTTCTTTTCTACTTCCAGGTTATTACATATTGAGGCTTAGTTCAACGCATGCCAAACATGTATTTCAGTTTATGGAATAAGGCAATATACATCTAGACCATGTCTAAAAGTACAAAAGGGAAGTAATGGTAATCAATCTGGAAGCAGTTTCTTTAAAATCATATATGTATTGAATAATACATACTTCTTAAATGTAAAGGGAAGCAGTTTAGATAAATATGAAAACAGATTCCTTTATAAACGACATGCATATATATATATATATATATATATATATATATGTTTCTAACATTTTTATAATCCAATTTATAATATTAATGAAGACATATGCCCTGACAAACACACATATAAGTATTTTTAATTCAACATTAAAAAAACTTCCTCTAATTTACCAGATCGGTTCAGGAATTAACCAGCAACCAATTTAGCATGTAATTTCACCATAACAAATTCCGATGTGAACTAGATTTGCAGAAGATTTTGTTTATGTTGGCTTTACTATCAAGTCCAATCCAACGACTACACTTTTAAACACTATTCATCTTAACCTCCTATACTTACGTTCAGTAATAAGTTAAAGGCCATATGTTTGACATCAATAAACACATTTTTCCTCTTCCTTAATTGCATTCATTATCAATCAATTCAAACACCACAAAAATCATGCTATCATACTTAGTTTGTATTAAAATCAAAATCCTTGAACTGAAATTAATCAATCGTGAGTTCCAAAAGAAACTCACCTTTCGATGTGCTTCCTAGGGCAGCGAAGGCAATATAAGCGGTGATGGTGACGATTTGGTCTGAGCCAAAACGAGATAGGTGATGCGCTTTGTTGGAGCTACGATCGGGAGGTGGAGCAGCTTCGTTTTAGGTAGCCTCGAGATGGAGACGAGGCAGCGACTTAGGGGCTCTTCGCTGGTTTCACGATGGGAAGAGGAGCGAACCAATTTGAGGAGGCCGAAACAAATTTGAGGAGCAAGGGGTCTGTGTTTGGGTGGCGGACTGAGGCACGTCTGAGGAAGGAAGCGGCTGCGGTGGTCCTGGTTGTACGTGGTATTGCAGGGCCTCAAGCTACCGGATTTCGATTTGGGGAGGCCATGGATTTGGCAGCAGACATTTTTAATTTGGGGACTAGCTGAAGAATTGAAACAAGGGCTTTATTCTTTTATAAATGCAGAAACGGCGGGTACCACGTTTTCATGATGGCCAAGGCAAAAGTAGTGTGTGTAGGAAGGAATCGGACGTTATATTTTATTTATTCATTCACGGTTCCTTGAATTTTCTACCATAAATGTTGTTAACATTTTATTTTTTTGAACCGCTACCAACGAAATCCAATCACGATGGAAGTTTACATATTGTCACGCCTCAACATTCTGAATCTGATAAAATCAGTCTGGTCGTAGTCTGACTTCATTCGTATACGATGTTATTTTAATTTTAACTTATTTACCGGTCTACCGATTTTATTTCGTTTGTCTACCGATACCTCCGTTGGCTTCCAAATTTAAAATGTTAAATTCAATTTTCTTTATATATGTGTATCCAAGCCACTTTTCCATATATTTTAACAAATAAAATATCCAATTCATTTAACGTTAATATCGTTTATTTTCAAATTCAATTATTCATATTTTCAATCGAATTTCAATCCAATTCAAATATCCAACCAATTCAAATTTACAACAATGAATATTTGATTTCCAATCAACCATTCTGAATTAAATATTGGGTTCAGTTTCATACTCATAACCATAAATTGGATTTTAATTTCAAAGTATCAATATAAAAATTGATTACTCATAGTTAAATCTTTAATTAATTATATATTCCAGTGGTCGAAATTTCCGGGACGTTACAAATTCACATTCAAATCATAATATAAATAATCATCCATTTTCATTTAAGGCGGCTCAAAGTATCCATCCACGTTGTTTGAAATACGAGTGTCGTATATTCAAACAACGCTTCTAATAACACGTAAACTTAGTGAATAGTTCATGTGTTGATCTCAAGGGATATCGCATGCAACTGATAAAAATCCACATAGATAATCTATATATTTCCAATTATAAAAATAAATAACTATCCACAATATTTGAGTGAGATAGTTTTTACAAGCAATCAATATATATATATATATATATATTATATGATTATTATAACATAACAAAATAACCGAGTGAGAAGGTTCTCACATTGATCAGTTTCGAAATCGTTATATAACGATTGTTTAACTGAATTAAACTGAATGTTTAATTTAGTCCAAATCTGTAACATGCTCCATTACTATTTTAATCAGTTCTAAAATGTAGTGCTCGACGATGCGATTCTAACGCATCTGAAATCGTTCGTTTCCGTTTCTGTTTGAACAAGTTATGGCACTACAAACATTAAATAAATTAACGAAATCATTGGCATATAATTAATTAAGTAATTAATTTAATTTCTTTCCCAAATTAACCTTTCTCCCCCGTTAACTCCTACAGGCTTCAGCCGAAAAAAGCTCCCTCCCTCTACAAAAAATCGCACCCTTCTAGAAGCCTCCAGGACCTGATCTGAACTCACCATGT
This sequence comes from Allium sativum, assembly GCA_030737875.1. Lineage (NCBI taxonomy): Eukaryota > Viridiplantae > Streptophyta > Magnoliopsida > Asparagales > Amaryllidaceae > Allium > Allium sativum. The sequence goes on along the minus strand of CM060922.1, from coordinate 159,363,931 downwards.
CATCGGCCACGCTCCGCTCCACCAATGCCATGATACTTGGCCAACTCGGTGGCCACCAACCTCCGCAAACCGCATGCGAACCGACCCCCTTTCAGCTCGAAATTCTCCGCCTCCTCAACTCGAACACCGATTATCACCTACAGATTTAAAGAACAGGAAAATCTCTATAACATTTGTTTTATGAGTTTCATGCAATTTTGATCAGATTGGGAGTGATTAAGGCATGAAGTTTGAATCGTTTTGGCCATTGAAAAGCTTCAAACGGCGACTGAACAAATAAATTGGGGTTTGGGCAAATGATTTTGTATTTTTTTTAATATTATTTAATTCATGTTTTACTTGTTTATCGCTGAGGACTCTAAACGAGTCCCAATGACTGACGATCCAAACCAAATACCCCAATTCCGGACACAATGAGATATGTTTCGTAAACCAATTAGATTGTTTTGATCAGTTTTTATCAAAATTAAAATATAAATCAATATAACATTAAATATTGAATTTAAACATACATTTTAATTTACCACGGCTATATATTAACTCCAAAAATTATGAAATTCGAAATCTAGCTAGGTTTTTCAATTATGGTTCTAACAAAATTAATTTCATCGAATTTGGAGGCCGTTTGAAAAATGGCCTTTTTACTAGCTTACTAAATTCAACTAAAGTTACAATAGGCATTTAAATTTACTACGCTTACATACTAATTGCAATTGACTTGAAATTTTATACCTATCAAAAATTTGATGTTATGGATCCAATAAAATTAGTTTCGTTGATAATTGAGGCCGTTTGCAAAATGGTTATTTTTAAGGGCTTAAATAATATTCAGATATTAATAAATTTCATAGCGCCTATTTGAAATTTTAATTTGGACATAACTTACAATTTATAAAGTAAAATCTCAATTTCTTACGTTCGTTAGAAAAATATGGTTAATTAGACCCTAAGGTTTATGGTTTCATCAAATTTTGATTTATAATGAACACGGTGCATTCATTTGAAGTTTAAAACTAAATTTCCAAACTACTGCATAATTACGAGCTCATTTTAATTAAATTATAAATTTATACGCTTAAACGTCGTTTTAAATTAATTTGAAGTCGTTTATTCTCAAAATAAATCGTTTAAAATATTTAATTTCTATTGAAATAAATTAAAAATAAATTTTAAATTGGTTTCAAAATTCCGGGTTGTTACCATAACGAAAAGAAAACAAACATTGAGGACAAATAAAAAAAATAAAAAAAATAAAGGAGAACGAATTCTTCCAAAGTAAGTTTGGAAAATTAAAAATATTTTTTTCTTATGCAAACCATGCTTGGAATAGAAAATAGGAATTTTTGAAAAATTAGCAATTAAGTTTTCCAAGTATGGGGAAAAAGGTTACGTAAAAGTGGACGGAAAATATGTAATTTCCATTTTCTACATATTTCTTACATAAGAAATCGAATTCAGAACTGTAATTTGCAAATCTACAGTTGGTTAATAGGGTTTGGATGCAAAAATTGGATGAATTACGCTCTTGCCTTATAAGAGTGTAGGAAAAATTGGATGAACTATGCTCTTGCTCTGTAAGAGTGTAGGAAAAACTAAATAAAAAAGTATTTTGATTTTTGAAATATTGCATTCAGATAGAAATTTCCAGTATATTTAGGATGTGTGCATCATGTATTCAAAAGGTTTTCAAGAAAATTTGCATTCATATAAAAGGTATCTCTTAGGCATTCATTGCATTCATGTATTATTATGTTGTATTACACTTTGCACAAGTGCACAATTGGTTGCAAAAATTGGATATACACATGATGGTTGTTAATTATATGTGGTATTACTTTATTTTACCCATACCAAATTTTGGGGATGAAATTTCCCAAGGGTGAGAGAAAGTAACACCCCGCATTTTTAATTAAATAATAAAATAAAATTTTGATTGTTTTTCAGAATTTGGTCCTACAGTTAGTGTTATTGCATCCGTTGCAATTTTCTGGTCAATTTAGACCTAGGGTTTGCAGAAAATGGATTTAAAAGAAAAAATATATCTTTAAATGAAGTTTTAGAACGAGTGTGAAAACGAATAGAGGAACACAAATAAGAACAATAGCTACCGATGTTTTTACTCTTGTGAACAAAATCTAAGTTAGGTGAGTTGGTAAAGCATGCACTTCCTAAGCAGGAGGTCAGAAGTTCGAGTCCATCCAAGATCATGTTTTTAATTTTAGAGAGATGGCTAAAAGGTATGCATGTTCTGAGAGAAAATATATGTAAATGTACATATAAGGAAAAAAAAGGTGAGTGTGTTTATATACACACATTTGTATATGTGTATATATGTGCATGTGTGTGTGTATATATATACACACATATATATATGAATATGAATCCTAGAAGTAACCTGTAATCAACCCAATGAGTAAGAAATAGATGTTGGCATAACACCACTTGAATTTTGAAAAGAAATAAAATTCTGCATAAATATATATACATAAATTCAAAATTTGAAATTAAAGTGTAATTTAACAGAGGAAAGTAATAAAAATGAACAAATGAAAAATAGGCAAGAGAACGACTGAGTTTGAAATTTTATTATATATCAAAAAGAAAGGAATCAATGAATTAATTCCGTTAATAATGACATTTATTGCGTAGTTATTAAAGGACAAAGATTTAAAGAGTTATACGCGTATACATGTGCATAAGTTTGAAATTTAAATGTTGGATATACTCTACAAATGGAAGAAAATAAGTTATATAGCAATATTTAGCAAGAAAAGAAACGTTACAACCAACGTTAAACAATAATTCAATTTCAGCAAAATTAAAGTTAATGGCCCAGGTCATGGATCGAACCCGACCATACATGGGTCGACGCAGGGGTCGACACACCTTAGAGGAGTCGATACAGGAGACGACCCACAGGGGTCCTGGTCGACCCATGTAACAACCCGGATTTTCTGAATGAATTAAAAATTTTTATTTTAGCAATTTTAATGGATTTTAAATATTTAAAACGATTTATTTTAAATAATAACGACTAAAAATTTATTTAAATCGAAGTTAGAACAAATAAATTTATTTTAATCATATAACAAGCCTGAAATGGCGCGGTAGTTTGAAAATTCGATTTTAAACTTTAATTGAATGTACAGGATTCAAAATAAATCAGATTTCAGTAAAACCAGAAATATTAGAATCTGTTTAATAATATCTTTCTAACGAATGTGAAAAATCCAGATTTCATAACGAAAATAAAATGTTATGTCCAGTTTAAAATTTGAAAAAGTCGCTATGGAATTTTTATATATATTTTAATATAATATATAACCATTTGGCAAACGACCTCCGTTTTTGACGAAACCACTTTTGTTGGATCCGGAATGTCAAATTATTGTTAGATTCCAAATTTCATAATTTTTGGAACTAATATGTGAACGCAGTAAATTTAAACGTGTTTTGTATATTCAGATTGAATTGAATCGACTGGAAAATGATCGTTTTTCAAACGATCTCCAAATTCGACGAAATCAGTTTTGTTAGGACCGTTTCGTCAAAACATAGCTAGATTTATTTTTTCTGGAATTTTTGGAGTCAGTATATGGCCCGGGTAAATTAAAATGCACGTTCAACTTCAATTTATATTGATTATATTTTAATTTAAAGAAAAACTGATTGAAATGGCTGAATTGGCTTACAAAACATACCCCATTATGTTCAGAATGGGGGTATTTAGCTAAGGGCGACAATCGTTGGGTTTGATTTGGAGATCGTAATGATAAACGAGTCATTTACAAATTAAAAGAAAATAATATTATTTAATTATATATATAAAAGGATTTCAAAACCCTAGTTATTATCTCTCAGCCGCCGCCAGAACATTTTAATGGCCAAAATCGTTCAACACTTCTCCTCCCAAAATCTCCAAATCCATACAATAATCGAAGAACTTCCTGAAGCAAATAGGAAGACCTCAACGAGATCTAAAGATTGAACGGAGGAGATCAGATATTATCAACCGTAGTGGTGGATTTTGAGGCTGGAAGGGCACCGGTTTGTGGCAGAATTACAGGCGGAGGGGGGTTCGAATTGGCTGAGGTGGTCGGCGACAGGGGAGTGGGGGATGGAGATTCGAATGGCGGTGGGTGATCAGAGTCCAGCGACTCGAGATGATGGCGACGGCGATTCTTCTAATTCCAACGATTGGTTCGATGGTTATACGGGTTTCCCGGAAAAGATTAGAGAAGGGGGATGTGATTAACATGAATAGTTAATTTATTAATTAACTTAGGATTAATTATTAATACAATTAAAGTAATCAAATGTTAAACTATGTTATCTTGTTCATACTAAAACGGAAATTAGCAAATTCGGATCCGTTGGAATCGTCTTTCCGAGATCTACAACATAGAACTGATCAGAACCGAAAACAGTGAGTTTTTTTTGATAAAATTGTTTTGTTTTCAGATTTTAAATAAATTGACATTGTTTTTAAAGATACGAAATATTAATTAAAATAAAATATAAAATAGCATTGTTTATTTTTAGAAATTTATATAATAACATAGTTTTAAAAATGTAAAAATATGACTTATATATATACCATTATATAAAAAAATTGATTTTTATGTAAATACTTTGTTTTACTAATGTAATTCTTATATGAAACACTTTGTTTTCAAAATGTGACATTTTAGTTTTAAATAAAAATATGATTTCTACTATATATAGAACGGTATTAAAAATGAAAAAAAATGAAATAACTTTAAATAAAAATGTGCTTTTTATTAATGAAATAGCTTTAAATAAAAAATGTGATTTTTATTACACAAATAACATTGGAATAAAATATGATTTGTAATAAAAATTAGCATTGTTTTTAATAGAAATAACATTGGTTTTTATTTTATAAAATAGCATAGATTTTTAAAATAGAAAGAGTATTGTGTAGAAATATAATTTTTATATAAAATACCATTGTTTTTAAAATGTGATTTTTACATAGAAAAATCGTTGTTTTTAAATAAATGAAAAGCATATAATAAAAATGGAATTTTCATTGTTTTTTTAAAATGAATTTTTATATGAAAAGCATTGTTTTTAAAATGTATTTTTAATATAAACTGCGTGAAACAAATTACGTTGGAATCATGGTGAAGAATACAACGCGCTGGAGCGAATCCAAACTATTCAGAAATAAAACTGGCGGAGTGGAAACCAAAGGTGAGAACTCCTTCTCATTCTATTTATTTTACAGTTAAATATATATTATGATGCAGACGGTGCTTAGTAGCACCTGACACCTTTGATTGAAACCATGATTGTTTGTTTGGACTATATTGTGATGTGATTGTGGTGTGAAATGGAAAATAAATATTCATATGTTGAATAAAATATTTTATCGTTAAAAATATATTTTTTAACGTATACATAAGAACGACATAAAATTATCTTGAAAAGAACTAAAATATTCATTTACAAATCGGATGATTTGTTTATGTTCACCCATTTATCTAATACGGATTGGGACGATAAATTTTACACATCGCCCAACTGCACAAATAAATAAGTGAAAATTAGGCTCACATCCTTAAAATTAAACTTAATTAGGCTCACATCCTCCCCTTTAATTACATGTAAATTTCATCCCTATTTTTAAATATCTGCATTTTCTTTTCCTGTATTGCCCATTTACCCAAATAACGGCTTAATTAACGTGATCTATTTTTCATTTCAGCAATCAAATTTTTTCATCGTCATGTATTTCTTTGTTAATGGTTGCGCCGTCATTTTCTCAGCGATCTAAAATTAGGGTTTCTCGTCAATTTCTTCAAAGAGTTAAATTGATTGATCCTTCAGTTAAAAAATGGATGTTTCTTCTTCCAGGTAATTTATACTTTTTTCATTTTTTCATTTTGAAATCGTTTTTTGTATATGGATTTCAATTTGAAACCGTTCTAATTTTTTCCTTCTTCCAGGTGATCGGCAAATTGTTCTAATTTTTTTTAAAATATGGATTTCAGTTTGAACTTGTTTTTTGCCGATTGATTATTCTGAAGTTCTTTAATTGTATAATTTTATTGAGGTAAAATGTAATTTTTGTATAATGTTGTATGGTTATTATTAATTGTATAGTCGTATAATTTTTCATTATATTTTTTACAGATTCTGTGAATAATATATTAAAATATGCATATATTGTCAATATGAGCATAAACGTATGCAACTATTGTTAGAACACTTGGGGTTGCATGTACTCAGAAAAGTTGAGTATAAGTATGCATATATTCTAGGTGTATGCATACAAATATGCATATATCTTAAATATCTGTATTCAACATTTATGTTAAAAAATTGCCTACAAATATGCATCTATTCTTAATATATGCATATCTGTATGCAAAACTTTTTATCAAACATGCAGAAAAACAGAATATAGAATACATGTATATTTGTATGCATATATATAGAATACTTGCATATAAATATGCAGATATTATTGTTTTTTTGCTGAATTGTACGCGTGTATTATATTAATCTGATGTTGTTTATGTAATTTGATTATTGCACATTAGGCTTATTAATGTTGATTTTCTTTTTCGTATAACAGTGCTCCTACAAAAGGTAGACGAATGCCTGGTTGTACATCTTATTCCAGAAGATTGAAATCTGCAGGTGATTTTACAAAGACTACTAGATGCGGTTTGTGCAATAAGCTGGGTCATAACAAAAGAACTTGTTCTTCGAAAGACCATTAGATCTGCTTTGTTATTTTATTTTATTTTTAAGACACTTGGTTTTAGTGTTTACTTTTACCATTTGTTGTAAACATTTATGTGACGTAATAAAATCAGTTCAGTATTTTGTTGTGAATTTGTTTTAGATTGACATTTTTTTTTAAGCTGCGTATGCAAATATATGCTATATTTGAATAAATATATGCAGTATATTTGAACATTCCTTTATCTCGTTTGTACAAAATTTTTGCCATGTCTATACTGTAAGAAACAAGTAATAGTACTTGCAAACAATTAAACTGTAAATCTGCTTATTAACATACTACTATTGAACATTGTTGAATATAAGTGTGGAATTATTTTGAATATTTGCATGCAAATATTCAAAAGTTCTGGAAATTCGTATACTTTTTTTAACCTTTAATTAATTTTTCATTTGTGTATGTTGTATTTTTTTTGTTACATCTTATTATGCATCAGTTATAACTCTGCAATATGCTCTGTACATGTTTTGAACTTTTGCTCGTGTAATTAGTATTAATAATAATATTGGTAGCAGTTTCTTCTTGACTACTTGTGCAAATTTATGTAGTAATGTATGCAATTATTCCACATAAATTCATAAATGTATGCAACTATGCAAATTATATGCACGCAATTAGTATTTGTATTATTTTGCATATTCATATGCAACTAATAATAATAATTTTATATAAGTATGCTATTATTTTACTTCTGCAATTCAAATTTGCAAATTTTCATAATATTTTGCATACAACGATGCTAATATATTGAATAACTGCACACCACTAAGCAAAAATTCCAGATAATCATATAGAACCAAAATAACTTCAAACACTACGTAATATTCCCCCGTAATTCATTTTCGTAAATAATAATCAACAGACCATAGTTTAAAAAAAAAACAGTACAAATATTCACAAAAACACTCTAAACATCAAATTTTCCAGTTTTATTTCACATTGTTTGCATTCGATAGCAACAAGTTCTTTGTCAGGTCTTGACTTGGAATCCATCTGTGTGGTTTGCAGTTCAGAATTTTGTATGCAAGCACCGCTCTTTGTAAATCAACAGCCTAAGCATTGTAAAGTTCGTCTTTCTTGTCCATTTACTTTTCCTCACTTCTTTGATTCATCATGTCCATCACAAACATTGCATATTCAACACTGCAAAAATTTATAAAGCATCACCAATTGTTAGTTGCATTATAGGCTTTGTTAAGAAACTGTTTAAAATATGTGCATAAAAGCATGGAATAATTATTAAGAAATGCATAGCAGTATTCACAATGAATGAAGATAACTGCAATAATTGTTAATTCATCAATAGAATCATGCAACTATTGTTAAAATATGCATATATTGTCAATATGAGCATAAATGTATGCAACTATTGTTAGAACACTTGGGTGTGCATGTACTCAGAAAAGTTGAGTATAAGTATGCATATATTCTAGATATATGCATACAAATAAGCATATATTTTAAATATCTGTATTCAGCATTTATGTTAAAAAATTGCCAACAAATATGCATCTATTCTTAATATATGCATATATGTATGCAAATTTTTATCAAACATGCAGAAAAACAGAATATGGAATATATGTATATTTGTATGCATATATCTAGAATTTTTGCATATAAATATGCAGATATTATTGTTATTTTGCTGAAATGTATAATTCTGAAATTCCAGCGTGCATCTACTACGAATAAATGCATTCAAGCATTTAATTTTTATGCATACTTGCTTACAATCATACAGATTTACTGAATAAAAATCAGATTAGAAGTAGACAGTTGTGTAACACCCCACGTCCATTAATGTCACTCACAAAGGGAATGCATTAACTTCCATGGGGCATTTTAGTGAATATAGAATAGAAAATCACAACAAGACAGATATAAAGTAGTACTTAAAAATTCAAAACTTTATTCATTGCAGCAGAAGTTAAACATGTTGGGTTACATCATCAAAACCATAAACCAAAGTCAAGTACAATATCCATCTTGATAAAACAAAATACATAATCCCACTACACAAATAGCCATGAAGAGAAATGATAAGCTGGACTTTACTTCAATGGTCCAAGCTTTCCCAAAAGAGAGATGAAGCAATCTGATCAAACTCCACTGGTGCTAGGTCCACCCTGAGAACCTGGGGGGGGGGGGGAGAGATGGAAACAGAGGGGGTCAGACATAAAGTCTGGCGAGTGCGATAATTTTGACAATACAATTATCAAAGTAACTTGGCTAAGGCATAAGATGGAAAATAAGGAAATGACTATGAACTATTGGGTATGGCAGAATAGACAAAGGAAATGAGATGAACAAAGATAACGTTAAGGCACACCTAGTTGCTAAATGATAATTACTACACTGCACCACACCAGTCACTCTAAAGGTTGATCCCACTTACTTCACTTAGAAATCATATTAATAGTTTCGTGTACCCCTAGCTGACTACATAGGTGCTGCCTGCCCCTATCTCCACTAGGTGTACCCACTACCCTTATGTGATCGGCTCCCTATTCGTAGATACCCGTGCTGGCCCCACAGTGGGGTGTATCATTCCCCAAAGTGGCAACCCAATACAACTTAAGGATGCACGGCTTATACCTACACGATGCAACAACGTCTTATCTACCAGCCCAGGCCCACACACGCATATGAACCCGTTGGACTTGCGTTGCCACCGCTAACCCGTTTTGGCCTCTTACAGTCAAGCCCAGTATGCGTGTCCCGTCCTCGACTTGGGTCGAGCCCACAAAGATACGCATGGGTTACTGGTTGAAATGGGCCCCCATTACTTGACACAAGCTATCCACCTAAACTTGGTCCCCTTCTAGTACACCCCACTTAACCCTTTTTCTTAGTCATGTTCACTTACATGTTTCAATTTTGGTTAAGTGTTACTAGTCGTATTTCCTTATGCCACCCAAGGCACCCACTTCACCCCCATGCCCCACCACATGTTTAATTTGGTTAAGTGTTACTTAATTCATTAAAGCCGTAACCCTTGCAAGACCTCTCACATTAGACTGACATTTTTGGTTGCTGGATTTGCCGGGCGGGTCCGGGCAGACTTCTACCACAAACGAGTCTAACCTCGTGTCTTTGCAACTTGTTACGCATTTAATTTATGCCTAAGACCTCCCACATTAGACTGACATTTGTGGCTGCTGGATTTGCCGGGCGGGTCCGGGAAGACTTCTACCACAAACGAGTCTAACCTCGTGTCTTAAGCGATTAATTATACATAATTAATTTTCCCCAAATTTGAATTAATTTCCCTATTCAGATTATTAATTAATTCCAAATTTAACGATGTCCATAATTGACTCAATTATGTCCATCCATTTATAGTATGCAGAATCATACCATTTTCATCACAATTTTATTATATGCCATTAAAGGCATTTATGCCAAATTCTCAATATTAAATATTTTCATATTATCCCCTTTAACCCACGTTGTACGCTCATTTTCTTAACGTAAAATATACGTTAGACTCGAATAGTCTAACTCATAAAATAAAGAGAAAACATCACAACATATATATATGACTAAAAATAGATCTAATCATAAGGGGGAACTTGCATGTGTGAATGATGTTCTACATCTAAAACTTGCATAGGCCAAAGTTACAACTTGCATAAAACTTCATAAGTCATGGATCCAAATCTAAAGGTATAAACTTGTTTAGATAATGGTCACCATTTACCTAAATCATGTATGTCATAGATCTACCTCTAAAGGAGTAAACTTGCATAGGCAATAACATGATTTATAACCCAAATCCATATGTTTGTATAAACTTGCATATGTGATTTATGCAACATAACCATGGTGTAAACTCACATCTAAACATATAACTAGCATGTAAAACTCACACATGTCATAGCTTAACTTTTAGATCTAAAAATAGATGTCATAATCTTTACTAACTTGTATGTAATTCATGTCTAAATCAATATCCAAACTTGCATACATATATATGGTTTGTCATATGAACAACATAGCCGAATTAGTATATAAACTACATAATGATTCGATTAAACATGAGCTAACCATAGAATTACAACATGTATGATAACATCAAAACTTTACAACATATATGATAACATCGCAACATAGCATAGAATTTACAACATGTATAATAACATCATAATTTGACAACATATGGTCAATAATTCACATCATATCCAAATAATCCACATCATAACTTAATCTAATTAAATTGTTAATTATCTTATTAAAATTATCGAACTCATAATAAAAGAGAGTCTTGCGTTCTGATTTCTGATTTCTGAAGTTGATTTAGCTTTCCTTTGTAGTAGATTCGTTGTTAGAGTTGAATAGGATTGAATTAGATTAGCTTTCTTCCTCTCTAATTTGCTGCGGCTATTCTGAGTTGCAAGGTGACGGCATGACGGCCATGATCTTAATTTTTATTGGATTTTAGAATGTGAGTCTACCCATGTATATATAGAATTTAGGATTAGTTTAGACCGTCCGATCAACCCAGAATTAACCTGAACCGTCAAAACAGCAACCTCAGCCCTAGAGACACATCAGCAGCTCAAAATTGGGCTCGACCCAAGCCTGGCCGAGTGGACCAGGTCGACACCCAGGTCGACACCCTAGTCGACCTGGGGGGGGGGGGGAGGGAGGTCGACACTAGTGTCAACCCCCTGGTCGACCCGTGTCTAGGCGGGAATTTTCCCGCCCAGCCCGATTCTGCACTTTCGGTTTGAAATTTAAATTTTCCTGCGAGCTGTTTTGAATTTTCTGAAACTTCCTATGGTCATAACTTCTTCATACGAAGTCCAATTCACGCAAACTCGGACTCTATCTCAACCAGAATTCCGAGACGAACACAATGGCGCAACCCGTTTCCCTTAATTCTCACGTCTGATATTAGTTATTCTTTAATTTGTGAATATTAATATTAAATGAAATACGGGGTGTTACAAGTTGTGACGGCCCGCTCCGTACTAGCCAACATTTCCTCCGAAAGTGTGCTGTACACATGTCCGGCTAGCACGGGACAGTCGTCAGAAGGAAAGAAAGAAGATGAAGAACTAACCAATAACCTGTAGAATGTCTCACAGCGCATGGAATAAAATATAATAACAACATACTTGACATAAAACAGGCGAGACAGCGCATAAGCTGAAAACTAAATCTAACCATCATAGCAGCGGAAATCCAAAGACAGCTCATGTTCCACATTATCATTATTACAACTTTTCAAGCTGTCTCTAAAGCAAAGGAAAAGGTACACTACTAATGCCCAAAGTAGTGACCCACAGCGACACAGGGAGAATATCTATATATATCATACGTGGAAGCCTCCTGCTCGTCTTCGGTACAGCTACTCGTGCATCACCAGCTAACCTGTCTCTAGTCTGCTCGTTTAGGAGCACCCAGAGTAATAAGATGATACATAAAACTCTGGGTTAGACAAAAGTCTGGTATGAGCGATGAGCAACAAAACAGAACAATAACAGGTATACTAAACCATACCTGAACCTGGACCTACAACCAAAGAGTTAGCACAACATACCGTACAATACTCTAAGGTGCCACAGAACATATGGTGTATTGATACGGGGGAGAGGGTGTGCATGTCTTAGTGATAACAAACAGTCAAGCATAGCAACCATCCTCACATCTCTCACTCAGTGCGTAAAGCATACGATATCCACCACTTTGATCACCCTATCCCTTGCTATGATCACTCTGCCCCATGGAGTCATGGCAACCCCACTGCACTGATCCATTGCCACTAGTCCTTGCTATGTCCACTCTGCCCCCATGAAGTCATGACGACTCTACTCCACTGGCTCATAGCCATGCTACGATCACTCTGCCCCATGGAGTAATAACTACCCCACTGCATTGATCCACAGCCTAACTCTTGTCTTTCCGTGGTGAATCAAAGCTATGGACGTCGATAACCCCTTTGCACGCGTCCCGCAGCAAAGCCCAACTCATGAAGTTAACTCGTTGGTTCACAACTAGATCCTGAGTACAACTTCCTGTTTAGACTACCTTTGCATCTCGGGTTTTGGTCATCATCTCCTCCGGATCGGTTTGGAACAAGCTTCTATTCAGGCCGGCTCTCTCCTTCTCGTTCAGTCCATTGTCATCAACCCCGTTCAGTTCGTGATCATCAAGTCTCAAGTCCAAGCTCCTCGGTTCAGGTCAGATATGGATCGGGTCATGAGTTTCAGCTCTTGAGCATCGGGTCGTGCTCTTCGGGTCGTGGTTACCCAACTGGGTCGGGTCGGGTGCATCCTTCCAGATCTTCTGTTCGTGATAAGCGTCCGGGTCGGGTCGGTGATGCAACCCGGTTCGTGTCTCCTTCCTTCATGGCATCAGCTCGTGGATGCTCCGCTCGTGGTGATCAACTCGATGGAGTGAGGAACATCTGGCGGCTCTTGGGGTTGGTCTCACGATCGGCTCGGGTCGGGTAGGGGCGATCCGATCGGGTCCCTACATATTTTCCTGCAACTCTTCCAGTGACTGTTTTACGCTATACGACGACGTTTTCGACCACTCTAACTATTCTACTCAATCACAAAGCATACCATACAATCATAGCAACATGTATAAACATCCACAAACAGCAAAACAACAATATGATATGTCACAACGGATCAAACATACCCAAAACCCATATTTTTCCTTAAGCATGTTTAAGCAAATCTAATGATAGGATTAGCAAAACTTAACCAAATCAACCCAAACTTCTAATAGAGGTCTAAAACGGTGTTCAAGAATTTCTAAATATTTTTCCAGAATTTATTTATACATAAATTCGCTAATTAACACTAATTACCCCTAATTAACCGTAATTAGTGAGAAACTTATGCAAATCACTCACCTTGGCCACAAATAAACTCAGATCTGAAATGACTCTCTGTTTGGCATGAATTCCAATACACACAGCAGCCTTTGTCTTTAGTTTGATGCTATTTTGCCTTGATTTGATGTTGATTAGCCTAAGCTTCAATTAGAAAGTGATTTGGAGGTGTTTTAGATGTTGGAGGCCATTGTTAGGGTTTCTATGATGTATGTGGCAGCTAGAAAATGACTAAAAATCGAAATCCCTAACCCTAACAGCCCTTAAATACCCCAAATCCCGAAATCTCCCAATGGGCCTAGCTGTTAACTACCCAATTAAGCTCGGTTAAGCTGTTTTTTACCTTCTAAACCTTAATTCAGCCATATCTCCCAAATGTAAGTCCGTTTGGCTATTATGACCACTCTACGGAAAGAGAAACCATCATCCGAGGCCAATGGAAGTGGTTTCAAGTCAAAACTCCTTACCAATCAAAAGTTATAGGAAAAACAGGATTCATCAGGGGTAAAACGGTCATTTAGAAAATGTCAAAAATCACGAACATGGGAAATGACCCCAAAAGTCGTTTCCCAAAGTTACATGACCATACGACTTCATACGAAAAAGAAATAAATATTATACGATCTTCCGATGCGTAGAATGCGGATCGTTACATTCTTCCCCCCTTAAGAAATTTCCCCCTCGAAATTCCTTAACCCCAAAACATACAAAGGGTTCCGCATGCCTACCAATCATTTACAAACAATAAAGCATACAAAACAAACACAACAAGCCTATCCTAGCATGCAGTTTGCTATATCGATATATAAAACCTTATCAGGCAAAGAGTTCTGGATCCTTCTTCCTTATGTCCTCCTCTGTTTCCCAAGTACAGTCTTCCTCATTCTCACCCCACTGGAATTTGACTAGTTTCACCGCCTTCCTTCGAAGCTGCTTCGTATCGTTCCCAACGTTACGCATAGGCCTGCGGTTCCCAACCGCCTCGGGTTCAACCTCGATATCGTCCAACTGATCAGGTGAAATGGCCACATTAGGGTCGTGCACAAACTTCCTTAACGGGGAAACATGAAATACGTTGTGAACTCCCGCCATCTTGTCCGGTAACTCAACTTTATACGCTAAACTTCCAACATGTTCGAGAACTGGAAACGGACCAACAAACCTTGGTGTCAACTTTCCTCTTCTACCAAATCGAATCACACTCTTCAACGGAGAAATCTTGATGAATACCAAATTGCCAACCGAGAATCTCAAATCTCTTCGCCTTTTATCATCATAACTCTTATGCCTGTCTTGGGCGGCCTTCATTCGCTGTTGAATAACCTTGATCTTGTCTGACGTCTCCCTTATTACATCCGGTCCAAGCACGAACTTCTCACCGGTCTCCAACCAACATGATGGTGAGTTGCACGGTCTTCCATACAAATCTTCAAATGGAGCCATACCAATACGGGATTGATAAATGTTATTATAGGCAAACTCTACTAGATGCAAATGGTCATCCCATGATCCACCAAAATCCAATACACAAGCTCTCAAGAGGTCTTCTAATACTCGATTCATCCTCTCTTTCTGACCGTCGGTTTGAGGATGATACACGGTACTGAGATGTAATTCTAATCCTAACTCCTCTTGTAAGCTTTTCCAAAAGCCACTAGTAAATAATGGATCTCGGTCACTCACAATGCCCTTTGGTACGCCATGAAATCTCGCTACCCACTTCATGTATAGTTCTGCTAACTTAGCTGCCGTTCTATTCGACTTGACTGGTATAAACCTTGCACTCTTGGTCAATCGATCCACAATTACCCAAATACTATCATGACCTAGTCTAGTCCTTGGTAAACCATCGATGAAATCGATTGAGACTTGTTCCCATTTCTATTCGAGAATTTCTAATGGTTGTAACAAACCACTAGGCTTCTTTTGCTCAGCTTTAACTAGCTGGCAATTCATGCATTTGGATATAAACTTCCCAACGTCTCTTTTCATCCCTTCATAGTAGTAGGTGTGCTTTATGTCTCAATACATTTTGTTACCACCGGGGTGTACAGTCAGCCTTGAGTGATGACACTCTCTAAGCACTTCATCTCTCAATCCATTTACGTTGGGTACAACTAACCTTCTATTCTTTCGAAGCCATCCATTCTGATCAAGTCCGTACTTGCTCATCTCCTCGCCATCGATGTCCATCTCTATTTTGGAGATGATTTCCAGTAGATTAGGATCGTTCCTCTGACTGGAGCCGATCCGCTCAATCAAAGTGGGTCTGATCGTCAAACTTGCTAACATTACTGGATCTAATTCACACTTTGGTCTGAAACCGTACCCTGCGATATTCTCCAGTTGCTTCCATTCAAGAAACATAGCCCCTAAACTGGCATGTCTCCTACTCAAAGCATCAACTACGGCATTGCCTTTCCCAGGCGTGTGTGAGATATCAAAATCATACGAAGCCAAGAACTCTAACCATCTTTGCTGACGATGATTCAAATCCTTCTGAGAGAAAAGATACTTTAACGATTTATGATCAGTAAACAACTCGAATATTTCTCCCAAGAGATAATGTCTCCACATCTTCAATGTGAATATGATCACTGCCAATTCCAAATCATGGGTAGGATATCTCTTCTCATGAAGTTTCAGTTGCCGACTAGCATAAGCAACAGCCCTACCACCTTGCATCAGTACAACACCTAGTCTGGTACCACAAGCATCTGTATATACCGTCATCTCTTCACTCCCCTTAGGAATGACTAACACTGGTGCACTTGTCAACTTTTCCTTTGGACTCTTAAATGCATTCTCGCATTTTTCGTCCCAAACGAAAGCTTGGTTCTTCTTAGTCAACCGAGTAAACGGTGCTGCTATCTTGGAGAAGTCTTGGATAAACTTACGATAATATCCAGCTAATCCCAAGAAACTTCTTACATCTGTTGCATTCTTGGGCGTAGACCAATCTTGCACCATAGCCACTTTCACAGGATCCACGGCAATACCATTCCCTAAAACAACATGGCCCAAGAACCTCACTCCCCTCCTCCAGAAGTGACACCTAGAGAACTTTGCTTTCAATTGGTGTTTTCTCAACACCTCCATTACTATCCTCAAATGTTCCTTGTGTTCTTCCTCGTTCCTCGAGTAAACCAAAATATCATCCACGAACACAAGAACAAACTTATTCAACTGATCTCTGAATACCCTATTCATAAGTTCCACGAAATATGTTGGCGCATTGGTCAGCCCAAATGGCATAACCAACCACTCAAAAAATCCAGACGGCGTCCGAAATGCCAATTTAGCTATACTTTCAGCTTCCACTCTAAGCTGATGAAAACCTATCGCGAGATCCAACTGAGAAAACACTCTCGCTCCACTCAACTGATCAAACAAATCATTTATCCACGGCAGAGGATACTTATTCTTCCTCGTCGCCTTATTTAGCTCGTGGTAGTCCACACACAATCGAAGGGAACCATCGGCCTTGGTTGCTAACACAACTGGTGCTCCCCACTTAGAAACGCTTCTTCTGATAAATCCCTTCTTCAAAAGATCGCTCACTTGCACCCCGAGCTCTCAATGCTCCCTTGCTACCATACGACGAAGAGGCATCACTATAGATCTGGCATCTTTCACTAAATTAATACGGAACTCAATCTCTCGGTGTGGTGGAAGCCCGGGCACTTCCTCGAAGACGTCCGGATACTGGCCAGCAACGGGCACATCTGACAACTCATCATGCAGGATGTCGAGGGAATTTAGAAAACTATCCATTACGTCATCATTAGGTAGACCACCAAACACTACCTTCTGCCCATCATTCGCTCTAACTATCACCAAAAAGCCCTCACAGTCTGTAACAACCCGAATTTTAATAACATATTAAAATCAGAAATCAAGGTATAATTAAATTTTAAAATAAGAATCATGGAAAACGGGTTGCGCCATTGCGTTCGTCTCGAAATTCTGCTTGAAAACGAGTCCGAGTTTACGAGAATCGGAGTCCGTATGAGGGAGATATGACCCTCCGAAGTTTCAGAATTTTCAGAATTAAAAACAGCTCGAAATTCGAATTCGAAATTCGAATTCAAACCCCAGAACAGGCTGGGCGGGAAAATTCCCACCCATGGACCAGGTCGACCTGGGGGTCGACTATAGTGTCGACCTCCCAGGGACCAGGTCGACTATAGTGTCGACCTGGTGCTGAAGCCCATTTTTGGGCCAGGTTCATTTCTGATGTATCCGGTCACGTTTTCAGTCTAGATTCGTCTGCCTAATCCTATATAAACAGCCTCCTAGCCTCCTTCTCTTTGCACCATTCTTCTCTAACCTTATGCTGCTAAAATTCTGGATGGACATGGCTTCTTCTTCTTCCTCTAAATTAAATAATAAAAATTGAATAAAACAAAAGGACTATTGCTTGAAGACTACGGCTAGGAATTGCATACTTGGGGATTTGCTTCTACAATCAAATCAAGATCCAACGATTCAGCAATTCGACGACTAGTTTCTAGATCTCAATTTCTTAGACCACGATCTGTAAGTTCTAGTTATTTTCCGATCTAAATGTTTAATTATAATATGGCCATGGAATAAAATGTAATTGGATGTAAGCATGTTCACCGATTCAAGTCTAATTCTGTTTCCTCTTGAATCTTGAGTTTTGGGCTTTGCTATCTTCATTCTCATGTCAAGTTTGTGATCTATTCAGCCTATTGTAAATCAGTTCATGTTGATATTATTCTCAAGATCTATCTTTTATGCCTGAGATGATGTTTTTATGCCAGTTGTCTCTCTGTACCTATTGTTATACAAATTATACCTTCCCCTATTTATTTTATTTTGATGAACCTAGATCAATTTCGGATCTAGGCCTAAATCGCGATTTTGCGTACGATTAAATACGGGAGAAATATTGGAATATTGCCTAATTGAATATAGGTGTTGGGTGGAATTGATGGCATAACATAAAAATTGGATATTTGGGTATTACTACCATTAACATGAAATTGGATAATTGGGTATCGTCATTATAATGGTAATTGCTAAATTTGGATTAGCATATATAATTTGACATGGGTCTTGGGTTATGTAAATTTGGGCAAGAATTTGATGTATGTCATAAAACTTAATAAGGGTAGATTGGACATAAACTTGGAAATTATGTAATTCGGCATAAGTTGAACATATGTAAATTAGCATAATTTGGAATGTGCATTATGACATGCTTATTAAAATGCAAATTGGGAAATTTGACATGAACCATGGAATATGTAATTTGACATATTACATTTAGTATTGGTAAGTAAGCCTTGTTTTAGGCATAGGCTATTAAATCAGAATTGGGTTGGCTAAATTAAGTTAATTCGGCATAATAAGTATATTAGCATAATTTTGAATCTAGCCATAATTTTGAATAATTGACATGTACATTAGGCCTGGCAAAAATGGTATAATTATATCTGATCTATGGGAAATGGGCCATAATAATAAATGCTGATAATGTACATTAAGAGGGTAATTATGGAGTAAGTAAATTAGGAATAATTTACGTATAAACAAAAGGCCAAAAATTGGCATAACTTTTTTATGAATAGATTAATGACACATATACCTGAATGTTCTAGGGTGACAGAGAGGATAGTGTCTAGGCTTGGGTTTGGAAAATACAAGTTTCCTTCCCTCCCTGGCTATCCCTAACTGATCCGACGGACGGGATGGTTACCTTAAAAACCTAATTTGAAAATTAGATGCGTGACAACTGTATGGACATGAGGTTGGACTCATTTATGGTATAAGACTGCTCGGACCCGCCCGGCAAATCCAGCAACCATAAATGGTAGCCCAATGTGAGAGGTCCTACGGGGTTGCGGTAGTAATAAATTAAATAACACTTAACCAAAGAAAACATGTGGTGGGATATGGGGGTTAAGTGGGTGACATGTGGGTGACATGTGGGAACACGAATAGTAATACTCAACCAACATAACATGGTAATTAGACCAGTGGGTAGGGTTAAGTAAACTAAGAACACTTAACCAATATGGTATGAATGGGCGGGTTAAGTAATATGACTAGGCTAATGACACTTAACCAATATAGTATGAATGGGTGGGTTAAGTAATATGACCAGGCTAATGACACTTAACTGTTATGACATGAATGGTTGAGTTAAGTAAATCTTAATTAATGCCTAGGTGGGAATGATAACTTATGGAAAAAAGTAAGTTAGGTGGAACAATAGATAAGATGAGATAACTTACGTAATAAGGAAAGATGTTCTTCATTGTAGATTAAGCAATATGTAAAGACAAGAATGAATTTACAATTGAAGGCGGCGTAAGTTATATTATAAAAAGGAACAAAACATTGGTTAGGTTGGATAATCCTCTGAGTACCAATCTGATGTTGATTCCGGTCTTCGGGGTTGGTATTTAGGGAATTATTCTCTCTCTCCAGTGTGTTTGTAAGTTAAGAGGTACTTGGTTGTAAATATTGAATAAGAACATGTTATTGTACCATAACGGGGGTTAGTGTATGAATCATAGGAATATTATGTTGTGGGCTTGTTAATGGACTTAATATAGTTCAAGTTAAGAATTGAATTAATAAGCAAAGTTGAAGGTTGGTATGAATGGAAATAACCAAGTTAAATGATAAGACTGATGAGGTAGCACAAGCGCATAGTTAATGGATAGACATAGGGTCTAATGGCAGATAAAGTCAAGGCGCTTGGTTAAACCCAGACGTTGAGGGTAATATGAATGACATGTAAAATGTAACCTATCATCACTTAACCAAGATAAAGCATGTATTAATACATGAGGATGATATACGGGTTAAGTGGAGGGCATGGGTAACATGTAAGACATAACTGGTGTATACTTAACCAAAAATTTAAGCATGTAAGTGGACATGAATAAGAAGGGGTTAAGTAAGAATTATTAGAGGGGACCAAGCATAGGTGGGAAGCTTGTGTCGAGGAAAGGGGACCCTTTTCAGACCAGTAGCCCATTAAGTATCTTTGTGAGCTCGACCCATGTCGAGGACGGGACACGCATACTGGGTTTGATATTAAGAGGTCAAAACGGGTTAAGCGGTGGCAACGCAAGTCCAACGGGGTCATGTGCGTGTGTGGGCCCGGGCTAGTAGGTAAGACGTTGTTGCATCGTGTAGGTATAAGCCGTGCATCTCCGTTGTATCGGGTTGCCACTTTGGGGAATGATACACCCCACTGTGGGGCCAGCACGGGTATCTACGAGTTAGGGAGACGATCGCATGAGGGTTGATAGGTACACCTAGTGGAGATAGGGGCAGGCGGCACCTATGTAGTCAGCTAGGGGTACATAAGACTAGTATTATGATTTCTAAGTAGTGGGTGGGATCACCTTATTATATAACACGGGCTACTAGTTGGGACACTAGTAGGGGGTAAGGATCCTTGTTACATAGGACACTAGTTGGAGTACTAGTAAGAATACGGATCATTCCTTGCAAGACACTTGTGAGAATGCTAGTTAGGTGGTGCAGAGCAAGTAGATCTCATAGAAATATTTTTACGGCGAAGCAGAGGAATCTTGCTATGCTTGATAGGAATCTTACAAAATTATACTTAGTTTATCTTGAATGGGAACCTTGCGATGTTACTTGACAAAAACCACATCATGTTATCCTTAGTTATCTTGCCTGTTGCTTATCTTGTCATCATGCTTATGTTTACTTTCAGTTTACTCATGCCATATTATCTTTACCTGTTTTTATGCTGAAAGTCACTAGGACTTTGTAACGTCCCGTATTTTTGGCAGTAAAATATTTAATTTAATTTATTATTTTAAATATTGTATTTGAAATATATATTGAGTTTTAATATTTAAATCGTTATTTAAAAACGAAGTTTGGCTAATTTAAAATTTTGAATAATCACTATAGAACTGTTTTAAATTTATAACGTTTTATTTATAAATATAAAAGGGTTTTATATAGATAGAATATCGGTTAAAACCCAGAACGTTAATTGTTGAGTTTTAAATTTTATACTGTTGGAATTGAAGCCGTTTGTTTTAATACAATGGTATAAATTTATTATCGATAAGTTAGCGGTTTAAAAACTAATCTAAATTATATCGAGATCATATGAGATTTAAAATATTAAACCATCTTAACACAATTCATAATTTAACACCATGCCCGATGCATATCTATTTATATTCATATATACATACCATACACATCTCTCTTGGTTCGGCTAAAAAGGAACAAAAGGAAACGTGAATACATAAAAATGTGAAACTCAGATTTTGTTAATGTAAAAGAAAAAACAACATATTTATTCATATTATTGTTGTACAAAGGAGAATATAAAAGGAAAACAAAAATGTTCATACATAAATGTGAATACAAAGGTTAAACAAGATAATAATGTACATAACAGATTGGTACATTGCAAATTATATACAAATTTCTCTGTCTAACACAAAGTCAAATGGACACCACGTGCAACGCAATTTTTCTTGTATATCTTCCACTTGTTTCATCCCTTTCCTGAAACAGTAAAACGATTTCCAATCAACAAAGAGAAAAGAAAAAGAGAAAAAAGAAGGAAAAAGGAAAGAAACAGTAGAATTGGACAGCTAAAGGTGACAAGAAAATACATGTAGAAAAAGGGGAAGCCTATACATTTGTGTACAATACAAAACAGTGAAGATATGACAATTCATCTTTCTGCCAAGCAAATAAAAAACAACTAAAATCAAGACAGTAAAATATATATGCACATCATAAATGCACAGCTAGTATAGCTAAAACAGCTAAGCCTATTGATATTGTCTAAACAGAAGAGAAGGAAAGAAAAAGAAAACAATCCATTCGAAATTTTTGATGTATGACTTGTTTCACTCATGAAACAGTGAAATGGAAATTTTCTCAAAACTGATCATGAACAGCTAAATAGCTGGACAGATTTATTCATCAATAAATCATGAACAGGAAGGAAATCAACTAGGTACAGCTAGAAAGGAAATAAATAAATAGCTAAGAAAATAAATATTGAACAACTAAAGATATGGAAATATTTTTTTTCAGTTCTATTGAACAGTGAACAAATAGGAAAAAACAGTAGCAAACAGCTAGGGTAACAGCTAGCCGTATGCACCTATTTGTACATCAAAATCTATGAATATGTTTTGAGCCATCAAGTCTCCATAGAAAATTTTATACAGCTGATACAAGGCTGTAATTTACATTTAAATATGTGAACACAAAATCCATGGTACAATTTCAAATCTGTGTAAATGGACAATTCATGAACTCGACACACCAAATCTATACCAGTCGTTCAATATGAACAGAAACAGTGTTGGAAATTAAATACGCAATCCAACAAGATTTTCTTTTGAGCCATCAAAATTCCATCACTATTACAAATCAGAGCATACCCAGTGGCCTAAAACCTAGTACCCTAGTTGTGATAGACGTTGATCTTATCTGATAATCTAAACACTATAAATACGTTGTGTTTCTTCATTTCAGAACGACACAAACCAATACTGTAAACAAAAATGGTTCGAACCTCATAAAAACGAAACAAAAATCGTACAGCAAATGAAAATCAAATTAGAATACTTAGCTTCATTTTGTGATGCTTCTGACGCCTGATGTTTGCTCGAGACCGGAAGTTTAGGGGGGCGTAACGGGACCGACGGACTAACCTTCGGCGGAGTGACGACAGCCAGAAGGCGAGGGAAGAACTGGACTGTGGTTGTGTGGGGGAATTGGGAGGCCGCTAGCTCGATTTGCTGAAGAAAGAAGGGGGAGATAGAAATCGGGTTCGGCCATGGACAAAATTTTGTGGAGGCGCTGATTTGTTAGTAGGGTTTGGTTTGGGAAGTTAGATGGATGGGGTTTTGACGGTGGAAGATGGGCTGGGGTGTCAAGCGGGCCGAACAGGTAGATTATGGGCCATTTTTTTTATAAAAATTCATATTCAAAAATTAAAACCCTTTATAAGTTAGTTAATACAATATTTCGCGCAAACGCTAACGGATTTTAACACAATCAGGTTCATTGGAACCGTGTTAACAAGGGCTACGAGATGGAGCAGGATCAGGCAGGACTGGATACAAGAAGAATTTTTAATTAAATTAAACGATGTTTAATTTAATTGAAAAAACCCAGCGTTTAACGACCAAACCAAGCCAAGGTGAGTTTAACTCACTCAGTTACCCCATTTATAATTTTTATAAATTGGGTTTATTAATTGTATGCCATGTTTCGCTAAGTGTTGACTGATTTGATGATTGGTTGAACATCGATTTAAATTAAACGTGGTTTAATTTAAATAAAATAACATCGTTATTTTTAATGATGAATTCCAATAAAGGTAACTTACCTTGTTGGTTACATAAACATGTTTGAATTAGATTGGACGCTTGAATCATTGTTGGTTGACCACTTTGAGTGTATTGGTTATCGTTTATTTTCATATGATGGTTATATGAACTGTTGAATCGTGATGATTGGATTTTGAGTGGTTATCGATTGTTGAATCCAAATTCAACAATTGTTTGTTATTAACCAATAAACCGTATTGGTTAAGAAACTGGCAGTGGATGGCCTAAATATACATTGTCTTATAAAAGGCAGATTTACCGTGAATAAATAGAAATAAAGATGTTAAATTATTTTTAATATTGAAAATTGTTGAATGATAATCAAAGTGATATTTTGGGATTTAAAAGGTATAAACAAAGGAATATAAGGTTTTAAACCCTTGTTATAGCAAAGTGATATTTTAAGCAAGGTTATGTAAATAATGATAAGTTCAGTTTAAATTCGAAGTTTAAAATTTGAGAACTTATTTCCATGTGAGACAGGGTTATAAAATCCAAGATTTAGTGAATATACTATTGAAACAAGTTATTAGAAAATCACAGTGGAATTAGAATTGTTAAACGAATTGAGTTATAAAGATGAAATAGATTTGCCGTATATAAAAAGACATGATGTTTCGTCAAGAAATAAGTAAAAGAGGATTTGTTTGGATATTGAGAATGAATAATCGGGTTTTATTACAACTGATATTATCTTAAGGTAAGAATATTGTTGATCAAGGTTTGAGAGGTAATTTAAATACCCCAACTTGAACGGCTTCAGTATTACCAAAGGATGATATTGGTCGTAACAGTAGAGAGGTTAAAACAAATTACTTTGGAAAATAATAATGTAGCGTGAGTACGGGAATTTCCGGTGGAGCGGTGAAATGCGTAGAGATCGGGAAGAACGGCGAAAGCACTCTGCTGGGCCGACACTGAGAGACGAAAGCTAGGGGAGCAAATGGGATTAGATACCCCAGTAGTCCTAGCCGTAAACGATGGATACTAGGCGACAACCAACCAACAAGGCCAGTATATTAATTGGGCGGCTCATCAAGTGAATGTGACTGATTAGTGAAGTCTAGTCGAGAACGTAACGGAGTCGAACGGCCAGTATATTAATTGGGAGGTCCAAGTATATTAAAATCATAGCCCTAGCACCTAAAGAGGACGAGCTCAGATAGATATCAACTCCCCTCCCTCCACTTGGCGCCTCGTTGCATCGAATTAAGAGCGAATTCTGATCTAGTAAATTGAGCAAAAGGTGCAAGGTCGGAGGTCTAGTAGCTCAGCAATTCTCAGTACAACGAATTCGTCGCTTAGTTAGAGTGAGTGCCGCATCTTTAGGTCTTGGGAGTCTGGGAAACCGATGGTTGGCGCTCTAGTTGGGGCTTCTCTTGCATCGAATGAAGAGCTAAAAGACACTCTCGCTACGCACCTGAGAACTATAAGAATTCCATTCGCTACCTCCCGCTCACTTCGCTCGCCTTGTTCTCCACGCCATTCATTCCTCTGGTAAATAATTCTACGAGATCGATGCGTTAAGCATAGTGTCTCTGTCTCCAAATCCGTATCAACCACTGCGACTCTCGCTAGGATTTCTATTCTGAACTTATATGAGCTTTTGGGAGTGTATAAACTTTGGGATTTCAAAATAAAAAGGGATTTAAAAAGGGGCTTGAGAATTTAAATGGAAATTCCAGGGCGAAAGGAATAAAAAAGGAGATCGATGGAAAATAACGATATCTCCAAAAGTAAGGAGACTAGATTTGGGAATAGAAATGGTAATTATGGTTCCCCAAATGGAAATGAAAAGAAGGTTCGTAACAATGATTTTTACGAAGAATAAATTTAATCGATTTAACAATTGTTAAATAATGAGTACCAAAGGTTTTAAAATGATATTTAAAGGGAGGATTTGATATGATTTTAAAGACATATTTTCTTAACATTATAAAATGATTTTGAGAATAATTATGCTAAAATAAAGATATTATTTTGAAGTGGCCAAGTGATGCTGTAGAACCAACCAATGAATTTATTTATTGTATGTTTGTTTATTTTGATAGTTAAATAACCGACTATCAAAATCATGTCCAATGCGCTGTTGGTACGGAAAGACCCGGATCGAATTTATATTCGAAAACCATTCCGACTAATAAATACGTGAAGAGATCAGAAGATGATTGAGATGGAGCATTGAAGACCGTGGATCTTCATAAGCGGAAGAATTACTTATAATCTCTGGCTTAGCGGCCCGAGATACACTGTGATTCTGTCGTGGTTGGAATCTGCAGGTTGAAAGGACTTCTCGCTACTGATCCATGGGGTGATTCCTTTATTGGATGCAGAAGGAGAGTATCTTCGGTTCATCCTGTTCCTGGATGACTTGTATGGACGAGTGTCTGACAGAGTATTTCCTAAGAATCACGTACATTGATTTTTACAAACATACTTCTGTTAGCTGCAAAATATTTTTGTGGACGTCAATTAGTGATTTGACAGATCTGACGATGTGGCATTCAAAGTAAATGATGGCCAGATGTTCGAAGAGATGAATTCTCGCCTCAAGCCTCAACAACCGGGGAATGACAGAAATCGGGCAGGCAGCATGGCTATGTGGGTCGCTCCCATTAGGGTGTATGATCACCTATCTAGAGAAATTCCTTTTGCTTCTTAAATCTATTGATGCTGTCCCTTGTCGGAAAGACGGTGGGTCGCACCCAACCGTTGGTGATATACATTCGATACACTCAAGCGAAATGAGTGGTCGGTCATGTGAGGGTCGGGTTGCAAGACGTTCTTGTTGAACCCAGTGTATTTGCCTCTAGAGACACACTATCGGCAGGTGGTCCCATACCTTGTCAGAGTTGGAATCCAATCTCCCATAAGTGTAACAACCCGTATTTTCAATAACCTGTTATAACATAAATGGAGGAAGAATTAAACTGTAAAATCTGAATCAAGGGAAACGGGCTATGCCATTGCGTTCGTCTCGGAAAAATACGCGAAATAGAGTCCGAGTTTTCGAAAATCGGAGTCCGTATGACCAAGATATGGTCTCGCGAAGTTTCACGAAAAATTCCCAAATTAAAGTATACTTAATTAAGTGAAATGGGTTGCGCAGAGAAATATATATATATTGATATATATATATATATATATATATATATAATTGAAAATTAAATAAATAAATATGCAAAAATGTTCAAAACAGCGAATTGGGAAGGGGAATAACCGAACCGGCCGATTTTTGAGGTCGACCCGAGCCCGCTGGGTCGACTAGGGGTTAATCCAGGGTGTTTGGCTGTCAACCCGTGGGCCGATTCGCTCAAATGCAGATTTTGCATTTGGATGGTTCTCATGGTTCATCTTTAATCTAAAGGCCCTAGATGGTTCCTACACTTGACTTCTTCCCCAAGACATGCTTTGATGGCTTGGATTGAATCTAGGTTTAATCCTATGGCCTAAAACACTTGCCTAATCTATAAATAAGACCCTAACCTATCCTAAATCCTCATTATTCATTCATGCAACTAAACTATGGAAAAATTGCTACTCTCATGGCCTCCACTCAACTATCCTAGCCTCCACTTCATTTCTATGAGAAGTTTCATGATCATGAGAGTATTAGAGAGTCCCTATGTTAGTATGAGAGCTTCTCAAGTTGATTTCAAGGCTAAAGTTTTGATCTTTGTTCATAAAGATGGGGTTTTTATTGATTTGGAGTGTTCATTTTTGGGTTTTTGGGTGATGGCATGCATAGGCTTCATCACAAGCTTTAGTTTAATCGATTTAGGCCTTCATAGCAATGTAAGCCCTTTCCCTACTCTTAGGTATTAACTATGAAGTTAAATGTTCATGTAGAAAGTTTGGGTTTGATCATTGAGAATGATGCATGCTAATATGTTATGCAAGTTTATGAAGTCATTATCTTGATCTTATGAGCAAAAAGCTACAACCTTTATGTTGAAATGTTGCATTATGCAACATGAGAACCTTCATAATCTTCTTGTCAACTTGCATATGAAATCATAACCCTTATATGATGATATATGCGAGTTACTAGTCATCATTCTATGTCTTTAGTCACCATGATTCGTTTATGTGCCAAGTTTGGGTTTATGCATGTTTTTGAGGTGTAAGAATGTAACATGCAAGCTAATGAACACATTTGTGCCTCATTTGCCACCATAATTAACTTGTGGCTTAATACCCATTTTTGTCATTCCTTTGCCAAGTCTCTTCTTTTAATCCATTACGTTGTTGCGAACGTATATGCGAGTTTAAAAGCGTTGGGTTATGTTATGGGTAATTTCTAATGACATGAAAATACAACTTGAAAACATGACTTGAAGTATAACATGGAAGTTGACATGTAAGTATGCATAAAAACATAAGCTTGGGAATTTACCTATTAAGTTAGGTCTACCCAATTGCTTGAAAACTTGACTATGAACATGACACTAGACTAAACATGAAAGTGGCCAACTCGAGGTTGGGTTGAGTTTGCAACGTAAAACTACCCGGAACCGACCGGCCTAACTAGTAGTTGCAAACAATAGGACCCAATGTGAGAAGTTGGTCATGCTGTGCTTGAACCCGAGGTTAGACCAAGTTGTGGTGTAAAGCTACCCGGAACCGACCGGCTTAACTAGTAACCACAACAAAGTCTAATGTGAGAGGTTGGGGTGCATTAAGTAATTAATGTCACATGATAGGGTTAAGTTAATTTGATTAATAACTCTTAACCAAATATGACATGGATAAAGGGGTTAAGTAAATTGGTTAGGCTAATGATACTTAACAAAACATGACAAGGTTGGGTAGGTTAAGTGATTTGATTTGCCTAATGACGCTTAACCATTTTTATACGACTAGTGGACGGGGATTAAGTTAACCAACACTTAATCAATCCAACATGATAATTTGGCAAGGTTAAGTAAGTTTTCTTAATGACACTTAACCATACAAGATGATTAGGGGATGGGGTTAAGTAATTTGCACCTAACTAATCCGACACGGTAATTAGATGGGGTTAAGTAATCCACACTTAACTAATCTAAACACGGTAATTCGATGGGGTTAAGTTAAACACTTAACCAATTTAAACTCGGTAATTCAATGAGGTTAAGTAACCAATACTTAACCAACTTAACGTGATAATTTAATGGGGTTAAGCAACTTATACTTAACCAATTATACATGATGATTTGATGGGGTTAAGCAACTTACACTTAACCAATCTAATACGCGGACCGGATAAGGTTAAGTCACAAGACCTTTTTAGAATATACTTAACCATTGTAGTACGATTAGAGGATGGGGTTAAGCCAACCTATACTTAACCAATCCGACTCGATAATTTGATGGGATTAAGATAATCTATGCTTAATCGATCTAGCAAGATAATCCGATAGGATTAAGGTAAGCTAGTACTTGACCAATTTGACTTGATAGGGTTAAGTCATGAGCCTCTGGGTGCACTTAACCAACTTGTGGGACTAAGTCTTGAACTTAAATACTTAGCCAATCTTTGACGTGATTCGTGGGCGGGTTAAGTCATGGACTTGAATGATAACACTTAACCCAATAGACAAACCCTAGCTAGAAGAACTAGGTAGAAAACCGTGGTTAATCAAGGATAACGGGAAAGGAAGCTAAGTAGTAAACCTTAGTTAAGGGTAACTAAGTAATAATTCTTAGCTAAGGACATAGGGCTAATTCTCAAAACGATGAGTAACCTGATACGGTAGGTCATCGCTTAGTATACGAGGGGGAGCAAGTTATCTGACTTGGATAAAAGCTCTAGCGCACTGGGTGCCGAAGTGGAAGCTTCGGGGGACGTGAGGATATTCTTGGGATCCCTTTGTGGGCTGCCAGGTAATTATACTAGGCCCATGAGAGGTTAAGGTCTGCGTTAGAAGGATCAAGAGTATGCCTTGGTTGCTATGCGAGCGACCTAAAGACTGGGATGGATTAGCGTGGAGTCGACGATTCTTGGTTTTTGCCCTGGATAGCACATCGCCGACTACCTACCATCTTTAGTCAATCGTGTACGTACGGAAAGGTAGAGAACCCCCAACAGACCATGTGCTTGCTATCGAGTCATGGGTGAGGTTGGCCCGTAGGGAAGTGGGCTATAGTGGGGCCGTGGAGTGGTTCTTATACATGATTTTTCTTGGATTGCCTTTCAGTAGTTGAGGGAGGGGTCACGTGGGACCATAGCCACGGGTACAAAAACAGACCTTGATATCTGCATCGGCAGACGATTTAAAGCTCCCGACCGAGTTCCGTATTTCTTGATTTGCCCTGGCACGGAACTCGGATGGCACATTGGGGAACATGTGCATCTAGACATGGAAAACGATTCACGATACATACGTGGGATCAAGGGCCCGGTTGACGGGTGGCGTAATCCCTAGTGGTCCTAGGTGGCCAAAACCCAAACCGAGACACGGAAACGTTCATTAGGTAGCATAATCCCTAGCGGTCCTAGGTGGCATAAATCCTAAGTGGACGCGCGATAGTTCATGGTAAGGAAACACTACTAGATCAAGGGTTGCAGTCCAAAACAACTTCAAGGATAAACCGTTTACATGGGAAAGCCCGTACAGCCTACGGCAAAGAACTGAACTTATACATGGAAAGAAACATATGAGTTGAGTAACCTATATATGCGGCATATTAGGTTGACATGGACCATTACACGACTTTTGAGTAAGGGTCATTCACAGATAACACGTAATACAGTTGGGATACTAGTACGGTAGGTGCAGAGCGGATATACAGGATAGATGCCATGGGACGTTATACGTGATAGATATCTTGGGGATATTATACTTGATAGAAACCTGACGATGTGATACCTTGTTTTATCTTGACATCGTAATTTATCATGACACCTTAGTTTACCTGAGTTCAGTAGTTCATCCTGTTATTTTGATTTAGCCTATCTATCTTGTTATCATGCTTATGTTCATCTCAGTTTCTCATGTCAGTTAACTTTACTAGTTTTTATACTAATAGTAGATAGGGCTTACTCAGTCTTTTTGACTGACCCGTTTTGTTTCGCCTCTTTTCTTCCGTTTCCCCCCAGGTTACAGGGAGGAAATACTGTTGTTTAGTTCGGACTTCTTCTGCTTGAAGGTCATCATGGATGGCTTGGACTTTTCCTGGCTATGGCTACTTTACTGTTTTTATTTGGGGAATAATTTATGAAAAAGTCTTTATGCTTCTTTACTATTGCAAGACAGGTTTTGATGTACTCTGATGTAAAAGGCTTTAGACCTTATGTATTCATGTTTATGAAAGTTCGATTTTACTTCTGCTATTTTATATGTTCTGTCTTGTGATATTTCTGTGCATGTTTACCAATAATGCCCCTCTAAAGCTAGTGCATTCCTTTGCGAGTGACCCTAGCGGAGGCAGGGTGTTACAATAAGAGCCTGCGGTTTTTGTTTGTATACTATATATGTAGAGCGTGAGATGCAAGCGTTCTACTAGATTGATATTTACTTGTATTTAGACACTATTATAATATCAGACAAGATATTGATTTCAAAGTGTTTTGGGTTATCATAAGGTAAAAACCGTCTGTGTTTATGTGTGGATTTGGTCTTACGATTATCCTTTTCTTTCGAAAGATTTTTGAACTTAAAATCAAGTTGAGTGATACCCTTAAACTGTGCGAGTTTTTCTCACTCTGGTTCACCAGACTGACCCGGTGTTTTGTAAATACTCGGGTTAGCCCGGGGTATACAGGTTCAGGTTATCGAATGCTGTGAAGAGACGAGCTGGAAGAGTCCAGACGTATGATACTATTCCGCTGTGTGTTGTATATGGGAACAGGTTATTATAACTGTCCCGTTATGTGATGTACTCTGATATTATAAGTATTTTAAAGCTCTCAATAAAGATTTATTTCTGTATTATATTTTGTTCCGCTGCGATGTGAGACTCTGTGTTGTGTTGATTTCTTCTTCTTCTATTCTAATATTTCTTTCTCTCTTATCTCACCCTCTAATTTCTTTCTAATAACGTCCAGTGTTTTCGGTGTTTGGAAGGTCGGCATGGATTACAGTAAAGGTATTTGTGTCGATTTCCAGGGCCGAAAATCCTCGGGTCGTTACAGACTTACTCAGTCTTTATGACTGACCCGTTTTGTTTCGCCTCTTTTTCTTCCGTTTCCCACCAGGTTCGCAGGGTGGGAATACAGCTTAGTTCGGATCTTACCAAGCTCCAAGGCTCTTTCATGTATGGCTTGGATTTCTCTTGGCTATGGCTTGCTTTGCTTTATTGGGGAATACTACAGTTTATTTTTCTGCTTCTTTGTTTTTGAGCAAGACAGATATTTTAGCTTTGTAATCGGGTATTGGAAGTTGATGGGCTTTTATTGTAAACAATTATATTTAATAATTGATTTGAAGTACTTCCACTTTACTTTCCGTTGTTTTATATATGTCTGTCTTGTAATATTTCTGTTCCAGTACCCATAATGCTCCATTGAAGTTAAGGCATTCCCTTTGTGAGTCACCTTAACGGATGTGGGGTGTTACATTTGGTATCAGAGCAGAAGGTTACCAGACTGGGCAAAAGTTTTCAAAAACCTTCTGAAACTAGTTTTCAAAACGTTTACAAAGAAGCAAATTTTCAAGAAAATTTTGTTTAGTTAAAAGGCATATTCCCCAAAGCCATATGCACTATCTTTTGATTCTCTCTTTAAATCGTCTCTTCTCTCTCTTTTCACCATAATTTCGTAGGCATCCAACATATGTCGGAGGGCAAAGAAGTGCCCAATCTCCATCTGTAGTCGCAGTAGTTCCATCAGTGTCTAATCTTATTTCAGCTTTGTAGAGTTGCCGTGCGATGGAGGTAGCTTTCGAGAGACTTGTCAACAAGCTATACAAGGATGGTAAGAACATAAAGAACCCAAACCTAAGGATGAGAAACTTGTTGAAATGGCTTAATCCACGAAGGAGGAAAAAGGTGAAAGGAAAGAGGCCAAAGTGAAAGAATAGTAAAACCCATGGCAAAAGAGAGTATCTTTAGTATGGTGAGAAGGGACACGTAGTTAAGTATTATAGGACAAGGACAAGGGCAAGGGACAAGGTCGTCGAGAGGGCAATTGTATGCTCTCACTACTAGCGTACCTAAGAGAGGTGGTAACGTTTCTGTTAAAGGTTTAGCTTTTCTTTTCTATCATCTCGCTAGAACTTTGTTTTTGTACATCGCATCCTTTTAATTCTGCTTCGATAGTTGAGTTTCTGCACTTCAGTACTAGCGTAGTAGAGGATCCCAATTTTTGTCTCAAATCCTGTTGGGGAATCGGCTCATTTATTCATGACTTGTTGGGATTTGAGAATGTCCATGCTAAGTGTTGAGTTTAGGAGTAATGCTTATGTTTTTGGGCTATGGGTTGATCCCAGGGATGGAGTGGTTATCCAGTAAGGGTGCCATTCTCGGTTTTGAAAGGAATGTAGTTAGACTCTTGCCTTGCCTCGGTAACGCCCTCGAAGTCTAGTGTAACCCTTAGGGTTTTTGCCATGCTTAGTTACCCAAAATCTCTAGATACATTTGTTGATCCGCTCGAGTAGTGTTCGCCACTAAGGCGGATGGTTCATTTCGCTTATGCATGAGTTGTAGATAGTCACCTTAGTAAGTACATTGGGAAACATGGTTGACATTTGTTTATTTTCAAGAGATAATTCATCTATGTGGAATACCTTCAAGTAAGTGAACGAGATCCAAGATTCACTAGTGAATTTTGGAGAGCTTACATGAAACCATCAGTACGCAGTTATGTTTGAGACCGAGTATACTGGAAGGAGAATAAGTGAAAGTGAAACGAGAGGCAATAGTGAAATGAGTTCCAACTCATATTTTGGAAACAAGAATTAAGAAGCTACGAAATTGTGAAGTTAAAGACGGTCAAAGCACAATGGAGTTAAGCTCAAGGGAATGTGGCTTAGAAGATTGAAGACTATATTCGTGCATCATATCTCTTTTTAAGAGTATATCTTTTCCTGTAGAGCTTACTTGCATGCTATCTTTTATGTATATCCTCTCGGTCCTATTCTCAAACCCATTTCTATTGCAAACCCCATAGGGAGTATGACTCATCTGTTAGTAATACATGTTGGGGCTTGAGGGTGTCCGTTGGGTTGATTAAACTTTTTGGGTTTTATAGGATATGGGTCAGTTTTAGGAAGGGATTTCTTGTGACCTAAAAGGAGTCCATCATGCTTAGTTTCCTAGAAACATATATATTGGTTGGGTTGAGTAATTCTTTGGATGCCAGTCTGATGTTGATTTCGGTCTTCGGGGCTGGTGCTTAGGGAGTTCTTCTCCTAATCAGTATATATGTGACGTAGATTTCTAGCTTTGGCATTGCCTAATGGGCACAGAGTTTTACTTGCTTCTATCATTCGACTATATCTTTATGTAGGAACAGTTGGGTGTAAACATGTGTCTGAGACATGTTATGATTGATGGTTGCAAGTGGTTGCAAGTGGTTGCTCGTGGATGCATATACACGCACATTAGGCACTAGATCGGCTCAGTCACCTTTCATATTGCATATGCATGAGTGTTTACACTTGTTTATGGATGAATTTGAATGTGTTATCATGTGAATGTTGCATATGGATGGATGTTTGTGCACACATATAGTGTTTATGTGACTAGGACTATTTGCATACATGTTGGACTCATGGCACTGAACATATTTTGCATCTAGAATATCAATCAGGCCTGATCATTTGCATTAGATAAAGAACATATACACATACTTTCTGCATATGTTCATATAGCATTAGAAATCTTTTTAAGGAAAATGATTGCTTATGGATGATGTTTTGAGTAGATGGATGATGGATGGTAGGACACATTCTTCTTAACTTGAAGATTTCGGGGACGAAATCCTTTAAGGAGGGGAGAATGTAACAATCCGAATTTTAATAACATATTAAAATCATAAATCAAGGTATAATTAAATTTTAAAATAAGAATCAGGGAAAACGGGTTATGCCATTGCGTTCGTCTCGAAATTCTACTTGAAAATGAGTCCGAGTTTGCGAGAATCGGAGTCCGTATGAGGGAGATATGACCCTCCGAAGTTTCAGAATTTTCAGAATTAAAAACAGCTCGAAATTCGAATTCGAAATTCGAATTCAAACCCCAGAACAGGCTGGGCGGGAAAATTCCCGCCCATGGACCAGGTCGACCTAGGGGTCGACTATAGTGTCGACCTCCCAGGGACCAGGTCGACTATAGTGTCGACCTGGGTGTCGACCTGGTGCTGAAGCCCATTTTTGGGCCTGGTTCATTTCTGATGTATCCGGTCACGTTTTCAGTCTAGATTCGTCTGCCTAATCCTATATAAACAGCTTCCTAGGCTCCTTCTCTTTGCACCATTCTTCTCTAACCTTATGCTGCTAAAATTCTGGATGGGCATGGCTTCTTCTTCTTCCTCTAAATTAAATAATAAAAATTGAATAAAACAAAAGGACTATTGCTTGAAGACTACGGCTAGGAATTGCATACTTGGGGATTTGCTTCTACAATCAAATCAAGATCCAACGATTCAGCATTCGACGACTAGTTTCTAGATCTCAATTTCTTAGACCACGATCTGTAAGTTCTAGTTATTTTCCGATCTAAATGTTTAATTATAATATGGCCATGGAATAAAATGTAATTGGATGTAAGCATGTTCACCGATTCAAGTATAATTCTGTTTCCTCTTAAATCTTGAGTTTTGGGCTTTGCTATCTTCATTCTCATGTCAAGTTTGTGATCTATTCAGCCTATTGTAAATCAGTTCATGTTGATATTATTCTCAAGATCTATCTTTTATGCCTGAGATGATGTTTTTATGCCAGTTGTCTCTCTGTACCTATTGTTATACAAATTATACCTTCCCCTATTTATTTTATTTTGATGAACCTAGATCAATTTCGGATCTAGGCCTAAATCGCGATTTTGCGTACGATTAAATACGGGGGAAATATTGGAATATTGCCTAATTGAATATATGTGTTGGGTGGAATTGATGGCATAACATAAAAATTGGATATTTGGGTATTACTACCATTAACATGAAATTGGATAATTGGGTATCGTCATTATAATGGTAATTGCTAAATTTGGATTAGCATATATAATTTGACATGGGTCTTGGGTTATGTAAATTTGGGCAAGAATTTGATGTATGTCATAAAACTTAATAAGGGTAGATTGGACATAAACTTGGAAATTATGTAATTCGGCATAAGTTGAACATATGTAAATTAGCATAATTTGGAATGTGCATTATGACATGCTTATTAAAATGCAAATTAGGAAATTTGACATGAACCATGGAATATGTAATTTGACATATTACATTTAGTATTGGTAAGTAAGCCTTGTTTTAGGCATAGGCTATTAAATCAGAATTGGGTTGGCTAAATTAAGTTAATTTGGCATAATAAGTATATTAGCATAATTTTGAATATAGCCATAATTTTGAATAATTGACATGTACATTAGGCCTGGCAA
Source organism: Allium sativum (assembly GCA_030737875.1). NCBI lineage: Eukaryota > Viridiplantae > Streptophyta > Magnoliopsida > Asparagales > Amaryllidaceae > Allium > Allium sativum. The sequence goes on along the minus strand of CM060922.1, from coordinate 159,327,396 downwards.
AAATGGTATAATTATATCTTATTTATGGGAAATGGGCCATAATAATAAATGCTGATAATGTACATTAAGAGGGTAATTATGGAGTAAGTAAATTAGGAATAATTTACGTATAAATAAAAGGCTAAAAATTGGCATAACTTTATAGTGAATTTATGAATAGATTAATGACACATATACCTGAATGTTCTAAGGTGACAGAGAGGATAGTGTCTAGGCTTGGGTTTGGAAAATACAAGTTTCCTTCCCTCCCTGGCTATCCCTAACTGATCCGACGGACGGGATGGTTACCTTAAAAACCTAATTTGAAAATTAGATGCGTGACAACTGTATGGACACGAGGTTGGACTCATTTATGGTACAAGACTGCCCGGACCCGCCCGGCAAATCCAGCAACCATAAATGGTAGCCCAATGTGAGAGGTCTTACGGGGTTGCGGTAGTAATAAATTAAATAACACTTAACCAAAGAAAACATGTGGTGGGATATGAGGGTTAAGTGGGTGACATGTGGGTGACATGTGGGAACACGAATAGTAGTACTCAACCAACATAACATGGTAATTAGACCAGTGGGTAGGGTTAAGTAAACTAATAACACTTAACCAATATGGTATGAATGGGTGTGTTAAGTAATATTACTAGGCTAATGACACTTAACCAATATAGTATGAATGGGTGGGTTAAGTAATATGGCCAGGCTAATGACACTTAACTGTTATGACATGAATGGTTGAGTTAAGTAAATCTTAATTAATGCCTAGGTGGGAATGATAACTTATGGAATAAAGTAAGTTAGGTGGAATAATAGATAAGATGAGATAACTTACGTAATAAGGAAAGATGTGCTTCATTGTAGATTAAGCAATACGTAAAGACAAGAATGAATTTACAATTGAAGGCGACATAAGTTATATTATAAAAAGGAACAAAACATTGGTTAGGTTGGATAATCCTCTGAGTAACAATCTAATGTTGATTCTGGTCTTCGGGGTTGGTATTTAGGGAATTATTCTCTCTCTCTAGTGTGTTTGTAAGTTAAGAGGTACTTGGTTGTAAAGATTGAATAAGAACATGTACCATAACGGGGGTTAATGTATGAATCATAGGAATAACATGTTGTGGGCTTATTAATGGACTTAATATAGTTCAAGTTAAGAATTGAATTAATAAGCAAAGTTGAAGGTTGGTATGAATGGAAATAACCAAGTTAAATGATAAGACTGATGAGGTAGCACAAGCGCATAGTTAGTGGATAGACATAGGGTCTAATGGCAGATAAAGCCAAGGCGCTTGGTTAAACCCAGACATTGAGGGTAATATGAATGACATGTAAAATATAACCTATCATCACTTAACCAAGATAAAGCATGTATTAATACATGAGGATGATATAAGGGTTAAGTGGAGGGCATGGGTAACATGTAAGACATAACTGGTGTATACTTAACCAAAAATTTAAGCATGTAAGTGGACATGAATAAGAAGGGGTTAAGTAAGAATTACTAGAGGGGACCAAGCATAGGTGGGAAGCTTGTGTCGAGGAAAGGGGACCCTTTTCAGACCAGTAGCCCATTAAGTATCTTTGTGAGCTCGACCCATGTCGAGGACGGGACACGCATACTGGATTTGATTGTAAGAGGTCAAAACGGGTTAAGCGGTGGCAACGCAAGTCCAACGGGGTCATGTGCGTGCGTAGGCGAGGGCTGGTAGGTAAGACGTTGTTGCATCGTGTATGTATAAGCCGTGCATCTCCGTTGTATCGGGTTGCCACTTTGGGGAATGATACACCCCACTGTGGGGCCAGCACGGGTATCTACGAGTTAGGGAGCCGATCGCATGGGGGTTGGTGGGTACACCTAGTGGAGATAAGGGCAGGCGGCACCTATGTAGTCAGCTAGGGGTACATAAGACTAGTATTATGATTTCTAAGTAGTGGGTGGGATCACCTTATTATATAACACGGGCTACTAGTTGGGACACTAGTAGGGGGTAAGGATCCTTGTTACATAGGACACTAGTTGGAGTACTAGTAAGAATACAGATCATTCCTTGCAACACACTTGTGAGGATGCTACTTAGGTGGTGCAGAGCAAGTAGATCTCATAGAAATATTTTTACGACGAAGCAGAGGAATCTTACTATGTTTGACAGGAATCTTACGAAATTATACTTAGTTTATCTTGAATGGGAACCTTGCGATGTTACTTGACAAAAACCACATCATGTTATCCTTAGTTATCTTGCCTGTTGCTTATCTTGTCATCATGCTTATGTTTACTTTCAGTTTACTCATGCCATATTATCTTTACCTGTTTTTATGCTGAAAGTCACTAGGACTTACTCAGTCTTTATGACTGACCCGTTTTGTTTCGCCTCTTTTTCTTCCGTTCCCCCCCTTCCCCAGGTTCGCAGGGTGGGAATACAGCTTAGTTCGGATCTTACCAAGCTCCAAGGCTCTTTCATGTATGGCTTGGATTTCTCTTGGCTATGGCTTGCTTTGCTTTATTGGGGAATACTACAGTTTATTTTTATGCTTCTTTGTTTTTGAGCAAGACATATATTTTAGCTTTGTAATTGGGTATTGGAAGTTGATGGGCTTTTATTGTAAACAATTATATTTAATAAATGATTTGAAGTACTTCCACTTTACTTTCCACTGTTTTATATATGTCTGTCTTGTAATATTTCTGTTCCAGTACCCATAATGCTCCATTGAAGTTAAGGCATTCCCTTTGTGAGTGACCTTAACGGATGTGGGGTGTTACACAATCTACCACCACCCTGTACCTTTGGAGCCAATCGACTCCCAAAATAATGCCAAACCCAGTAAAGCCCAAAACAAAGCAATCACAAGCAAACATACATCCATGACTCGATAAGACCACATTAAGACAAATCATGCTAAGGCTAGTTGAACCACCGATCGGGTTCTTCACTACTAAAGGTCTATCGACAATCTCGGGCTCCAATTCCAACCTATCTACCAGGTCACTAGATATGAAAGAACTGGAAGCTCCGGTATCAAACAAAACTCTAACAGGAACATCATAAACAGAAAGCATACCTTGGATAACAACATTCTTTCCCTTCTCCATCACAGTTGGGGCATTCGACGAAGAAGGAACGACACTGATAGCATATGCTTTCACGATCTGCTTCTCTTAGGGGGTTGCGGACACTTATCCTTGTGATGTCCCACTTGGCCGCAATTAAAGCACTTCCTATCCGCTGGCTTGGCCCGACACTCTTTGGCATAGTGGCCCTTCTTACCACAGCTGAAGCACTCAACATCTTTCTTACTATTTTCTAGCTATCCTTAGCTTAGTTCTATTTTCTCTTATTCTACGAGTTATTCTTGCCTCCACCGCCTGCTTGCGGTTTTGGCTCTCCTGTAGATACGACAGTAACTTCAGCCTTTGACTTAGGGTAAAGACTCTCTGATCTAAATACTTTCCCCACAATCGATTCAAACATCTCATCGATGTGGTTAATAAGACTTTCCCCCAAGTATCCGTCCAAACCAGTTATGAACTTCTCATTCTTCTTCTCGGCAGTGTCAATAAGAGATAAACCATACTTCTATAAAGTATCAAACTCTGCAATGTACTCCGAGACTGCCCTACCATTCTGCTTAAGCTCCAGAAATTTCCTAAACAACTCTGATTTCCGAGCAGCTGGGATAAACTTATCACTAAAGCGAGCCTTGAACTGATCCCAAGTAACTTGATCCTCTGGAGTAGCTGCCTTAATAGTATTCCACCAATTCATTGCCCGTCCTTGCAGCTGACGGGATGCTAGCTTCATCTTCATCACATCTTCAATTCCAAATCCTCAAAGATACGCTCAAAGCTATCCAACCAATCCTGAACATCCATGCCGACTCCGTTCCGTGGAACGGCTTCCCACCAAGACTAGTGTAATCCTTGTTAAGCTTGGCGAAATTGGCCCTAGGCGCCTGCACCGCTGCACTACCACCATTAGCAGCATTAGGACCTGCTCTCTGAACATCCCTAAGCATCTCTCTCATGAGGTCAGTGAACATAGCCCTCATGTTAGGAGCATTCCCATTATTAACCCTTGGCCCCGTGTTCCTCAAGTTTCGGCTCATCATCTTATATGTAAAGATAAACGGTTAACCACCTTCTTGGTAGTGCCAGTGCAATGTAACTTCATCCTTATATACACTAATAACATGTATATATATAGCTTTTGAAAAAACAAAATATCGCAAATACGCCCTCTCATATACGTATACTTCTCTCCCTGCTATCTTTCTGTAGGTTAACTACGCAACCTAGAGCTTTGATACCAAGTGTGACGGCCCGCTCCGTACTAGCCAACATTTCCTCCGAAAGTGCGCTATACACATGCCCAGCTAGCACGGGACGGTCGTCAGAAGAAAAGAAAGAAGACGAAGAACTAACCAAGAACCTGTAGAATGTCTCACAGCGCATGGAATAAAATATAATAACAATATACTTGACATAAAACAGGCGAGACAGTGCATAAGCTGAAAACTAAAACTAACCATCATAGCAGTGGAAATCCAAATACAGCTTATGTTCTACATCATCATTATTACAACTTTTCAACTGTATCTAAAGCAAAGCAAAGGAAAAGGTACACTACTAATGCCCAAAGTAGTGACCCACAACGACATAGGGAGAATATCTATATATATCATACGTGGAAGCCTCCTGCTCATCTCCGGTACAGCTACTCGTGCATCACCAGCTAACCTGTCTCTATTCTGCTTGTTTAGGAGCACCCAGAGTAATAAGATGATACATAAAACTCTGGGTCAGACAAAAGTCTGGTATGAGCGATAAGCAGCAAAACAGAACAATAACAGGTATACTATACCATACCTGAACTTGGACCTGCAACCAAAGAGTTAGCACAACATACCGTACAATACTCTAAGGTGCCACAAAACATATGGTGTAAGAATACGGGGGAGGGGGTGTGCATGTCATAGTGATAGCAAACAATCAAACATAGCAACCATCCTCACATCTCTCACTCAGTGCGTAAAGCATACGATATCCACCACTTTGATCACCCTATCCCTTGTTATGATACTCTGCCCCATGCAGTCATGGCAACCCCACTGCACTAATCCATAGCCACTAGTCCTTGCTATGTCCACTCTACCCCATGAAGTCATGACGACTCCACTGCACTGGCTCATAGCCATGCTACGATCACTCTGCCCTATGGAGTAATAACTACCCCACTGCACTGATCCGCAGCCTAACTCTTGTCTTTCCATGGTGAATCAAAGCTATGGACGTCGATAACCTCTTAGCACACGTTCCACATCAAAGCCCAACTCATGAAATTAACTCATTGGTTCCCAACTGGATCCTGAGTACAACTTCCTATTTGGACTACCTTTGCATCTCGGGTTTTGGTCATCATCTCCTCCGGATCGGTTCGGAACAAGCTTCTATTCAGGTCGGCTCTTTCCTTCTCGTTCAGTCCATTGTCATCAACCCCGTTCAGTTCGTGATCATCATGTCTCAAGTCCAAGCTCCTCGGTTCGGGTCGGAATACTTCATATGGGTCGAGTCGTGAGTTCCAGCTCCAGAGCATCGGGTCGTGCTCTTCGGTCGTGGTTACCCAACCGGGTCGGGTGCATCCTTCCAGATCTTCAGTTCGTGATGAGTTTCCGGGTCGGGTCGGTGATGCAACCCGGTTCGTGGCTCCTTCCTTCATGGCATCAGCTCGTGGATGCTCTACTCGTGGTGATCAACTCGATGGAGTGAGGAACATCTAGCTGCTCGTAGGGGTTGGTCTCACGATCGGGTCGGGTCGGGTAGGGGCGATCTGATCCGGTCCCTGCATATTTTCCTGCAACTCTTCCAGCGACTGTTTTATGCCATACGACGACGTTTTCGACCACTCTAACTGTTCTACTCAATCACAGAGCATATCATACAGTCATAGCAACATGTATAAACATCCACAAACAGCAAAACAACAATATGATATGTCACAACGGATCAAACATACCCAAAACCCATATTTTCCCCTTAAGCATGTTTAAGCACAAAACTTAACCAAATCAACCCAAACTTCTAACAGAGGTCTAAAACAGTGTTTAAGAATTTCTAAACATTTTTCTAGAATTTATTTATACATAAATTCGCTAATTAACACTAATTACCCCTAATTAACCGTAATTAGTGAGAAACTTATGCAAATCACTCATCTTGGCCACAAATAAAACTCAGATCTGAAATGACTCTCTGTTTGGCACGAATTCCAATACACACATCAGCCTTTGTCTTTAGTTTGATGCTATTTTGCCTTGATTTGATGTTGATTAGCCTAATCTTCAATTAGAAAGTGATTTGGAGGTGTTTTAGATGTTGGAGGCCATTGTTAGGGTTTCTATGATGTGTGTGGCGGCTGGAAAATGACTAAAAACCAAAATCCCTAACCCTAACAGCCCTTAAATACCCCATATCCCGAAATCCCCCAATGGGTCTAGCTGTTAACGACCCAATTAAGCCCGGTTAAGCTGTTTTTTACCTTCTAAACCTTAATTCAGTCATATCTCCCAAACGGTAAGTCCGTTTGGCTATTATGACCACTCTACGGAAAGAGAAACCATCATCCGAAGCCAATGGAAGTGGTTTCAGGTCAAAACTCCTTACCAATCAAAAGTTATAGGCAAAACAAGATTCGTCAGGGGTAAAACGGTCATTTAAAAATCGGCAAAAATCATGAACATGGGAAATGACCCCAAAAGTCGTTTCCCAAAGTTACATGACCATACGACTTCATACGAAAAAGAAATAAATATTCTACGATCTTCCGATGCGTAGAATGCGGGTCGTTACAACAGTATCTATAGTCGGATACGAAAAAAAGCGATCAGATTTATACCTTTTTTCGCTATTTCTTGTAAATTGATGATGACGGCAGCGAATTTCAAGCAAAACAGGACGATGTTGATTAAAATGATAACCACCGGCTTTTGATTCTAAACGTGATTTACATATCGAGGGTTTTGCAGAATTGTGGGATTGGGGTTTTGAGCGAGATAAAAGGAGCGATCAGACTGAGTAAATTATGAGGAATCGTTGTTGGAGTGATCGAAGGTTTTGCAGAATTGTTGGATTAGGGTTTTGAGCGAGATTAAACGGGCGATTGACTGAGTAAATGATGACGAAACGTTGTTGGATAGGTTTTTAATTGCGTAAAGGTAGATCTGGAATTTTTTGAGCGTAATTTCAAAAATAGGGATGTATTCTATATTCTTTTTATCAGCAGGTTTTTTTAATATTTTGAAACTTAATAGGGACCTGTAAAAAACGCACCCAATAAATAAACTGTTGTTGTTTGAAAACCCCACACGGGTATTGGGATGATATTTGACACACACTATTCCCAATATTTTGTTATATGTCAATCGATGGATTGACAGTCTGTGATGAACGTTATTTATTTATTTTTGTGCTCACACAGTTGTAAATTACACTTTGGATGTCGTATGAATTTTTAATGACTGTTTATCATTATTATTGTATACATGCGATGTATGAAATTCATATAAATAACATTATATGGTGATTGATTGGGTCTCATTCCAATTTAGAAAATAAAGAATATTTTAAAATAATATTCCGTAAAGGATATAAAATATTTAAGCGTTGAATAAAATATTCATGTGTTGAATAAAAATATTTAAACAATAAAAATATCGTTTTTATTGAATGTATGAACCAATAAAATATTCATTGTTTGAAATAGAATATGTTAACAATAAAAATATACATTTTTATTGTGTATGTATGAATGATTGAAAATATTCAATGTTTTAAATAAAATGTTTAAACAATGAAAATTACATTTTTATTGTATTATAAAATCATTAAAAAGAATCATGATTCAATAAAAAGATTAGACAATATAAATTATATTTTTATTGTATGTTTGATTCATTAAAGAGATTTTGCCAAATTAAATGTAAATCATTTACATGATAGTAAAGTACAAAAATGATCATTTATTAATACATGTTTTGTTTATTAAAATGTAAATTATTTACATGATAGCAAAGTAGAATATATTATCATTTTAATATGATAAAGATATAGAATATTCAATTTTGATATAAAATTGAAAATGACGTTGAAATCTTTTTAAAATGAATTTATAAACGATTTATAAAATACGTTTTAAATAGAAACCGACGATATATATATATATACATATAATATATTATATATTTTTAATGGCCTGAATAGAACGCGCCGCGCAGCCACCGTTCGCGAATTTCGACCATTAACTTCAATTTGATATAATGGGAGATCCGACCGTCGGATTCTCCTAAAACCAGAACCTTTGGGTTCGTATCGAAAAGAACTTTCCAATGAATATAAAAGATTTGAAATCTAACAGTTAGATTTGGAGATATGTCCAAATCAATTTCAGAAAGGGTCGCTATGGATGCAGTTCGGTGGCCGTTATTGGAAATCGACTGTACGGGCGATAATATAATTATTAAAAATATGGAAAAATTATGTAAAATCATAATAAATGATTTGAAAAGATTTTTAATGAAAAATTCCAGTTTTGAAAGATAAAAATATATTTTTATCGAAATGAACTAGTTATTAACTAGAGTAATATATTTAATTATTTTTAGAAATAGATAAATTGAACTTCGATAATGGTTTTTTTAAAATAACCAGAATTTTCCCATGAATAAATTGGAATGGAAATTATCTTTGGAATATTTCGATAGTTGATTCCGTTATTAAACGGATATTGTGAGGAATTTGGAAGATATATGTGTATATATATATATATCGTTATTCCCAATACGATATCCGTTGGTTTCAGAATTTGATACTGAATATAAGCCGATATAATTTCTATTCAGAACCTTATATTTAATATCAAATGGGATTTTTGGGTTTATCGTGAATGGTGTTTTAAATAACACTTGTTCTTTAACCCAATTAACAGTGAAGAAATAATTTGGAATTTATAAATCTTTTATTAAGATTTAATGGAAATTTTCCAAGATAAAGTTTTTCCAATTTAATATATTTAATTGGAATTGAATGGAATTCGATTTGGTAATAATCGAGATGAGCTCCTGTGAATGAAGATCGATTTTATATATGGAATTTAAAAGGCATTGCCGCTATTCCATTTATATTATTTGTCTGATACGGGAATTTATACCGATTATACACCTTATGATTTCCGTGAAGATTCCATAGTTAATGGAAGAAGATTTGGGTTTATCGTGAACAATGTTTTTAAAAGACATTAGCTCTTTAAGCCTGTTAAAGATAAAATTAATTACTTAAATTCGAATAATCCTTAAGTAATGATTTTTGAGAGTAAATAGAATAAATTTAAAAGGATTTATCTTTGACAAAGTTAATGGGAACCTTTCCCTAAAAATATGAATATTTTATTAAAAGAATATTCTAAATTTGAATAAGGCATAGGATGTGTTTTTACAACACTTGATTATAAATTATGCAAGTTATTCAGAAAGACCTGGTTTAACCCATTCTGAATAATGAATACGACGACTAACAATCGAAGAGATTGAATACGGTGCAAGACCGACGATCTTCGCATCGAAGGATGAGTTGTTGCTGATGCCCATGATTGGAGTAGCTACCTTGAAGGGGCTACAGTAGTAGCCTGCCGGACGTACTTGTTGATTGTTCGGATATGCGAGGGACTCTCTCCCGTATTGGACGTACGGGACGAGGAATAAGGTGCCTCTGGTTTCGTTCAGACCCAGAACGGACTTGTAAATAGATGGTATGTCTGACGTTGTATTCCTTTACGCTGTATTCGTTGATCTCTGCTAATATATATCTGTTTGTTGGTTGAGAATTTGTTCTCTTGCTTAACACCCTTCTCTGAGACGCATGAGCTCAGAGGTTATATATTGGCAGAAATCAATGGTATGGTATGGATTGACAATGTGGCATGCTAAGATGCATGGATTAAGGCTTTTGTTGAAAAGCAGAGCCTTGTGGATGATGATCAAAACATAACTTTAATTAGCATAGCTTTGTGTAGCATTACTTCGCGAGCCTCACACCCCGGTATCATGGTAAACTGATGGTCAGGTCACTATGCTTTCGATATGAGGATGGATTCGATCGACCGAGGTGAGCCGAGTGCGGTCGCTCCACGCTCAGAGGGATAGGGCACACCCCCTGATTCCCATATTGGATAGGGTATACGGCGTTTTCTCATGCACGGGACGTAAGCCGTTGAGATACTTGATTTCCAGGATAGTGCGGATGTGCATTACGGCGTTTTCTCATGCACGGGACGTAAGCCGTTGAGAATTGCACTACGCGATAGATTTTTCGAATCAGAAGCCATCATGATGGAAATCCAACTTTCCAATACGAGCTTTGCGGTTTTAATTGTAAACCTTTATATGGCGACATAGTGGGATGGGGCACTCATGCCGTCTATGATTGATACATTTACTTTCGAAATTGATTTCCACACTATGCACTTATAGTAATAATAAAAGAGAAATTTCGCATACCAAGCATATTTGGCTATTATAAGGTAAAACTCTATCCTCCAGCTTGCGTTACATTGTGTGATGGGACCTGAGTCTTATAATAGCTTCATTTTACTTTAATTAGCATTGCGCTGTTTATTTATGCACTGGTATTCTTGGGGGTAAACCCGTTCTGTGTTATACGGCGTGGTCCCTTGATTTACCTAACTTTAAAATCAAGTTAATAACTATATTAGTTCTCATACCAGTCCCATGAATGACCTGGAATTTATTGTTCCTTCCTAAACTCTGGGTGCCCATATTTTCCACACAGGCAGCTAGTAGTTTTGGTTTTACAGATATTATATTCACTGGATCCTAGATTACAGCTGGAGCTATACTCGGAAAGCTTTGTATCTGTATATCTCTTTCAGTTGTATCGGTGGTTATTTTCCACTACGCATTATACTTATGTATTATTTTCCGCTGCTATATAATTTTTAAATCTCTGATACTATATTTCCAAGATGTAATAATTATTCATACTCTGGAATAATCTTGTACTCTGATGTAATTATTGTAATAACAATGAAATGTTCTATTGTTTGTGTTCTGATTTTTCGTGTTCTCAACTCAATCCGGGCTTTCCCGAAAGGGGAAGTTTGGGTCGTTTCAACCCATATCTGAGCCAATTGATGTTATATTTTCGACTTTTATGATTTGGATTTTTTATATTTAATAAGACAGATCAGAATCTTCTGTGCACCTATAAATAGACAAGCAAAGCCGAGCCTCTAACTCATATTATCTGAGACAATGCCAAGGCTCTGCCATTTTCTTTCTTCTCCAAATCTTTCAGAAATAAGAATATTAGTTTTTGGGAAATCTGATTCAGTATTTAAAGACAAAGAGTATAGGTCTATAACATAGGTGTTTAGATTTCTTGTCTACACGAGGTAAATTCCGTGACTCTGAATTATTATGGTTCCATTCTTTCTTTTTGGCATCGAATGTGTAAATCCGTGGTTATCTCAATACTATATTCAATTAGAAAGACCACGGAATTGTAGATCTGAATCAGATTCAAGGATTGAAAATCAGTCAGGTGAGTGGATTTAAAATTGATACCTTTTGATAACGGTATGTTTATCGTTTACATCCCCGTAATACTTAACGTGGTAAATAATTGAAATTTGCGATAATTGTGAGATAATCAATTACCTAAGTAAGTTAAGAATATTACTATTGTACAAATATATTCCATTAATTTTCTGTTTGGGTTAAGAATTACTGTAATACTAAAATGGTGAATTTGAGAATAATTATGCATATATTCTTAAAATTGCTATTCAATTTAAATTGGATATGTTGTAAAGAGAATTATAGTAAATCGCGGAAATGATGATAAAAGAATTGGTATGCTTAATTTTATATAGAAATTTACAGTAACTAGAAATAGTATAAGAAAAACAGGAATTAACATCTAGCTCAAAAAATAAAAAAGGGAAAATTAGTAGTGGACTGATTTATATGGATTCGGGGAAAAGTGTGTACATTTTCATAACAGTAAAATTATTGAGAATGTAGTTGCAAGAAAAGAAAGGAAAAAAAGATTAGTGTGAAATAGGGGTTCTTTTACCGTACTACACACTAATCAAACAAAATATACATCTATGTCAACAATGAAATAAAAGAAATAGCTTGCAACTATGTATCTTAATTGATGTATATTATGAAAATGATCTTTATATCCTTCCGCTAGCCATTCTAATGATGTGTGTGAAATATTTTCTTCAAATGATAAGAATGTACAAGATGGTAATTAAAGAAAGGTTACAACAGTAAAAGTTTGTTCATATTAAGGAACCTAAGGAAAATGTGGGGAATGTAATGTTGGAGAACGGAATGTTGATGATGTTTTGATGACAGCAACCTTGTTTCAATCATTATCATTATTGATTATAAAATATATACTAACACTTTTATCCAGAATATATATATATATATATATGTATGTATATGCATATGCAGGATTTATATGTAGGTAAAAGAAACTGAAGACTGTACATTTAAGAGATTCAAGATTTTAAAGGAGAATCAGGACTCATGAGTATAAAGAGTTCAAGAGTCCCAGACAATTAGGGCAACAGAGTCTAGATATTATGTAAAACTCTGAATAGTGCTCAAACTCTATTTTCAAATTATCTCTTTTTAAAATTAATTTTAAACTATTTTCAAATTGATTTCAAGTTATTTTCAAACTCTTTTCAAAATGATTATTAATCATTCAAGGATTTCAAACTTATGATTTCAAATATATATTTCCTGATTTATAAGTTTCTTATTTTTAAATTTTTTTTGTATATATATATTTATATATATGTATATAATTATATAGTTTTTATATAACTTATATATATTGTTTTTAATCATATCTTTAAATAATATTTTATTATGTTTTTATACTTGAAAAATAATATTTTAGCAACTAGTTTTATATCAGGAAATTACAGAATATATATATTATTTTAAATACTATAAAAAATGATTTAAATTTGAAAATATAAGGTATATGTCGACATACACATCTATACATGTCGACATATAATAGTAACATTTTATTTAAATTTAAAAGTTGTGTCTTTCCTTTTAAAATGTTTCAGAAACGGTTGTACCCTTTGGAACACTACAAAAAGGCCTCAAAATCGAATTTTTTAATAACTGATCTTCGTCTTCTTCCTTCCTTAACATACACCATTATTCTTCTTAAAATTCCAAGATTATACACTTATACTCTGTCTAATTCAAGATAAATTATATCATTCTTCTGCTATTCTCATTCGTTATCAAATACTCTATGTTTGGAAGTGCTACTCAAGAGTTCTAGGGCAATTGTAATTAGAAATAGGTTGGATGTGTTCCTTATAGCCTGTAAATCTAGAAAAGGCAAGGGTGTGTTCCTTATCATAAAACAAAGAAAGGAAAGGTGCTAACCTTGTAGCCCGAAAATCAAGGGTGTTGTAATTGAATACTGATATTAATAAAACTCTGCACAATCCAGCGTTATGTAGGACTGGACGTGAGAGCAATCCGAACCAGTATAAAAATTCCGTGTTTCTTTCCTTCTCTACACTTTACTTTTGTTTATATTTGCATCTGTGACTGTTCTTGTTATAATATTCATTCCGTGATTCATATAGTAGTTTGAGTAATCGTAACTGGTTAAGATTTCTATAAATTCTTTAAACACTATTCACCCCCCCCTCTAGTGTTTGTTTTGCCCTGAAGATCCTTGATCCTCAACCCTAAAAATTGGTATAAGAGCATAGGTTTTCAAAATTTCATCATCTAGATTTTAGAAGTATTAAATGGAAAATTTTGAAATGATTTTTAACACTACTTTAAATTCATGCATTGCATCAGTATTAGATGAGTCTGCACTCTATTCTGTTGAAAAATCAAGTTGTCTACTGAATTGTTGTTCAATACAGGAAAAGGTGTATTACATGGTTGTTGGAATATTAAATCTTGATGGTAAAATGGTCAAAATTAAAAAGGATAAATGGATATTGGGCAGTGGTTGTTCAAGACATATGGGAAATCCAGAATTACTAAACAATCTAGTATATGACGGAGGAATGGTCAATTTCGGTGATAATTCTAAAGGATATGCGGTTGGCATCGGCTGTCTTTAATTCTGAAACTCCTACTATTTCTGATGTATTATTAGTTAGAAACTTAAAACATAACTTACATATAAGTCAACTATGTGATAAAGGCTATAAAATCAAATTTGAAACAAATAAAGTTTTATAGAAGATAAAAACCCAAATAATAGTTGAAGGAGATAGAAAGAAAAATATATATACACTAAGTATGAAAATTTCTAATGATAATTTATGTCCAATACAAGTGACCCTTGGATTTTGCATAAGAGATTCGGTTATATAAATTTTAAACATATTTCTAGAATTTCAAAATTAGAATCAATTAGAGATCTACCTAAAATGGATTTTGAATCAAATAATTTATGTGACGCTTGTCAATTTGTAAAATTAAAAGGAAGTTCATTTAAATCAAAAGAATAAATTACAACCTCAAAACCATTAGAATTAATTCACATGGATCTATTCGTCCATCCCAAACATAATCAATAAATCATAATAAATACGTTTATGTAATAATTGATGATTTCTTTAGATTCACTTGAACATTGTTTCTTAAAAATAAAATGATGCTTTTGATCAATTAAAAGCCTTTGCAAAAAGAATTCAAAATTTATTATCTTTAAAAATTAAAACGATATGTAGTGATCACGGTGGAGAGTTTGAAAATGGAAATTTTGAAAAGTTTTGTAATAAAAAAGGGATAACTCATAATTTTTCTTTCCCTGGGACCCCTCAAAAAAACGGAGTAGTTGAACATAAAAATAGGTGTAACAACCCAGAATTTCACAACCAATTTAAAAATTATTATTAATGTAATTTTGGTGGAAAATGCATCAGAATTTAAAATTCGATTTTTCTATCATCGCATAGCCCTTAAAAAGTGAAATTTTGATAGTGACCACAGAATCCACCGAGATTTTTTTTATTGGATTTGGAATAATCAATCATTTCTAGATTTCAAATTTCACGTTAAATGAAGTTAGTACGTGGTTGTGCGAGGCAAACACATTTGCTAAGAAATTGATGATCAGTTTACAAAGCAACATTATTGAGACGATCTCGGAATTCGACGACACTTTCTTCTGGATTCGTATCGCCAAATAATGGATGAATCCTAAGTTTCATATTTTTTAGAGTCAACATGTAGATGTGCAAGAATAAAATGTACGCTAAAATCATATTTTTCTAAGCTAATTTGAGCTAGATCGAAAAATAAAAAGGAATGTCAAACGAACTCGAAATTCGACGAAACTTGATTCGTTGGATTCGTAATTACATGTATTATCTTGTGCCAAAATTCCAAAGCAAACAGAGATAGTTTGCAATCGGGAAATCAAATATAGATAGCCCCTCCTTTTACCTAAGCCGCCATCCACGACCTCCCCTGAGCCTCCCCGACGCCGGCGCCACCCCTAGTCCAATGGTCGAGCTCCCCCTTGCCTCTCCAAGCCAAAAACTTCACTTTTTCACACACTGTCACCTCCTACCACCTCTAGCCACCTCCTGCTACCTTCCTACACCCTCTAATCACATCGTAGGCCTCTCCCCTTCGCTGCAAATTTCCGAACAGCGGATGCTGCGAAATTCGTAGCCCCGTTCGTACCCGATTACTCCTCCTTTAAGTTTAATATCTCCATATCTACCAATACACGAGTATTGATGAGTGTTAGAGTGAAGATTGAGCACCGTAGACCTTCGCGAAGCAACATTAAAGATCGGCAAAGTCGCATTCCTCTGCATTTATGGATTTGGTGGAGTGGAACTCTCGTTGAGAAATCAAAACTCATATTTAAAAGGAGTAGATTAGAAAATTGGTTGCATGAAAGTGAATCGTTAAGTTAAACAATTAGTGTAATTTAGTAAATAAAATTTATTAGGTGCGGAAATAATTTTTAGCTAGTTAAAAATATGATTTTTAACTATCATATGCGATGTAGATTTGATATTCGATGTATATAGATAACATCGTATCGATAACACTAAATTGTAACTTGAATTGGTTAAATAAATTTAACGATTTAGATGTTAATTGATAGTATTTAATAATAAAATTAATTGCAAAGTAATAGGATGAATATGATATGAACACAATAATTTATTATGATGTTAGTAAGCGATTGACGATGTAAATATATTATTTTTAATCATAATGCAAGTGAATATTTAAATTTGTTCTAAACTAGAATTGGTGAAATGGTGAAGTGAATTTTATTTGTTTACTAGTTGGCAATTAAAAATATTTGATCATGTTATTGATGCTTCTCACTGTTTACGTAAGTTCATTGATGTTGTACACACTGTATAGTTCACTAAAAATGTGATTTTTATTTTTAGAAGCGTTGTGTGAAAATATGACACTCACATTTCATACTTCATGGATGGACACTTTGTGGCGCCTTAAATGACATTGGATGATTGAGTATTTATTTATTCATGACTACTATGTGTGACTTGGACGCGTGTGATTGTCTTTTGGATGAATTGAACATAAGGATAGTGCCAGGTATTAGACTACACCGCATGGGCATAACATACCCATATAAGCATGTAGCTTCTTGATGCTTATATCATGTGAACCGTATTGCATTCATTTATTTGATGCTATATGACGAGAACAAATGAACGGAGATCAGGTACATGATATTTTCGTTATTGAATGAAGATTGGACTTGATATGGACTTAAATAACATATAAAGAAGTTTGCAGGATTTAATAACAAACCCTACATAGGTTTGGAGATGACAAAGATATACACGTCACTCTAGTTACATATATGTGTGACACAATGGACGTTCACATGATTTTTTATTCCCACACGGGTGTTGGGATGATTTATTTTTGCATGTCTCCCAATAGACAATTGTTGTATTGATAAACTATGATTTATTGGAGCCTTTTAAGGCCATCTGTGATTTTTTTCAAGCACTCCATACAAAGGAGGTTACGACGAATTTTTCCGAAAAGTGAAGGCGTTAGCCAAATATTTGATGAACTAAGTAGTTTGGAGTCGTTGAACGAATTAATTTATATACATTAAATATAAATTAAACTAAACGAATCGCGCAGCGATAGTTCACGTTTTCGAATCGAAATTTTAAAATGAGTATACCGGGAGATCCAACCATCTGATTTTCCTGGAACTAGAACCTTTGGGTTTGTTTCGAGAAGATCTTTCCATCGATAGTTAATATGTTAAAATCCAACGGTCAGATTTTTAGAAGTGTTTAATTCAAAACTGAATGAAAACAGCACCGGTGCAGCCAAATGACCTAAACCGTCGTTCGAATGCATTGAGCTATTTTTATATATATAAAAATAGCGAAAAGTCGTTTTAAATTATTATAAACGATTTAGAACGTATGCAAACCCATTTTACATGGTTCATAAAATAATAATGGCTAAGTGTGATATGGCGTGAAACTTGTAAAATAGATCTTGGTAATTTTTGAAATTAAATGTGAAAGTTAAATGACTTAACTAGATAAAGAATTTGATTTGATTTATATATGCGAGGATTATTTGAAAAGACTGGGTCTAACCTATTTCAAATAATTAAACGATGATTAAAAGTCGAAGATAATGAAGACGGTGCAAGACCGACATTCTTTACATCAAAAGGATAACTACTGATGCCTTTGATTTCGGTAGCTCCCTTGAAGGGGTTATAGTGGTAGTTGTCCGGACGTACTTATTGATTGTCCAGATATGCAAGGGCTCTCTCCTGTATTGGACATATAGGACGAGGAATAAGGTGCCTCCGGTTTCGTTCAGACCCAGAACGGACTTAAAAATGGATTGTATGTCTGACACTGGATTTCATTCTGTATTAATCGATTTCTATTAAATATGTATATGTTTGGTGGAGGAAATTTATTCTCTTTGCTTAACACCCTTCTTTGAGACGTATGCGCTTAGAGGTTATATGTTGGTAGACGTATGTTGTATGGCATGGATCGTCAATGTGGCATGCTAAGATGCAATGATCAAGGCTTTTGTTGAAAAGTAGAGCTTTGTGGATGATGATTAAAGCATGGCTTTAATATAGCATAGCTTTGTGTATAACATTAATTCGTGAGCTTCACACCCCGGGATGAACCAAAAAGGGGATGAAGGAAACTAGGGAGGACATACGTTTCTTTCTAGCTAGGAGTGATGTCATGGTATAGAGCCTAGACATTTTACTTATGTGGATGTTGGATAGCAAGGTTCCTCGAATTTGACCGCACAACTCCTAGATGGTCGACATACTGACTAGATTTTAGGTACCGTGGGACCGAGAAATGTATTTTTTTAGGAATTACTAATCCACAAACGTAGGAGTGGACCGGCCTTGCCGCTTCAGGTGCACATGCGTGAGAATCTGGAGACACGGGGTAGAGCATCTCAAATCGACAAGGAAGATCCCTTGTCTTGGTTCACGATGGAATCCAATTCCCAATATGAAACTTTATGGTTTTAGTTGTATACTACCGGCGACATAATGGGATAGGGTATTATGCTGTCGAGGATTGATACATTTAGTTTGAAATTATTTTAATCATATGGACACTAATAATAATAACAAATGATTATATTTCTCATATTAAGCATGTTTGGCCATTATAAGGTAAAACTTTATCCTCTGGTTTGTTTGCACTATGTGATGGGACCTGAGTCTTATAATGGCTTCATTTTTATGAAAAGCATTGCGTTGTTTTATTTTATCTTATGCACTGGTCGTGGGAGGAAACCCGTTCCGTGTCATACGGCGTGGTCCCATGATATGTTTACTATAAAATAAGTTAAGTTAACTGTAGGATTTCTCATACCAGCCCCGTGACTGACTTATAGTTATTTTTTCCCTTGCAAACTCGGGTGTCTATATTTCTATATGGGCAGCCTTGTGTTCAGGTACTAGCTTGGTTCATCTTGGGTATGTATGTGAGCTATGGAAGCTGAAGACGGATGTTATCATTTTATTGGACTATCCCAGGCTTTGTTATGTATATTATGTTTGATTAGACTGCAAACTTATTATCTTAAGTTGGAACTGTATTTGTACTAAGTGGATCTTGTTATGATGTGTAACTCTGATGTTGATGATATTATTTCCGCTGTAATCTTATGTACATTATGATTAGTAATGTAATATTTTCGTTCTATTGTTATGTTTACGTGTTATATTCCATTGATTATCCTTAATTCCGTGGCATGGGGGTTTGGGTTGTTGCATATAGTATCAAAGCTAATGGTTAACCTTAGTTCTGGAGTATAACACATTAACGAACTCATCAGAAATAGAATCAGTAGTATTATATGATGAGTGACTCATTAGAGATAGGATAAGTAATATCCTAGAATGAGTATAGTAGAATAGCATACGCCCCCAATAGATGCATTTATATTCATATATATATATATATGTGTGTGTGTGTGTGTGTATGTGTCTTTATGTTTTTATAATGTCTTCAAGATATCTTTTCAGTTAGCCTGACTCTTTTATTGCTACTTGCAGACATAAGTAGAAACTGATTGGCAGAAGCAGAAGAAGTAATGATGTGGTTCAACAGCAAAATAAGCCAATTGTGCCCCCCACAACCAGAACCACATCTGGATATTCTAGTAAAGAAGTATCGATATCTGGGCGGAGTACCATTCTTGGGCAAAGAGTCTGTTATTAAAGCACAATCATGGACGCGTTCATGTGAGAGAATTTTAGAAGGCTTGGTTTTGAAAGATGATCGGAAGAGATTTCTGGCATCTTGGTTACTTAAAGATGAAGCTTTATTCTAGTGGGAGGCGATCATTATGGAAAATCGCGAAGGTAATATTACCTAGGATAGATTTAAAGAAATTTTCAAAGAAAGATTTATTCCGTCAAAAGCAATTAAGCGGTTATGTGAAGAATTCTTCAATTTGAAACAAGGAGATATGACCATTCAAGAATACCAGAATAAATTCAATGAACTTTGCCGATTTTGTGACGACCGCCCTGTGCGAATCAGATATTTCCCCGAAATGCGTTGTGCCAATGCCTGACTAGCACGGGATGATCGCCAAAACGGTTGAAACTTGCCAAAGAACCTGTAGTATATCTCACAGCGCATGGAATAAAATATAATAATAACATAACTTGATATAAAACAGGCGATTTAGTATATAAGCTGAAAACTAAACCATAACCATCAGAGTAGCGGAATCCAAAATACAGCTTCATATCCAATTATTACAACTTTAAAATACTGTCTCTAAAAGGAAATAAAAGAAGTACACTACTAATGCCTAAAGCAGTAACCAGCAACAACATAGGGAGAATTTGTATAAAGTGCGTGGAAGCCTCCACCTCGTCTCCGGACAGCTACTCGTGCATAACCACCTAACATGCCTCTAGTTTGCTCATTTAGGAGCACCTAGAGTAATAAGAGGAGACATAAAACTTTGGGTCAGACGAAAGTATGGTGTGAGCGATAGCAAATCTATATAACTAAATAGAGAAGTAACATGTATAAGTAATCATACCTGTCCTGGACCTACAACCAAAGAGTTAGCACACCAAGATGTACAATACTCTAAGGTATAACTAAATAGACAGAAGTGTGCGTGTCATGGTGATAGCAAACATCAAACATAGAAATCATCCTCACATCTCTCACTTAGTTCGTAAAGCATACGATGTCCACTACTTTGATCACCAAGTCCATTGGGGCCATGACGGGTCAACACCATTGTGGACTCCATACAACTATTTCTATGACCACACCGTCATGTTATATAGTCAATGACCCTACCCAGTCCACACCGCCCTGGATCTGTGGTACGGGCCAACCAGTCCACACCGCCCTGGCTCTGGTTCGTCTACATGCCCCCTCTCTCCATGGTGAACCAAAGTTACAGATATCGATAACTCCTTTGCACACATCCAACAACAAAGCACAACTCTTGAAGTTCACTCGTTGGTTGCCATCTGGATCCTGAGCGATAACTTCCCGCTTGGACTTCCTTTGCATCTCGGGTTTTAGTCGAATTGGTGCTCGGTTCGTCACCTCCTGTTCGGTTTGGTACGTCACCTCCAATCCGGTTCGGTTCAGGTCTCCTCCTCCGGTTCGGTTCGGGCCTCCTCCTTCAGTTCGGCTCGGGTCACCTCCTCCGGTTCGGTTCGGGGTCCTCAGTTCGGTTCGGGGTCATCACTTCGGTTCGGTTCAGGGTCATCGGTTCGGTTTTGGGTCCTCGGTTCGGTTTGTGGTCAGCACTTCAATCCGGTTCGGGGTCCTCGGTTCGGTTCGGGTCTCCTCCTCCGGATCAGCCCCTCTTCCGGATCAGCCCCTCTTCCGGATTAGCCCCTCTTCCGGATTCCTACAAGTCTTCCAGTAAGCTATTTTCGCTAAACGACAGCGTTTTCAACCATTCTAACTTCCCTATGCAATAATAAAACATTCCAAACAGCAGTAGTAACATGTAGAATCAACCAAAAACATCAAAACAATGATTTCATATGTTAATTTAGATCAAACATACCCAAATCTATGATTTTCCCCTTAATCCCCTAAATTCCAGGATTTGCAAACTTAATCCAAATTAAACCAAATTCATATATATGACATAAAATATGATTCCAGAATTTTTACATATTTTTCCATAATTTTTGGATTTATAATTTCGCTAAGTATCACTAATCACCTCTAATTAGCACTAATTAGTGTATAAACATGCAAATCACTCACCTTAGCCAATAATAAATGATAGATCTGAAACTTTTACTTATTTAGCTCGAGTTCCAATGTGGTGCAGCAGCTCTACCTCGAATTTGGTGTTAATTTGGCTTGATTTGATGTAGTTTTGATTAACTAGTGATTAGAAAATGATTAGAGAGAGATTTGGAAGATGGAAGCCATGATTAGGGTTTGAGAAAGGTTTGTAGCGGCTAGAAAAATGAAAGGAGATGATTCTCCAACTCCTTTCAACCCTCCCATAACCCTAATTCCGAATTGGGTTACGGGTCTAGTTGCTAATCACTATATTAAGCCCAATTAGGTTGTTTTCCGTCTTCCAAACCTTATTTCAGCCATATCTCCCAAACGGTAAGTCCGTTTGATTAATATGACCACTCTACGGAATGGGAAACCATCATCCAAATCCAATAGAAGGGGTTTTCAGTCAAAACTCCTTACCAGTCAAAAGGTATAGGCAAAACAAGATTCGCTAGGGGTAAAACAAATCATTTTAAATTTGGAAAAAATCGCGAATGTGGGAAATGACCCCAATAATAATTTCCCAAAGTTACACGACTATATGACTTCGTATGAAAATAAAATAAATATTCTATGATCCTCTGATACGTAGAATATGGGTCGTTACAGATTTGGCCCAGAGTTAATTCATGTTCCAATAAAGAAGAACGTGAGGTTTATTAACGGACTTCAAAGAAGGTACAGAAGTAGAGTAACTGCACTTATGGATCTTCCTTTTTCAAAGATGGTAGAAATGGTTGGTCGCTATGAGAATGTAGATAAACAGAATGCTTTGGAAGATAAGGAGAAAGCAGGTCTAGTAGGAAGAGAAGGTCTGAAAGTGAGAATCCTGAGGCAAGTAAGAAGCCTAAGGAAAGTAAGGAACCGGAGGCAAGTAAGAAACCTGGAGCCAGTACGGAAGGGGTTAGGCCTAAGGAAGAATGGTTAACAACTGCTAGATGCTCCAACTGCAATAGGCAAGGACATTTGTCAATAAATTGCGGAGCTTTAAAGAAACAGAGGAAGAATGGGTCTAAATCCAATAAGAAGTTTCAAAAGAGCATAGAATGCAATATCAACCACAAGACGGGTCATATAAAGCGAGATTAGCGGATTTTAAAAAGGACCAAAGTGGCTCAAGTCAATAGCATGACAGATGCTCCAATACCCTCCACTTGTAGGGAAAGGCCAGATGTTTTGGAAGGCACGCTTGTTGTCAACAATATTCCAATTAAAAACTTGTTTGATATGGACGTGTCACGAAGTTTTATGTCAAGTAATATGGTTAAGAAATTGAATTTAAAATTGAGATGCCTTAGTGTCCATAATCCGATTGGCGGTTCCCTTGATCTTAGTTGGTGTTGTAGAGTGCCAATCTCTTATTCCCATTATTGGTTTTCTTTCATTTTGGTTGTCATGAGTTTTACAGAATTTGATCTTATTTTGGGATTGGATTGGTTGACTAAGTACGAAGCTTTAGTTAAATGTGCGGAGAGAATTATTAGCGCTAAAACTAAATTTGGGAATTTTATTACCATACTGTGCGAAGGTTCGAATCCAGATAGAAAATAATTTTGGTCTGCTCTTGATATATCTCCCACTTCTTTAGAAAGCATCCATGTTGTCAAAGATTATACAGATGTGTTTGAAGAAGTTGGTAGCCTTCTTCCGCGAAGAGAAATTAATTTCAGAATTGATTTAGTTTCGAATGCGAGGCCAGTAGTGCATCCTATTCGGAGAATGACATTGAAAGAGAAGGAAGAGTTGGGTAATCGGACCCAACTGCTTTTATGGAGAGGTCTGATCAGGCCTAGTTTCTCGAGTTGGAAAGCAGCAGTGGTGTTCATTCCGAAGTCAGACGGTACTCTTAGACTATAGATGATTTGATCGATCATTGGAATGGAGCGTAGGCATTCTCCAAGATGGACCTAGCTACATGTTTTCATCAGCTCCGAATTTTAGAAGAATGCATTCCTTTCACAGCTTTTAGAGGTCCATATTTGTTTTACGAATGGTTAGTAATGTTGTTCGACTTATGTAACTCCCCATCCTATTTTGTTGATTTAATGAATCGGGTACTCTGGGAAGTGTTGAATAAGTTTGTATTGGTCTTTATTGATGATAATATGATCTTTTCGAAGACAGCAGAGGAGCATGCAAAGCATTTGGAACAAGTGTTGGAGATTCTGAGAGAGAATATATTAAAAACTAAATTTTCTAAATGCATGTTTTGGAAAGAAGTAAAATTCCTTGGTCATGTTGTATCGAAGGAAGGAATCTCAGCAGATCCAGGAAATATCACGGCTATTCAGGATTGGAAGCAACCTAGCACTCCCACAGAAATTAGAAGTTTTCTGGGATTATCAAGTTACTAGTGGAAATTCGTTAACGATTTTTTGAAGTTATCTAATTCATTGACCAAGCTTATGAAGTGTAAAGACCCGAAAATCCCTGCCCTTTGAATCGACCATAAACCACACAGGTCTGATCCAAAAGGTCTGATCCAAAAGTTGGAAATCTCCGAATACTTTAACTCTGGGAATACAACACATTATAACAATTAACAGCAGACTTTTATTACATCATAATAATGCGACATCAGAGTACATAATATCATAGTACATCGATAAATAAAAATACAGTGGAAGATAATTACAATAGATTTAATACATTGCAGCGGAAGACTATAAATGCTCTGGACACAACTTTAAGCTTCGATCCAGGATCCTGCTAAAAGAATAAATATCTGCAAAACAAGCTACTCGACTGCCCGTGTGAAAAATATGGGCACCCGAGTTTGCCAGTGAAACAAACTACAGGTCAGTCATGGGACTGGTATGAGAAATCTAACTTAACTTATCTAATAATAAGGCTAATCACAGGACCACGCCGCTAACGCGGAACAGGTTTACTCCATTGGATTGCCAGTGCATAAATTAAAGTACATCGTTAAACAACGCAATGCTTTTTAGAAAAATGAAACCATTATAAGACTCAAAGTCCCATCACACAATGCAACGCAAACCTGAGGATAGAGTTTTACCTTATAATGGTCAAAAGATGCTTGATACGATAAAACGGATTTGATATTATTATTAGTGTATATATGTTTCAAAACATTTCAATCATAATGTATCAATCATAGACGGCATAGCTACCATATACTATGTCGCCATACTAGTTCTACAATCAAAACCGCATGGTGTCGTATTGGAAGTTGGATTTCCATCATGAGTCGAGGCTAGGGATCGTCCTCTCCGATTTGAGACACTCTAGCAAATTCCTCAGGGCCCGGACGCTGGCGAACCCTTGGATCTTCAGGGCCGGTCCCCACCTAACGGTAGTGGATTAGTTATGCCTGAACACACGTTTCCCGGTTCCTTTGAACCTATAATATGGCCACTAACAACCTATAAATCCGAGGTACCTCATAATCCAACATCCACATAAGTAAAATGCCAGCCAGTTCAAGCACTGACACCACTTCTATCTAGAAAGAAACGTGTGCACTCCCTGCAGTCCTATCACCGTTTTTGACTCATACCGGGGAGTGAGGCTCGCGAAGTCACGCTATACACAAAGCTACGCCTAAACAGGCTATGCTTTGATCATCCCACAAGGCCCTGCTTTTCAACAAAAGCCTTGATCAATGCAACTCAACATGCCACACTATCAATCCATACCATATCACTGATTTCTGCCAACTACATAACCTCTAAGCTCGTACGTCTCAGAGAAGGGTGTTAACCACCAAACAAATATATATTTAGCAGAGATCAACGAATATAGTATAAAGGAATATAATGTCAGACATACCATCCATTTACAAGTCCGTTCTGGGTCTGAACGAAACCGGAGGCCCCTTATACCTCGCATATCTGAACAATCAACAATACGTCCGGACGGCTACCCATGACTCCCTGTAACAACCTGGAAAATCCGAGCCAGTTTAAAATTTTTATTTTGAATAATTTTGTCAGAATTTGAGTCAGAATTTAAAAATTGGATTTTTAAATATAAATTTAGCCCTTAAAAATAGTTATTTTGCAAACGACCTCGGATTTCGACGAAACCACTTTTGTTGAGATCGGAATGTCAATTTATTGCTAAGTTTATTTTTCCATAATTTTTTGAATCAATATGTGAGCGTGGCAAAGGAAAACGTGTTTTACAAATTCTGTTCGAATTGGATTGACCAGAAAATGGCCATTTTACAAACGGTCTCAGAATTCGACGAAATCAGTTTTGTTAGGACCGTATCGTCGATATGACGCTAGAAATAATTTTTCTGGAATTTTTCGAATCGATATGTGGCCCCGGCAAATTAAAATGTATGTTTAAATCAAATATTGAATGTTTTATATTTTGATTTGACAAATAACTGACTGAAACAGTCGAATGGGCCTATGAAACATATCCCATTATGTTCGGAATGGGGGTATTTAGCTAGGGACGACAGTCGTTGGGTTTGGATTGGAGTTCGTATGAAAGAGGGGGTATTTTCTGAATAAATTAAATTAAATATTTAAATATAAAAGGGCCAATTGGATGCTTTCTTCCCCAAAACCCTCGTTACTCCAAACCCGACGCCTCTCAACTGTTGAACGACGGAAAACCCTCCTCGCTTCTCTCCTCCTTTTCTTCCAAAATACTCAGCGAAATCCGCCCCTTCCTTTGATGATTTCATAGAGAATTCTCTCATCTCTAAATCCATACAAACCAGGTCTTCTTTAGTGGAGTATTTGGATAGATTGAGGCCCGTGAACTCCGCCACTTCGAGGCGCCGCTGCTCACACCTGACGCCATCGTGCTGGACATTGCTGGTAGCGCCGGAGAGCCCTTTCGAAGCTCTGTCGCGTGGTACAAACTGATCTAAGCATCGTGCTTCGGATTGAACGGATTTGGCAAACTCTATTTCGAATCCAACGAGAAAGGTATCGGCTTTGGGTTTATTTAAAGGGCTATGACACTTTAAAGTGTCGCGAAATTCGATTAGCTTCTAAAAATCATATCTTTTTCGTTTCTTGTCGAAATTCAGTGAAACAAGAGACATCGGGACCGTGGCGACGCCCTCTACATTCTAGAAGAGACCGGATATTTTTTTGAGCTTGCTACAATTTTTGGCAATGCGAAAACCAATGTGAGAATTCTGAATTCAAATGCGAATGGAACGGCGATGTGGAAATTATATAATCGATGTATGAGTTATATAAGCGTTGTACACCTCATGTATAAGCATTGTATAAGTTGAACGTGCGATATATAAGTTATATATGCGTTGTAAAAATCATATATGCAATGGAATGGAAATAAAATATACTATTATATATATATATATACATATATATATATATATACGCCCCTCGTCCACAAACCATGGACGATATTTGTTGATTGTGATTGGGTGAAATTTGGTGTGAAATTCGGTTGAGAATGCGAATGGTTGAAAATACGATTGGTTGAAATCGCGAATGGTTGATGAATATGAATGGTTGATGAATACGAATGGTTATTTGTGGTTGAAAAATTCCCATATGAGGTTGAGAGTGAATATTTTGGTTGATACCACATAGGATTAGTTTGTGGTTGAGAGTGAATATTTTGGTTGAAACCACATAGGATTAGTTGGTGGAAAAAGAAATGAAATGAAAAATAAACATGCCGCCTGCGTGCGAACTAGATGCATGAATCCCCATTGTCAAAAGCTGCAATGCTTTAAGGTAGAGCGAGGAGCCATCGCAGAACGGTGCCGGGTTCACTACCCTGCCGTTATGCTGCCGAAATTTCCTGTAATATTCAATGATTTATTTTTCGTGTATTCAAATTTATTCATATGTTGATAATATATACATGACCCCCACAAACTGTTTAGATAATAAAAATCACATTTTTATTATGCGAATGAAGTTAGAAAAATAATCATATGTTGAATAAAATATTATAATCATAAAAATCACATTTTTATCACTTGAATGGAGTGAGAAAAACATTCACATATAGAATAAATGACTAGAACGATAAAAATCACATTTTTATCGTATAAGCGAAGTTAGAAAAATATTCACATATAGAATAGATGATTAGAACGATAAAAATCACATTTTTATCGTATAAGTGAAGTTAGAAAATATTCATATATAGAATAAAGGACTAGAAGTGTAAAAATCACATTTTTATCAAATATATGAAGTGTTAGAATATTCATGTGTGAAAATAAACATTTGTTGGTTAAAAATACTATTTATAACACGTATATGAAATGAAGATGGTTTAGAAATTGGCGAACGAATTATATTTATATATATATAAAAATATAAATTAAAATAAAACGAATAAAGGCCCTGCAGTTCGCGTTTTGAAATCTTAACTTTAAACGATTATACCGAGAGATCCAACCGTCGGATTTTCTCGAAACTGGAACCGTTGGATCCGCCTTGAAAAATTCTTTCCAACGATATAAATTTTTTAAAGATCCAACGGTTAGATTTTCATATATGTGTAAATCAAATTTAGAGAAAAACAGCGCCATGGCCGCCATATGGCCTGAAGTGTCGTTTAATTAAAACGAGCTATTTTTAAATAAATAAAAATAGCGAAAAATCGTTATAAAATATAAATAACGATATGGAATGGAAATAAATCGAATTTACTTGGTTTATTTGATATTCTAATAGTTGAATGTGTTTGACACGAAAATTACATTAATGAACTGAACTGGATTGATTTGAATGCTAAATATACGTGAATTGTTTGAAAAGGCCGAGTTAATTCTCATTTCAAACAATTGATCGACGACAAGAAGTCGAAGATGAAGACGATGGTTGAAGACCGGAGATCTTCACGTCGTTTGGTTGATTGCTGATATCTTGATTGGGAGGCATCCCAAGAAGATGGAAAAAGCAGTGGTTGTCCAGATGTACTTGGAAATCGACCGGATATGCGAGGAATGGTGCCTCCGGTTTCATTCAGACCCAGAACGGACTTGTAACTGGATGTGTGTCTGGCGTTGTGGATCGATAACGTGGCATGCTAAGATGCAGTGATCAGGGCTTTTGTTGAAAAGCAGAGCCTTGTGGTTGACGATCAAAGCATAGCTGTGATAGCTAGCTATGTGTATAGCGTGAATTCGCGAGCCTCACACCCCGGAATGAACCAGAAACGGGAGAGGACGTCAGGGAGGGCATGCGTTTCTTTCTAGTTAGAAGTTGTGTCAGTGCTTAAAACTGGCTGACACTTTACTTATGTGGATGATGGATTGCGAGGCGCCTCGGTTATGGAGTCATTAGGCTCATTGACGCCCCATAGGGCGGAGAAACGCAGTGTCCAGGGTTTGAGTTTAATCCACATCGGTGGACCGGCCCTGAGGATCCAAGGGGCAGTTGCGGCTGTTCCTGAGACACGGACTAGAGTGTCTCGAAGACGGTAAGGATCTTGCCCCTTGCCTTGGTTCATGATGGAAATCCAAACTTCCAATACGACATATAAGGTTTTGATTGTAAACCTATATTTGGCGACATGATAGATGGTACCCATGCCGCCTATGATGGATACTTATGATTGAAATTGTTTTTGAAACGTATATACACTAGTAATAATATCAAATGATTTGATTTATTCGTATCAGGCATTTCTTGGCCATTATAAGGTAAAACTCTATCCTCCGGCTTGTGTTGCATTGTGTGATGGGACCTGAGTCTTATAATGGCTTCATTTTTATAAAAAGCGTTGCGTTGATTAATGATTTACTTTATTTCATGCACTGGCGATCACTGGAGTAAACCCGTTCCGCGTTAGCGGCGTGGTCCTATGATCCGCCATATTATTGTTGTATAACCAGTTAAGTAGATTTCTCATACCAGTCCCACGACTGACTCGATGTTTGTTTCACTTCGCAAACTCGGGTGCCCTTTTTCTACACGGGCAGCCTTGTATTCAGGTTTTAGCAGACTCGTTTTGGATAGCCGGAGCTGGTTCCTTATCATTTCTATTTTACTGTTTCAGATATTATCATGTATATTATGTTTGATTCCGCTGCAGACATTTTATATTGAACTGAAACTGTATTTTGTGCTAAGTATGATCCTATTTCACTGTGTAACTCTGATGATTATATATCCAGTGTATTTTGCTGTTTATTATCTGTGTAATGATATATTTCTGTTCTGATGTTATTTGTTTATGTGTTATATTCCAACGATTACCCTTGCCACCGTCGTACGGGGGTTTGGGGTCATCACACGTGGTATCAGAGCTTTGGTTAATCTTAGCTCAAGAATATAACATATTAACGAACTCATCAGAAATAGAACCAGTAGTGTTCTAGGATGAATAACTCATTACAGATAGGATCAGTAATATCCTAGTATGAGAATAGCAGAATAGAATTCACCCCAGTAGACACATTTACATTCAAACATTTGTCTCTATGCTTTGCAATATCATTTCTGTTGACCTGACACTTTGTCTGCCATTTGCAGACGAATAAGAAAATGAGTGGCAGAAACAGAAGAAATAATCCTGTTATTCAACAAGCTAATGAGCCAGTTGTGCTCCCTCAGCCAGAAACAGATATAGAAGCTCTATTGAAGAGATATCGAAATCTGGGTGGAGTACCATTCTCGGGGAATGAATCCATTATTCAAACCCAAGCTTGGATGCACTCTGCTGAAAGAATTTTTGAACGTCTCCTGCTAAGAGGTGATCAGAAAAGATTACTGGCAACTTGGACACTAAAAGAAGAAGCTTTAATCTGGTGGGAAACTGTTATCAAGGATGACCCAGAAGGTAATATTACCTAGGATAGATTTAAAGAGATTTTCAGTGAAAGATTTACTCCTCCAGAAGCAACTGAGCGTTTATGTGATGAATTCGACAATCTGGTACATGGAGAGATGACCATTCCAAAATATCATAGGAAATTCAATGAACTTTCTCATTTTGCCCCGCATCTAATTCAAAATCCAAAGAGGAAGAATCTGAGGTTTATTCATGGTCTTCAAAGGAAATACCAGAATAGTGTAATGGGGCATGTGAAGCTTTCTTTTTCTGAAATGATATACATGGCTTATCAGTATGAAGATCTTGATGAGTGAGGTCTTTTGGTCGACAGAGAGGAAGTCAGTTCTAGCAACAAAAGGAAATTCGAAACTGATTGTCCAGAGGAAAGTTCGCAACCTGAGGCAAGTACGATGTCTGGGGTTAGTAAGAATCCTAAAGCCAATCGGAAAAAGGCCAAATCTGGGAAGGGACTAGCAACTACTGCCACATGCTCTAACTGCAATAAGCAAGGACATTTGTCGATAAAGTGCGGACCCTTAAAGAAACGAAGAAAAGATGAATCTAAGTCCGGTAAGAAGGTTCCGGAGACCAGAGAATACAACATTTGCCATCAAGTTGGTCATGTAAAGCCAGATTGCCAGCTATTAAAGAAATCTGAAATTGTACAAGTCAATAAAGTGGCAGAAGTTCCAACACCCTCAGCTAGTCAGAGAGGGTCAGATGTTTTGGAAGGCACGCTTAATATCAAAGATATTCCAGTTAAAGTACTATTTGATACAGGTGCGTCGCGAAGCTTTATTTCAAAGAACGCGGTTAAGAAATTGGATTTGAATTTGAAAAAGCTCAAAGGACCCATCACTGTCCATAATCCGGTTGGGGGTTCCCTCGATCTTAGTTGGATTTGTGGTGTACCTGTTTCTTTTTCTCTTTATCGATTCCCTACCATCTCGATCGTCATGAATTTTGCAGAATTTGATCTTATTCTGGGATTGGATTGGTTAACCAAATACGAAGCTGAGGTTAAATGGGCCGACAGAGTTTTAAGGGCAAAGAGTAAATCAAGGCATTATGTAACCATACCCTATGAAGGTCCGAGTTCAGATAGAAAAAAGTTTTGGTTAGCTCTTGATGTTTCTTCTGCTGCTATAGAAGATGCTCCTGCTGAGATTGAAAATATTCCTGTCGTCAAAAACTACGCGGATGTGTTCAAAGAAGTGGTCAGCTTACCTCCGCAAAGAGAAATCCAATTCAGAATTGATTTAGTGTCGAATGCTAGACCAGTGGTGCATCCAATTCGGAGAATGAACCCGAAGGAAAAAGAAGAGCTAGGCAACCAAACTCGACAATTGTTGTGGAAAGGTCTGATCAGGCCTAGTTTTTCTGAATGGGGAGCTGCTGTGGTATTTGTCCCTAAATCTGATGGTACCCTCCGGTTATGCGTGGATTATCGTGACTTGAATAAGCAGACGCTGAAGAATAAATATCCACTGCCGCGAATCGATGATTTGCTGGATCAACTGAATGGAGCACAGGTATTTTCTAGGATGGACCTAGCTACAGGTTTCCATCAGCTTCATATTGCCGAAGAGTCTGTTCCTCTAACAACATTCAGGGGTCCAGACTTATTCTACGAGTGGTTGGTAATGCCGTTCGGCTTATGCAACGCTCCTGCCTATTTCATCGACCTAATGAATAGAGTGTTCAGAGGAGTATTGAATAAATTTGTTCTGGTATTCATCGATGATATTCTAATCTACTCTAAGTCAAAAGCTGAACATGAAAAACATTTGGAACAAGTTCTAGAAATTCTGAGTGAGAATGTATTGAAAGCTAAATTTTCCAAGTGTATATTCTGGCAAGACGAAGTAAAATTTCTTGGCCACGTTGTATCAAAAGAAGGAATTGCTGTGGATCCAAGTAAAATCACAGCCATTCAGGATTGGAAGCAGCCTAGGACATCCACAGAAGTTCGAAGTTTCCTTGGTTTGGCTAGTTATTACCGGAAATTCGTTAAAGACTTTTCGAAGATATCTGGTGCATTAACAAAGCTTACTAAGAAGCACGAAAGGTTTAAGTGGACTCCCGAATGTGAAACAGCTTTTCAGGAGCTAAAATTAAGATTGACAACAACTCCAGTGTTAACGATAATCGATGGTAATCAGGATTTAAAGGTCTGGACAGATGCTTCTGTTGGAGGTCTTGGTGCGGTATTAATGCAGAGAGACCAAGTTGTTGCTTATGCTAGCCGCCAACTGAAACCGCATAAAAAGAAATACGTTGTGCATGATCTAGAGTTGTTGGCTGTCGTATTTGCTTTGAAAATATGGAGACACTATCTTTTGGGTGAAAAGTTCGAGTTGTATACTAATCATCAATCATTGAAGTATTTACACACTCAAAAAGACTTGAATATGGGACAACAGCGTTGGCTAGAATTTCATGCACCGTACGATCTAGATATTTTGTATACGCCGGGAAAAGCCAATGTGGTAGCCAATGCGTTGAGCAGAAAGGATGTGATCATCGCCAGTCTCTTTATTACACCTTCATTAATTGACAAGATCTCTATTCTTCAAAGGGACGATGTATTTATTCAGAAGATGATCAAAAGGATTCAAGAAGGCGAACCCTTGAGTTTTCAGATTGACAACAATGGGATTCTGAGGTTAAAAGGCCGATTGTGTGTTCCAAACATTCCTGAGATCCGAAGAGAAGTAATGGATGAAAGTCATAAGTCCAAACTTAGTATCCATCCGGGTGTGAGCAAAATGTATAATGATCTCAAGCGAACATTCTGGTGGAAGGCTATGAAAAGAGACATCTCTATATATGTTAGCAAGTGCCCCACTTGTCAACAAATCAAGAGCGATCAACAGAAAACAGCTGGATTGTTGCAACCGTTAGAAAATTCCAAACGGGAAGTGGGAGCAAATTTCTATGGATTTCATTGATGGTCTGGCTCGAACAAAGAAAGGAAATGACAGTATTTGGGTAATCGTAGATCGCTTCACTAAGACCGCCCATTTCATACCTATCAAATCAAATAGAACCGCTAAAAGTCTAGCTCAGATTTATTTCAAAGAGGTAGTTAGACTACATGGAGTGCCGCTCAGCATAGTCAGTGATCGAGACCCGATCTTTGCTAGTAAATTCTGGGAAGCCTTCCAAGCAGAATTGGGAACCAAACTGAACTTGAGCACTGCATATCACCCTAAAACAGATGGTCAAACTGAAAGGGTAAACCGTATTCTTGCAGACTTATAACGAGCTTGCATTATGGATTTTGGTGGATCATGGGAAGACCACCTACATTTGGCTGAGTTCTCATATAACAACAGTTATCAAGCGAGTTTGGGAATGTCACCATTTGAAGCACTGTATGATAGACTGTGCAGATCTCCCGCTTGTTGGGTTGAACCTGGTAATAGACTTGTATTGGGACCCGACATGATTCGTGATGCTGCTGACAAGGTCGACTTCATTAAGAAACAGTTGAAAACAGCTCAAAGCCGACAAGAGAGCTATGCAAACAAGAGGAGAAGACCTTTGGCATTCGAAGTTGGTGATTCTGTGTACTTGAAAGTTTCTCCGATGAGGGAAGTAATTCGCTTTGGCAAAGGTGGGAAGTTGGCACTGAGATTTATTGGACCATTTCCTATTCTAGAACGAATTGGAACTCTTGCTTATCGAGTCCAATTACCAGACTGGTTGCCTGGGGTGCATGATGTATTCCACGTATCCCAACTCCGCAATCATGAACTCCGCAAACATGTTCATGATCTAGATCTGGTTGAGGTTGAATTAAATCAACAGGTCTTGGATATTACTCCGAGTCTAATAGTGAGGAAAGAGCCGATAAAGATTATTGGCAAAGA
This sequence comes from Allium sativum, assembly GCA_030737875.1. Classification (NCBI taxonomy): domain Eukaryota; kingdom Viridiplantae; phylum Streptophyta; class Magnoliopsida; order Asparagales; family Amaryllidaceae; genus Allium; species Allium sativum. The sequence continues at coordinate 159,292,862 of CM060922.1, read as the reverse complement.
AACCAGAGAACTAAGGAACAAGAAAATTCACTTAGTCAAGGTCAAGTGGAGTGGAGATCCTCGAGACTGTACTTGGGAAACAGAGGAGAGCATTAAGCGAGCTTATCCTAAGTGCAGAGTGGATATCTCTGATTGACTCTGGTATAAGGTACATTTACCATATTTTACATTTCAGTATTGTTTTCCACTTTACTATTGTTAGCACACCTTATTATTGTTTTCACACTTCACTATTGTTTTCTTTTCATGGACGAGAACCTTTAATTACAAGTATAATCTGATTTTTGGCAAATATGATTTATAAGTATATAATCTTCATTTTTTTACATTAGAAAAGCTAAATTAACAAATTGATTGACGATTGTGTTGAAAACATTCATTTGTTGAATAAATATTTTTGACGATAAAAATACCATTTTTATCGTGTATACGACTTGCTAAAAATACATAAGAGTTGAAATAAATATTTGTTTGCTATGAATATTATTTTTAACATGTCTATGAACTAAATAAAATAGTCATGCGTTGAAATATATTTTTGTTCGCCAAAAAATATCATTTTTATACGAAGTATGAAGTGTTAAAAATAGTCGTGAGTTGAAATAAACCTTTGATTGCTAGAAATATTAATTTAGCTCAGTTTCGCACATATATATAATATGCTGAACAGGAAAATGGATTAGCTGTTGAGTAAAGAATTTATTTGCATGCCCGACAAATAGGTAAACCTTAATGAGTTGGCTAAGCAATTTTATTATTATATCAACTCATGTGAATGCCATTGGATGTGGAGTGCTGGTTGTTCTGTGTGAAATCATAAACGTCGTCATAGGATAGTAACAATTAATTTTGAACTACATTTACATGGCATACTTCTTGAAGATAGCATACTTCATCATATACTACATAAGCACTTGGAGCTTATGTGACGAGGTGGAAGATTTACCATAAAAGCAAGAGGCTTGTGTGGCGATGACTATATATTTCAGGTTGAACCGAAGACTGATATGAACTGTTTAAATCGTAACTACAAAATGCCAGATTACTAAAAACCCCACACGGGTCTGGAGTTGACAATAAACATGTCGCTTTAGTTGGTAAGGCACAAAAATCTATTTGTTAGGGGTTGAGAATTTATTCTCTGAAGCCATGATCTGAACACGCTCCCCTAAGGACACAAGTTTATATGTCACTATAAATATGTGTATGCATTTTAGGATTTATTGGGTACCTAATACGGCCCAATAAACTTCCAAACCACTCACCGTACAAGAGAAACTATGGCGAAATTTTTCAAAAATTTAGGGTGTTAGCCAAATTTTTGAAGAATTAGAAATTCTTAGAAACTGAAAAGTCGAAGAATGAAAGTTGAGTTGGTTGGTTAAACAACTTTCAGCCTTGTTCCTTTTCGAGGACGAAAAGATTTTAAGTGGGGGAGAATGTAACAACCTGGAAAATCCGAGCCAGTTTAAAATTTTTATTTTGAATAATTTTGTTAGAATTTGAGTCAGAATTTAAAAATTGAATTTTTAAATATAAATTTAGCCCTTAAAAATAGTGATTTTGCAAACGACCTCGGATTTCGACGAAACCACTTTTGTTGAGACCGGAATGTCAAATTATTGCTAAGTTTATTTTTCCATAATTTTTAGAATCAATATGTGAGCGTGGCAAAGGAAAACGTGTTTTGCAAATTCTGTTCGAATTGGATTGACAAGAAAATGGCCATTTTAGAAACGGTCTCAGAATTCGACGAAATCAGTTTTTTTAGGACCGTATCGTCGATACGAAGCTAGAAATAATTTTTTTTGGAATTTTTCGAATCAGTATGTGGCCCCGGCAAATTAAAATGTACGTTCAAATCAAATATTGAATGTTTTATATTTTGATTTGACGAATAACTGACTGAAACAGTCAAATGGGCCTACGAAACATATCACATTGTGTTCGGAATGGGGGTATTTAGCTAGGGGCGATAGTCGTTGGGTTTGGATGGGAGTTCGTATGAAAGAGGGGGTATTTTCCGAATAAATTAAATTAAATATTTAAATATAAAAGGGCCAACCGGATGCTTTCTTCCCAAAACCCTCGTTACTCCAAACCCGCCGCCTCTCAACTGTTGAACGACGGAAAACCCTCCTCGCTTCTCTCCTCCTTTTCTTCCAAAATACTCGGCGAAATCCGCCCCTTCCTTTGATGATTTCATAGAGAATTCTCTCATCTCTAAATCCATACAAACCAGGTCTTCTCTAGTGGAGTATTTGGATAGATTGAGGCCCGTGAACTCCGCCACTTCGAGGCACCGCTGCTCACACCTGACGCCGTCGTGCTGGACATTGCTGGTAGCGCCGGAGAGCCCTTTCGAAGCTCTGTCGCGTGGTACAAACTGATCTGAGCATCGTGCTTCGGATTGAACGGATTTGGCAGACCCTATTTCGAATCCAACAAGAAAGGTATCGGCTTTGGGTTTATTTAAAGGGCTATGACACTTTAAAGTGTCGCGAAATTCGATTAGTTTCTAAAAATCATATCTTTTTTCGTTTCTTGTCGAAATTCGGTGAAACACGAGACATCGGAACTGTGGCGACGCCCTCTACATTCTAGAAGAGACCAGATATTTTTCTGAGCTTGCTACAATTTTTGGCAACGCGAAAACCAATGTGAGAATTCTGAATTCAAATGCGAATGGAACGACGATGTATAAATTAGATAATCGATGTATGAGTTACATAAGCGTTGTACACCTCATGTATAAGCGTTGTATAAGTTGTACATGCGATGTATAAGTTATATATGCGTTGTAAAAATCATATATGCGATGGAATGGAAATAAAATATACTATTATATATATATATATATATATATATATATAAAAATACGCCCCTCGTCCACAAACCATGGACGATATTTATTGATTGTGATTGTGTGAAATTTGGTTGAGAATGCGAATGGTTGAAAATACGAATGATTGAAATCGCGAATGGTTGATGAATACGAACGGTTGTTTGTGGTTGAAAAATTCCCATGTGAGGTTGAGAGTGAATATTTTGGTTGATACCACATAGGATTAGTTTGTGGTTGAGAGTGAATATTTTGGTTGAAACCACATAGGATTAGTTTGTGGAAAAAGAAATGAAATGAAAAATAAAAATGCCGCCTGCGTGCGAACTAGATGCATGAATCTCCATTGTCAAAAGCTGCAATGCTTTAAGGTAGAGCGAGGAGCCGTCGCAGAACGGTGCCGGGTTCACTACCCTGCCATTATGCTGCCGAAATTTTCTGGAATATTTATGTGTTTGATTTATTTTTCATGTATTCAAATTTATTCATATGTTGATAATATATACATGAGCCCCACAAACTGTTTAGATAATAAAAATCACATTTTTATTATGCGAATGAAGTTAGAAAAATAATCATATGTTGAATAAAAATATTATAACGATAAAAATCACATTTTTATCACTTGAATGGAGTGAGAAAAACATTCACATATAGAATAAATGGCTAGAACGATAAAAATCACATTTTTATCGTATAAGCGAAGTTAGAAAAATATTCACATATAGAATAAATGACTAGAACGATAAAAATCACATTTTTATCGTATAAGTGAAGTTAGAAAATATTCATATATAGAATAAAGGACTAGAAGTGTAAAAATCACATTTTTATCAAATATATGAAGTGTTAGAATATTCATGTGTGAAAATAAACATTTGTTGGTTAAAAATACTATTTTTAACACCTATATGAAATGAAAATGGTTTATAAATTGGCGATCGAATTATATTTATATATATATATATAAATATAAATTAAAATAAAACGAATAAAGGCCCTGCAGTTCGCGTTTTGAAATCTTAACTTTAAACGATTATACCGAGAGATCCGACCGTCGGATTTTCTCGAAACTGGAACCGTTGGATCCGCCTTGAAAAATTCTTTCCAACGATATAAAATTTGTAAAGATCCAATGGTTAGATTTTCAGATATGTGTAAATCAAATTTAGAGAAAAACAGCGCCATGGCCGCCATATGGCCTGAAGCGTCGTTTAATTAAAACGAGCTATTTTTAAATAAATAAAAATAGCGAAAAATCGTTATAAAATATAAATAACGATATGGAATGGAAATAAATCAAATTTACTTGGTTTATTTGATATTCTGATGGTTGAATGTGTTTGACACGAAAATTACATTAATGAACTGAACTGGATTGATTTGAATGCTAAATATACGTGAATTGTTTGAAAAGGCCGAGTTAATTCTCATTTCAAACAATTGATTGACGACAAGAAGTTGAAGATGAAGACGATGGTTGAAGACCGGAGATCTTCACGTCGTTTGGTTGATTGCTGATATCTTGATTGGGAGGCATCCCAAGAAGATGGAAAAAGCAGTGGTTGTCCAGACGTACTTGGAAATCGACCGGATATGCGAGGAATGGTGCCTCCGGTTTCGTTCAGACCCAGAACGGACTTGTAAATGGATGTGTGTCTGACGTTGTGGATCGACAACGTGGCATGCTGAGATGCAGTGATTAGGGCTTTTATTGAAAAGCAGAGCCTTGTGGTTGATGATCAAGGCATAGCTGTGATAGCTAGCTTTGTGTATAGCGTGAATTCGCGAGCCTCACACCCCGGAATGAACCAGAAACGGGAGAGGACGTCAGGGAGGGCATGCGTTTCTTTCTAGTTAGAAGTTGTGTCAGTGCTTAAAATTGGCTGACACTTTACTTATGTGGATGATGGATTGCGAGGCGCCTCGGTTATGGAGTCATTAGGCTCATTGACGCCCCATAGGGCGGAGAAAAGCAGTGTCCAGGGTTTGAGTTTAATCCACATCGGTGGACCGGCCCTGAGGATCCAAGGGGCAGTTGCGGCTGTTCCTGAGACACGGACTAGAGTGTCTCGAAGACGGTAAGGATCTTGCCCCTTGCCTTGGTTCATGATGGAAATCCAAACTTCCAATACGACATATAAGGTTTTGATTGTAAACCTATATTTGGCGACATGATTGATGGTACCCATGCTGCCTATGATTGATACTTATGATTGAAATTGTTTTTGAAACGAATATACACTAGTAATAATATCAAATGATTTGATTTATTCGTATCAAGCATTTCTTGGCCATTATAAGGTAAAACTCTATCCTCCGGCTTGTGTTGCATTGTGTGATGGGACCTGAGTCTTATAATGGCTTCATTTTTATAAAAAGCATTGCGTTGATTAATGATTTACTTTATTTCATGCACTGGCGATCACTGGAGTAAACCCGTTCCGCGTTAGCGGCGTGGTCCTATGATCCGCCATATTATTGTTGTTTAACCAGTTAAGTAGATTTCTCATACCAGTCCCACGACTGACTCGATGTTTGTTTCACTTTGCAAACTCGGGTGCTCTTTTCTACGCGGGCAGCCTTGTATTCAGGTTTTAGCAGACTCGTTTTGGATAGCTGGAGCTGGTTCCTTATCATTTCTATTTTACTGTTTCAGATATTATCATGTATATTATGTTTGATTCCGCTGCAGACATTTTATATTGAACTGAAACTGTATTTTGTGCTAAGTATGATCCTATTTCACTGTGTAACTCTGATGATTATATATCCAGTGTATTTTGTTGTTCATTATCTGTGTAATGATATATTTTTGTTTTAATGTTATTCGTTTATGTGTTATATTCCAAAGATTACCCTTGCCACCGTCGTATGGGGGTTTGGGGTCGTCACACTCCCCTTCAAGGTTGCTACTCCAATCATGGGCCTAAGCAGCAACACATTCATTCGACGTGAAGATCATAGGTCTTCAATCACCGTCTTCAACTCTTCGACTTAGATCGTCGTATAATCATTTGAAATGAGATTGAACTCGGACTTTTCAAATGATTCTCGCATAAATAAATATTCTAAAATCATTTCATATCGTTATTAGTTTTTGATAACGATTTATCGCTATTTTTATTAATGTAAAAATAGCTATATTCATTCAACAACGCTTCAGGTCGATCGGCGGCCCTGGCGCTGTTTTTATCCAAAATTGATTTACACTTATCTCGAAATCTAACCGTTGGATTTTAATAAAGTTTATATCGTTGGAAAGATCTTCCCAAAGCGGTCCTAACGGATTTAGTTTTGGGAAAATTCGACAGTCGGATCTTTCGGTATAATCTTTTAAAATTACGATTTCAAATCGCAAACTGCAGCAGCGCGATTCGTTTTATATTAATTTATATTTATATATATACTTAAAATTATATATAAATATAAATTATTCGGCGATTACATTAACGTATGTATCACGCCAGACAAAAGAGTGAATTATTTGCATAACACATATTCATGTTTATAACGTCTACTAAAAATGTGTTTTTATCTCGTACACAAATTCTATAATGTATTGACTATAAATTTCCCCTTTTGTTTATACACAAATTTTAATGTGTATTCACACTAAAAATGTCTAACTCCTTTCTTTAACAAAAATGTTTAATTTTTGTTTCAACTTCCTTATTTAGACAAAAATGTAAATTTCTTTCTAATGAACAAAAATGAATATTTTTGTTAAATCTATTTTAATGAATAAAATTGTTAATTTCTGTCTAATGAACAAAAATGTGTATTTTTGCTCAAAATATTTTATATGAACAAAAATGTTAATTTCTGTTCTATGTTTCTAATATTACACTAAAAATGTGTTTTTAATGTAAAACATATCTCATAATAAAAAATGAATCTTTTCTAAGTTTCTAATATTACATTAAAAATGTAAATTAAAATGTCACTTTTATTCCTATGTTTTTATTTACACCCAAAATGTAAATAGGAATGTACTTTTAAATTCATGTTTTTATTTACATTTAAAATGTAAATAAAAAGCATTTTTCAATTCATATTTTTATTCACATCTACAATGTAAATAAAAATGTATCTCTCATATTCATGTTTTTATTCACATCTAAAATGTAAATAAAAACACACTTTTTAATTCAAGTATTTATTTACATCTAAAAGGTGAATAAAAATGTACTTTTTATTTTCATGTGTTTATTTATATCTAAAATGTAAATAAAAATGTCTTTTTCAATTCATGTTTTTATTTATATCTAAAATATAAATAAAAATGTCAACTTTTATAATCATGTTTTTATTTACAACTAAATTGCAAATAAAAATGTACTTAATCTCTTCATGTTTTTATTAGCAACTAATTTGCAAATAAAATGTACTTCACTTATTCATGTTTTTATTTGCAACTAATTTGCAAATAAAAATGTACTTCACTTATTCATGTTTTTATTTGCAACTAATTTGCAAATAAAAATGTACTTCAGTTATTCATGTTTTTATTTGCAACTAATTTGCAAATAAAAATGTAATATAAATGTACTTTTTTTTTCATGTCTTTTATTCACATCTAAAATGTGGATAAAATATACCTCTTTTAGTTCAAGTCTTTTATTTACATGTAAATTGTAAATAAAATATTCTTTTCTAATGTTTCATACTACAAAAAAAATGAAATTCTTATTTTAATCTAGTATCACATAATATAATATTTTATATGTAAAAATTTCTTGTGAATTCTAATATCATATAAAATAATGTTTTATATGTCAACATTTCTTTTCTAGTGATTCACACTACAATAAAAATGTAACTTTCTATTTCTAATATAACATTTTTCATAAAAATGTAATTTCTATTCTTATTATAACCTTTTTTCATAAAAATGTAATTCTCATTTCTAATGTAACATTTTACATAAAAATGTAATTCTCATTTCTAATGTAACATTTCACATAAAAATGTAAATATAAGTTTCACTTTTTAATTCATGGTTCTACTTACATCTAAAATGTAAATATAAATTTCACTTTTTAATTCTTGTTTTACTTACATCAAGGGATGTAAATAAAAATGTGGCTTTTAATTTAATGTTTTGTCTGCATCTAAAATTGCAAACAAAAATGTAACTTTAATTCTAATGTTTTGTTTGCATCTAAAATTGCAAACAAAAATGTAACTTTACAAATCATGCTTCTAACTTGTATCTAAATCACAAATAAAAGTATAACCTTTTTAAAACTATATTTTACTTGTATCAAGAAATGCGATTTAAAATTAAACTACCAATTTCAACATTTTATCTGTATCAAAGAATGCAGATAAAAGTATAACTTTTTATTTCAATGTATATTTGCATTCTGCATCAAAGAATGCAAATAAAAGAGCAACCTTTTTATTCAACGAATATTTGCATCAAGGGATGCAAATAAAAGAACAACTTTTTTGATTCAATGTTTATTTGCATCAAGGAATGCGAATAATAGAACAACTTTTTAATTCAATTCAGTGATATAGACAACAATGATATATTTTCAATTGTATTGACAATTCTATTTCAATACAATAAAAATGATAAAATAGTGTTTTATGTTGAATTGATAATTCTATTTTAAATGCTCAGATATGATAAAAAGATATTTTTAATATTGAATTGACAGTCTAATTCAATTCAATATATATGATCAAAATAATAATTTTATATTGAATTGACAATTAAATTCAATTCCACCAAAAATAATCCAAATAATGTTTTATGTTGAATTGCCAATCTAATGCAATTCATCGAAAAATAATCAAAATAATGTTTTAATGTTACAATCTGATTCAATTCAAAAAAAATAATCAAAATAATTTATATTTTTTTTTTATTGAAAGGGAACTTTTAATCCAAATCAATAACACAACAACTTGATTTGTTTTTATTGAAAAGGATATTCTAATCCAAACCAATAATCTAACAAAATGATTAATTTTAAGGAACACATACAAATCTGTGTTATACATCACCAACAAACAGATAAATCATCCACAATCTCATCACATAACAGATCTAAGTCATACACATCCAATCGTTACATAGCAAATAAATTAAATAAATTAATTAATTATTTTGAAAAAAAGAAATCTCGCCGAATAATTCAAATCTTAAATTTCCTGAAATTCCGGTTTGCTCCGTTTCAGATCTCGTTTGTTTTGTTGTCTAGTGTTCTTTAATACGATCGCAACGCATTTCGTTTCGTTGATTTCTGTTTCCGTTTGAGAAAGTTATGCTGGTGTAATGGCCCGAAAATCCGTACCAATTTGAGCTGACTAATATACTACACATTTAACTCAAAGTGCACGAAAATTCAGGTCATTAATAGAAGAATTAAGAGGATGAGATAGAAAAGATAGAACTAATAGAATAGAAGAAGAAGAACTCACTGAACAAAATCAGAGTAAGCACGAATCTCACAGCGGAATAATAATCTTTATTATATAACAAGTTTGAAATACAAATCGGAGTTTGTATATATACATACCATATCAGAGTATAATACATGGTATACATCACAGCGGAAATAATCTCTAAATAACTAGTGGTGAAACTTCCTGCTTTGAGCTCCTCCAAGTGTATCTGTAAAAGCCCGAAACACTTGTCTGCCCGTACAAATTTGGGTACCCAAGAGTTTAGGGAAAACAAACAAAATAAACTCTGGGTCAGTCATGGGACTGGTGTGAGTAAATTCCAACCATACTGTTTAACTTTGAAAATCCTTTTGAAGGAAAGGATAATAGTAGGACCAGCCCATAACTAACATGGACGACCTTACTATAACCCAAATAATTTGATATCAAATCCAGTGATATTATAATAATGTCTAATCAAATAAATAAATAAGTAACAGAACGCTTGCATCTCACGTTCCACATATATAGTATAAAATCATAAACCGCAGGGCGCTTATTGGAGATTGGATTCCAACAGACAAGGTATGGGAGCACCTTACGAACAGTGTACTCTAGAGGGGATACACTCAGGGTTCAACAAGAACGTCTTGCAACCCGGCCACACATGACCGACCACTCATTTAGCTTGAGTGTATCGAATATATTGCCACCACGGTTGTAGGCCATCCAACCGTCATCCGAAGATACAGAATCGAAAAGAAGTATAAATATGAATTTTCTCTAGATCGGTGACAATACACCCTGCTTGGGGATGACCCAACTAGCCATGCTGCCTAGCCCAACTTCTGTCATTCCCGGTTGTGAGGCTAGAGGCTACGTCTATCTTCAGAACATCTGATCATCATTCACTTTGAATGTCACATCGTCAAATCCTTATTCACATATTGATTACACAAATGCACACTGGGTGTAAAATAAAGAGAAGTTACCTTCTCCCCACCAACTTGGTATATTCGTAAAAATCAACGGCGTGACCGTTGGAAGTACTCTGTCAGACAATCGTCCATACAAGTTGTCCTGGGACTGGACAAACATAAAACACCATTCTGGAACTGGACGACCCTTGCGTTTAACTCCGTCTTCAATTATCTTCAGCATTTCTAATTCGCAGCGCTTATGCCTATACGAAGTGGTTTCCGGATAATATACCCAACCGGTCTCTCCGTATTGACAACGATGGTCAAAACACTTCGATAGTCGGTTATTTAACTATCGAAGTAAAAACAAACATCCATTCTACTGTTCAACTAACACCACAAAATCACGGGCACTTTTATTTAACATTTGTCTTTATTATTCGAATTTCCATATCTTACCAGATATTTCTCAAATCCCATTTTAGCTTTTTTACACTTTCTTGGAAAACGTTTCCAGTTATTATAAACTCTCTTTCATGTTCTAGAAAAATATACGTTATCAACGTTCGGAACATTTCCATTCTGTTCACGTTCTTATTTTCTACACTTGGATAATATACCCTATCTCCATTTGAAAATATTACTAATATCATAATAAACATTTTAATCTGCCCAACGTTCACTTTTAAAACACTATTCACTTTAACATGTGAATAACATACGTATGATATAAATCTAAACACCTTATCAAATAACTCATTATTCGAGTAATAAATACCCTTATCTCGTTTATCGAAACCTCTTTCACTTGATAACTCCGTTTCTAACTCAACTTCTTGTTAGATCAATATCAAGATTATAACTACATATTGATTTCTTATCCTATCATAATTCAATTGTTTACTAAATACAGACTATCCTATCAGATTATAATTCCTGAATATAATTCATTCGACATCGTCGAATTATGGTTCTAATCCCTAACAGTGTGACTTAGTTCAAATCGTATTCCAACATTGAAATGATGTCATCGCTTTCTAAAACTATTTTCCAATTTCACTTTCTAACTTATGCTTATATTTCTTTGGATAAACACCGTTGCTTATTACCTTAGGGTAAGTGGATTTCAAACTAAATTGTTTCATTCCTTAGGAAGTGCTGCTATATATAAAAATCACGCTTAATTCTAATCAACAGCATTTAATTTGTCGCTATAGTTCTAAACTTGTCATACGCTGTAATATTCTCCTTTATAACTAATCTTGACATAACAGTCACGCTTTAAGCCTAGTCAACATCGTTTATTTTATTGCTATAGTTCAAACTTGCAATACGCTGCTATATGCCACTTTATAACTAATCTCGACGTCTTTTTCCGTTACAAAATCTTGACATCACTTTCTGTTACAAAAATCTTGACATCTCTTTCCGTTACAAACTGATATCGTTCCTCGATAATAGCGAAGCCGTTCAAGTTGGGGTATTCTATTTACCTCTCAGACCTTGATCGACAACGTTCTTACCTTAGAACTGATACAAGTCTGTATTCTAATTCCTTATTACTTATAATATATATCAAATCGTATTTTCCTTGTTTTATTTTAACTATGGTTTTATAACACCATATTCTTACTTTGAAACATTTGTTGTTTATATTAAACATTAACTCTTTGCTTTCTCCATTTCACAGTTCTATTTATAGCTTCTTAAACTCAAAGGTAATTAAATCTCATTAATTTTGATAAATTTATTTCTAAACTGTTTTTATTAGATTAATTAAAGACAAATTAATCTAATAATCATTTTCCCGAATAGCAGTTGATTAAATCAACTTCATCCCATCAGTAAATTCGTTAACTGATTTTAATTACTTCTTAACATTAGATTAATATAATTAATCTAATAATATTTCTAAATCATCCAAATATTTAATCGTCGTATAATTCTGCTTTATAAACTTATTTAAATGTCAATAATCGTTTTTATTTATTTTATAAAAACGAACTCTAAATTACCGGTTTATAATAGAACTTCTATTATAAATTTAAAACTTTACTTTAATTATAAAAATATAATTTTTATAATTAACTTCGTTCATTTGCCTGACGGCCAGTCAACTCCTTAACACAACGATGGGTTTACAATCGGTTGCTGCCATTTTCTTATCGATATCGTCTATTTGATTTAAATCAAAACAATTATTGAATTACCATTCAACATCAATATTCACCCGGGGTTTTACGTCATTTGGGTTCAAACAGTGAATATACAAAACAAACAGTACATATAAATATCGAGGAATCCGGTCGGATTCCTCCAACCGGTTTCCGCATCCACAGATATCAGTCAACACAATTTATACTAACTCTAGACTAGGGAATATTCAAATCGATGGAATCAGTGTCTGATCGGTGACGTGTACATATGTACCGATATATAATATTCAACCAAATTAACTGTCATCTACCTAATCGACCATCATACAACAATCAAACAACATTAAAATATAATTTAAAAATAGATCAGAGTTAGTGATTTTACTCACCTTCGCGCGTTAACCGTTAAAACGATTTGCGCCAGTACACTGGATCGAACGTTGAATTCTGTTTGTAACGAGCTCCACCAGTTTCATAGTGTTACCAGCTTTTGTATAATTCCCATGGATCCCGTCGCGTTTCGTTCGCAGATTACTTCTCCCCGTATACTTCTTCTTTTCAATTTGCACTTCGAACTTTGAACCGCATCTCCCCATTCCCGTTTCGTTTTTAAAACCGTTCTCCTATATCTATATATATCCACCACCTTATAATAGTGGTGCACCCAAAAAAACCATGCCAGGCTTTCACTCGAACCTCCTCTGTAGCCAATACTTCATTCACGTCCACCATAATTCCATAGTGATACCGCCATGACATATCACGCCTCTCAGTAATATCCCATGTAAAAACAGTTGGGACACTCCAAACTTCACAAATGTGATGCTCCCACTTCACGCCATTTCCCAAAACTTCAATGAATTAACTAATTCTTTAAATACAACACTCACCGACTTTCTAGTCCCATATATACTGGAATGTTTCAAAACCAGCGCATTGCTTTCCTCCTTTAATTCTGATGTGTCCATACGACAAAATCTCGACGCTTCATCAACGCTGCAATGTGCCCCCTCATGAGACCAGTACAACCGTTCCATGCATCTAACATATTATTATTTTTTCTCTTTAAAAACATACGCCCAGGTTCATAAAACTTCATCCCGATTTCCGCAAGTTTCCACGCACACAGCCCCTGTTCACCCATGCACCTTCTTTTGGCAAACTCTACCCCTTTATATAACGCATGAAACTAACAGTACACACACACATGTTTAAACTCACCACCCAAGCGTCACTTTCCAGAGCTTATCTCGCCACCTTCTAATCCCGCTTCAGTCGCAATAGCATCTCCCATCTTCACCGATACCAACACATATACATCACCAACAGCATCGTCCCTCCCTTACTGACCTTCTTCCCGAAACAAAGTGGCGGACTCAACCACCATTTCCTCCTCTTTTGTCATTACTCCTTCCACTCAACTTCATATATGCTTCACCCCATGCAAACGTAATACCACCGCCACCCATCATCAGTCCAACGCCTGTCTCCTCAACTTCACTACCTCGGCCAGCGTACGCCACCTGACATCACAACAACAACTTCTTTTCCCACTACTAGCGGCGCCAGGCACCACTCCGGGTTCGAAGACACCAACGCAACATATTTCTTTTATTTTGATATGTAGATCTGCCGATCGAATTTTAATGGCAGTGGAGTGTATATTTTGTGTCTCAGAACAAAGAGGGGAAAGACATATATATAAGCAAAGAGAATAGAGGATAAAAATACATCTGAGGCCGCTCACTTTCTCCAGAAATGTTGCAGCATGCTTCACAAAACCCACACCCTAACGCCATGGTCAGTCTCCGAGAAGCGAAACCAAGTGAAGCCTTGTTGCCATCAAAAGAACGAAGGACTAGTGTATAAATAGAGAAAGAAGACTTAACCCTTAAGTATTAGGGTGATGGTCCTGTAAGATCATAGGGTGTAGGCTAGCACGTTATAATGCATGTCCTCTTTTTGTTGAAAGTCTTAGAATAGGTTAGCCTTTTGAAAAAGAAATATCTGTTGCAGTATTAACGTGGGGAGGATGGAACATTGGGTAGGAAAAACATGGGTAAGGTATAGGCACAGCATGCTTCTTGCGTGTAATATAGATGGTAGCTTAGTCCCTAGTTTTTCAGTGATTTGAGGATACACCACCGTGTATTAATTTGATGGGATAGGTTATATTTTATAAGGTAGTCTGAAGCGTACAAATAGTCTGCATTAGTCTTTCTTAGGATAGGTTGTAGTCATACAGTACATATATAACATATATATTTTACCGCACTTTATTGTTAAGTAATTTCTTTACTTAGTAGGAAAGTATTAGGGGAATGGAGAGGCTAGTGTAGGTTGGACTGTTAGAGTAGACATCAGTGAATAGCCTTCTAGTGGTAAATGGTGGCCGACTATCCTAGTTTAACTTAGACGTGAAGTATTTTAAAGATAGACTGCTAGCACAAAGTAGCTAGGTACTTCTTATTAGGGATAGGGTATGTTTGTAGCATATAGGACATGGTTCTTTCACTTCATAGCTGCGGCATTCTTTTTCTTAGTTGCAAAGAAATCATTTATTATACATGTATATTTATTAAGAGCACCTCATTGCATAAAAGTTCGTCTCCATATACTGACCACTACGGACAGAAGTAAGAGTACAATCGTGCTCAACGAGGTGTCACGATCCCAAAAGTATAATAATACCGGTAGATTGACTCATATTTTGAAATCCCGAAATACCGATACAAGGTGCACACAATACTCTAAATAAAAAGTTGCTTATTTAATTAATTAAAAATTACAGTAAAATTCTAAAAATTAAATTATCGCTACGCCTCAAAAGAACCTTGTCCCGATTTGCAACCGATATCAAGTTATATTCAAATAACCGTTACGGTCGATATACGATTTCACAACGACTTTTCGAATATTTGATTTGGACATATCTTGCAGTCTGTACGACGAAATCTTGATTTTTCACTTCTGTTAGAAAGATACAGTTCAACAGATTCCAACGTTTCTCGTTTCGAAGAAATCCGATTCGAAACGAGTCTGGTATACTCAGTTGAAGTTCAGAACGTTAAATTACGAACTACAGGGTCGTTCTGAGCTCGATTATAATTAATATATATTTATATACGTTCAACTTCGTTTTAATTAATATATAAATCCATTTATATTCCGAATTTAATATTTAAACTGATTTAAATATTCAAATTCAAACCGACAAAAATGCGGGACGTTACAGTCCTTCCCCCTTAAAATAATTTCGTCCTCGAAATTGCTAAGATAGGGAAAATGCTACAATCTCTGTTATAAACAGGTTAGAAATCTTTTTGGTTTACTTTATAATTTCAGTTTCAACTGGACTGATTAATTCCAATTAAAATATTAATTTCTTCTTATTACCGAATATTTTCATAATTCTGAAAATTTCCTAGCAGCTCAAATTTTCGGAGAATTTTGCCTGCATCTCCTCTGCACGGCTTATTCGGTACTATAACAATTTTCCACTCTGGGCCTTCTCCAATCAAACAGCCAAACTGGCTCATCAAAATCTTATACCCATTTAAACTTGTACCCTTTTGTTGGGAACTCAACTCTATCTCTTCCACCTGCTATCAGTTCAGCTTATACAAACGCCATATCAATCCATCTCTACTGAATTTACCCTCAATCCAATCATTCCTTTATACTCAAGTCAAATTCCGTTTCAACATCCAATTCCATTTACTGATTTGCTTTTCAAATCAGTTACCTTCATCTTCAAATTCAAAATTCGATTCTTATTTTCCAAGAATCAATTCATTTCAATAACTCGAATTTCCAATATTTCTCTTTTACAATCCCCATTCTGAGTCGTTCCAAATTCAGTCCAAATTTGTTTATCTTAGTTTATGTTCCACTTTTACCCTTTTAACTCCATAAGTTAAATTTTTATTTCAGAATTCAAATTCCTGGGATTTGTTTCAAATCAGTTTGAAATCATATATTATTCAAAACATTTGAATTTCTAACAACTTGTTTTCTCAAACTACTTCAAAAATCAAATCTTTTGGTAGTAATCCGTCACTTAGCAACTTGAAAATGAACGCCGATAATGTCGCGATCATCATCGGAATTTATTTTCCAACCATTGAAGTGAGTTCAATACTATATTACTTTAAAAACTCATTGATAATCACTTTATTATTATTTTTTTATTTACTTCAAAATATCTTTCACAACACTTGGAAAACAAATTTTCAAATCTCCCAGGATTTTAAAATTCCCTTATATTTAATTCAATTTCAATTTCAACTCTTTTTCAAGTTTCTAGAGTTTTATTTCAATTCTGGTTTTTAATTTCAGATTCAGCTCATCTGATTTGCATATTATACTTATATAATATATTTCGATTGGTCATTCATATAACCAATCTTAATTACAAATCTTATTTGATCATAATAACGATAAATACTATAATAATCTCAAGATATATACTCCTTTTTATATCAAAATATATTTTGGGTAAAATTACTTCATTTACCCTCTTTTCAAAACATACTGTGTCGAATTACTCTGTTCAAGAGTTTAGAAACACCTATCGACACAGTTTGCATTACTGTTTCGACCAGAATTTATAAACTACTCGACTGACCAGTCAACACAATATAAAACAGTTTTTATATAAATTTACAAATACGCGCTCATATATATACACTCAAACTCAATCTAGAGTATTACTAACTCCATCTCTATTGAGTTACGCCACAGAGCCAAGGTAATCACTTAACCTTCAGCTCTGATACCAACTGTAATGGACCGAAAATCCGTACCAATTTGAGCTGACTAATATACTACACAATTAACTCAAAGTGCACGAAAATTCAGGTCATTAATAGAAGAATTAAGAGGATGAGATAGAAAAGATAGAACTAATAGAATAGAAGAAGAAGAACTCACTGAACAGAATCAGAGTAAGCACGAATCTCACAGCGGAATAATAATCTTTATTATATAACAAGTTTGAAATACAAATCGGAGTTTGTATATATACATACCATATCAGAGTATAATACATGGTATACATCACAGCGGAAATAATCTCTAAATAACTAGTGGTGAAACTTCCTGCTTTGAGCTCCTCCAAGTGTATCTGTAAAAGCCCGAAACACTTGTCTGCTCGTACAAATTTGGGCACCCAAGAGTTTAGGGAAAACAAACAAAATAAACTCTGGGTCAGTCATGGGACTGGTGTGAGTAAATTCCAACCATACTGTTTAACTTTGAAAATCCTTTTGAAGGAAAGGATAATAGTAGGACCAGCCCATAACTAACATGGACGACCTTACTATAACCCAAATAATTTGATATCAAATCCAGTGATATTATAATAATGTCTAATCAAATAAATAAATAAGTAACAGAACGCTTGCATCTCACGTTCCACATATATAGTATAAAATCATAAACCGCAGGGCGCTTATTGGAGATTGGATTCCAACAGACAAGGTATTGGAGCACCTTACGAACAGTGTACTCTAGAGGGGATACACTCAGGGTTCAACAAGAACGTCTTGCAACCCGGCCACACATGACCGACCACTCATTTAGCTTGAGTGTATCGAATATATTGCCACCACGGTTGTAGGCCATCCAACCGTCATCCGAAGATACAGAATCGAAAAGAAGTATAAATATGAATTTTCTCTAGATCGGTGACAATACACCCTGCTTGGGGATGACCCAACTAGCCATGCTGCCTAGCCCAACTTCTGTCATTCCCGGTTGTGAGGCTAGAGGCTACGTCTATCTTCAGAACATCTGATCATCATTCACTTTGAATGTCACATCGTCAAATCCTTAATCACATATTGATTACACAAATGCACATTGGGTGTAAAATAAAGAGAAGTTACCTTCTCCCCACCAACTTGGTATATTCGTAAAAATCAACGGCGTGACCGTTGGAAGTACTCTGTCAGACAATCGTCCATACAAGTTGTCCTGGGACTGGACAAACATAAAACACCATTCTGGAACTGGACGACCCTTGCGTTTAACTCCGTCTTCAATTATCTTCAGCATTTCTAATTCGCAGCGCTTATGCCTATACGGAGTGGTTTCCGGATAATATACCCAACCGGTCTCTCCGTATTGACAACGATGGTCAAAACACTTCGATAGTCGGTTATTTAACTATCGAAGTAAAAACAAACATCCATTCTACTGTTCAACTAACACCACAAAATCACGGGCACTTTTATTTAACATTTGTCTTTATTATTCGAATTTCCATATCTTACCAGATATTTCTCAAATCCCATTTTAGCTTTTTTACACTTTCTTGGAAAACGTTTCCAGTTATTATAAACTCTCTTTCATGTTCTAGAAAAATATACGTTATCAACGTTCGGAACATTTTCATTCTGTTCACGTTCTTATTTTCTACACTTGGATAATATACCCTATCTCCATTTGAAAATATTACTAATATCATCATAAACATTTTAATCTGCCCAACGTTCACTTTTAAAACACTATTCACTTTAACATGTGAATAACATACCTATGATATAAATCTAAACACCTTATCAAATAACTCATTATTCGAGTAATAAATACCCTTATCTCGTTTATCGAAACCTCTTTCACTTGATAACTCCGTTTCTAACTCAACTTCTTGTTAGATCAATATCAAGATTATAACTACATATTGATTTCTTATCCTATCATAATTCAATTGTTTACTAAATACAGACTATCCTATCAGATTATAATTCCTGAATATAATTCATTCGACATCGTCGAATTATGGTTCTAATCCCTAACAGTGTGACTTAGTTCAAATCGTATTCCAACATTGAAATGATGTCATCGCTTTCTGAAACTATTTTCCAATTTCACTTTCTAACTTATGCTTATATTTCTTTGGATAAACACCGTTACTTATTACCTTAGGGTAAGTGGATTTCAAACTAAATTGTTTCATTCCTTAGGAAGTGCTGCTATATATAAAAATCACGCTTAATTCTAATCAACAGCATTTAATTTGTCGCTATAGTTCTAAACTTGTCATACGCTGTAATATTCTCCTTTATAACTAATCTTGACATAACAGTCACGCTTTAAGCCTAGTCAACAGCGTTTATTTTATTGCTATAGTTCAAACTTGCAATACGCTGCTATATGCCACTTTATAACTAATCTCGACGTCTTTTTCCGTTACAAAATCTTGACATCACTTTCTGTTACAAAAATCTTGACATCTCTTTCCGTTACAAACTGATATCGTTCCTCGATAATAGCGAAGCCGTTCAAGTTGGGGTATTCTATTTACCTCTCAGACCTTGATCGACAACGTTCTTACCTTAGAACAGATACAAGTCTGTATTCTAATTCCTTATTACTTATAATATATATCAAATCGTATTTTCCTTGTTTTATTTTAACTATGGTTTTATAAAACCATATTCTTACTTTGAAACATTTGTTGTTTATATTAAACATTAACTCTTTGCTTTCTCCATTTCACAGTTCTATTTATAGCTTCTTAAACTCAAAGGTAATTAAATCTCATTAATTTTGATAAATTTATTTCTAAACTGTTTTTATTAGATTAATTAAAGACAAATTAATCTAATAATCATTTTCCCGAATAGCAGTTGATTAAATCAACTTCATCCCATCAGTAAATTCGTTAACTGATTTTAATTACTTCTTAACATTAGATTAATATAATTAATCTAATAATATTTCTAAATCATCCAAATATTTAATCGTCGTATAATTCTGCTTTATAAACTTATTTAAATGTCAATAATCGTTTTTATTTATTTTATAAAAACGAACTCTAAATTACCGGTTTATAATAGAACTTCTATTATAAATTTAAAACTTTACTTTAATTATAAAAATATAATTTTTATAATTAACTTCGTTCATTTGCCTGACAGCCAGTCAACTCCTTAACACAACGATGGGTTTACAGTCGGTTGCTGCCATTTTCTTATCGATATCGTCTATTTGATTTAAATCAAAACAACTATTGAATTTCCATTCAACATCAATATTCACCCGGGGTTTTATGTCATTTGGGTTCAAACAGTGAATATACAAAACAAACAGTACATATAAATATCGAGGAATCCGGTCGGATTCCTCCAACCGGTTTCCGCATCCACAGATATCAGTCAACACAATTTATACTAACTCTAGACTAGGGAATATTCAAATCGATGGAATCAGTGTCTGATCGGTGACGTGTACATATGTACCGATATATAATATTCAACCAAATTAACTGTCATCTACCTAATCGACCATCATACAGCAATCAAGCAACATTAAAATATAATTTAAAAATAGATCAGAGTTAGTGATTTTACTCACCTTCGCGCGTTAACCGTTAAAACGATTTGCGCCAGTACACCGGATCGGACGTTGAATTCTGTTTGTAACGAGCTCCACCAGTTTCATAGTGTTACCAGCTTTTGTATAATTCCCATGGATCCCGTCGCGTTTCGTTCGCAGATTACTTCTCCCCGTATACTTCTTCTTTTCAATTTGCACTTCGAACTTTGAACCGCATCTCCCCATTCCCGTTTCGTTTTTAAAACCGTTCTCCTATATCTATATATATCCACCAGCTTATAATAGTGGTGCACCCAAAAACACCATGCCAGGCTTTCACTCGAACCTCCTCTGTAGCCAATACTTCATTCACGTCCACCATAATTCCATAGTGATACCGCCATGACATATCACGCCTCTCAGTAATATCCCATGTAAAAACAGTTGGGACACTCCAAACTTCACAAATGTGATGCTCCCATTTCACGCCATTTCCCAAAACTTCAATGAATTAGCTAATTCTTTAAATACAACACTCACCGACTTTCTAGTCCCATATATACTGGAATGTTTCAAAACCAACGCATTGCTTTCCTCCTTTAATTCTGATGTGTCCATACGACAAAATCTCGACGCTTCATCAACGTTGCAATGTGCCCCCTCATGAGACCAGTACAACCGTTCCATGCATCTAACATATTATTATTTTTTCTCTTTAAAAACATACGCACAGGTTCATAAAACTTCATCCCGATTTCCGCAAGTTTCCACGCACACAGCCCCTGTTCACCCATGCACCTTCTTTTGGCAAACTCTACCCCTTTATATAACGCATGAAACTAACAGTACACACACACATGTTTAAACTCACCACCCAAGCGTCACTTTCCAGAGCTTATCTCGCCACCTTCTAATCCCGCCTCAGTCGCAATAGCATCTCCCATCTTCACCGATACCAACACATATACATCACCAACAGCATCGTCCCTCCCTTACTGACCTTATTCCCGAAACAAAGTGGCGGACTCAACCACCATTTCCTCCTCTTTTGACATTACTCCTTCCACTCAACTTCATATATGCTTCACCCCATGCAAACGTAATACCACCGCCACCCATCATCAGTCCAACGCCTGTCTCCTCAACTTCACTACCTCGGCCAGCGTACGCCACCTGACATCACAACAACAACTTCTTTTCCCACTACTAGCGGCGCCAGGCACCACTCCGGGTTCGAAGACACCAACGCAACATATTTCTTTTATTTTGATATGTAGATTTGCCGATCGAATTTTAATGGCAGTGGAGTGTATATTTTGTGTCTCGGAACAAAGAGGGGAAAGACATATATATAAGCAAAGAGAATGGAGGATAAAAATACATCTGAGGCCGCTCACTTTCTCCAGAAATGTTGCAGCATGCTTCACAAAACCCACACCCTAACGCCATGGTCAGTCTCCGAGAAGCGAAACCAAGTGAAGCCTTGTTGCCATCAGAAGAACGAAGGACTAGTGTATAAATAGAGAAAGAAGACTTAACCCTTAAGTATTAGGGTGATGGTCCTGTAAGATCATAGGGTGTAGGCTAGCACGTTATAATGCATGTCCTCTTTTCGTTGAAAGTCTTAGAATAGGTTAGCCTTTTGAAAAAGAAATATCTGTTGCGGTATTAACGTGGGGAGGATGGAACATTGGGTAGGAAAAACATGGGTAAGGTATAGGCACAGCATGCTTCTTGCGTGTAATATAGATGGTAGCTTAGTCCCTAGTTTTTCAGTGATTTGAGGATACACCACCGTGTATTAATTTGATGGGATAGGTTATATTTTATAAGGTAGTCTGAAGCGTACAAATAGTCTGCATTAGTCTTTCTTAGGATAGGTTGTAGTCATACAGTACATATATAGCATATATATTTTACCGCACTTTATTGTTAAGTAATTTCTTTACTTAGTAGGAAAGTATTAGGGGAATGGAGAGGCTAGTGTAGGTTGGACTGTTAGAGTAGACATCAGTGAATAGCCTTCTAGTGGTAAATGGTGGCCGACTATCCTAGTTTAACTTAGACGTGAAGTATTTTAAGGATAGACTGCTAGCACAAAGTAGCTAGGTACTTCTTATTAGGGATAGGGTATGTTTGTAGCTTATAGGACATGGTTCTTTCACTTCATAGCTGCGGCATTCTTTTACTTAGTTGCAAAGAAATCATTTATTATACATGTATATTTATTAAGAGCACCTCATTGCATAAAAGTTCGTCTCCATATACTGACCACTACGGACAGAAGTAAGAGTACAATCGTGCTCAACGAGGTGTCACGATCCCAAAAGTATAATAATATCGGTAGATTGACTCATATTTTGAAATCCCGAAATACCGATACAGGGTGCACACAATACTCTAAATAAAAAGTTGCTTATTTAATTAATTAAAAATTACAGTAAAATTCTAAAAATTAAATTATCGCTACGCCTCAAAAGAACCTTGTCCCGATTTGCAACCGATATCAAGTTATATTCAAATAACCGTTACGGTCGATATACGATTTCACAGCGACTTTTTGAATATTTTATTTGGACATATCTTGCAGTCTGTACGACGAAATCTTGATTTTTCACTTCTGTTAGAAAGATACAGTTCAACAGATTCCAACGTTTCTCGTTTCGAAGAAATCCGATTCGAAACGAGTCCGGTATACTCAGTTGAAGTTCAGAACGTTAAATTACGAACTACAGGGTCGTTCTGAGCTCGATTATAATTAATATATATTTATATACGTTCAACTTCGTTTTAATTAATATATAAATCCATTTATATTCCGAATTTAATATTTAAACTGATTTAAATATTCAAATTCAAACCGACAAAAATGCGGGACGTTACAGCTGGTTTAATCATTAACAACATTAATAAACTTAATAATATTATTAAATAAATTAATTAACATCTTAATTACTTAACCCTTGTTAATATCCTTCTCCTTCTTCGGTTAAATGTCTGGACACCGTGAACCCATACATCAGCCTTATCCCTTCACCGCGCGCCACCCATACCGCCACCAGATCAAGATCGAATGCCACCACTCCGAAGCCCGTACCACGAGCCACCACCGCCTAGACATGGGCCCCACTCGCACCTGCCTCCGCTCCACAGTACGAGGACGAAGTCGACCACTTTCGTCATGAAATTCGCGCCCCACGGCTGATGAAATCCGATCACGTCCGTACAGAATCGAAGCTCTCGTCTTGCTCTTTGATTTTAGTCCTATAAGTTTTTAAAATTTGTTTGTGGATTCAAAGAAAATTGGAGAAGGATGAAATGGCTTCGCAGCCATTGATTTGGTTTTCAAAGAGAAGGGCGGCGGCTGAACTATACGTATTAGGGTTTTGGAATACCATGTATTTATAATATATTATTATTTAATGTTCTATTCTACAAATAAACCCGTTATATTCTTTTCAGATCCAACTCCAGCCCAACGAAAGTTGTTCCCAGGCAAATACCCATGTTCCGAACGCAATAGGCTAGGTCCCGTGAGCCCAAACGATCATCTTTAGCCTGAATTATTTAATTTAATAACTAAATCCTTTATTAAATTAATTCGTTCGTATAAATAAATTCACCGAGGCCACATACGGACTAAGAAAATTCCATAAAAAATATATTTGGCTTTTTATTAACGATACGATCCTAACAAAACTAATTTCGTCGAATTCTGAGACCGTTTGAAAAATGGCTATTTTCAAGCCGATTAAATTTGACTAAAACAATCAAAACACATTTTCTTTTGCCACGCTCACATATTAATTCGAAAAATTATGAAAATTGAAACCTAGCAATAATTT
This sequence comes from Allium sativum, assembly GCA_030737875.1. NCBI lineage: Eukaryota > Viridiplantae > Streptophyta > Magnoliopsida > Asparagales > Amaryllidaceae > Allium > Allium sativum. The sequence goes on along the minus strand of CM060922.1, from coordinate 159,268,378 downwards.
GACATTCCGGTTCCAACAAAAGTTGTTTCGTCGAAAACGGAGGTCGTTTGCAAAATAGCTATTTTTAAGGCCAATATATTATATTAAAATATATATAAATTATACAGCGACTTTTCTAAATTTTAAACTGGCCATAACTTTCTATTTTCATTATGAAATTTCAATTTCTTACATTCATTAGAAAAATATAGTTAAACAGATTTAAATATTTCTGGTTTCGTTCAATTCTGATATATTCTGAATCCAGTACATTCAGTTAAAGTTTAAAATCAAAATTTCAAACTACAGCGCTATTTTAAACTCCTTTTATAATTAAATTAAATTTATTCGTGTTAACTTCGATAAAAATAAATTTTTAGCCGTTATTATTTAAAATAAATTATTTTAAATATTTAAAATAAATTATTTTAAATATTTAAAATCCATTAAAATTTCTAAAATAAATTTTTTAAATTGGCCCCAAAATTCCGGGTTGTTACAATCTCCCCCACTTAAAATCTTTTCGTCCTCGAAAAGGAACGAAGCTAAAAGTTGTTTAATAAATTAACTCAATTTTCATTTTTTTATTTTGGTTTAACTAATTAGTTAATTTACTTTTCAAAAATATATAACTTTTATATATTCAAAAATTATATTTTCTAAGATCGGATTATATATATAATCACAAATACGTTAATTAAAATCTTGGCACTCTCAACTCATTCTAGGGCATTACTAACCCCATCTCTAATGAGTTTTCTCATTCTAGGATACTACTGATCCTATCTCTAATGAGTATTCTTATTGGATAATACTAATCCAACCTCTAATGAGTCTTTTGTTCAGTTCTAACGAGTTGTACCCCAAAGATTTGAGCTAACCAGAGCTTTGATACCAACTGTAAAGACCCGAAAATCCCTGCCCTTTGAATCGACCATAAACCACACAGGTCTGATCCAACACATTAGAACAATTAACAACAGACTTTTATTACATCATAATAATGCGACATCAGAGTCAGAATATCATAGTACATCGATAAATAAAAATACAGTGGAAGATAATTACAATAGATTTAATACATTGCAGCGAAAGACTATAAATGCTCTGGACACAGCTTTAAGCTTCGATCCAGAATCCTGCTAAAAGAATAGATATCTGCAAAACAAGCTACTCGACTGCCCGTGTGAAAAATATGTGCACCCGAGTTTGCCAGTGAAACAAACTACAGGTCAGTCATGGGACAGGTATGAGAAATCTAACTTAACTTATCTAATAATAAGGCTAATCACAGGACCACGCCGCTAACCCAGAACGGGTTTACTCCATTGGATTGCCAGTGCATAAATTAAAGTAAATCGTTAAACAACGCAATGCTTTTTAGAAAAATGAAACCATTATAAGACTCAAGTCCCATCACACAATGCAACGCAAACCGGAGGATAGAGTTTTACCTTATAATGGTCAAAAGATGCTTGATACGATAAAACAGATTTGATACTATTATTAGTGTATATATGTTTCAAAAACATTTCAATCATAATGTATCAATCATAAACGGCATAACTACCATATACTATGTCGCCATACTAGTTCTACAATCAAAACCGCATGGTGTCGTATTGGAAGTTGGATTTCCATCATGAGTCGAGGTTAGGGATCGTCCTCTCCGATTTGAGACACTCTAGCAAATTCCTCAGGGCCCGGACGCTGGCGAACCCTTGGATCTTCAGGGCCGGTCCCCACCTAACGGTAGTGGATTAGTTATGCCTGAACATACGTTTCCCGGTTCCTTTGAACCAATAATATGGCCATTAACAACCTATAAATCTGAGGTACCTCATAATCCAACATCCACATAAGTAAAATGCTAGCCAGTTCAAGCACTGACACCACTTCTATCTAGAAAGAAACGTGTGCACTCCCTGTAGTCCTATCACCGTTTTTGACTCATATCGGGGTGTGAGGCTCGCAAAGTCACGCCATACACAAAGCTACGCCTAAACAGGCTATGCTTTGATCATCCCACAAGGCCCTGCTTTTCAACAAAAGCCTTGATCCATGCAACTCAGCATGCCACACTATCAATCCATACCATATCACTGATTTCTGCCAACTACATAACCTCTAAGCTCGTATGTCTCAGAGAAGGGTGATAACCACCAAACAAATATATATTTAGCAGAGATCAACGAATACAGTATAAAGGAATATAATGTCAGACGTACCATCCATTTACTAGTCCGTTCTGGGTCTGAACGAAACCGGAGGCACCTTATACCTCGCATATCCGAACAATCAACAATATGTCTGGACGGCTACCCCTGACTCCCCTTCAAGGTAGCTACTCCAATCACGGGCCTCAGTAGCAACACATCCATTCGACGTGAAGATCGTCGGTCTTCAATCACCGTCTTCAACTCTTCGACTTAGATTGTCGTATAATCATTTGAAATAAGATTGAACTCGGGCTATTCAAACGATTCTCGCATAAATATATATTTTAAAATCATTTCATATCGTATTTAGTATTTGATAACGATTTATCGCTATTTTTTATTAATGTAAAAATAGCTATATTCATTCAACAACGCTTCAGGTCGATCGGCGGCCCTGGCGCTGTTTTTATCCTAAATTGATTTACACTTATCTCGAAATCTAACCGTTGGATTTTAATAAAGTTTATATCGTTGGAAAGATCTTCCCAAAGCGGTCCTAACGGATTTAGTTTTGGGAAAATCCGACGGTCGGATCTTTCGGTATAATCTTTTAAAGTTACGATTTCAAATCGCGAACTACAGCAGCACGATTCGTTTTATATTAATTTATATTTATATATATACATAAAATTATATATAAATATAATTATTCGGCGATTCCATTAACGTATGTATCACGCCAGACAAAAGAGTGAATTATTTGCATAACACATATTCATGTTTAGAACGTCAACTAAAAATGTGTTTTTATCTCCTACACAAATTCTATAGTGTATTGACTATAAATTTCCCCTTTTGTTTATACACAAATTTTAATGTGTATTCACACTAAAAATGTCTAACTCCTTTCTTTAACAAAAATGTTTAATTTTTGTTTCAACTTCCTTATTTAGACAAAAATGTAAATTTCTTTCTAATGAACAAAAATGAATATTTTTGTTAAATCTATTTTAATGAATAAAATTGCTAATTTTTGTCTAATGAACAAATATGTGTATTTTTGCTCAAACTATATTATATGAACAAAAATGTTAATTTCTGTTCTATGTTTCTAATATTACACTAAAAATGTGTTTTTAATGTAAAACATATCTTATAATAAAACATGAATCTTTTCTAAGTTTCTAATATTACATTAAAAATGTAAATTAAAATGTCACTTTTATTCCTATGTTTTTATTTACACCTAAAATGTAAATAGGAATGTACTTTTAAATTCATGTTTTTATTTACATCTAAAATATAAATAAAAATGCACTTTTTCAATTCATATTTTTATTCACATCTACAATGTAAATAAAAATGTACCTTTCATATTCATGTTTTTATTCACATCTAAAATGTAAATAAAATACACTTTTTAATTCAAGTATTTATTTACATCTAAAAGGTGAATAAAAATGTACTTTTTATTTTCATGTTTTTATTTATATCTAAAATGTAAATAAAAATGTCCTTTTCAATTCATGTTTTTATTTATATCTAAAATATAAATAAAAATGTCAACTTTTATAATCATGTTTTTATTTACAACTAAATTGCAAATAAAAATGTACTTAATCTCTGCATGTTTTTATTTGCAACTAATTTGCAAATAAAAATGTACTTCACTTATTCATGTTTTTATTTGCAACTAATTTGCAAATAAAAATGTACTTCACTTATTCCTGTTTTTATTTGCAACTAATTTGCAAATAAAAATGTAATACAAATTTACTTTTTTTTTTTCATGTCTTTTATTCACATCTAAAATGTGGATAAAATATACCCCTTTTAGTTCAAGTCTTTTATTTACATGTAAATTGTAAATAAAATATTCTTTTCTAATGTTTCATACTACAATAAAAATGAAATTCTTATTTTAATCTAGTATCACATAATATAATATTTTATATGTAAACATTTCTTGTGAATTCTAATATCATATAAAATAATGTTTTATATGTCAACATTTCTTTTCTAGTGATTCACACTACAATAAAAATGTAACTTTCTATTTCTAATATAACATTTTTCATAAAAATGTAATTTCTATTCTTATTATAACCTTTTTTCATAAAAATGGAATTCTCATTTCTAATGTAACATTTTACATAAAAATGTAATTCTCATTTCTAATGTAACATTTTACATAAAAATGTAAATATAAGTTTCACTTTTTAATTCATGGTTCTACTTACATCTAAAATGTAAATATAAATTTCACTTTTTAATTTTTGTTTTACTTACATCAAGGGATGTAAATAAAAATGTAACTTTTAATTTAATGCTTTGTTTGCATCTAAAATTGCAAACAAAAATGTAACTTTAATTCTAATGTTTTGTTTGCATCTAAAATTGCAAACAAAAATGTAACTTTACAAATCATGTTTCTAACTTGTATCTAAATCACAAATAAAAGTATAATCTTTTTAAAACTATGTTTTACTTGTATCAAGAAATGCGATTTAAAATTAAACTACCAATTTCAACATTTTATCTGTACCAAAGAATGCAGATAAAAGTATAACTTTTTATTTCAATGTATATTTGCATCAAAGAATGCAAATAAAAGAGCAACCTTTTTATTCAACGAATATTTGCATCAAGGGATGCAAATAAAAGAACAACTTTTTTGATTCAATGTTTATTTGCATCAAGGAATGCAAATAAAAGAACAACTTTTTAATTCAATTCGGTGATATAGACAACAATGATATATTTTCAATTGTATTGACAATTCTATTTCAATACAATAAAAATGATAAAATAGTGTTTTATGTTGAATTGATAATTCTATTTTAAATGCTCAGAAATGATAAAAAGATATTTTTAATATTGAATTGACAATCTAATTCAATTCAACATATATGATCAAAATAATAATTTTATATTGAATTGACAATTAAATTCAATTCCACCAAAAATAATCCAAATAATGTTTTATGTTGAATTGCCAATCTAATGAAATTCATCAAAAAATAATCAAAATAATGTTTTAATGTTGAATTGACAATCTAATTCAATTCAACAAAAATAATCAAAATAATGTTTCAATGTTGAATTGACAACCTGATTCAATTCGACAAAAATAATCAAAATAATTTATATATTTTTTTTTTATTGAAAGGGAAATTTTAAACTAAATCAATAACACAACAAATTGATTTGTTTTTATTGAAAAGGAAATTCTAATCCAAACCAATAATCTATCAAAATGATTATTTTTAAGGAACACATACAAATCTATGTTATACATCACCAACAAACAGATAAATCATCCACAATCTCATCACATAACAGATCTAAGTCATACACATCCAATCGTTACATAGCAAATAAATTAAATTAATTAATTAATTATTAAAAAAAAAAGAAATCTCACCGAATAATTCAGATCTGAAATTTCCTGAAATTCTGGTTTGCTCTGTTTTGTTGTGTAGTGTTCTTCAATACGATCGCAACGCATTTCGTTTCGTTGATTTCTGTTTCCGTTTGAGAAAGTTATGCTGGTTTAATCATTAACAACATTAATAAACTTAATAATATTATTAAATAAATTAATTAACATCCTAATTACTTAACCCATGTTAATATCCTTCTCCTTCTTCGGTTAAATGTCTGGACACCGTGAACCCATACATCGGCCTCATCTCTTCACCGCGCGCCACCCATACCGCCACCAGATCAAGATCGAATGCCACCACTCCGAAGCCCATACCACGAGCCACCACCGCCTAGTCGTGGGCCCCCCTCGCACCTGCCTCTGCTCCACAGTAAGAGGCCGAAGTCGGCCACTTTCGTCATGAAATTCGCGCCCCACGGCTGATGAAATCCGATCACGTCCGTACAGAATCGAAGCTCTCGTCTTGCTCTTTGATTTTAGTCCTATAAGTTTCTAAAATTTGTTTGTGGATTCAAAGAAAATTGGAGAAGGATGAAATGGCTTCGCAGCCATTGATTTGGTTTTCAAAGAGAAGGGCGGCGGCTGAACTATACGTATTAGGGTTTTGGAATACCATGTATTTATAATATATTATTATTTAATGTTCTATTCTACAAATAAACCCATTATATTCTTTTCAGATCCAACTCCAGCCCAACGAAAGTTGTTCCCAGGCAAATACCCATGTTCCGGACGCAATGGGCTAGGTCCCGTGAGCCCAAACGATCATCTTTAGCCTGAATTATTTAATTTAATAACTAAATCCTTTATTAAATTAATTCGTTCGTATAAATAAATTCACCGAGGCCACATACGGACTCAGAAAATTCCTGAGAAAATATATTTGGCTTTGTTATGATGATACGGTCCTAACAAAACTAATTTCGTCGAATTCTGAGACCGTTTGAAAAATGGCTATTTTCAAGCCGATTAAATTTGACTAAAACAGTCAAAACACATTTTCTTTTGCCACGCTCACATATTAATTCGAAAAATTATGAAAATTGAAACCTAGCAATTATTTGACATTTTGATTCCAATAAAAGTGGTTTCATCAAAAATGGAGGTCGTTTGCAAAATAGCTATTTTTAAGGCCAATATATTATATTAAAATATATATAAATTATACAGCGACTTTTCTAAATTTCAAACTAGCCATAACTTTCTATTTTCATTATGAAATTTCAATTTCTTACATTCGTTAGAAAAATATAGTTAAACAGATGTAAATATTTCTGTTTTTGTTCAATTCTGATTTATTTTGAATCCTGTACATTCAGTTAAAGTTTAAAATCAAAATTTCAAACTGCAGCGCTATTTTAAACTCCTTTTATAATTAAATTAAATTTATTCATTTTAACTTCGATTAAAATAAATTTTTAGCCGTTATTATTTAAAATAAATTATTTTAAATACTAAAAATCCATTAAAATTTCTAAAATAAAATTTTTAAATTGGCCCCAAAATTCCGGGTTGTTACCTGAAGAAGCATGCCAAGCTTAATTAGACGACAGATTGTGAAGCAGTTTTCCAAGAGTTGAAAGAAAGATTGACTATTGCGCCAGTGTTGACTATTATAAATGGTAATCAGGATTTGACTGTCTATATTGATGATTCTCATCAAGGAGTAGGTGCGGTATTAATGCAAAGGGGCAAAGTTGTTGCTTATGCAAGTCGTCAGTTGAAGCCGCATGAGAAGAGGTATGTTACGCATGATCTCTAGTTATTTGCTGTGGTTTTTGCCTTGAATATCCGGATGCATTACCTATTGGGTGAGAAGTTCGAATTATATACAGATCCTAAATCATTGAAATATCTATTCACCTATAAAAATATAAATTTGAGGCAGCAACGTTTGTTAGAGTTTCTTGCAACATATGATCTTTATATTTTGTATACTCCAGGGAAAACCAATGTTGTGGCTGATGCACTTAGTAGAAAGAATGCAATCACTGCTAATTATATTATTATGCCTTCATTGATAGAGAAGATTTCTGTTCTTTAGAAAGATGATGAATTTATTCAAAGGATTAGCAAGCGAGTTCAAGAAGGTGAAGCTTCAGACTTCCAGCTTGATAGTAAAAGGGTTCTGAGGTTGCAAGGGAGAATTTGTGTTCCAGAGGTTCCAGAACTCAGAAGGTAGGTATTGGATGAATGTCATAAATCTAAACTTAGTATTCATCCAGGGGTGAGTAAGATGTATCAAGATCTTAAGTGCACATTTTAGTGGAAGTCTCTGAAAAGGGATATTTCTATATATGTTAGCAGGTGTTCCACTTGCCAACAGGTTAAGAGTGATCAGCAGAAACTCGGTGGATTGTTGCAACCATTGGAGATTCCAGAATGGAAGGGGATCAAGTTTCTATGGATTTCATTAATGGTCTGTCTAGAACCAAGAAAGGCAATGATAGCATTTGGGTTATAGTAGATCCTTTCATGAAAAGCGCCCATTTTATTCCAGTGAATCAAATAGAACATCTTAGATTTTGGCTCAGATATATTTCAAAGAGATTGTTAGACTGCATGGAGTTCCCAGTAGCATTGTTAATGATAGAGATCTGATCTTCGCTAGTAAGTTCTTGGAAGCATTTCAATCTGAGTTGGGGACAAAGCTGAGCCTTAGCACTGCATATCATCCTCAGACAGATGGCCAGACTGAGAGGGTAAATCGTATTTTGGAAGATCTATTGCAAGCTTGTATTCTCGATTTTGGAGGTTCTTGACAAGATTAGATACATTTGGTTGAGTTTTCACATAATAATAGCTACCAAGAAAGTTTGAAATTATCCCGGTTTGAAGCCTTGTATGGTAGGTCGTGCAGATCTCCTACATGTTGGATAGAGCCTGGTAATCGATTAAACTAGTCCAGATATGATCCAAGAAGCTTCAGATAGGGTGGATTTCATTAAGAAGCGACTGCAAGCAGCTCAGAGCAGACATAAGAGTTATGCAGATTCTAGATGAAAAGATTTGGCATTTTCCGTTGGTGATCACGTATGTTTGAGAGTTTCTCCGATGAGATAAGTTATTCGATTCGGGAAAACAGGAAAGTTGGCACCTAGATATGTTGGTCCATTCCCTATACTCAAAAGCATAGGAGCTATAGCTTACAGGGTTCAGTTGTCAGATTGGTTTTCCGGAGTGCATGATGTGTTTCACATTTCTCAAATTCGGCAAGCCGCATTAAAGCTCGGTAAAGTCGCATTCCTCTGCATTTAAAGATTTGGTGGAGTGGAATTCGCGATGAGAAATCTAAAGTCACATTTAAAAGGAGTAGATTAGAAAATTGGTTGCATGAAAGTGAGTTGTTAAGTTAAATAATTAGTGTAAGTTAGTAAATAAAATTTATTAGGTGATGAAATAATTTTTAGCTAGTTAAAATTATGATTGTTTACCCATCTTATGCGATGTAGATTTTATACTCGATGTATATAGATAACATCATATCTATAACACTGAATTGTAACTTGAATTGGTTAAATAAATTTAATGATTTAGGCGTTAATTAATAGTAGTTAATAATAAAATTGACTGCAAATTAATAAGATGAATATGATATGAACACAATAATTTATTATGATGTTAGTACGCGATTGACGATATAAAAATATTATTTTTAATCGTTATGCAAGTGAATATTTAAATTTTCGCTAAACTAGAATTAATGAAATCGTGAAGTGAATTTTATTTGTTTACTATTTGGCGATTAAAAATATTTGATCATATTATTGATGCTTCTCACTGTTTATGTAAGTTCATTGATGTTGTACACACTGTACAGTTCATTAAAAATGTGATTTTTATTTTTAGAGGCGTTGTGTGAAAATGTGACACTCACATTTCATACTTCATGGATGGACACTTTGTAGCACCTTAAATGGCATTGGATGATTGAGTATTTATTTATTTATGACTACTATGTGTGACTTGGATGCGTGTGATGGTCTTTTGGATGAATTGAACATACGCCATAAAATAGTGACAGATATTGGACTACACCGCATGAGCGTAGCACAAGCATACCCAAATAAGCATGTAGATGCTTGATGCTTATATGATGTGAACTGTGTTGCATTCATTTATTTGATGTTATACGACGAGAACAAATGACCGAAGAACAAGTATATGGCATATTGGGTATTGAATGAAGATTGGACTTGATATGGACTTAAATAACATATAAAGAAATTTGCATGATTTAATAACAAACCCTACCCAGGTCTGGAGATGACAAAAATATACACATCACTCTAGTTATATATATGTGACACAATGGACGTTCACATGATTTTTAATTCCCACACGGATGTCGGGATGATTTATTTTTGCACATCTCCCAATAGACAATGGTTGTATTGATATACTGTGATTTATTGGAGCCTTTTTGGGCCATATGTGATTTTTCCAAGCACTCCATACAAAAGAGGTTATGACGAATTTTTCCGAAAATTTAAGGCATTAGCTAAATATTTGATGAATTAAATAGTTTGGAAGCGGCTGAACGAATTAATTTATATACGTTAAATATAAATCAAATTGAACGATTTGCGCAGTGGTAGTTGGCGTTTTCGTCTCGTAATTTTAAATGAGTATACCGGGAGATCCAACCATCGGATTTTCCTAAATTAGAACCATCGGGTTTCGAAAAGATCTTTCCATCGATAATAAATAATATAAGATCCAACGGTTATATTTTTAGAAATGTTTAATTCAAAACTGAATGAAAACAGCGCTAGTGCAGCCGAATGGCCTGAAACGTCATTCGACTGCTTTGAGTAATTTTTATATATATAAAAATAGCGAAAAGTCATTCTAAATCATTATAAACGATTTAAAACATATGTAAATAAATTTTATTTGGTTTTTAAAATAAAAATGGTTAAGTGCGATATGGCGTTAAACTTATAAAATAGATTTTGGTAATGTTTGAAATGAAATGTGAAAGTCAAATGACTTAACAGATAAAGAATTTGATTTTATTTATATATGCAAGGATTATTTGAAAAGACCAGGTCTAACCCATTTCAAATAATTAAGCGAAGATTAAAAATCGAAGATAATAAAGACAATGCAAGAACGACATTCTTTACATCGAAAGGATAACTATTGATGCCTTTGATTTGGGTACCTCCCTTGAAGGGGTTATAGTGACAGTTGTCCGGACGTACTTGTTGATTGTCCGGATATGCAAGGGCCTCTCTCCTGTATTGGACATATAGGACGAGGAGTAAGGTGCCTCTGCTTTCGTTCAGACCCAGAACGAACTTGTAAATGGATTGTATGTCTGACATTGGATTTCAGTCTGTATTGATCTATTTCTATTAAAAATATATATGTTTGGTGGCGGAGAATTTATTCTCTTTTCTTAACACCCTTCTCTGAGATGTACGAGCTTAGAGGTTATATATTGGTAGACATCAGTTGTATGGAATTGATTGTCAATGTGGCATGCTGAGATGCAATGATCAAGGATTTTGTTGAAAAGCAGAGCTTTGTGGATGATGATTAAAGCATGGCTTTAATATAGCGTAGCTTTTTATATAGTGTCATTTCGCGAGCTTCACACCCCTGCATGAACAAAAAATGGGATGAAGGACAGTAGGGAGGACATACAATTCTTTCTAGCTAGGAGTAATGTCATGGTATGGAGCCCAGATATTTTACATATGTGGATGTTTAATTGCGAGGTACCTCGGATGTGGTCGCACAAGGCCTATATTGTCGACATATTGACAAGATTTTAGGTCCCATAGGACAGGGAAACGTATTGTTTAGGAATTACTAATCTACAAACGTAGGAGTGGACCAGCCCAGCCGCTCCAAGTGCACGTGCGTGTGAATTCTGAGGCACGCACTAGTACATAACTTGTTTTTTGCGTCTCCTCGTTTGCATCTGTAGTATAAACAACAGATGCACATAGTAGAATCTGCATCTGTTTCTAATCCACAACAGATGCAAATAAAGGAAAGAAAATATTATATTTCCTTTTGCATCCATCGTTGTTAAAGAACTGATGCAGTAGGGTAGGGTTGAAAATTAATTATTGGAATTTGCATCTGCCCAATAAATAAATGGACGCAAATAGATAGCAGGATGGTGTAATTTGCGTCTTCTCTATTTAAAATGGACGCATCATGCTCTTATTAAACACGTGGCAATGGAAAACAAAATAAAGCAGTGCTGTGGAGGGAAAGTAAAATATTTTCGCGCACTCTTCTAAAGTTATCGGTGAAAAATTCAAACCCTAAATTCATGAATCCCTCATTCGCCTTCACTTCCAAAACATTACGAGTGTTTATGTTCACTTTTTAATCCATTTGTCGAAGTTTGATGACGCCCTTTTCCTCTGATCTAGCTTAGTGAAGCTCCAATTTCTCAGTCTATTCCCTCTTTCTTATTCCCTCGATAACCCAACTTCTACTGCATTTAGGTATTATTTATTTATTTCTGCATTTCTTTGTCGATCATTGACTGGTTCTTTAATTGTGAGGAAATGAATTGCCATTTTTGTTTTTACGAGATGAATCTTTGCTTGTAGTCGATATACTTAATATCAAATCCAGATGGGTAAGTCGACCATATCTACCGCTGCCTCGGTATATTCGGACCTGAAGATTTCGCCGTATCTTTCTCGGATTGGGCGCAGCGCAAGAGAAATCCCGATGATCAGAACCCTACATCTGAAATTCTAGTTGTAAATAAAATTTAAATGGTGGGATTAGTGGGACAAGGCCGCCGGTGATTCGTCCCCCTAAACCATCTATGGAGATGGAAATTAGACCTGCACCATACTTGTGCCAGAGGTCGAAAAGGTCGGTCCAGCTTGGGATTTAGTGAAGTCGCTTGAGCATCCCGTTAAGCTGCTGCATGCTGCTGAGAAGGTGAATAATTATTACGACGATGGGAATTTCACTTCAAACGAGGAGGATGATGACAGTAGCAGAACAACGACTAACACAGAGGCAATGTTTTTGGTGTCGCCAAATGGGAGTTTAAGAAGGAGATCAAGCGTTGGGAGAAAGGGAATTTACTTGGCAGTGGATCTTTTGGTACTGTTTATGAAGGGTTTAGTGAGTAAATACTTTAATGACCTTATTTCATTGTTAGTGGGTATAAGGTGTGGCTAAAAAGGTCGCATTTAACACATCTATGGGTTAGATAAAGGTTAACGAAGCCTAATCAGACCATTTTAACACATGTAGATATTTATATGGATTGAGTTTGAAGATGGAAAATTTTTACCAATCAAACCACTTAACTGAACTATGAATTCTCCCTATGTAGACCCTAGTTAGAATTAGAAATATAGAATTGAACAAGATGTAAAATTTATCCACCTGAAAAGTGAGTGAATTTCAAAGGTATTATAAACAACTTTCCACTTGTGCTTATATTTGGAGCATTCCTCCTAATTTTAGCTCAAATTCCGTCCTTCCATTCGTTAAGACACATCAATCTTGTTTCCCTTCTCCTATGTCTCGCTTGTAGTGCCTGCTCGACCATTAGAGCTATTAATACAGGCAAAACATATATAAACCTTCTGTTTCATGCCTTTTTATGGTATTTATTCTAACTACAAATTTCATTAATCGATTCCAGGGCATTCCGGTCGTGCACCAGCTAGGGATTATATGATTTAGGTGATCTTCAAGATCGTGTACTTGGAGCCTTCAATGCTGTTGCAATCAATGCAGTCAGCATGGTAATTATTCTTTATTCATTCATGCCTTCAACAAATATATGTCATGTACGTTCATAATTTTAAAATTTGAGGATTCAATTACAGGTATATTTGCAGCCTACAAATGAAGTAGTGGAAGGACTGCTTTCTGATCCAGTAAAAAAACAGAACTCTGTGATATGGTATCATTATATTGTGTTTACTACTTTTTTAGAATCTATTTTCATGGGTGTAGATATTCCAACTGAAGTTTATTAGGCATGCTAATTAAAAACTTGATATGGTATAATTCTATTGTGTTAAACTAAAACTCAGAAATAAAGCCCATTATTAAAAAGTTAAACTGAGGGTGTTTGTTTAAAAGATTGAAGATGTACTAGTTATTTTTTTGTAATTGGGAAGAATTAGGCAAGAGGCAGTTTTACGGTATGGAGGGTAGCATGTAGTCTAAGTGATGGAAGCAGTATTGTTTATTTTATATCTTTTTAGATTTTTCACTATTATTACTTAAATTCTAGGTGTTTCTCTCTATTTGACGTTAGTGCTCCTAAATTTCTATTGTTGTCAATCCCGATTCAGATAGATGAGTATTTACTTTTATTACTTTCTAAATCTATATATTTCAGTTAGCTTCTATTGAAATTTTTGATAATGACTGTTTATCAATTGGAAAGTTCCAACGCTAATGATTTTTAATAGGGTGATGCTGAAATTTATCCAATTTCATGTATTCATTCGCACTTGAATGCACCTAAGGTTTTGAAAAAATGTTTATTGCATGATTGTGTAAATTGGGAAAAACCCATTTCTTCAATTGCATTAAGGAAAATATGCCTCGATCTGAAAATTCTAAAAGGCAAATATAAAACACTTTCAAAGTCTTTGGACTTCATAAACTTTAATATCCCATTTCTTGCATTGACATTTGGAACTATTTCTTTTACCTTTAATGAATAGTTTTTTGTTTTGGCGGTTACTTGTCAGGTTATACCAATTGATGTGATACACGAGCTCTTGAAGTCATGTAAGCAGATGATCCAAAATAGTACGTTGAATTTCTCATTTGTGTTGTAGATTAGTTGTTTATAAATTTATAGTAAAGATCAGAAATGCTACTGTTATATGTATTTCCTAAATTTATAAAATAGCAGATAAGGAGAGCATATGAACTCCCCATACCGTAGTATACCATAGAAGCAGAATTCTTCCTTTATACTGGTTAGAATTGTTTGTCATTCGGCTCCAGTGAGATGGCATTTTTTGCAGCTTGTAAATTAAACTGGTTTAATTTATTCTCTACCAAACCAACAATAACTAGTTTGAATTTTGTTAGCAATTTGAAGACGTCATGTATTTGATGTGGCATATCCATTCCCCTAACAGTTCTCGTCAAGATCGTCATTTAATAGAGGATGAGCTCCTTGAATTCCTTTTAGATGGAGCTGAAATAGTGTTTGATTTATTATTGTGAATAAAATATGTATTATTTTTGGCAATAAAACCTGAAGTATCCACGTTGTTTCTTTTTTGTTGATCTAGGTTTTCCTCTGCAATTACCTTTAGCAATGTGATCAAGGTCATGTTGCAGAATATTAGGAGGAAAGTCAGAGTTCAGAAATTCCAAATCATCACCAGATGGCTTAGGCGGTTGCTACTAAGGTGATGGATCAGTTGAATTAGGCATAGTAGCAGGCGGACATGGCTTATAATTTTTTTAGGTAACCATGTTGGCTCTGTTTTAACTTCTTATACAGTGGATTTATGGCCAAATATTTCATTTTTCACAGTTGTGTGGTACATACTCATATTCGACACTTACTTAATGCATTTTTCCGTTAGTAATAGAGGATCTTTTTCTTCAACTCAGTCTGAATAACAGTAAATATTTGAACTCTTGCATATTTAGTATATATTTTCTCTGCAGTTTTATCATCAAGTAATATAGGTTTGCCAATAAATCTGGAAATAATTTATATAGCATCTCTGGTCCACATTTTCATTTGCAACTTATAAAGCTTTACCTGTATTAGCACTTCAGTAGCATGGACCCAAACATCAATGATTCAAAGCTTTCCGAAATATGAGTAAGTCATACGCTCAATAACTTTTACAAAATCTGAATAAGATTCAAATTGCACAGCAAAACAATACTTTGGATCTATATAAATATGAAATATGATAGTGGGTTTCCATACCTTCTCAATATATTCTTTCATCCTAATGTAGGGAAGAAGGAATTCAACCGCATGGAGAATCGATTTATCCTTCCATGATGTTTCGGATTGCTTGACCACTTTTTCTAGAAAGAAAAACATGGGTTTCAGCAGGTTTGGTAAAATCATTTTTGCGGTTGATGTAGTCATCCATCTTCGAAGATCGTACAACATCGACGCGCGATGGGGAAGTTAAGCAAGGAGCAGCTGACGAAGGAGCAGTTGACGTTTACGGTATTTAAT
Organism: Allium sativum; assembly: GCA_030737875.1. Classification (NCBI taxonomy): domain Eukaryota; kingdom Viridiplantae; phylum Streptophyta; class Magnoliopsida; order Asparagales; family Amaryllidaceae; genus Allium; species Allium sativum. The sequence continues at coordinate 159,252,618 of CM060922.1, read as the reverse complement.
ATGAATATCATGGGAAGTTTGTAACCAATGTTGCCGCCTTGTTTTCTTTTAACGTGTATATATATATATATATATATATATATATATAGAGAGAGAGAGAGAGAGAGAGAGAAAGTCTAAATGAACACAAAATGTAGACACAAAATTAAACACACAAAATCTGAACCATTAGATCTTCCCATGAATTACACCTCACACATAAAGACAAACAAATCTTGTGGTCCAGATTTTGTGTCCATAAATTTGTGTTTTATTTTGTGTCCCAATAGCCGCTCCCATATATATATATATATATATATATATGTGTGTGTGTGTGTGTGTGTGTGTGTGTGTGTGTGTCACCGAAAGAATTAGCGGTGTCCCTTTCATGATAACATGTCGACTTCTTCAGCTTCAGCTTCGGTTGGAGGAGATATGAAGATGGTGGTTAAGCACTGGAACTTGGTGGAGATTGTGGCGGCATTGGAGGAGTATTTCACGAAGGCAGCATCTACTGGCGAACAGATTTATGAGATTTTGGAGACTGGGAGGGCGCAGCTTGATAGAAGTTTTAGGCAATTGAAAAGTAAGTTTTAAGATTTTACAGTTTTAATGGCAATTTAGAATAGTAGAATGATTTATTAACATAACTTTGTTGTACTTGATTGATTGTTTGCTACTAGCAGAGACAGTATATCATTCAAATAGTGTGTTTAGTGCACTGTCATCAACTTGGACTTCTAAACCACCGCTGGCTATAAAATACAGTCTTGATGCTGGCAACATAGTCTTGGTTCGACTATGGAAAAGCTCTTGGCTGGGGGGAAGAAGCTTTATGAGGAGGTCAAGGTATATTTCTTAGTTACTTCAGAACTGATTACAAAATATACGTCAGTGGTTTAATCTTGTTCATATTTGGTTCTAGTCTTTTGGGGAAACAGTTATGGAATATGAATTCATTTAAAAAAAACTCTGCCTTAAGAGGAAATGCCTGATTTGGATTATGAAAATCCTATCATTTTCCTAATTTATTAGCCTAAGATAGATAGAAGTGCTGATAGCTAGGTCAATGCAAATGCATGTAACAGGGAAAAACTTATAATAAAGAACGAAATTCTGATTGGGGATAGAGTCTGAATCTGTGCCACTGTTTTGAGTTCAGAGGCTGACAATACTGATTAAATTAGTAGAAAATAAGGGATTCTATGAAGGTAGTTTTCTTGTTCCTCCTTTTCATCTGCCAATGTGTTCATGACAATGATGTTGCTTTGAAACAGAACAGAGTTATTGCACACTTAGGTATCACTGTTTAAGAAAAGAAACAACAGTGGCACATGGCATTACGTGGAAAAGGATAGCTTGAAATATTACAATATCAGTGGGCCACAGTATTTTCATTCCCCCCCCCCCTCCTCCATTGGTTAAATTGAATGAGCTAATATCGCACACTTCTTATCTTAATTAACCATCATAGAAAGAAGAACCAATATTTCTTTTTCTTGTCATGAATTTGAGTGATGGGAGATATTGAAGTACATATTGTAGGAAAAATATCGCTTACACTAGAATATTAGCGAGCATCTTTGATTTTGACTTCATCTTTTAAGTTTCCTGATTTCAATTTTCCAACTTGTAAAGAAGAACCATTTTTTTCCATGTTATGCCTTCATTTTTGGTTATACCTTGATTCATCGTCGATCGGGAGTGAATGAACATTAATGTTTGTGATCGTTAAATTGTTTCTCACAGCTTCACTTACTGATGAGTCTTGTAATTATACGGTCATAGCAACTAGACAAGCACGGACTCTTGGGATAACTCTTTTCTACAAGGATTAGAAAGGCATGTAGTGCTTTCCAAATTACTTTTGTTTGAGAATGTGTAGGTAGTAACAGCAGGCTAGCCAACAACCTGCGTTTATTGCCAAAGTGAAATTAAAGGCTGCAATTGTGTATTCTAAGTGCAGTGGGTCATCAAACACATTCAAGATTCTTTCCCAAAAACCCACTATAGTTTTGTTCACCTTTTGGTTTTGCTTAGATTACAAGCCTTATCAATGTTACAAAGAGTCAGCACTTGTTTGTTGTAGTGGAGAAGAATTATTGTTAATTCAAAACGTTAATGTAAACTATAATAGTGCTCAAAGATAAGGAACCGTACTATGTGCTGAGTTCTTTTAGCTGTGCTCAAATTGTCATTCCTTTCTGGGGCTAATAAATGAACTTAGTTGAGATATTTTATGATGCGAGTGACGTTAATATTATTCAATGACATGCTAGGTAATCAACTAATCATACAGACACCGCACTGCCATTTTATTGTTGTGCAAAATTTTATTCATAGCAAGATTCCTAGTATACCAGGTGCTCATACGGACATCACACAATTATTTTATTATTGTGCATATTTTTTTCTTGTTAGATTTCTGGTATGTATACATTAACAATAAACACTCCACTTATATGTCTATACTTTTTACCGAGTAATATGAATTCATTAAGTTTAAAATTAATGTAATACTCTATCACAAAATTACTGAGTAATAAAATTACTGTTTACTGAGTAATACTGTATCACACAATTATTGGCCATTTGGTTCCATTAAGTTTCTTTATACTGAGGAAATATTCTATGAATTCCATTCAACATCAAGCAACGTTAACTCTAGGTTGAAAGACATTCTTGCTTATTGTTCATAATGAAGCCATTTATATAACAGTTATTTGTTTTCTTTAAATCTAGGTTCTTCCTAGGGAGACTGTGAGATCAAGGCAGCCGTCTGCATGAAAATAAAGCACAGTTAAATTTAGTTTCAATACATCTTGGCGAACTAGTTGGTAAATGATACATGAGGTTATGTTGTATAATCTTTTAAGAACTGATCTGTTCAAGTATTTCTTTTGTAATTCATTAGTGGACCTGAATGTTATTGGGCCACACACTTGATGTTCTCTGATTGTTAAATACCATGTCGTGTATCACTCAGAAAGTAATATTCTAGATGAACATGTTAATATGAGTATATCTAGTGTTCTTTTACTATTGGGAAGTTTGAAGAGATTGCATTTGTTTAAAGAGATGACTACATGGGATAAGTATGCATCTGTTGTGGCATGCCTAAAAGGCTCAATTTTTTAAAAAAATAAATAAACAAATTTGCATCTGTTTAAGTAGTAAAACTGATGCAAATGCACTGAAGAGTAAAACTACCAAATGCAGCAATTTGCATCTATTGTACTACTAAGTTAGACGTAAATGCATTTGTATTTGCGTCTAATGTGCAATATAACAGATGCAAATATGTCAAATTTGCATCTATTGCAATAGTGAGGCAGACGCAAATGCATAGGTATTTGCGTCTAATGACGCTGTAACAGACGCAAATATGTTAAATTTGCGTCTGTCCAACAACAGAAGCAAAAAAAAAAAAAAAAAAAATTGCGTCCATTGCATTTGCATCCACATTGGAGCAGATGCAAATAATGCGAAATATTGGACGCAAATACCCTGTTTTGTACTAGTGACGGGCTAGAGCGTCTCGAATCAGAAAGGAAGATCCCTTGCCTTTGTTCACGATGGAATTCAATTTCCAATACGAAACTTTACGATTTTAGTTGTATACTATCGGCGACATAATAGGGTGAGGTATTATGCCATCTAGGATGGATACATTTATTTTGAAATTGTTTTAATCATATAGACACTAAGAATAATAAAAAATGATTCTATTTCTCGTATCAAGCATGTTTGGCCATTATAAGGTAAAACTCTATCCTCTGGTTTGTGTTTGCATTATGTGATGGGACCTGAGTCTTATAATGGCTTCATTTAAAAAAAAGCAGTGTGTTGTTTTATGTTATCTTATGCACTGGCATTCATGGGAGGAAACCTTTTCTATATCAAACGGTGTGGTCCCATGATATGTTTACTTTTAAAATAAGTTAAGTTAACTATAGGATTTCTCATACCAGTCCCATAACTAACTCATATTTTGATTTTCCCTTACAGACTCGGATGCCCGTATTTCTACACGGGTAGCCTTGTATTCAGGTTTTAGATTGGTTCATCTTGGATATGTATGGGAGTTATGGAAGTTGAAGTTGGACCTTATCATTTCTATTGGACTGTCCCAGGCTTTGTTATGTATTCTATGTTTGATTCCGCTACAACCTTATTATCTTAAGTTGGAACTGTATTTGTACTAAGTGGATCTTGTTATGCTGTGTAAGTCTGATGTTGATAATATTATTTCCGCTCTAATCTTATGTACATTATGATTAGTAATGTAATATTTTCGTTCTGTTGTTATGTTTATGTGTTATACTCCATGGACTATCCTTACTTCCATGGCACGGGGGTTTGGGTTGTCGCAATAGGTCAATTCAAGAATGTGCAAGAACCGTGTTATCAGATAGTAACGTACCAAGAAATTTTTGGGCTGACGAAGTTGCAACAACTTGTTATATATTAAATAGAATTTTAATAAGATCCTTAACTCATAAAACACCACATGGACTTTTATATAATAAGAAACCAAGAGTATCGTATTTTAAAATATTTGGAAGTAAATGTTTCATTCTTAACACTAAAGAAAATTTTGACAAATTTGACTCTAAATCTGATAAATGAATATTCATTGGATATTCAGAAAGAAGTAAAGCATATAGAGTTTTTAATTTAAGAATAATACTATAGAAGAGAAATTAAATGTATCTTTTAACGAAAAATATAAGAATATAATACAACATAACGAAGATGAATGTGAAAATGAGATCAATGATATAAATAATGAAATTAATCAACCAAATAGAAGAGTTAGACTTCTAAGAGATCATCCTGTAGAAAATATCTTAGAGGATATTGATTCTGTCGTTAGGATTAGAAACCAATTAGATAATATGAATAATTCAGATTTTATTTCAACTATTGTACCTAAGAATCCAAAGAAAGCATCATCCGATGATTCATGCGTCCTTGCTACGCAAGACGAATTGAATCAATTTACCAGGAATGATGTATGGAAACTTTTTCCTAGACCAGAGGATAGGATTGTAATTGGAACTAAATAGGTTTATAAAAATAAAATGAATGAACTCGCTAAGGTCGTAAGAAATAAAGCTCGATTAGTTGCATAAGGGTATAGTCAAGAAAAAGGAATGGATTATGCTGAAACCTTTGCTCCCGTAGCAAGATTAGAAGCAATTAGAATTTTACTAGCCTTCGCTCATCATAATAATTTCAAACTATTTCAAATGGATGTTAAAAGAGCCTTTTTAAATGGATATGTTAAAGAAGACGTATATGTAGAACAACCTCCTCTTTTTAAGGACGAAAATTTTCCAAACCACGTTTATAAATTAAAGAAGCATTATATGTGTTAAAACAAGCTCCTGGTGCATGGTATGATCGGTTAAGAACTTATTTATTACAATCTAACTTCAAAATTGGTAAAGTAGATATTACACTTTTTATTGAAAGAACTAAATACAATATTCAATTAGTACAAATTTACGTTGACGATATAATTTTCAGATCAACAAATAATAAAATAATAAAGAATTCTTAGATATTATGACACGAGAATTTGAGATAAGTCATATGGGTGAACTTACATTCTTCATTGGCTTACAAATAAGACAACTAAAAAATGGAATATTTATTAATTAGAAAATATGCTAGAGGTTTAATTAATAAATATAATTTAACTACAACTAATTGAAAAACTACAACTATGGCAACTAATATAGCCCTAAGTAAAGACGATACATCAAAAGATGTCAATCAAAAATTATATAGAAGAATGATAGGATCGTTATTACATATAGCCGCTAGTAGACCAGATATAATACATAATTTATGTCTCTGTGCAAGATATCAATCACGACCTAAAGAAACTCACTTAAAAACCATAAAATGTAATCCGAGATATGTTAAACAAACATTAGATTTTGGATTATTTTACCCTAAAAATGATTCTTTTGACTTAATCTCCTATTGTGACGCTGACTATGCGGGATGTAAATCGGATCGTAAAAGCACTAGTGGAAAGTGTCACTTTTTAGGTCATTTCCTAGTCTCCTGGTTTAGTAAAAAGCAAAATACATTATCTTTATCAAAAACTGAAGCAAAATATATATCTACTACTTTGGCCTGTTCTCAAGTAATATATATGCAACAAACTCTAAGGGATTATAGATTAAATTTAAATAAATCACCAATCTACTATGATAACACAAGCGCCATAAATATATCTAAAAATCCAACAAATCATTTGAGAACTAAACATATTGATATAAGACATCATTTCTCAGGAGGTAACGTAAGTAAAGAAAAAATTCCACTAGAAAGAAATAGAAAAACAAATAGCAGATATATTAACCAAACATTCAAATGAAGCAACATTTACTAAATTTAGAAGAGAATTAGGCATTTGCTCGTTAACCGAAATAAAGTAATTAAATCTATTAATATAAATATAGTTTAAAATATAATACAATATTTATAAAATCAAAATTCTATATGTATATTGAAATACATATGTTAGCATGTCGACATATAACTACTAGATTATAAAAGTTAATTCCCAGCAAAAAGTTTTTTGCGTAGGAGAGGTGTGTGTTGATAAAGATGGAAATGTGATCGAGCAAAATGGGGAATTATGTCACTATTATACCCATTTCCCAATTCACAAATCCCCAATTATTGAGAAACCCTAATTGATTAGCATTTCGTTTATTCGTATATTTGTCGTATAAAAATACGTGTTGCGATTGTCTCGTAAATACTGTTTTGATTGTTGTTTGGTTTGAAACATACAATGTTTGTATTATATCATACTATTGTATTATTTACTTAGTAGAATTACTTAGTATAGCCATAAATTTAGGGGGAGTTATAAAATTGATTATAGATTTAGGGAGAGTTATTGATTTAGAGAGAGTGTTTGTAGAATTAGTCACTAGGTGTAACACCCCGTAATTATGTAACACAAAGATTCACAAATCAAGGTATAATTAATTCAAGAATAAAGAATCAAGGGAAACAGGTTTAGCCATTGCGTTCGTCTCGAAATTCTGCATGAAATCGAATCCGAGTTTTCGAAAATCGGAGTCCGTATGACCAAGTTATGGCCCTCCAAAGTTTCAGAAATTTTCAGAGTTCAAAACAGCTCAAATTCGAATTCAAATTTCGAATTCAAAACCCAGAACAGACTGGGCGGGAAATTTCCCGCCCAGGACCAGGTCGACTGGGGAGTCGACCCTAGAGTCGACCTGCCCAGGACCAGGTCGACTGGGGAGTCGACCTGGGGGTCGACCTGGTCCCCGAGCCCATTTTTGGGCCTGTGTTCATTCTGATGTACCTGGTCTCGTTTTCTGCCTAGATTCGTCCGCTTAATCCTATTTAAACAGCCTCTAACCCAACCTTCTCTACACACAATTCTATTCCGCTTCTACTCTGCTAAAATTCTAAATGAAAATAATATATAAAATAAATCAAGACGAGGTGATGCTGCTCAAGTTTTTCAAGAAGAGATTTAAATCAAGTTCAAGCTTCAAGAAAGAGAATCAAAGGCTAAATCAACAGCTTCGAGCAACGATATACGAATCATAGCAACGTTATCTTTCTTTTCTAAAACCGATCAATGTAAGTCGGTTACTTTTTAGATCTGAATGCCTTTTTCTAATTGTAACATGAAATTAATGGATATAAGAAATATGCCTTATCATTTCATTGAATCTGTGCTTGCATATACCTTTGGATCTGATTCTTGATTTTGGCCTAGAACATATTGTGACTAAATTTCCAATGCCTAAGACTATGACTATGAAACCATGGACCTTAAAACCAAATTCCTTTTTGACTATGAACATTTGCCTATGACTATGAACATTTGCCTATGACTATGAACATTGCCTATGACTGTGACTCATGACTGTGAGAGTTATTTTCCTTTGACTATGAACATCGCCTATGACTGTGATTCATTGACTGTGAGGATTATTGCCTATGACTATGGATATAAGATTATTATTTATGCCTATGACACTGTAGTTACAAAACCATGTTGTTCACCAAACTGGCATTATATTGGATCTAGGCTTGACTTTCTATTCAGTCCATTCTTAATTATCCTTGGATCTTGATTATGGCAATTTACCTATTAAGTTAGGTCTACCCATGCTCTTGAACCTATATTATTCATGTCGTAATATTACCAGATCTATATGCCTGTGAATTATCATCTTATGCCAGTTATTATGTCTATTCTTTCATGGCATTTTTGGTTCATTCCCTTTTATCCACGAATCTAGATTTATTTATAATCTAGGTTGAATCACGATTATACGAACGATGGGAATACGTTTTGGGAAAAACATGAAATTGACTAAACATAGTTATAAACTTGGAAATTGGCATAGTTACGAACATGCATTATAGCATGACTATTAGGGTGAAAACTAGAATAATAAATCTAGTTTTGACATGAATTGAAATTAGAATATTAAATCGGGATTGGGTTGGCTAAATTAAGCATAATAAGTATATTAGTATAATTTTGAATTTAGCCATAATTGTGAATAATTTACATACATTGGGCGTAAATGACAAATGGTTAAATGGGCCACAAAGTAGGTAGTTGGCATGCAAATTAAGTTTTTGGGCATAAACGGTGAACTAGAATATTAAATCTAGTTTTAGTATGAACTGTAAGTAAGGATGCTAGGTCTAAATTGCTATAAACTATAAGTTAGGCAAATCAAGGTTTGGGCCTAGAATATAAGTATATTAGTGGGCATGAAAAATGAATATGGTATAAGCCAAATTTATTTAAAAAGGGAAAATGGACTTTGAGGATAAATTGTTAACAATTTATTTATAAGCAAAAGAAAGGTTTATTAATAACATTTCTTTTAATAAATACACTAGAAAGTTCTAGGGTGACAGAGAGGATAGTGTCTAGGCTTGGGTTTGGAAAATACAAGTTTCCTGCTCTCCCTGGCTATCCCTAACTGATCCGACGGACGGGACGGTTACTTTCAAAACCTGATTTGGAAATTAATCAAAACCCTTTTGAACTTAGAAAACACGAATATGCCTAACCCGAGGTTAGACTGAGTTGCGATGTAAACCTGCCCGGAACCAACCGGCACATCCAGTAATCGCAACAATATCTGTCTAATGTGAGTGGTCGCAGCTTTAATTTATTTAATTAAAGCTAGAACAAGAATGGTAGGGTTAAGTTAACTAAAACACTTAACCAATTCAACATGATAACTAAACCGATGGGTGGGGTTAGGTTCATAAAGGAACTTAACACAGTTAAGCTAGAATGGGAGGGTTAAGTCCATAGGAACACTTAACCAACTTAACACAGTTAAGCTAGAATGGGAGGGTTAAGTCCATAGGAACACTTAACCAATACAAGATGAATAGGTAGGGTTAAGTAATAAGAAATACTTAACCAATATAACTTGGTTTGTGGTGGGGTTAAGTCAACGTGAATTACTGGTAACACTTAACCAGTTTAACAGGATAAGTGAAGAAGGTTAAGTTAGCTTGAATTGACTAATCACACTTAACCAATCCAATGTAACGAGAAAGAGGACTAAGTAGTAATTCTTAGTATAACACGAGAAGGAGCGAACGTCCATCTAATTTTAAAGAAGGCTCCAACGAATTGGGTTACGAAGCCCGAGGCTTCGAGGGGACGTGAGGGTACCCTTGGTATCCCTCTGTGAGGCTGCAGAAGTTTCTCCTGGGCTCACAGAGGTTAAGGTCTGCGTTAGAAGAACCGAGGGTATGCCTTGGTTGCAATATATGGCAACCTAAAGACTAGGATGGACCAGCGTGATTCAACGAGAAAACGGTAGCCCTGTGATAGCAACTCGTCGTCTACTATCCATCTTCAGTCAATCGAGATACGTGAAGCGGGAAGGCGGAGAACTCCTACAGACCATATACTTGCTATCTAGTTATGGTTGCGGATGGCCATAGGTTGGTGGGGGCATAAGGGGCCTGCGTATAGTTCTCATTTTTCAAGGTGTGCCTTTCATTAGTTGAGGGAGGGGTCAAGTGGGACCATTGCCACTGGAATAAAAACAGACCTTAGCATCTGCATCGGCAGATATCTGAAAGCTCCCGACCGAGTTCCGTATTTCTAGAGTAGCCCTGACACGGAACTCGGCCAGCACATTACAGGACATGTGCATCTAGAAAAGCGATAACGATTCGCGATACATGCGTGGGGAAAGTTTAGGAACATATACCACTCTAGGTAGTGTATCCTAGACTAAAGGGCAACGTTCAGTAGATAGCATGAACCCTAGATTAAATCTAGGTAATAAACAATAAATGTATGCCTGAAGGCAACCGAAACAACCAGGATTGGGATCACGTTATCATTACTAGTTGAGACACTAGTTAGGCGGTGCAGAGACATAGAAACCATAATAACAGGTTAATAGCGAAGCGGAGAAAGTATTAAAGCATATCCAGTTTACCTTGTCTTAGCATATCTTGTGTTAACCTTATCTTATCTTGTTGACCCTATCATCATGGTATTGTCTTGTATTCAGTTAATTCATGTCATTTTGTTTTTCCCTGTTCACATGCTAGAAGTAACTGAACTTACCAGACTTTATGTCTGACCCAGTTTTCTTTCGTCTTCTTTTCTTCCGTTTCCCCCCCCCCCCAAGGTAGTAAAGGAGGGAATAGTATAGCTCTGGTTAAGTTGGACTGTCACTCTTTCCCAGCTTGAAGATTTGTCGAAGTTTTGCTTGGATTCTCTTTTCAGACGCTATGGCTGGCTCTTGCTACATTGGGGAATATAAATGTTGTTTTATGCTTCTTTATTTTGTAAGACAGATGATACTTTGATATTGTAAAGAAATCGTTGTACAAACTATTTTATCAATAAAGCAAAGTTTTATTTCCCGTTGTTTTAATTTTGTCTGTCTTGTAATTATCTGCATCTTTTACCCTAAATGCTCCACAGAACTTAGTGCATTCCCTTTGTGAGTGACACTAACGAATGTGGGGTGTTACACGTGGTATCAGAGCTGAAGGTTACCGGATCAGATAAAGATTTGAAAAATTATTTTTCAAAACGGTTTTTAAAGAAGCATTTTCAAAAGAAAAGTTTTGTTTTAAAAGGCATATTCCCCAAAGCCATAAGCACTATCTTTTGATTTTCTGTTTGAGTCCTCGTTTCCTTCTTTCTTGAGTCTTTGGGGCTCCTGGCTTTCTGGGAGGTAACCTCATCGAAGGGCAAAGTAGTGCCCGACTTCCATCTATAGCCGTAGTAGTTTCACCTGCGGCCAGTTTTCTTTCAAGCTTTATAGGGGATTCTGTACGATGGAGGCAGCTTTCGAGAGATTTGTCAACATGATTACACACAGAAGAGGATGAGGAGTTTGGCAAAGGAGCACAACCCAAGGATGAGGAATTCATAGATGTAGATTTAGCTCACGAAGGAGGAAGGAATTATAAAACCTAAGACAAGAGGAAGTACCTTTACTAGGGTATAATAGGGTATATAATTAAGGACAAGGGCAAGAATGAGGAACAAGATTTTTAGAAGGGCAAGTATATACTTTCACCTCTAAGCGTACCTAGGAGAAAGGTAGTAAAGTTCTGGTGGAAGAGTCTAGTTTTTCTGTTCGTACTCTTTCGGTTTTAGCGCTTCGCATTTGTTCATGTCTACTTCCATAGTTGAGTCTCTGCACCTTATTACTTGTATAGTAGAAAGATTCCACTAGAGTCTCAAATCCAATTGGTGGTTCGACCAATTTATTTTTGGTTAGTAGGGATTTGAGAGTAGCTATCAAGTTTGCTTATATCATCTCACGTAGATCGTCTAAATTCGGAGGAGATATTCCTTGGGTGCTTGTCTGATATTGGTTTAGGCCTTTGGGGCTTGTACTTGAGGAATGTCGAGTTCGACTAGGATGGTTTGCGTGAAAGATGGATAGTTGTGGCATGCGCTCTAAATAGAAAAAAAAAAGACTAACCTTAAGAGAGGTAAAAAGTACGTAGTGACCTTTTGACCCTTATAGTTATGGCATGATGGATAAGCTAGGAGGAGAAACCTCTGATTATCCTAGTATATACACTTGGTACCGTGATTGACATCTATTTATTTTGGAAATGGAGGTCAGAAACTTCACAATCGTGAAGTAAAATTAGTTAAGATACAGTGGAGTAAAGCTCAAGAAGACTAGATACTAGCACCATACCCTTTTCCTTAAGGGTGCATCCTTGATTTCTGTTTGTAGGAGCTTTACGCATAATTGTTTCTCTCTTTCCAAAGTATATCCTCTAGGTCGTATCTTCGATCCTAAGATAGAAACTCTTTTGGGTGTAAACATGTATTTGAAACATGTTATGGTTGATGGTTGCGAGTGGTTGCTAATGGTTGCCCGTGAATGCATATGCATACGTATTAGGCACTAGATCAGTTCAGACGCTTTCATATTGCATTTACAGATATGTATTTGTTTGTAGGTTGAACTTGATATGTTACCATATGGATGTTGCATATGGATGAATGGCTGTGCACACATGTAGTATTTACATAACTAGGGATGCTTGCATACATGATTGGACGCATGGCACTGACATAATTCGCATTAAGGAGGTCAACTGAATCAGTAGACCGCCTGATTTTGTATTAGATAAAGGCATATACACACACTATGCATATGAACATGAAAGCATTAGAAATCTTTTTAGGACAATGAATGCCTGTGATTGAATGGTTGAATAGATGGGTGATTGGATGGTAGGACACATTCTTCCTAACTTGAAGATTTCGGGGATGAAATCCTTTTAAGTGGGGGAGAATGTAACACCCCGTAATTCTGTAACACTAAGATTCACAAATCAAGGTATAATTAATTCAAGAAGAAAGAATCAAGGGAAACGGGTTGAGCCATTGCGTTCATCTCAGAATTCTGCATGAAATCGAGTCCGAGTTTTCGAAAATCGGAGTCCGTATGACCAAGTTATGGCCCTCCAAAGTTTCAGAAATTTTCAGAGTTCAAAACAGCTCAAATTCGAATTCAAATTTCGAATTCAAAACCCAGAACAGACTGGGCGGGAAATTTCCCGCCCAGGACCAGGTCGACTGGGGAGTCGACCCTAGAGTCGACCTACCCAGGACCAGGTCGACTGGGGAGTCGACCCTAGAGTCGACCTGGGGGTCGACCTGGTCCCCGAGCCCATTTTTGGGCCTGTGTTCATTCTGATGTACCTGGTCTCCTTTTCTACCAAGATTCGTCCGCCTAATCCTATTTAAACAGCCTCTAACCCAGCCTTCTCTACACACAATTCTATTCTGCTTCTACTCTGCTAAAATTCTAAATGAAAATAATATATAAAATAAATTAAGACGAGGTGATGTTGCTCAAGTTTTTCAAGAAGAGATTTAAATCAAGTTCAAGCTTCAAGAAAGAGAATCAAAGGCTAAATCAACAGCTTCGAGCAACGATATACGAATCATAGCAACGTTATCTTTCTTTTCTAAAACCGATCAATGTAAGTCGGTTACTTTTTAGATCTGAACGCCTTTTTCTAATTGTAACATGAAATTAATGGATATAAGAAATATGCCTTATCATTTCATTGAATCTGTGCTTGCATATACCTTTGGATCTAATTCTTGATTTTGGCCTAGAACATATTGTGACTAAATTTACAATGCCTAAGACTATGACTATGAAACCATGGACCTTAAAACCATATTCCTTTTTGACTATGAACATTTGCCTATGACTATGAACATTTGCCTATGACTATGAACATTGCCTATGACTGTGACTCATGACTGTGAGAGTTATTTTCCTTTGACTATGAACATCGCTTATGACTGTGAGGATTATTGCCTATGACTATGGATATAAGATTATTATTTATGCCCATGACACTGTAGTTACAAAACCATGTTGTACACCAAACTGGCATTATATTGGATCTAGGCTTGACTTTCTATTCAGTCTATTCTTAATTATCCTTGGATCTTGATTATGGGAATTTACCTATTAAGTTAGGTCTACCCATGCTCTTGAACCTATATTATTCATATCGTAATATTACCAGATCTATATGCCTGTGAATTATCATCTTATGCCAGTTATTATGTCTATTCTTTCATGGCATTTTTGGTTCATTCCCTTTTATCCACGAATCTAGATTTATTTATAATCTAGGTTGAATCACGATTATACGAACGATGGGAATACGTTTTGGGAAAAACATGAAATTGACTAAACATAGTTGTAAACTTGGAAATTGGCATAATTATGAACATGCATTATAGCATGACTATTAGGGTGAAAACTAGAATAATAAATCTAGTTTTGACATGAATTGAAATTAGAATATTAAATCGGGATTGGGTTGGCTAAATTAAGCATAATAAGTATATTAGCATAATTTTGAATTTAGCCATAATTGTGAATAATTTGCATACATTGGGCGTAAATGGCAAATGGTTAAATGGGCCACAAAGTAGGTAGTTGGCATGCAAATTAAGTTTTTGGGCATAAACGGTGAACTAGAATATTAAATCTAGTTTTAGTATGAACTGTAAGTAAGGATGTTAGGTCTAAATTGCTATAAACTATAAGTTAGGCAAATCAAGGTTTGGGCCTAGAATATAAGTATATTAGTGGGCATGACAAATGAATATGGTACAGGCCAAATTTATTTAAAAAGGGAAAATGGACTTTGAGGATAAATTGTTAACAATTTATTTATAAGCAAAAGAAAGGTTTATTAATAACATTTCTTTTAATAAATACACTAGAAAGTTCTAGGGTGACAGAGAGGATAGTGTCTAGGCTTGGGTTTGGAAAATACAAGTTTCCTGCTCTCCCTGGCTATCCCTAACTGATCCGACGGACGGGACGGTTACTTTCAAAACCTGATTTGGAAATTAATCAAAACCCTTTTGAACTTAGAAAACACGAATATGCCTAACCCGAGGTTAGACTGAGTTGCGATGTAAACCTGCCCGGAACCAACCGGCACATCCAGTAATCGCAACAATATCTGTCTAATGTGAGTGGTCGCGGCTTTAATTTATTTAATTAAAGCTAGAACAAGAATGATAGGGTTAAGTTAACTAAAACACTTAACCAATTCAACATGATAACTAAACCGATGGGTGGGGTTAGGTTCATACAGGAACTTAACACAGTTAAGCTAGAATGGGAGGGTTAAGTCCATAGGAACACTTAACCAACTTAACACAGTTAAGCTAGAATGGGAGGGTTAAGTCCATAGGAACACTTAACCAATACAAGATGAATAGGTAGGGTTAAGTAATAAGAAATACTTAACCAATATAACTTGGTTTGTGGTGGGGTTAAGTCAACGTGAATTACTGGTAACACTTAACCAGTTTAACAGGATAAGTGAAGAGGGTTAAGTTAGCTTGAATTGACTAATGACACTTAACCAATCTAATGTAACGAGAAAGAGGACTAAGTAGTAATTCTTAGTATAACACGAGAAGGAGCGAACGTCCATCTAATTTTAAAGAAGGCTCCAACGAATTGGGTTACGAAGCCCGAGGCTTCGAGGGGACGTGAGGGTAGCCTTGGTATCCCTCTGCGAGGCTGCAGAAGTTTCTCCTGGGCTCACAGAGGTTAAGGTCTGCGTTAGAAGAACCGAGGGTATGCCTTGGTTGCAATATATGGCAACCTAAAGACTAGGATGGACCAGCGTGATTTGACGAGAAAACGGTAGCCCTGTGATAGCAACTCGTCGTCTACTATCCATCTTCAGTCAATCGAGATACGTGAAGCGGGAAGGCGGAGAACTCCTACAGACCATATACTTGCTATTTAGTTATGGTTGTGGATGGCCATAGGTTGGTGGGGAATAAGGGGCCTGCGTATAGTTCTCATTTTTCAAGGTGTGCCTTTCATTAGTTGAGGGAGGGTTCAAGTGGGGACCATAGCCACTGAAATAAAAACAAACCTTAGCATCTGCATCGGCAGATATCTGAAAGCTCCCGACCGAGTTCCGTATTTCTAGAGTAGCCCTGACACGGAACTCGGCCAGAACATTACAGGACATGTGCATCTAGACAAGCGATAACGATTCGCGATACATGCGTGGGGAAAGTTTAGGAACATATACCACTCTAGGTAATGTATCCTAGACTAAAGGGCAACGTTCAGTAGATAGCATGAACCCTAGATTAAATCTAGGTAATAAACAATAAATGTATGCCTGAAGGCAACCGAAACAACCAGGATTGGGATCACATTATCATTACTAGTTGAGACACTAGTTAGGCGGTGCAGAGACATAGAAACCATAATAACAGGTTAATAGCGAAGCGGAGAAAGTATTAAAGCATATCCAGTTTATCTTGTCTTAGCATATCTTGTGTTAATCTTATCTTATCTTGTTGACCCTATCATCATGGTATTGTCTTGTATTTAGTTAATTCATGTCGTTTTGTTTTTCCCTGTTCACATGCTAGAAGTAACTGAACTTACCATACTTTATGTCTGACCCAGTTTTCTTTCGTCTTCTTTTCTTCCGTTCCCCCCCAAGGTAGTAAAGGAGGGAATAGTATAGCTCATGTTAAGTTAGACCGTCACTCTTTCCCAGCTTGAAGATTTGTCGAAGATTTGCTTGGATTCTCTTTTCAGACGCTATGGCTGGCTCTTGCTACATTGGGGAATATAAATGTTGTTTTATGCTTCTTTATTTTGTAAGACAGATGATACTCTGATATTGTAAAGAAATCGTTGTACAAACTATTTTATCAATAAAGCAAAGTTTTATTTTTCGCTGTTTTAATTTTGTCTGTCTTGTAATTATCTGCATCTTTTACCCTAAATTCTCCACAGAACTTAGTGCATTCCCTTTGTGAGTGACACTAACGGATGTGGGGTGTTACACTAGGATAATTCTAAGTTTGGATAGATAAACATTTGTTTTATGACAAAGAGGGAGAAATTATAAAATAGGCATAGTTTAAGGGGGAGTTAGAAGGAATTCACGGTGAAAGGGGGAGTAATTGAAGAAATAGATTAATAGGTAAGATCAGGTACGAATATTTTATAAACCAAGGTTGTCATCATCAAAAAGGGGGAGATTTTGGAGAATGGAATGTTGATGATGTTTTGATGAAAACAACCATGTTTCAATCATTATCATTATTGACTATAAAATATATACTAACACTTTTATCCATAATATATGTATATGTATATGTATATGCAGGATTTATATGCAGGTAACAGAAACTGAAGACTGTACAGTTAAGAAATTCAAGATTTTAAAGGTGAATCAAGACTCATGAGTATAAACATATCAAGAGTCCAAGACTATCAGGGTAACAGTGTCTAGATATTATGTAAAACTCAAAGTAGCCCTCAAATTCTATTTTCAAATTATCTCTTTTCAAAATTAATTTTAAACTATTTTCAAATCGATCTCAAAATAATTTCAAACTCATTTCAAAATGATTTTTATCATTCAAAGATTTCAAATATATATTTCTAAATTTATAAGTTTCTTATTTTTATAGTTATATATATATATACATATATATATATGTGTGTGTGTTTATAATTATACATTTTTTATATCACTTATATATATTATTTTTAATCACATGTTTATGTTTAAATAATATTTTATTATGTTTTTATACTTAAAAATAATATTTTAACAACTAGTTTTATTTCAGGAATTTCCAGAATATATATAAGTTTAAATACTTTAAAAAATGATTTAAATTTGAAAATATATGGTATATGTCGACATACACATATATACATGTCGACATGTAACAATAACATTTTATATAAATTTACAAGTTGTGTCTCTTCATTTTAAAACGTTTCAGAAATGGTTGCACCCTTTGGAACACTATAAAAAGGCCTCAAGATCAAAAAAATTTAATAACTTATCTTCATCTTCTTCATCCCTTAACATACGACCATTATTCTTTTTAAAATTCCAAGATTATACACTTATACTCCATCGATTTCAAGATAAATTGTATCATTCTTTTTCTATTCTCATTCCCTATCTAATACTCTCTGTTTGGAAGTGCGACTCAAAAGTTCTAGGGCAATTTTAATCAGAAATAGGTTGGCTGTGTTCCCTGTAGTCCGTAAATCAAGGAAAGATAGGGGTATGTTCCTTATAGCCCGTAAATCAGGGAAAGGAATGGTGTTAACCTAGTACCTCGGAAATCAAGGGTGTTGTAATGGGATATTGATATTAATAAAAATCTGCACATTCCAGCGTTGTATGGAACTGGACGTAGGAGCAGTCTGAACCAGTATAGAAATCCAATATGTTCTTTCCTTTTCTGCACTTTTGTTTATATTCGCATCTGTGATTGTTCCTGTTATAATATTCATTTTATGATTCATATGGTAGTTTGAGTAATCGACAATTGGTTAAGATTTCTATAAATTATTTAAACCACTATTCACCCCCCATCACTAGTGTTTGTTTTGCCTTGAAGATCCTTGATCCTCAACCCTAACAATTGTTGGAGAATGGAATATGGATGATGTTTTGATGACAACAACCTTGTTTCAATCATTACCATTATTTACTAAAAAAAAATATACTAACACTTTTATCCAATATATATATATATATATATATATGCATGTATATGTAGGTGATAAAAATTGAAGATAATACAGTTAAGAGATTCAGGATTTCAAAGGAGAATAAAGACTCATGAGTATAAAGATATAAGGAGTTCAAGAGTCCAAGACTATCTAGGAAATAGAATCTAGATATTATGTAAAACTCTGAGTAGCACTCAAGCTCTGTTTTCAAATTATCACTTTTCAAAATTAATTTTAGAATATTTTCAAATTATTTTCAAACTCCTTTCAAAGTGATTTTTAATCATTCAGGAATTTCAAACTTATGATTTCAAATATATATTTCCTAATTTATAAATTTCTATTTTTATAGTTATATGTATGTGTGTGTGTGTGTTTATAATTATGTAGTTTTTATGTCACTTATATATATATATTGTTTTTAATCATATGTTTTGTAACAACCAGGATTTTTGGACGATTGATTTTAAACATTTAGTATTATTTTAAGTGTTGAGTTGATAATATAAATGGATTTTTATATGGAGTTTAACGATTTAATAATCGTTTATGATTTAATTATGAATATATCAAATTATCATAATAAGAAAATGAGAATAATTGAATTCGAAGTTAAAACTAAATCGAAAATGATACTAATGATCAACATAAATTGTATTTGACTATGAACGATAATAATAATAATAATAAAATATTATCGAGGAATTGATTATATCTGAATTTAAATTATATCATATCAAATTAATATGGTTATTTTATATATACGTTTGAATTAAAAATTCAGAACCTATTCCATTGAGTTCAGAATAGCCCTATAACATTGAAACGCTAGTCGTTACATTAAAATAGGGTTCGTGATTTCAAGTTATGAACCCGGAGATAATTTTTATGGATAGGCTCGAAACAAAACCAAATCTGTTTAAATAAAATAAAAATATCCTATAAATAAAATTTAATATTTTGTACTTAGATCGACCTATCCTCTTGTACGTTAGTAGACCTAACCTTCCTTACTCATCTATAAATAACGCGATACCCTTTCTCCTTTGATTTTATTTCATTCTCTAGTATTTCCGAATGAAAACAAAATCAGCCCTTCTCATTTACTTATATAAATCAAACTAAAAGATTTAATTAATTTAATGGCAGTCTCCTAATTTGATTTTCAAACTCAACTCACCCCTCTCTAATCCTCTAAACTTACTCACTACTCAAATTGAAACTTCGTTATTTTCCGAAGCTCGATAGGAAGTCGCCACTATAGGGCTTCTAGTTTCATTTTACACAATCGAAAATGGAGATGAATTAATCGTGATCGAATGAAACGCGAGGCTTAGCTCGACGTTAAGAACGAAGCGTGGATTAAAGGCAGAAGTCGCGATGGTGGTTCGAGGGAGCAAAAGCGTCATTATGTTGTTTTGAGTTCGATCAATGTCTGTAGGTCATCCTTTTTGGTACAACGTCGAACTAGGGCTTCGGTGGAGGTCGATGTAGATAGAGTTGGGTGGGAATGAGATTTGTCAGTTTGAGGAGCTTCAATGGACAAAATAAAATCACGACAGAGGGAAGTTTCGATATTTGATTGGGATGGTGCGACGTTGAAGATGGACGGGGTAAAATAGAGTGCAACAGTGGATTGTCATTTGAGGAGATCAGTCTATGTTGACTTGGTATGATGGATGCAGTGAATAGCCGGTTACTAAGAGAAGATTTGTTTGAATTGTTTGAGGTTGATGGTGTTTTGAGGCATGGTAGTAGCATTTCAGTGATAGTCCGATGGTGATGCAATGGGTATGAGTGATGGAAAGGGAATGAAGGTTGTCGGTGTAGCGTTGGTTGAAATGCCGAAAGGAATAACTGCATTTTTGGGGTTGATCTCAGTTTGGTGTTGTTCAGGACTTGTTCCAAAAATTGATCGTGTAGTTAGCAAGGAGGTAAGGTATACATTTTACCAAAATTTAAAGTTCATAGAATAATTTATTTATTTTAGTACTAATATAAATTAATAATAGTTTGGATCATTAAATAAAATTGAATAATCATAGGTGCAATATAAACTGACTCGAGTAGACTCGTAGAGGAGACAATATGGAATTTTAATTAGATATTCGACGAACGAAAATCAAGGTGCGTAAACTCACTCTTTGGATTCGTTTATAATTTATTATAAATGAATATTTAATATAATGTTATATGTTATTTGTTGGTTGTTTAGATGCATTGAAATATTATTGCGGCTATTTTATATATATATATATACCCATATATATTAGTTATATTTAAGCCTGGTGGTTGTGGCTATTATATATATATATATAAATATATATATATATATATATATGAGATTTCCCGAAGTACAATTAGCAGATGACCCTATGCGTCCCACAATATATGTAGTGGATGAGCTTCTATACTGCGATATCCTGCCTTGAAGCAGAATGGGTATTATTTATGTTGTCTAACATCTGCGGATGCAGGGAAACAGTTGGAGGGATCCAACTGGATTCCTTAAAATTTTATTGTTGTTTGTTTTCATATATATTATCATATATGATGTGTTAGAAAACTTGTGATCGATAATTGGGTGTTTTGAATGTTTAAATATCACTAGCCCTAAATATTGCTATATAAAAATATCATGAAAAGAATTTAAAAAGAAAAAAAATTTACTTTTCTAAAATAGAATTTGAATTTCGAATGGGCTAGGAATTATTAACTTGTTTTGAATAATAAAAATAAGTAGTTAAATTTATAAACGATGTTTGTAAATGAATTGGAATAATTATCTTTAGTTAATTTGGGAATTTAAATTCAAATGTGAATTTAAAATGGAGAATTGGGAATCATTTCAAAAGAGAACGATGAAATTATTTCTATGTTCGGAATGTAAGTATAATTTGAATAAATTTATCTGCATTTATGATTTGAATTCGACTATGTCGAATTTATAAAAATAAACATTTTCCATAAAGGATATTGGAATTGTATTAAAATAGAAACTAAAACTAAATATGAAAATAAATTCTATGTTATATGTATGTAAGTTATAATATATGGAATATTCCAACAGGATTTCGGTTTTAAATAAATTTGAAATGGAACTTATTTTAATATATAAAACAAGTAAATTTATAAATGATGTTTATAAATGTAGTGCATTAGTTATCATGGGATAAATTTGGAATTTTAAATTATAGTATGAATTAAAAAACAGAATTGGAAATCGTTTCGAAAAGAGAATGATAGATTTTATTCCAAATTCGGAATATAAGCTGAATTGAGATGAATCCAAAGGTTTTATAATCGGAATTCGATTATATCAAATTTTATAATTCTATTTATTTCCAAGGGAACTAGAATTTAATATAGAAAATTAAGTCATAAATAAATTTACAACTGAGTTATGAAAAATGGACGATTTAGAAATATTTAGAATGTTTAAGTTAGATTTAGGAAACTAGTCTAATTTATATTAAAATATGGAAGAATGGAGTTGGAATTTATTAATAAACAAAGTTTAAACGTCTATATATAAATATAATTAAAACGAGCTTACCGCAACGCGGTAGTTCGTAAATTAACAATTTGAACTTCAATTGAGTATATAGAACTCAATATAAGTCAGAATTTTTTGAAACAAGAATTGTTCGCACCTATTTAGTAATAATTTTCTAATAAAAAGAAAATTTTGGATTTTTCCTTATAGATTTTGAGTTATGTCAAAATTTAATTTCCAAAAAAACATCAATATAATCGTTTATAAATTATAACGATTGAATAAATAAAAGAGAAGGATTTTAAGTTAATAAAATTTGAATTTTTATTTTAAAAACCCACTTGAGTTATAAAATAAATATGAACTCAACTGGAGTAAATGAAATGATTTTTAAAACAAAAATCTTATTTTTAGTTGTTGAATAGAATTAACTAAGTAGAAGAATAATTAGTTAATCGAGTTTGGATCGAGTTTGACTTTGGATAAGTGAATGAGATTTATGAATCCATATTCGAAATCGAATATGAAACTTGAATTAAAAAGGGGATTCAATTGGTTTATAAGCAAGTTAAAAACATATATGAACGTGATATGTTCAAATAAAAAGTGAAATAGGCAAAAGAGCTAATTAGAGAATAAAGTGAAATAGGCAAAAGGGCTAATTAGAGAATAAAGTGAAATAGGCAAAAGAGCTAATTAGAGAATAAATTAGCAAATTGAGTTAAAAACGATTGCATTGAGTTGGAATAAATTGGGAATGGTTGGATATATGTTAAATATATATGGAATGAAGTAATGGAAGAGAAATAAATTGAATACTCGACGAAGAAGTATGTATTTGGAGAAGACAGATATGCAGCACAAGGCTGCACAACCGATTAGCTACCATAAACGGTAAAATATATCTGATCAACAAGCTTGATCAGTAGCCAAAATAAAAGTTAGGGATCAAGGTACCATCCTAATAGTTTGAAGTAGCATAGTAGTAGAAAAAATATGTACATAAAAGTAAAACAACCACAACGCAAACCTATAGTAGCATGCACGTCAGAAGAACCTTCCATCCAGCCAACTAGCAATAGAGCTTCCCTGATCTTCATCGAGTTGTGCTTCATTGGGGATGGTCAGTCTGAATGGAGATGAGAGAGCAACACCTGAGCACGAACAAAGCATATATGTATTGTGCCTGCAAAGTCCTTCAACGAAACATCTAGGTTTGCCAATAATAGCAGCATTGCGTTCTTTCCAAATACACCAACAGTAAATCGATATAAAGTTATCCAACGGCGCATTGGGAAGGTTGTATTGCCAATGGTCAAAGGAAGAAGATATCACTTGGACAAAGCTGAGAAGATGCGAGCTAGTGGCAGAAAGAATGGGATAAGTGAAGTCGCACTCCAAAAAAAGACGACGAGTTGTTTCATTCTCTATCAAATAACGAGCACAAGTAGGTGGGGTAGGGATGTGAAAGCGGCACAATCTATCTCTGGTATTAATGCGAGCTCACACTAGACACCATTGGGAGAAGAGTATGCGAGGAGGCAGCTTACACTTCCATAGCCTAGAGAAGGATAAGAGACGACCATGATGGTTCAGGAATTGATAGCATGAAGACATGAAAAAACACTTATTTGGTGATAATGCCCAGAAGTAATAATCAGGGGCTTCATTAAGATGGATAGGAAGGATAATACTACGAAATTTGAGGAAATCAAAGAGAGTATGATGGCTAAGAAGAGAATTAGGGCAGAAGTAATAGGGTCCAAAGGTGAAGGATTGGTGAACAGATATATCATGCGAGGCCAAGAGGTTGGAAAGAAAAGGAGGGGGGAGAGAGAGAGAGAGAAAGAGAGGTAGTACACATCATGCCAGACGTCAAGACAGAAAAGGCTTTTTCTGCAGTTGCCTAGCTTAACCTAAAAAAGGTTTTTGACACGGGGTAAGGTAGATATGACGCCAGACCAGAAAGGAGAGGGATTGAAGAGAGGTGGGAAGTGAAGGACCAGGTTCGGGTTGGACTGATAATGCAGGGATAAGATCCAGTCCTTCCATATGAAATCTCCAGTGGTAAAAGTCTCCCAAAGTCATTTTGAAAGAAGGGCTAAGTTGAAGGAGCTCAGATCAGTTAAACTAAGCCTCCCTGATCAAGATGTAGAAAGACCGAGTGCCAATTGAGAAGACGCTTAAGCTTGTTGTCGTTCCAAAGGAATGAGCTTCTGATGGAATCGATTCTATTAATAACCCAACAAGGAATTTTGTGAAAGGACAACCTATAGGTGAGGATGGCGGAGAAGACAAATTTAATTAGTACCAGGCGGCCTGCAAAAGAGAGGGGGTTGGCTTTCCAAAAGGAGAGTCTGGTTTCAATTTTATCGATGAGAGGGAGGCAGTCAGGTTTCTTAAGTTTGGTAGGGCGGAGAGGTATACTAAGGTAGGTGATAGGGAAATGGGATAGGTTACAGTTAAGAAAATTGGAAATTGGCGATCCAAGATGGTCAAAGCCCGAGCATGATGATAGAGCTCTTATGAAAGTTAATGGATAAGCCGGAGACTAGTTCAAAGGTATAGTGGAGGAGTTTAAGGCAATGAAGGTGGGAGGGAACAGGAGAGGCAAGAAGGATAGTGTCATCAGAAAATTGAAGATTGGAAATCATCTGATTAGATATCAGATGCTTAATGCCTTCAAAAAGATGATTGTTGGCAGCAAGCTTGAGCATACGGTTGAACATATCTGAAATGAGTACAAATAAGAGGGAAGAGAGTGGATCACATTTCCTAAGACCATGAGATGAGTTAAAGAGGTTTCCCCTTTCTCCATTAACACAAATTGAAGAGCAGCTGGTCTGAAGTACGCACCCAATCCATTCACACCATCTTGGTGGATGCACCCGATCCATTCACACCATCTTAGTGGAAAACCCGTATTAGCCATCAGCTGAAGAATAAAACTCCAGTGCATGGAATCAAATGCTTTTGAGAAGTCAAGTTTTAGAAGAACACCAGGGGTAGAGGTAAAGTTACAATAATAAATGACTTCTTGGGTAGCCGCCACACAATCTAAGATGTTTCGACCCATAATGAAGGCTGATTGTTCAAAATCAACCATAGATGAGATAACTGATTGTAGCCTGTTAGCAAGGATTTTTGTAATGATTTTATAGGTAGTATTAAGGAGGAAAATAGGACGGAACGAAGATAAGGAGGTGGAGCCAGCAGACTTAGGGAGGAGCACTATATTTGCGTAATTCAGGGGGGAGATGCTCATAGGGTTATCATGGAATTCAGTACACATCTCGATTATATCATGTTTAACAACGGGCCAAAATCTCTTGAAGAAGAATGGGCCAAACCCATCTGGGCCAGGGGCTTTATCATCGGCCATATTTTTTAAGGCATTCCAAATTTCTTCTTCAGTGAATGGTTGATCTAGCATTAGTTGGGGATCTGGATAAAGAAGGTGCCGATCAATATCTGGGAGAGGAGGGACTGCTTGCTAAGAAGATTGCGGTAATATTCGAAAAAAAGCCAAAGAATGTCAGAGTGGTTAGAGTAAGTGGTATTATTGTGAACAATCTCAGAAATGTACAAGGAACGTCTCCTGCTATTGGTAAGATAGTAAAAGTATGCAGTGCTCTTGTCCCCTTCCTCAATCTACTTCGCTTCGGACCTTTGCTTCCAACCGATCTCTTCTTGTTGATAAGTCTGTCTAATTCTTCTTTAAGTTCCTTGAGTTCTCTTGTTTCCGTAGTTGTTAATGAACGGGTTTCTTCCAATATATTAATTCTCAAAATGTCATCTTGGATTGCTTCCATCCTTGCTTTAAAAGATCCCCAGATATTCTTTACCCATGGCCTAATCAATTTTCTCGAAGATCTAAGTTTTAGGACCACTCTCTCAGTAGTAGATCTATAATCTATTTATTGGGACCAGATCAGTTTGATGAAATCTTCGAAACTAGGTTCAAGCAACCATAAGCATTCAAACCTGAATGGTCTTTTAGGATTGGAGAGGGAACCGGAGTCAAGTAGGATACGGCAGCGGTCAGAGATGATCCTGGCGAGGCCATTAACCAAAGAAAGAGGGTTCAAGTCCTCCCTGGTTGAGTTGAGGAGGAAACGACCTAATTTGGCCAAATAAGGGTTAGGTCTTATGCTTGACCATGTGAAGAGCCGGTTACAAATCGGAGGATCAACAAGGGAACAAGCATTGATGAAGGAGTTGAAGGAAAGGGTATCCTGGGAGAGATGGCCATGGTTTCTTTCTAGAGTGTTTCTTGTAGTATTAAAATCGCCTCTAATAATCCATAGACCATTCACTTGAGATGCAAAATCAATGCAACTTTTCCATAACATTGTTCTTTCATCTATGTCTTGCAGACCGTAGATGTTGCTAATGAAATATATGGTGTTAGAAGGAAGATGTTTGGGTGAGACGTGAAGAGCAGACGGGGTGAGAAAGGACTGTTGATGTGCCCATATTGATTCATTCCATGCAGTAATAATACCACCTTTTGATCCATCTGCATTGATATGTGCCCATCCAGTTAAAAATGGGCCACCTAACTTTTTGATTAATCTAGGCTTTAGATTACTAATTTTGGCTTCTTGGAGAAGAAGGATATCGATTCTGTGAGGAGATAGGACAAGGCAGATTGAGTGACTTTTAAATGGGACACCCAGCCCATGTACATTGCAAGTAAAAAATCTTTACTGAGTTGTGTTTGAGTGCTCAAATTCTAGGGTTTGCATGATGGTGTTGTGCTCATCACACAAAGTGACTCCTATGCAACGTGTTAATTTTTTGTTCAGGATTTTATTAACAGAATAAAAG
Organism: Allium sativum; assembly: GCA_030737875.1. Taxonomy (NCBI): domain Eukaryota; kingdom Viridiplantae; phylum Streptophyta; class Magnoliopsida; order Asparagales; family Amaryllidaceae; genus Allium; species Allium sativum. The sequence continues at coordinate 159,225,696 of CM060922.1, read as the reverse complement.
ACTGCTGGTTCAAAAAAAGTACCTGATGCTCTTGGAAATGAATTAGCCTTGTTGTTCCTTGAGCTACGTCTGACCATTGTCTTCGTAAGTCTAGGCTTCGCCGGTCTATTTACTGGAGTAGCTGGTGAGTCTGGATGCAGTGGCGGCATAAACTCTTCCTGAAAATAAAAATTACGCATAAGTTGTTGTGGGGATTCTGGCCATTCCCTCCATCCTTCTTATGGACTAATGACTTCAATGGACTTGTCCGTAAAGCCTCTCCTAGCTGAAATGAATGTGATTTTGGCTCATAACCCATGACATCAAATCTATCACTAGAATTCAGGTCTTGTAAATCTTCACTATACAACCTCTGATCAAGAATATTTAACTTGTTCTCTTCAAAACCTATTAGAATTTCTTCTGGTTTTCTGGTATGGTGAGAATGATCCCAACGTTTCACTTTAAAGTAATACTCAGAATTGTTAATATGTTCAATAAAAGCAGTTTGATTCTCCACCCTCATATAGAATTGCATTTTCAGAAATAACTAACGATGGTCAATAAAGGAATACTCACAAGTGTCTAACTCAGTTACTCTACCCACTGTTTTTAGTGCTTCACTTACAGCTTCAAAATTCTCTCGTAGAAATTTAGGGAAACCTTCAACCCTAGCCCAGGAGACGGGGTCGAAGTTTGGTCTCAAATCCTCTTCATAATCATCCCAAGGGCGTAGGACTACCTTTCCACCAAAGCATCTTACTGATTTAGAAAGCGTACCCAATTGCATATCTTGAACATAGGTTGCATGAGCGGGAGCACAGAAAAGAAAACCCTTGTTATTCATAATCCACCCAGCCCAATCATCCCTCTCGAAATGGCGAGCAAATGAGGAGCGAACTTGATTAAGCATCCAATGAGCAGAGACGATCTCTACTGTAAAATAAAGTGATATGTCCGCTATTTTTTAATTTTTAGAAGGAAGAGTTTAAGTTTGGGTTTTTGGAGAAAGACGTGGGTTAGGTGCAATATTGGTTTTGGAAGGAGGTTTAGGTGACGCGTAATTAGTGTTGATTTTATTCAGGAATCTTGGGACCCGTACCGCATCGTTTTGATCTAAAGGATACGTACAAGCATTGCGTTTTTGCAGTGAATTAGAGGATTTTTTTTCTTGGAACAATGTGTGCTTGCATAGCCCGAGAAATAACAGTAATAGCATATGTTTAAATTTCTGCATTCTCTTGCCACGTGTCCTCTGTATGCACACTTCAGACAACATCGATTCTTCTTCAGGTACTCAATAGTAATTTTGTAAGATTCAAATTTTGGAAGGACACTATGGTAAGCTTTAGGTTTGGAAGACGGAGGTGGAGGCGGAGACGTCGAGGCAGCAACTTGAGCATAGGAACGGTATGGAACAGACGTCGATATAGGAGGTTAAGAAGATGATGGACGAGTATTCAGGGATTTAGAGGGTTGGTTAGCTTGCGATGACGACGGCGGAGGAGGATTCGATGGAGGAAGAGGAGGAGGAACTGGTTTGGTCTTGGTTTGACACGACAAAAGGGTTCGGTATCGGTGGGGGACGAAGGAGATTGGTGGCGGAGGTAAGGGAGGAGTTGTAGGGGTGGGTAGAAAGGCCGCCATGGATACAACTTTTCTGATAAAATAATTAAGATTTTAAAGATGTATGTATTAGAATTAAATATAAGATTTTATGAGCCTATTTGGCAAGCCGCTTGGCTTTTTGATTTTCTTTTTAAATGGAAAGGGCCTAGAGAAGTATTTTGTAGTTGTACCGAATGACACGTACAAAAGAGATGCTAGCGAAAATTTTTGGAAATTTAAGGAGATAGAAAATTTTAAGAAAGTTTGATAACTAGAAATCAACTTATCAATTATATATGAAATTTAATAAGAGAATAAACGTATAATGGAATTTTATAGGAAAAAATGGGAATTTATAAAATTAAATCTCGAGAGGTTGGCAGGAGAAACGTATACGCGTTTAAAAGTGAACGATAGTTTAAAAGCAAATGTTTATGCAGGTTGAAATGATTGTTGATAAGATATTAAGAAATGAAGTTAAGGATATTAGAAGCTGACTGGAGATTATTCGGGTTGAATGGATTCCTGAGTGTCGATCTGATGTTCGTTTCGGCCTTCGGGGTTAATACTTAGGGAGATGTTCACTTATTATGGTTAGGGACTAATGAATTTGTAAGAATAGTGATTTGTGAATATATGGAAATATTATCCGATGTTAAAAAGAGATATTTCCTGGAATATAGAAAATAAATAATTATGATACATGGAAATGTTTTTCAAGAATCGTGAGAGCCTAAACGTGTTTGGAGAAATATCTGGGTAAAGATATTGAAGAGAATTGGGAATTGATAAATTTAATTAATGAAATATTAACAAAAAAAGGGACCAGTGATTGTTTGGTGTTAAACAATAATATTTCTATTTGGGAATAGGATATTTGGATGAATGTTTGTTCTTCGAAAGTTAAATAACTGACTATTGAAGTATTGATTAAATTAATACCATGATGTCAATATGGAGAGACTGGTTGGATTTATTATCCAAAAACCACTCCGTATGGGCATAAGCACCGCGATTCAAGTATGTTGAAGATAATTGAAGACGGAGTAAAGTGCAAGTGTCGTTCTGTTAATCCTAGGTAGAAATTTCCTAAGATAGATTGATGGAATAGTGCCTTCGGTTTATCCAGCCTCAGGACAACTTGTATGGATGAATATCTGACAGAGTATGCCTAACAGTTCATCTATATTGATTTCTTCAAATATATTACGTTGGTGGCAGAGGAATTCGTTTCTCTTAGCTTTATACCCATGATATATTTGGGAAAGTCAATAAATGATTTGGTGGGTTTGACGATGGGGGCATTCAAAGTAAATGATTTGTGTGATGTTAAGAAGGTAAGACATAGCCTCAAGCCTCACAACCGTAAATGGTGTAAAATTGGGTAGGTCGCACGACTAGGTGGTTCGCACCCAATTAGGGTGTATTGTCACCTAATCTAGAGAAATTCCATTTGCTTCTTTATCCTATCGCTGCTTTATGCTTTCGGTAACGGTTGCTGATCCCAACCGTTGGTGATAATACATTCGTAACACTTAAGCAAAGTGAGTGGCCGGTCATGTTTAGCCTGGGTTGCAAGATGTTCTTGTTGAACCCGGTGTATTCCTCTCTTGAGATACACTGTCGGAAGGTGGTCCCATACCTTGCTAGTTGGAATCCATTCTCCAATAAGCGCCTGCGGTTTTGATTGTATACTTTGTATGTTGAGTGTGAGATGCAAGCATTCTGCTATATTGGCATTTACTTGATATAGACACTATTATTATATTAGAATATTATTTATTTAAAAGAATGTTTTGAGTTATCGTAAGGTAAAAACTATAGTATTTATGTGTGGATCGGTCTTACGATTATTCTTTCTTTTAAAAGGATTCTTAAAAGTTAAACCAAATGGTTTGGGTTTAATCAACCAGTCCCATGACTGACATAGAGTTTATTTTGTTTTGTTTTACCCTAAACTCTTGGGTTCCCAAATTTGTACGAGCAGTCAAATAGTTCAGGTACTTTACTAATGCTAGAGGATCTTGGAACAGGAGGCTTCAGTGTCAGATTTTTAGGGTTTGTTTACATTGTGTATGTGATGTACTCTGACGATGTATGTAAGTAAAAATATGTTTTTGTATTCCAAAAGTTATGATATATATTATATTTTGTTCTGCTGCTATTGTGAGTTTCTGTGTTGTTGTCCAGTTCTATCATCTATCTATTTTCTGCTATTCTAATTTTCTTTCTTTCTATTTCTCACCCTCTAACTTCTTTCTATTAAATATTAATATTTTCATGCAATTTGGGTTGGACATGAATTGTATTTAGTCGGCTCAAGTGGTACGGATTTGCAGGCCTTTATAGTTGGTATTAGAGCTTAGGTTGAGCGAATACCTAGGCTTTGTTAGGGTTGTACTCATTAGAGATAGGGTCAGTAGTACCCTAGAATGAGTTGAGTGTATATATACAAGAGAGCATATTTGTTAATAGATTAATTTTTTTTTATTGTGTTGATTTATTGGTTGAGTGAGTTATGAATTCTGGTCAATTTGTGGGACACCACGATATCGATAGGAACTTTTAAACACTTGAACGTGATAAACCGATACAATATGTTTTCGAAAAAGGGTAAATGAAATAATTTTACCCAAATTTCTATTTTGATATAGAAAGAGTAATTTACTGAAAATTATATTATATAGATGCGTTGGTTGTTATTATAATCAAACGAGATTATAAAATGGGAATGGTTCTATATAACCAAATAGAATTTGAGACGAGTTAAAGTTGAATTCAAACCAGAATTCAGAATTTAAAGCTCTGGAGGTAGGAAAATATCCTTTGAAGTATATTAAAATAATATAGCTTTGTTTTGGAAGGATTTTTGAATATAAATAATTTTGAATGGATTTTGAAAGTGATAAAGCACTGAACTCATTTCAGTCGCCGAAAAATAATTCTGATGATGAATGTATCATCATCAGTGCTCATTTTCAAGTTTCTAAGTGACGAATTGCTATCTTAAAAAAGTTTTGATGGAAATTTATTGAATAGAAAACAAGTTGGTTAGAAAATTCAAATGTTTTGAATCTGAGATGATTCTAAATATATGTATATATTTATGTGATCTAAAGGTTTTGAAATAGAAAACTGGAAATTTGAATTGTGGAATTTAAATTTAACTTAAGCAAGTCAAATCGATCGAAGTGAATAAATTGATTAGAATCAATTTGAATGAATTAGGGTGCATATGAATGGAATATGAATTGAATGTGAATATATTAATTGTAAATCATTCAGAATTAAATGAATGTAAGAATATATGATGTGCAGTATGAATGGAAACTAAAGGTTTTGTTGGAACTAAATTTGTAGAAATATGAAGTGTGAGCTATAATTAAGTGGATAGTTAATGGGTTTGTAGTACCTTTCCTACCTTAGTAATTTCGGGGACGTAATTCTTTTATGAGGGGAAGAATGTAATGACCCAGATTTTAGGATGATTGATTTTAAACATTTAATATTATTTTAAATGTTGAGTTATGGATTTTTATATAGAGTTTAACGATTTAATAATTGTTAACAATATAATTTCGAATATATCGAATTATCATAATACAAAAACGAGAATGATTGAATTCGAAGTTAAAACTAAATCAGAATGATTCAGATGATCAATATAAATTGTATTTGACTATAAACAACAACAACAACAACAACAACAACAATAATAATAATAATATATTATCGAGTAATTATGTAGTGCCCTAGTGTAACACCCCGTATTTTATGACAATTTAATAATTAAATAATGCATATGTGTATATATATGCATAGACATAAATATATAAACGAAGAATAAAATAAAGATTAATGCAAATAAAAATGTAATGCCTGCATTAAGAGAAAGAAAGGATTGGTTGCATGTAGTGTAAATATGTTGCATGCACTGATTTACAAATATTATTCATTAATAATAAAACAGAAATAAAAGAAAAAGATGTATGCAATGGTTTAATTAAAAGATTACATCAAACATGAAAAAAAAGGAATAAGAAGAGAACAATAACTACCATTGTTCTAAGCCTTGTTAACAATAGCCTTTGTAGTCCAGTTGGTTAGAGCATGTGGCTTGCATACAAGAGGTACAGAGTTTGATCCCCACCGGCGTCATATTTTTGTTTTATGGGAACGGCTAAAAATAAAACATGTTCTAAGGATAAAATATGTATAAACGCACATATAAGGAAAAGTATACATATAAGGAAGTGTAGAAAAATATATGTATACATGTATATGTAAATATACGCGTATATATGCAGAAATATTAATATACAAGAGATAGAGTTCAAGATAAGGCTGCAATCAAAGAAATATGGTAAGAATCAAATAACGGTGCAACACCGTTTGAATTTTGAAAACAAAATAAAAGTTGTGCGTATATATATACACGTAAAATGGTCATTAAAGGATTTGTATATGTATAAGCAGATTACATGTGAATATAAAAGCTAAATAAATTCCAGAAATTCAAACATTTGAAATTCAAACTTTTACGCCAAAGCAGCTCGTGGGACCCACTATGGTGTCGACCCAGGGGTCGACACCCCTGTAGGGGGTCGACACCACTGTAGGGGGGTCAACACTGGGGTCGATATCCCCTAGATCCGGGCAGATTCATCAACGTATCTGCACTATTTTCTTAACTAGGTTCAATGCTGACTCTGCGTTGCGTGTACGATAATATCCTGAACACCTATAAATAGGCTAGCAGAGCCTAGCCTAAATCTCATATTCTCTAAGACAACGTCTAAGCCCTTCTATTCTTCCTTCTCCTCAAATCTCTTCGGGAAAAAATATAGAATAATTAGTTTAGGAAAATTCTGATTCAAGATCTGGAGGAAAAGAATGAATATTAATAAGAAGGTGTTCAGAATCATATTCGAAGTAAGGTAATTTCCTAGATCTGGTCTATTCAATTTTCTTTCCCTTTCTTCCCTTTTTCTTTTAGTAAGAATTGTGGATCCATGGTTGTTAGGTTCTAAATCCAGTTAGGGGAAACCATATGAATGCTAGATCTGGACCAGATTCAGGATTTGGAAAGCAAATTAGGTGAGTGGATTTAAGTTATATCATTTTTGATAATGATATGTTATCATTTGACATTCCCTGTTAATGTAAATCTGCTAGAATGATTAAAATTGTTTAAATGCTAATATGACATGTTGAGATATTAATATGTTACAATATTAATATGTTGGAAAATTCATATGTTGAAATGTTTAATGTGCTAAAATGTTCATATGTTGAAATGTAAGCTTGTTAAAATACGTTTAGCGATTACTGTTGTTATAATTACATGATTAACTTGTGGCATATTATGTACTTGAATTATTAACTGTAGAATTGAGAAAATTACATCTTAAATTGTTAGAATTGAATAGTTACATGATTAAATGATTACATGTTAGAATAGAATTAATTACATGTTAGAAAGAACATGCGACATAAAATGGGCTTAATATGATGACATGTAAAATATAGATTATAGTAAAAATTTGAAAGAATGGACACACCTAAATTATATAGAAAATTAACAGTAAATAGAAAACTGTAACCACACTTAGACACGAGGTTAAATTCAATTTGTGGTAGAAGCCAGCCCGGAACCACCCGACAAATCCAGCATCCACAAGTTGTTAATTTAATATGAGAGGTCTACTGCGTAAATATACATGTAACGGTGCTAAAACACGAGGTTAAGTCCATCTTGTGGCAGAAGTCTACCCAGAAATGCCCGAGAAATCCAACAACCACAAGTGGTCGGCTTAATGTGAGAGGTCTAGTGCATAAGCATATATATATAAATATATGTATATAAAAGGATAATGTAACGACCCGCAAATCCGTACTATCTGAGTTGACTAAATACACCACACATCCAACCCAAATTGCACAGAAATACGAATCATTATTGAAAGAAGATAGAGGGTGAGAATAGATAAGATAGAAACTTAGAATAGAAGAAGAAGAAGAACATAAAACAACACACAGAATCTCACATCGCAGCGAAATAAAATATAATATATAACAGCTTTTGAAATACAAAATTTTAACTGTATATACATACATCAAATCGGAGTACAACACTTACAATACAGCAGAAATAACACAAGATAACAAACGTTGAAGCCTCCTACTCCAAGCTCCTCCAAATAAATCTGTAAAATCCTGAACTACTTGACTGCCCGTACAAATTTAGGAACCCAAGAGTTTTAGGGAAAACATTGAAAATAAACTCCGGGTTAGTCATGGGACTGGTATGAGTAAACAATTTAAAACAGTTTGAGAAACTAAACGATATCTCATAAGACAACGCCGTATAACACGGAACGGGTTTTTCCCTTATGAGAAACCAAGATAATCTTTATATCAAACTCTTTTGATATTATAATAGTGTCTAAATCAAATAAATAGAAATCTAGTGGAATGCTTGCATCTCACGTTCCACATACATAAATACAATCAAAACCGTGGGCACTTATCGGGTAATGAATTTCCAACTATGACAAGGTATGGGACCACCTTCCGCTAGTGTATCTCTAGAGGAGAATACACCGAGTTCAACAAGAACATCTTGCAACTCAGCCATACATGACCGACCACTCATTTCGCTTGAGTGTATTGAATGTATATCACCAACGGTTGGGATCAGCAACCGTTTCCCGATAAGGGACAGCATCGATAGATTAAAGTATGAAATGGAATTTCTCTAGATAGGTGATTATACACCCTACTTCGGAGCGACCGACTTAGCCATGCTGCCTGCCCGATTTTTTTCATTTCCCAGTTGTTGAGGCCTGAGGCTACGATTACTTACCTTCCATCGATAGCACAATTACATTAAATGCCACATTATCAGATCCGTTAATCATTAATTTGGTTTGCACAAATATTCTGGATATTATGCTAAGGGAATAAATCCGTTTCCACCATATATATTTGTACAACCCAACATATGCGATCATTGGAAATACTGTGTCAAACATTCGTCCATATACGTTCGTTCTGGGATTGAACGAAACCGAAGGCACTATTCCGTACATCCATCCCAGGCAATCTCTACCTAGGGCTTATACAACAGCCCTTGCACTTTACTCCGTCTTCAATTTTCTTTGGCATATATGATTCGCAACGCTTATGCCAATACGGAGTGGTTCTTTGGGTAAGAATCCAACCGGTCTCTCCATATTAACAACGGAAAAATGGTCAAAACTTTGATAGTCGGTGATTTAACTATCAAATGGGAAAATGTCCGTGTACACACAACGATCTTATTTCCAAATGGAATTATCGATCACATAATCAAACATATATATATATATATTCATATTTCCTTATTTTCTATATTTAGAAAATATACGTTATTAACATTGGAAAACATTCCCATTGCATATTTACATATCACTATTCTTCCACATCTATCAGACTCTAACTGTAAACTAGTAAGAGAACAACTTCTTAAGTATAAACCCCAAAGGCCGAAACCAACATCAGATCGATACTCAAAAAGTCGTTCAACTCAACTAATTTCCAGTCAATTTCTAATTCTGCTTAACTCTATTTCTTTAACTCTATTTGATTAATTTCTCATCAACACGATCATTTTAAATCTGCAAATCATTTGCTTTTAAATCATCATTCTCTTTAAAACGTATATCTCCCAGGATTTTATTTATAAAATTCCTTTTCGTTTATAATATTCTATTTTAAGTTCGTTTCATTATCGAATTCTATATATATCGATATATCGATTTCTAGTTTATCAAATCTTCTTAAAAATATTCTAACTCCTTAAATTTCCGGAAAAATTCGCCATAACCTCCTTTGTACGGGGTTATCGGAAAAAATCAAACCTTGCCACACATGCCTCTCCATTCAAAAAGAAAAAGAAACAGCCAAACGGCTTGTCGATACGACGCACAAAATCTCATATTTAATTTAAATACATACCTTTTTGTCGAGCATTCTATTTATATATCTTCATTAACTTCATTCCAAACCTGTCTCATGTATATCCATACATTTCTAATTCATTTCAACTTAATACACTTGTTTTAACTCAACTCATTAATTAATTCGTTGATCAACTCTTTTGCTTATTTCACTTTCATATTTGAATATAACACGCTCAAAAATATTTCAACTTACTTATATACTAGTCAACTTCCATTTTCCAATTCAGGTTTCATATTCGATTTGAATATGAAGGCACGAGTTTAATTTACTTATTCAAAGTCAACTTGATTCAATCGTTTTAACTTAATTTGTTAATTAGTTTGCTGATTAACTCTTTTGCTTATTTCACTTGATTTGTAAACATCATTTATAAATTAACTAGTTCATTACCTATCTTAACCCAAGTCTTCAATTCTAACCTATTTAAAACTTAATCCTTTTTATTTACAAACACCATTTATTTTACTTGTTTATATATTAAACAAGTCTCGCTTTCAAATTCATTTGAAATAAATATTTCTACTTTGGAAAAATAAATTCCCTTTTTTAATTTAACACTTGTATTCATATTTTTCCCGAATTATCCAATGATAACTCATTTCACCTCATTTATAAACTTCGTTTATAAATGAACTACTTGTTCTAATTATTCAAAACAAGTCAATATTTCTATCCCATTCGAATTTCAAATTCTATTTTAGAAAAATAGAATTTCCTTTTTAAAACTGGAAATTTCCTTTTCACGATATTTTTGAATATCAGCATTTAGGCCCCGTGGTATTTAAACACACAAAACAACCAATTATTAATTTCAGGTTTTCTAACACATCATATATGACAGTATATATGCAAACAAATAAACAAACAGATAATATATTTTTGAGGAATCCAGTTGCACTACTACAAAACAGGTCTGTTGCTTCGGTTATTTACCCCATATTGCTTCAGTTCTACAACCGAAGCAAATGCAACAGACACAATAGACCAAAGTTTGTTGCTTCAGATTAACAACCGAAGCAAATAGACTTAATTGCTTCAGTTGTTTACACCCTGTTGCTTCGGTTCAACAACCAAAGCAAATGCAGAAGACACAACAAAAAAATAATTATTACTTCGGATAAACAACCGAAGCAAATAGACTTAATTGCTTCAGTTGTTTACACCATGTTGCTTCGGTTCAGCAACCAAAGCAAATGTAGAAGATGCAACAAAAAAATAATTATTCTCAAACATGCAGCATTACAAATATATATATATCAAAGAAAATAATTATTGCTTGCATTTATATATTCAAACTATAAAACAATTCAAATTGGACATTACTAAAATGCAATAATTTCATTGATATTATTAATAATAATCCATACATTTAAGAGCAACATTATATTATAAAACATTATAATTCATAGTTAATGTTAATAATCTGGTCTTAATACAAGAAAGAGTCATACAAGTTACGAATTCTAACTTACTAAATCACGGCTTCAAAAAGATGACAGTGCAGTATTTACTAAATGCAACTTCTCATTAAAGGCAATCTTTTAAAAACAAACCCAGCATCTTATTAAATATAGTGCCTAGAGTCCAATATGCTTCAGAATATCCCTAGAAATATGGACAATTATAGATTATTAGCTCAAGACACAAAATGGAAACAAATACGTATAAAAACAAAGAGATAATGAAACAGATTATCTACATGCAACTATATATCTACAACAATATTTCTTTAGATACTAGTAGAAATTTAGCACATTCTCAGTTAGTCGTTTATTATCTCTGTGTGTATATATATATATATATATACATATACATATATTAACCAATAAACAAATTCCATAAAATCCCATCTGTGACATCCAACCTGCACGGTTGTAGAAAAATTATTATAATTTGAATTGCAGTCATCATCCAAGCTCATAAACATACATTTTAAAACCATAAACATTTAAGAAAACTTTTTTAGTACTTCACAAAACACTATATTTTTAGTGCTTAGAAAATACCTCATACTCAACAATACAGGTATATTCATGAGACATTTAAGAAAACTTTTTTATTTTCAAATCATATTAAATGAGTCTAGACCCTTAATATTCAGAAACATGGTTTGCTAAACCCTTAAATAAATTACTTAATATAAATATCATTTATAAAATTTCATTCACAATTTTTTATTTTTAAAAACGGTTCTTTACTGATAATTCAAAATACAGGTTACAAAGTTTTAGTTGTTCGGAGAACAAAACAAGTGAAGGGTATAAACTCACTACTTACAAATAAAAACTCACTTGTACTGTCATTATGCCAACTAAAGTTAAGTGTACCCAGCAGCCAACCACACTGTACAAGTTGCTCTCTACATTCAATGGAAAACATGAAACCTAACAAAAAAACGAGACAAGTCAAACTGTAAAGCACGTGTACTACTGATCATCTTCACTCCCAAAACCACACCAAACCATACTTTTTCCCTCGAGAAGATTGAAAGAAAAAAACAAAGCTTCAGAACGATTGCGAGCATGCAATCGGCAGCAATCAATCCAACAGGAAATTATCTATCTAGCATGAAACCTTTTTTTTTGCGCTACTTTCCTCAAATTTACCGATCTGTTGTGTGCTTTTTTACTTAGTCTAGCGATATATGCTATCCCAGTATCCCTATTGGTCCCCTCAACACACTTTGTTAAGACTGTAACATTGAATATAGAAGGCATACAAAATCAGTGATTAAGAAGATGGTTATCCAACTTTACATTGTTTGATTATTACTAAAACAAACAAACAATCAGGACTAAGAGCCTTATTTTTAAGAATGAGGGAAACAACTGGATTAAAGAAAATGAATTCAGCAATTTTTTCAACAGCAAAGCAATCAACTGTCCGTAAAGCCATTTAAACAACAAAAGTAAAACATGCATGAACCAATCTACTAGCTACACCAACTCTTATATCATTTAAACATGTGATACATCACTAGATGGTATAAATGGTGTCAAAAGACCTTTTAACTCCAAGAGAACTTTTTTGATATCCTTGATAAGTATATGAATAACTAACTCAAATCCATATAACAACACAGTAGACTAAATATAACAAGGGAATATTTCCAGCTGACAAAAAGTCAAATTCCATACTATATTAGGTCAGCCATTATAATTTTAAGAAAACCATGAATAAGCTTTGAATTATAAAAGACTTGCAGTTCATAAAAAACCATGATGATCATAAATGCATTACAGGCTATAGAAGTCGCCAAACTAACATCTAGGATATTTTTCTTATGTTTGTCTTTCTTTTTACATCAGCTTCGTTCTACAATAGTCTCTGTTAGCTTGAAAGTATTAAAATTGCTTATTATAAACTGTTTCAAAATGGAAACCCATACTTCTTTAGCCTAAGAACGTTCAAATAGAGAAGGTCACATGTTTCATAAACACTATTACACAAGAGGAATTAGCTTGATAGTCTCTGGAAAAAAATTGAGCAGAAGAAAATAAAAATTAATTACCTGTCATTTTGCTGAAACAAGTACGGAGAGGAAGATGGAGAAAGAGGCGAATAGGAAAAGCCCAGCCTCTGACTTCTCGATCTCAAAAGAAGCAACTCTTCTCTATATCGTTCATTCTGTCAACGTCAGCGTCCGGCAATAACCAGTGCTGGAACCGGTAGGCGCTTCCGTTCTTGCAGAAGCCACGCGCGTAGCAGTGGCACGGCTTCAACCCGAAACCGGAAGGCTCCAAGCACAAGTCGCTTCGCCTCGGCTGGGGGCCGCCTCCGTACAGCTGGGAGTCCGTGAAATCGGGACCGGGACAGAGCAGCTCGTCCGGAAAGGAAATCGTTTTGAAAAGGTGAAACGATGGAAACGAAATGGAGTTGCGGAGGAATTGAAAAGTTAAAGGGGAAAGGGTAAGCACCAAAGAAAAGATGGAGGGAAACCAAAAAATGCAGCGGGAAACCAAAAGTTATGGGGGGAAACGAAAATTTGGGTGCGATTGTTCCATATGTGTTGACCTGACTTTCTCATCTGTGCATGACCTGGCTTTCTCATCCGTCCATTTGGGTGCGATTGTTCCAAAAAAAGTTGGATGGGATTACTTTTATCTTATTAATTATGTTTATTAGCTATTAACTACTAATAATAAATGGTGAAATATAATAATTAATTATTAGTGTACCTGTTTCGAGTTTATTAATAAAGTGTTATTGATTATATTTTTTAGCTATTAAATATAATTAATAAAAATTAAATATGACTTAATCACTAATCAGGAATAGTCAACAATAACAAGTAATTATATATAAATGATTAAATTTTATAAACTTTCAAATTTTATGGAAGTTCTAATTCTATTTCATATTGTAATTCAATGAAAAATTAAAATTTTGCTTTTGTTTTTTATGAATTATTCTAAATTTATTACAAAATTTTCGAACTTTATTAAAACAATACTTCATACTGTTAATTATTTAATGGTAACTATTAATTTTAACTTTTTATTTATTATTTATTTATTATTAAATATTACATGTTAATTATATTTAATTATTAATTCTTTAGTATTAATCATTTAAACGTTAAACATTAAGTATGGAATATTGATAATAATTATTCGATAGTAATTATTAATTACTAAAAAATTAATATTTCTCATAACATAATCAATAGTATTCATTTAATATTAATCATTAAATAGAAATTTTTATTTGTTAAATTCATTTTTTTATATATGATTGATTAACAATGATTAGAAATTAGAAATTATTAATTGTTAATCAACCATGAAAAGTAACATATAAAGTTATTGTGTATGATTATTTGTACATGCATTAGCTTTAATTAAAATAATTTGTATTTGCTTCATTTCCAACGGAACACATGCAAGTAATAATATTTGCTTTTTTGCATTTGCTTCTGTTGCTAAGAAAAGGAAGCAAATAACACTAGTTGCTTCGGTTTCAAAGAAACAGAAGCAAATGACAGTAGTTGCTTCGGTGCATTTGCTTCGGTTATAAGGAGAACAGAAGCAAATGATACTATTTGCTTCTGTTGCAAGCATAACAGAAGCAAATAACACTATTTGCTTCTATTATTTGCTTCGGTTGCAAGTATAACAGAAGCAAAATAACACTATTGCTTCTGTTGTAAGGACAACAGAAGCAAATGAAGCGAAGCAAATGACCTGTTTTGTAGTAGTGTTGGATCCCTCCAATCTGTTTTCCTGCATCCACAGACGTTAGCACATAAATAATACCATCCTGCTTCGAGGCAGGATATCGCGGTATAGAAGGTCATCCACTATCATAGCGTGGGGCATATAAGGTAATCATCGGCTAATGATACTGCGGGCATCCGCTAATGAGACTGCGGGAACAAATCAATATATATTATAATAGTCAATCCTAAATAACTAATATATATTTAAGCAGCCACATGAATATTTAAATGCAACCAAACAATAAACAGACAATTATTTTTAACTGATAAAAATAATTCTAAATGAAGGTGAGTGAGATTTACTCACCGTGATTTTAAATTTGCAGATCCGATAAAATTTTAATTCAAATCGAACGATATTAGATTTAAATTAAAATTCTCAAGTTGATTTTGATTCACTCTAAAAATTCCCAACTCGACTCTATTGCGTAGTTGTTCTAATACGCTTCCAACAAGTCCTATTTCTATGACAAACGTATGCATTATAAATTTGAATACACATTTTTAAGTAATGAAAGATCATTAATAAATTTATTAATTATTTCTTTACCTTAATAACATTTCTTCAAAATTCTTCTCCTGCTTTGAACAATCCGAATATGGTAGCCTGCATTCAGGTCTCCGCTTTCCTTTTCAGAGCTTCTTCCCCTCTTTTCTCTCACTCCCAACAACTACACGCCATGCTTACGTGGTCTCAAACTGTCTTGCTTTCGCTAGATATCAAACATTACATCCCCTTTACAGTTCTCAACTACCAACAGCACCCCTATTATCACAACACTACATTGCTAGCCTTCACCAAAATCAACACCACTACTACCTCAAATTGTCAAACCCAACACTACCTGCATCAATTAATGGAAACAATTCCAGTCATAACACCTTCCTTTCCTCATATCGGACCACCTAACCACACTTCACCTCTTCGACTTTTGGATGAAATCCAACTCAAATGCACTAATGAACTTCCCTCCAATCACAAACTATCTAAAAATACTTCCTTTACTCGATCCATAACAAAACCATGGACATACAAAATATCGAACTCGCACCCCTCTTCTTCTAGTTGTAAAACACGAACTACTCCAGTACCCCAAAATTCCAAGATCGAACACCTCCATGGTTATTGAAACCCCACTGTACAGTTCTGCTTTGCGGTTAACCCTCTTTCCTAATACCATTTGCTACCCAGATGTCGATCTCTAACAAACCATTTGACCATCGCAACCTCGTAACAAACTTCGGACGAATCCCTCCTCCCCCAAGGTCTTCAGATCAAGTCGCGATGAACCCTAGTTCATCTGTACCCAAATCGAACACCAGCAAACTCGCATTGCTCCCTTGTATCCCACTCTAGCCATTCTTAGATCCTCTCGACTAGCATCGCAGCCATGCTGGAGCCCAGGCGATCTCGACATCCACCCATCCCTGTCATGACCTCGCCCCTTTGTCTATCGTCGCCAGTGAGAACTTCGAGTTCCCTAACCCCTTCGCAACTCGAGCAAGGTCCACTACTTGAAGGCTAACCCTATACGGGTTTGACTGAAACGAAATTAGGGATTTTAGAATTTTGTTTGGGATTTTATTTCTAATCGAACTGACGATTTGGAAGCTGCTTCAGCCATCTTTATTTGTTTACAAAAGAAAAAGATAAGAGGAAGAGGTATGCGCGATTTTATAAAGGAAAGGGGTGTGGTTCTAAATGAACTACGTGGCCAATATTTCGTGGAGTTAAAGAGGAAAATGTGTTTGATTGTGGACCATGGATACTTAGCTTAGGAACGAAGATGTATTTTATTTTATTTTATTTTATTTTATTTTGTTTTGAGTTGGTATCCTTTAATTAAAAATACGCCATGATTCCGAACTCCTTTCTGAACCCAACAACTGACATTCCTAGGGTTATACCCCTATTCTGAACACATTGGGATAATTTCTGAAGTCAAATTTGATCGTCTGTAGAAGATATTAATTTAAACCTATATAAATAAAATTTCATAACAGTTAATTCCCTTGATAATAAATTAATATTATTATCTAATTCAAACTAAAAATTTGGTATTGATTATTTGAACTATTTTCAGTTTAGTTTTAACTTCGAATTAAATTAACATCGTATTACGATAATTTAATATATTCGATATTAAGTCATATAACAATTATTAAATCGATAACTCAATATAAAAAATTCATTTATATAATTAACTCAATATTTAAATCCATATTAAATATTTAAAATTAACCGAAGAAATATCCGAGTCATTACAGATAAAGATAAAGGGCACTAATTGTCATTAATGGAAATGAATGAAATATAATTACAACAGTAAAAAGGATTTGAATGAACAGGGAATGATAATAACCAATTATAAATAAATCACATTAATGAGAATGTTATATAATAGGTAGGCTTGTCCTAGGGACAAGTGGAAATTATAACTTAGGTTATAATAAATGATAAAGAAAATGGAATAACTTATATAATGAGATAAGTTGTGCTTAATTGTAAATTAAGTTATTTGTAAGAACGAGAATCTGATATCTACGGATGAGGACAACATAAGTTATATTTATGGGGAGAGGAAACTTATTAGTAAACCTTAGTTAAGAGAACTAAGTTAATAAGTAAACAACGATAAGTTGTAGTGAAAGTATAAGATGGAATTATGATTTAATAAGAAAGAATGAGGCAAACTTATGAAATGAAATAAGTTAAATTTAATCATAAATAATAAGTGACATGTTATATAGAAAACATGTGAATTGAGATATACTTCATTACTTATTAAGTAAGAACATGTTATTTTACTATGAATAATACTAAGAGATTGTAGACTGCAGACCTTGGATTACAATCTAGAGAATAACATGTTATGGGCTTATTAATAAACTTAAATGGATTAAGTTATATGATTGGAATTAATAAGCGAGAGGAACTTGGTAACTTGATTAAGAACTCAATGTGAATAGGAATAACCAAGTTAAATGGAAACTCGATGAGGTACAGCAAGCGCATAATTGAATGTTAAGACATAGGGTATAATAACATATTAAAATAAGGCGCTCGGACCAGTCCGCACGTTTAAGGTGAATTACCCAACGGGATAGATCATCGCGGTGTCATGAGGCACGAGGGGAGTGCACGTCCATCTGATTATTCTGTTAGCTCCAAAGGACTGGAAGGGGAAGCATGTGGCTTCCTGATATACATAAGGTGCTCCTGGTAGTCTCTGTGCGGTGTCAGATGTTTAGGTTGTGCTCGCAGAGGTTGGGTCTGCGCGTTACTACCAGGTGGGTGGGCCTTGACTGCAAAAGTAGCTTTGCAGTCAGAATGATGTGAAGAAGTGACACTAGGGTGATTCGGCGATCACCTCAACGAGAGGCGAGGTCAGGACCAACAAGGATAGTAGATCGTCGGGTACCCATCATCGGCAGCCATTGGGATGCGAAAAGACTAGAGCTAAACCCAAGATACCATTAACTTTTCACTATCAAGGCATGGTGGTTGAGGGGAGACGCCAACTAGATGTTAGATTGTTTGTTAGGGGCAACTCTCTTAGCTCTTGTAGTCTTTACTAGTTGAGGGAGGGGCCGAGGTGGGACCATAACCACCATGAAAAATAGACCCGAGGGATATCAGTATTTTGAGGCCCTTAAGGCGGGCCTGTACAGATATGGAAAAGCTCTCGACCGAGTTCCGTGTTTCTTGTACAGCTCGACCACGGAACTCAGTGCACATTAGAGGCTATGTGTGGTTAAGGCATCGAGTACGATAGACGATACGTATGTGGGAAAATCTAGGTACATGCATGTTTGCTCTCGGTGGTGTATCGTAGACTCTAGGGAATTACCCTGTGATCTGATTCGATCAAAGGTGGCAGTCCGTACGCTTACGTAGCATGGCGATGGCGGTTCTATGCGGAACGTAGCATTGTTATGTAGGATCCATATGTCACTCCGGCGTAGGATGAGGGACTGCATATATTTCTGTGGTGTTACGGCGGAGACCGTGCGAGTGGGGTACCGTGGGGTGTACCTTAATTTGGGCATAGCTACATATATATTTTATTAGGCTAATTCACAGGGGAGTAAATGGGTACGACATGTGTGTAAGCCTTGAGTACGGTTAACCCAAGTAACCTAATAAATAAGAAAATGTGATTGAACAGTATATATAGGGTTATCCAAAATGTATAGTTTAAATCTAGTCACCAGAACTTGTGTTCTAAGCCCCTCCTCATAACATACTCGCAGGTTAGATTGATGGCAGAGATATGATAGCTTTGGATACTGCTTTAGCAGTATTATTAATATTGTAAGGCTATACTTTGAATATATTATACTTACCCATTCCGCTATGAGACATTTTCTAAGCTCTGATATATTTTATATCTCTTTATTTTCTGCAGGATACCAGAGCAACCAACACGGGTTTCGATGGATTAGAATTTTGAAAAATAAATCGGTCTATCGGAATTTAGGTTGTTACACCTAGATTTTCAGTTGTTTGACTTTGAACATTTAAATTGTTTTAAATGTTGAATTAAAAATATAAATGAATTTTTATATTGAATTTATCGATTTAATAGTCAATATATGATATAATAATCGATATACGATTTAATATCGAATATATCGAGTTATTGTAATACGATAACGATAATAATTAAATTGGATTTAATTTAAATCATCAATTTAAATTGTTATCTTTCTGATATGATCGAATTATGCTCCGGAACCTATTCCAGTGTGTTCAAAATTGTGGTAAAACCCAAGGAATGTTGGTCATTGCATCTCGATTAGAGCTCGGGACCCCAAAATATATTATTATAAAATTTAAATGGATAAACTCAAAATCACATCAAAATTTGTTTAAAATATTTCAAAATCTTTAAGGTACTTGAGTCGACCTATTTTCTTTGTACCACGCAGACCTACCTTTTGTTACTTTCCCTCCATAAAACACAACCACCTCCTCTATATTTCGCAAAAATCAAAAGGGCTTCAGAAGGGAAAAAAATCAAAGCCGCTTCTTTTTCCTTCCTCCTCAAATCAAAATCCCGACCCCTTCCTTGTTTCCGCTATTTCTCTTCAGCATTTTAAATCGAAGCCGGGTTCATTTCAGCCCTTCAAGAAAAAATATGGGACAAAAACGAAGCCGCTAGATATATAATTTCTTCTAAATTGATAATCAACGAAATCGAATCAAACTTGATTAAAGCCTCTGCTTCATGTTGGTATGCGATTTGTAATGTGCAATGGAGGTCTGGGAGGTTTGACTTAGGTTAAAGGCAGCCTACGGTTCGTATTTTCCTCGATGGGGAAAGAGCTAGGTGTTTTCGAGCTTTATTTCGAATTCAAGGAAGTAAGTACCAGCATTTGCAAAGTTTTGGGTTTTTTTGCAATACAATATCGCCACTTTTCCCTATAACCATGGCCTAAGGGATGCAGAACGAAGGTTGTAGAAGGGAAGTTCTAGCACAATGTAAAGGTGATGGTAAGGTAGAGTTTTAGATGCAGAGTTGAGCGGTGATCATGGGAACTGTAGAGAGAAGAGATGGTAGAGTTTTCTGTGAGGAGTTCGAGGAAATGCCATGATGGATGACTGTAATTTTAGGGGTTGTTTTCGGTTAAAGTTAATCGACGATTTTAGAGTGGCTTCATAGTTGGTCGAGGCAGCGAGGTATATGTCTTTACGAATTTAAAATACTTAGAATAACTTATTTATTTAGTGTAGTAGTTAACTTAAGTGAATAATCATTTAATCATTAAATAAAATCGAATAATCATAGGTGCAAGATAAATCGATTTGAGTAGATTTGTAGAGGAGACGATAGGGAATTTAATTGGATATTCACTGTAACAACCCGAATTTTTACAACGTGTTAAAACAAGAATCAAGGAAGAATTAAATTATAAATTCTGAATCAAGTAAAACGGGTTGCGCCATTGTGTTCGTCTCGGAAAAATACGCGAAATAGAGTCCGAAATTTCGTAAATCGGAGTCCGTATGGCCGAGATATGGCCTCGCGAAGTTTCAGAAAAGTTTCAGCCCGGTTTTCAGAAGAGGCGAGAAAATTCCCGCCAGGACCCAGGGTGTCGACCCAGGGTCGACCCCCCTCCTAGGGGTCGACAGGGGTGTCGACCCCCCCTCCCCAAGGGGTCGACCCATGTGTCGACCCCCCCCTGTTCGGCCGTTTTGGCCTGCTACACCTGCTTGTGTTTTTGACTTCTTGGCTCGGTTTTGGAAGGCTCAGATCTATCCTAGGGTTAATCTAACGGCCTAAAACTAACCTAATCTCTATAAAAAGACCCCTAGACCTAGCCTAAACCCTCACATCTCACTCATGCCACGAAGTGCTGCCCAATCCTCTCTTGATCATGGCCTTCATCACAAATTCCAAAGGCTTGAGCATCCAAAGCTAGATCCACGAAGAAGGTGCAAGCTTGGTACACCAAATCGAAGAGAGATCGACGTTGCTACGCAAATTTCATGACGGTTCTTCATCAAAGGAGCCACCTTTCTTCGTCAAGACGGTTCATGTGCCTTTGACCTCGCTAGGTAAGTTCTAGCTACTTTTAGATTGAAACGATAACTTGAATATGACATGGGATAAATTTGAATTGGCATAAGTATGATAATCAATCCAAACTTATTCTTATTTATTTTGGACCTTGACCTTTGGGAATGTTGACATGACATTAATTCAGATCTATGCATGTTGCAAATCACTCTTTTATGTCCTTATCATGCATGTGGTAATGATTTCCTCTTGGATCTTATTTTACGCAAAGTCTCTACCTTCCCCTATTTATTTTCTTTTGATGAACCTTGGTCGATTTCGGACCTAGGCCTAAACTATGATTTACGTGCGATTTGTATACGGGAAAAACATTGGGATTTCACCTATTTGGGCGTAGGTGTGTGGTAGGATCGTTTGCATAACATGAACAAAAAGGGAAATTTGGGATGTTGCCAATATAACTTGCAAGTTTGGGTGTACATGAACTGGCATATGAATTAAATCACGGGTTTTGGGGGCTATGCAAATTTAATCAAGGGATTAGGCTTATGTAAATTTGACATAAGTAGGATTGGGGACATGAAAACATGATGTGGGTATATTTGGTTAGAAAACCTAATAACATGAAGACTTTGGCTAGGACCATTGTTTGAGTAAATTGGCATGAACTTGACAACATGTAACTTTGGCTAGAACTTGATTTGGGTAAATTAGTGACAAACGTGAATATGACATAAAAACATAACTTGAAAATATGACTTGGGACTTGACATGGAATATTGACATATTTGATTAGGGATAATTAATCCAAATATGGGGTGAAGATATTATATATATTAATGACATTTTCTCCTAATAACACATACACCAGAATGTCTTAGGGTGACAGAGAGGATAGTGTCTAGGCTTGGGTCTGGAAAATACAAGTTTCCTGCCCTCCCTGGCTATCCCTAACTGATCCAACGGACATGATGGTTATGAGTTTAGGATAAACTTAACTAATCTAGATACGGTAATTAGATGAGGGTTAAGTAACCTACACTTAACTAATCTAAACATGGTAGTTAGGGGATGAGGGTTAAGTAACCTACACTTAACTAATCTAAACATGGTAGTTAGGGGATGGGGTTAAGTAACTTACACTTAACTAATCTAAACATGGTAGTTAAGGGATGGGGTTAAGTAACTTACACTTAACTAATCTAGATACGGTAATTAGATGGGGTTAAGTAATCTACACTTAATTAATCTAGACTCGGTAACTTGATGAGGTTAAGTAACCTATACTTAACCAATCTAATATGAGAACTTGGTAGGGTTAAGTCACAAGATCGTTTAAAATATACTTAACCATTATAACACGATTAGTGGATGGGGTTAAGTTAATCTATACTTAACTAATCCAACTCGATAATTAGTGGATGGATTTAAGTTAACCTACACGGTAAATTGATGGGGTTAAGTTAACCAACACTTAACCAATCTAACATGGTAATTGGATAGGGTTAAGACACGAACCGCCTGAATATACTTAACCAACTCGGCTCGGTAATTTGATAAGATTAATCTATACTTAACCCATTAGATAAACCCTAGTTCAAGGGACTAGGTGGAGAATTCGTAGTTAACAAGGATGGCATGAAAACAAACTAAGTGATAAACCTTAGTTAAGGATAACTAAGTAATAATTCTTAGTCAAGGAAATTGGACCAGTTTATAAATAGATGAGTAACCCGATACGGTAGGTCATCGCTTATACACGATAAGGAGCAAATTATCTGACTTAGATAAAGGCTCCAACAAACTGGGTAACGAAGCAGCAGCTTCGGGGGACGTGAGGATATTCTTGGTATCCCTCTGTGAAGTTGCAGATGAACCACCTGGGCTCACAAGAGGTTAAGGTCTGCGGTAGAAGAACCAAGAGTATGCCTTGGTTGCTATGCGAGCGACCTAAAGACTGGGATGGATTAGCGTGGAGTCGTCGATTCTTGTTTTTGCCATGGATAACGCGTCGTCGACTACCTACCATCTTTAGTCAATCGTGTACGTACGGAAAGGCAGGGAACTCCCAACAGACCATATACTGGCTATCGAGTTATGGGTGAGGTTGGCTATCTAGGAGTAGGGCATTGATGGGCCATAGAGTAGTTCTCATACATGACTTTTCTTGGATTGCCTTTCAGTAGTTGAGGGAGGGGTCGCGTGGGACCATAGCCACGGGTATAAAAACAGACCTTAGTATCTGCATCGGCAGATAACCTAAAATCTCCCGACCGAGTTCCGTATTTCTTGTTTTGCCCTGGCACGGGACTCGGATGGCACATCTAGGTACATGTGCATCTAGACATGGAAAAACGATTCACGATACATACGTGGGAAAAAGGGCGCGGTTGACGGGTAGCATAATCCCTAGCAGTCCTAGGTGGCTAAAACCCAAACCGAGACACGAGAACGTTTTGTAGGCAGCATAATTCCTAGTGGCCCTAGGTGGCATAATCCTAGTCGAACCTTCGAGAATTTATGATGTAAGAAAACATAGCTAGATCAACGGTGACAGTCCAAACGATTTCAAGGATAATACGACATGAGAGAGCCCGTACGAGGTACGGCAAAGGACTGAACTTATACACTTGGAAAGAAATATACGAGTTGGAAAAACCTACATATGCTATGTATTAGGTTGACATGGACCATTACATGACATTGGGCAAGTGACATTCATAGTTAACACATGACACGGGATTGGGATACTAGTACGGAGGGTGCAGAGCAAATATACTTGATAGATACCTTGGAATAATTACTTGATAATAATCTAGCGATGTGATACCTTGACTTATCTTGATACCATAGTTTATCATGATACATAAGTTTATCTTGACATAGTAATTCATCCTGTTATCTTGGTTTAGTTTATCTATCTTGTCATCATCCTTATGTTCACTTTCGGTTTATGCATGTCATGTTACCTTTACCTGTTTTTATGCTGGAAGTAGATAGGACTTACCAGTCTTTATGACTGACCCCGTTTTCTTTCGCCTCTTTGTCTTCCGTTTCCACCCCCCCCCCCAGGTTTTCAGGGAGGAAATACTGTCTCTCAGATTGGACTTCTTCTGCTTGTAGGTCATCATGTATGGCTTGGACTTTCCTTGGCTATGGCTGCTTTTCTGTTTTACTTGGGGAATAATTTATGAAATGGTTTTATGCTTCTTTATTATTGCAAGACAGATTTTTGATGTAAGAAATTCTCTGATGTAAAAGGTTTTAGACCTTATTTATTTAAGATATGAAAGTTGATTTTACTTCCGCTATTTTATATGTTCTGTCTTGTAATATTTCTGTGCATGTTTACCTTGTCCAACGCTCCACCAAAGCTGGTGCACTTGCTTAGAGTGACCCCGGCCGAGGTGGGGTGTTACATTCACCAAATAAAAATCAAGGTGAGTAAACTCACTCTCAGGATTCGTTTATAATTTATCATAAACGAATTTTTATTTAATATATAATTTTTATATGTTGTTTGTTGGTTGTTTGGATGCATTGAATAATTATTGATGAATTGTGGTTATTATATATATTAGTTATATTTAGGCTTGGTGGTTGTGGCTATTACACACACACACACACACACACACACACACATATATATAGGTCATCCACTATATATATATGTGTGTGTGTGTGTGTATATGTATTGGATATTCCCCGTAGTACCATTAGCGGATGACCTATTGTGCCCCCACAATATATATAGTGGATGGCCTTCATACCGCTATATCCTGTCATGAAGCAAGATTGGTATTATTTATGTTGACTAACGTCTGTGGATGCAGGGAAACAGGTTAGAGGGATCTAACTGGATTCCTCAAAATATATTTATTGTTGTTGCATATTTATATATGTTTGATGTGTTGAATTGAATTATGGTTTATGTGTTTGGATGTTTGAATATCACTGGCCCTAGATATTGATATTTAAAAATATCATAAAAAGGAATTTTTAGATTTATAAAGGAAAAAATTATTTTTCGAAATAGAAATTGAATTTCGAATGACTTAGAAAACATTAACTTGTTTTCGGTATAAAAACAAGTAATTGAATTTATAAATGATGGTTATAAATGGAAAGAAAAATTATTTGATAATATTAAATTTTAATTTCAAGTATGAATTTAAAAAGGAAAATTTATCTTCCATAGTAGAAATCGAATTTCAATTGGAATTGAAATAGAAACTTGTTTTAATATTTAAAACAAGAAGTGAAATTTATAAACATCGTTTATAAAGAAAAGAGAGAAATCATCATCGGATAATTTATAAATTTAAATTCAAGTATGAATTTAAAAGGGAATTGGGGATCATTTTCAAAGGAAATGATGCGATTTATTTCGATGTTCGTAATGTAAATTGAATTGGAATTAAGCTATATGGATCTATAATTAGAATTCGACTATGTTGAATTCATAAAAATAATTAATTCCAAAAAGGATATTGGAATTTTATTAAATAGAAACTATAATTTTAGATTTAAATATGAAAATAGATTCGATGTTTTTATATATAAGTTATAATAATAAAATAAAATGGGAATTAAGTTTCAAATGGAGTTTAAATTGGAAGTTTGTTTTAAGATATGAAATTAGCAAGTTAATTTGTAAACAATGTTTATAAATGTGATAAAGTAATTTTCATTAGAAAATTTGGAAGTAGATTTTTCTAAACTAAATACGGCTTATAAAACCATATTTTTAATGGACTATAAGATGATATTTAAATCAAGTTTTTGTATTACAAGCTTTTATCTATCTCAAGATAAGAACGTTGTCGATGAAGGTCTGAGAGGTGATTAAAATACCCCAACTTGAACGACTTCAATATTATCAAGGGATAATATTGGTTTTCAATGGTAAACGATGTTTTATTTCCAAAAGAATTGGAATTTAATATAGAAATTTAGTTGTAAATAATTTTATAACTGAGTTTTGAATTTGAAAGAAGTAATCAACTATTTTGCATAATCAAAATGTTATGTCAGATTTGGGAAATTGGTTTAATTAAAAATATCGAGGAATGAGATTGGAATTTATTTTATAATTGAAGTTAACATTTATATTTAAATTATAATTGAAACAAACTCGTCGCAGCGTGATAGTTCATTATTTGACGATTCGAACTTCAATTGAGTATATAAAACTCAATATAAGTCGAAATTCGATGAAATAAGAAACGTTCAGACCTATTGAATAATGGTTTTCTAACGTAAGAGAAAATACTGGATTTTGTCTTATAAATTTTGAGTTATGTCAAAATCAAATTTCCACAAAAACAGCGCTATAATCGTTTATAAAAACCATAACGAATTATTTGATAAAATCAAAGGATTTCAAGTAAACGAAATTTGAATTTTTCTTCATAAAAATCCAGATTTGAGTTATAAAATAATTTTGAACTCAAGTGGAGTAAATGGATTGATTTTTGGAATCAAAATCAGATTTTTAATTATCGAATGAAGTTAACTAATTTCAAAAGAAATTAGTTAATATAATTTTGGATCGAACTTAACTTCGTTTAAGTGAAATTTTTAATTGAAATTTGGAATTTGAATATGAAACTTGGATATGAATTTGGAAGCGAGAAGGGAGTTTGAGTTTGATTTGTGGATAAGTGAACACAACTATATTTGAACATAATATGTTCAAATTAAAGGTAGATTAAGCAAAGAAGCTAATTAGAAAATTAATTAGCAAATGGGAAGCAATTAAAGAAAAAGTGTTGAATTGATTTGATACAAATTGGGAATAGGCATATATATGTTAAATAGGTACGAAATGAAGAGACTAAAGATTATAATTTGAATGCCCCATAAAAAGGTATATGCTTAAATTCCATATGAGATTTTATGAGCATATTGGGCAAGCCACTTGGCTTTTTGATTTCCTTTTTGAATGGAAAGGGCTTGGATAGGCGAGCTATAGTTGTACCGATTGAGTCGTACAAATGAGATGCTGGCAAAATTTTCTGGAAATTTTAAAGAGTTAGAATATTTTAAGGAAATTATGATAACTAGAAATCAATATATCAATATATATATATATATATAATTCGATAAGGAAACGAACTTATAATAGAATGTTGTAAACAAAAAAAAGAAATCTATAAATTTAAATTTGGTAAAAATAGAAAGGGAAATGTATACACGTTTTAAAATGAATAATTTGTTTTATATGATGTTGATTATTCGAGATAAGTGGTCTTGATTGTTTTGAAGTTAAGAACATTATTCAGCCAAGGTCTGAGAGGTATTTATACCCTAACTTGATTGATTTCATTATTAACCGATAAATAGAAAGAATCAGTCTTGAAGATCAATGTTTAAATAAGATTTAGTTGAATGCAATTTTTGGGTTGTTGTAACGATATTTTACACAACATTCGTTTTAACCCAAGTAAGTGAAATTTTGGGAATAGAATAATAAATAGTTCCTAAGTATATAAATGAATGGTAGTGTAAGGGAGAGGTAATTGGAAATGAATTCCACCCATAAACAGAAGATATTTTCAAGTATAGAAAATAAAAGAAGATGGGATATGGACGTTTTCCAAATATCGTAGGAGGCTAAAGCATTTTGAAGAATTGTAGTAAATATCGGAAGTAATCTGGGAAATGAATTAATTAATGAAAATATTAGAAAGGGCTAGTGATTGTTTGATGTTTCCAGTTGAAAATTTGGATGGATGTTTGTTTTTCTACGATAGTTAAATAACTGACTATTGAAGTTTTTGACCATCGTTGTCAATACGGAGAGACTGGTTGGATTTATTATCCGAAAACCACTCCGTATAGGCATAAGCGTTGCGAATTAGGTTATGTTAAAGATAATTGAAGACGGAGAAAATTGCAAGGATTGTTCTGTCTACATGATAGTGCATTCGGTTTGTCCAGTCCTAGGACAACTTGTATGGACGAATGTCTGACAAAGTATGTCTAACAGATCACATAAGACGATCTTTTCAAGGTATTACGTTTGGTGGCTGAGGAATTCGTTTCTCTTAGCTTTTTATACCCATAATATTTTTAGGAAGATCAGCTAGTGATTTGATGGGTTGGCAAGGTAGCATTCAAAGTGAAGGGTGGCCAGATGTTCTAGAAAAGTAAACGTAGCCTCAAGCCTCATCAACTGGGAATTGACAAAAATCGGGCAGGCAGCATGGCTAGTTTGTTGGCAATCAAATAGGTTATATTATCAATGATCTATAGAAAAAAAATTATTTTTTCTTCTTTCGATTTTGGGTCTTACCGTTTATCATTGGAGGGAGGACAATTGTGGGTGATAATAAATTCGGTCCAATCAAGCTAAATGGGTGACCGATCATGTATGGCCGGGTTGCAAGATGTTCTTATTAAACCCCAATGTATCCCCTCTAGAGTACACTAATCGGAAGGTGGTCCGATATCTTGTCATAGTTGGAATCCAATCTAGAATAAGCGCTCTGTGGTTTTTGATTTTATACTATGTATGTGGAGCTTGAGATGCAAGTGTTCTGCTAGATGGTTATTTATTTGATTAAACATTGTTATAGTATCACCGGATTTTGATATCAAAAATGTTTTGGGTTATCATAAGGTAAAAACTAGTTGTATTTATGTGTGGATCAGTCTTATTATTATCCTTTCTTTTAAAGGTTTTTTTAAAATTAAACAATATGGTTGGAGTTTACTCACACCAATCCCATGACTGACCCAGAGTTTATTTTGTTTATTTTACCCTAAAATCTCGGGTGCCCAAATTTGTACGGGAAGTCAAGTGTTTCAGGATTTTACAGATACACTTGGAGGAGCTTGAAGCAAGAGGCTTCACC
This sequence comes from Allium sativum, assembly GCA_030737875.1. Lineage (NCBI taxonomy): Eukaryota > Viridiplantae > Streptophyta > Magnoliopsida > Asparagales > Amaryllidaceae > Allium > Allium sativum. The sequence continues at coordinate 159,196,504 of CM060922.1, read as the reverse complement.
GTTAGTTATTTAGAGTTATTTCCATTGTGATATATATGTGTTGTACTCTGATATGGTATGTATATATAATTCTGGTTTGTGTTTCAAAGTTATGATATATGATATCATATTTTTTGCAGTTCCGCTATGAGATTCTGATGTTTCTTTAAGTTCTTCTTTCTATTTCTATTTCTATTTCTTTAACCCTAACAACTCGTATTTCTTTGCAATTTGGGTTGGACGTGTGTGGTATTTAGCCAACTCAGATACTACGGATTTGCAGGACATTACATTTGGTATCAGAGCTAAGGCTGTGTGAAAACCTAGGCTTTGGTGGGGTTTACTCATTAGAGATAGGGTCAGTAGTACCTAGAATGAGTTAAATGTATATATATATATATATGTATATATATATATATATGAGAGAGCATGCTTGTAAGTTGATATTGAAAATTGTTTTATATTGTGTTGGCTTGTCTGTTGAATGGTTTATGAATTCTGGTCGAATAGCAGGACGCCACGACGTTGGTAGGAGTTTCTATACAATTGCATGATATTTTTTAAAGTGGGTAAATGAAATAATTTTACCCAAAAATATATTTTGCTATAAAAATGGATAATTTTCTAGAATTATTTATATATGGATGAGTTGGTTGCTATTATGAGATTATAAATTTGGAATTGTTATATATAATCAAATAGAAATTGTGTATGAATAATATATACAAATGGGATGAAACTGAATTGGATTCAAACCAGAATTGGAATTTGAATCCCAAAAAGTTGGAAAATATTTTTCCAAAGTATACTAAAATAATATAGCTTTGTTTTGGGAGGATTTTTGAAAAAAATTTATTTTGAATGGATTTTAAAAGTGATAAAGCACTGAACTCACTTCCGTCATTGGAAAATAATTCCGATGTTGATCCGGACATCATTGGTGTTTGTTTTCGAGTTTCTAAGTGATGGGCTGCTACCACGGTAAAATTTCCACAGGAAATTATTTGAGAAACAAGTTGTTTTGGAAAGTTCAAATGTTTTGAATTTGAGATGGGAATAAATGTATGTATATATATTTATATGATTTCAAAAGGGGGTTTGAAATAAAAACGCAAGAATTTGAATTCTACAGTCTAAATTTAACTTAAACAAGTTATGTAGGTTGAAATGAATAAATTTATTTGGAATCAATTAAATTTGACAAGAAATATAATTGATCATTTTATACACCAAATAATATCAAATATGCATAGAAAAATATTGTTATCATAACGAGATAAATAAAAGGATTAGAATCAATTTAAATGAATTTGAATGCATATGAATGAAATATGAATGGAATACAATTTGAATGTGAATATATTGGTTGTAAACCATTCGAATAAAATGAGTGTAATTGAAATTTCTTAGAAAAAATGATTCGTTTGTGATGAACGGAAGTAAATCAAATTTGGTTAGACAATACAAAAATTATTATATAAATTGGTTTGGAATTGATTTGAAGTGGGAAAATATATTGTGTGTGGTATAAATTCAATACAAGTGAAATATAAATAGAGCGCATGCACCTGGATATGCAAAACTCTTGGAGTTGAATTAATTGGTATATAAATCGATTGTAATAAGTAATCGAGAATTGGAAATTTGTGGTTATGGACAAATGCGTGCAGCAACATGTTTTGGCTGAAATTTTGATGTCTTGCACTTGTTAGTAAATAAAATATATTGAGCTGCATATACTTGAACTTATGAGTTTAAATTGAGTAAATACAGGTACGTGGAGCTATCTGGCTTGATTTTGGGTATGTAGATTAAGAATGCGCGCTTAATAAACGCTAATATGATGTACATATACGCAAAAATATCAAAATTAGAATATATGAACTGTTTTTCGACCATGTGAGTCGATGTGTACTTTTTCATCTCTTTTGGTATATTGCAAAAGCTCCTCCGTATAAGGGGGACTCTGCCAAAAAATTCAAAACTTAGGGAGTTAGAATTTTTTCCAGAAGTTTTGAAATAGTTTGTAAAGATAATAAGGATGATTTTCAAATTGGATTCAATTTGAAAGTTTTTGCGTGGGAAATAGGAAATTGAATATTTCCATGGAAACTTAAAATTGTATGGGACTTGAGTTATGGAATATGAAATAGTGTTACAACAAAATGGGTTTATGGAAAATTAATGGGTCTGTATCATTTCTTCCGCCTTAGTAATTTTGGAGTCGAAATTTTTTTCAAGGGGAAGAAATGTAACGTTCCGGATTTTCATTCATTTGAATTTGAACATTTAAATTGTTTTAAATGTTGAACTAAAAATATAAATGAATCTTTTTATTGAATTTATCTCTAATAATCGGTATACGATTTAATATCAAATATATTGAGTTATCATAATATGAAAACAACAATAATTAAATTGGATTTAATTTAAAACGTCGATTTAAATTGTTATCTTTCCCATATGATCGAAGTAGGCTCCGAAACTTGTTCCAGTGTGTTCGGAATGGTAGTATAACCCAAGGAACGTCAGTTATTGTGCCTCGATTGGAGCTCGGGACCCCAATTATATTATTATAAGATTTAAATGGATAAGCTCAAAATCACATCAAAATCAATTTAAAATATTTCAAAATCTTTAAGGTACTTGAGCCGACTTATTTTCTTTGTACCACGTAGACCTACCCTTTATTACTTTCCCTCTATAAAACGCAACCACCTCCTTCTATTTTTGGCAAAAATCAAAAGGGCTTCAGAAGGAAGAAAATTCAAAGCCGCTTCTTTTTCCCTCCTCCTCAAATCAAAATCCTGACCCCTTCTTTGTTTTCTCTATTTCCCTTCAGCGTTTTAAATCGAAGCCGAGTTCATTTCAGTCCTTCAAGACAAATGGAGGATCAAAAAACAAGCCGCCAATTATACAATTTCCTCTGAATTTATAATCAACGAAATCGAATCAAACTTGATTCTTTGAACTTCTTAAATCCTTTGTTTCATGCTAGTATGTGATTTGTAATGTGCAATGGAGGTCTGGGAGGTTTGACCTGGGTTAATTGCAGCCTACGGTTTGGGTGTTCCTCGATGGGGAAGGACCTAGTTGTTTTGGAGCTTGGTTTCGAATTCAAGGCAGTAAGTAGCAGCAGTTGCAAAGTTTTGGGTTTTATTTTTAGCAATACAATATCGCCATTTTCCCTTGTAACCGTGACTTAAGGGGTGGAGAACGGAGGTTGTAGAAATGGAGTTCTGGCGCAATGTAAAGGTGATGGTAAGGTAGTGTTTCAGATGCAGAGTTGAACGGTAATCATGGGAACTGTAAAGAAAAGAGATGATAGAGTTGTTTGTGAGGTGTTCGAGGGAATGCAATGATGGATTACACAATTTTATGGGTTGTCTTCGGTAAAAGTTGATCGATGATTTTTTGGTGGCTTCATAGTTGGTCGAGGCAACGAGGTGTATTTTTTACTAATTTAAAATACTTATTATAATTTATTTATTTAGTGTAGTAATTTATTTCAATGAATAATCGTTTAATCATTAAATAATATCAAATAATCTTAGTTGTAAGATAAATCGATTTGAGTAGATTCGTAGAGGAGATGATACGGAATTTTAATTGGATATTCACTAAATAAAAATGAAAATGAGTAAACTCAACCCCCGGACTTGTTTATAATTTATTATAAACGAATTTTTATTTAATATATAATTTTTTTACGTTGTTTGTTGGTTGTTTGGATGCATTGAATGATTGTTGATGAATTGTGATTATTATATATATAAGTTATATTTAGGCTTGGTGATTGTTGCTATTATATATATATATATATATATATATATATATTGGATGTTTCCCAAAGTACCATTAGCGGATGACCCTATGCGCCCCACAATATATATAGTGGATGACCTTCATACAGCTATATCCTATCTTGAAGCCGGAATTGTATTATTTATGTGGACTAACATTTGTAGATGCAGGGAAACCGGTTGGAGGGATCCAACTGGATTCCTTAAAATATATTTATTGTTGTTACATATTTGTATATGTGTGATGTGCTGAATTGAATTGATGGTTTGTGTGTTTGAATGTTTGAATATCACTGGCCCTAGATATTGATATTTAAAAATATCATAAAAAGGGATTTTTTTATTTAAAAAGGAAAATTTAATTTTTCGAAATAGAAATTGAATTTCAAATGAGTTAGAAAATATTAACTTGTTTTCAGTAATAAAAACAAGTAATTGAATTTATAAACGATGTTAATAAATGGAAAGAAAAATTATAATTTGATAATATTAAATTTTAAATTCAAGTACGAATTTAAAAAGTAAAATTTATTTTCCAAAGCGGAAATCGGATTTCAATTGGAATTTGAAATAGAAACTTGTTTTAATATAGTGAAATTTATAAACGATGTTTATAAATAAAAGATAGAAATCATCATTGGATAATTTATAAATTTAAATTCAGGTATGAATTTAAAAAGGGAATTGGGAATCAATTTCAAAGGAAATAATGTGAATTATTCCGATGTTCGAAATGTAAATTGAATTGGAATAAATCCGCATGGATTTGTAATTAGAATTCCACTATGTTGAATTTATAAAATTAATTAATCTAGAAAGAATATTGGAATTGTATTAAATAGAAACTATAATTTGACATTTAGATATGAAAATAGATTCGATGTTTATATATTGTTAACCGGCTTTTCGATCTGGTTCCCAAAAGTACACGAGACACGCTCGACTTGACGCATCGCAGGGAGCTAAAGCCGAGAGGGGCACCCTGGAGCGAAGGAAACAAGTTGAAGAGAGAACGCACCAACGAAAACCTCACAGCTCCCCTAACATATTTCCGAACCAAGGCTTCGAATCTCTAGGAGTTGCGATCCCAAGTCTCGAACCCCCGAGCACACGTTCACATAGTCTCCGTACCCCTTGGGGCACGAATTTTGTACCCCTCGGGGTACGAAATTCATACCCAACGGAGTACGAATTTCATACCCCACGGAGCACTAATCTCTTACCCCAAGGGGTACGAAATTCGTACCCCGTGGAGGGGTTCAAAATCTATGGTTGCGTGTGTTGGGAGGGGGCTTCGAAATTCTCGATGTGATCACCTATTTTTACCTACTCCTACCTAACCCCTCTCCTATAAATACCCCTTGGCCTCATACTTCAAAGGGGTTGGAATTCTATCACTTGGAACCTCTAGAGAGCTTCAAGAGCTTCTTTAATGGCATCTCCTCTTTGAGGAAGAAGAAGGACAAAATTGCCTTTTTCCCGAATACTTTGCATACGATGATTATGACTCCACATGACTTGGAAATGAATGTAATGAGATGTCATGAGATAGCCTCAACCTTGTAATCCTTGGTGATAAATAATATTCCAACGACACTTCAAAGTGGACGTAGGCCTCTCTCGAGGACGAACCACTATAAATCTCTCGTGTTATTTACCGCTTATCGCACTTATCTACACGACCAAAATAATAATTCCTTGTAATTGAAATCTTGGGTGTTTACGACATTTTTTGCCATTAACATTTGGTGCTTTCATTGAGAAAACTTGGATTTGCGCCTTTGTCGCACATTGTCATCTCGACTTCGATGAGCTTTAGGTTCCATTGCTAAACCTGCTGCTGAGTCCGCTCATGGTGGCAAAGCGACCAAAGAACGCAATGGTCGGCTCTTCAGCTGCAGCCGAAGTCGTGCATCTCAACAACCTCAGCCAACGGATATCCTGGCCACTACGGAAACCGCTTCATCTGTGGACCCCGAAGCGCCCGCAACACAAGCAAAGATCCCCGTGCTTAATGAAAAATATGAGAACACAGCTGTCGATATCAACTAAGCATTAAGGAATAACATCGACCTTATGAGACAATTTCAAGAGATTCAGCGCATCGTCGCTCGACTTAAGCTAACTCGGGGCAACGTTCGACCTCGACCAATTGTCTCGGAAACTTCCTCTTTCGAGTCGAGGGTCCCGCATCAATGAAGGAGGTTTAGTCTCATCAACAACATCATCGTTCGCACCAACGCCCTAGACACCGGCAACGGAATGGCTAAGCCAACGGCAATGGAAACGACAACGGCGACCGAACTACAATCACATATAGCGAGGGGGCACAATACCGAGATCTCTCTCGCTTGATCATCAATGACGGACCAGGTCCGACCAACCCCTTCCTCGACAAAACCCAACGGTCGCCAATCAGGATGATGGACCTACTATTCCAGCGGCCCGTGCTCATCCAGAACAGGATCCGCATCAATCTGCTCTGCCTCAACGTCCGTACCAAAAACCCGATTATAGATGTCGAGGATATGGAGGAAGACGACCCGGACATTCATCATAGGAGACGCCCTCGCAACATAACTTCCGAACCTCGCCAAAATCCATGGATCCCAATGGCGGATTCCCATCTAACTTATCTTCCCAACATGGTCCAGAGGATCATGAGGGAAATGTGAGGGAACGTGCACGATTCATGGGAGACCCACATTAGACGTAACCCCTTCACAAGAAAGGTAAATGAAGCCATTGGCCGCGACGTTTCAACATGCCGCAGATGCCGCTCTACAACGGCACTACCGATCCCTGTACCTTCCTAAATCGATATGAATGGCAAACGGACTCGAGCCAGAGCAATGAACCAGTCAAGTGCAAGTGCTTCCCAATCTTCTTATCAGGAACCGCTTTTCTATGGTTCTCATGCCTCCCACTTGATTCCATCAACAACTTCGGCCAGTTAGCAACAGAACTGATCAAGCAATTCAAAGTGCATATCCCGACTCCAAAGAACGCCTTTACTCTGTCCAATCTATACCAAGGACCCGCCAAGTCACTGAAAAGCTACCTCTCCCGGTTCAACATCGCCCTCGCCGAGGTTGAAGATTTGGACCCTCACACCATAATTTTTCAGCTAGCGAAAGGTGTCCTTCCTACTTCTGAATTTGGGGCATGGATTGATCGGAAGCAGCCAAAAAGCCTCGACGCTTTCTACGAAAAGACAGGACAGTACTTATGCCAAGAGAAAGCAAGACGGAACCGGCTCTCCGAAACAAGTCGCCCCAACGACCCTCAAGAGGACGTTGCGAATAACAGCATCAAATGAAAACAAGTCGGGGAGCCCTTCGATCAGAACAAGGGGCTGGTCCCTACAGGCAAAGACCGGGTAATGGTAGGCAGGGTGGCCGGAATAACGGTTAGGTCCCGACTGAGCCAAGAAATCCCGGTCCTTACCGCGCTTTCGAGACCTACACCCCGCTGAATGAAGACTTAGAAACAATTTACTTGGAGACATGCAACATATTTCCATATAAGAAGCCGAGTACCAGGGAATCTACCGACTTCGAGGAAAATACAGGCAGGTACTGTCGATACCACGACGTATACAGGCATAATACCAATGAATGTCGCCAGCTCAAGGACGTAATCGAGAAGCTTATCCGTGAGAAACGACTCAAGCAATACGTCCAAGAAACCTTTCCATCCGAAGCAAATTCAAAACCTCCGGCGTCAGCACCTCCGGCACCCTCCAAGACGGCCCCGGTTCCATCTAACCCGAGGCGAGGAATCGTGATCAACACTATGTTTGGTGGACCTTATCCCACACACGACAGCTTTCGGAAAATGGAGAAGTATGTTAGTTCTATAAATAATGCCACTCATGATGCCTGCTCCGCTCCATATGAATCTGTCCCAGCCAAGCTTCAAAAATCCATGCCGGACGACATTGTCTTCTGCGAAAGAGATTTTACGGGAATTGAGATTCCGACCACCGATCCTCTAGTTATCACAGATCAAATCGGTCAACATCATTTTCAAAGCTGCTTACGACCAGATGAAGTTGGAAACAAACGACTTAAAACCATGTCGTGCCATGATCCTCGACTTCAACGGAGCTTCTAGTCACCCAGTGGGAATGATCGACTTTCCTGTAGAACTTGGATAGGGGGATCAGAGCCGGGTCCAAGTCCTCACCTTCGTGGTTATTGACATCATTTCCCCTTACAACTCCTTCTTTGGACGTCCTTTTCTCACATAATTTCGGATCTGCTTGTCACCATGGTCCCTCCTAATGAAATTCCTGACAGAGAACGGGATCGGAACAATTAGAGGTGACCAAGCAAACGCTAGGTAATGCTCTGCAATAGAGTTGAAGAACGTACGCAATAAGGACAAGGGAAAGACCATAACCGCGCCTTTGTGCGCCAAGACTATTTCCGCATAGCAATCAGCGGCGTCTGGACCTTGGCTTAGGTGCCACTGCCATCTTTCCGACGGCCTCGATCCAAGGAAGGACGAAGAGCCCGAATACGAGAGGACTACCCCGGTTGAACCTACAGTGGATGTTCCAATCAACCCCGATGATCCATCAAGGGTGCTAAAGATAGGGTCGCAACTCCATCCCACAATCAAAGAAGATCTTGTGAATTTCTTGAAGGCTAACCTGGACGTGTTCACATGGACTCACTCCGACATGTGAGATATCGACCCTGCGGTTGCATGCCATCATCTAAGTATCGATCCTACAATGCCTCCAGTCAAGCAGAAACGCCGCTTCCTGGGACCCGAAAGGTCCAAGGCACTCGAGGAAGAGGTAGACCGTCTACTCAACAACAACTTCATCCGCGAAGCCAACTACCCAGAATGGGTCTCCATTCCAATTCTAGTCAAAAAAGCCAATGGTAAATGGTGAACATGCATCGACTTCTCTGACTTAAACAAGGCATGTCCCAAGGATAGCTTCCCACTTCCGAAGATTGACCGACTTGTTGATTCAACCACCGGATACCAGCTATTACCTTTCATGGATGCTTATTCGGGTTATAATCAGATTCCAATGTATCTTCGTGACCAGGATCATACCTCTTTCATAACCGACCTTGGACTTTAGTGCTATCGTGTGACACCCCACGCCCGTTAATGTCACTCACTAAGGGAATGCATTTAAGTTTCGTGAAGCGTTATAGGTAAACAGATAAAGAAATATTACAAGACAGATATAAAAGCAACAGCGGAATTTAAATTTTTATTTCAAACCATAAATCATAACATCGTGGTCCAAAATATCACAAGTCTGAAACTACATAAAAGCCATTACAAAAATATGAAACTTTCTGTCTTGTTCCATCATAGTACATAAAAAGCATAATTCCCCAAAAAGAGACAAAGCCATAGTAGAGACAAGAACTTGAGCAATACTTTAGAAGCTTCTCCAAGCAAGATGATAACTGAGTCCTGACTAAGCCTGAGAATTCCCTTCCTGAGAACCCGGAGGGAACGGAAGAAAGAAGAGGAAACATAAAGGGTCAGACATAAAGTCTGGCAAGTCCAGTTACTTTTAGCAAGTAAATAAGTAAAAGTATCATGACAGGCATATAAGATGGATAAGAAAGACAACATCATATAAGGTGTAACAACCCGTATTTTTAATAACCTGTTATAACATAAATCAAGGCAGAATTTAATTTAAAAATCAGAATCAAGAGAAACGGGCTGTGCCATTGCGTTTGTCTCGGAAAAATACGCGAAATAGAGTCCGAAATTTTGTAAATCGGAGTTCGTATGACCCAATTAAGGCCCAATTAAGGCCCAATGAAGTTTTCAGAAAATTCCAAAGTGAAAACAGATTTAAAATTCGAATTCAGATTTCAAAATTGGGCAGTTGGGCGCAGGTGGGAAATTTCCCGCCAGAGCACCCAAGTCGATAGCCCTGTCGACTTGGGAGTCGACTTGGGTACCCCCAAGTCGACAGCCCTGTCGACTTGGCTGTCGACAGGGGGTGACCAGGTCATTCCGGACAGAATGGCCTGGTGCACCATTTTGAGGGTTTAGGCTATGTTGGGCTGGTTTTCTGGAAGCTTCCGGGATCTAAGGACCCTAATCTAACCTAGGGTTGATCTAAAGGCCTAAAAACACCCTAATCTTCTATAAATAAGACCCTAACCCTACCCTAAATCATCATTATTCATTCTAGCAACTAAACTATGGCAAAATCCACCCTCTCATGGCCTCCACTTTCATTCAAAAATCTCTAAATAATTTCTATGAAGAGTTTTCCATGCATACAAGTATTTTTGAGTTGTATGAGTGATCATTAGCTTGCATTCATCATCAAGTTGCAAGCTTTATTTTCAAAGTTGGAGTTTTTAGTGATTTTTGGCAAGGGTTTTCTTAGTGGAGCATTCATTTGGGTTTTATTTGCTTGCATTTTGGGCTTTCTCAATCTTTTGGTCACTTGTGTCTTCTTTTGGATTTGTAAGCCTCTTACCATCTTTATAAACTCTAAAGATAAAAGTATGATGCAAGTTTGAGTTGCCATGATATGTATGCAAGTATGTAATAATATGTTATGCAAGTCTATGATGCTAATGTATGCAAGTATGTCATAAAATGCAAGTTTATGATGCTATTATATGCAAGTTAGTTAGGCTATAATATGCAAGTTTATGAGGCTATGATATGCATGTTTATGATGCCATGATATGTATGCAAGTATGTCATAAAAAGTTATGCAAGTTTATGATGCTATTATATGCAAGTTTGTGATGCTATGACATGCAAGTTTATGATGCTATAATATGCAAGTTTAAGATGATTATGCCAAGTTCACTCTTTCTATCCTTTATGCGCTTTGGCGATTATGTAAGCGATGGGATTGCGTGGTGTTGGGTAAACTTAAAACACATGAAAATATAAGATTGGAAATTTTCCTATTAAGTTAGGTCTACCCCTTGGGAATTTACCTATTAAGTTAGGTCTACCCAAGTACTAATTAACTTGTAATTATGTTTTGGAAACATAATGGACATGACACTAGATAATATGAAATGGCCAACTCGAGGTTAGACCAGTTGTGGTGTAAATCTTCCCAGGTAACCACAACGGGTGTCTAATGTGGGTAGTTGGTCATGTTGCACTTTCAGACCCGAGGTTAGACCTAATTGTGGTGTAAATCTTCCCAGGTAACCACAACGAAAGTTTAATGTGAGAGGTTGGGTGCGTTAATGAATTAATCAATGCCTCATGATTAGGGTTTAAGTCATGGTCCACTTTATACTTAATCAATTTGGGGTTGGTGATTAATCGGGGTTAAGTCGTGAACTCCTCGTTACACTTAACCAAGTTAATCCATGATTGGTAAAGGGGGTTAAACCACACTTAACCCACTAGAAAATCCTAGCAACGGGGGTCCGTTCCAGCAGTAATCCCAAGTTAGTATCATCATGACCCTAGGGACTAGGCTAGGGTGGGGCACGATTACTGGGCTGATATAAGCGACCAAAACGACGGTCGAGTGGTACGCCTGTGTAGTTCCGGGCGGACTACGGTCGTGCACGTAGTCCGTAGCCGGAGAAATCATGCACGGGTATCAGTAGGTTGAGACTGTGCACTCATGTTTATGGTGTCCAGGGGTTGACACCCTAGGGCTTGATACACCCGACGGGTGGACCCTGCACAGTCTGACTACAATCATGTTTGGGCCGTACTGACACCAACACTTTGCGAGTTAGGCTTAAGGAGCCGATCGATTAGACCATGTTATTTGGGTCATCTCATGTTATTGGGCCAAAGCTTGGGCCAAGGGATCAATGCTTGTTTATTCAAGTCATGTTATTTTGCTAGTACACCTGTGGTGCAAGACTTAATCCTGATTATGCGATGACACCTTTATCCTGTTAGTTAATCATCATGTCAGTATGTTGTTATCTTCATGTTCATCTCAGTTTACATCATGCCAGTTAACTTTATAGTTTATGGACTGATGGTAGTAGAGCTTACTCAGTCTTTTTGACTGACATGTTTTCTTTCGCTTCTTTTCTTCCGTTCCCCCCCCCCCCCAGGTTCTCAGGGAGGAAACATAGGAGCTTAGCTTGGATCTGATCGCAGCTTGTGGGAGTTTTGGCTCATGTACGGTTCCTACATGAAGCTGGCTGTGGTTTATCACTGTTTTGGGGAGAGCATTTATGTATTTCAGTTTCCTGTTTATGATGTTTTTATCTAGACACTTTTATTTGGAAAGCATGTTGTAATTGACTTGGTTTGAAGTAGTTATGAAAATCTTCCGCTGTTTTACTTATCTTGTTTACTCTGTTTACATATATATATTTATGTTCTTGTTCTGCCTTGATATATCATTATGCATGTTTACCCGGTTCAAACGCCCCTCCAAAGTCAGGGTGCTTGCAAGAGCCACCCTGGCGGAGGTGGGGTGTTACATTTGGTATCAGAGCATATGGTTTACAAGAAAGGACAAAAAGGTTTCTGAAACTTTTGGAAAAACTATTTTCAAAACTAAGTATAAAGTATTTTCCAAAGAAAAGTCTAGTTTATTTTAAAAGGCTATTCCCCAAAAAGCCATTAGCAAAAATTCCTTTCGTTTTTCTCCATTCTGAATCTATCTTTTTTTTTCTTCGTTTTCAGTATGGCTGATAACTTTGTTATTCCGGAGGGAGTGCAAGTACCCGTTTGGTATAGGAGACTTTTGGAGGCTAGGGCGGCCGGAGCCGGCCCCGCAAATGTTACTCCTCCTCCTCCCCCGGTGGTTGATGTTCCTCCTCCTCCTGTCGCTGAGGTTCCTCCTCCTCCTCCTCCTGTCGCTGAGGTTCCTCCTCCTCCTCCCCCTCAGCATCCTCAAGCTAACTTCACGAAGACTTGCAAGGATTTCAAAGCAATGGGTGGCAAGAACTTTCAAGGCACCGAGACTTTTGTAGAGACCAGGAATTGGTTGAAAGAAACTGAGGATTTGTTTGCTATCTTTGGGTTAGATGATCAGAGGAAGATCTTGTTGGCGGTCTGGCTTATGAAGGATGAAGCCGCTCATTGGTGGGAAGTCACCAATGGTACTAGGCCTGTTGAGGATTGGGCCGATTTCAGGGCTAGATTTATGCTTAAGTTTCTATCTTCTGCTGAGCAGAATCTGCAAATGGAGAGGTTTATTGCTTTGAAGCAAGGAGATATGTCTGTTAAAGAGTATGTTAACAAGTTCAATCAGTTAGCTCGTTTTGGTTTGGATATGGTGAATACTCCTGAGAAGAAGGCTCTTCGTTTTGCTAGAGGGTTGAATGAGCCGTTGCAGGCATTGGCTATGTCACATGTTCCCCATGGGGCCACATATGAGGGCTTGGTTAATATGGCATTTCTTCAGGAAGATGGCAAGAAAGAGATCAAGTTGAATGATACTCAAGCCAAGAAGACTGATTCCCAGTGGAAAGGAAATCAGGGTAGTTCAAGTGGTCAAAGCAGTCAAGGCAATCAGAACAAGAACAAAGGTCAAGGCAACAAGGGGAACAACAACAAGGGGAACAACAACAACAAGGGCAATAACAGCAAGGGGAAGTGCCATTATTGCGGTTCTGATGGACATCTTATCAAGGATTGTAAGAAGAGGAAGAGAAAGAATGGTGAGTGCTTTTTTTGTGGGGAGACTGGACATTTCAGCAATAATTGCCCGAAGAAGCAGAGGCAAGGCCAGGGTCAGACTCAGCGTGCTGGACCTTCAGGAGGGCAAGTTCATGCTCTCAATGCCGCTCCAGTTCCCGATCGAGGTAGTATTTCTATTGAAAGACTTGTATATATTTCTGATTTTCCAGTTCGTACCTTGTTTGATTCTGGTGCATCGCATAGTTTTATCTCATCTGATCTTGTTGATAGTTTGCACCTTAGTGCTAGCTTGGTAGATGATCCCGTCTGTGTCTCAAATCCTATTGGGGGTTCCGCCCATCTGTCTATGTTATGTGAGGATTTGAGGATCTCTATACTGAGTGTAGAGTTCTTGTGTAGTGCGTATGTTCTTGGTTTCAGGGGATACAGATTGATTCTTGGCATGGATTGGCTGTCCAGATATGGAGCTATCCTTGATTGTTAGCATAGGGTTGTGAGGCTCATGACTCGCCTCGGGAACACCCTAGAAATTTCTTGTAATCCGAGAGGTCCCGTCATGTTATGCTATCTTGCATCGCTTGACTCGTCAGAGGAAACTCTTCAGTCTGTGAGAGTGGTCCGAGAGTATCCAGATGTTTTTGATGAAGTTAGGGGGTTGCCCCCTAAGCGAGAGATTGATTTCCGCATTTATCTGGTAGATAATGCAAAGCCTGTTTCTTTGCCCGTTCGGCATATGGCTCCGCGTGAAAGATGGGAGTTAAGTAAGCAAGTGAAAGAGTTGCTTGAGAAGAACTTCATCAGATGAAGTATATCTGAATGGGGAGCGCCTGTGGTGTTTGCTACCAAGGCATATGGTTCTCTTCGACTTTGTGTGGACTATCGAGAGTTGAATAAGCTGACTAAGAAGAACAGACACCCGTTACCGAGGATCGATGATCTCTTTGACCAGCTTGTTGGTGCATCTGTTTTCTCTCAGCTTGATCTTGCTACTGGATTCCATCAGCTCAGGGTAGCTGAAGATAGTATAGACAAGACTGCATTCAGAACTCCAAATGGATTCTTCGAATGGCTTGTCATGCCGTTCGGCTTGACGAATGCACCCGCATATTTCGTGGACTTGATGAGTAGGGTGTTCAAGGAGTTCTTGAACAAGTTTGTCGTGGTCTTCGTAGATGATATTCTGATCTTCTCTAAGGATGAGGAAGAGCACGCAAGGCATCTCATGGAGGTGATGTATACGCTTAGAGCGCATCCGTTGAAGGCCAAGTTCTCCAAGTGTCACTTTTGGAGAAGGGAAGTCAGATTTCTTGGGCATATAGTGTCTAAGCAAGGCTTAGCGGTGGATCCCGCTAAGGTAGTTGCAGTTCAGGATTGGAAGACTCCGAGGAATGCAACCGAAGTAAGAAGTTTTCTAGGTCTAGCAGGCTTTTACCGAAAGTTCATTGAGAACTTCGCGAAGATATCCGCTCCTCTCACTAAGTTGATGAAGAAGAACTTAGTTTTTGCTTGGGACCTAGAGTGCGAGCTTGCATTCCAGAGACTCAAGAGAGCTCTCACATCAGCACCTGTTCTAGCTTTGCCCGATGGAGGGAAGTTGTTTACAGTTTATACCGATGTGTGTGGCATGGGGTTGGGAGCTGTTCTGATGCAAGAAGGAAGAGTGATATGCTTTGGCGGAAGACAACTCAAGCTGCATGAGAAGAATTATCCCACTCATGACTTAGAGTTGGCGGCAATTGTATATGCACTCAAGGCTTGGCGCCATTATCTTCTGGGAGAGAGATTCGAGTTATATACAGATCATAAGTCTTTGAAGTACCTCTTTTCACAGAAGGATCTGAACCTGAGGCAACAAAGATGGATGGAATTCTTGGCGTCCTACGATTTTGAGATAGCTTATACCCCTGGCAAAGGGAATGTTGTAGCAGATGCATTGAGTAGAAAAAGGTTGACCCTGAGTCCTCTATTTGTTGAGATGAAGAATTTAGAGTATGTTGCAACCTTTGATTTCTCTTTGGTGGTTGAGTCAATGACCGGTTCTTTAGCATCACTGGACCTCAGACCTACCCTTCTTGATCAAGTTGGGGCTTCGCAGAAAGAAGACCCTCAGATAGTGGAGATTTTGGATAAGCTGATTCGAGGAGAGACTTCTAGTCATCTCGCTCGATATTCTATTGATGACAAGGGTTGGCTGAGGAGAGATGGGAGACTTTGTGTCCCAATGGTGGAAGATTTAGTGAGAAAAGTCCTTGAAGAAGCGCATCGCTCTAAGTTAACTATACATCCAGGTGGAGACAAGATGTATAAAGATATGAAGCGCATTTTCTTTTGGCCTGGGATGAAGAAGGATGTGGCGGAGTTCGTCTCTAGATGTATCATTTGCCAGCAAGTTAAAGCCGAATCGAAGAAGCCCGGTGGGCTATTGCATCCTCTAGACGTTCCACTATGGAAGTGGGAGAGTATTTCCATGGATTTTATCGATGGGTTACCAAGGTCAAGGAAAGGGAATACGAGCATTTGGGTTATTGTGGATAGACTTACGAAGAGTGCTCACTTTATTCCGGTGAAGAGCAAGAGGACTGCATCTTGGCTAGCGTCTGTATATCTCCGTGAGGTTGTGAGACTACATGGAGTCCCTTCCAGTATAGTCAGTGACCGAGACCCGATCTTTACAAGTCAGTTCTGGAATTGTTTGCAGGAAGCTATGGGGATAAGATTGAATCTAAGTACGGCTTATCACCCACAGACGGACGGTCAAACCGAAAGGGTGAATAGAGTACTCGAGGATCTGTTGAGACTTTGCATCCTGGATTTTGGTGGTACGTGGGAAGACCATCTTCCTCTCGTTGAGTTTGCATATAATAACAGTTATCAGGCGAGCATAGGGATGGCACCATTTGAGGCTTTATATGAGAGGCCGTGCAAGTCACCTACTTGTTGGTGGGAGACGACTGATGAGCTTATACTTGGGCCTGATATGATCAGAGATACATCCGAGAAAGTCGAGTTGATTCGGAGGCGGATGAAAGCGGCCCAAGACCGACAGAAGTCCTATGCTGATAAGCGGAGGTCTGATTTGGAGTTTGATGTTGGGGATATGGTTTTCGTGAAGGTTTCTCCTTTGCGGAATGTGGTCCGATTTGGAGCAGTCGGAAAGTTAGCACCGAGGTTTGTGGGACCATTCCCTATTATAGAGAGGATCGGGCAGATGGCTTATAGAGTGGAGTTGCCCGAGAAACTCGCTGGAGTTCATAATGTTTTTCATGTCTCGCATCTCCGGAAGTGTTTACATGAATCAGCAGAGGTGGTTGAGCCAAGTGTTCTGGAAGATGTGGAAGTGGAGAAAGAGGCTACCTTGAGGAGAGCTCCGATTCGTATCTTGGGGACGGAGACCAAGAAGCTAAGGAATCGAGAGGTCAAGTTGGTAAAGGTTCAATGGGGTAAAGCCGAAGAAGACGCAACTTGGGAGACCGAAGAGAAGATGCGTGGGCTTTATCCATTCCTTTTTGAGGGTACACTCTCAATCTCTTTTCTTTGTTAGCGTATCTTTCTTTCGCTATCCATGTTTCTCTAGTTCACCTAGTTTATCGTGCTAATCGTGTCATGAGAACCTTAGGTAGAAACCCTTTGGTTGAAACATGTGTTTGAAACATGTTATGCTTAATGTTTGCAAGTGGTTGCAAGTGGTTGCAAGTGGTTACTCGTGGATGCATTATACACCTTAGGCACTAGATCGGCTCACACACTCCTCATATTGCATATGCATGAGTGTTTATGCTTATTCATGGATGAAAATTTTTGTGTTATCACATGGACTTTGCATATGGATGTATGTTATGTGCACACATGTAGATGTTATACATTATGTTAGGGATTTGCATACATGTGGATACATTTCACTAACATACTTTGCATTGATATTTGCATTAGATAAGTCCATATACACACACCTTTGCATATGTTCATACAACATTTAGAATCTTGTAAGGACAATGATTGCTCGTGGATGATGTTTTGAGTAGATGGATGTTGGATGGTAGGATACGTTCTTCCTAACTTGAAGATTTCGGGGACGAAATCCTTTAAGGAGGGGAGAATGTAACAACCCGTATTTTTAATAACCTGTTATAACATAAATCGAGGCAGAATTTAATTTAAAAATCAGAATCAAGGGAAACGGGCTGTGCCATTGCGTTCGTCTCGGAAAAATACGCGAAATAGAGTCCGAATTTTTGTAAATCGGAGTCCGTATGACCCAATTAAGGCCCAATGAAGTTTTCAGAAAATTCCAAAGTGAAAACAGATTTAAAATTCGAATTCAGATTTCAAAATTGGGCAGTTGGGCGCAGATGGGAAATTTCCCGCCAGAGCACCCAAGTCGACAGCCCTGTCGACTTGGGAGTCGACTTGGGTACCCCTAAGTCGACAGCCCTGTCGACTTAGCTGTCGACAGGGGGTGACCAGGTCATTCCGGACAGAATGGCCTGGTGCACCATTTTGAGGGTTTGGGCTATGTTGGGCTGGTTTTCTGGAAGCTTCCGGGATCTAAGGGCCCTAATCTAACCTAGGGTTGATCTAAAGGCCTAAAAACACCCTAATCTTCTATAAATAAGACCCTAACCCTACCCTAAATCATCATTATTCATTCTAGCAACTAAACTATGGCAAAATCCACCCTCTCATGGCCTCCACTTTCATTCAAAAATCTCTAAATAATTTCTATGAAGAGTTTTCCATGCATACAAGTATTTTTGAGTTGTATGAGTGATCATTAGCTTGCATTCATCATCAAGTTGCAAGCTTTATTTTCAAAGTTGGAGTTTTTAGTGATTTTTGGCAAGGGTTTTCTTAGTGGAGCATTCATTTGGGTTTTATTTGCTTGCATTTTGGGCTTTCTCAATCTTTTGGTCACTTGTGTCTTCTTTTGGATTTGTAAGCCTCTTACCATCTTTATAAACTCTAAAGATAAAAGTATGATGCAAGTTTGAGTTGCCATGATATGTATGCAAGTATGTAATAATATGTTATGCAAGTCTATGATGCTAATGTATGCAAGTATGTCATAAAATGCAAGTTTATGATGCTATTATATGCAAGTTAGTTAGGCTATAATATGCATGTTTATGAGGCTATGATATGCATGTTTATGATGCCATGATATGTATGCAAGTATGTCATAAAAAGTTATGCAAGTTTATGATGCTATTATATGCAAGTTTGTGATGCTATGACATGCAAGTTTATGATGCTATAATATGCAAGTTTAAGATGATTATGCCAAGTTCACTCTTTCTATCCTTTATGCGCTTTGGCGATTATGTAAGCGTGTTGTATATAACGGTGTTGTATACACAATTATATGATTTTTTGTTTGATGATAACAACCAAATATATTTTTATTATAAATGTGTTTGTTACTGTACTGTTATTTCTCATCACAGACAGGAATATAATATTCATATTTAAATGGAATACTATTGCACGAGAATTGAAATATTATAACAGTATTTTATTTAAATATAATATTTTATTCAACAATTTCAAATAGTACAGAATTTGTAACTCCAATATTTGTACATCATTGAAATACAATACTTTTCAGCTCCTCACTATAATACTCATTTCTACATACATACACTGACACATTCACTGATACTACACACTGTTTTTTATCTTCAGTCTTCACTGCTCATTGTCAGTCCAGTTATCACAATCAGTCCAGTCATCCCCGCATACCTGTCACACATGAAACAGAAACACACAGTATACTGCAATAGAAATAAAACAGAACACTTGCAAATATAAATTTTTATTTTTAAAATGTTATTTGCCTCAGTTTTTCTGGTGTGTTTCTCATCATTTTTCATGACTTGATCTGATTTGTAAAATCGTCAATCTGTGTCTAGACAGCTTGTGATATTCACAGTGATACACTGTAAATACCACAAGGTAGACAGTATGTATATAAAGTGCAGGGACAGAAAAATTTGTCTGATGGCTGCATATACACACATATATAAAATATACATATGTGTACTGCCTCGCCAATCAGTGTGCAGCTGAGGAGGAGCCACGGGGACCATCTCGACTCAGTGCAACACTCAAGCAATAAAACAAAAGTCAACACATCTCAAAGTACAAAACAAAGTGGTCGAGTCAGCTCAACGTGTGTGGTCGAGCACAAACACAACTTATCAAAATGGTCGAGCTCAATACAAGTGTCAAGGTAGTACAAGTCTTGTGATCAAAACAGTAATGAAGTTGTCGAGCAACAATCTCAAAACAGTGGGGCAATATACACAAGCCAGACTAAAATGGACAGTGCAGTTCACAAATAAATGAGGCATGGTGGTGATGCATGGCAAACAAACATCATCAAGGATCATACACAAATGGTGCAACAAATAGTTAGGTCACAAGCACAAGTGGAACAAGGCTACAGCAGCATGATGGTGTCAAGTCAGTGTAGCTGCATGGTGCAACAGGTTGCGAACAAGAAATATTTTGCACATGCCAAGTCATGTTTCAAAATGACCATATCAAACCAATGCAAATACATCACAAAATGGGCAGGTACAACAGCATATTATGAACAGTGACAGCAAGGAGCAATACAGTTGCACAATGTGTCTCAAGAGTGCAAATGAATTCATATAAACAAATATACATGCAATATACAATGGTGCAAAGAAATCTGGATATGCCTAGAGCATGTGTGCATGTATAACAGTTCAGAATTGCATGTTACAGTAAGTACACATTTCAGAATGGCCGAGCACCAAGTCAGGTACAAATTCAAACTGAAATGGACAAGGCATATACAGGTGATCAATGCAGATAGTCATAGTGAATGAATACATCATGCACACACACATGTCAACATACAAGCAAATATGGTTTAGCAGTGAAGCATTTTTTTTGGCAAGAAAATCATGCAGAAAATCACAGCAATAAACTCATAAAGCAGCAAAATGGTTCCAGAAATTGAAGTGATGATTTTTTGGCAAGAAATAACATTTGTTTTTAAAAGCAAAATCACTTTATTGGTTTCCAGAAATTAGCAGTGAACACGGCATCAATTTTTGAATTTCAATAATCAATGTTTGGCAAGAGTTAAATCATTTCCAGAAAAGCATTTTTGCCAAGTGTTTTAAAAACATTCCAAATTCAATCTTGGCAACAAAAGAGAATACACGCAAGCAATTCTTTATAGCCGAGAATCAAAAGAGGAAGCCGCAAAAAAAAATCAGGGACATTTTTCACTCGAGCAAAGTTTTTTTAAGGCAACAGAAATCAATCAGAGATTATTTCATAAGGGGTCGAAATCAATTCTTTCCTGTTTTGATAATTATGCTTTCAGAAATTTGTTCAAGATAGTTTTTTTTAATTCAAGTAAGGTAACTTTTGGCAAGACAAGCAATTTTGTTTGGGACAATTTATTTCCAGAAAAATCGAACCAAATCTTTCTAGTTTTGGAATCAATCAAGTGTTTTTAAATCAACAAAGGATTTTCCAAGGCAACAATTCATCAATATTGCAAAGAAAATTTCAAAGGTGCCACAAAGCATTTCAGGAAAGCTTTTTAAAGCCAGGGAATCATTTTCATTCGAATTTCCAGTTTTGATTCAATCAGGAATCATTCAAGATTTTTTAATCAAGGCAATACGAAGAGAAATAAACGCAAGGGAAACTACAAAATCAGCCACGCAATCAGACGAGCCATTCAGTGAAATCAAAGCTAAATTAAAGGATTTCTAAATCCTATAAACACACGCATTTCATCACTGGCAAATTAGGAGGAAATCCCAAGCAACTGAAATCGAAAACCCACAGAATCAATTCAAGAGAAAAACTGAAATTAAGAGAACTCACAAATCGTTGTCGGTAGCAACCCAAGTCTGTGAATCGAGCCAGAGCAATTCTCAAATCAAAACACTGAAAGCATCCTTCGATTCAAGGCATCACTGAAACAAAATCATCATCAGATCGATCTGGATTTGGAGGATTTATCAGAAACCCTAGTTTCTTTGAAGCCGCCATTTTCTATCTCCCAGAGACAAAAGAGGAACGGACCAAAATGATATGGAGCAAATGGGCTGGCATTTTTTCAATGGGCTAAGTCCTCTTTTATATTTCAACTAGGGTTTTGTATTTAGTTTTGTATTTCTTGTATTTGTTTTTTTTATTTTTTGAGTTGTAAAAACCAAACGAACAGTTTTCTAGAGGTCTGTAAAAATTTCTAGGATTCAGTCAGGATGTTGACTGACAGTTGACAGAGTCTGAAAAATTCTAAGATACGGATTACGGGGTTGTAATTCAGGGAATCTGATCGAGAGGACATCGTCTAGGTTTTTGAGCGTAGGGTTAGAATAGGAGCAGGGGTTTGCGAGTGTACATGGTCTTGTATGCGGGAACTGTTCTATCACCTAGTAGAAATCTTAGAAATGCAGCAGTAGGCAGGGTTTTGCCGAAGCTGGGTATATCTGTGTGTGATTTATTTTCTGCATTACAGTTTCTGCTATTTTCTGTGATCAGTTTATTATTATATATATCTCGTTAAGTTTTTTAATTCAGTTAAAAATGTGAAAAACCCTATTCACCCCCCTCTAGGGTTATTCTAGATCCAACAATTGGTATCAGAGCCTGGTAATTTCATTAACTCTAGAGTCATGGGTAACCCTTGCTGTCAGTCCACAGAGAGTCAGTCCAGTTCATCTCCAACTATTTTCACTGGAACAGATTTTTTAAATTGGAAATCCAAAATGGAATTTTATTTAAAATCTATTGATATTAAATGTTGGGATGTTGTTATCAATGGGTTTGACATGGTAGATAAAGTTTCTAATTCTCGTGCTACACATATTCTGTATTCTCACCTTAATGATAATCAATACAGTCTGATTTCTCATTGTTTAACTGCGCAGGAAATTTGGACAGCTCTAAATACAAGATATGGAAACGACAGCAACTTCTCAAAACCCTCAACTGACAACTCAGATTCAGATCTTTGTTCAACAGATGAATCAGCTGATGAAGACTCAACAGATGATGAGATAAGAAATTTTTCATATGAAGATCTGGTTTATTTTTGTGTTGATTTAACCAAATCTGTTGACAAACTTCAATCGAAAAATAAATCTTTGAAATCTATAAATTCTGAGTTGACCAACAAGATAAATTGTTTGGAATCGAAATTGTCAAATGTCGTGAAATTTGAAAATTCTAATTGTGAAAATTGTTTGAAATTAAAAACTGATCTCGTTCATTTCAATAATAATATTCGAAGGCTTGAAGAAGAAATTTTAATTTTAAAAGATAACGAGATTGAGCTGAAAGATGCAAACAATTGTTTACAAAAGGAATTTATAAATTTCAAGGCTATCAAAAATTCCAAACATAAAATCGCTGAAAATAATAGTCTGTTGAAAACGAATTCGATTTTGAATAAGCTTGAAAAAGAGATTGAAAATTTTAAATCCTCTGAGAAACATCAACTTGAGAAACAAGTTCAGTTTGAATCTGATTTTTTAAAATCCAAGACCAAAATCAAACAGCTTGAAATTGAAAATTTGTTTTTAAAACAAAATGACACTGAGAGGAGAAAGATCAGCATTAATCGTTGCTCAAATCTAATGAAAGAAAATTCTGATCTTAAAAATAAAATTCAACGGCTTGAATCAACTCTAAATAAATTTTCAAATGGAGAAAAATCGTTGAATATGTTGTTGAGAAATCAATTTTCGTCTGGAAATAAAAATGGACTTGGATTTCGGAAAATGAATGATTTTGAAAAGCAGAATACAAACGGTTTTAAAAATTCTTCAATCAACTTAGGAATGAATCGTTTTGAAAATCTAAACTCTGAAAATTACAAAGGATTTTTGAAACAAAATCGAAGTGGAAATTTGCTTGATAATAAACCATTTAAACAATCTTGGATCCCAAATAAAAATAAAACGACTTTGACTAAATTCAAACAGATTTGGATTCCGAAAAGTACAAAAGTCGATTCGAATGGTTTGTTATATAAACAGGTTTGGGTACCAAAGCAAATGGGTACAACTGTGAGTGGCTTTACAAATTTTGTTAGACCACTCGTTTCCTCAAATTGCTAGGTATCAAAAGAGGCCGAGGAACTGCACTGCTAAAGAGAAACTGATTTCAAATATTATTAAATCATTCACAGTTCCTTAGCCAAATCTGGTTGAGTTAGAGATTCTGCTTTACATTGGATTCTGGTATGATCTCTAAACTCACCTTTGTATATTCTCTTTGTTTGTTTTTTATTTTCTGTTTTTATTCCTTCCACTATCTCTTTTTTTTGTGTTTTTTATTTGACACTGCCATATTCTCCTTTGTCTGTACTTCTTAAACTTCCAGTTGCAGAATTAATGATTTTCTGGAAATTTGCCTTACTTGTATAAAATCATCATGTGTTAATCTTTTCCATATCCTGAATTTGAACTTGTATATATCTGCAATTGTTTTGAAGTTTATTTTCTGATCGTTGAATTCATAACAGTGTTGATGCATTCATATCATATCTTGAACACTGTTAATTTGTATTCTAATTTTTTGAAGATCTGAAAGTTTAATGGAAATTCACACATCGTTGCTGTTTTGAGATTCTTCTTAGAAAAGCTTGAAATATTACACTCATTACAGCACTCTATTATTTATCAGTAGTGATATTTTCATTATTTTTCAGATTGGCTTGGAATTTTGATTTATCTTGAATTACAGTGATACATCATAAAATTCATTCTTTTTCATGATCGGTACGGTTCAAATTTGTTTGTTTGAAATCATTTGAAATTCCCGATATTTTGAATCTCACACACCACTTAAATCTGAAATTATTAACCTTGTGTGACTGATTCATTATATCTCAAAATTTGACATTGATTCAAATGATTTCAAATAAATTATTATTTTTTGGATCATGAATATCTCACAAAATTGATGTAGATGATCTGAAATCTCTTGAGGACTTGTCAGAAAATTCTTGTGAAAATTCTTTGAAAATCCGGTTTTGAATTTCTCTGTTATTTCATGGTTATATGATTTAAATATTTGTTTGTTGAAAATCATTTGAAATTGTTGATTTATTAAATCTCACACATATCTCAATTCAAAAATTTATAAATTGGTGTGATTGATTTATTAAATCCTGATATTTTTCATATTCCTCAAATGATTTCAAATAAACGGTATTTTAATCTTAATCATGAACTGTCTGTTATGACCATCATCCTGACAAGTCTGACATGAACTGATTCTTGATTCTCTCTGATATTGATTTGAAAAATGGTTTGGAAATTACTTGATTTAATCTGCTTGCTACTCTGATAAAAGGAACCAGCTCTGATACTGTTTTTGAAAATTGTTTGTTTTTGGAATCATGCTGCTCTGATTATAAGAAATTGATTTGTAAATATTTTTTTTGGACTGCTTTATTTGGTATCAAAGATTTATCGTGCTCTGATAAATGAAATTTGTGTGCTTGAGTTGCTTGCTTTGTAATTAAGTCTTTTCTGTTGACTGAGGTATCATTGTTTGCCACCGGGTTGTCATTAAAATCCTCGAGAAAGCAAGAACATTTGGTATCAGAAGCGCCTTATATTTGTCTCATCCATCTGTACTGAGATTCAAATCTTCACCTTGTATAGATCCACACATATTTTTTTGCCTTATACAAATAAATGTGCTAAATTTGTCTGGCTGAATTTGTGTTTAAATTTCTTTGGTCTGAGATGTACATGATAGTCCATCATGGTGTAATTAATTTCCTCAATAAGGGAGACACCATGTGGTATCAGTTTAAAAGTGCTGCATATTTTTTTTGTATATATATTTTTTCCTCTTGTCATGTATAGATCAGCATATTTCTCTTGTAATTGATTTTCAAGTTTAAAATTATTTATTGATTATTCTTTCAGAAATTGAAATCAATATCCAAATTAAACTGTATTTATAATTCATCAAAATTATAACCAGATTTAGAAATTGTGATGAATTGTGACTGCAGTATATTTCACAACAAGAGGAGAATTTTTATTTAGATTTTCATGATGGTTGAATATTTATTATAATATCTTTGAACTGGCAATTATTTCACGACCATCTTCATTACTTATCATCCTTCTGACATCCATCATGTTTTATATTAATGTGGAGAGTTTAATTTTTTTTATAAAATTGTTTTTAAATAAACAGTGAAAATATTTGTGATGGAGTTGTGGTTATATTATTATTCAGAATTAGTGATAATTGAAAATTTGCAATAATCCCGGTACAGTTGGTCATATTTCATAATATAATTAATTTAGAAATTTATTTCACAGTCCATATCTGTACCTACCACATTTTCTATCATCCATATATTGGTTTTATACCGAGTAGTTTTTCTTTTTAAAAGCTGAAATGATAAACATATATAATAAATATATAAGTGTGTCTCTAACCTCATTTAAAAATCCAAGCTCTGGTCATGCATGGTTATGAGACAACTTATAAACTAAGCTGCGACTGACCTCATTTAAAAATCCAAGCTCTGGTTATGCGTGGTCAGGGTGCTCTTAAATCAAAAGAAAAAAAGGAAAGAAAATAATTTGCTATAAATTGAAATAATTTTGAAATTCTCATTTGTGTATAAACCAGCCTATCAATCCTTTTTCTGTCTGTGAAATGTGTTGAAATTTTATGACGTATTATGATTTGTTGATTGATAGGTATTAGGACTTGAGATTATTCGATTTTGTCACTTAAATTGAATTATAATCCAAATCCATCACTGTTTTTTTTTTTTTTTGAGCCTCACTCTTATAAAAATTCGTTTGAAAATTAATTGAAATTCATTTTAATATAACTCTCCTCATTTATATAAATTTCATCATAAATCAGTCATTTTCTGCAATGTGAAATATGCCACTAGTTCTCAGTTTATTATGATTTTTGTTTGACTGATTGAGGTTTATGATGATCGCATTCTTCCTCTTAAGCTGAAATTATATTTTTAGTCGTTTTTCATCTGTATTTTAAACTTTGTATCCTTTTGATGATAACAAAAGGGGGAGAATGGATTAGATTTTGATTTATGAGTGAATATTTTATAAATATTTTTAATTTTGAAAATTTATTATTGTTCATACATTTCACTCATGCACAGTTATAGAGGGAGTTTAGTTGTAGGGGGAGCATTCAAATAGGGGGAGTTTCTGTTGTTCACTGTAAAACACATTTATTATATTCAAAATCTTAATATTTGTTTGTCATCATCAAAAGGGGGAGATTGTTGTATATAACGGTGTTGTATACACAATTATATGATTTTTTGTTTGATGATAACAACCAAATATATTTTTATTATAAATGTGTTTGTTACTGTACTGTTATTTCTCATCACAGACAGGAATATAATATTCATATTTAAATGGAATACTACTGCACGAGAATTGAAATATTATAACAGTATTTTATTTAAATATAATATTTTATTCAACAATTTCAAACAGTACAGAATTTGTAACTCCAATATTTGTACATCATTGAAATACAATACTTTTCAGCTCCTCACTATAATACTCATTTCTACATACATACACTGACACATTCACTGATACTACACACTGTTTTTCATCTTCAGTCTTCACTGCTCATTGTCAGTCCAGTTATCACAATCAGTCCAGTCATCCCCGCATACCTGTCACACATGAAACAGAAACACACAGTATACTGCAATAGAAATAAAACATAACACTTGCAAATATAAATTTTTATTTTTAAAATGTTATTTGCCTCAGTTTTTCTGGTGTGTTTCTCATCATTTTTCATGACTTGATCTGATTTGTAAAATCGTCAATCTGTGTCTAGACAGCTTGTGATATTCACAGTGATACACTGTAAATACCACAAGGTAGACAGTATGTATATAAAGTGCAGGGACAGAAAAATTTGTCTGATGGCTGCATATACACACATATACAAAATATACATATGTGTACTGCCTCGCCAATCAGTGTGCAGCTGAGGAGGAGCCACGGGGACCATCTCGACTCAGTGCAACACTCAAGCAATAAAACAAAAGTCAACACATCTCAAAGTACAAAAGTGGTCGAGTCAGCTCAACGTGTGTGGTCGAGCACAAACACAACTTATCAAAATGGTCGAGCTCAATACAAGTGTCAAGGTAGTACAAGTCTTGTGATCAAAACAGTAATGAAGTTGTCGAGCAACAATCTCAAAACAGTGGGGCAATATACACAAGCCAGACTAAAATGGACAGTGCAGTTCACAAATAAATGAGGCATGGTGGTGATGCATGGCAAACAAACATCATCAAGGATCATACACAAATGGTGCAACAAATAGTTAGGTCACAAGCACAAGTGGAACAAGGCTACAGCAGCATGATGGTGTCAAGTCAGTGTAGCTGCATGGTGCAACAGGTTGCGAACAAGAAATATTTTGCACATGCCAAGTCATGTTTCAAAATGACCATATCAAACCAATGCAAATACATCACAAAATGGGCAGGTACAACAGCATATTATGAACAGTGACAGCAAGGAGCAATACAGTTGCACAATGTGTCTCAAGAGTGCAAATGAATTCATATAAACAAATATACATGCAATATACAATGGTGCAAAGAAATCTGGATATGCCTAGAGCATGTGTGCATGTATAACAGTTCAGAATTGCATGTTTCAGCAAGTACACATTTCAGAATGGCCGAGCACCAAGTCAGGTACAAATTCAAACTGAAATGGACAAGGCATATACAGGTGATCAATGCAGATAGTCATAGTGAATGAATACATCATGCACACACACATGTCAACATACAAGCAAATATGGTTTAGCAGTGAAGCATTTTTTTTTGGCAAGAAAATCATGCAGAAAATCACAGCAATAAACTCATAAAGCAGCAAAATGGTTCCAGAAATTGAAGTGATGATTTTTTGGCAAGAAATAACATTTGTTTTTAAAAGCAAAATCACTTTATTGGTTTCCAGAAATTAGCAGTGAACACGGCATCAATTTTTGAATTTCAATAATCAATGTTTGGCAAGAGTTAAATCATTTCCAGAAAAGCATTTTTGCCAAGTGTTTTAAAAACATTCCAAATTCAATCTTGGCAACAAAAGAGAATACACGCAAGCAATTCTTTATAGCCGAGAATCAGAAGAGGAAGCCGCAAAAAAAAATCAGGGACATTTTTCACTCGAGCAAAGTTTTTTTAAGGCAACAGAAATCAATCAGAGATTATTTCATAAGGGGTCGAAATCAATTCTTTCCTGTTTTGATAATTATGCTTTCAGAAATTTGTTCAAGACGGTTTTTTTTTAATTCAAGTAAGGTAACTTTTGGCAAGACAAGCAATTTTGTTTGGGACAATTTATTTCCAGAAAAATCGAACCAAATCTTTCTAGTTTTGGAATCAATCAAGTGTTTTTAAATCAACAAAGGATTTTCCAAGGCAACAATTCATCAATATCGCAAAGAAAATTTAAAGGTGCCACAAAGCATTTCAGGAAAGCTTTTTAAAGCCAGGGAATCATTTTCATTCGAATTTCCAGTTTTGATTCAATCAGGAATCATTCAAGATTTTTTAATCAAGGCAATACGAAGAGAAATAAACGCAAGGGAAACTACAAAATCAGCCACGCAATAAGACGAGCCATTCAGTGAAATCAGAGCTAAATTAAAGGATTTCTAAATCCTATAAACACACACATTTCATCACTGGCAAATTAGGAGGAAATCCCAAGCAACTGAAATCGAAAACCCACAGAATCAATTCAAGAGAAAAACTGAAATTAAGAGAACTCACAAATCGTTGTCGGTAGCAACCCAAGTCTGTGAATCGAGCCAGAGCAATTCTCAAATCAAAACACTGAAAGCATCCTTCGATTCAAGGCATCACTGAAACAAAATCATCATCAGATCGATCTGGATTTGGAGGATTTATCAGAAACCCTAGTTTCTTTGAAGCCGCCATTTTCTATCTTCCAGAGACAAAAGAGGAACGGACCAAAATGATATGGAGCAAATGGGCTGGCATTTTTTCAATGGGCTAAGTCCTCTTTTATATTTCAACTAGGGTTTTGTATTTAGTTTTGTATTTCTTGTATTTGTTTTTTTTATTTTTTGAGTTGTAAAAACCAAACGAACAGTTTTCTAGAGGTCTGTAAAAATTTCTAGGATTCAGTCAGGATGTTGACTGACAGTTGACAGAGTCTGAAAAATTCTAAGATACGGATTACGGGGTTGTAATTCAGGGAATCTGATCGAGAGGACATCGTTCAGTCTAGGTTTTTGAGCGTAGGGTTAGAATAGGAGCAGGGGTTTGCGAGTGTACATGGTCTTGTATGCGGGAACTGTTCTATCACCTAGTAGAAATCTTAGAAATGCAGCAGTAGGCAGGGTTTTGCTGAAGCTGGGTATATCTGTGTGTGATTTATTTTCTGCATTACAGTTTCTGCTATTTTCTGTGATCAGTTTATTATTATATATATCTCGTTAAGTTTTTTAATTCAGTTAAAACTGTGAAAAACCCTATTCACCCCCCTCTAGGGTTATTCTAGATCCAACAAAGCGATGGGATTGCGTGGGGTTGGGTAAACTTAAAACACATGAAAATATAAGATTGGGAATTTACCTATTAAGTTAGGTCTACCCCTTGGGAATTTACCTATTAAGTTAGGTCTACCGAAGTACTAATTAACTTGTAATTATGTTTTGGAAACATAATGGACATGACACTAGATAATATGAAATGGCCAACTCGAGGTTAGACCAGTTGTGGTGTAAATCTTCCCAGGTAACCACAACGGGTGTCTAATGTGGGTAGTTGGTCATGTTGCACTTTCAGACCTGAGGTTAGACCTAATTGTGGTGTAAATCTTCCCAGGTAACCACAACGAAAGTCTAATGTGAGAGGTTGGGTGCGTTAATGAATTAATCAATGCCTCATGATTAGCGTTTAAGTCATGGTCCACTTTATACTTAATCAATTTGGGGTTGGTGATTAATCGGGGTTAAGTCGTGAACTCATCGTTACACTTAACCAAGTTAATCCATGATTGGTAAAGGGGGTTAAACCACACTTAACCCACTAGAAAATCCTAGCAACGGGGGTCCGTTCCAGCAGTAATCCCAAGTTAGTATCATCATGACCCTAGGGACTAGGCTAGGGTGGGGCACGATTACTGGGCTGATATAAGCGACCAAAACGACGGTCGAGTGGTACGCCGGTGTAGTTCCGGGCGGACTACGGTCGTGCACGTAGTCCGTAGCCGGAGAAATCATGCACGGGTTTCAGTAGGTTGAGACTGTGCACTCATGTTTACGGTGTCCAGGGGTTGACACCCTAGGGCTTGATACACCCGACGGGTGGACCCTGCACAGTCTGACTACAATCATGTTTGGGCCGTACTGACACCAACACTTTGCGAGTTAGGCTTAAGGAGCCGATCGATTAGACCATGTTATTTGGGTCATCTCATGTTATTGGGCCAAAGCTTGGGCCAAGGGATCAATGCTTGTTTATTCAAGTCATGTTATTTTGCTAGTACACCTGTGGTGCAAGACTTAATCCTGATTATGCGATGACACCTTTATCCTGTTAGTTAATCATCATGTCAGTATGTTGTTATCTTCATGTTCATCTCAGTTTACATCATGCCAGTTAACTTTATAGTTTATGGACTGATGGTAGTAGAGCTTACTCAGTCTTTTTGACTGACCTGTTTTCTTTCGCTTCTTTTCTTCCGTTTCCCCCCCCCCAGGTTCTCAGGGAGGAAACATAGGAGCTTAGCTTGGATCTGATCGCAGCTTGTGGGAGTTTTGGCTCATGTACGGTTCCTACATGAAGCTGGCTGTGGTTTATCACTGTTTTGGGGATAGCATTTATGTATTTCAGTTTCCTGTTTATGATGTTTTTATCTAGACACTTTTATTTGGAAAGCATGTTGTAATTGACTTGGTTTGAAGTAGTTATGAAAATCTTCCGCTGTTTTACTTATCTTGTTTACTCTGTTTACATATATATATTTATGTTCTTGTTCTGCCTTGATATATCATTATGCATGTTTACCCAGTTCAAACGCCCCTCCAAAGTCAGGGTGCTTGCAAGAGCCACCCTGGCGGAGGTGGGGTGTTACATAAGGCAGGTATGACGAGGTAAACATGAAAGAGTGTATATGTTCCCGTTAGGATTGCTCTGTTTATTCTTTGCACTAATACTAGTATAACCAAAATGAGATGATCCATTAACACGTATAAGTTGGTAGACTTAGGCGTACTTCTGGTGAGAGGTTTTAACCCCATACAATCCACAAGCAGCCCCTATAACGAAATCCTAACTTACCAGAATCTAGATGTACCCTTCGTCGATGTGCATAACCATATCTACTAGTGTCACGGTGTCTTATTTTCCTCTATTCGATCCATGCACGCACCTGACCAGGTCGGCACGCGCTGCCCGCACCGTCCTCCACGTTTGGATCTCTTACAATCAGTTCAGTAAGCATGCCCCTTCTCCGACCTAGTTCGGAGTACTTTGTTTGATACCTACTCCGGGTTATTGACTGAAACGGGTCCCACACAATATGATACAAGCTCTCCCCTTTGTCTTGTATCCCCCACTAGGTTTTCCACAGGTTATATTTACCCTAAAAGGTGTCTTTAATTATATAACCCCATTCTTTCTACTGGTTATGCTTACCTATAGGTTTCTTTAATACATAACCCCCAATTGGTTAAGTTTTATAGGCCTATATTAAAATATTTCTCACCCAACCCAGATATACTTAACTTAACCTTCCATTGTTCAACCAAGTTTACTTAACCCCTATTCATGTTTATGTTCACACAATCCCTATGGATTCAACTAGATTAAGTATTCCAATTCGTTACCATGTCCATTTATGGTCATAATGGGCTAGACCTCCCACATTAGGCCTACAACTTGTGGATGCTGGATATGCCGGTCGGGTCCGGGCACACTTCTTCCATAAGTTGGGACTAACCTCGTGTCTTAGCCCATCTCGTATTTGTGCACTTAGACCCCTCACATTAGATTCAACATTTGCGGTTACGGGATATACCGGTCGGGTCCAGGCAGACTTCCACTACAAATGCAATCTAACCTTGTGTCATAAGTGAAGTTACAGTTTCTAATTACTGTAATCCTAGGCATTTTAATTATTAATCAATTAATTATACCTATGTCTTTATAGGTGTTCATGCCCATGTACCCAATTATATTCATAATGGATTATATGCCCAAATTTATGTTCATAACGTTAAGTTATGCCAAACTTTCCATTTACAAATTATGTCCAATTTTATACCATTTTTCCCCTCATTCCCATTTTAACGTATTCGCATAATTTAACATCATGCCTAGGCTAGAAAGTAGCCAGGCTAAAATAAAAGGGACAGGGTGACAGAAATGATTATTCTAACGAGATTGACATAAACATGTGGTGGCATAATCATATAACGACATAATGATAAGGTGGACATATATGAACAGATCTAGTGAACATGTGATATTAGAATCAATCTTAACATAATAGGGATGTCATAACTGGCATGATAAGATCTAAATAATAATTTAGATGTCTAACTAATAATAGATCCTATTTAACTGTAATATGATAGGAACAAGGTGATCTAAACTGTGAAACCAAGGTAGTCTTGTCATGACAATTAGGTGAATGTTTAGATCTAAATCTAAAACATGTCCAACTAATGACAGATCCAAAATAACCACAACATGATATGTACCAAATGATCTAAAAAGTGAATTAGATCCATAGTCAAAACTAGATCTGACATAAATAAGGTTAAGATCCAAAATAACATCAACATGATAGGTACAAAGTGATCTAAAAAGAATTAGATCTATAATCAAAACTAGATCTGACATAAATAAGGTTAAGATCCAAAATAACCACGACATGATAGGGACAAAATGATCTAAAAAGAATTAAATCCATAATTAAAAGTAGATTTGACATGATAACGGTTAAGATCCAAATCAACTACAACATGATAGGTACAAAATGATCTAAATAGAATTAGATCTATAATCAAAAAAATAGATCTAACATACTAAGGATGTCATAATAGGCATGAATAAATAAGGATTCTTATGTCCAATCAATGATAGATCTAAATTAATCACCACATGATATGTACAAGATGATCTAAATGGAAAATTATATCTAAGCAAGGTTTTAACTGTCTAAATAATGACAGATCCAAATTAGCCACAAACATAGATAAAGGTTAAGATCTACAAATGTGACATGATAAATTAACCACAAGTGAATTAGACCTATGAGGTAGATCTAGCATGATAAAGTTTAAGATCCACAAATGTGACATGATAAATTAACCAAAGTGAATTAGATCTATAAAGGTAGATCTAGCATGATAAAATTTAAGATCCACAAATGTGACCTGATAAATTAACCACAAGTGAATAAGATCTATAAAGGTAGATCTAGCATGATAAAGTTTAAGATCCAAGAATGTCATAGATTCGCAATTTATAACGAATCCAAATCACAGTCATATCACGTTTACTTTTAATCATTTAAATCTAAAGGTAACTAACTCATAGTGTTTGGATTTTAGAAGATAGAAAAGAAATTGTTTGTGTTGAATCTCAGATCTGTACTTGAAACACTTGAATCTTTAAACTTGATTTGTAGAAGAAGAAAGGATTAGACTGCCACCTCAGCCTTAGGGGGAACCGGGCCATGGGTCGACAACCACATGGGTCCGAATTCCCAAAAACTAACATGGGCGCACTTTACAGGTGTGCCAGTGTAAAAATACCTTGGCATACTTGTCAAGTGCGCCAGTAATCCTTGCTTTTATCGTCAAACTTGTACCGTTCATAACTTCTTCATACGTTACCCGTTTTATGCAAACCAGGTGTCTATCTTGACCAGAATTTCGAGATGGACGCAATGACGTAGTCCATTTCCCTTAATTATGAATATTAAATTAATTATTATTTAATTTATCCTCTTTAGTGTAGTTGATATACAGGGTGTTACATATCGCATCACGCCCTTCAGTCTCAAGAATGCCGGTGCCACTTATCAACGAATGGTTAATCGTCTCTTTAAAAGCCAAATTGTGAAATCCATGGAGGTATACGTGGATTATATGCTGGTAAAATATAAAGTATCAAGCAACCACGTCCACGACCTCTCCGAAATGTTTGATGTCCTTCGCCAATACGACATGAAACTAAATCCCCTGAAGTGCTCCTTCGGAGTTTCCTTAGGAAAATTTTTGGGTTTCATCGTCAACTCCCGAGGCATCGAAGCCAACCCAGAAAAGATCCAAGCTATCCAGGATATTCAAGTCCCTCAGAACATCAAAGATTTTTAGAGTCTAAACAGAATGGTCACCACTTTAAGTCGATTCATTTCAATAGCTACAGACAAATGTATTCCCTTTTTCGATTTACTTGGAAAGGGGAAACGCAACTTCGAATGGACCTCAGAATGCGTCACGGCATTCGAGGACCTATTAAATCACTTAGAGTGACCATCTATCCTATCCAAACCCATAGACCATGAGGACTTATACGTTTATTTGGCTGTTTCCACGCAAGCAATCAGCTCAGCATTGGTACGCCTTGAAGGCCGCATCCAACGACCCGTCTACTACATAAGCAAACAATTGACGGGGGCAGAGAAGAATTATCCGAAGCTGGAGATGTTGTCATTCTTCTTATTGATTTCTTATCGGAAGCTTCGACCATACTTCCACTCTCATCCCATAAAGGTTTAACCGACCAGCCCTACAGCGACCCGAGGCATCTGGGCGGCTATTAAAGTGGAGTATGGAGCTGAACCAATTTCAGATAACATTCATCCCCTACCGAGACATCCTCGGACAAGCTCTCGTTGATTTCATAGTAGAATTAACTGCTCCCGAGGAGACTCTTACAGAGAACATCGAAGCTCCCGACACTCAATGGAAACTATTCATGGACGGGTCCTCCAACAGCAAATGTTCTGGGGTCGTAGTCGTGCTCATCACTCCCAAAGAACGCCCGATATAATACACGTTAAAACTCAACTTCCCTACGACTAACAACAATGCAGAGTATGAGGCCTTGATAGCCGGACTCAGAATCGCAATCGAACTTAGACTAAAGACCATCCAAATCTTCTCTGATTTGCAACTCATCGTGCGCCAGGTGCAGGGAGAATATCAAGTTAAGGAGGAACGACTTGCCTTATATCTAGCCCAGGTTCAGTAATTGCTCACCAACCTCGACCACTTTGTCATCAAGCATATTCCCCAAGAAAAAAAATGAAAAAGCAGACTCACTAGCCAAACTGGCGAGCTCCGAGGATTCGCAACTCATGGGGTTCGCCCCAGTCGAAGTGCTAAATTCCCCAAGTATCAAGCAAACACAAACCGAGATGGTCATGAACACTAAATCTGAACCTGGATCTTGGATGACACCAATCAAGAATTATTTACAACACGGGACCCTTCCGGGATGCTACAAAGAAAGACGATCACTCACCCGCCAATCAGTCTGCTACCTTCTTATGGATGGAGTGCTCTACCGCAGAGGTTTCTCGGTCCCATTGCTCAGGTGTGTAGCACATGACGACGCCATTTGATTGCTAACTAATGTACATGAAGGGGAATGCGACGACCATACTGGATGGCAAACCCTAGCAAGAGAAATACTCAGACACGGTTATTATTGGCTTACGCTCGATCAAGACGTCGTAGATTATGCTCGCAAGTGCGATAAGTGTCAGCGCTTCTCAAAGATCCCAAGAGCCCCGCCAACTGAGTTGACGCAAATGATCAGCCCGTGGCCATTCGCCATGTGGGGGGATCGACATCATTGGAACTTTTCCAATGGCCAGAGGTGGGGCATGCTATGTTGTCGTCGCAGTTGATTATTTCACCAAATGAGCAGAGGCTGAGTCTCTCGCCAAAATAACAACCAATAAGATGATCAACTTGTCCACAACATCATCACCCATTACAGGGTCCCTTAAGCTGTCATTTCTGACAACGGCACCTAGTTCGAGAGCGCTGAGTTCAAAGCCTTCTGTCAGCGGCACAACATCAAAAAAGATTCTTAGCAGTGGCTCATCCTCAAGCCAATGGGTAAGTCGAAGCGGTTAACAAAGTCATTAAATCCATCATCAAGAAGCGTCTGGAAAAGGCCGGGGGCATGTGGGTGGACGAACTTCTTCTAGCCCTATGGGCCTACTGAACCACCCACAAGACAACAACCGGACACATTCCTTTCACCCTTGCCTATGGATCCGAAGCCGTCATCCCTATTGAGCTCAAGCTTCAATCTCATCGAGTTACTTATTACGATCCAAAGACAAACCAAGACCTGTTGTTGGAGTCACTCGACTTGCTAGAAGAAAAGAGGAACGAAGCTGATCTCTGGGCCACCGCCCAACGACAACGAGTAGCCGGGTACTTCAATTCCAGGGTCCGTCATAAGGACTTCAACATCGGCGACCTCATCTTAAAACGGGGTTTTCCTCCACCAACAGGCCTCGCTCCTCGTTGGGAAGGCCCGTATGTTGATAAACAGATTTTGATCGATGCCAACAAATGAAGTTGTAATGGGAATAATATCATAGAGATAAGGTTATATATATATGCACATTGAGTCGTGTTAGAATTATGTTAAAATCTATCCTCAAGTATACACGAATGTGCAAAACAAAGTAATATATATATATATATATATAAGCCTTCAAAAGCCAGATACATACAGAAACTAGCCTACCAGTCGACTTGTAGAAAAAGGACTAGTTTACTGGTCAGCCTGTTTTTGTATATAACGGCTAGTTTTGAAAGATTTTTTTATATATGATTTAATTTAACCAGTCAATGGATGATTTTTAACCAGTCGACCGATTCGACCCAGAAACTATTTTATGAAGAGTCACCATCTTTCATGAAGAGATCCCTCTTCATTAATCAAAGGAAATGGACATAACTTTTTATAAAAACTCTTCATGAAGGATTGCTACACTTATACTATTATATAAACAACTTCAAACATGTTTTACAATTACCGAATTTTACCGATTTTACTGACTATTATTCTATACTCTCCATTCTCTGAATTTACATTCTTTGCAAATAAAAAGCACTCAAAATTCAAATACTTGTTGAATCCTTGAATTGATTTAATATCAATTGATTCAACAAGCAATTTTCTTCCTTAAATCTTCGCATTCAAATCATATACTCGGGGATCGGATTATAGGAAGGTTGTACTTAAACCGTTGATTATCCTTGTTGATTCAAGAACACAAAGCAGAAGTCAAATACTTGTAATTGTTGAATAACTGTGTAGTTGCTTAGGTGAGAGGCATCCTTGTTGGGGCTCGGGTGTACTGACCTATTCCTCTGGGTTAAGAGAGGGCGTTGTTAGTGAGTTCCGAAGAGAAGCTTCGGGACTAGATGTAGGGCGGGAAGTCTGAACCAGTATAAAAATTCCTAGTGTCACTTTACTTTATTTATCGCATTTATTTTACTTGTGATATATCTTTATAACGTAGGTTTTACCTGCGTAACTATTGCATATTAACAAGTTAGCATTTCATCTACATTTCCGCTATATCCATATAGATCCTGCTTAAGTCGTACACATCTTCTTTTTCATCGTACTCTGTACAACAAAAGCTCAGCGATGGAACTTTCAAACTCGCAACCGTGGACGGAGCCCAATTCCCAAGGGCATGGAACAACGAACATCTCCGCTGCTACTTTACATAACTTAGTACACAGTTGTTTATGCTTTCCAACGAAATATTGTTTTCTAGCAACTCAAGGCATTGTAAAGGCTATTACTGCCAAAGTTATTAGTAGAAATGATGTTCAACTTCTTGTCTCTTTTTTGTTTACTCCGTGCATGACTCGTTTGATTAGTCCTGACAACCAGCTTGTATGAAAACAGTCGATCGTCGTACCGGCACCCCGAGCACGGGAGCCAATGCCGCCATCCGAACCTCGATCCAACATCGAGTCCAAACAACACTAGCTATGACCGGCACCCTGACCACGGGAGCCGGCAACGCAACTCGAGTCGTCGGCTCGTGACGCGACCGAGTATAAATAACCACTAACTCGAACCTCAGCCCCGCACCGAGACCGAGGATAAATCGTTCTGTGCCCATGTTCCATGCGACTTGGGGCCACCTAACAGCCAACCTAGTGTGATGGAAAATTCTCACCTGGCTACGGGTGTCGGTCGAATCTTGGTGTGTAACACCCCACCTCCGCCAGGGTCACTCTAAGCAAGTACACTGGCTTTGGTGGAGCGTTATCTGGTAAACATGCACAGAATATTACAAGACAGAATCATATAAATAGCGGAAGTAAAAACAAATTTCATTACCTTATGAAATAGTAAGGTATAAAACCTTTTACATCAGAGAATTTCTTACATCAAAACCTGTCTTGCAATTGTAAAGAAGCATAAAACCTTTTCATAAATTATTCCCCAAGTAAAACAGTAAAGCAGCCATAGCCAAGAAAAATCCAAGCCATACATAATGGCCTTCAAGCAGAAGAAGTCTGAACTAACCAACAGCATTTCCTCCCTGAAAACCTGGGGGGAAACGAAAGAAAAAGAGGCGAAAGAAAACGGGGTCAGTCATAAAGACTGGTAAGTCCTATCTACTTCCAGCATAGAAACAGGTAAAAGTAACATGACATGCATAAACTGAAAGTAAACATAAGGATGATGACAAGGTAGATAAGCTAAACCAAGATAACAGGATGATCTACTGTATCAAAACTAAGGTATCATGGTAACTACAGGTGCTATGAATCAGGTATAACATCCCAAGGTATCTACCAAGAATATTTCTCAAGGTTCTAACATGTATATTTGCTTTGTACCCTCCATACTAGTATCCCATTCTCGTGTCGTGTGTT
The DNA here is from genome assembly GCA_030737875.1 of Allium sativum. Classification (NCBI taxonomy): domain Eukaryota; kingdom Viridiplantae; phylum Streptophyta; class Magnoliopsida; order Asparagales; family Amaryllidaceae; genus Allium; species Allium sativum. The sequence goes on along the minus strand of CM060922.1, from coordinate 159,157,148 downwards.
AACTATAAATGTCCCTTGCCCAATGTCATGTAACGGTCCATTTTTAGTGTGTCAACCTAATACATCGTATGTAGGTTTATTCCAACTTGTCTTATCCTTTCCATGTGTATGAGTTCAGTCCTTTGCCGTACCTCATACGGGCTTTCTCACTACTTCGACGTAGTACCTTTTTATTTCTGAAGTCGTTTGGACTGCTACCCTCGATCTGCCTAGGTTTTCTCATCATGGACTATCGCGTGTTCAAGTAGGATTTATGCCACCTAGGACCACTAGGACTTATGCTACCTAATCAACGTTTTCGTACCTCGGTTTGGGTTTAAGCCACCTAGGGCCACTAAGAATTACACTACCCGTCAACCGCGCCCCCTTTTTCCCACGTATGTATCGTAAATCGTTCTTCCATGTCTAGATGCACATGTGTCTCAATGTGCTATCCGAGTCCCGTGCCAGGGCAAATCAAGAAATGCGGAACTCGGTCGGGAGATTTAAGTCATCTGCCGATGCAGATATCAAGGTCTGTTTTTGTACCCGTGGCTAAGGTCCCACGTGACCCCTCCCTCAACTACTGAAAGGCAATCCAAGAAAAGTCATGTATGAGAACTACACTCCGGCCCCCTATGCCCCACTTTCCTATTGGCCAACCTCACCCATAACTCGATAGCAAGTGTATGGTCTGTTGGGAGTTCTCTGCCTTTCCGTACGTACACGATTGACTAAAGATGGTAGGTAGTCGACGACGCGCTATCCAGGGCGAAAACAAGAATCGACGACTCCACGCTAACCCATCCCAGTCTTTAGGTCGCTCGCATAGCAACCAAGGCATACTCTTGGTTCTTCTACCGCAGACCTTAAGCTCTTGTGAGCCCAGGCGGATCATCTGTAACCTCACAGAGGGATACCAAGTATATCCTCACGTCCCCCGAAGCTTCCGCTTCGTTACCCAGTTCGTTGGAGCCTTTATCCAAATCAGATAATTCGCTCCTCCACGCGTGCTAAGCGATGACCTACCGTATCGGGTTACTTATCTATTCATGAACTGGTCAAATTTCCTTGACTAAGAATATTACTTAGTTATTCTTAACTAAGGTTTACCACTTAGCTTCTTTTCCCGTTATCCTTGTTAACTACAGCTTTCCACTTAGTCCCTTGAACTAGGGTTTTGTCTAATGGGTTAGGTGTTATCATTCAAGTTCATGACTTAACCTACCCACGAATCATGTCAAGATTGGCTAAGTATTTAAGTTCAAGACCTAGCCCTACAAGTTGGTTAAGTATACCAAGGAGCTTGTGACTTAACCCTATTCAATTATCAAGTAAATTTGGTTAAGTATTTATTTGTCTTTACCATATCGTGTTCTCATATTAGATTGGTTAAGTATAGGTTACTTAACCTCATCAAATCATCATGTATAATTGGTTAAGTATAAGTTACCTAACCCCATCAAATTACTATGTCTAGATTGGTTAAGTGTAGGTTAACTTAACCCTATAAGATTACAAAGCTAGATTGGTTAAGTATCGGTTAACTTAATCTCAACAATTTATCGAGTTAGATTGGTTAAGTGTAGGTTACTTAACCTCATCTAATTACCGCGTTTAGATTAGTTAAGCGTAGATTACTTAAACCCCATCTAATTACCGTGTTTAGATTAGTTAAGCGTAGATTACTTAACCCCATCTAATTACTGTGTTTAGATTAGTTAAGTGTAGATTACTTAACCCCATCCCCTAATTGTATTTTATGGTTAAGTGTCATTAGCCAAATTAACTTAAGCTTATCATGTGGCATTAATTAATTAATTTAATGCACCCCAACCTCTCATATTAGACTGACAGTTTGCGGCCACTGGTTAGGCCGGTTGGTTCCGGGCAGGTTTCTGCCGCAAACTGAGTCTAACCTCGGGTTTCAAGTGCGATGTGACCAACTTCTCACATTGGATCATATTGTTTGCAACTACTAGTTAAGCCGGTCGGGTCCGGGTAGTTTTATGTTGCAAACTCAACCCAACCTCGAGTTGATCACTTTCTTGTTTAGTCTAGTGTCATATTCATGTTTATCATAAACATGTTTTCATGTATAATCTATGTAAATATTCCATGTCAAGTTATATTTTCAAGTTGAGTACATAGCCAAAGTTACATCTTGTCATGCCCATTTTCTCAAACAATGGTCCTAGCCAAAGTTTTCTTGTCATCAAGTTTCTAGCCAAATAAACCCAAATCATGTTTCATGTCCCCAATCCTACTTATGTCAAATTTACATAAGCCCAATCCCTTGATTAAATTTGCATAGCCCCAAAACTCGTGATTTAGTTCATATGCCAACTCATGTATACCCAAACTTGCAAATTACGTTGGCAATACCCCCAAGTTCCCCATTTCATGTTATGACATAAGTTCTACCACCCACATAAGTGAAATCCCAACATTTTTCCGTATGCAAACCACACGTATGTCGTAGTTTAGGCCTAGGTCCGAAATTGACCAAGGATCATCAAAAGAAAACAAATAGGGGAAGGTAGAAATCTCGCATAAAATAAGATTCGAGAGAAATCATCATTACAAGCATGATATTAGGACATGAAAGAGTGATTTGCAACATGCATAGATCCGAATTAATGTCATAGCAATATTCCCAAAGGTCAAGATCCAAAATGAACAAGAATGAGTTTGAAGCCCATTATCATACTTATGCCAATCCCAAATTTATCCCATGTCATATTCAAGTTATCGTTTCAATCTAAAAGTAGCTAGAACTTACATAGCGAGGCTTAGAGAATGCGCATGAATCGTCTTGACGAAGAAAGATGGCTCCTTTGATGAAGAACCGTCATGAAATCTTCGTAGCAACGTTGATCTAGCCTTGATTTGGTGTAGCAAGCTTGCACCTTTTGATTCGGATCCGATTTGAATGCATAGTCTCTAGGAATTGAAGATGGAGGCCATGGTCACTTGGCATTTGGGCAGCACTTCGTGGCATGAGTGAGTTGTGAGGGTTTAGGCTAAGGGTTAGGGGTGTTTTTATAGATGCTAGGAGTAGTTTAGGCCGTAGGATAAACCCTATGATAGATCTGAGCCTTCCAAAACCGAGCCAAGAAGTCAAAAACACAAGCAGGTGCAGCAGGCCGAAATGGCCGAACAGGGGGGGTCGACCCCTGGGTCGACACATGGGTCGACCCCTTGGGGGGGTCGACACCCCTGTCGACCCTAGTGTCGACCCCTAGGAGGGGGGTCGACCCCTGGGTCGACACCCTGGGTCCTGGCGGGAATCTTCCCGCCTCTTCTGAAAACCGGGCTGAAATTTTTCTGAAACTTCGCGAGGCCATATCTCGGCCATACGGACTCCGATTTACGAAATTTCGGACTCTATTTCGCGTATTTTTCCGAGACAAACACAATGGCGCAACCCATTTTACTTGATTAAGATTTTATAATTTAATTCTGCCTTGATTCTTGTTTTAACATGTTGTAAAAATTCGGGTTGTTACATTCTCCCCACCTTTAAGGATTTCGTCCCCGAAATCTCCAAGTTAGGAAGAACGTATCCTACCATCCATCATCCATCTAATCAAAACATCATCCACAGGTAACCATTGTCCTTAGACGACTACTAATGCTTTATGAACACATGCAAAGAGTGTGTGTGTATATGTTCCTTAGCTAATGCTAATGATCAGGCCTGAATGATCTTCTAATGCAAAATATGTTTAGTGTCATGAGTCCAACATGTATGCAAATAGTCCTAGTCATATAAACACTATATGTGTGCACAACCATTCATCCATATGCACATCCACATGATAACAAATTTAATTTCATCCATAAACAAGTATAAATACTCGTGCATATGCAAAACAAAATGTGAGTGCGTCAATCTAGTGTCTAATGTGTATTCGCACATCCACGAGCAACCACTTGCAACCATTTGCAACCATATCAATCATAACATGTTTCAAACACATGTTTACATCCATAGGGTTCTACCTAAGGTTCCCAAGATAGGATCGAGAAGATAAACAAGACAAACTCCTTATAGGATTTTCAACAGAAATCGGATTGAAAACAAGACCTAGAGGATTTCCATAAAAAAATAGCATACAAGCAAGCTCTATAGAAAACAGGGATCCAGGATATACTTTTAAAAAGAGATATGATGGTGTATCTAGTCTTCAACCTTCCAAGTCACGTTTCCTTGAGCTTAATTCCATTGTGCCTTGATCATCATTTAACTCCACGATTTCGTAGCTCCTTGATTCCTATTTCCAAGGTATGAGTGGAAACTCATTTCACTGTTGCCTTCCGTTCCACTTGTTCTTTCCCTAGTATACTTTGCTCAAATATAACTGCGTACTCATGCAAGCTCTCCAAAATTCACTAGTGAACTCTGGATCTCGTTTACCGATGCCAATCCATGTTGCCAAGTGTACCTACTAGGGTGATTTCTATAACTCATGCGAAATCGAGATAAACAATCCGTCTTATTGGCGAACACTGCCCGAACGGATTACCAACAAATGCATCAAGAGATTCTAGGTAACTAATCATGACAGAACCCAAAAGGTTACGCGAGACTTCGAGGGTACTACTAAGGCAAGTCAAGAGTCTAACTACCCTCCTTTCAAAATCGGGAATGGCACCCCTTGCTGGATGACCACTTTATACCTAGAATCCATCCGTAGCCCAAAAACATAGGCATTACTCCCCAACTCAACACTTGGCATAGACATTCTCAAATCCAAACAAGTCATGAAGAAATGGACCAACTCTCCAACCAGATTTTTGGGACAAAAGTGGGATCTTCTACCATGCTAGTACTAAGGTGCAGAGACTCAACTATCGAAGCAGACTCAAATGATGCGATGATCAAAACAAAGTCTGGACGGGATTATAGAGAAGAAAGGCTAAACCTCTAACAGAAACGGTACCATTCCTCCTAGGTACGCTTAGAAATGAGAGCGTATAGTTGTCCTCTCGCTGATCTTATCCTCATCTTCCTTGGTGGATCAAGCCATACCATCAAGTTACTTATCCTTAAGCTTGTATCTTTTATCCTCTTTCTTGTAACACGGTAACAGGTCTCTCGAGAACTACCTCCATCGCACGGAAAACACTTACGTAGCTAGACAGGGATTAGTCGCAGTTAAAACTACTGTGACTACAGATGGAGGAGAGAAAGGAAAAGAGATTCGATCAAGGAATTAAAGGATAGTGCTAATGGCTTTTTGGGGAATAGCCTTTTTCTTTAAAAACTTTTCTTGAAAAATGCTTCTTTGTAAATGGTTTTCGAAAATAATTTCAGAAGGTTTTTAAACTTTTCTTAAAAACTTTTGCCCAGTCTAGTAACCTTTTGCTCTGATACCAAATGTAACACCCCACCTCCGCCAGGGTCACTCTAAGCAAGTACACTGGCTTTGGTGTAGCGTTATCTGGTAAACATGCACAGAATATTACAAGACAGAATCATATAAATAGCAGAAGTAAAAACAAATTTCATTACCTTATGAAATAGTAAGGTATAAAACCTTTTACATCAGAGAATTTCTTACATCAAAACCTGTCTTGCAATAGTAAAGAAGCATAAAACCTTTTCATAAATTATTCCCCAAGTAAAACAGTAAAGCAGCCATAGCCAAGAAAAATCCAAGCCATGCATAATGGCCTTCAAGCAGAAGAAGTCTGAACTAACCAACAGCATTTCCTCCCTGAAAACGTGGGGGGGGGGGGAACGAAAGAAAAAGAGGCGAAAGAAAACGGGGTCAGTCATAAAGACTGGTAAGTCCTATCTACTTCCAGCATAGAAACAGGTAAACGTAACATGACATGCATAAACTGAAAGTAAACATAAGGATGATGACAAGGTAGATAAGCTAAACCAAGATAACAGGATGATCTACTGTATCAAAACTAAGGTATCATGGTAACTACAGGTGCTATGAATCAGGTATAACATCCCAAGGTATCTACCAAGAATATTTCTCAAGGTTCTAACATGTATATTTGCTTTGTACCCTCCGTACTAGTATCCCATTCTCGTGTCGTGTGTTAACTATAAATGTCCCTTGCCCAATGTCATGTAACGGTCCATTTTTAGTGTGTCAACCTAATACATCGTATGTAGGTTTATTCCAACTTGTCTTATCCTTTCCATGTGTATGAGTTCAGTCCTTTGCCGTACCTCATACGGGCTTTCTCACTACTTCGACGTAGTACCTTTTTATTTCTGAAGTCGTTTGGACTGCTACCCTCGATCTGCCTAGGTTTTCTCATCATGGACTATCGCGTGTTCAAGTAGGATTTATGCCACCTAGGACCACTAGGAATTATGCTACCTAATCAACGTTTTCGTATCTCGGTTTGGGTTTAAGCCACCTAGGGCCACTAGGAATTACACTACCCGTCAACCGTGCCCCTTTTTCCCATGTATGTATCGTGAATCGTTCTTCCGTGTCTAGATGCACATGTGTCTCAATGTGCTATCCGAGTCCCGTGCCAGGGCAAATCAAGAAATGCGGAACTCGGTCGGGAGATTTAAGTCATCTGCCGATGCAGATATCAAGGTCTGTTTTTGTACCCGTGGCAAAGGTCCCACGTGACCCCTCCCTTAACTACTGAAAGGCAATCCAAGAAAAGTCATGTATGAGAATTACACTCCGGCCCCCTATGCCCAACTTTCCTATTGGCCAACCTCACCCATAACTCGATAGCAAGTGTATGGTCTGTTGGGAGTTCTCTGCCTTTCCGTACGTACACGATTGACTAAAGATGGTAGGTAGTCGACGACGCGCTATCCAGGGCGAAAACAAGAATCGACGACTCCACGCTAATCCATCCCAGTCTTTAGGTCGCTCGCATAGCAACCAAGGCATACTCTTGGTTCTTCTACCGCAGACCTTAACCTCTTGTGAGCCCAGGCGGATCATCTGTAACCTCACAGAGGGATACCAAGTATATCCTCACGTCCCCCGAAGCTTCCGCTTCGTTACCCAGTTCGTTGGAGCCTTTATCCAAATCAGATAATTCGCTCCTCCACGCGTGCTAAGCGATGACCTACCGTATCGAGTTACTTATCTATTCATGAACTGGTCAAATTTCCTTGACTAAGAATATTACTTAGTTATTCTTAACTAAGGTTTACCACTTAGCTTCTTTTCCCGTTATCCTTGTTAACTACAGCTTTCCACTTAGTCCCTTGAACTAGGGTTTTGTCTAATGGGTTAGGTGTTATCATTCAAGTTCATGACTTAACCTACCCACGAATCATGTCAAGATTGGCTAAGTATTTAAGTTCAAGACCTAGCCCTACAAGTTGGTTAAGTATACCAAGGAGCTCATGACTTAACCCTATTCAATTATCAAGTAAATTTGGTTAAGTATTTATTTGTCTTAACCCTATCGTGTTCTCATATTAGATTGGTTAAATATAGGTTACTTAACCTCATCAAATCATCATGTATAATTGGTTAAGTATAAGTTACCTAACCCCATCAAATTACTATGTCTAGATTGGTTAAGTGTAGGTTAACTTAACCCTATCAGATTACAAAGCTAGATTGGTTAAGTATCGGTTAGCTTAATCTCAACAAATTATCGAGTTAGATTGGTTAAGTGTAGGTTACTTAACCTCATCTAATTACCGCGTTTAGATTAGTTAAGCGTAGATTACTTAAACCCCATCTAATTACCGTGTTTAGATTAGTTAAGCGTAGATTACTTAATCCCATCTAATTACTGTGTTTAGATTAGTTAAGTGTAGATTACTTAACCCTATCCCCTAATTGTATTTTATGGTTAAGTGTCATTAGCCAAATTAACTTAACCTTATCATGTGGCATTAATTAATTAATTTAATGCACTCCAACCTCTCACATTAGACTGACAGTTTGCGGCCACTGGTTAGGCCGGTTGGTTCCGGGCAGGTTTCTGCCGCAAACTGAGTCTAACCTCGGGTTTCAAGTGCGATGTGACCAACTTCTCACATTGGATCTTATTGTTTGCAACTACTAGTTAAGACGGTCGGGTCTGGGTAGTTTTATGTTGCAAACTCAACCCAACCTCGAGTTGATCACTTTCTTGTTTAGTCTAGTGTCATATTCATGTTTATCATAAACATGTTTTCATGTATAATCTATGTAAATATTCCATGTCAAGTTATATTTTCAAGTTGAGTTCATAGCCAAAGTTACATCTTGTCATGCCCATTTTCCCAAACAATGGTCCTAGCCAAAGTTTTCTTGTCATCAAGTTTCTAGCCAAATAAACCCAAATCATGTTTCATGTCCCCAATCCTACTTATGTCAAATTTACATAAGCCCAATCCCTTGATTAAATTTGCATAGCCCCAAAACTCGTGATTTAGTTCATATGCCAACTCATGTATACCCAAACTTGCAAATTACGTTGGCAATACCCCCAAGTTCCCCATTTCATGTTATGACATAAGTTCTACCACCCACGTAAGTGAAATCCCAACATTTTTCCGTATGCAAACCGCACGTATGTCGTAGTTTAGGCCTAGGTCCGAAATTGACCAAGGATCATCAAAAGAAAACAAATAGGGGAAGGTAGAAATCTCGCATAAAATAAGATCCGAGAGAAATCATCATTACAAGCATGATATTAGGACATGAAGGAGTGATTTGCAACATGCATAGATCCGAATTAATGTCATAGCAATATTCCCAAAGGTCAAGATCCAAAATGAACAAGAATGAGTTTGAAGCCCATTATCATACTTATGCCAATCCCAAATTTATCCCATGTCATATTCAAGTTATCGTTTCAATATAAAAGTAGCTAGAACTTACATAGCGAGGCTTAGAGAATGCGCATGAATCGTCTTGACGAAGAAAGGTGGCTCCTTTGATGAAGAACCGTCATGAAATCTTCGTAGCAACGTTGATCTAGCCTTGATTTGGTGTAGCAAGCTTGCACCTTTTGATTCGGATCCGATTTGAATGCATAGTCTCTAGGAATTGAAGATGGAGGCCATGGTCACTTGGCATTTGGGCAGCACTTCGTGGCATGAGTGAGTTGTGAGGGTTTAGGCTAAGGGTTAGGGGTGTTTTTATAGATGCTAAGAGTAGTTTAGGCCGTAGGATAAACCCTATGATAGATCTGAGCCTTCCAAAACCGAGCCAAGAAGTCAAAAACACAAGCAGGTGCAGCAGGCCGAAATGGCCGAACAGGGGGGGGGTCGACCCAGGGGTCGACCCCTTGGGGGGGTCGACACCCCTGTCGACCCTAGTGTCGACCCCTAGGAGGGGGGTCGACCCCTGGGTCGACACCCTGGGTCCTGGCGGGAATCTTCCCGCCTCTTCTGAAAACCGGGCTGAAATTTTTCTGAAACTTCGCGAGGCCATATCTCGGCCATACGGACTCCGATTTACGAAACTTCGGACTCAATTTCGCGTATTTTTCCGAGACAAACACAATGGCACAACCCGTTTTACTTGATTCAGATTTTATAATTTAATTCTGCCTTGATTCTTGTTTTAACATGTTGTAAAAATTCGGGTTGTTACATGGTGCAGCACCGAGACCAACCTTAAATCGTCTTCCTTGAAACTGTCAAGGCTTAGGGGTAGCCCATGGCCATGATCGGACCCTACGGGCTGATGATCTGAGCTTCTCTTCTCGGCGAATAAACAACGCCTACTGCTCGCAACCCGAATGAATGACGGGAGAGCCTCCCACCAGACTACTCAACGTCCTACGCCTTCGCTCTACTTGGGACTTACTCCGGGCATCCCAAAACAGTAGGCGACTAGCCTGGTTTCGCAAATTACGGGTTTCCTGAGCTGAGGGAAACTTACTGAAACCAGTGCTCTATCTCACCCCTCTGGAATAATTGACCGAGAGTGCGGTCTCCGATCGCTTTTTTGTTACGTGTAACGATAAGTACGCTTATGCAAGTGCAGGATACTGGAAAACATGAAAAGAACATCTGAGCACCCGACATAAATTGTGATCTTTACTAATTCATATTCTACTTCCACACACACATTAAAAAAACTACATATCTAACATCTCTCTTTTCTAATGATAGGGTACATGAAAACCACACCATGTCTTGAAAAACCAAAAGCGAGGGTCGTACTCGCATAAACTATCGTCCTACACTACCAAAATAACAGTAACTTCTACTTAAGTCGCTAACACTAATCGTGTCTTTTCTTCTTGTGCTTGTGCTTTTTCTTTGCAGACTCGGCACTCGTCGGTTCTTCCCCCGCGCCAGGCCTCTTCTTTCCTGATCTGTTCCTTCCTCCTAGGCCCTTCTGAGGAGTGGTTGACTCATGAGAAACCGAGAGGCGTCTCTCATCGGCACCAACACTGCTCGAGATCTTCGTGATATCAGTAGGGATGGTATGCGACATGGGAAGGGGGAATTCTCAGCAGCAAGGGCTATCACAGCATCACTCTTCCCTGGGATCTCCTTGGCTCCCCGCTCTGCCTTCTCCTTTGCCTCCTGGCAGCCCGTCGCTCAGCCAGCTTCTGGGACTTATGTGTCGTAGCATCGTCAGCTTTGGTTTTCTCAAGGGTCTCAGTAACCCTCCGCTGGTCTTCGTCGCCCTCCTTCTTCTTCTGGGCCTAGTCAGCAGCACTCTTCTTCTCCGCCTCTTCATCGGCCCTACTCTGCTCTGTCATTTCAGTGGCGATACTCTCAGCATCCTGTTTGGTCTTCATTAGGACCTCCTGCGTAGCAGCCTCATCTTGCCTATGCTTCTCCTCTATCTCCTCGCACTTGGCCGCAATCTGGCCCTTTCAATTATCCACCAGGTCCTGCATCGAGGGCATATAGGCGTCCAATGGGTTGTCACATGGGCGCTTTGGTCATCCACAACTTCTTCTTCCTCTATAAAGCACTCATGAACGCTGGATCCCAGCCTGATATCGGAAAACATGTCTAGTTGAGCACCGTCTTCTCCGAGTTGCATTCCTTGCGGCACTGGCCCAGGTTCCGTAGTTTGCGGAATCACGGGGGCAAAGCCCGGTGTCATGGTAGATTCGAGAAGGGATGCACAGTAAAAACACAACCTTTTTAGTCCACAAATTCGGCGATAACGGCATCCTCAGGGATACATTGTAACGGGAATTTACCTCCGGTTAGGGATGGTGTAGGAAAGGCGGGAAGCATGCTCGTCATGGCAGATAAGGTAAATCCAGTCTCTCCTAGCTTCGGATGCTTAGGGTTGTACTCAGTCAAAGCCCGAGCCAAGGCTACGGGATCGCTTTCCATAGCAGATTCAGGGGCCAATGGCCTATAAGAGCTTCCCTCTCTGAATGTCTCCGCTACCACCACACTTTTAGTCAGGGCAGACTTCCCCTTTTCAAGGGTGAGCTTCGCCAACCTCTCTCTCTCTCTCTCAACATCCTCTAGCAGCAGCTTCTTCCCCTTCTCTATCTTTTCACGCTCCTCATCAGTCAGGAGGTCAATCATAAGTTGGCGTTCATCCAAAGTACTCACATCTGCATGGCGCAAATAAGCTTCTTATGGGACCAGCCTCTCCTAGGTCCGAGCTAGTTCATGGGAGTAATCATCGACCTACGAAAGTCCAAAGAATCTCAGAACCTTAACATATATATTTCGGATATCTTCCACCAAGGACGATTCTACCCGGAATTCCGTATCTTCCAGCTACTCCCTCAATTGTTCCACCTCCTTCAGGTGTTAGGCCTTCAGTCCACCGACCGTGCTCAATACACTCCTATTGCTGGCCTTCGCGTCTTCCTTTGCCTTCTTCATCTCCTCAAGCTGCCTCTTCAGGCTGTCATTCTCAGCATTCAAAGCATTATTGTCATTTTGGAGCTGGGTGACTCTCGTATTATCCCTTTCCAGATTGGCACATGTTTTCTCAACCTCGGCCTTTTCACTCTTTAGGGCTGTGTTCTCAGTGGTTAGATCAGCTACGGTCTCCGCGAAAGAAGAGCGAGAATGATCAACCTCACCCTTGAGTGTCTCATACGCCTACTTTATCTCCGCTGCGATGATGAGACCCACGAGTTAATATTCAAAGGCACAGGAATGAACAACAATATGGCTGTGATACGAAAAGAAAACTCACCTATTTCTGTTTTCAAATTGCCGACGGTGGTCCACTCGGCATCAATGGTCAACCTCTGGTTAGTGAGCTCAAATTTTTTCCTCTTAATCAGCTTCGAGAGATGAAAGGAATAACTAGTAAGCTCGTTGGCCTGGTGATATGCATCCTTCACGTGCATCCATATCTCCCAAGGGTCCCTAACAGGAGGTGGATGGAGATCAGGAAGGACCGCCAGCTCATTAAAGTAGTGTCGAGGGAAAGTCTTTTTCAACCATGCCCTCCATTCCTCCCCGAAAAGCTCTTGTCTCTCAAATTCCGCTAATTCTTGCGTCCCAGTTACGGTCGTCCTCTCCGGTCTTGGTTGGCCGAGCGGTGGCTCCCTCCCTTTAGTAGTTGAAACAGGAGCCAAAGGTGCTGCATGTGAAGGAGTTGTCGAGGACAAGTGCCTGGAACCACCTAAGTTAAGTTGAGAGTCTCCCTCGGACATGCGAATCAGAGGAGTAGGAGGAGGAGTCAGAGATCACCAAGATGGATCCCTACTTCGGTGTTCACCGCTCCGATCTGGCGGGGGTGGGGTGTCGTACAAGCTAGTCCCTCTTCTAAAGACCTCGAGGAAAGTGTTCCTAGGGCGTCAGCGAATTATCCATAGCCTCGTCATTCACGCCTTCTAGCCATATCACTTGTCAAAGGACCGAATTAAAGTCTTTCAAGTCGCACATTCAGATGAACCTCTATGCTATGCAGTGTTTATGAGTGTATGCCCTTTTTGTTCTCTGGACAAACCATATTGTTGTCCTCTCGAAGGAATTAACCCCTCCGCAGCAAGAGCTAGCTCTCCATGCTTGCCGTACCCGGCCATGGAGTCAACTCTAGGTTAAGTTCATTAAGGCCCTCAGACTGGCCCTCAACCTCGAGCGAGACGATGGTCCCCAAATGAGTCGCATGAGACTTTGGTTTGTCCGATGCTCCTCCCACGCCTCTCCTGTCAGAGCCGGAAAGGGAGAACTCGGCAAAACCTCATCTCTCGCAGCCTCCTTCCGACCACGAGCCTCGTCCCCGCTTACATCTCTCTAGAATTTGGTAGTTTGTTGCGGTTCTGCCGCAGTAAGGGGCATTTTTCTCTTCCAACTAATGGTCGTTTGACCTTTCTCCGCCTTCTCTTTCGGCACACTGCTCGCAACCATAGGCCTAATTACAGCCTGATCGTCCGGTAGCTGCCCTAGGCATCGAAGACACTCCTGACTTGTCACTGTAACAACCCAAATTTTTACAACATGTTAAAAACAAGAATCAAGGCAGAATTAAATTTTAAAATCTGAATCAAGTAAAACGGGTTGTGCCACTGTGTTCGTCTTGGAAAAATACGCGAAATAGAGTCCGAAATTTCGTAAATCGGAGTCCGTATGGCCGAGATATGGCCTCGCGAAGTTTCAGAAAAGTTCCAGCCCGGTTTTCAGAAGAGGCGGGAAAATTCCCGCCAGGACCCAGGGTGTCGACCCAGGGGTCGACCCCCCTCCTAGGGGTCGACACTAGGGTCGACACAGGTGTCGACCCCCCCCCCCCCCCCAAAGGGGTCGACCCAGGGGTCGACCCCCCCTGTTTTGGCCAGTTCGGCCTGGTGCACATGCTTCTGGTTTTGGCTCGGTTTTGGAGGCTTGTGACGAATTTTGAAGGCTCAGATCTATCCTAGGGTTTATCCTACGGCCTAAACTACTCCTAGCATCTATAAAAAGACCTCTATACTTGCCTAAACCCTCACAACCCTCTCATGCCACGAAGTGCTGCTCAAATCTCCATTGTCATGGCCTCCATCTCCAACCTCCAAGAGACTTTGCATCCAAATCGGATTCAAATCAAAGAAGCAAGCCTTCTACTACAAATCAAGTGGGAGATCAACGTTGCTATGCGAGTTTCATGACGATTCTTCAACAAAAGAGCCACCTTCCTTCGTCAAGACGATTCATGCTCGCTCTCTAGACAACGCTAGGTAAGTTCTAGCTACTTTTAGATTGAAACGATAACTTGAATATGACATGGGATAAATTTAAGTTGGCATAAGTATGATAATCAATCCAAACTTATTCTTATTCATTTGGATCTTGACCTTTAGGAATGTTTCTATGACATTAATTTGGATCTATGCATATTGCAAATCACTCTTTTATGTCCTTATCATGCATGTGGTAATGATTTCCTCTCGGATCTTGTTTTATGAAAAGTTTCTACCTTCCCCTATTTATTTTTCCTTTGATGAACCTTGGTCACTTTCGGACCTGGCCTAAACTACGACATACGTGAGGTTTATATGCGAGAATATGTTGGGATTTCACCTATATGGTTGGTAGAACTCATGTCATAATATGAAATGGGGAATTTGGGGATATTGCCAATATAATTAGCAAGTTTGGGCATACATGGGTTAGCATATGAACTAAATCACAAGTTTCGGGGCTATGCAAATTTAGTCAAGGGATTGGGCTTATGTAAATTTGACATAAGTAGGATTGGGGACATGAAAACATGATGTGGGTATATTTGGTTAGAAAACCTAATAACATGAAGACTTTGGCTAGGACCATTGTTTGAGTAAAATTGGCATGAACTTGACAACATGTAACTTTGGCTAGAACTTGATTTGGGTAAATTAGTAACAAACGTGAATATGACATAAAAACATGACTTGAAAATATGACTTGGGACTTGACATGGAATATTGACATATTTGATTAGGGATAATTAATCCAAATAAGGGGTGAAAATATTATATATATTAATGACATTTTCTCCTAATAACACATACACCAGAATGTCTTAGGGTGACAGAGAGGATAGTGTCTAGGCTTGGGTTTGGAAAATACAAGTTTCCTGCCCTCCCTGGCTATCCCTAACTGATCCAACGGACGGGATGGTTATGAGTTCAGGATAAACTTAACTAATTTAAAACACGGTAATTAGATGAGGGTTAAGTAATCTACACTTAACTAATCTAAACATGGTAGTTAAGGGATGGGGTTAAGTAACTTACACTTAACTAATCTTGATACGGTAATTAGATGGGGTTAAGTAATTTACACTTAATTAATCTAGACTCGGTAACTTGATGATGTTAAGTAACCTATACTTAACCAATCTAATATGAGAACTTGGTAGGGTTAAGTCACGAGATCGTTAACCATTATAATACGATTAGTGAATAAGGTTAAGTTAACCCATACTTAACCAATCCGACTCGATAAGTTGATGGGATTAAGATAAACTATGCTTAATCAATCTAACAAGATAATCTGATAGGGTTAAGACAAACTAATACTTAACCAATTTGACTTGATAATTGAATAAGGTTAAGTCATGAGCTCCTTGGTATACTTAACCAACTTATAGGGCTAGGTCTTGAACTTAAATACTTAGCCAATCTTGACATAATTCGTGGGCGGGTTAAGTCATGAACTTGAATGAAAACACTTAACCCATTAGACCAAACCCTAGTTCAGGGGACTAGGTTTGAGAATCATAGTTAACAAGGATAACGGAAAGGGAAACTAAGTAATAAACCTTAGTTTAGGATAACTAAGTAATAATTCTTTGTCAAGGAAATTGGACCAGTTTATAAATAGATGAGTAACCCGATACGGTAGGTCATCGCTTATACACACGATAAGGAGCAAATTATCTGACTTAGATAAAGGCTCCAACGAACTGGGTAACGAAGCAGCGGCTTCGGGGAACGTGAGGATATTCTTGGTATCCCTCTGTGAGCTGCCAGGTGATCATACTAGGCTCACGAGAGGTTAAGGTCTGCGTTAGAAGAACCAAGAGTATGCCTTGGTTGCTATGCGAGCGACCTAAAGACTGGGATGGATTAGCGTGGAGTCGTCGATTCTTGTTTTAGCCCTGATAGCGCGTCGTCGACTACCTACCATCTTTAGTCAATCGTGTACGTACGGAAAGGCAGGGAACTCCCAACAGACCATATACTGGCTATCGAGTTATGGGTGAGGTTGGCTATCTAGGAGTAGGGCATCGATGGGCCATAGAGTAGTTCTCATACATGACTTTTCTTGGATTGCCTTTCAGTAGTTGAGGGAGGGGTCGCGTGGGACCATAGCCACGAGTATAAAAACAGACCTTAGTATCTGCATGGGCAGATAACCTAAAATCTCCCGACCGAGTTCCGTATTACTTGTTTTGCCCTGGCACGGGACTCGGATGGCACATTTAGGTACATGTGCATCTAGACATGGAAAAACGATTCACGATACATACGTGGGAAAAAGGGCGCGGTTGACGGGTAGCATAATCCCTAGCAGCCCTAGGTGGCTAAAACCCAAACCGAGATACGAGAACGTTTTGTAGGCAGCATAATTCCTAGTGGCCCTAGGTGGCATAATCCTAGCCGAACCTCCAAGAATTTATGATATAAGAAAACATAGCTAGATCAACGGTGACAGTCCAAACGATTTCAAGGAAAATACAACATGAGAAAGCCCGTACGAGGTACGACAAAGGACTGAACTTATACACTTGGAAAGAAACATACAAGTTGGGAAAACCTACATATGCTATGTATTAAGTTGACATGGACCATCACATGACATTAAACAAGGGACATTCACGGTTAACACATGACACGGGTTGAGATACTAGTACGAAGGGTGCAGAGCAACTATACATGTTATAATCTTGAGAAATATACTTGATAGATACCTTGGGATATTTTACTTGATAGTAACCTAGCGATGTGATACCTTGATTATTCTTGACACCATCATGGTACATTAGCTTATCTTGATACCGTAGTTCATCTTGTCATCTTGGTATAGTTATCTATCCTGTTATCATCCTTATGTTTACTTTCAGTTTATGCATGTCATGTTACCTTTACCTGTTTTTATGCTGGAAGTAGATAGGACTTACCAGTCTTTATGACTGACCCCGTTTTATTTCGCCTCTTTGTCTTCCGTTCCCCCCCCCCCCAGGTTTTCAGGGAGGAAATACTGTCACTTAGATTGGACTTCTTCTGCTTCAAGGTCATCATGTATGGCTTGGACTTTCCTTGACTATGGCTACTTTTCTGTTTTACTTGGGGAATAATTTATGAAAAGCTTTTATGCTTCTTTACTATTGCAAGACGGATTTTGATGTATTCTGATGTAAAAGGTTTTAGACCTTACTATTTTATAATGTAATGAAATTTGTTTTACTTCCGCTGTTTTATATGTTCTGTCTTGTAATATTTCTGTGCATGTTTACCAGATAACGCTCCACCAAAGCCAGTGTACTTGCTTAGAGTGACCCTGGCGGAGGTGGGGTGTTACATTTGGTATCAGAGCAGAAGGATACTATACTGGGCAAAAGTTTTTAAAACCTTCTGAAAAACTATTTGAAAAACCGTTTACAAAGAAGCATTTTCAAGAAAAGTTTTTTTTAAAAGGCTATTCCCCAAAAGCCATTAGCACTATCTTTGTTTCCTTGATCGAATCTCTTTTCCTTTCTTTCCTCCATCTGTAGTCACAGTAGTTTTAACTGCGACTAATCTTTTCATGCTACGAAGTGTTTTCCGTGCGATGGAGGTAGTTCTCGAGAGACCTGTTGCCGCGATACAAGAAAGGATAATAAGAAAGAGGATAAAAGATGCGAGCTTGAGGATAAGCAACTTGTTGGTATAGCTTGATCCACAAAGGAAGATAAGGACAAGATCAGCGAGAGGGAAGTTGTATGCTCTCATTTCTAGCGTACCTAAGAGAAATGGTACCGTTTCTATTAAAGGTTTAGACATTCTTTCCTATCATCCCGTCAGGACTTTGTTTTGATCATCGCATCATTAAGTCTGCTTCGATAGTTGAGTCTCCGCACCTTAGTACTAGCATGGTGGAGGATCCCACTTTTGTCCCAAAATCTGGTTGGAGAGTTGGTCCATTTCTTCATGACTTGTTTGGATCTGAGAATGACATGTCTCGGCTACGGATGGATTCTAGGTATAAAGTAGTCATCCAGCAAGGGGTGCCATTCCCGATTTTGTAAGGAGGGTAGTTAGACTCTTGACTTGCCTTGGTAGTACCCTCGAAGTCTCGCGTAACCTTTTGGGTTCTGTCATGATTAGTTACTAAGAATCTCTTGATGCATTTGTTGGTAATCCGTTCGGACGGCGTTCGCCAATAAGACGGATTGTTTATCTCGATTTCGCATGAGTTATAGAAATCACCCTAGTAGGTACACTTGGCAACATGGATTGACATCGGTAAATGAGATCCAGAGTTCACTAGTGAATTTTGGAGAGCTTGCATGAGTACGCAGTTATAATTGAGCCAAGTATACTAGGAAAAGAACAAGTGGAACGAAAGGCGACAATGAAATGAGTTTCCACTCATATCTTGGAAATAGGAATCAAGGAGCTACGAAATCATGAAGATTAAAAGATTGGCAAAGCACAATGGAACTAAGCTCAAGGAAATGCGACTCAGAAGACTGAAGACTCGATACGCGCATGATATCTCTTTTTAGGAGTATATCCTCGATCCCTGTTTTCCTGTAGAGCTTACCTGTATGCCATCTGTTATGGATATCCTCTCCGTCCTGTTTTCAATCCTATTTCTGTTACAAACCCCATAAGGAGTTTGTCTTGCTTATCTTCTCGATCCTATCTTGGGAACCTTAGGTAGAACCCTATGGATGTAAACATGTATTTGAAACATGTTATGATTGATATGGTTGCAAATGGTTGCAAGTGGTTGCTCGTGGATGCGCAAATACACATTAGATACTAGAACGACTCGGTCACATTTCATATTGCATATGCACGAGTATTTTGTTTATGGATGAAATTGAATGTGTTATCATACGGATGTTGCATATGAATGAATGTTTGTGCACGCATATAGTGTATATATATGACTAGGACTATTTGCATACATGTTGGATTCATGGCACTAAACATACTTTGCATTAGAAGATCATTCAGGCCTGATCATTAGCATTAGCTAAGGAACATATACACACACACACACCCTTTTGCATGTGTTCATAAAGCATTAGTAGTCGTCTAAGGACAATGGTTACTTGTGGATGATGTTTTGATTAGATGGATGATGGATGGTAGGATATGTTCTTCCTAACTTAGAGATTTCGGGGACGAAATCCTTAAAGGTGGGGAGAATGTAACAACCCGAATTTTTACAACATGTTAAAAACAAGAATCAAGGCAGAATTAAATTATAAAATCTGAATCAAGTAAAAACGGGTTGCGCCATTGTGTTCGTCTCGGAAAAATACGCGAAATATAGTCCGAAATTCCGTAAATCGGAGTCCGTATGGCCGAGATATGGCCTCGCGAAGTTTCAGAAAAGTTCCAGCCCGGTTTTCAGAAGAGGCGGGAAAATTCCCGCTAGGACCCAGGGTGTCGACCCAGGGGTCGACCCCCCTCCTAGGGGTCGACACTAGGGTCGACACAGGTGTCGACCCCCCCCAAAGGGGTCGACCCATGTTAGATCGAAATTTGGACCTAACACCCAAATTGTTATAAACTATAGAGAATTCTAAATGAGGAATAAGGAAAAAGAAAAGAACACTCAGAATTTATAGTGGTTCGGCGTTAACGAGCCTACGTCCACTTTATATCTTATTGATTATGCTTCAAAAGCTAGTACAACAGTGATTTCTCTCAATATTTCAGTGGTTTGATAACAATGGCGGACTCAGTATTCACTATTGCCAAAAAGCTCCCGAAAAAATGCCAAGCTCTGGGCTATTTATAGCTGATTTTGTCGGACGGATCGCGGACACGTGGCACGAATCCCGAGATTTTCGGATCGCATCGCCACCATTGGATAAACAGTCAAACTAGCCGTTGTGAACAGGTGTCGTCAGATCCATGCGATTCGGATCGCTGAAGACCAGCTCGTGGTTGAACGGGTCAGTGGGTTCGGTTCGTTGCAGGGGATCGGATCGCCTAGAGGTGGCGTTCGTCGACGAGGCGAGAGCGATTCGTTCCCTGGGCGAGTCGATAGAGTGCGATCCATTCCTGGGCGAGACGATGTCGTGCGATCCAAGCGGGGCGAGACGATGGCGTGCGATCCATTCTTCCACTCTCCTGGAGGACTTGGTTTCCTGATTTCCTTTCACGAATGATCCTGGATGGCTTGGTCGAAAAAGCAAGCCAACATTTTGCCCCCTCGAAGTATGTTTTATAGATGATGAAACATGCTTCGACGAGATTCATTGATTCTCTCCTAAAAGGATGCAAGTTTACAGTCGCATTGGTTCAAATTGACACATGGATGAATCGGATCGCCATAGGCCGACACGGTCCGATTTGGTCATCTGCTCGTCGCGTGCTGAGTTCTTAGGGTCTTGCGCGATGCAGGGCGCATCTTCTTTCGAGTCGTATCGGGCTCTGAGTTTCGCGGGCCATCATTTCAAAGCGGTTCGTGGGCTTCATTGCGATTCCGTCTTCAGATCGTGGTTCAGGGGGCGCTTCGTGGATCGAATAAGACAAAGGAGGGGAGGCCAACGGTCACCTTCTTTGCCTATATAAGCCGACGTTCCCCCCTTCACTTTCCTTCTTTCTCCTCTCTGCTGAATCGTCTCGCGCGAGCTGCTGAACAACGAATCCAACCATTTAAAAATTTCAAAAATCCAAGAACTCTCTCAGTTTTTAGAAAGGTAACTTTATAGGAAGCACCCTCGTACTACTTTCCTGAATTTCTACGGTTGATTCCAGAGAGAAACAACATAAATCCGTTACTTTTCGAAGAAATCACCAAATCGCCATGGCCATTGAACGCGGAGCTCAGAACTTGAGGATGGGAAGGAGATGAGGAAGAAGAAGGATGGAGAAGGAGGAAGGAGGCTGACTCGGATCGTGGTCAACGATTGAGGACGGAAGCAAGTGGCGAGACGAAAGATTGAGAGGGCAACCAAGGGTCGTACCGCGGTAGTCGCAATGGTTCGTGAGGGAGCCTTCCCTTCGCCCGGCGATTCGGTGAGGGGCAAACTCTCTGCTCTGCGATCGAAAAAGGGGTGCGATCCCTCTGCCATGCGAGTCGAAGGGGGGCGATCCCCCTGTCGTGCGAGTCGGAGGGGGGCGATCCCTCTGCTATGCGATCCGCCTCACGGCTGGTGATACGAAGAAGTTTCAGTCTTTAATCAGCGCCTTGTCGCTACAAAACTCAGGACAGTTAGGATAGAGCCCTGACGTTGATCTCTCTGGACTAAATGACTTCACGATTTGACTGCATATGACGACTAATGACTTTTAATAACCTCGACTGCTTTCATGTTTTATTATCGCTTTTAATAATGCGCACACACAAGCACACACAGTAGCACTTGCACACACAGGGGAGGGGTAGTGTTAATCTTATCATTCATATTTTCTCGTCCTAGCAGCAATGTCGAACGACCACTCTTCCTCAAGATCTGTAGCCGAAACGGAATCTGAGACTCCTGAACAGCATAATCCTCAAATTCCTCCAATCAATCCAGAAGGTGAAGATTCTGGGTCCGAATATGAAGCCACAGAATCGGATCCGACGGAAAGCACGTCATCCAGCAACAACTCCGATTCCGATGAGCGAGCTCCGGACGAAATTCCAGGCGCAGTCGGGATAGATAAATTCTCTGACTCTTTAGCGTCCAAGCTCGACGAGATAAAACTCAAGAGAATCTGCTTAAGACATGGCATTCCTTGGGACGATGTCTTAACACCTGGAAGCGAAGACAGACCTCATTTAGCACCGGAAGGGTATATGTCGATCAGTCGGACAATGTGTCTAGTAGGAGCTATCCCTCCGTTCCCTCCAATTGTCATTGACACTCTGAGACGATTAGGCATTGCCCCGATGCAGCTTCATCCAAACGCCTACGCGTCTCTATATTCTCTATATGTCGCTTATGCGGAAATCTTGCACGCCGAACTCAAATTCAGAGACCTGGTGTTCTTCTTTCTCTTCAAGCACCGCTCTTCTGCAACTCCCAACTTTTCCTTTTTTGAATCTGTGGCGAACAGGAAAGTTCTGTACGACGGATACAGCAACATCGGGGATCCTAAGTCTGACTGGTTCTACATAAGAAGACAGGCTGGATGCTCACGGAGATGGCTCAAATCGAGTAAATTTTTATCGCCTAATTGAATATCTTGCTTGGGGAGTCTGAGTAATAACATTCTTCCGCTTTTTCTTTTGTTATAAACAGATCATGTCTTCCCAAAAACGGAGGGTGCATTATACCACAACCGGTTATCCATTCTTCTGCAAAGCAGATCCAACTTTTTAAGGATTAAAAAATGCATTACGGATGACAACCTTCACAAGCACCGCCTCTTGGATAGGAAATTTGGACTTGGAACCGGCGGCAAACCTTATAAATACGTGCCCCTGACGGAAGGAGAGGGAACTTCACAAGCGGTGGAGACAACCAAATTTCACAAAAGTCCTTCTCCGATAGTCATCCAGGACGACGAAGACTTGAATGTATACAGGGGGGATGAGTCCCGCGGCGATGCGTCGAAAGAAATCCCCACTTTTGCTCCAATGGATACTGTGGGTGACGACGAATTGACAGAAGAACAGTTATTCGACGAGCTGAATAAAATCCCTTTGCCTAACATCGAATACACGGAAAAAGATTTCGGCGAGGAGCCTTTCTTTTCTGCTTCCGAAGAGGCGGCTGACTTAGCAAGGGGACGTGAAACGGGCCAGACGAGCCTGTCTCCAGGCCCGGGTCTGTTAGGGGGAATTATACGGGATGCACACCACACACACACTGCCTGATCGTGCACTACTATGTCGTGGATATTCAATGGGATAATATGTTCTTCTTTTCTTTTTTGCAGGAGCGATGTCACGCAGGAGATCTTATTCGTTCCGTTCTCTTCGCGAAGGCACCCCCAGCCTTCGTTCGGGTACTGAGCGCCCTCGCGGTCCTTCTCACAAGTCGAGCTCTTCGCAACCTCGATCTCCACCCAAATCAACCTCTACCAAGCCTTCGAGTCACCCAATAACTTCGACCGGGGGGAAGACACTTCCAAAAGAGTTGACTCCTCCAAAGAGTGCGCCTTCCCACAGTCGGTCGTCCAAAAGGCGCCACGAATCCAAAGATGGGGACAGGGATTCATCCAAAGATACTGAGCAAACGAGAAGCAACATAGTCCCCATCAGCCAACCAGAATTAGCTGCCACCGGTTCACGGGACTACGTTCACGGTCCTGAAATCCAAGGTAGGCTGGAAAAGCTACGGGAACAATTTCCAGGAATGTTCTTCGATAGGATGGTCTTTGTTCCCGCCTTGGAGCCAGTTCCTAAAAACTGGGATAAAGAAGTTATTGGGCATATCCGTCACGTGGCCAAGCAGTACGAGGCGATGAAAAAGCACGCACTTAACCTTTCGGAGGTCGTCCGGACACTCGAGATAGAAGCTCACAGGTCTAAAGCAAAACTCGAAAATAATGAAAGGGCCAGGACAAAATTAGAGAAGGATCTGGAAGACGCTCAAGCCCAGCTTGCCCTGGCACAGAGAGACACCGCAAACTATAAAACTGAATTAGAAAATGCCAAGCAGCGCTTTCACGTAGAACTGGATTCCAATAGCCAGGAAAAAATGGCCTTAAAAAAGGAAGTTGAAGACCTCAGAATGGCCAACATCGAACTGGCAACGGGTAAAGGCCATTTTTTGACGGAGAAGGCTGCTTGGGAAGCGGAAAGAGCAAGCTTAAAAGAAAAGTTGGCTCTGGCAGAGGCGGAAAAAGTGATTTTGAATGATCAGGTGGCCGATGCGGAGAAACGGGCAGCTCTTGCCGAAAAGAACGTTGATAGCGCCATTGAAATGGCCACTGCCTCCAACCACAAACTCCTTGAAAGAGAGAAAGAAATCGAGGGGTTTGAGGAGATGATCTTTGACTTCCTCGGTCAGGTTCTCAAGACTCGCAATATCTCATGGATCCCGGACTATCATGTTACTTTGGCCAACTTGTGGGATGTCATCGTGGAAGGCGAAAAACATAGACTAGGGGTCGAAGAGATCGATGAAGATGAATTGATGAAAAGCATCCTAAGGGACAACGAGCCTGAGGATCTGGCAGAGGGCCGTCGCTTAATCTTGGCGGAGATGGAGAAGGAGAGAACCATGGCTAAAGGCAAAAGCAAAATTGACGAAGGTTCCAGCTCCGCCGCCAAGTCTAAAACTTCCGAAGTCGAGGAGTATCATCCTGACGATCCGCTGATCCCTTTAGGCTTAACTCCCGTGGCTGCTGGAGCATCCGGATCTACTCAAGAGGGAGTATCTGCTGAAGGTACCTTTCTCTATTCTCAACGATTTGCTAAAGCGATTGCGAATTGTCGTCGTCTAACAGGGCAACCCATTGAATTAGTAATGTGTGTCTTTCATAATGCAGGTGGCGAGCCTGCCGACAAGGGTGTTGGAAAAGAGAGAGAGGTGGAGGAGGGGATCGTCCTGCCGGGTGCCGAAATCGATGTTTCAGAGCGAGTCGAGGCCGCAACAGCTGAAGGAAGCATCTCAGTGCCTAGCGCCGACGTACCCAAAGATGCTGAGACTATCGAGGCTTTAAAAGACTTGGATGGTCGGCATGTGGATGATGAAGAGGATATCTCCGGCACCAAGAAGGCCAACGATGATGATGATGATGAGGAACCCCTGGCCAGCCGAAAAGCCAGACAAGAGAAAGAGTTGGCTTTGAAGAAGGCGGGGGATGAGGCTTTGGATGTGGTCCCTCTCGCAGAGTTCGATCCCAAAACTGGGATGATTATGAAAATCCAATCCAAGTCCATCAGCCGGCAACTTCACTTTGCAAACCCTGATGATTTCCCTGCTTCCCTCTCCGGCAGGAGCAAGAGAAAAGATGGGGGAGAGGAAGCCTCGGAGGAGTCAGATGCTACCCTCGTGGACAAGCGAAAAAGGAAAAAGGGGGATCCATCCGAAGTCGACAAGGAGAGGCTGGAGAGGCAGAAGCGTGAGAAGATATCAAAGCATAAATAGGATGCTTACTGATATTTTGTCTTTTAAGCTTCCCACTGGCCAGGAAGTGTAATTGTGAGACTGGCCCTCACTTTTGTTTCTAACTTGTTTTCACTTTGCTGATTTGCAGTACATAAACAAGGGTTTGTTTCTTCTTACATCATTGTGTACCTGTATTCATAGAAACTTTCCACATTTAGTCGTTAGCCAGCTATTAATAATTATAAATCAGTGAATCGACAGGAAGAAGAATGTTCATGCTATGTTACACTTGTTATATCAAAGTTTAGTGTTCGCATAGGAGAGCGCGATGCCCCCTAATCAACTGCTAGAGTTTTATGCTTGGCGATTCGTTCGTCCCCCGATTCTTCAGCGGGGAAGAAGCTATTTCTCAGCGCTCAATCGGAGACGCCTTTATACTCTCTCTCTCTGGAGAGTTAGAGTTCTAGCTCAGCGATTCATCCGCTCCCCGATCCTTCAGCGGGAAAGGAGCTCTTTCTCAGCGCTCAATCGGAGACGCTTTTATACTCTCTCTCTCTCTGGAGAGTTAGAGTTCGAGCTCAGCGATTCATTCGCTCCCCGATCCTTCAGCGGGAAAGGAGCTCTTTCTCAGCGCTCAATCGGAGACGCTTTTATACTCTCTCTCTCTCTCTCTGGAGAGTTAGAGTTCGAGCTCAGCGATTCATTCGCTCCCCGATCCTTCAGCGGGAAAGGAGCTCTTTCTCAGCGCTCAATCGGAGACGCTTTTATACTCTCTCTCTCTCTGGAGAGTTAGAGTTCGAACCCAGCGATTTATTTGCTCCCCACACTCGTCTCAGGTTTACATTTTAATCCAAGCTCCGAGGATACAAACCAGTCGGACAAGCAGCTAGAGCGTTTACCAAGGCTTTTGGGTTCATCTGATTAGTTTACGATAGGAACCGTCAGCGCTGGACTTCGGGTACCTGCAATATTCACACTGATTTTCATAGGCAAATAGATAAAAACGCAGCAAAGGAAAATGACACACAGTATTTTTATAGTGGTTCGGTCGAATCATGACCTACGTCCACTTTATAATCCCTTGCTTTAAGAAAACAGACTGTTCTAGGCAAGTCATGCCCTGTTACATAGTTTTTTTTTTTTTTTTTTTAACAAA
This sequence comes from Allium sativum, assembly GCA_030737875.1. Taxonomy (NCBI): domain Eukaryota; kingdom Viridiplantae; phylum Streptophyta; class Magnoliopsida; order Asparagales; family Amaryllidaceae; genus Allium; species Allium sativum. Next base: position 159,131,003 of record CM060922.1, on the reverse strand, counting down.
ACAAAGGAATGGATTTGAAACTTCTCATGTTAGATATGGCCGTAGATGTTGGGCATTCCACACTCTGGGGATCTCTTTTCCATCTACGGTTGCCAGCTTGAAGGTTCCGTTATCAAGCCTGCTGAGAATAGAATACGGTCCTTCCCACTTCGCTCCCATATGAGTTGGGGGTGGAAAGACACGTTTCAGAACCAAGTCTCCGGGTTCCAAGGTTCGGGCTCGGACCTTTTTTTTGTAGTATCGGGCGACCTGTTGTTTACATCTCAAAGCACGCAGGTCGGCCTCATCCCTCTTTTCTTCGATCATATCCAGGGACTCAAGGAGCAATTCATTATTGGACATTGGATCATAATACGTCACCCGATGAGAAGGTACCTTTATCTCAATCGGGATGACTGCTTCCGTTCCAAAAGCAAGGGAGAACGGGGTATGTCCTGTTGCTGATTTATATGTCGTCCTGTAGGCCCATAACGCCAAGGGCAATTCGTCAGCCCACATGGCTCTAGCCCGCTTCATTCTTCTTTTCAGAATGGACTTAATTACTTTATTTACAGCTTCAACTTGCCCGTTCGATTGTGGGTGTGCCACAGATGTGTATCGATTCTCGATGTGGTATTTCTGGCAGAAGTTTCTGAATTCAGCACTATCAAATTGAGTTCCGTTGTCGGTTATCACAATTTTTGGAATTCCGAATCGACAGATGATGTTTCTCACGATGAAGTTGGTCACCCATTTAGTTGTGATCGTAGTTAGTGGTTCTGCCTCGACCCACTTAGTGAAATAATCTACAGCCACTATGGCGAACTTTGCTCCACCCCTTGCTATGGGGAGACTTCCAATAATATCAATTCCCCACATAGCAAATGGCCACGGGCTCATCATTGTCTTTAACTGGCTTGGAGGCGCTCTGGGTATCTTTGAAAATCTCTGGCATGCATCACATCGTCGTGCATATCTTACTGCATCCTTGTTTATGGTAGGCCAGAAGTAACCATGCCGTAATATCTTTTTTACCAAAGTTTGCCCCCCGGTATGGTCGCCACATTCACCTTCGTGGACTTCTTGCAACACACGTTTTACGTCATCGTGGGCTATACACCGAAGAAGGGGCATTGAATACCCTTGTCTATAAAGGATTCCACCTTGCAGTACGTATCGGGCGGCCTTACGAATCACTTTTCGCCTCTCGCTTTTCTTCGTCGGAAGCGCTCCATTCATTAGGAAATCCTTTATAGGGGTCATCCACGATTTCTTTTCTGGTTCCGTCTCAAGTACTAGGTCGATTTCCATCTAATCAATGCTGGGAGACCGAAGTACTTCAACGGGGGCTAGCCCTATCACTTCAGGATCGTTAGAACTAGCCATCTTCGCCAACCTGTCTGCTTGCTGATTTTCTGACCGCGGAATATGAGATATGCTGTAGTGATCAAACTCATTCAGCAGCTCTCTTACTTTCTTTAAGTATAGAATCAATCTCGCACTTTTAGCTTGGAATCTCCCAGTAACTTGGTTTACGACTAACTTGGAATCGCAGAAGATGTTCAGTTTCGTGACTTCTAGCACCTTTGCAATCTTTAGTCCGGCTATCAGAGCTTCATATTCAGAATCGTTGTTAGTGGCCTGAAACTCCATTCGGATGGCATAAGTTATCAATCGTTTCTCGGGGGTTTCAAGCACTATTCCGGCACCAGATCTTTCGTTATTTTTAGCACCATCAGTATATAATCTCCAGATATCAGGGTCGAAAAGTAATTTTGAGGGTTCCACATCTTCGTTTGCTATGTCTTCTTCAGGAACTGTGAATTCTGCTATGAAGTCAGCTATCGCTTGCCCCCGAATTGATCGTCTGGGCTGAAAGTTCAAGTCGAATTGACTTAACTCAATATTCCATTTGAGTAATCTTCCAGACGCCTCTGGTTTCTGTAGAACTTGCTTGAGTGGGTGATCAGTATATATGATAATAGGATGTGCTTGAAAGTAGTGCCGAAGTTTTCTGGAGGCAATCAGTAAACTATACGCCAGTTTTTCTATCCGTGGATAATTACGTTCTGCCGCTGTTAATTTTTTACTTACGTAATACACAGGCCTTTGGACCTTCTCCTCTTCCCTTACCAATGCTGAGCTGACTGCATGAGATGATACTGCCAAATATACGAATAAATCCTCGTGGTCTATTGGTTTAGATAGAATTGGAGGTTTCTCCAAGTGTCTAAGCAAGTTCTGAAACGCTTCCACGCAGTCAGGTGTCCATTTAAAGTGGCGTTTTCCCCGCTTTATTAATTCGAAGAATGGGATGCACTTATCCGTAGCCCTGGAGATAAATCTGCTTAGTGCGGCCACTTTTCCAGCAAGGCTTTGCACGTCCTTAATTTGCCTAGGTTCCTGAATGTTCCTGATTGCCGCGATCTGGTCCGGATTAATCTCGATACCGCGCGAACTGACAATGAATCCTAGGAATTTTCCAGAGGCAACACCGAATGAACATTTGGTGGGATTGAGTTTCATCCCATACTTTCGAAGAATTTCGAACATCTCTGCCAAGTTAGTAGTGTGTTGAAAGGATTGCTTGGACTTAACCAACATATCGTCGACGTATACTTCCATCGTTTTCCCGATTTGGTTATAAAACATTCTGTTGACCAAACGTTGGTACGTAGCGCCTGCATTCTTCAAGCCAAAGGGCATCACTACGTAACAATATAATCCCAGATCAGTGATAAAGCTAGTATGCTCTTGGTCCGGAACATGCATTGGAATCTGATTGTATCCTGAATAAGCATCCATGAATGAAAGAAGCTCGTGACCTGCCGTTGAGTCTACCAACTGGTCAATTCGAGGTAAAGGAAAACTATCTTTGGGACAAGCTTTATTTAAATCCGAGAAATCGATACACGTTCGCCACTTCCCGTTGGCCTTCTTTACCAGGACTGGGTTCGAAATCCAATCTGGGTAAGTTGAATCTCTGATAAATCCATTGCTCTTTAGTTTCCCAACCTCTTCTTTCAAGGCAGCGGACCTCTCCGGGCCCAGCACTCGCCTTTTTTGCTTCACCGGAGGATGTTTGGGGTTAACGCTCAAAGAATGACTCATGATTGATGGGGATATCCCGCACATGTCCGCATGGGTCCAAGCGAATACATCCAAGTTGTTCTTTAAGAAAGTCGTCAATTCTTCGGTAAGAGTCGGACTTAACTGGGATCCAATCTTAAGGACCTTCTCCGGATCACTGTCGTCGATTGGCACATCCACAGTTGCTTCGTTGGGAGTCGTCGTTCTGCCCCCGGGTTCTTGATCCTCTCTGGGATCTATATCCTCGGGCGTCACTCTAGGCATCTCTCCAACAACCCTCTTCTTTGATTGCTATAAGGCTTCCGCCCCCAAAGGGGGAGGAGTGCCTTCAGTTTCGATACCCCCGCCGTTGCGAAGCAGCTTTAATTCGGCAACATAACATGCTCGCGCAGCAACTTGATCCCCCCTGACGATACCAACGCCGGCTTCTGTGGGGAACTTCAATAGCAAGCACCAGGGGGCTATACAGGCTCTGAATTTTGCGAGGGCCGGCCGGCCCAAGAAGGCGTTGTATGGCGATTCGACATCCAAAACCACAAAAGGAAGGATTCTCACTCTCTGGCGTTCTCCTTCCCCAAGTGTAACTGGAAATTCTACGTAACCCATAGGTGCGGTGGATGCTCCGTTGAATCCACGAATCCATCCTTAGCAGGGCTTCAAGTCTTTTATCTCAAGATTCATCTGGTCAAAGGCTTTTTTGAAAAGGATATTAACGGAACTCCCGTTGTCCACCAGCACCTTATGAACAGTGGCTGGCCCAATGGGTATTGTGATTACAAGTGGATCTTCAGTTGGAGCATGAACTCCAATGCTTTCTCGCTCTCGGAAAACAACATCATCAGTCATCATCTTTTGCTGCTTCACCGGAACACTGTCCTCGGGGTCGCTACATTCCCCTACTTCGAGGTGTTGTTTGGCTGCGTTGACATACTGATCTAAAGCTTTGGAACTGTGCCCAGCAAGGTAGAGTCCACCGATCACGGTGTTGATTACAATATTCTTTCCCTTTTGCTGAGCAGTTGGCCTAGCAGCAAGTTGATTTTGATTCTGATTCGGGGCCTGTACTGCTTGCCCCCTGTCCCTAGGTGCTACTCTGTATTCGTCTAGCTTCCCTTCTCGAAGCAACCTTTCGACTACGTCCCTCAGGTGACGGCATTCATTCGTCGAATGGCCGTGAATTTGATGAAAGAGGCAAAACTTCCCTGTCTCACGCTCTTTTTCCGTCGACTCTCTAGGAGGCGGCCTCTTATTCTGGAGGACTTCATACGCGTCCATGAAGATATTTTCCAGAGTATCATTTATGGGTGTATAACTCTCAAAGGCCCTGGGGCGAGTCCTTCTCTGGGAATCGTTCCCTCGGCCCCTCTTCCGGCTGTTGCCATTAGCATTGTTACTGTTGTTACCCGGTCGGCGACCACCCTGGTTCTGATTTCCGACGTTAACCTCAACTTTTCCCGAGCTGTCTCCAGTGTGTTTGATGGCGACATTGCTCTGAACTTCTTCCTTATCATTTGTTTTAAGCTTTCGGTTCGCGTACACCTCTTCCCGGCGTAGATGTACATTGGCTTTCTCATAGAATAATTCTCTGGTGTGGGGTGGTTTGCCTGCCAGGTACCTCCCGAATTCAGTATCCTTATCCACTCCATCAATTAGTGCTGCGACAATGGTCGGCTCATGAGGATCTTTGACCTCAGTGGCTGCCAAATTGAAACGATCCAGGTACATCTTTAGACTTTCGCCCGGTCGCTGTTTGACAAGAAATAGATCGATCACGCTTTTCGTCTTCTGTGCGTAGATACGGAATTGCTCTACGAACTTCTCGCTTAGTTCCCTGAAGCTGGAAATCGATCTTGCCGGCAGGCGAGTAAACCATAGCAAAGCCACGTCTTCCAGGAATATGGGAAACGCTTTACACTTAACTGCATCGGAGGCGGCGGCAGCAGTCATCGACCAAGAGTATCTCATCAGGTGTTGAACAGGATCAGATCTTCCTGCATATCGGTTCATCTACGGCATGTTGAAACGCCTTGGAAAAGTTGCATCCAAAATATCGTCAGAAAAAGGAGTATGACTACGGTCAATCCCCCAATCCTCGTTCCGCTGTCCACGGCTGTCGGCCAAAATCTGGTGAACCATGGCTGCAACGTTTGCACTAGTCAAAGGAGGTTCAGGATCAGTGTCTCTGGCCCGACGAGGCTCTCTGATCTCCCTTCGTGGAGCTGCCACAAAATCTGGGGCTCGGACGGGGCCTCGCTGCCCCCTGTTATCATGAGTATGTGCACGGCGACGGGGCTGAGGTGGTCTGTCATGCACAAGACTGTTCATGCCTCGAGTCCTGAAGGTAGTTGCTTGACCATCCATATTACGGTTTGTGGGTCCTGCCCCTAGTTCCTCTTCTTCTTGTGAGGGCAGGGTCCCGAACCGAAGCTGTTCTATGTTTTCAGCTCTTTCATACGGTCGCCGCGGAGGCCTCGGCGATTCTTCAGATGAAGAGGAGTACGCTGGAGTGAGTGGACGAGCTGGCGATGTTCTTTGCCTTGATAACTCATCAAGCCTTCTATCCATTGCCGTCAGGTTTTGCCGTAGGATCGAATTTTCCTGCCTTTGGGCGGCTAACTCATCGAATAACCTATCCCACATTTCGACAAAACGGGAAAGATCCCCCTCAGTAACAGGAGCAGTAGGATCATAATGGTCATCTTCACCCTCTCTTATGGGCATAGTGCTCGGACCGGGTCGATCAGAGGTTCCAGGACGATAGGAGTGGGTCATGGGTTCTTTTCCAGGTCGAGTTGTGTTCTGACCATCAGTCTGGGTTGCTGCGGTTCGTGGAGGGCGGTTCGCTGCGCCCCCCTGGGATCGACTCGTGGTCATGGTGCGTGGAGGCTGCGAGGCGTTGCCTCGGGATCGAGTAACAACCCCTTCCGTAGCGCGGATCGTCTCGTCTTCATTGACTCGGAACGAGGCGTTTTCATCGGATCGGACCGCCCCCTGCGCTCCACGATCCATAACTTCTTCGTTGCCCAGTTCGTGCACACTCTCCTCGATCGTTTCGTTGGCCTGCGAGAATTAGATCTTTTCCCAGCCATGGAATTCGAATCGCTGGAATCTTCAAGAAAATGAATGACGAAACTTTAAGGCTGAGTTTCTCAGTGGAAGCACCAAAAATGTTAGATCGAAATTTGGACCTAACACCCAAATTGTTATAAACTATAGAGAATTCTAAATGAGGAATAAGGAAAAAGAAAAGAACACTCAGAATTTATAGTGGTTCGGCGTTAACGAGCCTACGTCCACTTTATATCTTATTGATTATGCTTCAACAGCTAGTACAACAGTGATTTCTCTCAATATTTCAGTGGTTTGATAACAATGGCGGACTCAGTATTCACTATTGCCAAAAAGCTCCCGAAAAAATGCCAAGCTCTGGGCTATTTATAGCTGATTTTGTCGGACGGATCGCGGACACGTGGCACGAATCCCGAGATTTTCGGATCGCATCGCCACCATTGGAGAAACAGTCAAACTAGCCGTTGTGAACAGGTGTCGTCAGATCCATGCGATTCGGATCGCTGAAGACCAGCTCGTGGTTGAACGGGTCAGTGGGTTCGGTTCGTTGCAGGGGATCGGACCGCCTAGAGGTGGCGTTCGTCGACGAGGCGAGAGGGATTCGTTCCCTGGGCGAGTCGATAGAGTGCGATCCATTCCTGGGCGAGACGATGTCGTGCGATCCAAGCGGGGCGAGACGATGGCGTGCGATCCATTCTTCCACTCTCCTGGAGGACTTGGTTTCCTGATTTCCTTTCACGAATGATCCTGGATGGCTTGGTCGAAAAAGCAAGCCAACAACCCAGGGGTCGACCCAGGGGTCGACCCCCCCTGTTTTGGCCAGTTCGGCCTGGTGCACCTGCTTCTGGTTTTGGCTCGGTTTTGGAGGCTTGTGACGATTTTTGAAGGCTCAGATCTATCCTAGGGTTTATCCTACGGCCTAAACTACTCCTAGCATCTATAAAAAGACCTCTATACTTGCCTAAACCCTCACAACCCTCTCATGCCACGAAGTGCTGCTCAAATCTCCATTGTCATGGCCTCCATCTCCAACCTCCAAGAGACTTTGCATCCAAATCGGATTCAAATCAAAGAAGCAAGCCTTCTACTACAAATCAAGAGGGAGATCAACGTTGCTATGCGAGTTTCATGACGATTCTTCAACAAAAGAGCCACCTTCCTTCGTCAAGACGATTCATGCTCGCTCTCTAGACCACGCTAGGTAAGTTCTAGCTACTTTTAGATTGAAACGATAACTTGAATATGACATGGGATAAATTTAAGTTGGCATAAGTATGATAATCAATCCAAACTTATTCTTATTCATTTGGATCTTGACCTTTGGGAATGTTTCTATGACATTAATTTGGATCTATGCATATTGCAAATCACTCTTTTATGTCCTTATCATGCATGTGGTAATGATTTCCTCTCGGATCTTGTTTTATGAAAAGTTTCTACCTTCCCCTATTTATTTTTCCTTTGATGAACCTTGGTCACTTTCAGACCTAGGCCTAAACTACGACATATGTGAGGTTTATATGCGAGAATATGTTGGGATTTCACCTATATGGTTGGTAGAACTCATGTCATAATATGAAATGGGGAATTTGGGGATATTGCCAATATAATTAGCAAGTTTGGGCATACATGGGTTAGCATATGAACTAAATCACAAGTTTCGGGGCTATGCAAATTTAGTCAAGGGATTGGGCTTATGTAAATTTGACATAAGTAGGATTGGGGACATGAAAACATGATGTGGGTATATTTGGTTAGAAAACCTAATAACATGAAGACTTTGGCTAGGACCATTGTTTGAGTAAAATTGGCATGAACTTGACAACATGTAACTTTGGCTAGAACTTGATTTGGGTAAATTAGTAACAAACGTGAATATGACATAAAACAATGACTTGAAAATATGACTTGGGACTTGACATGGAATATTGACATATTTGATTAGGGATAATTAATCCAAATAAGGGGTGAAAATATTATATATATTAATGACATTTTCTCCTAATAACACATACACCAGAATGTCTTAGGGTGACAGAGAGGATAGTGTCTAGGCTTGGGTTTGGAAAATACAAGTTTCCTGCCCTCCCTGGCTATCCCTAACTGATCCAACGGACAGGATGGTTATGAGTTCAGGATAAACTTAACTAATTTAAAACACGGTAATTAGATGAGGGTTAAGTAATCTACACTTAACTAATCTAAACATGGTAGTTAAGGGATGGGGTTAAGTAACTTACACTTAACTAATCTTGATACGGTAATTAGATGGGGTTAAGTAATCTACACTTAATTAATCTAGACTCGGTAACTTGATGAGGTTAAGTAACTATACTTAACCAATCTAATATGAGAACTTGGTAGGGTTAAGTCACGAGATCGTTAACCATTATAATACGATTAGTGAATAAGGTTAAGCTAACCCATACTTAACCAATCCAACTCGATAAGTTGATGGGATTAAGATAAACTATGCTTAATCAATCTAACAAGATAATCTGATAGGGTTAAGACAAACTAATACTTAACCAATTTGACTTGATAACTGAATAAGGTTAAGTCATGAGCTCCTTGGTATACTTAACCAACTTGTAGGGCTAGGTCTTGAACTTAAATACTTAGCCAATCTTGACATAATTCGTGGGCGGGTTAAGTCATGAACTTGAATGAAAACACTTAACCCATTAGACAAAACCCTAGTTCAGGGGACTAGGTTTGAGAATCATAGTTAACAAGGATAACGGAAAGGGAAACTAAGTAATAAACCTTAGTTTAGGATAACTAAGTAATAATTCTTAGTCAAGGAAATTGGACCAGTTTATAAATAGATGAGTAACCCGATACGGTAGGTCATCGCTTATACACACGATAAGGAGCAAATTATCTGACTTAGATAAAGGCTCCAACGAACTGGGTAACGAAGCAGCGGCTTCGGGGAACGTGAGGATATTCTTGGTATCCCTCTGTGAGCTGTCAGGTGATCATACTAGGCTCATGAGAGGTTAAGGTCTGCGTTAGAAGAACCAAGAGTATGCCTTGGTTGCTATGCGAGCGACCTAAAGACTGGGATGGATTAGCGTGGAGTCGTCGATTCTTGTTTTTTCCCTGATAGCGCGTCGTCGACTACCTACCATCTTTAGTCAATCGTGTACGTACGGAAAGGCAGGGAACTCCCAACAGACCATATAATGGCTATCGAGTTATGGGTGAGGTTGGCTATCTAGGAGTAGGGCATCGATGGGCCATAGAGTAGTTCTCATACATGACTTTTCTTGGATTGCCTTTCAGTAGTTGAGGGAGGGGTCGCGTGGGACCATAGCCACGAGTTTAAAAACAGACCTTAGTATCTGCATGGGCAGATAACCTAGAATCTCCCGACCGAGTTCCGTATTACTTGTTTTGCCCTGGCACGGGACTCGGATGGCACACTTAGGTACATGTGCATCTAGACATGGAAAAACGATTCACGATACATACGTGGGAAAAAGGGCGCGGTTGACGGGTAGCATAATCCCTAGCAGCCCTAGGTGGCTAAAACCCAAACCGAGATACGAGAACGTTTTGTAGGCAACATAATTCCTAGTGGCCCTAGGTGGCATAATCCTAGCCGAACCTTCAAGAATTTATGATATAAGAAAACATAGCTAGATCAACGGTGACAGTCCAAACGATTTCAAGGAAAATACAACATGAGAAAGCCCGTACGAGGTACGGCAAAGGACTGAACTTATACACTTGGAAAGAAACATACAAGTTGGGAAAACCTACATATGCTATGTATTAAGTTGACATGGACCATCACATGACATTAAACAAGGGACATTCACGGTTAACACATGACACGGGTTGAGATACTAGTACGAAGGGTGCAGAGCAACTATACATGTTATAATCTTGAGAAATATACTTGATAGATACCTTGGGATATTTTACTTGATAGTAACCTAGCGATGTGATACCTTGATTATTCTTGACACCATCATGGTACATTAGCTTATCTTGATACCGTAGTTCATCTTGTCATCTTGGTATAGTTATCTATCCTGTTATCATCCTTATGTTTACTTTCAGTTTATGCATGTCATGTTACCTTTACCTGTTTTTATGCTGGAAGTAGATAGGACTTACCAGTCTTTATGACTGACCCCGTTTTATTTCGCCTCTTTGTCTTCCGTTCCCCCCCCCCCACCCCAGGTTTTCAGGGAGGAAATACTGTCACTTAGATTGGACTTCTTCTGCTTCAAGGTCACCATGTATGGCTTGGACTTTCCTTGGCTATGGCTACTTTTCTGTTTTACTTGGGGAATAATTTATGAAAAGGTTTTATGCTTCTTTACTATTGCAAGACGGATTTTGATGTATTCTGATGTAAAAGGTTTTAGACCTTACTATTTTATAATGTAATGAAATTTGTTTTACTTCCGTTGTTTTATATGTTCTGTCTTGTAATATTTCTGTGCATGTTTACCAGATAACGCTCCACCAAAGCCAGTGTACTTGCTTAGAGTGACCCTGGCGGAGGTGGGGTGTTACAGTCACAGTATCAGTCTTAGGAAACTCTACGGGGATCGCTTACAGAGCATCAAGGCGTTGCTTGTATTCAACCCAGGTAGGCGCCCTAGGATTCCCTATTATGATTAAAACTGAATCCAGAGACTTTACAATAAGAAGCGAAGTTCAAAAGTACTCACTCCCTTCTATCCACCTCCTTGCAAATCCAGGAGGACAACGCACAAAGAACCATTAGTGTTTGAACACTGACAGCCGGGGCCACTTCCCGACAAAAAATTTGGTGGCAGATGACACTTCCAGGAATCATTGGGAGGGTGATGTGCTAACCATTCTCTTAAGATGGAAAAAGTATCGAATATCATCTCCGGTGGGTTCCTTATGCAAATACTCTCGATAGAGAACATACGTGCCTAGGAGTGAAGAATAAGTGTTCGGATGTAGTTGCGATAGTGCAAGGCGGAAATAACATAACATGTCCCGAATAAAGTCATTTGTCGGGGGCACGCACCCAGCAAAGCAAGCTTGTCTGTTCCAAGCAGTAAAACCCACGGGCGGCACTGAGCCCTACCACCCTCTCCCGGCGCATGGGCATCATCCACCGGTATATTGAACCACAACGCCATTTTCCTAACTGCTGCAACATCCAGGCGCGATGATACTGAGTCTATCAGATTTTCCAAAATAACGACATCGGGCAGCATATCCAGGGCCACCGGAGCTGCCGGTGCTTCCCCACTAATAATATCCACGTGCTCGACCTCCTCATGTATGACTGGAGAATGTTGTCTCTCCGTTTGATCTTCGTGTTCGGATACTTCAGGTAAACTGGCTGTTTGGGAAGGAGTGGACCCTTCAGTAGTCTCAAGCTCGATGCCAGTCGAGCAACCGCTATTAGTAGAATCAGATGTATGTGATTGTGGGAGGAAACCCCAACTTTCAAAGTTTTTCCAGTCATCGATCTTGTATGCATCGCCAGCTATACTTTAATACACTAGCGTTAGACATCGCATTAGAATAACCTGTACCCCTCGTGTTGGTGAAAACTAACATGTGCGAGCAGTGTAATGAAAAATTGAGGTACACAAAAGAAATTCAAACAGTCCAATGGTTTAGTCACAGTTCGAGTGTACGCGCTATCCTATGTGAAAAATTCGAAACACGGTCCGCACAATTATCTGCATATGCATTGGCGCAATCGCGCAAGTGTACAGGTGATATATAAATCCAAAGGCGGGCAGCCGGGAGATCGGAGTCCTGGACAATAAAAACAGTACCCCACAAAGGCGCTGCGCGGAGCTGTAAGGCCAGCAACAAACCCGAACCCCACATTAGGCTCGAAAATTCCAAACCTATTTCAGGGTTCGAAAATCCGAACCTCAATTCAGGGTTTGAAAATTCGAACCCCCTTCAGGGTTCGATAATTCAACCCCTATCAGGGTTCAAAAATTCGAACTCATCGAGGTTCGAAAATTTGAACCCCTTTCAGGGTTCGGAAATTCGAACCTTACTCAGTGGTTCGAAAGCTCGAACTCCTATAGGTGTTCGGATTTTTGAAGCCACTATGGGGTTTGAAGTCTCCGTAGCCTACGCGGGAACAAGGCCGCCATCGGTGGCGCGAGGCGTTGACCTTCGCCTTTCTCCTCCGCGCCACGCCACTCAGTCCAGGCCTCGACGCTACGACCTCCCTCCTCCTCTATTTTCGACCCCGAGCATTACCCAAGTCCGATTCGAAGTAATAAGGGTGTTGGGCTTTGGGGCTCCAAATCAATGGCGGTCAAGGCAAGAAGTAATGGAAAAAAGAAAACGAAGTGAGGATGGCCTATTTATAAAGAAAAGGAAACGTCCCTTGGTATTCCCAGCATTTCGAACCCACTGGGTTCGGAATTTTGAACCTCCTGGGTTCGAAATTTTGAACCTCCTGGGTTCTTTCGAAATTTCGCACCCCTAGGGTATGAAATTTCGAACCCCCTGGGTGCGAAATTTCATACCCCCTGGATTCAAAATTTCGTACCCATGCAAAAAAAAAGAGAGAAAGAAATCATTTATGACGATGACAATATACTCGCGTATACGTATTCCATGCACATGCGTACCGATCACCGCGAACACGCGGAGGCGATGCAATGTGAATACTTAGCGACGTAAACACATCGTCGTACCAACAACAGCTCGTTCGCAATTCCACAGCGAACGAGTCAAACAACTAACATCTGTTTTTCTTTAGCGTACAGAGAAAGTCAACAACTCGACTACCACCTCAACCCATGCAAAGCACATCATGTCAAGATAAGACGTACTTTGGGGGGAAAATGTTAACCGGCTTTTTGGTCCGGTTCCCAAAAGTACACGAGACACACTCGACTTGACGCATCGCGTGGAGCTAAAGCTGAGAGGGGCGCCCAGGAGCGAAGGAAATAGGTTGAAGAGGGAACGCACCAATGAAAACCTCATAGCTCCCCTAACATATTTCTGAACCAAGGCTTCGAATCTCTAGGAGTTGCGAGCCTAAGACTCGAACCCTCGGGCAGCCATTCACATAGTCTTCGTACCCCTCGGGGCACGAATTTCGTACCCCTCGGGGCATGAATTTCGAAACCCTCGGGGATATGAAATTCGCACCCAACGGAGTACGAAATTCGCACCCCCATGTGGTACGAATTTCGTACCCCACGGGGCACGAATCTCGTACCCATGGGGTACGAAATTCATACCACATGGAGGGGTTCGAAATATATGTTTGCGTGTGTTGGGAGGGGGTTCGAAATTCTGGGTGTGGTCACCTATTTTTACCTACTCCTACCTAACCCCTTTCCTATAAGTACCTTTTGGCCTCATACTTCAAAGAGGTTGGAATTCTATCACTTGGAACCGCTAGAGGGCTTCAAGAGCCTCTTTAATGGCATCTCCTCTATGAGGAAGAAGGACTAAATTGTCTTTTTCCTAAATACTTTCCATATGATGATTATGACTCGACATGACTCGGAAATGAATGTAATGAGATGTCATGAGATAGTATCAGCCTTGTAATCCTTGGTGATAAATAATATTCCAACATGTAACGGCGCGATTTTCGATGACCTCGAAAGTCGTGTCATTATGAAAGAATTTAGAGGATGAGATAGAAAAGATAAAACTAATAGAATAGAAGAATAAGAAAACATCAGAATCTCATAGCGGAATTTCACAAATACATAATATATTACATAACAGGTTCTGGTACATCATAGTACAACATTATAATGCATCATCATAGTACAATAGCATAATTATACATCATTACTAGGATAATACAGATATCTAAAACTGGATATATAGAAATAGATATGCTATTAGACTGGTCTTGAACTTGAACTTCATAAGGTTCCACTTGCCTACCCGAATTACTTGTCTACTCATAACAAGTGTTATGAGTACCCAAGAGTTTAGGAAACACAGAAAATAAACTCTGGATCAGTCAGGGGACTGGTGTGAGTAAACACAGTTAAATAGTTTGGAAATAGGGGAATAAGGGATAATGGGTTTCTCTTACTAGACAGATTCATTTAACTTTAGAAATCTTTAGACCAATCCATAAATAATATGGATGATGATCCAAGTATCTTTGATATCAAAATAATTTGATATTACGATAGTTTTTAACAAATAAATAATCATCTAGTGAAACGCTTGCATCTCACGTTCACGTTTATAGTATAAAATCTAAAACCGCAGAGCGCTTATTGGAGATTGGATTCTAACAGACAAGGTACGGGATCACCTGCCGATCAGTGTACTCTAGAGGGGATACACCGGGTTCAACAAGAACGTCTTACAACCCGGTCACACATGACCATCCATTCATTTAGCTTGAGTGTAACGAATATATTATCACCCACGGTGGTAGCTAGCCAACAGTCCCGAAAGCTGCAGCAACGAAATATATATTAAGAAACAAATAGGAATTTCTCTAGATGGTGATAATATACCCTGCTTGGGTATGACCCACCTAGCCATGCTGCCTTGCCCGATTTTTGTCATTTCCTGGTGGTGAGGCTAGAGGTTACGTTTATCCTTTGACAGATTATATCTTCAATTACTTTGAATGCCACACGTCATATCTGTTAGAACACTCATTCGCTTTCCCAAATATATTGCGAACAATAATGCTAAGATAAACGAATTTCTCCGCCACCAACGTAATATAATTACGTAAAGTCGATGTGTAGAATCTAATAGATATACGTTGTCAGGCACCCGACCATACAGGTTTGTCCTGGGACTGAACAGACCGAAGGTACTATTTAAAATAGCCCTTGCATATCTCCGTCTTCAATATTTCTGACACGCGTCGTATAATTCGAGTCGAAGTGGAATATTTATTCTGGACTCTTCGAAATGATGTACGAGATGTCTTTTACAGTTGATAAGTAATTATCAGCCTAACATGATTATAACTTAGTTTACACATCCTTTATAGTTAAACAAAACAGTATATGTCTGCATTGTTCACATCTGGATAATTTAATTATCTTTTAAAAGTTAACAATTAAAGTGTGTGCGTCGCACACGGTAATTTATTCAGTTTGACAATCATTTAGAAATTAGCAAATAAAGCGTGTGCGTCACATACGGTATTTTATTTCGTTTTGAAAACTTTGTTTATACGTTGTTTAATACCTTCATTATTCCTGTAAATTAATTTTCTCACTTCTAATTAATCATAAATAAATTAAATTTAAATTTAAATTTAAATTATTTCTTTTATATTCTATTTTCAAACTCGTCGAACTTTTACAGTCGAGTTTCTGCACTTCGATCTTCTACCACTGTCTTCCTTCCACTTGCCTACGATATTTAAATAAAAATTCTCTTTTTATTTATTTATTTCTTCTTCATTTTTATTTATTTTCTATTTTTATTTCGAACTTCATTTAATTTAAAACTTCGTTCAAAATCTCGTTTGTTTGCGTCTTGGCCCAAGTGCCAGTTTCGCATGTACCACTTTTCAAAATATCGCGTTCCGCCTGCAAATCCGCCCAAAATGCCATGCGCCAGCTAAAGTACCACATCTCCACTTGGTAGTACCACTTTACCAAGTACCATGGTTGAAACACCATGCTCCGCCTCCAAAATTCCACGTCACGCTCACGATTTTCTCCTCTGCCAAAGTACCACCTGGTACTACCAAAGTACCAAGTGCCAACTCGCCTGCACTCGTGTTTTCTCTTCAAAATATGACGCCGAAACCACGTACCAAAGTACCAAGTACCACTCTGCGTTGGGATGTGATTCAATCGTGGAGTTCAGATATGAGGATTTGCATGCTTACGTGGCGTAGCGATATAGATTTCCATACGCGGTTCGATGTAGGATGGATATCGCGCATACTTCTATGGTATGACGGCGGAGACCCTACGAGGAGGGTTCTGAGGAGTACCTTAAGATGTTGGACATAGCTACATATACACTATATTAGGTTTAATCTACTGGGGAGTCGATGGGTACGACGTGAGTATGGAGCCTAGAGTGTTGTTTACTCGAATAACCTAATAATATAAAAAATGTAACTGAATGGTATATGTAGGACTATTTCATAATGTATAATTTGTCCTTTCACTAGAGATTTGTGTTCTGACCCCCTCCTCATAACATACTCACTGGTTAGATTTAGCAGAGATTTGGTAGGATTTGGACACTTGTTAGACAGTGTTATTATTTCAGTAAGTCTATATTTGATTATTACTCCCTCCAGTTCTGAATAATTGACGTTTTGTGAACTTCTCCATTTTTCTAAATACATGTCGTTCTACAGATTTTCATTTTCCCAATGCAGCAGCTACCTCCAATGCTAGCTGTAAATGACGCTGTAATCAATGCAGTTTTAAATCTTGGCCATTAATCCTGTAAATGATGCTCTAAATCTTGGCCAGCTGTAAAGGGCTTCTGTCATAATGGCATAATGCTAGCTGTAAATGATGCAAATTTATGGTTAATTAATGCAGTTTTAACTTTCCTTAATATGTGTGAAAAACTTTAAAACGACTAATATTCCGAACCGGAGGGAGTATATTTTATCCATTTTGCTGTGAAATGCTTTATCGAGCTCTGATATATTTATTATCTCTGTCATTTCTGTAGGATACCAAACAAGCCAACTCAGTTTTCGATAGGTTAGGATTTTTGAGAAAAATTCGGTCTGTCGAAATTTGGGTTGTTGCACTCTTTGTCTGGTAATAGAGTTCAAACCTCTAACATTCCAAAACAATAGAGACATGATTAATTATTTATTCTTAGTTATACTTCCAGTTTTAATACCACCAAGGAAGCTGCCATTTTCTTTTGATTTCCTGATCTAGCACTGGTTTTGACTTGAGAAATAAGTTTATTCCATTTAGGGTTCGTTTCTACAAAAGGTTCATCATTAATCATTACTTCTTCTCCTTTCAAATTATTTAAATTGATTCGACTTTTTCTCTTCTTAAAACTAGCAGATGAACAATCAGTCTTTCATGCTAATAACATCCAAACTGAAAGTATCCCCATTGTTATTTCTATCTTGTAGCTGCAAATCATCATTTAATTGATTAGAGTCATTTATACCAAATTTCCTTGATATTGGAAACTTTTTTTATGCCACCAGATTTTTTAGTATTTATGTTTGAATTGATAAACTGAATATTTTGTTTTCATCATTGATATGCTGATTCGTGGAATTCAAAACATCGAAAATATTAGACACATCAATTTATTAGGCATGGCCTTCTTGGTGACAAACTTCATCAATGCTCCTTTTTCCAAAAGACACCTCCTTAATTACCTGGTTAGTGTTATCCTTCAACCTTGGTTGAATATTTAGAGATTTGTGAAGGTTACTTCTTGCTACCTGAAGGATAATCTTAGCCTTATCGCCAATATTAGAAATTTTATTAACATCTCTAACACCTTGAGATACTTTATCATCAGCCTCCATTGAAGATTCTTTGTTTAACATATCTTTCAACACCCAAATCTTTCTTGTTGTACACGTATTACTAGAATGCCCAAACACTTTACAATTTGAACATCATCGAGGATGCCACTCATAATTAACTTTCCACCAAATAATTCAGCCATCATAACATTTTTTTTCCGGGTATTTCTGTAAGGAATGAAAAAATTATATCAATCTCTCCTAGAATCCTAGCATAAGAAAATCGAATTAATTCTTTTGTGATTTGGTCCATTTTAACAAGGTGACCTAAAACTGAAGCTATTTTACTGATTTGCTCCATTGACCAAAAGTCAGGACCTAAATTTGGTAGTTGAATTTAGATTGGTATTCGAACTCACGAGAAAGTTTCATTCCTAGACTCAATTTCTTCCTGAATATCAACTTTTTGTTGTAAAAGTAAGGGCCAACCGATAACACATTTTCACAGTCTTCCTCACTTTCTAATATGATGATGAAAAATCCATTTTCTCTTATGTATAATCGATAGCTTCCTTTTAGTTTCCACGAAGATTTATGTACTCTTTCAAAAATTTGTAATAAGGCTTATTGCCATATACATAAAAGACAATATAATTATTCCACTTTTCTCTACTTTTACTGATTGATTCTGTATCAATGCATGCATTGCTGACTTTCTCATCTATCTCTAGTTCAAAGCAGTTTAGCTGAACAAATTTGCTATGATAATTATATTCTTTGATAAATTCTATCCATACTTTAGATTGATAATTCTTGGTTGCTGCTTGCTTATTCTAAAATCTTGGGTCTAGTAACGAAAATTCAGTAAAGGAATTTAATTTAGGGTTTCCATACTTTCCCTTTTCTCCTTCTGATGAGTCTGAACTTCATCACACCATTTATTGATGCCACCAGACTGCAAATAATTTGCAACTCGAACCGTATCTGGTAGTCGAGATTGATCAAAATGAGATTGAGATGAAATTAAGTTCAACTGAGACGCCATGAATGTTTTTTAAATAAGATTTTATGTTGACTTTATTTCTAAAGAGTTGCAAGGTTGCTTTAGGTTAAGAAGTGGAAAGTCTATGATATTTTTTGTGAAATTTGGGGTTTTTGATGGAAAATTTGAATGTTTGTTTACTGCAGTTTTGCATTGGGTGAAACTAGTGGGGATCTGAAATTATATCAGATAATTGTTTTGATTTCTTATGTATATCATTTGTGTTATTTCATCGTTATTTGCATCACTTTGACGAGGAATTATTCTTTTGGCTATGTTTTTGTGAACTTTACATGCCTCCTAGAAATAGCGAGGGAAAAACCAGTATTGTCCATAGATATAGTGGTTTATAACAAGAAGAGATTAGAAGGGGATAGTGGAATGAATGCCGAATATTGAAAATGAGGAGAACTTAGGGTCCATTCGTTTTCTATTTTTTAGTTTTCGGTTTTCGTACGTACAAAAGTACGAACAATGCACATGTATCGTGAGAAACGATCATTTTACAAAACTAAGTTAACAAACAAAACAAAAACATTTTTTTTATCATTTTCCATATTTTAAGAAACAATGGAAGAACGATGTCAAATTCATCCAACCACCATCCTCCATACCCTCTATCATCCCCTCCCTCTTTAGTCCGTCACCTCCGTTACCCTTCAAATCTATACATCTTTCGAAATTAACGATGAGAATTCAAAATACAAAATAAACCAAATACTACCTTAGTTTTTTAGCATCTATCATTGGAGGCTGAAACCCTAGATTTAAAACTCTATTCCTTGCTATTTTCATGGGTGCCATTATTACCACTCAAAATTTGATTTTAATTTACAATGATACACCTAAATCTATCATTCAGTGAATACAAAGGATCAACGACTTAGTTATGGTTTGTTGTCACTCACTAAACTAACCTCACAAACTACCATGTCTGCAACATAATTCGTATTTTTTTTTGTTTGCACTAGGGAGGGTTTTACGACTTCGGTCTGTTTCCCTCCTTGTTGATATGATATTACAGCGATAGTTTTATTTGAAAGTTGATTAATATACCAACATGATGGTTAAATTAAGCCTCGACGTCCTGATCACCTATTAGACAAAAATATAATTTTCCACTATGCCACACAATGTTGATAATATTACAACAATTGTATGATACCATAAAGTGAACAGAAGAGATATAATGAATATACAGATAAAATTCATCGTGCTGATGATGTCTCATTGGATAACCCACATTGCGTAGGCCGTGATTATCACACAATCACTTTGGCTAAAAGTACATGGAATTGGTAAAAACTATTTTGAATTTTTCTATTCCAACTCCAACTCCACCTCTTTAAATAAACACATATTCTCTTTGGCCAAAAATAGGCACCCCTCTCTAATTTTTATTCATTGCCTACATCAACAACATCAATACACTTTTCCACTATGATACACAATATTGACAATACTAGTATGACCGTACAACGAGGAGAAAACCAACTCTTAAGTTGCATAATTTCAAACCACAAAACTATTTCTTATTGTTTCAACTCTAATTTTGTCTACATATTTGAAATAGTCAACAATTCTTCTAAAACAGAGCTTTTAAATGATGTTTTTTTTTACATTTAACTTTGTTGCTTGGAGTTTATATTAGTTGTGAGATTAAGTCAATTTAATGTTATGACACTATCCGCTTCGCATAGTCACATAGTGATAGTACGATCAGTTTACGTGCTCCATGGATATTTTAATCTAGGAAAGATGGGTTTTATTCATGTGGATAATCGTTGTCTAAAATGTATTTTATACATTTCAACTTTATCGCAGAATATAAGTGCTAGTTATCATGCTTGATATTTTTTATTTTTTTTGGTGCATTAGCAATTTGCATATTAATCTATAGACATGTTGATATGTATATTTGTCTACATATTATGGCATTAGATATGTGAAAACTCCTGTCAAACCAATTAAATAACATTAGTTAATAGAGTATAAGTTTTTTAGTTTATATCTCTCTGTCTGCTTATTTCTGCTAATTTTACATTTTTGTGATAAAAGCACTATGTTTTCACTGTATGAAAACATTGACCGTAATAAAACTTACTCAACTGCACTGCTTGATAGTTCAACTCTCTTTAAAATGAGGAAATCCTCTGTCTTTTTTTGTTTTGTTTGAAAGCAGCTGTATTGATCTTTGATTAAGGAATTTTACAATAATATGTCGGCCATCCATGAATTCTAGGAATGAACTAAATATCAATAAATCCGGTGAATAAACTAAAACATTAAGATTAGTGTTAAATAGTTTAGAGGACTGCTTTAGTCTTCAAAGTCAACTTTGAGTAAGGATTTGTAAAGCGAATGAAAGCATCAAATAAATCGTTTTTATACATTTTAACACCTAGACACTAACATGCTATTTCACATTCTCAAACTGACAATATCCTATCAACTGAAAATGGATAATATACAAACATATTGTAAAACAAGGAAAATAAACAAGATACGTGCTCAAATGTTACATACTCAAATGAGAAAAATTGAACAAAAAAGTTGCAAGTGATCTACCGCTTGCTTCTTCCTCTTCAACAACATCCTGTATCCATAAAACAGAAAGTTATACAACAATAATAAATATCAAATAACACAACATAAGAAAACCTCAATCTTAATATAATAATGCATAAACAACTAAAAATATTACTTTCGGGATTTGGGCGATATCCCTAAACGTGTTGTAAATATCAACAAACATGAACTCGGAATCAGGCAGATTGTTGTTTAGTGCATTAATCCCAATCATCACATTACTGTTAATTGGATTCACAAGATTATAAGCATGTTTTGTAAGAAATAATACTTGGTATGTTCAGTGATATGCCTTGTCCGAAGTTTCTCATCTTCCATTCCGAATGCATTTCTCAACCATGTTGCATGTAACGTTATTCCTTTTAGTCCCAGAATCTTCACACAAAATACTCGCTTATCACAGTTATCTGAAATACAAAAAAGTGAAAAGTTTCAACTTAGGCAAATAAACTAGTAGTATATAATGTAAATGCATTTTACCAACCCCTTTTTTACATTCTCAAACAAATGTAGCATTTTAACTAACCATAAAATTCTCAGAATGACATGCTAAGAGCTTTCCATGTGCATACGCTAAGATCAGCCATATATGTGGTGCTCGCGGACCGGGCTAGGTGCACTAGGGAGGATTTTACGACTTCGGTCGGTTTCCCTCCTGAACAAATTCAAAAAAAATTAACTAACCATAAAATTGACTAAAAAGCCCAATTGTAAATAGTATTCATTTACGTTACTAGAATTTTAATGAAGTAATAGGGTTAATATTCATGATGTAAAGTAGAAAGCTAGTCATAGCAAAACTGTACGAAAGGAGCATAATATTTTGTTTGCCTTCAAAAATATGTTGCATTAAGCAGAATATAACACGGGGAGCACGAACATACACACCCACGCGTGCTTGCACACTCACACACACACATATATATACACACATATATATACACATACACACACACACACACACACACACACACACATATATATATATATATATATAAACATATATAAACATCTACATTCCCCTTTGCAGGGTCTCCACATGTAGCCCTTTAATTTTCACCACGTGTTCCTATTAAAATATTCTATTCTTTCTCTCTTTTCACTAACCTGAGAGTGAGTGTGTTTGCGCATAGTAGTACTCGCATGTGAACAAAAAAAAAGAGTGAAAGTCGCATAGACGAATAAAACACATAAATTTCCTTAAGGAATAAGATGATGAATATGTGAATATATCTATCCACAACTGGAAACGGTCTACAAAGCATTAATAATGTCGAGATTACGTAAAATCATGGAAATTGCATTTAATAAAAATTTGTCACTACAAACGAAGTTGAGAATCATGAATATAAAATGCATAGGAATGATTAGAGAAATATTTTAAACTGGATACATTTTGAAAAGATGTAATAATAATGCTATCAAAATCAAAATTTCCATGAATCCACGGATCTGTATAATTAATGTATGATCTGAAAGCTTAATTCTTACATAATGTAAGATGAGTCTTGTTATAATCACGAGCATTGATGCATTATTATACTATATGGATTGAAATTATAAATAATTAAAGAATCATACCTTATTCATTGCAACCTCACAAACCGAGAGCCTGTGTTAAAACTATAGTTGTGAAGACCGAACCTTAAGTTAAATTATGATAGTGCAAGGTCCAAGGTATGGTTCAATCAGTTAGACCGTCAGAACAACGCTAACAGTTTATTTTTAATTTTTTGATTTAAACATTATTTTTTTAAATATAGATAAAATCTAATCGACAAAAACCCTTGTCCAAACTGATTAAGACACTTTGACATGATACAAGAAGTCATGGTTACAACTTTCATCTTCAACCCACTTGTTATGTAGTATGTGATATGATACCTAGTTGGAATAATTATATAACAACTTATCGTAACAAAGTTGTAAATTTACTAATTTTTTATAATGAAAGTGTTAATGTCATTTTCCATCAACAGCCGCGTTAAGTTATTTAGGACACGTGTTCAAGGGATTTGACACTGCCATGACTCAGGGTTATTGAGTATCATTCTGAATTCTGTGAATCTAAGCTAAATCTACCTTTCTTTAGGCATCAGAACCTCGATTCTAACGATTAGTTATCCTTCCCTCGGGGTATGAATATCACACTTACCGTACGGCGGTGTTCCAAAATGACCTTTGGAAGGTTATTTAACTCGATGTTACTAGGTTTTATGAAATCAGTTACTCCCTAAATCATGAATTTGATATATATTGTGATAAGAAGAAAACAGGCTAATGCATCTCCCTATTTGGGAAAGAAGGCATCGCAATGTTCATTAACTCAGATAATCATTCCGCATTGGACCAACACGAAGTGGCCCGGATTGCGTCAGAGATCAAGTTACAAACTCGCGGATGGCCCCCTCTTTCTGAGGCAGGGAAGCACTAGGCTCATCATGAGAGCGTCGATCGGTGTTACAAAACCGCCGAGATAGGAGGAAGAGGGATTCGAATTTCTATGCAGCTCTTCCTCCTTCGCCAAGGCGCCATGATCTACTTTCTCACAAGAAAGGTTAGTGTTAACTCCCTATTTCATCATAAAGGCACAATAATAATATCCAGCCAAAAGATTTTTGAGACTCGGAATTCTTCATTCATAAATTGTAGATGTATTACAAGAATTAAGGATTGCCCCTTCAAGTAGAAAAGAACAAGATTGAGAAATAAAAAGTTTGCCCCCTCTATGTGGCTCCTAGGGTCGTATTTATAGAGAATTCGGGGCCCTTTCTACTGTTAGGCTATTGGGTTTGCATGGGCCTCTGTCGGTCGCCTTTTTTTCCTTGTCTCGGGCGTTTGGCTCCCGGTCGTCCTCGTGGTGCTAATTATAGTCTTCAAAGTGAGGGTCTCGGTCAACTGGGGCTTCTTCGAGACTGATATGGGCTCGTTGCCATGGTGGTTTCCGGATGGCTCCTGGTAGCAGCTCTTGGGTGAAGGCTCCCAGATGTCAGCTTCTAGATGTAGGCTTCTGGCTTTCTCTTGAATACTTAGAGGAGCTGTCCCTCGTGAAGTATGTAGATAGCTGCCGGTTTGAAACCGCTATTGGTTCCTGTTGTAACGTCTCGGAAAATTCGACTCTCGAATTCAAACACTGATACACCACATGTTCAAATTCAAGTATCGAAAACCCAGAAAACTAAAAGAAAGAAGTTAGAGGGTGAGATAAGAAAGAAAGAATACCAGAATAGAAGAAGAAGAACTAACACATCACAGAGTCTAACATCGCAGCGGAACAAAATATAATATAGAAATAAATCTTTATAGAGAGCTTTGAAATAAAAACTTACAATCATCAGAGTACATCAATACATCCGGACAGTTAGAACAACCTGTCCTCATATACAACACAGCGGAATACATACTAGATAATATCATACGTTTGAACTCTTCCAGCACGTCTCTTCACAGCGTACGATAACCTGAACCTGCACAACCCAGTTTAACCTGAGCATTACAAACACCCGGATCAGTCTGAAGGACCAGAGTGAGAAAAACACACTACGTTTATGGTTATCATCCATCTTGATTTTTAAGTTAAAACATTTCTTTTCAAAAGAAAAGGGTAATCGTAAGACTAATCCACACATAAACACGGATGGCTTTTACCTTACAATAACCCAAACAATTTCTAAAATCATATCTCTTTTGATATTATAGTAATGTCTACATCAAATAAATAATCATCTAGCAGACTGCTTGCATCTCACGTTCTACATATATAGTATACAATCAAAACCATGGGCTCTTATTAGAGATTGGATTCCGACTATGACAAGGTATGGAACCACCTGCCGCTAGTGTATCTCTTGAGGAGAATACACTGGGTTCAACAAGAACATCTTGTAACCCGGCCACACATGACCGACCACTCATTTCGCTTGAGTGTATCGAATGTATATCACTAACGATTGGGATCAGCAACCGTTTCCCGAAAAGGGACAGCATCGATAGATATAAGAAGACAAAAAGGAATTTCTCTATATAGGTGATTATACACCCTAATGGGTGCGACCCACATAGCCATGCCGCCTGCCCGATTTTTGTCATTTCCCAGTTGTGAGGCTTGAGGTTTAAAAATTTACCTTTAGAACATCACATCACCAACACTTTGAATGTCACATTGTCAGATCTGTCAAACCACTAATTGACGTTCATAAAAATACTCTGGTCATTATGCTAAGAGAACTGCCGTTCTTCGCCACTAACAGAAATACATTTGTAAAAATCAACGTACGTGATTCTTAAGAAATATTCTGTCAGACATTCGTCCATACAAGTTGTCCGGAACTGGACAAACTTAAGGCACTCTCGTACTGCATCCTTGAATTACCCTATGGATCAGTAGCGAGTAGTCCTTGAAATCCATAGATTTCAACCACGACAGAATCACTACTGAAATATCTCTGGCCTCTAAACCAGAGAATTTCAACAAGTAGTTCATTCGTTTCTGAAGATCCACGGTCTTCAATTTCTTCATCTTCAATCAGCATCTTCACGTATTTGCTGGTTCGGAATGGTTTTCAAATATATATTCGATTCCGGTCTTTCCGTACCAACAATCGTATAGGTAAGATTTGATAGTCGGTTATTTGACTATCAAATAAACAACCATTCATCCATAAAATAAAATAACTTTGTTGATTCAGTACCTAGCATCATTTAGCCTCTTTAATTAACGAGTCGTTAATTAATACTTCTAATTCAGAAAACATTCCCTTTCTTATTAGATATAAGAAAATTCAATTATCACTTCACTTCTATTCATTAGATCCTCATTGTAAATTGGTAAGTGAATAAATCTCTTAGTATCAATCCCGAAGGCCGAAACCAACATCAGATTAACACTTTGAAATTTCCTCAACTCAACCAACGTATAACTAGTTCCAATTTCTCAAATCCATATCATTTCTCTTTTAACATTTTGAAACCGATTATACTATCTCACTAATCATTTACAATTTTATTTAAATATTATTTCATAAAATTAATTAAAATAACTCAACTTAACTTCTGTAAATAAATGTTACAGATTCTGTTTCAAAAACCATTCACCTTTCCTTTACACAATCATTTAACCTTCCTTTTATAAATTCCTTTTCATTTACAAAATCATTTACCATTCATTTTATAATTCGCTAACCATTCGCTTTATAAATCTCTAACTATTCGCTTTATAAATCTTTAACTAATCGCTTTATAAATCTTTAACTAATCGCTTTATAAATCTTTAACTAATCGCTTTATAAATCTCTAACTATTCGCTCTATAAATCTTTAACTAATCGCTTTATAGATCTTTAACTAATCGCTTTATAAATCTTTTACTAATCGCTTTATAAATCTTTAACTAATCGCTTTATAAATCTCTGACTATTCGCTTTATAAATCTTTAACTATTTGCTTTATAAATCTCTAACTAATCGCTTTATAAATATTTAACTAATCGCTTTATAAATCTTTAACTAACCGCTTTATAAATCTCTAACTATTCGCTTTATAAATCTTTAACTATTTGCTTTTTAAATCTCTAATCTTTTATTTTATAAATCATTAACTATTTGCAAATATTTTGCAAATGCCTTAAACTCTTTTATCTACAAAATCCCTTACCGTTTGTTTTACAAATCCGTAATCATTTGTTTATTAACTTAAAATTTCCCTTTATTTATACTTTAAATAGTTTTTAAAACATAAATAAACCTTCAACGTTTATTTATAAAATAAACTTCATATTTTATATATATTACTTTGAAACCATTCACAATCGATTTAATATCGATTTCAAAATCCTTCCTTTCCGACGGTACTAAAGAGGTAAGTATCTGCTATAGTACCGAACCGTGAAACATAAACCATTTCCACATCCAAATGAACACACAAATCATACTGATAAACATTATCAATATTAGTGAGGAATCCTGTTGGATTCCTCCAACCTGTTAATCCATGCATCACCATTTCATATCTTTCAACATATATAATAATACAATAACAGTTAATAACTACTGTGAGGAATCCAGTTGGATCCCTCCAACCTGTTTTCTCTGCATCAAATACGTTACCTCAATATAATCATTCAATTCCATATATCGGTATAAATTCAATAATCAGCCAATAACAGCAATTTTTTATCAATCATAGCGCACACAAACAAAAACCCGACTTATATAAAATATAATTGGGAAGAACTGAGTGAGTTTAACTCACTTTGATTTGTTCGTTGAACGGTTTGGTTACAGTTAAATTAAATAGTCGTTTAATTTTAACTGCAGATCCCAGTTGTCTCCATCTCTGTTCAGAATGGTCCCATATTGTTCTGTTCTCCAATACTGTTCCAGCGTCTTGGTTCCATTCCATTCTGGTAATCATACAAAATATATACATATTTTATGATTTTAAATTTAACTAATTATTTCTTAAATATTTCTAATATAATTTATTTTTGAACTGGTTTAAGGTCGATATTTCTAGATAAACATTTAACCCTAAATAAATTATACTTATAATGATCGGTAGGAATAATTACGTTTCAGAATTCGTTGTCAATGGCCGATAACTCTTCTGCTACTTCATCTCGTTTATTCCCCTACTCCACTAGTACCCAACTTTAAATCTTTGTTCAAAACTTTCATCTCTTCACGTTGAAAACAAACCACACAGGCAGGGGCGGAGGCACGTAACGCCTGGTGAGGTCACGTGACCTCACCAGAAAACGCAATTCTTATATATATATAAAAAAAAAGAGACGGCAAACGTAATGCGAGAGAGAAAAAAAGAAAGAAGGAAAAAGAACGGAAGTGAAAAGCCAGGAAAACAAAGAAAGAACGAAAAAGCAGTCGTCGTTTCTCTCGAGTTCTTCAACCTTCAGCTGCGTCACCACTCACTGCATCGTTTCTTCTTCGGTGATGGGTAGCTAACCCTAATTTTAATTTCAACTAATTTGAATTTAATCTGTCAGGCCTTTTGTTGAATTAGTTTTGAATTAGTCTTTTGTTTTTTATTTGGGTTCTGAGTGCGTTGTCTGAAGTAAGATTAATGTGTCACTACTCACTGCAGTTATATAACTTTCATGTCCTGAGTGCTATTTGGATTAGGCTTCTGAGTGCTATTTCGATTTTCATGTCCTGAGTAATAAGAAAGGGGAAACTTGAAAGTGAATATTTGATAACTGAACAAAAAATTCTATAATTGCAAGTGTTGTGGATTTTGATCTTTATAAGTGCAGAATTTATACTTCAGTGAATATTTCTAATAGCATGTGTTGTGGATTCAATTTTATACTCAGCGGAATTTATAAGTGCTAGTTTTGTTTTTGATCTTAAATACTTCAGCAGAATTTAAAGGATGAATTATTTAATTTTGGGACGGAAGAATGATTAAATTAGAAGTGGACTGATTTTTATCTTGGAAATATGTTGAAAATTCTTACTGCTAATGTTCCTGAATGCTTATTGTGGCAGAAATCACTTATTGTTCCTGAATTTATTTGTTTTTCAGATTTGCGATTTTTTTTCAAAAGATCATTTGAAATCATCTCAAATGAAGTTTGTTCTTCTACAATTTCTAACCCGACAGATCAATATAATTGATCGTTTTTGTAATTAAATGATATTTTGTCACTTATTGTATATTGTTGTTCAATGGTTTATTAGGAATTTTTTTTCAATTTTGTTGAATACATGCTAAAAAAAAATTATTCGGTGGCTATCGCCCCCGAACCCCCAAAATTTCCTGATTGTGACCTCACCAGGATTAAATCCTGGCTACGCCACTGCACACAGGCAAGGACATTTCCTCCAATACATGTTTTTATACGTTGATAGACTTTAAACCCCTTCACCCTGCTGCGTTGAACACAAAAGCCTCACACCCTTATCACGTTTTTCCCAGTTCCCATACATGAAGAAATCGGTCCCCATTCCTTCTTCTTACTTGAAGTCTTCACCACTGTTGTTTACAATTACGGTCACTGTTAGCTACCAACATTAAACTATAAACTACGCTAACTTAGGAACTACACATATTGCATATAAGTATATTTTAGTTTTCACACTTACCCTTTTGTTCTCCATCTGCTCTTCGTGAATAATTCAGCACCACGTTTTCATTCGAACTATGCCCATCTTCAAAACATTTCAGCACGTTTATTTCCTTTACACTTCCCATTCGCTCTTCAAAAGGACCCACGTTTCTCTCTTCGTTCACAATACTAAATCCATGTCTGGCAATCCCTTCTTGCCTTCTTCTTCATATACTACTCACCAGTACACACAGTAAGGCGCGGTGCCCGTGCCCCCCTTCATATATACAATACCATCAGCTCCTGTTCACGCAAGTTTGCTCCAACTTCACAGTAGCTTCTACTCTTCTAAACTCTTCACTACACAACAACACTCCTTCCCAATGTCTCCATGCACGTCCCTTGGTCAGCGAGAATGAGTAAATGATGCTCCCCCATCCCATGTTATAACTATTCACACAAGCATTACCTGCTCCTTGCATTTCCACCTCGTTACCTTTCTCATGCTTCACGTTGTTTCTAAACCCACGCAAATCCCCTCATCGCAGCGCCGCACAAAGCCCATCAACCTCCCCGAGTCTCATGCGTAATGACTCCTCCTTGCTCCAGTAATTCGCTCTTGAAAACCGCGCCTTCCAGGCGATATTTAGGCCTCAACGGTGATCGGAAATTGATCATATCCGTTAAATCGAAAGGTCCTGATGAACTGAGCATACTTAGTTGGATGATTTTCAATTCGGTTTATACATTTCATGATTTAGAGTAAGGAAGAAAATGGATTTCTGTTCGTTGGTTTTCTGGATGGAGGCGGAAAGAATATTGACCAAACGAAAGCTAGACTTAGGTTTTTAGGTTATGTGAATCCTTTTATAGAAGATTATGGGATTTTTTAAGCCATTCAATTATTTAAGTGTCGGCCTATTTTTTCTCTTGACCACGAAAATCGTTTGAAGGCAGAAATTAGTCCACGTAGTGGAACAAATATATATATATATATATATATATATATATATATATATATATATATATATATATATATATATATTTATTATATTTAAACTTAAGGTTGAAGTACCCTCTCAAAACAAATCCATACGAGTTCTGTTTTTGACAAACTAAGGTGATCCTATCATAAAAAGATATTCCGGACCCAATGACACTAGTTTCGTCGAATTCTGGTATCGTTTGTGAAAATTCCCTTTATAAATCATAGGTGAAAACACACGTTTAAATTTACCACGATCAAACGGTAAGTCCGTTTGACACGAAAATCAAAGATCCTCTAATAATTAATTAATACAAATCCAACGGCATACTTCGTCGCATTCCGATATTGTTTCTCGGTACGCTATTTTATACGCACACCAAGTGCTATTTTGGATACCAAATTATCCGGTCTTCAAAAATAACAAACTGTATATGTTTTCTAACTCTGAATGTCAATACGAATTCAACGAAATTCGTTTCGTGGCTTAATTCGATCGTTATCTTAAGTTATGGTCAAAAAACCCCTTTTAAATCGAATTAATTTATTAATAATTCCATAGCGACTTTTCTAAAATTTGAATTGGATATAATTCATAATCTACAACACGAAATCTCGATTTTTCTCTTCCATTAGAAAATTATAATCAAACAGATTCAAACGTTTCTTGTTTTACAGAATTCCGACTTATATTGGATCCTGTATATTCAATTGAAGTTCAAAACCCAATATTACGAACTACCGCGTCATTACGGGCTCGATTTATATTAATATATAAATTAAACGTTTAACCTTCATTATATAAACGAATTATATATTTTAAATCCATTTAAAATTCCAAATAAAATATTTAAATAATAAAATATTTAAATAATAAAATAACTTAAATATCTAACCAATGAAAATACGGGACATTACACCTGTACTAGGAAAATTAGTACGGATAGCCTGTATCTCTGCTAGGGTCTTGGTCAGTCTTCCGGTGGAGCTTTTAGGAGGTCTGTTTTTCTAGAGGGTAGACTTCGGTGATGCTCCCGTTGTCTATCAGTGTGACCTTTCGTTATTCACGAAGTAGCTATTTAGGAAGCTGGTTCCGGATAATCTTAGTGCACTTCTGGGTTGGTACCCTTGATATCTTCCTCTTCCACTGTGTCGGTACTAAGTAAGCTAATACCGATAGCCCTTCCGGGTTTCAATAAGCGGAGCTTGCATCTTCCTTTTTTTTGGTTTCTGACTTAGATGACCTTTCGCTTTGGGATTCTCTTGCCGGGTAGACCCTATCGGATAGACACTGTCGGATGGACTTCGCTGTCGTTCTGTAGGTTTGAACTCCTTTCTTCCTGGGAGGTGTCGGCTTATGTTGCCCTCAGATCATACTTTCATGCCTTCGGTCTTCTCTATTTTCTCTATCGTAAGGTTCTTCTGTGTTTGTGTTCCTCCGATACCCCTTTACTGTCAGCCTACATTAGGGGTTAGTTTGGGTAGTAACAGAAAGACTATTAGTTCGGTAATAGTTCGCAAAATATACATAATAATGAATTACTTCATCCAAAATTTAATGATAATTGTTATTAAAACATTTGTTAAATTTCTTATGTCAAAAAATAAAGAGCAAAATAATTATTATTTTCTCAAATTTGAAGAACCGTGAGGTTCAAAGAGATCGATATTTTTTTAAAGGGCTTTGTGGTTAAACCGCGTGTTCGTGGACGTGCAAGGTTATTTCACTTTCATAGCCTTGACGCTCCAAGGTCGAAAGTTAATCGCGGTTAAACCCATTATGGGTTGGGTCTTTAAAACACTGGTTAAAACGAATAACAATTACATGTCAAATTTGATTGAAATTTATGAGAAGTTTTTGCTCTCCTTTTACTTGGATGATCAACTGTATTGAAAGTGTTAACAAAGATTTCGATTTTAGTTTTCTCTCATACTTTGTGATCAAGTCAATGACAATCCGGGTGGAGCTATATTGCTAAAAGTATGGTATAAAATTTAATAAAAACATGAATGAGTCAATAATTATTTTTGGTCAAATAATTCTTCCCCTTCAAAACCACTTCTTCTTTAAGGGCATCTCTAGTGGCTGAAGGCCATAATATTCAGGGTGCTGAAAATTATGGCCTTAAGCCGAAAGAATTTCCCAAGGGTCTAACGCTCATTTAATGGGCGCCAGACTCCTAGCACCTATTTTATAAGAGCCAAACCCCAAGCGCATATAAAATAGGTGCTAGCCCCCTACAAATACCCCCCTCTTGCCATTTCCCCCCCACAACTTCTGGTCAAACTCCTCTTTGTTTTAATAGATAATTGAAACGAAATGCCACCACGTCCCACTAAAATTGCACAGAGAATTGTTCGTAGAAAAACAGATGAGAAAGCGGGTCCATTGCACAATCCTCTAGCCCCTAGAGTATCACCTGATGAGCTTCGTGTACTTCACGATCTTCCAGAGGGCTACCGGCATAGAGCCGATACAGCATTGACTGTGATACAGGTATAATTTACACGTTATTGTTTTGTAGTATTATGCGATCTATATCATCGAATGTATCATGTATCTGTTAGTCTATTGAAAATCACTGATTATTTAATTATGTATAGGGCTAGTACGTTCATTGTCGTGGTAGTTGAGCGAAGTGCATTACTCAATTTTATGACATTCTTCCCCCTCCTATTAAAGTTAAGCTATAGCAAAGTCCTTTTGGTCGGTTTTTATCAATTAGGCTGATTCAATCATTCGACGGACCCTTATTACGAGCATTAGCTGAGCGATGGTGGCTGACCACACATACTTTTCATTTTTCTGACTTTGAGCTTGGTATTACTCCGGTTGATCTCTATATGTTGACCAGTATTGAGATTGGTGGGCAAGATCGTAGGCAGGTTCCGTTTGATGATTTGTATGAGTCGGCCAACGTGTTTTCAGTGTTCTTACTGCTTTTAAATGTTAGGAAAGTTACTAGTGGATCGGTTAACTTAACTTACTTACAGGAGTGCATCACTGCATATGCGAGTAGAGCATATATTATGGACGGGGTGACTAGGGCATTTTACCTTTTTTTCGAACCACAAAAGTACGGTTCTGTTGGGTTATCTAGCTTCTCTTACAATGTTGGATCGGCATCATATGATATATTGGGGCACTGGTATATTAGGTACCCTTTACACTACTTTAGATTCATATGCATTGCGAGACGTCAGGGAGATGCATGCTTTATGGTATATTTTGCCAATATGGTATTACGAGTTCACGGCTAACGTGCATCCATGCATGTCAGAGATGGATGGTCAGGCAGGTGAGCCGTACTCCCTGGACCACACATTTGTCTCATCTGTCAGACGCAGGTCTTCTGACCGACAACCACCCGATGACGATTGCATATACACTATCTACTCGTAGGGTGGCTTTACATACACCGGCATATATGCCCATGTGGTATTTGGGCAAGAGATGTGTATATTAGACCATTGGTGATTTACACATACTCGGAGATCCATTATCTTGTGAAGACATGTTTGGTAGACGTTGGGTGATTGGGAAGCAGTACATACGTGCTCTATGGGAGGTTGGTTGGGTTGATACTAGCCCATTCTTCATTGATGGGGATTACGATTCTTATTGGGCGAGAGTTTCTCCGCATAGACTTATATGTCCTGATTATGCCCGGGGGGTCAACTCTGATCATTTAGGACCTCATATTGTAGTTGGTAGAGTTCAGGTGCAACAGGTCTCGTTTGACCATATTCCATCACAGTTCCTATAGCCTCCTATGCAGATTGAACCTGATTGTACTTTCAGAGCGTACGACATCACGGGTACCATTATTGAGCAGCCCTTAGTGTTTCCAGATCAGCTCGTCTATCCTGGAGTGCCTTCAGTTGGATTATACCCTCTGTACCAGGTTTGTTTATTGCATGTTTCCATTTACGTATAGTTTGTATTTATAGTATTTTACGTAATGCACATCAATTATCTTTGTAGTATGCACATTGGTAGGGCCAGGCTTTAATTACCCTTGGTGCGTATCGTGATACCACTATTGCGCACACTCACATGATGTATGATATGTGCCTAAACCATGCACAAATGTTGGAAGCTTAGATAGATCAGTTATCAGCCAGACTTGCCTTATATGAGCCTTTTACCCCCCCCCCCCCCCGATGTTGGTCCCAGTGGGTCTGTGACTGGAGATGTTGGTGAGGACATTGGTCTTGATGAATTGTCGGTTCATGATGACGATGAGGATGATGATGGTGGTGGTGACGGTGAAGATGATGACGACGGTGACGATGATGGGAGTGACGATGATGGCGGCATTGATTTATAGTTGTATTGATGTATTATTAGCGGACTGTTGTAGTATTTATTTATTTTGTATTGATGACGAGAATTGTACTTCTTTATCTTAGATTAATGTATCAGTAGTGGACTGTAGTATTACTTTTTTAGTTGTAACACTTTGATTGCAGTATGCATGGTTGTAGCTTAATCTTGCTTTTCTTGTTGTTAATTACCATGTTGTTAGTACTAGTTCATACAAAGTTTAAGGTTGGTTATTAGTTTTATTTTCGAATAGTTAACCTATTTAGTATGATTTGCATTTTCAACTCTTTTACATTCTTAAACCTTTACTATAAAGGGGGTCGACCCTAGTTTTTAACTTTTTTACATTCATAAATGTACACACAACCTTTAACTTGTGTAAAGCAGATTTGCTACAGTATAACGTCAGGCTTAATAGTATAGGCCAGTACGTAAAGCAGATTCGCTACAGTATAACGTCGGGCTTATTAGTGCTGTGAAGCACGTAAAGCAAAGTGGGAACAGTGACCGATCACATGATAATTTGTTTTATTCACTCGGTACTTTATGTTTATATATCTCTAAGGATTTTGTTTGCCTTTACTCACTCAAACAAGTTTTTTTTCTCTACACAACTTAGCATACCAAAAGTCATGCTTTATGGCCCTTGTCTATGGATTCTGAATGGGTGCAAAACTTAGCTCAACCTCCGCCATCTAGTCCAAGAATTGATGTTGATTGGCTTATGAAATACCAAGAGTAACAGTAATATGTGCATCGTGAGTACCGAGATTTAAGACTACTTAGACTTCAGGAACCTTTGAATACTGCGATCCCAAATTTTAGTCATCAAACAGTTTCACCTTTGCATCAACAAGAGGTACGAGTGGCTTCAATTACTCAACCTCCAACTCAAGAAGTGAGAGATCAGTTCTCTGTAGTTCAATCTTTGTATGAGCAAGAGGTACATGCAGCTTCAATTATTCAACCTCCGAACGAGCAAGAGGTTAACTCATATCTCGTTTGTTGCCACTATGGGTACGAGGTGGAGGTTGTAGTTAGGGAGGATGGAGAAAATATTGGTCGTAGGATCCAGTTATGCTCATTATGGACGAACGGCTGCGGTTACTCTGAATGGATTGATGATCGTTTATATCCAAGGGGTATTTCTTAAGCCAATGAGTTAGAACAATAAATAAGGCATCTTAGAACTTCTTTAGAATCCCTTGAGATTGAACATAATATTTAACTTGTGTGCATAATTATTTTTATAGTTAACATCTGTTGTATTAAATATTAGTACTATTTTCTATGTATGCTTTGATGTTTTAGTTGTTCTGCTGTATGATTAGTTGTAGTACCTATTTTTTATGTATGCTTTCTATGTAATCCAACTAATTTTTTTAACTCCTTTAATCTATTGAATGTAAAACGATAATTATTGTTACTAATGGTCTGTGAGAAAACTATGGGTAAAATGAGTCAAACCTGACAAGTGATTTGAAATTTATGCAACTGCAGCCACTTTATACTATTTACAGTAAGTTGGTATACTGCAGCTGCTTTGGATATCATGTTGAGAGTCACAAAAATTATAGCCAAGTAGGTGAGTACGACCGTAATTTTTAACTCCTTTACATTATGAAATGTTTACTTAAAACGGCATGACCCTAGTTTTTAACTCCTTTACATTCATAAATGTACACATAACGTACAAACTTCATTCAATATAATAAAATATAGGATAAAGGAAACATTCATCGTTCGACCCAACATACAACTACGATACAGTACGACAAAACGTTGAATACGAACATATAATTACGACATAGTACCACATAACTACGACCCATAGTTTTGGGATAAACCGTAGCACCCATACATCATTTCAGCCTTTATTGCAACATTCAACCTTTCAAAGCAACTGACCTCTGCTTGTATCTCTAGTGCATACTGGACACCCCTCTTTGTCAATGGTGGATCGAGACATGAAAAAAAACAACAACATTGCAAGCCTTGTCGGTTCTATGCGTCAATGTACGCTTTGCAACCATAAAAGCGACGACCTACGTTCGTTTGACTTTTAGAAACAATCACATTACATTCGACCCCGCAATAGCAAAGGACTAAACGACCCGCCACGCTAGAGCTTGACCTATCGAGGTTCTGCCGAGTAATTATTTTCCTCAACCGAGAATTGAGGGATTTTTGAACCGGTCCAATACGCGGGACGATAACGTTTAGTTGCATGGCACTAAAGAGTTCGGACTCTACTTCTCCGGCTTTCACTTGGACTTCCGATTGCGTTTCGGGAACAAATTCGACATCTTCGGCTAGTTGCTTATTTCGTTCATACTCATAGTATATTTGAACCATGGTTTAATCATCGAATTCCCAACCAGACATTTTTTTTCCTAAATGAGTAGTGGAAACTAGAAAAACAAACGGGAGAGTTCAAAAATAATGAAGAGAGGAAGAGAGACTAACTACTCTTTAATAACACAAGTCCACTTATTTCGTAATCTTCTTTATTAAAGAATTAAACATTTCATACTCTGATTGCAGCCAACTTTAATCATTAAGACTTATCAAGTCATCTTGTTTCTTTCCGTTGGATAAGGTTTAGCACAGTGCCTAAGTTTTGCAGAGTGTAGTCACATCAATTGTTTTATGCCAGAGTGAAGGCCACTCAACTATTTGATGACAGAGTGTTACTACAACAAAGTAGACATATTACAACGTCGATTTTACAACGGGCAAAACAAAACCGTTGTAAAAAAACTGATATTATAACGACCATTTATTGAATGTTGTAATAGTTATACTGGACAACGTTATTCTTACAACAGATTTATGTTGCCCGTTGTAATAGAACCATATTACAACAGTCTGCTTTTGGCCGTTGTAATAGACGGCAATATAACAACGTCCATTCCCTGCCCACTGTAATAGATATGGTATTGTACCACAGGAACTTGCATATTACAACGGCCATTATATGACCGTTGTTAAATGTCTTACTATAATTTTAACAATTAGTTATATTACATTGATATATAATTAGTGATGTTATATTAATTAGTCATGATATTAAATATTACTAATTTGATAATATTAATGTTAATTATATTGAAAATTAATGTTCAAAATCAAGAGCTAACAATATATATACATATCACTTATTAACATTCGATAATTAACATTAAATTATAATGAATTAATTATAATAATTATTTTTTACTAGTTAATAGTTACAATAAATAATTAGTTTTTAGGTTTATTTTCATTAGTGTAAATTCTTCTTTAATTAATAGTTTCGTTTATTATTAATGTATTAATTAATTATATATAATAAGTACCAATTAATCATAAGTTAAATTAATTTTATACTGCTATCAGGGCCAGTCAAAGGAGTTTTGGTGCCTAAAGCAAAAACAAGGCTTTTATACAAAATTAATGTTATTATTGTTAATTAAATCATCAAAGTAATCTATATTGCCAGTAAATAATGAGAATGAAATTGAGGATAAAAATAACTTTTTCGTAGCGATAATTCAGATATATAACAAACTTAATATTATTTATTTATCGACATTTTCCAGACATCTCACATCCAGAATTCCTTTAACATGAAAAGCATGTTTTTTCCTAAGTTCTTTTCCAATTTTTGAGAAAAATCATCAAAAGTATAAACAAATTCACTTCCAATGGTTTTTTTTTCTTTTAGCCTGTGGGTCTTTTGAGATCTTTAAGTCTAACAACAAACCATTTAGATGCATCAATCCAAGTACCAGACAAATGCAGATGTAACGACCCGCATTCTATGTATCGAAGGATCGTAGAATATTTATTTTATCTTCATACGAAGTCGTATGGTCTTATAACTTTGGGAAATGACTATTGGGGTCATTTCCCACATTCACGATTTTTGCCGAATTTTTAATGACCATTTTGCCCTAGGCGAATCTTGTTTCGCTTATAACTTTTGATTGGTAAGGAGATTTGACCTAAACCCACTTCCACTAGATTCGGATGATGGTTTACCTTTTCGTACAGTGGTCACATTAATCAAACGGACTTACTGTTTGTGAGATATGGATGAAATAAGGTTTGGAAGATGAAAAATAGTATAATTGGGCTTAACGGGGTGATTAGCAGCTAAGCCCATAACCCATTTCGGGATTAGGGTTATGGGAGAGATGAAAGGGTTTGTGAAAACATTTCATTTCAGTTTTCTAGCTGCCACTTACATCTCTTGAACCCCAACAATGGCCTCCATCTCCCAAATCTCATTCTAATCACTTCTTAATCGCTAATTAAGCAAAACTACACCAAATCAAGTCAAATTAGCATCAAATCAGAGATAGAGCTGCTGGAACACATAGGAATTCGACCCAAATCAGTGGAGTTTTTAGATCTGAAATTTATTTGTGGCTAAGGTGGGTTATTAGCATGTTCATTCACTAATTACGGCTAATTAGGGGTGATTAGTGAAAATTAGCAAAATTATGCATCATAAAAATCTGGAAAAATATGTAGAAATCCTTGAATATTATTTTATGTCACTAGTGAAAATTTTGGTTAATTTGGATTAAATTTGCTAATCCTATAGTTAAAAACATGGTTAAGGGGATTAAGGGGAAAATCATACTTTTTGGGTATGTTTGATCTAAAATATTTCATGTGAATTATGATTTAATGTTTTTGATTGATTCTATAAGTTGTTACTGTTGTTTGGAATGTTTTGTGATGTCATAGAAAGGTTAGAATGGTTGAAAATGCCGTCGTTTGGCAAAAATAGCTTGCTGGAAAAAGTCACGGATTTTCATGTCCGGTTAGGAGGAAGACCCGATCCGAACCGGTTAGGAGGGAGACCCGAACCGATCCGGATAGGAGAAAGAGACCCGAACCGATCCGGATAGGAGAAAGAGACCCGAACCGATCTGGATAGGAGAAAGAGTACAGAACCGGTCCGGATAGGAGAAAGAGAGCCAAACCGATCCAGATAAGAGAAAGAGACCCGAACCGATCCGGATAGGAGAAAGAGACCCAAACCGATCTGGATAGGAGAAAGAGACCGGAACCAGACCGGATAGGAGAAGGAGAGAAGGATACCCGAACCGAACCAGATAAGAGAAGGAGACCCAAACCGAACCAGAAAGGAGGAGGAGACCCAAACCGAACCGGATAGAAGAAGGAGACCGAACCGAACACCAATTCAACCAAAACCCGAGATGCAAAGGAAGTCCAAGTGGGAAGTTATCACTTTGGATCCAGATGGGAACCAACGAGTTAACTTCTAGAGTTGGACTTTGCTGCGGGACGTGTGCAAAGGAGTTATCGATATCTATAACTTTGGTTCACCGTTGAAGAGAGGGGGCATGTAGACGAACCAGAGCCAAGGAAGTGTGGACTGGTTGGCACTTAACCTAGAGCCAGGGATGTGTGGACTGGGTAGGGTTATTGACTACAGACCAAGGAAGTATGGTCATAGCAATAGTCGATGAAGTTGCCGTCATGGCCCCAATGGATGTGGTGATCAAAGCAGTGGACATCATATACTTTACGCACTGAGTGAGTGATGTGAGGATGATTGCTTTGTTTGATGTTTGCTATCACCATGACATGCACACTCCCATTGCACACTTTATGTTAGTGTTACCTTAGAGTATTGTACATCATGTTGTGCTAACTCTTTGGTTGCAGGTCCAGGTTCAGGTATGATTATTTATGCCTGTTATTGTTTTACTTTGCTGCTGTCGCTCATACTAGACTTTTGTCTGACCCAGAGTTTTATGTCTCTTCTTATTACTCTGGTTTCTCTTAAACGAGTAGACTAAAGACAGGTTAGGTGGTTATGCACGAGTAGCTGTCCGGAGACGAGCAGGAGGCTTCCATGTACTATTTACATATGTTCTCCCTGTGTTGTTGCTGGTCACTGCTTTGGGCATTAATAGTGTACCTTTTCTATTTTGCTTTAGAGACGGTATTTTGAAGTTGTAATAATGATGGTTTGGGTCATAAGATGTATTTTAGATTCCGCTGCTATGATGGTTTAGTTTCTAGCTTATGCATTGTCTCGCCTGTTTTATGTCAAGTTATGTTATTATTATATTTTATTCCATGCAT
Source organism: Allium sativum (assembly GCA_030737875.1). Classification (NCBI taxonomy): domain Eukaryota; kingdom Viridiplantae; phylum Streptophyta; class Magnoliopsida; order Asparagales; family Amaryllidaceae; genus Allium; species Allium sativum. The sequence continues at coordinate 159,090,352 of CM060922.1, read as the reverse complement.
TGTGAGATATGCTACAGGTCCTTTGGTGATTCATCGTTCCAACCCTTTTTTCTTTTGACGACCATTCTGTGCTAGTCGGGCATTGGCAGCGCATTTCGAGGGAAATGTCAGCTGGTCCGAGGTGGTCCGTCACACTTGGTATCGAAGCCTAGGTTGCGTAGTTTGAAGAATGCGTGTATGTTCTAGTATAGTACAAAAGGATCGTGTAATATGGTGTATAACACACAAGAATGCAATAATAGCAAATCTTAGATATAAAACAGTAAATGCAGTAAAATAGAAAAATCACACCAGGGATTTTAATACTGGTTCGGAGCACCGTCCTACGTCCAGTCCCAGACTTCTATCTAGATTTTCACTAACAACCACCTCACTTCACCCGGAGGAATAGGTATACAAACACCCCAGACGAACGGGATTTCACGCCTCTAACAACACTGAGGACTTCAACACGTGCCTCTTACAACACCGAGGACTTCAACTAAGATGAATATACTTTATTGTTGACAATATGTGTTCATGATAACACAATTTTGTCTCTTGTAGTACAAGACTTCCTATAATATTATCCTCAAATAATATCTTTGTGTATGTGAAGATTTGGAAGTGAATATCGTATTGAATCAAAAGAATATTAAATAGATTCTAGGATTCAAAATGATATAGAATAGAATATGAGCGATTTGAATGCTTGAGAGTACAAGATTGAGATCAAGAGAATATTGATAGAAATGGTTAGAATTGGTGATTTGAAATGATGATATCATGATGTTTATATAAGGAATAAATAGTTGTAATTCTTTGTGAAAAGTTACAAACAATGGTCATGATTGTTGATGAAGAGAAAATTGAAGTAACCATTAGTGAAAGAAGGTGTCTCTTTGAAAGGTTGCTATCTGGACGAAAACGGTCGACAGGTCAAAAAGAACCGGTAGACAGGAATTTAAAAATATATATACGTTATATTCATGTGTGCACGTTTATTGTGCAAACTGGGCAGAAACGGTCGACTGGTAGAAAACCAACCGATCGACCGGTTTTACCCAGTGTACACAATTAATGTGTACACTTATATATTTGTATATATATTTATACTCTCGAGGTATGTGAGTATTTGAGGATAGATTTTAACATGAATAACACTACTATGACAACAAATAATCAACCTCTAATGTAAAATACCATATGTAGCTCTTGTGCTTCTTCAAACTGATGAATTCTTCTTTTTGTCGATCACGGCTTAATCTTTTGTCAGAAATCAAAACTTTATAAAATTCTTGACTCAACATAGTTAACCTAGGGGAAGACATCAGGGAGAGATAGTATACGTATATAAGAGCGCATAATTGTGATATTTTGGTTTTCAAAAACTATATATATATATACATACACTATTAGTATATCTAAGGATGAAGTCGCACTACACTGGCACCACTAAGGGGATGGTTAATCGTTTTCTCTTTATAGATTGAACGATGAGCCGATATACGAGGAGTACGGGTTCAGGGGCCAACAATGGGAATGTCCCTGATATGAGGACGATGTTTACTGCCTTCATGGGAGAGATTCTCAGGGAGTAGTTCCTAATGCTGCTAATGGTGGTGGTGTAGCAGTGCAGGCACCTAGGGTCGATTTCGCCAAGCTTAGCAAGGATTATACTAATCTTGGTGGAAAGTCGTTCCATGGAACGGAATCTGTATATTCATTTAAAATACGTCAGAACTAAAAATTTTGACAATAAATTAATAAGTTAGTTTATTAATGCTGGATATTCATTTAAAATAACCAGAAGAAGTGATAAAGATTTATTTACTACATCATGAAGCGTAGCTGAAACTTAACAACTTCGAGCGTAACTAAAATTCATTAGTAACAGCTGTAGTAAAACACTTTAGCAGCGTTAGTAGAACACTGTAGCGAAGCGTTATTAAAACTAAGGTATAGTAAAATTAAGTAGCGACAACGCTACTGAAAACATTGTGGCAAAACGTTACTGTAAAACACTATGGACCAAGCATTTACTAAAGCGCTATGGAAAGCGTTACCAAAGAAACTATAGATAAACAGTTGCAAAGCTTAACTAAAGTTTTACTTGATTTTTGGAGACAAATCGTGTAGCTTGTCAACTAGATAATGATTGCACTAGTAAATACTTTTCCTAAGTGTGCTAATACAAGTACATTCGACCCTTTAAACAAGCATTAGAACCCATCCTCGTACGCATAAGAAACAAGACCAGCTAGCCTAGACTTAAGCACATGATTACATGAAATCCAAAAGGCCAAGACTCCACCATTTTTGCGCAATCAAACCCAAGTGCTGCTGTACATTTTGGCCCATTCCATGGACTTGTTAATACACCCATTCACATCTAAAATAAAGCCCATTAGTGTAGGAAGCTTCATAGCCAAGTATGGAAGTACAAGTAGTGAAAGGGACATATGCATAAATAAATTGCTTTAGGGGATAAGACAACATGTAGCTATCAACATATACTTCTTGCTGTACCAAATCCCTGCGAATGTGATGGCCAAGGAAACTTAGGAATATTGTTTAATACAATCCATCTAGAAGAAGTTGCAAACTTTGGTATTAAGGTATACAAGTGTATGGTTAGTATTGCTCCACCATGACAAATCCATGTATTGCCAAACAACATGTTGCTTTCACCTACATATTTCCCTGCCAAAGATCTCTGCGCAACATATTTGATTACGGAAGATTAAGGATTTAGTTAATTAAATGAAAATTTAAACTAATATAAAACATTATCTTTAGCCTATAAATAAGCCTACTGTTCTTCCATTTATCTCACCTGTAACCCGAGCAAAAGAAGGCAGATCTGGAATTCTATTTGCACCATCATTCTGCCATTATACCGTGAGTAAACCCTCACCGATCTCACCAATGTTTATTCATAAAAGTACTTAAAAATGCTAGGATATGATGAGTTGTTTAATACCAAGTATATGCTTGAATTGCGTAGAGTTTGGGCTGTTTTAAATGCTAAAATTAATTAGGTGATTTGATGATAATATAGGTGTATGTTTGGATCTCATTTCCTGCTGTTAATACATACATGTACTGTCATATTTAAAACATATGAACACTTGAACTACTGATATGTTATGTTACCTGCTCACCCATGCCATGAACTCCTATGAAATGCTTGCTGTGTTGAACCGATTCACTACTATGATCTCGTATGTGAATGCGTGATAGTTTAGGATCTGATCCATGCTCAAGTGATAGCCCTTATACACATGAGCACTGATTGTTTTAAACATATATAAACCTGTACATTGTCATTCACTGTAAGGAGCTTTAACATACGAAAATCAAACCTCACGAAACTGAAATACAGGGTGATGAACCCAACCATCATACCATAATAGGATTTTAGAAAGAAGAATCGAGATTTCTAGTTAAGTATATTAAGAGAAAAATAAGTTTTGTCAAAAGATGGGTTTCGATCAATGGTGGATGATCCACTGCTTTAGGGGCTGAACGGCTTTGTACATACACGCGCAACAGCGTGTATATGACAGGAAAAATGCTAAATGAATTTTATAACGTGTTGTTTTGATGTGAGGATGAGTTTTTGGGTGATGGGTTTGGTTGTGTTGTCTCGGCTTTGAACGTGAACAGCGCCTCGTTGGTGGCGAGAGGGACAGCCGCACATGGGGGAAACGGAGCGCCAGGTCAGCAGCAAGGCGCTGGTGTTCCAGCTGGCCGAGGCGATGGGTTGGAGGTGATTCTCCGATCGGAGACTTTGAAAGTGACGGGTTCGGTTTTCTTTCGCTGGCCGAACTTCGCAGCAGTGCTGCTCTTCGTCGGAGCAAGGGGGACCGCTGCTTTAGGTGCACTGGGTGCCGGAGGTCTTGGACGTGGTGTCGGTGGAAGCGCCGGAGGCACGGTGGCCTGGGGTGGCCGTACGGTGGAGCTTTTGATGGGGCTGCTGCTGTAAAACAAGTGGTAGTACCACTTTGTTTGGCAAAGGGTGAAACCATATAACGGTCGTTTCAGTGGGGGAATGACCAAGTCCGGCATTGGGCTTCATTGGCAGCGTGAGCCTTTAGTGGAGCATGTCGACTTTACGCTTTTACAGGAGGTAGCGAAGCACATCAAGTTGAAGGAGAAAAGATAAAATCGGAATAAGGTGTCAACCAAATTTACAGAGGAGGTGGGAAGCATTTTCGGATTGGAAAGACTGGAGTAGCAGGCAAAAGAATTCACGAAAGAGGGACATGGGCTTGCGGTTGTCGGGTTGAGCAGTGGGCCTGCGGAAATAAACAGGATTTAATTAAAATTAAAATAGAAAATGTTTAAATGGTTTTACAAATATGAACTACTTGAAACGTTAATTGAAACTAAAGGGGCGGAAGACTGTATGGGTACAGATCAAAGGGTCGTTGAGAATTAGGGGGGAGTGGACGTGGACGTTAGCTTTCCAAGACATGGTCTAATTTATATAAGTAAATTTAGACAATCAAAATTTATTTTAATTTAAAGATATGAGTATTTACATTTCCACAACAGGCCATAACAATATAAGTAAATTCACTTATACATATGAAATCAACGGGTGTTAGTTTAAATATTAAATTATTCATGTGAATTAATTTTTAATAAAGGAATAATTATCAAATCATTTCAAGACGACGAGGAAATAAAAGATGATGAGTTAAATTAAACTCAATGATCTACCGTGACGAAATGAGGGTGATTTAACTGTCAACGTTAATTCAAATGTTTTGAATAAACTGCGGAGTATTATTGTATCGACTTAAGTCGATAAATCTTGTTCAATAACAAGAAATGATCAAAAGTAACGATAAATAAAATAATAGTAGATCAAGAGAAAAAAGGATCAGCTGTCGATATTGGATCAAACCATTTTGACCCGGGTTTTATAAAGAAGATTTTACATGAGCAAAGTTTTAAGCCCGTGCTCCGCACACGGTATAACATGATATGAAATAAAGAGGTTAGGTTAATATTTTTCGAAATAAAAATATTAAAGGAACATGAATTTTTGAAAATAAGAATTCAAATGGAAATTACTGAAATTAGAAACTGGCTAAAATTAATAAATCGAATGATTTTCTGAGTATTTATCTGATGTTGGTTTCGGCCTTCGGGGTTTATACTTAGGAAGTTGTTCTCTTAATAATTACAGTTAGCGACTGATTGATGTGAAAGGATAGTGATACGTAAACATAGCAAATATCAATATATATATATGTATATATGATGATGATTGGTCAATAGAAATTTCAATTCGAAATAAGATTTGTTGTGTGCACACGTATTTTCATTTGATAGTTAAGTCATCGACTTTCAAAGTTTTGGCCATTTTAACGTTGTTAATATGGAGAGACCGGTTGGATTATTATCCGAAGAACCACTCCGTATTGGCATAAGCGTTGCGAGTCAAGAATGCTAAATATATTGAAGACGGAGTAAAATGCAAGGGCTATTGTATAAATCTTATATAACAGTGCCTAAGATGGTTGTACGGAATAGTACCTTCGGTTTGTCCAGTCCCAGGACAACTTGTATGGACGAACGTCTGATAGAGTACTCCTAACTAATCACGTACGTTGATCTTTTCAAACGTAGTTATAAGTGGTAGAGAAATTCGTTCCTCTTACTTTATACTTGTAATATATTTTTGGAGAAGTCAATTAGTGGATTAACGGGTTTGACGATGTGACGTTCAAAGCAAATCAAAAGAATGTCAGGGTACGTTTAGCTTCAAGCTTCACAACCGAAAATGACAAAAATCGGGCAGGCAGCATGGCTATGTGGGTAGCCCCCATTAGGATGTATCATCACCTGATCTAGAGTTTTCATTTACTTCTAAAAATCTATTGTCGATTCTGACCCGTTTCGGGAAACGGTTGGCTTGCTACCACCGTTGGTGATATACGTTCGATACACTCAAGAGAAATGAGTGGTCGGTCATGTGTGGCCGGGTTAACAAGATGTTCTTGTTGAACCCGTGTATTCGTATCTAGAGATACACCTCCGGAAGGTGATTCAATACCTTGTCATAGTTGGAAACCCAATATCCATAAGCCCTTAACGGTTTTGTTTGTATATTATGTATGTAGAATGTGAGATGTAAGCATTCTACTAGATTATGATTATTTGTGGACACATTAGACATTATCATAATACCTGTTTAACTATGCAAACTTTTGATCTCATAAGGTAAAAACCCGTTCCGTATTCACGGCGTGGTCTTATGAATCACTGTGATCTATTAAAATTTGTTAATAAATTGTTTACTCATACCAGTCCCATGACTGACCCGGAGTTTGTTTTCTGTGTTTTCCTTAAACTCTTGGGTACTCATAATATATTATTATGAGTAGACAAGTGATCCAGGTTTTAAAGTAACTTTGGAGTAGCAGGACGGAAGGCCCTGAAGCAATGACTTATCTATCTTATGTTATGTATAATTATCCGAATGTCGGACTAGTTATGATGTTATGTACTATCATTATGCATGTTAGTATCACACCTGATTATTATGTAATCGATGTAACCTATATCCCTATGTATCCAGTACTTAGATGTACTTGACTGTGTAATATGTAATATTTTGGGTTATTATATATTGTCCCAAGTTCCGCTGTGAGATTCTGATGTCTTTTCTTAGTTCTATTCTTCTATCTATTTCTTTTCTTAAATAATGATACGACTTCCGAGGAACTGGAAAGTTGGGTCATTACAGAATCGACTACGGAGGTTCAAGATTGACTTGATAGTTGTGAGCGCATCTTCGAGGATTTAGGGATCAAAGATGCAATGAAGAGAAAGTTAGCATCGCATCAATTTCAAGGACGGGCTATGAATTGGTCGAATGCTATTAAAGCGGCTACTCACCAAGATCAAGTTACTTGGAATCAGTTTAAGACCCGCTTCAGCGATAAGTTTATTCCAACTGCTCAAAAATCAGAATTGTTCAAGAAGTTTTTGGAACTTAGGCAGAATGGTAGGGTAGTCTCGGAGTATATTGCTGAATTCGATACCTTATCGAAATATGGATTGTCTCTTATTGATACTGTCGAGAAGAAGAACGAGAAGTTCATAACTGGCCTAGATGAGTACTTAGGAGAAAGACTCATAAACCATATCGATGAGACATTCGAATCTATTGTGGGGAAGACATTCAGATCTGAGAGCTTTTACCCTAAGTCGAAGAACGAGGTTGCTATTACATCTGCGGAGGAGCTAAAGCCGCAGGAAAGCAGTGGAGGCAAGAATAATTCCCAGAATAAGAGGAAACAGAATCAGACCAAGGATGGTCAGAAAAAGAAGAATAAGAAAGATATCGAGTGCTATAACTGTGGCAAGAAGGGGCACTATGCCAAAGAGTGTCGAGCAAACCCAGGGGAAAAGAAGTGCTTCAACTGTGGCCAAGTGAGGAATTTTAAGAATGAATGTCCACAACCCCCTAAGGAGAAGCAAATAGTGAAAGCATATGCTATCAACACTGTTCCTTCTTCGTCGAATGCCCCAACTGCGGCGCAGAAGGGAAAGGGTGTCGTTATTCAAGGTATGCTTTCTATTTGTGATGTTCGTATTCGAGTATTGTTTGATTTTGATACTGGGGCTCCTCATTCCTTCGTATCTAGTGACCTGGTAGATAGGTTGGAATTGGAACCCGAGATTGTCGATAGACCATTAGTTGTGACGAACCCGATCAGTGGTTCAACTAGCCTTTGCATGATTTGTCGTAATTTGGTCTTATCGTGTCATGGATGTATGTTTGCTTGTGATTGCTTTGTTTTGGCCTTTACTGGATTTGGCGTTATTTTGGGAGTCGATTGGCTCCAAAGACATGGGGTGGTGGCAGACTGTGAGGTGTCCTTGGTGACCATTAGAGTGGACGATGGGCGAGGGTGATATTGGGTTGCCTACCTAGTGATGAGGTGATGGCTAGTTTTATATATTCCCTCGACATCCCGCAGGATGAGTTATCAGATGTGCCTATTGCTGGCGAGTATCCGGACATCTTCGAGGAAGTGACCGAACTTCCACCACACCTAGAGATCGAGTTTCAGATTGACTTAATGAAAGATGTCAGGCCTATAGTGATGTCTCTTTAGTCATCTGGAGCCAAGTGAGCAGCGACAGCTTGGGGTGTAAGTAAGCGATCTTTTGAAGAAGGGGTTTATCCAAAGAAGTGTTTCCGAGTGGGGAGCACCAGTTGTATTTTCTACCAAGGCCGATGGTTCCCTTCGATTGTGTGTGGACTACCGCGAGTTCAATAAGGTGACGAGGAAGAATAAGTATTCTCTTCCACGGATAGACGACTTGTTTGATCAGTTGAACGGAGCGAGAGTGTTCTCCCAATTAGATATCGCGACAGGTTTCCATCAGCTCCGAGTAACAGCTGAGAGTATACCTAAAACGGCATTTTGGACGCCGTCTGGATTCTATGAGTGGTTGGTCATGCCATTCGGGTTGACCAATGCACCCGCATATTTTGTGGATCTTATGAATAGGGTTTTCAGAGATCAATCAAATAAGTTTGTTTTTGTGTTCGCGGACGATATCTTGGTTTACTCGAGGACAAAGAAAGAACACAAGGAACATTTGAGGACAGTGATGGAGGTGTTGAGGAAACACCAATTGAAAGCAAAATTTTCTAAATGTCACTTCTGGAGGATGGAAGTGAGATTCTTGGGCCATGTTGTCTTAGAGAATGGTATTGCCGTAGATCCTGCGAAGGTGGCTACGGTACAAGATTGGTCTACACCCAAGAATGCAACAGACATAAGAAGTTTCTTGGGGTTAGCTGGATATTATTGTAAGTTTATCGAAGACATCTCCAAGATAGCGGCACCGTTAACTCAGTTGACCAAAAAGAATCAAGCTTTTGTTTGGGATGAAAGGTGTGAGAATGCATTTAATAGCCTAAAGGAAAAGTTAACGCGCGCCCCAGTGTTAGTTATTCCTAAAGGGAACGAAGAGATGACGGTATACACGGATGCCTGTGGTACCGGACTAGGTGTTGTACTGATGCAAGGAGGTAGGGTTGTAGATTATGCTAGTCGGCAACTGTAACCACATGAGAAAAGATATCCTACCCATGATTTGGAATTGGCAGCGATCGTGTTTGCGTTGAAGATATGGAGACATTATCTCTTGGGAGAAAGATTCGAGTTGTTTACCGATCATAAGTCATTAAAGTACCTTTTCTCTCAAAAGGATTTAAATCTTCGTCAGCAAGGTTAGAGTTCTTGTCTTCGTATGATTTCAATATCGCATACACACCCGGGAAGGGCAATGCGGTAGCTGATGCATTGAGTAGGAGATATGCCAGTTTGGGGACTATGTTTCTTGAATGGAAGCAACTAGAGTATATCGCGGGATATGATTTCAGACCTAAGTGCGAATTGGATCTAGAGATGTTAGCAAGTTTGATGATCATACCGACTTTGATTAAGCGGATTGGTTCCGGTCAGAGGGACGATCTTAATCTATTGGAAATCATCTCCGAGGTAGAGATGGGTATAGACAGCGAGAGAATGAACAAGTATGGTCTTGATCGAGAAGGATGGCTTCGAAAGAATGGGAGACTAGTTGTACCCAATGTTAATGGATTGAGAGATGAAGTGCTTAGAGAGTGTCATCACTCGAGACTGACTATACATCCCGGTGGTAACAAGATGTATCGAGACATGAAGCAGACCTACTACTGGAAAGGGATGAAGAGATACATTGGGAAGTTTATATCCAAGTGCATGAGCTGCCAGTTAGTTAAAGCTGAGAAAAAGAAGTCTAGTGGTTTGTTACAACCATTGGAAATTCCCGAATGGAAATGGGCACAAGTCTAAATGGATTTCATTGATGGTTTACCAAGAACTAGATCAGGTCACGATAGTATTTGGGTGATTGTGGATCGGTTGACCAAAAGTGCAAGGTTTACAACGGTCAAGTCGAATAGAACGACAGCTAAATTAGCGGAACTGTATATGAAGTGGATAGTGAGGTTTCATGGAGTACCCAAAGGTATTGTGAGTGACCAAGATCCATTATTTACTAGTGGGTTTTGGAAGAGCTTACCAGAGGCTTTAGGGTCAGAATTACATCTCAGTACCGCATACCATCCTCAAACCGACGGTCAAACAGAGAGGGTGAATCATGTATTAGAGGATCTCTTGAGAGCTTGTATATTGGATTTTGGGGGATCATGGGATGACCATTTGCATCTGGTTGAGTTCGCATATAATAATAGTTACCAGTCCAATATTGGTATGGCTCCATTTGAAGCTCCTTACGGAAGACCGTGCAACTCACCGTCATGTTGGTTGGAAACCAGTGAAAAGTTTGTGCTTGGGCCAGATGTAATAAGAGAAACTTCAGATATGATCAAGGTTATTCAACAGCGAATGAAGGCTGCCCAAGATAGGCAGAAGAGCTATGCTGATAAAAGGCGAAGAGATTTGAAATTCTCCGTTGGCGACTTGGTATTCGTCAAGATTTCTCCGCTAAAGAGTGTGATTCGGTTTGGTAGGAGAGATAACTTGGCACCAAGGTTTGTTAGTCCATTTCCAGTCCTCGAGCAAGTGGGGAATTTAGCGTATAAAGTTGGATTACCTGACAAGATGGCTGGAGTGCACAACGTATTTCATGTTTCTCAATTAAGGATGTTCGTGCACGATTCTGATATGACTATTTCACCAGATCAGTTGGATGATATCGAGGTAGAATCCAAGGCAGTTGGAAGCCGCAGAACGATTCGTATTGTCAAACACGATACGAAGCAATTCCAAAGGAAGATGGTGAAACTGGTTAAGGTCCAGTGGGGTGATAATGAGAATGACTATACTAGGGAAACCGATGAGAGCATACGGAAGTCATATCCAGAACTCTTTGCTTGGTAAGATTTTGATCGCGATATAGTTATTCCCTTGTTGGTAAACTGCATGCTAGGATAGGCTTGTTGTGTTATTATGTATGTTTGATTGTTTGTAAATGGTTGATAGGCATGCGGGACACCATTGTATGTTTTGATTAAGGAATTTCGGGGGCAAAATTTCTTAAGGGGGGATAGTGTAACGACCCGCATTCTACGTATCGGAGGATCGTAGAATATTTATTTTATCTTCATACGAAGTTGTATGGCCGTGTAGCTTTGGGAAACGACTATTGGGGTCATTTCCCACATTCACGATTTTTGCCGAATTTTAAATGACCATTTTGCCCCTGGCGAATCTTGTTTCTCCTATAACTTTTGATTGGTAAGGAGTTTTGACCTGAAACCACTTTCACTAGATTTGGATGATGGTTTACCATTCCGTAGAGTGGTCACATTAATCAAATGGACTTAACGTTTGGGAGATATGGCTGAAATAAGGTTTGGAAGATGAAAAACAGCATAATTGGGCTTAACGGGGTGATTAGCAGCTAAGCCCATAACCCATTTCGGATTAGGGTTATGGGAGGGCTGAAAGGGTTTGGGAAAACATTTCATTTCAGTTTTCTAGTCGCCACTTACATCTCTTGAACCCCAACAATGGCCTCCATCTCCCTAATCTCATTCTAATCACTTCTTAATCGCTAATTAAGCAAAACTACACCAAATCAAGTCAAATTAGCATCAAATCAGAGATAGAGCTGCTAGAACACATAGGAATTCGACTCAAATCAGTGGAGTTTTCAGATCTGAAATTTATTTGTGGCTAAGGTGAGTTATTAGCATGTTTATTCACTAATTACGGCTAATTAGGGGTGATTAGTGATAATTAGCGAAATTATGCATCATAAAAATCTGGAAAAATATGTAGAAATTCTTAAATATTATTTTATGTCACTGGTGAAAATTTGGTTTGATTTGGATTAAGTTTATTAATCATATAGTTAAAACATGGTTAAGAGGATTAAGGGGAAAATCATGCTTTTTGGGTATGTTTGATCTAAAATATTTCATGTGATTGATGTTTTAATGTTTTTGATTGATTCTATATGTTGTTACTGCTGTTTAGAATGTTTTGTGATGTTATAGGAAGGTTAGAATGGTTGAAAACGTCGTCGTTTGGCGAAAATAGCTTGCTAGAAAAAGTCGTAGATTTTCATGTCCGGTTAGGAGGAAGACCCGATCCGTACCGGTTAGGAGGGAGACCTGAACCGATCCGGATAGGAGAAAGAGACCCGAACTGATCTGGATAGGAGAAAGAGACCCGAACCGATCCGGATAGGAGAAAGAGAACCTAACCGATCCGGATAGGAGAAAGAGACCCGAACCGATCCAGATAGGAGAAAGAGACCCGAACCGATCCGGATAGGAGAAAGAGACCCGAACCGAATCAGATAAAAGAAGGAGACCCGAACCGAACCGGATAGGAGAAGGAGAGAAGGAGACTCGAACCAAACCGGATAGCAGAAGGAGACCCGAACCAAACCGGAAAGGAAGAGGAGACCCAAACTGAACCGGATAGAAGGAGGAGACCCGAACCGAACACCAATTCAACCAAAACCCGAGATGCAAAGGAAGTCCAAGTGGGAAGTTATCACTCAGGATCCAGATGGGATCCAATGAGTTAACTTCTACAGTTGGACTTTGCAAAGGGGTTATCGGTATCTACAACTTTGGTTCACCGTTGAAGAGAGAGGGCATGTAGATGAACCAGAGCCAGGGAAGTGTGGACTGGTTGGACCTTAACCTAGAGCCAGGGATGTGTGGACTGGGTAGGGTTATTGACTATAGACCAGGGAAGTATGGTCATAGCAATAGTCGACGGAGTTGTCGTCATGGCCCCAATGGATGTGGTGATCAAAGAGGTGGATATTGTATGCTTTACGCCCTGAGTGAGTGATGTGAGGATGATTGCTATGTTTGATGTTTGCTATCACCATGACATGCGCACTCTAATTGCCCACTTATGTTAGTGTTACCTTAGAGTATTGTACATCTTGTTGTGCTAACTCTTTAGTTGCAGGTCCAGGTTCGGGTATGATTATTTATACCTGTTATTGTTTTACTTTGCTGCTGTCGCTCATAGCAGACTTTTGTCTAACCCAGAGTTTTATGTCTCTTCTTATTACTCTGGGTGCTCCTAAACGAGCAGACTAGAGACAGGTAAAGTGGTTATGCACGAGTAGCTGTCCGAAGACGAGCAGGAGGCTTCCACGTACTATTTCATATATTCTCCCTGTGTTGTTATTGGTCATTGCTTTGGGCATTAGTAGTGTACCTTTTCTATTTTGCTTTAGAGACAGTATTTTGAAGTTGTAATAATGATGGTTTGGATCATACGCTGTATTTTAGATTCCGCTGCTATGATGGTCTAGTTTTCAGCTTATGCACTGTCTCGCCTGTTTTATGTCAAGTTATGTTATTATTATATTTTATTCCATACGCTGTCAGATATGCTAAAGGTTATTTGGTGATTCATCGTTCCAACCCTTTTTCTTTTGATGACCGTTCTGTTCTAGTCGGGCATTAGCAGCGCATTTCGTGGGAAATGTCGGCTGGTCCGGGGTGGGCTGTCACAGTAGATCCCTTTCAAACTTTGCCTTGATTGCTCTTGAAAACACGATTAGCTACATCCATTAATTGGTACATTTTCGAAAAAAAAACAACATTTATCTTTGTTGGCACCATAGTTGTTGGTATGTAATTTATATTTAAAATTGAAAAATCTCGTTAAAACTAACAGATTATTAAAAAAAATAAAATTGTAAACATACTAATTATATCTATAGCTGTTAGCATTTTTATTTAATATCAAACTCCAGTAGTAAATTTATTTAATAGGATAATTTATCTATCAAAGATTTGAATTAATAACTATTTTTTATATACAAGCAATTCTCAACGTAGGAGTCTGGAAAAAGAATGGTGTACACACACTGATTGGTGAAAATTTGGGTAAACGGCTAATTCTCAAGGAACATTTAATACGCTTCGTATTCTCCATAACTCATTTGCAAAGGGATAATTTTCTCAATCGTTCTCCCTATAAGTAGGGCAAACGAAAGCGTTTTCGAACAAAATTCTAGGGAAAATCCAGTATTCAATTAATCTCAGTCCCTCCTTCAATTGTAGTTCTAATCCACTGCGAATAGGTATGATTTCTACTTTCTTTTATTTGTAGTTCTAATTTCGGTTCGATTGTTGTACGAAAAAACTAATCATCAGTTCGATCGTTCTCCAATCCGTCCTAGACGCTTCCTTACGAAGTCGAAGGTCAAATCGGTGGAATCGATGGAATTCACGGATCGAAATCGTTAAAGAGCGAATAGGTATGATTTCTACTCTTTTTTGTTTGTAATTCTTGTGTGTTTCAGACATCTGCCTGCAAGTGATATCTGCGTATTAAATTTGTTATTTATGTATCTGAATAACGTTGATTCTCTGCTAAATATTTAATTACAGTTAATATAAAGTCGAACTTTTGGGATATGAATTGGATCAGATTGGATCACATAATTAAAATAAAGCTATATTTTGTAAAAGCATATTTTTCTCTTTCACAAACAACTTATAGTAAATAGTTTTAAAACTATCTTGGCTATTCGAACCTTATAACTATTTCATAACTATGTTGTAATTGTTTTCAACTATAAGCATGTATATGTATACACACACACACACACACACACACACACACACACATATATATATATATATATATATATATATATATATATATACATATATACACACACACACACTATCTTTTAAATTCTAACTTTTCTAAATATATTTTATAAATTCAACGTAAGGCTTATACGCATTTTGGCAATTAAGGATTTAATACTATTTTACAATCATACATATTTTTTTCAAATTAATACATTACATTATTTTCATTGAATATAATTTTTTGTGGGCTATGTTCGCTGCTGCATTCCCATCATTTGGTTGCTAATTTGATTTTCGGTTTGGAACACTTGTTGTTGAGCTTAGTATATGTATTTTGTTGTGCCATGTTTTGCTGGTCATGACTCTTGACATTTGGTTGTTGTCCATATATTTATGTATGAATGTTGATAAGCACCTTCAGTATGACAATGAACTACCTTGTCCCCTTTTCGTTGCCAAGCCTTTTGCTATAATACCCTTATGCATGTTGAAAAAAAAAACACGTAAATGGCAACCTGCGTGATTAGTAGTAGCCCCTACAGTGGAAAATGCGGTATTTATATCTTTAATGTTTCCTTGGGAGATATATTATCTTAATATGCCGTCTTAGTTTACATCTGCAGTCCGTTGCCACCCAAGTTGATGAATATTGGCATTTTTTTTACCAGTATGATACCTTAATTATAAAACCATTTCTTTCAACTAAGTAATTTCTTACAGTAAATTTATGCATTAAGTTTAAGTTGTTAAGGCATTTGTTGCATGTGTGCTTTAATTCCATTCTTATTTTATACTATGTCATTTACCTATTAAAGTATAACTATTTCAACAAGATTTGATACTTGAAATGTGAAAGAATAAAATAAAGTCATATGTTTTGTATAAAGGATTTTTGAATAATGTTGAAAGAAAGTGTTGTTCGACTATATGAATGGTAAATGATTTCTAAGATAATCATTTTGAAGCTCTTGAAAATTCTATATTATGAAAATGTGAAATTTAGTGAAAGATAAGATATAAGAATTGGCAGCAGTTCAGTGAGATTTAAGTTAAAGAATAATACAGATGTAAAGCCAGCTTGAATAAACTGAGGTAAGATTTTCAGACATATTGTTCGAAATAGTGATATGTTTCAGTGTTTTGCATATGTTGTCATAACTGAAAGTGGTGCGAATGAATATTTTTTTTTTATGATTTGTAACAAACTGCACTGAAAAGTGTTAAATTTAAATATTTGCTCCCTTAATCATTGATTAACACATAACAAACATTGTTATATTACATACTAGGAGGGTTATCTACATTCATGATCCCTGTTATACGGAGCACAACTAACAGAAAAATGATTAGCATATGAAATACATTCAGTTACTTTTGCAGTAGGACCTTTTTCGATGAAGGTGTAGTTCAAATGAGCAGAGAATTTAGTAACCATAATAATTTAAATGTGTCGTTATGAAAATTTGTAATGCTGTTATATTTTTTAATATATGTGTGATTTCTTTTTTTTTCTTGTTCCTTGTCGAGTCAAATATTGTATAGCCTGCATTTGATT
Source organism: Allium sativum (assembly GCA_030737875.1). Lineage (NCBI taxonomy): Eukaryota > Viridiplantae > Streptophyta > Magnoliopsida > Asparagales > Amaryllidaceae > Allium > Allium sativum. The sequence continues at coordinate 159,074,189 of CM060922.1, read as the reverse complement.
TATTCTATTTTGTTGAAACAACCATTTTTTCACTTCGCAATCTTATAGCTAAAAGATGTAACTAAGGTTTGATTAAGTTACAAATTGCAATAGAAATTATAGGGACGAATTAAATATATGCATGCATGGGTAGTTTGTTAGATCCAATGTTGTTAATGGATATTTGAAAAAAAACAAAACCTCACCAGCATCCATCCATCCGACAAGCAGATAAATATTCTATCCAAAAAAATTGAATATTGATGTGGATACAAAAGCATCCACATCCGAAAATTACCCAATCAATTTTTATTACAGTTATTGTTTGTATTATGTGCATTTTATATAATGAAAGATAGTGTTTCATTAAGTTGACATTTTATATTATATGCATGTTAACTGCTCAAAACTATTCATTATTGTCCATTTTATTTAATTTTTCACACTCTTTTCATTAATGAGATTGAATAAAACACATTTTGATGTTCATTTAACTCTATTAACCGACCATCAATGGATGTAAAATTTATCTAATATTTTTCTGTATTTGCATATACAATTACCCAATTTTCTGAAATAATTTTTGTATGAGGATGCAAACATTTACCAAGAAGGCATTGAATTGCCTATAAGGCATCAACACAAGCCATTGCAAGAAGCACTGAGAGGCTCCAGCAATGGTGTTGTGTTGTGAGGCAACACCGCCAAGGGTGCTGCGAGGTAGCACCGCCAAGGCTGCTGTTACCCTTTAAAATGTAGGAATCTTATCCACCGACCGTCTTTTCTTTAGGTTCTTATGTTAGAGGATTATCAAGATGGACAAAAGATGGATCCACCTACCAAGGTTTTTTCAATTTTGATTTTCAATTTTATACGTGTTACTATTAGGGTTGATTATCGATCTCTTTATGTGTCATAGAATGTCTGAAGAATATAGCAAGCTGTTCGGAAGTTTATATATGAGCATGCAAAACGGAAGGGAAATCCAGAAAAAATTATTTTCCCTTGTATAAAATGTAGGAATCTTATCCACCAATCACCAAGGGATATTGTATCACATTTGGTTTGTTTTGGAGTTGACCCGACGTATAATGTATGGATTTTTCACAGGGAGGCACGCCCTTCAGAAAGTGAAGGAGATGAAGTGACAGATACATATAGAATGTATTTAGACACACAAGTATGTGATGACGAGATGGAAGATCATGCTAACGTAGAACATTAAGATATGGAGTGGAGTCTAATGTAAGGCATGGGGTGGAGATTAAGGAGATTATAAACAATTCTGAAATCCCTTTGTACCCTGGTTGTGCAAGCCACATAAAGTTGTCGGCTACAATACTTCTTTACAAGCACAAAGCTCGAAATGATATATCTGACACAACATTTATGGAACTTCTTAAACTTCTAAAAGATATGCTGCCTATGGAAAACACGCTTCCTGATTCGATGTATGCGACAAAGAAGATGCTGAAATCATTGGGTTTAGGCTATAGACAAATACATGCATGTGTAAATGATTGTTGTCTTTTTAGGAAAGAGCTCGCACATAGTGATTCTTGTCCGAAATCTGGAAAACCACGTTGGAAAAAAACAAGACAAAGGAAGATAGAAAGCAAGCCAAAGTAGTTGCAAATGTCTTGAGATACTTTCCAATAATACCAAGACTAAAAATAATGTTTATGTCTGCGAAAACATCAGAGCAATTAAGATGGCATAACGATTATAAGAGTGAAGATGGTAAAATACGTCATCCAGTAGATTCTTCTCAATGGGTTACAATTTATAGTACATATCCTTCCTTTGCATCCGATCCATGAAATTTAAGGCTTGGTCTTGCAAGTGATGGATTTAGTCCCTTTGGGGATTGGAACAGTAAATATAGTTGTTGGCCAGTATTTCTTGTTGCGTACAACTTTGCTCTGTGGCTTTGTATGCACAAAGATAATATGATGTTATCTTTATTAATTCCTGGGCCGCGACAACTAGGGAATGATATTGATGTGTGTCTACAACCACTTATTGACAATTTGGAGAAATTATGGAATAAAGTGGTGAAGGCATATGATGCATACACTCGTAATGAATTTAGATTAAGTGCAGTTCTAATGTGGACGATAAGTGATTTTCCAGCTTATGAAAATTTATCAGGTTGCACCGTAAAGGGTAAGAGGGCTTGTCCAGTTTATGGTGTTAATACGTGCTCAATATTGTTACCATTCAGTAAGAAGTGTGCATATTTAGGCCATAGTAGATTCCTTGATCCTAATCATAAATATCGCCAATGAAAAAGCTTGTTTGATGGAACCATAGAAAAACGACGAAGGCCTCCAATACAAACCGGTGATCAAATCTGTAACAACCCGTATTTTCAATAACCTGTAATAACATAAATCGAGGCAGAATTTAATTCTAAAATGGGAATCAAGGGAAACGGGCTATGCCATTGTGTTCGTCTCGGAAAAATACGCGAAATAGAGTCCGAGTTTTCGAAAATCGGAGTCCGTATGACCAAGATATGGCCTCGCGAAGTTTCACGAAAATTCCCAAATTAAAGTATACTTAATTAAGTGAAATGGGTTGTGTAGATATATATATATATATATATATATTGATATATATATATATATATATAATTGAAAATTTAATAAATAAATATGCAAAAATGCTCAAAACAGCGAATTGGGAGAGGGGAATAACCGAACCGGCCGATTTTTGAAGTCGACCCGAGCCCGCTGGGTCGACTAGGGGTTAATCCAGGGTGTTTGGCTGTCAACCCGTGGGCCGATTCGCTCAAGTGCAGATTTTGCATTTGAATGGTTCTCATGGTCCATCTTTAATCTAAAGGCCCTAGATGGTTCCTACACTTGACTTCTTCCCCAAGACATGCTTTGATGGCTTGGATTGAATCTAGGGTTAATCCTATGGCCTAAAACACTTGCCTAATCTATAAATAAGACCCTAACCTACCCTAATTCATTCATAATTAAACCTAGTGACTAAACTATGGCAAAATGCTAGCTCTCATGGCCTCCACTAATTTTATGAAGAGGGTTGCATACTAATCACTCTCTAATCAACTTCTAATCCCTTCTTAGCATCTTAATCTTCTTCATTTGGTGTTCAAAGTTGCTAGTTGTGAGTTTCTATCACTTTGATGATCTTTTGGTAAACTAATTAGATGAGATGTGATGAGATTTATGGTTTTGTATGTGGGTTAATGAGCTTTGAATCATATGATATGATGTTAGCATTAATCTTATGTTTATGCATGTTGAGTATGTAAGCTTATGCAAGTTTAATATGATGTATGTTATGTTTGCATGATGCTAAATATGCAAGTTGTGGGCTATGTAATCATATGCATGTTATGCAAGTTCATGGTAATATGCTATGCAAGTTACATGTTTGTTAATATGCAAGTTACATGTTTGTTAATATGCAAGTTACATGTATGTAAATATACAAGTTACATGTTTGTTAATATGCAAGTTACATGTTTGTTAATATGCAAGTTACATGTATGTAAATATGCAAGTTACATGTTTCTTTATATGCAAGTTACATGTTTGTTAATATGCGAGTTACATGTATGTAAATATGCAAGTTACATGTTTATTAATATGCAAGTTCATGATGACACATTATGCAAGTCTATAAGCTAATATGCAAGTTTGTTATGCAAAATGAATATGTAAGTTATGTGACATATTATATGCAAGTTATGTGACATGCTATGCAAGTTCATATGCAAGTTATGTGTTTGTTAATATGCAAGATGGCACCTTTGAAACATGTTCATTCATATGCAAGTTGACACCTTTTATATGTGTTATATCATGAACGAAATTACGTGGGAACGATGGGGTAATTAAATGCATAAGTTAATAAGATTGTGTGAAATTAATATAATTATGCATAACACAAAATAAATAAACATAGTATGGGAATTTGCCTATTTGGTTAGGTGTACCCATACTATGTGTTGGGAATTTACCTATTGAGTTAGGTCTACCCCATGGGAATTTACCTATTAAGTTAGGTCTACCCATGTTAAGAAAACTTGATTAATTAGGGATAATTAATATAAAATTATGAGGGTGATTAATTAGGTGTAATTAATTGACTAAGACACGAGGTTGGACTCAGTTGTAGCGTAAAACTGCCCGGACCCAACCGGCTTAACCAGTTGCTACAAATGTTAGCCCAATGTGAGAGGTCTTAGGCACAAACTAAATACGTAATTAATGTAAAGACACGAGGTTAGACTCTGTTATGACATAAGGCTGCCCGGACCCAACCGGCTTAACCAGCGGTCATAAAAGACAGTCTAATGTGAGAGGTCTTTACAAAGGTTACGTTCTTAATTAATTAATTAAGAAACACTTAACCACATTAGCATGTAGAGGGACATGAGGGGTTAAGTGGGTGCCTCGGGTGGCATGAGAAAATCTAGTGGTTGCCTTGGGTGGCAATAGAAAATACGATTAGAATACTTAACCAAAATAGAACATGTAATTAAAACATGATTAAAGGGTTAAGTGGGATATACTAGAAAAAGGGACAAGCTTAGGTGGGTAGCTTGTGGAGGCCCATTTCAACCAGTAACCCATACGTATCTTTGTGGGCTCGACCCATGTCGAGGACGGGACACGCATACTGGGCTTGACTGTAAGAGGCAAACGGGTTAGCGGTGGCAACGCAAGTCCAACGGGCTTCATATGCGTGAGTGGGCCCGGGCTGGTAGGTAAGCCGTTGTTGCATCGAGTAGATATAAGCCGTGCACCTTTAGTTTCATCAGGTTGCCACATTGGGGAATGATACATCCCACGGTGGGGCCAGCACGGGTATCTACGTTAGGGAGCCGATCGAATGGGAAGTAGTGTGTACACCTAGTGGATTGTAGGGCCCCGTGGCGCCTACTTGGTCACCTAGGGGTACGCAGGTACTAATTAGTAAATTTTATAAGTCCTTGGGTGAGATCAACCTTTAAGTTAGGAACGACTGGTGTGGTGCAGTTTAGTAATTTACCTTAGGGAGGGTAGATGCGTCTTTATCCTTTATCTTCGTTTAGTTGACTGCTTAGGGTAGCCATTCATCCCTATATGTTACCGTATATCAGTTTATGTCTTCTCTGGTTACTTTAACGATTGTATTGTTAAAGTTATAGGACTCGCTCAGACTTATGTCTGACCCTGTTGTTTTTATCTTTTTCCCAACCCTCAGGTCCTACGGTGGATCCTAGCAGTAGTGGAGCTTGATCGGATTGCTGTTCCAGTCTTTAGGAGCTTGGATAGATGTAAAGCTCCAGTTATCCAGTTATCTTTTCTTTTGTTTGGCTATTGTATGAGAGTGGGATTATGTACTTCTTTATTTTGATGGATATTGTACTTGACCTTTATTGTGGTTTTATGATGTAACCAGACATGTTTTACTTCCGCTGTTATGAGATGATGTTTTAAAATTTCAAGTACTATTTGTATCTGTCTTGTTGTAATTTTTCTGTTCTATATTCACTAAAATACTCCACCGATGCTATGGCATTCCCTTAGTGAGTGATCATAGCGGGAGTGGGGTGTTACACGTGGTATCAGAGCTTAAGGTTACCAGAACAGATAAATTTTTTGAGAAAAACTACTTTCTAAGAGTATTTTCGAAGAAAGTATTTTTAAAAGCATGTCTTCTAAGAGAAAAAGTTTTTGAAAAAGAAAAGCATAATCCCCAATAGCCATATCTTTATCTTTCGGAATCTCCTTTTTTGAATCTTTCCTCTTTCGTTTCAGCATGGCTGAAGATCTTAACATCCCGGAGGGTTTAGTTATACCACTATGGTATAGGAGGTTGCAAGAGGCTAGGGCCGCGGCTGCGGGTCCGGCCAATGCTACTACACCAGAGACAACCGCTCCTCCTCCTCAGCCTAGAGTGGATAATTTTGCTAAGGTTTGCAAGGAGTTCAAGGCTATAGGAGGAAAACCTTTTCTTGGTTCAGAGACTTTCGTAGAGGCTAGAGATTGGCTTAAGGAAGTGGAAGAGTTGCTAGATATCTTTGAAGTGGAAGAGGGAAAGAAAGTCAAGTTGGCGGCTTGGTTAATGAAGGGAGAGGCCTCATTCTGGTGGGAGGTCACTAATGGAGAACGCCCTGTTGACTCTTGGGCAGATTTTAAGCAAAGGTTTGGGGCTAAGTTTCTCTCAAGGGCGGAAGAGAATCTGTTTATGGAGAAGTTCTTGAATTTGAAGCAAGGGAATCTCACGGTGAAAGAATATGTCAACAAATTCAATCAATTAGCAAGGTTTGGCATAGAGTTGGTGAATACACCGGAGAAGAAGGCTTTGAGGTTCGTTAGAGGCTTGAACGAACCATTGCAAGGAATAGCTATGACTCACATTCCTATGGGGGCCACTTTTGAGAAGCTTGTCTACATGGCACTTATGCATGAGGATGATAAGAATTCTAAGGCACCAGAGAAAAAGGGGGATCAGAAGAAACCGCAACAGCAACAACAAGGCAAGGGCGGAAAAGGCAATGGTGACAAAAAGAAGACGAAGAAGAAGTGCTTCAATTGTGGAACACCAGGACACCTCAGTAAGGATTGTCGCAAAAAGAAGAAGACCGGTTGCTTTCATTGTGGTGAAGCAGGGCATCTTGTGAAAAACTGCCCAAAGAAGGGGCAGAAGACGGGGTCTACCTCAGGAGGCCAGGTGCAAGCTCTTATAGCACCACCTCAGTCAGGGGGGCAAGTTCAGGTTCTCTCAGTTCCACCGATTCAGCAGAGAGGTAGAACTATTTCCGTTGAAAGTCTGGTTTTTCTGTTTGATCATCCAGTTCGTACTTTGTTTGACTCTGGCGCATCGCATTCTTTTATCTCATCATCGTTAGTTGAGTCACTGCACTTAGACACCAGTCTAGTTGATGATCCCTTGGTTGTCTCAAACCCAATTGGGGGCTCCATATATCTGTCTATGATATGTTTGGGTTTGAAGATTTCTATACTTAGCGTTGAGTTTAGATGTGATGCTTTTGTATTGGGCTTCACGGGCTATGGGTTGATCTTGGGCATGGACTGGTTATCCAGTAATGGTGCCGTTCTTGATTGCGAAAGGAGAGTTGTCAGGCTCATGACCCGCTTGGGTAACACTCTCGAGATCTCTTGCAATCCCATGGAATCTGTTTTGCTAAGTTATCTTGAATCGCTCGATGCTTCGGTCGAAAGTTTGTGTTCTGTCAGAGTAGTCCGGGAATATCCGGATGTGTTTGAAGAAGTAAAGGGTTTGCCTCCGAAGCGGGAGATAGATTTCCGAATTTATTTGGTGGATAATGCCAAACCAGTGTCTTTGCCAGTACGCCACATGGCTCCTCGTGAGAGAAGAGAACTTCATAAGCAAGTAGGGGAGTTGCTTGAGAAGGGGTTCATAAGGCGAAGTATATCGGAGTGGGGAGCTCCAGTAGTGTTTGCCACGAAGGCGGATGGGTCCCTCAGACTTTGTGTGGATTATAGGGAACTTAATAAGCTCACGAAGAAGAATAGACACCCATTACCGAGGATAGATGATCTCTTTGATCAGTTGGTTGGCGCGTCAGTATTTTCGCAGATGGACTTAGCTACAGGGTTTCATCAGTTAAGAGTGGCGGAGGACAGTATAGAGAAGACTGCTTTCCGGACTCCGGATGGTTTTTATGAGTGGCTAGTGATGCCATTTGGGTTGACAAACGCCCCCGCATACTTTGTTGATCTCATGAGTAGAGTGTTCAGAGAGTATCTGAATAAGTTTGTAGTAGTTTTTGTGGATGACATCTTGGTCTTTTCCAAGAATGAAGAAGAGCATGCCTTACATCTCAAGGAAGTGTTGGAGACTCTTCGAGCGCATAGTCTTAAAGCTAAATTCTCTAAATGCCATTTTTGGAGAAGAGAAGTGCGATTCTTAGGGCATGTGGTCTCTAAGGAAGGGATAGCTGTGGATCCCGCAAAGATAGTATCTATCCAGGATTGGAAAGTTCCTAGAAATGCTACCGAGGTAAGAAGTTTCTTGGGGATGGCAGGATATTATAGGAAGTTCATCAAAGACTTCGCGAAGATATCAGCCCCATTAACCCGCTTGACGAAGAAGAATCTGGTTTTCTCATGGGATGTAGATTGTGATGATGCTTTCTGACGGTTAAAGAGAGCTTTGACCACCGCTCCAGTTTTAGTGCTTCCAGATGGGAGTAAGCCGTTTGTTGTTTATACCGATGCTTGTGGAACAGGATTAGGTGCAGTCTTGATGCAGGAGGGAAGGGTAATAGCCTATGGAGGGAGACAATTGAGAGTGCATGAGAAGAATTGCCCTACCCATGATCTAGAGTTGGCCGCGATTGTTTTCGCACTTAAGTCTTGGCGCCATTATCTTCTTGGTGAGAGATTCGAGTTGTTCACCGACCATAAATCATTGAAGTACTTATTCTCTCAGAAGGATTTAAACTTAAGACAGCAAAGGTGGATGGAGTTCTTAGCATCCTATGATTTCGAGATAGCGTATACCCCTGGTAAGGGTAACGTGGTGGCAGACGCCTTAAGTAGAAAAAGGCTATCTTTGAGTCCATTGTTCGTGGAACGACGAAGCTTGGAGTTTCTTTCTTTGTTTGACTTCAGACCTTCTGTTGATTTTGTACCTGGTTTGTTGGCATCCTTGGAGGTTAGACCTACTCTTTTGAGACGGATTGGCGAGGCTCAGCGAGACGACCCACAGTTGGTTGTGTTGGTAGAGAAGCTTATAAGAGGGGAGTCGTCCAGCCATTTGGGTAGATACACCATAGATGATAAGGGATGGTTGCATAGAGACGGTAGACTTTGTGTACCGCAAGATGAGGGTTTGAAGAAGGCTATTTTGGATGATGCACATCGTTCAAGAATGACTATTCATCCCGGTGGAGACAAAATGTACCAAGACATGAAGAGAGTTTTCTTTTGGGCCGGTATGAAGAAAGATGTGGCCGAGTATGTGGCTAGATGCTTAGTGTGCCAACAAGTTAAAGTGGAGCAAAGGAAACCCGGTGGGTTGCTACACCCATTGGAAGTTCCACAGTGGAAGTGGGATAGTGTCTCGATGGATTTCATCGACGGGTTACCGAGATCGAGGAAGGGCAATACGGGAATTTGGGTTGTGGTAGACAGACTTACAAAGAGTGCCCATTTTATACCCGTAAAGAGTAAGAGGACCGCTCCATGGCTTGCTTCAGTCTATGTTAGAGAGATTGTTAGATTGCATGGCGTACCATCCAGCATTGTGAGTGATCGAGATCCTATTTTCACTAGTGAGTTTTGGAGAAGTTTGCAAGAGGCGGTAGGGACTCAGTTGTGTTTGAGCACCGCATATCATCCTCAGACGGACGGTCAGACCGAGAGGGTGAACCGTATCTTAGAAGATCTTTTGAGGCTTTGTATCTTGGATTTTGGAGGTACATGGGAAGAACATCTTCCTTTGGTGGAGTTCGCATATAATAACAGCTTTCAGTCCAGTATTGGTATGGCTCCTTTCGAAGCTCTTTATGGAAGGCCTTGTCGATCTCCTACATGTTGGTGGGAATCTACGGATAAGATCTTGCTTGGGCCGGATATGGTTAGAGAGACTTCAGAGAAGATTGATTTAATTCGAAAAAGGATGAAAGCAGCGCAAGATAGACAGAAATCTTATGCGGATCGGAGAAGGACGGATCTTGAGTTTGAGGTTGGGGACATGGTTTTTGTCAAAGTATCTCCATTGAGAAATGTTGTTCGCTTTGGGTCCGTAGGGAAGTTAGCACCGAGATTTGTTGGGCCGTTTCCTATTAAGGAAAGGATTGGACGGATGGCATATAGGGTGGAGTTGCCCGACAGACTTAGTGGTGTTCATGATGTATTCCATGTATCACATTTGAGGAAGTGCTTACATGAGACCGCGGAGGTGGTAGAGCCGAGCTTGCTTAGAGATGTAGAGGTAGAGCGTGATGCGACGATTCGACGAGCTCCTACTCGCATCCTTGGGTCAGAAACTAGGAAGTTGAGGAACAGAGAAGTTCAGCTAGTTAAAGTGCAATGGGGAGATGACGAAAGCAATGCTACTTGGGAGACGGAAGCAAAGATGCGTTCTTTGTATCCATTTCTTTTTGAGAGTATGTCTTTTAACTTCTCCTTTATTGCTTGTCTAGTACTTATCTTATCTTTAGTATATCCTCTCGCTAATACCTATGACCTTTAGATAGGGTAAAACCTATGGTTGAGACATGTGTTTGAAACATGTTATGGTTGATGGATGCATATGGATGCAATTGTTTGCTAGTGGTTGCTCGTGGATGCATATACACACACATTAGGCACTAGATCGGCTCAGTCACTTCATGTTGCATATTGCATAAATGGATGTGGTAGTTAGATTGATGGATGTATCATGGCTGTGTTATCATATGGATGATGCATTTTTGTGTATGGTTGTGCACGCATGTAGAAATTTGTATGTGTCAATAGGGTTTCGCATACATATTGGATGCATGGCACTATCATGGTTTGCATTAAGGAGGTTTACTGTATCAGTAACCGCCTGATTTTCGCATTAGGTAAGTACATATACACACACTTTTGCATATATCCATCCAGCATTTAGAATCTTGTAAGGACAATGATTGCTCGTGGATGATGCTTTGAGTAGATGGATGATTGGATGGTAGGATACGTTCTTCCTAACTTGAAGATTTCGGGGACGAAATCCTTTAAGGAGGGGAGAATGTAACAACCCGTATTTTCAATAACCTGTAATAACATAAATCGAGGCAGAATTTAATTCTAAAATGGGAATCAAGGGAAACGGGCTATGCCATTGTGTTCGTCTCGGAAAAATACGCGAAATAGAGTCCGAGTTTTCGAAAATCGGAGTCCGTATGACCAAGATATGGCCTCGCGAAGTTTCACGAAAATTCCCAAATTAAAGTATACTTAATTAAGTGAAATGGGTTGTGTAGATATATATATATATATATATATATTGATATATATATATATATATAATTGAAAATTTAATAAATAAATATGCAAAAATGCTCAAAACAGCGAATTGGGAGAGGGGAATAACCGAACCGGCCGATTTTTGAAGTCGACCCGAGCGCGCTGGGTCGACTAGGGGTTAATCCAGGGTGTTTGGCTGTCAACCCGTGGGCCGATTCGCTCAAGTGCAGATTTTGCATTTGAATGGTTCTCATGGTCCATCTTTAATCTAAAGGCCCTAGATGGTTCCTACACTTGACTTCTTCCCCAAGACATGCTTTGATGGCTTGGATTGAATCTAGGGTTAATCCTATGGCCTAAAACACTTGCCTAATCTATAAATAAGACCCTAACCTACCCTAATTCATTCATAATTAAACCTAGTGACTAAACTATGGCAAAATGCTAGCTCTCATGGCCTCCACTAATTTTATGAAGAGGGTTGCATACTAATCACTCTCTAATCAACTTCTAATCCCTTCTTAGCATCTTAATCTTCTTCATTTGGTGTTCAAAGTTGCTAGTTGTGAGTTTCTATCACTTTGATGATCTTTTGGTAAACTAATTAGATGAGATGTGATGAGATTTATGGTTTTGTATGTGGGTTAATGAGCTTTGAATCATATGATATGATGTTAGCATTAATCTTATGTTTATGCATGTTGAGTATGTAAGCTTATGCAAGTTTAATATGATGTATGTTATGTTTGCATGATGCTAAATATGCAAGTTGTGGGCTATGTAATCATATGCATGTTATGCAAGTTCATGGTAATATGCTATGCAAGTTACATGTTTGTTAATATGCAAGTTACATGTTTGTTAATATGCAAGTTACATGTATGTAAATATACAAGTTACATGTTTGTTAATATGCAAGTTACATGTTTGTTAATATGCAAGTTACATGTATGTAAATATGCAAGTTACATGTTTCTTTATATGCAAGTTACATGTTTGTTAATATGCGAGTTACATGTATGTAAATATGCAAGTTACATGTTTATTAATATGCAAGTTCATGATGACACATTATGCAAGTCTATAAGCTAATATGCAAGTTTGTTATGCAAAATGAATATGTAAGTTATGTGACATATTATATGCAAGTTATGTGACATGCTATGCAAGTTCATATGCAAGTTATGTGTTTGTTAATATGCAAGATGGCACCTTTGAAACATGTTCATTCATATGCAAGTTGACACCTTTTATATGTGTTATATCATGAACGAAATTACGTGGGAACGATGGGGTAATTAAATGCATAAGTTAATAAGATTGTGTGAAATTAATATAATTATGCATAACACAAAATAAATAAACATAGTATGGGAATTTGCCTATTTGGTTAGGTGTACCCATACTATGTGTTGGGAATTTACCTATTGAGTTAGGTCTACCCCATGGGAATTTACCTATTAAGTTAGGTCTACCCATGTTAAGAAAACTTGATTAATTAGGGATAATTAATATAAAATTATGAGGGTGATTAATTAGGTGTAATTAATTGACTAAGACACGAGGTTGGACTCAGTTGTAGCGTAAAACTGCCCGGACCCAACCGGCTTAACCAGTTGCTACAAATGTTAGCCCAATGTGAGAGGTCTTAGGCACAAACTAAATACGTAATTAATGTAAAGACACGAGGTTAGACTCTGTTATGACATAAGGCTGCCCGGACCCAACCGGCTTAACCAGCGGTCATAAAAGACAGTCTAATGTGAGAGGTCTTTACAAAGGTTACGTTCTTAATTAATTAATTAAGAAACACTTAACCACATTAGCATGTAGAGGGACATGAGGGGTTAAGTGGGTGCCTCGGGTGGCATGAGAAAATCTAGTGGTTGCCTTGGGTGGCAATAGAAAATACGATTAGAATACTTAACCAAAATAGAACATGTAATTAAAACATGATTAAAGGGTTAAGTGGGATATACTAGAAAAAGGGACAAGCTTAGGTGGGTAGCTTGTGGAGGCCCATTTCAACCAGTAACCCATACGTATCTTTGTGGGCTCGACCCATGTCGAGGACGGGACACGCATACTGGGCTTGACTGTAAGAGGCAAACGGGTTAGCGGTGGCAACGCAAGTCCAACGGGCTTCATATGCGTGAGTGGGCCCGGGCTGGTAGGTAAGCCGTTGTTGCATCGAGTAGATATAAGCCGTGCACCTTTAGTTTCATCAGGTTGCCACATTGGGGAATGATACATCCCACGGTGGGGCCAGCACGGGTATCTACGTTAGGGAGCCGATCGAATGGGAAGTAGTGTGTACACCTAGTGGATTGTAGGGCCCCGTGGCGCCTACTTGGTCACCTAGGGGTACGCAGGTACTAATTAGTAAATTTTATAAGTCCTTGGGTGGGATCAACCTTTAAGTTAGGAACGACTGGTGTGGTGCAGTTTAGTAATTTACCTTAGGGAGGGTAGATGCGTCTTTATCCTTTATCTTCGTTTAGTTGACTGCTTAGGGTAGCCATTCATCCCTATATGTTACCGTATATCAGTTTATGTCTTCTCTGGTTACTTTAACGATTGTATTGTTAAAGTTATAGGACTCGCTCAGACTTATGTCTGACCCTGTTGTTTTTATCTTTTTCCCAACCCTCAGGTCCTACGGTGGATCCTAGCAGTAGTGGAGCTTGATCGGATTGCTGTTCCAGTCTTTAGGAGCTTGGATAGATGTAAAGCTCCAGTTATCCAGTTATCTTTTCTTTTGTTTGGCTATTGTATGAGAGTGGGATTATGTACTTCTTTATTTTGATGGATATTGTACTTGACCTTTATTGTGGTTTTATGATGTAACCAGACATGTTTTACTTCCGCTGTTATGAGATGATGTTTTAAAATTTCAAGTACTATTTGTATCTGTCTTGTTGTAATTTTTCTGTTCTATATTCACTAAAATACTCCACCGATGCTATGGCATTCCCTTAGTGAGTGATCATAGCGGGAGTGGGGTGTTACAAAATCTTTGATTTTGTTAAAGATATTTGCAATGATTGTGGAAAAAAATCAAAGGGGGAAGAGAAAGAAATAAGGAAAAGAAAACGGGAGGTGAGAAGAAAAAGGAAAAAAGAAGTCTATTTTCTTTGATTTGCCTTATTGGAAGGTAAAACTTAAGTAGAAACATAATTGCTTCTTTTTCTATTACATAATCAATACTTTATTATTAATTATGTATAGTCTCTATTTTCTTAGGTACTTCCTTTACGTCACAATCTAGACGTAATGCATGTTGAAAAAAATATTGGTGAAAGTGTTCTTGGTACGTTACTTGATATTAAAGGGAAATCAAAAGATGGCATTAACTCACGTAAAGATCTAGAAGTACTGGGTATTAGGAAAAAGTTACATCCTACAAAAATGGGAAACAAACCATTACTTCCAGCTGCTCCATGCACCTTAACTGATCCAGAAAAGGAGATATTTTACAATAGAATGAGGAATTTGAAAGTACCTGATGGGTATAGCTCAAATATTGGAAAATATTTTGCGAAAGAAAACAAAATTTCTGGTCTGAAGTCCCATGATTATCATGTATTGATGCAACAGTTGTTGTCTGTATCACTGAGAGGACTTCTACCTAAAGGGACAAGGAATAAATTACTACGACTATGTTCTTTTTACAATGACATTTGCCAAACAGTGCTTAATGAAGATAAATTAGAATGCATTGAGAATTAGGTCGCATTAACACTATGCGATCTTGAGAGATATTTTCCTCCTTCTTTTTTATATCATGATTCACTTGACAATACATTTAGCGAGGGAAGCAAAAATTTGCGGACCAGTATAGTATTGGTGGATGTATATATTTGAGAGGTAAAATTTGGTATTATTACTTACGGTAATTAATAATATATGTGCTTATGCATATTCGTTATAGGTACATGAGAACACTGAAGGGGTATGTTAAAAATCAAGCACGGCCTGAAGGGTGCATAGCAAAGCGCTATTCTGCTGATGAATGCATGAAATATTGTGTTGAATATATTGATGGTGCATTATAAGTCAGACAAAGGAAAAATAGGAATGAAGTGGAACAAAGTGATTCTATACTCGAGGGGCGTCCTATTTCCAAAGGAAAACCTATGGTAGTTACTAAAGAGGTGATTGATGCTGCTCATCGGTATGTGTTGTTAAATACCGAGGAGGTGGAGCCTTATATAAAGTAAGCATTAGTTGAGTTTAATTATTTTGCGTGAAATAAATTAGATTTTGACTTGTATGTTTACATATATAGGATGCACAACGAGGACCTAAAACGTTTATATCCCCATCTTTCGCGAGATGATTTGGAACTTTCAAATCAGCATTTAGAGACTTTTAGTCATTGGTTTAGAAATAAGGTTAATAATGTTATACATCTTTTATGATAGATAAGTTTGACATAGAAGTATATGTTATTTTTATTAGTATTTATATAATCTTATGCTTTTCCAAGTTAACGATGATAGAAAAATATCCAATGATAGCGAACTATTGATTTGGCTTTCACATGGACCTCGCCATTAAGTTATATCTTATACTGGATATATAATTAATGGTCAACGTTTTCATACTAGAGACAATAACAAATCTACACAAAATAGTGGTGTTTCCATTGAGGAAAATATTGTTCGCTTAGATGGATCCATGGAGAAAGTGATATATTACGGTGTTTTGAATGAGACTTTGTTGTTAGACTATCATCAGCTTCAAATTACTTTGTTTAAGTGTGACTGGGCTAATATTGATCGTGGAGTTAAGGTTGAAGATGGGTTTACGTTAGTCAATTTACATCAATTCCAAAATCAATTTGTTAGCGATCCTTTCATCTTGGCAACGTAAGTCGTTCAAGTGTTCTTTTATAGGGAAAATAGTTCTTCAAATTGGTATGTTGTGCTAAAAGCACCTCCTAGAGGTTTTCATGAGTTGGAAATGTATGATGAGGAGGATGAGTCAACTTGCAAACCGGTAGATGAGTCACTACTTGATGATATAGATATCGATGATGGAGATGAAAGTTATATAAGAAAGGATTGTGATGGTATTTTGGTATCATATAAACATCCTTTATTAATGATTGTGTTAAAACATAGTTGTATAACAATATAATAAAAAAAATACCATATAATCAAAATATTGTATGATATAAGCATCCTTTATTAATATTTTTTTGATATACACATAGTTGTATAACAATATAATCAGAAAATTACCATATAATCAAAATATTGTATGATATACACATCCTTTATTAATGATTGTGTTAAAACATAGTTGCATAACAATATAATCAAAAAATTACCATATAATCGAAATAAGGTATGATATAAGCATCCTTTATTAATAATACGTGTGTAACATAGATTTTATCATGAAAAAAGAACAATTATTGTCTGTTCCAAAGTTGCAATAGAAAATTGGTGATCGGATTAAAATTTCATTACATTAATTTTTAACGTACCTCATTACTCACCTATTGCATTTATTCATATATGATGTTCTGATCATTCATATATATTTTATGATTTTTTTTTCAGGTTCCTCTATCAACAGAAGATAGTAACTTGAAGCATCGGTAATTAAAATGGAGCAAAATCAAGGACAGGTAAATTATTATAACTTTTGGCAATGAAATCTGTTTTCGGTGCTGCTGTTTGGTGCAGTAATTAACTATACTTGTTTATTGTGTCTCAATAATTTTGCACTAAGAAGATTTAGCAGTTATGTCTCTTATTTGTAACCAGTTACTAAAATCCATCATTTGGATGCCAAGTACAGTCTTTTACTGTGCTTATTATTTTCTTTTGTTATTAAATTGAAGCCATATTAAACATGAACATGGATGTAAATTAATTGTTATTCCTTATTTATTCCTTATTAAACATGAATATGCACATCGTCAGTTCTACTCTACTTAATTTATTATTTTCTTTTATTAATCTCGGCCTGTTAATTACGTTTATCAATTACAACATGGTCATATTTAGGTTCAACTGGAACATGAAATCGTCGTCTCCTCAAATCTAACGGTAGTCTGAATCATGCGTGCTACTACAAGAATTTTCTTTGTTACTTGATGAGAGATATGGATTTAAGCCCCTTTTATATCCACACAATTTTAGCGCTCAAATTTTCATCATCCCAGCATCTAAAGCAGTGTCTCGGTTATAAAAACAAGAAGATATCATCAATCTTCTACAACCATTGTTTTTTAAATTCCTTTTGTTGATTAAATGTCACACATCTTTGTTGTCTGTTACATCTGCTTAATCATTGGAACAAACACTATTATGTCTTTCTTTTGATTGTTAAATAAATTTTTCTCATTTATGGTTTAGACTTCCATTTTCTATCATGATGCTGTGCGTTTTAAAATGAGGTTCTGATGCTAAATTTTCATATATTGTGGATAATGATGCTGTGTTTACATAATATATTGTGCACAAGTTTACATAATACGATGTGTTTACAT
Source organism: Allium sativum (assembly GCA_030737875.1). Classification (NCBI taxonomy): domain Eukaryota; kingdom Viridiplantae; phylum Streptophyta; class Magnoliopsida; order Asparagales; family Amaryllidaceae; genus Allium; species Allium sativum. The sequence goes on along the minus strand of CM060922.1, from coordinate 159,056,753 downwards.
AATATATTATAGATTGATTTCTACATGATACATGTAAAGATTTTGAATTAAGCAAAGATGTAACATCCCACATTTTTATCGGTTTGTATTTGAATATTTAAATCAGTTTAAATATTGAATTCGTAATATAAGTGAATTTATATATTAATTAAAACAAAGTTGAACGTATAAAAATATATATTAAATATAATTGAGCCCGTAATATCGCAGCAGTTCGTAATTTAACGTTCAGAACTTCAACTGAATGTACATGACCCGTTATTAGTCGGATTTCTTCGAAACAAGAAACGTTGGAATCTGTTGAACTGTATTTTTATTATAGAAGTGGAAAATGAAGATTTCGTCTTATGGATTGCAAGATATGTCCAAATCTAATACTCAGAAAGTCGTTATGAAATCATATATGGACCATAACGGTTATTTGAATATATTTAAATATCGGTTTCAAATTTAGACAAGATTCTTTTGAGGCGTAGTTATAATTTAATTTTTAGAATTTTACTGTAATTTTTAATTAATTAAATAAGGAATTTTTTATTTGAAGTATTTTGCACCCTATATTGATATTTCGGGGTTTCACAATATAAGCTAACCTACCGATATTATTACATTTTTGGTATCGTGACACCTCGTTGAGCACAACTGTACCTTTATTTCTGTCCGTACGTAAGTGTAATTTTAGGAACACAGTGTCTACATACATGATGGTGAGACAAATAAGACATCTTTATTGTATGTATTTCTAAAAGAAAATTTAAATATAAAAAGGGACAAAGCCTTTGTACCTAAGCAAACCCTATTACTTCATACAAAAGAAATCACTTATAAAAGAAATATCCAAGTCCTTTTGCTACAGCCGACCCTAAGGGACATAGACTACACTATATTTCTTAACTATTAAGCATTCTTGTAGGTATATTTTTATATATATGCAAGGCGTGCTACTCTATACACCATTATAGGCCTATGACAAGGCAAAATCAACACTGAAAACAATAAAGGTGCCAACCTAAGATACTATCTCCATACCCTATTCTTGTATCAGTAGCAAAACATGGGAACAAGACTGATCAAACGTATCAAAACCCTTAAATGAAAATATACAAAACTTGCTTTTATCAAAGCAAACCTATTACTTCCCTAATCGAAAGTACCCTTTCAAATCAAACAAGGATACCCTGAGCTGGATATGAAGACCATAACCTACTATACAGTAAACTACCTATATCCTATTCCTTCCCTGTGAAGGAACAACATTCTATATATATACAAATATCCACGCAAATTAAGGCATGCGTTTTCTGGGCAAGACATGCCTCAGTTTTCTTAGCAGCTAAGTAGTGTAGCCTATATAATGCAAAGCTTTCGTTCCCCTCGTCCATTGGATGAAAAGCTCGAACCAACAAAATAAAATAAAACGAACAAGATATGTGCATCGTTTCTGACCGGAGGAGGCCTGTTGGGTCTAAGTCCACATGAGTCGGAGTTCGCGCAGGCACCGGAATGAGTGAAAACCTGCCGAAGGAGATGAGGGTAGATGGGACGAGGATGTGGTGAGGCAGGCGTGCCGACTTCCAAGGGAGAGAACACGAGATGGTGAAGCAGGAAAGAGGACTTGAAAGGTAACAGGTCACGTTTCTTTTTAAGTGGGTCGGTGAGCTCCACTATACCGCTGCATGAAGACGAGCTGAAGGAGTAAGTGTTAGGTGCGGATAATATTTATATGTATAGTAGGAAGACGCGAATGTGATGAGTGCATGAGTTCATCAGAAGTGAAAGAGTAGTCTTGTCCTTCACAACGGGGGGAGTAGTCAGACATAAAAGTGATAAATCATGGCTGTGAATGGCCAACTGAAATTGTTGAAAATTGATGGTAGTGCATTCATGCTCCGAGCAGGGCACCTGATTGAGCCATGCAGACCACCGATGGGAGCCATTGCTTGCGCCATTTTATGTTGTATTTATTGGGTATACTAAGAGAGTATGGGGTTCAAAGCCTTAAAATGGTAAAATTATACACATGCAGGAGCAGTGGGACGTGAAGCAATATAAAGTGATGGAGTAGACTGGTTGCATGTGGGGAAACTGGAAGGAAGCGCCGAGGTTAAAGTGGTTTACTGACGAAGTGAGTTGGAATGGTGCAAGTTTATAAACGTGAGCAAACAATCCGTGAGTTTGGAATGGTGGAGATTGGCGTACCAAGTAGATGATGTTTAATGAATCAAATATGATGATCAATTTGAGCTGAATGCTCCACACGTGAACCTGCAAGGATATTTATTAAAGGGTATGAGATGTATTAGATAATACATAAGTACCCTGTCGTATTTGTTTCAAAGTATTATGGGCCGAGCCCAAACACACAGCCCAAGCACTGATTTTCTTTATGTAAGGTTATTGGCTATATAAGCCAACGTAATAAACATTTGTAAGTAAGTTTTTACAGTTTGTATAATAAGAAAAAAGAGCAATTCATTTCTGTCTCATATCTTTCTTGGTATCAGAGCAAACATTTGCTAAACAGCATCAAGATCCTGAGCTTTTGGACATTGTCTCTACTAGATCTATCAAAAGATAGATCACCCATCAGAGGAGTATCATCATTTGGGTACCCCTCATCTGAGATTTGAATCTATCTCTTCATTTGAGGGTTGAGGCCGTGATCAGAAAACAGTGCCTCGCCAACAAGTGGCTGCAACAGTTTTCATCACCACTGGCTTAGCGGCAAAATATTTCAAAGAATCTCAAATCCGATCAAAAATATCTGGTGAAAAACTTTTAACTGAAGCAAAAGCCGTCCAAGAAAGTCAATCAGAAAAGAAATCAAAGCAAAACATCATCTTGACATCTCTGGTTACTTTTGCAATTAATTAAAGAATTCAACCAGATATTTCAATTCAAGAATCAGAGTTCTTTGGAATACTTACCTCCTGTTATTCATTTTTCGCTATCTGTTAATCATGGCTGGAAATGATCCACCGCCACCAACTTCACCAATATCATCGGCAAGATCAAATCAAACCAGTGCTGAAACTACGGATGATCTGATCAAGGCCATCACAAAGCCGCAAAGCAACATAATCTCTATTCAACTGGACGAATCAAATTATCTTCTGTGGAAGCTGCAAGTAGAAACAGCCGCAAAAGGTTATGGTCTAGAAGACTACCTCTATGGTACTAAAATGATACCAGCAAAGTTCGTCAGGGATAAAGACAACAATCTTGTGATTAACCAAGAATACAATTCATATCAAAGGCAAGATAATCTCGTGAGTGCATGGTTAATGTCAACAGTGGGATCATCTCTCATGCCACAACTGATTGGAATAAAGAATGCTCATGACATATGGACTGCCCTGGAGAGATCATTTACTAGTCAATCATCTGCTAGAGTTTTACACTACAAGAAGCAATTACAATCTATAAAGAAGGACAACTCTAGCATGAATGATTATCTAATGAAGGTCAAGAACCTATGTGATCAATTGGCGTGTACAGGTAACAAAATTGAGGAAAAAGAACAAGTGTTATATATAGTTGGAGGACTCGAAGATGAATATGAATCTGTAATTGCATTTATCACATCAATTGAACCTACACCATCGTTGCAAAGCGTGTACTCTATGCTATTAGCACACGAAGGCAGATTCTTAAGGAGAAAAGATCAAGAAGCAGATGCTTCAGTAAACTACACTACTGCTGGTAAAGAAAAGAATCAACAAAATAATAATACAAGAGGTCAAAGTTCTTACCAGAGAGGAGGACAATCAGGCAGAGGACGTGGAAGATCTGGTAGATGGAATTTCAACAACAGGCCAAAGTGCCAAATTTGTGAAAAAATTGGTCATACAGCCAACAGATGTTATTTCAGATTCAATAACAATTTCAATGTCAATCAGCAGAGCAATAACAATAACAGAAATAACAATCCAAATGCCAATATGGTCAACAGTCAAATTGACAGCAAAAACAGTCAAGACTCCACCTCAAATGCAGCTACAATAGATGATATACAAGATGATGCATGGTATCCAGATTCAGGTGCAACTCATCATGTCACTAACAATCTAAGCAACTTGAATCTTGGCAACAGAGAATACAAAGGTAAAAAATCTTTAATTATGGGTAACGGTAACTCTACAATCATTTCTCACACTGGACATGCTAGTATTAAGGGTGCTAAACAACTATATCTAAATAATCTTTTGTGTGCACCTCATATAAGGAAAAATTTAATCAGTGTGTCACAGTGTGCTAAAGATAATCAAGTATCATTTGAATTCTATCCTAAACACTGCATAGTTAGGGACATGCTGACTAGGAATATCTTATTGCAGGGTAGGGAACAAAATGGACTGTACAAGTTCGGTTCTGGAAAATCAAGGAAAAATGACATAGAGAATAACTTTTGTAATATTTCAGAATCTAGTGTCAGTAGTGACTGTTTTACTTTTGAAATGTGGCATTACAGACTTGGTCACCCAAGTATTAAAATTGTTCAAGAAATTCTTAACAATGATGGTATTACAGTTGACATTCCAAATAAGTTCATATGTACTTACTGTCAAATGGGGAAAAGCCATAAATTACCTTTTCCAAATTCTGAAACAAAGTACTTAAATCCATTAGAATTGGTTGCAGTTGACCTTTGGGGCCCAGCACCAATTGATGTTGATTATGGGTATAAATTTTATATTTCATTCATTGATGCACACTCAAGATATGTATGGATATACTTTCTGAAATCAAAGTCTGATGCTTACAATGTTGTTATGAGATTTATAGCTAATGTTGAAAATCAGTTAGGTCACAATGTGAAAATTATTCAAAGTGATGGTGGCAAAGAATTTCAACCACTTAAGGAGTATTTTTACAAAAAAGGCATTACACACAGACTAACATGTCCATACACATCTGAACAGAATGGTCTTATAGAAAGAAAACACAGACATATTGTCGAAACTGGACTGACACTTCTTGCTCAAGCATCTTTGCCATTGAAATTCTGGCCAGATGCTTTTGCAACTGCTGTTTATCTAATAAACAGACTTCCAACAAAAGTTCTAGATATGAAATGTCCTATAGAAATCTTAACTCAAACAAAACCAAATTATAATGATTTGAAAACATTTGGGTGTTTGTGTTTTCCTTATATCAGACCATTCAATAGACACAAGCTAGATTATAGATCTACTCCTTGTACTTTCTTAGGGTACACCAACAATCACAAGGGGTTCAAATGTCTAGACAGTAATGGGAAGATTTATATATCCAGACATGTTATATTTGATGAAAAGAACTTTCCATTTAAAAATCTTGTGCATAAACCCACTAGTAAGGTCTATAACCCCAGGTGTTCTATCCCAAATATACCTGAACAAGTCAATGACATTGTTTATGTACCAAAATCCAACAACAGCACAACACACACACAAGTCACACAAAATACAAGCACAACACAACACACACAGTCTGGTACTGAAGCAGGTGATTCAAATGAAACTACTACAAGTGATGATGATATTGAATCACATGAAGAAAACATCAGCAATAATGACAACAACAACTCTGTCAACAATCAAACAGAGATCAGAGATGAAGAAACACAGGTTCAAAATCAACATCACATGATGACAAGAGCTAAAAGTGGTATATTCAAACCAAAAATCTTTTCTGTTGTTTTCAATGACAAAGAACCATCCACTTATTATGAAGCTACACTAAATGATAAGTGGAAATCAGCTATGAGAGAAGAATTAAATGCCTTGATTAAAAAACAAACCTGGCATTTAGTTCCAACACCCAAAAACAAAAATATTATTGGGTGTAGGTGGATTTATAAGATAAAAAGACATGCTGATGGTACAGTTTCTAAGTACAAAGCTAGGTTAGTAGCAAAGGGATATTCACAACAGTGTGGTATTGATTTTAAGGAGACATTCTCACCTGTTGTGAAACCCACCTCAATCAGAATAGTACTAACCATAGCATTGTATAAAAACTGGATCATCAAGCAATTGGATGTCAATAATGCTTTTTTGAATGGTGAACTACAGGAAGAGGTTTACATGGAGCTACCACCAGGTCTAGAAGAGAAGTCTGAAAAAAGAATGGTGTGCAAATTAAACAAAGCAATCTATGGGTTAAAGCAAGCACCCAGGGTCTGGTTCAACAAACTAAAGGAAACATTGGCTAGGCTGGGCTACACTCCTACTAGATCTGACAACTCGCTGTTTACAAAATTCACTACAACTACTGTTACATATGTCCTAGTCTACGTGGATGATTTTATAATTACTGGGAACAGCAAAGCTGAAATTGAAAGTGTCACTAGCAAATTAAACAGTGAATTCTCAATCAAAGATCTTGGGGAGCTATCATATTTTCTGGGAATAAAAGTTTGCAGAACTGAAAACAATGAGCTACAACTAAGTCAAAGGAAATACATTGAGGAAATTTTATCAAGAGCAAACATGGACAAAGCCAACCCTCTACCAACTCCTATGGTGACTAATCTACACCTGAGCAAAGAGAAAGGAGAACCTACTTGTAATGAAAAACTGTACAGAAGTATCATTGGAGCTCTACAATATGTCACTATAACTAGGCCAGACATATCATACAGCGTAAATAAAGCAAGTCAATTCATGCAGCAACCTCTAAGTGATCACTGGAAGGCAGTCAAAAGAATCCTTAGGTACTTAAAAGGTACTATCAATCAAGGACTAATGCTAAAGTCAAGCAATAATCTACATATCAATGCATACTCAGATGCAGACTGGGCAAATGACTATGATGACAGAAAATCGACCAGTGGCTATTGTATATTTTTAGGAAAGAATCCAATATCATGGTGTTCAAAAAAACAAAATACTGTCTCTAGGTCTAGTACTGAAGCTGAGTATCGCAGTGTTGCAAGCACCACAGCAGAAATTATTTGGATTCAATCTCTATTAAGTGAACTAAAGATTACAAGCAATTTCAAAGCAACTGTGTGGTGTGATAACATGAGTGCCATAGCTTTAACAGCTAATCCAGTGTTGCACTCAAGAACAAAACACTTGGAACTGGACATATATTTCGTCAGAGAACTTGTACAGAAAGAAAAACTGGAAGTAAATCACATACCTTCTACTTACCAGATCGCTGATATTCTGACGAAACCACTCTCGAGAACCAGATTTGAAGTCTTGAGGGAAAAGCTGAGCGTAGCCGAAGGAACCACTTCAAAGCACAAAAAGGCTTCAGATCCGATCATCTTCAGTGAAACTGAAATGTCTATCAGCAAATCCAGTGAAATAGCAAGAAATTATCCCAAATCTCAAGCCAAGTTCAAAGAAAATCAAAGATCCGAGGCACATCAGACATCAATCAGCAACGGAAGCTCAACAGGACACAAAATCGTCACCTCAAGAGCACAAGCTTGCAATCAAGGCCTTGGAATAAGAAGAGACAGCACAAATAGAGGATTTACTGAAGAAATTTTTCAGAAAGAAGAAGGATTTGTCTAGTGGCGGCTGAGATTTTTTGTCTTCAAACCCTAGTATCGATTATAGGGTTTGCGGGGGGGTATGAGATGTATTAGATAATACATAAGTACCCTGTCGTATTTGTTTCAAAGTATTATGGGCCGAGCCCAAACACACAGCCCAAGCACTGATTTTCTTTATGTAAGGTTATTGGCTATATAAGCCAACGTAATAAACATTTGTAAGTAAGTTTTTACAGTTTGTATAATAAGAAAAAAGAGCAATTCATTTCTGTCTCATATCTTTCTAAGGGATTTAACTGGTGTGACTTGTACTGAACTAGACTAGCTTTAATAAAAAGAACATCACGGGTATAAATATGATTCAAACAAGAACGTCTACTCTTCGTATAGCAGGTACGGATATTTAAACATGAGATTTTAATGCAAGAAGGCACGCAGGAAGTCTCGGGTTCATACAAAATAGAGATGGAGAAAGGAGATTTAGAAGAGCGTTCACGCAAGTTGCCAGGAGATGGAGAACGAAAACAATTTATGGGAGGATGAAGACTCATGTATGGATGACATGGAGGGTGTGCACGTGGTTGAAGTGATGAAGAAGATGATCGAGAAGGGCAAGATGGTGATAGACAAACGCTGGCAGGCGTTCAAAAGACTTTAAAAAGGAAACATGCATGGTGACCGAACGTTTAGAACGCGATTAAGAGGATCTGTGAATACATCATCAGAATCGAGCTTCCACTGTCATGTTAGAATCATACTGGAACGGGTTACGCTATAGAGATTGGTCTGGAGCAATGTGGAGCTCGTCAGAATTTATAGCAAAATAGAACGCTCGATTCAAACCGTCGACGCAAATCGTTATTTAACGGTTAACGCGCCAAGGTGAGTAAATTCACTCACTCTATTTATTTTAAAATATTATAATTATATTTTAATATTGGTTGAATGCTGTGTGATGGTCGTTTTGGTAGATTACAATTAAATTGGTTGAAATAATATAGACCGTTATATATCTTAATTGACGATTGAACACTGATATTTCATAATGATATGAAATTGATGATATTTATTGTGGCTAACATCTGTGAATATAGGAAACCGGTTAGAGGAATCAAACCGAATTCCTCAATATTTGTATGTATTGTTTGTTTTATATTATTTATATATACACGGTCTGAACCTAAATAACATTATTAGGAATTAGAACTAAAATTCGATGATGTCGAACATATTAAAGTAAATTATTTTAGGAATTATAATCTGATAGGATAGCTAAAATTTAGATTTAAACTGACAAATTATAATAGAATATGAAATCAATATTTAGTTATAAACTTGATATTGATTTAATAAGAACCTGACTTGGAAACAGAGTTTATCAAATGAAATGAGAATATGGCAGCGTATTGCATTAGTTATAAAGGAAAATATGGCAGCGTATTGCAGTAGTTAAAAAAAATACGGTTTTAAAGTGAGTTGATAAGTTATAAATGTTTAAAAGGATATATTGAGCATGATAAGGAAAGTGATATATTTTAAAAGAAATTAGAACCCGTTGTACGTTGGTTGAGTTGAGTAACTTTCGAGGCGTCAATCTGATGTTGGTTTCGGCCTTCGGGGTTGATACTTAGAAATTTATTCACTTACCGATTTATAATGAGGAACTAATAGAGTAGAAGTGAAGGGAATTAAGGAAGAGTTTATAAAAATATAGGAAACTAGAAAGTTAGTATTAAATAAAAGGGCCAATGTTTGTGAATGAAATAGTGATTAACTGATGGCAATTAATCTACTGGTATGAATTCTAATTCATAGATGCCGAGCGCATAAGTTTTAGTTGGTTTGGAGATGAATTTGTTGTTGGGGTGGATCTCAAATTCAGATTGATGATAGAGTCAATATAGTGATATTAATAGACTTTATAGTGATAATGATAGTGATCAGTTGTAACTCACGAGTTATATAGAGTAGCTAGTGGTAGTTATGTGTTTGTATATTGCTGTTGTGTTATACTGTAATTCTTTTAGTAATAAATTTTTTTTTGCGCTTGCCTTTCAAAAAAATAAATAAAAGGGCCAGTGTTTGTGAATGGATGTTGTTTTTACTTCGATAGTTAAATAACCGACTATCGAAGTGTTTTGACCATCGTTGTCAATACAGAGAGACCGGTTGGATATATTATCTGAAAACCACTCCGTATACGCATAAGCACTGCGAATTAGATGCTGCTGAAGATAATTGAAGACGGAGTGAAGTGCAAGGGTCGTCCTGTTCCAGAATGGTGCTTTCTGTTTGTCTAGTCCTAGGACAACTTGTATGGACGAGTTTTTGATAGAGTATACCTAACAAATCACTTACAGTTGATCTCTTAAAGGCATTATGTCTGGTGGCGGAGGAATTCGTTCCTCTTAGCTTTTTATACCCGTGATATTTTTGGAAATCGATTAGTGAATTGGCGGGTTTGACGATGTGGCATTCAAAGTGAATGGTGATCAGATGTTCTGAAGATAGACGTAGCCTCTAGCCTCACAAACCGGATATGACAGAAGTTGGGCTAAGCAGCATGGCTAGTTGGGTCATTCCCAAGTAGGGTGTATTGTCATCGATCTAGAGAAAATTCATATTTGTCTTCTTTTCGATTCTGTATCTTCGGATTACGGTTGGATGGCCAACAACCGTGGTGACAATATATTCGCTACACTCAAGCTAAATGAGTGGGCGGTCATGTGTGGACGGGTTGCAAGACGTTCTTGTTGAACCTGCAGTGTATACCCTATAGAGTACACTGATAGGAAGGTGATCCCATACCTTGTCTGTTGGAATCCAATCCCCAATAAGCGCCCTATGGTTTATGATTTTATACTATATATATGTGGAGCGTGAGATGCAAGCGTTCTGCTATTTGGTTATTTACTTGATTAGACATTATTATAATATCACCGGATTTTGATATCAAAATGATTTGAGTTATAGTAAGGTAAAAACCGTCCATGTTTATGTGTGGGCTGGTCTTACTATTATCTTTTGCTTCAAAAGGATTTTCAAAGTTAAACCGTATGGTTGGAATTTACTCACACCAGTCCCATGACTGACCCAGAGTTTATTTTGTTTGTTTTCCCTAAACTCTTGGGTGCCCAAATTTGTACGGGCAGACAAGTGTTTCAGGATTTTACAGATTCACTTGGAGGAGCTCAAAGCAGGAGGCTTCACCATTAAACATTTAGAGATTATTTCCGCTGTAAAGTATATGAGTTATTCTCTGATATGGTATGTATATACAAATTCAGATTTGTATTTCAAAGTTATGTTATATAATACATTTTATTCGTTCCGCTGTGAGATTCGTGTTTACTCTGATTCTGTTCTGTTGTGTTCTTCTTCTTCTATTCTATTAGTTCTATCTTTTCTATCTCACTCTCTAATTTCTTTCTATTAATGATCTGAATTTTCGTGCACTTTGAGTTGAATGTGTAAGGTATTAGTCAGCTCAAATTGGTACAGATTTTCGGGCCGTTACAAAAGAAACCTATATATTCTAGCACAATTAATTATTATATTACAAGGAATTCTTTTTTTTCTTTTACTTTTGTCAGCGATAATACTATGACTAGGATTTTTAGATGTACACGTAACAGAAACTGTTTCACTTATATTGTGGAAAACTATTGCAAATAGTTTGCAAAAAACATTGTATGCTAATGTAAAAGCAGGTAATAGAACAGAAGAGAGAAAAACAAATTAATCAAACCGGCTTGCATATGAATAATAATTGTACATGAACCAGTTTTCATATGAATAATAATTGTAAAACAATTTTTTAGATTAACCTTCATACAAATGATATATCCAAAGATTATTCATGTTTGTATTTAAACTTTGTATTATACTCCTTAAGTAAGGAAAAAATTCAGATAACTACGTTATATTATTAAAATATATGAATATATGTAGTAAAAATAGTCAAATATATACAATTTCAATCGATAAAATTTTCTTTGAGTCGACTGACCTACAATAGAAAAAAGAAATAAAGTACAAAGCAAGCTGGTAAACATAAATAGCCAACTGACAGCTTTGTACTTAGTGGTTGCTATTGCAATATTGTTAAGGTATCATCTGATTGTATGCGAGGGCTGTGTGATTTATTCTGACTTTGTATTTAAACTGCCAAAGAAGCAATGATGTTGCATGATATATTCTGACTTTGTATTTATTCATGTATGCATAAGTATTGGTTGTGAGTTATATTTTACGTGATGCTGTGTGATTACTTTCCAGCAAATCATGTTTTTTTCTAACTTTGTACGCCAATTTCAGGTATTAAAGGTAGCAACGAGATTTTCGTCAAAGAAGTAATCTCTAGCTGCAATTACAGCTTTACAGACAAAGGATAAGGTGGCTGGTGTAAAAATCAATGTTGTGGGATGTGTTGATATTAGAAGATCCCCTCGGAAGCATACTGACTTACAGCCTCAACCCGTTAAAAACCAGCTTCTTCCCTATAAAAATCAGCTGCCTCCAACTCTAAAACCCACACACAATAAAAACCAGCCTCCACCAGATAAAAACCAGTCTTCAAATCTCACCCCTGGCACTGGTTCGTCCGCATATCCAAATGTTATGGGAAGTGTTGGTGTTAGAAGATCCCCTCGGAAGTGTACTGAAATCCAGCCTCAGCCCGTTACAAACCAGCCTCTTCCCTATAAAAATCAGCTGCCTCCAAATCTAAACCCCACACCCGATAAAAACCATCCTCCGCCTGATATAAACCAGACTTCGAATCCCATGAACATAGACCCACTCAACGCCATCGATGCTTCGAGCAACCCATATTCTAATGATTTTATTCAAGAAGAAATGACAAGGAAAAAAGAGGGAACACAATGATGACAACGTTAACTTTGAAGCTGAATGAGAGGGCTGAAGTTGAATTCAATGATCAAGGTCAACCAATAGGCTCCAAATCAAAGCACTTGTCATCCTATCTTGGTACTGGGGCAAGAGAGATGGTACCTTTGACAATTTCAGATTGGAAAAAAGTCGATGCAAACTTAAAGGAAGATATATGGACTTGTATTCAGGTATGAAATATGCTACCATACCGTTGTTATAGTAGTTATAATTAAGCTTGATTTTTCTTGATATTTTGTAGAGTTTTAATGGACTTGATTTTTCTTGAAGCAATTTGGATCCAAAGCATGCTATTTGCATAGGGATAGGGATGAAACAATTTTAATGGACTTACAGTTAGTAATTTTTTGATAGGGATGAAACAGTTTGTGATAGGATTACAAAAACATGTTGAAACAGTTTTAATAGGGATGAAATGAGGTACTCATTAGTTTTAATAGGGATCCATAACAGTTATAAAATGAGGTACTTATTAGTTGTTCCTCTATTTGGATCCAAAGCATGCTATTTGCATTTCAAAAGATATGTATAATGGAATTGTAACCTGTTTTGTAACCTGTGTATATAGTACATCCTGTTTTAATGGACTTGTAACCTGTTTTGTATAGAATCAATGTGCCAGTGAACAAAATCTAGAACATCCTGTGTATATAGTATATCCTATTTTAATGGACTTGTAACCTGTTTTGTATAGAAACAATGTGCCAGTGAACAAAACACCGGTTAAATTCCGCAGTTTTAATGGACTTGTAGCATGTTTTGTATACAAACAATGTGCCAGTTAATTTTATGAGAACATCATGTTTATTTCTAGTTATTTTGTTGTGCAGTCAAGATTCGCGGTAGATGAAGCAAACAAAGACTTAATGCTTAAGATGGTGGGAGTACGATGGAGAGAGGCAAAATCTAGATTGGTTTCCGCTATTAACTACTCGTCCTGAGTCTTCCACCAGATTAGCAATGCTAAGACCAGGAACAACATAAAATGTTCAAGAGTGGAACGACTTTGTTAAGGAAAAGCTGTCGGAAGAATTTGAGGTAATGAGTTTGTATTGTATTCATTACGAAATAAAGGTAAATTATACTTTATTAATGTATTTCTATATAGTAAAATAGCAAAAAATTCAAAGCAATGAGAGATAAAATAAAAATTCCACATACAATGAGCAGAAAGGGTTATGCGAGATTAGAAGAAGATATGGTAAGAAATGCACATACATGTACGTTAGTGATAATTTTTTTCTTTGGTACCACTTATTACTATTTTATTATTTTCATAAAAAGGAAAGTGGAGTAATAGATATTAGCAGAGACAAGCTATGGTGCAAAGCCCATACAAGGAAAAATGGAGGCCCACCGAATTCCATTGCTGCCGATTGCATCTTAAGTTTTTTTCCCTTGGTTCTACCATTAAAATCTGTTGAATAGAATAGAAGTTTACAGCTTATAATGTAATAACAGCTTGAATGATATCTGTAACTTTGAATAGAATAGAAACGAATTCTTACTATTATTATTGACTCAAATCACATTTTTATACCTGAACTTTGGATATGTTCCGATTTATGACTAAGAGCTGAGTGGCAATAAATTTACCACCGTTGAACATTGATGTATGGTAGTTTATTCATATTTCGTTTTTCTTGAAATAGTATATTTTAATTTGTAGGCTAAGATAAAAGAGCACCACGATAATGCTTAGAGCTCTCATGGAACAGCATCAACAAGTGGAGATGGGGTTTCTCAAGTTTTAGGAAATGAACATAGGGGAGGGGTGAGAGGACTAGGTTTTTGTGTACTTCCATCTCGAATGGGTATTTATTCGAGTAATTCAAAAAAAGTGGCTGCATTGGAAAATCAAGTAACTCATTTGTCGGCTAGAGTAGACGAGCTAGCTAATTTGGTTATGACAGTAAGTTTATATATAGTTAATTAGCTATGGTTATTACAAAATGCGATATGTGCTTATGAATCATCGAGTCATCTCTTGCACTTTTACAGAGAAGAAGTGATGATAATATGGTGGAAATGGGGATTCTCATACTCAAACTCCTCAGGTTGGAATATATAATTTTATCTTGTTATTTGTTAGAAAGATAAACTATGTTCACATGTTTGGTACAAGGAGGCCATAGTGCCATTTTAATATTATGCTTACCACTATCGCAAAAGTCTCTAGATATCATTTCTTCTCACACTTTGTTTCAAAAAAATCATTCTATGTTTCTGAATGATGTTGCGGATACGGCTAAATGCACATGAGAGTGTGCATCAAAACTAATCACTTAATTAATGCGTCAAAGGCTGAGTTGAAAATAAAATAAGACCACGCCTAACTGGAACCAGTACTGAGAACGAAGGTACGCATCCAAGTGTTAAGTAAAAAGTAAAGAGATGTCCACATCTAGTTTCGACAATGTCCATCAATAAGTAAACATGATAAACCCCTTAATTTCTTCAAGCAAGTCAAAACTGTACACATGTTGGTAGACCAAGACCTGATCCAAAATATCAAAGACTCTGCAGTCTTATTCACATATATAATCGTATTATCATCGCTGCTGATTTTTTGCTTATTTAGTAGTAAAATGTAATGAATGATGTGACAGGTTAAATATTCAATTAATTGGCTATACTTTTGCGTATAATCCCTCGAATTACTTACTATAGTTTCCGGATTCTGTTGCTTGAAATTAACTAATTAAGCCTTTCCTTCCTTCCCAGTAGACATGAATTAAATATCAAATCTACTAACAGTGAACTCGAAAATAGGGAAGAACGATGTGTTGTGTGTGTATATATATGAAACAAGCAATATCAAAAATACAGCCGGCCGCAGCCATATCTAATGAGGGCATTAATTAAATTTATAATTATTTTATCACTTGTAAGTGCCACTTTTTTTCTTTCGGGAATGTTTTGAAGTAATGTTTTATCCTCTCTGCCTCTGGTGTTAAAATTGCTGCAAAGCACGTTTGAATTATGAGGGACCTGATCTCTTTTGTGTAAGTTATAGACCTTTCCAGATTACTGATCTAACACTTCTTACTGGTCACCATTTTCAAGAACATGTTCTTGAAAACCAAATTAACAAGTTAAAGCTGGCAAAATAATTGATCATATGTATGATTTTTGTTTGGGTTACACTAATAAACACGACCAATGCATCATACAATAAATAAAATGCATTAAAGTATGAGTGTTACTATTTTGCTACTGTGACAGCACTTTCTGCCAATTTGTTGAACTACTTGAATTTAAGCATATGATAAAGGATGTTGAGTGTGGGGTGACTATTAAAAACTGCTTATTTTTTGCTTGCAATCGCGTCGCTTGAGTAACAGTTGGCAAATTCAAGTTGATCGGGTTGCTGTAGATGGTTTGGTGAAAAGGAAGTGCAAGCTGTTGAGCTGGCATAAGAACATAGTAGCAGAGTGGACGATAGCAAGTACTGATCCCGATGCTTCAGTGCATTTCGTTAAGCTTGGAGTAGAGATGCTTGGAACGTATGGGTGAATGTTACAGTGGAACCGAACGCCTTTCTGTTTAGGCCAAATTCAGAGATGGCCACTATCAAGGAGACCGTTGGATCAGCAGTGGCGTAGCACAAGGACTTCATCTCCTTAGTCTAGTATGATAGTACGTAGATTATATTATATTAGTACTTGACTGTTATGACACTTAATGTTTTGTGTGGCTGTCATGGAAACTTGTCCGATCTTTTGGGATGTGAATATTATGACTTATGTAGACTTATCTAAGTCTTTTGGGATGTGAATATTATGACTATGGAAACTTATCTAAGTCTTTTGGAATGTGGTGTTTTATCTAATCTTTTCTGTATGTGCTATATGAATGGTATACGTTAATGGTTCGTGGCTGCTACAGCAATTTTTTTTTTAATTCGTAATTATAGTGCAATGGGAAAATTAAGTTGTTACATTACATTTCACAACGAGAATAGTACGTTGTCAGAACCTATAGTAAAAATTTATGGCAACATGTTACGGCGGGCAAAAACAGTTGCAAAATATTTTATTACAGCGGGCAAAATAACTTGTAAAAAAGGCAATTACGACGTTTGAAGAATGTTGTTATAGATGATATTACAACGGTCAACACCTGTTGCAAAAAATATTATAACCTGTTGCTATTCCACTGAAGGAACATACAACAACATAATAAGAACGTTGTAAAAAGTCTATTACAACTGTCTGTTACCACGTTCTTTACCCGCTGTAAAAGAGGACATATTACAACATGGGCTAAGACATCGGGCGGGTCGGCCGCTGTAAAAGCCCTATTACGACGGGAATCGCCCATTGTAATAGATCTGTTTTGTTGTAGTGTGTAGTAACTCCATTGTTTAAATATTTCATCCTTCGTCCTCCGACCATAAACTAAAATCTATGCATACTTGATCATCCAAGACATTAAGGTGAGAAACCAGTATACTTTTTGCTATAATGTTACCTTTTTTAATTATGAAATTCCATTCTATTTATTTCGTGTAGTTTAAATAGCCGATCAGGAAATCAGATATGAAACTATGGGTAAAATGTTTGATGAGTATGAACGGAACAAGGAGGGCGAGAAAGAGGGTGGATTCTTTGTAGATACACAAATATAAGAGGTAGAAGAACGGAACCAACAACCACATTCACGATCCAACATAGCGAGTCATTCGGGTCAGAATGAAATAATTTGTGGTACCCAAGGAATTGTTGAAGTACATAATCCACAACCACGTTCACGATCCAATATAGCGAGGCATACGGGTAATCTAAATCAACAAAACCGGAGTACTGCAAGCTACAGTACTATTGCAACTGAATTTTCACCTAAGGATGTACTTATCCTTATGAAAGCCTATATTGAAGTTGATCGAAGAGATGAGTTACTGTTGCAAAATGGAGGGGGTCTAACCCTTGTAGAATTTTGGTCGATGGTAATAAGATTACATAACAACCATCGTACCTGCACTAACAGATGATCTTAAGCTGAAATTCATATGGCTCATCGTCGTTGTGTGGAAACTGGTGATCGATACCAAAAAATTATCGAGACAGTTGAATACGAAGACATATTTAAAACAACTAAATCAACTTTTGATTCTCGTTACCTGGTAGAGTACAGTATTGATTTTGTTGGCCACTGTTTGCGAACAAATTAAACAATTGTAAACAACTGTAAAATTCGTTCGGCTTTCTTAAACAACAAGGATTGTTGTAGAGGATGTCGAACTCTGGGACCAAAATTTATTTTATTAATAACTCCAATCAAGTTATTCCAGGATTTTAATTGATTGAAAACACAGAAAATAACAGCAATTAAATAAAAAGAGAGATTTATATAATAAGAGAAAACAATTAGAGGATAATGACACAGATTTGATTAATACTCATCAACAGCCAGACAGAATAATATAGATCTGATTCATATTTCTGTCACAAATATGAATCAACTGTAATTAGGTTTCTAGAAATAAAAATGTGAATAACAACAAGCATAGCCTATGCAGGAGCTCAGCTCTTAAACAACCATAGGCTATCAGGACAGATTCACTAATTTATTTCTAAAACCCTAAATATTAGATCTAAATCTGATAAACGTTAGATCGAACTCGAATATACCCTGTGTTGGAGCACAGCTCTAAAACGACACAGGGTATGAAGGTTCAGATCCAACCCTTGGTTCAGATCTAGATCTTCATATATGAAGTTCTAATCTCTTTGTGTAACAACCCGTATTTTCAGTAACCTGTTATAACATAAATCGAGGCAGAATTTAATTCTAAAATCTGAATCAAGGGAAACGGGCTGTGCCATTGCGTTCGTCTCGGAAAAATACGCGAAATAGAGTCCGAAATTTTGTAAATCGGAGTCCGTATGACCCGATTAAGGCCCATTGAAGTTTTCTGGAATTTAGAATTCGAAAACAGATTTTGAAAATGCAGCAATGGGGCTAGGCGGGAAATTTCCTGCCTAGGCCATGTCGACAGGGCTGTCGACAGGCCTGTCGACTTGGTCCCGACCAAGTCGACTGCCCTGTCGACTTGCCTGTCGACATGGGCACGACGTGGCTGGTCGAGCCAGCCAGCCCAGGTGCACCTGTTTGGGGTTTTGAGGCTTGTTTCTGGAAGGTTCCGAAATCTAAGGGTCCTAATCTAACCTAGGGTTGATCTAAGGGCCTAAAACGCTCTAATCTTCTATAAATAAGACCCTAACCTACCCCTAAATCCCCATTATTCATTCTAGTAACTAAACTATGGCAAAATTTTACCTCTCATGGCCTCCACTTTCTTCTTAAAATTTCTAAGTCATTTCCATGAGAGATTTTCAATGCATACAAGTGTTTTTGAGTTGTATGAGTGATCATTAGCTCGCATTCACTATCAAGTTGCAAGCTTTATTCTCAAAGCTAGAGTTTTTGGGTGATTTTGGCAAGGGTTTTCTTATTGGATCTTCTTATTGGGTTTTAAGGGCTTGTCTCCATCTTTGTTTTGTGTCTCCATAGGAAGAGTAAGCCCTTTTACCTTCTTTATGAACTATAAAGTTAATGAATGGTGTAAATTGGGTTTTATGCAAGTTAGTTAGGCTATGCAAGTTCATGATGCTAGTTTATGATGCTATGCAACTTTATGAAGTTATGAAATGCAAGTTTATGATGTTATGCAAGTTTATGAAGTTATGAAATGCAAGTTTATGATGCTATGCAAGTTTATGAAGTTATTGTAACAACCCGAATTTTAACAACGTGTTAAGACAAGAATCAAGGCGGAATTAAATGTTAACATCTGAATCAGATAAAACGGGTTGCGCCGTTGCGTTCGTCTCGGAAAAATACGCGAAATAGAGTCCGAAATTTCGTAAATCGGAGTTCGTATGACCGAGATACGGCCTCGCAAAGTTTCTTGAAAATTCAAAAACGGAAATAGATTCAAAAAAGTCAAAGTCAACACCACTCCATTTTTAGAACTTGGCTTCTTCTCCAAGACATGCTTTAGATGGCCAAGATCTATCCTAGGGTTAATCTAATGGCCTAAAACTACCCTAAACTCTATAAAAAGACCCCTAACCCTCTCATACACTCTCATAAATCTATCCTACAACTAAACTATGGCAAAATTTCTCCTCTCATGGCCTCCTCTCAAAACCTAGCCTCCACCCTCTTGTTCAAAGTTTCAATCTTCATTTCTATGAGAGGTTTCATGATCTTGTGAGTGTATGAGAGTGTTTATGTTCATATGAGAGCTTCTAAACATGGTTTCAAGGCCAAAGTTGAAACCTTTCCTCTTCTAAAGCAAGGACCTTCATGCATATGAGAGATTTTGGGTTCATACAAGTGTTTTCAAGCTTGTATGAGTGTTCTTAGCTTGCATTCAAGTCAAGTTGCAACATTTCTATTTTAAAGCAAGGGTTTTTATTGATTTGGAGCTTTCATCTTTGGGTTTTGGGCGATAGCATGGATAGGCTTCGTCTCCATCTTTGTGTTTAAATCGATTTGTGCCTTCATAGCAATGTAAGCCCTTTCCCTACTCTTAGATATCAACAATGAAGTTAAATGAATGTTGCAAGTTTGGGTTTTGAACATTAAGTATGTTGCATACTATCATGACATGTATCCTATCATGACTATAAAGTCTTTACCTTGATTTTGTGGGCTAAAAGCCATGACCTTTAGGTTGAATGTTGCATTTTGGCAACATGAGAACTATCATATCCCTTATGATAGCTTGCATGTAATGCCATATGCGAACTTGTAGTCATCTTTCTATGTCATATATCACCATGATTCGCTTCTTGCCAAGTTTTGGGTTTATGCATGTTTTTGAGGCCTAGTAAGGTAATATGCAAGTTAGTGCACATATTCACGCCTCATTTTGCCACCATGTTAAACTAGTGGCTTTATGCCCCCTTTTGTCATGCCTTTGCCTAGTCTCTTCTTTTAATCCATTTCGTTGTTGCGAACGTATATGCGAGCTTAAAAGCGTTGGGGGTTATGTTTTGGGCAAACTTAATGACATGAACATGATTTGGGTTAACATGACAACATGCAACATTAAAGATAACATGGAAGTTGACATGAAAACATAAGATTGGGAATTTACCTATTAAGTTAGGTCTACCCCTTGGGAATTTACCTATTAAGTTAGGTCTACCCAAGTTCTTGAAAACTTGTAATATGTTTTGGAAACATAATGGACATGACACTTAGAAAATATGAGTGTGACCAACTCGAGGTTAGACCTAGTTGTGGTGTAAATCTTCCCAGGTAACCACAACAAAAGTCTAATGTGAGAAGTTGGTCATGTTGTGCTTGAACCCGAGGTTAGACCTAGTTGTGGTGCAAATCTTCCCAGGTAACCACAACAAAGTCTAATGTGAGAGGTTGGGGTGCATTAAGTAATTAATGCCACGTAATAGGGTTAAATTAATTTGATTAATGACGCTTAACCGAATATGACATGGACAAATGGGTTAAGTAATTGGATTAGGCTAATGATACTTAACAGAACAAGACAAGGTTGGGTAGGTTAAGTAACTAGATTTGCCTAATGACACTTAACCGCTATTTTTATACGACTAGTGGACGGGGTTAAGTTAACCAACACTTAACCAAACCAACACGTGAATTTGATACGGTTAATTTAGCTTTCCTAATTACACTTAACCGTATAATACAGTTAGGGGATGTGGTTAAGTTGACCTAGACTTAACCCATCCAATTCGGTGATTTTGAAGTGGTTAAGTTAACCAACACTTAACCAATCTAACTCGGTAATTTCGAAGTGATTAAGTGACCTATACTTAAACACTCCAACATGGTTATTTGATAAGATTAAGTTAACCAATACTTAACCAATCTAACGTGATAACATGATAAGGCTAAGTCACGAATCGCTTGAATACACTTGACCAACTTATTTGGTAGGGTCAGGTTAATATATACTTAACCAACTTGAACATGGTTTGTAGGGTTAAGTTCTGAACTTGGATACTTAGCCAATCTAGACATGATTTGTGGACGGGTTAAGTCATGAACTTAAGTGATACTTAATCCATTATGTAAACCCTAATTCGGAGGATTAGGTGGATAACTATAGTTAACAAGGATAACGGGAATAAGGCTAAGTAGTAAACCTTAGTTGAAGAATAACTAAGTAATAATTCTTAGTAAAGGAAATTTTAGACCAGTTCATAGATAGATGAGTAACCTGATACGGTAGGTCATCGTGTAAGTATACGAGTAGGAGCAAGTATCTGATTTAGATAAAGGCTCCAGCGAACTGGGTAACGAAGCAGCGGCTTCGGAGAAAACGTGAGGATATTCTTGGTATCCCTCTGTGAGCTGCCAGGTAATTATACTAGGCTCAGGAGAGGTTAAGGTCTGCGTTAGAAGAGCCAAGAGCATGCCTTGGTTGCTATACGAGCGACCTAAAGACAGGGATGGAAAGGGGATAGTCGACGATACGTGTAGAGCCCTAGATAGCATTTCGTCAGGCTACCTACCATTCTGGGTCAAGCGTGTACGTGAGGAAAGACAGAGAACACCCAAAAGACCATAATGGCTATCAAATTATGGTTGCGGTAAGGCCGTAGGATTGTGGGCTAGCCAGTAGTGTAGTTCTCATACAGGATTTATCCTGTCTTGTCTTTCACTAGTTGAGGGAGGGGTCCAGTGGGACCATAGCCACTGTAAAAATCAGACCTTAGCATCTGCATCGGCAGATAAATCAAAAGCTCCCGACCGAGTCCTGTATTTCTTAGTTTGCCCTGTGACAGGACTCGGATGGCACAGTGTTATACATGTGCATGCAGTCATGGAAAAACGATTCACGGTGAATGCGTGGGAAAAAGGGCGCGGTTGGCGGTTAGCGTAATCCCTAGTGGCCCTAGGTAGTTGAACCCAAACCGAGATACGAAAACGTGCAATAGGTAAGCATAATCCCTAGTAGTCCTAGGTAGCATAAGTCCTAGTTGTACAAATGATGATTCATGTTGAGAAAGCCTAGCTAGGTCTAGGGTAACAGTCCAAAACGATCGTAAGGATCATGGAACTACGTTGAAGCAGAATTACATAAGAAAGCCCGTACAGTCTACGGCAAAGGACTAAACATACATATGGAAAGAAACATACGAGTTGGGTAACCTATATATGCGATATATTAGGTTGACATGGACCATTACACCTTCATTTAGTAAGGGACATTCAGGGTCAACACATGATACGGTTGGGATACTAGTACGTAGGTGTAGAGCAGATATACATGATAGATATCGTGGGACGTTAGACTTGATAGAAACCTTGGGATATTATACTTGATAGAAACCTGACAATGTGATACCTTGTTCTATCTTGACATCGTAATTTATCATGACACCTTAGTTTATCTGGGTACAGTAGTTCATCCTGCTTTCTTGGCTTAGTTGATCTATCTTGTTAGTTATTCATCATGCCAGTATGCTATTATCCTTATGTTCATCTCAGTTTCTCATGACAGTTAACTTTACTAGTTTTTATGCTAATAGTAGATAGGGCTTACTCAGTCTTTTTGACTGACCCGTTTTGTTTCGTTTCTTTTCTTCCGTTCCCCCCCCCCCCAGGTTACAGGGAGGAAATACTGTTGTTTAGTTCGGACTTCTTCTGCTTGAGGGTCATCATGGATGGCTTGGACTTTTCTTGGCTATGGCTACTTTACTGTTTTACTTGGGGAATAATTTATGAAAAAAAGTATTTATGCTTCTTTATTATCGCAAGACAGGTTTTGATGTACTCTGATGTAAAAGGCTTTAGACCTTGATTATTAATGTTTATGAAAGTTCGATTTTACTTCCGCTATTTTATATGTTCTGTCTTGTGATATTTCTGTGCATGTTTACCAATAATGCCCCTCTAAAGTTAGTGCATTCCTTTGCGAGTGAACTTAGCGGAGGCGGGGTGTTACATTTGGTATCAGAGCAGAAGGTTACCAGACTGGGCAAAAGTTTTTAAAAACCTTCTGAAAAACTATTAGAAAACCGTTTATAAAGAAGCATTTTTCAAGAAAAGTTTTTAAAGGCTATTCCCCAAAGGCCATTAGCACTATCCTTGTTTCCTTGATTGAATCTCTTTTCCTTTCTTTCCTCCATCTATAGTCACAGTGGTTTTAACTGCGACTTGTCTTTTCTAGCTACGTAAGTGTTTTCCGTACGATGGAGGTGGTTCTCGAGAGGCCAGTGGCCGAGTTACAAGAAAGGATAGTAAGAAAGAGGATAAAGGATACGAGCTTAAGAATGAGCAACTTGTTGGTATGGCTTAGTCCTCAAAGGAGGGAGAAAGATGAACAATGAAACCCATGACGAGAGAGTACCTTTAGCATGGTAAACGGGGCGGATAGTTAAGTATCATCGGACAAGGACAAGATCATCGGGAGGGCAATAGTATGCTCTCATTTCTAGGGTATCTCGAAAGGAGGGTAACGATCTTGTTAAAGGTTTAGCTTTTCTTTTCTATCATCCCGTCGGGACTTTGTTTTGATCACCGCATCATTTAAGTCCGCTTCGATAGTTGAGTCTCTGCACCTTAAGTACTAGTGTAATAGAGAATCCCATTTTTGTCTCAAAATCCTATTGGAGAATCGGCCCATTTGTTCATGACTTGTTTGGATTTGAGAATGTCTATGCCAAGTGTTGAGTTTGGAAATAATGCTTATGTTTATAAGCTATGGATGGATTCTAGGGATGAAGTGGTCATCCAGTAAGGGGTGCCACTCTTGGTTTTGATAGGAGGGTAGTTAGACTTTTGACTAGCCTTGGTAATACCCTTGAAGTCTCGTGTAACCTTTTGGGTTCGGTCATGATTAGTTACTTGGAATCCCTTGATGCCTTTATTGGAAATTTGAAGCCCGATCGAGTGGTGTTCGCCGATAAGACGGATGGTTTATTTCACTTATGCATGGGTTATAGAAATCACCCTAGTAAGTACGCTTGATAACCTGGTTGGCATCTGTTTACTTTCAAGGGAAAGTTCTTCTACGTGGAATACCTTTTTGGTATGTAAAAGAGATCCAAGATTCACTAGTGAATTTTTGAGGGCTCGCATGGAGTCATGAGTACGCAGTCCTGTTTGCGCCAAATATCCTAGAAGGAGAATAAGTGCAAGTGGAACGAGAGGCGACGAAGAAATGAGTTCCAACTCATGTTATGGAAACAGGAAATCAGAAGCTACGAAATCATGAAGTTAAAAGATGGTCAAAGTACAATGGAATCAAGCTCAAGGGAATGCGGCTTAGACGTGCACATCATATCTCTTTTGAAGAATATATCTTTGATCCTTGGTTCACCTGTAGAGCTTGCTTGTAAGTTATCTGTTATGGATATCCTCTCGGTCCTATTTTCTGTTACAAACCCCGTAAGGAGTTTGTCTTGTTTATATTCTCGACCCTGTTTCAGGGAATCTTAGGTAGAACCCTATGGATGTAAACATGTATTTGAAACATGTTATGATTGATATGGTTGCCAGTGGTTGCTCGTGGATGCTTGAATGTATATTAGGCATTAGAACGGTTCAGTCAGATTTCATATTGCATATGCACGAGTATTTATACTTGTTTAAGGACGAAATTGAATGTGTTATCATGCAGATGTTGCATATGGATGAATGTTTGTGCACGCATATAGTGTATATATATGACTAGGACTATTTGCATACATGTTGGATTCATAGCACTAAACATATTTTTGCATTCAAAAGATTTTTCAGGCCTGATCATTAGCATTAGCTAAGGAACATATACACACACTCTTTGCATGTATTCATAAAGCATTAGAAATCGTCTAAGGACAATGGTTGCCTGTGGATGATGTTTTGATTAAATGGATGGTAGGATGCGTTCTTCCTAACTTAGAGATTTCGGGGACGAAATCCTTAAAGGAGGGGAGAATGTAACAACCCGAATTTTAACAACGTGTTAAGACAAGAATCAAGGCGGAATTAAATGTTAACATCTGAATTAGATAAAACGGGTTGCGCCGTTGCATTCGTCTCGGAAAAATACGCGAAATATAGTCCGAAATTTCGTAAATCGGAGTTCGTATGACCGAGATACGGCCTCGCAAAGTTTCTTGAAAATTCAAAAAGGGAAATAGATTCAAAAAAGTCAAAGTCAACACCACTCCATTTTTAAGACACCACTCCATTTTTAGAACTTGACTTCTTCTCCAAGACATGCTTTGGATGGCCAAGATCTATCCTAGGGTTAATCTAATGGCCTAAAACTACCCTAAACTCTATAAAAAGACCCCTAACCCTCTCATACACTCTCATAAATCTATCCTACAACTAAACTATGGCAAAATTTCTCCTCTCATGGCCTCCTCTCAAAACCTAGCCTCCACCCTCTTGTTCAAAGTTTCAATCTTCATTTCTATGAGAGGTTTCATGATCTTGTGAGTGTATGAGAGTGTTTATGTTCATATGAGAGCTTCTAAACATGGTTTCAAGGCCAAAGTTGAAACCTTTCCTCTTCTAAAGCAAGGACCTTCATGCATATGAGAGATTTTGGGTTCATACAAGTGTTTTCAAGCTTGTATGAGTGTTCTTAGCTTGCATTCAAGTCAAGTTGCAACATTTCTATTTTAAAGCAAGGGTTTTTATTGATTTGGAGCTTTCATCTTTGGGTTTTGGGTGATAGCATGGATAGGCTTCGTCTCCATCTTTGTGTTTAAATCGATTTGTGCCTTCATAGCAATGTAAGCCCTTTCCCTACTCTTAGATATCAACTATGAAGTTAAATGAATGTTGCAAGTTTGGGTTTTGAACATTAAGTATGTTGCATACTATCATGACATGTATCCTATCATGACTATAAAGTCTTTACCTTGATTTTGTGGGCTAAAAGCCATGACATTTAGGTTGAATGTTGCATTTTGGCAACATGAGAACTATCATACCCCTTATGATAGCTTGCATGTAATGCCATATGCGAACTTGTAGTCATCTTTCTATGTCATATATCACCATGATTCGCTTCTTGCCAAGTTTTGGGTTTATGCATGTTTTTGAGGCCTAGTAAGGTAATATGCAAGTTAGTGCACATATTCACGCCTCATTTTGCCACCATGTTAAACTAGTGGCTTTATGCCCCCTTTTGTCATGCCTTTGCCTAGTCTCTTCTTTTAATCCATTTCGTTGTTGCGAACGTATATGCGAGCTTAAAAGCGTTGGGGGTTATGTTTTGGGCAAACTTAATGACATGAACATGATTTGGGTTAACATGACAACATGCAACATTAAAGATAACATGGAAGTTGACATGAAAACATAAGATTGGGAATTTACCTATTAAGTTAGGTCTACCCCTTGGGAATTTACCTATTAAGTTAGGTCTACCCAAGTTCTTGAAAACTTGTTATATGTTTTGGAAACATAATGGACATGACACTTAGAAAATATGAGTGTGACCAACTCGAGGTTAGACCTAGTTGTGGTGTAAATCTTCCCAGGTAACCACAACAAAAGTCTAATGTGAGAAGTTGGTCATGTTGTGCTTGAACCCGAGGTTAGACCTAGTTGTGGTGTAAACCTTCCCAGGTAACCACAACAAAGTCTAATGTGAGAGGTTGGGGTGCATTAAGTAATTAATGCCACGTAATAGGGTTAAATTAGTTTGATTAATGACGCTTAACCGAATATGACATGGACAAATGGGTTAAGTAATTGGATTAGGCTAATGATACTTAACAGAACAAGACAAGGTTGGGTAGGTTAAGTAACTAGATTTGCCTAATGACACTTAACCGCTATTTTTATACGACTAGTGGACGGGGTTAAGTTAACCAACACTTAACCAAACCAACACGTGAATTTGATACGGTTAATTTAGCTTTCCTAATTACACTTAACCGTATAATACAGTTAGGGGATGTGGTTAAGTTAACCTAGACTTTACCCATCCAATTCGGTGATTTTGAAGTGGTTAAGTTAACCAACACTTAACCAATCTAACTCGGTAATTTCGAAGTGATTAAGTGACCTATACTTAAACACTCCAACATGGTTATTTGATAAGGTTAAGTTAACCAATACTTAACCAATCTAACGTGATAACATGATAAGGCTAAGTCACGAATCGCTTGAATACACTTGACCAACTTATTTGGTAGGGTCAGGTTAATATATACTTAACCAACTTGAACATGGTTTGTAGGGTTAAGTTCTGAACTTGGATACTTAGCCAATCTGGACATGATTTGTGGATGGGTTAAGTCATGAACTTAAGTGACACTTAATCCATTATGTAAACCCTAATTCGGAGGATTAGGTGGATAACTATAGTTAACAAGGATAACGGGAATAAAGCTAAGTAGTAAACCTTAGTTGAAGAATAACTAAGTAATAATTCTTAGTCAAGGAAATTTTAGACCAGTTCATAGATAGATGAGTAACCTGATACGGTAGGTCATCGTGTAAGTATACGAGTAGGAGCAACTATCTGATTTAGATAAAGGCTCCAGCGAACTGGGTAACGAAGCAGCGGCTTCGGAGAAAACGTGAGGATATTCTTGGTATCCCTCTGTGAGCTGCCAGGTAATTATACTAGGCTCAGGAGAGGTTAAGGTCTGCGTTAGAAGAGCCAAGAGTATGCCTTGGTTGCTATACGAGCGACCTAAAGACAGGGATGGATACGGGATAGTCGACGATACATGTAGAGCCCTAGATAGCATTTCGTCAGGCTACCTACCATTCTGGGTCAAGCGTGTACGTGCGGAAAGACAGAGAACACCCAAAAGACCATAATGGCTATCTAATTATGGTTGCGGTAAGGCCGTAGGATTGTGGGCTGGCCAGTAGTGTAGTTCTCATACAGGATTTATCCTGTCTTGTCTTTCACTAGTTGAGGGAGGGGTCCAGTGGGACCATAGCCACTGTAAAAATCAGACCTTAGCATCTGCATCGGCAGATAAATCAAAAGCTCCCGACCGAGTCCTGTATTTCTTGGTTTGCCCTGTGACAGGACTCGGATGGCACAGTGTTATACATGTGCATGCAGTCATGGAAAAACGATTCACGGTGAATGCGTGGGAAAAAGGGCGCGGTTGGCGGTTAGCGTAATCCCTAGTGGCCCTAGGTAGTTGAACCCAAACCGATATACGAAAACGTGCAATAGGTAAGCATAATCCCTAGTAGTCCTAGGTAGCATAAGTCCTAGTTGTACAAACGATGATTCATGTTGAGAAAGCCTAGCTAGGTCTAGGGTAACAGTCCAAAACGATCGTAAGGATCATGGAACTACGTTGAAGCAGAATTACATAAGAAAGCCCGTACAGTCTACGGCAAAGGACTAAACATACATATGGAAAGAAACATACGAGTTGGGTAACCTATATATGCGATATATTAGGTTGACATGGACCATTACACCTTCATTTAGTAAGGGACATTCAGGGTCAACACATGATACGGTTGGGATACTAGTACGTAGGTGTAGAGCAGATATACATGATAGATATCGTGGGACGTTAGACTTGATAGAAACCTTGGGATATTATACTTGATAGAAACCTGACAATGTGATACCTTGTTCTATCTTGACATCGTAATTTATCATGACACCTTAGTTTATCTGGGTACAGTAGTTCATCCTGCTTTCTTGGCTTAGTTGATCTATCTTGTTAGTTATTCATCATGCCAGTATGCTATTATCCTTATGTTCATCTCAGTTTCTCATAACAGTTAACTTCACTATTTTTTATGCTAATAGTAGATAGGGCTTACTCAGTCTTTTTGACTGACCCGTTTTGTTTCGCTTCTTTTCTTCCGTTCCCCCCCCCCCCAGGTTACAGGGAGGAAATACTGTTGTTTAGTTCGGAATTCTTCTGCTTGAGGGTCATCATGGATGGCTTGGACTTTTCTTGGCTATGGCTACTTTACTGTTTTACTTGGGGAATAATTTATGAAAAAAAAGTATTTATGCTTCTTTATTATCGCAAGACAGGTTTTGATGTACTCTGATGTAAAAGGCTTTAGACCTTGATTATTAATGTTTATGAAAGTTCGATTTTACTTCCGCTATTTTATATGTTCTGTCTTGTGATATTTCTGTGCATGTTTACCAATAATGCCCCTCTAAAGTTAGTGCATTCCTTTGCGAGTGACCCTAGCGGAGGCGGGGTGTTACAGTTATGAAATGCAAGTTTATGATGCTATGCAAGTTTATGAAGTTATGAAATGCAAGTTTATGATGCTATGCAAGTTTATGAAGTTATGAAATGCTAGTTTATGATGCTATGCAAGTTTATGATGTTATGAAATGTAAGTTTATGATGTTATGACATGTAAGTTTAAGATAATATGCAAGTTTATGATCCTATGATATGTATGCAAGTATGCCATAATGTGTTATGCAAGTATGACATAATATGTATGCAAGTATGCCAAGTTAAGTATGCAAGTTTGGGTTGAACATTTATACATGTTAACATGTTATGCGAACTTGTGGCCATTCTTACATTTCATATGCCACCATGTTCAATTTGTGGCTCCAACACCTTCATGTCATGATTATGCCAAGTTCACTCTTTCTATCCTTTATGCGCTTTGGCAATTATGTAAGCGATGGGATTGCGTGGGGTTGGGTAAACTTAAAACACATGAAAATATAAGATTGGGAATTTACCTATTAAGTTAGGTCTACCCCTTGGGAATTTACCTATTAAGTTAGGTCTACCCAAGTACTAATTAACTCGTAATTATGTTTTGGAAACATAATGGACATGACACTAGATAATATGAAATGGCCAACTCGAGGTTAGACCTAGTTGTGGTGTAAATCTTCCCAGGTAACCACAACGGGGGTCTAATGTGGGTAGTTGGTCATGTTGCACTTTCAGACCCGAGGTTAGACCTAATTGTGGTGTAAATCTTCCCAGGTAACCACAACGAAAGTCTAATGTGAGAGGTTGGGTGCGTTAATGAATTAATCAATGCCTCATGATTAGGGTTTATGTCATGGTCCACTTTTCAATTTGGGACTGGTGATTAATCGGGGTTAAGTCGTGAACCTATCGTTACACTTAACCGAGTTAATCCATGATTAGTAAGAGGGTTAAACCATACTTAACCCACTAGAAAATCCTAGCAATGGGGGCCCATTCCAGCAGTAATCCCAAGTTTGTATCATTAAGACCCTAGGGGCTAGGCTAGGGATGGGGGCACGATTACTGGGCTGGATGTAAGGGACCAAAAACGACGGCAGTGTGGTACGCCGATGTAGTTCCGGACGGACTAGGGCCGTGCACGTAGTCCGTTAGCGGAGAAGTCAAGCATGGGTACCAGTAGGCTGAGACTGTGCACTCATGTTTATGGTGTCCAGGGGTTTACACCCTAGGGCTTGATACACCCGACGGGTGGACCCTGCACAGTCTGACTACAATTATGTTTTAGCCGTATTGACACCAACACGTGACGAGTTAGGCTTAGGGAGCCGATCGATTAGACCGTGTTATTCGGGTCACCTCATGTTTTGGGCCAAAGCTTGGGCCAAGGGATCAATACTTGTTTATTCAAGTCATGTTAGTTTGCTAGTACACCTGTGGTGCAAGACTTAACCATGATTATGCGATGACACCTTTATCCTGTTATTTAATTATCATGTCAATATGTTGTTATCTTTATGTTCATCTCAGTTTACATCATGCCTGTTAACTTTATAGTTTATGGAATGATGGTAGTAGAGCTTACTCAGTCTTTTTGACTGACCTGTTTTCTTTCGCTTCTTTTCTTCCGTTCCCCCCCCCCCCCAGGTTCTCAGGGAGGAAACATCGGAGCTTAGATTGGATATCCGATCGCTTGCTTTTGGGATTTAGCTCATGTACGGTTTTGGACATGAAGCTGGCTATGGTTTATCACTTTTGTTTGGGGATAGTACTATGTATTTCAGTTTTTCTGTTTATGATGTTTTTGTCTAGACTTGTTATTTTGGAAAAGTTGACATTATGATGTACCAGACTTGTGTTTTGAAATAGTATTTGAAATCTACCGCTGTTTTATCTATCTTATTTACTCTGTTTACATATATACATATGTTCTTGTTCTGCCTTGATATATCATTATGCATGTTTACCCGGTTAAAACGCCCCACCAAAGTCAGAGTGCTTGCAAGAGCCACCCTGGCGGAGGCGGGGTGTTACATTTGGTATCAGAGCATATGGTTTACGAGAAGGGACAAAAGGTTTTCGAAAAACTTTTGAAAAACTATTTTCAAATCAAGTATAAAATAATTTCCAAAGAAAAAGTCTAGTTTATTCTAAAGGCTATTCCCCAAAAAGCCATTAGCAAAAATTCCTTCGTTTCTCTCCATTCTGAATCTATCTTTTTCTTCGTTTTCAGTATGGCTGATAACTTTGTTATTCCGGAGGGAGTACATGTTCCTGTTTGGTATAAGAGACTTATGGAGGCTAGGGCGACCGAAGCCGGCCCCGCAATTGTTACTCCTCCTCCAGTAGCTAGTGTTCCTCCCCCTCTCTCTCAGCATCCACAAGCGGATTTTGCGGAAACTTGTAAGAACTTTAAGACAATGGAGTTAAGCTCAAGGAAACGTGACTTAGAGGATTGAAGGCTAGATACGCGCATCATATCTCTTTTTAAGAGCATATACTTGGTCCTTGTTTTCCTGTGGAGCCTACTCGCATGTTATCTTTTACGTATATCCTCTCGGTCCCAATCTCGATCATAAACTCCATAGGGAGGTATGACTCATCGGTTAGTAATACATGTCAGGGTTTGAAGGGGTCCATTAGGTTGACTAAACCTTTTGGACTCTTATAGGAGATGGGTTTGAGTTTAGAAAGGGATTTCTTGTAACCCAAAAGGAGTTTATCTTGCTTATCTTCCCGATCTCTTTTTAGCATATCTTTCTTTTGCTATTCGTGTTCATCTAGTTTATCTAGTTTATCGTGTCATGAGAACCGTAGGTAGAAACCCTTTGGTTGAAACATGTGTTTGAAACATGTTATGCTTGATGTCTGCAAGTGGTTGCAAGTGTTTGCAAGTGGTTACTCGTGGATGCATTATACACATTAGGCACTAGATCGGCTCACACACCTCATATTGCATATGCATGAGTGTTTATGCTTATTCATGGATTAATTTGTTGTGCTATCACATGGATTTTGCATATGGATGTATGTTATGTGCACACATGTAGATGTTATACATTATGTTAGGGATTTGCATACATATGGATACATTTCACTAACATACTTTGCATTGATCTTTGCATTAGATAAGTACATATACACACACCTTTGCATATGTTCATACAACATTTAGAATCTTGTAAGGACAATGATTGCTCGTGGATGATGTTTTGAGTAGATGGATGTTGGATGGTAGGACACATTCTTCCTAACTTGAAGATTTCGGGGACGAAATCCTTTAAGGAGGGGAGAATGTAACAACCCGTATTTTCAGTAACCTGTTATAACATAAATCGAGGCAGAATTTAATTCTAAAATCTGAATCAAGGGAAACGGGCTGTGCCATTGCGTTCGTCTCGGAAAAATACGCGAAATAGAGTCCGAAATTTTGTAAATCGGAGTCCGTATGACCCGATTAAGGCCCATTGAAGTTTTCTGGAATTTAGAATTCGAAAACAGATTTTGAAAATGCAGCAATGGGGCTAGGCGGGAAATTTCCCGCCTAGGCCATGTCGACAGGGCTGTCGACAGGCCTGTCGACTTGGTCCCGACCAAGTCGACTGCCCTGTCGACTTGCCTGTCGACATGGGCACGACGTGGCTGGTCGAGCCAGCCAGCCCAGGTGCACATGTTTGGAGTTTTGAGGCTTGTTTCTGGAAGGTTCCGAAATCTAAGGGTCCTAATCTAACTTAGGGTTGATCTAAGGGCCTAAAACGCTCTAATCTTCTATAAATAAGACCCTAACCTACCCCTAAATCCCCATTATTCATTCTAGTAACTAAACTATGGCAAAATTTTACCTCTCATGGCCTCCACTTTCTTCTTAAAATTTCTAAGTCATTTCCATGAGAGATTTTCAATGCATACAAGTGTTTTTGAGTTGTATGAGTGATCATTAGCTCGCATTCACTATCAAGTTGCAAGCTTTATTCTCAAAGCTAGAGTTTTTGGGTGATTTTGGCAAGGGTTTTCTTATTGGATCTTCTTATTGGGTTTTAAGGGCTTGTCTCCATCTTTGTTTTGTGTCTTCATAGGAAGAGTAAGCCCTTTCACCTTCTTTATGAACTATAAAGTTAATGAATGGTGTAAATTGGGTTTTATGCAAGTTAGTTAGGCTATGCAAGTTCATGATGCTAGTTTATGATGCTATGCAAGTTTATGAAGTTATGAAATGCAAGTTTATGATGTTATGCAAGTTTATGAAGTTATGAAATGCAAGTTTATGATGCTATGCAAGTTTATGAAGTTATGAAATGCAAGTTTATGATCCTATGCAAGTTTATGAAGTTATGAAATGCAAGTTTATGATGCTATGCAAGTTTATGAAGTTATGAAATGCTAGTTTATGATGCTATGCAAGTTTATGATGTTATGAAATGTAAGTTTATGATGTTATGACATGTAAGTTTAAGATAATATGCAAGTTTATGATCCTATGATATGTATGCAAGTATGCCATAATGTGTTATGCAAGTATGACATAATATGTATGCAAGTATGCCAAGTTAAGTATGCAAGTTTGGGTAGAACATTTATACATGTTAACATGTTATGCGAACTTATGGCCATTCTTACATTTCATATGCCACCATGTTAAATTTGTGGCTCCAACACCTTCATGTCATGATTATGCCAAGTTCACTCTTTCTATCCTTTATGCGCTTTGGCGATTATGTAAGCGATGGGATTGCGTGGGGTTGGGTAAACTTAAAACACATGAAAATATAAGATTGGGAATTTACCTATTAAGTTAGGTCTACCCCTTGGAATTTACCTATTAAGTTAGGTCTACCCAAGTACGAATTAACTCGTAATTATGTTTTGGAAACATAATGGACATGACACTAGATAATATGAAATGGCCAACTCGAGGTTAGACCTAGTTGTGGTGTAAATCTTCCCAAGTAACCACAACGGGGGTCTAATGTGGGTAGTTGGTCATGTTGCACTTTCAGACCCGAGATTAGACCTAATTGTGGTGTAAATCTTCCCAGTTAACCACAACGAAAGTCTAATGTGAGAGGTTGGGTGCGTTAATGAATTAATCAATGCCTCATGATTAGGGTTTATGTCATGGTCCACTTTTCAATTTGGGACTGGTGATTAATCGGGGTTAAGTTGTGAACCTATCGTTACACTTAACCGAGTTAATCCATGATTAGTAAGAGGGTTAAACCGTACTTAACCCACTAGAAAATCCTAGCAATGGGGGCCCATTCCAGCAGTAATCCCAAGTTTGTATCATTAAGACCCTAGGAACTAGGCTAGGGAGGGGGGCACGATTACTGGGCTGGATGTAAGGGACCAAAAACGACGGCAGTGTGGTACGCCGATGTAGTTCCGGACGGACTAGGGCCGTGCACGTAGTCCGTTAGCGGAGAAGTCAAGCATGGGTACCAGTAGGCTGAGGCACTCATGTTTATGGTGTCCAGGGTTTTACACCCTAGGGCTTGATACACCCGACGGGTGGACCCTGCACAGTCTAACTGCAATTATGTTTTAGCCGTATTGACACCAACACGTGACGAGTTAGGCTTAGGGAGCCGATCGATTAGACCGTGTTATTCGGGTCACCTCATGTTTTGGGCCAAAGCTTGTGCCAAGGGATCAATACTTGTTTATTCAAGTCATGTTAGTTTGCTAGTACACCTGTGGTGCAAGACTTAACCATGATTATGCGATGACACCTTTATCCTGTTATTTAATTATCATGTCAGTATGTTGTTATCTTTATGTTCATCTCAGTTTACATCATGCCTGTTAACTTTATAGTTTATGGACTGATGGTAGTAGAGCTTACTCAGTCTTTTTGACTGACCTGTTTTCTTTCGCTTCTTTTCTTCCGTTCCCCCCCCCCCCCCAGGTTCTCAGGGAGGAAACATCGGAGCTTAGCTTGGATATCTGATCGCTTGCTTTTGGGATTTAGCTCATGTACGGTTTTGGACATGAAGCTGGCTATGGTTTATCACTTTTGTTTGGGGATAGTACTATGTATTTCAGTTTTTCTGTTTATGATGTTTTTGTCTAGACTTGTTATTTTGGAAAAGTTGACATTATGATGTACCAGACTTGTGTTTTGAAATAGTATTTGAAATCTTCCGCTGTTTTATCTATCTTATTTACTCTGTTTACATATATACATATGTTCTTGTTCTGCCTTGATATATCATTATGCATGTTTACCCGGTTAAAACGCCCCACCAAAGTCAGAGTGCTTACAAGAGCCACCCTGGCGGAGGCGGGGTGTTACACTTTGGCTATGTGATTCATATTGAATCATATCTGTTAGCGTCATCACCCCCTAATCAAATGGGATTAGATAGACATAGCTAAAGAAGAAGAGAAACAAAATATATGTAACATAAATAAAATACAACAAAAAGTAAATAGAAAGGGATAAGAAGAGCTTTATTCCAAGAAGAGAATTACAGAATAAAACTAAGTATGTTTTTACATGAATAAGATACAAGGTATTTATAGTTGTATTGGCTAAGGCTAAGAGGCTCATTACACAATGTGGGACAAAATCCCTTTTTCGAAATAGCACATAAACCAAGTAGCTTAGTGTGAACGCATGTGAATGGAAGGCCTTTCAAATTAGCTAATGTGAACGCAACATGAGTGAGATGCCTTGCAAATGAGCTAATGTGAACGCAACATGAGTCTTTTGAGCCAAATCTACATAACTGAACTCTATTTGCAACCGTTCTTCAAGCTTTAAACTCTTCAAGCTTTAGTAATTTCAAACTTCACTCTTTTTAAGCAAATTCTTCATGCTTTGTCCATCAAATGCTTTAAACCATGCTTTTTATCAACAATCTGAAAATACAACTACAAATACACAATATTAATTATTTTAAATATAAAATAAGATAAATAAGCGGATAAAATATACACATTTACGTGTATATCAAATACCCCCACACTTATCTTTTTATTCATCCTCGAATAAACTAAACTAAGATATGCCACACTTTCGTAGGAAACACGATTGCGTTTAGCGTATGCAACAAGCCGTTAAACCCCTAGGTGTCCCTAGTAGGACGAGTGTTGTCTCGTGAGGGTTTCAGCGGATACTACCCACAAAATCCTAAGCGTCTTAAGTACGCAAATTAATCAAATGATATATTTAAGGTCTTTCACATTTCAAGGACTTTACTTAAATTCAATAATAACGGTTCAGTCCTAAATTGTCCATCCCATTATTGGTGCAAAAATGAATAAAAATTTTCAAGCCGAATCGTAATTCCTTGATAACACTGTAATTGTCTTGAAGGTTAAGAGCGTGGTGTCAACCAAAGTTCTACATATCGACAATGTGCACCCAATCATTTCTTTATTCTCTTTTTTTTTTCTTTGAATAATTCTGCACCAGTGTAACTGCAATGTATTGGATGTGAGTTATGCATAGATGAAGGAAAATTTTGTAAGTTCTAAAAATATTATTGATAAGAGGGCAAGTGTATTAGTTGAACTTCAAGCTACAAAAGATAAAGTAATACTAAGGCACATAAAGATATTTTGTTTCCTTTCATCTCCTCTACTACAATCCTCGCTTCCAAGTACGGTGTGGTGGATATGGATGGAATGGAAATGAATGCTCTATAGTCAAGAATGATGAATGACTATTTTATTCTGAGAGACTCTCTCTTTATTTCATTTTTTCTTCTTTTTCTTTCTTTCTCTCTCTTTTTTTTCACATTTTTTTTCTTCATATTTGCATGATGAATGATGAGTGGAAATGGAATGGAATGACACCGTATTTTATTTCATTTGATTCCTCCTCTACTAAACGAATCTTAACCAACACTTCATAAAGGAAAGTTTTGTGTGCCCTAGTTACTCCACTTCTATAACCCTAATTCAACACAGAAGTCTGGATTGATGTTATATAAAAAGATGAAAGGAATGATTAGCAAAGTTTCGTAAGATAGATAACCTATATAAAATAAGATGTGGTATATGGTTATCCTACCTTAAAACAAGTACGGAGTGGGTAGTGTAATATTGGTATAAAAGTGACGTTTTTAACCTTTGAAAATGAAAGGTTCTTAAGTATACCAATATAAGAAAAACTTGTCGAAACATGAATATAAATCGACTAAAACTTGGGTTTGAATAACGTGGGGTATCGAAGAAGAACGCTACAGTGAGTCATTTCTCCTTAATTGGGCCAAGTGGATTTTAGAACTTATGATTGAAAATTTGAGTGAGAAAAAATATTATGCATGAAAGCGAACTCAGAAAATCCAACAAATGTAGGTGCAAAATCATTTTTATTTCATGATTTTTTTTTGATCATTTTTACTTGCACATTCTAACATGTATAACAAAGGTTGACACGCTTACTCCAGAACACGACTAACGTCTGCACAGTCTCAAGCTAGCATCTTAAAAAGACACATTACGATTCAATGAATAAATAATGTTCATTCCCATCACCCGACAATTCAACTTATCAAACAAGAACCAAGGTGTTATATATGAATTTTAAGTTAGTCCTTGTTCAATGAATGACCTAGTTCATAAAATTTGATTGCTGATGTAATGTAAATTCCCCCCACACTTGAGTGTGACTGTGTCCTCACAGTCGTGAATCAGACATATCTTAGTGAAAGGGAAATAAAATAAGTGGGTAAGCGTGGCTAACCGGACAAACGTGCAGAAAATACGCAGTCATCGAATAGATGAACCTGTCCACAATGGACCAATGGATCTGCCTCATTAAGATTATGAGACACAGCTGAAGCGCAGAAAACCAAATCATAAAGAATTTTATATCACGTTTCAGATTTGGAAAAACAAATTTTGCTGATTTTAAAATTTTGAGCTTAC
This sequence comes from Allium sativum, assembly GCA_030737875.1. Taxonomy (NCBI): domain Eukaryota; kingdom Viridiplantae; phylum Streptophyta; class Magnoliopsida; order Asparagales; family Amaryllidaceae; genus Allium; species Allium sativum. The sequence continues at coordinate 159,018,335 of CM060922.1, read as the reverse complement.
AATTGATCCTAAAATCAAATTGAATTTCTTTAGCAACTAAAGAGAGGTCATCGAGCTGGGGTTTAGTAAAAGTTTCAAAAACAAAGCTTGATTTGTTCAGACGATGTATAAATTGAGAGACGTGTGCATCATTCTCACCCCCACACTTGTTTTGAGAAATGTTGCTCAGTTTTGCTTTGATATTTGAAATGTTGTTGACTAAATGTTGTTGACTAAAGTCAAAACCAAACAAATGAATTTTCATTAAATTTCGAAATCGTGTTTTCTCAAAAACAGTGTTATTCCAGAAAGAGTTCATGTACTACAGAAATTTATCATTGAAAAACAAGTGATCACAGTGAGGTTCAGTTGAAACGATCAAGTCGCAAGGAGTTTCAACAATTTCAGAAAATTCGTCATTGTGTTTAAGATCACATTCAGCAGTTTCGTTGTTTTCAACCTCAAGAATTTCAAAGTTTTCAAACGTTTCAATTTCAGTTTTAGACCCAACAACATTATCGTCAATCAATTCAAGAAGTTTTCGATCATCAAAATCGTCCCCACTTAAACAATTATTACCAAGTTCGTCATTTCTTTCAGGTTGACAGTCTAGAGTTGCTAAATTTTCAAAATTTTCAGAATCTGAGAGAGGAAGAACAAATTGAAGATTGACTTCTTTGTTTTCAAGAGAATTTAAATTCAAATCAATTACAGAGATTTTAACAACTTCATTACGATTTTCACCAATTTCAAAAGTTGTTTGTTGAAAATTTTCAATTTCAGTAAGAGTTGAATTTTCAGCAGAAGCATCAGTTTGAGTTTGAATTTCAGTTTCACAAAAATCAGAGTTTTGAATCAGAGATTTTCAAAAATTTTATTTTCATCAACAGTCATATCGTCAGAATCATCAATAATCGTTATGTAATGTTGTGACGAAGTTAAAGGCTGATTATTTGTTTCACAAGAAGCATTGACAAAAACTTGTTTGTCACTAGATTGAGATTTAAAGTTGTTGTACAGGTCTGTAATCTCAGTTTGAAGAAGAGAAATTTGATAAGCAATCCTATAAGAGACACTTAGTTTGCTATCGTCCATTCTTTGAACCAGTTCTTCGATGTAAGACAAGCCAAGTTTCATGGAATTCTTAATGTCTTCAACATCATCAGTTCCTTCAAGTAATTGATTTTCAAGATTTTGCCAAAATTCTATAGTGTATTGAGCCAGTTGTTCAATGATACGCTTGTTTTCGATATCTTTATTTTCAGAATCTTGTTTTTCATCTAAAATTCGCGCCCATTCCTTGATTTCCTCGCGACAAATCCAAATGTCATGAATTAATTGATCAATTTCACTCAGACCCTGTTCAATAAAATTGGTGGACGCATTAGACTTCAAAATGTTGCATTTTAGATTTGTCGTTTCTATGTGTTCCTCACTAGTTGACCTTAAAAATTCATCCACCTCATCTCTTAGAAGTCGTCCATCATTTATTTTCCAAAACCAACATCGCCAAAAATTTAGCTTGTTCGTAACACAATTTTCATATTCAATAATCAAAATTTTACCTCCACTCGTATTAGAAACATCATTTTGGTTTTCAAAATTTTCGTTGAAACCCGTGTTGAAATTGTTTTGAAATTCAGCATTTTGCTTATCCATTTGCGCTAAAAGTTGACGCACCTCAGATAAATTATCCTCAATCGTAGAATGACGTTTTTCATATTGGGGTGTATCCGTTTGATGACATTGGTGGAAATTATTCGAAAAATTTTCAGCTTGAAATTCATTCTGGTTTGAATTGAAACCAAAATCATTGAAATTTTGAAAAGAATTACAATTTTGGTTATACATGGGGCAAGCTCTTAAAAAAAATGTTGAAATTAACAACTTCGGATTATATGAATACAAGTCTAGGCCAGGTTCGGACAGGGATTATCAGTGTGCCACGAATCACCGTAGAAACACGACTGAAGGTTTAAGAACCTGTTTGAGTTCGAGACTCTACCGTTCCTTAGACACCTTAGAGAGTATCAATCCTAATTGTCAATTTAACGAATATTTTGTCCCATGAGCTTTGGGAAATCCTCGATTTGATTTCAAAAATAATTTATTTCAAAAACAAACTATCAAATTTATCCCACGTTCGTTTTGAAATTTCCAACCACACATCAACAGGCACAATATTCAGTCATAGAACAGTCAAATAACAGTCATAGGACAAGAAATTACAGAGAAAAAAAAATCTTTTTTTACAAGCAAGCCGATGTCCTGCAGAATTTTTTTACAAGCAATGTCTATATTTTTTTATTTGCAGCAGCAGTCCCTGTAGAGTTCGGAAAATTTCTCACCTAGATCGGCAGTCCATCCAGTGCAATTGAGTCGCGCTAGCGTGTTCACACCCCACTTGGTGTGCAACCGCTCCAACAATTCTGTCTGCAATTCGATTTGACCTTCGAATTTCTTGTTTTGCTTGAATTTTGTTTGTCTTGGCCTTTGATTTGAATGATTTTTTTTTCTTTTCTCTCCTTTTTTCTTAAAGAAAGAAAACAGTAGAAAAGCAGAAAAATCCTTAAAAAAACCAACATAATGACTCGACTAAAAATAAAATAAAAATAAAAATAAAAAAACTACTCGGCTAAAATAAATAAAAAATATAATAAACTCAAGGGATCTAAGAAAACAAACAAATAAAACTTGACTCAACAAAACAAAGAAAACCAAACTAAGACTCAACTTATACAACGCTCATGCGTGCAACTCGCACCAAGTCAAAAGCAACTCACTAAAACACCTAATTATACTTATTTAAAGACCTTTCCAAATGAACAAACACACACTGATAAGGAAGTGTATCCCAACAGAACAATTCAATTCCACAAATCACGCACTCAAATAAAAAAATTAGTCAGCAGAGAATTGATGCCCCCTTTCTTCTTAATTTAACGCCCTCTTCTTTTCTTCTTTTGTCTATAAATCGCCACAAATGACTCGAAACAAATCTCACGTCCTTGCTGAAATATGGCAGTGATTTGCGTTGGAACTAGAATGGTTCGTGAGTTGGAGGATCTGTACTGGTTGTTCAGGTTTGAAGGTTGGACGTGGAACTTTGTGGTATGTATGGGGTTTGTGGTCGGATGACAGAAGTTTGGAGTTGATGGCTTGCACATGCTTTGTTTGAGGAGGGTATTTGTGGTAGAAGGGGCTGAGTTTCAGATCTGGGTGAAGGAGGTGGATGTGTTGAGGAAGATGGTGACGGGCATGTAAATAAGAGGATGGGGTATTGGTATGAGTGATGGACTGATGGTGTGGTACAAGGACTGCTTTTGGTTGGGGATGTAGTTGATGAACAGAGGTGCCGAGTTTTGATGTGAGATGAGCGAAGTCTGAATATATAGAAGGAAGAAATAAAAGAAGATGCAGAAGGATATTTATTTATTTTTATTATTTTTTATTTTGGGAAAAGGAAAGTATTTATACAGGGAATTTTGAAAAGAATTCAGAGATAGGAAAGAAATAAATGAAACAAAAGGGAAAGAAATTGTATGGAAATAAGGAAAGAAGAAAAGAAATAATAAAAAAAAACTAGAAAGAAATGGGAAAATTTGGCAACTGATTATGGCTGAAGGAACACAAAAGTGGGAAGAAATGAACAAAAGGAAATCATTAATTTTTTTATATTTCGCGGAAAAGGTGGAAGATAGATGAAAGAAGGGAAAGAAATTATTTGTTTGCAAGAAGGAAAGAATAGAATTGTTTTTTTTATATTTATTTATGAAAATTGTAAAAAGGAAAGAATTTATCGAGAGAGGTCAAGAAAAAAGGAAAGCACTATTTTTTTTTATTATTGTGAAAAGAGGAAAACAATGAAATGGGATAGAAATTAAAGAGGCACTGAAAGAGGAAAGAAACAAATAGAAAATCACAAATTTTTCTCTCTTAATTAGAAGATCATGGTATAAATCAGCAAATACCAAATCAAAGCTAATCTAGAGATTTTTTTTTTCTATATATAAAGAGAATCTAAAAATGAGAAAAAAAACAAATCAACTAACAAGAATAAAATATTTTTGTGTTTTTTTTTATGAGGAAAATCAAAAGAGAAAAATAAAATAAAAATATAACCCAAAGGATTATTAATAAAAACTAGTTTGGTCCCCGGCAACGGCGCCAAAATTTGTTTGCGAACAAATTAAATAATTGTAAACAACTGTAAAATTCGTTCAGCTTTCCTAAACAATAAGGATTGTTGTAGAGGATGTCGAACTCTGGGACCAAAAATTATTTTATTAATAACTCCAATCAAGTTATTCCAGGATTTTAATTGATTGAAAACACAGAAAATAACAGCAATTAAATAAAAAGAGAGATTTATATAATAAGAGAAAGCAATTAGAGGATAATGACACAGATTTGATTAATACTCATCAACAGCCAGACAGAATAATATAGATCTGACATATTTCTGTCACAAATATGAATCAACAGTAATTAGGTTTCTAGAAATAAAAATGTGAATAACAACAAGCATAGCCTATGCAGGAGCTCAGCTCTTAAACAACCATAGGCTATCAGGACAGATTCACTAATTTATTTCTAAAACCCTAAATATTAGATCTAAATCTGATAAACGTTAGATCGAACTCGAATATACCCTGTGTTGGAGCACAGCTCTAAAACGACACAACGTATGAAGGTTCAGATCCAACCCTTGGTTCAGATCTAGATCTTCATACATGAAGTTCTAATCTCTTTGGCTATGTGATTCATATTGAATCATATCTGTTAGCGTTATCACCCCCTAATCAAAGGGGATTATCTAGACATAGCTAAAGAAGAAGAGAAACAAAATATATGTAACATAAATAAAATACAACAAAAAGTAAATAGAAAGGGAGAAGAAGAGTTTTATTCCAAGAAGAGAATTACAGAATAAAACTAAGTGTGTTTTTACATGAATAAGATACAAGGTATTTATAGTTGTATTGGCCAAGGCTAAGAGGCTCATTACACAATGTGGGACAAAATCCCTTTTTCAAAATAGCACATAAACCAAGTAGCTTAGTGTGAACGCATGTGAATGGAAGGCCTTTCAAATGAGCTAATGTGAACGCAACATGAGTGAGATACCTTGCAAATGAGCTAATGTGAACGCAACATGAGTCTTTTGAGCCAAATCTACATAACTGAACTCTATTTGCAACCGTTCTTCAAGCTTTAAACTCTTCAAGCTTTAGTAATTTCAAACTTCACTCTTTTTAAGCAAATTCTTCATGCTTTGTCCATCAAATGCTTTAAACCATGCTTTTTATCAACAATCTGAAAATACAACTATAAATACACAATATCAATTATTTTAAATATAAAATAAGATAAATAAGCGGATAAAATATACACATTTACGTGTATATCAGCCACGAAGCATATAAACTTCGATATAGTTGGCTAACCTGATATGGGGTTGAGTAGGCTAACGCGTTTGTCTATTTTATTTGCATGGTTGAACTTGTGTCCTATTTTATGATCCTATGAAAAATATGGAGTAACTACCATTTCATACATCAGTGCAACGTCTAAAACTATCAGCAAATGGTAGAAGTACGAATATAAAAAAACTATGTAGCTCTTATTTATATACGCGTAGTTGTGCATTTATTATGAGGTAAGTGTGGTGTGTGGAGTAGTACAAACGATTCCATATGGGAGCAGTGCATGACTTAACCAGTCAATGAGCAGCATTAACATGGGTATATGACATGATTAGACCATACACTAAACTCTTTGTCTTCTTGCCATAAGAATCTAATTTCTGATGCCAGAAAACACACATGGGTACATGGAACGATTTGAATCAACACTGAAGACTTCGTCTATAGCCATAAGGAAAATAATTTTTTCAGCAAACACACATGGCTACAATTCTTGATTTGACCAAACACTAAACACTGTGCCTTTACTTTTACCAACTACATAAACATATGGATATCAAACATCACCACCGCAATTCATAATTAAAACATGTCTCCTCGATAATAATGTCTAGACATTTACTAAAAGCTATGCGATAGTGGCTCTAAAGATGAAGCCTACGCATTAGAACATCAGCAAGAGGAACAAGAACTAATATAGATCTACCATGAAGCTTACGGTACAACTACTGGACAACACGGTGGCATAACAATGGGCCGAAGATACTTTCACTGGGATCATGCAGCATTTCATAAAACACCGATGAAAAATTATTTCGCTTCTAATCCAACTTATGGTCCAACGATTTTTCGAAGACGTTTTAGAATGAGTCGTCACCTATTTTTAAGAATTTTTAAAAGTATTCAGCTGAATAATAAATACTTTGTTTTTTAAGCAGGACGCTGCAAAAAAAAAAACAAGGTTTGACTGGACATCAAAAGATGACCGCGACATTGAGGATGTTAGCATATGGCACACCCGCTGATGCTCTTGACGATGCTTATCTAATTGCAGAGAGTACTGCATTGGAAAACTTAGATCATTTCTGTCAATCAGTGGTCGACATATATGGGGATGAATATTTCCGTTCTCCAAACGAGGTTGACGTAAAAAGATTGCGTGAAATGCACGAAAGTAGAGGCTAGTCTGGGATGTTAGGGAGTCCAGATTGTATGCATTGGAAGTAGAAGAACTGTCCTAAAGATTTTCATGGAGCATACAACAGTAAAGAAAAAAGGCCAACTATCATCTTGGAAGCAGTTGCATCTCATGATTTGTGGATATGGCACGCTTTTTTTGGAATGCCCGATTCACTTAACGACTTAAACATTATTGAACGATCACATTTGTTTAGCGATTTGGCGCAGGGTAAATCCACCCCTGTACCATTTACGATTGGGCATAACACATATGAGCACGGATACTATCTAGGAGATGGAATTTATCCTAAATGGAGCACGATTGTAAAGACATTTGCAAATCCACTAACCCCAAAACAGAAAAAAATTGCTTTTATGCAGGAAGGTCAACGGAAAGATGTAGAAAGAGCATTTAGGGTTCTTCAATTCAGATTCGCAATGGTTAGTAATCCGTGTAGGTTATGGAAGAGGTCGAAAATGATTATATTACGTTGTATCATTATGCATAACATGATCTTGAAGATGAACGCGACATGGTCTACCCATATTACGAATACGATGGACCGAGACTCCCACCACAAATATTCTAAGCTTCCAATCAACAAATTGACAGACAATACTGCAATGACCCGGGATTTTTAGCGAAAACTAAAATGTGTTAAAAATGTAAATGAATAAAACATTTATAACTAAACTTATTTATGTTAGATATTTCATTTACACAAAGTAAGAAAAGAGAATAAAGCTTTTCTTTACTACAACTTGAATCCAATATGTATACAACTACATATTTAAAATGGTGATTTAAATCATATAGTATGCACATATTTAGTGCAAGAATAACTTAACATTTAGTAAAGTTTAAATTGATTTAAAGAACAAATGGACCTAGAGAGTAGCATACATTTGCACCAACACTAATTAGTTAAACCTTAGTATATTTATCCAATTGACATCATGAACTCAAGCCATTTTTGCGCAAATAATAAGAGGGACCTGCAGCAAGATAAATGGGTAAAAACATTACACATATGCACATCAATTTCTCTAAGAAAAACTTTGTTAAACATTTAACCTTGTAAGGTTTGTAATCAACCAAGTCTTGCGCAAGGACAAGAACAACATGACATATGATTAGTTGCTAAAACACTTAAGTGTTTCAAGAAGATTTGATGGAAGAAATCGCCATCATTCTCTTGGCTTGCGCACAGAAGCATTTAAGGGAGAATGTACTTAAATTTTATAACTTTAGAATTTAATTTAAAACTTTTAATATGTGTAAAGTTTTCCACCAAAAGAGAAACTTCTTGTTGTTTCATCTACACGTATGGAAGGATTTTATAGGAAGTATTGATGCTAAAAGGACTAAAGCATTTAAAGCTTTTTGTCATGAGTTAGCTTTTTGTCATGAGTTAAACCACTTGTGTGGACACCCTCTTTCCACCACACCTTGCGCAGGAAATGCCAAACAGAACTGAGTTTTCGTGAGGGAACATTCTCTGTTTTTAAAACCTGCACCACCTACGAAAATTTGATCAGAGAAGAGAAGGAATTTTCCAATTAAAGTAGTGAAGTACACATGCATTTAAGGGGTTTGGCAACAAGTGAAAACAAGTTGTGTGGCCGTCCTTCCTCCACATTTCCGTGGGCATGTATGCCAAAGCAAGATGTTGCTTTCACCTACATTCCTTCCTGCATAATCTCTGCGCAAAATATATATGATGTTAGAAGATATAGGATTTAGTTAAATTAATGTTAAAGGAAAACCATTATAATACATTATATATTTGCCTATAAATATGCTGCTATACTCCACTTTTTATTCACCTACAATTTGAGTTTAAAGAAAGGAAACAGGAAACATTTAAACACAGCAAACCAGGAGAGCTAAAGTGAGTAAACCTCACTATTTTCTTGTATTAAAATATGCAAGTGTTGATGAAAATGCATGCAAGTTTATTAAATTATGTTTCACTACTTTATACCTACAATACATGATTATAACTGCTTTGAGCTTCCATGTTAAACCCTGTTAAGCTTTGATGTTACTCTGTATTGCTTGGTGAATGTGTGATATATATATATATATATATACTGTGAATGATGAACCTGCTGTCAAAATGAATCCAAGCAAGAAATTCAACCCTTACATTTTCAAATCTCAGGGTGTTACACCTGAGTGAAATACAAAAACACGAATATAGAAACAAAAATCATGAATTTTAGTAGAGGGGATTAAGAGAAAAATTGTTTTTAAGTCGGAAAGGGAAAGTTGATCAATGGGTTGATATACACGATAATAAATCGTGTAAATGAGTATACAAAGGCGTGATGATCTCTAGATGATAGGAAAAATATAAACGAATTTTTCTAACATGTTGTTTTGGGGTATGATCGAGTTTTGGGGTGAGTTTGGTTCGGTTTTGTTGTCTCGGTTTCAACCGTGAACTGCGCCTCGCCTACGGCGAGGGAGGCCGCCGCACCAGTGGCGAATGACGACGCTGGTTAGGGGCAAGGCACGATTGGAAGCTCCAGGGTCCTAGTGGCCTGAGGCGTTGGGGGTGGGATGTTTTCTAGGATCGGGTTTCACCAAGTAACAGGACACAAAAGTAGTAGTACCACTTGGTTTTTGGTAGGGGCGAGGCACATGAGTGTTGTGGTGAACGGGCTGAGGGTCATGGAGTTATGGGCCTGGTAGTTTAGTAAAATTGTTAGTACCACTTTGGTACTTGGCTAAGGTGTAAAACACGGTGACGGGCAAGGGAAAATGGGGTGGAGCACGGTGTCTGCAAGGCTTGGCATTTGGCAAAAGTGGTAGTACCACTTTGGCACTTGGGTGAGGTGAAACCATCGAGTTTGGCAAGGGGTTTTGAGGCCTGGAACTTGGCAAATGGGTAGTACCACCTGGTACTTTGGTACTTTGGGTTGAACGCGTGATCGGGGGCGGTTTTACTATGCGCATCACACGATTTTGAAAACTGGTACTGGTATTTTTGTAAAACATGAACAAAAGTGATTTTTGACAAAATTTTAAATTAAAAATAGTTTAATTTAAAGTAGAAAATAAATATAAATAAAGGAGAATTTATATAATTAAATAAAAAGAGAAGTTTTTATTTAAAATATCATAGACGGTGGCAGAGGAAGAAAATAGCAGAATACCAAGGGCAGAGCCTGACTGTAGGAAGTCGACGGATCTATTTAATTATTTTATTTAATAATTAATTAAAAAATTAAATAAATAAGACTTTAATTAATTATATTAATTAGGGATAATTTATATAACTTATTATCGGACATTTGTAAATAGAAATCAAGTTGTAGATTATAAATCTGAGAATAAGAAATGATTATTTTATTAGATCAAGAGAAAGGATTTACGGTCGATATTAGATCCAAATGTTCTATCCCGGGTTTTATAAAAGAAGATTTTACATGAGAAAGGTTTTAAGCCCGTGCTTCGCACATGGTATAGCATGATATTGAATAAAGGAGTTAAGCTAATATTTTTTGAAATAAAAATAAAAAAGGAAAGTGAATTTCTGAAATAGGAATTCAAATGGAATTACTGAAATTAGAAACTGACTAGAATTAATAAGTTGAATGATTTTCTGAGTATGAATCTGATGTTGGTTTCGGCCTTCGGGATTTATACTTAGGAAGTTGTTCTCTTATTAATTTAGTCAGCGACTGATCGATGTGAAAGGATAGTGATACATAAACATAGGAAATATGAATATATATATATATATATATATATGATGATGATTGGTCAATAGAAATTTCAAATTGGAAATAAGATTTTTATTTGCACACGTGTTTTCATTTGATAGTTAAATCACCGACTATCAAAGTTTGACCATTTAACGTTGTTAATATGGAGAGACCGGTTAGATTATTATCCAAAGAACCACTCCTTATTGGCATAAGCGTTGCGAACCAAATATGCTGAATATATTGAAGACGGAGTAAAATGCAAGGGCTATTGTATAAATCTTAGATAACAATTGGCTAAGATGGTCGTACGGAATAGTACCTTCGGTTTGTCCAGTCCCAGGTCAACTTGTATGGACGAATGTCTGACAGAATATTCCTAACTAATCACGTACATTGATCTTTCCAAACGTAGTTATAAGTGGCAGAGGAATTCGTTTCTCTTGCTTTATACTTGTAGGAAGTCAATTAGTAAATTAGCGGGTTTGATAATGTGGCATTCAAAGCAAATCAAAAGAGTGTCAAGGTAGGTTTAGCCTCAAGCTTCACAACCAGAAATGACAAAAATCGGGCAGGCACCATGGCTATCTGGGTAGCTCCCATTAGGATGTATCATCACCTATCTAGAGATATTTCTTTGTTTCTTATTCTATCGATTCTGACCCGTTTCGGGAAACGGTTGGCTTGTAACCACCGTTGGTGATATACATTCGATACACTCAAGAGAAATGAGTGGTCGGTCATGTGTGGCCAGATTACAAGATGTTCTTGTTGAACCCGTGTATTCGTATCTAGAGATACACCTCCGGAAGGTGATTCCATACCTTGTCATAGTTGGAAACCCAATATCCATAAGCACTTAACGGTTTTTTTTGTATACTATAAGTAGAATGTGAGATGTAAGCATTCTACTAGATTATGAATTATTTGTGGACACCCTAGACATTATCATAATATCTGTTTAAATATGCAAACTGTTTTGATCTCATAAGGTAAAAAAACCCATTTCGTATTCACGGCGTGGTCTTATGAATCATTGTGATTTATTGAAACTTGTTTATAAATCGTTTACTCATACCAGTCCATGACTGACCCAGAGTTTATTTTCTGTGTTTTTCTTAAACTCTTGGGTACTCATAATATTTATTATGAGTAGACAAGTGATCCAGGTTCAAAAGTAACTTTGGAGTAGCTGGATGGCAGGATCTAAAGTGTTGGCTTATCTATCATATGTTATGTATAACTATATGCTGCAAGTTAGTATCACAATGTTAAGTATGTAATTGTGATGACATGTATCCCTATGTATGAAGTATTCCAATGTACTTGAATTATGTTATGTAATATTTTGGGTTATTATATATTGTCCCAAGTTCCGCTGTGAGATTCTGATGTTTTACTTAGTTCTATCTTCTACCTATTTCTTTTCTTATATAATGATACAACCTTCTGAGGTACTGGAAAGTTGGGTCGTTACAGTTGGTATCAGAGATTAGGTTACCTATACCTAGGCTTTGGGTGAGTATTGAGAGAGCGTATTTTTAAAAGTTGGATGTTATTATATATATATATATACTTAGGAGAGATCGACTTAAGTTTTATATAGATTAGGTATCTTAATATCCGATAGAGTTTTGATGTCAACCTATTATATTCAGGTTAGTAAGTATGAATACCCGTGGACAAAGAAGTCGAACTAGTGGAACCACAAATACCCATGGTCGTAACACTACTCAGATTCTGGTAGAAACCGTGATAGAAGTTGCACCAGTTATACCAGTTACCCCAGTTCAACCCAGGTCGAACTTGGCAACGATCTGTAAGGAATATCAAACACTGGGAGGGAAGGTTTTTAAAGGAACATAATCCTTCATCGAAGTCCAAGCATGGATAAGATCTTGTGAAAGAATTTTCAATGGGCAGAATTTGAATGATGAACAGAAATGACTTTTGGCTTCATGGCAACTACAAGGAGCTGCTGCAATCTGGTGGGACGCACAGACATTGAACGTTTTTTAGAATGATTTTTCCTGGGGAAGGTTCAAAGAGGAATTCGAAGCACAATTTCTTCCTGCAGCAGGAAAGACTAGGATGTATCGAGACTTCATCGATCTGAAACAAGGTAACATGTCTATCGTAGTGTATGAGAATAAGTTCAACGCACTCTCTTGTTTCGGCCCAGAACTAATCAACACTTCGCTTAAGAAGAACGAAATGTTCATAGCGGGTTTGAAGGAAAGTTTACAAGATAAGGCGATTGGACACCTGAAGAGTCCATTCATCGACATAGTTGACATGGCAATCCGTTATGAGGCACTTAGTACCAAGAAGCCAGTAGCCAAGGCACAAACCGGAGAAGCCAGTGGGGAGATACCTCTGAAGAGGAAGTTTAATCCGAACTGGAAGGGCAGAGGAGAGATGGGTGAGAAAGCTAAGGAGCGTTTCAAGAATACCATATGCCACAATTGTAAGGAGAAGGGTCACATTGCTAGGTTCTGTAAGAAGCCAACAGCAGAAAAGCCACAACAACCTCAGCAAGAGCCATAGGAATCAGATAACGCTTCTGTCCGACAATATTTATGCTATAAGTGTCAACAACCTGGACATATGATTTACGATTGCCCACTTATGAAGAAAGGAACGCAACCAATAGTCCTTGCCTTAATGGATAAGCCATCTACCTCTGAGGATATGGAGATAGAAGGAGTCACGAAAGGTACCTTATTCTTTTAATAATGAAGTTAGGATTATTAATCAAATTAAAATTTGGATTTGAGTAAAAAGAGAATTCGGAGTAGATAAACATATTTGAATAAGTCAATTCAAATGAAGGAAGTTAATGAAGATTTGGGATTTATTTTCCAAATATAATCGATGATATTTTAAGTAATATAGGAATTAAGATGTGAAGTTAAGAAATTAGAACCTAACTGGAAAATGATTAAGTTGAATAATTTTCTAGGTATTAATTTGATGTTGATTTCGGTCTTCGAGGTTGATATTTAGAGGGTTATTCGCTTACAAATTTACGGTCAGGAACTGATGGATAATGAGAAATAGTAATACACTAATAGAAATATTTTCTAATGGTAGTAACAGATGTTTTAGTTATGGAAATAACTGTGATAAATAACAATTGGCTGATGTGTGTTGATTATTTATGGATATAAGTTTATAACTTTAATTATAACTTGAATTTACGCCTTAATTACAAATTTCGAGGACGAAATTTTTATAAGGAGGGTAGATTGTAATGACCCGGGATTTTTAACGAAAACTAAAATGTGTTAAAATTGTAAATGAACAAAACATTTATAACTAAACTTATTTATGTTAGATATTTCATTTACACAAAGTAAGAAAAGAGAATAAAGCTTTTCTTTACTACAACTTGAATCCAATATGTATACAACTACATATTTAAAATGGTGATTTAAATCATATAGTATGCACATATTTAGTGCAAGAATAACTTAACATTTAGTAAAGTTTAAATTGATTTAAAGAACAAATGGACCTAGAGAGTTGCATACATTTTCACCAACACCAACTAGTTAAACCTTAGTATATTTACCAATTAACATCATGAACTCAAGCCATTTTTGCGCAAATAACAAGAGGGGCCTACAGCAAGATAAATGGGTAAAAACATTACACATATGCACATCAATTTCTCTAAGCAAAACTTTGTTAAACATTTAACCTTGTAAGGTTTGTAATTGACCAAGTCTTGCGCAAGGACAAGAACAACATGACATATGATTAGTTGCTAAAACACTTAAGTGTTTCAAGAAGATTTGATGGAAGAAATCGCCATCATTCTCTTGGCTTGCGCACAGAAGCATTTAAAGGAGAATGTACTTAAATTTTAGAACTTCAGAATTTAATTTAAAACTTTTAATATGTGTAAAGTTTTCCACCAAAAGAGAAACTTCCTGTTGTTTCATCTACACGTATGGATTTTATAGGAAGTATTGATGCTAAAAGGACTAAAGCATTTAAAGCTTTTTGTCATGAGTTATACCACTTGTGTGGACACCCTCTTTCCACCATACCTTGCGCAGGAAATGCCAAACAGAACTGAGTTTTCATGAGGGAACATTCTCTGTTTTTAAAACCTGCACCACCTACGAAAATTTGGTCAGAGAAGAGAAGGAATTTTCCAATTAAAGTAGTGAAGTACACATGCATTTAAGGGGTTTGGCAACAAGTGAAAACAAGTTGTGTGGCCCTCCTTCCTCCACATTGCCGTGGGCATGTATGCCAAAGCAAGATGTTGCTTTCACCTACATTCCTTCCTGCATAATCTCTGCGCAAAATATATATGATGTTAGAAGATATAGGATTTAGTTAAATTAATGTTAAAGAAAAACCATTATAATACATTATATATTTGCCTATAAATATGCTGTTATACTCCACTTTTTATTCACCTACAATTCGAGTTTAAAGAAAGGAAACAGGAAACATTTAAACACAGCAAACCAGGAGAGCTAAAGTGAGGAAACCCTCACTATTTTCTTGTATTAAAATATGCAAGTGTTGATGAAAATGCATGCAAGTTTATTGAATCATGTTTCACTACTATATACCTACAATACATGATCATAACTGCTTTGAACTTCCATGTTAAACCCTGTTAAGCTTTGATGTTACTCTGTATTGCTTGGTAAATGTGTGATATATATATATTTTCACATATATATGCTGTGAATGATGAACCTACCGTCAAAATGAATCCAAGCTATAAGTTCAACCCTCACGTTTTCAAATCTCAGGGTGTTACACTTGAGTGAAATACAAAAACATGAATTTAGAAACAAAAATCATGAATTTTAGTAGAGGGGATTAAGAGAAAAATTGTTTTTAAGTCGGAAAGGGAAAGTTGGTCAATGGGTTGATATACACGATAATAAATCGTGTAAATGAGTATACAAAGGCGTGATGATCTCTAGATGATAGGAAAAATATAAACGAATTTTTCTAACGTGTTGTTTTGGGGTATGATCGAGTTTTGGGGTGAGTTTGGTTCGGTTTTGTTGTCTCAGTTTCAACCGTGAACTGCGCCTCGCCTAAGGCGAGGGAGGCCACCGCACCAGTGGCGAATGACGCCGCTAGTCAGGAGCAAGGCACGACTGGAAGCGCCGGGGTCCTAGTGGCCTGAGGCGTTGGGGTTGGGATGTTTTCTAGGATCGGGTTTCACCAAGTAACAGGACACAAAAGTGGTAGTACCACTTGGTTTTTGGTAGGGCGAGGCACATGAGTGTTGTGGTGAACGGGCTGAGGGTCATAGAGTTATAGGCCTGGTAGTTTATAGTAAAAGTGTTAGTACCACTTTGGTACTTGGCTGAGGTGTAAAACACGGTGACGGGCAAGGGAAAATGGGCTGGAGCACGGTGTCTTCGAGGCTTGGCATTTGGCAAAAGTGGTAGTACCACTTTGGCACTTGGCTGAGGTGAAACCATCGAGTTTGGCAAGGGGTTTTGAGGTCTGGAACTTGGCAAATGGGTAGTACCACCTGGTACTTTGGGCTAAACGCGTGATCGGGGGCGGTTTTACTATGCGCATCACACGATTTTGAAAACTGGTACTGGTACTTTGGTAAAACATGAACAAAAGTGATTTTTGACAAAAGTTTTAAATTAAAAATAGTTTAATTTAAAATAGAAAATAAATATAAATAAAGGAGAATTTATATAATTAAATAAAAAGAGAAGTTTTTATTTAAAATATCATAGACGGTGGCAGAGGAAGAAAATAGTAGAATACCAAGGGCAGAGCCTGACTGTAGGAAGTCGACGGATCTATTTAATTAGTTTATTTAATAATTAATTAAAAAATTAAATAAATAAGACTTTACTTAATTATATAAATTAGGGATAATTTATATAACTTATTATCGGACATTTGTAAATAGAAATCAAGTTGTAGATTATAAATCTGAGAATAAGAAATGATTATTTTATTAGATCGAGTCAAACGATGAATAAAATAAGATAGATCAAGAGAAAGGATTTACTGTCGATATTAGATCCAAATGTTCTATCCCGGGTTTTATAAAAGAAGATTTTACATGAGAAAGGTTTTAAGCCCGTGCTTCGCACACGGTATAGCATGATATTGAATAAAGGAGTTAAGCTAATATTTTTCGAAATAAAAATATTAAAGGAATGTGAATTTCTGAAATAGGAATTCAAATGGAATTACCGAAATTAGAAACTGACTAGAATTATTAAGTTGAATGATTTTCTGAGTATGAATCTGATGTTGGTTTCGGCCTTCGGGATTTATACTTAGGAAGTTGTTCACTTAATGATTACAGTCAGCGACTGATCGACGTGAAAGGATAGTGATACGTAAACATAGGAAATATGAATATATATATATATGATGATGATAGGTCAATAGAAATTTCAAATTGGAAATAAGATTGTTGTTTTCACACGTGTTTTCATTTGATAGTTAAATCACCGACTATCAAAGTTTGACCATTTAACGTTGTTAATATGGAGAGACCGGTTGGATTATTATCCAAAGAACCACTCCGTATTAGCATAAGCGTTGTGAATCAAGTATGCTGAATATATTGAAGACAGAGTAAAATGCAAGGGCTATTGTATAAGTCTTAGATAACAATTGGCTAAGACGGTTGTACGGAATAGTACCTTCGGTTTGTCCAGTCCCAGGACAACTTGTATGGACGAATGTCTGACAGAATATTCCTAACTAATCACGTACATTGATCTTTCCAAACATAGTTATAAGTGGCAGAGGAATTCGTTTCTCTTGCTTTATACCTGTAATATTTTTTTGAAGAAGTCAATTAGTAAATTAGCGGGTTTGATAATGTGGCATTCAAAGCAAATCAAAAGAGTGTCAAGGTAGGTTTAGCCTCAAGCTTCACAACCAGAAATGACAAAAATCGGGCAGGCAGCATGGCTATGTGGGTAGCTCCCATTAGGATGTATCATCACCTATCTAGAGATATTTCCTTGTTTCTTATTCTATCGATTCTGACCCGTTCGGGAAACGGTTGGCTTGCTACCACCGTTGGTGATATACATTCGATACACTCAAGAGAAATGAGTGGTCGGTCATGTGTGGCCGGGTTACAAGATGTTCTTGTTGAACCCGTGTATTCGTATCTAGAGATACACCTCCGGAAGGTGATTCCATACCTTGTCATAGTTGGAAACCCAATATCCATAAGCACTTAACGGTTTTGTTTGTATACTATAAGTAGAATGTGAGATGTAAGCATTCTACTAGATTATGAATTATTTGTGGACACCCTAGACATTATCATAATATTTGTTTAAATATGCAAACTGTTTTGATCTCATAAGGTAAAAAAAACCATTTCATATTCACGGCGTGGTCTTATGAATCATTGTGATTTATTGAAACTTGTTTATAAATCGTTTACTCATACCAGTCCATGACTGACCCAGAGTTTATTTTCTGTGTTTTCCTTAAACTCTTGGGTACTCATAATATTTATTATGAGTAGACAAGTGATCCAGGTTCTAAAGTAACTTTGGAGTAGTTGGATGGCAGGATCTGAAGTGTTGGCTGATCTATCATATGTTATGTATAACTATATGCTGCAAGTTAGTATCACAATATTAAGTATGTAATTGTGATGACATGTATCCCTATGTATGAAGTATTCCAATGTACTTGAATAATGTTATGTAATATTTTGGGTTATTATATATTGTCCCAAGTTCCGCTGTGAGATTCTGATGTTTTACTTAGTTCTATCTTCTACCTATTTCTTTTCTTATATAATGATACAACCTTCCGAGGTACTGGAAAGTTGGGTCGTTACAAATACGATATGTTTCACGTAGATCAACATGAAATTTATCGTAATACAGCACTACATAATCGGCTCCAAATGGATCTAATGGATCAAATTTGGAACTCTTACGACAACTAGTAGATTTTATTCCAGAAGCTATGTTTTATTACGTATGTTTGCATTGTAGTATGCATGCTTTATATTATGTAGTACGTTGATTTGTTTTAATGTGGTAAGAAATAATTGATACATGTAAAAGGACTTAAAGAAAGTAAGATATCATAGATTAATTTAAACTAGATAACAGCATATAATTGAATACAATAAAAGATAGTACAACACTCCATAACTCTACTACATCTGTCTAGATCATGCACGATTATCAACAATATGTTGTTTGTAATCCATCCAGTACTGCCTTGATAGTGGATCCATTCCCCTGACATCCTTTTCCATTACTAAAGTATCTTACTGCTCTCGCTCCAACTTAAATCTACCCCTTTCAATCTCATCCAACTATTTTAATACCACAATTTTTCTGAACTATTTCTCTGACGTTTTTAATTTTCTCTTGCATGCTTCTTGTTCATCTGTGTCAAGTAAGAATCAAGCTGGGTTTGAACAACATTTTTCTTCTTTGCAGCATGTTGGCCCATCGGTCTAACATCTTCATCGATTAAAGGGAAAGGTTCTTCACCCTTATTAGAATCAATATACGAAGATTCTCCAGGACTTGAAGTATACGACTTTCGGCCTGATTTTTCTTTCCTCTGACTTGGATTGAACATCTTTTAAGCTCTTTGCATTGCTAGAACTCCATTTGGGATTACTAGCAAGCAATTCATAACAATTAGCAAACTAGTAGTAATGCGTTTTTTTAGCACCATTTTCTCTAGGAAATAATTTCAAGGATTGGTCGTTCGTCATTCTCTTCTATAAATGAACAAAGAATAAATATTGGATATAGTTAGATGCTAGAAAAATGAAGAATCACCAAACGTGTTAGTGTTTCAGATTGTTACCAATTCGGCTTCGCTGCTCATTCCACTAGGATTTGCGGTTCTTATTTTGTGAACTTGAGACTCGAAGAATTGGGATTGTTGATTAATATTCCCAAATCAACCTGAAAGTGCAGACATTAATCTCGTCTTTTCTATGTGTTTTTTGTTGTACACAGCTATAACTTTCCCCAAAATACCTCTCCACTTTGGTCATTTCTCTTGACCGAGTCGTTAGAAAAGTGACAATACACATAGCACAAATCTTTATCTTCGTCTCCAGTCCACGGCCCGGAAGAATGAAACGATAGTAGTGGAGCAGAATGAGGGGGTCAAATCTTCGACTGGTTGAGAATCGAAATCCCAATTATTTGTATTCATCGCTTAGTTTTATAATTAGAATGGAAATGACATTGTTTGTTGGATACAGATTTTGGTGGAGCCATAGAGTTTGTGTGTCTTACAATATGATATCCATACCTATACACACACACACACACACACACACACACACATATATATATATATATATATATATATATATATATGGAACAATCAGAAATACGACCGTTTATAGCAGTTGTAAGTAAAAAAATGACCGTTTATAACCATTGTAAAGAGATAAAGATGCAGAATGAAGGCTGGGGGAGGCTTCAAGTGCTTCGGAGGGGGGTATCTAGCGCCTACAAAATAGGCGTTCGAGTCTGGCACCCGTTTTATGGGCGCTAGAGTCCATTTCAGGATCCTGGATTGGATCTTGAATGTTACGCGTAACATGTACCAGTGGACCCTCCCCTTAATTTTCATGCGTAATGTCCCTCCACTGGAGATGCTCTAACAATCCCTACTTTCTTGGTCAAATTCATCCATGTTTTCGGCCATTCTTTTGCGTAAATTATATTTATCTCGGGCATTGTTATTGACACCCCAAGTATTGTTAAGGGGGGTCAAATTTTAAAAACACTCCGACCATTAAAAAGAATGTTATGGGGAGTCACACACTTAAATTTCTACGTTAATTTTTTACCCTGGTAATAACATCAGTGACCATCCCAAAATCTCAATCAATTTCAAACGCAGAAAACCAAATCACAAAATTATTTGCAAAAAAAAAAAAAAAAAAGAATGGGGAGAAATAATGGTCGAGATCCGAACGTCATAATGTCAAATTTTGTTCGATGGAAGATGGTCGTTTTGTTTTTTCGATTTGTCATTGCCGAAATAGGTGAATTACTGCATAATAACATGAACGACGTAGGTCTACCATATTATATATTTTGGTTTGACATTGTTCATCGTTTTTGAAATTCGTATTCGTTGTCGGGTTGCCGAAGTGAGGAAATGAGATGCATCGAAGAATTCAGCGGTGAGATACCGTATAAAAAAATTGTTCAATATATGTATATCGATTTCCAAGGAATGATATCTTTTCATCTGATCTGAGATGCATATCAACAAATGAGATTATTGATGATTTGGTATATAAATTTGAGGTAGTCCGACTTATATACCATATATTATTTTTTGATTAACAACTTAAAAAGAGATTATTATAAAGAAGGCTAATTTGGTAAAATAAACTTTATTTATTAAGGGGGTGCTATCTACATTGGTACTCCCTTTAGTGTTCGACCAGGCTTGTGCTCGACCCTAAGAGTGCACGGCCCAAGGAACTTGATTGTGACCAATCCACATACATGCTACTTCCCTTTTGATCCATTAGATTAACTTGCATTCAATCTATCAATGTGTGCATGATTTTTAGTGGATAAACATTTGCCCCTCAGAGTTTGTAATTTTGATTTATAAAAAATCACAAGCTTCGAAATGAATAAATATGACACTTTTGATAGATTGAAATCTGTTCTTAATGGACCGATTGCACTTGTTATAGCTGATCCATAGCCTGCATATATGATAGATTAAATAACTCATATATTGTTGATCCATGCATTTGTATACATAACATTGTACGTTTTCTTTTATACATGCTCGACCCATCATTCGCTGTACTGCTCGACCCAGGGGCTGCTCGACCCATACATTTAGGTGATGCTCGACCAGTGGTGCTCGACCGACCAGGTGGCATGTGAGCGAGCGACCCATGCACTTTATGAAGTGCTCGACCAGTTCATATAACAATGAACGACCGACCAGTGCAGCTGGCAACAGTGAACGACCCTTCAGTGACCAACCATCGGCTTAGTTGTGAGCGACCCTTGAACTTTATGGTGCTCGACCCATGCTGGTGAGTTGATGACCACGTGTTGCCTTTATATATGTAACCGGATCGATTCATTTTAATGTTGAATGTATACCATACAGTTCCAATTCATGTGTTTAACTTAGGGCTGTCAATGGATATCCGAAAAATCCGAAATCCGTCCGCATCCGTATCCGAAAAGCGGATAAATATCCGATATCCGGGAACGCGGATGCGGATATAGGCATATCCGCATCCGAAAATTATCCGTCCATTTTTTTCTGATTATAGCTTAAATTATGTGTATTTTAACATAATTAAATATACTAATTTATTAATTTGCAAAATTAAAAGTCTACCAAACGCATGTTAATTGCTCAAAGTTATATATTATCATCATATTTATTTATTTTTAGCATTTTAGTAATCAATTAAGTTGAAAAAGCTTAATATTAAGATAAAAAAATCATATGTTCATTGATTTATCAATCGTTGGCGGAGCGGATAATTATCCGATATTCGTCCGTAACCGCGGATGCGGATATCCAATATCCGAAAATGGTTTCGGATGCGGATACGGATATGGCACTATCTGTATCCGAAAGTATCCGTTGACAGCCCTAGTTTAACTACACCAGTTCATGCTACTGCTTGTCAAACCGACCGTTAGGGAGGTTTGCTTACTGTCATTTAGTCAAAATCAATTTTTCCGAAGTCCAAAAAACATGGAACATGTTTATAACATGTCTCTTTAAAACTCTTTAATTTAATTTATTTAATTATCTCCACTTTTGTCTCCTTAGTTCTCTCTAATTTTAAATATTCTCTAGCATATTATTTTTTGATGTTCAACTAAGATTAATAAAAAAAACTAGTTTTTTAATCTTTTCTTAAACTATACGATCTAACGGTCAGTTTTCACTGTTAGGGAGTTTTTTTCATTAATCACATTTTTTTATTGTTTAACTTGCACACTGTTTTGACAACAATCAACTTTTTCAAAGCCAAAAAAACCTAGAACATAGGTATAACATGTTTGCTTAAATCTCTTCAATTAAATTTACTTAATTCTCATTGGTCTAATGCGCTTAATTTTCTCAACATTTATCTCTTTAGATCTCTCAAATTTTAAATATTATCTACCACATTATTTTTTGTGTGCTGCTCTTCACACCCCACTTTAGACTACTGACCACCTAAACTAAAGGCCACCCCTTTTTTATGCATCTCTGCTCCTTTACACCACGTAAATTATCCAAATTTTAATCGGCCACCACCTCTGCTTTTATTTTTCCATCGTTCCCAAAAAATGGTCCTTCTTCCTGAAATTTTCTCCATCACTCTACAAACTTGAAGATTTCCCAAATTACCAACGCAATTTCAATAGTCCAATTAGCTGATAACGTTCGTGCCACGATGACAAAAGGGAAGAAGTCGTCTCAATCGAGTAAGATTCGAATCCTATTTTTTTCTTTTCTGAAATCAATGCTAGCTATAGGCTTAGAATTGGGTTTGAAATCGTTGATAGTTGACATTTACAAATTGGTGCGAACGGTTCTTCATGACGACCAACGTTGTTGACTGTTGGTCGTTGTTGACCGTGTATTTAGTTAGTTTAGTTCATTTTTTTCACTTGTTCATCATTCACCGCTCAGACCTCATACTATTCGTTGGTGTGAAACCGAACAGAGAAAACGAATGGAATAAATAGATGTCTAACGGTTGAAAACGAATACAAAACATTTTTTTGTCTTTATCTTTAATTCTCTACTCAACCAAAAAAAAATATTTTTTTCTTATGATTTAGGGTTTGATATCTGAGAGTTTACATTGTTTGAGAAAAGAAGAGACAATACGGCTGGTAATGACTGAGTGAAAAAAAAAGTGGCGGTAGAAAGTAGGTTAAAATAATCCAATCTTTTAATTTTTGAAAGGTGGTCAATAGTCTAAAGTGGGGTGTGAATAGCAGCAACATTATTTTTTTGATATTTAACAAAGATTAATGAAAAAAACTAGTTTTTTCTTTCAATCTAACGGTCGGTTCCTTGCCGTTGTGGGGGTTTACTGCTATCATGTTTTGTAATATATGAATAAGTTATCCCATTATTTTATTACGACATTGCCACCGTTTAAAATAAAATTGACAAATTCCGCTGACCTTTTCTTTCTTCTCTAATTTTACGCCGAAATTATATTTCTTCGCAGATTTTCTCTTTCTCACGCACAATATATATTCACTTCTTCCCCTTCAAATCTACTTCTTCCTCCCATCCGATCACGCTTATTCTCTGGCTGCGCGCTCCTTCATCTTACCTGTCGCGTCTCAAGTTGGATTCAGGTAAGCTTTTGTACTGGATTTTTTTTGCATGTTTATCTTCCATCGATTTCAATTCGCAGATACTGACAGCCTATTCTTGGGTATTACTTAAAAGCAACTAAAATCTTTCAAAAACAAACGATGAGTAATAAACTCTGTTTGAAGTGAAAAACTAAAGTAAGAATACTTTTGAGCGAATTTTGAGCTTCTATTTCGGATTGATACCATACAGGAATAGAGTTTTGCATCAATATTTTAATCTTGCTGATCCTAGAAGCAGTATGTTTAAGTTATAACTTATAATATAGTATGTTGTGGTCTGTGTTACCTATAATATAGTATGTTGTGGTCTGTGTTTTTGGATAAACCATTTCGTTAGGCTTTATGTTGGGAAGTTTAAAGGGGTTATGTCAGAGATTTATTGAGACAGAAGTTCCAAAATATTAATGTTCAATGCAAGATTTTTTTTTTTTTTTTTTGATTGAAAATGGATATATGAAGATGTGTATATTCATTGGAAAAAAATCGTTTAAGCTATAACTTTGGGTTATTTTGATACTTTTTAACCTTTTCTATGTTGCATGTTATTATGAACAATCAAAATGATTTATTTTAACCATCAATGTAGAATACAATTTTGAGAGGGATACAAGTTTTGAAAGAATTTGAGATTTGTTTAGCAGTATGTTTAAGTTATAGCTTATAATATAATATGCAACAAAAATACCTGAGCAACTTTGAAGAGTTCGGCTAAACCCTCAAGACTGAGATGTGCATTATGTATAAAATCATACCTGTTATATAGATATCATGTTATACACTGATAACCCAGACGTGTTGCAAATTGAATATATAAGTCCAAAAAAAGCTGTTAGGAAATTGTCATGTTAAAAAATAAACATTTAAGCCAATACTGTCGCTTACTTGCATGAGCAGTAAACTCAAAGTAGAGGTTTAAACTATGCTCATAATATAAACTTACCTCCATTTTGATACAGATAGTGCTGTGGGGAGGGTTGAAGTATGTTGTGGTCTGTGTTTTTTTATAAGTCATTTCGTTAGGCTTGATGTTGGGAGTTTTAAAAGGGTTTTGTTAGGGATTTATTGGGGCAGAAGTTCCAAAATAACAAAATTTGATGCAAGATTTTTTAATTTTTTAATTTTTTTTTTTTTTTGATTGAAAATGGATATCTATAGATGTGTATATTCATTGGAAAAAAAATCATTTAAGCTAACTTTGGGTTATTTTGATACTTTTTAACCTTTTCAAAGGTGCATGTTATTATGAACAATCAAAATGTTTTATTTTAACCATCAGTGCAGAATGCAATTATGAGAGGGATAAAAGTTTTGAAACAATTTGAGATTTGGTAATAGAGAATCCTGTTAATAAACATTACACATCTACAAAATTTCACTGTGATCCAAAATTAATGTTCATACAAATAGAAATGTATGCATGTATCTATGGGATCGCCTAATGAGGCATGTTCACCAAAAAATTGGTCAAATTCCCTCCAAAGCCATATATATCCCAATGTAGTTATTGATGATGATCATGTAAGGTTATTAGTTTAGATTCATGTTCATTAATTATTATATTGTTGGATTTAGATCAAACCCGTAGAGACTAATAATATTACACAATACAACGATGAAAAGCGAGCAAAGACATGAATGTAAGATTAATAGCTGTTTGGGTATGCCTCGTCCACATTAATATATTTTTTGTTGCTTTATAGTGAATTTAAAAGTGCTACAATCACGTCGCAGAGGGATGATTTTTGCCCTTTGATTTTCATGAGCATAAATACTTGGTATTCATTTGGATATCTGATTCTATTAGTGATTTAATATTTAGATATAAATTCAAATATTGGAAGGATGCGTTTGCTCTGTTTGTAACATATCTTCTATTCATAGCAACCAATTTTATATGTGGCTTATGTATGAATGTTTTCTCTCTCCTTAATTTGTTAGAAATCAAAACATGTCAGTTGCCTACTAATTATAGTTGTGATACTTTTGCTGGTAACCAGAAAAGTAGCTTAGTGTAAATGATTACTTAATGACTTGCAAATATAGTTTCCTAGTGTTTGCTATTTTCTAGAAATTCATGCATTTTTAGCTTCGACCGAATAAACTTGTTTGAATATTATGGAAGCTTTCACGGTTGACCAGATTATTATTCTCTGATTGAATGGTAATGTAATAGTAGCCATGTTGAGCCATTCAATTTTCTGTAGTCCAAGATGATTTCCTACAGTGAAGGGACAATCCGTAGTTGAACATTCCTCAGATTGTGACTTGAACCATATTGTTGGAAATTCAAGAGGAACTTTGATATTTATATAAAGAACGAAATGAACATATAGCATTTAGTGTTCCTCGAAACTGAGTGGGGCCATTTCAGTGGACAAGTTAGATAGTTTTCATAGGCGCATGTAGAAATAATGGTTGGTTATGCGTCATGATTCTTTTTATTTAAAAATATAGGAAAAAAGTTTCAAGATTTTTCATCTTTGTTAATCAAAGCATAACAAAATTTATGCTATTAACAAAATGAACTTAATCATTTATATTACTTATAGTAATAACATAAGAGTTGTACTCATTTTTGTATCCTTTCGCTTGTAGCAATGACATAATACATACATGCTGATTCCATGTTGTAAGTAAGCATAGGAGCTTTCACTAATAATTTAGCTTCGTACAATTTTTTTTCTTTCCAAACATTTTGTTTTGGCAAGATCCTAAAAGTCTTCATACATACATGATTTTAATTGCTCAATTTTCATTTTGATGATATTAAGGTACTAATTGAGTTTGAAAGCAAATGATGTGTTATATACTGACCTTTTCATTTAAATTAACTTTGCAGTGCAAAGCTTCAAAGCGAATGAGCGTGAATGTTGTTTTTCCTTAATTGTGTATTTAATCTCTGCACTTGCATTATTAGTTAAAATAATCATTTCTGGTGTATAATAGTATATGTAATTTGTCTTTTATATATTGTCATTCGTTTGTAGTTTTAGATAATTAAAAAACTATAACAAGATAATTTTTTATCGGTTTTTGTATCGTTGTGCGGTTATACTAGTTAATTTCTAGGCTACTTTGTGCTATCACTGACGAAAGAATTTATCCTATCACCGTAGAAAGAATTTCTCAATAGCTGGCCTGTCTTCCAGTTATTTAACAGAAGAGCTAACCGATTAAATGAAGTATAGTTTCTCTATTTTCTGGTTCTTCATATTCGTCCTCTTCAATTTTCTTACAACAAAATTAAATAATTTCTTGTCCTACTGTTTAAATGGTTACATGATTTTTAGTGCAGCGGTTTTCTAAAGGCTTCCAACCGGTATTAAAATGATTCGGTTGCAAATTTATTCATTACGTTTATTCTTTATATGCAACTTAACTAGGGGCTGGGCTAATAGTAGAATAAAAAGTGATAACTCCATATTTTGGACACATTTGGATATTTAAACTGTGCTAAAACTACTAAACATAAAAAACTGCTGTTTTGAGAAGCAGTAAAGTTTGAGGAAAACTGAAGAAGGAAAGAGTTTTTTCTCCATGTGACTGCAATGACTTGTGTACATTCATGTTATATCTTTTACTAGCTTATAGCAAAAAAAAAAGTGATGTTATATGCTTTACTTGTACATGTAAATTGTTACTTAATATGTAGATATTGGCACTCAAAGATAAATTGATACTTGGAATGTGAAATGAATATTGTAGCGTTCTGAATGCGTAAATATAAGCAAGATGTTTAGGTTTATCTGTTCATGTAAGGAGAAACGCCCTATGTTGATATTTTGACATTATTGATGTTCTTTTTATACAAAAAGGAAGGGAAAGTTGATCGCTTTATTTACAAATTTGTCACCAACAGGGCTGAAAAGGAAATTATGTAGATAATGAGTAGTTATATGCTAGTGTTAGGAAAAATCCTTGACTTGATGAAAAAAAATCAGGGAACTGGAACTAAGATTGAACTGGATTGCTACAAAATACAGGTACTGAAAGAAATTTTCTGTGAGCGGAAAAAATAAAATTAATGTTACTAGTTGATTCACCAACTGAAATACATACAAATAAGTATGATATCATTCAAAAAATTGATTATCACCATTCTTTAATCAGCTTATTTCTTGTTTTATTTTATCTTTAGAAAAAAAATTCAAAAGGAGTGATAGGTATTCTCTTAGCGCACGGTAAACTGAAGGGTTTCAAAGGAATAATAAACAACGTGGCAGGCATGAAATCTGTGCTTCTGATGGTGAACGTGAACAAAAATAGCCCACTTCCTTAAGTGCATAAAAAACTACTTACCTAATTTATTTTATTCTTTATATGTGTATGGTTATAAGTGGCAATAATATTCTATTCAGATCGATAGACTGGTATGATGGATCAAAGGACAAACTACGAAGTTAAAAGAACAAAAGCAGACACCAAGAAGCTTCAAGAAACGTGCACTGATATTTTGATTTATCTAGACATAGCCTTTTGTGCAGTTGGTTTTGTAGTTATTGTAGTAATGCTAATAGTGCTACTATTCATACCCGAGAACTTTCCTCGGATCTCCATAACCAGTTTACAGGTATCCTCTGCGGCAAATGATGGTAACAACGGTACCTTGCCTCAGTCAGCAGCCGCAGCAGATATCGTTTTCAGCATGGTACTAAACAACAGAGCGGACTATATCGAGTACAACAGCGGGATCAAAGCTTCCCTCTACCACCAAGGCAACTTGCTTGCATCTACCTCCTTGTACCCCTTCAAGCAGGAGGGAAAAAATGATGTTACTGAGAAGAAAGTGAGAATGAGATCGATGAGTATGAATCAGATTGTTGGAAAGACTACTCGTGCCGACGATGATGGGGTCATCAGCTTTGATATTTACGTCGTTTCGTCTAGTACCAACATTCCCAGAGATGCTTATGCCAAAATGAATGTGTTGTGCAATGGAATCCGAGTGAAGTTCACTAACGTGACCACATCGGCTGGTTACATGGTTGATGCGCCGATATATTGCAGCGTTGATGTTCAGGATCCCCCACCTCAGTTTAACGTTTAATGATTTTTTTTCCCTCTTTGATTAATAATATAACAATTTTTTTTTCCAATGTTATTTGTTACTGGAATTGTTTAGGAAACAATGGAAATTTTTTGCTAGCTAGTCTTGCTGTGTCTGTTAGCTGCATGTGGCCAAATTTCTATAGTGATTATGAAATACAAAAATGAAAAAAAATTGATGATGATTTAACGAGAGCGGTTGACTAGTTCAGAATATGGTGGACGTTTTACCAATTCTTCCGTTCTCTCTCTGTTTCAAATTAGTAGGAAGCCGTGCTTTGTGCACGGCTTCTTGGCATTATACCGATAACTGGCATAGGACATGATTGGGGAGGATAATCAATAGTTCAATAAGTACAATTATTGTGCAATTATTCAGTAAATTAATTCAGACAATTACACAATTATATCAAAAAATTACATAAATATATGTGATTCTTCTATGAAAAATTGCAGATATTTCCGTAATTTTTTTGATAAATAATTGCAAAATTTTCCATTAATTTCGTTGAATGCTTGCAGAAATTTTCATAAATTTTTGTTGAATAATTATGGAAATTTACGCAAATTTTGGATATAATTGAATAAATGCCTACAACTATTCACTGAACAATTACATAAATATAGTGCGTTGCTAAGGGCACTTCGCTTTCTTCTCTCTGATAGCATTGCTAAAAAATACCATACAATTTTGTACTATACTCTTTCTAATACCAAACATTTTAAGGGGCTGCCAAATACATTATTATTATTTTCGCACGGCGAACAACCGCCGACCAACAACAGTTTCCGCGGCAGCAACCGCCGACCAATAGTAGTTCGATGGTTGATAAACATGGAAAACGGTATTGGTCGGAGGTTATTCATCATGCAAAACGATTTTGCACGGTGATTACCGTATGAAATGTGTTAGGTATTAGAAAGTACATAAAATTTATTGTCTTTAATATTTTTGTATGTAGTACTAGGAAGTGTAAACTTGGAATCCTTTAGCAATACACTAAATATATACAATTATAAGTTAACTTAATTTTAAATACTTAATTTACATATATTTTTTGGGTAAAGATGTTTTGACTAGCTATTTTGAAATTTAATATGGACTTTAGCCAAACTGTTCCCAATATCTTCTTACTATCTACATTAGTATAAGCATATAAGAAAAAAGTTAACTTTTCCTTGAGGCAAATAGCTTATGCATTATGAACAGGGAGAAAACAATTTCTGAATGGATATAGATGTAACAGAAGTTGAATCATAACACTTTTTGCATTGACCAGAGTAACCATACAAAAGAACAAATGTAAAATAGTATTGAGTACAACTAGAACAAAAAAATGCGGAGCACTTCATATAATAGTAAACATATTAGTAAGAGATTAAGCACATGGCCTTCTTTATACAAAATTTTGGGTGACAGACACCATTCTTTTTGTTGTTTTTGGAATTATTTTTCTTCTTAATCGGTGTCCCATTCTTAGGCTTCAACTTTTCAGTAATTTCAACATTATTTGCCTTACATTGAGACTCGGTTTGCGGATTATCATTTAGTTCGCATTTATGAGAATCCTCTTCAATACGAAGATGATGCTGCAAACCGTCTAAATCATAATCCGTTTCTGCATGTTCCTTTTTTTTTATAATCATTCCAAAAAATTCGGGAGTCTCGAAATGATAACTCCAACAACAAAAGATTCAGGGAGATCAATTTTGGTATCTTTAAGTTGATTCACCAACAGTAAGATTTCACTCACTTCTCCAACTATGGACTTGTTGGCGACCATTTTGAAATTAATAAAATTACAAATAAAAAACTTTTTATTACTTGCCTCGGATATGCGATACTTGCTTTCTAATGCAGTCCAGAGCGCCTTAGCAGTTTCCCAGGTCTGAATGTGCCCTCTGCATAGAAATCATTCTCTTTGCGTTTTGTACCTTTTGCGCGTTTTGCTTTTAGAGCAGCATCATCCTTATCGATTTCCTCCGATATCACTTTCACTCCGTCTTCTAAGATATAAAATAATTTGTCAGTGATCAGAAAGAATTTCATTGTCTCTTGCCAACGAGTGAAATTTTCTCCATTAAATCGTTCCAAACTAGTCAATGCTGTTGTTGTAACAACCCGCTCATTCCATGATAATGGATTTAAATATTTTATTTAAATATATCGTCGTACCCAATGCGTCACTCAAAATGTCGTTTTTCACAAACGATAAAATTAGGATTTGGGACCACATCCATTGTGTCCGGATCATCGTTTACGACCTTTTTGACTATAAGCATCGATACCTTTTGAGTTAGAGCAATTTGGTCGTTTTCTCACTTGAATGTATGGCCAAAATATCACTTTTCACATACGAATGAATTTGGACTCGAAACCACTTACATCGAGTTCAAAACGTCGTTTAGGGTTTCGAAAACTATAAGGTTCGATATGTTCCGAGTTCGTGAAAATTGGCACTTTGGGCTAGGGCTTGGTTGAGCTAGCCTAGCTCTCATATAACCTCCTGGCCTCCTCCCTCTTCATTCATTCTCCAACACTTAGAAGAAAATAGAAAAATGGAGAGTGGAATGGGAAATTAGAATTCCCTAAGCTAGGGCTCTTGATTCAAGCTCTGATTCATGTGCTAATTCGATTCTATGACTTGGGTAAGCTCTCTACTCTTCCTCTTTACCTTTCTCTCCTCTCAAATTCGGATTTTTATCATGCCCTAACACTCATGAACCTTCGTTTGTGTTTATATGGTGATTAGAGAGGAGTGAATGAAGAAAGAAAGCTTCTTTGCTTGGATTTGTGCTTGTTCTTGTCATTCAAGAGCCAAAGGTGAGTTCTTTGATGAACTCACATCTATGCCGCAAGTCTATGCCTTGCACAAGTGTAATTTAGGACCATTTCATGTTGCATTTGCTTGTTGAATTGGTTAGAATAGTTTACACTTCCCGGTTTATTAGTTGGAATTGTCATTTGAAGTAGAAATTGTGACATATGTTGTTCACCCGATCTAGTACTTGTGTTGCGAGTTGATTTGGTGGTGATGTGAAGCTCCGTTGCCCCCGGCAAATATCTAAGTCTTCACGAGTCGCTTGAATCGCTTTGTCGTGCTTTGGTTTGGAATTTAATTCATACTTGACTTTATAAACTGAACCATTGAAATCTTATGTACATATGTTGATCACATGATCATTGCACATGATGTAAGTCGAGTAAGAGGTGTTGTGAAGTACCAATGTTGCACTCGGCAAGTTCTAAGACTTCACGATTCGCTTATATTGTGTTTATTCGTTTTAGTTTGGAAATTAAGTTCGTTTCGGACTTATAATCAAAATCTTTGTGTTTGAGCCTTGCGTGTCGATACGGTGGATCGGAGAGACCGCATTGGCGTCCCGAAGAAGTCACGGGCCTCGACAATCGGCACCGGGCACGCGAGGGGGGACGAATCCCCCTGTCTTTGGCCTGGGCAACGGCCCAGGCCTATACCGGTCGACCGGTCCGAAACCGGTCGGTAGACCGGTTAAGTCTCTGGGTGGAATCCGGTCGACCGACCGGATTCCACCGGTCGACCGGTGGGTGTTTTTCCTGGGCAATTGCCCAGGCCAGAACTGGTCGACCGGTGCCAAACCGGCGGTCGACCGGTTTGGCTGAGCCTGGGCAATTTTGCCCAGGCCCAATTCTGTTCGGTCGTGCGCTTCCGCGCACGACCCCGCTTGCCTCCGGGCTTCTCTTGGCTTTTCCGTGCACGTCGATGTCCTTTGAATTCATTGGAGAGTGTCGTCGTTGCTACGGATAATTGTATGTTGATTTGTGTTTTCTGATTCATGTTTTATGATTTGAAATCACGTCATTGTGACGTGAACCCCCTTGATCGATTTGCCTCGGCAATCGTACTATTGTTTATTGCCACTTTGAAGATTTTATAAAGAGATTTTATGTTATTAGTAGATATCAAATTATTGTATTAAAATGGTTTCCAATCTTACTTCATTACGAAATCGTTTTATGAACCTTCTGCAAATCTACTAGTATATATTTTATAAACCTTTTGCTCGTTCGTATGAGAAGTCTAATTGAACGCCTTAGTAAAATCAAGGACTATGAACCCTTGCTTTTGCTTCGATGGTTAATTCTTGGACTCGTCCGATCGAAAACCGTGGCAATGCTCCTTCTATGATTTTCTCTGTTTTGAATAGAAACCAACTACGGGTTCGTAAATATTCGAGAATAGCATGTGGTTATGGGACATGTTGCTATTTCCTTATATCAACTAGCTCGGAGTAATTTCTATTCACCCGGATCAATGTGATCCCTTATGACTTGTGTTCTGTGGTCCTCGATCGTCCGAGTGGGATTTACGATTCTTGGATTTCACCTGGGGGACTTCGGTCCAATTTTTCTATGACTTATGATGTTTGCTAGGGACTCACGATTTATGTGTTTCTCTCTCTCGGCACGGTGGGAACTTCGGCACCCGGCACCGTGGGGATCTTCGCTTTTATGATGTTTGCTAGGGACTCACGATTTATGTGTTTCTCTCTCCCGGCACGGTGGGAACTTCGGCACCCAGCACCGTGGGGATCTTCGCTTTTATGATGTATGTTAGGGATTCACGATTCATGTGTTTCTCTCTCCCGGCGCGGTGGGAACTTCGGCACCCGGCACCGTGGGGATCTTCGTTTTTATGATGTTTTCTATTTTCTAGAGATTTCACGATTTATGTGCTTTCTCTCTTCCGGGGTCACGACCCGGCTTCTTGGGGAGCTTCGGCTCAAACTATGGGTGTAGGACCTAGAGATCGTATCTCATCTGGGAGGTATCCACTTATTATGATGTTTTCTGGATTTCGAGTGATTTCTGGATTCTATGATTTATTTTGATGCGATGTGCGTTAATTTGATGTATTTGGCATTTCATTGTCATTCCGTGATTATTTTGATGCATATGGCATCCATTGAGTTTATTGGCATTCCGCTGTCATTCATGTGTTCGGTTTATTTGGCATTCCATTGTCATTTCCTGTTGTGTGCTTTTATTTGAATGTTGCAATCTATATAGCTATGAGATTATTTGGAGATACTCGTGTGCCGACATTCCATTGTCATTTTCTGATCCTGTTGACATGCCACATTTCATATTTATCCATGATTAGATGTTATTGTAAAAGCATGTCATCCTTTGCTATGTCTCTTTTTATCTCAGTTTATTTGATGAGTACAGCTAGACTGATCCGTTTATTGTTTATTCTTATAAATAATACTCGGGTCAGACCGAGTCATTTTAGGTACTCCTTTGGGACTCATCGCAGGATTGATCTTCCGCTTTCAGCTTGCTACTTTGTCTCCGCAGTTTTATGTACTTCTGTACTTATGACATTATCTTGTTGTGTACATACCCTTTTATGTAGATCTTGGTACGTGTATTAGTGGACCTTTATTTGACCACTAGCATGTTGTACACATTCTTGGTTTATTCATATCTATTCCGCTTTTGTGATATGATTATTCTGTGCCTGGCTTTGAGATATACCATATTTTTATTGTTGTTGTTGTTGTTGTCTATTTTATACTGTTTTCCGGATTGCTTATAGCCGTTGTGTAGTTGCCCTATATGCCGAATGGTCATGTCGTAATTTTAATTGGTATCATAATTCGATGTGCATTCCTCACGTGGAGCAATTATACAATCGGTCGCCCTTCACAAACCTTATTCTCCGTTATGGTCTACGACATTTCTCTGAAATGAACTGGACGATAGTGGGTATAGAGGCGGGGCGCTACAGTTGTAATGCGCTCAAACCTTCCATGGTTGATGATATTATCTGAAAATTTTGTTGGGGACTTTGCGGTTTGAGACTATTGGAGGAAGATGATTGTCGTACTTTAGACTTTAAGGATATATATAATAGATTCTTTCAGACAATAGTTCAATCCAACATGTACAAATGGGTTATCGAACGATCAACTTTTGCGATTCAATAAAGCCTTGGAATAGCGTACTCGGATTCAAAGTTTGTACGGCTTTGATCCGACCAAGAACACTCTAAATTTTAATCTTTGATGATGCCATTGAGGAAGAGGAAGAAGAAGAGACAGATTTGCAACAATTTTGATCTGAAACACAGCAGAGGCATTACAAACTAGCGCTGTTTGAAATAGTAGAAAGGCCTTGCAAATCTGCAATGAAGAAGAAGAAGAAGTATTTCGAGTTTTCAGAATAATTGAAAACAATCTTATGGCATGGCTTTTATATGCAGCGAAGGAAGCGACAGTTGGCCAGACGTCGCAATCGTTTGGAACGGTTGCATCCCTTGTTTGAATTTGAAACGCTATGCCCCTTTGTTTGCAACGTTCTGAAAACGTTGCAAATTAAACTGTCGTGCCTTTTAATTTCCAACGTCCTAAAACATTCCAAAAATTCCCGCCTCGTTTGAATTTCATTCAGATATGTAATAAGCTGAAATACGGCCCGTTACCGTTTATAAATTCTATCCAAAAATATTGCTATCGGACCCGAGACCCGCACTCGGTTTGGTCGGACAGACGGTGACGCGCGTGTTTGGTGGAGATGATTGGTCTCCCTCCTCACAACAAAGCAAACATGTGGAATCCACAAGGCTCCATCACTCTTCTAAGAAAACCCCTTAAGTACCTTAAATATTTTTACATTTCCATGTTGTGGGACAATTACATTTCTTCTTCCTTCTTTCTATCTTTCTTCTCTTCAAAACAAACCCATACCCCAAGCAAGTTTTGAACATTTCTAACAATTAGCCGAAGTTTCCAAACCTGGTAATTGGGATTTTAAGGGGTGATAATTGAATGATGGTTTGGCCACATTTCCCTGTGTTGGTAATTGATGTGTTGTTTTGAAATGGTTTGATGTTTGTTTGCAAGTACAGATTGTTTTTGTTAGTTTTTGTGGGTAATGAGAATGTGGGTTTGGTTTTGCGAATGTTGGAGAGTGGGGTGTGTTTTGAGCAAGAGACGTTTTTCAATGGGGAAGATTGATAAGGTATAGGATGACATTTCTTTGTTGATCTCTTCTTGGGGTTTTATTTACATGCATTTTAGATTTTGTGGTTGGCTATTGCATAAGTTGATGGGGACGAAACTAGTTGTAAGTCATGACAAGTGATGTCGTTATATTGTAATGTAAACGTGCCCATTTTGTAAAGTGGTTGTTAGGTTCATTCATTAGTTCTTCTTTCCTTGGTTGTTTTGACAACTGAAAGTACTAATTCAACAAAATGCAACATATTCAAATCACTTTTATCCATATTAGTTATATTATATAAATGTAAGTGCTTGTTTAAATAACTAGGATGCAAGCTGGGGAAGAATTTGATCTGGAAAGTTTGCTAAATGTTGCATTTGTGCCTTTATATGAATAAATTTATGCTAGAGATGATGCAAAAGGAGTGTTAGAGAATCATTTCATATATATAAGGGTAATAGGGCCCGCAGTCATTTGTCCCCAACATAAGACCGAAGATTCACCCTAGCAGAGATTTTGTTCTTGCAGTTTGTCCCCAACAAAATTAGTAGCACAACTTGTTTTGCACTGAAATTGCTATTTCAATGTGTTTTTGTTTTAAGATAATGTTCTAATAATAACAAACATTATTATGCACCATCTGTAGCAGCATAATACGTGCAAAATATTTTTACATTTATGTAGTCTTTCACCTTTCTATGTATGTCACTATAAGAATGTTCAGTAAGTTTATACCTTAAAAATAAGTAATAAGCAATTTCTTGATAAATGAAAATATAAGAGATGGTTAATAATTTGAGGGGGCAAATCAGAAATATTAGGGATTTTTTCTAATTTTATATATATAATGTGTCCAACTAGTATGCTATATCTTATTGTATATTTTAACTATACTAGTAAATGAAAATTCATTTCCATTAATGATATTAGAGCTGCAAAGATGCTCAAAATTGAGGGTTGATCAATCAATCCTTTTATATATGTGTTTCTATTACCTTGGTTGTTATTCTATTGTATTTCATTACCAATATATAGAAGAAGAAAAACTATAGAAATTTTCACGTTAAGGTGTTATTTCAGTTTGGCATATACTTTTGCTAATAAGTATAATTGATTACCATGTCAGTAAATGAAGGTTAACCGGTTGCAAATTTGCAATTGGCTTCCTAGACTCACGGACTTGCACTATGATTTCATTCATGATTTAGCGGAGGACAATTGTTAAAATTGAGGGATTTGAGGTGCATAAACAAAATGTGGTAACCCAAGCTTTGTCATACATACATATCTATAGTTATGTAAATAATTTTCATTCAATATGTTACTATTATATAATTATTAAAATTAAAAGATGAAAATTATTTATTTTCTTTTATTCTCGAAATCCATCTTCTTTTCTACGGTAAAACTTTGTCGTGCAAATGTTTCCAGTTCTCTTTGGAAATATGATCTAATATGCTTACTAAAAAATAAATATATCTGAGTCAAAATATATTTATAAAACTTTCACAAATTTTAATTGATATGAAAATAATCTTATGTAATAATATTTTGTACCTGCAGAGCAACTTGCAATGGTGAGGCCTTCAAGATGTGGTTTCGGCTTCAAGATTTTTACAACGACCCATCTGAGGCTTCCTCCAACTAAGAATGTTACATCGATATTGACTGGCATGAACCACCTAGGTAACCATCAGTTTCTATAAAAATACTTAATATGTTCATTAACATTTAAATAATAGAAAATATAACTGAAGAAATACCAAGAAATCAGATCTTGTAGTGTGATTGTTTTTTTTAAGCTTCCAAATATAAGAGCTGGACCAAAACATAGTAAACACAACATGCTTGCAAATAAAATTGTTCAAATATTCCGAAGTTTCAAACAAGGGCGGAGCTAGCCCCGGGCGGGCCTAGGCTGCAGCCCAGTGTTGGAAAAAATGCATTACTACTTACTCAATGTCAAAATTACAAAATGCATTACTATTAAACTGTATGTTAGCCAAACTGTAAATCAGTCCACCCCTTTGTTATTTCCTGGGTCCGCCCTTGGTTTCAAATCAAATATACCATTAAACCTTAATAAAATAAACATATCGAGTTTAACCTTAATATAATAGCCATCGACTCCGACGCTATAACCCTAGCTCTATTTTCATCAATGACCTTGCTTCCCTGTCTGTTGGTTTTAACTCACATACATTGCTCTGCTTCCTGGCATGTGTGAGTCGGCATTCCCTTCTCCTTGTTGTTCCATCCTTTCCCTTAGTTCTTGTGCTTTTTTCGCTTTAGCCTCCTCACTTTGATCATTCGATCTCAGGTTTTCGCTCCTCAAAAGAAAGCCTTACTGCTTCTTATGTTCCTCCTTGCAATTGCAACGTTCTTTTTTGAATTTGGTTTTAGACTTTGGTATGAGCTCGGCTCTACGTGGTTGGTGGTGTTAATCTAAGTGTTTTCTTGTCTTGGTTTTAGGTTTGAGACCATGTTAGTTTTGGATGTTTCATCACGTTTTCATGGGAGTTGAGTTGTTGATTCTGCCTTAGTGTTAGGCTCTTAGGGTTTTTTTAGTGGTTGTGCTCTTAAGGTGTTGTTTGGTTGCATCATCTTGTGTTGAGGTGCCAGGTTAATGTTTTTGCTTTGGTCTCTGCTAGCAGCTTTTGTTGGGGTTCATTGGTGGTATGCATCTGGTTTTATGTAGTCTGTTGGCAAATGGGATGTTGAACAACAGTGTTGCTTACAACTCCTACGGCGGCTTACTTTGATTGCTGGCTGAAGCTGCTTTCGAATTGTGCAAAATCTGATAGGTCCAAATCAAGTGAAGCTTTGCTTTCCAGTTATGAAGTTCAGATGTTATTTGTTTTGTGTGGATGTGCGCTGCTGCCGGTATTGGTCATAATTTTTGGGTTCTAGATTACTATGTTTATATCTTTGTTTTTTTAAATGTATTAGCTTAAGCTATTGAGTTTCTTGTTTGTTGTTTTGCATGCATGACGTTTAAGAGTGCTTAGCGCAGATTTTGTAATATATATGCAGAAAAAAAGAGTATGTAATGCTTTTGGTTGCTAAGATAACTCCAACAGAGCATATAATCAGCAGCTACATAACTGTCAACGACATCGACTATCAGCAATAAAGATAAGAAAGCCATGCCTTTTTTTCCTTTGGATAAAAATCTGTAGAAGTTTAAGCAATAAGATATTAAACTTAAGTTATCTTCTGCTAGCTTGGAATGAGTTGTGTACATACATACATATACATATATATACATATATATATGTATATATATATATATATATATATATATATGGATGATTTTTCCAATGATTTTTGTACTGTAATGGCGGATTCCGCTAACGACTTTACATCTCGTCTTCCCCAATCTCGATCTGGATTTCCTTCTTCAAAAAATAATCATCCATCTTCTTCGACAATCTCTAAACCTCCTCTGCACTCTAATCCTAATATTCCTGCTCAACTTTGCTCTGTATCCTCTGGATCTATGGATCGAAATCTTACTTCCATTCAACCAGATCCGGAGTTCGCTTTTATCCCTGAACAAATATTCAATGAATCAGATCAGGCGTGGATTAATACTTTAGCATTAATTCCTATTCATTTTAAGCTGTCGATTACAAAGCTAAAGGACTATATTCAGAAAGTTTGGAGGCCAATGGAAAGTTTTAATGTTCATATTGCTCCTCAATATCATTTTGCAGTCCAGTTTAGGTCTATTGATGATTTTTCTCGGATTTTAGAAGGATCAACATATTCATATTTTGGGCGTCTCCTGTTGGTGGATGCTTGGAGGGCAGGGTATGATTTATCTAATAAATCTAGTGATATAATACAGATTTGGATTAGACTTCATGGTTTGCCAATGGAATTATGAACTAAATCAGCTATCCAAATGATTGCTAGTTTTATTTCTAAGCCTCAGAATATTGATGTAAATTCTGCTGAAAAAAGATTTACGAAATATGCTAGAGTCCAGATTTCTATTGATGTTGATACAGATTTAAAAACTGAAATTCCAATTGTGCTTCATAATGGCCAGAAACTGGTTATTTCCGTTGAATATGAATTTGTCCCGTTTAAGTGTATAAAATGTAAAAAATTTAGACATGATGATGAAGAGCATGATATTGCTACTGACCCTAGATGGGTTTATAATGATATTGAAAATGAAAGTATTAAAGAAAATCTTAAGCCTCAAATTTCAGTACCTGCTAAAGATTTTGAAATTACTAGTGATATGAAAAATGCTCAAGGGAATGATATCAATGCAAATAATTCTGAATCCCATTCTATGGCTCATAAAGAAGCACATATTGCTACTGAATCTTGGGATGACTTGGCTTTTCTAAATCCAAAATTTCCTGAAGACATTTTGCCAGATAACTTGAATCATATAGCTGATGCAGTTGAGGAAAGAGAGACTCTGAAAGATCCTGATAAAGGAAAACAGGTTGATGCTTCATCTTTAATAGATAAAAATCCAGGATATATGCAGAAAGGTATTTCATCTGGTTCAAATACAACTATTCCTCCTTCTAAAAGAAATACAAGGAGTAGTGGAGTTATTAAATGACAATTATTTCTTGGAATGTCAGGGGTATGAGTACATTTTTGAGAATGAAGAATGTACTCTTACTCTTGACTCATACTAAATCAACAATTGTTGGTTTAGTGGAAACAAAGTTGTCTAAAGCTAATCTGGATTTTTTTCATTTCTTTACTGCCTTCTGGTTGGAAATTTTGCACCAATAATTCATCTACTTCTACTGGCCGAATTCTTTTAATATGGGATGCTAATGTTTGGGACTTAACTGTGATAGCCAACTCTTTTCAACATTTGATTGTTGATGCATCAAATAAGGGAGGTATTACAATGACTTTTTCCTTGGTTTATGCAAGTAATTCTTATGTTGATAGACAGAATCTCTGGAATATTTTGAAAAATGAGTCAAATCCGATTACAAATTCATGGGTGTTAATAGGAGACTTCAATAATGCTTTATCCCCCAAAGATAAAAAAAGGTGGGTTGCTTATTCCTTATTATCAACTGAGAGGATTTCAGAATTTTGTTTTGCAATCAGATTTGGATGAAATTAAGCCTTTTGGTTTTTCTTTTACTTGGCGTAGAAGAGGCATTGCCACTAATATAGAAAAAATACTGGTAAATCATACTTGTATTCAGCAATTCCTCCATTTGAAAGCTCTGTCTCTATCACAATGTTCTAGTGATCACAATCCAATTTTATTTGATTTGATTCCTACTCCTCCTTTGAAGGGTTTTCCTTTTCGATACAAGAATGAATGGCATCTTCTTCCTGGATAGGATGAGGCAATTCAAAAAAGACTAAATTCAGCAGTTTGGGGATTTCAAAGCTATCAATTTCTTCAAAAATTGAAAAATTGCAAAAAGGAGTTAAAGTCTTGGAATAAATTAAGGGATAAAAATGATGCTAACCTGAAACAAGCAGAGCTCTTATCATCTCAACTGGAATTTGTTGTTGACCAGAATCCTGAAGACATTTCTTTATATGAAGACTACCTGCAAGCTAGAAAGCATTATCAAAATTTACAAAGTATTGAATTTCATGGATTGAGGCAGCAAGCTAAAGTTGCATGGTTGCAACAACGAGATACAAACTCTAAGTTTTTTTATTCAAGAATGTCTAACAGGAGGTTTTATAATCATATTCGAGCTCTGATTGATCAACAAGGCAATCTTTTATTCAAACCAGAGGAGATAGAATCGGAGGCTATCAACTATTTTTCAACAATGTTTAATGGTCCTTCTTCAACCAGGTTTCCTGAT
Source organism: Allium sativum (assembly GCA_030737875.1). Taxonomy (NCBI): domain Eukaryota; kingdom Viridiplantae; phylum Streptophyta; class Magnoliopsida; order Asparagales; family Amaryllidaceae; genus Allium; species Allium sativum. The sequence goes on along the minus strand of CM060922.1, from coordinate 158,976,817 downwards.
TTTGAACCAATTTCCTATATTAATATTCAAGGCCAACAGTTTTTATTGAAGCAAGTAGAGCTTGTAGAAATTCATGAAGCCTTATTTTCGATTCATGATGAATCAAGTCCAGGGCCTGATGGACTTAATGCAAACTTTATGAAAATGCACTGGGAAATTCAAAAGCATGATATGTTGGCACCTATCTCTGATATCTTTAAAACTGGTAAATTGCCTAAATCCCTTAATCATACTTTCATCTCTCTTATTCCAAAAAGTGACAAACCTACTGAATCTCTCATTTTCGTCCAATTTCATGTTGCAATGTCTATTATAAGATTTTTGCCAAGGTTCTTTGCAACAGATTAAAACCTTTTTTACCTTTTCTTATATCAGAAAATCAGAGTGCCTTTATTAAAGGCAGGTATATAGGAGATAATATTCTCTTAGCTCATGAAATGTTGCGAGATTTCTGTAACACCCCACCTCCGCCAGGGTGGCTCTTGCAAGCAACTCTGACTTTGGTGGGGCGTTTTAAAACAAGGTAAACATGCATAATGATATAGCAAGGCAGGACATGACATACATATATGTAAATAAACAGAGTAAGTAGATAAAACAGCGGAAGATTTTTGAACCATTTCAAAACACAAGTCTGGTACATCAAAATGTCAATTTCCCAAATAAACAAGTCTAGTACATAAAATAACATCATCTGAAACTGAAAAGGAAATTATAGAAGTAGCTATCCCCAAAGTGGAAAAACCATAGCGAGCTCAAGTCCAAAGCATACATGAGCTATCCAAGAAAGCAGCTAAGATCCAAGCTAGGCTCCTGTATTCCCTCCCTGAGAACCTGGGGGGGGGGGGGAAACGGAAGAAAAGAGGCGAAAGAAAACAGGTCAGTCAAAAAGACTGAGTAAGCCCTGCTACGATCAATCTATAAACTAATAAAGTTAACAGCATGATGAAAACTGAGATGATCATAGATAACAACATACTGGCATGATAAATTAACTACAAGACAGATAGAGGTGTCATCGCATAAACCAGGTTAAGTTTTGCACCACGGTGTACTAGCAAACCAACATAACAGGTATTGATCCCTTGGCCCAAGCTTTGACCCAATAACATGAAGTGACCTTAATATAAGGTCCAACCAAACGGTCTAGTCGATCGGCTCCCTATAAGCCTAACACGTCAAGTGTTGGTGTCCATACGGCCCACATATGGATGTAGTCAGACTGTGCTGGGTCCACCTTCGGGTGTATCAAGCCCTCGGGTGTCAACCCTAGACACTTAAGCAATAATGCACAGTCTAAACCTACTGGTACCCGTGCCTCGAGTTTGTCCAATACCGGACTACGTGCACGTCCGTAGCCCGCCTGGACCCGCACCGCTGTACCACTCGGCCATCGCTTTGGTCGCTTACATCCGTCCAGTAATCGTGCCCCGCCCTAGCCTAGCCTCTAGGGTTGTAATGATACCAAACTGGGATTACTGCTGGAACAGACCACGTTGCTAGGGTTTCCTAAGAGGGTTAAGTGCGATTTAACCCTTCACTAATCATGGATTAAATTGGTTAAGTGTAACCGACAGTTCACAACTTAAACTCATTTCAATCCCTAAACCCCCAATTGGATTAAATTGGTTAAGTGTAACCGACAGTTCACACTTAACCCCATTTCAATCCCTCGAATCCCCAAATGGATTAAATTGGTTAAGTGTAACCGACAGTTCACACTTACCCCCATTTCAATCCCTCGAATCCCCAAATTGGTTAAGTATTAGTGGACCCTGACTTAACCCTAATCATGAGGCATTAATTAACTTAATGCACCTTAACCTCTCACATTAGACCTTGTTGTGGTTACTAGTTAGGCCGGGCGGGTCCGGGTAGCTTTACACCACAACTTGGTCTAACCTCGGGTCTTGGCACCACATGACCAACTGCTCACATTGGGTCCTATTGTTTGTAGCCACTAGTTAAGCCGGTCGGTTCCGGGTAGAATTACGCTACAAACTCAACCCAACCTCGAGTTGGCCACACTTATGTTTTCTAAGTGTCATGTCCACTTTATTTCAAAACATAATTACAAGTCAACAAATACTTGGGTAGACCTAACTTAATAGGTAAATTCCCAAGGGGTAGACCTAACTTAATAGGTAAATTCCCAATCTTATATTTTGATGTATTTTAAGTTTACCCAAACCCCCCAACGTCATTCTATCGCTTACATATTCGTAATAACGCATAAAGGATAGGAAGAGGGAACTTGGCACAACATACATGATGAACTTGCATATCACAACAAACATGCATAACATGTTAGACTTGCATAACTTAGCATAGTGAATTTGCATATTACTATAAACATGCATAACATGTTAAACTTGCATAACTTAGCATAGTGAACTTGCATACTACCATAAACATGCATAACATGTTAAACTTGCCTAACATGGCATAGGGAACTTGCATAAACATGCATAACTTGTCAAACATGCACAACATGTCATGGTGAACTTGTATAAGCATGCATAACTTATTAAACATGCATAACATGGCATAGTGAACTTGCATTAACATGCATAACTCAATAAACTTGTAAATCATGGCATAGTGAACTTGCATAAACATGCATAACTCAATAAACTTGCAAATCATGGCTTGGTGAACTTGCATAAACGTGCATAACTAAATAAACTTGCAAATCATGGCTTAGTGAACATGCATAACTCAATGAACTTGCAAATCATGGCTTGGTGAACTTGCATAAACATGCATAACTCAATAAACTTGCAAATCATGGCATAGTGAACTTGCATAAACATGCATAACCAAATAAACTTGCAAAAATCCCAACTTTCATCACATATTAACTTTAGAGTTTCTAAAATGAAGGTAAGAGGGCTTACAATGCTTATGCGGACTCAAATAAGTATAGCAAATGTAAGAAACCCCTTATGCAACAAAATAAAACCCCAAAATGCAAGCAAACTTGATCAAGACTCCTCCTTTATGATGACAATGGAGAAACAAGACTTTAATGCAAGCTAAGGAGGATCATACAAGCCTAAATACACTTGTATGCATGGAAATCTCTTAGGGATTTGTTTAGGAATTGTATGAAGAGAGTGGAGGCCATGAGAGTTTTGATTTTGGCATAGTTTAGTTGCTAGATTGAATAATGAGTGATTTAGGGTAGGTTAGGGTCTTATTTATAGATTAGGCTAGTGATTTAGACCATAGGATTAACCCTAGGTTGAATTAGGTCCATCAGATTTCGGAATTCTCCAGAACCAAGCCACAAGACTAAGCCCAAATCAAAATGGTGCGCCAGGCAAAACTGCCTGGCCACCCCCTGTCGACAGGGCAGTCGACACCCTGGGGACCCTGTCGACAGGCCTGTCGACATGCGGGTCCTGGCGGGAATTTTCCCGCCTGCGCCAGTTTGCCCTAACCCTTGTTTTTAATTTCAAATTTTAAATCTGTTTTTACTTAGGAATTTTCTGAAAACTTCAATGGGCCTTAACTAGGTCATACGGACTCCGATTTTCGAAAACTCGGACTCTATTTCGCGTATTTTTCCGAGACGAACGCAATGGCATAGCCCATTTCCCTTGATTCACATTTTAGAATTAAATTCTGCCTCGATTTATATTATAACAGATTATTGAAAATACGGGTTGTTACATTCTCCCCTCCTTAAAGGATTTCATCCCCGAAATCTTCAAGTTAGGAAGAACGTATCCTACCATCCAATCATCCATCTACTCAAAGCATCATCCACGAGCAATCATTGTCCTTACAAGATTCTAAATGCTGGATGAACATATGCAGAGGTGTGTGTATATGTACTTATCTAATGCAAATATCATCAATGCGAATTATGTTAGTGAAATGAATCCATATGTATGCAATTCCTAACATAATGTATATCATCTATATGTGTGCACATAACATACACCCATATGCAACATCCATGTGATAACACACAATTTTCATCCATGAATAAGCATAAACACTCATGCATATGCAATATGAGGAGTGTGCGAGCCGATCTAGTGCCTAATCGTGTATAATGCATCCACGAGCAACCACTCGCAAACACTTGCAACCACTTGCAACCATCAAACATAACATGTTTCAAACACATGTTTCATCCAAAGGGTCTCTACCTAAGGATCTCATGATAAGATAAACTAGATAAACTAGGTAAACATGGACAGAAAGATATGCTAAAAAGAGATCTTAGAAGATAAGATAAACTCCTTTTTGGATTACAAGAAATCCATTCAAACTCTGACATATAGTACTAACCGATGAGTCATAACCCCCTTATGGAGTTTACAACAGAAATAAGATCGAGAATGGGACCGAGAGGATATATACAAAAGATAACTTGCAAGCAAGCTCCACAGGAAAACAAGGATCAAGGATGCACTCTTACAAAGAGATATGATGCGCGTATCTAGTCTTCACTCTTCTTAGTCACGTTTCCTTGAGCTTAACTCCATTGTGCTTTGACCGTCTTCATGATTTCTTGGCTTCCTCACTCCTTTTTCCCAAATTCGAGTTGGAACTCATTTCATTATCGCCTCCCGTCTTCCTTTTCCACTTATTCTTTTTTTTTTCTGTATACTTGGCTTAAACATAACTGTAACCTCATGATTTCATGCAAGCTCTCCAAAATTCACTAGTGAATCCTGGATCTCGTCTACTTACTATAAAGTATTCCACGCAGCAGAACTTTTCTTGGAAATACCAATCTACGTTGCCAGTTGCCCTTATAAACGTGATTTTCTATAACTCATGCTTAATCGAAATGAACCATCCGCCTATGAGTGATAGGCCATACCTAGATTCAGTTGCCTACCCACGGCCAACTTCTTGAGGGTAAACCGTTGCTAACCATGATGCAGTCCTCTCGCTCTTCACCGGACTGAAATGAGCACTCTTCGTGAGTCTACCTATTATGACCCCCATACCCGTATTCCTTTTCTTTGATCTAGGTAATCTATCCACATAATCTATCGAGATGTTTTCACACTTTCCCTTGCGGAACCTCCAATGGAGGTAATGGCCCGTCGGGCTTCTATGACTTGGCCTTAACCTGGTGGCACAACATGCATCCTGAGACCAACTCGGCCACCTCCTCGAGTGATGCGCATCTTCTAGAACCTTCTTTACCAAGTCTTTCACTCGAGGAACACATAATCTATCATCGCGCCTTAGTCATCCCTTGTCATCTATAATATATCTAGCGAGGTGACTTAACATCTCGCCTCGAATTAACTGGTCCATGTTCTTGACTAACTGCAGGTCTTTCTTCCTGTGAAACCCCCCTTCTTGATCCTGAAGAGGAAGTCTAAGCTCAGGGAATGCTAACTAACTAGCCAAACGGAGAAAGCTTTTAATTGCCCTCCTCAGGGTTTTCCGGTCTTAGACCGCAACCACTTTAACGGAATCCACCGCTAAGCCTTACTTAGGAACTATGTGCCCAAGAAATCCAACTTCTTTCCTCCAAAGTGACATTTGGAGAACTTGACCTTCAACTGGTGGCTCTAAGCGTATCCATCACCTCCTTGGGTTGTCTAGCTTGTTCTCCCTCGTTCTTTTAAGGAGATCAAAATATCGTCTACGACGACCACGACAAACTTGTTCAAGGACTCCCTAAACACCCTACCCATCAAGTTCACGTAATATGCGGGTGCATTAGTCAAACAAATAGCATGACTAGCCATTCTAAAAATCCATCTAGAGTCCTAAACGCAGTCTTGACAATTCCATCCTCAGCCATCCTAAGCTGATGGAATCCGGTAGCTAGATCAAAAGAAGACAGATGCTCCTACAAGCTGATCAAACAAATCATCGATCCTTGGTAACGATTGTCTATTCTTCTCACGATAATCAACACATAAGCGAAGCAAACTGTCCACATTAGTAACGAATACTACTGGAGCACCTTACTCGAAAATGCTTCGTCTCAGGAAGTTCTTCTCAAGCAACTCCTTGACTTGCTTTCCTAACTCTCATCTCGTGAGGTTAGGTGCCTAACCGGCCACGAAACTGGCTTGGTATTACCAACCAGATAATGCGGAAATCTATCCCACGTCCAGGGGTAACCCCCTCACTCCACCCAAGATATCAGGATATTCTCGGACCACCCTCACAGATTGCAAACTATCGATAGACGAGTCGAGGGATTCAAGATAACATAACATGACGGGACCCATAGGGTTGCTAGAAATTTCTAGGGCATTACCGAGGCGAGTCATGAGCCTCACAACCCTATATACAAAAACCAAGAATGGCTCCAAAACAGGACAACCATTCCATGCCCAAAACCAACCCATATCCCCTGCAACCGAGAATATAAACATCCCACGAGAATTCTATACTCAAGATAGAAATTTTCAAATCCACTCAGACCACAGACAAACGGGCAGAACCCCCAATTGGATTTGAAACACATACGGGATCGTCAACTATACTAGTACTTAGGTGCAAACTTTCAACTAGATCAGATGAAATAAAACTATGTGATGTGCCAGAATCAAACAAAGTACGAACAGGGAAAGTCAGAAAATGTAAACAAGACTTTCAACAGAAACACTACCTCTATCATGAGCTGGAAGAACGGTGCTGAGGGGATGAACTCGCCCTCCAGATAGTCCTGCATACTGAGTCTGACCTTGCCCTTGTTTCCTCGGGCAATTCTTGCTGAGATGTCCAAACTCACCACACTGAAAGCATTCGCCCCGCTTTCTCTTCTTCTTCCTACATTCCCTGGATATATGTCCAACTTTACCACAGAAGTTGCATTTCCTACTCTCTCTTGGCTTGTCCTTGCGGTTGTTGTTATTCTTGCCTCGTTTCCCGGAATTTACCCCCTTGCCTTGAGACTCATTCGCCTTGACCTCTTTCTTGTCATTGTTATCTTCTTCTTGAAGTAGGGCCATATTCACCAAATTCTCGAAAGTCGCCCCCAAGGGTATATGAGACATGGCCAAACCATGTAATGGCTCGTTTAATCCTAGAGCAAAGTGTAGGGCCTTCTTCTGGGCTGTATTAACCAAGTCTAAATCGACCCGAGCCAGTTGATTAAACTTATCTATGTATTCCCTAATAGTCATGTCCCCTTGCTTCAGTGATAAGAACCTCAGTCCAAACCTCCCTCTAAAGTCATCCCAAGTCTCAATTGGCCTAGTAGCGGTGGTGACTACCCACCAACGTGCAGCTTCTTCCTTTAGCAACCATACTGCTAATAAAACCTTCCTGCGGTCACCTATATCAAAGGTGGCTAAAAGATCTTCAGTCTCTTTCAACCAATTCCTTGCTTCTACAAAAGTCTCTGTTCCACTAAAATTCTTGCCACCCATCATCTTAAAGTTCTTACAAGTTTCCGCAAAATCCGTTTGTGGAGGCTGAGGGGGAAGAGGAACATCAGCTACGGGAGGAGGAGGAGGAACAGCGGCCTCGACTGGAAAGACAACATTAGAGACACCCGGGACCGGTGCCGTGGCTTCCAAGTACTGACGAAACCAATCGGGTATTGTTACCCCTTCGGGCAAGATGAGATTATCAGACATGCTGGAAACGAAAAGAAAAGAGTTTAAACGAGGGGTCAAAGGATAGTGCTAATGGCTTTTGGGGAATAGCCTTTTAAAATAACTAGACTTTTCTTTGGAAAATACTTTATACTTGGTTTTGAAAATAGTTTTTCAAAAGTTTTAAAAACCTTTTTATCCCTTCTCGTAAACCATATGCTCTGATACCAAATTGTAACACCCCACCTCCGCCAGGGTGGCTCTTGCAAGCAACTCTGACTTTGGTGGGGCGTTTTAAAATAAGGTAAACATGCATAATGATATAGCAAGGCAGGACATGACATACATATATGTAAATAAACAGAGTAAGTAGATAAAACAGCGGAAGATTTTTGAACCATTTCAAAACACAAGTCTGGTACATCAAAATGTCAATTTCCCAAATAAACAAGTCTAGTACATAAAATAACATCATCTGAAACTGAAAAGGAAAACATAGAAGTAGCTATCCCCAAAGTGGAAAAACCATAGCGAGCTCAAGTCCAAAGCATACATGAGCTATCCAAGAAATCAGCTAAGATCCAAGCTAGGCTCCTGTATTCCCTCCCTGAGAACCTGGGGGGGGGGGGAACGGAAGAAAAGAGGCGAAAGAAAACAGGTCAGTCAAAAAGACTGAGTAAGCCCTGCTACGATCAATCTATAAACTAATAAAGTTAACAGCATGATGGAAACTGAGATGATCATAGATAACAACATACTGGCATGATAAATTAACTACAAGACAGATAGAGGTGTCATCGCATAAACCAGGTTAAGTTTTGCACCACGGTGTACTAGCAAACCAACATAACAGGTATTGATCCCTTGGCCCAAGCTTTGACCCAATAACATGAAGTGACCTTAATATAAGGTCCAACCAAACGGTCTAGTCGATCGGCTCCCTATAAGCCTAACACGTCAAGTGTTGGTGTCCATACGGCCCACATATGGATGTAGTCAGACTGTGCTGGGTCCACCTTCGGGTGTATCAAGCCCTCGGGTGTCAACCCCGGACACTTAAGCAATAATGCACAGTCTAAACCTACTGGTACCCGTGCCTCGAGTTTGTCCAATACCGGACTACGTGCACGTCCGTAGCCCGCCTGGACCCGCACCGCTGTACCACTCGGCCATCGCTTTGGTCGCTTACATCCGTCCAGTAATCGTGCCCCGCCCTAGCCTAGCCTCTAGGGTTGTAATGATACCAAACTGGGATTACTGCTGGAACAAACCACGTTGCTAGGGTTTCCTAAGAGGGTTAAGTGCGATTTAACCCTTCACTAATCATGGATTAAATTGGTTAAGTGTAACCGACAGTTCACAACTTAACCTCATTTCAATCCCTAAACCCCCAATTGGATTAAATTGGTTAAGTGTAACCGACAGTTCACACTTAACCCCATTTCAATCCCTCGAATCCCCAAATGGATTAAATTGGTTAAGTGTAACCGACAGTTCACACTTACCCCCATTTCAATCCCTCGAATCCCCAAATTGGTTAAGTATTAGTGGACCCTGACTTAACCCTAATCATGAGGCATTAATTAACTTAATGCACCTTAACCTCTCACATTAGACCTTGTTGTGGTTACTAGTTAGGCCGGGCGGGTCCGGGTAGCTTTACACCACAACTTGGTCTAACCTCGGGTCTTGGCACCACATGACCAACTGCTCACATTGGGTCCTATTGTTTGTAGCCACTAGTTAAGCCGGTCGGTTCCGGGTAGAATTACGCTACAAACTCAACCCAACCTCGAGTTGGCCACACTTATGTTTTCTAAGTGTCATGTCCACTTTATTTCAAAACATAATTACAAGTCAACAAATACTTGGGTAGACCTAACTTAATAGGTAAATTCCCAAGGGGTAGACCTAACTTAATAGGTAAATTCGCAATCTTATATTTTCATGTATTTTAAGTTTACCCAAACCCCCCAACGTCATTCTATCGCTTACATATTCGTAATAACGCATAAAGGATAGGAAGAGGGAACTTGGCACAACATACATGATGAACTTGCATATCACAACAAACATGCATAACATGTTAGACTTGCATAACTTAGCATAGTGAATTTGCATATTACTATAAACATGCATAACATGTTAAACTTGCATAACTTAGCATAGTGAACTTGCATATTACCATAAACATGCATAACATGTTAAACTTGCCTAACATGGCATAGGGAACTTGCATAAACATGCATAACTTGTCAAACATGCACAACATGTCATGGTGAACTTGCATAAGCATGCATAACTTATTAAACATGCATAACATGGCATAGTGAACTTGCATTAACATGCATAACTCAATAAACTTGCAAATCATGGCATAGTGAACTTGCATAAACATGCATAACTCAATAAACTTGCAAATCATGGCTTGGTGAACTTGCATAAACGTGCATAACTAAATAAACTTGCAAATCATGGCTTAGTGAACATGCATAACTCAATGAACTTGCAAATCATGGCTTGGTGAACTTGCATAAACATGCATAACTCAATAAACTTGCAAATCATGGCATAGTGAACTTGCATAAACATGCATAACCAAATAAACTTGCAAAAATCCCAACTTTCATCACATATTAACTTTAGAGTTTCTAAAATGAAGGTAAGAGGGCTTACAATGCTTATGCGGACTCAAATAAGTATAGCAAATGTAAGAAACCCCTTATGCAACAAAATAAAACCCCAAAATGCAAGCAAACTTGATCAAGACTCCTCCTTTATGATGACAATGGAGAAACAAGACTTTAATGCAAGCTAAGGAGGATCATACAAGCCTAAATACACTTGTATGCATGGAAATCTCTTAGGGATTTGTTTAGGAATTGTATGAAGAGAGTGGAGGCCATGAGAGTTTTGATTTTGGCATAGTTTAGTTGCTAGATTGAATAATGAGTGATTTAGGGTAGGTTAGGGTCTTATTTATAGATTAGGCTAGTGATTTAGACCATAGGATTAACCCTAGGTTGAATTAGGTCCATCAGATTTCGGAATTCTCCAGAACCAAGCCACAAGACTAAGCCCAAATCAAAATGGTGCGCCAGGCAAAACTGCCTGGCCACCCCCTGTCGACAGGGCTGTCGACAGGGCAGTCGACACCCTGGGGACCCTGTCGACAGGCCTGTCGACATGCGGGTCCTGGCGGGAATTTTCCCGCCTGCGCCAGTTTGCCCTAACCCTTGTTTTTAATTTCAAATTTTAAATCTGTTTTTACTTAGGAATTTTCTGAAAACTTCAATGGGCCTTAACTAGGTCATACGGACTCCGATTTTCGAAAACTCGGACTCTATTTCGCGTATTTTTCCGAGACGAACGCAATGGCATAGCCCATTTCCCTTGATTCACATTTTAGAATTAAATTCTGCCTCGATTTATATTATAACAGATTATTGAAAATACGGGTTGTTACAATTTCAAAAAGAAGGGTGTATCTAAAATGTGTGTTAAAGTAGACTTGCAGAAAGCTTATGATACTGTGAATAGGGAATTTATTTGTTTTATAATGTCTCGTATGAAATTCCCTACTCACTTTATAAATCTTATATTTGAATGCATGTCTACTGCAACATTTTCAATCATCATTCAAGGGATTCCAAAAGGATTTATCACATCATCAAGAGGAATTCGGCAGGGTGATCCATTATCACCATATTTGTTTGCCATTTCAATTCAATATTTCTCATATTTAATGGATGAAGCTACAATGAATAAAAGATTTCTGCCAAGTGATCACTGTATTCCTACAATCTCTCATCTGCTTTATGCAGATGACTTAATGATATTTGGAAAATCATCTATGCAGAATGCCTACTCCTTAAGAACTATATTTCAGAAGCTAAGCTCTCAAGCTGGATTAAATGTCAATGCAACAAAAACTAAAGTACTTTTTAATGCAAATGCCAATAACTCAAGGGAGACTTTGAATGTTCTTGGGTTTGATCAGGTTTGTCTTCCTATTAAATACCTTGGAGTTCCTTTATCTTCCAATTATTTACACTATCTGAGTGTAATTCATTAATTCAACATGTGCAAAATAAAATCAAAGGTTGGGAAACTAAGTTTTTGAGTTATGCAGGTAGGGCAGAACTGATCAATACAGTCATAACCCCTATCATTCTATATTGGTTGTTTATTTATCAGATTCCTGAATATACTTTAGACAAATTGGAATCACTCTATTCTGATTTTTTTTGGGGAGGCTCGGCTCGCAAGGTTTCATGGAAAAATTTATGTAAGCCAAAATCTGAAGGAGGAATTGGTCTAAAAAAAATTCTGATCTCAAAAAAGCTGCTTGTATAAAATTACTTTGGAATTATCTTTCTAACGCTTCTCTTTGGAGCAAATGGATGCATTGTAGATATTCTAAAAATAAACATTTTTGGACTATGGCAAGGGATAATAATGCATCTTCAACCTGGAAATCTTTGTTGAAATTAAGAACTCAATCAAAACAGCTTTTTTCTAAAGTGATTACAAAGGGGTCTGATACTTATCTATGGTTCGAGCCATGGATCAATTGTCAATGCTTAGTGGATCTGCTAGGTTATGATAGAGTTTATGTGCTTGGAGATTCAGAATTAAAAGTGGACTCAATCATAAGAAATAATGGTTTAATTCCAGAAATTCATCCAGCTACTAGAGAGCTTATACAAGAAATCAGTTCTGTTTCTTTAAGTCCAAATAATGGTCCAGACTTTTATGAATGGTGTGAAGGTGGTCATTTCTCTTTTCATAAATGCTGAGACTATGTTAGAAGACATGAAGAATGTGATAGTCTATACTCAGTGATTTGGCATAAAAATTTGTAAAAGGATGTCGTTCATCTCATACCTTGCTGTTTTGGGTAGATTGAATACAAAAGACAGGATTGTTCAGTATGGTAATGTTTCAAACATCATGTGTCCCCTCTGCAATCTCCATCCAGAATCTGTGCAACATGTCTTTTTTGAGTGTGATTACTCCTCTTTTACTTGGATCCCTCTGAGACAAAAGTTGATGCTCCCTTTGAATGTTGAATCAGACTTAAAGAATGAAGCTAGATTTCTACACTCTAATTTTAAAAAGCAGGATCAAATTCGAGACTTGGCTTGTGCTTGCTTTACTTCTGCCATTTATTTTATTTGGAAAGAGAGAAATTTGAGACTTTTCCAAAATCGAAGCACCCATTCAACCATGAAGTTATTACAAATTGAAAAGGAGATTCTGTACTTGGTTCGAAACAATGGGAGTAAATTTACCAGAAATCCGAGGAATTCTTTATTACTGGAGCGTTGGGGAATTGAATTATTTGATGTTGGGTAGTTGAAGTATCATGTGAGGTCGTTGCTTTGATGAAGTGGGCTTTGTTTGGGCCGATTTGAGTGTCTTTTATATGTGCTTTGTTATTGTTTTGTTTTCATCTTTTTTTCAGCTTTTTCAAGTTGTATTGGAAGAGATAGCTGATGTAGCATACCAAATTTATATGTACTCTTTTTCCCGGTAAGGTACCCACTTAGGTTAGGGGGATTACCGGGTTTTAACGAGGCATATAAAGGCTTTTGGGATAGGATCAGGGAGCCCCCCCCCCCCCCCCTGAATTTCAGCCCCCCATTTGCACCCGAACCATAGTCACTCATTTATATTGAAGAATGTGAGTGAGAAGTGAGATAATGAGAGAGAGAGAGAGAGTGAAATACTTGGTTGTGGTTGAGGGGCTTTTGAAGTGCTGCACTGCTTGGGGTGCCCTCATATACATTTTCTTGGATCTGATATATAATTAGGTAGAGTTACTAATTATTGATATTCTATTCCATTGTGATTTATTTTAAGTAATAAGATTTCTTAGGTTTGAAGCTTCATGTTTATATTTATAAATTTACTGATTGGAGTAATCTTGTGCTCCATTTTTTTTAAAATTCTAAACGACGAATTGATTTATTCATGATTTGAAATTACAACCAAGCCAGCTCTATCGATAGACAGTGCACTTTTGAAAGGAACGTCGTTAATATCTATTTGTTATGTCATAATATAATTTCTTTACTGCACCTACATCATTAACTGTATATTATTTTTCTATGACAGCCTGGTTGATTGGGTTCCTAATACATCGGAAGATTCTGCATCAAAGCGAGTACCCCTCGGGAGCTTATCTTGTTCTAAGGAGTTGCCAATTTATCAGTCGCTATAACGAATTTATCTCTAATGCAGTATAGACAACTATTTGCAGTTTAATTAAGCAACCAACTTCGTACATAATTATTTTTTTAGTTTTGTATCATGTTTTCAATTGTTGATGGTATCCATTCACTTTGGATTTATTTTATTATAACTGTTATGAGCCTTTCAGCTTTTAGGGTTGACGTTGCTTGAATTGAGTATACGAATGAAAACGAAGAACAAAAGATTACTGTTATACATCAACTAGTTATTGATTACTAAATCAAGCTTTTTAGTGGAAGAAATATCAATAACGGCAAAGTCTAAAGTTTATTTTATTTTTTTGATTTTTTTATTAACAATGAAAATTTTAGGTGCTTTATTTAAATAATATATATCAATAATCGTAAATTATTTATTACATTCATTCTTATATTTTTCATTTTTTAATTAAAATATTCACAAATATGATATACGTTTCAAGTAGATATGCATCTGGCTTGTACTTTCGTTTTTTAAATTCAGTAATAATTTAGAGTTATAAAGAAACTCAATGTTAAAAGCATATCGCTGCTTGTTGACATAACATACATGTATATGCTTATGAATGATTCATATCAACACATTTATAGCAAATCCTCAGTGTTAATCTAGCTTGTATGTACAACTCAATGTAACTAACTTTGCACTTTCATAATTACTTTATTTATTTTTAGACACAAGCTAGATAATTTTTTTTAATCAAACTCATAATCGAGGAAAAAAAAACTCTCATTACGTAAAATAGTCAATTTTCTCCACCGTTGTACGACAATATTAGTATTTAAATACAATTTGACGCTAATGTCGCAACCAACCTGGATGTTTGATATTGTAAGGTGGGATAGCAATCTTTTCAGCACTATGGGCTGACAAGTGACAAGCTGATGCATTGAAATTGATTCAGTCTTCTTCTTTTCCCAGAAAGAAATTCCATCTCAACTGCGGCAAACTAAATAACAGCAGTGTGGCTCTGACACAGCTCAATTGCCCGAACTAAGATAATCACGTGGGAACAAAGACATTTAGGCTACATGAAATTCAATACAACAAAGCATGACGATTCTACCATAAAAAAACATAGAATACAAAAGATAGAAGCATTACATGTTTTAAATTTAACATTAAACATAGTTGCTGCATACTTTTTCAATAGAGCTGCTAAAGGCCCTTTTTCCACCTATGCAAAAAAGAAAAAATTATGCATTAGTGCCAAGAATAAGAAATAACAATAGGAATACATTAGTTATTAGTATTAAAAATAGTAGAAAGTTTGGAAGATTGCAGTTGCATGCAAACTGCAGGTTGCAGTTGCTTGCAAAGCAACCTGAATGCTACAACTAGTTGGCTTCCAACCTACAAGCAACTTATGCTAACTTAGGCTACTTAGCAAGCTTTCAAGTTGTATGTCTCCTGTGCCAGAAAAAAGGTCACAACAAAGGAATACTGCACGGCACCGTCCCCCACCCCTTCTTTCCAACTACACACAAAAACCAAAACCACCAAAGACCAACCTAAAACATCCCCCACAATCATTACAAGAAAGTGAAAATCTTCAGGAATGATTGCAAGTAAAACTTTGGAAAACGAAAAATTTGAAAGAAAAAAAACACTAGTAAAAAGTATTTTCTTAACGAGCTAAACACTAAAACATAGTTTGTAGTTGATTTACACAAGAAATTCACGTAAAGTTCATTAGTTTGTATTTCACTATTTAACCTCAAGTAATGTATGTGTGTGTGTGTATAATAAGAACAATAAAATGAATTTGCTCTCATGTTTATTCATATATGTTTAACGGTTGTGTCTACAAGCTGTTAAAGTTTATAAGTAAGCTAAATTCAAATAGTAAAGGGCATATTAAACACGTAACATATAAAAGAAATTAATATATGTTCCAACTAATTAATCGTGATACAATATGTATTTAAACTAATTGGGAAATTAACGCCGCTTAATTCTCTTTACTAAAATCATACTTAGTGAATAAAGTAGATTGCGTATTGATTCTCTTTAATATCAACTAATTAGAAATTTGTTTAGTAATCTATTGATTCACCTTGATTAATCCTTTTTTACCAACATCTTAAAAGAGTTGTAAGTTCCAACTCTATGAGCGAGCATGTAATGCGATTATTTTATAACTTCAAAAAAATGTTTTTGGATTGTTATAGATAACAAAGTAGAAACATACAATTCATTTTACAAATATATTTCTTTTCCTTCACACTGTTGGCTATAAAATAAATAAATGAGAAAAAGTAATTATATGCAATATAATCTTTTCCAATAAACGAACAAAATATATCATTTCTTTCACTCTTTGACAATGTTATTTTGTATGCCTAAAATAAAATATCATATATTTGATATATAACAAAACATGCTTTTACATGTCTAACATATCGTCACTGTTTCAGATCTTGAAAATATCACCTGAGATCTCGTTTTGAGCTTTTCCCGAAACGAAACAACAAATCTTACTATAAATCTCATTTCAAATATATCGTCCGCGATATTATAATATCTACCGAGACGGAATATTGAAATATCAACTGAGATCTTAGTTTTTCTGATTAAAATTTAAACTCGTGTCCAAACCAAAACAATAATTAAAAAACTAAAATTTAACCATGATAATCATGTATATTCATATATGTTCTACAATGTTAGTGGTTTTCATATTAGTTATTTCTTTTACATGTATATTACCTATAATATTATGTATTTTACGTTCTACTTGTGTTGAACTTGTAACACCGCACATTCCTTAATGTCACCCTTATGAGGATTTCAGTAAGAAATTATAGAGCATTGTAGGTATAAAGACAAACATCACAGAGACTACGATTTCAAAAGACATAAAAAATATAAATTTACAGCGGAAGAAGAAACTTTCATTTTATAAATACAAAATCATCTTTGCTTCAATTAACCAAATAGTTACAAAATGTCATGTCTCAAAATTTCAATCAAAAACAATATCAGAGTAAAATAATATTATCCCCTAAATAGTCAAGAAGATACAACCTAACGAGGATTTTCTTTTAAAGGACAAACTTTGGAAATTTTTTGGTGAAAAGTATGGGAAGTTTCAAAATTAGGAAGAATGACACATTTACACTAAAGGTGGAATTCAAGGGGCCCACTAACATTTTTTCATTTACACTATCATTTGGCCTTCTCACTAAATTCTAAACTTTCCATACTTTTCACCAAATTTTTTGTTAAGTTTGTCCTTCTCCTTATTTTCCACCAACCTAATATTGGAAAGAGGACAGAAAGTAATCCGCCTTTCGCAGAAATCCATCACGATAAAAGCAACAAAGAAATCTAAACTATACACTTTCTCCTTGTAAGGCTGAGGGAAAGAAAAGAGAAAGAAAGAAAGAAAAAAGGCCAGATATAAAGCCTTGTGAGCAGTCATGATTACCAGCTCGACTACTAAGTTAAGAAAAACAAATAAATAGTGGTTCTAGTGTCATAAAAAGGTAAGCGTTTGTACATATCTAAAGGTAAACAGTAACTGATATGAATTGACATAAAAGATTTACTATTCTTATCCAAGAGACAATGATGACAATAATGATCATAGTAAATCTAACTAACTGTTTTGCACTTCTACAATTTCTAATGGAAACAGATAATTTAGGAAGAAATTTCCTAATGCTACCCATTAATCGGCTTCTTAAATAGGATGTGAATAATCTGGACCAGTTATAGCATTCGGAGTTATCAATCCCGAACCCATCAACTAAAAAACAGTCATAATCACAGGCGTTACAACATCTTATCTTCCACTTTCCGAACCATGAACGCTTATGCCTCCGCCGAAACGCGCTCGTACGCACCTCTCATTTGAACCTTTTACTATCCAGTTCAGTGTAAGTATGTTTTAGCCCCTGCCTAGTATGAGACCCCGTTAAACCAAGGAATACTGACTGATACGGATCCCACACAAAATGCATACGACACAACCCGCCCGAGACTTGTCCCCCAAATTAACTAGGATTTCTACGAGCCTCTTATATCTCAAAGGAATGGACCACTCTCCACTTATTAATCATATAGGTTTAACTTAACATGGTTTAAGTTTATTAATAAGTCAAGTGACATAACATGTTATTTCTTAGATTGTAATTAACGAAAATAATCTACAACCTGTTACCCCCGGATTGTAATTAATGAAAGTAATATACAACCCCTTTTTATCCCGCTTATTAATCATACAGGTTTAACTTAACATGATTTAAATTCATTAATAAGCCCAGTGACATAACATGTTATTTTGTAGATTGTAATTAACAAAGGTAATCTACAACCTGTTATCCCCGGATTGTAATTAACGAAAGTATTCTACAACCCTTTTATCCCGCTTGTTAATCATACAGGTTTAACTTAACATGATTTAAGTTCATTAATAAGCTCAGTGACACAACATGTTATTTCTTAGATTGAAATTAATGAAATAATCTACGACTTTTTATTCTCGGATTGTTATCAACGAAAGTAATCTACAATCCTTTTTTATTACCATGTCACTTATTGTCAAGTTACAAGTTACAATAACATGTTTTACTTAATGTCCAATTAATGTTAAATTAAGTATAATTCATTCCGATTAACATGTTTTTTAAATATAGGTTACTTAATGTCGTAATAAATACAATTAACATGTTTTCCGAATTAACGTCAAATTAACATGCTTTCCAAATTAACGTCAAATGAACATGTTTTCCAAAACTAATGTCAAATGAACATATTTTCCATTTTAATGTCAAATGAACATAAATGACAAATTGACACGTTTTCTCAAATAAATGTCAATTGAACATATTTTCCACTTTAATGTCAAATTAACATGTCTACAAATTAATGTCAAATAACATGTTTTCCAAATCAATGCCAAATTAACATGTTTACAAATTGATGTCAAATAACATGTTTTCCAAATCAAATACCAAACAAACATGTTTTTCAATATCAATGTCAAATTAACATGTTTACTAATTAATGTCAAATAACACGTCTTCCTAATCAATGCCAAATTAACATGTTTACAAATTAATGTCAAATAACATGTTTTCCTAATCAATGCCAAACTAACATGTTTTTTCTTCTTCAAATTAATGTATAATTAAAGACGGCTTATCCCAATTCACATGTTTGCATATTCTTCCTTTAGAATTTATCCCATTTACAGTCCATATTATACCAATTCTTAATATGCTTAAAATCTCCTTACTAATATTATTTCAAATTATTCCATTTTTACGCAAATTTAACGGTAAAGACCTAGGCTCTCGTTAGCCTAGGCTCAACGCAAAATAAAGAAAATAGGAGAAATGGATCTAAGCTCAGAAATGAACACAACGAATAATTAGGCCTTACAAGACTGTAAATAAAACAATGACAGAGAAGGGATAAGGAAGAAGAATGTACTTATAAACAAATAACAATTGAAAAGGAATAAGTAATAGATAGTAATTAAAATGAACAATAACATGTAAAAAAATAAACTTATAAACACTGAAATTGTCAAACTTTCAAATCCAATATATTTTATTGTCTAATACTTTTTATTTAGATTGCTAATCATTGCAACAACTATTGTATCTATTTTAACATTAACTAAGAAGAAATCTGGTAATCTCAGTAGTACTCACAAAAATCTGAGTAAATTCAATGGGCTTTGGTAGATCCTCTCTCTATGAATATCCCCCAGAAATTTGTGTAAAACCAAGCACCCAGTACTTCATTAAAATTATATTTGAGAAGAAGATTATTTGAGAGAGCTAGAGTAATGAAGTAGTGAAGATTTGGTTAGATGTTGAAGGCTATTTATAGTAGAGTTTTGTCCAGGTTGATTGGATTTATCATTCAAGTTCATTATATTTTATATTTAAATTTTAGGCCATCATATATTAGGTTTTTAATCTAAACAAGACACATCAGCAATACATCAACAAGTAATTACCCAAAGCAGACTCGAAGTTGGGTCGACCCGCCTTAGACATGGGTCGATCCATATTTCGACCCCTAGGTCGACACAGGTGTCGACCCAGTTAAGGGCTAGGTCGCCCATTAATTTTGGTTATTAATTAGATTTCTAATTTAAATTTTAAACTTTGATTGATCATAACTTATTCATTTCTCGTCTGATTTATGCGAACTAAAAGTCTATCTGAATCAGAATTTCGTAACGGATGCAACATGAAATCCATTTTGCTTAATTCTCAATATTCTCCTAATTAATATTTATTTTATTGGTTTATTCCTCAATTAATTAATCCATTAAATAATTATTGTTTGTTAAAAATTCGGGTCGTGTGTTATAGAACTATTAAAATTTTAGAGTTTTTTATATTCTAAATCTAACATAATTCATGTTCACATATCATCTATTTGTAGTTATTTTTTATTTTAAGCATATTAGGATGTATGAATACGGATGTTTTTCCATTAAATTAATAACAATGAAATGATTTTGCAATTCAAATTCAAGTTATTATTTTGATAATAGCATTCATAAAAATTGTTGTGTAAGAATATCGGTTTTTAAAATATCATGTACTTCGAGATGGTTTTGATATGAGCTTTTAGACCCGAGATGAAAATCCGAGACAAACCCTCAGTAAGACTCATCTCATTCGAGATCTCTCCCGATACGAGATATGTTTTCAAATCCCCAAGACAAAACGCGAATGATATCTAAAGCTTAAAACCTTGCATATTGTTTGGGTTAATATTATATTGGACTGACATTTCTTTTCTTTGTATATAAAAAGAAATTATCAAATGCATAAATATCGATGTTGAGTAAATGCTACGAACAAAAAATCATGCCAAACTTCTAAACTTAAATGTTTGGACCAAGATTTCATGTTTGAAACATGATACCGTGAATAAAAACAAGTGAAGGTTACTTTCTTGCAATAAGTAAAGGCAATGAATTATTAAACAAGAGTTGAAATGAAAACCATGTTTGAATATAGACTAGTATTAAGCGATTTCAATTTGTTACAACAAAGGTTTACAAATGTTTCCATTCATCTGATTATCTAAAAGACTATACTTGCAAATAAATTAGATTAGTGATGGACATAACTAATATTGATCTTTTAACTTTTCTACTAATGGAAAAGAACATAATTTATCTTTGAGTAATCCATAGATTCCACATATTTTGGTTCATAATAAATGCAACTAACTTTGGGCACTTTTACATTTCACAAATCATTATTTTACCATATAAAATACCTAAAGGATTTTTGGCTTTTATGCATAATGTAGTGCATATTTTGTAAATGATAATTTATTTTCATTACTTTATTTACTATGTTTTTTAACACCAATTGATAAAAAATTTATTTTCAATAAAATGGCACATAAAGCGTATTTTGTGTACCCATAAGCAATTTTAACAGTGATTTAAGACTACTTTCAATTATTTTTATTGGCGTAAATATTTTAAGTAAAGAGAAAAATTATCTGGCTATACAAAATATTCGATTACACAATCTACATATTACGTATAAGTGTCATATCATATTACAATATCTGTATTAGAAATATAATGCTTAAAGAATACAATAATCTTTTTTGTATAATTTAATTATTATACGTGATGACAAAAACTGCAAAAACTGCAACAATGCAAATTTTGAAATGCGGATATCTTCATTCGCATCCTATTTGGATATCGGATATTTATTCACTTTTCGGGTGCGGATGGAATTCGAATTTTTGGGGTATCTATCAACAGCCAAGTAAATCTTTATATATATATATATATATATATATATATATATATATATATTTAAAAACAACAATGTTTGATAATGTGTCCAAGCGATCTTGTAAAGTTTGGAAAAAATCAGAAATGTGAAGCAATCACATGCCTTAAAAGGGGACGGTAATTGTACATACATACACAAGTCATTGTTTCACCATGTCCTCTTTCCTTCTTTAAATAAATTTTTATAAATCCCGCCAGGTTTTCCATAACAGAAAGCAAGTCCATGACACGGCCCATGTTCAATTCTCTACTCTACCGCACTTTTTATCTCCCAGTTTCAATCCTAAATCCATCTTCCTATTTCCCTCCATCACTATCAATGATGGTTGATATCTTGTGTCAACATAGCCTTAATTTCTATATTTGAATTATGGTTGTTGAAATAAGACCTGTAAACCAAGAATTAATTTAAATATGACCTTGCAAAGTGTAATCTGACAACAAATTGAAATGGATTTCAGAATTGAAGCAGATGTGATAGAAATGTTAAATTTGAAGGGAAATGAAAATGAAGAAAACTAATGGCAAAGGGAGGAAATTGATTGGAGCTGACTGGATTTCATATATGCAGTGCAGTCCAATTTTTAAAGTTCTTCTATCAATATTGACTTGCGTTACACATAGTCCAAACCAATTTGTGTGATTTTTTCGAGATTGAGTTGCATTTTGTATAGAGAACTCATATTTTGTCAGGTTGAGTTGCATTTTGCTTAGCACAACTCAATTTAGTATCAAAATAGAGTTGCATTCTGCATGGTACAATTCACTTCTATTAAGATTGAGTTGTGTTTTTCATCCGAATTTATATTAGGAATAAGTTGAATTTTGTACAATGCAATATATTAAAAACTAATTTTAGTTATAATTTTTAAAGAAAAAACCATTATAACAAAGGCTTATAAAAAATTTCTTTAAAGAGAATCGATTTAGGATTATTTCTAGATGGTAGAAACTTATTGCACTTTTAAAATGTACCGTGACTTATCGCCGTATAACCTCTTAAATTTTCAAACACCCCCCCCCCCCCCTTGGGGCAAAAAAAAAGCTCTATGTATGTACAAATATTTGTATGTGAAGGGGTCACACATAACATACAGAAATTAATATGCCATAGATTCGATTGAAGCTTTTCATATTCGATCCCAATTCATTCTCCGTTGAAATAAAATAATATATTCAGTTATTATCTAAAATAGCTGAACTTGAGTTTTACCTTAACAAACTACGAAATCCACCATTTATGTTGGGAAAAAAATGGTCTCTACACAAATGAACGAAGCATGAATTTATATTTTGGTGCTCTCTTTATCTTTTTACATGAACATCCTTTTTGACATAAACATCTTTATAGTTCTTTATTTTACCTTTCCCTCGGTCATGACTTATTAATAAGATAAATTGCAATTTCAAGGATGTATTTTTTTTTTTTTTTTTTTTTTGCTATTTACAGCTGAAAATTCGTTATTTCGATCGTTTTAGGAATCCAAACCACATCATGTTGACAACAATTTTTATAGTCATCTTAAATTACTGTCTATAATGTCACTTTGTTCCATATTTCTTACCATATTATTGTCATCTAATTATCATAACATCGCAAGATGTTAAATAACACAAGTTTGCCCAGTTTCATCTCGACCATGGTTGTGGTGGCCATACTACCAACAGTTCTATTGTACTTAGTCATTCATGCGAATAATGCGAATACCATCCACCATGATAACGATGACAACATTACAATTTCGACAACCACAATACTTCATACCGAAACGCACATCCTCTTTTTTAAGATTGGTAATTCACAAAGAATTATATGCATTTAGCTCTTTAAACTAAATTGGTAGCATGTGTGTAATGAATTGTGAATTTATGCAGAAATAATTGCATGCATGATTCAATTCGTAAATCAGAAAACTAGTTCGTAAATAAGATTAAGACCATAGTTATTTATTAACAATTATATATGTGTAACCGATAATATGTCCGTAAAAGGTTTAAAGTTTTGAGATCATCTCAATTATCAATCATACCACTAAAGTGGATGGTTACAAGCGTATGTACAATTAACAATCGTAAATGATTGTTGTAGTGACAAAATATATAAATGTCGTTGTGCTTAAAGGATATACCAAAACAACCCTAGTCATAACATCATAAATACTAATCACCATTCGGAATACAGTTTAACAGGAAGCACTAAAAATATGTTTTACTGCACCAAGCAAATATTGTGTAGGTAACACAAGTTCCATATTAGTACAATTGTAAAAGTAATATTTATAGTCATGATGCGAAACTAAAATTTTGTTCCCTGTACGTTTCTAATATTTTCTTTGTTGCTGGAACAAATTGTATTAAGTAGAAAACTTACCCTTTTTATTTTATAGCATAGAGATTTGCGCTTCCACATTGACTTCAACTTTTTCAATTCCATTGATCTTCGGACATGCTGGTGTATGCTCAATATCCACGATACTGCCATAGAATATTCGGAATGAAAGGAATAAGAAAAAAGAAAGAAAGTAAAGAGGGAAAAGGGGGGACAAAAACAAACAATTGAATAAAAATTCTGTTCATCATTCCCAAGCACTAAACTAAAATAACAATCAGTTAAGCTTAATCGGTAAATCTAGAAAACTATCACCTGAAATTTGAAAGATCTTTCAAACAAAGCCAAAACCCTAATAAATGAGACATCGCATCGCCAAAACTCAGTGCGGTGTAGATATTTGCAAGGTTTTCAAAATAAGATTCAAATCGTAAATCGTAAAACTCAAACTATGAATCGAAACGGGATTTAAATCGTAAATCGTGGATTCAAAAAACATTCATTTTAAAGTTTGCACATACATTGAAATTAATTTTGATGTTTAAATTTCTACATCTAAATCTAAAACATCACTTTCTCTCATGTTCCAATTTTAATTTGTTTTTAAATGATTAAAATTGGAATTGTAGAACCAAATAAGTATATTGAATATATTTATTTGAATTGAATGATACTTTTAAAGTGTGGTATTAGCTTGGTTTGAATCGAAATATAAATTGAATCGTAAAGGGAGAGATTCAATTTAAAACGGGATTCAAATCGTAGGATTTTAAGATTTTTGATAACAATGGATATTTGAACAGCAAAATAATGTATCTATCTATTAGTTAAACGAAAGTTTTTTTTTTTCATTTGACCTCATTTTGATATTTTACTACATTAGTATTACCGTATAACGGTGGGAAAACCGACCGTTAAAGCATTCAATACAAAATATAAAATTATCTATAAGAACATATTTCAAGTCAGATTTTATTAAAAAAAATTATAGAATATTTTAAGAGAAAATGGAAATAATTTAAAAAATGAAAATTTAATTAAACTGAATTTTATATGTAAACCAACTTGAAACTAAGAATATATTGTCAGCTTATTGATTTGAATCAATCACAAACACATACATATTATATATCAAGTAGAATCGGTGTAACTTTATTGTTTAGTTATTTTGCAACTCTAAACCATTGATGAATTGAATAAATAAAAGAAAAATAAATCAAATATAAGCTTAAAACATATCATCATATCAGCAAATATTTAATTGAAAAAAAAATTACAAGAGTAAGATGTAATAAATGTCATTTAATACAAGTTTAAAATGCTGATTCATGCACATCCAATTAGTGTGCCAATTTAGGTTCATACATCATCATCTCCGTTATTATATGGGATCCTCATAGTGTATACTCATCACTCTCTTTGAGAGAAAGCAGTCAAACTAGGGTATTAATCTAACGTATAAGGCCAAATCTAAACCAGTGTGTACATAAAATATGTATGACGGTTGTCCAATCACACCATTGTTGCATACTCTGTAACATAATGAAAATAATACAACATTAGAGTTTATAGTAAATATCTTATTAACCCATGACATAACAATGAATGCATTAGAATCGAAACTCATCATGTGCAACACGAATTATCAATTGGATGAACTTGAACCCAACCCAACAGTTCATCCAGCAAAAAACCACCAATGCTTAGCGCTGGATGTGAAAGCTGGAAACTTTGCATTTCATTCTTTGGGTAATATTTATGAAGTAAATGTATGTTTTACATGTTGCAACAGTCTCCTTACCATGTTTTAAAATTTGTCCAAATCATATAAAAAGGTCGAGAATTTAACACGTAATACTACTATACTGCTCAATTCATTTTTTCCAATCGTGACAAATATTTCAACTAAATCTATTGGGGGGGGGGGGGGGATTCAAAACTATCAATGAATTAATTTTACACAAATTTACAAATATTCTTCGTAAAACAACAAAGTTTAAGATTAAAAAAAGTTCAAATTTTATGTAGAAATGATTCGAAATTAAAAAGAATTTTTCCGCTCAGTTCTTTAGCACATTTTCTTCTTTATTTTGTAGAATTACCCTTTTTTCCATCAATTATCTAAACTGAGCTAAGCTCAGTTACTACAGTAGAGCTTTGGCTCGGTTTCAAAAATGGATCTTGTGCTCGGTTCCTTTCATAACCTAACTGAAAAGAGTTCCAATTATTAAAGAGCAAACACCACATGAATATCTACTTTGTTTATAAAGAAACTCTGTTAATATAGATGTACACTACAAAAAGTCTATACAAAGAAAATAATGAAGAACTATCCACACAACTAGAAAAATTAATAAACTATTTCGCTAATGGATATTTATTATACGAAACAGTTAATGAGTTTATATATGTTAAATTTATAGTAAATGCCCAAGTTTCAGCCAGGTTACCAGCACATGCTTGCAAGAGAATTCAAATTTTGTACATGTTTCATAAAAAGTAACAATATACGATTAAGAAAAGAAAAATCGGATTCAATGAAATACTTTGTGAAATTTCAAATTTCTATTGTTGTATCAATATGATATGGTTATTAAATAGTTTCTTTGTGTATTCTAAAACCATATACCGACACAATATAACCAAAGAAGAAGAATTCAACTTAGCTTCGAATAGCATATAGAGCAACAACGGAATATTTAATGCTCAGCAAGCACATATCTGAGTCAAGCTAAATGCTCAAACAGCAATTCCTAAACATTACCAACTATGACCAATATTCTTTTATTTAAATTAAAGACAGAGGTAAATTCATAGAATCAAGCTCAAATAACTTTATAGAACACACCATTACAAATAAAGTTGAAAACTAATGATAAATTTTCACCTTGATCTGAGCTACTCAATGTGACATAAAACCAAATTGGAATTCTGGTAATTGTGCAAAGTGTAAAATAAGTGAAATTATATTGAGTCAAAAAAAAGCAACGACGTGAAAAAAATTGCAACCAAAATGAACTATATAAATTTGTTGAAGTATTTTAACAAATATATCATGTATCTATGGATAGACTACAGTGTAAATGCATTAGGTTGCATGAAATCTAAACACAAAAGAAGACGCAGAGCTCACCTTCAAGTGTCGTGGAATTATGCGAAGAGAATAGAGCAGTTGAAAAAGGTTCAAGATTAATTGAAGTTCTGATTTTGGAACCTGACTAACATGAATCCACAGCTTCCAGGGACCTGATTCAATTAACTGCGTAAATCATTTACGTGATGAAGATACTGAAGAAGAAGGGTATAGAGATTTAGATTGCGCATTGAAGTTCATATTTGATGTTCTTTTACCCAAAATCCAATGACTGGAAAAGCATTGGCTCTTGAGATTTTAAGATTCAATTCCAAACAAAATAGGAAAAAGGAATACTAAAAGACGCTGTTTCGTCTTTTATAAATATTTAGTAGATTAGTATATATATGGAGAAAATATAAACTAGACTGAATCATATAAAAAAAAACAGATAAACAGTGGATACTGCTGATGAATGATATCCTTAACATTTTTTTTATATTAAAGACTATAACACAGTTCAGCCTTAACGTGATGATACGATAAGTACTTTTAACATAATTCTCCATGTACCATGATCCAATGTTCGGTTAGTTAGTGAAGCAAATCAGACATGTACGTGGCACAACCGATTAACTGAGTAACAGATCTAAAGATGAGGAAAGTCACTCAAAACTTAACCGAAGCCCCAGAATTTTATCTAAAACTACAGAAGAATTGGAATAATGATAGTACAAATCAGTAAAATGAAACCGTAAGAAACAATACCCGCTTGTATTCCTTTAACTCTTTTAGATAAAAGCTCTTGGCAAATTCTATTTAAACACTAATAATTACTTAGTAGCCCCCCTAAAATTAATGATATTTTACAGACTAAAATACCCTTAGAAGAAACGTACTATCATACAATCGAACAAATGATTCAAAGCAGACAGTGGCATACAATCATACAATCATACACTCATACAGTCAACCAAATAATTCAAACGATTCAAACCAGAGAACATGGAAAAAAACATAAACCACCTACTACCAGTGCGTGGAAAACATGAAATCCACGTATAAACTGTGCGTGGAAAAAATGGAAACCACGTATTGCCTTTACGTGGTTTATATATTTTCCACGTTCCCTCTCTCCGTCCTGCCAGAAACCTTCACCCCAAAACCATCGTACAATCGATCACAATATTACTCCTTTCAATTTTTTCCCACTACTGATGCAAATTGACATACAAAATCCGATTACCAGTAGAGGGAAAAAAAACTTACCTTTGCTCGAATCTAGGGTTCCAGAGATCGTTTAGAGCTTGAATCGATGCTTGTTGGATCACTGCTACACTTCATTTAGAGCTTGAATCGATGATCCTTCTTATCTAGGGTTCCAGAAGTCCGTTTAGAGCTTGAATCGATCGAATATTGAGAAGAGACGATGGAGTGTTGCTGCGCGAAATTGTATTTTTGAGATGCAGGGGCAGAATGGAAATGGAGGGGGGCTACTCAGCAGATAAGGGGCTATGTCTGATTTTCTCTAAAGTGGGGGGCTATTAAGTAATTATTAGTGTTCAAGTAGAATCTGCCGAAAGCTCTATCTTCCTATTAGTCCTTGCTAGTCTTGTTCTTCAGAATGGTAAAAATCGGAGAGAACCACAGAACGATTTTTAACCCGTGTAAACCCCGAGTTGAGAGGAGAAAGATCGGGGAGAAAATTTCGTTTGGGAGGAACGATTTGAGAGGCGGAACAAGGAAGAAAAAATCGCGTGAAAGGGACAAGCCGTCTGTTTTTGGCTGGAGACGAATTAGTTTCCCACCGTAGCCGAATCGCAACGGTCGGTTTGATAAATAACGTAATTTTGAAAATAATTAGGTTTATAGTTCAGTTTTAGCCGACTTAGAGCTAAATTGGCTATAATACACTGGCGCAATTTCAAATCGTGCCCATATACAAAAGAAATTGATTTTATCTTGGCGTCATCTCAAATGACGCAAAAAAAAAGAAAAGCGTTGGCGCAACCTGGAATGGAGCCAATGCAATTTTTTTACACTGACTCAATTTCAAATTATACCGGAGTATTTTGGCCAATTCAGTGCTGAATTGGTCAAAACCGGCCTATAAATATAATTATTTTCAAAATCGAACTATTTGATAAAATGTCAAAACAAAACCAAAAAAAAATTATCCTAAACAAAACAGCAGATCACATTCCTGCTTACATGGCAACTTGTCTTGTCTTGCATTTCCCATTTCACATTTCACAATCATTCTCATACGTTTCTTTTACGGTCCTCTACTTGTATTTTCTGTGATCTAGTTTCCATATCCTTCCGTTTGCTGTAACCGCTCATTATTCTCTCTCCCTCCCTTCATTTTATAGTCAAAACAGCAGTTAATTCAAGCATCCATCATTGCCCGTACTTAGAGCATTCTCAGCAACGAGTGGATTTTCGTGAG
Organism: Allium sativum; assembly: GCA_030737875.1. Lineage (NCBI taxonomy): Eukaryota > Viridiplantae > Streptophyta > Magnoliopsida > Asparagales > Amaryllidaceae > Allium > Allium sativum. The sequence goes on along the minus strand of CM060922.1, from coordinate 158,947,402 downwards.
TAGCAACAAAAAAAGCATGGTCAAACCACACTGTTCCAGTAACGAGCGGGGGTTTGACATGTTTTTTTAATTAAATGTATGAGGACTAAACGGTTTAACGGCAAACACAAAACTATTTGGCCCTTAAACGCTTTTATGTTTGTCGTTTAACGATTTTACCTTTATATATATATATATATATATATATATATATATATATATATATATATATATATATACAACGTCCTTGTAAATAACCCTGACATTTCATCCCCAACTCGATCAAAAAAAAAATGGTCGCCCCTTTCTTACCTTAATTTCTCGAAATAATTAAATCCAAATTTAACTAATTATCTTCTTATTCAATCATATCTCATCAACAATGTATACACCCATATGCATTCAAAACAAACCTGTAACGACCTGGATTTTTAACTGTTAAGTTTAAACATTTATATTGGTTTTGAATATTGATTTGGAATTCAAATTAGTCAAATTATATAATTTTGAGTATTTAATTTAATTTGGATAATATAATAATAAATTTAATTCTGAAATAGTCAAAATATGTTAGATTTACAATACTATATGAATTGGACAATATAAAAGAATTCAACTAAGTTTAGATTGAATTATAATAACGATTTTGTTTATTAAACGACATTTGAACGTATATTTTATAATTTAATTAAAAACTACCTTGCATGATATATGCTATATAACAAGGATGCAAATTTAGCAAACGCATTCCCATATTTCATTCCTTGTGTTCTTTGGTGCCAAATTAAGTATACAAACATGTTACTAGCATTGTGATCTATGTTATCTCAATGATGCATGCTTCATGTTTAACTATTATTTGCTTTAAACTCATCGCTACCGATATTTTTATATTGTCCCATGTCTTGGATATCTCAATGTTGTATATTCTCCCATGTCTTGAGTATACCCCTCCCCCCTGCGCAACTGTATTTTCCATGCATAAAGGACCACCTACTATTATTGAATTAATACTACCTCCAATGTGTCCTTCAATATCACCTTTAATGTCAATCGCAACAAGTTTGATATATATATATATATGTGTGTGTGTGTGTGTGTGTGTGTGTGTGTGTGTGTGTGTGTAACGACCCACTTTTTCCATACAGTTTAAGCCGACATTTAACAGTTCATGTCAACTTAAATCGCACAGAAAAGCAGATAGTTAATAGAACGAAAGTAGAGGGTGGGGAAAGAAAGAAAGAAATATTAGAATAGAAGAATAAGACGATCAGAGTGTCACAGCGGAATGAATAAAATATAGTATACTCGGTCTGATCCGAGCACATTTGAAGCAAAGCAAATTCACCCAGATCAGTCTGGAATACTTTCAGTTGTAAATTCATAACACAACAACTTGCTTAACTTTAGAATATCCTTTGAATGAAAATGATAATCGTAAGACCAGTCCACACATAAACACGAATAGTTTTTACCATACGATAACCCAAAATATTTTTTTGATCTATCAAATCTGGTGATATTATAATAATGTCTATCAAATACAAATAAATAACCATCTAGCAGAACGTTAGCATCTCACGCTCTACATAGCTAGTTTATAATCAAAAACTGCATGGCGCTTATTGGAGATTGGATTTCCAACAATGACAAGGTATGAGACCATGTTCCGAAATTGTACCTCTAGAGAGAAATACACTAGGGTTCATCAAGAACATCTTGTAGCTCGACCACACATTACCGACCACTCACTCAGCTTGAGTGTATCGAATATATTGTCACCCTTACGGCGACAGCCACCGTATTTCGCGGAGATATAGAAATGAAAGAAGAACAACAATGAATTTTCTTTAGACGGTGATAATACACCTTAATGGGAATGATCCACTAGTCATGTTGCATGCCTGATTTATGTCATTTACCCGTTGATGAGGCTTGAGGTTACGATTTACCTTTAAGAGAATATTTCAATAACTTTGAATGCCACATCATCAAATCCGTCAGATCACTAATTGACGTCCACAGATATACTTTGGGTGTTAAGCTAAGAGAACTTCTCTGTTGAGTATAACATCAAACATATATATTATTTTATAGTTGTGTTTGTAAATAATACTATTATATATTTCACATCACATACAGAAATAAATATTTATTTGAATAGAATACTATCACGCAGAATTGAATATTCAAACAATATTTTTATTAAATAAATATTTTATTTCAGCATTTGAAATAATACATATCACTAACTCAACTATTTACAGTTCACTTAAATATGTTTGGATATTTCTGTTAAACATGACACACTTGAATATATATCATATGAAATTGTACTATTAAAAGAATTCAAAATAGACAGATTGAGTTAAACCACAAAAATATATTTTTATTTCAATCAATTTGTTTATCACAAATAACAGTACAATTTTATTCATGTCTACAATCAATCTCATATATAGGAGTTCCTCACTACATATCACTCAGTTATACATACACAGTTACATAAACATTCGCTGACACTGAGTCTTCACATGCTTCCAATCCAGTCCAGTCACTTGTGTACCTGTCACAGAAACACACACAGTAACTGGAACAAAGAATAAAATACTAGCAAATATAAATTTATTTTAAATTTTATTTGCCTCAAAATTTTGGTGTGTTTCTCATCATTTTTCTAGACTTGGTCTGATATATGTCGTAAAACCATGTAATAGCCATCTTTATCAAATCCATTATTTAATACATTTTTTAACGGTATTATTTAATGGCACATGAAATATCTATAAACGACCTGCATTTACCAATTAATCCAGGAATACCATTGATTTCTTAGATACCTTATTGTGTACTTAATTATCAATTATTTTCCATAAAATTAGTTTGGAGTTGAGTTATGTTGTCATTTTACAAATGCTTATCAAATGTAGATATGGTAATCCATAACGTTTGCAAGTAAATTAACATCAACTAGAACGAAATATATGTTTATGCCAAATTGTGGAACAAACATAAGAAGATATTTACAAATTAACTTCAACTAGAATGAATTGTATATTTATACCAAAATGAGGCACAAAGAACCAGAGAATTACAATAGAGAAATAACTGGAAAAAAAAGAGAAATAATAAGGCATGCACTGAGATTGAGAGTTACTAGCGTATTATTTTCTCAGTTGCTAGTGTATTCTCGGTCACTGAAGAAATAATAGTGGACTAACATTATTTTCAGCCGAGATTTTGAATTATCATTCATCAAGCATTAAGCACTAACACTAATGACTATAATGGTACTCCCAATCTGAGAGCACTAACATTATTTTCTGAGAATACACTATATTAGATAATACACTATATTCCACTGATACTGAGAACAGTGTACAATTTTCTTAAGTCCACTACATTACTGACTGAGCATTTTCAATTTCTGAAGTGCATTATTATGTTAGTGCTCTCATTCAGTTTCAGTTTCGTGAAAGGCACATATTACAAACTAAGTGTTGTCATGTATTTTATGTACTTTCACATTTGATTCAGTTTACGGGTAGCAATTAATATACGAAAATCTTAATTCAAGAAAATATGTAACCATGAGATAGGTGCATATGAACAATTGTTTATGCCAGCATTGTGTAGCACCCGATATTATCTATTGAAACCCATTCATGGCATGTAAGATGATAAGAAATACAGTAATTATAACAAAATAAATTACCATTTCAGCATATAAACTGACCATTTACGCTGTAAACATTGTTTTGGTAGACATTAATTTGGCAGTTGTGTATTACATAAAAACATGAAAAACATGTATATTACTATTGCAAGTTTATTGATATAATATTAAATCGAACGACAGGTACAAGCAGATGGATTGACTAGAGAAAGAAGAGATGATGAGTATGTGGAAGAAGCAGATAATGAGAAAACCGACGATGAAGAATTCACTACTGGAAGTAGAAGACCACCTCTACATATGTCGCAAGACTTCTTCTAGAAAACCTTCTGCGGTATGGCGACATTTTACCAAAGATATTTATTCGAATATTCATAAATATGTTTACATATATTGCGGTCAACGATTAGCATGCGATCAGGTCAAATGGCACTGCACATTTGAATTATCACATAGCAAAATCATGGAATTCAATTCCACGTGATAGTGATAAAAACAAAAAATTTGGAAGCGATAATGAAGGTAGTTGCAATCTAACAGCTAGCCAAGAGCTATGCAAAAAAGCGTTAGCTCAAATGATAATTATTGATGAACCCCTTTTAGTATTATGAAGGGTGAAGTTTTCCTTAATTTTGTCAACACTTGTGTCCTAGTTTTGAACTTCTTTCACATAGAACAGTTTATAGGGATATTGATTTGATTGTTGCTTACAAGTAGACGTGTCAAAAGGGTGAGGTAGGGTCATATAAGGGTCAAGAAAAAATTGACCCAATCCTTTAGCTACATAAAATAGCTTGATCCTTTTTGACTTTCTTGATTAAAGGGTTAACCCATTACAACCCTTATAACACTAATAGTAAATGAAAGTTTTTAAATTTGACTTATTTAATAAAAACAAAAGCTAAATTTTTTTATTTTCAAAATATTCCATAAAATTTTGAACTTTTAAAATTTGAAATTCAAGTGTCGAATTATTCGAAAATAAAAGTTAATAAAAGAATTATTCGAAAATAATAATTTTTAAAGTTAAAAAGGCCAAAAATACGAAAATACCCTTCATGTTGAAAAAAGTGAGAAAAACAAAATAAATTTAAAAAAATCCAGATAATTACGAAATGAAAAGTAAAAAAAGAATTATTTTAAAATAACGATTTTTAAAGCTAAAAGGACCAAAATTACGAAAATACCCTTCATTTTGAAAAAAGTGAAAAAAACAAATAAATTTCAAAAAATCCAAAAAATTATGAAATGGAAAGTTAAAAAAGAATTATTTTAAAATAAAGATTTTTAAAGCTAAAAATGTTAAAATTACGAAAATACCCTTCATTTTGAAAAAAGTGAAAAAAATAAATAAATTTCAAAAAATCCAGAAAATTACGAAATGGAAAGAAAAAAAGAATTATTTGAAAACAAATATTTTTAAAACTAAAAATGTCAAAATTACGAAAATACCCTTCATTTTGAAAAAAGTGAAAAAAATAAATAAAATTCAGAAAACCCAGAAAATTACGAAATGAAAAGTAAAAAAAGAATTATTTGAAAATTACGATTTTTAAAGCTAAGTATGCCAAAATTACGAAAATAAAGGGTATTTCATTTAGTAATTTTAGCCAAACTTATAATAAATTTCACTTTTTCCAAAATAAAAGGTATTTTCGTAATTTTTAGCTTTAAAAATCATTATTTTAAAATAATTCTTTTTTTACTTTTCATTTAGTAATTTTCTGGATTTTTTTAAATTTATTTTGTTTTTTTCACTTTTTTCAACATGAAGGCCATTTTCGTAATTTTGGCCTTTTTAGGTTTAAAAATTATTGTTTTCGAATAATTCTTTTATTACTTTTCATTTCATAATTTTCTGTATTTTTTGAAATTTTTTTATTTTTTCCACTTTTTCCAATATAAAGGGTATTTTCGTAATTTTACATTTTTAGCTTCAAAAATCGTAATTTTTGAATAATTTTTTTTACTTTTCATTTCGTAATTTTCTGGATTTTATGAAATTTATTTATTTTTTTCACTTTTTTTAAAAAGAAGGGTATTTTCGTAATTTTAGCATTTTTAGCTTTAAAAATCTTTATTTTAAAATAATTCTTTTTTAAGTTTTCTTTTCGCAATTTTCTGGATTTTCTGAAATTTATTTGTTTTTTTTTCACTTTTTTCAAAATGAAGGGTATTTTCGTAATTTTGGTCCTTTTAGCTTTAAAAATCGTTATTTTGAAATAATTCTTTTTTTACTTTTCATTTCGTAATTTTCTGGATTTTTTAATTTTTTTTTATTTTTTTCACTTTTTTCAACATGAAGGTTATTTTCGTAATTTTGACAATTTTACATTTAAAAATCGTTATTTTAAGGTTTTACTTTTTTACTATTTGGGTGAGTGGGTTACCCATTTGTAACCCTTTTAAAAATAAATCAACCCTTTTATGACCCACTTAATAAAAAGTTATAAAAGGATTGACCCAACAGGGTCGTAATTGGGGTAAAATGGGTTGGGTAAAAGGGTAGGTCATATTTTGACAGGTCTACTTACAAGTAATGTTCTTATAGTTAGTTAATGATCTCCAAGATTACAAGAATTACAGAGAAATTCGTAAACAACTGAAAAAATCCCCACAAATCACCATCATGCCCCCTTGTTTATAACTGAAGGTCGTCGATAATGCTTCAACCACGTTCACATCCATGTTCTCCACGTTTAGGAAGATAAAAGTTCAAAGGATCGCGGTCGCACACGCTATTGTGCTAGGTATGAGTACTCTTGGAAGGGTATTTGCATTCTCTTGGAAGGGTATCTGTTTATAAATTTATTAATCTACTATGCTAGAGATGCTTCTATTCCCAAATAGACTTCCCGCTTTAGGCTCCGCTATATCGCGTCATTTCTAATATATTTCCTTATTCCCGCAATATTCCGTTATTCTCGCTATATCATTTTTAAAAGAAATGAATTGAAAATTGACATTTACGCATTAAACAAATTAGAAAATTGATTTTTTTTTAATTGAATTTATTAGCATATATTTTTTAGAAAAAAAATACTCTGGTATTTTATTACATTTAATGAAGTTAAATAAAAGTTTACGTTTATTTACATAAATTTGCACATTTTTTTATTTAAATTTTACCCCCGCTACGACTTTTTGTATCTCCATCGCATTCAATCCACTGAGCATTTTAACTGCTCATGTCAAAATGAGAATGCGTTGATATTAAAATCTTATAAAAGTTTTTGCACCTTCGATATTTTCCACTATATCCCTGCAATTACTTTTAGCACCTCAACTTCTATGGAACCGCTTTGCGCTTTAATAGCACAACCTCTCTGTGTCTATTTCCTTAACGAGCTAAACACTAAAACATAGTTTGTAGTTGATTTACACAAGAAATTCACATAAAGTTCATTAGTTTGTATTTCACTATTTAACCTCAAGTAACGTATGCGTGTGTATATAATAAGAACAATAAAATGAATTTGCTCTCGTGTTTATTCATATATGTTTAACGGTTGTGTCTACACGTTGTTAAAGTTTATAAGTAAGCTAAATTCAAATAGTAAATGGAATATCAATCATGTAACATATAAAAGAAATTAATATATGTTCCTACTAATTAATCGTGATACAATATGTATTTAAACTAATTGGGAAATTAACGCCGCCTAATTCTCTTTATTAAAATCATACTTAGTGAATAAAGTAGATTGCGTATTGATTCTCTTTAATACCAACCAACTAGAAATTTGATTAGTAACCAATTGATTCACCTTGATTAATTCTTTTTTTACCAACATCTTAAAAGAGTTGTAAGTTCCAACTCTATGAGCTAGCATGTAATGCGATTATTTTATAACTTCAAAAAATGTTCTTGGATTGTTATAGATAATAAAGTAGAAACATATAATTCATTTTACAAATATATTTCTTTTCCTTCACATTGTTGGCTATAAAATAAATAAATGAGAAAAAGTAATTACATGCAATATAATCTTTTCGAATAAACGAACATAATATATCATTTCTTTCACTCTTTGACAATGTTATTTTGTATGCCTAAAATAAAATATCATATATTTGATATATAACAAAACATGCACTTACATGTCTAACATATCGTCACTGTTTCAGATTTTGAAAATATCGCCTGAGATCTCCTTTTGAGCTCTTCCCGAAACGAAACAACAAATCTTACTATAAATCACTTTTCAAATATATCGTCCGTGATATTATAATATCGAACGATATATCAACCGAGACGGAATATTGTAATATCAACCGAGATCTTAGTTTTTCTGGTTAAAATTTAAACTCGTGTCCAAACCAAAACAATAATTAAAAAACTAAAATTTAACCATGATAACCTCCTGCTATTTTGCATATTTAATGACAATAATGTATATTCATATATGTTCTACAATGTTAGTGGTTTTCACATTAGTCATTTTTTTTACATGTATACTACCTATAATATTATGTATTTTACGTTCTACTTATGTTGAACTTGTAACATCGCACATTCCTTAATGTCACCCTTATGAGGATTTCAGTAAGAAATTATAGAGCATTGTAGGTATAAAGACAAACATCACAGAGACTACGATTTCAAAAGACATAAAAATATAAATTTACAACGGAAGAAGAAACTTTCATTTTATAAATACAAAATCATCTTTGCTTCAATTAACCAAATAGTTACAAAATGTCATGTCTCAAAATCTCAGTCAAAAACAATATCAAAGTAAAATAATAATATCCCCTAAATAGTCAAAAAGATACAACCTAACGTTGAAAAGAGGACATAAAGTAATCCGTCTTTTGCAGAAATCCATCACGATAAAAGCAACAAAGAAATCTGAACTATACATTTTCTCCCTGTAAGCCTGAGGGAAAGAAAAGAGAAAGAAAAAAGGAAAATGGCTCGACATAAAGCCTTGTGAGCTGTCATGATTATCGGTTCGACTACTAAGTTAAGGAAAACAGGTAAATAGCGGTTCCAGTGTCATAAAAGGGTAAGCATCTATACATATCTAAAGTGAACAGTAACTGATATGAATTGACATAAAGGATTTACTATTCTTATCCAAGTAAGGGTGTAAACGGGTCGGACCGGACCGGACGGAGGTGTGTCCAAGCTCTGTCTTATAAGTGATTCGGACGGACATAGACCAAACAAGCTTCAAGTTCGAACACTGTTCGTACGAGCCGGACAACGGACGGACAACGTTCGGACAATAGAAAAGCATCGAACATTTTGGATCGGACTGGACCCTGGTGTGTCCAATCTCTGTCCTATAAGAGAATCGGACGAACACGGACCAGGCACCTTATAGCTTTGGACCGAGCCGGACAACAGACTGTCATATCCGATATACAGCTCCGTATCCAAGAGACAATGATGATAATAATGATCATACTAAAATTGACTGATTATTTTGCACTTTCTACAATTTCAGACAGAAACAGATAACTTAGGAAGAAATTTCCTAATGCTACCCATTGATCGGCATCTTAAATAGGATGCGAATAATCTGGACCAGCTATAGCATTCGGGGTTATCGGTCCCGAACCCATCAAACAAAAAAACAGTCTTAATCATAGGCGTTACAACATCTTATCTTCCACTTTCAGAATCATGAACACTAGTGCCTCCGTCGGAACGCGCCCGTACCCACCTCCCGTTTGGACCTTTTACTATCCAGTTCAGTATAAGCGTGTCTTAGCCCCTACCTAGTATGAGACCATGTTGAACCAAAGAATACTGACTGACACATATCTCACACAAAATGCATACGACACAAGCCGCCCGAGACTTGTCCCCCAAGTTAACTAGTATTTCTATGAGCCTCTTATATCTCAAAGGAATGGACCACTCCCCGCTTATTAATCATACAGGTTTAACATGGTTTAAGTTCATTAATAAACCCAGTGACATAACATGTTATTTCTTAGATTGTAATTAACGAAAGTAATCTACAACCTGTTATCCCCGGATAGTAATTAATGAAAGTAATATACAACCCCTTTATCCCACTTATTAATCATACAGGTTTAACTTAACATAATTTTAATAAGCCCAGTAACATAACATGTTATTTCTTAGATTGTAATTAACGAAAGTAATCTACAACATGCTATCCCCGGATTGTAATTAACGAAAGTAATCTACAACCCTTTTATCCTGCTTATTAATCATACAGGTTTAACTTAACGTGATTTAAGTTCATTAATAAGCTCAATGACACAACATGTTATTTCTTAGATTGTAATTAACGGAAGTAATCTACAACCTTTTATTCTCGGATTGTAATTAGCGCTACATACTCTTCTTGCATGCATGTTTGCATGCATAATTTGTTGTATTTTGGCCACCGGTCAGGCTTGTTGACCCTATGTTACCTTATTACTATTTTATCTACAAATCGGCAGTGTAGTACCCCTCTACACAACATCTAGTTCAAAAAAATAACGAAAGTAATGTACAACCCATTTTTATTACCATGTCACTTATTGTCAAGTTACAAGTTACAAGTTACAATAACATGTTTTACTTAATGTATAATTAAGTATCTCTTACCCCAATTCACATGTTTTCCATTTACATGTTAATGTCTAATTAAGTACCATTAATTCTAATTAACATGTTTTCCAATATAGATTATTTACTGTTAAATTAAGTATAATCCATTCCGATTAACACGTTTGTCAAATATAGGTTACTTAATGTCCATAATAAGTACAATTACATGTTTTCCGAATTAACATCAAATTAACATGCTTTCCAAATTAACGTCAAATGAACATGTTTTCCAAAACTAATGTCAAATGAACATGTTTTCCATTTTAATGTCAAATGAACATAAATGACAAATTAACATGTTTTCTCAAATAAATGTCAATTGAACATATTTTCCAATTTAATGTCAAATTAACATGTCTATAAATTAATGTCAAATAACATGTTTTCCAAATCAATGCCAAATTAAAATGTTTACAAATTGATGTCAAATAACATATTTTCCAAATCAAATACCAAACAAACATGTTTTTCAATATCAATGTCAAATTAACATGTTTACAAATTAATGTCAAATAACACGTCTTCCTAATCAATGTTAAATTAACATGTTTACAAATTAATGTCAAATAACATGTTTTTTCCTAATCAATGCCAAATTAACATATTTACAAATTAATGTTAAATAACATGTTTTTTTCCAAATTAATGTATAATTAAACACGCCTTATCGCAATTCACATGTTTGCATATTCTTCCTTCAGAATTTATCCCATTTACAGTCTATATTATACCAATTCTTAATATGTCTAAAATCTCCTTACTAATATTATTTCAAATTATTCCATTTTAACGCAAATTAACGGTAAAGGCCTATACTTTCGTTGGCCTAAGCTCAGCGAAAAATAAAGAAAACAGGAGAAATGGATCCAAGCTTAGAAATGAACACAACGAATAATTAGGCATTACAAGACTGTAAATAAAACAATGACAGAGAAGGGATAAGGAAGAAGAATGTACTTATAAAACAATAACAACTGAAAAGGAATAAGTAATAGACAGTAATTAAAATGAACAATAACATGTAAAAAATAAACTTATAAACACTGTAATTGTCAAACTTTCAAATCCAGTGTATTTTACTATCTAAATACTTTTTATTTAGATTGTTAATCACTGCAACAACTATTGTATCTACTTTAACATTAACTAAGAAGAAATCTAATAATCCCAGTTGTACTCACAAAAATCTGAGTAAATTCAATAGGCTTTGGTTGATCCTCTCTCTATGAATATCCCCCAGAAATTTGTGTAAAACCAAGCCCCTAGTACTTCATTAAAATTATATTTGAGAAGAAGGTTATTTGAGAGAGCTAGAGTAACGAAGTAATGAATATTTGGTTAGATGTTGAAGGCTATTTATAGTAGAGTTTTTTCCAGGTTCATTGGATTTATTGTTCAGGTTCATTATATTTAGGGTGATGCTGTTCACACCCCATTTAGACTACTGGCCACCTATACTAAAGGCCACCTCTTTTTTATGTCTCCCTACTCTTTTACACCACCTAAATTATTTAATTTATAATCGGCTACCACCTCTAACTTTATTTCTTCATCGTTCCAAAAAAAAGCGTCTTCAACGACATTTGACCGATCATCTTGCGGCCTATTGCTATCATCCACATAGTTCCAAGTTTATCATCATTCACATTATCTTCCTACAAAAATCAAATAAAAATAATTAAATTAATTTTTTTTGTAAATTTTGACATATAAATTGTTATTGTATGAAGAAAACCCTAAAATTCAATAACTTACAATGTCATTCTCTATTACAACGTCATCGAAACTAATGTCTTCCAAACTCGAAGTAGAGAGAAGGGTGAAAGAAAGCTCCTACAAAAATTAATACAAAACCCTAAAATAAAATAAAAAACTATAACAACAAAATAGATTATGCAGCATGATATACAAAACTAACCTCTTTTTTGTCTTTATCTTCCATCCTCTACTCAGCCGAAAAAAATTATTTTTTTCTTATGGTTTAGGATTTGATATCTGAGATTTTACGTTGTTTGAGAAGAGAAGAGATAGTACGGCTTTTAATGACTGAGTGAAAAGAAATAAAGTGGTGGTAAGAAGTAGGTCAAAAATAATACAATCTATTAATTTTTTAAAGGTGGCCAGTAGTCTAAATGGGGGTGTGAATAGCAGCACACTATATTTAAACTTTATGCCATCATATATTAGGTCTTTAATCTAAACAAGACACATCAGCAATACATCAACAAGAAATTATCCAAAGCAGACTCGAAGTTGGGTCGACCTGCCTTAGACATGGGTCGATCCATGTTCCGACCCCTGGGTCGACACAGGTGTCGACCCAGTTAAGGGTTGGGTCGAACATTAATTCTAGTTATTAATAAGATTTCTAATTTTAATTTTGAACTATGATTGATCATAACTTATTCATTTCTCGTCCGAATTATGCAAACTTAAAGTCTATCTGAATTATAATTTCGTAACGGACGCAACGGTGAAATCCATTTTGCTTAATTCTCAATATTTTTCTAATTAATATTTATTTCATTGGTTTTTTCCTTAATTAATTAATCCATTAATTAATTATTGTTCATTAAAAATTCGGGTCGTGTGTTATAGAACTATTTAATATTTTAGAGTTTTTTATATTCTAAATCTAGTAATAATTCATGTTCATATATCATCTATTTGTAGTTATTTTTTATTTTAAGCATATTAAGATTTATGAATATGGATGTTTTTTCGTTAAATTAATAACAATGAAATGATTTTACAATTCAAATTTAAGTTATTATTTTGATAATAGCATTCATAAAAATTATTGTGTAAGAATATCAGTTTTTAACATATCATGTACTTCGAGATGGTTCTGATATGAGCTTTTAGACCCGAGATGAAAATCCGAGACAAACCCTCTAGTAAGACTCATCTCATCCGAGATCTCCCCCGATACAAGATAAGTTTTTAAAAGAATGTCACTCCAGAAACGATTAAGGGGGTCACTTTTTTTGTTTTTTTTAATTTACTAAGGGGAGGATCATTTTGCATAGCCCCCCCTAACAAATTATAAAATATAGAGCAAAATACCCTTTTATTTTTTTACCTTAATTACATTTTACTGTTCGTTACACCCTCACCATCTTCTTCTTCTCAGAGTAAACAATTAATCACTTTTTTCATGGAGGACCAATTTCTAATGAAATTTTTAACATTGAAAAAGAAGACAACATGATTTTTACTACAAAAATAGAACAACATGTTGAATTTGTTGAAGAAACCACCGAAAAGGTAACAATTTACTGGAAAAAACGGAGGTCCGTTTTCGATCATCTATTTTCGGCATGTAATTTCCAAATTTTGTACTGAATTTCAATATATTCTTGTCGATTTTTACCGTGTTTTGTGTATTTGAATGGAGGGTAAAATCAGATTTATTTATTTATTTTTCCATTGTGCTTTTTTTAATGGAGTGAAAATAAAATATGATCCCCCCTTATCCGTTTTTGGAGTGGCGTTAACAATACTTTTTTAAAATTCCTAAGACAAAACGCGACCGATATCTTAAGCTTAAAACCCTGCCTATTGTTTGGGTTAATATTATATTGGACTGACATTTATTTGTATAAAAAGAAAGTATTAAAAGCATTAATATGGATGTTGAGTAAATGCTACGAACAAAAAATCATGCCAAAATTATGAACTTAAATGTTTGGACCAAGTTTTCATGTTTGAAACATGATACCGCGAATAAAAACAAGTGAAGGTTACTTTCTTGCAATAAGTAAAGGCAATGAATTATTAGACAAGGGTCGAAATGAAAACCATGTTTGGATATAGACTAGTATTAAGCGATTTCAATTTGTTACAACAAAGGTTTACAAATGTTTCCATTCATCTGATTATCTAAAAGACTATACTTGCAAATAAATTAGATTAGTGATGGACCTAACTAATATTGATCTTTTAACTTTTCTACTGATGGAAAAAAACATAATTTATCTTTGAGTAATCCATAGATTCTACAGATTTTGGTTCATAATAAATGCAACTAACTTTGGGCACTTTTGCATTTCACAAATCATTATTTTACAATATGAAATATCTAAAGGACTTTTGGCTTTTATGCATAATGTAGTGCATACTTTGTAAATGATAATTTATTTTCATTACTTTATTTTACTATGTTTTTTAACACCAATCGATTAAAATTTTATTTTCAATAAAATGGCACATAAAGTGTATTTTGTGTACCCATAAGCAATTTTAAAAGTGATTTTAGACTACTTTGAGTTATTCTTATTGGCGTAAATATTTGAAGTAAAGAGAAAAATTATCTGGCTATACAAAATATTTGATTACACAATCTACATATTACGTATAAGTGTCATACCATATTACAATATATGTATTAGAAATATAATGCTTAAAGACTACAATAATCTTTTTTCTATAATTTAATTATTATACGTGATGACAAAAACTGAAAAAACTGCAACAATGCAAATTTTGACATGCGGATATCTTCATTCGCATCCTTTTTGGATATCGGATATTTAATCACTTTTCGGGTGCGGACGGAATTCAAATTTTTGGGGTACCTATCAACAGCCAAGTAAATCTTTATAATTTTCAATTTTTTTTTTAAAACAACAACTTTTGAAAATGTGTCCAAGTGACCTTGTAAAGTTTGGAAAAAAATCATAATGTGAAGCAATCACATGCCTTAAAAAGGGATGGTAATTGTACATATGTACACAAGTCATTATTTCACAATGTCCCCTTTCCTTCTTTAACTAAATTTTTATAAATCCCGGCAGGTTTAACAGAAAGCAATTCCATGACAGGGCCCATGTACAATTCTTTTCTCTACCACACTTTTTATATACCAGTTTTGATACTAAATCCATCTTCCTATTTCCCTCCATCACTATCAATGATGGTTGACATTTTATGTCAACATAGCCTTAATTTCTATATTTGAATAATGGTTGTTGAAATAAGACCTGTAAACCAAAAATTAATTTAAATATGACCTTGCAAAGTGTAATCTGACAACAAATTGAAATGGATTTCAGAATTTAAGCAGATGTGAGAGAAATACTAAATTTGAAGGGAAATGATAATGAAGAAAACTAGGCAAAGGGAGGAAATTGATTGGAGCTGACTGGATTTCATATGTAAAGTGCAATCCAATTTTTAAAGTTCTTTTATAAATATTGACTTGCATTACACATAGTCCAAACCAATTTGTGCGATTTTCTCGAGATTGAGTTGCATTTCGTATAGAGAACTCATATCTTGTCGGGGTTGAGTTGCATTTTGCATAGCACAACTCAATTTGGTATCAAAATAGAGTTGCATTCTGCATGGTACAATTCACTTCTATTAAGATTGAGTAGTGTACATCATCCAAATTTATATTAGGAATAAGTCGAATTTTGTACAATGCAATATATTAAAAACTAATTTAGTTATAATTTTTAAAGAAAAAACCATTGAAAAAAGGCTTATAAAAAACTTCTTTAAAGAGAATCAATTTAGGATTATTTCTGGATGGTAGAAACTTATTGCACTTTAAAATGTACCGTGACTTATCGCCGTATAACCTCTTAAATTTTCATGTACAAATATTTGTATGTGAAGGGGTCACACATAACGTACAGAAATTAATATGCCATAGATTCGATTGAAGCTTTTCATATTCGATCCCAATTCATTCTCCACTGAAATGAAATAATATATTCAGTTATTATCTATTATAGCTAAACTTGAGTTTTACCTTAACAAACTACGAAATCCACCATTTATGTTGGAAAAAAAAAATCGGTCTCTACACAAATGATTGAAACATGACTTTTATATTTTGGTTCTCTCTTTATCTTTTAACATCAACATCCATTTTGACATAAACATCTTTATAGTTCTTTGTTTTACCTATCCCTTTTTCATGACTTATTAATAACAAATATTGCATTTTCAAGGATGTAAATTTTTTGTTTGCTATTTACAGCTGAAAATTCGTTATTTTGATCGTTTTAGGAATCCAAACCACATCATGTTGATAACAGTTTTTATCGTCATCTTATATTACTGTCTATAATGTCACTTTGTTCCATATTTCTTAGCATATTATCGTCATCTAATTATCATAACATCGCTAGATGTTAAATAACACAAGTTCGCCCGATTTCATCTCGACCATGGTTGTGGTGGCCATACTACCAACAGTTCTATTGTACTTAGTCATTCCTGCGAATACCATCTACCACGATAACGACGACGACATTACAATTTCGACAACCACAATACTTCATACCGAAACGCACATCCTTCTTTTTTAAGATTGGTAATTCACTGAGTTATATGCATTTAGCTCTTTAAATTAGATTGGTAGCATGTGTGTAATGAATTGTGAATTTATGCAGAAATAATTGCATGCATGATTCAATTTGTAAATCAGAAAATTAGTTTGTAAATTAATTAAGACCATAGTTGTTTATTAACAATTATATATATGTAACTGATAATATGTCCTTAAAAGGTTTAAAGTTTTGAAATCATCTCAATTATCATTCATACCACTAAATTGGATGGTTACGATCGTATGTACAATTAACAATCGAAATGATTGTTGTAGTGACAAAATATATAGATGTCATTGTGCTTGAAGGATATACCAAAACATCCCTAGTCATAACATCATAAATACTAAACACCATTCAGAAACAGTTTAATAGGAAGCACTAAAAATATGTCTTACCGCACCAAGCAAATATCATGTGGGTAACACAAGTTCTATATTTGTACAATTGTAAAAGTACTATTTATAGTCATGATGCGAAACTAAAATTTTGTTCCCTGTACATTTCAAATATTTTATTTGTTGCTGGAACAAATTAGATTAAGTAGAAAACTTACACTTTTTATTTTATAGCATAGAGATTTGCACTTCCACATTGACTTTAACCTTTTCAATTCCATTGATCTTCGGACATGTTGGTGTATTCTCAATATCCACGATACTGCCATAGAACATTCAGAATGAAAGGAATAAGAAAAATGCAAGAAAGTAAAGAGGGAAACAGGGGGACAAAAACAAAGAATTGAATAAAAATTCCGTTCATCTTTCCCAAGCACTAAACTAAAAAAACAATCAGTTAAGCTTAATCGGCAAGTCTTGAAAACTATCACCTGAAATTTGAAAGATCTTTCAAACAAAGCCAAAACCCTAATAAATGAGCCGTCGCATTGCCAAAACTTAGTGCGGTGTAGATATGTGAATAGCAAAATAATGTATCTATCTATTAGTTAAACGAAAGTTTTTTTTTCATTTGACCTTGTTTTGACATTTTATTACACTAGTATTGCCGTACAACAGTGGAAAAACCGACTGTTAAAGTGTTCAATATGAAATATAAAATTATCTATAAAAACATATTTCAAGTCATCTTTTATTAAAAAATGTATAGGATATTTTAAGAGAAGATGGAAGTAATTAAAAAAAATGAAAATTCAATT
Organism: Allium sativum; assembly: GCA_030737875.1. NCBI lineage: Eukaryota > Viridiplantae > Streptophyta > Magnoliopsida > Asparagales > Amaryllidaceae > Allium > Allium sativum. Next base: position 158,929,673 of record CM060922.1, on the reverse strand, counting down.
AAACTGAATTTTATTTGTAAACCAACTTGGAACTAAGAATATACTATCAACGTATTGATTTGAATTGGTCACAAACACATACATATATTTTTATTATATATCAAGTAGTATCGATGTAAATTTAATGTTTAGTTATTTTGCAACTCTAAACCATTGATGAATTGAATAAATAAAAGAAAAATAAATCAAATATAAGCTTAAAACATACCATCATATCAACAAATATTTAATTGAAATAAAAAAATACAAGAGTAAGATGTAATAAATGTCATTTAATACAAGTTTAAAATGCAGATTCATGCACAGCCATTTAGTGTGCCAATTTAGGTTCATACATCATCATCTCCGTTATTATATAAGATCCTCGTAGTGTATACTCATCACTCTCTTTGAGGAAAAAAGCAGTCAAACTAGGGTATTAATCTAACGTATAAGACCAAATCTAAACCAATGTGTACATAAATGTGTATGATGGTTGTCCAATCACTCCAATGTTGCATATGGTGTAACATAATGAAAATAATACAACATTAGAGTTTACAGTAAATGTCTTATTAACCCATGACATAACATGTAACGACCTGCCTTTTTGACAGCTTCTAGTCGGTAATTAAACCAACTTAAACCGTTCGAAACGAAATATTGTTATTTAGCTTATGGGGTTTAAATAGAATCAGACACAGAAATCACAGAATGAATAAATTAAAATATCTCACAGTGGAATAATTTTACACAAAATATCAGAGTTTATACAAAAACTTTGCACAGCGGAAGCACATAGATTTTAAATAAAATAAAATTTGTAGAAATTGTCGGATCAGTGCGCGCGTCTTCATGTTTCTCTAACTTCGATAGCTGAAAACTGTAAATCTGCAACACTCGGTCTGACCCGAGCATTTCATGCAAAACACAAAACACTCGATTCAGGATTAATTTAATTCAAGTAAATCAACTTCAATAAAACACTAAATTATAATAGTTAATCCTAACATGAATTTAAAGTTACTAAATACATGATTTTGAGCTATATATATTTTCAGGAAATATAAAGGTCTTATACATTTCAAGGCACAGTAATATATACGTGGTTATTTATGAAACAAAAGTACAATGAAAGGTAAAAACCATTCATACTTAAGTAGCAAGCAAGATGGACCCACAGATGAATTATGCACAACAAGGCTTTGTGAGTTGTTTCATTTTCTACATGAGTAATAAATTTAACAGAAATGAACAAAAAAGAAAATGAGGCCAGCAAAAAATAAGTACAACAAATATTTATACAAGATTTTCAGGCTGAATATGTAAAATGGAAGGACACGACACAACAAAATAGAGCAAAAATAGGTTTCAAATTATGATAAGACAGTCACGATATTCCATTTTTTTTCTTTTTTCTTTTCTATTTAGCAAGCCATGATCAAGTTCTAGATAATAAGGCAGCAAAGTACTACATGTAACTTTCAGTTTATCACAAAGCAAATTTAGGTGATTAAATTCATAGGTGAGAGCATGCCATAGGACAGAATGACACATCAACAAAAAATAACTGGCAACATCAAGAATTTACTATTATAATTTAGTTTCTATCGATGTCAAAAATACTTGAAATAAATTAATCGTGAGATAAACTCACCTTTCGTTAATATAATGAAGGCACGCAACAAACATGGATAACGACCAATCCTAAGTAGTGAATTTAAACTTGAAAACCTTTCTTTTCTTTTGATAAGGAGAGTGTACAAAAATTTAAGAAGAAGATATCACGAAACTTTTAGGGAAGAGGAGGTTGCACTCTTTTTTTTTCATTTTTTTTTTGAGATTGTAGATATAAAGAGAAAAGAGAAGAAAAGGAGAAATAAATGGCATAGTTTTGTTTCTGAATGAATTTGTACGAGGGATAGAAGAGTAGAGAGAATAAATACATGAGATATTTTCCCGAGATGCCTCTTTGTAGGCAAGTTCTATTCAAACACCGTAAATTTCTTTATTCACACCATGAGATTTTAAATAAAACTTTAGACCAAAATGCCCTTATTAAAAAAAACTAAAAAATGAAAATCTTAGACAATTCTTTCCTGTTTGCATTATGTATATATAGTCAGTATAACTTCTCTCACAAAGTTGCATATGTATATATTTAATTAAATTGAAATTAATTTTTTTTCAAGCATTGAATTATGTTCATATCGTTACGAGCAATATTTAATTTAATTTCATTCAATCAAATTAAATTTAAAAATTAACTACGATTTTTTTATTAAGAGTGCTAAATTCATTAATCCTTTGTTTAAGTCGAATCATGTTTAGCTTTAACATTAAAATCTAAATAATTTAACTTTTTAATGTATTTAAAAGAACAAATCCAAATTTATATACATAGATAATTAAATATTTTAACATCCATTTAGAGTTTATGATTTGAAGTCTGCAAAAGTAAATTGGGGGAATTTTGAAATTATGGCTTCTTGGTTTGATTAATGCATGATAAAGAAAGTTAGTAAAAAGATAAATAAATGCATATTTTGTTCTAGGGGAGGATAGTTTTGGTAAATGTATGGTGTATATTAAGTAAGAAGTGGTGTATATGATGTTTTTTTTAGTGTATGCAAGGTTATTTGCGGTGTGTAAATAGAATCTACCCTCTTTGTATTATCCAAGTTACAAATAAAATAAATGTGGCTGACTAAGGCTGAGGTGGCAAAACTTATTTCTCATTCAAAATTCAAAAGTAAATCATATAGGGAAAGAAATTAAATAAAATGAAATGAATGCATGATTAATTGTCTGATGCTGACTATAAGAAAGTTGTGACTTTTTAAATTTCAAAACACATAATATTAAATAACATAATTTAGGGAACATATTCAATTAGACTAATAAGAATAAATCATAGAAAATGGTTATAAATATGTATATATAACGCTGATAGTTTTGCAGGGTTTTTTTTGTCTTTGTTTCTTAATATAAAAAGAGAAGGGAAAATATATACATAGAGGTGGTTTGTTCATGAAGAAAAAATAATGATGGAAAATAAAAGGGGAAAAGATAAATAAGGGGATGTAAATATAAGGAATGAAAGCATGCAAATGAAACATGATGTGATAGAATGGAGGAAAGAAATTAATAGAATAAAGGGTAATAAATTAATTGAATGAAAGAAAGAAATGAATGTATGGTTAATGAAAGAAAATAACTTGCATGAAACATGGATGGACAAAGAAATTATGAATAATTTATTTTTCTTTGAAAAGAATTAATCGGGAAAACGTTATTTTAAAATTGATGAAAAGTTGCATGAGATAGAAGTGAAAAGTTGCATGTATATAGCCAAAGATATATATGTTGCTAGAAGCTATTTCATCTAGAATATATACATTATTTTCAATCAACCTTTCAACAGAAATTAATTAATTTCATTAACAACATCATAATTTTATTTAAAAACCATTTTAAAGTCAATAATTTAATTTAATTAAATAACTTAAATGCTCAAAATTTATGGGATGTTACAATCTCCCCCACTCAGAACTTTTCGTCCTCGAAAAGGAGAGGTTGTTAAAAATATGCCTATGTATACAACAAAATACATACTAAAACAAAATTTAGCTAAAACAAATTAGCAACAGGCTTTTAAATTTCAAAATTCCATAAAGCTTAATTTATCAAAATTATTTCTTAGTAAAACTTAAAATTAAAGGGTGAAATAATTTCTTGGACTTAAAATCCCGGTTTCATTTTAAAATATTGAAATACTAGATATTACTTTTATATCGAATCATACTTCACTTCGAGAGTTAAAAAAAATCATTTTCGAAAAAGACTCAAATATTTCACAAGCATATCAATATATATGTTACCAGATCGAGAGGTTTCTGCCCCTAATGACAAGGCAACTAGGCACAGCCTACACATATGTGTATCAATATCAATAAATGATGTCTACCCTCCGAGCAGACCATCATCAAGGGTTTACACCCACACCATACCTGTCTTTAGTCATGGGTTACTCGCATCGTAATAACATATCAAATCATTTCATATCCCGAAGTTATAAATCGTTTCACATAATAATTACAAATACTTTTAAATTATAGTATCATTGTTTTTTTTTAAATCCTTTAAAATATCGGGATTTAAGTCACCGAAATTTCTTCTTGTTTATAAAACACTTTAAAAACCATTTATCATATTCCAAATAGCTCAAAAATAAATTTCCATTCAATAATTGGAAAATCAAAAATATGATTTATATCAAATTTTCAATCAAGTATTTTACAAATTCAAACTTTTCAAATTCAAGATAAAAACTTCATAAAACCGTTTCAAATCGAAAAAAAACAATCATATCAGGGTCTTATGAAAATAAATTTCAAATCATTCTAAAACATTCTTGATTTCCAAATACATAAGACAAAATGGCATATTTCAAAATAATTTATGTTTTCAAAATAATTTATCAATTCCAAAATAGTTTATTTCAAAATTCATTAATTTCAAAATAACACCTGCTCCCGTTGTGCTACTCTTCAAAATATTAGTTTCATAATAATTTACATTTCAAAATACGCTCTCTCATGAGTGATTTCTAGTAATTAATTCTTATTAAACACCATAAGCTAAGCTTTTTTGTAAACCAAAGCTCTGATACCAACTGTAACGACCCTAAGCTTTGCAACCATCAGGCAGTGGGCTAACCTCCCACCGTGACATACAATGATACCTCAGAACTGATTTTACGGCCAGCCTCTCGACTGCAACAACCAACCCAATCTTCCCATTAGGAAATGTAGGGGTAAGAGTCTCCTGCTCGCCACCAAACAACCGAGCGAGAACCCCCTATCACGTTCTCTAACCAGCTCTGATACCACATGTGACACCCACAGAATTCGAACCCCGACCTCCCGGAAAGCAACACCACGCACTAACCACTTATGCTAAAAGATCTTTGTGTTAGCTTTTCGAGAGGGGTGTTACATAACAATAAATGCATTAGGATCGAAACTCATCATGTGCAACACGAATTATCAATTGGGTGAACTTGAACCAACCCAACAGTTCATCTTGCTGGAAACTTTGCATTTCATTCTTTGGGTAATATTTATGAAGTAAATGTATGTTTTACACGTTGCAACAGTCTCCTTACCATGTTTTAAAATTTGTCCAAATCATATAAAAAGGTCGAGAATTTAACACGTAATACTACTATACTGCTCAATTTATTTTTTCCAATCGTGACAAATATTTCAACTAAATCTATTGGGGTGGGGGGGGAATTCCAAACTATCAATGAATGAATTATACACAAATTGTTTGCTAGTCTTATTCTTCTGAGTGGTAAAGTTCGGAGAGAACCATAGAACGATTTGAGATATAAGGGAGAAAGATCGATCGGATTTTTAATCCTTGTAAACTCTGAGTTGAGAGGAGAAAGATCGGGGAGAAAATTTCGTTTAGAAGGATCGATTTGAGAGGAAGAATTGGCTATAAATAGGGCTGTAACGGTATTGGTAACCGTTACGGATACGAAATGCCGTTACCATTCCGATACTATTGATAAGCCAAAAATGAATAACGATAATTTACCGTTACCGCTGGTAAAATGTTCATTGGGATACCGATAAACTGGTAAACCGTTGACTGGTAATGACAAATTTACCGATACATAAAGCTATTAAACAACTAACACGTTAAAATTTTGATAATGATAAAAAGTAAATATTTTTTACTAATTCTAACCCCATTAATGTTTATATAAATATTTAAACTTATTTTAATTGGCATAGAAAATTTACTTAGCTTATCACAAGATATTTACAATAATATGAAATAATAATTTTGTTAATCTTAAACTTTGAAGTTAATAAAGGAAAAAAGAATTACCATCCTAAATAAATTTATAAATATCTGCACAAAATATTTTTATGATAAACTTTCAAAAAAATAAAGGTTGGAATTCATTAAAATAGTAAAAAAACAAAATTAATATGATTGGTGAATTTACCGTTACCACTGGTATTGATATTTCGTTACCGCTATTTTACCGTTAATAATGGTAAAACTTACCGTTACCATACCGATAACATTGGTATACCAGTGCAGCTCGATATTGGTTACCACTGGTTTGGTACTGGTATGGTAATGGTAAATTTACCATTACCATAACAGCCCTAGCTATAATACACTGGCACAATTTCAAATCGTGTCGGTGTAAAAAAAGAAATTGATTTTATCTTGGCGCTATCTCAAATGGCGCCAAACAAAAAAATTTACAAATTGCATTGGCGCAACCCAAAATGAAGCCAATGCATTTTTTTAACACTGGCTCAATTTCAAATTGTAACAGAGTATTTTGGTTAACTCAGCGCTGAATTGGTCAAAACAAGATTATACATGTAATTATTTTCAAAACCGAACTATTTGCCTAATAAAATGTCAAAACAAAGCCAAAAAAAATATCCTAAACAAAACAACAGATCACATTCCTGCTTACATGGAAACTTTTGTTGTCCTGCATTTCCCATTTCTCCTTTCACAATCATTTTTATACGTTTCTTTTACGGTCCACTACTCCTATTTTTTGTGATCTAGTTTCCACATCCTCCCATTTGTTGTAACCGCTCATTATTCTCTCTTCCTCCCTTCATTTTACCGTCAAACAACATTTAATTCAAGCATCCATCATTGCCCGTACTTTAGAGCATTCTCAGCAGCGAGTGGATTTTCGTGAGTAGCAACAAAAAAGCATGGCTAAACCCCATTGTTCCAGCAACGAGCGGGGGTTTGACATTTTTTATTTATTTATTAAATGTATGAGGAATAAACGGTTTAACGATTTTTTGTTTGCCGTTTAACGGTTTATCCTTTTTTTTAACATACAGCGTCCCTGTAAATAACCCGTGACATTTCATCCCCAACTCTTTCAAAAAAAAATGATCGCCCCTTTCTTACCTTAATTTCTCAAAATAATTAAATCCAAATTTAACTAATTATCTTCCTATCCGATCATATCTCATCAACAATATATACACCATTTGCACTCAAAACAAACCCGTAACGACCTAGATTTTTAACCGTTAAGTTTAAACATTTATATTGGTTTTGAATATTGATTTGGAATTCAAATTAGTCAAATTATATAATTTTGAGTATTTAATTTAATTTGGATAATATAATAATAAATTTAATTCTGAAATAGTCAAAATATGTTAGATTCGCAATACTATATGAATTGGACAATATAAAAGAATTCAATTAAGTTTAGATTGGATTATAATAAGGATTTCGTTTATTAAGCGACGTTTGAATGTATATTTTATAATTTAATTAAAAACTAACTTGCATGATATATTCTATGTAACAAGGATGCAAATTTAGCAAACACATTTCCATATTACATTCCTTGTGTTCTTTGGTGCCAAATTAAGTATACAAATATGTTACTAGCATTGTGATCTATGTTATCTCAATGATGCATGCTTCATGTTTAACTATTATTTGCTTTAAACTCATAGCTACCGATACTTTTATATTCTCCCATGTCTTGGATATCTCAATGTTGTATATTCTCCTATGTGTTGAGTATACCACTCCCCCCTCGGCAACTGTATTTTCCATGCATAAAGGACCACTTACTGTTACTGAATTAATACTACCTCCAATATGTCCTTCAATATCACCTTTAATGTCAATCGCAACAAGTTTGATATATATATGTATATATATATGTATGTATGTATATATATATATATGTAACGACCCACTTTTTCCGTACAGTTTAAGCCGACATTAAACAGTTCATGTCAACTTAAATCGCACTGAAAAGCAGATAGTTAATAGAAAGAAATTAGAGGGTGGGGAAAGAAAGAAATATTAGAATAGAAGAATAAGACGATCAGAGTGTCACAGCGGAATGGATAAAATATAATAAACTCGGTCTGATTCGAGCACATTTGAAGCAAAGCAAAATTCACCAAGATCACTTGGAATACTTTCAATTATAAATTCATAACACAACAACTTGCTTAACTTTAGAATATCCTTTGAAGGAAAATGATAAACGTAAGACCAGTCCACATATAAAAATGAATAGTTTTACCTTACGAAAACCCAAAATATTTTTTTGATCTATCAAATCTGGTGATATTATAATAATGTCTATCAAATCACAAATAAATAACCATCTAGCAGAATGTTTGCATCTCACGCTCTACATACCTAGTTTATAATCAAAAACCGCATGACGCTTATTGGAGATTGGATTTCCAACTATGACAAGGTATGAGACCACGTTCCGAATTTGTACCTCTAGAGAGCAATACACTAGGGTTCAACAAGAATATCTTGCAGTCCGACCACACATTACCGGCCACTCACTCAGCTTGAGTGTATCGAATATATTGCCACCCTTACGGCTGCAGCCACCGTATTCCGCAGAGATATAGAAATGAAAGAAGAACAATAATGAAGTTTCTCTAGACGGTGATAATACACCCTAATAGGAATGAACCACTAGTCATGTTGCATGCCCGGTCATTTACCGGTTGATGAGGCTTGAGGTTAAGATTTACCTTTCAGAGAATATTTCAATAAGTTTGAATGCCACATCGTCAAATCCATCAAATCACTAATTGACGTCCGCAAATATACTCTGGTTGTTAAGCTAAGAGGACTTCTCTGTTTAGTATAACAATATGATTTTTGTTTGATGATAACAAACATATATATTATTTTATAAATGTGTTTGTAAGAAGTACTATTCTATATTTCACATAACATATAGAAATAAATATTTATTTGAATAGAATACTATCATGGAGAATTGAATATTTAAACAGTATTTTTATTTAAATAAATATTTTATTTCAGCATTTGAAATAGTACATATCATTGACTCTACTATTTACAATTCACTTAAATATGTTTGGATATTACTGCTAGACATGACACACTTGAATATATATCATATGAAATTGTACTATTAAAAGAATTCAAACGTAATAGACAGATTGAATTAAACCACAAAAATATTTTTTTATTTCAATCAATTTATTTATCACAAATAACAGTACAATTTTATTCTTGTCTATAATCAATCTCAAACATAGGAGTTCCTCATTGCATATCACTCAGTATCACTCAGTTATACTTATGCAGTTACATAAACATTCACTGACACTGAGTCTTCATGTGCTTCCAATCCAGTCCAGTCACATGTATACCAGTCACAGAAACACATACAGTAAACTGAAACAAGGAATAAAATACTAGCAAATATAAATTTATTTTAAATTTTATTTGCCTCAGAATTTTGGTGTGTTTCTCGTCATTTTTCTAGACTTGGTCTGATATGTACACAGACTCACACATATCTGAGTCTATACTACTTGTAATATTCATAGTGATACACTGTAAATACTACAAGGCAGACTGTATACTCTAGTGCTCACAAATCAGTCCCAACACAACTACACTGGTTTGCTAATCAGAACCAGCATTATAATTAGCTGATTCTAAACAGCCCCAACACAGATATATAGTAGGTCTGCTGATAAAAAATTCATGACTGTTATTCGAATAGCCCACAAGTATAAAAGTTGCACATATATGATACATGTAAACACATACAGTTGTGTGTGTATATATATATATATATATATATATATATATAGTATAGGAAAATGCATGAATCAAAATGGACAACCCGAGCAAAGACAAGCTCAACATAGTACGAGCACAACAGTGGGGTCTCACAACAAGCCACAATATATGGTAACATGGCAACGTGAATTTATAACGACATATGTCGGGACAAACACAAATGCAACCGAACAGGTCTACCAAGGTATGGATCGGTTCTAACAAAAGACCAAGCTAAACAATAGTACCACAAAATGAGGAAGGTTATAGTATGGAACAAGCACACGCAAAATGTGTATATATATAACTACAGCAACATGGAAAATGCATGAAGACAATGAAGTATAGTGTACACATCATCACAATGGCTCAGCTATTAAAAACAACATTCAGGTGGAACAAGGTATAGGAAGCAACATGTTCAAGTGCACAAGCACAAGCACAAAACTATGGCCAGAACATGGCATCAACAAGTATACAGCAAGCACAAACCAAGCATGTATACATGACAATAGCACACATGCAAGTGAATGTACAAGTGTACATTTTCTAAAGCAAGTTCAATGCTGGAGCAGCAGAGCAAGGTAGGTGCAAACAGGAGATGGAATAATATATTGGTGCAACTAACACAGTGGAAGACATAAGCACATTTTAGCTCAAGTGAACAAACCGAGATGTCGAAATACACCAATACATAGAAGGGATGAACAATGTTACGTGGCATGTGAAGCTGGGAATCAAGCAAACAGGTGCAAGTACTCATACATTTTTATTTCAAGTACAAGTGCCAAGACAAATAATTATAAGCTCAAGTAAAATGGCACAAGGATCAATCAATAGTAATGAAGCAGTGAAAGTAAACACAGATGTAATTGCACTGTACCTTAATGAATAAGAGAATGGTTCAGATACACAACAAGGTTATTGGCAAGTTCATGGTATTACACAACATGAATCAGGCAACTGGCTATACAACAAATGTTCCAAATAGTCAACCAGCATAAACCAAGTTTAAAAATAATAATAGAACAACTTAAATACTATCATCAAGGGTCATTAATGGTTTGAAGAACTATACAGAAGTGTTCTACAAATTCGAAGTCCTAGAAATTATCGACACAATATTTTCCAGAAAAATATACGGGCAAAATCATAGGACTAGAAAATCATCAAGTTGATATTTCCAGAAATATATATATATATATATACACGAGATTTTTTTGGCAAGGAAGACCCAATCAAAATCCCAATAAACACTCGAGTTCAATTTGAAGAAACCCCAGTATATAGAAGATTTCAAAAGCCTAAAATTTATGCAAAAATCAAAGACCAGATCGTATATGGAATAAAAGATAATATCGAGCTTAAAACCCTATAAATTGACACCAATTCATCATAGGCTATCATCGAAAAATCAAGCAGTGAAATCAAATAACTTAATTCAGAGTACTCAAAAAATTTAAGGATTTTCGATCATCTTGCAGAGGCCAAATCATTCGACCTAGAGCATCAATTTCTCGAGCATCGGAGAACAAATATCCAGAGCTTCGAGGTCGCAATTTGGAACAGAGAAAAGAAACCCTAGAATTCGATTTCAGATGGCCATTGAAGAAGTGGAAGCCGACTGTCACTGACAAAGAAAATAAAGAGGTCGGCCTATTGTTTAAAAAGGCTTAAAGGATTTTATTTTAAAACTAGGGTTTTAAATTGTTTTATTTTTAAGCATTTTTTATTTTGTAAAATGAGTTGAAGTTTTCTAGTTTGTCTAAACTAGGGAGACGAGTTACGGGTTTGTAATTCAGGGAAATCTGATCTCGGGGATAGAGATTAGTGCAGGGTTTTTGAGCGTAGGATTAGAACAGTTTGGAGTGGGTGTCGCGAGTTTACACGGGATTGTAAGTGTAGAGATTGTTTTAATACCTAGTAGAAACCTTAGGGAATGCAACAGCAGGTAGAGTTTTGCCGAAGCTGGGTATATCTGTGTGTTATTTACTTTTCTACATTTACTCTGATTATTATCCGTGTTGCTATTAATTATTACTCAGCGAAAAACTACGATGAACCCTATTCACCCATCCCCCTCTAGGATTAATTTAGATCTTACAGGTAGTATCGAAGCAGGTATTTTTCATTTTAAAATATCTCTAAAGTCATGGATTTCCCCGATGGTGAGTTTTATAGTTATCAATCTAGTGAGAATTTTTCCAGTATAACCCCAACTATTTTTAATGGAATTTTTTTAAAATTGGAAATTAAAAATAGAATTTTACTTAAAATCTGTTAATACAGGATGTTGGGATATAATTAAAATGGGTATGATATGGTAGATAGGAATGATATTACAATCAATTCTCGTGCTATGCACATTTTATATTCTTATATAAATGATGATCAGTTTAACCATATCTCTCATCGTTTAACTGCGCAGGAAATCTGGAAAACTCTCAATGCGTTGTATGGAAGAAAAGACAACTGTAATGACCCGCATTTTTTGACGATATAATAATTAATTTATTTAATTATTTAAATAGAGTTCAGAGGATATAATGGTCGTTGACTAAATTATAAGGAATATTTAATTTAAAATAATTATTAAAAAAAATATTTAAATCATAAATAACCAGAAATAGTAAATTGACAATATAATGTGAGCTGGGTCATCCCTAGGATTTAATTCAGCTTAGAGTTGAATTATATTGACGAATATATTCAATCGACGTCAGTTTGAACGTAGAGCTATAATATAATTAAAATCGAGCTCGAAATGGCGCTGCAGTTCGTAAATTGGTGATTCGAACTTCAACTGAATGTACAGGATTTATTTTAAGCCGGATTTCTGTGAAACAAGAAACGTGTGGAGCTGGTGGAGTATATCTTTATAGTGGAAGAGAAAAATCGGGATTTCGTCTGGTAGATTTTGATTTACGTCCAAATCAAATTTCAGAAAAGTCGCTGTGGAATTCCTTTATAATTCGTAACGCTTTATATACGTTATTAAAGGGATTTTCAATGTAAATTGAATATCGAATCAATCTGGACTCGGAATAGCGAGTATACAAATATACTGGAGCTGTATGATATTCCTCGGTGAATATATACGAGAATATATATTTATTTATTTTTAATTTAATTTTATTTAAATATATTTATATATTTAAATGGGTCATTCAGAGCGTTAAAAATAGCCGGTTTTGCAAACGAAGTCGGAATTCGACGAAACTAATTTTGTTGGATCCTCAATGTCAAATAGTTGTTAGATTTCCAGTTTCGTGATTTTTAGAGTCACTGTGTGGCCGTACGGATTTATAGAGTGTAAAACAGTCAGTATTTTGATGGTTAAAAATACGCTGTGTGAGCATACGAAGTCGGAATTCGATGAAACCAGTTTCGTTGGGACCGTAATGTCGAACTCTAGCTACATGTCCAGTTTCATGTTTTTTGGGTATAGTAGGTGATCATAGGAAATTTTAGAGTTAAATACAGACAGCGTAGTGATAATAAATAAATATAATATTATTATAACTTCTCTATATAATACCCTTACTTACCCCTAACCCTAGAAAAAAGTCCACACTTCACAAATCTCAGCCGCCATCTAATTCTTTCCTACAGCAAAAACCGAAGTTCTTAAATCAAAATATATTCCATGAAAAATCTACAAATCCTAGTATACAAATGTTCGAGTTGCTGGTGAGCTGCTCTTCAATGCAGTGGGGTTTGTTTTAAGCTCGACATCATTTTTGTCGAATCAGTTTTTGTACAACGTTGGTTTCCTAGATCTAGGGTTCCAAGTCTTGTCGTATACGAGTGTTGATTCGAGTTTTTAGTATGATATTTGGGTTCATAAAATCGAATGGAGCTTGTTGATAGAAATGGGTGTTATCTGGTGCCAGAAAATGTCGATACTATGTGAGGCACCGTGGAGGACCGTGAACGACGGGTATTCAATGGTGGCGTCGAACTATGAGCTAGGGGTACCAGAAGATGGAGTTGTTGAAGAGAAGTTCAAAGATGTATTCGGTTTGGAGTTTCATTTGGTAGAGGAGGAGAACGAGGTCCTCAAAGTATCGGCTGCAACAGTATTTGGGCGTGTATATCTGGGTGTGGCGATGTGTCTTTGGTGATCGAGCGGTTCATAAAGGGGATAGTTGTAAAGAGGTTCGAATGTGGAGCAACTCGGTGTGTTCTGTTCGATGTATCGTGGAGTTTTGCTGGAGCGTGGATGGAGGGAGTTAGTTACGGTGGGCTCGAGTTTTGCTGTAGCGTGTTTGGGGAAGATGAAGTAAGGGTGCAGTGGGCCTTGTGATTTTAAAAGGTAACGGGCCAGAAAATAAGGGTTTAAAGCCCAATCAAATTATTAGTTTAATTTAAAGTCTGAAAAAAAAAGTATTAACTTATATTGATGATATCTCGGTCATATGGAATCAGAATCACGAACCGTAAGTTGCGTTGGGACCGTATGGACGGACACTACACAATGGGACTGACCGCGAGTCGATTGGAGCACGTTACAATTTATGGAGAAATAAATTGTCCGACTGAGTCGAATAACGCAAACCGTTATTCAACGATTAACGCGCAACTGTGAGTAAAACTCACCAACTCTGAACAGTTATATTTTTATAATGTATTCTTGGAACTGTTAATCATCTGTTGATTGCTGTGTGTTGGTTGATTGATTGAACTGCTAGTCAGTTAGTGGAAATTATATACATACATACATATATATATATATATATATAAACCGTTAAATATTTATATATTGATTCTGCTATCAGAATAATTTATATTGAACTGAAAGTGATGTTGATTATACTGTGTAACATCTGTGGATGCAGGGAAACAGGTTGGAGGGACCCAACTGGGTTCCTCAATATTTATATACTGTTTTGTTTCATGTATTGGATATATGATGTGATGTATAATCTGTTGTTGGTTATATATGTATGGACGATATTGGATATCATAGCTTTATGTGTTAAACACCATGACATAATGGAATATTGAAAAGGGAATATTCATAAAATCAAGAGGATTTTATAAGAGAGAATAATTATAAATAGAATATTTATAAATAGAAATATTTATAAATGGAATATTTATAAATAGAAAATACTTTTGAGTGGAATTATAAAAATAAAGGAAAATCTTTATAAATGGAATATTTATAAAGTGAAGTATTTATTTAGAATAAATAGATAAGATACTATAAAATGGATTATTTATTTGTTAAATAAATAAAATATTAAATAGGGATTATTCACTTAGAAATAAATAGGAGATATTCAAAAAGAAAATAATTACAAACCATTTTTGAATGGAAAGGCCTGTGTGGCGGGTTTGGGGATTTTCCCGATGCTCCCGGTACAAAGGAGGTTATGGCGAATTTTTCCGAGAATTTAAGGAGTTAGAATATTTCAAGAATAAATTTGAAAAGGAAATATTTGTAAACCATTTACAAATAGAATTAAAAAGGAAAACGTTATAAAAAGGAAATCATTTGTAAAGTGAAGAACCGTTACTAAAAAGTAAATCTTTATAAATGAATAGTTTATTCGAAGTTAGTTAATCGAATATGGTATTCGAAGTTAGTTAATAGAATATGGTATTCGAAAGGAGTTAATCAAAAAGGAGTTGAATCAAATGAGTTAACCAGTTAGAGTTAACCACCAGTTAGAGTTAACCAGTTGGAGTTAATCGATTAGAATTAGAGTTAACCAGTTGTGTTAATCGAGTTAGGGTTAACCAGTTGTGTTAATCGAGTTAGAGTTAACAAGTTGTGTTAATCGAGTTAGAACTAACCACCAGTTAGAGTTAACCACCAGTTAAAGTTAAACAGTTAGAGTTAACCAGTTCAGTAGAGTTAACCAGTTCAGTAGAGTGAACCAGTTCAGTTAGAGTGAACCAGTTCAGTTAGAGTTAACCAGTTGGGTTAAGTAAGTCGAGTTAACCAGTTGGGTTAAGTAAGTCGAGTTAACCAGTTGGGTTAAATAAGTCGAGTTAACCAGTTGGGTTAAGTAAGTCGAGTTAACCAGTTGGGTTAAGTAAGTTGAGTTAATCAGTTAGAGTTAACCAATTAGAGTAAATCAGTTAGAGTTAATCAGTTAGAGTTAATCAGTTAGGGTTAATCAAAACGAGATGCCATTTAGTACGACTGCTAGCGTAATTCGCAGGGCTGTAAATATCCTAAGGCGGTCGGATGTTGCCTAAGGGAATCAGGCGTAACCATTGTGATCGCTGCGATCTAGAGTCAAGCGAATGGAGTTAAATCGAATATTAGTTATTCGATAGGAGTTAATCAAGTGGAGTTAAATAAGTTAAGTTAGTCGAGTTAGGTTCGTCGAGTCGAGTTAATCGAATGTAGTTATTCGAATAGAGTTCGTCGAATATAAGTTATTCGAAGAGGAGTTAATCGAATCTTGTTATTCGAGAGGAGTTAATCGAATGTAGTTATTCGAATAGAGTTCGTCGAATATTAGTTATTCGAAGGAGAGAGTTAATCGAATATAAGTTATTCGAAGAGAGATAATCGAATATAAGTTATTCGAAGAAGAGTTAATCAAATAGAATTAAACAAGATTTGAAACTGACTAGAGATTAGTAAGTTGAATGGTTTTCTGAGTATCGATCTGATGTTGGTTTCGGCCTTCAGGGTTTATACTTAGAGAACTGTTCACTTACTAGTTTACAGTTAGGGACAAATAAGTTGTGGAATGATAGTGATGCATGAATAAGCTGGAAATGTTTTCCAGTGTTAATAACGTATATTTTCTAAATAAAGAAAATAAGGAAATATGTATATATACATATGGTTGATGATTGGATCGATAATTCCATTTGGAAATAAGATCGTTGTGTGTACACAGACATTTTTCATTTGATAGTTAACTCACCGACTATCAAAGTTTTGACCATTTTAACGTTGTTAATATGGAGAGACCGGTTGGATTATTATCCAAAGAACCACTCTGTATTGGCATAAGCGTTGCGAATCATATATTCCAAAGATAATTGAAGACGGAGTAAAGTGCAATGGCTATTGTATAAGTCTTAGATAACAGTGCCTAAGATGGATGTACTGGATAGTGCCTTCGGTTTGTCCAGTCCCAGGACAACTTGTATGGACGATGGTCTGACAGAGTATATCCGGTAGATCACGTAAGTTGATCGTCTCAAACGTATTTACGTTGGTGGCGGAGGAATTCATTTCTCTTAGCTTATACCTGTGGTATTTTTGGGGAAATCAATTTGTGATTTAAAGGGTATGACGATGTGACATTCTAAGTGAATGAAGATGTGGTATGTGAAAAGATAAGCGTAGCTTCTAGCCTCACATCCGGTAAATGACAGAAATCGGGCAGGCAGCATGGCTAAGTCGGTCGCACCGAAGTAGGGAGTATAATCACCTATCTAGAGAATATTCATTTGCTTCTTTTATCTATCAATGTTGTCCCATATATATATATACGGGAACGGTTGCTGATCCCAACCGTTGGTGATGTACATTCGATACACTCAAGCGAAATGAGTGGTCGGTCATGTGTGGCTGAGTTGCAAGATGTTCTTGTTGAACTCCAGTGTATCGTTCCTAGAGTACACTAATCGGAAGGTGGTTCCGTACCTTGTCATGGTTGGAAATCCATTACCCAATACGTGCTTGCGGTTTTGATTGTATACTATATATGTAGAACGTGAGATGGAAGCGTTTCTGCTAGATTGATATCTATTTGTACATAGACATTATTATAATATCAAAAGATTTTTGATATAAAGATATTTTGGATTCTCATAAGGGAAAAACCCGTTCTGTTATACGGCGTGGTCTTATGAGATATCGTTTACTTGTTCGAACTGTTTTAAACTGTTTTACTCATACCATTCCCATGACTGACCCAAAGTTTACTTTGTTGTTTCCCTAAACTCTTGGGTGCCTAATTTGTACGGGCAGTCAAGTAGTCGGGATTTTACAGATACATTTGGAGAGCTTGGAGCAGGAGGCTTCATGATTCTATAGCTATTATTATTTCCGCTGTTGTTGTAAGTGTTGTACTCTGATAAGTGCTATTGTATACATAACTGTTTATTTCAAAGTTATGTTATATTTTATTCGTTCCACTGTGAGATTCATGTTTACTTTGATGATGATGTTCTTCTTCTTCTTCTTCTTCTTCTATTCTATTAGTTCTATCTTATCTTTCCTCACCCTCTAATTTCTTTCATTAATTACGGGGATTTTTCGATGTTTGGTTATCGACATCGAGTTTATGTCGATAACCAAAGTCGCTCAAAATCCGGGTCGTTACAGTTGGTATCAGAGCTTAAGGTTAAGAGAATTACCTTGGCTCTGTGGCGTGACTCGGTAGAGATAGGGTTAGTAATACCCTAGATTGAGTTTGAATGTATATATACGAGTGCGTATTTGTTATTTGATATAAAAATTTGTTTTATATTATGGAGACTCATTGGTTGAGTTGTTTGTGAATTCTGGTCGATCAGTTTGATCCACTGTATCGATAGGGGTTACTAAACACTTGAATACGATGAACCAACATGATATGTTTTGAAAATTAACATAGTATAATTGGTTGTATTGGTTGTTATTATAATCAAGTAAGATTATAAAAGTGAAATGGTTGTAAATAACTAATCAGAATTCATATATGTAAAGTATATGAAATAAGATGAATTAAATCTGAATTTGAATCAGAATTGGAATTAAAATTCCTGAAATTTGAGTAAGTGTTGAAAAATGAATCAGGATTTGAAATAAGGAAATTTTAAGTTCCTGAGAGATTTTGAAAACGTTTTTCAAACTGAAAATGATATAGTATTGAAATCACTTGGGTCGCTGGAAAATAATTCCGATGATGACTGCGCAGTATCATCGGTGTGATTTTCGAGTTTCTAAGTGGTGAATTACTACCAAAGATTTTGATTTGAATTGTTTTGAGAAAACAAGTCGTTTAGAAATTCAAAGGTTTTGAATTGGTATTATGATTTCAATTTGATTTGAAATGAGCCCGTGAATTTAAATTCTGAAATTTAAATTTAACTTATGAAGTTAAATGGGTTAAAATGGTAAAAGTAAATAAACGAATTGGAATTTAACTTGAACTAAGTTAAGAAAAGCTGGATTGGAATTAGAAATAATCCGGAATTAACTTGGATAAATAAGTTAAGAGTTTGAAATCGAGAATGGAACTCGAGTGGAAATTTAATTCGACTTAGTTATAATCGAATGATTTGGTTTTGAGGATATGAACTGATTGGAATTTGATTGAGATAACACTGGTATATGCTGAGTTGATAGCATATGGAAGTGATAGAGTTGATATGCCCGACAAAAAGGTACAAGTTTATATTTGGTATGAGTATGGGATCTATGAGCCGATTTGGCAAGCCGCTTGGCTGTTTGATTTTCTTTTGGGTTGGAGATGGCCCAGAAAGGCAAGTGGGAGTTTGAGATATTGACCAGTACAATGGAGGTGATGGCGAAATTTTTCGAAAAGTTAAGGCGTTAGAAAATTTTCAGGATTTTTGGAAATTTTCGTTGATTAGAATTAATTAATATTTAATTGAAATTAAATTAGTTCAGTTGAAATTGAAGTTAAGAAGCGGACCGATAAGTTCTAACCAGTATATAGGGTTTGTTTCCTACCTTAGCAATTTCGAGGACGAAATTATTTTAAGTGGGGAAGAATGTAATGACCCGCATTTTTCGACGATATAATAATTAATTTATTTAATTATTTAAATAGAGTTTAGAGGATATAATGGTCGTTAATTAAATTATAAGGAATATTTAATTTAAAATAATAATAAAAAAAATATTTAATTCAGAAATAACCAGAAATAATAAATTGACAATATAATGTGAGCTGGGTCATCCCTAGGATTTAATTCAGCTTAGAGTTGAATTATATTGACGAATATATTCAATCGACGTCAGTTTGAACGTAGAGATATAATATAATTAAAATCGAGCTCGAAATGGCGCTGCAGTTCGTAAATTGGCGATTCGAACTTCAACTGAATGTACATGATTCATTTTAAGCCGGATTTCTGTGAAACAAGAAACGTGTGGAGCTGGTGGAGTATATCTTTATAGTGGAAGAGAAAAATCGGGATTTCGTCTGGTAGATTTTGATTTACATCCAAATCAAATTTCAGAAAAGTCACTGTGGAATTCCTTTATAATTCGTAACGCTTTATATACGTTATTAAAGGGATTTTCAATGTAAATTGAATATCGAATCAATCTGGACTCGGAATAGCGAGTATATAAATATACTGGAGCTGTATGATATTCCTCGGTGAATATATACGAGAATATATATTTATTTGTATTTAATTTAATTTTATTTATATATATTTATATATTTAAATGGGTCATTCAGAGCGTTAAAAATAGCCGGTTTTGCAAACGAAGTCGGAATTCGACGAAACTAATTTTGTTGGATCCTCAATGTCAAATAGTTATTAGATTTCCAGTTTCGTGATTTTTAGAGTCACTGTGTGGCTGTACGGATTTATAGAGTGTAAAACAGTCAGTATTTTGATGGTTAAAAATACGCTGTGTGAGTATACGAAGTCGGAATTCGACGAAACCAGTTTCGTTGGGACCGTAATGTCGAACTCTAGCTACATGTCCAGTTTCATGATTTTTGGGTATCGTAGGTGATCATAGGAAATTTTAGAGTTAAATATAGACAGCGTAGTGATAATAAATAAATATAATATTATTATAACTTCTCTATATAATACCCTCACTCACCCCTAACCCTAGAAAAAAGTCCACACTTCACAAATCTCAGCCGCCATCTAATTCTTTCCTACAGCAAAAACCGAAGTTCTTAAATCAAAATATATTCCATGAAAAATCTACAAATCCTAGTATACAAATGTTCGAGTTGCTGGTGAGCTGCTCTTCAATGCAGTGGGGTTTGTTTTAAGCTCGACATCATTTTTGTCGAAGCAGTTTTTGTACAGCGTTGGTTTCCTAGATCTAGGGTTCCAAGTCTTGTCGTATACGAGTGTTGATTCGAGTTTTTAGTATGATATTTTGGTTCATAAAATCGAATGGAGCTTGTTGATAGAAATGGGTGTGTTCTGGTGCTAGAAAATGTCGATACTGTGTGAGGCACCGTGGAGGACCGTGAACGACGGGTCTTCAATGGTGGCGTCGAACTATGAGCTTGGGGTACCAGAAGATGGAGTTGTTGAAGAGAAGTTCAAAGATGTATTCGGTTTGGAGTTTCATTTGGTAGAGGAGGAGAACGAGGTCCTCAAAGTATCGGTTGCAACAGTATTTGGGCGTGTATATCTGGGTGTGGCGATGTGTCTTTGGTGATCGAGCGGTTCATAAAGGGGATAGTTGTAAAGAGGTTCGATTGTGGAGCAACTCGGTGTGTTCTGTTCGATGTATCGTGGAGTTTTGCTGGAGCGTGGATGGAGGGAGTTAGTTACGGTGGGCTCGAGTTTTGCTGTAGCGTGTTTGGGGAAGATGAAGTAAGGGTGCAGCGGGCCTTGTGATTTCAAAAGGTAACGGGCCAAAAAATAAGGGTTTAAAGCCCAATCAAATTATTAGTTTAATTTAAAGTCTGAAAAAAAAAGTATTAACTTATATTGATGATATCTCGGTCATATGGAATCAGAATCACGAACCGTAAGTTGCGTTGGGACCGTATGGACGGACACTACACAATGGGACTGAACGCGAGTCGATTGGAGCACGTTACAATTTATGGATAAATAAATTGTCCGACTGAGTCGAATAACGCAAACCGTTATTCAACGGTTAACGCGCAACTGTGAGTAAAACTCACCAACTCTGAACAATTATATTTTTATAATGTATTCTTGGAACTGTTAATCATCTGTTGATTGCTGTGTGTTGGTTGATTGATTGAACTGCTAGTCAGTTAGTGGAAATTATATATATATATAAATATATATATATATAAACCGTTAAATATTTATATATTGATTCTGCTATCAGAATAATTTATATTGAACTGAAAGTGATGTTGATTATACTGTGTAACATCTGTAGATGCAGGGAAACAGGTTTGAGGGACCCAACTGGGTTCCTCAATATTTATATACTGTTTTGTTTCATGTATTGGATATATGATGTGATTTATAATCTGTTGTTGGTTATATGTGTATGGACGATATTGGATATCATAGCTTGATGTGTTAAACACCATGACATAATGGAATATTGAAAAGGGAATATTTATAAAATCAAGAGGATTTTATAAGAGAGAATAATTATAAATAGCATATTTATAAATAGAAATATTTATAAATGGAATATTTATAAATAGAAAATACTTTTGAGTGGAATTATAAAAATAAAGGAAAATCTTTATAAATGGAATATTTATAAAGTGAAGTACTTATTTAGAATAAATAGATAAGATACTATAAAATGGATTATTTATTTGTTAAATAAATAAAATATTAAATAGGGATTATTCACTTAGAAATAAATAGGAGATATTCAAAAAGAAAATAATTACAAACCATTTTTGAATGGAAAGGCCTGTGTGGCGGGTTTGGGGATTTTCCCGATGCTCCCGGTACAAAGGAGGTTATGGCGAATTTTTCCGAGAATTTAAGGAGTTAGAATATTTCAAGAATAAATTTGAAAAGGAAATATTTGTAAACCATTTACAAATAGAATTAAAAAGGAAAACGTTATAAAAAGGAAATCATTTGTAAAGTGAAGAACCGTTACTAAAAAGTAAATCTTTATAAATGAATAGTTTATTCGAAGTTAGTTAATCGAATATGGTATTCAAAGTTAGTTAATCGAATATGGTATTCGAAAGGAGTTAATCAAAAAGGAGTTGAATCAAATGAGTTAACTAGTTAGAGTTAACCACCAGTTAGAGTTAACCAGTTGGAGTTAATCGATTAGAATTAGAGTTAACCAGTTGTGTTAATCGAGTTAGGGTTAACCAGTTGTGTTAATTGAGTTAGAGTTAACTAGTTGTGTTAATCGAGTTAGAACTAACCACCAGTTAGAGTTAACCACCATTTAGAGTTAAACAGTTAGAGTTAACCAGTTTAGTAGAGTTAACCAGTTCAGTTAGAGTGAACCAGTTCAGTTAGAGTTAACCAGTTGGGTTAAGTAAGTCGAGTTAACCAGTTGGGTTAAGTAAGTCGAGTTAACCAGTTGGGTTAAGTAAGTCGAGTTAACCAGTTGGGTTAAGTAAGTTGATTTAATCAGTTAGAGTTAACCAGTTAGAGTAAATCAGTTAGATTTAATCAGTTAGAGTTAATCAGTTAGGGTTAATCAAAACGAGATGCCATTTAGTACGAATGCTAGCGTAATTCGCAGGGCTGTAAATATCCTAAGGCAGTCGGATGTTGCCTAAGGGAATCAGGCGTAACCATTGTGATCGCTGCGATCTAGAGTCAAGCGAATGGAGTTAAATCGAATATTAGTTATTCGATATGAGTTAATCAAGTTGAGTTAAATAAGTTAAGTTAGTCGAGTTAGGTTCGTCGAGTCGAGTTAATCGAATGTAGTTATTCGAATAGAGTTCGTCGAATATAAGTTATTCGAAGAGGAGTTAATCGAATCTAGTTATTCGAGAGGAGTTAATCGAATGTAGTTATTCGAATAGAGTTCATCGAATATTAGTTATTCGAAGGAGAGAGTTAATCGAATATAAGTTATTCGAAGAGAGATAATCGAATATAAGTTATTCGAAGAAGAGTTAATCAAATAGAATTAAACAAGATTTGAAACTGACTAGAGATTAGTAAGTTGAATGGTTTTCTGAGTATCGATCTGATGTTGGTTTCGGCCTTCGGGGTTTATACTTAGAGAACTGTTCACTTACTAGTTTACAGTTAGGGACAAATAAGTTGTGGAATGATAGTGATGCATGAATAAGCTGGAAATGTTTTCCAGTGTTAATAACGTATATTTTCTAAATAAAGAAAATATGTATATATACATATGGTTGATGATTGGATCGATAATTCCATTTGGAAATAAGATCGTTGTGTGTACACAGACATTTTTCATTTGATAGTTAACTCACCGACTATCAAAGTTTTGACCATTTTAACGTTGTTAATATGGAGAGACCGGTTGGATTATTATTCAAAGAACCACTCTGTATTGGCATAAGCGTTGCGAATCATATATGCCAAAGATAATTGAAGACGGAGTAAAGTGCAAGGGCTATTGCATAAGTCTTAGATAACAGTGCCTAAGATGGATGTACTGGATGGTGCCTTCGGTTTTTCCAGTCCCAGGACAACTTGTATGGACGAAGGTCTGACAGAGTATATCCGGTAGATCACGTAAGTTGATCGTTTCAAACGTATTTATGTTGGTGGCGGAGGAATTCGTTTCTCTTAGCTTATACCCGTGGTATTTTTGGGGAAATCAATTTGTGATTTAAAGGGTATGACGATGTGACATTCTAAGTGAATGGAGATGTGGTATGTGAAAAGATAAGCGTAGCTTCTAGCCTCACATCCGGTAAATGACAGAAATCGGGCAGGCAGCATGGCTAAGTCGGTCGCACCGAAGTAGGGTGTATAATCACCTATCTAGAGAATATTCATTTGCTTCTTTTATCTATCAATGCTGTCCCATATATATATATATATATATATATATATATATACGGGAACGGTTGCTGATCCCAAACGTTGGTGATGTACATTCGATACACTCAAGCGAAATGAGTGGTCGGTCATGTGTGGCTGAGTTGCAAGATGTTCTTGTTGAACTCCAGTGTATCATTCCTAGAGTACACTGATCGGAAGGTGGTTCCATACCTTGTCATGGTTGGAAATCCATTACCCAATACGTGCTTGCAGTTTTGATTGTATACTATATATGTAGAACGTGAGATGAAAGCGTTTCTGCTAGATTGATATCTATTTGTACATAGACATTATTATAATATCAAAAGGTTTTTGATATAAAGATATTTTGGATTCTCATAAGGGAAAAACCCGTTCAGTTATACGGCGTGGTCTTATGAGATATCGTTTACTTGTTCGAACTGTTTTAAACTGTTTTACTCATACCAGTCCCATGACTGACCCGGAGTTTACTTTGTTGTTTCCCTAAACTCTTGGGTGCCTAATTTGTACGGGCAGTCAAGTAGTCGGGATTTTACATATACATTTGGAGAGCTTGGAGCAGGAGGCTTCAGGATTCTATAGCTATTATTATTTCCGCTGTTGTTGTAAGTGTTGTACTCTGATAAGTGCTATTGTATACATAACTGTTTATTTCAAAGTTATGTTATATTTTATTCGTTCCGCTGTGAGATTCGTGTTTACTCTGATGATGATGTTCTTCTTCTTCTTCTATTCTATTAGTTCTATCTTATCTTTCCTCACCCTCTAATTTCTTTCATTAATTACCGGGATTTTTCGATGTTTGGTTATCGACATCGAGTTTATTTCGATAACCAAAGTCGCTCAAAATCCGGGTCGTTACAACAACAATAGTTCAAAACCCCCGAAAGTCAACTCAATTTCAGAATTATGCTTGACAGGATTCATAAAAGACGAATCAGATGATGACAGTGAAGAAGACTCAATAGATGATGAGCACGGTGAATTTCCTTTTGAAAAGTTAATTCTTCTTTGTGATAAAGTAACTAAAACTGTTGATAGTGTCAAACTGACAAATAAAAAATTTAAAATCTGAAAATGTTGAGTTGACCAATAAAAATCATGATTTGGAATAGAAACTTGAAAATGTTAAAAAGGTTGAAAATTCTAATTGCAAAAATTGTTTAAATTTTGAAATTGATTTAGTTCATTCCAATGAAAATATTCAAAAGCTTGAAAAGGAAATTACATTTTTAAAATTAAACGATATTGAACTAAAAACAAAATCATTTTTTTGTAAAAGGAGTTGGATTGGTTTAAGAAGGCTAAAAATTCCAAACATGAAATTTTAGAAAAGAGATTTATTGAAAACTGATTTGTTTTTGAATGAGCTTGAAATTGAAACCGAGAAAATAAAAAATCACAAATGCAATAAATGCACGACTTTTCAAAAAGAATTGCTTGAAATAAAAGAAAATTTCAAAACCCTTAAAAACGAGAACTTGATTTTGAAAATAACAAATCTGAAATTACTCGTACAAATCATGATTTGGAAAAAGAAATTGAAAATTTCAAGTTTTTTGGAAAACTAGAAATTGAAAAGCGTAAGCGATTTGAAATTGAGATTTTTTAGCCCAATGCTAAAATCAAAGCGCTTGAAAATGGGAATTTGTTTTTAAAACAAACTAATGCTGAAAAGAGGAAAATCGGTATTAATCATTGTTTGCTCAATTTTAATGAAAGAAAATTGTGATCTTAAATCTAAAATTCAACGACTAGAATCAACTTTGACTAAATTTTCTAAAGGAGAAAAATTGTTGAATATGTTGTTAAAAAACGATTTTTTTGTTGAGAATAAGAAAGGACTCGGTTTTGGCAAAATTGATCGAGTTGAAAAACGAAATTCTTATGATTTCAAAAATCCTTTAAATGGCTTTGAAAAAGGTCGAATTGGAAATTTGGACTCTAATAATTTCAAAGGATTTTAAATAATAAACAAGACAAGAACTTGTTTAGAAACAATCCAATCAAACAAATTTGGATCCCAAAAGATAATAAAATGAATTCGATTAAGACTAAACGAATTTGGGTTCTTAAGAGCACTTTGGTGAATGGTAATGGATTGTTATATAAACGGGTTTGGGTACCAAAATGTGTAAACGAAGCTAAGAGTGGTAATACAACCTTTGTTAGACCACTCGATCATATAAATATTTAGGTATCGAATGAGGCTAAGAAACAACTTTGCTTAAGAGAGATAAAATTCAAGTTGTTCTATATTACTGAGTTATTCAGAGTTCCTTAGCTTTCTGACTTGGAGATTCATTGCTTCACATCGATTATGGTAAGTCAGGTATGATCTCTAAACTTGTGTTTTTATTTTCCTTTTGATGCTGATTTGTATTGACACTTCCATAGTATTTTTGACATATCTTGGGCTTCTTAACTTCAAATTGCAAAATTCCTGATTTTCTGGAAATTAGATTCAATCGTCTACAACTTTTATGTTTTGAGTATTTCCACATTCTGTAACACCCCGTAATTTTAAAATATTGAAATTTACAAATTAAAGATTACTTAATTTTTAGAAGAAGAATTAAGGGAAACGGGTTGCGCCATTGCGTTCGTCTCGGAATTCTTCTTGAGATAGAGTCCGAGTTTGCGTAAATCGGATACAGTATGAAGAAGTTATGAAGCTTAGAAGATTTCAGTTCAAAGCAGAATAATAATTAAATAACCAAAACTAGTTTAAAAATCAAAATCTAGCGAAACAGGATGAGCGGGAAAATTCCCGCTCGAGGGTGTCGACCCCCCATGTGGTGTCGACATAGGTGTCGACCCCCCTATAGGGGTGTCGACATAGGTGTTGACCCCCTATAGGGAGTCGACCCCTTCGGCCCAGATCTGGCGATGACGAATTTTGATGCTCTAGGGCACGTGTCTTCTTTTGGTTGGCTGAGTGACGTGTTTTTCTGGCCTGGATGGCTCAGATGGTTCCTAATCAGATCTAAAGGCCCTTATTCTCCTAATACTCCTATAAATAAACACCTAGACCTAACCCTAATTTCATTACACTAATCCATGGCGCCTCCATGCTGCTCAAATCCAAACTAGACTTTCTTCTTCACCAAATTAAATTAGAGTAGGAGTATACAAATTAGAAGATCAAATTCTCCAACAAATCAAAGTTAAGGAATTGTGTAAAGAGAATCAAATTCTACAACAACGGTTTAGCTAATCAAATTCAGAAATCAGAATTCAGATCTAATTCTCTTCCTAAATCCTATCTCTGTGAGTCCATTGATTATTTTTAGATGTAAATAATGTTAAAGTGATTCTGCCGTGATGTAAATTGGATTTGGGAATTATACATGATAATAAGATTGAATTTCATCAATTCTATCTTAGCCTATACATCAAATTCATGATTCTTATATGCCCATGTTGATATTATCATCAGTTTTATCAGTTTTATCATATCTTCATATTCAATTCATACTTATGCCTGTTTTATTATTATTATTATGCCTGTTCTTTATCTCTTCCCTTCCTCCTTCCCCTTTTTATTTTTTTATAGCCAGGCTACCTTCGAGCCTAGGCCAAATCTCGTTGAGATAAACGTACGAATGGTAATATAGGGAACATTGGGAAATTTGGCATAATATACGTTGGGTTGATTTAAGCATGACAAATGTTAAATTTGGCATAATATACGTTGGGTTGATTTGGGCATGACAAATGTTAAATTTGGCATAATATATGTTGGGTTGATTTGGGCATACAAATGATAAATCGTGGGCATGATATGGAATTAGGAATTTTGGGTAATTGACATAATTAGCCTGAAATTGGCATAAACTGCAAATGAATAATTTGGCTAAGGTAAGCATGCTGAGACATGAGGTTAGACTCTGTTTGCGGTAGAAGCCTGCCCGGAACCAACCGGCCTAACCAGCAACCACAAACGGCCAGTCTAATGTGGGAGGTCGTAGGCATAACTAAAAGATGCTTAGACACGAGGTTAAGTCTGGCTTGTGGCAGAAGTCTGCCTGGAACCGCCCGACATTATCCAGCGGCCACAAGCTATCGACTTAATGTGAGAGGTGTGAGGTAGCGTAGCTGGTCATTCGGAAGGGCCAACATTGCCATATTTGAACTTCTCTAATTATCTTTCATAAGAAAGGTCATCGCAAATCCCGCGGATATGAACAAGTCATTCCGTACATCGCAACCTAAAATGTGGTTAAGTAGGCCTATGAATGATCACTCTGTGCATTAATAACTAATCAATGCTGATCAAAGATGTATATGATACCTAAAACATGTTCGGTGGGTGGGGTTAAGTTAACCTGTGTAAAATGACAACTTAACCAATGTTACATGAACAAAGTGGATAGGGTTAAGGCAAGCTTAACCAATAATACATGTTGATTTGATAAGTGGATGGGGTTAAGTCAACTGGGCGGATAGACAACACTTAACCAATATATGTCGGGTTAGGATGAACCCGGGGGAAAACCTAGTAGCGGTAGGGACCCTTTTCAGACAGTAACCCACTTAGAGGTATCGGTAACCCTGAGCTAGGCAGGGTTGTGGCACGTTTATAGGGCTGAATATAAGCGGTCAAATAGGAGTGAGGGTGTAGCAGTGCAGG
Source organism: Allium sativum (assembly GCA_030737875.1). Taxonomy (NCBI): domain Eukaryota; kingdom Viridiplantae; phylum Streptophyta; class Magnoliopsida; order Asparagales; family Amaryllidaceae; genus Allium; species Allium sativum. The sequence goes on along the minus strand of CM060922.1, from coordinate 158,900,782 downwards.
TTCCGACGGGTTTGTTAAGCGTGCACAAGGTGTTCCCGGCATTGGAAGATTTAGCCACTGTACATCAGTAGGTATAAAGCTGTGCAACAAAGGGTTGCTACTTAGGAGTGATACACCCTAAGCCGGGACCTGCACAGTTATCTGCAAGTTAGAGAGCCGATCGATTAGGGGTAGTGTGGGGACATCTAGTATCTATTATGGGCAAGTAGGCTATTAAGGATTGTATGGGGGTGGATACCTCTTACTAGATGTTACGCCTAAGGGCTACCAATTGCGGGTTTGGGATCATTTCGGTAAGAATTACTAGTAGGTGGTGCAGAGAATTAAATTAAGTAAGAAATCTGGGAAGCGCACTAGACATTCCTTTATATTTATCCTGTTATCCTGCTTTATCTTATGTCATGGTTATATTTTTCATCCAGCTTATTCCTGTCATTATGCTTTACTTATTTTCATTTAGAAGTAGCTGGACTTGCCAGACTTTATGTCTGACCTATTTGTTTCGCCTCTTTTCTTTCCTTTTCCCCCTAGGTCCTCAGGGTGGGATTAACGGAGCTTGACTTGGATTTCTTTCTTCTTGAAGTGCTTGGAAGTGTTGAAAGCAGCTTTATCTCTTTTTCATTATGGCTATTTGGAGTGGGATTATGGTTTTACTTTTATGTACTCTGATAATAAAGTTGTTCAAGATGGATATTTGTGTACTTGGCTTTATTATATGGTTTTGATGTTGTAACCATACATGTTTTGTTTTTCCGCTGCAATGAATATATTTTGAAATTTAAGTACCATTTTATATATCTGTCTTGTTATGTTCTGTTCTATACTCTTATAACGCTCCGTGAAAGTTAGTGCATTCCCTTAGTGAGTGACATTAATGGACATGAGGTGTTACACGTGGTATCAGAGCTGAAGGTTACCAGAACATATAAAAGATTTTGAAAACCGTTTTCAAAGGCATTTTTATAAAGAAGTATTTTCAAAAACATGTTTTGAAGAGGGTATTTTCAAGAGAAAAGTTTATTATGAAAAACATAATCCCCAAAAGCCATATATCTATCTTTCGATTCTCTGTTTTGAACCTCTTCCTTTTTCCTTTCAGCATGTCTTGGGAGTCCGATATACCAGAGGGCGTACAGATACCAGGCTGGTTCACAAGGTATCCGGAGGATAGGGCTACTGCCACAAGCCCAGCAAACGTTCCTCCTCCCCCAGCTGCAGCCCCTCCTACTCCTCCTCCCCTTGTAGACGCTTTTTCTAAGATATGCAAAGACTTCCGTGCGATGGGCGGAAAACCATTTCATGGAACTGAGACATTTGTTGAGGCTAGAAATTGGCTCAAGGAAGTGGAGGACTTGTTTGGTATCTTTGAGATAGACGATGGAAGGAAGGTTCAGCTAGTTGCTTGGTTGACGAAGGATGAAGCCTCATTTTGGTGGGAAGTAACTAATGGAGGACGTGCAGTGGAGACGTCGATGGATTTTAGGCAAAGGTTCGAGTTGAAATTTCTTTCACAAGTAGAGGAGAGTTTATACATGGAGAGGTACTTGGCTTTGAAACAAGGGTGTTTTTCTGTGAAGTAGTACATTAACAAGTTTAACCAGTTGGCAAGATTTGGTATGAAATTTGTTAATACACCACATAAGAAAGCTCTAAGATTTTCCAAGGGTCTGAATGAACCATTACACGGGTTGGCTATGTCCCACATTCCTATGGGGACTACTTTCGAAAATCTTGTTGATATGGTGTTGATACATGAAGAGGAGAAAGGTGAAAAGAAAGAGGTGAAGGCTGAAGGATCACAGAATAAGAAAGTGGATCCTAAGAAGAGTGGGAAACCCCGAGATAAAAGGAAGTGCCATTTTTGTGGTATACCAGGTCATTGAGCTAAAAACTGTAGAAAGAAGAAGGCGAAAAAGACTAGTTGTTTTCAGTGCGGTGAGGCAGGACATATGATTAAAGACTGCCCTAGAAGGCAAGGGCAAGGACAGGATCTACTTCTGGAGGGCAGGTTCATGCTCTTAGGGCAGCTACGCAAGAGAGAGGTAGAAACATTTCCGTTGAAAGTTTGATTTTCCTTTTCGATCATCCTGTACGTACTTTGTTTGATTCTGGCGCTTCACATTCATTTATATCTGTTTCTGTTGTTGAGTCTCTACACCTAGATACTAGTATAGTAGTGAATCCCATTGTTGTCCCAAATCCTATTTGGGGTACGGCTCATCTGTCTATGTTATGTCGGGATTTGAGAATATATGTGTATGGCATTGAGTTCGAATGCAATGCTTATGTGCTTGGTTTCACAGGCTACGGGTTGATTCTAGGGATGGATTGGCTAGCCAGATATGGTGCCATCCTAGACTGTGAAAATAGGGTAGTTAGACTGTTGACAAGTTTGGGTAATACTCTCGATATCTCATGCGACCCTAAGGGTTCTGTTATGCTTAGCTACCTGGAATCTCTTGACACATCTATTGATGATTTGCAATCTGTTCGAGTAGTCCGTGAGTATGCAGATGTCTTTGAGGAGGTTAGGGGCTTACCACCAAAATGCGAGATAGATTTCCATATATACTTGGTGGACAATGCAAAGCCAGTTGCATTGCCTGTGCGCCACATGGCCCCAAGAGAAAGGAGGGAGCTTAGTAAACAAGTGAAAGAGTTGCTTGAGAAAGGGTTTATAAGAAGAAGTATCTCGGAGTGGGGTGCTCCAGTTGTTTTTGCTATGAAGGCTGATGGTTCGCTTAGATTGTGCGTGGACTATAGGGAGCTGAATAAGCTCACAAAGAAAAACAGACACCCATTGCCGATGATAGATGATTTGTTCGATCAGTTGGTTGGTGCTTCCGTTTTCTCGCAGTTGGACTTAGCTACAAAATTTCATCAGTTGAGGGTAGCTGAGGATAGCATAGATAAGACTGCTTTTAGGACTCCCAAAGGTTTCTTCGAGTGGCTCGTCATGCCTTTTGGTTTGACGAATGCACCCGCATATTCGTGGACTTGATGAGTAGGGTGTTTAGGGAGTTTCTAAACAAGTTTGTGGTAGTCTTTGTGAATGATATTTTGATATTATCTAGAAGCGAGGAAGAACATGCCCTACATCTTAGGGAAGTCTTAGAGACCCTTCGAGCACATCAACTCAAAGCTAATTTCTCCAAATGTCATTTTTGGAGGAAGGAAATGAGGTTCTTAGGGCACGTGGTCTCTAAGGAAGGGATAGCAGTAGATCCCGCAAAGGTGCTAGCAATCCAAGATTGGAAGATTCCTAAGAATGCAACGGAAGTAAGAAGTTTCCTTGGTTTGGCGGGCTATTATAGAAAGTTCATCAAAGACTTTGCTAAGATATCAGACCCACTTACTCGGTTAACGAAAAAGAATTTGACCTTTTCTTAGGATGTTGACTGTGATAATGTCTTTCAACGTTTGAAGAGGGCATTGACGAGAGCTCCAGTTTTAGTTTTTCCGGATGGGAGTAAACCGTTCACAGTATATACCGATGCTTACGGGACAGGATTTAGCGCAATTTTGATGCAAGAGGGAAGGGTGATATGCTATGGTGGAAGGCAGTTAAAGGCCCATGAGAAGAATTACCCTACCCACGACTTAGAGTTAGCTGCCATAGTTTTTGCGCTTAAGTCTTGGCATCACTATTTGCTTGGGGAAAGGTTTGAGTTGTATACAGACCATAAGTCACTAAAATACTTGTTCTCTCAGAAAGATCTAAACTTAAGGCAACAAAGGTGGATGGAGTTCTTAGCATCCTACGATTTTGAGATTGCATATACCCCTAGAAAGGGTAATGTTGTGGCTGACACCTTAAGTAGAAAGAAGTTGACTATGAGTCCTTTGTTTGTCGAGCGACATAGTTTGGAGTACATATCTACCTTTGATTTTAGACCCTCTATTGATTATGTACCTGGTTTGTTGGCGTCGTTAGAGGTGCGACCTACGTTCTTGGGACAGGTAGGGGCAGCACAACGAGATAACCCACAATTGATAGAGATAGTAGACAAGCTCATAAGAGGGGAGTCTTCGAGCCATCTTAGTAGGTATACTATAGATGACAAAGGCTGGTTGCGTAGGGATGGAAGGCTTTGTGTATCTCGAGACGAGAGCTTGAGGAAGACAATCCTTGAAGACGCACATCATTCTAAGATGACCATACATCCCGGTGGTGACAAGATGTATAGGGACATGAAGAGAGTTTTCTTTTGGGCCGGAATGAAGAAGGATGTGGCTGAGTTCGTTTCTAGATGCTTAGTATGCCAGCAAGTCAAGGCTGAGCAAAAGAAGCCTGGTGGTTTGCTTCACCCTCTAGAGGTTCCACAGTGGAAATGGGAGAGTGTTTCCATGGATTTCGTCGACGGGTTTCCGAGGTCAAGGAAGGGTAATACGGGGATTTTGGTAGTAGTAGATAGACTTACCAAGAGTGCCTACTTCATTCCCGTTAAGAGTAAAAAGACAGCGGCATGGTTAGCAACCGTTTATCTCCGGGAGGTAGTTCGTCTACATGGCATACCTTCTAGTATTGTGAGCGATCGAGATCCTATTTTCACTAGTGGGTTTTGGAAGAGCTTGCAAGAGGCGGTAGGAACACAATTGTGTTTGAGCACCGCTTATCACCCACAGACGGACGGCCAAACAGAAAGAGTGAATCGGATTCTAGAAGATCTTTTGAGATTACGCATCCTTGGATCGGAGGTCAAAAAGTTACGCAACCGAGAGGTCAAGTTGATTAAAGTCCAATAGGGAGATGATCAAGGAGACGCAACTTAGGAGACTGAAGATAAGATACATGCGTCATACCCTTTCCTTGTTGAGGGTATGTTCTTAACTTCTCCTTTTTCTACCGTTGTTAAACCCTTAAAATCCACGCGCACGTTGGACCATCAGAGTTGAATAGAAGCTATGGAGTGCTCACGGGGTCAATCGTGCATAATTATGTCCAAAGCATTTAAGTAACTTGCAAAGGGTAGGGAGCGACCACACAGAACGAGGTCAAAGCGCAAAGAAGATCGTGACTTGGGTGCAGGAATAAAAAGATCGGTCGCTCATATCAAGACGGGGTCCAAGCACCAAAAACAAGGCAGGTCGTCCATAAACAAGGACGCACAATTAGTAAAATGGCGATCCTGAGCCAAGGGAATCAGTCGTACAAGACATAAAGAAGAGTTAATCCCCAAATTCTATACTCCGCTCTTACGAAGTCGCTCAACCATAAGAACAATCTTAACCGCTCGTTCATTCCGCAATCAAATGAATCAGATAACCATTCATCAATTGCATGATACAGCAATATCCGAAGAGCACCGACTAAGTTTACCCGCTCAACTACTCGATCGCTCGCTCATATGGAGTCGCTTGCACTTGACAACTGGATACAGCTATCGACAGCTAGCTATAGCCAGGGAGTTTCACCTATAAATATGCCATGGCTACCACCTTAATAGGGATCTGACTTTTAAAACCTCGAAGTGCTGCTGAATTCCTTAAGCACTTTTAAAGCAACTCATCGTCTCCCCTTTGAAGATCCATCACTCATCTGGCCATGGCGTCCGAAGCGTTTGTGCAATCGGGGCAATCAAATACATCTCCCTCCTCAACCATTCATCCACTCTTTTCCTCCTCAAACTCTGCCATTCTCTCGTAAAATCCCAAGATTGAGATGTATGAATGAGAATATGTTGAGCGGATATAAATATGTATGAAAATCGAGAGTTTATGTACTTTGTAATCTTTGATGTTAGAATGTAAGCTATCTTCATAGTGGACGTAGGCCAAATATAAGGCTAAACCACTCTAAATCCTGTATCTATTTTACTTTTCCTCGCATTTTCATTTCCAATTGTTATTAAATACGGCCTCATTTATTTCCCTACCATTTTGGTGAAGTGCAGCTTTATTACCTTGGGTGTTTAGATAATTTTTGGTGTAAACATTTTTGGCGTCCACCGTGGGGCCGTGTTCGTAATTCCTTGCCTCTTACTTTCTTTTGGGATTCAGCAACCTAAAAGTATATATCCAAAATCACTTTCTCCCTCGAAGCCATGGCTGGATCGAAGAAAAGTAGCAAATCTACCAATACTACTGTGGTCGGTGAAGACAATATCAATAATGAGGCTACACCACAAACTCTGAACCAAGAGGCTGGGGAAACTCCCAGGCCATCTGTAATGCGAGATGAGTTGAATGTGGTTGTAACTGACCTGAACGAAAAGATGGACGCTATGACAAAGATGATGATGGAAAATTTTGATGTCCTGATTAATACTCAAACCAATTTCCCACCACCAAATGAAGCTGATAATGCTGGTGAAAACAAGGACTCATCATCCTCAGACCCTGGTCGACCTCACAATTTGGTGAGAGACAGGGAAGAGGCCGGCGTTGAGGACTCTAAAGCCAGATCCCCACTGCATAAAGAAAAAGGTGCAAAGCGTCGAAGCTCAAATCATGGTCGCACCGACAAAAACATTGGTGCCGATCCCAATGAACAAGCAAGCGATGAGAAGCGCATCACAGACATGATCCGGCGAATAATGAAGGAGAACATGATCCGAGAGGATGAGGAGAAAGAATGGGAGTTTCCCCCCCAGCAAAAATCCGTTTACAGAGAATATCCGTCACACAAAGTTCCCCAAGAAGTTCATTCCCCCAACAATAGCACCTTATGGCGGAGTTGGAGATCCGAACATTTTTCTATTCAAATACGACCAGCACAAGAATGGAGCTAGGGCTACTGACGAAATCAAATGCTTATACTTTCCCGTGTGCCTTGAAGGTGTGGCCTCACTATGGTTCACTAGACTCCCACCCAAGTGTATTGATCAGTTCGCCAACTTGGCAAGAAGGTTCCAAGATCAATTCTGGCTACAAACCACCAAGGCAAGGGATGTGATGTTGCTATGCGAGATGGAACAAAAGCCTGGGAAACCATCAGAGCCTTCCTTAGATGCTTCCACACTGCAGCAGCAGAAGTCATAGAACCAGAGCCTTGGTACTTATTGGCAGCCCTGAAAGGAGATATCGATAAGAAGACCGAATTTGGGAAGTGGCTCAAGATGAAGAAACCAAAAACTTTGAAGAAGTTTTATAAGAAAGTTGAGGAGTACAGGAGTGTGGAAGAAGAAGCTCCAGGTGTCCAAAAGGTTATAGAAAATAATGCTACCAGAGAAGGGAAAGGTAATGAGTCCAGAATCGAGCAGAAGAATGACGTAGGACAAAAGAGGGGAAGTGATGAGAAGGACAACAAAGCTTACAAAAAGACGCGGCTGTTTAAACTATCTGAATTAACCCTCCTAAACAAGACCCCAGAGAAAATTTACTCTGCTGCAAAGGATTCAGGCCTCTTTCCTCAGATGAAGCCTCAGAAGATTACTGAGCAACAAGCAAACTCGAGCAAATTTTGCCAGTTTCATAACCAACCAGGACATAGCACCAATGAGTGTCGACACCTGAAAAGCTTAATTGAAGAATTCATCAGGAAAAATAAACTCCAGCAATACGTGAAGAACCCTCAAACTGCCCCAGCTGCGCAAGAACATGGGAAACGATCCGATTTAGGTGAAAAGGTTCAAGCATCTGATGATTCAAGACCAGTAGTCAACATGATATTTGGAGGGCCTCACCCAGCCGGAAGCAGTTGGGCGGACATGGAAAAGTACGCTAACGAGTTGAAGGGAAACTCAAGGGAAGAAAGATGCATGATCCTAAGCAATGAGTCGCCAATGAAGATGCCCAGAACATCAACCGATGACGTAGTATTCAAAGATAGAGACTCAGACGGATTGATCACACCTACGGTTGATGCCATGGTGATCACGATTGGTCTCGGTCCTGCAGTTGTGAAAAGGGTATTACTGGACACGGGAGCATCCGTTAATGTGATTTTCACAAAGACGTTCTAGAAAATAAATCTCTCCATGGAAGAAGTGCGGGCATATCCGAATAAAATCCACGGGTTTACGGGACAACCCACACAACCCATCGGTATGATAGACCTGCTCGCGGAATTGGCGGATGGAGAGCGCAAAGTTTCCATGATGCAAACCTTTGTCCTGATAGATGAGCTTTCGGCCTATAATATATTCCTTGGAAGACCAACTCTCGCGGGATTTAAGATCGCACTAGCACCGTGGTGTTTGACCATGAAGTTTCCAACCGAAAAGGGGATTGGTGTGATTAAAGGCGACCAGATCACTGCAAGAGATTGTTACATGACAGAGTTGCGCGAGGCTAGGAGGAAGGACTTGGGAGACGCGGGCGCTCCGCTCCACGCCTATAAACTTCCCTTATATAAACTACAGAGAGGTCCCTGCACAGGCGAGCACAACGTAGCGCGAAAGGAAATTGATCCTAGGAAAGATAGTGCAGAGGACGAAAGAGCGGCTCCAGCTGAGATCAAAATCCCCATAGCTGTGAATCCAAAAGACCCAAATCGGGTGTTGAATATAGGATCTCAATTGAGCCTTGAATTAAGAAATCAATTGATTACATTTTTGAAAGCTAATTTAGATGTGTTCGCATGAAACCATTCAGACATGAGCGACATATATCCAGACATCGCAGTCCATAAACTTAACATAGATCCGTGTATTCCTCCTGTCAAGCAGAAAAGAAGAACCCAGGGACCGGAGAGGTCGCGCGCTGTGAAGGAGGAAGTCGATAGACTAATGGAAAACGGCTTTATCAGAGAGTCCACTTATCCGAAATGGGTCTCCAATCCCATACTTGTGAAGAAAGCTAATGGCAAGTGGCGAGTCTGCGTAGATTATTCAGATCTTAATAAAGCTTGCCCGAAAGATAGTTTTCCCCTTCCCAGAATAGATCAATTGGTAGACTCTACGGCTGGGCATGAGTTACTATCTTTCATGGATGCGTATTCTGCCTACAATCAAATCATGATGTACAGACTAGACCAAGAGGACACTAGTTTCACTACTGATCTTGGCTTATATTGCTATAAGGTGATGCCATTTGGCTTGAAGAATGCCGGGGCAACCAACCAATGACTAGTAAATGCTATGTTCAAAAAACAGATTGGCAGGACAATGGAGGTCTATGTTGATGATATGATGGTGAAATCAAAAAGAGAAGAGGATCACTTGGAGGATTTAGCCCAAATGTTCAACGTTCCGCGTCAATACGGCATGAAGTTGAATCCTTTAAAGTGCTCTTTCGGGGTCGGTTCAGGCAAGTTCCTAGGGTTCATGGTTAACGCCAGGGGTATAGAGGCCAATCCAGCCAAAATATCAGCCCGGAGAGAAATGCGCGCTCCAGGAACCAAGAAAGAGCTTCAGTGTTTAAATGGGAAGATCGCAGCCTTAAACCGCTTCATGTCCAGGGCAACGGACAGATGTCTCCCATTTTTCGATGCTCTTAGGAAAGGAAGGAGATACAATGGACCTCTGAATTCCAAAAAGCCTTCGAAGAACTGATCCAGTACATGGCAACACCTCCCATGTTATCAAAGCCTAGTGACGGAGAAGACCTGTTCCTATACCTGGTGGTATCTGCCCACGCCTTGAGTGCAGCATTGATTAGGGAAGAGTTGAATGTACAGAAACCAGTCTATTACATTAGTAAGAGATTATCTGGGGCAGAGCTGAATTATCCAAAGCTTGAAAAGCTCGCCTATTGTTTGCTTATCGCATCAAAGAAACTTCGGCCCTACTTTCAGGCTCATCCAATTAAGGTTCTCATAGATCATCCTTTGAGGCAAGTTTTATCCCGACCAGAAACCTCCGGAAGATTATTGAAGTGGAATATCGAGCTTAGTCAATACGACATCATGTATCACCCTCGAAAAGCGATTAACGGACAAGCACTCGCTGACTTCATCGCCGAATTTACCGACCGAGGGGAAACAAAAGAGAAAGATGATATTGAAACCAATGTCCAGTGGAAGTTATTTGTTGACAGAGCCTCATATGATTACGGCTTTAGGGCAGGGGTAGTCTTGAAAACCCCTGAAGGAAGAACTTTATGCTATGCACTAAGGCTAGAGTTTCCATCAACAAATAACGAAGCTGAATACGAAGCCCTCGTTGCGGGAATAAGGCTAGCAAAAGAATTACAGATAAAGACTATACAAATCTTCAGCGACTCCCAGCTTGTAGTTTGCCAGGTTCTAGGAGAATTCCAAGCCAAAATGGGAAACTTGCCGGATTACCTTGGCAAAACCTTGGAACTATTGGAGGCTTTCGAGCACTACACCATATCTCACATTCCCAGAGAGGAAAATACCAAAGCTGATTCGTTGGCCAAATATGCAAGCATAGGAGATGCACAACTCATGGGAATAGTTCCAGTAGAGGTCCTTACCAGCCCAAGCATGAAACAAACTGAGATGGATTGGGTCATGGAAATGGCTGATGAACCGAACTCATGGATGTCGCCAATCAAAGAATATCTCATCACCGGAACTCTCTCGGTTTAGACCAAGCAACGAAGGAAGATTTTGCGAAAAGCCCCTCTCTACCTCATTCAGGACGGACGGCTGTACAGACGCGGATTTTCTACACCCTTACTTCGTTACATAATGGAAAAAGATTCAAAACCGATCATGGTAGAATTGGACGAAGGGGAATGCGGAGGTCATACCGGTGGACAGACTTTGGTTAAGAAAATCCTACGATACGGTTACTTTTGGCTAGATATCAATAAAGATTCCATGGCCTACACTAAAAAATGTGACAGACGCCAAAGGTTTGCCAAGATTCCAAGGATGCCATCCACAGCTATAACCCACATGGTCAGCCCATGGCCATTTGCTATTTGGGGCATCGATCTCATAGGAGCCCTTCCCACAGCAAAATTCGGTTTTAAAAATGCAATTGTCGTCGTTGATGACTTCACAAAGTGGGCCAAGCCAGAGCCATTGGCCACCATAACTTCGAAGAAAGTTATTAACTTTGTCTTGAAAAATATCATATGCAGGTTCCGGATGCCACAAAAGATAATCACAGACAATGGGACTCAATTCGAAAGCGAAGAATTCCGAAATTTCTGTGCCAAATACAAAATTCAGAAAAGCTTTTCGGCGGTCACTCACCCGTTAGCGATCGGCCAAGTGGAAGCAGTAAATAAAATTATCAAAACAACTATTAAGAAGCGGCTAGAGAAGTCCGAAGGCGGTTGGGCGGATGAACTTCCACTAGCATTATGGGCATATCGCACCACGCATAAAACTGCGACCGGGCATACTCCCTTCTCCTTATCTTATGGCTTTGAAGCCATGATACCAGTAGAACTAGAAGTTCCTACTCATAGAAGAATATACTTTGACCCTAAAGAAAATGAGAAGTTACAACTCGAAGCCCTTGACCAGCTCAAGGAGAGAAGGGAAGAAGCAAAACTCAGAGTAGCTACGCATCAAAGAAGAGTGGCGAGGCACTTCAACTCGAAAGTCAGACCTAGAATTTTCGAAATCGGAGACCTTGTTTTAAAGAAGATCATGACCGGCACTAGGGTTTTTGGACCAAATTGGGAAGGGCCTTATGTTATAAATCAAAAACTCCAGGATGGTACTTTCAAATTGGCCACTACAAATGGAATCGAGATTCCACGAGCATGGAACAGCGAGCGCATTCATCGTTACTTTTTATAACATATTGTTCAAATACATAGAAAAGGCTATAAATGTTTACAGAAAATTTTCGCATTTGAATGATCTACATAAAACAAGTGAATATGAGGATCCGTTTACATATACGAATCATTTATTCACAAGTTCCTGCTAAAAGTTAACTTCTTTGTGTAGGCAAGCGAGCGACCAGGGGATACCAACTAAAGGGGGTTCCGTCTTTCATCAAGGAACACCAAATCTTTTGGCACACGTCCAGCAAAAGGCTTGGCACCAAACTAAGGAATCAAGGCTGAGGTGAAAGCAACCAAAATGTCCCACGGTTAAAATTGCTGAGCTCATAAAAGGGGGCACCTTCTTAGGTGTAGGATACGAATTCTCCGACTTAAGAAAAAACTCAATGAGGGGAGCTAGTGTCCGTTTCCCGGAGCAAAGCATAAAGTCGGAAAAAACCGACATGTCCTAAGGAAAATTGCCAATCCAAAAAAAAAAAAAAACGGGGGCACCTTGTTAGGTGAAGGACACGAGCTTCTTTCGAATTGAGTCAAAACTCGATGAGATAAGTTAATGTCCGCTCCCCGGGATGAAGCAAAAAAAAAAAGGAAGAACCAAACCTGTTGGAAGGACCAGCACAAATCAGAAATCCTAGCCGAAAGGGGGTATCAATTTTTGTTCTTTGTTGTTAACCAAGTCAAACAGAGCTAAGATTGGATTACAATTTTGTAACCAATGTCCTCCCATGGGGGCATGCATAAAAATGCATCACGAATCTACCCAAGACATATATATATCAACATAAAATTAACTAAAAAACCTAAAATGGCTTAATGGCCAAGTTAAAAACAACAATAAACTAACAAACTCATCGGTCATGACAAATACTAAAAGCTGAATGATCACATATCAATGAAACCAATTATAACGACGTATTAGTAACGCCAATAGTCGCGCTCCGTAAATACGACACTTGCGTACGATCGATCCGTAATACGACACTAACGCGTGATCAACCGAAGAATTATGAATTACAGGTAAAAAAGTGCTACTGGACTGATAAAGAGGCATGGTGCGGAAAATGAAGCATAAAGAGCATCATAAAACCAGTAAAGCAACCGTTTGTAATGACCACAAAAGCATCAAAGGTCAACACAAGCCACAAACCAGCATACTGTCGTAAGCGAGGGTCGACACTCGCTTATACAACCGGTCTAAAAGATCGGAAAACAAGCAACCAAAGTCAAAAAATGGGGGCTACATGTCTTTAACCTTCCTAGGCCTACCTACCTTTCTCTTGAACGGAGCACAACAGGATGGGGGTTCATCAGCACGTTCAGAAACCACCGACTCAACATCTCCTGGGTCAAAGGAAGCAATCACACTGTCTTTGGATCTGAGGGCACGAATCAATTTTTCCTTATCATCTTCTAAGACAGCAATACGCTTAAGATTGTCCTTGTGAAGCTTTTGTAGATCACAAGCCAATATATGCCAACCATTCATCCGCTTTGCAGAATAGTCTTTCAGCATATCCATTTGCTTTCCGAATTGATGCACAGCGGTCTCAAAGCGAGCTAACATCTGACCTTTTGCGGCAATCATGTCACAAGAGAAGTTCTGAGAGTCTGACGGAGATATATCCGCATTAGAAGAAACTCCCTGCAAGCTCCACCCCCGAAACAGCTTGGCAAGCCTAGGGCAACAGGGTCCAGGAGCGTAGCGCGGCCTATTGATGATAGTCTTAAGCTCTTTATGAGACGGATTGAAGGGAGAATTGATAGACGGTTGGCCAGTCGACTGAATCTCGTCTATCGGAACATCCAAGTCGAAGAGTCATTCCAGTTGACGTCGTTCCGAAGATGAAACCATCCTGCAGACAGGTCAGAAAATATAAACATGAAATATAGGAGAAGAGCAAGCATAGATGAATATCGACAAACCTGCGCTATACAATGGTGATGGAGAGAATCATGAAGTTTTTCGGATAGAAGGCCTTGATTGAGGAAAAATTAAATAAGAAATAAGGGGGAAGATTAAGGGACGCAAATCGAGAGTGTTCCTCGCCACGTCAGCTAAATACTTGATTGCGCAAATAAGTGTCCCATCAGGCTCCAGCTGGCATCCTACGATTTGACCGTTCGCACAATAATGAAAAGACACAACATACTTGAGAAGGAACAATATCGATCCACCACAATGGAACAGTCTTAAGCTTTGCACGAACAACCCTTCGATGATTCAGATTAGACCTGCCAAACAATGTCGCAACCGGTCATGTCGAAGCCAGTAGTTCTTTCTGTCAAAAAATTACAGACTTCGAGGGGAAAATGTTAATCCCTTAAAAATCCACAGGCACGTTGGACCATCAGATCTGAATAGAAGCTATGGAGCGCTCACGGGGTCGATCGTGCATAATTATGTCCAAAGCATTTAAGTAACTTGCAAAGGGTAGGGAGCGACCGCACAGAACGAGGTCATAGCCCAAAGAAGACCGTGACTTGGGTGCAGGAATAAAAAGATCGGTCGCTCATATCAGGACGGGGTCCAAGCACCAAAAACAAGGCTGGTCGTCCATAAACAAGGACGCACAAGTAATAAAATGGCGATCTTAAGCCAAGGGAATCGGTCGTACTATACATAAAGAAGAGTTAATCCCTAAATTCTATACTCCGCTCTTACGAAGCCGCTCAACCATAAGAACAATCTTAACCGCTCGTTCATTCCACAGTCAAAGGAATCAGATAACCATTCACCAATTTCCAGATACAACAATATCCGAAGAGCACCGATTAAGTTTACCCGCTCAACTACTCGATCGCTCGCTCATATGGAGTCGCTCGCACTTGACAACTGGATACAGCTATGGACAGCTAGCTACAGCCTGGGAGGTTCACCTATAAATATGCCATGGCTACCACCTTAATGGGGATCCGACTTTTAAAACCACGAAGTGCTGCTAAATTCCTTAACCATTTTTAAAGCAACTCATCTTCTCCCCTTTGAACATCCATCATTCATCTGGCCATGGCGTCCAAAGCGTTTGTGCAATCGGGGCAATCAAAGACATCTCCCTCCTCAACCATTCATCCACTCTTTTCATCCTCAAACTCTGCCATTCTCTCATAAAATCCCAAGATTGACATGTACGAATGAGAATATGTTGCGCGGATATAAATATGTATGAAAATCGAGAGTTTATGTACTTTGTAATCTTTGATGTTAGAATGCAAGCTATCTTCATAGTGGACGTAGGACAAATATAAGGCTGAACCACTCCAAATCCTGTCTCTATATTACTTTTCCTCGCATTTTCATTTCCAATTGTTGTTAAATATGGCCTCATTTATTTCCCTACCATTTTGGTGAAGTACAGCTTTAGTAACTTGGGTGTTTAGACCATTTTTGGTGTAAACATCCGCTTTGTTTATACTTGTTCTATCGTTTAGTGTATCCTCTTGATTATGTCTTCGATCTTTAGGTAGAAAATCCTATGGTTGTAAACATGTGTTTGAGACATGTTATGTTTGGTGGATGCAAGTGGTTGCTCGTGGATGCATTTACACACACTTTAGGCACTAAGATCGGCTCAGTCACTTTCATATTGCATATTGCACATATATATGTATATTGATTGAAATTTGATGTGTCATCATATGGATGTTGCATTTGACTGAATGATTGTGCACTCATATAGAAGTTATAAAGTGCATTAGGAATAATTTGCATACATGTTGGACTCATGGCACTAACATAATTCGCACTGAGGAGGTCAACTGAATCAGTAGACTGCCTGATCTTTGCATTAGATAAGGAACATATACACACACTTTTGCATATATTCATATAGCATTTGAAATCTTTTAAGGACAACGGATGCTTGTGGATGATGGATGAGTAGATGGATGATTGGATGGTAGGATATACATTCTTCTTAACTTGGAGATTTTAGGGACGAAATCCTTTAAGGAGGGGAGAATGTTGTAGGATCGATAATAACCCTAGAGGGGGGGGGGGGGGGTGAATAGGGTTTTTAACAAAAATTAAAACAAACACAGAGATATAAAAAAAATGCAGTAAAGGAAAATCACACGCAGAGATACCCAGCTTCGGCAAACTGTGCCTACTGCTGCCTTTCTAAGATTTCTACTAGGAGTTACAAACAGATCCCGCTTACAATCCTATGTAAACTTGCAGCTCCTGCTCCTGTCTCACCTTAAGCTCAAAATCCTAGACTGGCTTGTGTACCCTAGACCAGATTCTCCCAGACTACAATCCTGCAATCTATAATCCTAGTTTTACAAGAAACTAGAAAAAGAAATTTTAATAAGAACAAATTACACAAACAATTACAAGGGGAATTCAAAAGAAAAACAAATTTAAACACCCCCCTTTTAAAAAGAAACTTGGCTTGACCAAGTAAACCAGGCCGGCTCCTTTTGTTTAACCATTCATTGATCTAGTCCGATCTCCTTCTTCTGGAAATTAAAAAAAATGGCTGCTCTCAAAGGAAACTAGGGTTTCCTCTGTTGTTCCCAAATCGAATCGCAAATTGATGGTTTTTAAAAAAAACTGAAGCTTGAAATCTTAGATGCACTCTTGTCGATTGATCTTGCAGTGGTTGCGATCGAAAATCAAATGGGTAATTTCTGATTTGAATCGCTTTTCTGTTCTCAGAAATTTTTGTGTGTTCTTCTGATGCTCTGTCGATGATGAAGTGTGTGTTTATATAGGGGTTTAGAAACCCAAGTACTCTGATTTCCATTGAAGACTTGCCCGATTTGATTTGGGAATATTCGGATTTGATTGTTTGTGGTTTCCCCTTTCAGAATTTCTTGAATGAATTCGCCCTTGATTAATTTCCTTGGATTTGCCGTGAATTAATTTGTGCCCCTCCAAAAAATATGCCGAGAATTCCTGATTTGAAATTGAATTGATTCTTTCCCCTTTTGCTTTTGTTATTCTCGGCCTGTATTCATGCTGCTATTTTAAAACACCTTGCCAAATCATACACCATTGAATTTATTCCTGAAAATTTCTTTTATAACTTCTTGCCTAAAATAACAGTGTTAGATTTCAGGAAATTCAATTTGAAATTACATTGCGACATTGATTATTTTCCTTATATGATCATTTGAAAATTTGGAATGCTGTTAATGTTTTCTTGTATATAAAAAAAAACATTAACACTTGACAAAATATGTTGAATTAAATTTGCTGATTTCCTTGCTAAAATCTTCACTGTGTGCTTTCATTGATCATTGCTGTCGAGCATATTATTGCTGTGTACATTTGACATCATGTTTTGCTTCACTGGTCTCATGTATAGACTCTTGATCCTTGCTTGTGTGTGTCTGCATCATTTGCTCCTCACTTGTATTGCCTTGCTGTTTACTATTGCCTTGTCCATGTTAACTTGATCATCATTGTGTTCTTGTCTCTGGTTCATGCTAACTTGAGTTGTGTATATTATGTACCATTCCTGAAAAGCTTTTGCACACATATACTTTGTTGCCAATATATATACCATGTATTTTATAACTCATACATGCACTTGAATTTAGCTCGACCGGACCATTGTGCTGCACTGCTTGTCATTGACATTCTTGAGCTTGACCACTTGATATACTTGAACTGTTTTCACCCATACTGAAACATTTGAACTTGCTGCCTTTTTTTTTTGAACCATTCACTTGTAGTTGTTTTGATTGCACTGATTTGTCATCTTGCACATAGCAACCCATGTTGTAGCAGTCTCCAATTTCTTGCACTGTTGTGAATATGCTGAACTACTTGAGCCTCATCCAGTTTGTATTGCTCACTTGTGTCATCATGTTGAAACAAGTCTGCACTGCCTTGTTTTGTGTAATTTGAAACTTGAGTTGTCTGAGTATTCTTTAGCATCCCCTGATCTGAGCTGATTTGTAATGCCGATTTGCCATACTTGTAGCTGTGTTGGCATGTTATTTGAACATTTGCTTGTTTACTTGCATTTTGATTTGAAATTGTTGCCATGCATGAACCTGTAACACAAAACTGAAAAAAAAAACAGATAACATTCTTGATCTATCTTAAATGTGCTGATTTTGGTATACACAAGTATTTGGCTTTCTTGCTGTACTTGATCATTTCTGATTTTGTATAGTACTGTGCCATACTTGTTAGGCGAGTCAGGAAAAATGATGAGAAAAAACACACAGAAAATCTGAGGCAAAATAAAAAATTATAAAATAAATTTTTATTTGCTCATTGTTCGTTTTAGTTCCAGTCTACTGTATGCGTTTCATTTTTGTGACAGGTTTCAGGATGACGCAGCAGGAGCAAAAACAGGATACTGGGACAGTAAGAGTGTATATAGATATGTGTTTGAGTGTGAGAGACGATGTGTATGTAAAAAGATGTATATATATATATATGAAGTGTAAACATGAAAAACTTGTGTTAGAGAGAATTCAGAGATGTGTATGAAAGCTTGTACTGTTTTTGATTTATGAAATAAAATATATATTTTTATTCCAATATGATGTGAAGAAAGTGACCAGTACATAGTTTCAAACACATTAATACAATATATTTGTCATCATCAAACAAAAAATCATAGATTCAACAATCTCCCCCTTTTGATGATGACAAACAGATTTAAGATTTTTGAAGATAACATGATGTGTTTGAAATGAACTCCCCCTATATTTGTGCTCCCCCTTTCAGTTGTAAACAGACACAGATAAGAATTAAAAAAATATAGAAAATAATTAAACACTTAGCATTAATGGCAAAATAAAATCTGTAGATGTCTGTAAACAACACAAAATCTTAACAACTTCTCCCCCTTTGTAATCATCAAAAGATGAACAGGGCTGGACATTTACAAATGATATGGGCCATAGTAAGAGATCAAGTCATTTGACAGAATCAGAAACCACAAACCCCAATCAATCAAACAAAAAATCATAATAATCCGTAAGATAGGAACACATTTCACAATGTAGAAGATGGAATGGAAAGTTAAATAATATATACCAGGGAGGATTTTATATATTGTTACATCTATATACAAGATTTTTTTTTTAATATATATATATGTACATATTTCAAGAGCACACTAACCACTCATAACCAGAGCTTGGATTTTTAAATGGGATTAGTTGCAACATGAAAATAAGTACCCCTTTTTTTTATTGATTTATTTAAAATATACAAAATCCCCTTAATATATAAAACAACTATGAATGATAGAATGGTGATAGATATAGAGATGGATGTGAAAAAAGTTCCTAAATTACTCATATTATAAAATATATTCAATCAAATCAGGGTTATAGTGAAACTTTCAACCATCTCATATTCTGAAATCTAACACAGTCACGATTTTATTATAAATGTCCAAAAAGAACTGTTCTTTTCTTGATGATTTGAAGATTGGATTAATTTGTCAGAAAATGAAATTGATAACAGAACACCTTAAGAAAAAATTTACCCAAAAATGTAGAGAGATTAATTAATTTCTATAATTCCCAAAGCCAATCGTAATCTGCAAAATCTGTCTTCAGAAAGGGGTTTTGTAAAAATATCAGCAAGTTGAGATTCCGTTGGAATAAATTCAATACAAATGTCCTCACTAGCAATATGATCTCTAAGAAAGTGATGTCTCACATCAATGTGTTTTGTGCGTGAATGATGTACAGGATTGTTTGACAGATCTATTGCACTCTTACTGTCACATTTCAAAGGAACTTGTTTATAAAATAGACCAAAATCAGAGAGAGTTTGCATCATCCATAAAATCTGTGCACAACAACTTCCTAAAGCAATATACTCAGCTTCAGTGGTGGATAATGCAACACAATTTTGTTTACGACTTGACCAAGAAACAAGAGAGTGTCCAAGCATGAAACAAGTTCCACTAGTGCTCTTCCTATCAGTGAGTGAACCAGCATAATCAGCATCAGTAAAACCAACTAAATCAAAATTATCACAAGATGGATACCACAAGCCAAGTTTTGGTGTGTGCAACAAATACCTCAGAATTCGTTTTGTGGCTTTTAAATGAGATTCTTTTGGATTAGATTGAAAGCGAGCACATAAACAGACAGAAAACATAATATCGGGTCTAGAGGCGGAAAGATAAAGAAGTGAACCGATAATACCGCGATATTTTTTCTGGTCAACAGCAACACCTTTTTCATCTTTGTCAAGCTTGGTTGTTGGACTCATTGGTGTTTTCATTGGTTTTTCATTTTCAACTCCAAATTTCTTCCGTAACTCCATCACATACTTTGTTTGGGAGATAAAGATGCCTTTGCTACTCTGTTTGATTTGAAAGCCAAGAAAATATTTCAGTTCTCCCACCAAGCTCATCTCAAATTTGTCCTGCATAACTTTTTCAAATTTTTCACACAAGACATCATTAGTAGCACCATATATGATATCATCAACATAGATTTGAACAATCAAAAAATCATCACCGTCATGTAATAAAAACAGAGTTGTGTCAGCACACCCCTTTTTAAAACCGTTTTCCAAAAGATAAGTACAGAGACAGTCATACCAAGCTCGAGGAGCTTGCTTAAGGCCATACAATGCTTTTTCTAGTTTATACACATGATTTGGAAAATCGTGACTCTCAAAACCAGGGGGTTGTTCAACATAAACCTCTTCTTTCAATTCTCCATTCAGAAAAGCACTTTTCACATCCATTTGATTCAGTTTAAAACCTTTAAAACATGCAAAGCTCAACAAGATTCTAATTGCTTCTAACCTAGCAACTGGGGCAAACGTCTTATCAAAGTCAATGCCTTCGATCTGATTGTATCCCTTAGAAACCAACCTAGCTTTGTTTCTAATTACATTTCCAGACTCGTCAAGCTTATTTTTAAACACCCACTTTGTTCCAACTATTGGATAGTCTTTTGGCCTAGGTACCAAGTTCCAGACTTTGTTTCTCTCAAACTGGTTAAGTTCTTCTTGCATAGCTAACAACCAAAATTCATCATTAAGAGCAATATCATAAGAACCTGGTTCTATTTCAGATACAAAAGCATTATGAATACAAAAAGTACAAACATCCTTATTGAGAGAGGAACGTGTACGAACACCAGCTGTTGGGCTTCCGATTACCAAATCTGGAGGATGACTGGGCTTGAATTTCAGTCTTTCAACATTTGTTGCTGCTTCAATGGCTTCTTCGTTGTTTGCTTCAGCATCGTTGCTTTCTTGTTCAACTTCTTGTGCACCACCATCATCTTTATCATCTTTAGAGATCATATCCACATCTGATTCATTGAACTTTACATTGACGGTTTCCACAATAGTTCTTGATTGTTTATTGAA
This sequence comes from Allium sativum, assembly GCA_030737875.1. Taxonomy (NCBI): domain Eukaryota; kingdom Viridiplantae; phylum Streptophyta; class Magnoliopsida; order Asparagales; family Amaryllidaceae; genus Allium; species Allium sativum. The sequence goes on along the minus strand of CM060922.1, from coordinate 158,879,877 downwards.
GATTCTGTAAGCTTTACTTCTTGTGGAATAACCCATGAAAATCCCATCAATCGTCTTTGGCTCAAATTTACTAAGCTGTTCTCCTGTGTTCAAAATATAACAAGGACATCCAAACACTCTAAAGTATGAAATGTTAGGCTTTTTGTCAGACCAAAGTTCATATGACGTTTTATTAAGTATTGGTCTAATCATAACTCTGTTCATTACATAGCATGAAGTATTTACTGCCTCAGCCCAGAAGGTTTGAGGCAAATTATATTCACATAGCATAGATCTAGCCATTTCTTGTAATGTGCGATTTTTCCTTTCAACCACCCCATTTTGTTGAGGTGTTCGAGGAGCGGAAAATTCATGTTTAAAACCATTTTCTTCACAAAGTGTTTCAAAGTCTAAATTTCAAATTCACCTCCATGATCACTTCTCAGAGTCTTAATTGAAACTCCTTTTTCATTTTGAACAAGTTTTGAAAACTTTGAAAAATAATCAAAAACTTCAGACTTTTTGGCTAGAAAGTAAACCCATGTAAATCTAGAGTAATCATCAACCAATACATAACAATAACGTTTACCATTTAAGCTAGCAGTGTCAGTAGGTCCAAACAAATCCATATGAATCAATTCAAGCACGCGTGAAGTACTAACAACATTTTTTGGATGAAAAGATGAACGACTAAGTTTTCCCATGGTACAAGCTTTACACACTTTGTTATTTTTGAACTTCTGATGTGGTAAACCTCTGACAAGCTCATTTGTTTCCAGTCTTTCAAGAAGACCCATACTTGCATGTGCCAGCCTTCTATGCCATAGAATTGCCTCCTCTTCCGTTGCTACCAAGCACCTAGAAACAGTTACATCATCGAAAGAGAGTGTGTAGACATTTCCTTTTCTTTTCCCAGTAAAAACAACCTTTCCAGAGGATTTTTCAATGATTTTACAAACATTACTATCAAACACAACATTCATTCCTTTATCACAAAGTTGACTGATAGAGATAAGATTGTGAAACAGATTATCAACATATAAGACATCGGTTAAGGCAAAAATACTGTTACCTACTTTTCCTTTACCAATAATTTTACATTTGCTGTTGTCACCTAGAGTCACATTCCCACCTTTATGTTTTTCAAGGCTAAGGAACAGTCTTTTGTCTCCTGTCATATGTCTGGAGCAACCTGAATCCAAATACCATTTCTGTTGCTCCTTAGCCCGCCAACATACCTACATAAGCAGAGAAGAGGATGACCCAGAGAATCTTCTAGGTCCAAGTATATCAGTAGTAGAAAAATAAGACTCTTTTGGAACCCAGATTTGATTTTTCCCTTTATTTGTGTTCCAATCATTACAATAATTGTGTGCCAAGTGTTTAGGAACCCAAACCTTTTTGAACTTTTGAATTTTGTTACCATTCTTGCAGTTTTCATGACTGTGACCAATTACTTCACATTTTACACATTTGGGAAAGATACCTCTACCTTTAGCATTGTCAATCCTGGTCATTTTTTCTTGTATCTTCCCAAAACCAAGTCCTTTTCTATTATTTGCAAACAGTTGGTTTCCAAGTAACATTTTAAAAGATGTTTGACCAATTGAAAACTTATTCAAAGTAACTTCTAGATCTTGAACTTTCGTTCTTAAGATTGTGTTCTCATTCACAAGTGAAGTGCATCGTTTAACGTAATTCTTTCTTTTGGTGTCATCATCTTCTTTTAGAGTCAAATTTACTTTTTCAAGATTCTCAATGGTGCACCTGAGTGTTGAGAGTTCTACATTCACAGCCTTACAATTTTCACAATCTAGATTATTGATTTTTGAACCATTTCCAAGTTCAGATTTCAACTTCTTATTATTGTGAACAAGATCAAGATTTTTTTTCTTTCAGTTTCTCTGCTTCTGATTCTAATGTGTCAATAATTTCAGAAAGATGTTTACACATTAAAACTAGATCATTATAACTGTATACCTCAGTGGTTTCGTCGTTGGTATCTTCTAGATCTGACTCTGCCATAAAGCACAGATTGCTTTCTTCCTCACTGCTGTCTGGGTCTTCTTCTCCTTCCTCGTCATCCCAAGTTACAGCAAAAGCTTTCTTCTTCTTCTTGTTTCTTTTGTTTTGGAGAAGTGGACAGTTTGGTTTCAGATGTCCAGGCTTCTGACAGTTGTAGCAGAGTGGTTCGTCTTCTGAATTGTTGGGCTTTGGTTTATTCTTTCGAGGTTTGAACTTACTCCACTTCGTGAGTTGTCTGACAGCCATAGCAAGCTGTTCGATGGGATCTTCACCATCACTGGTGACAGTGTTGGACAGAGCTATTGATTTTTTCTTCAGATCTGCGTTGTTGCGATCTTCTCTTGCTTTTAGCTCCATTTCATACATCATTAGATTTCCGATAAGCTCTTCCATGCTCAACTTGCTCAGATCTTTAGATTCTTGAATGGCTGTGACTTTTGCTTCAAAGTTCATTGGCAGAACACGCAGAATCTTCCTCACAAGCTCCACTTCTGTATAGATCTTTCCAAGAGCTCTAGCATTGTAGACCAGCACTAAGAAGCGACCATACATGTCCTTGATGCTCTCGTCCTTCTGCATGATGAAGTTTTCATATTCATTGCTGAACATGGCAAGACGAGATTCTTTAACCTGAGAAGTTCCTTCGTGTGTGACCTCCAGAGTATGCCAAATTTCCTGGGCTGTACTACAATGAGAGATTCTGTTATATTCTGTTTTATCAAGAGCACAAATCAGAGCATTCATAGCTTTAGAATCTATAGAGTACAGTTTCTTATCATTCGCATCCCACCTACTTTTTGGTTTACGTGTTACAGTTCCATTAACAATTTCAGTAGGGGATTTATATCCAGTTTCAATGATATCCCAGACCTCGTAATCGATAGACACAAGATAAATTTTCATCCTAGCTTTCCAATACGCGTAATCACCACCATTAAACATGGGTGGTCTAGCAATAGATTGTCCTTCAGAAAAAGCATTGTTCATTGAAGTCATGATTCTAGGGTTAAACACTGGCTCCGATACCAATTGTAGGATCGATAATAACCCTAGAGGGGGGGGGGGGGGGGGTTGAATAGGGTTTGTAACAAAAATTAAAACAAACACAAAGATATAAAAAAAATGCAGTAAAGGAAAATCACACGCAGAGATACCCAGCTTCGGCAAACTGTGCCTACTGCTGCCTTTCTAAGATTTCTACTAGGAGTTACAAACAGATCCCGCTTACAATCCTATGTAAACTTGCAGCTTCTACTCCTGTCTAACCCTAAGCTCAAAATCCTAGACTGGCCTGTGTACCCTAGACCAGATTCTCCCAGACTACAATCCTGCAATCTGTAATCCTAGTTTTACAAGAAACTAGAAAAAGAAATTTTAACAAGAACAAATTACACAAACAATTACAAGGGGAATTCAAAAGAAAAACAAATTTAAACACCCCCCTTTTAAAAAGAAACTTGGCTTGACCAAGTAAACCAGGCCGGCTCCTTTTGTTTAACCATTCATTGATCTAGTCCGATCTCCTTCTTCTGGAAATTAAAAAAAATGGCGGCTCTCAAAGGAAACTAGGGTTTCCTCTGTTGTTCCCAAATCGAATCGCAAATTGATGGTTTTTAAAAAAAACTGAAGCTTGAAATCTTAGATGCACTCTTGTCGATTGATCTTGCAGTGGTTGCGATCGAAAATCAAATGGGTAATTTCTGATTTGAATCTCTTTTTTGTTCTCAGAAATTTTTGTGTGTTCTTCTGATGCTCTGTCGATGATGAAGTGTGTGTTTATATAGGGGTTTAGAAACCCTAGTACTCTGATTTCCATTGAAGACTTGCCCGATTTGATTTGGGAATATTCGGATTTGATTGTTTGTGGTTTCCCCTTTCAGAATTTCTTGAATGAATTCGCCCTTGATTAATTTCCTTGGATTTGCCGTGAATTAATTTGTGCCCCTCCAAAAAATATGCCGAGAATTCCTGATTTGAAATTGAATTGATTCTTTCCCCTTTTGCTTTTGTTATTCTCGGCCTGTATTCATGCTGCTATTTTAAAACACCTTGCCAAATCATACACCATTGAATTTATTCCTGAAAATTTCTTTTATAACTTCTTGCCTAAAATAACACCGTGAGATTTCAGGAAATTCAATTTGAAATTACATTGCGACATTGATTATTTTCCTTATATGATCATTTGAAAATCTGGAATGCTGTTACTGTTTTCTTGTATATAAAAAAAAACATTAACACTTGACAAAATATGTTGAATTAAATTTGCTGATTTCCTTGCTAAAATCTTCACTGTGTGCTTTCATTGATCATTGCTGTCGAGCACATTATTGCTGTGTACATTTGACATCATGTTTTGCTTCACTGGTCTCATGTATAGACTCTTGATCCTTGCTTGTGTGTGTCTGCATCATTTGCTCCTCACTTGTATTTCCTTGCTTTTTACTATTGCCTTGTCCATGTTAACTTGATCATCATTGTGTTCTTGTCTCTGGTTCATGCTAACTTGAGTTGTGTATATTCTGTACCATTCCTGAAAAGCTTTTGCACACATATACTTTGTTGCCAATATATATACCATGTATTTTGTAACTCATACATGCACTTGAATTTAGCTCGACCAGACCATTGTGCTGCACTGCTTGTCATTGACATTCTTGAGCTTGACCACTTGATATACTTGAACTGTTTTCACCCATACTGAAACATTTGAACTTGCTGCCTTTTTTTTTTGAACCATTCACTTGTAGTTGTTTTGATTGCACTGATTTGTCATCTTGCACATAGCAACCTATGTTGTAGCAGTCTCCAATTTCTTGCACTGTTGTGAATATGCTGAACTACTTGAGCCTCATCCAGTTTGTATTGCTCACTTGTGTCATCATGTTGAAACAAGTCTGCACTGCCTTGTTTTGTGTAATTTGAAACTTGAGTTGTCTGAGTATTCTTTAGCATCCCCTGATCTGAGCTGATTTGTAATGCTGATTTGCCATACTTGTATAGCTGTGTTGGCATGTTATTTGAACATTTGCTTGTTTACTTGCATTTTGATTTGAAATTGTTGCCATTCATGAACCTGTAACACAAAACTAAAAAAAAACAGATACCATTCTTGATCTATCTTAAATGTGCTGATTTTGGTATACACAAGTATTTGGCTTTCTTGCTGTACTTGATCATTTCTGATTTTGTATAGTACTGTGCCATACTTATTAGGCGAGTCAGGAAAAATGATGAGAAAAAACACACAGAAAATCTGAGGCAAAATAAAAAATTATATATTTTTATTTGCTCATTGTTCGTTTTAGTTCCAGTCTACTGTGTGCGTTTCATTTTTGTGACAGGTTTCAGGATGACGCAGCAGGAGCAAAAACAGGATACTGGGACAGTAAGAGTGTATATAGATATGTGTTTGAGTGTGACAGACGATGTGTATGTAGAAAGATATATATATATATATATATATATATGAAGTGTAAATATTTGTATTGAAAAACTTGTGTTAGAGAGAATTCAGAGATGTGTATGAAAGCTTGTACTGTTTTTGATTTATGAAATAAAATATATATTTTTATTCCAATATGATGTGAAGAAAGTGACCAGTACATAGTTTCAAACACATTAATAGAATATATTTGTCATCTTCAAACAAAAAATCATAGATTCAACAAATGTAACACCCCGTAATTTTAAAATATTAAAATTTACAAATTAAAGAATACTTAATTTTTAGAAGAAGAGTTAAGGGAAGCGGGTTGTGCCATTGCGTTTGTCTCGGAATTCTGCTTGGGATAGAGTTCGAGTTTGCGTAAATCGGATACAGTATGAAGAAGTTACGAAGCTTAGAAGATTTCATTTTAAAGCAGAATAATAATTAAATAACCAAAACTAGTTTAAAAATCAAAATGCAGCGAAATAGGCTGAGCGGGAAAATTCCCGTTCGAGGGTGTCGACCCCCCCATGGGTGTCGACATAGGTGTCGACCCCCCTATAAGGGTGTCGACATAGGTGTCGACCTCCCTATAGGGAGTCGACCCCTACAGCCCAAATCTGGCGATGACGAATTTTGATGCTCTAGGGTTGACGTGTCTTCTTCTGGTTGGATGGGTGACGTGTTTTTCTGGCCTGGATGGCTCAGATGGTTCCTAATCAGATCTAAAGGCCCTTATTCTCCTAATACTCCTATAAGTAAACATCTAGACTTAGCCCTAATTTCATTACACTAACCATGGCGCCTCCATGCTGCTCAAATCCAAACTAGACTTTCTTCTTCACCAAATCAAATCAGAGTAGGAGTATACAAATTAGAAGATCAAATTCTCCAACAAATCAAAGTAAAGGAATTGTGTAAAGAGAATCAAATTCTACAACAACGGTTTGGCTAATCAAATTCAGACATCAGAATCCAGATCTAATTCTCTTCCTAAATCCTATCTCTGTGAGTCCATTGATTATTTTTAGATGTAAATAATGTTAAAGCGATTCTGACATGTTGTAAATTAGATTTGGGAATTATACATGATAATAAGATTGAATCTCATCAATTCTATCTTAGCCTATACATCAAATTCATGATTCTTATATGCCCATGTTGATATTATCATCAGTTTTATTAGTTTTATCATATCTTCATGTTCAGTTCATACTTATGCATGTTTTATTGTTATTATTATGCATGTTCTTTATCTCTTCCCTTCCTCCTTCCCTTTTTATTTTTTTATAGCCAGGCTACCTTCGAGCCTAGGCCAGATCTCGTTGAGATAAATGTATGAAAGGTAATTTAGGGAACATTGGGAAATTTGGCATAATATACGTTGGGTTGATTTGGGCATGACAAATGTTAAATTTGGCATAATATACGTTGGGTTGATTTGGGCATGACAAATGTTAAATTTGGCTTAATATATGTTTGGTTGATTTGGGCGTACAAATGATAAATCGTGGGCATGATATAGAATTGGGAATTTTGGGTAATTGACATAATTAGCCTGAAATTGGCATAAACTGCAAATGAATAATTTGGCTAAGATAAGCATGCTGAGACACGAGGTTAGACTCTGTTTACGGTAGAAGCCTGCCCGGAACCAACCGACCTAACCAGCAACCGCAAACGGCCAGTCTAATGTGAGAGGTCGTAGGCATAACTAAAAGATTCTTAGACATGAGGTTAAGTCTGGCTTGTGGCAGAAGTCTGCCTGAAACCGCCCGGCATTATCTAGCGGCCACAAGCTATCGACTTAATGTGAGAGGTCTGTGCATTAATAACTAATTAATGCTGATCAAAGATGAATATGATACCTAAAACATGTTAGGTGGGTGGGGTTAAGTTAACCTGTGTAAAATGACAACTTAACCAATGTTACATGAACAAAGTGGTTAGGGTTAAGGCAAGCTTAACCAATAATACATGTTGACTTGATAAGTGGATGGGGTTAAGTCAACTGGGCGGATAGACAACACTTAACCAATATAAGTCGGGTTAGGATAAACCCTGGGGGAAAACCTAGTACCAGTAGGGACACTTTTCAGACAGTAACCCACTTAGAGGTATCGGTAACCCTGAGCTAGGCAGGGTTGGGGCACGCTTACTGGGCTGAATATAAGCGGTCAAATAGGAGCGAGAGTGTAGCAGTGCAGGTTCTGACGGGTTCGTTAAGCGATCACAAGGTGTTCCCAGCATTGGAAGATTTAGCTACTGTACATCAGTAGGTATAAAGCTGTGCAACAAAGGGTTGCCACTTAGGGAGTGATACACCCTAAGCCGGGACCCACACAGTTATCTACAAGTTAGAGAGCCGATCTATTAGGGGTAGTGTGGGGACATCTAGTATCTATTATGGGCAAGTAGGCTGTTAAGGATTGTATGGGGTGGATACCTCTTACTAGATGTTACGCTTGAGGGATACCATTTGCGGGTTTGGGATTATTTCGATAAGAAATACTAGCAGGTGGTGCAGAGAATTAAATTAAGTAAGAAATCTGGGAAGCGCACTAGACATTCCTTTATATTTATCCTGTTATCCTGCTTTATCTTATGTCATGGTTATATCTTTCATCCAGTTTATTCCTGTCATTATGCTTTACTTATTTTCATTTAAAAGTAGCTGGACTCACCGGACTTTATGTCTGACATATTTGTTTCGCCTCTTTTCTTTCCTCCCCCCAGGTCCTCAGGGTGGGATTAATGGAGCTTGACTTGGATTTCTTTTTTCTTGAAGTGCTTGGAAGTCTTGAAAGTAATGCTCTGCTTTATCTCTTTTTCATTATGGCTATTTGGAGTGGGATTATGGTTTTACTTTTATGTACTCTGATAATAAAGTTGTTCAAGATGGATATTTGTATACTTGGCTTTATTATATGGTTTTGATGTTGTAACCAGACATGTTTTGTTTTTCCGCTGCAATGAATATATTTTGAAATTTTAAGTACCATTTTATATATCTGTCTTGTTATGTTCTGTTCTATACTCTTATAACGCTCCATGAAAGTTAATGCATTCCCTTAGGGAGTGACATTAATGGACATAGGGTGTTACACATTCTGAACTTAAATTGATGAAAAACTGCAATTCGTTTGAAGTTTAGTTTTTGTACTGGTTGCTGAATTTTTGACAGTGTTATAGTATTTTGAGAATATCTTGAACATTGTTAATCGAAATTTTAAAATTTATGATGTTCTGTAAAGCAAATGAAATTTCATACATCTTTGCTGTTTTGAGTTTCTTATAATTCACTTTGGAAAATATTGAAAAACTGCACTCAATATAGCGCACTACTTGAAAGCTATGATTGATTAGTTGTGAAAATTTCATAGTTTTTTGACTTGACTTGACTATTTTGGTTTTGAAATCATTTGTGATTGATTGTTATATTTCATGGACTATAATTTTTGGATTTGAATTCTGAAAATAAATTTTTATCAAGTGATTTCAAGTAATTTGCTTTTGATTTGAATTATTGATTGTCTCTTATGTTTGTTAAGATACACTGAAAAAAATCTCTTGTGACTGTTGCTTCGAAACTGTTTTTCAGTTGCTCTGATAAAGGAAATTGATTTGTTAAGATTAGTTTCAGTGTCTTGGTGATTGGATGATGGGTTGGAAAATCAGTGACTAGATTTTACTGAATTTCATAGGCAATTTGAATTACATATACAAGTGGTTTTTAAAATTGTCTAGGAGCAATCAGTCTTTGAAGTATTAGAAAATTTCAAATTTTACTGATTGTTTTTTTTAAATACTGATTTTCAACTTGCACCGGTATCTCAAAAACCCCTCAAATTGATTTTTTTTCAATCTAAACTCATTTTTTATTATTTATTCAAAAATTGAAATTATTGACCAAATTGAACCATCTTGGAACTCATCAAAATTATTATTAGATTTATGAAATTGTGATGAGTTGTGGCTATGGTATATTTCATAACAAGAGAAATTATTATTTAAATTCTCATGATGATTGGACAAATTTTATAATATTTTTGTGAATTAGTGCTTATTTCACGATCATCTTCTATTTCTACCATATTTCTGTCACTCATAATGATTTTACATAATGTGGGGAGTTTAAATTGATTTGGAAATAAAGAAAATTATTGTCGAAAATTTGTTTGAAATAAAATTATATTTATCCTTGATATTCACTCTTATTTAAAAGTCCTCGCGGTTATGCATGGGTGAACCACCTTAATCTTTGTATGTGCTTCCATTCTCATTTAAAATTCCTCGCAGTTACGCATGGATGGAACTCATAAAAGAGGATAAGGTTAAGTATTCCTCTAATCTCATTAGAAAGTCCTAGTGGTTATGCATGGTTAGAAAATACTTAACAAATTTTAGTTACTACTAACCCAATTTAAAAGTCCTCGCGGTTATGCGTGGTTAGAAAGTGCTTAAATTATCTTGTGGTTAAATTTGAAATTTATTTGAAAATTATGGAATTCATAAATTCTATATTTGAAATTTAAAAATTGTCCTCATTTTTACAAAATCAATCGTAAAACCATCATTCTGAAAAGTGAAATTTTATTCTAATTTGAAGAATATTATGTTTTTTCTTGATTAAATGAGATTTATGATATATATTTTCCCACTTGATTTGAATTTATATTTCTAGTCTATATTCATCGTTATTTTAATTTCTATTATCCTTTTGATGATAACAAAAGGGGGAGAATGGTTAAGATTTTGATTGATGAGTAAATAATTCAAGAATATTTTAATATTGGAAATCCAATTGAATGTTTAAATCACTCATATATGCATATATATAGGGGGAGTTTAGTTGTAGGGGGAGCATACAAATAGGGGGAGTATTATATTTCACATTCAAACACATTTATCACATTCAAAATTTTAGTGTATGTTTGTCATCATCAAAAGGGAAAGATTGTTGAGTATAACAATATGATTTTTGTTTGATGATAACAAACATATATATTATTTTATAAATGTGTTTGTAAATAGTACTATACTTTATATTTCACTCCACATAAAAAAATAAATATTTATTTGAATAGAATACTATCACGCAGAATTGAATATTCAAACAGTATTTTTATTTAAATAAATATTTTATTTCATCATTTGAAATAGTACATATCACTGATTCCACTATTTACAATTCCTTAAATTTGTTTGGATATTTCTATTAGACATGACACACTTGAATATATATCATATGAAATTGTACTATTAAAAGAATTCAAACGAAATAGTCAGATTGAATTAAACCTCAAAAATATTTTTTATTTCAATCAATTTTTTTATCATAAATAATAGTACAATTTTATTCACGTTAACAATCAATCTCATATACAGGAGTTCCTCACTACATATCACTTAATATCACTCAGTTATACATATACAGTTACATAAACATTCACTGACACTAACACCGAGTCTTCACGTGCTTCTAATATAATCTAGTCCAGTCACTTGTATACCTATCACAAAAACACACACAGTAAACTGGAACAAAGAATAACATACTAGCAAATATAAATTTATTTTAAATTTTATTTGCCTCGGAATTTTGGTGTGCTTCTCATCATTTTTCTAGACTTGGTCTGGTATGTATATATATACACACACACACACACACACACACATATATATATATATATACATATATATATATATACTACTTGCAATATTCACAGTGATACACTGTAAATACTAGGTCACCATAAGAAAATTTACGTTTGACAGCATTAAAAGTCGGGGTTTCCACCCTGACTGCTGACATAAATGTCCTAACAAACAAAAAATAGAATCCTCAATGTTGTTTTACTATGTCCACGGGATATTTTTTTCATTTCACGGTTACTTTAGCCGCCTTCTTTTTCCCTTTCCTTTTAGCTTCTCAAAAAATCTTAAATCCTCCCATTGTTCATTTTAAACCTAATCAAATACCAAAAACATGCGGAATCACCCATGAAATTCGTCAATTCTCTAATTTTGCCTTCAATATCCAATTTAGCGGACCCCTAATGCCTCTTGAATTTATCGTTGAAAAGCAGAAGAACATTACCTGTTTTTAGTTCACTCAATAGTTAAAGAGCACCGTTCACTCAAGAAACTTCTAATGATTCTCTTCGTTAATCTGATTTGAGGTAATTTATGGGCAATACTGAAAGTTAATTTGTTAATTAGGTTGGAGAAAGCAATATCAAAAAGGTGAATTTATCCAATAGCCTTAGTTTTAATCAATTTTGTACTACAATAAACCGATAGGTTTATGGTTTTCATTATGCAATAGATAGATAGAAAGACTATTATATAGGTTTTAGGGCTCCCCTTTATGCAAATTTGAGGGATAGTGATTAACCAATGTTGTAGTGACTTCATCCTTGTTGTATTTGGCAATTAACTATAGGTTGAGAGTGGCAATCTTATGTCATATGGCTGTGTTCTAGAGTTCAATCTTAGTGATAAATGCACACGGTGCTTGCTATTAGTTATCATATGGCCCATTTGTAATATAGTACAAAATAATTTTATCAGGCAGTGGCTAGTGAGCTTCAGCTAGTAATGGAAAAGTTACAAAAAGGAGAGTTTACCTCGTTGGTTAAAATCCAAAGAAAAAATTTGCGACTTGCTGCACCTCCTCAATTGGTATGTGTAGTATTTCCTATGTAACAGAACTGTCAATATGTTTGTATGTGATTCAGTAGTAGTAAATGTATGCATGTAATCCTTGATTTCAATATTTATTTTCTTAACCAAAAAGCACAAACAATCTATCAACGGCCTTATGGAGTAACGTAGTATCAAAAAATCAGATACAAGAGCTAAAAGAAACAATGGAAGGTTGTAGGATGCCTTGGCCTGATGACGAAGGCGAGCAAAGATGGAAACAAGCTTGGCTGGATATTAGAAAGGTCTTAAATAATTTAAATTTCAGAATGGCTTAATAAATTTGATTGTTTATTTTTGACGATGTACGCCGACCATATAAAAAATTTTAACTGCATCATTCTTTCAGAACTTTGCCTTAGGTTAATATTGATGGTATGTTCTTTAAAACTGTGTCTCCTTTGGTTTTAACAGGTCCGGGCTTCCAAATGGAATGAGAGAGCATATTTCAGTACATGTAAAGCGAAGCTTGATCATGATCATCTCTTTATGGTTGTCCTTGTTCAAGAAATCATAAGCATCGACTATGCTTTTGTTATCCATACAACAAACTCATCAACTGGAAAATCTTCAGAAATCTATGATGAGTTATGTGATTTCTATTTGATATAGTTAGGAAAAATCTTCTTTCATGTTTATTAAAGTTGATGTCGCAAGTTTACATTGAATTAATGCTATGTTACCTTAGCTTAGGTTGTTTAAGGCATCTTAAGGTTGAATTTTGAACATTAATGCTCTAAGCTTCTCAAATACATTTGAACATATGCACTACCTAAGAGGCTCAAATATTCTACAAGGAGCCTAGCCTAACTGTCTCTTTATTCATGATAATCAATATTCATTTACTAACTAATATTCATTTCACTTTAATTGCATCTTATACAATAGGACCTATTAAGATTTATCCCTGAGCACGTCGAAGATAAAACGGTGGAGCCTTTTCTTGAGGTCAGTAACTATAGTAGATACTTTTTTTTACCTTTTTTATTAGTTCTAAATTATTTTAAAATGCAGTTGCAGAATTTAAGGTTGTTTGATGTGTGTCTCATAGAGTGTGTGTGTGTATATATATAATTAAATTGCTTTCAAGGACTCTGGGAAGCACATCCAGAACTTAAACTGCTCTTGCTAACCTCACATGAGCTTTTGAAAGATTTTACATTTTTGGATATTTCTCTTGGTTCTACAGTCAGAACTGCAACTGAGCGTGGATATGAAGAGTTAAACTGTGCCAACCCAGAGGTTCTTTCCATTCATTTTTTGTTGGTCTATTACAATGTTACTACCATCCTTCCGTACATTAGATTGTATATTCTTACCCTACTATTTGTTGGTTTCTTTTTCCAGAAATTTATGTACTGCATCAGCCTAGTTCTTGAAAATCTTATTCTATCATCAGATGTAATGAAGTTTTGAAATGCTGCATGAAGGTCTGTTAAAATAATTTCAACACCAGTGTAATTTTTATAATAGTTCCATTTTGAAATATTCTTTGACTCTGAATTTTAGGGTACACTTTCATATTTTCCATTCTTAAGAGAAAAATGGTTAGATAATCGATTTTGTTAAAACTCATTCCTGTGGTTTCAGGATAATTTCACCAATATTCATATTGATACGTGTGGTATAGATTTTGGGTAGTAGTAGACACTTTCAATTTTTTTTGGTATATTCTATATACAATACATTTGTATCCTATCGAGCCATTTTAAACTAGAATTGCAAAATTGATTAAATTTCTCTGGCAATGACCAAGGGAGTTAAGATGTGCGGAATTGTTATCCAAAATATTTATGTGAAGTCATAAGTTTTTACAAATAGTCTGCCATTTTTCTCTTAGAAGAGTTATCAATGTCAAAATCTACATTGATAGAATGCAATGAAGCATGGATTTATTGTTTTTTCTCCTGCTTCTGAAGGGATGGAATCATGCATTGGAGATGCTGAAACAAAGTAATGACCATTGGGCATAATATGCAAAATCAGTTCTCGATCGAGCTCGATTAGCTCTATCCAACAAAGTAGAGCTTTACCATCTATTATTGTAGCCTTCAACTGAATATCTTGGAACATTGCTTGGAGTTGACCAGTGTGCAGTGAGTATTTTTTTACCGTCAGTTACCGATTTCACCATATGTCATGAAATCAACTAATATGTCCATGTTTCTTAGTTGAATATGTTAATAGAAGAAATCATACTTAGTGGCTCTGCTGCATCTCTATCAGCTCTTATCAATCGAGTTAACCTTGTTTTACGTAAGCTGGCAAACTTAGGAAGGTTAGTCCACCCTGCCATATTCGATTTATTTTCCATTGTATTTTATTCATGCTATAATATCTTGTTCAAAAACGGATAAATAGATTGCAACTATTCTCCCTTACTTGTTCCTTCGACTGATTTCATATTATCTTGTAGTCTTGCAAAAACAAATAATCTCGATTCTAAATAATACCATATACTATAATACCCTGATAAATCTTGATTTTGAATTTCACTGTTTATATCATGCATGTGACTAAATTAGAGTCAGATGAGAATCATATCAGTATTGGCTAATACCTAATTCATTTCATGTTTTTTAAATGGGCAGCTGGCAAGTCATAAGTCCAGTTGAGGTTGCTGGATATATTATTGTTGTGGATGAATTGCTTGCAGTTAAAAATAAATCTTATGAGCAACCAACAATTTTGGTAGCGAAAAGTGTAACGAGAGAAGAAGAAATGCCTGAAGGAACTGTTGCAGTGCTAACACTTGATATGCCAGATGTATTGTCCCATGTGTATGCAAGAGCAAGAAACAGCAAGGTAAGCCTTAGTTTCCATCTGTTTTGGGCATTTTATGTTAAAATTTATAAATTAGAAAACTGGTCTTTTGTTGCCGGTTTGTTTTGCCAGTTGTTTTAATGACGATGGAAAAAGTTATCTCGATTTAATGGGACAGTAGCTATACTCCAGGTAAAAGCCCACGTCAGTATAATATATGTATGCACGCTCCAACTCGTGTTGAAAGTTTATATTCAAATCTTCGGTCATGCTAGTAATAATTATCAGCAAGTTTATATTTCACACTTGCCCATGGTGTTTTTTTCATTTCACAATTCTTTAGATAGAAATTAGCATGTTTCTGTCTAGGAACTCCTTTCTTCTTTGATTAAAAAATGGTTTTTAAGGTGTGTCTTTGTCACATGAGCACAACATTCTTATAAATTGTTCTGTTTGTAAAATTTGATATTGTAGCATACAGTAGGTGAAGCTTGTTTCAATGAAATATGGACTTGGCATGCCAGATCATGGTACCGAAGGCAGACTTGTGACAGATTCATATGTGCATAATTTACGACTTTACCGATCATCATTTGAGGTTAGTATTTTATACTAAGTTGATTTTTGTTATCCTGTAATTTGAAGTTTTGAAGTGGTATAAAAGGAAAATGAATTCACTAGAAAATAAGGACATATATATTATATCACGGTTCAAAAAGAAAACTTTGTCTTCAAGTTGAGAAGACCATTGTTGCACCATAGTGGTGCTACCCATAGTGCAAATGCACCACTGCAGTGATGTAGATGCACCATAAAATGGTGCTGCTGCACCACCCTATGGTGCATCTGCACCACTGAGTGCACCAATATGGTGCATTTGCGCACAGCAGTGGTACACATGCACCACGCAGTGGTACTGCTGCACCACTTCTGTGTGCAAATGCACCATATTGGTGCACTACAGTGGTGCAGATACACCACTGGGTGGTGTTGCAGCATCACTGTTGTGTGTAAATGGTGCATCTGCACCAGTATGGTGCATTTGCACATAGCAGTAGTGCTACTGCACCATATGGTTAACTGATTTTTAATTAAGTTGAATAAATTTCATAAAAACATAGTTAAGATTTATACAATTAAACAAGGTTATAAATTTTTTCCTTAACTGATTTCTATAAGAACTAACGAGTTTATAATACTGATAATTAACTAATAATACTAATAGGAAACTATAGATTATGAAATGTTAACCAGGTAAATTAAGTTTTATAAAAATTAACAAATTTATAATAATAATAATAGTAATCTAAATTTATAATAAACATAATAATACTACAGTATAAAATATTCACAAGTTAACTAATTTATAAAAATTAACTAAGTATTATAAATAATAATTACTAGTTACTAATTATTCAAATTTTATATAACATTAATTAAATGTTATATAAGTATAATAATAAATTCATCAAGTTAATTAAATTTATAAAAACTAATCGATATTTATAAAATTAAACAACCTTATAAAAATTAATTAAGTGTTATAAATAATTTGCTAAGTTAACTTAAGTTCTATGATAAACAAAGGGATATTAGTATGATTATAAAATCATCGACGATAAATTAAATAAATTGTATATTTTTCATGTCATGTACTACTAGTAGAATCATTATATTATTGAGGCTGTTTCCCAACTCTTTTGTTGTTTTCTCAGCGCCACGCTGCCACATCATCCTTTGATGGGTTTTTAGGGTTGGTTATTTATTTTAAAAAAATGAATTAGTATGTTATTCGCAACCAAGCTTAGAACATGTCATGTGTTGCTAGCTGAATCATTGACTTATGAATTTTTTCATTGTAGGTAATTAAAGATCGTTGGTGCAGAAAAAGGCGACATTTCTTTCTTAGTAAGCATACGAAACTTTTTGGTTGTCCATTTTGTTGGTATTTGATGCAAACTTGCTTTATGGATATTGTGTTTTTGTCTATAGATATTGTGATTTTGTTCAACAGATATTTTTGGTTATGGAAATTATGTAAAATCGGTTTATTGATGATGTCTTTGTTTGTGAATATTGTATTACGTAATTTATGTAAACTATTAACAGTAGGTTTTTATATGTTAGTTTTTTTATTTGATTTGTTTAATGTTGCTGATATGTATATGTATAAATATTATGATAGTACTGCAATTATAAATGTTACAGGAAACAAAACAACCAAAGGAAGTGCTATCATTGCTTTTAAACTCACTAACAACTTTTATCTAGTGTTGTCATTACTTTGAATGTTTAATAACATCGTTTATAAAATGTTGATGAAAACGTATGACATAAATAATGTGCATTTGACAACAATTTGTGAACGTCGTTAGAAGTAAATAACAATGTTTATCAATCGCTATGAAAAAGGCAAAAACATTGTAGGAAATTTGGCAAAAACTATTAATAGCTCGCTATAAATGCTGTAAAACAGGGTTTTCCACAGCATTTATTCTATTGTAGTTAAAAGTTTCATACCTACTATCGCATGTCGATATAACAACGTTTGACAATGTTTATCAAAACACTATTATATCTTACTACAACATTTTTCAAACGTTGTCAAAAGCTATCTCTGGTGTAGTGTATACAAGGCAGACTGTATACTCTAGTGCTCACAGAACAGCCCCAACACAACTATAGTGGTTTGCTGATCAGAACCAACATTATAATTAGTTGATTCTGAACAGGCCCAACACAGGATAAGTAGGTCTGCTGATAGAAAATTCATGTTTGTCATTCGAATAGCCCACAAATGTAAAAGTTGCACATATATGATACATGTATACACGTACAATTGTATGTATACACACACACACATATATATATATAATATGTAGGAAAATGCATGAATCAAAATGAACAAGTCGAGCAAAGACAAGCTCAACACGTTACGAGCACAACAGTGGGATCCGTAACACCCCGTAAAATTCATAAGTATTAATAATAAATTAAATAACTAAAAATAAGCAATTAAATAATACAACTAGAAAATGAGATTTTGTAGCTTTAGGAATTTGGCTACGAAATTCTTTTATTTGGATTCGTGGCAAGATTCTACTTCGTTTTCATATATAATATGCGAAAAACGGTCAATGTATGAAGAAGTTATGTACAAATGAATTTGGACAGTAAACGCAAAATAAATATATGTGTATATATATATATATATATATATATATATATATTTGTGTCCGAGATAAATTCAAAATAAGGAGGGAGAATTCAAATTTTGAATTAGAGATAATATCAATGGGACAAAGTATATTGCATATATGGAAGAAGATTAAGAGATTAAGGAAAATATTAATTAAAATAAACAACTCAGCAATGCAACCTTATTGGATGTTCCAGCCCCAAAGGGGTCTACCGCCCCCCCCTTAAGAGGTGTTGTAACACCCCGAATTTTCTATTAACACTAAAGTTGCTAAAATATTAATAAGTGTGTAAGAGAGGTGATGTATCTAATATGCATATATAAAAAAATATATTAATAAGTGTGTAAAAGAGGGGATGTATCTAATATGCATATATAAAAATAATAATAAGTCAGTAAAGGGGGGGATGTATCTAATATATATATATAAAAACAATAATAAGTGTGTAAAGGGGGGGATGTATCTGATGTGTACATTGTAGAATATATATATATATATATATATATATATATATATATATATATATATATATATATATATGGGCAGTCAATGCAAACATGAATAGAAGTTTATTAATTTGCTGAATGTTTGCTGAGTCACTTCTGACTCATTGCTGAGTCAACAAGATAAACCCCATCTTGTCTGAACGGCTGCGGTTATTTCTAGGTTAAATCTAATGGCCTAAATGAATTCTAAAATCTATAAATAAGTGGGTAGACCCTAGACCTAAATCACTTGGAAAATTAGAGAAACTACCGTCATGCTGCTGCCATGGAGTTCAGCATAGCCGTCACAAACTAAGAAGAGGAAGCCTAATCATCTACAACTAAATCTACACAAATCAAATCAAAAGAACTCTCTTTCTCTAATTCTTTTCTTTTGTTGGTGAGTATGATGATTCTCACAATGGTATTATAAAATAATTTGATTAAGTTGTAAACGGATCACAAGAAAGTGATATGATAAATTCTATGTATTGTGAATCTCTTGTTATGATTTTATGTTGTCATATGATGTAATTTATGTTGCAAATTATGTCATGTTATGCTACTATGCTAGGCTATGTTGTAAATCATGATATTATGCTATACTATGTTGAAAGTCTCATATATGTCATAGATCTCATATTATCACCCATGTTGGAATCCATATGTTATATGATTAATGTAACGACACAGATTTCGCTCAGACCTAATCGATCGCTAAACCGACCAAGACCGTTCGAATCCCGTATACGCTAACTCTGGGTATACAACACATCGGAACAGATAACAGAAGACTTTTATAAACATCATAATAATGTTACACCAGAGTACAGAAATATCAGAGTATATCGAATAAATAATACAACGGAAGATAATTTTACATTAAATGTAATACAATGCACAGCGGAAATATAAACTAACACAGCGGAAGGCTAATAAATGTCTGGACACAGCTTTAAGCTTCGATCCAGAAACCTGCTTAAAATATCTGCAAAATAAGCTACTCGACTGCCCGTGTAGAAAGGAGGGCACCCGAGTTTGCAAGGGAAAAAGCAAACTACGAGTCAGTCATGGGACTGGTATGAGAAATCTACTTAACAGTTTAAACAACAATAATATGGCAAATCATAGGACCACGCCACTTTCGCGGAACGGGTTTACTCCAGTGATTGCCAGTGCATAACATAAAGTAAGTTATTTAAAACAGCGCAATGCTAAATAAAGAACAATGAAGCTATTATAAGACCCAGGTCCCATCACACAATGCAACACAAGCCGGAGGATAGGGTTTTCCCTTATAATAGCCAAAGAATGCTTGATACGTGAAATTTAATCTTTTGTTTTCCTAAATCAGACTCCAACTGGAAATTAGTTAGAGAACGATCTCCTAAGTATTAACCCCGAAGGCCGAAACCAACATCAGACCAATACTCAGGAAACCACTCATCTTAGCTCGTTTACAGTTAGTTTCTAACTTTAAATACAATCATAAATATCAATCCTAGACGGCATGGGTACCATTATATCATGTCGCCATACTAGTAATACAATCAAAACCACACATGTCGTATTGGAAGTTTGGATTTCCGTCATGAACCAAGGCTAGGGGCAAGATCCTTAACCGAATTCGAGACTTTCTAGTCCAAGCCTCCGGAACAGCCGCAACTGCCCCCAGATCGTCAGGGCCGGTCCACACGGAGTGGATTATAGTGCCTGAACAATACGTCTCCCCGCCCTATGGGGCGTAAATGAGCCAAACGACTCCACATAACCGAGGCCTCGCAATTCCAACAACCACATGAGTCAAACTCGTCAGCCAGTTTTAAGCACTGACGCCACTCCTAACTGGAAAGGGACGCATGTCCTCCCTGAGGTCCACCTCCCGTTTCTGGTTCATACCGGGGTGTGAGGCTCGCGAATTCACGCTATACACAAAGTTAGCTACGGAAGCTAAGCTTTGATCATCAACCACAAGACTTTGCTTTGCAACAGAAGCCTTGATCACAGCATCTTAGTATGCCACGTTGCCAATATAAAACGTCAGACACACATCCATTTACAAGTTCGTCCTAGGTCTGAACAAAACCGGAGGCACCTTATTCCGCCTCCCATATGTCCAATACAGGAGTGAGGTCCTCGCACATCCGAACGATCTACAAGTACGTCCGGACAACCACCACTGTAACCCCTTCAAGGCAGCAACTCCTATCAAAGGCATCAGTGGTCATCCATTCGATGTGAAGATCATCAGTCTTGCACCGTCTTCATATCTTCGACTTCTTATCGTCGTATCAATTATTCAGAATGAGTATAAACCCGGTCTTTCCGAATAACTCGCGTATATAATAACTAGTGTTATAAATACACAATATACTTAGGGAAAGGTTCTCATTAATTTTATCAAAGATAAATTATTTTAAATTTATTCTTTAATCTCTTTTTGACTCTCAATTCAAAACATATTTTGGTTTAGTTCATTTAGGTTATTCTCGTGTCAAACACATTCAACCATCAGAATATTCAACAAACCAAGCAAATTTGATTTATTTCCATCCCATGTCATTAATAATATTTTATACCGATTTTTCACTATTTTTATTTATTTAAAAATAGCTCGTTCTAATTAAACGATGCTTCAGGCCATAACGCGGCCATGGCGCTGTTTTTCTCTAAATTTGATTTACACTTATCTGAAAATCTAACCGTTGGATCTTTACAAAGTTTATATCGTTGGAAAGAATTTCTCAAGGCGGATCCAACGGTTCCAGTTTCGAGGAAATCCGACGGTCGGATCTCTCGGTATAATCGTTTGAAGTTAAGATTTCAAAACACGAACTGCAGGGCCTTAATTCGTTTTATATTAATTTATATATATATATATATATATAATTCGTTCGCTAATTTCTAAACCATTTTCTGTTTATATAAATGTTAAAAATAATATTTTTAACCCACTAATGTTTATTTCACACATGAATATTTTAACACTTCATATATTTGATAAAAATGTGATTTTTATCTCCACTGTCCCTTATTCTATATACGAATATTTTCTAACTTCGCTTATACGATAAAAATGGGATTTTTATCGTTCTAGTCATTTATTCTATATGTGAATATTTTTCTAACTTTGCTTATACGATAAAAATGGGATTTTTATCGTTCTAGTCATTTATTCTATATGTGAATATTTTTCTAACTTTGCTTATACGATAAAAATGGGATTTTTATCGTTCTAGTCATTTATTCTATATGTGAATATTTTTCTAACTTCATTCGAGTGATAAAAATGTGGTTTTAATCCTTTTCATATTTTATTCAACACATGGGTATTTTTCAACCACTGTCGGGTATTTTTCAACCACGATCAATCAATATCAACCACAAACAACCATTCGTATTTTCAACCATTCGCATTCTCAACCAAATTTCACACAATCACAATCAATAAATATCGTCCATGGTTTGTGGACGAGGGGCGTATTTATATATATATAATATATTTCCATTCCATCGCATATATGATTTATACATCACATGTATAATTTATACATCACTCGTATAACTCATACAACACATGTACTGGAGGTGTACAACGCGTATACGACTCATACTTCGCATATATATTTTATACATCACATGTACAACTCGCTTTTGAATTTTGAGTTCTCACTTTCATTTCAACACATATATATATAATTTTTACAACGTATATATAACTTATACATCGCACATACAACTTATACAACGCTTATACATGAGGTGTACAACGCTTATATAACTCATACATCGACCGTATAATTTATACATCGTCGTTCCATTCGTATTTGAATTCAGATTTCTCACTTTGCTTTGTCACGTCGCCAAAAATCGTAGAAGGCTCAGAAAAATATCCGGTCTTCACTAGAATGTAGAGGACGTCGCCACGGTCCCGGTGTCTCCTGTTTCATCAAATTTCGTTAACAAACGAAAAAGATATGAATTTTCAAAGTTTAATCCTAATTTGCGACACTTTTAGAGTGTTGAAATCAGTTCTAAATAGAAAGGCCGATACCTTTCAGAACTCATTCGAAACTAGGTTTTGATCTTTAAGCCAACCCATAGCACGATGTTGAAATCCGTCTGCGCCACGCCCTAGAGCTCGGAGAGACGCTCAGGCGGAGGTGGGTACTGGCGAATTCGGTGGAGGAACCAGGGGGTATCGGCGGCGGAAAGGTGGTGATTTTGAGGGTTCGATTCGCGCGACACGGTGGTCGAGGGTGGTTGGGGTTTGGTCGGATTTGAAGAGGGGAGGAAGGGCTTTCGAGTGGCGGTGGTGGCGGAGGTTGCAGGTGGCGGAGTTGAACGGAAAATGGCCTGGAAGTCGTGAACGATTTCCGTCGTTCGATTTTAGAGGGGTGGCACGCTCCAGATAATGATGAGGGTTTGGAGATTAAACCCTATTGGCCCACTATTTATATATATATATTTTTTATTTAATTAAATCCAAAAATACCCTCATCTCCATACGAACTCCAATCCAAACCCAACGACTGTCGTCCCTAGCTAAATACCCTCATTCCGAACACAATGGGATATGTTTCGTAAGCCATTTCGACTGTTACAGTCAGTTATTCTTCAAATTAAAGTATAAAACATTCAATTTCAGTTTTAAACGTACATTTTAATTTGCCGGGCCCACATACTAACACGAAAAATTCCAGAAAAATTATTTCTAGCTTCGTATCGACGATACGGTCCTAACAAAACTGATTTCGTCGAATTCTGAGACCGTTTGTAAAATGGCCATTTTCTGGTCGATCCAATTTAAATGAAACTGGTCAAACGCGTTTTCCTTTGCCACGCTCACATATTGATTCAGAAAAATCCGGAAAAATAAACTTAGCAATAAATTGACATTTCGGTCCCAACAAAAGTGGATTCGTCGAAATCCGAGGTCGTTTGCAAAAAGGCTATTTTTAAGGGCTGAAATATATATTTTGAATACACATATACGTATACAGCCTTGTATAAACTGCCTTGCAACTATTTTAAAATGCCGGCCAAGCCCTAACATTTAATTTACTCTGTGACGGTCCTGTTCTCAACATCTGTTCGAGAGGTTTTGCCAAACAGAGTTAAATTTCCTAAGGTCGTCCCCTTTGTACCTTTAAATTGAATTAAATTATTTTAAATAGCCTAAAATTCACTAAATTAGCCAAATTAAAAATTTTAAACTGGTTCAGATTTTCCGGGTTGTTACATTTTTCAAAGATCGGATTATTTATATATAATCACAAATACGTCATTAATGAACTTGGCACTCTCAACTCGTTCTAGGGCATTACTAACCCCATCTCTAACGAGTTTTCTCATTCTAGGATGCTGCTGATCCTATCTCTAATGAGGATTCTTATTGGATATTACTAATCCAACCTCTGATGAGTCTTTCATTCAGTTCTAACGAGTTGTACCCCAAAGATTTGAGCTTAACCAAAGCTCTGATACCATATGTAACGACACGGATTTCGTTCAGACCTAATCGATCGCTAAACCGACCAAGACCGTTCGAATCCCGTATACGCTAACTCTGGGTATACAACACATCGGAACAGATAACAGAAGACTTTTATAAACATCATAATAATGTTACATCAGAGTACAGAAATATCAGAGTATATCGAATAAATAATACAGCGGAAGATAATTTTATATTAAATGTAATACAATGCACATCGGAAATATAAACTAACACAGCGGAAGGCTAATAAATGTCTGGACACAGCTTTAAGCTTCGATCCAGAAACCTGCTTAAAATATCTGCAAAATAAGCTACTCGACTGCCCGTGTAGAAAGGAGGGCACCCGAGTTTGCAAGGGAAAAAGCAAACTACGAGTCAGTCATGGGACTGGTATGAGAAATCTACTTAACAGTTTAAACAACAATAATATGGCAAATCATAGGACCACGCCACTTTCGCGGAACGGGTTTACTCCAGTGATTGCCAGTGCATAACATAAAGTAAGTTATTTAAAATAGCGCAATGCTAAATAAAGAACAATGAAGCTATTTTAAGACCCAGGTCCCATCACACAATGCAACACAAGCCGGAGGATAGGGTTTTCCCTTATAATAGCCAAAGAATGCTTGATACGTGAAATTTAATCTTTTGTTTTCCTAAATCAGACTCCAACTGGAAATTAGTTAGAGAACGATCTCCTAAGTATTAACCCCGAAGGCCGAAACCAACATCAGACCAATACTCAGGAAACCACTCATCTTAGCTCGTTTACAGTTAGTTTCTAACTTTAAATACAATCATAAATATCAATCCTAGACGGCATGGGTACCATTATATCATGTCGCCATACTAGTAATACAATCAAAACCGCACATGTCGTATTGGAAGTTTGGATTTCCGTCATGAACCAAGGCTAGGGGCAAGATCCTTAACCGAATTCGAGACTTTCTAGTCCAAGCCTCAGGAACAGCCGCAACTGCCCCCGGATCGTCAGGGCCGGTCCACACGGAGTGGATTATAGTGCCTGAACAATACGTCTCCCCGCCCTATGGGGCGTAAATGAGCCAAACGACTCCACATAACCGAGGCCTCGCAATTCCAACAACCACATGAGTCAAACTCGTCAGCCAGTTTTAAGCACTGACGCCACTCCTAACTAGAAAGAGACGCATGTCCTCCCTGAGGTCCATCTCCCGTTTCTGGTTCATACCGGGGTGTGAGGCTCGCGAATTCACGCTATACACAAAGTTAGCTACGGAAGCTAAGCTTTGATCATCAACCACAAGACTTTGCTTTGCAACAGAAGCCTTGATCACAGCATCTTAGTATGCCACGTTGCCAATATACAACGTCAGACACACATCCATTTACAAGTTCGTCCTGGGTCTGAACGAAACCGGAGGCACCTTATTCCGCCTCCCATATGTCCAATACAGGAGTGAGGTCCTCGCACATCCGAACGATCTACAAGTACGTCCGGACAACCACCACTGTAACCCCTTCAAGGCAGCAACTCCTATCAAAGGCATCAGTGGTCATCCATTCGATGTGAAGATCATCGGTCTTGCACCGTCTTCATATCTTCGACTTCTTATCGTCGTATCAGTTATTCAGAATGAGTATAAACCCGGTCTTTCCGAATAACTCGCGTATATAATAACTAGTGTTATAAATACACAATATACTTAGGGAAAGGTTCTCATTAATTTTATCAAAGATAAATTATTTTAAATTTATTCTTTAATCTCTTTTTGACTCTCAATTCAAAACATATTTTGGTTTAGTTCATTTAGTTTATTCTCATGTCAAACACATTCAACCATCAGAATATTCAACAAACCAAGCAAATTCGATTTATTTCCATCCCATGTCGTTAATAATATTTTATACCGATTTTTCGCTATTTTTATTTATTTAAAAATAGCTCGTTCTAATTAAACGACGCTTCAGGCCATAACGCGGCCATGGCGCTGTTTTTCTCTAAATTTGATTTACACTTATCTGAAAATCTAACAGTTGGATCTTTACAAAGTTTATATCGTTGGAAAGAATTTCTCAAGGCGGATCCAACGGTTCCAGTTTCGAGGAAATCCGACGGTCGGATCTCTCGGTATAATCGTTTGAAGTTAAGATTTCAAAACGCGAACTGCAGGGCCTTAATTCGTTTTATATTAATTTATATTTATATAAATATAATTCGTTCGCTAATTTCTAAACCATTTTTTGTTTATATAAGTGTTAAAAATAATATTTTTAACCCACTAATGTTTATTTCACACATGAATATTTTAACACTTCATATATTTGATAAAAATGTGATTTTTATCTCCACTGTCCCTTATTCTATATACGAATATTTTCTAACTTCGCTTATACGATAAAAATGGGATTTTTATTGTTCTAGTCATTTATTCTATATGTGAATATTTTTCTAACTTTGCTTATACGATAAAAATGGGATTTTTATCGTTCTAGTCATTTATTCTATATGTGAATATTTTTCTAACTTTGCTTATACGATAAAAATGGGATTTTTATCGTTCTAGTCATTTATTCTATATGTGAATATTTTTCTAACTTCATTCGAGTGATAAAAATGTGGTTTTTATCCTTTTCATATTTTATTCAACACATGGGTATTTTTCAACCACTGTCGGGTATTTTTCAACCACGATCAATCAACCACAAACAACCATTCGTATTTTCAACCATTCGCATTCTCAACCAAATTTCACACAATCACAATCAATAAATATCGTCCATGGTTTGTGGACGAGGGGCGTATTTATATATATATATATATATATAATATATTTCCATTCCATCGCATATATGATTTATACATCACATGTATAATTTATACATCACTCATATAACTCATACAACACATGTACTGGAGGTGTACAACGCGTATACGACTCATACTTCGCATATATATTTTATACATCACATGTACAACTCGCTTTTGAATTTTGAGTTCTCACTTTCATTTCAACACACATATATATAATTTTTACAACGTATATATAACTTATACATCACACATACAACTTATACAACGCTTATACATGAGGTGTACAACGCTTATATAACTCATACATCGACCGTATAATTTATACATCGTCGTTCCATTCGTATTTGAATTCAGATTTCTCAGTTTGCTTTGTCGCGTCGCCAAAAATCGTAGAAGGCTCAGAAAAATATCCGGTCTTCACTAGAATGTAGAGGACGTCGCCACGGTCCCGGTGTCTCCTGTTTCATCGAATTTCGTTAACAAACGAAAAAGATATGAATTTTCAAAGTTTAATCCTAATTTGCGACACTTTTAGAGTGTTGAAATCAGTTCTAAATAGAAAGGCCGATACCTTTCAGAACTCATTCGAAACTAGGTTTTGATCTTTAAGCAAACCCATAGCACGATGTTGAAATCCGTCTGCGCCACGCCCTAGAGCTCGGAGAGACGCTCAGGCGGAGGTGGGTACTGGCGAATTCGGTGGAGGAACCAGGGGGTATCGGCGGCGGAAAGGTGGCGATTTTGAGGGTTCGATTCGCGCGACACGGTGGTCGAGGGTGGTTGGGGTTTGGTCGGATTTGAAGAGGGGAGGAAGGGCTTTCGAGTGGCGGTGGTGGCGGAGGTTGCAGGTGGCGGAGTTGAACGGAAAATGGCCTGGAAGTCGTGAACGATTTCCGTCGTTCGATTTTAAAGGGGCGGCGCGTTCCAGATAATGACGAGGGTTTGGAGATTAAACCCTATTGGCCCACTATTTATATATATATATATATTTTTTATTTAATTAAATCCAAAAATACCCTCATCTCCATACGAACTCCAATCCAAACCCAACGACTGTCGTCCCTAGCTAAATACCCCCATTCCGAACACAATAGGATATGTTTCGTAAGCCATTTCGACTGTTACAGTCAGTTATTCTTCAAATTAAAGTATAAAACATTCAATTTCAGTTTTAAACGTACATTTTAATTTGCCAGGCCCACATACTAACACGAAAAATTACAGAAAAATTATTTCTAGCTTCGTATCGACGATACGGTCCTAACAAAACTGATTTCGTCGAATTCTGAGACCGTTTGCAAAATGGCCATTTTCTGGTCGATCCAATTTAACTGAACTTAGCAATAAATTGACATTCCGGTCCCAACAAAAGTGGTTTTGTCGAAATCCGAGGTCGTTTGCAAAAAGGCTATTTTTAAGGGCTGAAATATATATTTTGAATACACATATACGTATACAGCCTTGTATAAACAACCCTGCGACTATTTTAAAATGCCGGCCAAGCCCTAACATTTAATTTACTCTGTGACGGTCCTGTTCTCAACATCTATTCGAGAGGTTTTGCCAAACAGAGTTAAATTTCCTAAGGTCGTCCCCTTTGTACCTTTAAATTGAATTAAATTATTTTAAATAGCCTAAAATTCAATAAATTAGCCAAATTAAAAATTTTAAACTGGTTCAGATTTTCTGGGTTGTTACAATTAATGTTAAGTTGGGTTGAATCATGCAAGTTGTAAAATCATGATGTGGTTATTTATGTAAATTGGATCATGTCTAAGTTTATGTTTTCTTTTAAATTAAATGGATCATGTTTATGGGAATTTGCCTATTGAGTTAGGTGTACCCATAAACATGAATCAATGTTTTTATGGATCTTGGTTATGGGAATTTGCCTATTGAGTTAGGTGTACCCATAAACATAGATCTATCATTAAATAAAACTTGATTATGGGAATTTGCCTATTAAGTTAGGTGTACCCATATTAAACCAAATTGTTAAGTTAGATAATGTTGATGCACACATATTTCTATGCAAGTTTCACCCCCTACTGTGATTTACTTAGTCACATATACATGTTGTTGTGATGATAATTCCTTTTATGCGCAAATAAACGTTCAAACGTGGGGTAGGGGAAATATTAGGAATTAATAAATTGGATGCAATTTTGTATGATTTTGCATACCATGAATGGATGCCATAATTGAGTCAATTATGGACATCATTAAATTGTGAATAAATTATAAATTTGAATAGGGAAGTTAATTCAAATTTAGGAGGGATTAATTAATTACAATTAATCACTTAATTAATCAACATTCTTTCTATCTACATACACCAGAAGGTTCTAGGGTGACAGAGAGGATAGTGTCTAGGCTTGGGTTTGGAAAACCAGTTTCCTGCCCTCCCTGGCTATCCCTAACTGACCCAATGAACGGGATGGTCTTGTATTTAGAAATAAAAATATGTGGTGGGACATGGGAATCTAGTGGGTGCCTTGGGTGGCATGAGAAATCTAGTGGTTGCCTTTAGAGGCATTTGAAATACGATTAGACTTAACCAAACACACATGCAAATGAACATGACTAAGTGGGTTAAGTGGGATGAACTAATGGGACAAGCTTAGGAGGATTGCTTGTGGGAAATATTGGGGGCCCATTTCAACCAGTATCCCAAAAACGTATCTTTGTGGGCTCGACCCAAGTCGAGGACGGGACACGCATACTGGGCTTGACTATAAGAGGCCAAAACGGGTAGCGGTGGCAACGCAAGTCCAACGGGTTTCATATGCGTGTATGGACCCGGGCTGATAGGTAAGCCGTTGTTGCATCGTGTAGGTATAAGCCGTGCATCTCCGTTGTATCGGGTTGCCACTTTAGGGGAATGATACACCCCACTGTGGGGCCAGCACGGGTATCTACGAGATAGGGAGCCGATCGAATAAATGGGAAGTGGGGCACACCTTGTGGAGATAGGGGTAGGCGGCACCTATGTAGTCAGCTAGGAGTACGTAAAGCCATTAAGAAGTTTCTAAGTGAAGCTAAGTGGGATCAACTTTTAGGGTGACTGGTGTGGTGCAGTAAAGTGTTTATCCTTTAGTAATTAGGAGCGCCTATAACGTTGCCTTTAGCGATTGTCTATGTTCTTCATCTGTTCCTTCATAGACATTTCCTTGTTTTTCAGCTTATGTCTTAGTCCAGTTATTTTGATAATAGTATTGTTAGAATTGTCATACTCGCCAGACTTTATGTCTGACCCCCTCTTTTCCATTCTTTTTCCCTTCAGGTCCTCAGGTTGGGCCAAGTTCTAGTGGAGTCTAGTTGGATCGCTTATCTCTTGGGAAGCTTGGACTGCTGAAGTAAAGTCCAGCTTGTTATCTTTCTTTTTAATGGCTATTTGATTTTTGTAATGGGATTATGTATTCTATTTTTATGAAGATGGATATTGTACTTGGTTATAATCTATGGGTTTATGATGTCACAAACATGTTTTGAATTCCGCTGCAATAAAATGAAGTTTATTTATTTCCATGTACTATTTATTATCTGTCTTGTTGTAATTTTTCTGTTCTATATTCACTTATAACCTCCATGGAAGTTAATGCATTCCCTTTGTGAGTGACATTAATGGACGTGGGGTGTTACACGTGGTATCAGAGCTTAAGGTTACCAGAACAGATAAAATTTTTAGAAAAACTATTTTTCTAAATTATTTTTGAAAGAAGTGTTTTCAAAAACATGTCTTAATGAGTAAATTTAAGAAGAAAGTTTTTATGAAAAACATAATCCCGAATAGCCATATCTTTATCTTTCGAGTCCTCCGTTTTGAATCTTTCCTTTTTCGTTTCAGCATGGCTGAAGATCTCAACATTCCAGAGAGTGTTCATATACCCGGTTGGTTTCGTCAATATCTCGAGGCTAGGGCCACCGCGGGTCCAGCAAATCCTCCTCCTCCTCGTCCTCGTATTGACACTTTTGCAAAGACGTGCAAGGAATTTAAGGCTATGGGTGGAAAGACTTTTCAAGGGTCAGAGACGTTTGTGGAGGCCCGAGATTGGCTTAAGGAGACTGAGGAATTACTTGATATCTTTGAAGTGGAGGACGAAAGGAAAGTCCGTTTAGCAGCTTGGTTAATGAAGGGAGAGGCCTCGTTTTGGTGGGAGCTCACTAATGGGGAGCGTCTAGTTGATTCTTGGGCAGATTTCAGACGAAGGTTTGGGGCAAAGTTTCTCTCACGGGCGGAAGAGAATCTACATATGGAAAGGTTTTTGACATTAAAACAAGGAAGCTCATCGGTGAAAGAATATGTTAACAAATTTAATCAGCTAGCAAGGTTTGGCATGGACTTGGTAAATACGCCAGAGAAGAAAGCTCTGAGGTTCGTTCAAGGCTTGAATGAGCCGTTGCAAGGGTTGGCTATGACCCACCTCCCTATGGGGGCCACCTTTGAGAGGCTAATAGAAATGGCGTACATGCATGAAGAGAAGAGCGCTAAAACTGATAAGGCAACCGAGAAGAAAGGGGATCAGAAGAAACCACAACAGCAAAATAAGAAGGGTGGCAAAAACAATAATGGCAAAGGGAAGAAAAGATGCTTTAACTGTGGGACACCAGGCCATCTCAGCAAGGATTGCCGAAATAAAAAGAAGACTGGCTGCTTTCCCTGTGGCGAAGCAGGACACCTAGTTAAGGACTGCCCAAGGAAGGGGCAGAGGGCAGGGTCTACTTCAGGAGGACAGGTGCAAGCTCTTATGGCACCAGCGCAGGCAAGGGGACAAGTTCAGGCTCTTGAGGTCCCACCGCTGCAAGAACGAGGTAGAACAATTTATGTTGAAAGCTTAGTTTTTCTGTTTGATCATCCTGTCCGTACCTTATTCGATTCGGGCGCATCACATTCGTTTATCTCTGCATCATTAGTTGAATCACTGCACTTAAACACCAGTTTAGTAGAGGATCCCTTAGTGGTTTCAAATCCAATTGGGGGCTCAGCTCATTTGTCCATGATGTGTTTGGATTTGAAAATTTCTATACTTAGCATTGAGTTTAGATGTGATGCTTATGTTTTGGGCTTCACGGGCTATGGGCTAATTTTGGGAATGGATTGGTTATCTAGAAATGGGGCCGTTCTTGATTGTGAAAGGAGAGTTGTGAGGCTCACGGCTCGCCTTGGAAACACTCTCGACATCTTTTGTAATCCCATACATTCCGTCATGCTAAGTTATCTTGAATCGCTCGACGCGTCTGTAGAAAATCTGCGATCAGTAGGAGTAGTCCGGGAATATCCGGATGTGTTTGAGGAGGTGAAGGGCTTACCTCCAAAACGAGAGATAGACTTTCGAATATACCTTGTAGATAATGCAAAACCCGTATCTCTTCCAGTGTGCCACATGGCTCCTCGTGAAAGGAGGGAACTCAATAAGAAAGTGAAGGAGTTGCTCGAGAAGGGGTTCATAAGACGTAGTATATCGGAGTGGGGTGCTCCAGTAGTATTTGCCACAAAGGCGGATGGGTCCCTTAGACTTTGTGTGGACTATAGAGAACTTAATAAGCTCACCAAGAAGAACAGACACCCACTGCCGAGGATTGACGATCTCTTTGATCAGTTAGTTGGCGCCTCAGTATTTTCGCAGTTGGACTTAGCCACTGGTTTCCATCAGTTGAGAGTGGCTGAGGATAGCATAGATAAGACTTCCTTTAGGACTCCAGACGGTTTCTATGAATGGCTAGTGATGCCCTTTGGTTTGACAAACGCCCCAGCATACTTTGTTGATTTGATGAGTAGGGTGTTTAGGGAGTACCTTAATAAATTCGTGGTAGTCTTTGTAGATGACATCTTGATCTTTTCTAAGGACGAAGAAGAGCATGCCCTACATCTTAGGGAAGTGTTGGAGACCCTTCGAGCACATAATCTTAAAGCTAAATTTTCTAAGTGTCACTTCAGGAGGAAGGAAGTGCGATTCTTAGGGCACGTGGTTTCCAAAGAGGGGATAGCTGTGGATCCCGCGAAGGTAGTGTCCATCCAAGATTGGAAGGTACCTAAAAATGCTACCGAGGTAAGGAGTTTCTTGGGGTTGGCTGGTTACTATAGGAAGTTTATCAAAGACTTCGCAAAGATATCAGCTCCATTAACACGTTTGACGAAGAAGAACTTAGTTTTCACGTGGGACGTAGATTGTGATGATGCGTTTCAACGATTAAAGAGAGCTTTGACTTCAGCCCCAGTCTTAGTGCTACCAGACGGGAGTAAGCCATTTACTGTTTATACCGATGCTTGCGGGACAGGACTAGGCGCATTCTTAATGCAAGGAGGAAGGGTAATAGCCTATGGTGGAAGGCAGTTGAGGGTGCATGAGAAAAATTACCCCGTGCATGACCTAGAGTTAGCCGCAATTGTTTTCGCGCTTAAGTCTTGGCGCCATTATCTTCTTGGCGAAAGATTCGAATTGTTCACTGACCACAAATCTTTAAAATACTTATTCTCTCAGAAGGACTTGAATTTAAGGCAGCAGAGGTGGATGGAATTTTTAGCGTCCTACGACTTTGAAATAACATATACCCCTGGCAAGGGTAACGTAGTTGCAGACACCTTAAGTAGGAAAAGGTTGTCCTTGAGTCCGTTGTTTGTTGAACGGCGAAGCTTAGAATTCATCTCTATGTTTGACTTTAGACCCTCCGTTGACCTAGTACCCGGTCTGTTAGCATCCTTGGAGGTTAGACCTACACTTTTAGGACGGATTGGTGAGGCGCAGCGAGACGACCCACAGTTGGTTGAGTTAGTAGAAAAGCTCAAAGGAGGGGAGTCGTCAAGCCATCTTCGTAGGTATACCCTAGACGATAAGGGTTGGTTACGTAGAGATAATAGACTTTGTATACCACAAGATAAAGACTTGAGGAAGGCCATTCTTGATGATGCACATCGCTCAAAGATGACCATTCATCCCGGCGGGGACAAGATGTACAAAGACATGAAGCGAGTTTTCTTTTGGGATGGTATGAAAAAGGATGTGGCCGAGTATGTCGCTAGATGCTTGGTGTGCCAACAAGTAAAAGCGGAGCAAAAGAAGCCCGGTGGGTTGCTTCACCCATTGGAGGTTCCACTATGGAAGTGGGAAAGTGTCTCGATGGATTTTGTGGATGGATTACCAAGATCGAGGAAGGGTAATACGGGGATTTGGGTCATAGTAGACAGACTTACTAAGAGCGCCCATTTCATTCCCGTGAAGAGTAAGAGGACTGCTCCATGGTTAGCTTCTGTATACATTAGGGAGATAGTTCGTTTGCACGGTGTTCCTTCTAGTATAGTAAGCGACCGCGATCCTATCTTCACCAGCGAATTTTGGAAGAGTTTGCAAGAGGCGGTAGGGACTCAGCTATGCTTGAGCATAGCATATCATCCTCAGACGGACGGCCAGACCGAGAGGGTGAACCGTATTCTAGAGGATCTTTTGAGGCTTTGTATCCTAGACTTCGGGGGTACATAGGAAGAGCACCTTCCGTTGGTAGAATTTTCATATAATAACAGCTTTCAGTCTAGCATTGGCATGGCACCTTTCGAAGCCCTTTATGGAAGGCCTTGTCGATCACCTACATGTTGGTGGGAATCTACGGATAAGAGCTTGCTAGGGCCCGATATGATTAGAGAGACTTCGGAAAAGATTGATTTGATTCGAAGGAGGATGAAGGCAGCGCAAGATAGGCAGAAATCTTATGCAGACAAGAGGAGGTCAGATCTCGAGTTTGATGTTGGGGACATGGTCTTTATCAAAGTGTCTCCATTACGGAATGTTGTTCGCTTTGGGTCCGTTGGGAAACTAGCACCAAGATTCGTAGGACCGTTTCCTATAAATGAGAGGATTGGACAGATAGCATATAGAGTGGAGTTGCCTGAGAAACTTAGTGGTGTACACGACGTATTCCATGTATCACATTTGAGGAAGCGCTTGCACGAGACCGCGGAGGTGGTAGAGCCGAGCTTGCTTAAAGAGGTGGAGATAGAGCGTGATGCAACGATTCGACGAGCTCCAACACGCATTCTTGGGTCGGAGATCAAGAAGTTGAGGAATCGAGAGGTCAGACTAATCAAAGTGCAATAGGGAGATGATGAGAGCAACGCTACTTGGGAGACGGAAGAGAACATGCGTTCGCTATACCCTTTTCTTTTCGAGGGTATGTCTTTTAATTTCTCCTTTACCGCTTAGCTTGTGCTTATCTTATCTTTAGTACGCCCTCTCGCTAGTATCTTTGACCTTTAGTTAAGATAATCCTATGGTTGAAACATGTGTTTGAGACATGTTATGTATGATGGATGCAAACTGGATACAAGTGTTTGCTAGTGGATGCTCGTGGATGCATATATACACACACTTTAGGCACTAGATCGGCTCAGTCACTACATATTGCATATTGCATAAGTGAATGTATTTTGTATAATGGATGTATAATGGTTGTACCATCATATGGATGCTGCATTCGGTTGAATGGACGTGCACGCATATAGAAATAGTATGTAAGCAATTAGGATCTTTTGCATACATAATGGATGCATGGCACTATCATGAATTGCATTAAGGAGGTCAACTGAATCAGTGGACCGCCTGATTTTGCATTAGATACGGGCATATACACACACTATGCATTTAAACATAAAAGCATTAGAAGTCTATAAGGACAATGGATGCCAGTGTTTGATGATTGGGTAGATGGTTGATTGGATGTTAGGTTAAACATTCTTCTTAGCTTAGAGATTTCGGGGACGAAATCCTTTAAGGAGGGGAGAATGTAACACCCCGAATTTTCTATTAACACTAAAGTTGCTAAAATATTAATAAGTGTGTAAGAGAGGGGATGTATCTAATATGCATATATAAAAAAAAATAAGTAAGTAAAGGGGGGAGGGATGTATCTAATATATATATAAAAACAATAATAAGTGTGTAAAGGGGGGGATGTATCTGATGTGTACATTGTAGAATATATATATATATATGTATATATATATATATATATATATATGGGCAGTCAATGCAAACATGAATAGAAGTTTATTAATTTGCTGAGTGTTTGCTGAGTCACTTCTGACTCATTGCTGAGTCAACAAGATAAACCCCATCTTGTCTGAACGGCTGCGGTTATTTCTAGGTTAAATCTAATGGCCTAAATGAATTCTAAAATCTATAAATAAGTGGGTAGACCCTATACCTAAATCACTTGTAAAATTAGAGAAACTACCGTCATGCTGCTGCCATGGAGTTCAGCATAGCCGTCACAAACTAAGAAGAGGAAGCCTAATCATCTACAACTAAATCTACACAAATCAAATCAAAAGAACTCTCTTTCTCTAATTCTTTTCTTTTGTTGGTGAGTATGATGATTCTCACAATGGTATTATAAAATAATTTGATTAAGTTGTAAACGGATCACAAGAAAGTGATATGATAAATTCTATGTATTGTGGATCTCTTGTTATGATTTTATGTCGTCATATGATGTAATTTATGTTGCAAATTATGTCATGTTATGCTACTATGCTAAGCTATGTTGTAAATCATGATATTATGCTATACTATGTTGAAAGTCTCATATATGTCATAGATCTCATATTATCACCCATGTTGGAATCCATATGTTATATGATTAATGTTAAGTTGGGTTGAATCATGCAAGTTGTAAAATCATGATGTGGTTATTTATGTAAATTGGATCATGTCTAAGTTTATGTTTTCTTTTAAATTAAATGAATCATGTTTATGGGAATTTGCCTATTGAGTTAGGTGTACCCATAAACATGAATCAATGTTTTTATGGATCTTGGTTATGGGAATTTGCCTATTGAGTTAGGTGTACCCATAAACATGAATCAATGTTTTTATGGATCTTGGTTATGGGAATTTGCCTATTGAGTTAGGTGTACCCATAAACATAGATCTATCATTAAATAAAACTTGATTATGGGAATTTGCCTATTAAGTTAGGTGTACCCATATTAAACCAAATTGTTAAGTTAGATAATGTTGATGCACACATATTTCTATGCAAGTTTCACCCCCTACTGTGATTTATTTAGTCACATATACATGTTGTTGTGATGATAATTCCTTTTATGCGCAAATAAACGTTCAAACGTGGGGTAGGGGAAATATTAGGAATTAATAAATTGGATGCAATTTTGTATGATTTTGCATACCATGAATGGATGCCATAATTGAGTCAATTATGGACATCATTAAATTGTGAATAAATTATAAATTTGAATAGGGAAGTTAATTCAAATTTAGGAGGGATTAATTAATTACAATTAATCACTTAATTAATCAACATTCTTTCTATCTACATACACCAGAAGGTTCTAGGGTGACAGAGAGGATAGTGTCTAGGCTTGGGTTTGGAAAACCAGTTTCCTGCCCTCCCTGGCTATCCCTAACTGACCCAATGAACGGGATAGTCTTGTATTTAGAAATAAAAACATGTGGTGGGACATGGGAATCTAGTGGGTGCCTTGGGTGGCATGAGAAATCTAGTGGTTGCCTTTAGAGGCATTTGAAATACGATTAGACTTAACCAAACACACATGCAAATGAACATGACTAAGTGGGTTAAGTGGGATGAACTAATGGGACAAGCTTAGGAGGAATGCTTGTGGGAAATATTGGGTGCCCATTTCAACCAGTATCCCAAAAACGTATCTTTGTGGGCTCGACCCAAGTCGAGGACGGGACACGCATACTGGGCTTGACTATAAGAGGCCAAAACGGGTAGCGGTGGCAACGCAAGTCCAACGGGTTTCATATGCGTGTATGGACCCAGGCTGGTAGGTAAGCCGTTGTTGCATCGTGTAGGTATAAGCCGTGCATCTCCGTTGTATCGGGTTGCCACTTTAGGGGAATGATACACCCCACTGTGGGGCCAGCACGGGTATCTACGAGATAGGGAGCCGATCGAATAAATGGGAAGTGGGGCACACCTAGTGTAGATAGGGGCAGGCGGCACCTTTGTAGTCAGCTAGGAGTACGTAAAGCCATTAAGAAGTTTCTAAGTGAAGCTAAGTGGGATCAACCTTTAGGGTGACTGGTGTGGTGCAGTAAAGTGTTTATCCTTTAGTAATTAGGAGCGCCTATAACGTTGCCTTTAGCGATTGTCTATGTTCTTCATCTGTTCCTTCATAGTCATTTCCATGTTTTCCAGCTTATGTCTTAGTCCAGTTATTTTGATAATAGTATTGTTAGAATTGTCATACTCGCCAGACTTTATGTCTGACCCCCTCTTTTCCATTCTTTTTCCCTTCAGGTCCTCAGGTTGGGCCAAGTTCTAGTGGAGTCTAGTTGGATCGCTTATCTCTTGGGAAGCTTGGACTGCTGAAGTAAAGT
This sequence comes from Allium sativum, assembly GCA_030737875.1. Taxonomy (NCBI): domain Eukaryota; kingdom Viridiplantae; phylum Streptophyta; class Magnoliopsida; order Asparagales; family Amaryllidaceae; genus Allium; species Allium sativum. The sequence continues at coordinate 158,841,636 of CM060922.1, read as the reverse complement.
TCAGCTTGTTATCTTTCTTTTTAATGGCTATTTGATTTTTGTAATGGGATTATGTATTCTATTTTTATGAAGATCGATATTGTACTTGGTTATAATCTATGGGTTTATGATGTCACAAACATGTTTTGAATTCCGCTGCAATAAAATGTAGTTTATTTATTTCCATGTACTATTTATTATCTGTCTTGTTGTAATTTTTCTGTTCTATATTCACTTATAACCTCCATGGAAGTTAATGCATTCCCTTTGTGAGTGACATTAATGGACGTGGGGTGTTACAGGTGTCGACCGCCAGTCGACCACTAGGGTCGACCGCTCGGTGGATGGACAGCCCAATAAAGCTAGCTGATTAGGGTTTTTTCAAAGAGGATATATATAAATTAAACGCTTGGATTAATTGTAAGTAATCTAACAGTCTATGTCCACACGGGCAACTATATATACCCCTCCTATCACACTAAAAAAACCATAATCATTCTCCATCTCTGCCTCCTTGCTGCCTCTCCACCATTGTTAAATTCCAGAGAAAAATAAAAGAATAGGTTGAGGTTTTCTTCTATTTCTCTAACTTTATTCTTAACGTCTCTATTCTAATTAACATAAGATTAGTATTTTGGAATTTAGCATAAGTATATATGTCTAAGATTCTGATGTATGTCTCTTATATGTATATTATTAGGAGGATTATTGGAGCACGCTTGAACGTAAAGAATTATTGCAGATCTACTGCAGATTTCTCTCTATTCTGCATAATATGTGAGTAGAATATAGTTTATTTAAGGCATATCATGTTTTTAATAGTTTGACATATGAATAGATATGCCTAGAAGGATTTGGGAATTTCGATAATGTAAACATTAAAACCCCCCAAATCCTCTTTTTTGTAATTTCGTATGATTTGTCATGATGAATTGGTTTTGTGGACTTTTGGTTTTAATATTGGATTAAAGGTGAAAAAGAGTGTTGCTACCATTATTTATATTTTATGTAATTCACCTTTATTATCATTTGATTTAGCCTAAAAAGTTTTGGATTTGATTGTTTCATAGTTTGAATTGGGTTGGGTTCCTATTTTGGATGTAAACGCATTTCACAACTGAAATAGGTCAAATGTAAACATTTTTAGGTGTATAACACCAAAAAGGGGTGAATTGGATGAAATATGGATTATAAACATACATGTATGATTGTATGTAATACTATTTTTAATCCAGTATTGAAATCATTTCTGCATGCCTAGGATGCAAGTTTAAATTTTATGTATGTATGTTTTCCATCCACTACTACTTGTTATCTTGTCATTATGTTATCATGCCTATGTTGTAGCCGTAAAAGTATGGAAAACCTAAATTGTATGCCTCAATTTGGATAAATTGACAATTGCCACCTCGTTAGAACTTTCCTCGTTTATGCGAATATTTTGCGTTGTCATACATTATTATTTTTATACTTATATATAAACGTAATTAACATTGTATTAGCATAATAAATGCGATTAGGTTAGAATTTGAAAGTGAAATGTCACCAAAATAAATATATATTTGATTTCTTGTGTGCGCGTATATAGAATGGATTTATATTTATAAATAAGTGACACATAGACACAAGGCTAGTTGCTAATTTTGGTATAATTCTGTCCGGGCCCGACCGACAAATCGAGCAATCAAAAGTAGACCCAACTAATGTGAGATGTCTAAGTGCCATGAGCCATTCAAAAACTTAGTTCAATAGACACGAGGTTAAACCAACTTGTAGTAGAAGCCTGGCCGGAACCGACCGGCATATCTAGCATCTACAGGTGTACGGTTTAATATGAGAGGTCTAGTGTGTGTGTGTGTGTATATATGAGTCAATTGTGTCTGAAAATAAGTAGGTTTACTACGCCTTGAGAAGGTCTTAAGTGGTTGACTCTCTTTTTATCTAATTTAGTTCTTAAGTGGTTACGACTAGGATCCCTCTGAATGTCTATTCCTTGGAGAGGAACCAAAGTCACAAGACCCACCCCTTATTAGATTTGATGTAGGTCTTTGGGTCCTTCTTCTCTAAAAGTGGTTAGGCATAAAACGGTAATGGAGTAGGGTAGTTCACGGGGATGTCCATTTCCTCTAGAAGCTTGTAAGGGCTCAACTTGGGATAGATTGGTAATTGAAAGAGGCCATTGCATGCTCACTAACTGTCTGAGGGAAGTTTTAAGAAACATAGGTGTCCTACCGGGTAATATTGTAATGGCCCGACTTTCCATACTATCTGAGTTGACTGAATACACCACACGTCCAACCCAAATATCATATAAATACAAATTATTATGAAATAAGAAGGAACGGGTTTTTCCCTTATGACCAAGCCGTATAACACGGAACGGGGTTTTCCCTTATGAGAATACAAAACAACTGATTTAGCTTTCAAAATCCTTTTGAAAGGAATGATAATCTTTATATCAAAACTCTTTTGATATTATAATAGTGTCTAAACCAAATAAATAACAATCTAGTGGAACGTTTGCATCGCATGCTCCACATATATTTAATATACAATCAAAACCGCTAGCACTTATTGGGTAATGAATTTCCAACTATGACAAGGTATGGAACCACCTTCCGATAGTGCATCTCTATAGAGGAATACACTGGGCTTAACAAGAACATCTTGCAACCCGGCCACACATGACCGACCACTCATTTCGCTTGAGTGCATCGAATGTATATCACCAACGGTTGGGATCAGCAACCGTTTTCCTGAATGGGACAACATCAAATAGAATAAAAAATGAAATGAATTTCTCTACATATGTGATAATACACCCTAATTGGGAGCTACGCATTTAGCCATGTTGCCTGCCCGATTTTTTCCATTTCCCGGTGGTTGAGGCCTGAGGCTACGATTACTTACCATTCATTGATAACACAATCACTTTGAATGCCACATTGTCAGATCCGTTAATCATTAATTGACTTGCACAAATATATTCTAGATATTATGCTAAGATAATAAATTCTCCACCACCATATACATCTATACAGACCAACATATGCGATCATTGGAAATACCTTGTCAGACACTCGTCCATATACGTTCGTTCTAGGACACAATTTCCATTAATCCATCTTAGGCAATTTATACCTAGGATTAACAGAAAAAGCTCTTGCACTTTACTCCGTCTTCGATTATCTTCATATAATCTGATTCACAATGCTACTGCCAATACAGAGTGGTTCTTGGATAATGATCCAACCGGTCTCTCCATATTGACGACGATATTGGCAAATACTTCGATAGTCGATTATTTAACTATCGAAGAAAAACAAACATCCATTCAAAGCATCAAACAATCATTCGGCCCCTTAATTAATATTTCATTAATTAAATCACTTCTCCATTTCTTTATCAATATTTGTTAACCAAATATTTTCAATAATCATCTTGACTTCTTACGTTATTTGGAAAACATTTCCATATATCGCCTTCTTTTATTTTCTATACTTAGAAAACATCTTCTATTTATAATTGGAAAACATTCTAATTACTTATCTCTTTCACGAGCATTCATATATTTCTATACTTAGGAAATATTTATTTTTATATTTCCAAAATTCCACTTACTTGGGTTAAAACGAATGTTGTGTAAAACATCATTACAATAACCCAAAATACTGCATTCAACCAAATCTCTTTAAACATTTATCTTCGACACTGAATCTTGCTATTTATCAATTTATAAGAAATGAATCAAGTTGGGGTATAACTACCTCTCAGACCTTAACTGAAAACATCCTTAATTTCAAAACAGATAAGACCACTGTAACAACCCGGAATTTCTGAGCCAATTTAAATTTTTTTATTTTAGCTATTTTAATGGATTTTGAATATTTAAAATGATTTATTTTGAATAATAACGATTTAAAATTTATTTAAATCGAAGTTAGAACGTATAAATTTATATTAATTATAAAACGAACTCGAGATGGCGCGGTAGTTTGAAAATTAGATTTTAAATTTCAATTGAATGTATAAAATTTATTTTAAGTCAGAATTGGACGAAACGAGAAAAATTAGAATCTGTTTACTATATCTTTCTAACGAATGTAAGAAATTGAGATTTCACTTAATAAATTAAAAGTTATGGCTAGTTTAAAATTCAAAATAGTCGCGATGGAATTTATATATATTTATATATTTTTTAAATATTATATAGCCCTTAAAAATGGTCATTTTTCAAATCGCCTCCAAATTCGACGAAATTAGTTTTGTTGGGACCGTATCGTCAAGACATAGCAGCATGTCAATTTTCATCACCAACGGAGTTCGTATGTGACCGTGGCATCAATAACTGTCGATCGGGCACAACGTAAACTAGAAAATTAATATAAAACCCTACGACACTACTATATAATGTCTTTTACACTTCCTAAACCCTCATTAATTCATCTCCCTCATAATTGGCAGCAGCCTCCAACTGGAATTTTACAAAAAAAAACCGACCACTAAAACGTTTATATCTCTCAATCCCTACACAATTAACCCAAATGGTTTCTGGGTTTTGAAGATCATCATGGCCTCTACCTCCCACAAAAATTCCATGACCTATCGGCGCACGGATTAGGAGAAATCGATGGTCAACGGCCAGAAAACTGTTTCGATTTTGGCTAAATTGCGATCAATCTGTTGGGTATTTGATAATGGCACCAATGGGAAAATGGTAGAGGACACAATGCTCTACAACTTTTTCTTCATGTTGGGGTGGCTAATTTTGGCCGTGGTGGTCGGAATTGTGAGTTCAACGTGGACGACTTTTTCTAGCGAGCAACGAACGGGTTTTGGCCAATTAGCGCCGCCACAGGCGATATCAGGAGGGGGTGTCTGAGGAGAAGTTGTAGTTGGAGGCACGGCGGTCTGATCTGGGTAGGTGCGCGATCGCCAGAGGTGGCGACGGCACCAGAATTGAGCTCGAACGGGATTTGGGGCAACTCCGATTTTCTGGTAATTGGCGAGGTTTCAGGGGCAGCGACTTCAGGTGGAGGTGCGACTCACATAGGCGAAGCAGCGGCGAGGGTTGGTCGGAGCTCTGGTGGGCCCAGGCGACGGTAACAGCAAGGTGATCGGAGGGAGCACGTAGAAAGGTTTAAAAATCTAATTTTAATTTTAATTTTTGTAATTAAACTTTGGACGAAAATAACTTTTTGTAACGAACTCTGCTTTTCTTGAAACTGGATCCGTTGTGATCGTGGAGTCGAGAGCTTCAAAACAAGACTAACCGGGCCCAATTTGGAGCACGTTAGAATTTCGGGCAATTTCAAATCCAAACTGTTCAGAAATTCAGAAATAAAACTGGCGAAGTGGAAACCGACTATGAGAACTCCTTCTCACTCAAATTATTTTACAGTTAAATATATACTAGGTTGCAGATGGGGCTTAGTAGCCCCCGACACCATTTATTGTACGAACCATGGATGTTTGTTTGAATTGACTGCATTGTGTATTGTGATTCTGATATTGAAATGGAGTAAATAAAATATGTATAAATTAGATTCTGATGTTTGTTTGAATTGTTTGAATTTTATACAGCATTGTGTATTGTGATTCTGATGTTTGTTTGAATTGACTGCATTGTGTATTGTGATTCTGACGTTTGTTTGAATTTTATACACCGTTCGCGAATTTCGACCATTGACTTCGAATTGACATTACGGAAGATTCGACCGTCGGATTCTCCTAAAACTGGAACCATTGGGTTCATATCGGAAAGAACTTTCTAATGAATATAAGAGATTTAAAATCTAACGGTTGGATTTGGAATTATGTCCAAATCAAATTTGGAAAAGGTCGTTATGGATGCAGTTCGGTGGCCGTTATTGGAAACCGACTGTACGGGCCTTGATAAAATTATTAAAAATATTAATAATTTGTGTCAAATCATAATAAATGATTTGGAAAGAATTTGGATGAAAAATTACAGTTTTGGAAAGATAAAAATATATTTTTATCAAAATGAACTAGTTATTAATTAGTAAGATAATCCAACGTTTTTAAATAAATAAATTGGATTTGTGAATGGTTTTAATTTAACCAAAATTTCCAATGTATAAATTGGAATGGATTTGAATAGAAATCATCTTCGGGATATTTCGATATTGGATTCCGTGACTATACAGATATTGTGGAGGAATTCGAAAGATAGATATATCGTTATTCCCCATACGATATGTGTTGGTTTCAGAATTTGATATTGAATATAAGCCGATATAATTTCTGTTCAGAGCCTTATATTTAATATCAAATTGGATTTTGGGTTTGTCGTGAATGGTGTCTTCAGTAACACTATTCTTAAACCCTGTGTGAAAAGAATAAATATTTTAATTAAGATTTGGAGAAGTTTACCAATTAATTAACATTTAATTGGAATTGAAATGAAAGTTGATTTTGGGTTTATCGTGAACGGTGTTTTAAATAACATTCGTTCTTTAACCCGATTAACAGTGAAATGTGATTTGGAATTTATAAATCTTTTATTAGGACTTAATGAAAATTTTCCAAAGTGAAGTTTTCCAATTTAATAAAATAAATTGGAATGGAATGGAATTTGATTTGGTAATAATCGAAGTGAGCTTCTGTGGAGGAAGACCGTTACTATATATGGAATTTAAAAGGCTTTGTCGTTATGCCATTTATATTATTGGTTGGATACGGAAGTTTATATCGATTATATATATATATATATATATATATTGGAGGCTAAAACTAAGTGGAGTTGTAATGAATCTATAATTAGGTTGAAATGAGAATGTGATAATTTAAATTATATTTGAGAAATGATTGAGAATGGAGTATCACCAGTTTTTCTCCAAGCGATAGTTAAATCTTTAATTAGATTTGAACGTGAAATGGTAATTAAATTTTACCGATAACACCGTGTTGTTAGATATGGAGTACTACCAGTTTGGCTCTATGGGTTGAATATTTTGGGATTGAGAAATAAAATAAATGATTTCTTCGGTAAGGTTCGCTAATCCCGACTAGTTTGAAAAACCTTAATTTGGTTTAAATTGTGAAAAGAATATTTGAATAAAAGAATATTCTAGACTGGAATTAGGCGAATGTTGTGTTTTTATAGCACCTGTTTGTACGATACGCGAGTTATTCGGAAAGACCGGGTTTATGCCCATTCTGAATAACTGATTCGACGATAAGTTGACGATGAAGACGGTGGTTGAAAACCGGAGATCTTCACATCGTTTGGATGATTACTGATGTCTTGATTGGGCTATACACCCAAGACAAGGTAATAAGTGGTGATCGTCCAGACGTACTTGGAGATTGACCAGATATGCAAGGACCTCTCTCCTGTATTGGACATATGGGACGAGGAATAAGATGCCTCCGGTTTCTTTCAGACCCAGAACGGACTTGCAAATGGAGGGTATATCTGACATTGTATTCCTTTATACTGTATTCGTTGATCTCTACTAAATATATATATCTGTTTGGTGGCGGAGAATTTATTCTCTTGCTTAGCACCCTTCTTTGAGACGTACGAGCTTAGAGGTTATATATTGGTGGAAATCAATGGTACGGTATGGAGTGACAGTGTGGCATGCTGAATGGCATGGGATCAAGGCTTTTGTTGAAAAGCAGAGCCTTGTGGTTGATGATCAAAGCACGGCTTTAAATAGCATAACTTTGTATATAACATTAATTCGCGAGCCTTAAACCCCGGTATGAATCAGAAACGGGAGAGGATCCAGGGAGAACATGCGTTTCTTTCTAGCTAGAAGTGGTGTCATGGTATGGAACTCAGACATTTTTACTTATGTGGATGATGGAAAGCAGGGTGCCTCAGATATATCGGTCACTGCGGGGTCGATGGATGCATATGGTCGACATACTGACCAGACTTACACCCCATAGGGAAGGGAAACATACTGTTCATGAATTATAATCCACTAACGTAAGTGTGGACTGGCCTTGTCGCTCCAGGTGCAGTTGCGACTGATCCTGAGACATGGTCTAGATTGTCTCTAATTCGGTAAGGACGATCCCTTGCCTTGGTTCATGATGGAAATCCAACTTCCAATACGTGACTTTTCGGCTTTGATTGTATAACTAGTATGGAGACATAGTAGCATGGGATGCTATGTCGTCTATGATTGATACATTTATATTTGAAGTTGATTTTGTAACGGTCGCTTGAAAAATTCGACGCTCGAATTTTCGACAATAACAAAAAATCCTGCATTACTTATCAAAAACCAAGTATCGAACCCAGACTATTAATAGGAAGAAATTAGAGGATGAGATAGGAAATATAGAACTAAAAGAGTAGTAGAAGAAGATAACATAACAGAATCAGAGTAAACACGAATCTCACAGCGGAACGAATAAAACATAATATATAATATAACTTTGAAATACAAAACTGTATTGTATGTAAATACCATATCACAGTATAACTCATATACATCACAGCGGAATAATCTCTAAATAACAAACGGTGAAACCTCCTGCATCGAGCCCCTCCTAGTGAATCTGTAAAATCCTGAAACACTTGACTGCCCGTACAAATTTGGGCACCCAAGAGTTCAGGGAAAACACAAACAAATAAACTCTGGGTCGGTCATGGGACTGGTGTGAGTAAACTCCAACCATGTTACTTAACTTTGAAAATCCTTTTGAAGGAAAAGGATAATAGTAAGACCAACCCACACATAAACATGGATGGTTTTTACCTTACTATAACCCAAAATATTCTTGATATCAAAATCCAGTGGTATTATAATAATGTCTACTCAGATAAATAACCAAGTAGCAGAACGCTTGTGTCTCACGCTCTACATATATAGTATAAAATCAAAAACCACAGGGCGCTTATTGGAGATTGGATTCCAACAGACAAGGTATGGGATCACCTTCCGATCAGTGTACTCTAGAGGGTATACACTGGGGTTGTAACAACCCGTATTTTCAATAACCTGTTATAACATAAATCGAGGCAGAATTTAATTCAAAAATTTGAATCAAGGGAAACGGGCTATGCCGTTGCGTTCGTCTCGGAAAAATACGCGAAATAGGGTCCAAGTTTTCGAAAATCGGAGTCCGTATGACCCAGTTAAGGCCCATTGAAGTTTTCAGAAAATTCCTAAGTAAAAACAGATTTAAATTTGAAATTAAAAGCAAGGGTTAGGGCAAACTGGCGCAGGCGGGAAAATTCCCGCCAGGACCCGCATGTCGACAGGCCTGTCGACAGGGTCCCCAGGGTGTCGACTGCCCTGTCGACAGGGGGTGGCCAGGCAGTTTTGCCTGGCGCACCATTTTGATTTGGGCTTGGTCTTGTGGCTTGGTTCTAGAAAGTTCCGAAATCTGACGGACCTAAACTAACCTAGGGTTAATCCTAGGGCTAAAAACACTCTAATCTTCTATAAATAAGCCCCTAATCCTACCCTAAAACCCCATTATTCATTCTAGCAACCAAACTATGTCAAATTGAATTCTCAAATGGCCTCCACCTAAAAACCCTAGCCTCCACCCTCTTCAAAAATAATTCCTATGAAGATTTTGATGTTCATACAAGCATTTCTAAGTTGTATGAATGATCATTAGCTTGCATACATCATCAAGTTGCAAGCTTTATTTGCTAAGCTAGAGTTTTTGGGATTTTTGGTTAATTGGAGCTTTGTTTTGGGTTTTTATATGCTTGCACAAAGGGCTTCTCAATCTTTATTAGTAGATTTGTGTCTTCATAATACTTGTAAGCCCTCTTACCTTCATTTTAGAAACTCTAAAGTTAATATGTGATGAAAGTTGGGATTTTTGCAAGTTTATTTGGTTATGCATGTTTATGCAAGTTCACTATGCCATGATTTGCAAGTTCATTGAGTTATGCATGTTCACTAAGCCATGATTTGCAAGTTTATTGGGTTATGCATGTTTATGCAAGTTTACTATGCCATGATTTGCAAGTTCATTGAGTTATGCATGTTCACTAAGCCATGATTTGCAAGTTTATTGGGTTATGCATGTTTATGCAAGTTCACCTAGCCATGATTTGCAAGTTTATTGAGTTATGCATGTTCACTAAGCCATGATTCGCAAGTTTATTGAGTTATGCACGTTTATGCGAGTTCACCAAGCCATGATTTGCAAGTTTATTGAGTTATGCATGTTTATGCAAGCTCACTATGCCATGATTTGCAAGTTTAACATGTTATGCATGTTTATGGTAATATGCAAGTTCACTATGCTAAGTTATGCAAGTTTAACATGTTATGCATGTTTATGGTAATATGCAAGTTCACTATGCTGAGTTATGCAAGTCTAACATGTTATGCATGTTTGTTGTGATATGCAAGTTCATCATGTATGTTGTGCCAAGCTCCCTCTTCCTATCCTTTATGCGTTATTACGAATATGTAAGCGATAGAACGACGTTGGGGGGTTTGGGTAAACTTAAAATACATGAAAATATAAGATTGGGAATTTACCTATTAAGTTAGGTCTACCCCTTGGGAATTTACCTATTAAGTTAGGTCTACCCAAGTATTTGTTGACTTGTAATTATGTTTTGAAATAAAGTGGACATGACACTTAGAAAACATAAGTGTGGCCAACTCGAGGTTGGGTTGATTTTGTAGCGTAATTCTACCCGGAACCGACCGGCTTAACTAGTGGCTACAAACAATAGGACCCAATGTGAGAAGTTGGTCATGTGGTGCCAAGACCCGAGGTTAGACCAAGTTGTGGTGTAAAGCTACCTGGACCCGCCCGGCCTAACTAGTAACCACAACAAGGTCTAATGTGAGAGGTTAAGGTGCATTAAATTAATTAATGCCTCATGATTAGGGTTAAGTCAGGGTCCACTAATACTTAACCAATTTGGGGATTCGAGGGATTGAAATGGGGGTAAGTATGAACTATCGGTTACACTTAACCAATTTAATCCATTTGGGGATTCGAGGGATTGAAATGGGGTTAAGTGTGAACTGTCGGTTACACTTAACCAATTTAATCCATTTGGGGGTTTAGGGATTGAAATGGGGTTAAGTTGTGAACTGTCGGTTACACTTAACCAATTTAATCCATGATTAGTGAAGGGTTAAATCGCACTTAACCCTCTTAGGAAACCCTAGCAACGTGGTCTGTTCCAGCAGTAATCCCAGTTTGGTATCATTACAACCCTAGAGGCTAGGCTAGGGCGGGGCACGATTACTGGACGGATGTAAGCGACCAAAGCGACGGCTGAGTGGTACAGCGGTGCGGGTCCAGGCGGGCTACGGACGTGCACGTAATCCGGTATTGGACAAACTCGAGGCACGGGTACCGGTAGGTTTGGACTGTGCATTATTGCTTCAGTGTCTGGGGTTGACACCCGAGGGCTTGATACACCCGAAGGTGGACCCAGCACAGTCTGACTACATCCATATGTGGGCCGTATGGACACCAACACTTGACGTGTTAGGCTTATAGGGAGCCGATCGACTAGACCGTTTGGTTGGACCTTATATTAAGGTCACTTCAAGTTATTGGGTCAAAGCGTGGGCCAAGGGATCAATACCTGTTATGTTGGTTTGCTAGTACACCATGGTGCGAGACTTAACCTTGTTTATGCGATGACACCTCTATCTATCTTGTAGTTAATTTATCATGCCAGTATGTTGTTATCTATGATCATCTCAGTTTCCATCATGCTGTTAACTTTATTAGTTTATAGACTGATCGTAGCCGGGCTTACTCAGTCTTTTTGACTGACCTGTTTTCTTTCGCCTCTTTTCTTCCGTTCCCCCCCCCCCAGGTTCTCAGGGAGGAAATACAGGAGCCTAGCTTGGATCGTAGCTGCTTTCTTGGATAGCTCATGTATGCTTTGGACTTGAGTTCGCTATGGTTTTTCCACTTTGGGGATAGCTACTTTTATGTTTTCCTTTTCAGTTTCAGATGATGTTATTTTATGTACTAGACTTGTTTATTTGGGAAATTGACATTATGATGTAGCAGACTTGTTTTTGAAATGGTTTAAAATTCTTCCGCTGTTTTATGTACTTACTCTGTTTATTTACATATATATATATGTCATGTCCTGCCTTGCTATATCATTATGCATGTTTACCTTGTTTTAAAAACGCCCCACCAAAGTCAGAGTTGCTTGCAAGGGCCACCTTGGCGGAGGTGGGGTGTTACATTTGGTATCAGAGCATATGGTTTACGAGAAGGGATAAAAAGGTTTTTAAAACTTTTGAAAAACTATTTTCAAAACCAAGTATAAAGTATTTTCCAAAGAAAAGTCTAGTTATTTTAAAAGGCTATTCCCCAAACGCCATTAGCACTATCCTTTGACCCCTCGTTTGAACTCTTTTCTTTTCGTTTCCAGCATGTCTGATAATCTTATCTTGCCCGAGGGAGTGACAATACCCGATTGGTTTCATCGGTACTTGGAAGTCACGGCACCGGTCCCGGGTGTCTCTAATGTTGTTTCTCCAGTCAAGGCCGCTGTTCCTCCTCCTCCTTCCGTAGCTGATGTTCCTCTTCTCCCTCAGCCTCCACAAGCGGATTTTGCGGAAACTTGTAAGAACTTTAAGATGATGGGTGGCAAGAATTTTAGTGGAACAGAGACTTTTGTAGAAGTAAGGAATTGGTTGAAAGAGACCGAAGATCTTTTAGCCACCTTTGATATAGGTGACCGCAGGAAGGTTTTATTAGCAGTATGGTTGCTAAAGGAAGAAGCTGCACGTTGGTGGGTAGTCACCACCGCTACTAGGCCGATTGAGACTTGGGATGATTTTAGAGGAAGGTTTGGACTGAGGTTCTTATCACTGAAGCAAGGGGACATGACTATTAGGGAATACATAGATAAGTTCAATCAACTGGCTCGAGTCAATTTAGACTTGGTTAATGCAGCTCAGAAGAAGGCCCTACACTTTGCTCTAGGATTAAACGAGCCATTGCACGGTTTGGCCATGTCTCACATACCCTTGGGGGCGACTTTCGAGAGTTTGGTGAATATGGCCTTACTCCAAGAGGAAGATAAGAATGACAAGAAAGAGGTCAAGGCGAATGAGTCTCAAGGCAAGAGGGTAAATTCCGGGAAACGAGGCAAGAATAACAACAACCGCAAGGACAAGCCAAGAGAGAATAGGAAATGCAACTTCTGTGGTAAAGTTGGACATATATCCAGGGAATGTAGGAAGAAGAAGAGAAAGCGGGGCGAATGCTTTCAGTGTGGTGAGTTTGGACATCTCAGCAAGAATTGCCCGAGGAAACAAGGGCAAGGTCAGACTCAGTATGCAGGACTATCTGGAGGGCGAGTTCATCCCCTCAACACCGTTCTTCCAGCTCATGATAGAGGTAGTGTTTCTGTTAAAAGTCTTGTTTACATTTTCTGACTTTCCCTGTTCGTACCTTGTTTGATTCTGGCACATCGCATAGTTTTATTTCATCTGATCTAGTTGAAAGTTTGCACCTAAGTACTAGTCTAAGTTGATGATCCCGTATGTGTTTCAAATCCAAGTGGGGGTTCTGCCCGGTTGTCTGTGGTCTGAGTGGATTTGAAAATTTCTATCTTGAGTATAGAATTCTCGAGGGATGTTTATATTCTCGGTTTCAGGGGATATGGGTTGGTTTTGGGCATGGAATGGTTGTCCTGTTTTGGAGCCATTCTTGGTTTTTGTATAGGGTTGTGAGGCTCATGACTCGCCTCGGTAATACCCTAGAAATTTCTAGCAACCCTATGGGTCCCGTCATGTTATGTTATCTTGAATCCCTCGACTCGTCTATCAATAGTTTGCAATCTGCGAGGGTGGTCCGAGAATATCCTGATATCTTGGGTGAAGTGAAGGGGTTACCCCTGGACGTGGATAGATTTCCGCATTATCTGGTTGGTAATACCAAGCCAGTTTCGTGGCCGGTTAGGCACATGACCTCACGAGATGAGAGTTAAGAAAGCAAGTCAAGGAGTTGCTTGAGAAGAACTTCCTGAGACGAAGCATTTTCGAGTAAGGTGCTCCAGTAGTATTCGTTACTAATGTGGACAGTTTGCTTCGCTTATGTGTTGATTATCGTGAGAAGAATAGACAACCGTTACCAAGGATCGATGATTTGCTTGATCAGCTTGTAGGAGCATCTGTTTTCTTTTGATCCAGCTACCGGATTCCATCAGCTTAGGATGGCTGAGGATGGAATTGACAAGACTGCGTTTAGGACTCTAGATGGATTTTTAGAATGGCTAGTCATGCTATTTGGTTTGACTAATGCACCCGCATATTACGTGAACTTGTGGGGTAGGGTGCTTAGGGAGCCCTTGAACAAGTTTGTCGTGGTCGTCGTAGACGATATTTTGATCTCCTTAAAAGAACGAGGAAGGGCATGCTAGACATCTCAAGGAGGTGATAGATACGCTTGGAGCCACCAGTTGAAGGTCAAGTTCTCCAATTGTCACTTTGGAGGAAAGAAGTTGGATTTCTTGGGCACATAGTTCCTAAGTAAGGCTTAGCGGTGGATTCCGCTAAAGTGGTTGCGGTTTAAGACCGGAAAACTCTGAGGAGGGCAATTGAAGTAAGAAGCTTTCTCCGTTTGGCTAGTTAGTTAGCATTCCCTGAGCTTAGACTTACTCTTCTGGACCAAGAAGGGGGTTTCACAGGAAGAAGACCCGCAGTTAGTCAAGAACATGGACCAGTTGATTCGAGGCGAGATGTTAAGTCACCTCGCTAGATATATTATAGATGACAAGGGATGACTAAGGTGCGATGAGAGATTATGTGTTCCTCGAGTGGAAGACTTGGTAAAGAAGGTTCTTGAAGATGCGCGTCACTCGAGGAGGTGGCCGAGCTGGTCTCAGGATGCATGTGGTGCCACCAGGTTAAGGCCAAGTCATAGAAGCCCGGCAGGCCATTCCCTCCATTGGAGGTTCCGCAAGGGAAGTGTGAAAACATCTCGATAGATTATGTGGATGGACTACCTGGATCAAAGAAAAGGAATACGGGCATGAGGGTCATAATAGGTAGACTCACGAAGAGTGCTCACTTCAGTCCGGTGAAGAGCGAGAGGACTACGTCATGGTTAGCAACGGTTTACCCTCAAGAAGTCGGCCAGTTTTGAAATAGCCTACAGGAAGCCATGGGTAGGCAACCGAATCTAGGAATGGCCTATCACTCATAGGCGGATGGTTCATTTCGATTAAGCATGAGTTATAGAAAATCACGTTTGTAAGGGGCAATTGGCAACGTGGATTGGTATTTTCAAGAAAAGTCCTGCTGCGTGGAATACTTTATAGTAAGTAGACAAGATCCAGGATTCACTAGTGAATTTTGGAAAGCTTGCATGAAACCATGAGGTTACAGTTATGTTTAGGCCGAGTATGATGAAAGAAGAATAAGTGAAAGAGGAGGACGAGAGACGATGATGAAATGAGTTCCAACTCAAATTTGGGAAATAGGAGTTAGGAAGCCAAGAAATCACGAAGTAAAAGACGGTCAAAGCACAGTGGAGTTAAGCTCAAGGAAACGTGACTAAGAAGAGTGAAGACTAGATACACGCATCATATCTCTTTGTAAGAGTGCATCCTTGATCCTTGTTTACCTGTGGAGCTTGCTTGCAAGTTATCTTTTGTATATATCCTCTCGGTCCCATTCTCGATCTTATTTCTGTTGTAAACTCCATAAGGGAGTTATGACTCATCGATTAGTACTATATGTCAGAGTTTGAATGGATTTCTTGTAATCCAAAAAGGAGTTTATCTTATCTTCCAAGATCTCTTTTTAGCATATCTCTCTGTCCATGTTTGTCTAGTTTATCGTGTCATGAGGAACTTAGGTAGAAACCCTTTGGATGAAACATGTATTTGAAACATGTTATGCTTGATGGTTGTAAGTGGTTGCAAGTGTTTGCAAGTGGTTACTCGTGGATGCATTATACACATTAGGCACTAGATCGGCTCACACACTCTTCATGTTGCATATGCATGAGTGCTTACACTTATTCATGGTTGAAACTTGTCGTGCTACCACATGGATGTTGCATATGGATGAATGTTATGTGCACTCATATAGATACTATAAATTATGTTAGGAATTTGCATACATATGGATTCATTTCACTGACATACATATGCATTAAGGAGGTTTACTGTATCAGTAACCGCCTGATTTTCACTGACATACATATGCATTAAGGAGGTTTACTGTATCAGTAACCGCCTGATCTTTGCATTAGATAAGTACATATACACACACTTTTGCATATGTTCATACCACATTTAGAATCTTGTAAGGACAATGGTTGCTCGTGGATGATGCTTTGAGTAGATGGATGATTGGATGGTAGGATATGTTCTTCCTAACTTGAAGATTTCGGGGACGAAATCCTTTAAGGAGGGGAGAATGTAACAACCCGTATTTTCAATAACCTGTTATAACATAAATCGAGGCAGAATTTAATTCAAAAATTTGAATCAAGGGAAACGGGCTATGCCGTTGCGTTCGTCTCGGAAAAATACGCGAAATAGGGTCCAAGTTTTCGAAAATCGGAGTCCGTATGACCCAGTTAAGGCCCATTGAAGTTTTCAGAAAATTCCAAAGTAAAAACAGATTTAAATTTGAAATTAAAAGCAAGGGTTAGGGCAAACTGGCGCATGCGGGAAAATTCCCGCCAGGACCCGCATGTCGACAGGCCTGTCGACAGGGTCCCCAGGGTGTCGACTGCCATGTCGACAGCCCTGTCGACAGGGGGTGGCCAGGCAGTTTTGCCTGGCGCACCATTTTGATTTGGGCTTGGTCTTGTGGCTTGGTTCTAGAAAGTTCCGAAATCTGACGGACCTAAACTAACCTAGGGTTAATCCTAGGGCTAAAAACACTCTAATCTTCTATAAATAAGCCCCTAATCCTACCCTAAAACCCCATTATTCATTCTAGCAACCAAACTATGTCAAATTGAATTCTCAAATGGCCTCCACCTAATCCCTAGCCTCCACCCTCTTCAAAAATAATTCCTATGAAGATTTTGATGTTCATCCAAGCATTTCTAAGTTGTATGAATGACCATTAGCTTGCATACATCATCAAGTTGCAAGCTTTATTTGCTAAGCTAGAGTTTTTGGGATTTTTGGTTAATTAGAGCTTTGTTTTGGGTTTTTATATGCTTGCACAAAGGGCTTCTCAATCTTTATTAGTAGATTTGTGTCTTCATAATACTTGTAAGCCCTCTTACCTTCATTTTAGAAACTCTAAAGTTAATATGTGATGAAAGTTGGGATTTTTGCAAGTTTATTTGGTTATGCATGTTTATGCAAGTTCACTATGCCATGATTTGCAAGTTCATTGAGTTATGCATGTTCACTAAGCCATGATTTGCAAGTTTATTGGGTTATGCATGTTTATGCAAGTTTACTATGCCATGATTTGCAAGTTCATTGAGTTATGCATGTTCACTAAGCCATGATTTGCAAGTTTATTGGGTTATGCATGTTTATGCAAGTTCACCAAGCCATGATTCGCAAGTTCATTGAGTTATGCATGTTCACTAAGCCATGATTCGCAAGTTTATTGAGTTATGCACGTTTATGCGAGTTCACCAAGCCATGATTTGCAAGTTTATTGAGTTATGCATGTTTATGCAAGCTCACTATGCCATGATTTGCAAGTTTAACATGTTATGCATGTTTATGGTAATATGCAAGTTCACTATGCTAAGTTATGCAAGTCTAACATGTTATGCATGTTTGTTGTGATATGCAAGTTCATCATGTATGTTGTGCCAAGCTCCCTCTTCCTATCCTTTATGCGTTATTACGAATATGTAAGCGATAGAACGACGTTGGGGGGTTTGGGTAAACTTAAAATACATGAAAATATAAGATTGGGAATTTACCTATTAAGTTAGGTCTACCCCTTGGGAATTTACCTATTAAGTTAGGTCTACCCAAGTATTTGTTGACTTGTAATTATGTTTTGAAATAAAGTGGACATGACACTTAGAAAACATAAGTGTGGCCAACTTGAGGTTGAGTTGAGTTTGTAGCGTAATTCTACCCGGAGCCGACCGGCTTAACTAGTGGTTACAAACAATAGGACCCAATGTGAGAAGTTGGTCATGTGGTGCCAAGACCCGAGGTTAGACCAAGTTGTGGTGTAAAGCTACCCGGACCCGCCCGGCCTAACTAGTAACCACAACAAGGTCTAATGTGAGAGGTTAAGGTGCATTAAATTAATTAATGCCTCATGATTAGGGTTAAGTCAGGGTCCACTAATACTTAACCAATTTGGGGATTCGAGGGATTGAAATGGGGGTAAGTGTGAACTGTCGGTTATACTTAACCAATTTAATCCATTTGGGGATTCGAGGGATTGAAATGGGGTTAAGTGTGAACTGTCGGTTACACTTAACCAATTTAATCCATTTGGGGGTTTAGGGATTGAAATGGGGTTAAGTTGTGAACTGTCGGTTACACTTAACCAATTTAATCCATGATTAGTGTAGGGTTAAATCGCACTTAACCCTCTTAGGAAACCCTAGCAACGTGGTCTGTTCCAGCAGTAATCCCAGTTTGGTATCATTACAACCCTAGAGGCTAGGCTAGGGCGGGGCACGATTACTGGACGGATGTAAGCGACCAAAGCGACGGCTGAGTGGTACAGCGGTGCGGGTCCAGGCGGGCTACGGACGTGCACGTAATCCGGTATTGGACAAACTCGAGGCACGGGTACCAGTAGGTTTGGACTGTGCATTATTGCTTCAGTGTCTGGGGTTGACACCCGAGGGCTTGATACACCCGAAGGTGGACCCAGCACAGTCTGACTACATCCATATGTGGGCCGTATGGACACCAACACTTGACGTGTTAGGCTTATAGGGAGCCGATCGACTAGACCGTTTGGTTGGACCTTATATTAAGGTCACTTCAAGTTATTGGGTCAAAGCGTGGGCCAAGGGATCAATACCTGTTATGTTGGTTTGCTAGTACACCGTGGTGCGAGACTTAACCTTGTTTATGCGATGACACCTCTATCTATCTTGTAGTTAATTTATCATGCCAGTATGTTGTTATCTATGATCATCTCAGTTTCCATCATGCTGTTAACTTTATTAGTTTATAGACTGATCGTAGCAGGGCTTACTCAGTCTTTTTGACTGACCTGTTTTCTTTCGCCTCTTTTCTTCCGTTTCCCCCCCCCCCCCAGGTTCTCAGGGAGGAAATACAGGAGCCTAGCTTGGATCGTAGCTGCTTTCTTGGATAGCTCATGTATGCTTTGGACTTGAGTTCGCTATGGTTTTTCCACTTTGGGGATAGCTACTTTTATGTTTTCCTTTTCAGTTTCAGATGATGTTATTTTATGTACTAGACTTGTTTATTTGGGAAATTGACATTATGATGTAGCAGACTTGTTTTTGAAATGGTTTAAAATTCTTCCGCTGTTTTATGTACTTACTCTGTTTATTTACATATATATATATATATATATGTCATGTCCTGCCTTGCTATATCATTATGCATGTTTACCTTGTTTTAAAAACGCCCCACCAAAGTCAGAGTTGCTTGCAAGGGCCACCTTGGCGGAGGTGGGGTGTTACAGGGGTTCAACAAGAACATCTTGCAACCCGGCCACACATGACCGCCCACTCATTTAGCTTGAGTGTAGCGAATATATTGTCGCCCACGGTTGTTGGCCATCCAACCGTAATCCGAAGATACATAATCGAAAATAAGAACAAATATGAATTTTCTCTAGATCGGTGACAATAAACCCTGCTTGGCTATGACCCAACTAGCCATGCTGCCCGCCCGATTTTTGTCATTTCCCGGTTATGAGGCTAGAGGCTACGTTCATCTTTTCAGAACATCTAGCCATCATTCACTTTGAATGTCACATCGTCAAACCCGTCAAATCACTAGTTGATCTCCACAAAAATATTACGGGTATAAAAGCTAAGAGAAACGAATTTCTCTGCCACCAGACGTAATACTTGAAAAGATCATCTGATATGATCTATTAGGAGTACTCTGTCCGACATTCGTCCATACAAGTTGTCCTGGGACTGGACAAACAGAAAGCACTATTCTGGAACAGAACGACCCTTGCATTTCACTCCGTCTTCAATTATCTTTAGCATAATCTAATTCACAACGCTTATGCCTATACGGAGTGGTTTTTAGATAATATATCCAACTGGTCTCTCCGTATTGACAACGATGGTCAAATACTTCGATAGTTGGTGATTTAACTATCAAAGGAAAACAAAACATCCATCCAAATTTACCACTACACATCAACTAATCACTGGCCCTTTTTAAATTAATTCCTTACTATACTATCATTTCCAATTCCCATTTCCCTTCTTTCGCATCCTTTCGAAGCTCTATTTCTCTCAGGATTCTTGAAAAAATATTTTCAATATCATAATTTCTTTATTCGAGAAAATATCTCTTATCCCAATTAGAAAACATTTCTGAATATTCACAAATCCTTATTCTTTTTATATATAGAAAATATACCTTATTAATATCGGAGAATATTTCCATATTCCATTTCTAAATTCCTCGTCGATCAATTCCTTTCATTTTCTATGCGTAGAAAAATATCTCTAATTTTATTTGGGGAAATATTTCAAATTTATTTTAAGTTAACGCGATGTTATAAACATCGTTATTATAACTTAAATCATTAATCATTTATTAACTAGCCATATTGCTAACCAATCTTCACTGTCGAATCTTAACCATTCCTCCATTAATCATGAAGTCAATCAAGTTGGGGTATAATTACCTCTCAGACCTTAATTGAACAACATTCTCAACTTTGAAATAGTCAAAGCTCACAACTTCAAACAAAACATCGCTTACGCGACTCTCAGATTCAATCTAAGAATCCACTTCTTTTACGAGAAACATGGATTATAACGGTAGTATTATAATCGCTGTTTCCAAATATTTGATATACAAAAACATCTATTTTAATGATAGCGTTACAATCGCTATTTTGATTTATAGAACACTTATTATAACAGTAGCGTTAAAATCACTGTTTAGATGTATAAGATATTTATTATAACAGTAGCGTTATAATCGCTGTTTAGATTTACAAAACATTTATTGTAATAGTAGCGTTATAATCGCTGCTTCCAAATATTGGGTATATAAAAATATAACTTGTACTTATTAATTTCAATTAATAAGTAAATGAATAAATAATTAAATAATTAATTTTGATTCAAAACGGAAAGTAAAAATAACTACTTCCCTAAATTCGATATAATCGAATTCCAATAAATAACTCTCTCTCTCTCTCATAATCCATATTCAATTTATATTCCAAACTTCGGAATTTATCTACCATTTCAGGTCAATATAAATTCCAAATTCACTTTTGAATTTATATTTCATTTTATCTAATGTTAAATAATTCATTTAGTTTATAAACTCGTTTAAAATCAACTTCTTGTTTTAATAAAACAAGTTCCTACTTTTTAACTCCATTCGAATTTACACTTCAACTTTTGGAGAAATATATTTCATTTTTAAATCTCAAATTTCATTTGCAAGTAGACTTCTTATCCTCAGGTTTATCACTTGAATGTCGATTTCCTATTCGATTATAATTTATTGGTTTCAAACAAATATTAACCATCTTGCCCAACTTTGAATTGTATAATATATAATTTCTAAAATAGTTCATTTTAATAATATTCGACATCGTCGAATTAAAAATCCAAATCCTAATGGTTTTATTTATTTCTAAACACATTTCGAACATTGAAAAGATGTCATCGTTTTCCCTTGAAATGATTTTCCCATTTCTCCTTCCTAAATTCATTATTATATCCCCAAATTATTTAATAATTATTATTACACTTTATTTCTAGACATCGTTTATAAATCGGCTACTTGTTTTAATATAATTAAAACAAGTTGTTGCATTCCAGTTCAATCAAGATTCAATTTCTAGTTTTTAAAATAATAAATAATAGATTGATTCCCTTTTAAAAACTTAAATTCATTTCCCAGATATTTTATGGTATTTAAATACTGATTATTCAGGATCTATGTTATTCAACATTCAAAGACGCAATAATCAACCACAGACTATTTATCATATCAAAATAACAATATAATTGCTGAGGAACCCAGTGGGGTTCCTCCAGCCTGTTCCTTGCATCCACAGACGTTTGTTGACATAAATAACACTAATTTATTATCGGTTTGAAATATAATGGTAAACAGCATCGGTATTCAATCTACAGTTTATAACGGTGTATATTATTCAAACAAATAATTTAGTAAATCATCCAAACAACCATCGTACACATCATTCAACCAGTCATTTATAATTATTAAAATATAATTATAATATTTTAAAATAGAACAGAGTTAGTGAATTTACTCACCTTGCGCGTTAACCGTCAAATAACGATTTGCATTGGTTGATGGATCTGATAAAGCATTCAATTTCACCATAAATTCATACGAGCTCCAAATCCCTTCAAATCGATTCCGTTACGCAAATCTGACAACGCACGAGATAAATATCGCGTAAACAAGTTTTGATAAGCAATTTGAGTTATTTAAAACTATATATATATATATATATATATATATATATATATATATTTATTTTATTAAATGGGCTCACCACAACATTTCGGCCCATGCCATTGTCCATCCCACCCGCTACGTACTGTTGCTCCATCGTTCCTCGCCTTAACCGCATATTATACATTGCCTTTTATTTATTATTATTTTTTATATTTTTTTCTCTACTGGACTTCTCACTAAAATTTCAGCCCCATAACCCAAGACCAGACCCACCTCGCATCCTCTTCTCCTTGAAAATGAAAACCCAACTTGTCAGCTCCTGTATATCAAGCAAGAACCGTGACTTCTTCACAACTAAAGGACTCACGTTACTGAATACCCTTCTATCCCAATGTCTTCTTTTCCAACTCTTTACACCTTTTTCCAACTCTTTACACCTTCTGTCAAGCTTCACAACTGCTCATACTCCGCCACACAGCTCCCCCTTATTTTCCGCCCCTTACTCACAATATCCCACTCGCTGTCACCTTTCCAGGTCCTCACGAAAACCCGCACTCCCATATCATGGCATCACCAAGCTTCCCATTGCTGCACTTTACTCTTCCTCCTGTTTAAAATCATAACGTAATCACTCTCTACTTCACGCCTAGCCATAGTACACGCACAGCACTATCACGAAGTACAACGAGGACCAAATCTTGACAACCAAATGGCTAAAGCACTATGACATAAGACAATACCACCTTGTTTCTTCACGTTGCCTCTACACCACTTCTTCACATCACCTGAGACCGGAGCCTCCTCATTTCTGTGTACACATTCCATCGTTTCAGCATTATTCCCATTGTAGTGCGTTTTCAACGAATAACACCACCTTAACTTCACCCAATCTCACGCAATTGCTCATGCAGCCTGTTTCACGTCTCCAGTGCCACCTCCACTTGAATGCGACGCCACCTCACCGGTGCCTGTTCTTCCCGGTTCTCGACTTTACTCCTCTTCATTGTCTGCTTCTCATGACCCACACAGTAACTTTCACCACGTCATCAAACTGCTTCCCTCTTTCGAATTCTTCCACGCACATCACAAACACCAGATAGCCGCGACACATACACTGCTCAACGTACTTTCTACTTCAATGCAAGCACCTCACTTTTTTGAATCCTGGAGGAAACAACTTTTATTTATTATTTAGAGATGGAGGTTTTCAGTTTTTAATGGTGAGGAAGAAAGATTTTGTCGGAGATTTGAACTTGCGTTAAAGAAAAGAAACAATAGATTTCTATTTTTGAGAAGAGTGTGATTTTTAAAGTATGAAATAAGATTTATAATTTAGGGAGAGTTCTCTGTTTTCCTTGCTGAAGCCAGAATGACGTAAGACACAGTGTATATATATACACACACGGATGGATGATGATAAGAACATCATGTGCGAGTAGGCAGAAATAGATGTAAGGCCATACAACGTGGGTGCCATACTTATAGAGGGTAGGATATTAAATCATAGGTCGAGTCTCCAGGCATGGTGCTCATCCTTCTTGCTTTGTCATGAAGTTGCTTTGTCCGCTTATTGTCTTATTTTAGGCAGATTTGTTTTATTTTAATGCCTTCTTATTTTATTTAATTATAGGTCACGTTCATTTCGTCCCTTAAGTTAACGGATACTCTTTTGATTCGAGTTAAAGGAATGTATCAGAGTTGCATTATTTATTTGGTGGAGAAAGTAGCTTCAAAAGTAGCGATCGTCTAACTATATAACTATATATTTACGGACCGCTATAGACAAAAATGAAAACACGGTCGTGTCCAACGAGGTTCCACGTTCCCAAAAATATAAAAATATGGACTAGTTAACTTATTTTGTGATACCCCAAAATGCTGATATAGGGTGCAAAATACTCCAAACAAAAAGTTTCTTATTTTAAATTAAAAATTACAGTAAAATTCTAAATATTAAATTATAACTACATCTCAAAAGAATCTTGTCTGAATTCGAAACCGATATTTAAATATATTTAAATAACCGTTATGGACAAAAACGATTATGCCGCTGCTTTTCTGAATATTTAATTTGGACATAACTTACGATATATAATTCGGAATCTCGATTTCTCATTTCCATTAGAAAAATACAGTCCAATGGATTAAGAATTTTCTTGTTTCGAAGAAATACGATTAATAACGGATCTTGTTAAGTCGGTTGAAGTTCAAAACGTTAAATTACAAACTGCCACGACATTACGGGCACGATTATAATTATATTATAATTAATACGTTCAACTGTCGTTCAAATAATATATTCGTTATTATAATACAATTCTGAACAGAATTAAATCTGTTAAATTATCTAATTTACACAATATCATCACTTCGGTTATTTCCGACTATGTTGGAAATAAATATTTTATCATTCAACTATTTAAATTAATTCGATATTTAAAATATTTGAATTCAACTCATTGGAATTATCTAACCACTATATTAAAATGATTAAATTAATTAATTATTAAACCGCCAAAATTCCGGGATGTTACAGAATTCTTTATTTATAGTAATAATAAAATATGAAATTTCGCGTATCAAGCATTATTTGGCTATTATAAGGTAAAACTCTATCCTTCGGCTTGCGTTGCATTGTGTGATGGGACCTAAGTCTTATAATAGCTTCATTTTTCCAAAAAGCATTGTGTTGTTTGTCTTATGCACTGGTATTCTTGGGAGAAAACCTGTTCCGTGTTATACGGCGTGGTCCCTTGATTTACTTTTTTTTAAAGTAAAGATTTAATAACTGTTTTGAGTTCTCACACCAGTCACATGACTGACCTGGAGTTTATTGTTTTAACCTAAACTCTAGGTGCCCCTACTTTCCACACGAGCAGCTAGTAGTTTTGGTTTTGCAGACTCCTATTTTACAGGATCCTGGATTTATAGCTGAAGCTATATTCGGAAAGCTCTGTGTCCGTGTATTTATTTCAGCTGTGTTATGTATTATTTTTCCGCAGCATTGTAATTTAAATCTCTGATATTTTCTGACGTATATTATTTATTCATACTCTGTTATATTCTTGTACTTTGATGTAATTGTTGTAATAGCAATGATATGTTCTTATGTTTATGTTTTGATTTTTCGTGTTCTCAACTCAATCCAGGCTTTCCCAAAAGGGGAAGTTTGGGTCGTTTTAGTTTGATATCAGAGCGAGGTTCCGATCCACGGGCCTGTGGGACCCGGAATTTCTAAACCAATTTAAAAAATTTATTTTAGCTATTTTAATGGCTTTTGAATATTTAAAATGATTTATTTTAAATATTAACGATTTAAAATTTATTTAAATCAAAGTTAGAACATATAAATTTATATTAATTATAAAATGAACTTGAAATGACACGGTAGTTTGAAAATTCGATTTTAAATTTCAATTGAATGTATAGAATTCATTTTAAGTCAGAATTGGACGAAACGAGAAACGTTAGAATCTGTTTAACTATATCTTTCTAATGAATGTAAAAAACTGAGATTTCACTGTATAAATTGAAAGTTATGGCTAGTTTAAAATTCAAAATAGTCGCTATGGAATTTATATATATTTTAAATAATATATAACCCTTAAAAATGACCATTTTTCAAACGGCCTCCAAATTCGATGAAATTAGTTTTGTTGTGTAACGTCACAGATTTCGCTCGGACCTAATCGATCGCTAAACCGACCAAGACCGTTCGAATCCCGTATACGCTAACTCTGGGAATACAACACATCAGAACAAATAACAGAAGACTTTTATAAACATCATAATAATGTAACATCACAGTACAGAATATCAGAGTACGAATAAATAATACAGCGGAAGATAGCTTACACCAAATGTAATACAGTGCACAGCGGAAACAAAATCTAACACAGCGGAAGACTATGAATGCTCTGGACTCAGCTTTAAGCTTCGATCCAGAATCCTGCTTAAAATATCTGCAAAATAAGCTACTCGACTGCCCATGTAGAAATGAGGGCAACCGAGTTTGCAAAGTGAAACAAACTACGAGTCAGTCATGGGACTGGTATGAGAAATCTACTTAACTGGTTAAACAACAATAATATGGCAAATCATAGGACCACGCCACTTTCGCGGAACGGTTTTACTCCAGTGATTGCCAGTGCATACGATAAACAGCGCAATGCTAAATAAAGAACAATGAAGCTATTATAAGACCCAGGTCCCATCACACAATGCAACGCAAGCTGGAGGATAGGGTGTTACCTTATAATAGCCAAAGAATGCTTGATACGTATAAAACGAAATCATTTGATATTATTACTAGTGCATAAGTGTTTCAAAACAATTTCAATCATAAGTATCAATCCTAGACGGCATGGGTACCATATATCATGTCGCCAAATATATATATACAATCAAAACTGCACGATGTCGTATTTGGAAATTGGATTTCCATCATGAACCAAGGCTAGGGGCAAGATCCTTACCGCTTCGAGACGCTCTAGTCCGTATCTCAGGACCCAGACTCAGGTGGGCCCTTAGGAGTCACAGGGACGGTCGACTCGATGTGGATTAAATAAAAACCTGAACATGCGTCTCCCCGCCCTATTGGGCATAAATGAGCCAAATGACTCCATATCCGAGGCGCCTCACATTCCAACAACCGCATAGGTGAAAATAATATATAAATGTCAGCAAGTTTTAAGCACCGACACCACCTCTAACTAGAAAGAGACGCATGTCCTCCCTGGATCCTCTCCCATTTTAGGTTCATACCGGGGTGTGAGGCTCGCGAATCAACGCTATACACAAAGCTATGCCATGTAGGCCGCGCTTTGATCATCAACCACAAGACTTTGTTTTGCAATAGAAGCCTTGATCATTGCATCTTAGCATGCCACACAGGCAATCCACTCCATGCGACTGATTTCTATCGATATACAACCTCTGATCCCTTACGTCTCAGAGAAGGGTGAAGTAAGGGAATAAATTCCCCTTCACCAGGCAGATGTATATTTAATAGAGATCAATCAGCACAGAACAAAATCCAATGTCAGACACGCATCCATTTACAAGTCCGTTTTGGGTCTGAACGAAACCGGAGGCACCTTATTCCGCCTCCCATATGTCCAATACAGGAGTGAGGTCCTCGCACATCCGAACGATCAACAAGTACGTCCGGACAACCACCACTGTTACCCCTTCAAGGCAGCAACTCCTATCAAAGGCATCAGTGGTCATCCATTCGATGTGAAGATCATCGGTCTTGCACCGTCTTCATATCTTCGACTTCTAATCGTCGATCAATTATTTGAAATGAGATTTAACTCGGCCTTTCCAAATAATTCACGTATATTTAGAATTCAGATCAATTCTACCCATGGTTAAATTATTCGACATCCACACTTTAGTTTATTAGTATAATTTTAATGCCAAACACATTCAACCATCAAATATCAAGCAAACCAAGTAAAATTGGTTTATTTCCATTCCATATCGCTTATAATATTTTATAACGATTTTTCGCTATTTTTATTTATTTAAAAATAGCTCATATTAATTAAACGACGTTTCAGGTCACGTCGTGGCACTGGCGCTGTTTTTCTTCAGATTTGTTTTACACATATCTGAAAATCTAGCCGTTAAATCTTAACAAAGTTTATATCGTTGGAAAGATCTCTCAAAAGCGAACCCAAGGTTTCGGTTTCGTGAAAATCTGATGGTCGGATCTTTCGTTATAATCGTTTAAAATTACGATTTCAAAACGCGAACTGCAGGGGCTCGATTCGTTTTAATTTAATTTATATTTATATTTATATATATATATATATAAATATAATTCATTTCACGATTTCCAACTCGTTTTCACTTCAAATATTTCACTAACGCCTTTAAATTTCCGAAAATTTCGCCATAGTTTCTCTTGTACGGATGGGCATTTGGAAGTTTATTGGGCTGTATTAGGTACCCAATAAATCCTAAAAAGCACGCACATATTTATAGTGATATATCCTAGTGTCATAGGGGAGTGTGTATTAAATAACTCCAGAGAATAAATTCTCGTCGCCCTACAAAGAGATTTTTGTGCCTTACCAACTAGAGAGACGTTCTTATTGTCATCTCTAGACCCATGTGGTGTTTTTATTAATCTGGCATTTTACAGTTATATTTTATACAGTCCGTATCAGTCTTCGGTTCAACCTGAAATATAGTCATCGCCATACAAGTCTCTTACTTGTATGGTAATCTTCAACCTCGTCACATAAACTCCAAGTGTTTATGTGGTGTATGATGAAGTATTCCATCTTCAAGAAGTATGCCATGTAGTGTAGTTCAAAATTAATTGTTACTATCCTATGGCGACGATTTATAATTACACACAGAACAACCAGCACTCCGCATCCACTGGCATTCATAGGAGTTGATATAATAATAAAATTGCGCAGCCAACTCATTAAGGTTTACCTATTTGTCGGGCACGTAAATAAATTCTTTACTCAACAGCTCATCCATTCTCCTATTCAGTATATAACATATATATGCAAATATAAGCTAAAAATAATATTTCTAGCATACAAATGTTTATTTCTACTCACGGTTATTTTTAACACCTCACATACATGTTAAAAAAAATACTCATAGCTTACAAATATTTGTTTCAACCCGTGGTTATTTTTAACACTTCATACTTCATATATAAATGATATTTTTGGCGAACAAAAATATATTTCAACCTATGGCTATTTTATTTAGTCCATATACATGTTAAAAATAATATTCATGGCAAACAAATATTCATTTCAACACTTGTTTTTTTTAGCGAGTCGTATACATGATAAAAATGGTATTTTTATCATCAAAAATATTTATTCAACACTAGTGTATTTTTAGCAAGTCATATACGTGATAAAAATGGTATTTTTATCATTCAAAATATTTATTCCACACTAGCGTATTTTTAGCACTTCGTTCACGTGATAAAAATGTAATTTTTATCGTTCTAAATATATATTCAACATACGAATATTTTCTATACTTCATTTAAGTGATAAAAATGTGATTTTTATCGTTCTAGATATTTATTCAACATATGAATATTTTCTATACTTCATTCAAGTGATAAAAATGTGATTTTTATCGTTCTAGATATTTATTCAATATATGAATATTTTCTATACTTCATTCAAGTGATAAAAATGTGATTTTTATCGTTTTAGATATTTATTCAACATATGAATATTTTCTATACTTCATTCAAGTGATAAAAATGTGATTTTTATCGTTTAGCTATTTTATTCAATACATGATTAGATTTTTCCACATCAGAATATTTCAAACACAAACAACCATAATCAATCATTCGCAATAATAAACCATTCGCAATTATCAACCATTCGCGTTATTCATTTTCAACCATTCGCATTTCATATATATTTACCATTCGCATTTCATATATATATTTACCATTCGCATTTCGTATTCAACCATTCGCGATTATCAACCAAATTTCACATAACAACTCAAACAAGCCATCCATGGTTTGTGGCCGATGGGTGTCGGGAGTTTCTAAACTCCGTCTACATCCTAATATATTTTATTTCAAATTGAGTGAGTTTAGAAATCTCACATCGGTTTGTCGCATTGCTAAAAATCGTAGGAAGCTCAGAAAAATCCTCGGTTTCTTCTAGAATGTAGAGAGCGTCGCCACGGTCCCGACGTCTCCTGTTTCGTCGAATTTCGTTAACGTATGGTAAAGATACGATTTTTCAAAGTTAGCAACACTTAAAAGTGTCAAAACCGTTCAAAATGGAAAAAACCGTAACTCTCTGAAACCGTTCAAAACTAGGGTCTCGTTTTTCGTGAAATCCGAGCAACTTGGTGATGATCGGAGGGCACCACAGTGGAGAGCGTCGAGAGGGCTTTTGGCGCCAGGTGGTTGGAGGCAAATCGGTCGCCTCTGGCGATGGTGGCGGCGGTGGGAAGTTTTGAACTTCCTGGAGGTGCTGCGTTCGATTGGGGCGACGATGGGGGAGTGGTTGGTACTGATTTGAAGAGGAGAGAGAGGGCTTTGAAGTTAGGGTGGTGGCGGAGGCTAACGTTGGACGGAGGCGCCGAAATCTGGCCTGGAATGATGAGGAAGCTTTCCGCCGTCGAGCGTGAATAACGGGGGGTTTCTGATTTTTTTATTTGGAAATTAAATAATGAATGGAATTTTATTATTCGCCGATATTTATATACTCTGAAAATTAGGGTTTTCCCATACGAATACCAATTCCAACCCAACGAGTGTCGCCCCTAGCTAATTAGCCCCATCCCGGACACAATGGGATATGTTTCGTAAGCTATTTCGATTCTTACAGTCAGTTATTCTTCAAATTAAAGTTTAAAACATTTAATTTTTGATTTGAATGTACATTTTAATTCGCCGGGGCCACAAACTAATTCTAAAAATTCTAGAAAAATTAATCTAGCTATGTTGGGACGATACGGTCCCAACAAAACTGATTTTGTTGAATTCTGAGACCATTTGTAAAATGGGCATTTTCTGGTCGATCCTTTTTAACTGAACTCTACCAAACACGTTTTCCTTTGCCATGCTCACATATTGATTTCTAAAATTATGGAACATTAAACTTAGCAATAATTTGACATTCCGGTTCCAACAAAAGTGGTTTCGACGAAAACAGAGGTCGTTTGCAAAATTGCTATTTTCCAGTGCTTTAACTCTATTTAAAAATGGGATTTTTAAATTCTGAGCTAATTTCTATTCAAATTATTCAAAATAAAATTTTTAAACTGGTTCAGATTTTCCGGGCTGTTACAGTCTCCCCCACTTAATACTTTTCGTCCCCGAAAAAGAACGAAGCTAAAAGTTGTTTAACTAACCAACCCAATTTTTATTTCATTTAATGGTTTCAATAATTTTAATTAGTTGAACTAATAATCACACAACACAACCATCAATCAATTAGTTGATTAACTTTTCAAATAGATGTATATATAACCTTTATATATTCAAAAATCATAATTTTAAAACCAGATCATATATATAATCACTAATACGTTATTTATAAACATATAACTCTCAACTCATTCTAGGATGCTACTGATTCTATCTCTAATGAGGATTATTATTGGATATTACTAATCCAACCTCTGATGAGTCTTTTATTATTTTAACGAGTTGTACCCCAAAGATTTGAGCTAACCAAAGCTCTGATACCAACTGTAACGTCACGGATTTCGCTCGGACCTAATCGATCGCTAAACCGACCAAGACCGTTCGAATCCCGTATACACTAACTCTGGGAATACAACACATCAGAACAAATAACAGAAGACTTTTATAAAAATCATAATAATGTTACATCAGAGTACAGAATATCAGAGTACGAATAAATAATACAGCGGAAGATAGTTTACACCAAATGTAATACAGTGCACTGCGGAAACAAAATCTAACACAGCGGAAGACTATGAATGCTCTGGACTCAGCTTTAAGCTTCGATCTAGAATCCTGCTTAAAATATCTGCAAAAATAAGCGACTCGACTGCCCGTGTAGAAATGAGGGCACCCGAGTTTGCAAAGTGAAACAAACTATGAGTCAGTCATGGGACTGGTATGAGAAATCTACTTAACTGGTTAAACAACAATAATATGGCAAATCATAAGACCACGCCACTTTCGCGGAACGGGTTTACTCCAGTGATTGCCAGTGCATACGATAAACAGCGCAATGCTAAATAAAGAACAATGAAGCTATTATAAGACCCAGGTCCCATCACACAATGCAACGCAAGCCGGAGGATAGGGTGTTACCTTATAATAGCCAAAGAATGCTTGATACGTATAAAACGAAATCATTTGATATTATTACTAGTGCATAAGTGTTTCAAAACAATTTCAGTCATAAGTATCAATCCTAGACGGCATGGGTACCATATATCATGTCGCCAAATATATATATACAATCAAAACCGCACGATGTCGTATTTGGAAATTGGATTTCCATCATGAACCAAGGCTAGGGGCAAGATCCTTACCACTTCGAGACGCTCTAGTCCGTGTCTCAGGACCCAGACTCAGGTGGGCCCTTAGGAGCCACAGGGACGGTCCACTCGATGTGGATTAAATAAAACCCTGAACATGCGTCTCCCCGCCCTATGGGGCGTAAATGAGCCAAATGACTCCATATCCGAGGCGCCTCGCATTCCAACAACCACATAGGTGAAAATAATATGTAAATGTCAGCCAGTTTTAAGCACCGACACCACCTCTAACTAGAAAGAGATGCATGTCCTCCCTGGATCCTCTCTCGTTTTAGGTTCATACCGGGGTGTGAGGCTCGCGAATCAACGCTATACACAAAGCTATGCCACGTAGACCGCGCTTTGATCATCAACCACAAGACTTTGCTTTGCAACAGAAGCCTTGATCATTGCATCTTAGCATGCCACACAGGCAATCCACTCCACGCGACTGATTTCTATCGATATACAACCTCTGATCCCGTACGTCTCAGAGAAGGGTGAAGTAAGGGAATAAATTCCCCTTCACCAGGCAGATGTATATTTAATAGAGATCAATCAGCACAGAACAAAATCCAATGTCAGACACGCATCCATTTACAAGTCCGTTCTGGGTCTGAACGAAACCGGAGGCACCTTATTCCGCCTCCCATATGTCCAATACAGGAGTGAGGTCCTCGCACATCCGAACGATCAACAAGTACGTCCGGACAACCACCAATGTAACCCCTTCAAGGCAGCAACTCCTATCAAAGGCATCAGTGGTCATCCATTCGATGTGAAGATCATCGGTCTTGCACCGTCTTCATATCTTCGACTTCTAATCGTCGATCAATTATTTGAAATGAGATTTAACTCGGCCTTTTCAAATAATTCACGTATATTTAGAATTCAAATCAATTCTACCCATGGTTAAATTATTCGACATCCACACTTTAGTTTATTAGTATAATTTTAATGCCAAACACATTCAACCATCAAATATCAAGCAAACCAAGTAAAATTGGTTTATTTCCATTTCATATCGCTTATAATATTTTATAACGATTTTTCTCTATTTTTATTTATTTAAAAATAGCTCATATTAATTAAACGACGTCTCAGGTCACGTCGTGGCACTGGCGCTATTTTTCTTCAGATTTGTTTTACACATATATGAAAATCTAACCGTTGGATCTTAACAAAGTTTATATCGTTGGAAAGATCTCTCAAAAGCGAACCCAACGGTTCCAGTTTCGTGAAAATCCGATGGTCGGATCTTTCGTTATAATCGTTTAAAATTACGATTTCAAAACGCGAACTGCAGGGGCTCGATTCGTTTTAATTTAATTTATATTTATATATATATATATATAATTCATTTCACGATTTCCAACTCGTTTTCACTTCAAATATTTCACTAACGCCTTTAAATTTCCGAAAATTTCGCCATAGTTTCTCTTGTACGGATGGGCGTTTGGAAGTTTATTGGGCCGTATTAGGTACCCAATAAATCCTAAAAAGCACGCATATATTTATAGTGATATATCCTAGTGTCATAGGGGAGTGTGTTTTAAATAACTCCTGTAACAACCCGTATTTCTAATAACCTGTTATAACATAAATCGATGCAGAATTTAATTCTAAAATCTGAATCAAGGGAAACGGGCTGTGCCATTGCATTCGTCTCGGAAAAATACGCGAAATAGAGTCCGAGTTTTCGAAAATCGGAGTCCGTATGACCCGATTAAGGCCCAATGAAGTTTTCAGAAAATTCCAACAAGAAAACAGATTTGAAATTCAAGTTTGAATTTCGAAATTGGGCCCAGAAAGGGGAGGCGGGAAAATTCCCGCCAGGACCCATGTCGACAGGCCTGTCGACTGGGCAGTCGACATGGCTAGGACCAAGTCGACAGCCCTGTCGACTTGGGTGTCGACATGGTCAGCACGGGCAGCTTTGCCTGGTGCACCATTTTGGGGTTTGGGCTGTGTTTTAGGGCTGGTTTCTGGAAGCTTCCGAAATCTAATGGTCCTAATCTAACCTAGGGTTAATCTAATGGCCTAAAACACTCTAATCTTCTATAAATAAGACCCTAACCTACCCCTAAATCATCATTAATCCACCCTACAACTAAACTATGGCAAAATCATTCCTCTCATGGCCTCCACTCTCTTGCTAAAATTCCTAAGTTTGTTTCTATGAGGGATTTTCAATGCATACAAGCGTTTTCAAGCTTGTATGAGTGTCATTAGCTTGCATTCAAGTCAAGTTGCAACATTTATTTCATAAAGCAAGGATTTTGATTCATTTGGAGCTTTCATAATGGGTTTATTTGATTGCATAAGGGCTTGTCACAATCTTTTAACATATTTGTGTCTTCATAAGAATTTGTAAGCCCTTTTACCTTCTTTTTAAACTCTAAAGTTAAATGAATGATGCAAGTTTGAGTTGATCATTATATGCAAGTTTGCCATGTTATGTTATGCAAGTTTATCATGTTATGTTATGCAATTTTATCATGTTATGTTATGCAAGTTTATCATGTTATGCAAGTTTATCATGTTATGCAAGCTTATCTTGGGTTTATGAGCTTAAAGCTTCAAGCTTTATGCTAAAGGTTGCATTTTGGCAACGTGTAAGTTATCATATCCCTTATGATAACTTGCATCTGAGGCTAAATGCGAACTTATGGCCATTTCTACATGTCATTTATCAACATGTATCACCAATATGCTAAGTTTGGTTTTATGCATGCTTTTGAGGCCTAAAAATGCAATATGCAAGTATATGAACATATGTACATTTCATATGCCACCATGTTAAACTTGTGGCTTCAACACCTTTATGTCATGATTATACCAAGTTCCCTCTTTCTATCCTTTATGCGCTATTGCGATTATGTAAGCGATGGGATTGCGTTTGGGGTTGGGTAAACTTAAAAGAAATGAAAACATAAGATTGGGAATTTACCTATTAAGTTAGGTCTACCCATTGGGAATTCACCTATTAAGTTAGGTCTACCCAAATTCTTGTTAACTTGTAATTATGTTTTTGGAAACATAATGAACATGACACTTAGATAACATAAGTGTGGCCAACTCGAGGTTGGGTTGAGTTTGTAAGGGAAATCTACCCGGAACCTACCAGCTTAACTAGTTGCTACAAACAATAGGACCCAATGTGAGAAGTTGGTCATGTTGTACCTTGAACCCGAGGTTAGACCAAGTTGTGGTGGAAATCTACCCGGAACCTACCGGCTTAACTAGTAACCGCAACAAAGTCTAATGTGAGAGTTTAAGGTACATTAAATTAATTAATGCCTCATGATTAGGGTTTAAGTCATGGTCCACTTAATACTTAATCAATTTGGGCTTGGGGGATTAATCGGGGTTAAGTCGTGAACCTATCGTTACACTTAACCAAGTTAATCCATGATTAGAAAAAGGGTTAAACCGTACTTAACCCAACTAGAAAATCCTAGCAATGGGGGTCCACTCCAGCAGTAATCCCAAGTTTGTATCATCAGGACTCTAGGGACTAGGCTAGGGTGGGGCACGATTACTGGACTGGTATAAGCGACCAAAACGACGACCGAGTGGTACGCCGGTGTTGTTCCGGACGGACTATGGTCGTGCACGTAGTCCGTAGCCGGAGAAATCAAGCACGGGTACCAGTAGATCGAGACTGTGCACTCATGTTTATGGTGTCCGGGGTTGACACCCTAGGGCTTGATACACCCGAAGGTGGACCCTGCACAGTCTGACTACAATCATGTTTGGGCCGTATTGACACCAACACGTGACGAGTTAGGCTTATAGGGAGCCGACCGACTAGACCGTTTGGTTGGACCTCGTATTAGGGTCACTTCATGTTATTGGGCCAAAGCTTGGGCCAAGGGATAAATACTTGTTTATACAAGTCATGTTAGATTGCTAGTACACCTGTGGTGCAAAACTTAACCATGATTATGCGATGACACCTTTATCTATCCAGTTAGTTAATCATCGTGCCAGTATGTTGTTATCCTAATGTTCATCTCAGTTTCCATCATGCCAGTTAACTTTATTAGTTTATAGACTGATGGTAGTAGGGCTTACTCAGTCTTTTTGACTAACCTGTTTTCTTTTGCTTCTTTTCTTCCGTCCCCCCCCCCCCCCAGGTTCTCAGGGTGGGAACGTTGGAGCTTAGCTTGGACTTCTGATCGCTTGTTGTGGGATTTTAGCTCATGTACGGTTTTGACATGAAGCTAGCTATGGTTATCACTTATTTTGGGGATAGTACTTATGTATTTCAGTTTTTCCATTGATGTTTTTTTTTTATCTAGACTTGTTTATTTGGAAAGCTGACACTATGTTGTACCAGACTTGTTTTGAAACGGTTTGAAATCTTCCGCTGTTTTACTTATCTTATTTACTCTGTTTACATATATACATATGTTCTTGTTCTGCCTTGATATATCACTATGCATGTTTACCCAATTCAAACGCCCCACCAAAGTCAGAGTGCTTGCAAGAGCCACCCTGGCGGAGGTGGGGTGTTACAACTCCAGAGAATAAATTCTCGTCGCCCTACAAAGAGATTTTTGTGCCTTACCAACTAGAGAGACGTGCTTATTGTCATCTCTAGACCCGTGTGGGGTTTTTATTAATCTGGCATTTTACAGTTATATTTTATACAGTCCATATCAGTCTTCGGTTCAACCTGAAATATAGTCATCGCCATACAAGTCTCTTACTTGTATGGTAATCTTCAACCTCGTCACATAAACTCCAAGTGTTTATGTGGTATATGATGAAGTATTCCATCTTCAAGAAGTATGCCATGTAGTGTAGTTCAAAATTAATTATTACTATCCTATGGCGACGTTTTATAATTACACACAGAACAACCAGCACTCCGCATCCAATGGCATTCACAGGAGTTGATATAATAGTAAAATTGCGCAGCCAACTCATTAAGGTTTACCTTTTTGTCGGGCACGCAAATAAATTCTTTACTCAACAGCTCATCCGTTCTCCTGTTCAGTATATAACATATATATGCAAATCTAAGCTAAAAATAATATTTCTAGCATACAAATGTTTATTTCTACTCACGGTTATTTTTAACACCTCACATACATGTTAAAAATAATACTCATAGCTTACAAATATTTGTTTCAACCCGTGGTTATTTTTAACACTTCATACTTCATATATAAATGATATTTTTGGCGAACAGAAATATATTTCAACCTATGGCTATTTTATTTAGTCCATATACATGTTAAAAATAATATTCATGGCAAACAAATATTTATTTCAATACTTGTGTATTTTTAGCGAGTCGTATACATGATAAAAATGGTATTTTTATCATCAAAAATATTTATTCAACACTAGTGTATTTTTAGCAAGTCATATACGTGATAAAAATGGTATTTTTATCATTCAAAATATTTATTCCACACTAGCGTATTTTTAGCACTTCGTTCACGTGATAAAAATGTAATTTTTATCGTTTTAAATATATATTCAACATATGAATATTTTCTATACTTCATCCAAGTGATAAAAATGTGATTTTTATCGTTCTAGATATTTATTCTACATATGAATATTTCTATACTTCATTCAAGTGATAAAAATGTGATTTTTATCGTTCTAGATATTTATTCAACATATGAACATTTTCTATACTTCATTCAAGTGATAAAAATGTGATTTTTATCGTTTTAGATATTTATTCAATATATGAATATTTTCTATACTTCATTCAAGTGATAAAAATGTTATTTTTATCGTTCAGCGATTTTTATTCAACACATGATTAGATTTTTCCACATCAGAATATTTCAAACACAAACAACCATAATCAACCATTCGCAATTATCAACCATTCGCATTATTCATTTTCAACCATTCGCATTTCATATATATTTACCATTCGCATTTCATATTCAACCATTCGCGATTATCAACCAAATTTCACATCACAACTCAAACAAGCCATCCATGGTTTGTGGACGACGGGTGTCGGGAGTTTCTAAACTCCGTTTACATCATAATATATTTTATTTCAAATTGAGTGAGTTTAGAAATCTAACATTGGTTAGTCGCGTTGCTAAAAATCGTAGGAAGCTCAGAAAAATCCCCGGTCTCTTCTAGAAAGTAGAGAGCATCGCCACGGTCCCGATGTCTCCTGTTTCATCGAATTTCGTTAACGTATGGTAAAGATACGATTTTTCAAAGTTAGCAACACTTAAAAGTGTCAAAACCGTTCAAAATGGACAAACCCGTAACTCTCTGAAACCGTTCAAAACTAGGGTCTCGTTTTTCGTGAAATCCGAGCAACTTGGTGACGATCGGAGGGCACCACAGTGGAGAGCGTCGAGAGGGCTTTAGGCGCCAGGTGGTTGGAGGGAAATCGGTCGCCTCTGGCGATGGTGGCGGCGGTGGGAAGTTTCGAACTTCCTGGAGGTGCTGCGTTCGATTGGGGCGACGATGGAGGGAGTGGTTGGTACTGATTTGAAGAGGAGAGAGAGGGCTTTGAAGTTAGGGTGGTGGCGGAGGCTAACGTTGGACGGAGGCGCCGGAATCTGGCCTGGAATGATGAGGAAGCTTTCCGCCGTCGAGCGTGAATAACGGGGGAGTTTCTGATTTTTTTATTTGGAAATTAAATAATGAATGGAATTTTATTATTCGCCAATATTTATATACTCTGAAAATTAGGGTTTTCCCATACGAATACCAATTCCAACCCAACGAGTGTCGCCCGGCTAATTACCCCCATCCCGGACACAATGGGATATGTTTCGTAAGCTATTTCGACTGTTACAGTCAGTTATTCTTCAAATTAAGTTTAAAACATTTAATTTTTGATTTGAACGTACATTTTAATTCGCCGGGGCCACAAACTGATTCTAAAAATTCCAGAAAAAATAATCTAGCTATGTTGGGACGATACGGTCCCATCAAAACTGATTTCATCGAATTCTGAGACCATTTGTAAAATGGCCATTTTCTGGTCGATCCTTTTTAACTGAACTCTACCAAACACGTTTTCCTTTGCCACGCTCAAATATTGATTTCTAAAATTATGGAAAATTAAACTTAGCAATAATTTGACATTCCGGTTCCAACAAAAGTGGTTTCGTCGAAAACAGAGGTCGTTTGCAAAATTGCTATTTTCCAGTGCTTTAACTCTATTTAAAAATGGGATTTTTAAATTCTGAGCTAATTTCTATTCAAATTATTCAAAATAAAAATTTTAAACTGGTTCAGCTTTTCCGGGTTGTTACATGTTGGGACCGTATCATCAAGACATAGCAACATGTCAATTTTCATCACCAACGGAGTTCGTATGTGACCGTGGATCGATAACTGTCGATCGGGGACAGTGTAAACTAGAAAATTAATATAAAACCCTACGCCACTACTATATAATGTCTTTTGCACTTCCTAAACCCACATTAATTCATCTCCCTTAAAATTGGCAGCAGCCCCCCATTGGAATTTTGCAAAAATACCCCGATCAGTAATACGTTTATATCTCTCAATCCCTACACAATTAACCCAAACAGTTTCTGGGGTTTGAAGATCATCATGGCCTCTACCTCCCACAAAAATTCCATGACCTATCGTCGCACAGATTAGGAGAAATCAATGGTCAACGGCCAGGAAACTGTTTCGATTTTGGCTAAATTGTGATCAATCCGTTGGGTATTTGATAATGGCACTAAAGAGAAAATGGTAGAGGATAACAATGCTCTACAACTATGCTTCATGTCGGGGTGGCTAATTTTTGCCGTGGTGGTCGGAATTGTGAGTTCAACGGGGACGACTTTTTCTGGCGAGCGACGAACGGGTTTCGGCCAATTGGCGCCGCCACAAGCGATATCAGGAGGGGGTGTCTATGGGGAAGTTGTAGCTGGAGGCACGGCGGTCCGGTCTGGGCAGGTGCGTGATCGCCAGAGGCGGCGAGGATGCCAGAATTGAGTTCGAACGGGAATATGGGGTGTCTAAGGGGAAGTTGTAGTTGGAGGCATGGCGGTCCGATCTGGAGAGGTGCGCAATCGCCAGAGGCGGTGGCGGCATCGGAATTGAGATCGAACGGGAATTGGGGCAACTCCGATTTTTTGGCGATTGGCGAGGTTTCAGTGGCGGGGCTTCAGGTGGAGGTGCACCTCACATAGGCGAAGCAGCGGCGAGGGTTGGTCGGAGCTCTAGTGGGCCCAAATGGCGGTTATAGTATGGTGGTCGGAGGGAGCACGTTGAAAGGTTTAAAAATCTAATTTTTAATTTTTGTAATTAAACTTTGTACGAAAATAACTTTTTGTAACGAACTCCGATTTGCATGAAACTGGATCTTTTGTGATCGTGGAGTCGAGAGCTTCACAACAAGACTAACTGGGCCCAATTTGGAGCACGTTAGGATTTCGGGCAAATTCAAATCCAAAATGTTCAGAAATTCAGAAATAAAACTGGCAGAGTGGAAACCGACTTTGAGAACTCCTTCTCACTCTAATTATTTTAAAGTTAAATATATACTAGGTTGTAGACGGGGCTTAGTAGCCCCCGACACCATTTATTGTACAAACCATGGATGTTTGTTTGAATTGACTGTATTGTGTATTGTGATATTGAAATGGAGTAAATAAAGTATGTATAAATTATTTATATATGCATTGTATAAATTATTTATATACGTTGTATAAAATTCTCCTGAAAAGAAAATAAATATTCATTTACAAATCAGACGATTTGTTTACGTACACCCATTTAACTGAGATTGATTGGGACGATAAATTTTACACA
Source organism: Allium sativum (assembly GCA_030737875.1). NCBI lineage: Eukaryota > Viridiplantae > Streptophyta > Magnoliopsida > Asparagales > Amaryllidaceae > Allium > Allium sativum. The sequence goes on along the minus strand of CM060922.1, from coordinate 158,800,343 downwards.
TCACCCAACTTCACAAATAATATTCTGTATTGTTGGTTGAAACCCCACACGGGTATTGGGATGATATTTGGTGTACACTAATCTCAATTGTTAGTTGTATGTCAATCGATTGTTTGACAAACTGTTGTAAGCGCTAATTATTTATATTTAATGCTTATGCAGTTGTGTAATGCACTTTGGATGATGATTGATTATGTATCATTGTTGTTGTGTACATGTGTTGTATGAAATCCATATAAATAATATTATATGGTAATTGACAGCGTCTGATTCCAATTCAGAAAGAACGAATATTTTAAAATGATGAATATTTTAAAATAACGAATATTTTAAAGTAATATTCAGTAAAGGATTAAAATGTGAATTTGATGTCTGATTTTGGATGGACACGAAAATATTGATGTGTGAAGCCGTATTGACTAGATATGCGCTATTTTGATGCGAACGATTTTTATATCGATTTTATTCATTTTTATAACGAATATCGAAAAGGAAATGATTTCAAAATCAGATATTTTGAAAATATTATCATTTATATATTATAATGATAAGGAGTATTCAATTTTGATTTAAAATTGAAATGAAAGTGGGAATCGTTTTTTTTAAACGAATTTATAAAATACGTTTTGAACAAAATATATTATATATAAATATAAATATATATATAAATATATATATATATAAATGGTTTGAATATAACGCGCCACGTCACGACCGTTCGCGAATTTCGACCACTGACTTCGAATTAATATTATGGGAGATCCGACCGTTGGATTCTCCTAAAATCGGAATCATTGGGTTCGTATCGAAAAGAGCTTTCCAATGAATATAAGTGATTTGAAATCTAACAGTTGGATTTGGAATTATGTCCAAATCAAATTTGGAAAAGGTCGCTATGGATGCAGTTCGGTGGCCGTTATTGGAAACCTGTACGGGCCTTGATAAAATTATTAAAAATATTAATAATTTGTGTGAAATCATAATAAATGATTTGGAAAGAATTTGGATGAAAAATTACAATTTTGGACAGATAAAAATATATTTTTATCAATATGAACTAGTTATTAACTAGTAAGAGAATCCAACGTTTTTAAATAAATAAATTGGATTTGTGAATGGTTTTAATTTAACCAGAATTTCCAATCTATAAATTGGAATGGATTTGAATAGAAATCATCTTCGAGATATTTCGATATTGGATTCCGTGGCTATACGGATATTGTGGAGGAATTTGAAAGATAGATATATTTCGTTATTCCCCATACGATATGTGTTGGTTTCAGAATTTGATATTGAATATAAGCCGATATAATTTCTGTTCATAGCCTTATATTTAATATCAAATTGGATTTTGGGTTTGTCGTGAATGGTGTCTTCAGTAACACTGTTCTTAAACCCCGTGTGAAAAGAATAAATCTTTTAATTAAGATTTAGAGAAGTTTACCTATTAATTAACATTTAATTGGAATTGAAATGAAAGTTGATTTTGGGTTTATCGTGAACGGTGTTTTAAATAACATTCGTTCTTTAACCCGATTTAAAGTGAAATGTGATTTCGAATTTATAAATATTTTATTAAGACTTAATGAAAATTTTCCAAAGTAAAGTTTTTTAATTTAATAAAATAAATTGGAATGGAATGGAATTCAATTTGGTAATAATCGAAGTGAGCTTCTATGGAGGAAGACTGTTACTATATATGGAATTTAAAAGGCTTTGCCATTATGCCATTTATATTATTGGTTGGATACAGAAGTTTATATCGATTATATATATATATATTGATCTGTTTTACGTGAAGATTCCATAATTAATGGAATGTGATTTTGGGTTTATCGTGAACTGTGTTTTAATTGACATTCGTTCTTTAACCTAGTTAAAGACAGGATTTATTTCCTAGATTTGAATAATCATTAAATAATGATTTTTGGAGATTAAAACTAAGTGGAGTTGTAATGAATCTTTAATTAGATTGAAATGAGAATGTGACAATTTAAATTATCAAATTTGAGAAATGATCGAGAATGGAGTATCACCAGTTTTGCTCCAAGCGATAGTTAAATCTTTAATTAGATTTGAACGTGAAATGGTAATTAATTTTTACCGATAACATCGTGGTGTTAGATATGGAGTACTACCAGTTTGGCTCCATGGGATGAATAGGTTGGGATTGGGAAATAAAATAAATGATTTCTTCGGTAAGATTCGCTAATCCCGACTAGTTTGGAAAACCTTAATTTGGTTTAAATTGTGAAAAGAATATTTGAATAAAAGAATATTCTGGATTGGAATTAGGCGTATGTTGTGTTTTTATAGCACTTGTTTATACGATACGCGAGTTATTCGGAAAGACCGGGTTTATGCCCATTCTAAATAACTGATTCGACGATAAGTCGACGATGAAGACGGTGGTTGAAGACCGGAGATCTTCACATCGTTTGGACGATTACTGATGTCTTGATTGGGCTGTACACTCGAGACAAGGTAATAAGTGGTGATCGTCCAGACGTACATGGAGGTTGACCGGATATGCGAGGACCTCTCTCCTGTATTAGACAAATGGGACGAGGAATAAGGTGCCTTCGGTTTCGTTCAAACCCAGAACGGACTTGCAAATGGATGGCATGTATGACATTTTATTCGTTTATACTTTATTCATTGATCTCTACTAAATATATATCTGTTTGGTGGCGGAGAATTTATTCTCTTGGTTATCACCCTTCTCTGAGACGTACGAGCTTAGAGGTTATATATTGGTGGAAATCAATGGTAAAGTATGGAGTGACAGTGTGGCATGCTGAGTGGAATGGGATCAAGGCTTTTGTTAAAAAGCAGAGCCTTATGGTTGATGATCAAAGCACGGCTTTAAATAGCATAGCTTTGTGTATAGCGTTAATTCGCGAGCCTCACACCCCGATATGAACCAGAAACGAGAGAGGATCCAGGGAGAACATACGTTTCTTTCTAGCTAGGAGTGGTGTCATGGTATGGAGCCCATACATTTTTACTTACGTGGATGATGGAAAGCGAGGTGCCTCGGATATATCGGTCACTACGGGGCTGAAGGATGGATATGGTCGACATACTGACCAGACTTACTCTCCGTAGGGCGGGGAAACGTATTTTCCAGGAATCATAATCCACTAACGTAAGTGTGGACCGACCCTGTGGCTCTAGGTGCAGTTGCGACTGATCCTGAGACACGGGCTAGATTGTCTCGAATTCGGTAAGGACGATCCCTTGCCTTGGTTCATGATGGAAATCCAACTTCCAATACGTGACTTTTCGGCTTTGATTGTATAACTAGTATGATGACATAGTAGCATGGGATGCTATGCCATCTATGATTGATACAATTATATTTGAAGTTGATTTCTTTATTTATAGTAATAATAAACTATGAAATTTCGCATATCAAGCATTATTTGGCTATTATAAGGTAAAACTCTGTCCTCCGGCTTGCGTTGCATTGTGTGATGGGATCTGAGTCTTATAATAGCTTCATTTTTCCAGAATGCATTGCGCTGTTTGTCTTATGCACTGGTATTCTTAGGAGAAAACCCGTTCCGTGTTATACGGCTTGGTCCCTTGATTTACTTTATTTTAAAGTAAAGATTTAATAACTATTTTGAGTTCTCGCACCAGTCACATGACTGACCTAGAGTTTATTGTCTTAACCTAAACTCTGGGTGCCCCTATTTTCTACACGGGCAGCTAATAGTTTTGGTTTTGCAGATTTCTATTTTATAGGATCCTGGATTTACAGCTGAATCTATATTCGGAAAGCTCTGTATCCGTGTATTTCTTTCAGTTGTGTTATGTATTATTTTTCCGCTGCTTTGTAATTTAAATCTATGATATTCTCTGATGTATATTATTTATTCATACTCTGTTATATTCTTGTACTCTAATGTAATTGTTGTAACAGCAATGAAATGTTCTTATGTTTGTGTTTTGATTTGTCGTGTTCTCGACTCAATCCGGGCTTTCCCGAAAGGGGAAGTTTGGGTCGTTTTAACCACTTACCTCGAATAATCAACATCATAAAAACCAATTATTCATTTTTAAAATATGTATACGTTTCTCTTTCTATTTTTACCAGTTTTAATTATAGATTTCCTTTTTGTTTATAATATTCTATTTTAAGTTCGTTTCCTTATCAAATTCTATATATAACGATATATTGATTTCTAATTATCAGATTTTCTTGAAAAATATTCTAACTCCTTAAATTTTCGGAAAATTTCGCCAGCACCTCCTTTGTACTAGTCAAAAGCTCAAACTCCAACTCGCCTCTCTAGGCCCTTTCCATTCAAAAAGAAAATAAAAAAGCCAAGCGGCTTGCCAATTCGGCGCATAAAACCTCATATGGAATTTAAACGTGTACCTTTATGTCGGGCACTCAATTTATATCTCTTCATATACTTCATACCAAACCTGTTTTACCCATATCAAAATATTCCCATTTTGTTTTAACTCAATCCAGTCATCTTATCTCAATTTGCTAATTTATTCTCTAGTTAGCTCTTTTGCTTATAAATTCTCAAATCACATTCACTTATCCAAAACCCAATTTCGTATCAAAACTCGATTAACTAATTATTCTTCAATTTAGTTAATTCTATTCTATAATTAAAAATCTAATTTTTGTTTTTGATTATCAATTCACTTACTCCACTTGGGTTCATATTTATTTTATATCTCAAGTCTGGATTTTTCTAATGGAAATTCATATTTTATTTACTTATGTAAAGGCCCAAAAATCCGTACCAATTTGAGCTGACTAATATTCTACACATTCAACCCAAAGTGCACGAAAATAAAGATCTTTAATAGAAAGAATTTGGAGGCTGAGATAGGAAAGATAGAACTTATAGAATAGAAGAGTAAGAAGAACATATTGTACATAATCAGAGTAAACACAAATCTCACAGCGGAACGGATAAAATATATATTATATAACAAAATCTTGAAATACAAATCTGAATTTGTATATACATACCATATCAGAGTATAACACATATACATCACAACGGAAATAATCTCTAAATAACTAACGGTGAGGTCTTCTGCTTTTAGCTCCTCCAAGTAAATCTATAAAATCCCGAAACACTTGACTGCCCGTACAAATTTGGGCACCTAAGAGTTTAGGGAAAACACAAACAAATAAACTCTGGGTCAGTCATGGGACTGGTGTCAGTAAATTCCAATCATATTGCTTAACTCTGAAAATCCTTTCGAAACAAAAGGATAATAGTAAGACAAGCCCACACATAAACATGGACGGTTTTTACCTTACTATAACCCAAAATATCTTTGATATCAAATCCAGTGATATTATGGTAATGTCTAAAAAAATACCCAAGTAGAAGAACGCTTACATCTCACGCTCCACATATATATTGTATAAAATCAAAAACCGCAGGGCGCTTATTAGAGAATGGATTCCAGCAGACAAGGTATGGGATGTAATGACCCGAGATTTCCGTACTATCTGAGCTGACTAATACAACATACGTCCAACTCAAATTGCACGAAAATTCAGATCATTAATGGAAAGAAGTTAGAGGATGAGAAAGATAAGATAGAACTAATAGAATAGAAGAAGAAGAAGAACACAACTGAGCAGAATCAGAGTAAACACGAATCTCACAACGGAACGAATAAAATATATTATATAACATAACTTTGAAATACAAACTTGTTTTGTATATACATACCATTATCAAAGTACAATACATCATATCACAGCGGAAATAATCTCTAAATAACCAATAGTGAAGACTCCTGCTTCAAGCTCCTCCAAGTGTATCTGTAAAGCCTGGAACACTTGACTGCCCGTACAAATTTGGGCATCCAAGAGTTTAGGGAAAAACAAAACAAAATAAACTCTGGGTCAGTCGTGGGACTGGTGTGAGTAAATTCCAACCATACGATTTAACTTTGAAAATCCATTTGAAACAAAAGGATAATAGTAAGACCAGCCCACACATAAACATGGACGGTTTTTACCTTACTATAACCCAAAACACTTTGATATCAAAATCCAGTGATATTATAATAATGTCTAATCAAATAAATAACCAAATAGTATAATGCTTGCATCTCACGCTCTACATACATAGTACAAAATCAAAAACCGCAGGGCACTTTTTGGAGATTGGTTTCCAACATGACAAGGTATGGGACCACCTTCCGATGATGTATCTCTAGAGGCCAATACACCTGGGTTCAACAAGAACGTCTTGCAACCTGACTCACACAAGACCGACCACTCATTTCGCTTGAGTGTATCGAATGTAAATCACCAACGGTTGGACTCAAACCACCGTTCCCGAATGGGCAGAATCGATAGATTTAGAAACAAAAGGAATTTCTCTAGATAGGTGATTATACACCCTAATGGGAGCGACCCACATAGCCATGCTGCCTGCCCGATTTTTGTCATTCCCGGTTGAGAAGCTTGAGGCTACGGCTACCTTTTAGAACATCTGGCCACCATTCACTTTGAATGCCACATCGTCAAACCCGTCAAATCACTAGTTGATCTTCCCAAAAATATTACGGGTACAAAAGCTAAGAGAAACGAATTTCTCCGCCACCAGACGTAATACCTTAAAAAGATCGTCTTATGTGACCGTTAGGAATACTATGCCAGACATTCGTCCATACAAGTTGTCATGGGACTGGACAAACAGAAAGCACCATCCTGGAACAGGACGACCCTTGCATTTCACTCCGTCTTCAATTGTCTTCAGCATAATCAAATTCGCAACGCTTATGCCTATACGGAGTGGTTTCGGATAATATATCCAACCAGTCTCTCCGTATTGACAACGAGGGTCAAAACACTTCGATAGTCGGTTATTTAACTATCGAATAAAAACAACATCCATTAAAATGTTCAACTAAACATCACACAACAGCGGGCACTTTATTTAACATTCGTCATCATCGAATTTTATTTCCCATTTCTAATAGTGTTATTTAACTCTAATCATATTTCAAACATCGAAATGATGTCATCGTTTTCTGAAACGATTCTCCACTACTCGTTCTTTTATTTCTTTGAAGAATCATCGTTACTTATTACTTTAGAATAAGCGGATTTCAAAAAAAACTGTTTTCCTTCCCTAGGAAGTGCTACTGTATATAAACATCACGCTTAAGTTTGGTTAACAGCGTTAATTTTATCGTTACAGTTCAAAAACTTGCCATACGCTGTAATATTCTACTTTATTACTAATCTTGACAGAACAGTAACGCTTAAGCCTAGTCAACAGCGTTATTTTATCGCTATAGTTCAAAACTTGCAACACGCTACTATATTCCACTTTATAACTAATCTCGACACTTCTTTCCGTTACGAAAATATTAACATCTCTTTCCGTTACAAAAAATATTGACATCTCTTTCCGTTACAAAAATCTTGACATTTCTAATTCAATAACATTTTAAATGAGGTCTGCTTAAGAACAATTATTTAATTAAAAATAATTAACTAATATTTTACTTTATAAAGTGAACTATAAAGTACCAGTTTATAATAGAATTTCTATTACAGTTTAAAGCTTCGCTTTAATTATAAAAATCTAAATTTTTATAATCGACTTCGTTGATTCGCCTGACAGCCAATCAACTTCTCCCAAAACAATGTGTTTATGGTCGACTGTTGCCACTTTCTAAATCGATACCATTTATTTATTAAATCAACATAACGTTGAATTTCCATTCAACACGGTTTAATCAGTGCACAAACAGTACATATAAATATGTAGGAATCCGGTTGAATTCCTCCAACCGGGTTCCGCATCCACAGATGTTAGTCAAACAATTAACACTGATTCCATATTAAGGAATATTATAATCGATGGAATCAGTATCCAACCGGTGATGTGTACATATGCAACGATATATAATATTTCAACCAATTAACCATATTATGCCTAAACAACCATCACACAGCATTCAACCATTATTTAAGATAAAATTAAAATATTTTAAATAAAACAGAGTTAGTGAATTTACTCACCTTGGCGCGTTAACCGTTAAATAACGATTTGCGTCAGTCCAGTATCGCACGTCCAAGCTCGCTTACGCTTCTTTTCAAAACTGAATCACACCGTCACTCGCTCATGGCACTCGATCGCCATACACAGTCCCTCACTTCGGCCATGTCTTCACGCTGCAAGGACATGATCACTTTGTGCACAGTATCTCCAATTTCAACTGCCAATAACAGTCATGATTACCTCCTCGATCCAAACACTTCCGACCAACAATACCGCCATCGTTTACACCAAACTTCGCCAAGCCTCAGTTCATTACTTCGGCAGCTTGTCCCATGAAAAGAATAAGCGATCGACTTCCCTTCCTTTTCTTGTTATGCTCCCAACGATAGACCCTCAACTCCTTTTTTCCAAAAATATCACTCCTCAATAGTGTTCCCTTCACGTAAACAACGTACCATTTCCCACTTCAATAAAGAGGACTGAACCACATATGTATGCACTCACGTGTTCTCCCATGCGTGTGTATATAACAAAATTAGTGCCTGCTCACATCATATACTATACTACAGTACACCGTGAACCCCGTATTCACCTCAAATGACACGGTTTTGCCACCCACCACTCGCTGAAACCACCACGTCATGCTTTCCTTCTAACTCGCACACTTTCAACAGACAAGCGCCACTTCACCCTTCATTTGTGTCACCTCCATCGTTCTCCACATTTCCTTGGCTTCACCTTGAACACATCTGTTGACCTGCTTTTTAGTCAAAGCAGTCACACATGGAATTTCCTCTCAACAATACGCTCAAGTATTGGGAATATCGTCAGAAGACAGGAAGCGATTTGGTCAAAGTCACATCATCAACAAAGAATGCCCCGAAACTCCCATCAAACGACCTCTTTTGGGCCCAAAAACAACAGTTATGGTGCTGAGCATTGTATACCTTGTAGCCCTCTGAATGAGCTTCAGTTTGAGCTTTGGTTTGGCTCAATCGGACTTACGGTTAGAAAGTTACGTCCGTTTCCGTGAACGCATGCAGAACAGGAAACTTAAATTTGGATGTTTGTCATCACCATGCATCGGTTCGGATCGGATGGCACAACTCAGACTGGATCGGGGTACAGAAGACCCGACTCGCTTTGGACAGCTGCACAGAAGTGCACACACGCACTTAGCTCGAAGGACCGGTTCGGTTCGGATCCGATCCGAACCGACTGGACCTGTTTCTGCACACACCGCTGCTTTGACCTATTCTCTTGGCTTGCATTGCTCCTACAAACATGGATCGGCTGCCACCTGTCCTAGCACGACCTGGAGACCACGTTCTCCACTATCTCTAAGATGTCCTCTCCGCTCGCCACTTCACTCCCGATCCGATCTGGATCAGAGCTCCCAGCAGCTCTTCTACGCCTATAAATACACCAGGACATGGTCATTTCAGGGGACTTTTGGCTCTTCTCCATTGGAGCTTCCTCCATTACAATAGTGGAAGGATTTTGTGCTTCCAAAATCATTCTAACACAAGGCTATCGTGTATAAATTCACTCTCTAATCTCCTCTTTCATACTGTAAACACGAGGATTTTGTGTATAATCCGCAAACAAACACCGTTGTAATAGTTTTCTTAGGATTTAAGAAACTATAAAGTGGACGTAGGCTGGGATTGAGCCGAACCACTATAAAAATCTCGCGTGTTCGCTGTGATTTACTGCATTTTCTACATTTATTCTGTGATCGTGAGGATTTCACGCTGAATTTGGGTGTTAGGCCCAATTTTGAGTCTAACATTTTGGCGCGCCAGGAAGGGGGGCACACGATACAATTCCCTCTTCTAGCTTGAAAGGAAACTCAATGGCAATTAAAAAGAAGAAAACTGGAACTTCCTCTCATGCTGACGACGTTGACGCTGAAGGCGCAAGGAATGAGGCGAGCCAGGAGGCTTCCTCCCATGGTAATTTATCAGCATACCTGACTAGAGATGAAATGGATGGCATTCTCACCGAATTGAGAACGCAGATGGCAAGGCAAGATGATCTCCTCCGCAAACAACAGGAGATGATCGACGCATTCTTCGCTCGGATGGAAGGAAGGCCGAGCAACAATGCACAACTTGCTGGAAATGGCACGGAAATGGCTCAACCAGCAGGAGTACCAAACCTGACCGGTTCGGATCCGATCCGAACCTAGGGCATTGAAGAAACGAGGGGCAATCCCCCTCAGCATTCTGCAGCTGCAACACTTAACGTTTTGGATGGAAACGTCGCTGGTAACTCAGGTCGGGCACGACCAATCTCTGCACCAGTTCGGATCGGCCATACTCCCTCACAATGGCAATTGGAAGTTGCTTCGACCAGAAGGCCAAACCCGGCTCGGATCGGAACATCCGAACCGATCCGAACATACCACCTCGCACCTCCTCATTTCTCCGAGCCTCAACAGGGGGGCATCTCCGATCCGAACCGGATGACCTGCCAAGCTCCTCATACCCTTCCAAACTCTTCTGGACTCAATGCTGGGGGCACTAACTCAGACCTTGGCAGCTTGCAAATGCTCTTTGAAGGCGATCGGCTCGCCAACTTGATTCAACGCCTCTCGAGAGGACGCTCTTATCAGAATGACATGGATGATGTCAACCACAATCCGTTCACTCCGGAAATCAGGAATTCCCGTAATCCCCCGGATTTCAAGCTTCCACAACTGGAGCCTTACAACGGCAGGACAGATCCTACCGTACACCTGATGCGGTACAAGCGTCATATGGAAGTCCAATCGGCGTCGGAAAACGTCATGGCGAAATGCTTCCCCCTCTTCTTGACTGACATAGCTGCTATGTGGATTCGGCAGCTAGAAACGGAATCGATCAACAGCTGGAACATGTTGGTCGCTCGCTTTATTGAACAGTTTCGGGTCGATATCGCTCGACCCAAGAATGTCATGTCGCTTACTACAATCAAGCAGAGGCCCGGAGAGACTCTGCGCTCATTTCTGGAAAGATTCAACGTTGCAGCAGCATCGGTTGATCGCCCTGAACCATCGATGGTATTGATGGCAGCCGTATCCGGCGTTTTGGACAACACAGAATTCAAAAAATCTTTATACCGAGACCCACCGCGAGATCTCGGCGAATTCTACCTTGAAGCAGATAGATTTCTGTGTGAAGAGGATGCAACTTCTGAAAAGAAGACACTCGATGTCAACATGCTTAAAAACGGAGAACTGTCTGACTCTGGAAAAGGCAAAGGAAAAGCCTCTGTCAAGAATGACCGCAACATTCAGCCCCGGAGAGGGCCTCGATATGAAAAATACACTGAGCTCAACTCGTCACTAACCGACATCTACATGAACACAAACGGTGATGTCTCCTATCCAAAGCCTCCCAGGCAGGAGCCATCCCAGAGAGAACGCGACTCTGGAAGACATTGCATATTTCATGATATGGACGGTCATAACACGGATGACTGCCGGCATCTGCGAGATCTTATTGAGGAACGGGTTAGACGTGGAGAGCTACCCGAGTATGTGAAACAACCAATAGCGCCTGCACCCGCGCTGCCACCTCCTGCTCCCCGGAGAGGGAATGACCCAGAATCGAGCTCTCGTAGGCTCGTCATCAACTGATCTGGATGAGATCAGCCTGGATTTCCTGCATTTCTTAGGACTTAAGATATGTTTCTTTGCTTTCTTTAGGTTTTCCGATTGGCTAAATCGATGCACACACGTTCGAGGTTAGGATTTAGCTCCAAAGCGTGCTCTGGACTCAATGACAAACCAATCAGGATTTGCTTTGGTTTCGTACTTTGAATTAAATAAGGAAGGACTTTCCGAGCATGGATTATGTTTGGCAAATTTAAGTGTCTTGTCAGGTTTTGGCAGGATTCTCAATCTCATTAAAGTATGGTTTATGCTTATCTCGAAACCCTTGGTACGGATTGTGCCTAGGGACGGACTATCTTGTCAGGTTTTGGCAAGTATAGCTCCACTTCGGTATGAGTATGGATTGTACTCCACTTAATTTCTAAGTATGGATTATACTCTGGAACGGCTTATTGTCTTGTCAGGATTTGGAAAAGGAACTCAATAAAACTCGAGTATGGCTTATGCTCAGTTTGAACTTCCTGGTATGGCTTATGCCTGGAGGGTTAGGTCCATTGTCAGGTTTTGGCAGGATGATTCCAACGTCTCCTGAGCATGGTTTATGCTGAAATATACGCCAAGCATGGTTTATGCTCGAAAGTGTAATCGGTTTTGTTAGGATTTAACACACCTGTTTGCTTTCTCTTCTTCGCAGGTATGGTTTATGCTTGCAGCCGGCAGGCCCGGCGTGGCCTTGGATTTCTCGGATTATCCAGAACACATCTTTTTTCAACCAGTAAGATATGTTCTGGGGGGCAAAATGTTGACCTGCTTTTTAGTCAAAGCAGTCACACATGGAATTTCCTCTCAACAATACGCTCAAGTATTGGGAATATCGTCAGAAGACAGGAAGTGATTTGGTCAAAGTCACATCATCAATAAAGAATGGCCCGAAACTCCCATCAAACGACCTGTTTTGGGCCCGAAAACAGCAGTTACGGTGCTGAGCATTGTAAACCATGTAGCCCTCTGAATGAGCTTCATTTTGAGCTTTGGTTTGGCTCAATCGGATTTACGGTTTGAAAGTTACGCCCGTTTCCGTGAACGCATGCAGAACAGGAAACTTAAATTTGGATGTTTGTCATCACCATGCATCGGTTCGGATCGGATGGCACAACTCGGACCGGATCGGGGTACAGAAGACCCGACTCGCTTTGGACAGCTGCACAGAAGTGCACACACGCACTTAGCTCGAAGGACCGGTTCGGTTCGGATCCGATCCGAACCGACTAGACCTGTTTCTGCACACACCGCTGCTTTGACCTATTCTCTTGGCTTGCATTGCTCCTACAAACATGGATCGGCTGCCACCTGTCCTAGCACGACCTGGAGACCACGTTCTCCACTATCTCCGAGATGTCCTCTCTGCTCGCCACCTCACTCCCGATCCGATCCGGATCAGAGCTCCCAGCAGCTCTTCTACGCCTATAAATACACCAGGACATGGTCATTTCAGGGGACTTTTGGCTCTTCTCCATTGGAGCTTCCTCCATTACAATAGTGGAAGGATTTTGTGCTTCCAAAATCATTCTAACACAAGGCTATCGTGTATAAATTCACTCTCTAATCTCCTCTTTCATACTGTAAACACGAGGATTTCGTGTATAATCCGCAAACAAACACCGTTGTAATAGTTTTCTTAGGATTTAAGAAACTATAAAGTGGACGTAGGCTTGGATTGAGCCGAACCACTATAAAAATCTCGTGTGTTCCCTGTGATTTACTGCATTTTCTACATTTATTCTGTGATCGTGAGGATTTCACGCTGAATTTGGGTGTTAGGCCCAATTTTGAGTCTAACATTTTGGCGCGCCAGGAAGGGGGGCACACGATACCATTCCTTCTTCTAGCTTGAAAGGAAACTCAATGGCAATTAAAAGGAAGAAAACTGGAACTTCCACTCATGCTGAGGACGTTGACGCTGAAGGCGCAAGGAATGAGGCGAGCCAGGAGGCTTCCTCCCATGGTAATTTATCAGCATACCTGACTAGAGATGAAATGGATGGCGTTCTCACTGAATTGAGAACGCAGATGGAAAGGCAAGAAGATCTCCTCCGCAAACAACAGGAGATGATCGACGCATTCTTCGCTCGGATGGAAGGAAGGCCGAGCAACAACGCACTACTTGCTGGAAATGGCACGGAAATGGCTCAACCAGCAGGAGCACCGAACCGGACCGGTTCGGATCCGATCCGTACCGGGGGCATTGAAGACACGAGGGGCAATCCTCCTCAGCATTCTGCAGTTGCAACACTTAACGTTTTGGATGGAAACGTCGCTGGTAACTCAGGTCGGGCACGACCAATCTCTGCACCAGTTCGGATCGGCCATACTCCCTCACAATGGCAACAGGAAGTTGCTCCGACCAGAAGGCCAGACCCGGCTCGGATCGGAACATCCGAACCGATCCGAGCATACCACCTCTCACCTCCTCATTTCTCCGAGCCTCAACAGGGGGGCACCTCCGATCCGAACCGGATGACCTGCCAAGCTCCTCATACCCTTCCAAACTCTTCTGGACGCAATGCCGGGGGCACTAGCTCAGACCTTGGCAGCTTGCAAATGCTCTTTGAAGGCGATCGGCTCGCCAACTTGATTCAACGCCTCTCGAGAGGCCGCTCTTATCAGAATGACATGGATGATGTCAACCACAATCCGTTCACTCCGGAAATCAGGAATTCCCGTAATCCCCCGGATTTCAAGCTTCCACAACTGGAGCCTTACAACGGCAGGACAGATCCTACCGTACACCTGATGCGGTACAAGCGTCATATGGAAGTCCAATCGGCGTCGGAAAACGTCATGGCGAAATGCTTCCCCCTCTTCTTGACTGACATAGCTGCTATGTGGATTCGGCAGCTAGAAACGGAATCGATCAACAGCTGGAACATGTTGGTCGCTCGCTTTATTGAACAGTTTCGGGTCCATATCGCTCGACCCAAGAATGTCATGTCGCTTACTACAATCAAGCAGAGGCCCGGAGAGACTCTGCGCTCATTTCTGGAAAGATTCAACGTTGCAGCAACATCGGTTGATCGCCCTGAACCATCGATGGTATTGATGGCAGCCGTATCCGGCGTTTTGGACAACACAGAATTCAAAAAATCTTTATACCGAGACCCACCGCGAGATCTCGGCGAATTCTACCTTGAAGCAGATAGATTTCTGTGTGAAGAGGATGCAACTTCTGAAAAGAAGACACTCGATGTCAACATGCTTAAAGACGGAGAACCGTCTGACTCTGGAAAAGGCAAAGGAAAAGCCTCTGTCAAGAATGACCGCAACATTCAGCCCCGGAGAGGGCCTCGATATGAAAAATACACTGAGCTCAACTCGTCGCTAACCGACATCTACATGAACACAAACGGTGATGTCTCCTATCCAAAGCCTCCCAGGCGGGAGCCATCCCAGAGAGAACGCGACTCTGGAAGACATTGCATATTTCATGATATGGACGGTCATAACACGGATGACTGCCGGCATCTGCGAGATCTGATTGAGGAACGGGTTAGACGTGGAGAGCTACCCGAGTATGTGAAACAAACAATAGCGCCTGCACCCGCGCTGCCACCTCCTGCTCCCCGGAGAGGGAATGACCCAGAATCGAGCTCTCGTAGGCTCGTCATCAACTGATCTGGATGAGATCAGCCTGGATTTCCTGCATTTCTTAGGACTTAAGATATGTTTCTTTGCTTTCTTTAGGTTTTCCGATTGGCTAAATCGATGCACACACGTTCGGGGTTAGGATTTAGCTCCAAAGCGTGCTCTGGAATCAATGACAAACCAATCAGGATTTGCTTTGGTTTCGTACTTTGAATTAAATAAGGAAGAACTTTCCGAGCATGGATTATGATTGGCAAATTTAAGTGCCATGTCAGGTTTTGGCAGGATTCTCAATCTCATTAAAGTATGGTTTATGCTTATCTCGAAACCCTTGGTACGGATTGTGCCTAGGGACGGACTACCTTATCAGGTTTTGGCAAGTATAGCTCCACTTCGGTATGAGTATGGATTGTACTCCACTTAATTTCTAAGTATGGATTATACTCTGGAACGGCTTATTGTCCTGTCAGGATTTGGCAAAGGAACTCAATAAAACTCGAGTATGGCTTATGCTCAGTTTGAACTTCCTGATATGGCTTATGCCTGGAGGGTTAGGTCCGTTGTCAGGTTTTGGCAGGATGATTAGAACGTCTCCTGAGCATGGTTTATGCTCAAATATACGCCAAGCATGGTTTATGCTCGAAAGTGTAACCGGTTTTGTTAGGATTTAACACACCTGTTTGCTTTCTCTTCTTCGCAGGTATGGTTTATGCTTGCAGCCGGTAGGCCCGGCGTGGCCTTGGATTTCTCGGATTATCCAGAACACATCTTCCTTCAACCAGTAAGATATGTTCTGGGGGGCAAAATGTTGACCTGCTTTTTAGTCAAAGCAGTCACACATGGAATTTCCTCTCAACAATACGCTCAAGTATTGGGAATATCGTCAGAAGACAGGAAGCGATTTGGTCAAAGTCACATCATCAACAAAGAATGGCCCGAAACTCCCATCAAACGACCTCTTTTGGGCCCGAAAACAGCAGTTATGGTGCTGAGCATTGTATACCTTGTAGCCCTCTGAATGAGCTTCAGTTTGAGCTTTGGTTTGGCTCAATCGGACTTACGGTTAGAAAGTTACGTCCGTTTCCGTGAACGCATGCAGAACAGGAAACTTAAATTTGGATGTTTGTCATCACCATGCATCGGTTCGGATCGGATGGCACAACTCAGACTGGATCGGGGTACAGAAGACCCGACTCGCTTTGGACAGCTGCACAGAAGTGCACACATGCACTTAGCTCGAAGGACCGGTTCGGTTTGGATCCGATCCGAACCGACTGGACCTGTTTCTGCACACACCGCTGCTTTGACCTATTCTCTTGGCTTGCATTGCTCCTACAAACATGGATCGGCTGCCACCTGTCCTAGCACGACCTGGAGACCACGTTCTCCACTATCTCTAAGATGTCCTCTCCGCTCGCCACTTCACTCCCGATCCGATCCGGATCAGAGCTCCCAGCAGCTCTTCTACGCCTATAAATACACCTGGACATGGTCGTTTCAGGGGACTTTTGGCTCTTCTCCGTTGGAGCTTCCTCCATTACAATAGTGCAAGGATTTTGTGCTTCCAAAATCATTCTAACACGAGGCTATCGTGTATAAATTCACTCTCTAATCTCCTCTTTCATAATGTAAACACGAGGATTTCGTGTATAATCCGCAAACAAACACCGTTGTAATAGTTTTCTTAGGATTTAAGAAATTATAAAGTGGACGTAGGCTTGGATTGAGCCGAACCACTATAAAAATCTCGTGTGTTCCCTGTGATTTACTGCATTTTCTACATTTATTCTGTGATCGTGAGGATTTCACACTGAATTTGGGTGTTAGGCCCAATTTTGAGTCTAACAACATCCACATCGAACTCGCCCCCTTCCCCGTAGATGCGACCTCGGCCAAGAACAGCAACTCAAAAAGAATAGGCGAGCTCCAGTATACCATTATTCAATCAAACGTGCCCATTACCGCATACCATTTGCTCCCCAATTTATAACAGTGCATCTTCCCAAAACCAATACAACCGCTGCAGCTATCAACTTGGGTCATCACTTCAATGTTTGTTTTCAACTCCCTCCATTCACAAGCCTCTTCCATGTTCTGACCCACTAGTCTGCTACTCGTCCCCCTCATTCACAAATGCTCACCGCTCTCTACTACTCCTCACCCAATATATAGGTGTAAATAATCCCCACCTGCTCCTCACAAACATCACGTCTTTCGCCAACTTATACATGCATCACCATTTACCCATATCCCTTAACTTCACCAAACTCGTTCTCTACATGCCCGCAACTCCTCATCTCATCTTTACTGCGTTCTTTTCTCCTTTACTACAGGTTTCCGCAAGTTGCAGAATACCGTCCGCACCAACTACCTCTCAATCCCGAATTCAAACACTGCTCTCCCTTTTAATTGTAAATTAACATTGGCACCATATGCAAACGCCCTCCATGCAAAACGAAAAGAAATCTTCCCACTAAAACCGCACTAGTTGAAACAAAACCCACTTATGTTAACTCCACTTCAGTCTTTCCCATCCGCACTTCCAGATCTTGCTCAAACCAAGACCGCATCTTTAAAGTTTATATACAAATGATTTTAGAATTTTATTGTGGAAGATGAAGTTGTTTTAATTTTTAGTCCGACTGTTTTTAATTAGCTGAAACGGAAAGAACGATTTCCTTAAGTATTTATAAGGGACGATTCCTTGCGTGCCAAGGAGTAGATGCTAGAGTAGCTGTACGAGTTTTCACATCGGGTACGTAGCTGTTCTTTTCTGAAGCATGCAGGGGAGGCGTAGATTTGTAAATGTTATGTTAGCTGTGTGTTTTCTTATCGCAAAATCTGTCATGATTTGAATAAACATGACATGTGAAGATCTTTCATTCTAGGTAGCAGCAACTCATCCGTCTGTTAAAGTTAAGCTAGCCGAACTATCATACTGTTAATTACAACTGAATTTCAACTTGGTGTTAGACAGACTCCTTGGTCCACTATGTCTCCATTTTTGCCTAGTAATGGTAACTGCGTCTCGTACTACCTAACCTAGTGCTGAGAATAGGTTTGCATGAGTTTTTCCATCATTTGAAAAGGAAGCAGCGTGTTGTTATTTCAACAGTCAAGGTATCATTTGTTTTCACTTCTTTCATAGGCCTGCTTTGTCAATTTCGTGATGGTTATAGCATGTGCATCTCTGAAGGGGAAAATGGGGTAGTCTGTAGGTTTCAGGTGTACCATGAAAAGAAATATCGGCAAAGTAGCTTTGATTTAGGCACGTGGTTATGGCAGCAGAAAACATCCCTACTTACGAAAATGGTCTGCGTGAATGGACGGCCATGAGCATTCATCTCAGGGTAGGTTCGGGAGTTGATTTAATAACTCATCGCTACATGAATTAGATTCTAGGGTAGGTTTGCTAAATAGAGGTAGGCAACAGGGAATACAAGACATATATGGGCGTATGAAACTTAGCTTCAAAGGAACGCAAATAAATATTATACATATCTTTTACTTTCAACGTTTATCGGTATTCAACTACGTAAAATTTTCATTCGTTTATGGATTACTAACGAAAGAATTAAAAATACCATTTTGACAAGTAATGTGCCACGATCCCAAAAATATAATAATATCGGTAGGTTAACTCATATTTTGAAACCCCAAAATATCGATACAGGGTGCAAAATACTCCAAATAAAAAGCTGTCTATTAAATTAATTATAAATCACAGTAAAATTCTAAAAATTAAATTATCACTACGCCTCAAAAGAACCTCGTCTGAATTCGAATCCGATATCTAGTTATATCGAATAAACCGTTACGGTCAATATACGATTTCATAGCGACTTTTCGAATATTTGATTTGAATATAACTCGCAATCTATAACGCGAAATCTTGGTTTTTCACTTCCATTATAAAAACACAGTTCAACAGATTCCAACGTTTCTTGTTTCGAAGAAATCTGATTTATAACGAGTTATGTATACTCGGTTGAAGTTCAAAACGTTAAATTACGAACTGCAGCGTCGTTATGAGCTCGATTAAATTTAATATATATTTTTATACCTTCAACTTCGTTTTAAATTAATATATAAATCCACTTATATCACGAATTCAATATTTAAACTAATTTAAATATTCAAATATAAACCGATAAAACTGCGGGACATTACATTCCTTCCCCCTTAAAATAATTTTGTCCTCGAAATTGCTAAGAAGTGAAGATTCTCTAATTCTAACTCCTCACAGCCTGTTTGGTTGAAAATTTCATACTTCACATCCCCATAACTCAATCCTTGCGTCGAATCTTTTATCCTTAACCAATAATTCTCTTGCATCCAGGCCAACTCCATTTCAAACTCCAATTCAAATTCCAATCTCAACTCCAAATTCTTGCTCAACAACCAAATTCCATCTCATATTATCTCTAATCCAATCTGATAGCTTATTTCACAAATTCGCTTACTTTCACCAAGGTTAATTCTATGATTTCCACTTACTTGGTTTCAATTCAACTTCAATTTTATTTGACTTTGTTAAATTCTCTATTTATTTACTTCATAAGTAAATTTTAAATTTCAGAATTCAAATTCCTGGGGTTTTTATTTCAAATCAGTTTAAAATCATATATATATTCATAACATAGCAATTCAAAACATTTGAATTTCCGAACAACTTATTTCAAACAAAATCTTAGGTAGTAATCCGTCACTTAGAGACTCGAAAATGAACACTGATAATGCGGCCGTCATCATCAGAATTTATTTCCCAGTGATCAAAGTGAGTTCAATACTATATTACTTTTCAAAATTCATTTCAAAATACTTCCATTTTGAATTTTATTTCAAAATATCTTTCACAGCATTTGAAAAACAATTTCAAATCTCCCAGGATTTTAAAATTCCCATATATTTAATTCAAACATTATTTCCAACTCTTTTCCAAGTTTCTAGAGTTTTGTTTAAATTCTGGTTTTTATAACCAATTCAATTATAACCCTATTTGATTATAATTCCAACCAACACATTTAATATATATTAGATAATCTCAAAATATATACTTTTATATCAAAATATATTTCGGGTAAAATTATTTCATTTACCCTCTTTCAAAGCAATACTATGTCGAAATTCTCTATCCAAGCGTTTATAAATCCCTATCGACCTCCTCAGCTAAACGCGTCGATCTGGAATTTATATACCACTCACCAGATCAATCAACACAATATAAAACAGTTTTTTATATCAATTTACAAATACGCGCTCATATATATACACTCAAACTCAATCTAGGGTATTACTATCCCTATCTCTATTGAGTTACGCCACAGAGCCAAGGTTATTACTAAACCAATAGCTCTGATACAACCTGTAACGACCCGAGATTTCCGTACTATCTGAGCTGACTAATACAACATACGTCCAACTCAAATTGCACGAAAATTCAGATCATTAATGGAAAGAAGTTAGAGGATGAGAAAGATAAGATAGAACTAATAGAATAGAAGAAGAACACAACTGAGAAGAATCAGAGTAAACACGAATCTCACAGCGGAACGAATAAAATATATTATATAACATAACTTTGAAATACAAACTTGTTTTGTATATACATCCCATTATCAGAGTACAATACATCATATCACAGCGGAAATAATCTCTAAATAACCAATAGTGAAGACTCCTGCTTCAAGCTCCTCCAAGTGTATCGGTAAAGCCTGAAACACTTGACTGCCCGTACAAATTTGGGCACCCAAGAGTTTAGGGAAAAACAAAACAAAATAAACTCTGGGTCAGTCGTGGGACTGGTGTGAGTAAATTCCAACCATACGATTTAACTTTGAAAATCCTTTTGAAACAAAAGGATAATAGTAAGACCAGCCCACACTTAAAGATGGACGGTTTTTACCTTACTATAACCCAAAACACTTTGATATCAAAATCCAGTGATATTATAATAATGTCTAATCAAATAAATAACCAAATAGTAGAATGCTTGCATCTCACGCTCTACATACATAGTATAAAATCAAAAACCGCAAGGCGCTTATTGGAGATTGGTTTCCAACTATGACAAGGTATGGGACCACCTTCCGATGATGTATCTCTAGAGGCCAATACACCTGGGTTCAACAAGAACGTCTTGCAACCCGGCCCACACATGACCGACCACTCATTTCGCTTGAGTGTATCGAATGTGTATCACCAACGGTTGGACTCAAACTACCGTTCCCGAATGGGCAGAATCGATAGATTTAGAAACAAAAGGAATTTTTCTAGATAAGTGATTATACACCCTAATGGGAGCGACCCACATAGCCATGCTGCCTGCCCGATTTTTGTCATTTCCCGGTTGTGAAGCTTGAGGCTACGCCTACCTTTTAGAACATCTGGCCACCATTCACTTTGAATGCCACATCGTCAAACCCGTCAAATCACTAGTTGATCTTCCCAAAAATATTACGGGTACAAAAGCTAAGAGAAATGAATTTCTCCGCCACCAGACGTAATACCTTGAAAAGATCGTCTTATGTGACCGTTAGGAATACTCTGCCAGACATTCGTCCATACAAGTTGTCCTGGGACTGGACAAACAGAAAGCACCATCCTGGAATAGGACGACCCTTGCATTTCACTCCGTCTTCAATTGTCTTCAGCATAATCAAATTCGCAACGCTTATGCCTATACGGAGTGGTTTCGGATAATATATCCAACCGGTCTCTCCGTATTGACAACGAGGGTCAAAACACTTCGATAGTCGGTTATTTAACTATCGAAGTTAAAACAACATCCATTAAAATGTTCAACTAAACATCACACAACAGCGGGCACTTTATTTAACATTCGTCATCATCGAATTTTATTTCCCATTTCTAATAGTGTTATTTAACTCTAATCATATTTCAAACATCGAAATGATGTCATCGTTTTCTGAAATGATTCTCCACTACTCGTTCTTTTATATCTTTGAAGAATCATTGTTTCTTATTACTTTAGAATAAGTGGATTTCAAAAAAAACTGTTTTCCTTCCCTAGGAAGTGCTACTGTATATAAACATCACGCTTAAGTTTGGTTAACAGCGTTAATTTTATCGTCACAGTTCAAAAACTTGCCATACGCTGTAATATTCTCCTTTATTACTAATCTCGACAGAACAGTAACGCTTAAGCCTAGTCAACAGCGTTATTTTATCGCTATAGTTCAAAACTTGCAACACGCTACTATATTCCACTTTATAACTAATCTCGACACTTCTTTCCGTTACAAAAATATTAACATCTCGTTCCGTTACAAAAAATATTGACATCTCTTTCCGTTACAAAAATCTTGACATTTCTAATTCAATAACATTTTAAATGAGGTCTGCTTAAGAAGAATTATTTAATTAAAAATAATTAACTAATATTTTACTTTATAAAATGAACTATAAAGTACCAGTTTATAATAGAATTTCTATTACAGTTTAAAGCTTCGCTTTAATTATAAAAATCTAAATTTTTATAATCGACTTCGTTGATTCGCCTGACGGCCAATCAACTTCTCACAAAACGATGTGTTTATGGTCGAATGTTGCCACTTTCTAAATCGATAACATTTATTTATTAAATCAACATAACGTTGAATTTCCATTCAACACGGTTTAATTAGTGCATAAACAGTACACATAAATATGTAGGAATCCGGTTGAATTCCTCCAACCGGGTTCCGCATCCACAGATGTTAGTCAAACAATTAACACTGATTCCATATTAAGGAATATTATAATCGATGGAATCAGTATCCAACCGGTGATGTGTACATATGCAACGATATATAATATTTCAACCAATTAACCATATTATGCCTAAACAACCATCACACAGCATTCAACCATTATTTAAGATATAATTAAAATATTTTAAATAAAATAGAGTTAGTGAATTTACTCACCTTGGCGCGTTAACCGTTAAATAACGATTTGCGTCAGTCCAGTATCGCACGTCCAAGCCCGCTTACGCTTCTTTTCAAAACTGAATCACACCGTCACTCGCTCATGGCACTCGATCGCCATACACAGTCCCTCACTTCGGCCAGGTCTTCGCGCTGCAAGGACGTGATCACTTTGTGCATAGAATCTCCAATTTCAACTGCCAATAACAGTCATGATTACCTCCTCGATCCAAACACTTCCGACCAACAATACCGCCATCGTTTACACCAGACTTCGCCAAGCCTCAGTTCATTACTTCGGCAGCTTGTCCCATGAAAAGAATATGCGATCGACTTCCCTTACTTTTCTTGTTATGCTCCCAACGATACGGCCCTCAACTCCTTTTTTCCAGAAATATCACTCCTCAATAGTGTTCCCTTCACGTAAACAACGTACCATTTCCCACTTCAATAAAGAGGACTGAACCCCATATGTATGCACTCACGTGTTCTCCCATGCGTGTGTATATAACAAAATTAGTGCCTGCTCACTTCATATACTATACTACAGTACACCGTGAACCCCGTATTCACCTCAAATGAAACGGTTTTGCCACCCACCACTCGCTGAAACCACCACGTCATGCTTTCCTTCTAACTTGCACACTTCCAATAGACAAGCGCCACTTCACCCTTCATTTGTGTCACCTCCATCGTTCTCCACATTTCCTTGGCTTCACCTTGAACACATCCACATCGAACTCGCCCCCTTCCCCGTAGATGCGACCTCGGCCAAGAACAGCAACTCAAAAAGAATAGGCGAGCTCCAGTATACCATTATTCAATCAAACGTGCCCATTACCGCATACCATTTGCTCCCCAATTTATAACAGTGCATCTTCCCAAAACCAATACAACCGCTGCAGCTATCAACTTGGGTCATCACTTCAATGTTTGTTTTCAACTCCCTCCATTCACAAGCCTCTTCCATGTTCTGACCCACTAGTCTGCTACTCGTCCCCCTCATTCACAAATGCTCACCGCTCTCTACTACTCCTCACCCAATATATAGGTGTAAATAATCCCCACCTGTTCCTCACAAACATCGTCTTTCCCCAACTTATACATGCATCACCATTCACCCATATCCCTTAACTTCACCAAACACGTTCTCTACATGCCCGCAACTCCTCATCTCATCTTTACTGCGTTCTTTTCTCCTTTACTACAGGTTTCCGCAAGTTGCAGAATACCGTCCGCACCAACTACCTCTCAATCCCGAATTCAAACAATGCTCTCCCTTTCAATTGTAAATTAACATTGGCACCATATGCAAACGCCCTCCATGCAAAACGAAAAGAAATCTTCCCACTAAAACCGCACTAGTTGAAACAAAACCCACTTATGTTAACTCCACTTCAGTCTTTCCCATCCGCACTTCCAGATCTTGCTCAAACCAAGACCGCATCTTTAAAGTTTATATACAAATGATTTTAGAATTTTATTGTGGAAGATGAAGTTGTTTTAATTTTTAGTCCGACTGTTTTTAATTAGCTGAAACGGAAAGAACGATTTCCTTAAGTATTTATAAGGGACGATTCCTTGCGTGCCAAGGAGTAGATGCTAGAGTAGCTGTACGAGTTTTCACATCGGGTACGTAGCTGTTCTTTTCTGAAGCATGCAGGGGAGGCGTAGATTTGTAAATGTTGTGTTAGCTGTGTGTTTTCTTATCACAAAGTCTGTCATGATTTGAATAAACATGACATGTGAAGATCTTTCATTCTAGGTAGCAGCAACTCATCCGTCTGTTAAAGTTAAGCTAGCCGAACTATCATACTGTTAATTACAACTGAATTTCAACTTGGTGTTAGACAGACTCCTTGGTCCACTATGTCTCCATTTTTGCCTAGTAATGGTAATTGCGTCTCGTACTACCTAACCTAGAGCTGAGAATAGGTTTGCATGAGTTTTTCCATCATTTGAAAAGGAAGCAGCGTGTTGTTATTTCAACAGTCAAGGTAGCATTTGTTTTCACTTCTTTCATAGGCCTGCTTTGTCAATTTCGTGATGGTTATAGCATGTGCGTCTCTGAAGGGGAAAATGGGGTAGTCTGCAGGTTTCAGGTGTACCATGAAAAGAAATATCGGCAAAGTAGCTTTGATTTAGGCACGTGGTTATGGCAGCAGAAAACATCCCTACTTAAGAAAATGGTCTGCGTGAATGGACGGCCATGATCATTCATCTCAGGGTAGGTTCGGGAGTTGATTTAATAACTCATCGCTACATGAATTAGATTCTAGGGTAGGTTTGCTAAATAGAGGTAGGCAACAGGGAATACAAGACAGATATGGGCATATGAAACTTAGCTTCAAAGGAACGCAAATAAATATTATACATATCTTTTACTTTCAACGTTTATCGGTATTCAACTACGTAAAATTTTCATTCGTTTATGTATTACTAACGAAAGAATTAAAAATACCATTTTGACGAGCAATGTGCCACGATCCCAAAAATATAATAATATCGGTAGGTTAACTCATATTTTGAAACCCCAAAATATCGATACAGGGTGCAAAATACTCCAAATAAAAAGCTGTCTATTAAATTAATTATAAATCACAGTAAAATTCTAAAAATTAAATTATCACTACGCCTCAAAAGAACCTCGTCTGAATTCGAATCCGATATCTAGTTATATCGAATAAACCGTTACGGTCAATATACGATTTCATAGCGACTTTTCGAATATTTGATTTGAATATAACTCGCAATCTATAACGCGAAATCTTGGTTTTTCACTTCCATTATAAAAACACAGTTCAACAGATTCCAACGTTTCTTATTTCAAAGAAATCTGATTTATAACGAGTTATGTATACTCAGTTGAAGTTCAAAACGTTAAATTACGAACTGCAGCGTCGTTATGAGCTCAATTATATTTAATATATATTTTTATACCTTCAACTTCGTTTTAAATTAATATATAAATCCACTTATATCACGAATGCAATATTTAAACTAATTTAAATATTCAAATATAAACCGATAAAACTGCGGGACATTACATGGGAGCACCTTCCGATCAGTGTACTCTAGAGGGTATACACTTGGGTTCAACAAGAACGTCTTGCAACCCGGCCACACATGACCGCCCACTCATTTAGCTTGAGTGTAGCGAATATATTGCCACCCACGGTTGTTGGCCATCCAATCGTAATCCGAAGATACAAAATCAAAAAGAAGAACAAATATGAATTTTCTCTAGATCGGTGACAATGCACCCTGCTTGGGTATGACCCAACTAGCCATGCTGCCCTGCCCGATTTATGTCATTTCCTGGTTGTGAGGCTAGAGGCTACGTCTATCATTTCAGAACATCTGTCCACCATATACTTTGAATGCCACATCGTCAAACCCGTCAATTCACTAATCGATTTCCAAAAATATCACGAGTATAAAAAGCTAAAAGGAACGAATTCCTCCGCCACTAGACGTAATACCTTTAAGAGATCAAGCATACGTGATTTGTTAGGTATACTCTGTCAGGCACTCATCCATACAAGTTGTCCTGGGACTAGACAAACAGAAAACACCATTCTGGAACAGAACAACCCTTGCATTCCACTCCGTCTTCAATTATCTTTAGCATAATCTAATTCGCAGCGCTTATGCCCATACGGAGTGGTTTTCAGATAATATATCCGACCGGTCTCTCCGTATTGACAACGGTGGTC
Source organism: Allium sativum (assembly GCA_030737875.1). Classification (NCBI taxonomy): domain Eukaryota; kingdom Viridiplantae; phylum Streptophyta; class Magnoliopsida; order Asparagales; family Amaryllidaceae; genus Allium; species Allium sativum. The sequence goes on along the minus strand of CM060922.1, from coordinate 158,773,447 downwards.
AAAATACTTCGACAGTCGGTTATTTAACTATCGAAGTAAAAATAAACATTCATTCAAATATACAACTAAACATCACACAACCACGGTCGCTTTTTATTTAACATTCGTTTTTATTATTCGAATTCACATATCTTACTAGATATTTCTCAAATCCCATTTTAGCCTTTTCACACTTATTGGAAAACATTTCCAGTTATTATAAACTCTTATTCTCCCATGTTCTAGAAAATGTACGTTATTAACAATCAAAATATTTCCATTCTTTTCACATTCCTTATTTTCTACACTTGGATAATATACCCTATCTACATTGGAAAAATATTTCCAATTTCATTATAAACATTTTAATCTTCCAAACGTTCACTTTTAAAACATTATACATTTTAAAATGTAAATATCATCCCTATTATAGAAATCTGAACACCTTTATCAAATAACTCTTTATTCAAGTAACAAATGCCCTTATCTTGTTTACCGAAATATCTTTCATAGTTTTACTTTATAACTCTGTTTCTAACTCAACTTCTTGCTAAATCAATATCAAGTTTATAACTAAATATTGATTTCATATCCTATTATAATTTATCGGCTTAAACTCAGTATTAACTATCCTATCAGATTATAATTTCTAAAAATAATTTACTTTAATACATTCGACATCATCGAATTATAGTTCCAATTCCTAATAGTGTTATTTAGTTCTAATCATATTCCACACATCGAAATGTTGTCATCGTTTCTGAAACGATTCTCCAATTCTCTTTCTAAACTCGTTCTTATATTTCTTTGGATAAACATCGTTACTTATTACTTTAGAATAAGTGGATTTCAAACCAAATTGTTTTCATTCCCTAGGGAGTAGTGCTATGTATAAAAATCACTCTTAATCTTGGTCAACAACGCTAATTTATCGTTACAGTTCAAAAACTTGTCATACGCTGTAATATCCCCTTTATAACTAATCTTGACATCAGTTTTCTTTACAAACTGGTACCATTCCTCGATAATAGTGAAGTCGTTCAAGTTGGGGTATTTTATTTACCTCTCAGACCTTGATCGACAACGTTCTCATCTCAGAATAGATATAAGTCCGTAACTCTAAACTCCTTATTACCTATAATATTCATTAACCAGTATTTCTTGCTTAATTTGAATATGGTTTTACGACGCCATATCCTTATTCTCAAAACTCGGTTGTTTACAACTATTTATATTAAACATTAACTCTTCGGTTTGTCTTCATTGTACAATTATATTTATAACTTCCTTTACCCAAAATCCATTTACGTTCTGTCTTTTCACACTTCTTTTATTTGAATCATTGTTTTTAATGCATGTAACATCTTATTTCCAACTTAATAACGTCTTAAATGAGGTCCATTTAAGAAACAATTATTAAATTAAAATATAACTAAATAATATTTTACTCCATCATTGCTGAAGTAAACAGTTTACTTCATCATTAATCAAAAATAGATTGGTATCTTACTTTATATAAACAATAACTAATTATATTAATTCAATAATTATTTAATACCTCATTAATTTAAAAAAGAATTAATAAGGAATCTTATTAATTTTTGATCATTTTACCGCTAAGTTATTTTCATTAGATTAATTGAAGACCAATTAATCTAATAAATCATTTTCCAAATAAACAGTTGATTTAATCAACTTCATTCCATCAGTAAATTCGTTAACTGATTTTAATTACTTCTTACCATTAGACTAATATAATTAATCTAATAATATTTCTTAACCGTTTGCTTCAAATAATTTTCCAAATTATTTACTTGTAGGATAATTACAGCTTCATATCTTATTTAAATATCAAATAATCGTTTATAAACGAACTATAAAATACCAGTTTAGAATAGAACTTCTATTATATAGTTTTTATAACTAACTTCATTGATTTGCCTGACGGCCAATCAATTTCTTAACCAAACGATGGATTTATGGTCAGTTGCCGCAACTTTCTCAATCGATATCGTCTATTAATTTAATCAATATCCATACAGGGTTAAAATGTCATTTGGGTTCAAACAGTGTATATATCAATAATATAAAACAAACAGTTCAAATAAAAATTATGGAATCCGGTTGGATTCCTCCAACCGGTTTCCTGCATCCATAGATGTTAGTCCACACAATTAACACTAGTTCCATACTAGGGAATATTATAATTGATGGAATCAGTATCCAACCAATGATGTGTACATATGTAATGATATATATATATATATTTCAACCAATTTAATTGTAATCTACCTAGACGACCATCACACATCATTTAACCATTATTATCAATATTAAAATATAATTATAATATTTTAAAATAGAACAAAGTGAGTGAATTTACTCACCTTTGAGCATTAACCGTTAAATAACGATTTGCGTCAGTCGATGAAATCAGACGTTATGATTCTGCCATAAATTGAACCGATCTCCAGACTTCTCCAGACTAGTTCCATTGTATAGCCATTGTTATATCGGTCCAAGATTATCACTGCTCCCCTGGTGAAATAGTGCTCCGCCTTTTCAGAATTTCAGCTACATTTCGTACGCCACTTACATGCTTCCTCAACCCGTCCAACACCCCATGATTTCTGAAATCGATTATACTGTTAAACTCCACATTACACAAGCCTTCTTCCCCTCACACGTCATATGTTTGGTTTAGTGACGAGCTAGTTGATGTTCGCGTTTTACAGAGAGATGAGCGATAGTCTTTGAACAAATATATACATATTCCTTCTTTGTTCCTCACGTTTTCACCTCACCACTCGCTCACAAATAAAACACCACGCATGGCTGAGTTTCCCTCACTCTCCACCACTTCCACTGATCTTAGCACAGTACCCATCTCACCAATACAAACCACGTCGTATGCATGCTAACTTCACACTTCAACAGATTTTCACCACCCACTCTTCAAGTTGTTCACGTCCCTTATGTGCCATGCGTTCAACCATATTTTTGGTCTCTCCCATTTCATCATTCTACTAATTGAAAAACCATCACTCTTGAATTCCCTTTTGATCCTCTGCTACATCAAAAGCCAACTCCACTGTTACCCCCTCCATCACAGTCTCTACGTCCCTGAAGTTGCAACTACCATTGCACAAACGCCAAACCAACCCCTCCAATTTCCATCCTCTCCACTAGCCTACGTGCCACGTCCTTGCTCCATAATGTGTACCCATTTTCACACCCACGCGTTAGCCTCAGCAACAAAACCCCGCCATCTTCTCTATACCCATCCGCTCCAGTTCCTCCTTTTATTCACAAATGTAACTCTTCAAATACACTTTTTTTTTTGGGATCTGCTAGAGAGCCCGAAATTCAGGGTGCGATTATGTGCGAAAATGTATCCTACGCACGTAATTCAAGGGAGAAAGTTTACTGTGCGTGCAAGATCATTCCCGCACCTTTCGGGTCTTTGATGTTTCGGGCTTTATAGCAATTCTGTTTTTTTTTCTACTCTTTCCAGTTTACTGCATTTATTCACGTCCGCCTGTTCTCTCTTCTCCCACCACGTCATTTCCTTACCCCATCGTCCTTCAACCCCACATCCCTACTTATGACGCTGCACTTCCAACCCCCTCACCATGTCGTCATCCTTATACGCGAACTCCCCGTGCACTCGTGACCCTTCTTACTGTTGCGTGGGAAGCAAAAAGAAAGAAGAAGAATCTGTTTGTTTGTCATGCAGTAAAGTAAGGGTATGTTTCACTTTTATTTTATATATACATTCTTTAAAGCGAACGGTGTTTTTCCGAAGAGGGAGGAAGTATCGAACCCATGAAAATAAGATGCCATGGTTTCTTAGTTTTGCTTTTTGCAGTTCGAAGATGAAAAGAATATGCGGCTATATATAGGATTATTGGTAGAGGATAAGATCGATGTCTCCTTTCGATAGCCATATGGTTAGAGCATCTCCAACAGTGTTACGGGCCGTAACGTTACGGTCCGTAACATTACGAGAGATATCTTTGATATGTCCCAGCAGGCGCGAGCTGATTTTATCGGCTCGCAGCCTGCGAGCTGATTTTATCAGCTCGCGAGCTCGCGAGCTGATAAAATCAGCTCGCGATCTTCCGAGCCCATCTATGGCTCGGGAAGTTTGTGGTGGGGGGGGGGGGGGGGGGGTTGTGTGGAATGTGTGTTCATTTGATTAAATATTTAGTTCTTATTTTTATCTACTTATTAATTTTTATTAGTAGATTATGTACGAAAGATTATAGTTTAGAAGATTACATACGAAAGATTATATTTTAAATATATAGAACGTGAAATTTTTATATAGGAAAGATTACAATGATTCAACTAGGGGGTTTTCGCATAACAATAACCTTACAGATACAACCGACCGTTACAGATACAACCGACCGTTACAGATACAACCGACCGTTACAGATACAACACCGAATAATAGTACATGCCTACTACATCATCGCAAACATTAAAAGTACACATTCAATTTCAAGGGAGTCGCATTGCGTTCAGTCGCAAATCTTGAACAAGATTTTCGAGACGCATAATCTCTCGTTCGAGTTGGTTTGCATATACTATTCCCCGTGGGCACAACGGCTCGTCAATCCATTCCGTGTAGCTGCATCCAATTGGATAGAATCGACATTGCTGCATGCGCCGACCTATATTGTCGCCTTCTGCACGAACCATAACTTCGACCACATGACCGCAGTAGCAAAGTACAGGATAAGATTCACCTTCATGTTCATGTGGTGGTACTCGGTAGAACTCTACTTGTTGTTGTGGTTGAGCGAGAGTCTGTTCGTTTGCTAGTTGAACATGTGGCACTTGAACTTGTTGTAGATGTTGGAGGTTCCCCTGTTCATGTGATGGTTCATCATGGGGTGTAATTTGGATTAGAAACTCGAATTCGTCTTCGAGCGCTTGAAGTCTCATCTGTTCGTACGCTTGTTCATCAGAGTCAGTTTCGGATGGCCAAGAAGGCATTTTCGAGTGAGTAAGTAGTAGAATGAGAACGAAGTTGTTTGAGTGAGGTATTATGTGAGTAAATTGCATTGAGATATATAGGCAAAGAGTGTACAAATCAATAACAAAAATCATGATGGTACCGGTCACTGTTTCGCCTGACGTAATACTGTAGGGAATCTCTTTTTCTTACTGTCTGGATGTGAACAGACACTGTTGTTGGGCAGAGTCTCGATGTTACAGCTCGAGTAATGATGACAGTGCTTTATCAATATTCACCTACACTTATTTAAACATTTCATTCCCCGTCTCTCAACCATGACCATTATTTGTGCTTTCTAAATCAACCAAGGCAGTAAGGTGAGAAACCACTTATTATTTTTTCTACTGGTTCAAGTACTTTTTTAAATCGGACTAACTTTTTTTTTATTCTGTGTAGCTTTAATGGCCGATGGGGAGATTAGTGATGAACTTATAGAAAAAATGTTTGATGAGTTTGAACGGAACAACCAGGAGGAGAAAGTGCGTGGATTCGTTCCAAATACACAAGTAGATGAAGTTAGTAAATCCGAAACACAACCAAGAAAACACACAGCTAGGCAAAGGGTTAACCAACCTCGACGCAATCCAAGTAAAGCAAGCTCCAGTGCTGCTACAACCGAATTCTCTTCTACGGACTTACTTATACTCGTGAAATCCTATATCGAATGTGATAAAAGAGATTTGCAACTGAAGAAAAATGGAGGAGGACTTACCCATGAAGAATTTTGGTCCATGATAACAAGATTACATAACAACCACCGTTCATGCACTACTACACGAACGTCTGCCGAAATTCTTATGGCTCATCGGCGGTTCGTTAAAAATTGTGAACGATACCAGATGATTATACAGGTAGTTGAAGATGAAAACGTATTTAAAACGAATAGGGCAACTTATGATTCTCGTTACCTTGTAGATTACGACACTGATTTTGTTGGTCATAAGGCGTTTGAACTACGTTTTAGTTGGCTAACCCGATGATCTTTCGTTTACTTTGTGTTGTATCTTTCGTTTATTAGATAATCCTTTGTAAAAAGGATGAATTTCTTATAATTGTTTACGCAATAACAAAATATATAAAGTAAACATTTCATTATAAAAAAATCGGTTGCTACAGAAGGAAATACAACGTTAATACAACAACATAATACGAGCAACTACTAATACGAGCATCTACTAATACGAGCATCTACTAATACGAGCAACTACTAATACGTTACTACATCAACTGTGGAAACCTTGACGTTATAATACGACGTTTCATCCCCATCCAAAATTCCTTTTCCAAATCAGACATTCCATCCAGATCTTTGTCCATGATAGCGTTCTCTTCTTGTTCTTTCTTATACGCATCTTGCTGTTTCTTATACGCATCGTGCTCTTTCTTATACACTAAGTCCTCCGAAAGAATTTGAAGTTTCTTCTCTTCCAGATCAGCAATCCTTTTCAAAACTTCTGTTCTAACCCTAGCTTCTACAAGCCTTTTTCCGCTCTACGACTGTGTTCTTCGTGTCGGGCGTTCACTTTTGATTCAAGCTCAACCGTTGTTTTGCCCCTTCTTTTCGCCGCTTTGCATCCCTCAGGTCTAAAATCTTCGTCATTCATAGCATTGAACTCATCAAGTAGGTTTTCCCCTACACATTGAGAAATATTGCCACCTGAGCCGCTAGGACTAGAAGAATAACCCGATTTTGAACTTTTTTCTTGGCCTTGCTAGAACTTTGAACATCGCGGAGACTCTTGGCAAGTTCTGAGTTCCACTTTGGTTGACTAGTAAGCAGATCATAACAATGCATAAACTGGTAATAGTGTGCCCTTTTCGTTCCATTTTCTCTAGGAAAAAACTTCTTGAACTCCTCATTCGCTAGTCGTTTCTACTTACCAAAATAAAATGTATCAATTAAAATGCTAACACCCATAAATAAAGTACGTACAAATACATACATACCAGATTATGTTCTCCTCCCATGCCGCTTGGATTCGCTATCTTTAGTTTGTACACTTGTGACTCATAATATTGGGTTTGGCGGCTTATTTTCCCAAAACGTCCCTGGATCGCCGATAACGTCCTTTGGCATCCCGGATGCCTCTCAACGAAGGATTTTTCCACTTTTTTCCAAAACGCAGCGCCTGTGTGGTCGTTCCCCGTTGCAGAATCTTGTGTGAAATGACAATATATGTTGCATAGAGAAATGTCTTCTTCGTCAGTCCACAGAGTGGTTCCTTGCCTGCTCGATGGAGTTTCAAATATATTGCTCGTGTTGCCTTGTGAGAACTGAGTTCCATCTATCGTCGGATGCGAAAATTCTCCGAATGGAGAAGACATTATATAGCAAGACTTGGTGTGGAGTAGAGAGATGTAGAAAGAAGATATGAATATGTTGTGATGAAGAAAGAATGCGATGGAATGCTTTTATAACTGAAAATATGGCCGTTATAAAAGTTTTCACCGTTTTATGGCCATTGGTAATCAAAATCGAGGCGGAAATGGCCGTTGGAAGCCATTGGATTGAGATAGCCGTTGGGGAATTGGGGAGGGAGATGGCGAGCCGATTTTATCAGCTCGCCATGTTGCAAGCTGATTTTATCAGCGCGAGCTGATAAAATCGGCTCGCCACATGGCGAGCTGATAAAATCAGCTCGCCGGACTCATTCCGGATCCTGAATCGAAGCTGTAATATTCCGCTGAATATTACACGAGAGGATAACTGTCGAGCTGATAAAATCGGCTCGCCATATGGCGAGCTGATAAAATCAGCTCGCCAGACTCATTCCGGATCCTGAATCGAAGCTGTAATATTCCGCTGAATATTACACGAGAGGATAACTGTTGGGTGCAAAAACAACCCGTATTACGCCCCGTAACATGAATATTGCCCTTTGTTGGAGATGCTCTTAATGCTTTAGAGTAGCTGTAAACTAGTGAGTTTTCATTTCATAAACGTGTGCTGATGTACCATTTTGACTTTGTTTTGTATGCTTGGTTTGGAAGTAAAGGGGAAAAGCCGCTGTATATTTTCTTATTCGCAAGATAAAGTTATATATATATATATATATATATATATTTATATATATATATATATGTGTGTGTGTGTATTGTCTGATTTGTTTTAAGTATATATATATTGTAGGTTACTGTTTTTAAGCATGGGTGCAGTGTCCCCATTAATTTGCTGCGTGGATAAGCATGGTTGAAGTGTCCGTATTAATATCTCCAAGGGTTTCAAAATATCTGCAAAGCTTGCCATCAAAGAAAATATAAATTTATATTATTACTATTTCTGAATTTTAGTGTATCGCATTACATTTCATGTCCGGGTGGCTGCAGACAGAAATGAAAATACGGACATGTCCAGCGAGGTGTCACGATCCGAAAAATATAATAATATCGGTAGGTTAACTTATTCTGTGAAACCCTGAAATGTTGATATAGGGTGCAAAATGCTCCAAATAAAAATTGCGTATTTAATTAATTAAAAATTACAGTAAAATTCTAAAAATTAAATTATCACTACGTCTCAAAAGAATCTTATCCAAATTTGAATCTGATATTTAAATATATTTAAATAACCGTTATGGCCATAAACGAATATGCCGCTGCTTTTATGAATATTTAATTTGGACATAACTTACGATATAAAATCTGAAATCTCGATTTTTCGCTTCTGTTAGAAAGATATAGTTTAACGGATTCCAACGTTTCTTATTTCGAAGAAATCCGACAAATAACGGATCCTGTACACTCTGTTGAAGTTCAAAACGTTAAATTACGAACTGCAGTGTCGTTATGAGCTCGATTATATTTAATATATATTTTTATACGTTCAACTCTGTTTTAATTAATATGTAAATCCACTTATATTACGATTTCAATATTTAAAATGATTTAAATATTCAAATACAAACCGATAAAAATGCGGGACGTTACAACTTAAAATCCTTTTATTTATTTAAATAATCCGTTATGGTTTTAATATGGTTATGGCGCCGTTTTTCTGAAAATTTGATTTTGACATAACTCAAAATCTTTACGACGAAATCCAGATTTTTCTCTTCCATTAGAAAAATATTATCAAATCGGTTTGACAGTTCTTGTTTCGAAGAATTCCGACTTAAATTGAGTTCTATATACTCAATTAAAGTCCGAAACACCAATTTACGAACTACCGCGCTACGGCGAGTTGTTTTAATTATATTGAAATATAAGCGTTAAACTTCGGTCATTATATAAATTCCAATTCCATTTCTAAAATATTAAATATATATTAAACTAGTTTACCAAATCTAACTTAATATTTCTGATTATCTCTAATCGTCTATTATTTCATTGCTCAGTTATCACTTTAAACACAACTCCATTTTTAATATTAAGTTCCAGTTCCGTTAGAATTATTTTTTTATAAAATTGAATATAATCGAATTCTGATTACAAATCCTTTGGATTTATCTCTAATTGGTTTATATTACGAATTCCAAAATAACATTCGTTGTTCCATTTTCGAAACGATTTCTATTTCACTTTTAAATTCAAACTTGAATTTAAAATACCAAATTATCCCATAATAATTATCCAATTTTATTTAAAAACATCATTTATAAATTTACTGCCTTGTTTTTTATTTTAAACAAGTTCCATTTCAAAATCTATTTGAAACCCGATTCTTATATTTGTAATATTTTATTTTTATAACTTACATACATTATTGTATAATCTATTTTCGTATTTCATTTCGGTTTCTATTCATACCAATTTAAATATCCTTTCTGGACATAATTTGTTTTTACAAATTTGACATAGTCGAATTCCAACCATAAATACGTTTGGATTTATTTTAATTCAATTTATATTCCGAATGTCGGAATAGATTTCATCGTTTCCCCTTTTAACACGATTCCCAATTCATTTTAAATTCATATTTTGAATTTAAATATTTTAAATTATCCAAATGATAATTTTTCACCATTCTTTATAAACGTCGTCTATATTACTTGTTTATATATTTAAACAAGTTTTGATTCCAAATCCATTTGAAATTATAATTTCTACTTTGGGAAAATAAATTTTCCCTTTTTAAATTTACCCTTATATTTACATTTCCCGAATTATCCAATGATAATTCATTTCACTTTATTTATAAACATCATTTATAAATGAACTACTTGTTTTTATTATTCAAAAAAAATTAATATTTTTTAGCCCATTAGAAATTCAAATTCTATTTTTAGAAAAAATAGATTTCCCCTTTTAAATCTCAAAATTTCATTTTATGATATTTTTATATATCAACATTTAGTCCCAGTGATATTTAAACATTCAAAAACACCCAATTACCAATCATAGGTTGCTAACACAACATATATGATAATATGTATGAAAACAACCAAATAATAATATTTTTAAGGAATCCAGTTGAATCCCTCCAACTTGTTTACCCTGCATCAACAGATGTTAGCCAACATAATACCCATCCCGCTTCGAGGCAGGATATCGTGGTATAGAAGGTCATCCACTATCATATTGTAGGGGCGCATAGGGTCATCCGCTAATGATACCGCGGGCATCCGCTAATGGTACTACGGGAAATATCCAACCACCAATATATATATATATATATATATATATATATATATATATATATATATATATATATATACTAACCACAACCACCAAGCCTAAATAATATATATATATATATATAACCACAATAATAAACGATTTACAAATGTATCCAAGCAGCCAACAATTTATTTTTAATGATAAAAATAAGTTTAATAAATTTCTAAGAGAGAATTACTCACTGTGGTTTTTATTTGCGACTCGTTCCGATTATAAAATTTAATCTAGTCGACTCAAAATAAACCCAAGCTAACTCCAATTCCAGAATTCCTCGGCAACAAATCCATGTGATAAGTTTTCATGATTTATTTGACCTAATTCGAACATGTTATTTCATGTAAAAAACTTATAATTTAAAGGATAAAAATTAAGAATTCTAATTAAGTAATCTTATACCTTAATCCCTTTTTTTGTTTAACCAGCAGAGAATGGTGAAGTCGGGACAGAGTTGGCATAGTTCACATACTGAAGATGTCCATTTCGAGTCTAGATCAATAACCAAAGTGGGAAGTGGATTTACATCAGCAACCTTAATTGGGGAAATTAGCATGCTCGCGTACAATTGATCAGTGGATGCAAAAATATGTTTTGAGCGACAGTAGATACCTGAAACATGGACTAGCTCCTCTCAACAAGCACACTTCCTCATTACTGCAAATCAACATCCGAACCACTCCTAGAAATCGCGACATTAACCACTACCCTAATTGAATACGATCGATGCCCTACCACTTTGCTGCTACAGGATAAAACCATCGCTCCATCTTTTTAATGAAAAACCACCAAGCCTCACAATAGATCCCACCGTTCACAATGACTTCGAAACAAGTCCTAGCTCCCCCTTTGATTCGCCAGACTTGAGCGTGAGCCAACCCTAGATCGCGACATTGTCCTGCATGCGCGTCGAAATCCACTTCGAAAGCACCCACTGTCACAATCCTCGAGCACCTCCAGCTTGGTTCAGACTTAGCGACTTATTCGATCGCGTTTCCCCTTTTCGTTTCCATTTTTCTTTCTTTCCAGAGAATCAATTATGAAAGGATGATCAATTACGATTTTTTGTTGGATTTAAACAGAATTTGGGAAGGCTATATATTTTGATTTCAAACTTCCTTTCGATTATTACTTAGAGCCAGGACCATTTCGATTTTCTCTGAGGAATAGAAACTGAGAAGAGAGAAAAAAATTTGCGATAGTTATAGTTGATGAAAACTTAGGAACTAAGGAATGGGTCTGCATAAGGTACATCATAGGATAAGTTAAGTACCTATAAATTTATTTGATTTGAAATAAAGCGATTTTTATTTTATTTAAAAGGATATCGATTTGATTTTAAGTTTATCCACTGATAAAATATTTCGAGTCCATAACGTACCATCCCGAACAGCTATTTTAATGCAACGACCGTCGTTTTAATGTAATTACACTATTCTGAACTCAATCAAATATATTCTGAAATTTTATATTGAACGTATGTATAAAATAACCATATTAAATCAATATAATATAATTTGAATCAGAAACAATTAATTCATCGGTAATAAATTATTGTTATCATCGTATATATTCAAATATAATTTATACCTATCATCTGAATTGTTTTTGACTCAGTTTTAAATTTCGAATTGGATTATTTTTCGTATTATGATAATTCGATATACTCGAGTTTAAATATTGATCAATAATTAAATCGACAAACTCAGTATAGAAATTCATTTATATTATCAACTCAATGTTTAAAACCATATTAAATATTTAAAATAAATCGACCAAAAATCTGGGTCGTTACATTCTTCCCCTCTTAAAAGAATTTCATCCCCGAAATTACTAAGGTAACAAAAATGCTATACACCCATTAACTTTTCAAAACTCATTTATGTTGAAACTTAACTTTTCATATTTCAACAAATTCAATTCCAACAAACTTTTGGTTTTAATTCATATTGCACATCATATATACTCATATTCATTCAAATTTATTCTAATCAATTTATTCACTTCGATCCATTTTACTTGCTTAAGTTAATTAAATTCCAGAATTCAAAACCCCGGGTTTTCATTTCAAATCCTTTTGAAATCACATAAATATATGTACATATATTTATTTCCATCTCAAATCCAAAACATTTGAATTTCAAACCAACTTTTTTCCTTCCAAAAAAATTTCCATCAAAAACTTTTCAAGTTAGCAATCCATCACTTAGAACTTGAAAATGAACACTGATGATGCTGCATTCATCATTAGAATTATTTTCCAGCCACTGAAGTGAATTCAGTGCTTTATCACTTTCAAAATCCATCTAAGATGATTTTTATTCAAAAATCCTTCTAAAATAAAGGTATATTATTTTAATATACTTCAGAGAATATTTACCAAACACCTAGGATTTCAAATTCTTAATTCTAATCCTGAATCCAATTTTAGTTCAACTCATTTGTATATTTTATTAATATACAAATTATATTTTGGTTATATATAACTATTTCAATTTTATAATCTCATTTGATTATAAAAATAACAATCAACACATCCATATAATATAATAATTTCAGAAAATTATTTATTTTCTATCAAAATAGAATTTTGGGTGAAATTATTTCATTTACCCACTTTAAAACAATATCGTGCCGATTTGCCTTGTTCAACTGTTTAGAAATTCCTATCGACATCGTGGCGTCCCACAATTCCATCAGAATTCATAAATCACTCAACAGACTAGCCAACACAATAAAAAAACAGTTTTTATATCACCTAACAAGTACGCGCTCTCGTATATATACACTCAACTCATTCTAGGGTACTACTGACCCTATCTTTAATGAGCACAACCCACCAAAGCCTACGTGTTCGCTCAACCTAAGCTCTGATACCAAGTGTAATGGCCCAAATTTCTGTACTATCTGAGTTGACTAAATGCACAACACGTCAAACCCAATTATCATAGATATACGAATCATTATGAAATAAGAAAGGGAAAAAATGAAAGATAGAAGAAGAACAGAAACAACACAGAATCTCACATTGCAACGGAACAAAATATAATATATCATAACTTTTGAAATACAGAATTTTGACTGTATCACATACAATTATCAGAGTACAATACTTACAACCAGCGGAAATACAATACTATATAATGCTGAAGCCTCCTGCTCCAAGCTCCTCCAGGTATATCTGTAAACACCTGAACTACTTGACTGTCTGTACAAATTTAGGCAACAAAGAGTTTAGGGTAAAACAAAACAAAAATAAACTTCAGGTCAATCATGGGACTGGTATGAGTAAACAATTTAAAATAGTTTGAGAAAATAAACAATATCTCATAAGACCACGCCGTATAACACGGAATGGGTTTTTCCCTTATGAGAATCCGAAACAACTGATTTTGCTTTCAAAATCCTTTTCAAAGGAAATATAATATTTATATCAAAACTATTTTGATATTATAATAGTGTCTAAATCAAATAAATAACAATCTAGTGGAACGTTTGCATCTCACGCTCCACATATATTTAATATGCAATCAATACCGCGAGCACTTATTGGGTAATGAATTTTCAACAATGACAAGGTATGGAACCACCTTCCGATATTGTATCTCTAGAGAGGAATACAATGGGTTCAACAAGAACATCTTGCAACCCGACCGCACATGACCGACCACTCATTTCACTTGAGTGTATCGAATGTATATCACCAACGGTTGGGATCAGCAACCGTTTTCCCGAATGGGACAACATCGAATAAAATAAAGATTGAAATGAATTTCTCTAGATAGGTGATAATACACCCTAATTGGGAGCCACCCACTTAGCCATGCTGCCTGCCCGATTTTTGTCATTTCCCGGTTGTTGAGGCTTGAGGATACGATTACTTACCATTCATTGATAACGCAATCACTTTGAATGCCATATTGTCAGATCCGTTAATCATCGATTGACTTGCACAAATATATTCTGGATATTATGATTAGAGAATAAATTCTCCACCACCATATGCATCTATACAGACCAACATATGCGATCATTGGAAATACTTTGTCAGACACTCGTCCATATACGTTCATTCTCAGACTAAACAAAGCCGAAGGCACAATTTCCATTAATCCTTCTTAGGCAATTTCAACCTAGGATTAACAGAAAAAGCACTTGCACTTTACTCCGTCTTCGATTATCTTCATATAATCTGATTCGTAATGCTACTGCCAATACGGTGTGGTTCTCGGGATTATAATCCAATGGGTCTCTCCATATTGGCAACGATATTGGCAAATACTTCGATAATAGGTTATTTAACTATCTAAGGAAAACAAACATTCATTCAAAGAATCAAACAATCACTGGTCCCCTTAATTAATATTTCATTAATTAAATCATTTGTCAATTTCTTTATCAATATTTGTTAACCAAATATTTTCAATAATCATCTTGGCCTCTTACGTTGTTTGGGAAACATTTCCATATATCGCCTTCTTTTATTTTCTATACTTAGAAAATATCTTCTATTTATAATTGGAAAACATTCCAACTACTTATCTCTTTCATGACCATTCATTTATTACTATACTTAGGAAATATTTATTTTTGTATTTCCAAAATTCCACTTACTTGGGTTAAAACGAAAGTTGTGTAAAACATCGTTATAACAACCCAAAATACTACATTCAACTAAATCTCTTTAAACATTTATCTTCGACACTGAATCTTGCTATTTATCTATTTATAATGAAATCAATCAAGTTGGGGTATAACTACCTCTCAGACCTTGATTGAAAACATCCTTAATTTCAAAACAGACAAGACCACTTACCTCGAATAATCAACATCATAAAATCCAATTATTCATTTTTAAAATGTGTATACGTTTCTCTTTCTATTTTCACTAGTTTTAATTATAGATTTCTTTTTTGTTTATAATATTCTATTTTAAGTTCGTTTCCTTATCAAATTCTATATATAACGATCTATTGATTTCTAGTTATCAGATTTTCTTAAAAAATATTCTAACTCAATAAATTTTTGGAAAATTTCGCCAACACCTCCTTTGTACTGGTCAAAAGCTCAAACTCCAACTCTCCTCTCTAGGCCCTTTCCATTCAAAAAGAAAATCGAAAAGCCAAGCGGCTTGCCGATTCGTCGCATAAAACCTCATATGGAATTTAAACGTGTGCCTTTATGTCGGGCACTTGATTTATATCTCTTCATATACTTCATACCAAACCGGCATTACCCACATCCAAATATTCTCATTTTGTTTCAACTCAATCCAATTGTCTTAACTCAATTTGCTAATTTATTCTCTAGTTAGCTCTTTTGCTTATTTCACTTTTTATTTGAACATAACATGTTCAAATAAAATTTTAACTTGGTTATAAACTAATTGAATTCTATTTTCAATTCAAGTTTCCTTTTGGATTTCGAATATAAATTCTCAAGTCACATTTACTTATCCAAAACCCAATTTCGTATCAAAACTCGGTTAACTAATTATTCTTCAATTTAGTTAATTCTATTCAATAATTAAAAATATGATTTTTTTTCAAAAATCAATTCACTTACTCCACTTGGGTTCATATTTATTTTATATCTCAAGTCTGGATTTTTCTAATGGAAATTCAGATTTTATTTACTTAAAATCCTTTTATTTATTTAAATAAACCGTTGTGGTTTTAATATGGTTATGGCGTTGTTTTTCTGAAAAATTGATTTTGACATAACTCAAAATCTTTACGACGAAATCCAGATTTTTCTCTTCCATTAGAAAACTATTATCAAATCAGTTCTGACGGTTCTTGTTTCAAAGAATTCCGACTTAAATTGAGTTCTATATACTCAATTGAAGTCCGAAACACCAATTTACGAACTACCGCGCTGCGGCGAGTTCGTTTTAATTATATTTAAATATAAGCGTTAAACTTTGGTTATTATATAAATTCCAATTCCATTTCTTAAATATTAAATATATATTAAACTAATTTACCAAATCTAACTTAATATTTCTGATTATCTCTAATCGTCTATTATTTCATTGCACGGTTATCACTTTAAACACAACTCCGTTTTTAATATTAAGTTCCAGTTCTGTAAGAAATAAACTATTTTTATAAAATTCAATATAATCGAATTCTGATTACAAATCCTTTGGATTTATCTCAAATCGGTTTATATTCTGAATTCCAGAATAACATTCGTCGTTCCATTTTCGGAACGAGTACTATTTCACTTTTAAATTCAAACTTGAATTTAAAATACCAAATTACCCCATAATAATTATCCAATTTTATGTATAAACATAATTTATATATTTACTGCCTTGTTTTTTATTTTAAAACAAGTTCCATTTCAAAATCTGTTTGAAACCCGATTCTTAAATTTGTAATATTTTATTTTTATAACTTACATATATAATTGTATAATCTATTTTCATATTTCATTTCAGTTTCTATTCATACCAATTTAAATATCCTTTCTGGACATAATTTGTTTTTAAAAATTTGACATAGTCGAATTCCAACCATAAATCCATTTGGATTTATTTTAATTCAATTTATATTCTGATCATCGGAATAGATTTCATCGTTTCCCCTTTTACCACGATTCCCAATTCATTTTAAATTCATATTTGAATTTAAATATTTTAAATTATCCAAATGATAATTTTTCACCTTTCTTTATAAACATCGTCTATATTACTTGCTTATATATTTAAACAAGTCTTGATTTCAATTCCATTTTAAATTATAATTTCTACTTTAGGAAAATAATTTTTCCCTTTTTAAATCTACCCTTGTATTTACATTTCCCGAATTATCCAATGATAATTCATTTCACTTTATTTATAAACATCATTTATAAATGAACTGCTTGTTTTTATTATTCAAAGCAAGTTAATATTTCTTAGCCCATTCGAAATTCAAATTCTATTTTTTGAAAAAATAGATTTCCCCTTTTAAATCTCAAAATTCCATTTTACGATATTTTTATATATCAACATTTAGTCCCAGTGATATTTAAACATTCAAAAACACCCAATTATCAATCACAAGTTTCTAACACATCATATATGATAACATATATGAAAACAACCAAATAATATTATTTTTGAGGAATCCAGTTGGATCCCTCCAACATGTTTTCCCTGCATCCACAGATGTTAGCCAACATAATACCCATCCTGCTTCGAGGCAGGATATCGTGGTATAGAAGGTCATCCACAATTATATTGTGGGGCGCATAGGGTCATCCGCTAATGATACTGCAGGCATCCGCTAATGGTACTGCGGGAAATATCCAACCACCAATATATATATATATATATATATATATATATATATATATATATATATATATATATACTAACCACAACCACCAAGCCTAAATAATATATATATATATATAACCACAATAATAAACGATTTACAAATGTATCCAAGCAGCCAACAATTTATTTTTAATGATAAAAATAAGTTTAATAAATTTCTAAGAGAGAATTACTCACTGTGGTTTTTATTTGCGACTCGTTCCGATTATAAAATTTAATCTCGTCGACTCAAAATAAACCCAAGCTAACTCCAATTCCAGAATTCCTCGGCAACAAATCCATGTGATAAGTTTTCATGATTTATTTGACCTAATTCGAACATGTTATTTCATGTAAAAAACTTATAATTTAAAGGATAAAAATTAAGAATTCTAATTAAGTAATCTTATACCTTAATCCCTTTTTTTGTTTAACCAGCAGAGAATGGTGAAGTCGGGACAGAGTTGGCATAGTTCACATATTGAAGATGTCCATTTCGAGTCTAGATCAATAACCAAAGTGGGAAGTGGATTTACATTAGCAACCTTAATTGGGGAAATTAGCATGCTCGCGTACAATTGATCAGTGGATGCAAAAATATGTTTTGAGCGACAGTAGATACCTGAAACATGGACTAGCTCCTCTCAACAAGCACACTTCCTCATTACTGCAAATCAACATCCGAACCACTCCTAGAAATTGCGACATTAACTAATACCCTAATTGAATACGATCGATGCCTTACCAATTTGCTGCTACAGGAAAAAACCAACGCTCCATCTTTTTAACGAAAAACACCAAGCCTCACAATAGATCCCACCATTCACAACGACTTCGAAACGAACCCTAGCTCCCCCTTTGACTTCGCCAGACTTGAGCGTGAGCCAACCCTAGGTCGCGACATTGTCCTGCACGCGCGTCGAAATCCACTTCAAAAGCACCCACTATCACAATCCTCGAGCACCTCCAGCTTGGTTCAAATCTACTGACTTATTCGTTCGTGTTTCCCCTTTTTGTTTCCATTTTTCTTTCTTTCCAGAGAATCGATTACGAGAGGATGATCGATTACGATTTTTTGTTGGATTTAAGCTGAATTTGGGGAGGCCATATATTTTGATTTCAAACTTCCTTTCGATTATTACTTATAGTCAGGACCATTTCGATTTTCTCTGAGGAATAGAAACAGAGAAGAGAGAAAAAAAATTGCGATAGTTATAGATGACGAAAAATTAGGAACAAAGAAATGGGTCTGCATAAGGTACATCATAGGACAGGTTAAGTACCTATAAATTTATTTGATTTGAAATAATGCGATTTTTATTTTATTTAAAAGAATATCAAATTGATTTTAAGCTTATCCACTGATCAAATATTTCGAGTCCATAACGTACCATCCCAAACTGCTATTTTAATGCAACGACCGGTGTTTTAATGTAATTACACTATTCTAAACAGAATCGAATAGATTATACATAAAATAACCATATTAAATCAATATAATATAATTTGATTTCAGAAACAATTAATTCATCGATAATAAATTATTATTATCATCGTATATATTCAAACAGAATTTATACCGGTCATCTGAATTGTTTTTGACTCAGTTTTAAATTTCAAATTGGATTCGTATTACGATAATTTGATATACTCGGGTTTAAATATTAATCAATTATTAAATCTACAAACTCAGTATAAAAATTCATTTATGTTATCAACTCAATATTTAAAAACATATTAAATATTTAAAATAAATCGACCGAAAATCCGGGTTGTTACATTCTTCCCCTCTTAAAAGAATTTCGTCCCCGAAATTACTATGGTAACAAAAATGCTATAAACCCATTAACTTTTCAAAACTCATTTATGTTGAAACTCAACTTTTCATATTTCAAAAAATTCAATTCCAACAAACTTTTGGTTTTAATTCATATTGCACATCATATATACTCATATTCAATTCATATTCATTCAAATTTATTCTAATCAATTTATTCATTTCGATCCATTTAACTTGCTTAAGTTAAATTTAAATTCCAGAATTCAAATCCCCGGGTTTTCATTTCAAATCCTTTTGAAATCACATAAATATATATGTACATATATTTATTTCCATCTCAAATCCAAAACATTTGAATTTCAAACCAACATGTTTCCTTTCAAACAAATTTCCATCAAAAAAATGTCAAGGTAGCAATCCATCACTTAGAACTTGAAAATGAACACTGATGATGCTGTAGTCATCATCAGTATTATTTTCCAGCCACTGAAGTGAATTCAGTGCTTTATCACTTTCAAAATCCTTCTAAAATGATTTTTATTCAAAAATCCTTCTGAAATAAAGGTATATTATTTTAATATACTTTAGAGAATATTTTCCAAACATCTGGGATCCCAAATTCTTAATTCTGATTCTGAATCCAATTTAGGTTCAACTCATTTGTATATTTTATTAATATACAAATCGTATTTTGTTTATATATAACCATTTCAATTTTGTAATCTCATTTGATTATAAAAATAACAATCAACACATTCATATAATATAATAATTTCAGAAAATTATTTATTTTCTATCAAAATAGAATTTTGGGTGAAATTATTTCATTTACCCACTTTAAAACAATATCGTGCTGATTTTCTCTATTCAATTGTATAGAAATTCCTATCGACATCGTGGCGTCCCACAATTCGATCAGAATTCATAAATCACTCAACAGACTAGCCAACACAATAAAAAAACAGTTTTTATATCACTTAAGAAATACGCGCTCTCATATATCTACACTCTACGCATTTTAGGGTACTGCTGACCCTATCTCTAATGGGCACAACCCACCAAAGCCTAGGTGTTCACTTAACCTAAGCTCTGATACCAAGTGTAATGGCCCCGAATTTCTGTACTATCTTAGTTGACTAAATACACCACACGTCAAACCCAATTATCATAGAAATACGAATCATTATGAAATAAGAAGGGAAAAAAAGAAAGATAGAAGAAGAATAGAAACAACACAGAATCTCACATCCCAATGGAACAAAATATAATATATCATAACTTTTGAAATACAAAATTTTAACTGTATAACATACAATTATCAGAGTACAATACTTACAACCAATGGAAATACAATACTATATAACGCTGAAGCCTCCTGCTCCAAGCTCCTCCAGGTATATCTGTAAACACCTGAACTACTTGACTGCCTGTACAAATTTGGGCACCAAAGACTTTAGGGTAAAACAATACAAAAGTAAACTCCGGGTCAGTCATGGAACTGGTATGAGTAAACAATTTAAAATAGTTTGAGAAAATAAACAATATCTCATAAGACCACGCCGTATAACACGGAATGGGTTTTTCCCTTATGAGAATCCGAAACAACTGATTTTGCTTTCAAAATCCTTTTCAAAGGAAATATAATATTTATATCAAAACTATTTTGATATTATAATAGTGTCTAAATCAAATAAATAACAATCTAGTGGAACGTTTGCATCTCACGCTCCACATATATTTAATATGCAATCAATACCGCGAGCACTTATTGGGTAATGAATTTTCAACAATGACAAGGTATGGAACCACCTTCCGATATTGTATCTCTAGAGAGGAATACACTGGGTTCAACAAGAACATCTTGCAACCCGTCCACACATGACCGACCACTCATTTCACTTGAGTGTATCGAATGTATATAACCAACGGTTGGGATCAGCAACCATTTTCCCGAATGGGACAACATCGAATAAAATAAAGAATGAAATGAATTTCTCTAGATAGGTGATAATACACCCTAATTGGGAGCCACCCATTCGCCATGCTGTCTGCCCGATTTTTGTCATTTCCCGGTTGTTGAGGCCTGAGGCTATGATTACTTACCATTCATTAATAACGCAATCACTTTGAATGCCACATTGTTAGATCCGTTAATCATCAATTGACTTGCACAAATATATTCTGGATATTATGCTAAGAGAATAAATTCTCCATCACCATATACATCTATACAGACCAACATATGTGATCATTGGAAATACTTTGTCAGACACTCGTCCATATACGTTCGTTTTCAGACTAAATGAAACCGAAGGCACAATTTCCATTAATCCATCTTAGGCAATTTCTACCTAGGATTAACAGAAAAAGCCCTTGCACTTTACTCCGTCTTCGATTATCTTCATATAATTGATTCGCAATGCTACTGCCAATACGAAGTGGTTCTCGGGATAATAATCCAACGGGTCTCTCCATATTGACAACGATATTGGCAAATACTTTGATAGTCAGTTATTTGACTATCGAAGGAAATCAAACATTCATTCAAATCATCAAACAATCACTGGGCCCCTTAATTAATATTTCATTAATTAAATCATTTCTCCATTTCTTTATCAATGTTTGTTAACCAAATATTTTCATTAATCATCATGGCCTCTTACGTTATTTGGAAAACATTTCCATATATCGCCTTCTTTTATTTTCTTTACTTAGAAAATATCTTCTATTTATAATTGGAAAACATTCCAATTACTTATCTCTTTCATGACTGTAGTGACCCAAAAATCCGGTAGAATTTGAGCTGACCAAAAACACAAGTCCAACCCCAAATAACACAGAAATTCGAACCATTTATAGAAAGAAGTCAGAGGGTGAGAATAGATAAGATAGAAACTTAGAATAGAAGAAGAAGAACATACTAACAACACAGAGTCTCACATCGCAGCGGAATAAAATATAATATATACAACCTTTGAGATACAAAATCTTTTCTGTATATACATAACACTTTTCAGAGTACAACACTGAAAATACAGCAGAAATAAAAACTTTATATAACTAACGCTGAAGCCTCCTGCTCCCAAGCTCCTTTAGATAAATCTGTAAATCCTGAACTACTTGACTGCTCGTACAAATTTGAGCACCCAAGAGTTTAGGGAAAAAATAGAAAATAAACTCCGGGTCAGTCATGGGACTGGTATGAGTAAACAGTTTAAAACAGTTCGTGACAATAAACGATATCTCATAAGACCAGGCTGTGAAAACGGAACGGGATTTTCCCTTATGAGAAATCCAAAATAATCTTTATATCAACTCTTTTGATATTATAATAGTGTCTAAATCACATAAATAACAATCTAGTGGAAACGCTTGCATCTCACGTTCCACATATATAATATACAATCAGAACCGCAAGCACGTATTGGGTAATGGATTTCCAACTATGACAAGGTATGGAACCACCTTCCGATCAGTGTACTCTAGGAACGATACACTGGAGTTCAACAAGAACATCTTGCAACTCAGCCACACATGACCGACCACTCATTTCTCTTGAGTGTATCGAATGTACATCACCAACGGTTGGGATCAGCAACCGTTCCCGTATATAGATATGGGACAGCATTGATAGATTAATGAAGCAAATGAATATTCTCTAGATAGGTGATTATACACCCTACTTCGGTGCGACCGACTTAGCCATGCTGCCTGCCCGATTTCTGTCATTTACCGGATGTGAGGCTAGAAGCTACGCTTATCTTTTTACAAATCATATATTCATTCACTTAGAATGTCACATCGTCATACCCGTCAAATCATTTTTGATTTCCCTAACGGTATCACGGGTATGAAGCTAAGAGAAACGAATTCCTCCGCCACCAACGTAATACGTTGAAGAGATCAACATATATGATTCGTTAGGAATACTCTGTCAGACATTCGTCCATACAAGTTGTCCTGGGACTGGACAAACCGAAGGTACTATTCAGTACATCCATCTTAGGCACTGTTATCTAAGACTTATACAATAGCCCTTGCACTTAACTCCGTCTTCAATTATCCTTGGCATATATGATTCTCGCAACGCTTATGCCAATACAGAGTGGTTCTTCGGATAATAATCCAACCGGTCTCTCCATATTAACAACGTTAAAATGGTCAAAGCTTCGATAGTCTGTGATTTAACTATCGAATAAAAATAAGTGTTTCGATAGTCGATGTCTTAACTATCGAAGAAAACAAGTGTTCATCCAATTATCAAACAATCACTGAGCCCTTAATTAATATTCCATTTAATTAAAACACTTCTCAATTTCTTTATCAATATTTGTTAACCAAATATTTCCAATAACCGTATTTGCCTTATACGTTATTTGTATATCGCCTTCCTTTATTTTCTAAACTTTAGAAAATATATGCTATTTATAATTGGAAAATGTTCCAATTACTTATCTCTTTCCAAATCTCGTTTATTTCTATACTTAGGAAATATTTACTCTATTCCCAAACTTACACTTATTTGGGTTAAAACAGATGTTGTGTAAAACATCGTTACAACAACCCAAATACTATATTCGACTAACTCTTATCCAACATTGATCTTTGAGCCTGAAACCTTACTATTTATTTGTTAATAATGGAATCGATCAAGTTGGGGTATAACTACCTCTCAGACCTTGACTGAATAACATTTATAACATCAAAACAGATAAGACTACTTACTCACATAATCAACACCTTACAAACCAATTATTCACTTTTAAAACACGTATATACTTCCTCTTTCTATTCTTACTGGATTTTATTCTTAGACTTCTTTTGATCATACTATTCTATTTTTAAGTTCGTTCTCTTATCGACTTCTATATATATTGATATATAGATTTCTAGTTATCAGATTTTCTTAAAAATATTCTAACTCCTTAAATTCTCGGAAAAATTCGCCATAACCTCCTTTGTACCGGGAGCATCGGAATATTTCGAATAGCCTCCCATGGCCCTCACCAATCCAAAAAGAAAAAGAAAAGTCAAGCGGCTAGCCGATACGACGCATAAAATCTCATATATGAATTAAATACGTACCTTTTTGTCGGGCACACTATTTATATACCTTCATTATCCTTATCCCATACCTGTCTCATGTATGTTTATACCTGTTCAATTTATTTCAACTATACCTGATCGTTTTAACTCAATTCGTTAACTACTTTGTTAATTAACTCGTTAGTCTATTTCACTTTTATATTTGAACATGACACGTTCAAATATATTCTAACTTGCTTATTAACAAATTGAATTCAAATCTCAATCTAAGTTCTATATTCGATTTCGAATATATATTTACAAATCCACTTCACCTTTCAAAGTTCAACTTTAATTCAAACTCGATTAACTAGTTCCTCTTTGACTTAGTTAATTCTATTCAATAATCAAAATATGATTATTGTTTCAAAAATCACTTTACTTACTTTACTTGAGTTCACATTTATTTTCTAACTCAAGTCTAGATTTCTCTCATGGCCATCCGGATTTCATTTACTTAAAAATCCTTTCACTTATATATATAAACCATTACAGTTTTTAATGGTTTCTGGCGCTGCATTTTTAGAAATTTGATTTTTGACATATCTCAAATTCTATTCGAAGAAATCCAGATTTTTCTCTTCTATTAGAAAACTATTATCTAACTGGTCCTGACGGTTCTTGTTTCAAGGAATTCCGACTTTATTTGACTTCTATATACTCAATTGAAGTTCGAGTCGCCAATTTACGAACTGCCGCGCCGCGGCGAGTTCGTTTTAATTATATTTATATATAAAAACTTTTAAACTTCGTTAAAATGAATTCAACTCCATTTTAACTCTATTGAATTCCAATATTCAAACTCCATTTTATCTCTATTTGAATTCTAATATTCAAACTCCATTTTCACTTTTATTTGAATTCTATATTCAAATTCAAATCTTTCTATTATTTGAATTCTATATTCAAATTCCAATTCCTTTTCTATTTGAATTCTAGATTCAAATTTCCATTCCCTTTTCTATTATTCAAATTCTATATTTAAATTTCCTTTATTCAACTCCCATTTAAATTTCTATATTCAAATTCTATATTCGAATTTCCTTTATTCTATATTCAAATTTCTATATTTAAATTTCCTTTATTCAAATCACATTTGAATTTCTATATTCAAATTCTATATTTAAATTTCCTTTATTCTATATTCAAATTCTATATTCGAATTTCATTTATTCTACTCCCATTTAAATTTCTATATTCAAATTCTATATTTAAATTTCCTTTATTCTATATTCAATTCCTATATTTGAATTTCCTTTATTCTGTATTCAAATTTCTATATTTGAATTTCCTTTAATCAACTCCCATTTGAATTTCTATGTTCAAATTCTATATTTGAATTTCCTTAACAAAATCCCATTTGAATTTCCTTAACAAAATCCCATTGTTAAAATTCGATATTTAATTCTCTTGAATTAAAATTCCATATTTAAATCTCTTGAATTCAAATACCTTATTTAAATCTCTTTGCCTTTTCTATTGGAATTCCTCATTTGAAATTTCATATATTCAAATTCTATATTCAATTCTCTTTTCAAATTCTATACTTTGAATTTCCATTTCAATTCTATATTCAAATTCTATACTTTGAATTTTCTTTGTTCAAATCCCATTATCCAAATTCCTTATTCAAATTGAATTCTCTTTGAATTCTATATTCAAATCCCCTTTCAATTCCATTTCAAATTCTATATTCCAATTTCATTTCAATTCCATTTCAAATCTATATTCAAATTCGATTTGAATTTTCTTTATTTAAATTCCACTTTAAATTTCTATATTCAAATCTCTGTTTGAATTTTCTTTATTTAAATTCTATTCTTATTCGAATTTCAAATTCTATTTAAAAAATAGAATTTCTCTTTTAAAACTCAAATACCCTTTTCAGGATATTTTTAAGTATCAACACTTAGGCCCAGTGATATTTAAAAATCAAAACAACCAATTATTTATTTTTCTAACACATCATATATATCAGTATATATGCAAACAAATAAACAAACAGATAATATATTTTTGAGGAATCCAGTTGGATTCCTCCGACCTGTTTTTCCTGCATCCACAGACGTTAGCACATAAATAATACCATCCTGCTTCGAGGTAGGATATCGCGGTATAGAAGGTCATCCACTAATCATAGCGCGGGGCGTATAGGGTAATCATCCGCTATGGTACCGCGGGCATCCGCTAATGAAACTGCGGGAATCCAACCAATCATCAACCCAATATATATATATATATATATATATATAATAGCCTAAATAACTAATATATATAAATCAACCAAAAGGCATTCAAACAAGCAACAACAAATATTTTTACTGAATAAAAATAATTCTAAATAACAGGTGAGTGAAGTTTACTCACGTTGATTTTTCCTTAGCTGAGTATCCAATTTATTTCTATATCTGCGCCTATGACTTGTCTCGATTCGTTTCAATGATTTTATCAAGATCCTTTTTGTCTATTCGATCACTCGATCAAATCCACGAACATACCCTCAACATCATTGACCCATTCAATTGAAGATCAGCCGACCTTTGCACCATTCTTTCACCGACATTTCAACAAACACCTCATAGACCCTTGCCATTTATCACATACCATCATGAATCGCACACTCTAATCACTCCACAGACTTTCCATTTCAATCCCAGAACAATCGAACTCCACCTTGTTGGCCTCGTCATCTCCTCCATCGTCGTACAGATCGACGTCCAGATTACCAGGCACCGCACCCTCCCAAAAATACAGATCCGCACTTCCTTAAGCACACAAATTTCCGAACTCCTCCTAAATCTGACTCGCGATGAACAGAAGGACTCGCGCAATTCACGAACTTCTACTATCGCGAGTCAAATCACACCCATCGAGTCTGCCTGTACCACCAGTTAAATCTCCATCCTTCATCATCTCACTGCTCGTCGACTCCATAAACTGACAGCTCGAGTTCGATCATGAGAAGCCCCGTCTCACCCCTCTTACTGGAAACCATCGATTTGCATATCGAAGACCACAAAAATCAACGCCTGAACCCTCGCAACCCTCGCTCAATGATTGAACCCGTCGCACTAGAAAGGAACTCGATGCATCTCCATCTTCGATTTGATTCTCGTTTGAACTGAAATGGATTTAGTTTTAGAAGGGGACAGTGGCCGTTTTTTATTTATGATTTTGGTTTTCGAAAAACCAGACCATTTCCTTTTTGTTTTCAGTTGAACGAGATTGAAGAAATAAAGGTGTATGTCGCGATTTAAAAGGAAGGATGCGGCTTCCATTTGAACAGCAAGTCATTAGATTGTGGAGTTAAAGAACTCAACGTCTTTGGTTGATGTCCACAAAAGGAAGGAGAGACTTTTCTTTTTGATTTAAATTTAATTAAACCGGTTATCCTTGAATTAAAATACTCCACGACTCTGAACTCCTTTCTGAACCCAACAAATGTCATTTCTAGGGTAATACCCCTATTTCGGACACACTGGGATAGGTCACGAAGTCCAATTCGATCATCTGTAGAAGGTATTAATTTAAATTGATATAAACTAAATTCAACACAATAAATTTTGCGAATATAAATTAATATTATCGTTCTAATTTAAACAGGAGTTTGTATTGATTTACTGAGCTGTTTTGAATTCAGTTTCAACTTTGAATTCAACTAGATTTGTTTTCGTATTACGATTATTGAATATATTCGAAATAAATCATATTTCGATTATTTAATCGATATTCAATATAAAAATTCGTTTATATTCTCATATCAATATTTAAAATAAATATTGAATATTCAAGATTAATCGACCAGAAATCCGGGTCATTACAATCTTTCCCCCTTAAAAGAATTTCGTCCTCGAAATTAGTAAGGTAGGAAAAGTGCTACCAACCTATTACTTTCAAACTCCATTTATGTTGAAACTCAACATTTCAAATTTCACAAATTTTAGTCTTACCAAAACTTTTGGTCTCCATTCATTCAATTTGAATGATCTTCAATCAATACACTAATCCAATCTGTATTCCATTAATTTATTCAAACTCATTTCAAATTTATTCAAATTGATTCTAGTCAATTTATTCATTTCAACCCATTTAACATAGTTAAGTTAAATTAAATTTCAGAATTCAAATTCCCGGGCTTTTAATTCAAACCCTTTTAAAATCCCATAAATATATGTATACATATTTATTTCCATTTCAAATTCAAATCTTTTGAATTTTCCAACAACTTATTTTCCAAAAATAAATTTCCATCAAACTTTTCTAAGGCAGCAATTCATCACTTAGAACTCGAAAATGAACACTGATGATGGTCGACTCATTATCAGAATTATTTCCCAGCTACTGAGTGAGTTCAGTGCTTTATTACTCGATATTCATTTAGAAAAATATTTTCCAAACTCCCAGGATTTTAAATTCTGAATTCTGGTTTGAATTTAATTCCATTTCATCTTATTGGTATATTTCCATCATATATACATTTCAAGTTGGTTATACATAACCATTTTAATTTTATAATTTCATTCGATTATTATTCTAACAATCAACTCAACCATTTAAAACAATATCATGTCCAATCTTTTGTTCAAGTGTTTATAAATTCCTATCGACTTCGTGGCGTCCCACGATTCGATCAGAATTCATAATTCACTCAACAGACTAGTCAACATAATATAAAACAGTTTTTATAACAAATAACAAATACGCTCTCTCGTATATATATACACTCAACTCATTCTAGGATACTACTGATCCTATCTCTAATGAGCACAACTCCACAAAGCCTAGGTGTTCGCTCAACCTAAGCTCTGATACCAATTGTAGTGACCCGAAAATCCGGTAGAATTTGAGCTGACCAAAAACACAAGTCCAACCCCAAATAACACAGAAATTCGAACCATTTATAGAAAGAAGTCAGAGGGTGAGAATAGATAAGATAGAAACTTAGAATAGAAGAAGAAGAACATACTAACAACACAGAGTCTCACATCGCAACGGAATAAAATATAATATATACAACCTTTGAGATACAAAATCTTTTCTGTATATACATAACACTTTTCAGAGTACAACACTGAAAATACAGCAGAAATAAAAACTTTATGTAACTAACGCTGAAGCCTCCTGCTCCCAAGCTCCTTTAGATAAATCTGTAAATCCTGAACTACTTGACTGCTCGTACAAATTTGAGCACCCAAGAGTTTAGGGAAAACATAGAAAATAAACTCCGGGTCAGTCATGGGACTGGTATGAGTAAACAGTTTAAAACAGTTCGTGACAATAAACAATATCTCATAAGACCACGCCGTGAAAACGGAACGGGTTTTTCCCTTATGAGAAATCCAAAATAATCTTTATATCAACTCTTTTGATATTATAATAGTGTCTAAATCACATAAATAACAATCTAGTGGAAACGCTTGCATCTCACGTTCCACATATATAATATACAATCAGAACCGCAAGCACGTATTGGGTAATGGATTTCCAACTATGACAAGGTATGGAAACACCTTCCGATCAGTGTACTCTAGGAACGATACACTGGAGTTCAACAAGAACATCTTGCAACTCAGCCACACATGACCGACCACTCATTTCTCTTGAGTGTATCGAATGTACATCACCAACGGTTGGGATCAGCAACCGTTCCCGTATATATATATGGGACAGCATTGATAGATTAAAGAAGCAAATGAATATTCTCTAGATAGGTGATTATACACCCTACTTCGGTGCGACCGACTTAGCCATGCTGCCTGCCCGATTTCTGTCATTTACCGGATGTGAGGCTAGAAGCTACGCTTATCTTTTTACACATCATATCTTCATTCACTTAGAATGTCACATCGTCATACCCGTCAAATCATTTTTGATTTCCCTAACGGTATCACGGGAATGAAGCTAAGAGAAACGAATTCCTCCGCCACCAACGTAATACGTTGAAGAGATCAACATATATGATTCGTTAGGAATACTCTGTCAGACATTCGTCCATACAAGTTGTCCTGGGACTGGACAAACCGAAGGTACTATTCAGTACATCCATCTTAGGCACTGTTATCTAAGACTTATACAATAGCCCTTGCACTTAAATCAGTCTTCAATTATCCTTGGCATATATGATTCGCAACGCTTATGCCAATAAAGAGTGGTTCTTCGGATAATAATCCAACCGGTCTCTCCATATTAACAACGTTAAAATGGTCAAAGCTTCGATAGTCTGTGATTTAACTATCGAATAAAAATAAGTGTTTCGATAGTCGATGTCTGAACTATCGAAGAAAACAAGTTTTCATCCAATTATCAAACAATCACTGAGCCCTTAATTATTATTCCATTTAATTAAAACACTTCTCGATTTCTTTATCAATATTTGTTAACCAAATATTTCCAATAACCGTATTTGCCTTATACGTTATTTGTATATCGCCTTCCTTTATTTTCTAAACTTTAGAAAATATATGCTATTTATAATTGGAAAATGTTCCAATTACTTATCTCTTTCCAAATCTCGTTTATTTCTATACTTAGGAAATATTTACTCTATTTCCAAACTTACACTTATTTGGGTTAAAACAGATGTTGTGTAAAACATCGTTACAACAACCCAAATACTATATTCGACTAACTCTTATCCAACATTGATCTTTGAGCCTGAAACCTTACTATTTATTTGTTAATAATGGAATCGATCAAGTTGGGGTATAACTACCTCTCAGACCTTGACTGAATAACATTTATAACATCAAAACAGATAAGACTACTTACTCACATAATCAACACCTTATAAACCAATTATTCACTTTTAAAACACGTATATACTTCCTCTTTCTATTCTTACTGGATTTTATTCTTAGACTTCTTTTGATCATACTATTCTATTTTTAAGTTCGTTCTCTTATCGACTTCTATATATATTGATATATAGATTTCTAGTTATCAGATTTTCTTAAAAATATTCTAACTTCTTAAATTCTCGGAAAAATTCGCCATAACCTCCTTTGTACCGGGAGCATCGGGATATTTCGAATAGCCTCCCATGGCCCTCACCAATCCACAAAGAAAAAGAAAAGCCAAGCGGCTAGCCGATACGGCGCATAAAATCTCATATATGAATTAAATACGTACCTTTTTGTCGGGCACACTATTTATATACCTTCATTATCCTTATCCCATACCTGTCTCATGTATGTCTATACCTGTTCTATAACATCCCACATCCGTTAGTGTCACTCACAAAGGGAATGCACTAAGTTCTGTGGAGCATTATGGGTAAAAGATGCAGATAAATTACAAGACAGACAAACATTAAACAGCGGAAAATAAAACTTTGCTTTATTGACAAAATAATTTGTACAAGGTTCCTTTACAATATCAGAGTATCAACTGTCTTTACAAAATAAAGAAGCATAAAATACATTTATATTCCCCAATGTAACAAAAGCCAGCCATAGCAATCCAAAGCCGATGCATCCAAGATTCTCCAAGCTTGGAAAGAGAAATCATCCCAAAACAAATCTGAGCTATCCTATTTCCTCCTTAACAACCTGGGGGGGGGGGGAGAACGGAAGAAAGAAGACGAAAGAAAAACAGAGTCATACATAAAGCCTGAGTAAGTTCAGTAACTTCTAGCATGTGAACATGGAAAACAAAACGACATGAATTAACTGAATACAAGATTACACCATGACGATAGGGTCAACAAGATTAGACAAGGTAGTCACAAGATATGCTAAGATAAACTGGATACGCTCTAATACTTTCGCTGCTTCGCTATTTACTTGTTATACTGGTTTCTATATCTCTGCACCGCCTAACTAGTGTTTCAACTAGTAACGATAACGTGATCCCAATCCCTGTATTTTCCATCGCCTTCAGGCATCCATTTATTAGTTGTTACCTAGATCTAATCTAGGGTTTTCTATCCACTGCTTTCTAGATTTAACTATAGTTTTACGCTATCTGCTGAACGCTTTTCGAGTTCAGGGTTTATGCCACCTAGTCCAACTAGGGATTACACTACCTGTCGAACAATGCCCCCAAGTCTAGGACACACTACCTAGAGTGGTATATGTTCCTAGGCTTCCCCACGCATGTATCGCGAATCGTTATCGCTTGTCTAGATGCACATGTCCTGTAATGTGCGATCCGAGTCCTGTGACAGGGCAAATCAAGGAATACAGAACTCGGTCGGGAGCTTTCAGATATCTGCCGATGCAGATGCTAAGGTCTGTTTTAATTCCAGTGGCTATGGTCCCACTTGACCCCTCCCTCAGCTAATGAAAGGCACACCTTGTAAAATGAGAACTATACGCCGGCCCCCGGTGCCCCACTATCCTATGGCCATCCGCAACCATAACTAGATAGCAAGTATATGGTCTTTTGGAGTTCTCCGCCTTTCCGCTTCACGTATCTCGATTGACTCAAGATGGATGGTAGACGACGAGTTGCTATCACAGGGCTACCGTCTTCTCGCCGAATCACGCTGGTCCATCCTAGTCTTTAGGTTGCCACATATATATTGCAACCAAGGCATACCCTCGGTTCTTCTAACGCAGACCTTAACCTCTGTGAGCCCAGGATGATCATTTGCAGCCTCACAGAGGGATACCAAGAGTACCCTCACGTCCCCTCGAAGCCTCGGGCTTCGTAACCCAATTCGTTGGAGCCTTCTTAAAACCAGATGGATGTATGCTCCTTCGTGTTATACTAAGAATTACTACTTAGTTCTACTAACTAAGGTTTACCACTTAGTTTCCAAATTCCTTGTTTTCTTAACTAAGTTTTACTACTTAGTCCCTTTTTCTACTGAGGTCTACTACTTAGTTTTCTTTCTCGCCGAGTTGGGTTGGTTAAGTGTCTTTAGTCGATTCAAGCTATCTTAACCCTCTTCCCTTATCCTATTACACTGGTTAAGTGTTATCCCTTCATGCTTTTTACTTAACCCTATTCATTTATCATATTCTGATGGTTAAGCGTTCAAGTTTACTTAACCCTATGGTCTAGTCCAGTTAACATATTAATTTGGCTAAGTGTATTACTTAACCCCAACCTCTAGTCTAATTAACATGTTAAATTGGTTAAGTGTATTAATTTTACTTAACCCCACCTTCTAGTCTAGTCAACATGTTAATTTGGCTAAGTATTCCCATGGACTTAACCCTCCCATTCTAGCTTTAACTGTGCTAAGTTGGTTAAGCGTTCCTTAACCTTCCCATTCTAGCTTAACCGTGTTAGGTTGGTTAAGTGTTCCTATGGACTTAACTCTCCCATTCTTGTTCTAGCTTTAATTAATAAATTAAAGCCGCAACCTCTCACATTAGATAGATATTGCTGCGGTTACTGGATGTGCCGGTCGGTTCCGGGCAGGTTTACACCGCAACTCAGTCTAACCTCGGGTTAGGCATATTCATGTTTTCTAAGTTCAAAGGGTTTTTGATTAATTTCCAAATTTGGTTTTGAAAAAAACCATCCCGTCCTTCGGATCAGTTAGGGATAGCCAGGGAGGGCAGGAAACTTGTATTTTCCAAACCCAAGCCTAGACACTATCCTCTCTGTCACCCTAGAACCTTCTGGTCTATGTGTTATAAAAAGGGATGTTATCAAAATACTTTTCTTTTGTTTATAAATTGTTAACAATTTATTTCAAAAGCCCATTTCCCCTTTTTAGAAAAATTTGGCCTATATTTATTTGTCAAGCCTACTAGTATACTTATATTCTAGGCCCAAGTCCTAACCCAACATGTAGTTTAGGCCATTTCCTATTTCATTGCCGAAACTAGATTAAATATCCTAGTTTATAATTTATGGCCAAAACTTAACCAAGTTACATATTTTGTGGTAAATGAACAATTTAACATTTATGACGAATTCTATAAGTAAATTACTCCTAATTTACTTATTTCATTACTACTCTTTTAATGTACATTGTCACATTTATTATTATGGCCCATTCTCTCTTATTTATCATATTTATACTTTTTGGTATGTAAATTATACCAAATTTAGTGTCGCTAACCATAATTTATTCTAAACATGACAATTGCTCACAATTATGAATAAATTCAAAATTGTGCTAATATACTTATTCCCAATCAACCTTAATTAACCCAATCTTGGTTTAACATCCTAATTCACAATTTATGGCAAAACTAGAATTATTTTTCTAGTTTACATTTTATGCCTAAAATTTAGCTTACTTACTAATGCTAAATTTAATATGTCAAAATCACATATTCCCTAATCCATGTCAAATTTCCCCGTTTTCATTTTAATATGCATGTCATAATACATATTCCAAATTATGCCAATTTCCAAGTTTACAATTACGTTCATATTCATTTCCATGATTTTCCCCAAATCGCATTCCCACCGTTCGAATAATCGTGATTCAACCTAGATTATAAATAAATCTAGATTCGTAGATAAAAAGGGAATGAATCAAAATGACAAGAAGGAATAATTGGCATAAAAAGGTTTGGATAACAATGTAGGTTCAAGAATATGGGTAGACCTAACTAAATAGGTAAATTCCCACTGTCTTAAAACCAAAGAATGGGCAAAATAGGTTCAAGAACGTGGGTAGACCTAACTTAATAGGTGAATTCCCACTGTCTTAAAACCAAAGAAAAAAAACCAAGGAACAGGTAGAATAAATAATTGGGTTTAGACCCAATTTCACAATCACCAAACTAAAGCAATATTTTCCTAATCATGAATCATGGGTGTCAAAATCACAATTGTCCTCATTATGTCATAAGCAATAGTTTATGTCCAATTCAAATGCTTATGTTCTTAGTCATAAGTAATGTCCATGGTCATAGGCAATATAGGCGATGTTCATAGTCCAAAAGGGAAAATAATTCCCATAGTCCTAAGTCATTGTCATATGCAATGTTTATATGTCCCAAAATCAAAGGCTTATGTCATAGTCCAAAGGCATATGCTTTCAAAGGCCACAGTTCTATAGTCATAGTCACGGTTACAGTCTTATTTGTCCTCGAATCATAACAGTTCTTAATTCAGTCCAAGAGTATAAACACAGATTCGAAGAGAGAGAGAGAGAGATTTGGCATATTCCTTTATTCCTTTAATTTCATGTCACAAATAAAACAAAATATTCAGATCTAGAAATAACCAACTTACAGAAAATAGATCTAGAAAAGAAGGAAAGCGTGGATATAATTCGTGCGTCGTTGCTTGAAACTTGTTTGAGCTAGCCTTTGAATTCTTCACTTGAAACTTTGATTTGAATCCCTCCTTAAAACTCTTTTAGCAGCATCTCCTCGTCTTGAATCATATATTATTTTATTTATTTAAGAAAATTTAGAGGAGGGGAAGAAGCCATGAATCTTAGCAGCATAAGGATAGAAGAGAATTGGTGCAAAGAGAATGAAGACTAGGGCTGTTTATATAGCTGCTCAAGACCTTATCGTACACGCAGCCATGAGTCAGCATTGAACCTAGTTAAGAAAATAGTCTAGGTACGTAGATGAATCTAGCCAAACCTTATCATACACGCAGTGCTGAGTCAGCATTGGGTCCCACAAGCTATTTTGGCGTAAAAGTTTGATTTTCAAACTTTTGAATTTCTGGAATTTATTTAACTGTTTTATTCACATGAAATATTCTTATATGTATACAATTCCTCTAACGACCATTTTACGTGTATATATATACGCACAACTTTCATTTTATTTTCAAAATTCAAATGATGTTGCCATATTTCATTGACTGTAGCCTTATCTTGAATTTTATCTTTCGTATATCTATATTTTTGCATATATATATATATATATATATATATATTCTCATATGTATATATATATATTTTTTCTTTATTTCCTTATATGTACGTTCTTATCCTTTCAAATTTTGAATTTGTATACGTACATATATTTGCATGTTCTGTTGGCCTCTCTAAAACAAAGATAAAAAATTATGCCGCCGCCGGGGTTCGAACCCCCGACCTCCATGCTACAAATCCAATGCCTTAACCAACTGAGCTACAGAGGCTTTTGTTAATAAGTCTTAGAACAATAATAATTATTGTTCTCTCCTTACTTCTCTTTTTCATGTTAGTTACAATACTTAAATTAAACAACTGCATGGATCTTTTTCTTTTAATTTTTCTTTTAAAAATTAATTATACTTTAATTTGAGAATCTTAATGTCGCAGAATTACGGGGTGTTACATTCTCCCCCACTTAAAAGGATTTCGTCCCCGAAATCTTCAAGTTAGGAAGAATGTGTCCTACCATCCAATCACCCATCTACTCAACCATTCAATCACAGTCATTCATTGTCCTTAAAAGATTTCTAATGCTTTCATGTTCATATGCATAGTGTGTGTATATGTCTCTATCTAATGCAAAATCAGGCGGTCTACTGATTCAGTTGACCTCCTAATGCAAATCATGTTAGTGCCATGCGTCCAATCATGCTTGCAAACATCCCTAGTCATGTAAATACTACATGCTTGCACAGCCATTCATCCATATGCAACGTCCATATGATATCATATCAAGTTCAACTTATAAACAAATGCATATATGTAAATGCAATATGAGAGCGTCCGAACTTGATCTAGTGCCTAATACGTATGCATATGCATCCATGAGCAACCATTTGCAACCATTCAACCATAACATGTTTCAAATACATGTTTACATCCATTGGCTTCTACCTAAGGATCGCAGATACGACCTAGAGGATATACTTTGGAAAGAGAGAAACAACTATGCGTAAAGCTCCTAAACAAAGAAATCAAGGATGCACCCTTAAGAAAAAGGGTATGTTGCTAGTATCTAGCCTTCTTGAGCTTTACTCCACTGTATCTTAACCAATTTTTACTCCACGATTGTGAAGTTTCTAAGCTCCATCTCCAAAATGAACAAATGTCAACCAAGTGTATATACTAGGATGATCAGAGGTCTCTCCTCCTATCTTATCCATCATGCCATAATTATAAGGGTCAAAAGGTCACTACGCGCTTTTTAGAGCGCCTGCCACAACTATCCATCTCTCACGCAAACCATCCTAGTCGAACTCGACATTCCTCAAGTACAAGCCCCAAAGGCCTAAACCAATATCAGACAAGCACCCAAGGAATATCTCCTTTAGACAATCTACGTGATATGATATAAGCAAACTCAATAGCTATTCAAACCCCTACTAACCAATAATAAACGGGTCGAACCACCCACTGGGTTTGAGACTGATTGGGATCTTCTTACTATACAAGTACTAAGGTGCAGAGACTCAACTATGGAGGCAAATATGAACAAATGCGAAGCGCTAAATCCGAATAGAAAAACTAGATTCTTCCAACAGAAACTTTTACCACCTAACTCCTAGTTACGCTCAGCATGTACTTGCCCTTCTGAAAATCTTGTCCTTTGTCCTTAATTATATGCCCTATCATACCATAGTAAAGATACTTCCTCTTGTCTTAGGTTTTATAATCCCTTCCTCCTTCGTGAGCCAAGTCTACATCCCTAATTTCCTCATCCTTGGGTCGTGCTCCTTTGCCAAACTTCCGCGTGTAACCATGTTGGCAAATCTCTCGAAAGTTGCCTCTATCGCACGGAAAAACCCTATAAACTTGAAAGAAGATTGGCCGTAAGTAAAACAACTACAGCTATAGATGGAAGTCGGGCACTACTTTGCCCTTCGATGAGGTTACATCCCAGAAAGCCAAGAGCCCCAGAGACTCAAGAAAGAAGGAGACAAGAATTTAAACAGAGGAAGAGAAGACAATGCGTATGGCTTTGGGGAATATGCCT
The DNA here is from genome assembly GCA_030737875.1 of Allium sativum. NCBI lineage: Eukaryota > Viridiplantae > Streptophyta > Magnoliopsida > Asparagales > Amaryllidaceae > Allium > Allium sativum. Next base: position 158,734,877 of record CM060922.1, on the reverse strand, counting down.
TTAAAACAAATCCTTTCTTTTAAAAATACTTCTTTAAAAACCGTTTTGAAAATAATTTTTAAAATCCTTTATCTGATCTGGTAACCTTCAGCTCTGATACCACGTGTAACATCCCACATCCGTTAGTGTCACTCACAAAGGGAATGCACTAAGTTCTGTGGAGCATTATGGGTAAAAGATGCAGATAAATTACAAGATAGACAAACATTAAACAGCGGAAAATAAAACTTTGCTTTATTGACAAAATAATTTGTACAAGGTTCCTTTACAATATCAGAGTATCAACTGTCTTTACAAAATAAAGAAGCATAAAATACATTTATATTCCCCAATGTAACAAAAGCCAGCCATAGCAATCCAAGCCGATGCATCCAAGATTCTCCAAGCTTGGAAAGAGAAATCATCCCAAAACAAATCTGAGCTATCCTATTTCCTCCTTAACAACCGGGGGGGGGGGGGGGGGGGAGAACGGAAGAAAGAAGACGAAAGAAAAACAGACTCAGACATAAAGCCTGAGTAAGTTCAGTAACTTCTAGCATGTGAACATGGAAAACAAAACGACATGAATTAACTGAATACAAGATTACACCATGACGATAGGGTCAACAAGATTAGACAAGGTAGTCACAAGATATGCTAAGATAAACTGGATACGCTCTAATACTTTCGCTGCTTCGCTATTTACTTGTTATACTGGTTTCTATATCTCTGCACCGCCTAACTAGTGTTTCAACTAGTAACGATAACGTGATCCCAATCCCTGTATTTTCCATCGCCTTCAGGCGTCCATTTATTAGTTGTTACCTAGATCTAATCTAGGGTTTTCTATCCACTGCTTTCTAGATTTAACTATAGTTTTACGCTATCTGCTGAACGCTTTTCGAGTTCAGGGTTTATGCCACCTAGTCCAACTAGGGATTACGCTACCTGTCGAACAATGCCCCCAAGTCTAGGACACACTTCCTAGAGTGGTATATGTTCCTAGGCTTCCCCACGCATGTATCGCGAATCGTTATCGCTTGTATAGATGCACATGTCCTGTAATGTGCGATCCGAGTCCTGTGACAGGGCAAATCAAGGAATACAGAACTCGGTCGGGAGCTTTCAGATATCTGCCGATGCAGATGCAAAGGTCTGTTTTAATTCCAGTGGCTATGGTCCCACTTGACCCCTCCCTCAGCTAATGAAAGGCACACCTTGTAAAATGAGAACTATACGCCGGCCCCCGGTGCCCCACTATCCTATGGCCATCCGCAACCATAACTAGATAGCAAGTATATGGTCTTTTGGAGTTCTCCGCCTTTCCGCTTCACGTATCTCGATTGACTCAAGATGGATGGTAGACGACGAGTTGCTATCACAGGGCTACCGTCTTCTCGCCGAATCACGCTGGTCCATCCTAGTCTTTAGGTTGCCACATATATATTGCAACCAAGGCATACCCTCGGTTCTTCTAACGCAGAACTTAACCTCTGTGAGCCCAGGATGATCATCTGCAGCCTCACAGAGGGATACCAAGAGTACCCTCACGTCCCCTCGAAGCCTCGGGCTTCGTAACCCAATTCGTTGGAGCCTTCTTAAAACCAGATGGATGTCTGCTCCTTCGTGTTGTACTAAGAATTACTACTTAGTTCTACTAACTAAGGTTTACCACTTAGTTTCCAAATTCCTTGTTTTCTTAACTAAGTTTTACTACTTAGTCCCTTTTTCTACTGAGGTCTACTACTTAGTTTTCTTTCTCGCCGGGTTGGGTTGGTTAAGTGTCTTTAGTCGATTCAAGCTATCTTAACCCTCTTCCCTTATCCTATTACACTGGTTAAGTGTTATCCCTTCATGCTTTTTACTTAACCCTATTCATTTATCATATTCTGATGGTTAAGCGTTCAAGTTTACTTAACCCTATGGTCTAATCCAGTTAACATATTAATTTGGCTAAGTGTATTACTTAACCCCAACCTCTAGTCTAATTAACATGTTAAATTGGCTAAGTGTATTAATTTTACTTAACCCCACCTTCTAGTCTAGTCAACATGTTAATTTGGCTAAGTATTCCCATGGACTTAACCCTCCCATTCTAGCTTTAACTGTGCTAAGTTGGTTAAGTGTTCCTTAACCTTCCCATTCTAGCTTAACCGTGTTAGGTTGGTTAAGTGTTCCTATGGACTTAACTCTCCCATTCTTGTTCTAGCTTTAATTAATAAATTAAAGCCGCAACCTCTCACATTAGACAGATATTGCTGCGGTTACTGGATGTGCCGGTCGGTTCCGGGAAGGTTTACACCGCAACTCAGTCTAACCTCGGGTTAGGCATATTCATGTTTTCTAAGTTCAAAGGGTTTTTGATTAATTTCCAAATCTGGTTTTGAAAACAAACATCCCGTCCTTTGGATCAGTTAGGGATAGCCAGGGAGGGCAGGAAACTTGTATTTTCCAAACCCAAGCCTAGACACTATCCTCTCTGTCACCCTAGAACCTTCTGGTCTATGTGTTATAAAAAGGGATGTTATCAAAATACTTTTCTTTTGTTTATAAATTGTTAACAATTTATTTCAAAAGCCCATTTCCCCTTTTTAGACAAATTTGGCCTATATTTATTTGTCAAGCCTACTAGTATACTTATATTCTAGGCCCAAGTCCTAACCCAACATGCAGTTTAGGCCATTTCCTATTTCATTGCCGAAACTAGATTAAATATCCTAGTTTATAATTTATGGCCAAAACTTAACCAAGTTACATATTTTGTGGTAAATGAACAATTTAACATTTATGACGAATTCTATAAGTAAATTACTCCTAATTTACTTATTTCATTACTACTCTTTTAATGTACATTGTCACATTTATTATTATGGCCCATTCTCTCTTATTTATCATATTTATACTTTTTGGTATGTAAATTATACCAAATTTAGTGTCGCTAACCATAATTTATTCTAAACATGACAATTGCTCACAATTATGAATAAATTCAAAATTGTGCTAATATACTTATTCCAAATCAACCTTAATTAACCTAATCTTGGTTTAACATCCTAATTCACAATTTATGGCAAAACTAGAATTATTTTTCTAGTTTACATTTTATGCCTAAAATTTAGCTTACTTACTAATGCTAAATTTAATATGTCAAAATCACATATTCCCTAATCCATGTCAAATTTCCCCGTTTTCATTTTAATATGCATGTCATAATACATATTCCAAATTATGCCAATTTCCAAGTTTACAATTACATTCATATTCATTTCCATGTTTTTCCCCAAATCGCATTCCCACCGTTCGAATAATCGTGATTCAACCTAGATTATAAATAAATCTAGATTCGTAGATAAAAAGGGAATGAATCAAAATGACAAGAAGGAATAATTGGCATAAAAAGGTTTGGATAACAATGTAGGTTCAAGAATATGGGTAGACCTAACTAAATAGGTAAATTCCCACTGTCTTAAAACCAAAGAATGGGCAAAATAGGTTCAAGAACGTGGGTAGACCTAACTTAATAGGTGAATTCCCACTGTCTTAAAACCAAAGAAAAAAAACCAAGGAACAGGTAGAATAAATAATTGGGTTTAGACCCAATTTCACAATCACCAAACTAAAGAAATATTTTCCTAATCATGAATCATGGGTGTCAAAATCACAATTGTCCTCATTATGTCATAAGCAATAGTTTATGTCCAATTCAAAGGCTTATGTTCTTAGTCATAAGTAATGTCCATGGTCATAGGCAATATAGGCGTTGTTCATAGTCCAAAAGGGAAAATAATTCCCATAGTCCTAAGTCATTGTCATAGGCAATGTTTATATGTCCCAAAATCAAAGGCTTATGTCATAGTCCAAAGGCATATGCTTTCAAAGGCCACAGTTCTATAGTCATAGTCACGGTTACAGTCTTATTTTTCCTCGAATCATAACAGTTCTTAATTCAGTCCAAGAGTATAAACACAGATTCGAAGAGAGAGACAGAGAGAGATTTGGCATATTCCTTTATTCCTTTAATTTCATGTCACAAATAAAACAAAATATTCAGATCTAGAAATAACCAACTTACAGAAAATAGATCTAGAAAAGAAGGAAAGCGTGGCTATGATTCGTGCGTCGTTGCTTGAAACTTGTTTGAGCTAGCCTTTGAATTCTTCACTTGAAACTTTGATTTGAATCCCTCCTTAAAAGTCTTTTAGCAGCATCTCCTCGTCTTGAATCATATTTTATTTTATTTATTTAAGAAAATTTAGAGGAGGGGAAGAAGCCATGAATCTTAGCAGCATAAGGATAGAAGAGAATTGGTGCAAAGAGAATGAAGACTAGGGCTGTTTGTATAGCTGCTCAAGACCTTATCGTACACGCAGCGCTGAGTCAGCATTGAACCTAGTTAAGAAAATAGTCCAGGTACGTAGATGAATCTAGCCAAACCTTATCATACACGCAGTGCTGAGTCAGCATTGGGTCCCACAAGCTATTTTGGCGTAAAAGTTTGATTTTCAAACTTTTGAATTTCTGGAATTTATTTAACTGTTTTATTCACATGAAATATTCTTATATGTATACAATTCCTCTAACGACCATTTTACGTGTATATATATACGCACAACTTTCATTTTATTTTCAAAATTCAAATGATGTTGCCATATTTCATTGACTGTAGCCTTATCTTGAATTTTATCTTTCGTATATCTATATTTTTGCATATATATATATATATATATATTTATATTCTCATATGTATATATATATATATATTTTCTTTATTTCCGTATATGTACGTTCTTATCCTTTCAAATTTTGAATTTGTATACGTACATATATTTGCATGTTTAGTTGGCCCTCTCTAAAACAAAGATAAAAAATTATGCCGCCGCCGAGGTTCGAACCCCCGACCTCCATGCTACAAATCCAATGCCTTAACCAACTGAGCTACAGAGGCTTTTGTTAATAAGTCTTAGAACAATAATAATTATTGTTCTCTCCTTACTTCTCTTTTTCATGTTAGTTACAATACTTAAATTAAACAACTGCATGGATCTTTTAATTTTAATTTTTCTTTTAAAAATTAATTATACTTTAATTTGAGAATCTTAATGTCGCAGAATTACGGGGTGTTACATGTTCAATTTATTTCAACTATACCTGATCGTTTTAACTCAATTCGTTAACTACTTTGTTAATTAACTCGTTAGTCTATTTCACTTTTATATTTGAACATGACACGTTCAAATATATTCTAACTTGCTTATTAACAAATTGAATTCAAATCTCAATCTAAGTTCTATATTCGATTTCGAATATATATTTACAAATCCACTTCACCTTTCAAAGTTCAACTTTAATTCAAACTCGATTAACTAGTTCCTCTTTGACTTAGTTAATTCTATTCAATAATCAAAATATGATTATTGTTTCAAAAATCACTTTACTTACTTTACTTGAGTTCACATTTATTTTCTAACTCAAGTCTAGATTTCTCTCATGGCCATCCGGATTTCATTTACTTAAAAATCCTTTCACTTATATATATAAACCATTACGGTTTTTAATGGTTTCTGGCGCTGCATTTTTAGAAATTTGATTTTTGACATATCTCAAATTCTATTCGAAGAAATCCAGATTTTTCTCTTCTATTAGAAAACTATTATCTAACTGGTCCTGACGGTTCTTGTTTCAAGGAATTCCGACTTAATTTGACTTCTATATACTCAATTGAAGTTCGAGTCGCCAATTTACGAACTGCTGCGCCGCGGCGAGTTCGTTTTAATTATATTTATATATAAAAACTTTTAAACTTCATTAAAATGAATTCAACTCCATTTTAACTCTATTTGAATTCCAATATTCAAACTCCATTTTATCTCTATTTGAATTCTAATATTCAAACTCCATTTTCACTTTTATTTGAATTCTATATTCAAATTCAAATCTTTCTTTTATTTGAATTCTATATTCAAATTCCAATTCCTTTTCTATTTGAATTCTAGATTCAAATTTCCATTCCCTTTTCTATTATTCAAATTCTATATTTAAATTTCCTTTATTCAACTCCCATTTAAATTTCTATATTCAAATTCTATATTCGAATTTCCTTTATTCTATATTCAAATTTCTATATTTAAATTTCCTTTATTCAAATCACATTTGAATTTCTATATTCAAATTCTATATTTAAATTTCCTTTATTCTATATTCAAATTCTATATTCGAATTTCCTTTATTCTACTCCCATTTAAATTTCTATATTCAAATTCTATATTTAAATTTCCTTTATTCTATATTCAATTCCTATATTTGAATTTCCTTTATTCTATATTCAAATTTCTATATTTGAATTTCCTTTATTCAACTCCCATTTGAATTTCTATATTCAAATTCTATATTTGAATTTCCTTAACAAAATCCCATTTGAATTTCCTTAACAAAATCCCATTGTTAAAATTCGATATTTAATTCTCTTGAATTCAAATTCCATATTTAAATCTCTTGAATTCAAATACCTTATTTAAATCTCTTTGCCTTTTCTATTGGAATTCCTCATTTGAAATTTCATATATTCAAATTCTATATTCAATTCTCTTTTCAAATTCTATACTTTGAATTTCAATTCTATATTCAAATTCTATACTTTGAATTTTCTTTGTTCAAATCCCATTATCCAAATTCCTTATTCAAATTCTTTTTGAATTCTCTTTGAATTCTATATTCAAATCCCCTTTCAATTCCATTTCAAATTCTATATTCCAATTTCATTTCAATTCCATTTCAAATCTATATTCAAATTCGATTTGAATTTTCTTTATTTAAATTCCACTTTAAATTTCTATATTCAAATCTCTGTTTGAATTTTCTTTATTTAAATTCTATTCTTATTCGAATTTCAAATTCTATTTAAAAAATAAAATTTCTCTTTTAAAACTCAAATACCCTTTTCAGGATATTTTTAAATATCAACACTTAGGCCCGGTGATATTTAAAAATCCAAACAACCAATTATTTATTTTTCTAACACATCATATATATCAGTATATATGCAAACAAATAAACAAACAGATAATATATTTTTGAGGAATCCAGTTGGATTCCTCCGACCTGTTTTTCCTGCATCCACACACGTTAGCACATAAATAATACCATCCTGCTTCGAGGCAAGATATCGCGGTATAGAAGGTCATCCACTAATCATAGCGTGGGGCGTATAGGGTAATCATCCGCTATGGTACCGCGTGCATCCGCTAATGAAACTGCGGGAATCCAACCAATCATCAACCCAATATATATATATATATATATATATATAATAGCCTAAATAACTAATATATATAAATCAACCAAAAGGCATTCAAACAAGCAACAACAAATATTTTTACTGAATAAAAGTAATTCTAAATAACAGGTGAGTGAAGTTTACTCACGTTGATTTTTCCTTAGCTGAGTATCCAATTTATTTCTATATTTGCGCCTATGACTTGTCTCGATTCGTTTCAATGATTTTATCAAGATCCTTTTTGTCTATTCGATCACTCGATCAAATCCACGAACATACCCTCAACATCATTGACCCATTCAATTGAAGATCAGCCGACCTTTGCACCATTCTTTCACCGACATTTCAACAAACACCTCATAGACCTTTGCCATTTATCACATACCATCATGAATCGCACACTCTAATCACTCCACAGACTTTCCATTTCAATCCCAGAACAATCGAACTCCACCTTGTTGGCATCGTCATCTCCTCCATCGTCGTACAGATCGACGTCCAGATTACCAGGCACCGCACCCTCCCAAAAATACAGATCCGAACTTCCTTAAGCACACAAATTTCCGAACTCCTCCTAAATCTGACTCGCGATGAACAGAAGGACTCGCGCAACTCATGAACTTCTACTATCGCGAGTCAAATCACACCCATCGAGTCTGCCTGTACCACCAGTTAAATCTCCATCCTTCATCATCTCACTGCTCGTCGACTCCATAAACTGACAGCTCGAGTTCGATCATGAGAAGCCCCGTCGCACCCCTCTTACTGGAAACCATCGATTTGCATATCGAAGACCACAGAAATCAACGCCTGAACCCTCGCAACCCTCGCTCAATGATTGAACTCGTCGCACTAGAAAGGAACTCGATTCATCTCCATCTTCGATTTGTTTCTCGTTTGAAATGAAATGGATTTAGTTTTAGAAGGGGACAGTGGCCGTTTTTATTTATGATTTTGGTTTTCGAAAAACGAGACCATTTCCTTTTTGTTTTCAGTTGAACGAGAGTGAAGAAATAAAGGTGTATGTCACGATTTAAAAGGAAGGATGCGGCTTCCATTTGAATAGCAAGTCATTAGATTGTGGAGTTAAAGAACTCAACGTTTTTGGTTGATGTCCACAAAAGGAAGGAGAGACTTTTCTTTTTGATTTAAATTTAATTAAACCGGTTATCCTTGAATTAAAATACTCCACGACTCTGAACTCCTTTCTGAACCCAACAAATGTCATTTCTAGGGTAATACCTCTATTTCGGACACACTGGGATAGGTCACGAAGTCCAATTCGATCATCTGTAGAAGGTATTAATTTAAATTGATATAAACTAAATTCAACACAATAAATTCTGCGAATATAAATTAATATTATCGTTCTAATTTAAACAGGAGTTTGTATTGATTTACTGAGCTGTTTTGAATTTAGTTTCAACTTTGAATTCAACTAGATTTGTTTTCGTATTACGATTATTGAATATATTCGAAATAAATCATATTTCGATTATTTAATCGATATTCAATATAAAAATTCGTTTATATTCTCATATCAATATTTAAAATAAATATTGAATATTCAAGATTAATCGACCAGAAATCCGGGTCATTACAATGACCATTCATTTATTACTATACTTAGGAAATATTTATTTTTATATTTCCAAAATTCCACTTACTTGGGTTAAAACGAATGTTGTGTAAAATATCGTTACAACAACCCAAAATACTGCATTCAACTAAATCGCTTTAAACATTTATCTTCGACACTGAATCTTGCTATTTATCTATTTATAATGAAATCAATCAAATTGGGTATGACTACCTCTCAAACCTTGACTGAAAACATCCTTAATTTCAAAACAGACAAGGCCACTTACCTCGAATAATCAACATCATAAAAACCAATTATTCATTTTAAAAACGTGTATAGGTTTCCCTTTCTATTTTCACTAGTTTTAATTATAGATTTCCTTTTTGTTTATAATATTCCATTTTAAGTTCATTTCCTTATCGAATTCTATATATAATGATATATTGATTTCTAGTTATCAAATTTTCTTGAAAAATATCCTAATTCCTTAAACTTCCAGAATATTTCGCCAGCACCTCCTTTGTACCGGTCAAAAGCTCGAACTCCAACTCGCCTCTCTGGGCCCTTTCCATTCAAAAAGAAAGTCAAAAAGCCAAGCGGCTTGCCGATTTGCCGCATAAAACCTCATATGGAATTTAAACGTGTACCTTTATGTCGGGCACTCGATTTATATCTCTTCATATACTTCATACCAAACCTGCTTAACCCATATCTAAATATTCCCATTTTTTTCAACTCAATCCAGTCGTCTTAACACGATTTGCTAATTTATTCTCTAGTTAGCTCTTTTGCTTATTTCACTTTTCATTTGAACATAGCATGTTCAAATAAAATCTTAACTTGGTTATAAACTAATTGAATTTCATTTTCAATTCAAGTTTCCTTTTCGATTTCGAATATAAATTCTCAAATCACATTCACTTATCCAAAACCCAATTTCGTAGCAAAACTCATTTAACTCATTATTCTTCAATTTAGTTAATTCTATTCAATAATTAAAAATCTGATTTTTGTTTCAAAAATCAATTCACTTACTCCACTTGAGTTCATATTTATTTTATATCTCAAATTTGGATTTTCCTAATGGAAATTCGGATTTTATTTAATTTAAATCCTTTTATTTAATTAAATAAACCGTTATGGTTTTAAAATGGTTATGGCGCTGTTTTTCTAAAAATTTGATTTTGACATAACTCAAAATCTTTACGATGAAATCCAGATTTTTCTCTTCCATTAAAAAACTATTATCAAATCGGTTTTGAGGGTTCTTGTTTCAAAGAATTCCGACTTAAATTGAGTTATATATACTCAATTGAAGCCCGAAATGCCAATATACGAACAACCGCACTGCGGCGAGTTTTATTTTAATTATATTTAAATATAAGCGTTAAATTTCGGTTATTATATAAATTCCAATTCCATTTCTTAAATATTAAATATAAACTAAACTAGTTTACCAAGTCTACCTTAATATTTCTGATTATCTCTAATCGTCTATTATTTCATTGCTCAGTTATCACTTTAAACACAACTCCATTTTTAATATTAATTTCCAGTTCCGTTAGAAATAAATTATTTTTATAAAATTTGATATAATCGAATTCTGATTGCAGATAATTAGATTTATCTCAAATTGGTTTATATTCTGAATTCCGGAATAACATTCGTCCTTCCATTTTCGAAACGATTTCTAATTCACTTTTAAAATCAAACCTGAATTTAAAATACCAAATTGTCCCGCAATAATTATCCAATTTTATTTATAAACATCGTTTATAAATTTACTTCCCTGTTTTATATTTTAAAACAAGTTCCATTTCAAAATCTATTTAAAACCCGATTCTTATATTTGTAATATTTTATTTTTATAACTTACATATATAATTGTACATCGTATTTCATTTTAGTTTCTATTCGATACAATTTAAATATCCTTTCTGGACATAATTTATTTTTATAAATTCGACATAGTCGAATTCCAACCATAAATCCGTTTGGATTTATTTTAATTCAATATATATTCCGAACATCAGAATAGATTTCATCATTTCCCCTTTTAACACGATTCCCAATTCATTTTAAATTCATATTTTGAATTTAAATATTTTAAATTATCCAAATGATAATTTTTCACCTTTCTTTATAAACATCGTTTATATCACTTGTTTATATATTTAAACGAGTCTCGATTTCAAATCCATTTGAAATTATAATTCCTACTTTGGAAAAATAATTTTTCCCTTTATAAATCTACCCTTGTATTTACATTTCCCAAATTTTCCAATGATTTATTTCACTTTATTTATAAACATCATTTATAAATGAACTGCTTGTTTTTATTATTCAAAACAAGTTAATATTTCTTAACCCATTCGAAATTCAAATTCTATTTTTTAAAAAAATAAATTTCCCCTTTTATATGTCAAAATTGCATTTTATGATATTTTTATATATCAATATTTAGGCCCAGTGATATTTAATCATTCAAAAACACACATTTATCAATCACATGTTTCTAACACATCACATATGATGATATATATGAAAACAAACAAATAATAATATTTTTTAGGAATCTGGTTGGATCCCTCCAACCTGTTTTCCCTACTTCCACAGATGTTAGCCAACATAAATAGTAGCCATCCTGCTTCGAGGCAGGATATCATGGTATAGAAGGTCATCAACTATCATATTATGGGGCGCATAGGGTCATCCGCTAATAATACGGTGGGCATCCGCTAATGGTACTGCGGGAAATATCCAACCACCAATATATATATATATATGTAATAACCACAACCACCAAGCCTAAATAACTAATATATATAACCATAATAATAAACCATTTACAAATGTATCCAAGCAGCCAATAATTTATTTTTAACGATAAAAGTAAATTTAATAAATTTCTAAGCGAGAATTACTCACTGTGATTTTTATTTGCACTCGTTCCGATTTTGAAATCTAATCCAACCGACTTAAAATAAACCCAAGTTAACTCCAATTCCAGAATTCACCGGCAACAAATCCATATGACAGGTTTTCGTGAATTTTTTTTAACCTAATTCGAACCAGCTATTTCGTGTAAAAAAATAAATTATAATTTAAATGATAAAAATTAAGAATTCTAATTAAGTAATCTTATACCTTAATCCCTTTATTTGTTTAACCAGTAGAGAATGGTGAAGTCGGGACAGAGTTTGCATGGTTCACATACTGAGGATGTCCATATCGAGTCTTGATCAATAACCAAAGTGGGAAGTGGATTTATATCAGCAACCTTAACTGGGGAAATTAGCATGCTCACGTACAATTGATCAGTGGATGCAAAAATATATTTTGAGCGACAGAAGATACTTGAAACATGGACGAGCTCCTATCAACAAGCACACTTCCTCATTACTGCAAATCAACATCTGAACCACTCCTAGAAATCGCGATATATACTACTACCCTAATTGAATACGATCGATGCTCTACCACTTTGCTGCTACAGGAAAAAGCCATCGCTCCATCTTTTTAATGAAAAACCACCAAGCCTCACAATAGATCCCACCGTTCACAATGACTTCGAAACAAGCCCTAGTTCCCCTTTCGACTTCGCCAGACTTGAGCGTGAGCCAACCCTAGGTCGTGACATTTTCGTACACGCGCGTCGAAATCCATTTCGAAAGAACCCACTGTCACAATCCTCGAGCACCTCCAGCATGGTTCAGATCTAGCAACTTATTCGATCGCGTTTCCCCTTTTCGTTTCCATTTTTCTTTCTTTCCAGAGAATCGATTACAAGAGGATGATCGATTACGATTTTTTGTTGGATTTAAACTGAATTTGGGGAGGCTATATATTTTGATTTCAAACTTCCTTTCGATTACTACTGAGAGCCATAACCATTTCGATTTTCTCTGAGGAATAGAAACTGAGAGGAGAGAAAAAAGTTGCGATAGTTATAGGTGACGAAAACTTAGGAACTAAGGAACGGGTCTGCATAAGGTACATCATAGGATAGGTTAAGTACCTATAAATTTACTTGATTTGAAATAAAGCGATTTTATTTTATTTAAAAGCATATCGATTTGATTTTAAGCTTATCCACTAATCAAATATTTCGAGGTCCATAACGTACGATCCTGAACTGTTGTTTTAATGCATCGACCGACGTTTTAATGTAATTACACTATTCTGAACTCTAGCGAATATATTCTGAAATTTTATATTGAACGTATATATAAATTAACCATATTAAATCAATATAATATAATATGAATTCAGAAATAATTAATTCATCGATAATAAATTATTGTTATCATCGTATATATTCAAATAGAATTTATACCGGTCATCTGAATTGTTTTTGACTCAGTTTTAAATTTCGAATTGGATTATTTTTCGTATTACGATAATTCGATATACTTGAGTTTTAATATTAATCGATTATTGAATAAACAAACTAAATATAAAAATTCATTTATATTATCAACTCAATATTTAAAACCATATTAAATATTTAAAATAAGTCAACCAAAAATTCGGGTTGTTACAAATATCCGTTAAGTATTAACGTTCGCAATACTACTTCTCATATTACAAGTGAGAGTGTAGACTTAAGAACGTTATTGTATTACGATGGGGTCTTAAAGGGCTAGGGGTCCACCTTAGGGTTATAAGAGATCGTAAGTATGCATCTTTAATAGGGACATAAGTGACCGAGAATGCCATTTCGTTGGGTCTTTACCCTAAAAATACTAATGGGTGATTGACTTAGATATCCACCCCATTAGTTAAATTCTTATGTTTGTGTGAATCTTCTGTACTGCGTAGACATACCTTAACATATGTAACCTACTAAAAATATAAGGTATGGATATTAAGTAACACTATATTTCAGTCATACAGAACTTTATGTTCTTACCCCTCTTCTTAACATCCAACAGGTCAGTAGATAGGGTAGTAGCCATGGATGAAGTCATGATTGAAGCCGATGGAGAAGACGAAGTTGTTATGTTATTATTAACAGTTATTGCTTTACTTCTTTTGGAATCTTATGAAAATGAACTATTTGATGTACCTATTGAACAGATGTAACTATGATTGTTGTATTTCTGAGATTTTGAAATAAGTGGTACATCTTATTTTCAGTAGTATACTTTCTCTTCCCGCTGTGTGAGGCTTCCGTTCGAAGTATATGTCATTATTATCTATGAAAATGTAATCCTTACAGAAACCAACGACCCGTTTAGAATGGCTCTAAGTTTTGATGGGCCTTTTCTAGGTCGAAATTTAGGCCAATTCCGGACGGGTTGTAACATTTGGTATCAGAGCATAGGTTACCTGATTATAAGGGAATTATACGTATGAGAGGTGTATTTGTGTATTGAAAAAGATTTTTTTTCAAACTATATATAGTATATATTTACCCAAATATGCATACGCATTTATACTGGGCATCTTTATCATTTTCTTCCTTTTTCAGCTTAAATACTATCTCAGGAACGTCCACTGAAGAATTCCTCCTTTTCTTTTTAGATATTAGAATGGATGAAAATCCTATTGAGCACGGCAACCAGGCAAGACCCCGCTACTTGCCAGAATGGTTTCAATAGTACCTCCCAACTGTTGAACATGTCCCTGTCGCGAATCCTGCCCCAGCGGCTCCTGCAGCTCCTACCACTGAAGTGGCCTTTGATTTTTCTCGCCTTTATAAGACCTTTACGAATCTTGGAGGGAAATCGTTTTGTGTAAAGAAAGACTTTGCTAGTGCCCAATCTTGGGTTATGGACTGTGAAAGAATCTTTAAGGCTACTGCTTGGCCCGGTGAAGTAAAAAGGAGGATAGCGACCTGGCATTTTGAAGGATGTGGCCCTTGAATGGTGGAACTTAATATCAATGGAGAACGAGGGATGGATCTTTACATGGGCCAAATTCAAGTCCCGTTTAAAAGCAAAGTTTTTGCCAAGGGCAGAAATGACTATTCAGCTAGAGAAATTCATCCACCTTAAGTAAGGAAGCTTAAGCCTACAAGAATATATATCCAAATTCACTGAGTTATGTAAGTTTGGGAGAGGATTGGTAGACACCCCATGAACAAAGCTCTTACGTTTGTTAAAGGACTGAACTCTCCACTGAAGGAGACCTTATTAGCCTAAGTAATGTTTGGGGCAATTTTTGAGACTCTAATTGAGACAGCTACCCTATGCACGGCTGAAAGCTCCATGGAAGAGAAAGAAGGAGAGAAGGGAGAAAGCTCTAGCAAAAATAAGAGGGAATGGTGGAAAAACAAGAAGAAGAACAAATTCAAACAGGACGAAAAGACTTGTACGGGTTGCAACCGCAAGGTCCATGAGGCGAAGGATTGTAGGACCTCGTTAGCAAAAAAGGAGTTTGAGGGAAAATGTTACAACTGCCATGAAGAAGGACACATGTCCAAAGACTGCGCAAAGCCTAAAGCTGCCAAGACTGGCCAGAACTATGCAATAGAAACAACACCAACTCAAAGCCGACCCCCCGAGATACCAAGGGCAGCCCACACTTGAAGGTATGACCTCTATTTTAGGAAATTTAGTATATACCTTGTTTGATTCCGGAGAAACCAATTCTTTTATCTCAAACCAATTAGTAAATCTGTTGAACCTTTCCATATCTATCTTCGATAGTCCGATAGAGGTGGCCAACCCTATCGGAGGATCTAAATATCTTGAGTTGTTGTGTAAAGACCTATTGTTGGAGATCGACAATGTCGAGTTCCATTACGAAGCGTATGCATTGGATTTATGGGGTATGACTTCATCTTAGGTATGGACTGGCTATCATTTTATGGAGCCGTCCTCGATTGCGACAATAGACCCGTTTTCCTTAGGAGCCGAGGAGGACGTAACCTAAATAACCCTTTTGATGTTAGAAGCAAGGATAAATCCTTCTTATATTCCTTGTCTCCTAATTCTGAAGGACCATCTTCCGTCCCTATAGTTTGTGAATTCTTGGATGTTTTCGAGGAAGTCACGGGACTTCTGCACCCATAGAGAAATCTCCTTTTGTATTGACCTAGTGAAGGGCCCTAGACCTGTAACACTGCCCTTGAGGCATATGGCACCCAAAGAAAGAAGGGAGTTAGATAAACAGATTTTGGAGTTGGTGCAAAAAGGTTTCATTCGTCGAATTACCTCAAAATGGGATGCACCAAAGCAGACCGATCTTTGAGACTTTGTGTGGACTACATGGAACTTAATAAATTGAACAAGAAGAATAGGTACCCTTTACCTAGAATTGATGACCTTTTTGACCACTTGGGTGGAGCCTGAATATTTTCCCAACTAGACCTTGCTACTGGATTTCACCAGTTAAGGATTGCGGAGGGCAGCAAGGACAAAACTACGTCTAGGACGCCAAACGGATTATTCCAATGGGAAGTTATTCCCTTCGTACTAACGAATGCACCCGCCTTCTTTGTTGACCTCATGAGTAGAGTGTTTAGGGGCATTCTAAGTAAAATTGTGGTAGTCTTCGTAGATGATATACTTATATTTTCTAAAGGTCATAAAGAACATGAAAATCACTTAAGACGAATGTTATGGATATTAAGGAAGAACCAATTGAAAGAAAAATTCTTGAAATGCCATTTCTAGAGGTTAGAAGTAAGGTCTTTAGGACATATTGTGTCAAGCGAAGGCTTGGCCGTAGACCCCGCAAAGATCGAGGCAATCAAGGAAAGGAGAATACCTCGAAATGCTACAGAGGTAAGAAGCTTCCTTGGATTGGTCGGATATTATAGGAAATTCATTAAAGACTTCGCAAAGATTGCTACTCCATTAACTCAATTGACGAGGAAGAACTTGGTGTTCGCTTGGAGAAATAAATGTGATATAGCCTTTAAGAAATTAAAGGAGGCATTTACAAGCGCACTAGTCCTAATTATACCCGACGGTTCAAAATTATTTACTGTTTACACTGACACATGTGGGACCGGTTTAGGAGAAGTCCTTATGCAAGAAGGAAGAGTAGTTGCCTATGCTAGTAGACAACTCAAGGGTTCAGATAAGAGATACCCAATATAATATCTTGAGTTAGCCGCAGTAGTGTTCGCCCTTAAGATGTGGAGGCATTTTTTTTGGGAAGAATTTTGAACTCCATACCGACCATAAATCCCTTAAGTATTTATATTCTTAATGTGATTTTAACTTGAGACAACAACGATGGGTAGAATATATTGCCTCATTTGACTTCATGATTCAGTATACCCCAGGCAAGGGGAATGTTGTGGCGGATGCTATAAGTAGGAAAAATTTGACTTTAAATGCAATCCTAGAATGGAAACAATTCGAGTTCCTCTCTAATTTTAATTTTCAACCCTCACCAACCACTTCCAATGGTTTTCTTAGGGCTATGATGATTAGACCTACCCTAAGAGAAAGGATCCAGAGCGCTCAAGACTTAAACGAGGAGTTAAGAGGCATAAAGGAGAAAGTGGGAAAGAAGGAGACCTTTCCCCATTCAGCTAGGTATTCGATCAGCAATGATGGGAGTTTACTTTGGGACGGAATACTTTACGTCCCTAAGGATGAATGGTTGAGGAAAGAAATTCTAGAGGAGTGCCATATATCAAAATTGACCATACACCGCAGTGGGGATAAAATGTACAAGGATATGAAGAGGAATCTCCATTGGAAAGGAATGAAGAGAGACGTAGCCGAGTTCATGGCCAAATGCTTGATGTGCCAAAAAGTCAAAGCGGAGCAAGGGACGCCCGGAGGACTGTTACTACCTTTAGAGATCTCTACGTGGAAGTGGGAACACATTTCCATGAATTTTTTAGATAGACTTCCTAGAAGACAAAAGGGGAATGAGGCTATTTGGGTTGTGGTAGACCGTTTAATCAAAAGTGCCCATTTTATACTAGTCAAGAAGACAAGGACTGCAGCCTTGTTAGCCGAAATATATGTAAAGAGATTGTCACACGTCATGGTGTCCCAACAAGTATTGTTTGTGATAGAGACCCCTTGTTCACAAGCGAATTTTAGAGAAGCCTACAAGCAGCATTGGGGATGACCCTTAACTTAAACACAGCTTATCATCCACAGACCGATGGCCAGACAGAGAGAGTAAACAGAATCTTAAAAGACTTTCTCAGAGCTTGCATTATCGACTTTGGAGGAGTTCGGGAACATCACATACTGCTTGTGGAGTTCACGAATAATAATAGTTTTCAAGTGACGATTTGTATGGCCCCTTTTGAAGCTCTTTACAGGATTGCAAATCTCCAACTTGTTGGTGGGAAACTACCAACAAAGTTATACTCGGATCAGACTTTGTCCGTGAATCCACATAGGAGATATCTTTGATTAGACAGAGCATAAAGGCATCCCAAGACCGTCAGAAATCGTATGTCGATAAGCGAAGAAGGGAGCTTGAGTTTAGTGTTGGAGATTGGTGTTCGTAAAAGTATCCCCTCTTAAGAAAACTGTTTGGTTTTGGAACACTGGGAAGTTGGCTCCTAGGTTTATTGGGCCTTTAAGAATCATCGAGAAGATAGGATCTTTGGCTTATCTAGTGGATCTCCCAGAGCATCTATCGGAAATCCATAATGTTTTTCATATATCTCATCTAAGGTGATGCCTTCATGATTCTTCGACCAGACTCGGGCTTGATGAAGTTGCGGACATAGAGAAACTTGAGTTGGAGTCCAGGGTTCCCCGTGCCACTGCAAGGACTTTATAGCACGGAATCAAGAGACTCTACAACAAAACCGTTCACCTCGTCTAAGTACAATCGGGAAATGACCCTGCTGAAAACACATGGGAGACTGAGGATAGGATGATACAGACTCACCCAGAGCTTTTCACGGGTAATTTTTCCTCAAAAATTTCGTTTATGGATGCATCATGATTGTTAGATTGGATGTTAGGAAATGGATGCAACACCATTGCACCGACCACTCATATAGAAATTTATGCACAATTAGGTTGTTTGCATACATATTTCATCAATTATTACACCTACATGATAGGGTAGAGCTCACTTTATGGGTCTACAATTCATAATCACTGTGATTCATGGATTCTTATGGATGAATTATAAACAACATGGGTGTACAACATGGATGTGTTCGAGCAAGTTGTATTTTTCGTCCCTTAAACAAATTTCGTGACGAAATCTATTTAAAGGGAGGAAGAATGTAACACCCCGTAAAATTCATAAGTATTAATAATAAATTAAATAATTAAAAATAATCAATTAAATAATACGGCTAGAAAATGAGATTTTGCAACTTTAGGAATTTGGCTATGAAATTCTTTTATTTGGAGCTACGGCGAGATTCTGCATCATTTTCATATATAATATGCTCAAAACGGTCAATGTACGAAGAAGAAGTTATATACAAATGAATTTCGATAGTAAACACAGAATATATATATAATTAATTAAATAAATAGATAATATATATATACATATGTCCAAGATAAATTCAAAATAAGGAGGGAGAATTCAAAATTTGAATTAGAGATAATATCAAGGGGACAAAGTATATTGCATATATGGAAGAAGATTATGATATTAAGAAAAATATTAATAAAATAAACAACTGAGCAACACAGCCTTATTGGGCGTTCCATCCCGAAGGGGTCGACCGCCCCCTCTTAAGGGGTGTTGACCGCTATGGTCGACCGCGGCTGGACAGCTCAATAAATCTAGCTGGTTAGAGTTTTTTCAAACAGGATATATGTAAATTAAAGTCTTGGATTAATTCTAAGTAATCCAACGGTCTATGCCCACACGGGCAACTATATATACCCCTCCTATCACACAATAAAACCCTAATCATTCTCCATCTCTGCCTCCATGCTGCCTCTCCACCATTGTTAAATTCCAGAGAAAAATAAAAGGATAGGTTGAGGTTTATTTCTATTTCTCTAACTCTATTCTTAATCTCTCTATTCTAATTAACATAAGGTTAGTATTCTGGAATTTAGCATAAGCATATATATATATATATATATATATATATATATAAGATTCTGATGTATGTCTCTTATATGTATATTATTAGGAGGATTATTGGAGCGTGCTTGAATGTAAAGAATTATTGCATATCTACTATAGATTTCTCTTTATTCTGCATAATTTGTTAGTGGAATATGGTTTACTTATGGCATATTCATGTTTTTAATAGTTTGCCATATGAATAGATATACCTAGAAGGATTTGGGAATTTCGATAATGAAAACATTAAAAACCCCCCAAATCCTCTATCTTGTAATTTTGTATGAATTGTCATGATTAATTAGTTTTGTGGACTCTTGGTTTTAATATTGGATTAAAGGGGAAAAAGAGTGTTGCTACCATTATTTATATTTTATGTAATTCACCTTTATTAACTTTTGATTTGGCCTAGAAAGGTTTGGATTTGATTGTTTCATAGTTTGAATCCTATTTTGGGTGTATACGCATTTCACAATTGAAATAGGTCAAGTGTAAACATTTTTAGGTGTATAACACCAAAAAGTGGTGAATTGGATGAAATATGGATTATAAACATACATGTGTGAGTGTATGCAATACTCTATTTTTAATTCAGTATTGAAATCATTTCTACATGCCTAGGATGCAAGTTTAAATCTTATGTATGTATGTTTTTCCATCCACTGCTACTTGTTATTTTGCCATTATGTCATCATGCCTATGTTGTAGCGGTAAAAGTATGGAAAACCTAACTTGTATGCCTCAATTTGGGTAAATTGACAACTGCCACCTCGTTAGAACTTCCCTCGTTTATGCGATTATTTGGCGTTATCATACGTTATTATTATTATTATTATTATACTTATACAAATGTAATTAACGTTGTATTAGCGTAATAAATGTGATTAGGTTAGAATTTGAAAGTGAAATGTCCCCAAAATAAATATGTATTTGATTGCTTGTGTGTGCGTATATAGAATGGATTTATATTTATAAATAAATGAGACATATACATGAGGTTAGTTGCTAACTGTGTTATAAGTATGCCTGAACCCGACCGGCAAATCCAGCAAACACAAGTAAACCCAACTAATGTGAGATGTCTAGGTGTCATGGGCCATTCAAAAACTTTGTACACTATACATGAGGTTAAACCAACTTGTAGTAGAAGCCTGCCCCGAACTGACCGACATATCCAGCATTTACAGGTGTACGGTTTAATGTGAGAGGTCTAGTGTGTGTATATATATAAGTCTATTGTGTATGAAAATAAGTAGGTTTACTATGCCTTAAGAAGGTCTTAAGTGGCTGACTCTCTTTTTGTCCAATTTGGGTCTTAAGTGGTTAGGACTAGGATCCCTTCGAAGGTCTATTCCTTGGAGAGGAACCAAAGTCATGGGACCCACTCTTATTAGATTTGAAGTAGGTCTTTTGGTCCTCCTTCTCTAAAAGTGTTTAGACATAAAACGGTAACGGAGCAGGGTAGTTAACGGGGATGTCCACTTCCTCTAGAAACTTGTAAGGGCTCAACTAGGGACATATTGGTAATTGAAAGATATGTGGCCATAGCATGCTCACCAACTGTCTAAGGGAAGTCATAAGCGACATATGTGTCCTACCGGGTAATATCAGTTAAGTAGTAACGTTCGCAATACTACTTCTCATATTACAACTAAGAGTATAGACTTAAGAACGTTAACGTATTGGGACAGGGTCTTAAAGGGCTAGCGGTCCGACTTAGGGTTATAAGAGATCGTAAGTATCGACCTTTAATAGGGCCATAAGTGACCGAGAATGCTACCTCGTTGGGTCTTTACCCTAAAAACACTAATGGGTGATTAACTTGCATATCCACCCCATTGGTTGAATACTTATGTTTGTTTGAACCTTGTGTGCTGTTCATACATACCTTAACATATGTAACCTGCTAAAAATATAGGGTATGGACATTAAGTAACACTATATTTCAGTCACACAGAACTTTGTGTTCTGACCCCTCTCCTTAACATCCAACAGGTCAGTAAATGGGGTAATAGCCATGGATGAAGTCATGACTGAAGCCGATGGAGAAGACGAAGTTGTTATGTTATTATTAGAAGTTATTGCTTTACTTCTATTGGAATCTTATGAGAATGAACCATTTGATGTACCTATTGAACATATGTTGTAACACCCCGTATTTTCTATTAACGTTAAATGAACAAATTAAAGAATAATTAATTCAAGATGAAAGAATTAAGGGAAGCGGACTTCACCGTTGTGTTCCTCTCGGAATTCTGGTTGAGATAGAGTCCGAGTTTGCGTGAATTGGACTCCGTATAAAAAAGATATCTTTAAATTAAATATTGCAGCAAAACATAAAATAAGAAAAGAATCAATGTTTAGCATTATTCTAAGTTCTGTAATCAATAGCCTTAGTAGCTCATTTGGTTAGAAGATGTGACTTGCATACAAGGGGTACAGAGTTCGATCCCCGCTAGCGCCATATTTTTGTTTTAGGGGAATGGCTTAAAAATGGCCTAGTGTGAACGCAATTCAAAAAGTGGTTTAGTGTGAAAATGGGTAATTGGGAAGATAGATAAAAAGAAAAAGAATATATATACATATATAATATATATGTATACGCATATATATATATATATATATGACGTGTACGCATCATATAGCGTACGTTGCACATTTTTGGTTGTCAAGGATTTGTTTTTTTTAAAATGGCCTTCTCTGATTAAGTTTATGACAAATATTTAACATATTAGTACATATGTGCATTTTTGTCATAAGCATACAAATTTAATAATAAATGTGTAAAGGGGAGATGTATCTAATGTGCATACAAATTTAATAATAAATGTGTAAAGGGGAGATGTATCTAATGTGTATACAAATTTAACAATAAGTGTGTAAAGGGGAGATGTATCTAATGTGCATACAAATAATAATAAATGTTGATAATGTACATTAAGAAAATAGTTATGACATAATTTGAAATAGGAGTAATATACAGCCCTTAAATTATGAACATAATTGGCTCCTCTTGGTGTGAATGATCTGGATTTGTCTGTGATCATCTAACGGCTCAAATTAAAACACAATCCTATATAAACAGCCCCCTAGCCTCATTCTCTTTACACAGTTCTTCTCTAACCTTATGCTGCAAAGATTCTTGATGGACATGGCTTCTCCTCCTTCCTCTAAATAAAATTAAAATAAAATAATAATATGAAAAGACAAGGAGATGCTACTCAAGTCTTTCAAGAGAAGATTCAAAACAAGCTAGGATTCAAGTGAAGATTCAAATGACTTCAATGACTGTTTTTCTACGAATCTAACTCTCTGTAAGTCGGTTTCTTTTAGATTTGAACGTTTTATTTTCATTCGTGACATGAAATTAAAGGAATAAAAGAATATGCCTAATCTTTCTATTTGAATCAATGCTTATATCTTTGGACCTAATTAAGAACTGTTGTGATTCGATGACCAATAAGACTGTGACCATGATTCATTTCCTATGACTATGAAAACTATGACTATGAACCTATTGCCTATGACCATAACAAGGACAATTGTGACTAAACGCCTATGATTCATGACTAGGAAAGTATTGCCTAGGATTATGACTGTGAAATTGGGTCTAAACTTGATTATATATTCAGTCTATTCTTAATTATCCTTGGATCTTGATTATGGGAATTTGTCTATTAAGTTAGATCTACCCATATACATGAACTTATGTTATTTATTCAACCCTTTTCATGTCATAACATTATCAGATCTATAGACATGCGATGCTTTAAATCAATTCAGTGTAATTTGTTAGATGTGTAATTAGTGAATTATCATCTTATGCCAGTTATTATGCCTATTTTTCATGGCATTTTGGTTCATTCCCTTTTATCCATGAATCTAGATTTATTTATAATCTAGGATGAATCACGATTATACGAACGGTGGGAATACGATTTGGGAAAACATGAAATTGACTAAAACGTAGTTGTAAACTTGGAAATTGGCATAGTTTGGAACATGAACATGATTGTGTTTGACATAATTTAGAACATGTATTATGGCATGTCTATTAGAATGCAAATTGGGTAGTTTTGACATGAATTTTAGGATATGTAATTTGAATCTAGTATTGGCTTGTAAATCTAGTTTTTACATAGATTGTAAACTAGAATAATAAGTCTAGTTTTGACATGAACTGTAATTAGAATATTAAATCAGAATCGGGTTAGCTAAATTAAGATAATCTGGCATAATAAGTATATAGCACGAATTTGAATTTGGCCATAATTGTGAGTAATTGCCATGTATAGTATAATCATGGTTAGTGACACTTAATTTGGTAAAGTTTACATACCAAAAAGTATAAATATGATATAAGCCAAATTTATTTAAAAAAGGGAAGTTGGCTTTGAGGATAAATTGTTAACAATTTTCACATAGACAAAAAGAAAGGTTTATTAATAAAATCTCTTTTAATAACACATACACTAGAAAGTTCTAGGATGACAGAGAGGATAGTGTCTAGGCTTGGGTTTGGAAATATAAGTTTCCTGCTCTCCCTGGCTATCCCTAACTGATCCGACGGACGGGTTTGTTATTTTCAAAAAATCTAATTTGAAAATAAGTTAAAACCCCTTGAATTTAGAGAACACGAATATGCGTAACCCGAGGTTAGACTGGATTGCGGTGTAAACCTGCCCGGAACCAACCGGCACATCCAGTAACTGTAACAATACCTGTCTAATGTGAGTGGTTGCGGCTTTAATTAATTAATTAAAGCTAGAGTGAGAATGGTATGGTTAAGTTAACTAAAATAATTAACCAACTCAACATGTTAACTAAACTGATGGGTGTGGGTTAGGTTTGTTGATACCAAAAATTGGTATAACAACCAAAGAGGAATTCCTGAACCCGTTACCAAATTAGAGGCGAGATGCTTGTAAAGCACGTCACCTTTTCAAAGGCGGGGTGTTAGAAATCCTCTAAAAATTGTGTGAGGCCATGTCCGATATTCAAGAGCATCAAAATACCAAAATTTAGAAAAGAAGGAAAAGAAGACAAGAGTTTATAGTGGTTCGACTCTTATCTGAGTCTACGTCCACTTTGAAGATAGAATTCCATTAATCACCATGAAATTTACAAGTTCAACTCCTTTAACATGCATTTGCCTTCGAATTCACATAAAAATAGTAGAGAGCTTGAGGAAATTATGCCAATTCCTCCATGGAAGCTATGATTGGAAGCTTTCTAGATCTTTGATTGATTATGGAGAAAGGATGTTTGAATGCTTGAAGAAGTTCTCCAAGCAATGTGACGGCACCTCCTCGTAGTTACCAAAAAAGTCCCCCTCAAATGGTGGAGGTGATGTCCTATTTATAGGTGATGGAGTGGCTGAAATCTTCAATTCAGGGTTCTGATCGGTTTTGCAGATATTTACAAGAATGCCACTACCAGTTGTCAACGGCTGGCACATCGCTCCATTCATCCTGACCGACCAGGGAGCTTCATTAGTAGGAAAGGTGACCTGGATGCAACAAGACGACCAGGAAGCTTATATGCGGGGCGGACCGATCAGGAAAACCTGGAAATGAAGCGGGCCGACCAGAAGTCTTTTGCACTTTAGAGTGACTAGGAACTTCGGTTCATTCAGACAGACCGGCAATCTTGAATATTTGGAGCGATCAGCTTATTTGTAACGATCAAGAATCATGTCTTTTAGAGCGGTCAGAAGATTTTGATACATTGGGACGATCAAGAGCCTTTAGTCCTTTGGAGCGACCAACTTCCTTTGGTTCTTTTGGAGCGACCGTCTTCCTTTGGTTATTTTGGAGCGACCGTCTTCCTTTGGTTCTTTTGGAGCGACCGTCTTTGCAGCGACCAGCTCCCTGTAACTGGAAGCGAATAAAGACTTTCTTTATCAGGAGCGACCAGAGTCTTTGGGACGACCAGAAGTTTTCTGGACTTCAGAGCGACCAGGAGTTGGGCTCTATGACCGATCACTCTTAATAATTACACGAACGACCCCTTCTTTTAAAGGTTCAAAGCCGACCCATACACAATTGAATCGATCAGGTGGATAACATTTTGCCCCTCAGAGTTTCGTAATTTTTATGAAAAATTATGGACTTCGATATATTAGTGGATCGATCTGATATGGTCGGTTTTTAGTGTGTCTTCTAGAGGTCGGTTTTGAATTTGGCTTGGGGGATCGGTTTTTGGCGATGTAGCTGGTCGTTCCACCTATATATACTTCTTTTGACCTTTGGTGTTTTTTATTTTCTCGTTTCCAGAAAACTCTTACTTTAATGGCGACACTCTCTTGAGAAAAATCGCTCAACCCACTTTTTCCATTCGACTCCAGATTCAGTCCAACCTTTAATCCAAGCACTCGAAGACTCAGTTTGATCTTTCTTCACCCAACTGATCTGATTACAGGTACGTGTTTCCTCTTTGTTAATTCGAGGATATTAAATAGTTGGCTGGAATCTCTGTTGTTAAACTGAATTCGAACCAACATTGAAGCTTGGTTTTGATTTGCATAAAAATCGTTAGATGCGAAATTCATTGATTGTTGACATGTTGGTTCATAATATAGGAGGTACTTTACCTGATTCGAATTTGTAGATAATAACTCAGAAGTCGAAGCTTTTGCAGTCCTGTTTTCGTAATGATCACAAGCTGTTTGCATGAGTTCTTGAAGTGACAGCCACTTTCTTTCAAAGTACGACCGCTATAGATTTGTGGGAACCGATCAGCTTAAAACCGATCTTAGGGTTTTTAGGTGAGTTTGGGTCGTACTGAGAAGGGATTTGCTACAAACCGATCCAGTTAGGTTTTGAACGACCAGGGCTCTTGTTTTAGATACTTCAGACCGATCAGCTACACTATTTGAACATGATTCCGTTCCATCTTGAAATTAACCAAGATGAGGTCGATTTTTAACCAACAATCTCTATGTTTTAATAGCTTGACATCCATAATGCTCTTGTGCAGGATGGAAGGCGGTCAGAAAGTTACAGGAAGTTCTTCAGAGGATTCAAGGAAAAGGCAACGAGCTGGAAAGAATCCTATGTCAGAAACTCGATCTTTAGCTGAGGGTCCTTTTGCAAAAGCCCCCTCCTTGGATGAACTTCAAGCCATCATCAATAGGCCGCCTTATCATGTCAAGCCTTGTCCCCCTGAACTTGCGACCAGATTTGAGGGATGGTATTTTGGCGGGGTATCGGTCGATCCTGACATTGATCCATCGGATTACCGAGCACTTTCAGATGATGTGAACTCTCTCCAGACTGAGGCGCTTGAGGAGATTGATAAAACAAAAGATTGGGTGGAGAAGCACTTCAATAGGCTCAGCAATTACATAGCCAAAGATTTGACGGGGTGGCGTGACTTGGTGAGCGATCTTCAGGGAGCGAATCGTGAACATGTCAAACACATATTCCTCTTGGAGAAAGACAAAGACCATCTCATCCAGGCCCTCAAATCCAGCGATAGGATGTGTAACAACCCGGGAATTCTGAGCCAATTTAAAAATTTTATTTTGGCGAATTTACTGAATTTTGAATATTTAAAATGATTTATTTTAAATAATAACGACGAAAAATTTATTTTCGATGAAGTTAAAATGAATAAATTTATCTTAATTATATAACGAGCCTGAAATGGCGCGGTAGTTCGAAAATTCGATTTCTAATTTCAAATGAATATACAGGATTCAATATAACTCAGAATTGAACGAAACAAGAAATATTTGAATCTGTTGAACAATATCTTTCTAACGAAGTTAACAAACTGAGATTTCACTTTAGAAATGATAAGATACGTCCAGTTGAAAATTCAGAATAGTCGCTGTGGAATTTATATATATTTTAATATATAAATAGCCCTTAAAAATAGCCATTTTGCAAACGACCTCGGTTTTCAACGAAACCAGTTTTGTTGGATCCGTGATGTCAAATTATTGCTAGGTTTCAAAATTCATAATTTTCTGAATCAATATGTGAGCGTGGCGAAGTTAAACGTGTTTTGACCAATTTCAGTTGAATTCCATCGACTGGAAAATGGCCATTTTTCAAACGATCTCAGAATTTGATGAAATTAGTTTTGTTAGGACCGTATCGTCAATACGAAGTTAGAAATATTTTTTTGGGAATTTCTGGAGACTGTATGTGACCCCGGTAATTTGAAATGTGCGTTAAAATTGAATATATAAAGATTTATATTTTAAATTCAATGGAAACTGATTCAAATAGTCGAATTGGCCTACTATACATATCCCATTGTGTTCGGAACGGGGGTAAAACGTTAGGGACGACAGTCGTTGGGCTCGATTTGAGATTCGTATGAAAAGTCAACTTTCAAAGGAATTAAAAATAATAAAATAATAAATTAAACTCATATACCCCCCTCTTTCCCTCTTTTCCCAGTCAACCCCCCC
Organism: Allium sativum; assembly: GCA_030737875.1. Taxonomy (NCBI): domain Eukaryota; kingdom Viridiplantae; phylum Streptophyta; class Magnoliopsida; order Asparagales; family Amaryllidaceae; genus Allium; species Allium sativum. The sequence goes on along the minus strand of CM060922.1, from coordinate 158,706,647 downwards.
CCCACCTTTTCTTTCACTTTCCCGATCCCCTTTCTTCCTTGTCTCACCGCGCCCCCTCCCACTCTCGTCGCCGACGAACTCCCCTGGCGCCGCCTGCCTCTCGCCCGGTCCCCCCTTCATCTCCGCCCTCCCAATCGCCTCTTTCCCCTTCCTCCTCTCGAGATCCGACCTCCCAAATGACCCAAGCCCCAAATCGACGTCTGCCCGCCCCGTTCAGCACGCCCGCGCCCTCCGCCTGGCCCCACTGTCCACCGCACTCCCCTCTGACGAAGCACAGCGCCCCCTGCTCGCAAATCCCTCCTCTTCTATTGAGACGCGAGCCCCTTCTCAGTAGCCGACACCCAATGCACCACCTGCTTGAGCCACCGCGTGCCATCAAGCAGCCTCCTCTGCCCAGTCAAGCGACGAACAACACCCACTTTCTCCGATTTGTTGTAGAAAAAAAGTGAGTTTTCCTTTTTGTTATTATTAGGTTTAGCTTGATTAATTTCTGTAAATTTAAAAATGTTTTCATGAAATAAAAATGAGTAATTTTTACAATGTTCTCATGGAAAAAAAACCTGATTATTTTTTTATAGGAAAGGTTATATTTTTAAAACAAAAAAGGTATAATTTTTATAGATAAAAAGGTGATTTTTATCTAAGTGGCTTTGAAGAAAAGAATCTAATCTTTATGATGTGAACAACAAAATAAAAATGTAATTTTTATTTTAAAGGTGAGCGAATTCGAATTTAATTCTTTTATTCTTACTTGTATGAGGCTATGATCTTTAATCATATGTTTAACATTGAAAAGTTCATATTTTTAACATATGAAAGGTATGATTCTTATATATAGAAAAAATAGATTTTTACTTATAAAAATATAAATTTTATAATGGGGGTAGCGAAGTAAAAATAAAACTTTTACATAAGAAAAACGTATAGATTTTTATAGCGAATAAAAATATAATTTTTATTAGGATAGTGAGATAAAAATTTGATTTTTATATACATGAAGTGGAAATAAAAATTCGACCTTTATATAAGAAGTAGCGTTGTTAAAGATATAATTTTTAACATATACTTCGTGAAGCAGACTGCGTTGGGAGAACGATGAAGATTTTCTACATATAAAGAGTCGTGGCGTTTGGTTTAGCTATTGGTGAGAACTTCTCACCCAAATTTACTTTTCTAGTAATAAATATATACTAGGATGGAGACGGTGCTTATTAGAAGCACCCGACACCCGTCCACAGACCGTGGACTTGTTTGTTTGGTTGTGTAGTTGGTTAGATTATTTGATTTGAATTTGATTGTTTGGCGAATTGGAAATTGATTAAAATTGATATGTGAATGGCGTGAGCTATTATTAGACCGGGGATAAGGCTAGGCCTAGTCCCGTTTCTAGTATAGTGCCGTTATGCCGCCGAAATTTTCTAAAATAAGTTAGAAAAATAAAAAGAGCATTTTATTGAATAAATGAACTGAAATATATTCATGTGTTGAAATAAAATATTTTATCATTAAAAATATAATTTTTAACGTGTATGTGAATAAAATAAAATATTCATTTACAAACCAGACGGTTTGTTTATGTACACCCATTTGACTGATTTTGTTTGGGACGATAAATTTTACACATCGCCCAACTGCAAAAATAAAATATGTGTTTATTGATTTGAAACCCCACACGGGTGTTGGGATGATATTTAACGTACACTAGTCCCAATTGTATAGTTGTTTGTTGATCGATAGGTTGACAGACAGTCGTGTTGTGCACTTTGGATGATGGTTGATTATTTATCGTTGCTGTTATATACATGTGTTGTATGGAATCCATATAATTAACGTTATATGGTAATTGGTTGGGCCTCATTCCAATTTGGAAAATAAAGAATAAAAGTTCATGTGTTGAATAAAAGAAAATTCATGTGTTGAACAAATAAAATATTCGTGTGTGAAGGTACTCATTCGTTGAGATTATTCACGTGTTGAAAATATATAAAAATTAGAAACTGACTGGAAACGAGTTAAGATGAGTGGTTTCTTGAATATTGATCTGATGTTGGTTTCGGCCTTCGGGGTTAATATTTGGGAAATCATTCTCTTGCTAATTTACAGTTGGAGTCTGATTTAGAATTAAACGATAAATATCATAATTTTATAGAATATATTAAATAACAAAAATACTCATGTGTTGACGGTACTCATTTGTTGAGATTAGTCATGTGTTGAAATAAAATTTACATATTCATTTGTTGAATATAATAACGATGTTATTGAAATATAAAGCCGTGTTGGTTAGATTTGCGCCATTTTGACGAGAACGATATTTATATCGATTTTATTCGAGTATTGAAAAAGAAGTGATTTCAAAATATAACGTTTTGAAAATATTATCATTTATATATATATGGATGATATGGAATATTCAATTTTGATTAGAAATTGAATATGAAGTTGAAACCGTTTTGAAAACGATTTATAAAATACGTTTTGAAAGGTAATCGGCAAAGTATATATAATATATATATTATTTATATATAATGGCCTGAATAGAACGTGCCGCGCCGCGATCGTTCGCGAATTTCGACCATTAACTTCGTATTGCGATTGCGGGAGATCCGACCGTCGGATTCTCCGAAAACCAGAACCGTTGGGTTCGTATCGAAAAGAGCTTTCCAATGAATATTAGAAATTTGAAATCTAACGGTTGGATTTGGAGATACGTCCAAATCAAATTTAGAAAAGGTCGCTGTAAGTGCAGTTCGACGACCGTTATTGGAAATCGACTGTACGGACCTTAATAAACTTATTAAAAATAGTAATAATTTATCTAAAATCATAATAAGTGAATTGGAAATAACTAAGAGAAAAAAATCCATAGTTGTAAGGATAAAAATATGTTTTATCGAAATAAACTAGTTTTGAACCAGATTTGATATTGAATATAAGCCGATATATTTTCTATTCAGAGCCTTGTATTTAATATCGAATTGGATTTGGGTTTGTCGTGAATGGTGTCTTAAATAACACTGTTCTTAAACCCCGTGTGAAATTTAGAACTGACTGGGGATTAGTTAAGTGAATGATTTCCTGGATATTGATCTGATGTTGGTTTCGGCCTTCGGGGTTAATATTTAGGGAATTGTTCGCTTACTAATTTACGGTTAGTGACTGATAAAATAGAATGTGATTTTGGGTTTATCGTGAACCGTGTTTTAAATGACACTGTTCTTTGACCCAATTAAGGATTAAAACTAAGTGGAGTTTTAATGAATCTTTAATTAGGTTAAAATGATCGAGAATGGAGTATCACCAGTTTTGCTCCATGGGATAAATAGGTTGGGATTGGGAAATAAAATAAATAATTACTTCGGTGTGGTTCGCTAATCCCGACTAGTTTGAAATGATATACAAAGGAAGATTAAAGAATAAATTTAGAAGAATTTATCTTTGATAAAATTAATGTGAACCTTTCCCTAAAAATGTGAATATTTGAATAAAAGAATATTCTGAATGGGAATGAGCCGTATGTTGTGTTTATGTAACACTTATTTATTATATACGCGACTTGTTCGGAAAGACCGGGTTTATCCATTTCTGAATAACTGATACGACGATATGTCGAAGATGAAGACGATGGTTGAAGACCGGAGGTCTTCACGTCGTTTTTATGATTTCTGTCGTCTTGATTGGGCTGTACACCCAAGACGATGGAAAAAGTGGTGATCGTCCAGACGTACTTGGAGATCGAAGGATATGCGAGGTACAAGGTGCCTCCGGTTTCGTTCAGACCCAGAACGAACTTGTATGGACTGTGTGTCTGACACTGGACTTTGCTCTGTGTTGATTGATCTCTATTAAATATACATCTGCCTGGTGAAGGGGAATTCATTCCCTTACTTCACCCTTCTCTGAGACGTACGGGATCAGAGGTTGTATATCGATAGAAATCAGTCGCATGGAGTGAATTGCCTGTGTGGCATGCCTAAGTGGAAATTGATCAAGGCTTTTGTTGAAAAGCAAAGTCTTGTGGTTGATGACCAGTGTATGGCCTACGTGGCCTAGCTTTGGGTATAGCGTGGATTCGCGAGCCTCACAGCTCGGTATGGTGGTAAACTGATGGTTTGATCAGTATACATTTTTAGTGGTGTAGTGGATTCGGTCGACCGATATTGAGCTTCGTGCTCGGAGGGATAGAGTAAGCGGTGTTTTCTCTCGCTGGGACGTAAGCCGCGGTGATACTTGATTTCCCGAAAGTGCGGATGTGCATAGCGGTTTTTTTCTCTCACTGGGACGTAAGCCGCGGGGATTTGCACTACGCGATCGAATTTTCGAATCAGTAACCACCATGATGGAAATCCAATTTCCAATACGACATTGTGCGGTTTTAGTTGTATTAATAGTATGGCGACATGATATAATGGTACCCATGCTGTCTATGATTAATATTTATGATTGTATATAAAATCAGAAACTAACTGTAAACGAGCCAAGATGAGTGGTTTCCTGGGTATTGAACTGATGTTGGTTTCGGCCTTCGGGGTTAATACTTAGGGGATCGTTCTCTAACTAATTTACGGTTGGAGTCTGATTTAGGAAAATCAAAATGATTTCGTTTTACGTATCAAGCATTCTTTGGCTATTATAAGGTAACACCCTATCCTCGGCTTGTGTTGCATTGTGTGATGGGACCTGGGTCTTATAATAGCTTCATTGTTCTTTATTTAGCATTGCGCTGTTTATTGTATGCACTGGTATTCTTGGGGTAAAAACCCATTCCGTGTTATACAGCGTGGTCCCTTGATTTACCGAATTTTTAAAATAAAGATTTATAACTGTTTTAGTTCTCACACCAGTCACATGACTGACCTGGAGTTTATTGTTTTAACCTAAACTCTGGGTGCCCTTATTTTCCGCACGGGCAGCTAGTAGTTTTGGTTTTGCAGATTTATATTCACAGGTTCCTGGTTTATAGCTGAAGTGATATTCGGAAAGCTCTGTATCCGTGTATTCCCTTCAGTCAAGTTTTGTATTATTTTTCCGCTGCAGTATTATATTTTAATCTCTGATATTTTCTGACGTATAATATTTATTCATACTCTGTATATTCTTGTATTCTGATGGAATTGTTGTAATAAACAATGAAATGTTCTTCTGTCTGCGTTCCGATGTGTCCTGTTCTCAAACAATCAGGGGTTTCGAACGGTCTTAGTCGATTTAGCGATTGATTAGGATCGAGCGAAATTCTTGGTCGTCACATTTGGTATCAGAGCTTTGGTTTACAAAGATCGAGAACAAGACACATTAGAACCAAACGAAAGAATTCATCAGATATTGGATTAGTAATATCCAATAAGAATGACTCGTTAGAGATGGGATCAGTAGTATCCTAGAACGAGTGTGAAGAGTATATTTTTAAAAATGAAAACAAACTTTGTTTTGAAAATTTAAACCTTTTATACGTATTTGAATATTTATTTGTATTGAGATGGACAATCGAGTATATAAAGATTTTGCATATACGCCTTGCAAACGTATATTCGAAGTTTTAATATACTGGATAGATATAGAATCACACTCTAGTCGCCCGGAGATGGTTCTGATGATTGATCGATCATCATCAGAATTTATGTTCGAGTTTCGAAGGTGGGATATCTATATATTTCCATAGACTGGTGTGAGAACCAAAACTAGATATAGGGATTTTTGTTGTGATTTGACATCAAAAACGTGATTTTTTCTACTTATATCGAAGTTATATGTTTGATAGTCTAATCAACTAATTGATTGATGTTTGTGTTGTATGATTATTCCTTTAAACCAATATGTACATGAAAGTTACATTAAGCCAAATTTGATTGAAAATTGAACTGAATTGAAAATTTCTTTGAAATTGCATGCATATACATGTATATACATTGAACAGGTCATAGCAAGGAGGCTAGAGAAGAGGAATAAAATTGTTATGCCCGACAAATAGGTACATGTTTATTGTATTTCTTGGGTGATGATGATTTTATGAGCCGACTGGCTAGCCGCTTGGCTTTTTCTTTTTCTTTTTGAGATGAGAAGGACCGGGGAAGCTATTTGAAGTTTCCCGATGCTCCCGGTGCAGGGGAGGTTATGGCGAAATTTTTCGAAAATTTAGGGTGTTAGCCAAATTTTTGAAAAATTTGAAAAGTTCTTTGAAACTGAAAAGTTGAAGAACTTAAGGCATAACGAAAATAATGGAAGTGGAGTTGATTATTAAACAACTTCCAGCTTTGTTCCTTTTCGAGGACGAAAAGATTTTAAGTGGGGGAGAATGTAACAACCCGGGAATTCTGAGCCAATTTAAATTTTTTATTTTGGCGAATTTACTTAATTTTGAATATTTAAAATGATTTATTTTAAATAATAACGACAAAAAAATTATTTTCGATGAAGTTAAAACGAATAAATTTATTTTAATTATATAACGAGCCTGAAATGGCGCGGTAGTTCGAAAATTCGATTTCTAATTTCAAATGAATATACAGGATTCAATATAACTCAGAATTGAACGAAACAAGAAATATTTGAATCTGCTAAACAATATCTTTCTAACGAAGTTAACAAACTGAGATTTCACTTTAGAAATGATAAGATACGTCCAGTTAAAAATTCAGAATAGTCGCTGTGGAATTTATATATATTTTAATATATAAATAGCCCTTAAAAATAGCCATTTTGCAAACGACCTCGGTTTTCGACGAAACCAGTTTTGTTGGATCCGTGATGTCAAATTATTGCTAGGTTTCAAAATTCATAATTTTCTGAATCAATATGTGAGCGTTGCGAAGTTAAACGTGTTTTGACCAATTTTAGTTGAATTCCATCGACTGGAAAATGGCCATTTTTCAAACGATCTCAGAATTTGACGAAATTAGTTTTGTTAGGACCGTATCGTCAATACGAAGTTAGAAATAATTTTTTGGGAATTTCTGGAGACTGTATGTGACCCCGGTAATTTGAAATGTGCGTTAAAATTGAATATACAAAGATTTATATTTTAAATTCAACGGAAACTGATTCAAACTGTCGAATTGCCTACTATACATATCCCATTGTGTTTGGAACGGGGGTAAAACGTTAGGGACGACAGTCGTTGGGCTCTATTTGAGATTCGTATGAAAAGTTAACTTTCAAAGGAATTAAAAATAATAAAATAATAAATTAAACTCATATACCCCCCCTCTTTCCCTCTTTTCCCAGTCAAACCCCCCCCACTTTTCTTTCACTTTCCCGATCCCCTTTCTTCCTTGTCTCACCGCGCCCCCTCCCACTCTCGTCGCTGACGAACTCCCCTGGCGCCGCCTCCCTCTCGCCCGGTCCCCCCTTCATCTCCGCCCTCCCCATCGCCTCTTTCCCCTTCCTCCTCTCGAGATCCGACCTCCCAAATGACCCAAGCCCCAAATCGACGTCTGCCCGCCCCGTTCAGCACCCCCGCGCCCTCCGCCCGGCCCCACTGTCCACCGCACTCCCCTCCGACGAAGCACAACGCCCCCTGCTCGCAAATCCCTCCTCTTCTATTGAGACGCGAGCCCCTTCTCAGCAGCCGACACCCAATGCACCACCTGCTTGAGCCACCGCGTGCCATCAAGCAGCCTCCTCCGCCTCCTCTGCCCAGTCAAGCGATGAACAACACCCACCTTCTCCGATTTGTTGTAGAAAAAAAGTGAGTTTTCCTTTTTGTTATTATTTGGTTTAGCTTGATTAATTTCTGTAAATTTAAAAAAAATTTCATGAAATAAAAATGAGTAATTTTTACAATGTTCTCATGGAAAAAAAACTTGATTATTTTTGTATAGGAAAGGTTATATTTTTAAAGCAAAAAAGGTATAATTTTTATAGATAAAAAGGTGATTTTTATCTAAGTGGCTTTGAAGAAAAAAATATAATCTTTATGATGTGAACAACAAAATAAAAATGTAATTTTTATTTTAAAGGTGAGCGAATTCGAATTTAATTCTTTTATTCTTACTTGCATGAGGCTATGATCTTTAATAATATGTTTAACATTGAAAAGTTCATATTTTTAACATATGAAAGGTATGATTCTTATATATAGAAAAAAAAGAATTTTACTTATAAAAATATAAATTTTATAATGGGGGTAGCGAAGTAAAAATAAAACTTTTACATAAGAAAAACGTATAGATTTTTATAGCGAATAAAAATATAATTTTTATTCGGATAGTGAGATAAAAATTTGATTTTTATATACATGAAGTGGAAATAAAAATTCGACCTTTATATAAGAAGTAGCGTTGTTAAAGATATAATTTTTAACATATACTTCGTGAAGCAGACTGCGTTGGGAGAACGATGAAGATTTTCTACATATGAAGAGTCGTGGCGTTTGGTTTAGCTATTGGTGAGAACTTCTCAATCAAATTTACTTTTCTAGTAATAAATATATACTAGGATGCAGACGGTGCTTATTAGAAGCACCCGACACCCGTCCACAGACCATGGACTTGTTTGTTTGGTTGTGTAGTTGGTTAGATTATTTGATTTGAATTTGATTGTTTGGTGAATTGGAAATTGATTAAAATTGATATTGAATGGCGTGGGCCATTATTAGACCGGGGATAAGGCTAAGCCTAGTCCCGTTTCTAGTATACTGCCGTTATGCCGCCGAAATTTTCTAAAATAAGTTAGAAAAATAAAAAGAGCATTTTATTGAATAAATGAACTGAAATATATTCATGTGTTGAAATAAAATATTTTATCGTTAAAAATATAATTTTTAACGTGTATGTGAATACAATAAAATATTCATTTACAAACCAGACGGTTTGTTTATGTACACCCATTTGACTGATTTTGTTTGGGACGATAAATTTTACACATCGCCCAACTGCACAAATAAAATATGTGTTTATTGATTTGAAACCCCACACGGGTGTTGGGATGATATTTAACGTACACTAGTCCCAATTGTATAGTTGTTTGTCGATCGATAGTTTGACAGACAGTCGTGTTGTGCACTTTGGATGATGGTTGATTATTTATCGTTGCTGTTATATACATGTGTTGTATGGAATCCATATAATTAACGTTATATGGTAATTGGTTGGGCCTCATTCCAATTTGGAAAATAAAGAATAAAAGTTCATGTGTTGAATAAAAGAAAATTCATATGTTGAACAAATAAAATATTCGTGTGTGAAGGTACTCATTCGTTGAGATTATTCACGTGTTGAAAATATATAAAAATTAGAAACTGACTGGAAACGAGTTAAGATGAGTGGTTTCTTGAATATTGATCTGATGTTGGTTTCGGCCTTCAGGGTTAATATTTGGGAAATCATTCTCTTGCTAATTTACAGTTGGAGTCTAATTTAGAATTAAACGATAAATATCATAATTTTATAGAATATATTAAATAACAAAAATACTCATGTGTTGACGGTACTCATTTGTTGAGATTAGTCATGTATTGAAATAAAATTTACATATTCATTTGTTGAATATAATAACGATGTTATTGAAATATAAAGTCGTGTTGGTTAGATTTGCGCCATTTTGACGAGAACGATATTTATATCGATTTTATTCGAATATTGAAAAAGAAGTGATTTCAAAATATAACGTTTTGAAAATATTATCATTTATATATATATGGATGATATGGAATATTCAATTTTGATTAGAAATTGAATATGAAGTTGAAACCGTTTTGAAAACGATTTATAAAATACGTTTTGAAAGGTAATCGACAAAGTATATATAATATATATATTATTTATATATAATGGCCTGAATAGAACGTGCCGCGCCGCGACCGTTCGCGAATTTCGACCATTAACTTCGTATTGCGATTGCGGGAGATCCGATCGTCGGATTCTCCGAATACCGGAACCGTTGGGTTCGTATCGAAAAGAGCTTTCCAATGAATATTAGAAATTTGAAATCTAACGGTTGGATTTGGAGATATGCCCAAATCAAATTTAGAAAAGGTCGCTGTAAGTGCAGTTCGACGACCGTTATTGGAAATCGACTGTACGGACCTTAATAAAATTATTAAAAATAGTAATAATTTATCTAAAATCATAATAAGTGAATTGGAAAGAACTAAGAGAAAAAAATCCACAGTTGTAAGGATAAAAATATGTTTTATCGAAATAAACTAGTTTTGAACCAGATTTGATATTGAATATAAGCCGATATATTTTCTATTCAGAGCCTTGTATTTAATATTGAATTGGATTTGGGTTTGTCGTGAATGGTGTCTTAAATAACACTGTTCTTAAACCCCGTGTGAAATTTAGAACTGACTGGGGATTAGTTAAGTGAATGATTTCCTGGATATTGATCTGATGTTGGTTTCGGCCTTCGGGGTTAATATTTAGGGAATTGTTCGCTTACTAATTTACGGTTAGTGACTGATAAAATAGAATGTGATTTTGGGTTTATCGTGAACCGTGTTTTAAATGACACTGTTCTTTGACCCAATTAAGGATTAAAACTAAGTGGAGTTTTAATGAATCTTTAATTAGGTTAAAATGATCGAGAATGGAGTATCACCAGTTTTGCTCCATGGGATAAATAGGTTGGGAATGGGAAATAAAATAAATAATTACTTCGGTGTGGTTCGCTAATCCCGACTAGTTTGACATGATATACAAAGGAAGATTAAAGAATAAATTTAGAAGAATTTATCTTTGATAAAATTAATGGGAACCTTTCCCTAAAAATGTGAATAATTGAATAAAAGAATATTCTGAATGGGAATGAGGCGTATGTTGTGTTTATGTAACACTTGTTTATTATATACGCGAGTTGTTCGGAAAGACCGGGTTTATCCCATTCTGAATAACTGATACGACGATATGTCGAAGATGAAGACGATGGTTGAAGATCGGAGGTCTTCACGTCGTTTGGATGATTTCTGCTGTCTTGATTGGGCTGTACACCCAAGACGATGGAAAAAGTGGTGATCGTCCAGACGTACTTGGAGATCGAAGGATATGCGAGGTACAAAGTGCCTCCGGTTTCGTTCAGACCCAGAACGAACTTGTATGGACTGTGTGTCTGACACTGGACTTTCCTCTGTGTTGATTGATCTCTGTTAAATATACATCTGCCTGGTGAAGGGGAATTCATTCCCTTACTTCACCCTTCTCTGAGACGTATGGGATCAGAGGTTGTATATCGATAGAAATCAGTAGCATGGAGTGAATTGCCTGTGTGGCATGCCTAAGTGGAAATTGATCAAGGCTTTTGTTGAAAAGCAAAGTCTTGTGGTTGATGACCAGAGTATGGCCTACGTGGCCTAGCTTTGGGTATAGCGTGGATTCGTGAGCCTCACAGCCCGGTATGGTGGTAAACTGATGGTTTGATCAGTATACATTTTTAGTGGTGTAGTGGATTCGATCGACCGATATTGAGCTTCGTGCTCGGAGGGATAGAGTAAGCGGTGTTTTCTCTCGCTGGGACGTAAGCCGCGGTGATACTTGATTTCCCAAAAGTGCGGATGTGCATAGCGGTTTTTTTCTCTCACTGGGACGTAAGCCGCGGGGATTTGCACTACGCGATCGATTTTTCGAATCAGTAACCACCATGATGGAAATCCAATTTCCAATACGACATTGTGCGGTTTTAGTTGTATTAGTAGTATGGCGACATGATATAATGGTACCCATGCTGTCTATGATTAATATTTATGATTTTATATAAAATCAGAAACTAACTGTAAACGAGCCAAGATGAGTGGTTTCCTGGGTATTGATCTGATGTTGGTTTCGGCCTTCGGGGTTAATACTTAGGGGATCGTTCTCTAACTAATTTACGGTTGGAGTCTAATTTAGGAAAATCAAAATGATTTCGTTTTATACGTATCAAGCATTCTTTGGCTATTATAAGGTAACACCCTATCCTCCGGCTTGTGTTGCATTGTGTGATGGGACCTCGGTCTTATAATAGCTTCATTGTTCTTTATTTAGCATTGCGCTGTTTATCGTATGCACTGGTATTCTTGGGGTAAAAACTCGTTCCGTGTTATACGGCGTGGTCCCTTGATTTACCGAACTTTTAAAATAAAGATTTATAACTGTTTTAGTTCTCACACCAGTCACATGACTGACCTCGAGTTTATTGTTTTAACCTAAACTCTGGATGCCCTTATTTTCCGCACGGGCAGCTAGTAGTTTTGGTTTTGCAGATTTATATTCACAGGTTCCTGGTTTATAGCTGAAGTGATATTCGGAAAGCTCTGTATCCGTGTATTCCCTTCAGTCAAGTTTTGTATTATTTTTCCGTTGTAGTATTATATTTTAATCTCTGATATTTTCTGATGTATAATATTTATTCATACTCTGTATATTCTTGTATTCTGATGGAATTGTTGTAATAAACAATGAAATGTTCTTTTGTCTGCGTTCCGATGTGTCCTATTCTCAAACAATCAGGGGTTTCGAACGGTCTTAGTCGATTTAGCGATTGATTAGGATCGAGCGAAATTCTTGGTCGTCACAGGATGATTGCAGAGCTTCTGGGACGAGGAGGAAAGGCTAGTTCATCTCCTCCTGGTAATGGGAAGTGATCTTGTGCTTTGACTGCTCTTTTCTTTTGGCTTTTTGACGTTATAAGACTGGATGTAATATGCGATGTTAGACCAAAAAGTGGTTCTAACACCCAAACTGAGTAAAACTACGATGAAATAAGATCAAAACAGTAAAAGGACACCAGATTTATAGTGGTTCGGCTTGAAAACGCCTACGTCCACTTTATATCAATCTACTTGCTAATTTGATGAAGATAGAACAATGTTTTCACTCAATCTCACTTTGATTTCATAAATATTCACTCAATAATCTATTTAATTCACTCTAAGAGATGATTTGGATTGAAGGGAGGCTCTGAAATTCTGTTCTCAAGAGTATTCAAGCTCTCAAAGTGCCAAAAGATCCCTTCAAATGACCCTTGGGGGTCTATTTATAGGCAGAAAATCATCCAGAATTCGGGTCGGATCGGAGTGACGTGGCGGCCATCCATTCATTCTCAGGTTTGGATTCATTCTGGTGTTGACAGCGCATCAAACTAGTGGAAATCGTGGGGTGAACATGGACAGAACGTGGTTGTAACTGCCCCGATTATTCAGGAGTTAGTGGAATGAAGCAGCAGGACGTACCCGGTTCGGTTCGGAGGAACTGATAAAAGGGGTTCGGATCGGATCCGATCCGACTTACATTGGATTTGAGTTCTTCTTCATTTTATTCCGCTTCACTTCGTACCGATTTGGGAGCCACCGTCCGATCCGATCCGGTATCTTTCTACTGGAAAGTCTTCTTCATATTTTGCTTTGCTTTGTTGTCTTGGCGATTCCGATCCGATCCGAATGCCTTGCCAAAATAGCCCTCTCCAACTTGACTTTCTAACTCTTTGACTTTGTGTAGCCTAGTTCACAAAGTAGGCTAACATTTTGCCCCCTCAAAGGATGCTTCTGTCGGAGATGGAGCGTGCTTTGATGTTGTCTGAATACTGGTTCTTGAGTTTGAATAGTCAGAAAGTCACTTCTATTCGTTTTGAACAGATGCACCGCTGGGTAAAGTCATGTCTTTTATTGCTTATATATAGGTCGTAGGATCTGCGAACAACTTTCTTTGTTTTTGAGTCAAATCCAGAAATTCTTCTTGACATACAGTGTTTCTCTCAGGTATACTCTTCTTTTATTTTTCATTTGAATTCAATTTAGCTTTGAATGCCAGATCACTGTATGTAATCTCATTCGGTTCGGATTCGTGCTCCGGTGCGACCAGCTCTTGCTCTCTGACTCATGATCATTTAAACTGATAGACTACGGGTATTTACACGGGCTCACGCTCCAGTCTGAACGAGTCTCTTTTTACATCCGCCATCGTCAAAATAATGGGCCAACCGTGTGTTCAGGGGTTCGGATTCCGGCCCGTTCGGAGAGAGACAAAAAAGGGAATACGAGTAGCCTCCCTTACTTCATATATGACTTCGCTGCTCCCATCTTCTTCTTTCTTCCTCCTCCTTTTATTTTCGCTTCTCTTTCAGAGATTGGTCCAGAGGAAGAAACGAAAATCCTAGCTCCCAAGAAAATACTTCGAAATCCCCTTTTAAATTCTTGAATCCATTGCATCGGTAGGTCATAACTTCGATTAAACTTCTCTGTGATTGATTTCGATTATAATTTGTGGTCGATTTGAGCAATTGGGGCGTGGATCTTGCTTGGCTTCGTGGCCATGGCTGCCTCGTCCTTCGTTGTCGTCGTTGGTGACTCCACCATCATCTCGAAGCGTCGAGAGATGAAGTTCGGAACTTTTATTGGACTCATAGGCATTTGTATAACTGGTCTTGGTTGAGATCCTCACTGCGGAGTTGGGTTCGATGCTGGTTGAGGAGAGGAAGAAGAGGAAGGGAGAAGAGGACCGGTTCGGGTTGGACAATTCGGAGAAATAAAGGGGAGGAGATAGATCGGTTCGGGTCGGAACAAAGGTCATAAAGGGAAGACGAAGTTCATTTCAGCAGGTCGGGTCGGGTCGGAGTATGAGACAAAGGAAAAAACGATGTTGACATTTAAACCACGCCGGTCCGCTCCTGTTTTACACCTCCGATCCGATCCGATGGGACATCTGTCTCTGACAAAAATGAAGTTCTGTATCCGATCCGATCCCACCTTGCTTATCCGATCCGAACCGCAATAAAACAACCATCAAGCATAAGAATTTGCCTAGTTGACCAGACTGATACTTGACATGATCTTCAAATTAATGGATAGTTAGGATGGTGCCTTGCAAACATAAATGAACATCAAGAACTGCTCTAAATGTTGCTGTCTCTTTGAAGCTTTGCCTTGATTTCTTGCATTTCATTCTGCATTTCTTGCATACACTGCACACAATTTAGCTCACACACATGCACAGGGGGGGTACGGGCTATTTAATCTAACTTTTGTTATCATTTCTTCAATAGTTCATCGGACATGGCTGAAAGACGCTCATCTAGGTTAGCCGAGAAAAAAGATACTCCGGAGACGTCTAAGAAGGTCACTCTTGAAGACATATCTTCTTCTTCTGATCCAGAATGGAACACTGAAGGTTCAGATTATGGGGTGGAAGCCCATGAGAGTGACGACGTGTCTTCTGAAGCTGGTATCTCTTTAGGCGAGGAAGAGGAGGTCGGGATAGGAGATAATCGGGCTCCTGACGAGCTTGAAAATGTAGAGATCTTGGACAATCCCAAAGATTCGGTGAAATCAACCATTGATGATGAAAAGTTGATACGAATTCGTCTGAAGCATGCCATCCCTAAAACTGACACTTTGTTACCCTCAGGAGATGATCGTCCCCATAACCCACCAGAAGGGTTTATGTCTATTACTAGTTTATGTGCATGGTTGGAGCGGTTCCTCCATTTTCGCCTTTTGTCGTCGATTTTCTAAGACAAATGCGGATTGCCCCCATGCAATTACACCCAAATTCTTATGCATACCTTTATAATTTGTACATAGCTTATAAGGAGATTTTAGGGGAAGAACCTACCTTTGATGACATCCACTTCTTTTACAACATCAAACATCAGAAGCAAGAGACTCCCTCTTTCTCGTACTTTGAGTCGATTTCCAAAAGGAAAATTACTCTCGAGCCTTTTAGTAGCAAACCTGGCGATTCTAAAACTGAGTGGTTTTATATCAAGCAGCAACCGGGTTGTGCTCGGAGGTGGACCAAATCAAGGAATATACCGACCTTTGAATTCTGGCTTCGAGCTTTTTATGCTGACTTGTAACTAAACATCTTTTCACCCCTGTTTGCAGTTGAAAATCCGAAGCAGGTATCCGGTGATATATACTCTGATCGCTTGAATAGATTGCTAAATGGTGACCAGAACCTCCTTGTTGTTAACGAAGTTCTCAAGGACGAATATCTCCATCGCCATGGGTTATTATCTATCAGGCGTAGCATAGGACACGGGAAAGTGCCATATGTATATTTGCCCCCGTTTAACGTCGTCACCGAGACGGGAGAAGGCTCTAAAGATCCTCCTTTGCCAGAAAAGATCCCTTCTCCAACATCTTCTTCAACCCGGGATGATGACCTGGCGAATATACCAGCCGATGAGAGAGACAAGTATATTGCCCCCGAGGGGACACTTACTCCTGATAGACCGATCTCCCCTAAGGGGTTGCCGGCTATTATTACTCTAGGATATACTTCTACAACAGATGATTCTACATTTCGAGGCTTGGGAGATCTTCCCTTGCCTGAAACTCTTTACTCTGATACTGATTTCCCGACTAATCCTTTAACATTTACTTACGAAGAAGAAACTACTCCCATAAAGACCGGGGAGACCGCACATACTAGCGCTAATCCAGACTCTGGTTTGTTTGGGGGGAAATGTCACTTAGGATGCACACAAAGCATTAGCACTGCACGTCACAACACTTATGCTTCATGTTACCAATAATTCTAAATTCTGCTTATATTGTGATGCAGGTATGATGTCACGTCCATTCTATGATCCCAAGAAGATTCGTCGCAGCATGTCCAGAGATCCAACTGGCTCCGAATATGATCATCGTGAGAGCCGGGGTAGAGACGATAGAAGACATTATGAATCCCATCAGACTCACACTTCACATTCTCGATCTCCGATTCGATCACATTCAAGCAGATATAAAAGTCAGCAAAGTCGCAGTGGGGAAGACATATCACAACCCAAAGATCGAATGCCCCCTTCAGATAAGTATTCTCGTGAAAGAAACCCACCGAAGCACGTTGATTCACGAGATAAGCATAAGACTTCTGAGACACGATCTGGAAAAGGTGACACGAACATTGTCCCGTACAAGCGGAAATACTTTGAGCTGTCTTATCCCAAACCCCCGCCTTTGGATTCTGATTCCAAGAAGAAGCTGGCATATTTAAAAGAACAATTCCCAGAACACTATTTCGAGCATCTGACTTTCGTGCCTGTGCTTGAGCCTCTTTCTTCGACGTGGGCAGATGATGCCAGGGCGAGTATCTGTAAAGTAGAAAAGCAATATTCGGAAATGTACAAGTATTCGCGTCAGCTTTCCAGAATCATTCTGAATCTAATCACTGACGTCGATGCGATGAAGAAAGCTGCAGATTCCGAAGTGGATGTCTTGAATAACCTGGAGCGGGACTTAGAAGATACACAAGCACGGCTTGTCATAGCTCAGAGGGACGTCGGTAACTTCAAAAAACTGTTTGAGGAGTTGCAGAAGCGTTATCATGATCTGCTGGAATCCCACAGCCAAGAACGTTTAGAATTGAAGAAGCAGGCTGAGGAGGCTAAGTCAGAAAATGTCCAGGCGCAGTTGGCTCGCAGTTCTCTTGAGCAAGAAAAGGCTGACTTAGTTAAGAAGAATGCTGAGCTGGAGAAGAGGAACGCCGATCTGGAAGCTAAGCTAAGTGGGGCTGAGAATAGGGCTGCTTTAGCTGAAGGAAATGTCGAGGCTGCTATCAAAACTGCTGAAGATACGCACCAACAGCTGTCAGCGGCTCAGAAAGAACTGCGCGAATACGGCGAAATGATGATAGAGTTCTTTGCGCACATAATTCGTCGCCGTAACATCTCTTGGATCGAAGACTATCCGACTACCTTGGTTCATGTATGGAATCAAATTATCCAATAGGAGAAAGACGAACTTAAAGTAGATTCCATTGATGAAGACAAGCGCATGGAGACGTATCTGAGGGAAGACGAACCGGCACGTCTTGTCGAAGGGTGTCGCCTCATCGCTGCTGCTATGGAGGAAGAGAAACGTCAGGCTAAAGGAAAGAACACCCTCGATGTTGGTTCCTCTTCCGCTGCTTCTGGGGCGACCGAGGTAGAAAAATATGATCCCGAGAACCCAGGAATTCCTAAAGCGCCTCTTCTATCTCCCATACCTGAGTCGGCACCAGAGACTGTGGCAACTTCAATTGAGAAGTCGGCAGAAGGTATTTCTACCCTTTCTCCTTAGTTTGTTAAGGCAATCTCCACTTTTCGTCATATCATTGGACAGTCGATTGAGGATTCTTTATTCTCTCCCGAATTGATAATTGTTGCTTCTCATTCTGTAGGTTCTAAGCCGATTGAAAAGGCTGACGATCCACCAACGCAACCGCCCAGTGAGAATCTTGCTACACAGGCCACGGAAAGACAAGGCGAAATTGTTTCTACAGTCCCTAAAAAGGGGAGTGAGGGTGAGAAGAAGGATGCTGTCGATCAGACTTCTGTGCCACCTGTCACTGAGACTCCTGATGAGGGTGATGGCATGATAGGGGCTTTAAAAGATTTCCATGATGAGGACAAGTTGGATGAAGACCCCGATGTTATCATAACTGGGGAAACAGAAAGTGTTGAGGGCACGACTCTAGCAGAGAGGAAAGCCGAGCTAGATAAGCGCATGCAGCTTAAAGACGAGGAAACGGATCCCGAAAGCCTCAAGCCTCTCGCAGCATTTTTTCCTTGATCAAGGTTAGTTATCAAACTTTCTACTAGATCCATTACCGAGGAATTAGCTAAAAAATCTTCTCTTGATCCCAGTGCTCCAGTTACTGAGAAGAAGTCTATCGATTCCAGCTCCTCCACCCCATCAAAGGGGAAGAAGAAGCGGACTAAATCTGATGCTGACAAAGAGACTGAAAAGACTCTTAAGGAACCCAAAAAAGTCAAGCCAACTCCAAAATCCAAGTGAAGCTGATTTTTGTGTTTTCGTTTCGTCAATGGCCTGCGGTTGTTGTAGCGAGTGCGGCCCTCGCATCTTTTGTTTAGTCCTGTGAATAAAATAGTCTGTTTTTCTGTAATGTCAAAATGTTTGTCAGTTCATTATACAGATAAATTGCGATTGACGAATATCATATCATATCATAACAAAGTCATTATCACTGAACAATAGATAATAAATACTAGGGTATGTGTGTATGTATGCCCCCAATCAATCTTGAACACGTTGCCTAGTCGAGGCCTGTTCGGGATTGATTAGTCATAGTCATTTGGCTGCCCCCAACTCTCTGGTGGGGTAAACTTTATACTCTCCTGTCTTATATTCAGGTTAGAGTTAATATTGAGGCGGTCTTTTGTCATGGTGCACCCTCACGCCTCAGAGGACGTCGTCTTCCCGTCCTTTATACTCTCTCTCTTTTTCGAGAGTTAGAGTTAGGAATGTCGTCTTCCCATTCCTTATGTCTTATTACGCAAACGGTCGTCTCGTTTGCCCCCTGCATGTGAATTCAAGTTTCGTTTCAAGGTTCAACATTTCATAATTGCGACAGACAAGTCACATGAAGTAATGCAGGAAAGTAAATGACACAGGATATTTTTATAGTGGTTCAGCAAAGTCGTAGCCTACGTCCACTTCATAATTTTTGTTAATATAAACAGACATTTCTAGGCAAGTCGAGCCTTTTTACACTGTTCATAAGGACAAAAGAAGAATACAACATCCCTAATTCAGATATCGTATCAAATGCTGGGCATTCCAAGCCCTAGGCACTTGTTCGCCATCCACGGTCGTTAACTTGATGGCTCCTGTTTCAAGTTTCCGTTGGATGACATATGGCCCTTCCCATTTTGGTCCAAGATGAGGAAGGGATGGAAAAACCTGCTTTAGCACCAGGTCCCCTGGTTCAAATGTCCTAAAGCGAACTTTCTTATCATAATAGCGTGCCATTTGGCGTCGGTGTCTAGCCGCACGCAAGTCTGCTTCATCCCTTTTTTCTTCTACTTCGTCAAGGGACTCAAGGAGGAGTGCCCGATTAGTCATCGGGTCGTAATATGTCACCCTGTGGGAGGGAACTTCAAGCTCTACTGGTATTACTGCTTCTGAACCAAAGGAAAGAGAGAAAGGTGTGTGGCCGGTTGCTATCTTAAATGTCGTCCGATAAGCCCACAAAGCCAAAGGTAACTCGTCCACCCATTTTGCTTTTTCGCGCTCTAACCGCTTCTTGAGGATGGATTTTATGACTTTATTTACTGCCTCTACTTGCCCATTCGACTGTGGATGAGCAACTGCTGTGTAGCGCTTGTCAATCTTGTATTTCTGGCAGAAATTTCTGAATTTGGCGCCATCGAATTGGGTTCCATTATCAGTTATGATGGTCCTTGGAATCCCAAATCGACATATGATGTTTCTAGTTACAAAGCTTATCACCTTTCTCGCTGTGATTTTAGTTAGGGATTCAGCTTCCACCCACTTCGTAAAATAGTCCACGGCGACTATTGCATACTTCGCTCCTCCTTTAGCAATCGGTAGCACACCGATGATGTCAATTCCCCACATAGCGAAAGGCCACGGACTCAGCATCGACTTGAGATGTGTCGGTGGTGCTCTGGGGATTTTAGCAAATCTTTGGCATTTGTCGCAGCGTCGTGAATAATCAGCTGCATCTTTATTAACAGTGGGCCAGAAATACCCGTACCGTAATACCTTCTTTGCTAAAGTCTGGCCCCCTGTGTGATCTCCACACTCACCTTCGTGTACCTCTCTTAGTACACGCTCGATGTCGTCGTGTGCAATACATCGCAACAAGGGCATGGAAAATCCTTGTCGATAAAGAGTATTATCTTGAAGGACGTATCTGGTAGCTTTGCGAACAACGGCTCGCTTCTCGCTTTTCTTTGATGGAAGAGCTCCACTTATAAGGAAATTCTTGATCGGGGTCATCCACGAATCTCTCTCCGGTTCTTCCTTAAAAGCTAGATCAACTTCCATTGACTCAAAACTTGGTGATCCCAATGTTTCAATTGGGACCATTTTAGTCTCTTCCGGATGGTCGGAGCTCGCCAACTTTGCTAGCCGGTCCGCCTTCTGGTTTTCAGCTCTTGGAATATGCGTTATGTCGTACCGCTCCAAGCTACTTAACAGTTCCTTCACTTTTCCAAGATAGGTAACAAGACGAGGTCCTCGAGCTACGAACTCTTCTCGCACCTGGCATACAACTATCTTGGAGTCACAGAAAATGTCCAATGTCTTTATTCCGAATTCCTTGGCGAGTTTCATCCCGGCAATCAGGGCTTCATACTCTGAGTGATTATTGGTCGCTGAGAACTCCAGTCGCAGAGCATAGTATAAAGATCATCCTTCGGGAGTTACTAATACAACTCCTGCCCCGGACCTTCGATCGTTCCTTGCCCCGTCCGTATATAGCTTCCAAGGGCTTAATTCTAACTCATCTTCAGACTGGACCACTCTATCACCGATCGTCTCTTCTTCCGGGATCGTGAATTCTGCTATGAAATCAGCCAAAGCCTGCCCCCTTATCGATCTCCGCGGTTGAAAGTCCAAATCGAATTGACTCAGCTCGATATTTCACTTGATTAACCGCCCTGACGCTTCAGGTTTTTGCAACACCTGTCTCAAGGGCTGGTCAGCGTAGATGACAATTGGGTGAGCTTGAAAATAATGCCGAAGCTTTCGGGAGGCGATTAGAAGGCTATAAGCGAGCTTTTCAATCCTTGGGTAGTTACGCTCTGTAGCTGCCAACTTCTTACTTACGTAATATACCGGCCTCTGCACTTTGTCCTCTTCCTGGACCAGAGCGGTGCTAACAGCGTGAGCTGATACTGCTAAGTAAACAAACAGCTCTTCATGATCAACTGGTTTTGACAAGATTGGTGGTCTCTCTAGTAAATCCAACAGATTTTGAAAGGCCTCAACACAGTCCGGAGTCCATTCAAAATTCTTCTTTCCCCTTTTTATTAGTTCAAAAAACGGGACGCATTTGTCTGTCGCCTTGGAGATAAACCTGCTCAACGCCGCCACTTTCCCCGCAAGACTTTGGACATCTTTAATTTTCTGCGGTTTCTCAATGTTCCTTATCGCTGCTATTTGACTGGGATTAATTTCAATTCCTCGAGAGGTCACGATGAAACCTAGAAACTTTCCAGATGCCACTCCAAATGAGCACTTCAGAGGATTCAACTTCATCCGATATCTTCGCAGGATACTAAACATCTCCGCTAAGTCTTGTGTGTGGCTAGAAGACTGCCTTGATTTGACAAGCATATCATCTACATAGACTTCCATAGTCTTCCTTATCTGATCATAGAACATTCTGTTCACTAGGCGTTGGTATGTAGCTCCAACATTCTTCAATCCGAAAGGCATGACCACATAACAATACAGCCCCAAATCTGTGATGAAGCTTGTGTGTTCTTGATCGGGCACATGCATAGGAATCTGATTGTATCCAGAATACGCGTCCATAAAGGAAAGGAGTTCATGTCCCGCCGTTGAGTCTACAAGCTGGTCTATCCTGGGGAGTGGAAAGCTGTCCTTCGGGCAGGCTTTGTTCAGATCCGAAAAATCAATGCATGTTCGCCATTTCCCGTTTGACTTCCTTACTAAGACAGGATTCGATATCCAGTCGGGATATGTCGAATCCCTGATAAACCCATTCTCTTTCAACTTTTCCACTTCTTCTTTCAAGGCTGCCGACCTCTCTGGGCCCAGCATACTTCTCTTTTGCTTTACCGGCGGGTGCTTCGGATCAGTACTCAGCGAATGACTCATGATAGAAGGTGATATCCCACACATGTCAGCATGGGTCCAGGCAAACACGTCCAGGTTTGCCTTCAGAAAGTCAGCCAATTCCTTGGCTTGATGCGGATCCAATTGGGATCCAATCTTCAAAACTTTTGCTGCATCAACATCATCAATGGATATATCCACTGTCGTTTCGTTTGGGGTTGCCTTTCTGCCCTCTTGTTCTTCATCCTCTCTGGGATCTAGATCTTCAGGCATTCCTCTGGGCAACTCCTTCGAGGCTGATCCTTCTAGTTGCTATGCGGAACCCTCCTTTGGATGGGTTGAAGCACTCTTACCGTCAATGTTGAGTCCCTTCATTAACATCTTCAGTTCAGCAATGTAGCAAGCTCTTCCAGAAACTTGGTCTCCCCTCATCACTCCTATCCCAGCTTCGGTTGGGAATTTTAACAACAAGCACCATGGCGCGATGCAAGCCCTGAACTCTGCGAGGGCTGGCCTTCCCAGGAAAGCGTTGTAGGGTGACTCAACATTTAGCACTACAAACGGAAGCATTCGTATTCTTCGACGGTCCCCTTGACCCAATGTCACGGGTAATTCTATATATCCAATTGGAGCCGTCGACGCCCCATTGAAGCCACGGATCCATCCTTTGCAGGGCTTCAAATCTCCGGATTCAAGTCCCATCTGATCGAATGACTTTTTGAATAGAATGTTGACGGAGCTTCCATTGTCTACCAGTACTTTATGAACTAATGCTGGTCCAATGGTGGTGTTTATAACCAGTGGATCCTCAGTAGGTGACTGGATTCCGGTGTCGTCTCTGCTACGGAATACCACGTCATCAAACATAGTCTTTTGTTGCTTCACAGGAGTGATATCTTCCAAATCATTGCATTCATCCACGCTTATATGCTTAACCGCATTGACATATTGGTCCATTGCTCTATAACTGTGGAGCGCTGGATGCGGCCCGCCAACTATGGTGTTAATAACTATTCCTTTACCCTTTTGTTGCGCTGTTGGTTTGGGAGCAGGCTGAGTTTGATTCTGGGTCTGTCCTCCTTGCCCCCTGTCTCGTGGGGTTACTTTGTACTCGTCTAGCTTTCCTTCGCGCAATAATTTCTCAACAACATCTCTTAAGTGTTGACATTCGTTCGTTGAATGCCCGTGGGTCCCATGAAACAAACAAAACTTCCCAGTAGCAATTTCCTTCTCCGTCGAATCTCGTGGAGGTGGTTTCTTGTACTGCAAAACATTATATGTGTCTAAGTAAATGTTCTCCAATGTATCTCCCAATGGTGAATAACTATCAAACGTCTGAAATCGGGGCCTTTTGTCAGAATTATTTCCCTTATTTCTGTTTCTTCTATTACCATTTCCACTATGGTTGCCATTGCTCCCGTTTCCGTTACCACCATTTCCATTTTTGTTTCCAACATTCACTTCGACTTTCCCAGAATTTTCTCCTGATTGCTTTACAGCGACGTTACTTTGGACAGTTTCTTTCGATACCACATCGGTCTTCCTCTTTCTGTTTGCTCTCGCTTCCTCCCGCTTTAACCAAACATTGGCTTTCTCAAAAACCGCTTCTCTTGTGGGAGGTGTCTTTCCAGAAAGATAATCTCCAAATTCAGAATCTGGATCAACACCCTGTATTAGGGCCATCAAGATCGTAGGCTCATGAGGATCAGTAACCTCTGTTACAGCCAAATTAAAACGGTCCAGATACGACTTCAAAGATTCGCCCGGAGCCTGCTTGATCATTGATAAATCGATAACATTTTTGGATTTCCGAGCGTGGAGCCGGAATTTGTTCAGGAAACGTTCGCCTAATTCTTTGAAATTTGATACCGACCGTGCAGGAAGTCGGGTAAACCAAAATAGTGCAACATCTTCCAAGTAAATCGGGAAAGCCTTACATTTCACAGCATCAGGAGCTGCAGCAGCGTTCATGAACCATGAATATCGCATCAGATGCTGTCCAGGGTCGGTTCTTCCGTTATATCTGTCCATTTGTGGTAAATTAAATCGTCGGGGGAACTGATAATCAAGGATGTCATCAGTAAAGGGAGTATGGCTACGCTCAATGCCATAATCTTCATTAGTGTAGTTGCGACTCTCGGACATAATCTGGCGCACCATAGCCCATACTTCGGCATTAGTCAATGGCCGCTCAGGCTCTCCAGACCTACCATTCGGGTTTCCTCTAGGATCCTGATCGGGGGATTCTCGCCTTCTTCTAGCAGTTTCTGCTCTCATTTGCTCCCTACGCTCCCGGTCGATCACGGGAGGAAGGGGCTGAAGCCTCTGGATCTGAGTAGGGTTTGTGAGATTAGGGTCCCTTGATTGAACACGAGATCCCTGTCTTGGTAACAACGTAGGCTCTCTCAAATTCGGGTCATTGGGTTCTAATGCGCGAGCAACATCTTCACGGGATCCTAGAGATCCGAAAGTCATTTCTTCCAAATTCTGAGGTCGTTCAAGCGGCCTTCTCTCACGAGGTCGCTCTTCCTCTGAGGAAGATGATTGATCCGCTGCAGTATTATGAACTGGGGAAGGGTTTCTCCGCCTGCGAAGCTCACCAATCTCCTCACTTATGGCTTTTATGTTCCTTTCCAGCATACGATTGGTAACCTCTTGGTTTCTCATATCCTGTCTAGTGCTCTCAAGCATGTCAAGAAGGCGCAGAAAATCTCCTTGTGTAACAGGTGCAGATGAGTTGACTTGGTCATCGGTCCTAGTGGTCGGAGCCGGAGCAGTTGGAGGGGGTCGAGCAGAAGTTCCGGCACCATCTACGTTCGGGTCGGAGCGGAGAATCACCGGGCCGGGTCGGATCGGATTGGGGGTTCGGAGCGGAGTTACTTCCTCGACGTCCTCTATTCGGACCGGATCGGAGGTCTCTCTGTTCGACCGGTTCGGATTTCCTGAGCCGGTCCGATCCGCTCCCGAGCCTTGTCCGCGAGACCTTGTCACAACTGCGTTTTGCTGATTTTTACTAACTTCATTCCCACGACTGGTTTGAATTTCCTTGCCTTTTCCTTTGGCCATAATTCTTCACCAATCAAACAACAAACACTTGAAAATATCGGAAATTGAGGATTAACTTCTTTGAACTTGACGGTCCAAAAAATAGAACGATAATCCAGAAAAACAGAGAATTCAAATGATTCTCAGTGAAAGCACCAAAATGTTAGACCAAAAAGTGGTTCTAACACCCAAACTGAGTAAAACTACGATGAAATAAGATCAAAACAGTAAAAGGACACCGGATTTATAGTGGTTCGGCTTGAAAACGCCTACGTCCACTTTATATCAATCAACTTGCTAATTTGATGAAGATACAACAATGTTTTCACTCAATCTCACATTGATTTCATAAATATTCACTCAATAATCTATTTAATTCACTCTAAGAGATGATTTGGATTGAAGGGAGGCTCTGAAATTCGGTTCTCAAGAGTATTCAAGCTCTCAAAGTGCCAAAAGATCCCTTCAAATGACCCTTGGGGGTCTATTTATAGGCAGAAAATCATCCAGAATTCGGGTCGGTCGGAGTGACGTGGCGGCCATCCATTCATTCTCAGGTTTGGATTCATTCTGGTGTTGACAGCGCATCAAACTAGTGGAAATCGTGGGGTGAACATGGGCAGAACGTGGTTGTAACTGCCCCGATTATTCAGGAGTTAGTGGAATGAAGCAGCAGGACGTACCCGGTTCGGTTCGAAGGAACTGATAAAAGGGGTTCGGATCGGATCCGATCCGATCCGACTTACATTGGATTTGAGTTCTTCTTCATTTTATTCCGCTTCACTTCGGACCGACTTGGGAGCCACCGTCCGATCCGATCCGGTATCTTTCTACTAGAAAGTCTTCTTCATATTTTGCTTTGCTTTGTTGTCTTGGCGATTCCGATCCGATCCGAATGCCTTGCCAAAGTAGCCCTCTCCAACTTGACTTTCTAACTCTTTGACTTTGTGTAGCCTAGTTCACAAAGTAGGCTAACATGCGAGTACTAGTCCTCGCCTGATACTTTATGCCTTATCTTTAGACGGTTGTGACTGGTGGTGTAGTAGCTTTGTTATGTTTGTTCTCATTGTCTGACTTTTTACACCGTGCGTTATCTTTCCTGTATTTCAAAACAAACAAAAGCACGGTACTGGACTTATACTCACTATCAATTGTCCGTGTTTATAGTGGATTAGTTACTAATTAAAATTGACTTATAGCGAACTTTATTCTATGAATAAAGCATTTTGATAACGCTTATGATCACTTAATTGGCTTAAGCCGTTTGGCTTGAGACTTCTACTTGGAGAAGCCATTGTATCTTCGATCTCTGCCTTGGAGCGATAACCTTTCCTATGGAAAGGATTTGTAGATTGTCTCATTGTTTCATATTGCGAGTTTGAGTGAAGATTTAAGTGAAAGTTATGTTGATTCACGGAGCGGGCATCAGTCGTCGGTTACTCCACTCATCGTCATGAGCGTTTCGTCTCCCGACTGAAGGAGCCAGGACCTCCATGAACCTTTGAAGGTTGGGGTTTTATTTTGCCTCTGCTGTAGGAGGTCTTTGACCCTTGCTATGGAGGGACTTGTTTCCTTATGGTAGGAAATTGTTTTGCCTCACTATGAGAGGACCTTTGATTTGCTCCACTATAGGAGGAATTTGATTTCTTAGTCCCGAAAGAGGTTTTCGGTTTGTTGCCCCCGGAGGGGTCTTGGGTTTAGTGCCCCCGGAGAGGTCTTTGGTTTAGTGCCCCCAGAGAGGTCTTGGGTTTAGTGCCCCCGGAGAGGTCTTTGGTTTAGTGCCCCCGGAGAGGTCTTGGGTTTAGTGCCCCCGGAGAGGTCTTTGGTTTAGTGCCCCCGGAGAGGTCTTTGGTTTAATGCCCCCGGAGAGGTCTTTGGTTTAGTGCCCCCCGGAGAGGTCTTTGGTTTAGTGCCCCCGGAGAGGTCTTTGGTTTAGTGCCCCCGGAGAGGTCTTGGGTTTAGTGCTCATTGTTATGAGTGTTTTGTCTCCCGACCGAAGGAGATGGACCTCTATGAGGTTACGCTTTGTGCTTGTCTCACGGAGAGGGCATCAGTCATTTGCTAAATTACCCATTATCATGAGTGTTTCACATCCCGGCTGAAGGAGCATGGACCTCCATGAGGTTACGCTTTGTGCTTGTCTCACGGAGCGGGCATCAGTCATTAGCTAAATTACCCATTATCATGAGTGTTTCACATCCCAACTGAAGGAGCCTAGACCTCCATGAGGTTACACTTTGTATTTGTTGAATTTTTTCCATCTAACCTTTGGCAGTTTCCCTTGCTCATGTTCCATGATGTGCCTTTCATCGTTGCACCGATATTTTTGCACTTTGAAATTTGGAATCATCGGGGGTCGCCATATTCTATCAGATTGTTGGGGAAATCAAGCATTTATTAGATGACTTGTAATGAGAAATCATTCCTTAGCAAAGTTTGAGTTCATAACATTGTAAGCCAAGGATTCGATTATGCAGATATGCTTTTGTTTACAAGACAATTGTTCAGTGCTTTGTCAAGCAATTATTACAGACTGTTTTCATGAAATTTCAAATGTAACAGAAAGTAAAAGTAAAGCGATAAAGTGGTAAGTAAAAGGAGAGCGATGATGATCGCTTGTTCTTAGCCCATTAAGAGCGACAATGATTGTCAATTGATTATTGGCCTTGAATCATTTTGAGCAGCTCCCTGCCCTTGAAATGTTGGAGTTTGATTGGTGGCCTGGGGATTTTTTGTGTATTGTTGC
Organism: Allium sativum; assembly: GCA_030737875.1. Lineage (NCBI taxonomy): Eukaryota > Viridiplantae > Streptophyta > Magnoliopsida > Asparagales > Amaryllidaceae > Allium > Allium sativum. Next base: position 158,678,394 of record CM060922.1, on the reverse strand, counting down.
AGATGACCTTTTTTGATTAGTTCTTCAAATAACAGCTTTAGTTGTCTACAATCATTGGTGTCATGGCCAGACTGCTTATGGTAAATACAGTGTTTCCCAGATTTGAGCAAATAATCATTCATCTTTATCGGGCGAGGTTCTGTATAATCTTCGGTATCCTTCGTGACGAATAGATGTTTGCAATAGAATCATTCAAAGGAGTCAATTCGGGAAGATCGGGGAGGCGAGATTTCTTGTTAGCTTTGTTCCCACTTCCATCGTTAAATCGTTTTAGCCATTGAGGTTTGTGGGCATTATTGCTCCTTTTATCTTCTGTAGCATTACTTGGGCCAACTGAAGGGTTTTTGTCTATCCTCATGTATTCTTCCGCTTTCTTGTAAAATTTATCAAGCGTGGTTGGCTCTTTCATTTTAATCCATTTGCCAAATTCGCTATCTGTATCTATTGCGCTGAGAAGCGACATGAGGATTATGCGAGGCTCCGCATTTCGTACTTCGGAAAGAGCAACATTAAAGCGACTAAGAAATGCTTTGACTGTTTCTCCGGGATTTTGTTTCGTTGATGAGAGAGTTATAGCATCTTTATCCTTGACAGCATATAAGCGGAATTTCTCCTTAAACTTTTTGGTCAGATCCGAGAATTGATCGATGGATTTTGGTGGTAGCTTGGTGAACTATAGTGAGGCAGCTCCTTCCAAGTAAAGAGGAAAGTAAGTGCATCTCATCCCGTCGGTAGCTTTAGCTGCGGTCGTGCCCCACTCATACTTGAACAAGAAATAATTGGGATCAGTAAGACCATTGTATGGAGGTAAAGTGGGAGGAGTGAACTTATTTGAACACTCCGCTTGTAGGACCCTCTCGGTAAATGGAGTTCGACTTGGAGAGAAGTCCCAGTCCCTTTCGTCAACCTTGCAAGCTTGGTTCTTTTTCATAGCCTGCTCGATCATTCCTGCAATATACCTTTCAGTGTTACGTTGTTCCGCGGCACCAACTTCGATCCCTTTACCGGATCTTTGCTCTAGCAAGTTAGCACGGTTCAAGGATGTAGGAAGTGCCCCTGCGGGACTAACAACATTTCGAGTACATCGGGCGGAATGATTGTTAGTACGTGGCTCGACGTCCACATCCTTAGCTCCATTATTGTCATGCTCTCGACCTTCAACATCCTCAATGTCATTGTTAAGATTTTGGTCGGAAGCAGAAGAACCTTCCTTCTCATCGAGATTGACTTGAGCCCTTGGAAGAGTAGGACTAGGGCGAGCCTAGAGAACGGCGTCCAATTTCTCCATCATAGCTTTGGTAGCGGCATCAAATCGTCGGTTCATGTTGGCAACCACAACATCTAATTCGCCTTTTGTAACACCAGCTTCGCTTATGGAATTTTGTCCAACATCCTGAAGGTTAGCTTGAGGTGTGGTTGCATTGTTGGTGATATCTTCGGCTCCTCCAACAGATTTGCTAGTCACCTTTTTAGATTTCACCATCACTTTAGTTATAGATTTGAGCCTCAAGGAAGACCTTTCCAGTGATCCCAACTTCGGATGGGTGATTGAAATTGAAAATGCGATCACGGCCCCACGGTGGGCGCCAAATTGTTGATACCAAAAATTGGTATAACAACCAAAGAGGAATTCCTGAACACGTTACCAAATCAGAGGCGAGATGCTTGTAAAGCACGTCACCTTTACAAAGGCGGGGTGTTAGAAATCCTCTAAAAATTGTGTGAGGCCATGTCCGATAATCAAGAGCATCAAAATACCAAAATTTAGAAATGAAGGAAAAGAAGACAAGAGTTTATAGTGGTTCGACTCTTATCCGAGTCTACATCCACTTTGAAGATAGAATTCCGTTAATCACCATGAAATTTACAAGATCAACTCCTTTTACATGCATTTGCCTTCGAATTCACATAAAAATAGTAGAGAGCTTGAGGAAATTATGCCAATTCCTCCATGGAAGCTATGATTGGAAGCTTGCTAGATCTTTGATTGATTATGGAGAAAGGATGTTTGAATGCTTGAAGAAGTTCTCCAAGCAATGTGACGGCACCTCCTCGTAGTTACCAAAAAAGTCCCCCTCAAATGGTGGAGGTGATGTCCTATTTATAGGTGATGGAGTGGCTGAAATCTTCAATTTAGGGTTCTGATCGGTTTTGCAGATATTTACAAGAATGCCACTGCCAGTTGTCAACGGCTGGCACATCGCTCCATTCATCCTGACCGACCAGGGAGCTTCATTAGTAGGAAAGGCGACCTGGATGCAACAAGACGACCAGGAAGCTTATATGCGGGGCGGACCGATCAGGAAAACCTGGAAATGAAGCGGGCCGACCAGAAGTCTTTTGCACTTTAGAGCGACTAGGAACTTCGGTTCATTCAGACAGACCGGCAATCTTGAATATTTGGAGCGATCAGCTTATTTGGAACGATCAAGAATCATGTCTTTTAGAGCGGTCAGAAGCTTTTAATACATTGGGACAATCAAGAGCCTTTAGTTCTTTTGGAGCGACAAACTTCCTTTGGTTCTTTTGGAGCGACCGTCTTCCTTTGGTTCTTTTGGAGTGACCGTCTTCCTTTGGTTCTTTTGGAGCGACCGTCTTTGGAGCGGCCAGCTCCCTGTAACTGGAAGCGAATAAAGACTTTCTTTGTCAGGAGCGACCAGAGTCTTTGGGACGACCAGAAGTTTTCTGGACTTCAGAGCGACCAGGAGTTGGGCTCTATGACCGATCCCTCTTAATAATTACCCGAACGACCCCTTCTTTTAAAGGTTCAAAGCCGACCCATACACAATTGAATCGATCAGGTGGATAACAAGGTTCATACAAACACTTAACCAACTTAACATGGTAACAAGACAAGATTTGTAGGGGTTAAGTAACTAAGAAAACACTTAGCCAATTTAACATGTTAACTAGATTAGAGGTTGGGGTTAAGTAAATTAAATACACTTAGCCAATTTAATATGTTAGTTGGACTAGACCGTAGGGTTAAGTAAACTTGAACACTTAACCATCAGAGTGTGATAAAGGAATAGGGTTAAGTTTAAAACATGAAGGGGTAATACTTAACCATTAATAACATGTTAGTTAAAACAGGTGGGCAAGGTTAAGTTAAAAAGGAACACTTAACCAATACAGGATGAACGGGTAGGGTTAAGTAGTAAGAAATACTTAACCAATATAACTTGATTTGTGGTGGGGTTAAGTCAACAGGAATTACTGATAACACTTAACCAGATTAATAGGATAAATGAAGAGGGTTAAGTTAGCTTGAATTGACTAATGACACTTAACCAATCCAACTTGACGAGAAAGAGAACTAAGTAGTAAACCTTAGTTAAAAGGGGCTAAGTAGTAAACCTTAGTTAAGAAAACAACGATTCTGGAAACTAAGTGGCAAACCTTAGTTAGCAAAGCTAAGTAGTAATTCTTAGTATAACACGAGAAGGAGCGAACGTCCATCTGATTTTAAAGAAGGCTCCAACGAATTGGGTTACGAAGCCCGAGGCTTCGAGGGGACGTGAGGGTACTCTTGGTATCCCTCTGTGAGGCTGCAGATGATCCTCCTGAGCTCACAGAGGTTAAGGTCTGCATTAGAAGAACCAAGGGTATTCCTTGGTTGCAAAATATGGCAACCTAAAGACTAGGATGGACCAGCGTGATTCGGCGAGAAAACGGTAGCCCTGTGATAGCAACTCGTCGTCAACCTACCATCTTCAGTCAAACGAGATACGTGAAGCAAAAAGGCGGAGAACTCCTAGTGACCATACACTTGCTATCTAGTTATGGTTGACTGATGGCCATAGGACAGTGGGGCATAGGGAGGCCGGCGTATAGTTCTCATTTTTCAAGGTTTTCCTTTCATTAGTTGAGGGAAGGGTCGAGTGGGAACATAGCCAATAGAAAAACAGACCTTAGCATCTGCATCGGCAGATATCTGAAAGCTCCCGACCGAGTTCCGTGTTTCTAGAGTAACCCTGCCACGGAACTCGGGCCGCACATATCAGGACATGTGCATCTAGACAAGCGATAACGATTCACGATACATACGTCGGGATGGTCTTGGAACATATACCACTCTAGGTAGTGTGTCCTAGACTAGAGGGCATCGTTCGACAGGTACCATAATCCCTAGTTGGACCTAGGTGGCATAAACCCTGAATACGAGAAGCGTTCAGAAGATAGCGTAAAACCTAGATTAGATCGAGGTAATAAATAATAAATGTATGCCTGAAGGCAACGAAAATTACAGAGATTGGGATCACATTATCATTACTAGCTGGGACACTAGTTAGGTGGTGCAGAGATATAGAAACCAGAATAACGGGGTAATAGCAAAGCAGAGAAAGTATTGAAGTATATCTAGTTTATCTTGCCTTAGCATATCTTGTACTAATCTTTTGTTATCTTGTTAGCCCTATCATCATGGTATTATCTTGTATTCAGTTAATTCATGTCATGTTTCACTTGCCTGTTCACATGCTAAAAGTCACTGAACTTACCAGACTTTATGTCTGACTATGTTTTTCTTTCGCCTTCTTTTCTTCCGTTTCCCCCCCCAAGGTAGCTAGGGAGGGAATAGTTTAGCTCAGATTGGACTGGACCGTTACTCTTTCCAAGCTTGAAGACTCTTTGACAAGTGCTTTGGACTCTCTATTCTGCTGCTATGGCTGGCTTATGCTCTGTTGGGGAAAATCATTGTATATTTATGCTTCTTTATTTTTGTTAAACAAGATAGATATTTGGTATCAGAAAATAATCTTTGTACAGGCTGTTTTATCAATAAATAAAGTTTTTATTTACAGCTGCTTTAATTATCTGTCTTGTAATTTATCTGCATCTTTTACCTTAAATGCTCCACAGAACTTAGTGCATCCCTTTGTGAGTGACACTAACGGATGTGGGGTGTTACACTTGGTATCAGAGCTGAAGGTTACCGGATCAGATAAAAGATTTGAAAAATTATTTTCAAAACGGATTTAAAAGAAGCATTTTCAAAAGAAAAGTTTTGTTTTAAAGGCATATTCCCCAAAGACATACGCACTATCTTTTGATCCTCTGTTTGAATTCTTGTCCCCTTCTTTCTTGAGTCTTCGGGGCTCCTGGCTTTCTAGGAGGTAACCAAATCGAAGGGCGAAGTAGTGCCCGACTTCCATCTATAGCCGTAGTAGTTTCACCTGCGGCCAGTTTTCTTTCAAGCTTTGTAGGGTTTTTTGTACGATGGAGGCAGCTTTCGAGGGATTTGTCAACATGTTTACACACGAAAGAGGATGAGGAGTTTGGCTAAGGAACACAACCCAAGGATGAGGAATTCATGGATGTGGACTTGGCTCACGAAGGAGGAAGGGATTATAAAACCTAAGACAAGAGGAGGTATCTTTACTATGGTATAATAGGGCATATAATTAAGGACAAAGGACAAGATTTTCAAAAGGGCAAGTACATGCTTTCACCACTAGGCGTACCTAGGAGAAAGTTAGTAAAGTTTTGTTGGAAGAGTCTAGTTTTTATGTCCGTTCTCTTTCTTTTTGTTTTAGCGCTTCGCATTTGTTCATATCTGCTTCCATAGTTGAGTCTCTGCACCGAAGTACTTGTATAGTAAAAGATCCCACTAGTGTCTCAAATCCAATTGGTGGTTCGACCAATTTATTTTTTTGGTTAGTAGGGATTTGAGAATAGCTATCGAGTTTGCTTATATCATCTCACGTAGATCGTCTAAATTAGGAGGAGGTATTCCTTGGGTGCTTGTCTGAAATTGGTTTAGGCCTTTGGGGCTTGTACTTGAGGAACACCGAGTTCGACTAGGATGGTTTGCGTGAGAGATAAATAGTAGTGGAAGGTGCTCTAATATAAAGAGACTAACCTTAAGAAAGGTAAAAAGTACGTAGTGACCATTAGCTTTTGACCCTTATAGTTATGGCATGATGGATAAGCTAGGAGGAGAGACCTCTAATCATCCTAGTATATACACTTGGTATCATGGTTGACATCTGTTTATTTTGGAGATGGAGGTCAAGAAACTTCGCAATCGTGAAGCTAAATTAGTTAAGGTACAGTGGAGTAAAGCTCAAGAAGACGCAATATAGGGGGTTGAGGATAAGACACACGCACCATACTCTTTTTCTTAAGGATATATCGTTGATCTTTTTGTAGGAATTTTACGCATACTTGATTCTCTCTTTCCAAAGTACATCCTCTAGGTCGTATCTTCGATCCTTAGGTAGAAACCCGTTTGGATATAAACATGTATTTGAAACATGTTATGGTTGATGGTTGCGAGTGGTTGCTAGTGGTTTCTCGTGAATGCATATACACACGTATTAGGTACTAGATCAGCTCAGACGCCTTCATATTGCATTTACATATATGTATTTGTTTATGAATTAAACTTGATGTGTTATCATATGGACGTTGCACTTGTATGAAGGATTGTGCACTCATATATAAATAATATGTAACAATAGGATTTGCATACATATTGGACGCATGGCACTGACATGATTTGCATTAAAAGGTCAACTGAATCAGTAGACCACCTGATCTTTGCATTAGATAAGGAACATATACACACCCTTCTGCATATGTTCATACAACATTAGAGGTTTCTAAGGACAATGGATGCTTGTGGATGATGGTTGAGTAGATGGGTAATTGATGGTAGGACACATTCTTCTTAACTTGAAGATTTCGGGGACGAAATCCTTTAATGAGGGGAGAATGTAACACCCCGTATTTTCTATTAACGTTAAATGAACAAATTAAAGAATAATTAATTCAATATGAAAGAATTAAGGGAAACGGACTTCACCGTTGTGTTCGTCTCGGAATTCTGGTTGAGATAGAGTCCGAGTTTGCGTGAATTGGACTCCGTATGAAAAAGATATCTTTAAATTAAATATTACAGCAAAACATGAAATAAGAAAAGAATCAATGTTTAGCATTGTTCTAAGGTCTGTAAGCTATAGCCTTAGTAGCTCATTTGGTTAGAACATGTGACTTGCATACAAGGGGTACAGAGTTCGATCCCCGTTAGCGCCATATTTTTGTTTTAGGGGAATGGCTTAAAAATGGCCTAGTGTGAACGCAATTCAAAAAGTGGTTTAGTGTGAAAACGGGTAATTGGGAAGATAGATAAAAGGAAAAAGAGTGTGTGTGTATATATATATATATATATATATATATATATATATATGACGTGGACGCATCATATAGCGTACGTTGCACATTTTTGGTTGTCAAGGATTTGTTTTTTTTTAAAATGGCCTTCTCTGATTAAGTTTATGACAAATATTTAACATATTAGTACATATGTGCATTAATGTCATAAGCATAAAAATTTTATAATAAATGTGTAAAGGGGAGATGTATCTAATGTGCATACAAATTTAATAATAAATGTGTAAAGGGGAGATGTATCTAATGTGCATACAAATTTAATAATAAATGTGTAAAGGGGAGATGTATCTAATGTGCATACAAATTTAACAATAAGTGTGTAAAGGGGAGATGTATCTAGTGTGCATACAAATAATAATAAATGTTGATAATGTACATTAAGAAAATAGTTATGACATAATTTGAAATAGGAGTAATTTACAGCCCTTAAATTATGAACATAATTGGCTCCTCTTGGTGTGAATGGTCTAGATTTGTCTGTGATCATCTAATGGCTCAAATTAAAACACAATCCTATATAAACAGCCCCCTAGCCTCATTCTCTTTACACAATTCTTCTCTAATCTTATGCTGCAAAGATTCTTGATGGACATGTCTTCTCCTCCTTCCTCTAAATAAAATTAAATTAAAATAATAAAATGAAAAGACGAGGAGATGCCACTCAAGTCTTTCAAGAGAAGATTCAAAACAAGCTAGGATTCAAGTGAAGATTCAAATGACTTCAACGACTGTTTTTCTACGAATCTAATTCTCTGTAAGTCGGTTACTTTTAGATTTGAACGTTTTATTTTTATTCATGACATGAAATTAAAGGAATAAAAGAATATGCCTAATCTTTCTATTTGAATCAGTGCTTATATCTTTGGACCTAATTAAGAACTGTTGCGATTCGATGACTAATAAGACTGTGACCATGATTCATTGCCTATGACTATGAAAACTATGACTATGAACCTATTGCCTATGACCATAACAAGGACAATTGTGACTAAACGCCTATGATTCATGACTAGGAAAGTATTGCCTAGGATTATGACTGTGAAATTGGGTCTAAAATTGATTATATATTCAGTCTATTCTTAATAATCCTTGGATCTTGGTTATGGGAATTTGTCTATTAAGTTAGATCTACCCATATACATGAACTTATGTTATTTATTCAACCCTTTTCATGTCATAACATTATCAGATCTATAGACCTGCGATGCTTTAAATCAATTCAGTGTAATTTGTTAGATTTGTAATTAGTGAATTATCATCTTACGCCAGTTATTATGCCTATCTTTTCATGGCATTTTGGTTCATTCCCTTTTATCCATGAATCTAGATTTATTTATAATCTAGGATGAATCACGATTATACGAACGGTGGGAATACGATTTGGGAAAACATGAAATTGACTAAAACGTAGTTGTAAACTTGGAAATTGGCATAGTTTGGAACATGAACATGATTGTGATTGACATAATTTAGAACATGTATTATGGCATGTCTATTAGAATGCAAATTGGGTAGTTTTGACCTGAATTTTAGGATATGTAATTTGAATCTAGTATTGGCTTGTAAATCTAGTTTTTACATAGATTGTAAACTAGAATAATAAGTCTAGTTTTGACATGAACTGTAATTAGAATATTAAATCAGAATCGGATTAGCTAAATTAAGATAATCTGGCATAATAAGTATATAGCATGAATTTGAATATGGCCATAATTGTGAGTAATTGCCATGTTTAGTATAATCATGGTTAGTGACACTTAATTTGGTAAAGTTTACATACCAAAAAGTATAAATATGATATAGGCCAAATTTATTTAAAAAGGGAAAGTGGGCTTTGAGGATAAATTGTTAACAAATTGCAAATAGACAAAAACAAAGGTTTATTAATAACATCTCTTTTAATAACACATACACCAGAAAGTTCTAGGATGACAGAGAGGATAGTGTCTAGGCTTAGGTTTGGAAAATACAAGTTTCCTGCTCTCCCTGGCTATCCCTAACTGATCCGACAGACGGGATGTTTATTTTCAAAATCTAATTTGAAAATAAGTTAAAACCCCTTGAATTTAGAGAACACGAATATGCGTAACCCGAGGTTAGACTGGGTTGCGGTGTAAACCTGCCCGGAACCAACCGGCACATCCAGTAACCGTAACAATACCCGTCTAATGTGAGTGGTTGCGGCTTTAATTAATTAATTAAAGCTAGAGTGAGAATGGTAGGGCTAATTTAACTAAAATACTTAACCAACTCAACATGTTAACTAAACTGATGGGTGTGGGTTAGGTTCATACAAACACTTAACCAACTTAACATGGTAACAAGACAAGATTTGTAGGGGTTAAGTAACTAAGAAAATAGTTAGAAAATTTAACATGTTAACTAGATTAGAGGTTGGGGTTAAGTAAATTTAATACACTTAGCCAGTTTGATATGTTAGTTGGACTAGACCGTAGGGTTAAGTAAACTTAAACACTTAACCATCAGAGTGTGATAAAGGAATAGGGTTAAGTTTAAAACATGAAGGGCTAATACTTAACCATTAATAACATGTTAGTTAAAACAGGTGGGCAAGGTTAAGTTAAAAAGGAACACTTAACCAATACAGGATGAATGGGTAGGATTAAGTAGTAAGAAATACTTAACCAATATAACTTGATTTGTGGTGGGGTTAAGTCAACATGAATTACTGATAACACTTAACCAGTTTAACAGGATAAATGAAGAGGGTTAAGTTAGCTTGAATTGACTAATGACACTTAACCAATCCAACTTGACGAGAAAGAGAACTAAGTAGTAAACCTAAGATAAAAGGGGCTATGTAGTAAACCATAGTTAAGAAAACAACGATTCTGGAAACTAAGTGGTAAACCTTAGTTAGCAAAGCTAAGTAGTAATTCTTAGTATAACATGAGAAGGAGCGAACGTCCATCTGATTTTAAAGAAGGCTCCAACGATTTGGGTTACGAAGCCCAAGGCTTCGAGGGGACGTGAGGGTACTCTTGGTATCCCTCTGTGAGGCTGTAGATGATCCTCCTGAGCTCACAGAGGTTAAGGTCTGCGTTTGAAGAACCAAGGGTATGCCTTGGTATCAAAATATGGCAACCTAAAGACTAGGATGGACCAGCGTGATTCGGTGAGAAAACGGTAGCCCTGTGATAGCAACTCGTCGTCTACCTACCATCTTCAGTCAAACGAGATACGTGAAACGGAAAGGCGGAGAACTCCTAGTGACCATACACTTGCTATCTAGTTATGGTTGACTGATGGCCAAAGGACAGTGGGGCATAGGGAGGCCGGCGTATAGTTCTCATTTTTCAAGGTTTGCCTTTAATTAGTTGAGGGAGGGGTCGAGTGGGACCATAGCCACTAGAAAAATAGACCTTAGCATCTGCATCGGCAGATATCTGAAAGCTCCCGACCGAGTTCTGTGTTTCTAGAGTAACCGTGCCACAGAACTCGGGCCGCACATATCAGGACATGTGCATCTAGACAAGTGAAAACGATTCACGATACATATGTGGGGAAGGTCTTGGAACATATACCACTCTAGGTAGTGTGTCCTAGACTAGAGGGCATCATTCGACAGGTAGCATAATCCCTAGTTGGACCTAGGTGGCATAAACCCTGAATCCGAGAAGCGTTCAGAAGATAGCGTAAAACCTAGATTAGAGCTAGGTAATAAATAATAAATGTATGCCTGAAGGCAACGGAAATTACAAAGATTGGGATCACGTTATCATTACTAGCTGGGACACTATTTAGGTGGTGCAGAGATATAGAAACTAGTATAACGAGGTAATAGCAAAGCAGAGAAAGTATTGAAGTATATCCAGTTTATCTTGCCTCAGCATATCTTGTACTAATCTTTTGTTATCTTGTTAGCCCTATCATCATGGTATTATCTTGTATTCAGTTAATTCATGTCATGTTTCACTTGCCTGTTCACATGCTAAAAGTCACTGAACTTACCAGACTTTATGTCTGACTCTGTTTTTCTTTCGCCTTCTTTTCTTCCGTTTCCCCCCCCCCTCCAAGGTAGTTAGGGAGGGAATAGTTTAGCTCAGATTGGATTGGACTGTTACTCTTTCCAAGCTTGAAGACTCTTTGACAAGTGCTTTTGACTCTCTTTTCCGCTGCTATGGCTGGCTTATGCTCTGTTGGGGAAAATCATTGTATATTTATGCTTCTTTATTTTTGTTAAACAAGATAGATATTTGGTATCAGAAAATAATCTTTGTACAAGCTGTTTTATCAATAAAGTAAAGTTTTTATTTACAGCTGCTTTAATTATCTATCTTGTAATTTATCTGCATCTTTTACCATAAATGCTCCACAGAACTTAGTGCATTCCCTTTATGAGTGACACTAACGGATGTGGGGTGTTACAGATGTAACTGTGACTGTTATATTTCTGAGATTTTGAAATAAGTGGTACATCTTATTTTCAGTATTATATTTTCTCTTCATACCGTGTAGGACTTCCATTCGAAGTATATGTCATTATTATCTGTGCAAATGTAATCCTTACATGAACCAACGACCCATTTAGAATGGCTCTAAGTTTTGACGGGCCTTTTCTAGGTCGAAATTTTGGCCCATTCCCGGCGGGTTGTCACCGGATCTCACAATAGGCCACAATATATGATAACTTGGGAGCATGAATTTATAATTCCACAAGTCGGGACAAATACAGATGCAACCAAACAGGTCTGCCAAGGTATAGATCAGCTCTAACAAAAGACCATGCTAAACAATAGTACCACAAAATGAGCAAGGTTATAATATGGTACAAGCACAAGCAAAATATGTATATATACAACCACAACAACATGGAAAATGCATGAAGACAATGAAGTATAGTGTACACATAAACACAATTACTCAACCATTGAAAAAACATTCCGGTGGAACAAGGTACAACAAGCAACATGTTCAAATGCACAAGTACATGCACAAAACTATGGCCAGAAATGGCATTAACAAGTATACAGCAAGCACAAATCAAGCATGTATACAAAGACAATAACACATGTGCAAGTGAATGTACAAGTGTACATTTTCTAAAGCAAGTTAAATGCTGGAGCAATAAAGCAAGCCAGGTGCAAACAGAAGATGGAACAATATACTGGTGCAACTAACATAGTAGAACACATAAGCACATTGTAGCTCAAGTGAACAAACCCAGATGTCGAAATACACCAATACACAGAAGGGATGAATAATGTACGTGGCATGTGAAGTTGGGAATCAAGAAAACAGGTGCAGCTACTCAGACATTTTTATTTCAAGTACAAGTACTAAGACAAATAAGTATAAGCTCAAGTAAAATGGCACAAGGCTCAATCAATAGCAATGAAGTAGTGAAAGTATACACAGATGTAAGTGCACTATTGCTCAATGAATAAGAGAATTGGTTCAGATACACAACAAGGTTATTGGTAAGTTTATGGTATTACACAACAATGAATCAGGCAACTGGCTATACAACAGATATTCCAAACAGTCAAGCATCATGTACCAAGTTTAAATAAAATAATAAAACAGTTTGAATATTATCATCAAGGGGCAGTAATGGTTTGAAGAACTACAAAGAAGTGTTCTACAAATTAAAAGTCCCAGAAATTATCGACACATTATTTTCTAGAAAAATATACAGGAAAAATCATAGGTCTAGAAAAATATACGGGTAAAATCATAGGTCCCTAAAATCATCAAGTTGATATTTCCAGATATATATATATATATGAGATTTTTTTGGCAAGGAAGACACAACCAAAATCCCAATAAACACTTGAGTTCAATTCGAAGAAAACCCCAGTATATACGAAGATTTCAAAAGCCCAAAATTTATGCAAAAATCAAGGACCAGATCGTATATGAAATCAAAGATAATACCAGGCTTAAAACCCTATAAATTGACACTAATTCATCATAGGATATCATTGAAAAATCAAGCAATGAAATCAAATAAATTAGTCTAGAGTACTCACAAAATTTAGGGATTTTTGATCAACTTGCAAAGGCTAAATCATTCGACCTAGAGCATCAACTTCTCGAGCATCGAAAATCAAATATCCAGAGCTTCGAGGTCGCGATTTGCGACAGAGACAAGAAACCTTAGAATTCGATTCCGGGTGGCCATTGAGGAAGTGGAAGCCGACTGTTATTTTTGACAAAGCAAATTAAGAGGCTGGCTTATTGTTTAAAAGGGCTTAAGGGATTTTATTATAAAACTAGGGTTTTTAAATTGTTTTTATTTTTGAGTATTTTTTTATTTTGTAAAATGTGTTGAAGTTTTCTAGTTTGTATAAACCAGGGAGACGAGTTATGGGTTTGTAATTCGGGAAAATCTAATCTCGTGGATAGAGATCAATGCAGGGTTTTGAGCATAGGATTAGAACAGCGGGGAGTGGGTGTCACGAGTTTACAGGGGACTGTAAGCATAGATATTATTTTAATACCTAGTAGAAACCTTGGGGAATGCAACCGTAGAAAGGGTTTTGCCGAAGCTGGGTATATTTGTGTGTTATTTACTTTTCCGCATTTACTCTAATTATTATCTGTGTTGCTATTAATTATTACTCAGCGAAAAACTGTGATAAACCCTATTCACCCCCTCTAGGGTTGATTTAGATCCTACATTCTCCACCTCCAAATTTGGTATATATGTAAAATCAAGGTACGAGATATCTAGGAAATACTCTATCATACATTCGTCCATACAAGTCATCCACGAACAGGATGAACCGAAGGCACTCTCCTACCGCATCCTAGGAATCATTCAAAGGATCAGTAGCAAGTAGTCCTTGCAAATCTATAGATTTCAACCACGATAGAATAGCTGCCAATATCTCTAGGGATCGACTTGAGAAATTCAACAAGTAGTTCTTCCGCTTAGGAAGATTTACAGTCTTCAATGCTCCATCTTTATACGTATCCCTGCAGATTAGTTTCTAACACAACGTTAGTTTGAAGTGGTTTGGATCTAGTCCCCATCCTGGTCTCTTCGAAACAACACGTCAATGGTCTGAATATATTTCATTGATAGTTGGGTTTTTAACTATCAATTCCAAACTAATACGGTTAAGTACATTGGTAGCTCAGATCCTTACTATTTTAAACCATTCCTTTAAACTTTTATTGATATTTGAAAATCAATTCATCGATTTAAAATCGATTCCATTTACTTATCTCGACAAATCATCTTTTACTTCCGTTATTATATTATTTAATTCTTGAGAGTAACATATTTTCCAAACTCCCGTTTATCGCTACATTTTATAAGTTCTCTTTTTATTTCCATTAACTCGGAAATACCTCTATATATTGTAATCACCATAGTAAATATTCAATTCCAATTCCTTTACGACCAAAATAATATTAAATGACATATTTACTTTTATATAACTTAAAAACGGCTTTACCAAACTTCGAAGATTACGATTTATTATCAACACCTATCAATATACTTAATTAATATCAAATATTTATCTCTACTCTCAACCCAAGATAACTCTTTCCATTCTTATAACAAATTATAAAATATTTTATTACCAAAAATCCATTTAACGACTTCTATACCTAAAACTATTAACATCGTTCATTGTTGCTTTTCGGACCTTTTTCTTTTGATTCGGATCATTAACTTAATTCAATTAAGAAAAACACTTCATTAAAATTATACTTTAGCTCTAAATTGTCTTTATAACTCTTTCCAAAATATTTGAAAAACAAACCGCTTTACCACATTTCTAATATCCAATTTTTACCTTATTACAAATTCAGTTGCTTTCTTAAATGAATACAATTTAAGAAATAATTACTTTGATGGTTATTAATTAAAATAATAATTAACTCTCTTATTTACTGAAGTAAAGACAATTTACTTCTTTATTAACTAAAGATAGATTAGTTAATCACCTTTGGAAAACAATGACTAATTACATTAGTAATCTTCAAACATCGTTAATAAAAGTAAGTTATATATTTAAGAAAGCTTTATTAAATTTAAACGATTATTTGCTAAACTGTTTCCATTAGGTTAATTGAAAGATAATCTAACATCCGCATTTCATTAAATAGTTGACTTAGTCTACTGACATTATCAGTTAAACATTATCTGACTTTAATTACTTCTTCTTTTTAGAGTAATAAAATTAATCCAATAATACCACTGCATTATTTTCTTAAAAACAATTATCTCAAAATATTAAACTCTAGGTTAATTATTTCTTTATTTACTTATAAAAATCATTTAAAACGTAAAAACAAATTGTTTGTATTTACTTTATATTAAACAACTATAAAATATAAATTTATTAATTAAACTTCTAAATAAAATATAATTTATAATCCGGATTCAGTTATATAACCAAATTTTATAACTAACTTCTTTAATACGCCTCCAAATCAACGTTTTAACAAAAAAGGTGGATTCTAGGCCGTTTGCTGCCAATCCCTCAATCAATGCCATCAATTGACTAAAATCACCACAACGTTGAATTTCAATTCAACGTCTACATCCACACAGGTTTTCCATGTCAATGGGGTTCAATCAGTTCATATACTAATAAATATAAAAACAAACAACATACATAATATTTAAGGAATTCTATTGGATCCCTCTAACCTATTCTTCCCTACATCACAGTTCATATCATTTTATAACATATAAGATAGAAATTTTATCCAATGCATTTAAACAACGTTAATATAATTAACGTCAACCAATAACAAACAAATAGCATCTAAGGTAGCCAACCAACCAATTTATATTATCAACGGTAAATTTTAATTACATGAATTTAACCATATCATAGGATTCCAGAAAGTGTGAGAGTTAACTCACATTTATTTTCGATTGATGATTGTCATGTTATTTTATTTAATTTTAAACAGGCTTTTAAAATTAAATGAAAATCCAATTGCCTCTAATCATTTTCGAATTAGCACAACACCATAGCCTCCTCGATACGATCTCATCGAATCCAGTTTCGTGCGATTTTATGATCGTATGGAACTTGTTATCGTATTTACAAGTAATAAATTAATGATTATAAATATATATAATTAATTTTTTATTAATATTTACTAATAAGAGGTTTAATTACCTTAATATGTTACTGTACATCACACATTTTTCCCCATCCATCGATTTAACCCCAATCATCTTCTTCAAGAACTTCGATCTCCCATGACTTCGACCCCTTAACACTGCTAATTACATTTCTCAGAGCCTCCGGGGATGTCCATGACACCACGGGCCGATCAGCCTGACCGAGGCGCACAATCGCATGGACTGGCGAGCTTTGCAACCCCTCACCGTCGCTAGAAAAAGGCAATAACCCAATTTCATTGAACTAAGCCCCACTCGATCTCCATAGCCACCTGATGTTGATTGCACCACCACGAATACGAAGGGCTCTCCATCCTCCTCCACTTTTCTTCAGATACCCAACCCCCTTATGCACCACCGCCGCCGTAAAAGCTCCAAATCCGATCAGTAATTCGTCAAAACCCACTAATCTGAACCATTCAGATCATCTCCCTCTATATCCGACCACACTCACTTTCAAGCGACCAACCCAAAAGAGAAAACGTCCTCGTACTTTCCTCTACAAATCTCCTTTAGGACCCATGATCTGAAAATCACTCCATCACCTTTAATTTCGCCAAAAACGAAACAATATATCTTCGCTGTCTACAGCGATTTCGACCACCCCAGTTGACGATAATCCACCAAATTTTATACGTAGTTATCCCTATACGAGATCCTCAATTTTCATGTGGTAGGTTCTGATCAATACTCGCCAGAATTAAAGATATAAATTATTTTCTTAGTAGGGACTTTTCTGAAAAATTTAGAACGTTAGTGGAGATGGGTATTGGGTAGGCTGAAATTTAGGGTGTATATATAATGGGAAATAGTATTATTTTAACTTAAGGTGACAGGTGATGACGACTAACGATTTTTATTTCGTGTCTATTGCCATTTCTGAATGATATTTATTGATTCCTATGGTCACATACGAACTCCTTTCGCAATGAAAATGGACTCCATGGTATAGTTTAATGTTACGATCCTAATGAAACTTATTTCGTCGAACACCGAGTCTGTTTGCTCAAACCACGCTCATTCGAATCCAAATGGTCGATTTATTTATACTTAATTTTGCTACGCTCACAAAATAATTCCGATTGATGCGAAACTTGAAATCTAGCAATAAGCTATTATGGATTTAATAAAATTTATTTTGCTAAAAATGGAGGTCGATTGAATTAAGTCCCTTTTCAAGGGTCCAAATTAAATTAAAATAAATCAATTTTAAAACACCTGAATATAATAATAATAAAATATTATAATCGGCCATATTAGAACAGAATTTCGTATAGTTCTAAAATAAATTACTTATGGTTTAGTTTCCCACTAAATCGATATTAAAAATATTTAAAACTCTTTTACTTTATATAATAAATCATTATAGTTTATAAATGAGTTCCATAGCGACTGTTTGAAAATTTCATTTGGACATTAAAAATTTACAAAATAAAACCTCTACTTTTCTCTTCCATTAGAAAAATATTATCCAATAGATTTGGAGGTTTCTTGTATTAAAGAATTCCGACTTATATTGGATCATGTACAACCGTTAAAGTTCAAAAGGTAATATTACGAAATATCATGCCGCTGTGGTTCATTTTATAATTATATTATAAACCGCACTTTCGAAAATCATTTAATAAATGAATACGTTAATATAATTTAATTCTAACTTTTTATAAATCTTTTATATCACCAATTCATATTATATTGAAAATTCATCTAATTCCGATTATTTCGAAATTAAAATATTATTTTATTATTTAAATCGAATTAATATTCAAAAATTATTAACTTTGAGTTATAGAAATTTTAAATCAACATTTAAAACTAGTTTTAAATATTAAATTAAATGGTTAAAATCAAGGTTGTTACATTCCTTCCCCCTTAAAAGAATTTCATCTCCAAAACTACTAAGATAGGAAAAATGCTACAAACCCATTATCTTTTCAAAAATCCATTTTAAAAACTTCTAGTTTAACCGATCCAACTGATTTTAATTTGGAAAACCAATTAATTTCTGTTAACAATAATTTTCAAAAATTTTGAAAATATTCTAACTTCTTAAATTTAAAAAAAAATTGGTAGAGTCTTCTCTTTACGAAGGGACTTCTGCAATATTACAAGAACAACAAATTTATATACATCGACCCACACGGTCCAAAAAATCAAATTCAGAACCCAAATCAAAAACAAAAAGTTTATATTTTGTGTAGGTGTACCTTTTTGCGAGCGTTATTACGCTATAAGCGATAAACTATACTCGATCTTATTCAATCATGCAGCTAAACTGGATCCAATCAGCTCCAGAATTCACTTGGATAGTTTTAAAGATGGATTAGCTCTGCACCTGTTCTTATCTCAGATGGAATTCATTTGTTCCATAATTATCAAGTTGGATTCAAATATTCAAGTCATCCATTCCAAATAAGTTTTACATATAGTCCAATTCACATGAATTTTATTTATAATCAACTTTTTATTAATTCATTTGGATGCATCCATCAATTCCTTATATATAGTCCATTTAGATTTATTTTATTTTCCAAAGTCAAGTCAAATTCTTTATTGAGTTATGTCAAATTTCAGTGCTCAAGTCAAATTTTAACTTATGCAATTCTTAAGTTAAGTTAAAAATTCTTGTTTACACTTTTCATATTGGAAATTTCAGTTTCATAACTAAATTGAATTCTGTTCAAATCAACACTAATAATATTATAAGAAAATTAAAATTTACCTTCTTTGTAAAGTATAGGGACAAAAATAATTTAAGATAATTTTATATCAAATTACAAAATATGCACTCTCATAAATATATACTCAAATCAATATAGTGTATTAACCTCATCTCTATTGAGTTATGCCATAGAGCTAAGGTTATCACTAAACCTTATGCTCTGATACCACTTTGTAACGGCCCACTTTTTCTAAGCCTACATTTAATAGCCCATGCCAACTCAAATCGCACAGAATAGCAGATAGTTAATAGAAAGAAATTAGAAGGTGGAAAAGAAATAAAGAAATATTAGGATAGAAGTACAAGAAGACCAGAATCTCACAGCGGAATGGACAAAATATAATATATCAACAACAATTTATTTAAAAGAAAACTATATATATATGATTACAATATCAGAGTACATCGCAGATCAATACAACTCACATAGCGGAATAAATAATACCATTAAATATGGAATTACATCTCGACTCCAGCTCCTCTTCTAAAGCCCAAGCGAAACCTAACCTGATAATATACTCAGTCTGACCCAAGCACATTTGAAGCATACCAAAATTCACCTGGATCAATTTGGAATACTTTCAGTTATAAATTCATAACACAACAACTTTCGTAACTTTAGAAAATCTTTTGAAAGGGAAGGATAATCGTCAAACCAGTCCACACATAAAAACGGATGGTTTTTACCATACGATAACCCAAAATATTTTTTATTTATATCAAATTCGGTGATATTATAATAATGTCTACCAAATCAAAAATAAATAACCATCTAGTAGAACGCTTGCATCGCATACTCTACATACTTAGTTTATAATAAAAAACTGCATTGCGCTTATTGGAGATTGGATTTCCAACAATGACAAGGCATGGGACCACCTTCCGAAAGTGTACATTTAGAGAGCAATACACTAGGGTTCAACAAGAACATCTTGCAACCCAGCCACACATGAACGACCGCTCATTTAGCTTAAGTGTATCAAATATATTGTCACCCTTACGGCTGCAGCCACCATATTACGCAGAGATACAGAAACGAAAGAAGAACAACAATGAAATTTCTCTAGATGATGACAATACGACATAACGATAATGACCCACTTAGCCAGGCTGCTCGCCCGATTTCTGTCATTTTCAAGTTGATGAGGCTTGAGGTCCCAATTAACCTTTCAGAGAACATTTCAATAACTTTGAATGCCACATCGTCAGATCCGTCAAATCACTAATTGCCATCCACAAATATACTCTAGGTATTAAGTTGAGAGAAATTCTCTACCATCAAACTTGGTATATTTGTAAAAGTCAACGTACGTGACCTTTAGGAAATACTCTGTCAGACATTCATCCATACAAGTCATCCAGAAATAGGATGAACCGAAGGCACTCTCCTACCGCATCCTAGGAATCATCCAAAGGATCAGTAGCGAGTAGTCCTTGCAATCCATAGATTTCAATCATGACAGAATCACTGCCAAAATATCTCTAGGGATCAGTTAGATAAATTCAACAAATAGTTCTTCCTCTTATGAAGATTTATAGTCTTCAATGCTCCATCTTTATACGTAACACTGCAGATTAGTTTTGAACGCAACGTTGTTTCGATGTGGTTTTGGGTCTAGTTCCCATCCCAGTCTCTTTGAAACAACACGTCAATGGTTAAAATATATTTCATTGATAGTTGGGTTTTTAACTATCAATTCCAAAACAATATGGTTAAGTACATTGGCAGCTCAGACCCTTGTTATTTCAAACCATTCCTTAGAACTTTTATCGACCTTGGAAAATCAATTCATCAACTTAAAATCGATTCCATTTACTTATCTCGACAAATCATCTTTTACTTCCGTTATTATATCCTTTAATTCTTGAGAGTAACATATTTTCTGAACTCCTGTTTATCACCACATTTTATAAGATCTCTTTTTATTTCCCTTAGCTTGGAAATACCTCTATATATTATAATCTCCATAGTAAATATCCAATTCTAATTCCTTTACGACCAAAATAATGTCAAATGACATATTTACTTTTATATAACTTAAAAATAGCTTTACCAAACTTCGAAGATTACGATTTATTATCAACACCTATCGACATACTTAATTAATATCAAATATTTATCTCTACTCCCAATGTAACGACCCACATTTTACGCATCGTAGGATTGTAAAATATTTTTATTTAATTCCTTGAGGGTCGGATCATTCTCATATTTTGATATTTTGTTTATGGGGGTGTGAGACATGTCCATAATTCTTACCAATTTTATTTATGACCATTTTGCCCTTTTCAATTTTGTACAAAGCATAACTTTTGACTGGGATCGAATCAGGTGCTGAGATCAATTTTATTGGAAAGGAAATGGTGTTTCCAATTCCGTAGAGTGGTCACATTAAAGATTTGGTGTAACAGCCCGCATTTTACATATCATAAAATATTTTTATTTTATTCTTTGAAGGTTTGATCATTCCCATATTCTAATATGTTGTTCATAGGGATGTGAGAAATGTCCATGATTTTTAGAATTTTATTTATGACCATTTTGCCACTGTCAGTTTTGTACAAGGGATAACTTTTGACTGAAATCGAATCAGGTGCTGAGACCAGTTCTATTGGAAAGGAAATGATGTTTCCCTTTCCGTAGAGTGGTCAAATTAAAGATTTGGCTCATCGGTTTGGGAGAAATCGTTGTTTTAGTGTTTCACGGTTTGCTGTTTAGGTTTTTGAACCATTAGAGGGATAATTTGGAGAGGCCCATTAGTTGGCTGGTGGAAGGCTATAAATAAGGGGTTAAAGGCATGGAGAATAGTTTACTTTCTTCATTCTCTCATTTGGTTGAGCTCGTGATCCTCCTTGCTCAATTAAATACACTTTTCTACCATTAAAATTCTAGATCTACATAAGAGAATCGAAGATCTACATTGTTTGAAGCTTGATCTACATCAATTGAAGAGAAATTTCATCAAATCAAAGAGTTTGAAGCTAATTCTTCACTGTTCGAATTTAGACCCAAGTATTTTTGTGTTGTTTTAAAGAGTTGGTGAGTGATATGCATCTCTCACACAGATTCAATCAAGTATATGAGTTGTTTGATCATTATTTCATCATTTTTCGATTTTTTTTCACCTAGATCTACATCGTGGTAAGTATATTTTCATTTGAATCACCATAGGATCTAATCTCGCAACTTAAAACCGGTAATTCTTATGTTAATTCATATGGTTATATAAGTTAGATCCATTATTTTACTTTTGCATTGATTTATCATGATTTTGGTGAAATTAATATGATTATTGATGAATAATGGTCATTTTGATATTGCTAATGATTTCATAAAGCGGTTATGGTTGAATTGGATGATTTGGATGAAGTGGCCACATTGATGTTGTCGTTTGGTGATGATTTGGCCGAAATTGGAGCTATTTTTGGTCAAATATGAAGTCAGGTCATTTTTGGCATGGACATGTCGTTTTTCTTAGGTCAGGTCATTTATGGACTGGGCAGTTTTCTGAAGAATGGACCGGGCAAAGTTCTAGAGCATGGACCGGGAAGAAATTCTAAAGCATAGATCATTGGAAAGGCCGTATTAGATTGTGTGTGCTAGATCGTTCGACTTGGACCATTGGAGCATTAGTGACATTAAATCGGAGAATGACCTAATGTTAGGTAGTTGACGCTTAGATCGTGTGCTCCAGATTGGTGGAAGGCGGATTGGCTCAAAGAGCTTAGGTTGTGGGACGACCTAAGGAACTAGGTCGTGGAAATGACCTAGTGATGTTAGGTCGTGAACGACTTAAGGGATTGGACGACCTAAGAAGTCAGGTTAGGGAGAAATCGGGTTGTGGGTTATCGGGTCGAGGGATGACCTAAGAGGAACGACCTGGGTATGTTGGACCTTATATTGATGTTGTTTGGTCCAGTGATGTTGTGACTTTGATGTATATCCAGGTGGGTATGGTCGAAGTGATGTGATGTGTATGTTGATCGACATGATGCAACGAATGTGAAGAAGACCCAAGGGTGTTTTGAGTTCGTAGATAATGGTTGCTTGGGGAGGACTAGTGCTTGTTAATGGTCATCAGGGTTGGTGACTAGAGATGAGAAGGAAAAGAGATTATTGTTGTCGTAGGTTCTAGTGGACTCAAAGAAGAGCCATTTTGGGCAGTCATGAAGGGCCTCGTACCTTGGGAAGTCGTGAAGGGCCTTGTTGTCGAGATTGGAAAGATAGACATACGAGTCGTGAAGGTGTATGTAGTTTTTGTTAGAACCGGGGTTTACCATTAACTCTTGACAAATGGAAGGTGGCCGTCATACGATTAACGATAATTTCGAAGCAGGAGAGGTAGTGATAGCCAGGGTCATGAGTGTTTGGTTGTTTTGTTTGGATCATCTCACGTAAGTTGTCTGACGTTGAAGGAGATTTTTCTTGGGTGCTTGTTTGATATTGGTTTAGGCCCCCGGGCTTGTGCTTGAGGGATGTTGATCTCGATTAGAACGGTTTACATGAGATATAATTAGTTGTTATGATTGCAGTTAAATGTTAGTTGTTATGCTATTGTCTGGCTACTCCTGGTTTTCATGGCCGAACTGTCATTTCTTGATTGCTGGATCGTAAAGGCTCACGGTCAGATGTAGGTAAGGAAAGTTTGGGTTCTTCTCTAGTGTTTGGTAGATTGGTTTGTTAGTCTACCAATTCTCATATACTTTGTTGATGATGTTAGGTAGCTGTTTTATCGCTAACTAAGATTGTTGTCTGACTCAATGTTTTACCTTTCCTCTTATTACCTTGGGATGTTCATCCATGATGTTATGGATGGGCAGACTAGTTGGCATGCGATTAGTGAGGACGATGCTGCTGTGCAGTGGCGAGCAGGAGGCTAGCATATTATCTAGCTATTATATAGTATCTTTGTTTCTGCTGTTTGAGTGTTTGTAGTGAGGCTTCTAGTGTAAACTTTGATGTTATATGCAGTTGATGTATGGATGATCTTTCGGGTTGTTGTGGAAGTTTGTTATATGATGCTTCACTGTTTCTGCCTGTTGTATATGTTCTATTATATTTTATCCTCGTGCTGTAAGTTATACGATGGATTCCACTTGTGTTTTACCTACTCTGATGATCGTCCATAGCTGTCTGTCGCACCTTTCAATGCATTATTCCTCTTGTTTAGTGCAGGGGTTATGGGCAGTCGTCACATTTGATATCAGAGCTCTGGTTAACGATTTTAGCCAATGTTCAAAGACGTAATAACGTACGAGAGACATACTTGTAGATTACTGATGGATGCATACTATATGTTATTGTATAGTAATAGCGTTTAAACTCCATTAGCAGATTTCTTGTAGTGGCTAATCATTTTATATTACAAATTTAGAATGAGTCGTCGACCATCAAGACACGCTGCTAGGGAGGAAGCTGGTTCTAGAGGGGGAAATGGCGGTACACCGGACTACCTAGCCATGTTAGAGGCCATGGTGGCAACGATCATGAGGAGGGCTCCAGCTCCAGATACGACTGCGGTAGATGTAGGGGTTCAAGTGCAGGTACCCAGGGCTATGGATTTCGCGAAGCTATGCAAGGACTATACATCTCTGGGAAGGAAACCGTTCAAGGGAACAGAGCCGACTGAAGAGGTTCAGAGATGGTTAGATGCTTGTATGAGGATTTTTGAAGATTTAGGAATTGATGATGCAACAAAGAGGAAGCTTACATCAAGACAGTTGCATAGTAGAGCCATGGATTGGTGGAACTCTATCACTTTGGAGACTCCGGAAGATGAGATGACATGGGAACAGTTCTGAATCAAGTTTGAGACCAAGTTTATCTTTACAGCTGAGAAGTCTGTTCTGTTCCAGAAGTTTGTGGAATTGAAGCAGAACGGTTAACCGGTTCTTGAGTGTGTTTCTAATTATTGTCCAAGTATGCTCGTTCGTACATTGATTTTCCTTATCAGAAGAACGAGAAGTTTGTGATGGGTTCGAATACCTATACCGAAAGGCAGTTGGTGGATCATCTTGACGATCCGTATGAGAAGATTATGGAAAAAGCCGTGAGACATGAGATCTTGTTTCCAAAGGAAGGAACTGTTTTTGCTGTAACCAAGGAAGCACATAAACTACAGTTGAGTGGTAATAACAATAAGAAGAGGAAGTAGCAACAACAGAAAGGAAAGGATGACAAGAAGAAGCCAAAGGGAGAGGTGGTTTGCTTTAACTGTCAACAGAAAGGTCATTTTGCTAACGAGTGTAAGAATCTCAAGGCTGAGAAGAAGTTCTTCAAGTGTAGAAAACCTGCGCATGAGAAGAAGGGCTATCCAGAACCATCTAAGGGAAAATAGATTGTGAAGGCTTACAGTTTGGAAGCTATGCCATCTTCTTCAAGAGCTCCTACTGCAGAGGAAAAGGGAAAGGGTGTCATTGTTCAAGGTACTCTTTTAGTAAGAGGTGTTTCAGTTCGAGTGTTGTTTGATACTGGAGCATCACATTCTTTCATTTGGAATTAGCTTGTGTGCCGCTTGGGTTTGGAACCCGACATATCTGATAGACCTTTAATTGTGAGTAATCTAGTTGCGGTTCATCTAGCCTTTGTATGCTTTGTCATTGTCTAGTATTATCGAGTCATGGTAGCACTTTTGTGTGTGATTTATTTGTTCTTAACTTTGCTGGGTTTGGGATCATCTTGGGCATGGATTGGCTCAAGAGGTATGCAGCAAGAGTGAATTGCAAGAAGCTCAAGGTAAGAGTCGGGGATGTGGAAGGGCGAAAGGTTTTGATTCGATGTAAGCCCGAAGATGGGGTCTTTGTAAGCCATTTATATTCGCTTGTGATTCCAGAGGAAGACTTGTCATATGTGCTGATTGCTAATGAGTTTGAGGATGTCTTTGACAAGGTTAATGGGTTGCCCCCGCATCGTGATATTGAGTTCAGAATCGATTTGGTCGAGGGTGCTAGACTGATTGTTTTGCCTCTTAGACGGATGGCACCTAAGGAACAACGAGAGTTAGAGGTACAGATTCGTGACCTTTTAGGGAAAGGATTCATTCGGAGGAGTGTATTCGAATGGGGTGAACCAGTTGTGTTTGCCACCAAGGCTGATGGATCTTTGAGATTGTGTGTGGACTACCGTGAGTTGAACAAGGTGACCAAGAACAACAAGTATCCATTGTCGAGGATATATGAGTCGATGAACTTCACGAAGCCAAAGTGTTTTCTCAGATGGATTTGGCAACGGGATTTCACTAGTTGAGAGTGGCAAAGGATAGCGTGTCGAAAACTACTTTTAGGACACCATCCGGTTTCTTCGAATGGTTGGTAATGCCATTTGGGTTGACTAACACGCCATCGTACTTCGTGGATCTTATGAATAGGGTATTCAGAGATTAGTTGAACAAGTTCATGCTTCTGTTCGTGGATGATATTCTGGTTTATTCCCCGAACGAGGAAGAACATAATACACACTTGCGAGTTGTTTTGGAAATCTTGCGAAAGCGTCAGCTGAAGGCTAAGTTTTCGAAGTGTCACTTCTAGAAGAGCGAAGTGGGATTCTTAGGTCATGTAGTTTTTGGAAATGTAGTTGTTGACCCCTCTACGATAGCAGCAATCCAGGATTGGGATAGACCTAAGAGTGAAACGAACATGAGAAGTTTCCGTGAATTGGCAGGTTATTACCGACTGTTTACCAAGGATTTCTCCAAGATAGCTTCTCCATTTACAGGATTGACGAAGTAGAACCAGGTGTTCACATGGGATGCCAAGTGTGAGCAAGCTTTTGGAATCCTGAAAGAGAGACTGACGAGTGCTCCTGTTTTGATCGTTCCAAGCATGAATGAAGAGATGGTGGTATACACCAGTGCATGCAGTTCTTCACTTGGAGCAGTACTGATGTAGAAGTATAGGCTTGTGGCCTACGTGAGTCAACAGCTGAAGCCGCACGAGAAGAAATATCCAACTCATGATTTGGAGTTGGCAGTGATCGTGTTTGTTCTGAAGATGTGGAGACATTACTAGTTGGGGGTTCGATTCGAGTTGTTTACGGATCACAAGTCGTTGAAGTATCTTTTCTCCCAAAATGATTTGACTCTTTGGCAATAACGGTGGTTAGAGTTTCTGACATCATATGATTTTGGTATTGCCTATACTCCAGGAAAAGGTAATGCAGTTGCAGATGCGTTGAGTCAAAGACATGCAAGATTAGGAGCAATGTTCTCGGAATGGAAGAGACTCGAGTTTTTGGCAGGGTTTGATTTCAGGCCTAGGTGTGAGTTTGAGCCTGAAATGTTGGCAAACTTGTCGATAAGACATACTCTTATCGAAATGATTGGCGAAAGCCCAAAGCAAGATGAAAAGCTTGTCAAGTTTATCCAAAAGCTGGAACCAGAGAATAAAGAGTTCGAGGTCTATCAAGAGGGATGGATTTGAAAGTAAGGATGATTGGTTGTTCATGATATCGACGGATTGAGAGATGAGGTTCTAAGGGAATGTCATCACTTGAAGTTGACGATTCATCCTGGTGGTAATAAGATGTATCAAGACATGAAGCGAATCTACTACTGGGAAGGGATGAAAAGAGATATTGGAAAGTTCATTTCCAAGTGTATGAATTGTCAGTTAGTGAAAGCTGAACAAAAGAAGCCGAGTGGATTGCTTCAGCCATTGGAAGTTCCTACTTGGAAGTGGGAGCAGATATCGATGGATTTTATCAATGGACTACATAGAACTAGGGTAGGAAACGAAGGAATTTGGGTCATCATGGATTGCTTGACCAAAAGTGCAAGGTTTATTCCTGTCAAATCGACTAGGACAACATCGAACTTGGTTGAGCTTTAAATAAAATGGGTAGTTCGATTCCACGGTATCCCAAAGAGCATAGTGAGTGATCGAGATCCATTGTTTACGAGTGGATTTTGGAAAAGTTTGCAAGAGACTTTGGGAACTGAGTTGCGTTTGAGTACGGCTTATCATCCCCAGACCGATGGTCAAACCGTGAGGGTTGACCAAGTTTTAGAAGATCTCCTAAGAGCTTATGTATTGGGCTTCGGGGGATCATAGGAAGACCATCTACAACTAGTTGAGTTTGCATATAAAAATAGCTACTAGTCGAGCATTGGGATGGCACAATACGAGGCGTTGTATGGAAGACCATGTAACTCTCCAACATTTTGGATAGAAACTGGAGATAAGTTGATACTTGGGCCAAAGATGATAAGAGAAACATCAGATCATATTGAGATCATTCGGCAACGAATGAAGGCAGCCCAGGATCGTCAGAAGAGCTACGCCGATAAGCATCGTCAGGATTAGGAATTCGACATTGGCGGTATGGTTTTCGTGAAGATTTTCCCTTTGAAGAATGTTGTTCGGTTTGGAAGTAAAGGAAAGTTAGCTCCAAGATTCGTTGGACCGTTTCCGATAATCGAGCGGATTGGAAAGCTCGCGTATAGGTTGGAGTTACCAGAGAAGATGTCAAGTGTATATAATGTTTTCCATGTGTTGTTTCTATGGAAGTGCATGCATGATTCGAATGTGGTGGTATCTTCAGAACAGTACGAAGACCTAGAAATAGAGACCGTAGATACGAGACCTCGTAAGCCACTTCGTAATGTGGGGAATGACACGAAACAACTTAGGAGGAAGTGAGTTAAGCTAATCAAGGTACAATGGAGTGTGAATGGTGACGACTGTACGTGGGAGACGGAAGAGAGCACGACCGCGACCCATCTAGAACTCTTCGTCGGTATAATCAATTGATATTGTGTCATCATTACATCATTGTAATTTGTGTTACGGTTGTTGTTGTTAGAATTCCGTGTGTTAGGATAAGGCTATGGATGCATGGATTGATGGCTGCTAGTTTGGATGATAGAACTGGCTTCCCATGGATGATAGGCATGCAGAATTGTTTTGGTTTCTTGTGTTTGCTTGGTATTTCTGAGGCAAAATTCCTAAAGGAGGAGGGGGAATAATGTAATATCCCACATTTTACGTATCGGAGGATCATAAAATATTTTTATTTTATTCCTTGAGGGTTTGATCATTCTCATATTTTAATTTGTTTTTCATGGGGATATGAGACATGTCTATGGTTTTTACCAATTTAATTTGTAACCATGTTTCCCTTGTTAGTTTTGTATAAGGCATAACTCTGGACTGGAATAGAATCTGGTGCTGAGACCAGTTCCATTGGAAAGGAAAAGATGTTTCCCTTTCCGCAGAGTGGTCAATTAAAGATTTAGCTCAGCGGTATGGGAGAAACCACTGTTTTTTTTTCACAGTTTGTTGTTCAGGTCTTTGAACCATTAATGGGATAATTTGGAGAGGTCCATTGGTTGGCTGGTGGAAGGCTATAAATAGGGGATTAGAGGCATGGAGAATAGTTTACTTTCTTCATTCTATCATTTGGTTGAGTCATGATCCTCCTTGTTCAATCAAATACACCTTTCCACCATTAAAATTTTAGATCTACATAAGAGAATCAGAGATCTACATCGTTTGAAGCTAGATCTACATCAATTGAAGAGAGATTTCATCAAATCGAAGAGCTTGAAGCTAATTCTATGCTGTTCTGATTTAGATCCAAGTGTTTTTTGTTGTTTTGAAGATTTGGTGAGTGATATGCATCTCTCACATGGATTCAATCAAGTATATGAGTTGATCGATAATTATTTTATCATCTTCGAGTTGTTTTCATCTAGATCTACATCATGTAAGTATATTTTCATTTGAATAACCATAGGATCTAATCTGTCAACTTAAAACCGGTAATTCTTATGTTAATTCATATGTTTATGCAATTAGATCCATTATTTACTTTATGCATTGGTATATCATGATTTTGGTAAATTTTATATGATTATTGATGAATAATTGTCATTTTGATGTTGCTAATGATTTCATAAAGTTGTTATGGTTGAATTGGATGATTTGGATGAAGTGGTCGCATCGATGTTGTCGTTTGGTGATGATTTGACCAAAATTGGAGCTATTTTCGGTCAGATCTGGAGTTAGGTCGTTTTTGGCATGGACAGTTATTTTTCTTAGGTCAGGTCGTTTATGGACTAGGAAGTTTTATGGACTTGGCAGTTTTCTAAAGAATGGACTGGGTAAAGTTCTGGAGCATGGACAAGGCAAAGTTCTGGAGCATGGACTGAGCAGAAATTCTGGAGCGTAAACCAAGTAGAAATTCTGAAGCGTAGATTATTGGAAAGGCCAGTATTAGATCGTGGGTGCTAGATCGTTCGGCTTGGACCACTTGTGCATTGGTGATGTTAGATCAAAGAACGACCTAATGTTAGGTCGCTGTTAGACCAAAATCTGGACCTAACACCCAAATGCGGATCACAGAATGCAGAATGTAGAAAATGCAGTAAAAATAAAGGAGACACACGAGGTTTTTATAGTGGTTCGGCTCAAACCAAGCCTACGTCCACTTTATAGTTTCTTAAATCCTAAGAAGCTATTACAATGTAGTTTGTTTGTGGTTTATACACGAAATCCTCGTGTTTGTAATGAAGAAGAGGTGAGAAAAGTGAAGATCATACACGAAATCCTGGTGTTTTTATGAAGAAAATAGCTCCTATCTTGTTGAGATAGCTTTGCAGAAAGTAATGGTGGAAGCCCTGGAGAGTGAGAGCCAAAAGATCCTTAAAAATGCCTTCGAATGGTGTATTTATAGCCGTTTACAGCTGGCGGTTCGCGTGACACGTGGCACGCATCCCAAAAATCTCGAAATGAGGTGGAAAACGTCCAAAAACCCTCTCCAAATCGTCATATGCCATGTGTAATCAGATCCATGCGAGTTGGAGTAAAAATAGCCATCAGAACAGGTCAAAACAATGCGCGCATCTACAGGTTCGGCGATCGGTTCGTGGGTCAGGGATCGGATCGTGGTCATGGTGTCGGATCGTGACCACGGTGCGCACCACGAACGGATCGTGGTCGGAGGGAGCGAGCAGGGTGATGACGAGCTGGAGTGAGGAGCAGGTGATCGGGTCGGATCGTGGTTAGGTGTTCACGAACCGAAGGGGGCGATCTGATGAGTCGCGAGCCGAGGAGGGGCGATCCGAAACAATGATGCTTCGTCACTTCATCCAGGAAATTGCCAGATTACACCCGTTCACGGAAACGGGCATAACTTTCAAACCGTAAGTCCGATTGAGCCAAACCTAAGCTCAAACTGAAGCTAATTCAGAGATCTACAAGATTTACAGAGAAAAGCTCTGTAATTGCTGTTTTCGGGCCCAGAAAAGGTCATCTGGTAGGAGTTCCGGGCGGTTCTTTATTGGTGATGTGATATTGACTAGAAAACTTCCTGTCTTCTGATAGTGTTTCCATTGCTTGAGCGTATTGTTAACCAGAGATTCCATGTGTGACTGCTTTGACTAAAAAGTGGGTCAACATTTTGCCCCCCAGAACATATCTTGCTGGTTGAAGGAAGATGTGTTCTGGATAATCCAAGAAATCCAAATCCAGAATGCGACGATCGCGCCGGATCGTATTAAGGCCATAAAACCGACGATCACATGGGATCGTATTAAGGCCAGAGAAATCCAAGAAGACCAGGAGTTCCAAGACGGCCTTACCGCAGTAAGACGACCAAGGAAATGCCACGAGAGTTTTGTTTATACTGGACGGATCCAGTTATGAGCCGGAGCTCGTCAACTACGAGTATATTCCATACTCGAGTCCATTTGTCACATCCTGACATGTCCGTTTACAGGGCATAATCCATACCCAAAATCCAAACCGAGTATAATCCATACCCGATTTCTTTTGTCACGACCTGACAAGACCATTTACAGGGCATAATCCATACCCAAAATCCAAACCAAGTATAATCCATACCCAATTTCTTTTGTCACGTCCTGACAAGACCATTTACAGGGCATAATCCATACCCTCGATTCCAAAGTGAGTATAAACCATACTCTACCATTCCTAAGTACAATCCATACTTAGGATTCTGAACTGAGTATAAACCATACTCAAACCTGAAGTAGAGCTACGCTTGCCACAGCCTGACAAGATAGTCCATCCCTAAGCATAATCCATACCTAGAGTTCTATAATAAGTATAAACCATACTTTTAACCAAAGTTAAGGATCTTGCCACATCCTAACAAGATACTTAAATTCACCAAACATAATCCATGCTTGGAGAATCCTTATTCAATTCAAAATGCAAAACCAAAGCAAATCCTGATTGGTTTGACACTGAGTCCAAAGCACGCTTTAGGGCTACATCCTAACCCCGAACGTGCGTACTCCGATCCAACCAATCAGAAAACCTAAAGAAAGCAAGAACAAATCCTAAAGCCTAAGAAATGCATAAACTGAGGGCTGATCTCATCCAGATCAGTTGATGATGAGCCCGCGAGAGCTCGATGCAGGGTCATCCCCTCTCTGGGGAGCAGGTGGTGGTTGTTTTACATACTCGGGCAGCTCTCCACGTCTAACCCGTTCCTCAATCAGATCACGAAGATGTCTACAGTCATTGGTGTCATGACCGTCCATGTCATGGAATATGCAGTGCTTTCCAGAATCGCGTTCTCTTTGCGATGGCTCCCTCCTGGGAGGCTTTGGGTAGGAGACAACACCGTTTGTGTCCATGTAGATGTTGCTTAGAGTGTCATTAAGTTCAGTGTATTTATCATATCTAGGCCCTCTCCGAGGCTGAGTGTTGCGGTCATTCATGACAGCAGCTTTTCCTTTGCCATTTCCAGAATATGACGGTCCTCCGTCATTAAGCATGTTAACGTCGAGAGTGCGCTTCTCAGAAGTTGCATCTTCTTCCCGCAGAAATCTGTCTGCTTCAAGGTAGAATTCGCTGAGATTCCGTGGTGGGTCTCGATGCAAAGATTTTTTGAACTCCGAGTTGTCCAAGACACCGGATACCGCTTCCATCAGGACCATCGACGGTTCAGGGCGGTCAACTGATGCTGCTGCAACGTTCAATCTTTCCAGAAATGAACGCAGTGTTTCTCTGGGCCTCTGCTTGATTGTAGTGAGTGACATGACGTTCTTGGGTCGAGCGATGTGGACCCGAAACTGTTCAAGGAAGCGAGCGACCAACATGTTCCAACTGTTGATCGATTCTGTCTCTAGCTGCCGAATCCACATGGCTGCTATATCAGTCAGAAAGAGGGGAAAACACTTCGCCATAACGTTTTCCGATGCTGATTGAACTTCCATATGCCGTTTGTAGCGCATGAGATGCACGGTTGGATCTGTCCTGCCGTTGTAGGGCTCTAGTTGTGGAAGTTTGAAATCTAGGGGACTTCGAGAATTCCTGATTTCCGGTGTGAACGGATTGTGATTGACGTCATCCACGTCGTTCTGATAAGTGCGGCCTCTCGAGAGGCATTGAATCAGATCTGCTAACCTATTTCCTTCAAAAAGTTGTTGCAGGTTGCCAAGATCAGAGCGGGTGCCCCCAGCGTTTAATGCAGGAGAGGTTGGAAGCTGCCGGTGAGTTGCTGTGTGTTCGTGGCGTGCTGCACGGAGCGGGTCGCGGGTCGCGGATCGAGGGTGGCGACCCGATTCGGTTCGAGGGGATCGATTCGTGAGGCTGGTTGGTGAAGGATGGATCGCGGTTCGTGGGGAGCGAACTGAGGAGGGGCGATCCGAACCGGTGCTGGTGGCCTATCACGATCCGATCCCTGCTGCAGTTGATTGAGAGTTTGTGCTCCGGTATTAATCCGATCTGGAGCTGAATTCGGTCGCTGTGCATTTCCAATAACGAGGGGGTTGCCCCCGAGTCCATGTGATGCGTGAGCCGCTTCTGTGGCTTCATTTCCGGTGACTTGAATGTTGCTCGGCCTTCCATCCATTCGAGCGAAGAATTGGTTGATCCTCTCTTGTTGCTTCTGGAGGAGATCGTCTTGCTTTGCCATCTGATCTCTCAGTTCAGCGAGAACGCCGTCCATCTCGTCTCTAGTCAAGTATGCAGAAGGATCTCCATGAGAGGAAGCTTCGTGGCTATTCTCGTTCCTCTTGCCTTCAGCGTCGGCATCATCAGCATGAGCGGAATTTCCAGTCTTCTTCCTTTCGATTGCCATTGAGTCTCCTTTCAAGCTAGAAATTGAAGTTTGTCGTGTGCCCCCCTTCCTGGCGCGCCAAAATGTTAGACCAAAATCTGGACCTAACACCCAAATGCAGATCACAGAATGCAGAATGTAGAAAATGCAGTAAAAATAAAGGAGACACACGAGGTTTTTATAGTGGTTCGGCTCAAACCAAGCCTACGTCCACTTTATAGTTTCTTAAATCCTAAGAAGCTATTACAATGCAGTTTGTTTGTGGTTTATACACGAAATCCTCGTGTTTGTAATGAAGAAGAGGTGAGAAAAGTGAAGATCATACACGAAATCCTCGTGTTTTTATGAAGAAAATGGCTCCTATCTTGTTGAGATAGCTTTGCAGAAAGTAATGGTGGAAGCCCTGGAGAGTGAGAGCCAAAAGATCCTTGAAAATGCCTTC
This sequence comes from Allium sativum, assembly GCA_030737875.1. NCBI lineage: Eukaryota > Viridiplantae > Streptophyta > Magnoliopsida > Asparagales > Amaryllidaceae > Allium > Allium sativum. The sequence goes on along the minus strand of CM060922.1, from coordinate 158,643,908 downwards.
GAATGGTGTATTTATAGCCGTTTACAGCAGGCGGTTCGCGTGACACGTGGCACGCATCCCAAAAATCTCGAAATGAGGTGGAAAACATCCAGAAACCCTCTCCAAATCGTCATATGCCATGTGTAATCAGATCCATGCGAGTTGGAGTAAAAATAGCCACCAGAATAGGTCAAAACAATGCGCGCATCTACAGGTTCGGCGATCGGTTCGTGGGTCAGGGATCGGATCGTGGTCATGGTGTCGGATCGTGACCACGGTGCGCACCACGAACGGATCGTGGTCGGAGGGAGCGAGCAGGGTGATGACGAGCTGGAGTGAGGAGCAGGTGATCGGGTCGGATCGTGGTTAGGTGTACACGAACCGAAGGGGGCGATCTGATGAGTCGCGAGCCGAGGAGGGGCGATCCGAACCAATGATGCTTCGTCACTTCATCCAGGAAATTGCCAGATTACACCCGTTCACGGAAACGGGCATAACTTTCAAACCGTAAGTCCGATTGAGCCAAACCAAAGCTCAAACTGAAGCTAATTCAGAGATCTACAAGAATTACAGAGCACAGCTCCGTAATTGCTGTTTTCGGGCCCAGAAAAGGTCATCTGGTAGGAGTTCCGGGCAGTTCTTTATTGATGATGTGATTTTGACTAGAAAACTTCCTGTCTTCTGATAGTGTTTCCATGGCTTGAGCGTATTGTTAACCAGAGATTCCATGTGTGACTGCTTTGACTAAAAAGCAGGTCAACATTTTGCCCCCCAGAACATATCTTGCTGGTTGAAGGAAGATGTGTTCTGGATAATCCAAGAAATCCAAATCCAGAATGCGACGATCACGCCGGATCGTATTAAGGCCATAAAACCGACGTTCACATGGGATCGTATTAAGGCCAGAGAAATCCAGGAAGACCAGGAGTTCCAAGACGGCCTTACCGGAGTAAGACGACCAAGGAAATGCCACGAGAGTTTTGTTTATACTGGACGGATCCAGTTAGGAGCCGGAGCTCGTCAACTACGAATATATTCCATACTCGAGTCCTTTTGTCACATCCTGACAAGACCGTTTACAGGGCATAATCCATACCCAAAATCCAAACCGAGTATAATCCATACCCGATTTCTTTTGTCACGTCATGACAAGACCATTTACAGGGCACAATCCATACCCAAAATCCAAACCGAGTATAATCCATACCCGATTTCTTTTGTCACGTCCTGACAAGACCATTTACAGGGCATAATCCATACCCTGGATTCCAAAGTGAGTATAAACCATACTCTACCATTCCTAAGTACAATCCATAATTAGGATTCTGAAGTGAGTATAAACCATACTCAAACCTGAAGTAGAGCTACGCTTGCCACAGCCTGACAAGATAGTCCATCCCTAAGCATAATCCATACCTAGAGTTCTATAATAAGTATAAACCATACTTTTAACCAGAGTTAAGGATCTTGCCACATCCTGACAAGATACTTAAATTCACCAAACATAATCCATGCTTGGAGAATCCTTATTCAATTCAAAATGCAAAACCAAAGCAAATCCTTATTGGTTTGACACTGAGTCCAGAGCACGCTTTAGGGCTACATCCTAACCCCGAACGTGCGTACTCTGATCCAACCAATCGGAAAACCTAAAGAAAGCGAAAACAAATCCTAAAGCCTAAGAAATGCATAAACTGAGGGCTGATCTCATCCAGATCAATTGATGATGAGCCCGCGAGAGCTCGATGCAGGGTCATCCCCTCTCTGGGGAGCAGGTGGTGGTTGTTTCACATACTCGGGCAGCTCTCCACGTCTAACCCGTTCCTCAATCAGATCACGAAGATGTCTACAGTCATTGTTGTCATGACCTTCCATGTCATGGAATATGCAGTGCTTTCCAGAATCGCGTTCTCTTTGCGATGGCTCCCTCATGGGAGGCTTTGGGTAGGAGACAACACCGTTTGTGTCCATGTAGATGTTGCTTAGAGTGTCATTAAGTTCAGTGTATTTATCATATCTAGGCCCTCTCCGAGGCTGAGTGTTGCGGTCATTCTTGACAGCAGCTTTTCCTTTGCCATTTCCAGAATCTGACGGTCCTCCGTCATTAAGCATGTTAACATCGAGAGTGCGCTTCTCAGAAGTTGCATGTTCTTCCCGCAGAAATCTGTCTGCTTCAAGGTAGAATTCACTGAGATTCCGTTGTGGGTCTCGATGCAAAGATTTTTTGAACTCCGAGTTGTCCAAGACACCGGATACCGCTTCCATCAGTACCATCGACGGTTCAGGGCGGTCAACTGATGCTGCTACAACGTTGAATCTTTCCAGAAATGAACGCAGAGTTTCTCTGGGCCTCTGCTTGATTGTTGTGAGTGACATGACGTTCTTGGGTCGAGCGATGTGGACCCGAAACTGTTCAAGGAAGCGAGCGACCAACATGTTCCAACTGTTGATCGATTCTGTCTCTAGCTGCCGAATCCACATGGCTGCTATATCAGTCAGAAAGAGGGGAAAACACTTCGCCATAACGTTTTCCGATGCTGATTGAACTTCCATATGCCGTTTGTAGCGCATGAGATGCACGGTTGGATCTGTCCTGCCGTTGTAGGGCTCTAGTTGTGGAAGTTTGAAATCTAGGGGACTGCGAGAATTCCTGATTTTCGGTGTGAACGGATTGTGATTGACGTCATCCACGTCGTTCTGATAAGTGCGGCCTCTCGAGAGGCATTGAATCAGATCTGCTAACCTATTTCCTTCAAAAAGTTGTTGCAGGTTGCCAAGATCAGAGCTGGTGCCCCCAGCGTTTAATGCAGGAGAGGTTGGAAGCTGCCGGTGAGTTGCTGTGTGTTCGTGGTGCGCTGCACGGAGCGGGTCGCGGGTCGCGGATCGAGGGTGGCGACCCGATTCGGTTCGAGGGGATCGATTCATGAGGCAGGTTGGTGAAGGACGGATCGCGGTTCGTGGGGAGCGAACTGAGGAGGGACGATCCGAACCGGTGCTGGTGGCCTATCACGATCCGATCCCTGCTGCAGTTGATTGAGAGTTTGTGCTCCGGTATTTATCCGATCTGGAGCTGAATTCGGTCGCTGTGCATTTCCAATAACGAGGGGGTTGCCCCCGAGTCCATGTGATGCGTGAGCCGCTTCTGTGGCTTCATTTCCGGTGACTTGAATGTTGCTCGGCCTTCCATCCATCCGAGCGAAGAATTGGTTGATCATCTCTTGTTGCTTCTGGAGGAGATCGTCTTGCTTTGCCATCTGATCTCTCAGTTCAGCGAGAACGCCGTCCATCTCGTCTCTAGTCAAGTATGCAGAAGGATCTCCATGAGAGGAAGCTTCGTGGATATTCTCGTTCCTCTTGCCTTCAGCGTCGGCATCATCAGCATGAGCGGAATTTCCAGTCTTCTTCCTTTTGATTGCCATTGAGTCTCCTTTCAAGCTAGAAATTGAAGTTTGTCGTGTGCCCCCCTTCTTGGCGCGCCAAAATGTTAGACCAAAATCTGGACCTAACACCCAAATGCGGATCACAGAATGCAGAATGTAGAAAATGTAGTAAAAATAAAGGAGACACACGAGGTTTTTATAGTGATTCGGCTCAAACCAAGCCTACGTCCAATTTATAGTTTCTTAAATCCTAAGAAGCTATTACAATGCAGTTTGTTTGTGGTTTATACATGAAATCCTCGTGTTTGTAATGAAGAAGAGGTGAGAAAAGTGAAGATCATACACGAAATCCTCGTGTTTTTATAAAGAAAATGGCTCCTATCTTGTTGAGACAGCTTTGCAGAAAGTAATGGTGGAAGCCCTAGAGAGTGAGAGCCAAAAGATCCTTGAAAATGCCTTCGAATGGTGTATTTATAGCCGTTTACAGCAGGCGGTTCGCGTGACACGTGGCACGCATCCCAAAAATCTCGAAATGAGGTGGAAAACGTCCAGAAACCCTCTCCAAATCGTCATATGCCATGTGTAATCAGATCCATGCGAGTTGGAGTAAAAATAGCCATCAGAACAGGTCAAAACAATGCGCGCATCTACAGGTTCGGCGATCGGTTCGTGGGTCAGGGATCGGATCGTGGTCATGGTGTCGGATCGTGACCACGGTGCGCACCACGAACGGATCGTGGTCGGAGGGAGCGAGCAGGGTGATGACGAGCTGGAGTGAGGAGCAGGTGATCGGGTCGGATCGTGGTTAGGTGTTCACGAACCGAAGGGGGCGATCTGATGAGTCGCGAGCCGAGGAGGGGCAATCCGAACCAATGATGCTTCGTCACTTCATCCAGGAAATTGCCAGATTACACCCGTTCACGGAAACGGGCATAACTTTCAAACCGTAAGTCCGATTGAGCCAAACCAAAGCTCAAACTGAAGCTAATTCAGAGATCTACAAGACTTACAGAGCATAGCTCCGTAATTGCTGTTTTCGGGCCCAGAAAAGGTCATCTGGTAGGAGTTCCAGGCGGTTCTTTATTGATGATGTGATTTTGACTAGAAAACTTCATGTCTTCTGATAGTGTTTCCATTGCTTGAGCGTATTGTTAACCAGAGATTTCATGTCTGACTGCTTTGACTAAAAAGCGGGTCAACATTTTGCCCCCCAGAACATATCTTGCTGGTTGAAGGAAGATGTGTCCTGGATAATCCAAGAAATCCAAATCTAGAATGCGACGATCGCGCCGGATCGTATTAAGGCCATAAAACCGACGATCACATGGGATCGTATTAAGGCCAGAGAAATCCAAGAAGACCAGGAGTTCCAAGGCGGCCTTACCGGAGTAAGACGACCAAGGAAATGCCACGAGAGTTTTGTTTATACTGGACGGATCCAGTTAGGAGCTGGAGCTCGTCAACTACGAGTATATTCCATACTCGAGTCCTTTTGTCACATCCTGACAAGACCGTTTACAGGGCATAATCCATACCCAAAATCCAAACCGAGTATAATCCATACCCGATTTCTTTTGTCACGTCCTGACAAGACCATTTACAGGGCATAATCCATACCCTGGATTCCAAAGTGAGTATAAACCATACTCTACCATTCCTAAGTACAATCCATACTTAGGATTCTGAAGTGAGTATAAACCATACTCAAACCTGAAGTAGAGCTACGCTTGCCACAGCCTGACAAGATAGTCCATCCCTAAGCATAATCCATACCTAGAGTTCTATAATAAGTATAAACCATACTTTTAACCAAAGTTAAGGATCTTGCCACATCCTGACAAGATACTTAAATTCACCAAACATAATCCATGCGTGGAGAATCCTTATTCAATTCAAAATGAAAAACCAAAGCAAATCCTGATTGGTTTGACACTGAGTCCAGAGCACGCTTTAGGGCTACATCCTAACCCCGAACGTGCGTACTCCGATCCAACCAATCGGAAAACCTAAAGAAAGCAAAAACAAATCCTAAAGCCTAAGAAATGCATAAACTGAGGGCTGATCTCATCCAGATTAGTTGATGATGAGCCCGCGAGAGCTCGATGCAGGGTCATCCCCTCTATGGGGAGCAGGTGGTGGTTGTTTCACATACTCGGGCAGCTCTCCACGTCTAACCCGTTCCTCAATCAGATCACGAAGATGTCTACAGTCATTGGTGTCATGACCGTCCATGTCATGGAATATGCAGTGCTTTCCAGAATCGCGTTCTCTTTGCGATGGCTCCCTCCTGGGAGGCTTTGGGTAGGAGACAACACCGTTTGTGTCCATGTAGATGTTGCTTAGAGTGTCATTAAGTTCAGTGTATTTATCATATCTAGGCCCTCTCCGAGGCTGAGTGTTGCGGTCATTCTTGACAGCAGCTTTTCCTTTGCCATTTCCAGAATCTGACGGTCCTCCGTCATTAAGCATGTTAACGTCGAGAGTGCGCTTCTCAGAAGTTGCATCTTCTTCCCGCAGAAATCTGTCTGCTTCAAGGTAGAATTCGCTAAGATTCCGTGGTGGGTCTCGATGCAAAGATTTTTTGAACTCCGAGTTGTCCAAGACACCGGATACCGCTTCCATCAGTACCATCGACGGTTCAGGGCGGTCAACTGATGCTGCTGCAACGTTGAATCTTTCCAGAAATGAACGCAGAGTTTCTCTGGGCCTCTGCTTGATTGTAGTGAGTGACATGACGTTCTTGGGTCGAGCGATGTGGACCCGAAACTGTTCAAGGAAGCGAGCGACCAACATGTTCCAACTGTTGATCGATTCTGTCTCTAGTTGTCGAATCCACATGGCTGCTATATCTGTCAGAAAGAGGGGAAAACACTTCGCCATATCGTTTTCTGATGCTGATTGAACTTCCATATGCCGTTTGTAGCGCATGAGATGCACGGTTGGATCTGTCCTGCCGTTGTAGGGCTCTAGTTGTGGAAGTTTGAAATCTAGGGGATTGCGAGAATTCCTGATTTCCGGTGTGAACGGATTGTGATTGACGTCATCCACGTCGTTCTGATAAGTGCGGCCTCTCGAGAGGCGTTGAATCAGATCTGCTAACCTATTTCCTATAAAAAGTTGTTGCAGGTTGCCAAGATCAGAGCTGGTGCCCCCAGCGTTGAATGCAGGAGAGGTTGGAAGCTGCCGGTGAGTTGCTGTGTGTTCGTGGTGCGCTGCACGGAGCGGGTCGCGGGTCGCGGATCGCGGACCGAGGGTGGCGACCCGATTCGGTTCGAGGGGATCGATTCGTGAGGCAGGTTGGTGAAGGACAGATCGCGGTTCGTGGGGAGCGAACTGAGGAGGGGCGATCCGAACCGGTGCTGGTGGCCTATCACGATCTGATCCCTGCTGCAGTTGATTGAGAGTTTGTGCTCCGGTATTAATCCGATCTGGAGCTGAATTCGGTCGCTGCGCATTTCCAATAACGAGGGGGTTGCCCCCGAGTCCATGTGATGCGTGAGCTGCTTCTGTGGCTTCATTTCCGGTGACTTCAATATTGCTCGGCCTTCCATCCATCCGAGCGAAGAATTGGTTGATCATCTCTTGTTGCTTCTGGAGGAGATCGTCTTGCTTTGCCATCTGATCTCTCAGTTCAGCGAGAACACCGTCCATCTCGTCTCTAGTCAAGTATGCAGAAGGATCCCCATGAGAGGAAGCTTCGTGGCTATTCTCGTTCCTCTTGCCTTCAGCGTCGGCATCATCAGCATGAGCGGAATTTCCAGTCTTCTTCCTTTTGATTGCCATTGAGTCTCCTTTCAAGCTAGAAATTGAAGTTTGTCGTGTGCCCCCCTTCCTGGCGCGCCAAAATGTTAGACCAAAATCTGGACCTAACACCCAAATGCGGATCACAGAATGCAGAATGTAGAAAATGCAGTAAAAATAAAGGAGACACACGAGGTTTTTATAGTGGTTCGGCTCAAAGCAAGCCTACGTCCACTTTATAGTTTCTTAAATCCTAAGAAGCTATTACAATGCAGTTTGTTTGTGGTTTATACACGAAATCCTCGTGTTTGTAATGAAGAAGAGGTGAGAAAAGTGAAGATCATACACGAAATCCTCGTGTTTTTATGAAGAAAATGGCTCCTATCTTGTTGAGATAGCTTTGCAGAAAGTAATGTTGGAAGCCCTGGAGAGTGAGAGCCAAAAGATCCTTGAAAATGCCTTCGAATGGTGTATTTATAGCCGTTTATAGAAGGCGGTTCGCGTGACACGTGGCACGCATCCCAAAAAATTCGAAATGAGGTGGAAAACGTCCAGAAACCCTCTCCAAATCATCATATGCCATGTGTAATCAGATCCATGCGAGTTGGAGTAAAAGTAGCCATCAGAACAGGTCAAAACAATGCGCGCATCTACAGGTTCGGCGATCGGTTCATGGGTCAGGGATCGGATCGTGGTCATGGTGTCGGATCGTGACCACGGTGCGCACCACGAACGGATCGTGGTCGGAGGGAGCGAGCAGGGTGATGACGAGCTGGAGTGAGGAGCAGGTGATCGGGTCGGATCGTGGTTAGGTGTTCACGAACCGAAGGGGGCGATCTGATGAGTCGCGAGCCGAGGAGGGGCGATCCGAACCAATGATGCTTCGTCACTTCATCCAGGAAATTGCCAGATTACACCCGTTCACGGAAACGGGCATAACTTTCAAACCGTAAGTCCGATTGAGCCAAACCAAAGCTCAAACTGAAGCTAATTCATAGATCTACAAGATTTACAGAGCACAGCTCCGTAATTGCTGTTTTCGGGCCCAGAAAAGGTAATCTGGTAGGAGTTCCGGGCGGTTATTTATTGATGATGTGATTTTGACTAGAAAACTTCCTGTCTTCTGATAGTGTTTCCATTGCTTGAGCGTATTGTTAACCAGAGATTCCATGTGTGACTGCTTTGACTAAAAAGCGGGTCAACATTTTGCCCCCCAGAACATATCTTGCTGGTTGAAGGAAGATGTGTTCTGGATAATCCAAGAAATCCAAATCCAGAATGCGACGATCGCGCCGGATCGTATTAAGGCCATAAAACCGACGATCACATGGGATCGTATTAAGGCCAGAGAAATCCAAGAAGACCAGGAGTTCCAAGACGGCCTTACCGGAGTAAGACGACCAATGAAATGCCACGAGAGTTTTGTTTATACTGGACGGATCCAGTTAGGAGCCGGAGCTCGTCAACTACGAGTATATTCCATACTCGAGTCCTTTTGTCACATCCTGACAAGACCGTTTACAGGGCATAATCCATACCCAAAATCCAAACCGAGTATAATCCATACCCGATTTCTTTTGTCACGTCCTGACAAGACCATTTACAGGGCATAATCCATACCCAAAATCCAAACCGAGTATAATCCATACCCGATTTCTTTTGTCACGTCCCGACATTACCATTTACAGGGTATAATCCATACCCTAGATTCCAAAGTGAGTACAAACCATACTCTACCATTCCTAAGTACGATCCATACTTAAGATTCTGAAGTGAGTATAAACCATACTCAAACCTGAAGTAGAGCTATGCTTGCCACAGCCTGACAAGATAGTCCATCCCTAAGCATAATCCATACCTAGAGTTCTATAATAAGTATAAACCATACTTTTAACCAAAGTTAAGGATCTTGCCACATCCTGACAATATACTTAAATTCACCAAACATAATCCATGCTTGGAGAATCCTTATTCAATTCAAAATGCAAAACCAAAGCAAATCCTGATTGGTTTGACACTGAGTCCAGAGCACGCTTTAGGGCTACATCCTAACCCCGAACGTGCGTACTCCGATCCAACCAATCGGAAAACCTAAAGAAAGCAAAAACAAATCCTAAAGCCTAAGAAATGCATAAACTGAGGGCTGATCTCATCCAGATCAGTTGATGATGAGCCCGCGAGAGCTCGATGCAGGGTCATCCCCTCTCTGGGGAGCAGGTGGTGGTTGTTTCACATACTCGGGCAGCTCTCCACGTCTAACCCATTCCTCAATCAGATCACGAAGATGTCTACAGTCATTGGTGTCATGACCGTCCATGTCATGGAATATGCAGTGCTTTCCAGAATCGCGTTCTCTTTGCGATGACTCCCTCCTGGGAGGCTTTGGGTAGGAGACAACACCGTTTGTGTCCATGTAGATGTTGCTTAGAGTGTCATTAAGTTCAGTTTATTTATCGTATCTAGGCCCTCTCCGAGGCTGAGTGTTGCGGTCATTCTTGATAGCAGCTTTTCCTTTGCCATTTCCAGAATCTGACGGTCCTCCGTCATTAAGCATGTTAACGTCGAGAGTGCGCTTCTCAGAAGTTGCATCTTCTTCCCGCAGAAATCTGTCTGCTTCAAGGTAGAATTCGCTGAGATTCCGTGGTGGGTCTCGATGCAAAGATTTTTTGAACTCCGAGTTGTCCAGGACACCGGATACCGCTTCCATCAGTACCATCGACGGTTCAGGGCGGTCAACTGATGCTGCTGCAACGTTTAATCTTTCCAGAAATGAACGCAGGGTTTCTCTGGGCCTCTGCTTGATTGTAGTGAGTGACATGACGTTCTTGGGTCGAGCGATGTGGACCCGAAACTGTTCAAGGAAGCGAGCGACCAACATGTTCCAACTGTTGATCGATTCTGTCTCTAGCTGCCGAATCCACATGGCTGCTATATCAGTCAGAAAGAGGGGAAAACACTTCGCCATAACGTTTTCCGATGCTGATTGAACTTCCATATGCCGTTTGTAGCGCATGAGATGCACGGTTGGATCTGTCCTGCCGTTGTAGGGCTCTAGTTGTGGAAGCTTGAAATCTAGGGGATTGCGAGAATTCCAGATTTCCGGTGTGAACGGATTGTGATTGACGTCATCCACGTCGTTCTGATCAGTGCGGCCTCTCGAGAAGCGTTGAATCAGATCTGCTAACCTATTTCCTTCAAAAAGTTGTTGCAGGTCGCCAAGATCAGAGCTGGTGCCCCCAGCGTTGAATGCAGGAGAGGTTGGAAGTTGTCGGTGAGTTACTGTGTGTTCGTGGTGCGCTGCACGGAGCGGGTCGCGGATCGCGGATCGAGGGTGGCGACCCGATTCGGTTCGAGGGGATCGATTCGTGAGGCAGGTTGGTGAAGGACGGATCGCGGTTCGTGGGGAGCGAACTGAGGAGGGGCGATCCGAACCGGCGCTGGTGGCCTATCACGATCTGATCCCTGCTGGAGTTGATTGAGAGTTTGTGCTCCGGTATTAATCCGATCTGGAGCTGAATTCGGTCGCTGCGCATTTCCAATAACGAGGGGGTTGCCCCCGAGTCCATGTGATGCGTGAGCCGCTTCTGTGGCTTCATTTCCGGTGACTTGAATATTGCTCGGCCTTCCATCCATCTGAGCGAAGAATTGGTTGATCATCTCTTGTTGCTTCTGGAGGAGATCGTCTTGCTTTGCCATCTGATCTCTCAGTTCAGCGAGAACGCCGTCCATCTCGTCTCTAGTCAAGTATGCAGAAGGATCTCCATGAGAGGAAGCTTCGTGGCTATTCTCGTTCCTCTTGCCTTCAGCGTCGGCATCATCAGCATGAGCGGAATTTCAAATCTTCTTCCTTTTGATCGCCATTGAGTCTCCTTTCAAGCTAGAAATTGAAGTTTGTCGTGTGCCCCCCTTCCTGGCGCGCCAAAATGTTAGACCAAAATCTGGACCTAACACCCAAATGCGGATCACAGAATGCAGAATGTAGAAAATGCAGTAAAAATAAAGGAGACACACGAGGTTTTTATAGTGGTTCGGCTCAAACTAAGCCTACGTCCACTTTATAGTTTCTTAAATCCTAAGAAGCTATTACAATGCAGTTTGTTTGTGGTTTATACACGAAATCCTCGTGTTTGTAATGAAGAAGAGGTGAGAAAAGTGAAGATCATACACGAAATCCTCGTGTTTTTATGAAGAAAATGGCTCCTATCTTGTTGAGATAGCTTTGCAGAAAGTAATGGTGGAAGCCCTGGAGAGTGAGAGCCAAAAGATCCTTGAAAATGCCTTCGAATGGTGTATTTATAGCCGTTTACAGCAGGCGGTTCGCGTGACACGTGGCACGCATCCCAAAAATCTCGAAATGAGGTGGAAAACGTCCAGAAACCCTCTCCAAATCGTCATATGCCATGTGTAATCAGATCCATGCGAGTTGGAGTAAAAATAGCCATCAGAACAGGTCAAAACAATGCGCGCATCTACAGGTTCGGCGATCGGTTCGTGGGTCAGGGATCGGATCGTGGTCATGGTGTCGGATCGTGACCACGGTGCGCACCACGAACGGATCGTGGTCGGAGGGAGCGAGCAGGGTGATGACGAGCTGGAGTGAGGAGCAGGTGATCGGGTCGGATCGTGGCTAGGTGTACAAGAACCGAAGGGGGCGATCTGATGAGTCGTGAGCCGAGGAGGGGCGATCCGAACCAATGATGCTTCGTCACTTCATCCAGGAAATTGCCAGATTACACCCATTCATGGAAACGGGCATAACTTTCAAACCGTAAGTCCGATTGAGCCAAACCAAAGCTCAAACTGAAGCTAATTCAGAGATCTACAAGACTTACAGAGCATAGCTCCGTAATTGCTGTTTTCGGGCCCAGAAAAGGTCATCTGGTAGGAGTTCCGGGCAGTTCTTTATTGATGATGTGATTTTGACTAGAAAACTTCTTGTCTTCTGATAGTGTTTCCATTGCTTGAGTGTATTGTTAACCAGAGATTCCATGTGTGACTGCTTTGACTAAAACGCGGGTCAACATTTTGCCCCCCAGAACATATCTTGCTGGTTGAAGGAAGATGTGTTCTGGATAATCCAAGAAATCCAAATCCAGAATGCAACGATCGCGCCGGATCGTATTAAGGCCATAAAACCGACGATCACATGGGATCGTATTAAGGCCAGAGAAATCCAAGAAGACCAGGAGTTCCAAGACGGCCTTACCGGAGTAAGACGACCAAGGAAATGCCACGAGAGTTTTGTTTATAGTGGACGGATCCAGTTAGGAGCCGGAGCTCGTCAACTACGAGTATATTCCATACTCGAGTCCTTTTTGTCACGTCCTGACAAGACCGTTTACAGGGCATAATCCATAACCAAAATCCAAACCGAGTATAATCCATACCCGATTTCTTTTGTCACGTCCTGACAAGACCATTTACAGGGCATAATCCATACCCAAAATCCAAACCGAGTATAATCCATACCCGATTTCTTTTGTCACATCCTGACAAGACCATTTACAGGGCATAATCCATACCCTCGATTCCAAAGTGAGTATAAACCATACTCTACCATTCCTAAGTACAATCCATACTTAGGATTCTGAACTGAGTATAAACCATACTCAAACCTGAAGTAGAGCTACGCTTGCCACAGCCTGACAACATAGTCCATCCCTAAGCATAATCCATACCTAGAGTTCTATAATAAGTATAAACCATACTTTTAACCAAAGTTAAGGATCTTGCCACATCCTGACAAGATACTTAAATTCACCAAACATAATCCATGCTTGGAGAATCCTTATTCAATTCAAAATGCAAAACCAAAGCAAATCCTGATTGGTTTGACACTGAGTCCAGAGCACGCTTTAGGGCTACATCCTAACCCCGAACGTGCGTACTCCGATCCAACCAATCGGAAAACCTAAAGAAAGCAAAACCAAATCCTAAAGCCTAAGAAATGCATAAACTGAGGGCTGATCTCATCCAGATCAGTTGATGATGAGCCCGCGAGAGCTCGATGCAGGGTCATCCCCTCTCTGGGGAGCAGGTGGTGGTTGTTTCACATACTCGGGCAGCTCTCCACGTCTAACCCGTTCCTCAATCAGATCACGAAGATGTCTACAGTCATTGGTGTCATGACCGTCCATGTCATGGAATATGCAGTGCTTTCCAGAATCGCGTTCTCTTTGCGATGGCTCCCTCCTGGGAGGCTTTGGGTAGGAGACAACACCGTTTGTGTCCATGTAGATGTTGCTTAGAGTGTCATTAAGTTCAGTGTATTTATCATATCTAGGCCCTCTCCGAGGCTGAGTGTTGCGGTCATTCTTGACAGCAGCTTTTCCTTTGCCATTTCCAGAATCTGACGGTCCTCCGTCATTAAGCATGTTAACGTCGAGAGTGCGCTTCTCAGAAGTTGCATCTTCTTCCCGCAGAAATCTGCCTGCTTCAAGGTAGAATTCGCTGAGATTCCATGGTGGGTCTCGATGCAAAGATTTTTTGAGCTCCGAGTTGTCCAAGACACCGGATACCGCTTCCATCAGTACCATCGACTGTTCAGGGCGGTCAACTGATGCTGCTGCAACGTTGAATCTTTCCAGAAATGAACGCAGAGTTTCTCTGGGCCTCTGCTTGATTGTAGTGAGTGACATGACGTTCTTGGGTCGGGCGATGTGGATCCTAAACTGTTAAAGGAAGCGAACGACCAACATGTTCCAACTGTTGATCGATTCTGTCTCTAGCTGTCGAATCCACATGGCTGCTATATCAGTCAGAAAGAGGGGAAACACTTCGCTATAACGTTTTCCGATGCTGATTGAACTTCCATATGCCGTTTGTAGCGCATGAGATGCACGGTTGGATCTGTCCTGCCGTTGTAGGGCTCTAGTTGTGGAAGTTTTAAATCTAGGGGATTGCGAGAATTCCTGATTTCCGGTGTGAACGGATTGTGATTGACGTCATCCATGTCGTTCTGATAAGTGCGGCCTCTCGAGAGGCGTTGAATCAGATCTGCTAACCTATTTCCTTCAAAAAGTTGTTGCAGGTTGCCAAGATCAGAGCTGGTGCCCCCAGCGTTGAATGTAGGAGAGGTTGGAAGCTGCCGGTGAGTTGCCGTGTGTTCGTGGTGCGCTGCACGGAGCGAGTCGCGGGTCGCGGATCGAGGGTGGCGACCCGATTCGATTCGAGGGGATCGATTCGTGAGGCAGGTAGGTGAAGGACGGATCGCGGTTCGTCGGGAGCGAACTGAGGAGGGGCGATCCGAACCGGTGCTGGTGGCCTATCACGATCCGATCCCTGCTGCAGTTGATTGAGAGTTTGTGCTCCGGTATTAATCCGATCTGGAGCTGAATTCGGTCGCTGTGCATTTCCAATAACGAGGGGGTTGCACCCGAGTCCACGTGATGCGTGAGCCGCTTCTGTGGCTTCATTTCCGGTGACTTGAATGTTGCTCGGCCTTCCATCCATCCGAGCGAAGAATTGGTTGAGCATCTCTTGTTGCTTCTGGAGGAGATCGTCTTGCTTTGCCATCTGATCTCCCAGTTCAGCGAGAACGCCGTCCATCTCGTCTCTAGTCAAGTATGCAGAAGGATCTCCATGAGAGGAAGCTTCGTGGCTATTCTCGTTCCTCTTGCTTTCAGCGTCGGCATCATCAGCATGAGCGGAATTTCCAGTCTTCTTCCTTTTGATTGCCATTGAGTCTCCTTTCAAGCTAGAAATTGAAGTTTGTCGTGTCCCCCCTTCCTGGCGCGCCAAAATGTTAGACCAAAATCTGGACCTAACACCCAAATGCGGATCACAGAATGCAGAATGTAGAAAATGCAGTAAAAATAAAGGAGAGACACGAGGTTTTTATAGTGGTTCGGCTCAAACCAAGCCTACGTCCACTTTATAGTTTCTTAAATCCTAAGAAGCTATTACAATGCAGTTTGTTTGTGGTTTATACACGAAATCCTCGTGTTTGTAATGAAGAAGAGGTGAGAAAAGTGAAGATCATACACGAAATCCTCGTGTTTTTATGAAGAAAATGGCTCCTATCTTGTTGAGATAGCTTTGCAGAAAGTAATGGTGGAAGCCCTGGAGAGTGAGAGCCAAAAGATCCTTGAAAATGCCTTCGAATGGTGTATTTATAGCCGTTTACAGCAGGCGGTTCGCGTGACACGTGGCACGCATCCCAAAAATCTCGAAATGAGGTGGAAAACGTCCAGAAACCCTCTCCAAATCGTCATATGCCATGTGTAATCAGATCCATGCGAGTTGGAGTAAAAATAGCCATCAGAACAGGTCAAAACAATGCGCGCATCTACAGGTTCGGCGATCGGTTCATGGGTTAGGAATCGAATCGTGGTCATGGTGTCGGATCATGACCACGGCGCGCACCACGAACGGATCGTGGTCGGAGGGAGCGAGCAGGGTGATGACGAGCTGGAGTGAGGAGCAGGTGATCGGGTCGGATCGTGGTTAGGTGTTCACGAACCGAAGGGGGCGATCTGATGAGTCGCGAGCCGAGGAGGGGCGATCCGAACCAATGATGCTTCGTCACTTCATCTAGGAAATTGCCAGATTACACCCGTTCACGGAAACGGGCATAACTTTCAAACCGTAAGTCCGATTGAGCCAAACCAAAGCTCAAACTGAAGCTAATTCAGATATCTACAAGACTTTCAGAGCACAGCCCCGTAATCGCTGTTTTCGGGCCCAGAAAAGGTCATCTGGTAGGAGTTCCGGGCGGTTCTTTATTGATGATGTGATTTTGACTAGAAAACTTCCTGTCTTCTGATAGTGTTTCCATTGCTTGAGCGTCTTGTTAACCAGAGATTCCATGTGTGACTGCTTTGACTAAAAAGTGGGTCAACAGTTTGCCCCCCAGAACATATCTTGCTGGTTGAAGGAAGATGTGTTCTGGATAATCCAAGAAATCCAAATCCAGAATGCGACGATCGCGCCGGATCGTATTAAGGCCATAAAACCGATGATCACATGGGATCGTATTAAGGCCAGAGAAATCCAAGAAGACCAGGAGTTCCAAGATGGCCTTACCGGAGTAAGACGACCAAGGAAATGCCATGAGAGTTTTGTTTATACTGGACGGATCCAGTTAGGAGCCGGAGCTCGTCAACTACGAGTATATTCCATACTCGAGTCCTTTTGTCACATCCTGACAAGGCCGTTTACAGGGCATAATCCATACCCAAAATCCAAACCGAGTATAATCCATACCCGATTTCTTTTGTCACGTCCTGACAAGACCATTTACAGGGCATAATCCATACCCAAAATCCAAACCGAGTATAATGCATACCCGATTTCTTTTGTCACGTCCTGACAAGACCATTTACAGGGCATAATCCATACCCTGGATTCCAAAGTGAGTATAAACCATACTCTACCATTCCTAAGTACAATCCATACTTAGGATTCTGAAGTGAGTATAAACCATACTCAAACCTGAAGTAGAGCTACGCTTGCCACAGCCTGACAAGATAGTCCATCCCTAAGCATAATCCATACCTAGAGTTCTATAATAAGTATAAACCATACTTTTAACCAAAGTTAAGGATCTTGCCACATCCTGACAAGATACTTAAATTCACCAAACATAATCCATGCTTGGAGAATCCTTATTCAATTCAAAATGCAAAACCAAAGCAGATCCTGATTGGTTTGACACTGAGTCCAGAGCACGCTTTAGGGCTACATCCTAACCCCGTACGTGCATACTCCGATCCAACCAATCAGAAAACCTAAAGAAAGCAAAAACAAATCCTAAAGCCTAAGAAATGCATAAACTGAGGGCTGATCTCATCCAGATCAGTTGATGATGAGCCCGCGAGAGCTCGATGCAGGGTCATCCCCTCTCTGGGGAGCAGGTGGTGGTTGTTTCACATACTCGGGCAGCTCTACACGTCTAACCCGTTCCTCAATCAGATCACGAAGATGTCTACAGTTATTGGTGTCATGACCGTCCATGTCATGGAATATGCAGTGCTTTCCAGAATCGCGTTCTCTTTGCGATGGCTCCCTCCTGGGAGGCTTTGGGTAGGAGACAACACCGTTTGTGTCCATGTAGATGTTGCTTAGAGTGTCATTAAGTTCAGTGTATTTATCATATCTAGGCCCTCTCCGAGGCTGAGTGTTGCGGTCATTCTTGACAGCAGCTTTTCCTTTGCCATTTCCAAAATCTGACGGTCCTCCGTCATTAAGCATGTTAACGTCGAGAGTGCGCTTCTCAGAAGTTGCATCTTCTTCCCGCAGAAATCTATCTTCTTCAAGTTAGAATTCGCTGAGATTCCGTGGTGGGTCTCGATGCAAAGATTTTTTGAACTCCGAGTTGTCCAAGACGCCGGATACCGCTTCCATCAGTACCATCGACGGTTCAGGGCGGTCAACTGATGCTGCTGCAACGTTGAATCTTTCCAGAAATGAACGCAGAGTTTCTCTGGGCCTCTGCTTGATTGTAGTGAGTGACATGACGTTCTTGGGTCGAGCGATGTGGACCCGAAACTGATCAAGGAAGCGAGCGACCAACATGTACCAACTGTTGATCGATTCTGTCTCTAGCTGCCGAATCCACATTGCTGCTATATCAGTCAGACAGAGGGGAAATCTCTTCGCCATAACGTTTTCCGATGCTGATTGAACTTCCATATGCCGTTTGTAGCGCATGAGATGCACGGTTGGATCTGTCCTGCCGTTGTAGGGTTCTAGTTGTGGAAGTTTGAAATCTAGGGGATTGCGAGAATTCCTGATTTCCGGTGTGAACGGATTGTGATTGACGTCATCCACGTCGTTCTGATAAGTGCAGCCTCTCGAGAGGCGTTGAATCAGATCTGCTAACCTATTTCCTTCAAAAAGTTGTTGCAGGTTGCCAAGATCAGAGCTGGTGCCCCCAGCGTTGAATGTAGGAGAGGTTGGAAGCTGCCGGTGAGTTGCTGTGTGTTCGTGGTGCGCTGCACGGAGCGGGTCGCGGGTCGCGGATCGAGGGTGGCGACCCGATTCGGTTCGAGGGGATCGATTCGTGAGGCAGGTTGGTGAAGGACGGATCGCGGTTCGTCGGGAGCGAATTGAGGAGGGGCGATCCGAACCGGTGCTGGTGGCCTATCACGATCCGATCCCTGCTGCAGTTGATTGAGAGTTTGTGCTCCGGTATTAATCCGATCTGGAGCTGAATTCGGTCGCTGTGCATTTCCAATAACGAGGGGGTTGCCCCCGAGTCCATGTGATGCGTGAGCCGCTTCTGTGGCTTCCTTTCCGGTGACTTGAATGTTGCTCGGCCTTCCATCCATCCGAGCGAAGAATTGGTTGATCATCTCCTGTTGCTTCTGGAGGAGATCGTCTTGCTTTGCCATCTGATCTCTCAGTTCAGCGAGAACGCCGTCCATCTCATCTCTAGTCAAGTATGCAGAAGGATCTCCATGAGAGGAAGCTTCGTGGCTATTCTCGTTCCTCTTGCCTTCAGCGTCGGCATCATCAGCATGAGCGGAATTTCCAGTCTTCTTCCTTTTGATTGCCATTGAGTCTCCTTTCAAGCTAGAAATTGAAGTTTGTCGTGTCCCCCCCTTTCTGGCACGCCAAAATGTTAGACCAAAATCTGTACCTAACACCCAAATGCGGATCACAGAATGCAGAATGTAGAAAATGCAGTAAAAATAAAGGAGACACACGAGGTTTTTATAGTGGTTCGGCTCGAACCAAGCCTACGTCCACTTTATAGTTTCTTAAATCCTAAGAAGCTATTACAATGCAGTTTGTTTGTGGTTTATACACGAAATCCTCGTGTTTGTAATGAAGAAGAGGTGAGAAAAGTGAAGATCATACAAGAAATCCTCGTGTTTTTATGAAGAAAATGGCTCCTATCTTGTTGAGATAGCTTTGCAGAAAGTAATGGTGGAAGCCCTGGAGAGTGAGAGCCAAAAGATCCTTGAAAATGCCTTCGAATGGTGTATTTATAGCCGTTTACAGCAGGCGGTTCGCGTAACACGTGGCACGCATCCCAAAAATCTCGAAATGAGGTGGAAAACGTCCAGAAACCCTCTCCAAATCGTCATATGCCATGTGTAATCAGATCCATGCGAGTTGGAGTAAAAATGGCCATCAGAACAGGTCAAAACAATGCGCGCATATACAGGTTCGGCGATCGGTTCGTGGGTCAGGGATCGAATCGTGGTCATGGTGTCGGATCGTGACCACGGCGCGCACCACGAACGGATCGTGGTCGGAGGGAGCGAGCAGGGTGATGACGAGTTGGAGTGAGGAGCAGGTGATCGGGTCGGATCGTGGTTAGGCGTTCACGAACCGAAGGGGGCGATCTGATGAGTCGCGAGCAGAGGAGTGGCGATCCGAACAAATGATGCTTCGTCACTTCATCCAGGAAATTGCCAGATTACACCCGTTCACGGAAACGGGCATAACTTTCAAACCGTAAGTCCGATTGAGCCAAACCAAAGCTCAAACTGAAGCTAATTCAGATATCTACAAGACTTACAGAGCATAGCTCCGTAATTGCTGTTTTCGGGCCCAGAAAAGGTCATCTGGTAGGAGTTCCGGGCGGTTCTTTATTGATGATGTGATTTTGACTAGAAAACTTCTTGTCTTCTGATAGTGTTTCCATTGCTTGAGCGTATTGTTAACCAGAGATTCCATGTGTGACTGCTTTGACTAAAAAGTGGGTCAACATTTTGACCCCCAGAACATATCTTGCTGGTTGAAGGAAGATGTGCTCTGGATAATCCAAGAAATCCAAATCCAGAATGCGACGATCGCGCCGGATCGTATTAAGGCCATAAAACCGACGATCACATGGGATCGTATTAAGGCCAGAGAAATCCAAGAAGACCAGGAGTTCCAAGACGGCCTTACCGGAGTAAGACGACCAAGGAAATGCCATGAGAGTTTTGTTTATACTGGACGGATCCAGTTAGGAGCCGGAGCTCGTCAACTACGAGTATATTCCATACTCGAGTCCTTTTGTCACATCCTGACAAGGCCGTTTACAAGGCATAATCCATACCCAAAATCCAAACCGAGTATAATCCATACCCGATTTCTTTTGTCACGTCCTGACAAGACCATTTACAGGGCATAATCCATACCCAAAATCCAAACCGAGTATAATCCATACCCGATTTCTTTTGTCACATCCTGACAAGACCATTTACAGGGCATAATCCATACCCTGGATTCCAAAGTGAGTATAAACCATACTCTACCATTCCTAAGTACAATCCATACTTAGGATTCTGAAGTGAGTATAAACCATACTCAAACCTGAAGTAGAGCTACGCTTGCCACAGCCTGACAAGATAGTCCATCCCTAAGCATAATCCATACCTAGAGTTCTATAATAAGTATAAACCATACTTTTAACCAAAGTTAAGGATCTTGCCACATCCTGACAAGATACTTAAATTCACCAAACATAATCCATGCTTGGAGAATCCTTATTCAATTCAAAATGCAAAACCAAAGCAGATCCTGATTGGTTTGACACTGAGTCCAGAGCACGCTTTAGGGCTACATCCTAACCCCGAACGTGCATACTCCGATCCAACCAATCAGAAAACCTAAAGAAAGCAAAAACAAATCCTAAAGCCTAAGAAATGCATAAACTGAGGGCTGATCTCATCCAGATCAGTTGATGATGAGCCCGCGAGAGCTCGATGCAGGGTCATCCCCTCTCTGGGGAGCAGGTGGTGGTTGTTTCACATACACGGGCAGCTCTCCACGTCTAACCCGTTCCTCAATCAGATCACGAAGATGTCTACAGTCATTGGTGTCATGACCGTCCATGTCATGGAATATGCAGTGCTTTCCAGAATCGCGTTCTCTTTGCGATGGCTCCCTCCTGGGAGGCTTTGGGTAGGAGACAACACCGTTTGTGTCCATGTAGATGTTGCTTAGAGTGTCATTAAGTTCAGTGTATTTATCATATATAGGCCCTCTCCGAGGCTGAGTGTTGCGGTCATTCTTGACAGCAGCTTTTCCTTTGCCATTTCCAAAATCTGACGGTCCTCCGTCATTAAGCATGTTAACGTCGAGAGTGCGCTTCTCAGAAGTTGCATCTTCTTCCCACAGAAATCTATCTTCTTCAAGGTAGAATTCGCTGAGATTCCGTGGTGGGTCTCGATGCAAAGATTTTTTGAACTCCGAGTTGTCCAAGACACCAGATACCGCTTCCATCAGTACCATCGACGGTTCAGGGCGGTCAACTGATGCTGCTGCAACGTTGAATCTTTCCAGAAATGAACGCAGAGTTTCTCTGGGCCTCTGCTTGATTGTAGTGAGTGACATGACGTTCTTGGGTCGAGCGATGTGGACCCGAAACTGTTCAAGGAAGCGAGCGACCAACATGTACCAACTGTTGATCGATTCTGTCTCTAGCTGCCGAATCCACATTGCTGCTATATCCGTTAGACAGAGGGGAAAACTCTTCGCCATAACGTTTTCCGATGCTGATTGAACTTCCATATGTCGTTTGTAGCGCATGAGATGCACGGTTGGATCTGTCCTGCCGTTGTAGGGCTCTAGTTGTGGAAGTTTGAAATCTAGGGGATTGCGAGAATTCCTGATTTCCGGTGTGAACGGATTGTGATTGACGTCATCCACGTCGTTCTGATAAGTGCAGCCTCTCGAGAGGCGTTGAATCAGATCTGCTAACCTATTTCCTTCAAAAAGTTGTTGCAGGTTGCCAAGATCAGAGCTGGTGCCCCCAGCGTTGAATGCAGGAGAGGTTGGAAGCTGCCGGTGAGTTGCTGTGTGTTCGTGGTGCGCTGCACGGAGCGGGTCGCGGGTCGCGGGTCGCGGATCGAGGGTGGCGACCCGATTCGGTTTGAGGGGATCGATTCGTGAGGCAGGTTGGTGAAGGACGGATCGCGGTTCGTCGGGAGCGAACTGAGGAGGGGCGATCCGAACCGGTGCTGGTGGCCTATCACGATCCGATCCCTGCTGCAGTTGATTGAGAGTTTGTGCTCCGGTATTAATACGATCTGGAGCTGAATTCGGTCGCTGTTCATTTCCAATAACGAGGGGGTTGCCCCCGAGTCCATGTGATCCGTGAGCCGCTTCTGTGGCTTCCTTTCCGGTGACTTGAATGTTGCTCGGCCTTCCATCCATACGAGCGAAGAATTGGTTGATCATCTCTTGTTGCTTCTGGAGGAGATCGTCTTGCTTTGCCATCTGATCTCTCAGTTCAGCGAGAACGCCGTCCATCTCGTCTCTAGTCAAGTATGCAGAAGGATCTCCATGAGAGGAAGCTTCGTGGCTATTCTCGTTCCTCTTTCCTTCAGCGTCGGCATCATCAGCATGAGCGGAATTTCCAGTCTTCTTCCTTTTGATTGCCATTGAGTCTCCTTTCAAGCTAGAAATTGAAGTTTGTCGTGTCCCCCCCTTTCTGGCGCGCCAAAATGTTAGACCAAAATCTGGACCTAACACCCAAATGCGGATCACAGAATGCAGAATGTAGAAAATGCAGTAAAAATAAAGGAGACACACGAGGTTTTTATAGTGGTTCGGCTCAAACCAAGCCTACATCCACTTTATAGTTTCTTAAATCCTAAGAAGCTATTACAATGCAGTTTGTTTATTGTTTATACACGAAATCCTTGTGTTTGTAATGAAGAAGAGGTGAGAAAAGTGAAGATCATACACGAAATCCTCGTGTTTTTATGAAGAAAATGGCTCCTATCTTGTTGAGATAGCTTTGCAGAAAGTAATGGTTGAAGCCCTGGAGAGTGAGAGCCAAAAGATCCTTGAAAATGCCTTCGAATGGTGTATTTATAGTCGTTTACAGCAGGCGGTTCGCGTGACACGTGGCACGTATCCCAAAAATCTCGAAATGAGGTGGAAAACGTCCAGAAACCCTCTCCAAATCGTCATATGCCATGTGTAATCAGATCCATGCGAGTTGGAGTAAAAATAGCCATCAGAACAGGTCAAAACAATGCGCGCATCTACAGGTTCGGCGATCGGTTCGTGGGTCAGGGATCGGATCGTGGTCATGTTGTCGGATCGTGACCACGGTGTGCACCACGAACGGATCGTGGTCGGAGGGAGCGAGCAGGGTGATGACGAGCTGGAGTGAGGAGCATGTGATCGGGTCGGATCGTGGTTAGGTGTTCACGAACCGAAGGGGGCGATCTGATGAGTCGCGAGCCGAGGAGGGGCGATCCGAACCAATGATGCTTCGTCACTTCATCCCGGAAATTGCCAGATTACACCCGTTCACGGAAACGGGCATAACTTTCAAACCGTAAGTCCGATTGAGCCAAACAAAAGCTCAAACTGAAGCTAATTCAGAGATCTACAAGAATTATAAAGCACAGCTCCGTAATTGCTGTTTTTGGGCCCAGAAAAGGTCATCTGGTAGGAGTTCCGGGCGGTTATTTATTGATGATGTGATTTTGACTAGAAAACTTCCTGTCTTCTGATAGTGTTTCCATTGCTTGAGCGTATTGTTAACCAGAGATTCCATGTGTGACTGCTTTGACTAAAAAGCGGGTCAACATTTTGCCCCCCAGAACATATCTTGCTGGTTGAAGGAAGATGTGTTCTGGATAATCCAAGAAATCCAAATCCAGAATGTGACGATCGCGCCGGATCGTATTAAGGCCATAAAACCGACGATCACATGGGATCGTATTAAGGCCAGAGAAATCCAAGAAGACCAGGAGTTCCAAGACGGCCTTACCGGAGTAAGACGACCAAGGAAATGCCACGAGAGTTTTGTTTATACTGGACGGATCCAGTTAGGAGCCGGAGCTCGTCAACTACGAGTATATTCCATACTCGAGTCCTTTTGTCACATCCTGACAAGACCGTTTACAGGGCATAATCCATACCCAAAATCCAAACCGAGTATAATCCATACCCGATTTCTTTTGTCACGTCCTGACAAGACAATTTACAGGGCATAATCCATACCCAAAATCCAAACCGAGTATAATCCATACCCGATTTCTTTTGTCACATCCTAACAAGACCATTTACAGGGCATAATCCATACCCTGGATTCCAAAGTGAGTATAAACCATACTCTACCATTCCTAAGTACAATCCATACTTAGGATTCTGAAGTGAGTATAAACCATACTCAAACCTGAAGTAGAGCTACGCTTGCCACAACCTGACAAGATAGTCCATCCCTAAGCATAATCCATACCTAGAGTTCTATAATAAGTATAAACCATACTTTTAACCAAAGTTAAGGATCTTGCCACATCTTGACAAGATACTTAAATTCACCAAACATAATCCATGCTTGGAGAATCCTTATTCAATTCAAAATGCAAAACCAAAGCAGATCCTGATTGGTTTGACACTGAGTCCAGAGCACGCTTTAGGGCTACATCCTAACCCCGAACGTGCGTACTCCGATCCAACCAATCGGAAAACCTAAAGAAAGCAAAAACAAATCCTAAAGCCTAAGAAATGCATAAAATGAGGGCTGATCTCATCCAGATCAGTTGATGATGAGCCCGCGAGAGCTCGATGCAGGGTCATCCCCTCTCTGGGGAGCAGGTGGTGGTTGTTTCACATACTCGGGCAGCTCTCCACGTCTAACGCGTTCCTCAATCAGATCACGAAGATGTCTACAGTCATTGGTGTCATGACCGTCCATGTCATGGAATATGCAGTGCTTTCCAGAATCGCGTTCTCTTTGCGATGGCTCCCTCCTGGGAGGCTTTGGGTAGGAGACAACACCGTTTGTGTCCATGTAGATGTTGCTTAGAGTGTCATTAAGTTCAGTGTATTTATCATATCTAGACCCTCTCCGAGGCTGAGTGTTGCGGTCATTCTTGACAACAGCTTTTCCTTTGCCATTTCCAGAATCCGACGGTCCTCCGTCATTAAGCATGTTAATGTCGAGAGTGCGCTTCTCAGAAGTTGCATCTTCTTCCCGCAGAAATCTGTCTGCTTCAAGGTAGAATTCGCTGAGATTCCGTGGTGGGTCTCGATGCAAAGATTTTTTGAACTCCGAGTTGTCCAAGACACCGGATACCGCTTCCATCAGTACCATCGACGGTTCAGGGCGGTCAACTGATGCTGCTGCAACGTTGAATCTTTCCAGAAATGATCGCAGAGTTTCTCGGGGCCTCTGCTTGATTGCAGTGATTGACATGACGTTCTTGGGTCGAGCGATGTGGACCCGAAACTGTTCAAGGAAGCAAGCGACCAACATGTTCCAACTGTTGATCGATTCTGTCTCTAGCTGCCGAATCCACATGGCTGCTATATCAGTCAGAAAGAGGGGAAAATACTTCGCCATAACGTTTTCCGATGTTGATTGAACTTCCATATGCCGTTTGTAGCGCATGAGATGCACGGTTGGATCTGTCCTGCCGTTGTAGGGCTCTAGTTGTGGAAGTTTGAAATCTAGGGGATTGCGAGAATTCCTGATTTCTTGTGTGAACGGATTGTGATTGACGTCATCCACGTCGTTCTGATAAGTGCGGCCTCTCGAGAGGCGCTGAATCAGATCTGCTAGCCTATTTCCTTCAAAAAGTTGTTGCAGGTTGCCAAGATCAGAGCTGGTGCCCCCAGTGTTGAATGCAGGAGAGGTTGGAAGCTTCCGGTGAGTTGCTGTGTGTTCGTGGTGCGCTGCACGGAGCGGGTCGCGGGTCGCGGATCGAGGGTGGCGACCCGATTCGGTTCGAGGGGATCGATTCGTGAGGCAGGTTGGTGAAGGACGGATCGCGGTTCGTGGGGAGCGAACTGAGGAGGGGCGATCCGAACCGGTGCTGGTGGCCTATCACGATCCGATCCCTGTTGCAGTTGATTGAGAGATTGTGCTCCGGTATTAATCCGATCTGGAGCTGAATTCGATCGCTGTGCATTTCCAATAACGAGGGGGTTGCCCCCGAGTCCATGTGATGCGTGAGCCGCTTCTGTGGCTTCATTTCCGGTGACTTGAATGTTGCTCGGCCTTCCATCCATCCGAGCGAAGAATTGGCTGATCATCTCTTGTTGCTTCTGGAGGAGATCGTCTTGCTTTGCCATCTGATCTCTCAGTTCAGCGAGAACGCCGTCCATCTCGTCTCTAGTCAAGTATGCAGAAGGATCTCCATGAGAGGAAGCTTCGTGGCTATTCTCGTTCCTCTTGCCTTCAGCGTCGGCATCATCAGCATGAGCGGAATTTCCAGTCTTCTTCCTTTTGATTGCCATTGAGTCGCCTTTCAAGCTAGAAATTGAAGTTTGTCGTGTGCCCCCATTCCTGGCGCGCCAAAATGTTTGACCAAAATCTGGACCTAACACCCAAATGCGGATCACAGAATGCAGAATGTAGAAAATGCAGTAAAAATAAAGGAGACACACGAGGTTTTTATAGTGGTTCGGCTCAAACCAAGCCTACGTCCACTTTATAGTTTCTTAAATCCTAAGAAGCTATTACAATGCCGTTTGTTTGTGGTTTATACATGAAATCCTGGTGTTTGTAATGAAGAAGAGGTGAGAAAAGTGAAGATCATACACGAAATCCTCGTGTTTTTATGAAGAAAATGGCTCCTATCTTGTTGAGATAGCTTTGCAGAAAGTAATGGTGGAAGCCCTGGAGAGTGAGAGGCAAAAAATCCTTGAAAATGCCTTCGAATGGTGTATTTATAGCCGTTTACAGTAGGCGGTTCGCGTGACACGTGGCACGCATCCCAAAAATCTCGAAATGAGGTGGAAAACGTCCAGAAACCCTCTCCAAATCGTCATATGCCATGTGTAATCAGATTCATGCGAGTTGGAGTAAAAATAGCCATCAGAACAGGTCAAAACAATGCGCGCATCTACAGGTTCGGCGATCGGTTCGTGGGTCAGGGATCGGATCGTGGTCATGGTGTCGGATCGTGACCACGGTGCGCACCACGAACGGATCGTGGTCGGAGGGAGCGAGCAGGGTGATGACGAGCTGGAGTAAGGAGCATGTGATCGGGTCGGATCGTGGTTAGGTGTTCACGAACCGAAGGGGGCGATTTGATGAGTCGCGAGCCGAGGAGGGGCGATCCGAACCAATGATGCTTCGTCACTTCATCCAGGATATAGCCAGATTACACCCGTTCACGGAAACGGGCACAACTTTCAAACCGTAAGTCCGATTGAGGCAAACCAAAGCTCAAACTGAAGCTAATTCAGAGATCTACAAGACTTACAGAGCACAGCTCCGTAATTGCTGTTTTCGGGCCCAGAAAAGGTCATCTGTTAGGAGTTCTGAGCGTTTCTTTATTGATGATGTGATTTTGACTAGAAAACTTCCTGTCTTCTGATAGTGTTTCCATTGCTTGAGCGTATTGTTAACCAGAGATTCCATGTGTGACTGCTTTGACTAAAAAGCGGGTCAACATTTTGCCCCCCAGAACATATCTTGCTGGTTGAAGGAAGATGTGTTCTGGATAATCCAAGAAATCCAAATCCAGAATGTGACGATTGCGCTGGATCGTATTAAGGCCATAAAACCGACGATCACATGGGATCGTATTAAGGCCAGAGAAATCCAAGAAGACCAGGAGTTCCAAGACGGCCTTACCGGAGTAAGACGACCAAGGAAATGCCACGAGAGTTTTGTTTATACTGGACGGATCCAGTTAGGAGCCGGAGCTCGTCAACTACGAGTATATTCCATACTCGAGTCCTTTTGTCACATCCTGACAAGACCGTTTACAGGGCATAATCCATACCAAAAATCCAAACCGAGTATAATCCATACCCGATTTCTTTTGTCACGTCCTGACAAGACCATTTACAGGGCATAATCCATACCCAAAATCCAAACCGAGTATAATCCATACCCGATTTCTTTTGTCACATCCTGACAAGACCATTTACAGGGCATAATCCATAACCTGGATTCCAAAGTGAGTATAAACCATACTCTACCATTCCTAAGTACAATCCATACTTAGGATTCTGAAGTGAGTATAAACCATACTCAAACCTGAAGTAGAGCTACGCTTGCCACAGCCTGACAAGATAGTCCATCCCTAAGCATAATCCATACCTAGAGTTCTATAATAAGTATAAACCATACTTTTAACCAAAGTTAAGGATCTTGCCACATCCTGACAAGATACTTAAATTCACCAAACATAATCCATGCTTGGAGAATCCTTATTCAATTCAAAATGCAAAACCAAAGCAGATCCTGATTGGTTTGACACTGAGTCCAGAGCACGCTTTAGGGCTACATCCTAACCCCGAACGTGCATACTCTAATCCAACCAATCGGAAAACCTAAAGAAAGCAAAAACAAATCCTAAAGCCTAAGAAATGCATAAACTGAGGGCTGATCTCATCCAGATCAGTTGATGATGAGCCCGCGAGAGCTCGATGCAGGGTCATCCCCTCTCTGGGGAGCAGGTGGTGGTTGTTTCACATACTCGGGCAGCTCTCCACGTCTAACCCGTTCCTCAATCAGATCACGAAGATGTCTACAGTCATTGGTGTCATGACCGTCCATGTCATGGAATATGCAGTGCTTTCCAGAATCGCGTTCTCTTTGCGATGGCTCCCTCCTTGGAGGCTTTGGGTAGGAGACAACACCGTTTGTGTCCATGTAGATGTTGCTTAGAGTGTCATTAAGTTCAGTGTATTTATCATATCTAGGCCCTCTCCGAGGCTGAGTGTTGCGGTCATTCTTGACAGCAGCTTTTCCTTTGCCATTTCCAGAATCTGACGGTCCTCGGTCATTAAGCATGTTAACATCGAGAGTGCGCTTCTCAGAAGTTGCATCTTCTTCCCGCAGAAATCTGTCTGCTTCAAGGTAGAATTCGCTGAGATTCCGTGGTGGGTCTCGATAAAAAGATTTTTTGAACTCCGAGTTGTCCAAGACACCGGATACCGCTTCCATCAGTACCATCGACGGTTCAGGGCGGTCAACTGATGCTGCTGCAACGTTGAATCCTTCCAGAAATGAACGCAGAGTTTCTCTGGCCCTCTGCTTGATTGTAGTGAGTGACATGACGTTCTTGGGTCGAGCGATGTGGACCCGAACTGTTCAAGGAAGCGAGCGACCAACATGTTCCAACTGTTGATCGATTCTGTCTCTAGCTGCCGAATCCACATGGCTGCTATATCAGTCAGAAAGAGGGGAAAACACTTCGCCATAACGTTTTCCGATGCTGATTGAACTTCCATATGCCGTTTGTAGCGCATGAGATGCACGGTTGGATCTGTCCTGCCGTTGTAGGGCTCTAGTTGTGGAAGTTTGAAATTTAGGGGATTGCGAGAATTCCTGATTTCCGGTGTGAACGGATTGTGATTGACGTCATCCACGTCGTTCTGATAAGTGCGGCCTCTCGAGAGGCGTTGAATCAGATCTGCTAAGCTATTTCCTTCAAAAAGTTGTTGCAGGTTGCCAAGATCAGAGCTGGTGCCCCCAGCGTTGAATGCAGGAGAGGTTGGAAGCTTCCGGTGAGTTGTTGTGTGTTCATGGTGCGCTGCACGGAGCGGGTTGCGGGTCGCGGATCGAGGGTGGCGACCCGATTCGGTTCGAGGGGATCGATTCGTGAGGCAGGTTGGTGAAGGACGGATCACGGTTCGTGGGGAGCGAACTGAGGAGGGGCGATCTGAACCGGTGCTGGTGGCCTATCACGATCCGATCCCTGCTGCAGTTGATTGAGAGTTTGTGCTCCGGTATTAATCCGATCTGGAGCTGAATTCGGTCGCTGTGCATTTCCAATAATGAGGGGGTTGCCCCCGAGTCCATGTGATGCGTGAGCCGCTTCTGTGGCTTCATTTCCGGTGACTTGAATGTTGCTCGGCCTTCCATCCATCCGAGCGAAGAATTGGTTGATCATCTCTTGTTGCTTCTGGAGGAGATCGTCTTGCTTTGCCATCTGATCTCTCAGTTCAGCGAGAACGCCGTCCATCTCGTCTCTAGTCAAGTATGCAGAAGGATCTCCATGAGAGGAAGCTTCGTGGCTATTCTCGTTCCTCTTGCCTTCAGCGTCGGCATCATCAGCATGAGCGGAATTTCCAGTCTTCTTCCTTTTGATTGCCATTGAGTCTCCTTTCAAGCTAGAAATTGAAGTTTGTCGTGT
Organism: Allium sativum; assembly: GCA_030737875.1. NCBI lineage: Eukaryota > Viridiplantae > Streptophyta > Magnoliopsida > Asparagales > Amaryllidaceae > Allium > Allium sativum. The sequence continues at coordinate 158,613,808 of CM060922.1, read as the reverse complement.
GCCCCCCTTCCTGGCGCGCCAAAATGTTAGACCAAAATCTGGACCTAACACCCAAATGCGGATCACAGAATGCAGAATGTAGAAAATGCAGTAAAAATAAAGGAGAAACACGAGGTTTTTATAGTGGTTCGGCTCAAACCAAGCCTACGTCCACTTTATAGTTTCTTAAATCCTAAGAAGCTATTACAATGCAGTTTGTTTGTGGTTTATACACGAAATCCTCGTGTTTGTAATGAAGAAGAGGTGAGAAAAGTGAAGATCATACACGAAATCCTCGTGTTTTTATGAAGAAAATGGCTCCTATCTTGTTGAGATAGCTTTGCAGAAAGTAATGGTGGAAGCCCTGGAGAGTGAGAGCCAAAAAATCCTTGAAAATGCCTTCGAATGGTGTATTTATAGCCGTTTACAGCAGGCGGTTCGCGTGAAACGTGGCACGCATCCCAAAAATCTCGAAATAAAGTGGAAAACGTCCAGAAACCCTCTCCAAATCGTCATATGCCATGTGTAATCAGATCCATGCGAGTTGGAGTAAAAATAGCCATCAGAACAGGTCAAAACAATGCGCGCATCTACAGGTTCGGCGATCGGTTCGTGGGTCAGGGATCGGATCGTGGTCATGGTGTCGGATCGTGACCACGGTGCGCACCACGAACGGATCGTGGTCGGAGGGAGCGAGCAGGGTGATGACGAGCTGGAGTGAGGAGCATGTGATCGGGTCGGATCGTGGTTAGGTGTTCACGAACCGAAGGGGGCGATCTGATGAGTCGCGAGCCGAGCAGGGGCGATCCGAACCAATGATGCTTCGTCACTTCATCCAGGAAATTGCCAGATTACACCCGTTCACGGAAACGGGCATAACTTTCAAACCGTAAGTCCGATTGAGCCAAACCAAAGCTCAAACTGAAGCTAATTCAGAGATCTACAAGACTTACAGAGCATAGCTCTGTAATTGCTGTTTTCGGGCCCAGAAAAGGTCATCTGGTAGGAGTTCCGGGCGGTTCTTTATTGATGATGTGATTTTGACTAGAAAACTTCCTGTCTTCTGATAGTGTTTCCATTGCTTGAGCGTATTGTTAACCAGAGATTCCATGTGTGACTGCTTTGACTAAAAAGCGGGTCAACATTTTGCCCCCCAGAACATATCTTGCTGGTTGAAGGAAGATGTGTTCTGGATAATCCAAGAAATCCAAATCCAGAATGCGACGATCGCGCCGGATCGTATTAAGGCCATAAAACCAACGATCACATGGGATCGTATTAAGGCCAGAGAAATCCAAGAAGACCAGGAGTTCCAAGACGGCCTTACCGGAGTAAGACGACCAAGGAAATGCCACGAGAGTTTTGTTTATACTGGACGGATCCAGTTAGGAGCCGGAGCTCGTCAACTACGAGTATATTCCATACTCGAGTCCTTTTGTCACATCCTGACAAGACCGTTTACAGGGCATAATCCATACCCAAAATCCAAACCGAGTATAATCCATACCCGATTTCTTTTGTCACGTCCTGACAAGACCATTTACAGGGCATAATCCATACCCAAAATCCAAACCGAGTATAATCCATACCCGATTTCTTTTGTCACATCCTGACAAGACCATTTACAAGGCATAATCCATACCCTGGATTCCAAAGTGAGTATAAACCATACTCTACCATTCCTAAGTACAATCCATACTTAGGATTCTGAAGTGAGTATAAACCATACTCAAACCTAAAGTAGAGCTACGCTTGCCACAGCCTGACAAGATAGTCCATCCCTAAGCATAATCCATACCTAGAGTTCTATAATAAGTATAAACCATACTTTTAACCAAAGTTAAGGATCTTGCCACATCCTGACAAGATACTTAAATTCACCAAACATAATCCATGCTTAGAGAATCCTTATTCAATTCAAAATGCAAAACCAAAGCAGATCCTGATTGGTTTGACACTGAGTCCAGAGCACGCTTTAGGGCTACATCCTAACCCCGAACGTGCGTACTCCGATCCAACCAATCGGAAAACCTAAAGAAAGCAAAAACAAATCCTAAAGCCTAAGAAATGCATAAACTGAGGGCTGATCTCATCCAGATCAGTTGATGATGAGCCCGCGAGAGCTCGATGCAGGGTCATCCCCTCTCTGGGAGCAGGTGGTGGTTGTTTCACATACTCGGGCAGCTCTCCACGTCTAACCCGTTCCTCAATCAGATCACGAAGATGTCTACAGTCATTGGTGTCATGACCGTCCATGTCATGGAATATGCAGTGCTTTCCAGAATCGCGTTCTCTTTGCGATGGCTCCCTCCTGGGAGGCTTTAGGTAGGAGACAACACCGTTTGTGTCCATGTAGATGTTGCTTAGAGTGTCATTAAGTTCAGTGTATTTATCATATCTAGGCCCTCTCCGAGGCTGAGTGTTGCGGTCATTCTTGACAGCAGCTTTTCCTTTGCCATTTCCAGAATCTGACGGTCCTCCGTCATTAAGCATGTTAACGTCGAGAGTGTGCTTCTCAGAAGTTGCATCTTCTTCCCGCAGAAATCTGTCTGCTTCAAGGTAGAATTCGCTGAGATTCCGTGGTGGGTCTCGATGCAAAGATTTTTTGAACTCCGAGTTGTCCAAGACACCGGATACCGCTTCCATCAGTACCATCGACGGTTCAGGGCGGTCAACTGATGCTGCTGCAACGTTGAATCTTTCCAGAAATGAATGCAGAGTTTCTCTGGGCCTCTGCTTGATTGTAGTGAGTGACATGACGTTCTTGGGTCGAGCGATGTGGACCCGAAACTGTTCAAGGAAGCGAGCGACCAACATGTTCCAACTGTTGATCGATTCTGTCTCTAGCTGCCGAATCCACATGGCTGCTATATCAGTCAGAAACAGGGGAAAACACTTCGCCATAACGTTTTCCGATGCTGATTGAACTTCCATATGCCATTTGTACCGCATGAGATGCATGGTTGGATCTGTCCTGCCGTTGTAGGGCTCTAGTTGTGGAAGTTTGAAATCTAGGGGATTGCGAGAATTCCTAATTTCTGGTGTGAACGGATTGTGATTGACGTCATCCACGTCGTTCTGATAAGTGCGGCCTCTCGAGAGGCGTTGAATCAGATCTGCTAACCTATTTCCTTCAAAAAGTTGTTGTAGGTTGCCAAGATCAGAGCTGGTGCCCCCAGCGTTGAATGCAGGAGAGGTTGGAAGCTGCCGGTGAGTTGCTGTGTGTTCGTGGTGCGCTGCACGGAGCGGGTCGCGGGTCGCGGATCGAGGGTGGCGACCCGATTCGGTTCGAGGGTATCGATTCGTGAGGTAGGTTGGTGAAGGACGGATCGCGGTTCGTGGGGAGCGAACTGAGGAGGGGCGATCCGAACCGGTGCTGGTGGCCTATCACGATCCGATCCCTGCTGCAGTTGATTGAGAGTTTGTGCTCCGGTATTAATCCGATCTGGAGCTGAATTCGGTCGCTGTGCATTTCCAATAACGAGCGGGTTGCCCCCGAGTCCATGTGATGCGTGAGCCGCTTCTGTGGCTTCATTTCCGGTGACTTGAATGTTTCTCGGCCTTCCATCCATCCGAGAGAAGAATTGGTTGATCATCTCTTGTTGCTTCTGGAGGAGATCGTCTTGCTTTGCCATCCGATCTCTCAGTTCAGCGAGAACGCCGTCCATCTCGTCTCTAGTCAAGTATGTAGAAGGATCTCCATGAGAGAAAGCTTCGTGGCAATTCTCGTTCCTCTTGCCTTCAGCGTCGGCATCATCAGCATAAGCGGAATTTCCAGTCTTCTTCCTTTTGATTGCCATTGAGTCCCCTTTCAAGCTAGAAATTGAAGTTTGTCGTGTGCCCCCCTTCCTGGCGCGCCAAAATGTTAGACCAAAATCTGGACCTAACACCCAAATGCGGATCACAGAATGCAGAATGTAGAAAATGCAGTAAAAATAAAGGAGACACACGAGGTTTTTATAGTGGTTTGGCTCAAACCAAGCCTACGTCCACTTTATAGTTTCTTAAATCCTAAGAAGCTATTACAATGCAGTTTGTTTGTGGTTTATACACGAAATCGTCGTGTTTGTAATGAAGAAGAGGTGAGAAAAGTGAAGATCATACACGAAATCCTCGTGTTTTTATGAAGAAAATGGCTCCTATCTTGTTGAGATAGCTTTGCAGAAAGTAATGGTGGAAGCCCTGGAGAGTGAGTGCCAAAAGATCCTTGAAAATGCCTTCGAATGGTGTATTTATAGCCGTTTACAGCAGGCGGTTCGCGTAACACGTGGCACGCATCCCAAAAATCTCGAAATGAGGTGGAAAACGTCCAGAAACCCTCTCCAAATCGTCATATGCCATGTGTAATCAGATCCATGCGAGTTGGAGTAAAAATAGCCATCAGAACAGGTCAAAACAATGCGCGCATCTACAGGTTCGGCGATCGGTTCGTGGGTCAGGGATCGAATCGTGGTCATGGTGTCGGATCGTGACCACGGCGCGCACCACGAACGGATCGTGGTCGGAGGGAGCGAGCAGGGTGATGACGAGTTGGAGTGAGGAGCAGGTGATCGGGTCGGATCGTGGTTAGGCGTTCACGAACCGAAGGGGGCGATCTGATGAGTCGCGAGCAGAGGAGTGGCGATCCGAACAAATGATGCTTCGTCACTTCATCCAGGAAATTGCCAGATTACACCCGTTCACGGAAACGGGCATAACTTTCAAACCGTAAGTCCGATTGAGCCAAACCAAAGCTCAAACTGAAGCTAATTCAGATATCTACAAGACTTACAGAGCATAGCTCCGTAATTGCTGTTTTCGGGCCCAGAAAAGGTCATCTGGTAGGAGTTCCGGGCGGTTCTTTATTGATGATGTGATTTTGACTAGAAAACTTCCTGTCTTCTGATAGTGTTTCCATTGCTTGAGCGTATTGTTAACCAGAGATTCCATGTGTGACTGCTTTGACTAAAAAGTGGGTCAACATTTTGACCCCCAGAACACATCTTGCTGGTTGAAGGAAGATGTGCTCTGGATAATCCAAGAAATCCAAATCCAGAATGCGACGATCGCGCCGGATCGTATTAAGGCCATAAAACCGACGATCACATGGGATCGTATTAAGGCCAGAGAAATCCAAGAAGACCAGGAGTTCCAAGACGGCCTTACCGGAGTAAGACGACCAAGGAAATGCCATGAGAGTTTTGTTTATACTGGACGGATCCAGTTAGGAGCCGGAGCTCGTCAACTACGAGTATATTCCATACTCGAGTCCTTTTGTCACATCCTGACAAGGCCGTTTACAGGGCATAATCCATACCCAAAATCCAAACCGAGTATAATCCATACCCGATTTCTTTTGTCACGTCCTGACAAGACCATTTACAGGGCATAATCCATACCCAAAATCCAAACCGAGTATAATCCATACCCGATTTCTTTTGTCACATCCTGACAAGACCATTTACAGGGCATAATCCATACCCTGGATTCCAAAGTGAGTATAAACCATACTCTACCATTCCTAAGTACAATCCATACTTAGGATTCTGAAGTGAGTAAAACCATACTCAAACCTGAAGTAGAGCTACGCTTGCCACAGCCTGACAAGATAGTCCATCCCTAAGCATAATCCATACCTAGAGTTCTATAATAAGTATAAACCATACTTTTAACCAAAGTTAAGGATCTTGCCACATCCTGACAAGATACTTAAATTCACCAAACATAATCCATGCTTGGAGAATCCTTATTCAATTCAAAATGCAAAACCAAAGCAGATCCTGATTGGTTTGACACTGAGTCCAGAGCACGCTTTAGGGCTACATCCTAACCCCGAACGTGCATACTCCGATCCAACCAATCAGAAAACCTAAAGAAAGCAAAAACAAATCCTAAAGCCTAAGAAATGCATAAACTGAGGGCTGATCTCATCCAGATCAGTTGATGATGAGCCCGCGAGAGCTCGATGCAGGGTCATCCCCTCTCTGGGGAGCAGGTGGTGGTTGTTTCACATACACGGGCAGCTCTCCACGTCTAACCCGTTCCTCAATCAGATCACGAAGATGTCTACAGTCATTGGTGTCATGACCGTCCATGTCATGGAATATGCAGTGCTTTCCAGAATCGCGTTCTCTTTGCGATGGCTCCCTCCTGGGAGGCTTTGGGTAGGAGACAACACCGTTTGTGTCCATGTAGATGTTGCTTAGAGTGTCATTAAGTTCAGTGTATTTATCATATCTAGGCCCTCTCCGAGGCTGAGTGTTGCGGTCATTCTTAACAGCAGCTTTTCCTTTGCCATTTCCAAAATCTGACGGTCCTCCGTCATTAAGCATGTTAACGTCGAGAGTGCGCTTCTCAGAAGTTGCATCTTCTTCCCACAGAAATCTATCTTCTTCAAGGTAGAATTCGCTGAGATTCCGTGGTGGGTCTCGATGCAAAGATTTTTTGAACTCCGAGTTGTCCAAGACACCAGATACCGCTTCCATCAGTACCATCGACGGTTCAGGGCGGTCAACTGATGCTGCTGCAACGTTGAATCTTTCCAGAAATGAACGCAGAGTTTCTCTGGGCCTCTGCTTGATTGTAGTGAGTGACATGACGTTCTTGGGTCGAGCGATGTGGACCCGAAACTGTTCAAGGAAGCGAGCGACCAACATGTACCAACTGTTGATCGATTCTGTCTCTAGCTGCCGAATCCACATTGCTGCTATATCAGTTAGACAGAGGGGAAAACTCTTCGCCATAACGTTTTCCGATGCTGATTGAACTTCCATATGTCGTTTGTAGCGCATGAGATGCACGGTTGGATCTGTCCTGCCGTTGTAGGGCTCTAGTTGTGGAAGTTTGAAATCTAGGGGATTGCGAGAATTCCTGATTTCCGGTGTGAACGGATTGTGATTGACGTCATCCACGTCGTTCTGATAAGTGCAGCCTCTCGAGAGGCGTTGAATCAGATCTGCTAACCTATTTCCTTCAAAAAGTTGTTGCAGGTTGCCAAGATCAGAGCTGGTGCCCCCAGCGTTGAATGCAGGAGAGGTTGGAAGCTGCCGGTGAGTTGCTGTGTGTTCGTGGTGCGCTGCACGGAGCGGGTCGCGGGTCGCGGGTCGCGGATCGAGGGTGGCGACCCGATTCGGTTCGAGGGGATCGATTCGTGAGGCAGGTTGGTGAAGGACGGATCGCGGTTCGTCGGGAGCGAACTGAGGAGGGGCGATCCGAACCGGTGCTGGTGGCCTATCACGATCCGATCCCTGCTGCAGTTGATTGAGAGTTTGTGCTCCGGTATTAATACGATCTGGAGCTGAATTCGGTCGCTGTTCATTTCCAATAACGAGGGGGTTGCCCCCGAGTCCATGTGATGCGTGAGCCGCTTCTGTGGTTTCCTTTCCGGTGACTTGAATGTTGCTCGGCCTTCCATCCATACGAGCGAAGAATTGGTTGATCATCTCTTGTTGCTTCTGGAGGAGATCGTCTTGCTTTGCCATCTGATCTCTCAGTTCAGCGAGAACGCCGTCCATCTCGTCTCTAGTCAAGTATGCAGAAGGATCTCCATGAGAGGAAGCTTCGTGGCTATTCTCGTTCCTCTTTCCTTCAGCGTCGGCATCATCAGCATGAGCGGAATTTCCAGTCTTCTTCCTTTTGATTGCCATTGAGTCTCCTTTCAAGCTAGAAATTGAAGTTTGTCGTGTCCCCCCCTTTCTGGCGCGCCAAAATGTTAGACCAAAATCTGGACCTAACACCCAAATGCGGATCACAGAATGCAGAATGTAGAAAATGCAGTAAAAATAAAGGAGACACACGAGGTTTTTATAGTGGTTCGGCTCAAACCAAGCCTACATCCACTTTATAGTTTCTTAAATCCTAAGAAGCTATTACAATGCAGTTTGTTTATTGTTTATACACGAAATCCTTGTGTTTGTAATGAAGAAGAGGTGAGAAAAGTGAAGATCATACACGAAATCCTCGTGTTTTTATGAAGAAAATGGCTCCTATCTTGTTGAGATAGCTTTGCAGAAAGTAATGGTTGAAGCCCTGGAGAGTGAGAGCCAAAAGATCCTTGAAAATGCCTTCGAATGGTGTATTTATAGTCGTTTACAGCAGGCGGTTCGCGTGACACGTGGCACGTATCCCAAAAATCTCGAAATGAGGTGGAAAACGTCCAGAAACCCTCTCCAAATCGTCATATGCCATGTGTAATCAGATCCATGCGAGTTGGAGTAAAAATAGCCATCAGAACAGGTCAAAACAATGCGCGCATCTACAGGTTCGGCGATCGGTTCGTGGGTCAGGGATCGGATCGTGGTCATGGTGTCGGATCGTGACCACGGTGTGCACCACGAACGGATCGTGGTCGGAGGGAGCGAGCAGGGTGATGACGAGCTGGAGTGAGGAGCATGTGATCGGGTCGGATCGTGGTTAGGTGTTCACGAACCGAAGGGGGCGATCTGATGAGTCGCGAGCCGAGGAGGGGCGATCCGAACCAATGATGCTTCGTCACTTCATCCCGGAAATTGCCAGATTACACCCGTTCACGGAAACGGGCATAACTTTCAAACCGTAAGTCCGATTGAGCCAAACAAAAGCTCAAACTGAAGCTAATTCAGAGATCTACAAGAATTATAAAGCACAGCTCCGTAATTGCTGTTTTCGGGCCCAGAAAAGGTCATCTGGTAGGAGTTCCGGGCGGTTATTTATTGATGATGTGATTTTGACTAGAAAACTTCCTGTCTTCTGATAGTGTTTCCATTGCTTGAGCGTATTGTTAACCAGAGATTCCATGTGTGACTGCTTTGACTAAAAAGCGGGTCAACATTTTGCCCCCCAGAACATATCTTGCTGGTTGAAGGAAGATGTGTTCTGGATAATCCAAGAAATCCAAATCCAGAATGTGACGATCGCGCCGGATCGTATTAAGGCCATAAAACCGACGATCACATGGGATCGTATTAAGGCCAGAGAAATCCAAGAAGACCAGGAGTTCCAAGACGGCCTTACCGGAGTAAGACGACCAAGGAAATGCCACGAGAGTTTTGTTTATACTGGACGGATCCAGTTAGGAGCCGGAGCTCGTCAACTACGAGTATATTCCATACTCGAGTCCTTTTGTCACATCCTGACAAGACCGTTTACAGGGCATAATCCATACCCAAAATCCAAACCGAGTATAATCCATACCCGATTTCTTTTGTCACGTCCTGACAAGACCATTTACAGGGCATAATCCATACCCAAAATCCAAACCGAGTATAATCCATACCCGATTTCTTTTGTCACATCCTAACAAGACCATTTACAGGGCATAATCCATACCCTGGATTCCAAAGTGAGTATAAACCATACTCTACCATTCCTAAGTACAATCCATACTTAGGATTCTGAAGTGAGTATAAACCATACTCAAACCTGAAGTAGAGCTACGCTTGCCACAACCTGACAAGATAGTCCATCCCTAAGCATAATCCATACCTAGAGTTCTATAATAAGTATAAACCATACTTTTAACCAAAGTTAAGGATCTTGCCACATCTTGACAAGATACTTAAATTCACCAAACATAATCCATGCTTGGAGAATCCTTATTCAATTCAAAATGCAAAACCAAAGCAGATCCTGATTGGTTTGACACTGAGTCCAGAGCACGCTTTAGGGCTACATCCTAACCCCGAACGTGCGTACTCCGATCCAACCAATCGGAAAACCTAAAGAAAGCAAAAACAAATCCTAAAGCCTAAGAAATGCATAAAATGAGGGCTGATCTCATCCAGATCAGTTGATGATGAGCCCGCGAGAGCTCGATGCAGGGTCATCCCCTCTCTGGGGAGCAGGTGGTGGTTGTTTCACATACTCGGGCAGCTCTCCACGTCTAACGCGTTCCTCAATCAGATCACGAAGATGTCTACAGTCATTGGTGTCATGACCGTCCATGTCATGGAATATGCAGTGCTTTCCAGAATCGCGTTCTCTTTGCGATGGCTCCCTCCTGGGAGGCTTTGGGTAGGAGACAACACCGTTTGTGTCCATGTAGATGTTGCTTAGAGTGTCATTAAGTTCAGTGTATTTATCATATCTAGACCCTCTCCGAGGCTGAGTGTTGCGGTCATTCTTGACAACAGCTTTTCCTTTGCCATTTCCAGAATCCGACGGTCCTCCGTCATTAAGCATGTTAATGTCGAGAGTGCGCTTCTCAGAAGTTGCATCTTCTTCCCGCAGAAATCTGTCTGCTTCAAGGTAGAATTCGCTGAGATTCCGTGGTGGGTCTCGATGCAAAGATTTTTTGAACTCCGAGTTGTCCAAGACACCGGATACCGCTTCCATCAGTACCATCGACGGTTCAGGGCGGTCAACTGATGCTGCTGCAACGTTGAATCTTTCCAGAAATGATCGCAGATTTTCTCGGGGCCTCTGCTTGATTGTAGTGATTGACATGACGTTCTTGGGTCGAGCGATGTGGACCCGAAACTGTTCAAGGAAGCAAGCGACCAACATGTTCCAACTGTTGATCGATTCTGTCTCTAGCTGCCGAATCCACATGGCTGCTATATCAGTCAGAAAGAGGGGAAAATACTTCGCCATAACGTTTTCCGATGTTGATTGAACTTCCATATGCCGTTTGTAGCGCATGAGATGCACGGTTGGATCTGTCCTGCCGTTGTAGGGCTCTAGTTGTGGAAGTTTGAAATCTAGGGGATTGCGAGAATTCCTGATTTCCGGTGTGAACGGATTGTGATTGACGTCATCCACGTCGTTCTGATAAGTGCGGCCTCTCGAGAGGCGTTGAATCAGATCTGCTAGCCTATTTCCTTCAAAAAGTTGTTGCAGGTTGCCAAGATCAGAGCTGGTGCCCCCAGTGTTGAATGCAGGGGAGGTTGGAAGCTTCCGGTGAGTTGCTGTGTGTTCGTGGTGCGCTGCACGGAGCGGGTCGCGGGTCGCGGATCGAGGGTGGCGACCCGATTCGGTTCGAGGGGATCGATTCGTGAGGCAGGTTGGTGAAGGACGGATCGCGGTTCGTGGGGAGCGAACTGAGGAGGGGCGATCCGAACCGGTGCTGGTGGCCTATCACGATCCGATCCCTGCTGCAGTTGATTGAGAGTTTGTGCTCCGGTATTAATCCGATCTGGAGCTGAATTCGATCGCTGTGCATTTCCAATAACGAGGGGGTTGCCCCCGAGTCCATGTGATGCGTGAGCCGCTTCTGTGGCTTCATTTCCGGTGACTTGAATGTTGCTCGGCCTTCCATCCATCCGAGCGAAGAATTGGCTGATCATCTCTTGTTGCTTCTGGAGGAGATCGTCTTGCTTTGCCATCTGATCTCTCAGTTCAGCGAGAACGCCGTCCATCTCGTCTCTAGTCAAGTATGCAGAAGGATCTCCATGAGAGGAAGCTTCGTGGCTATTCTCGTTCCTCTTGCCTTCAGCGTCGGGATCATCAGCATGAGCGGAATTTCCAGTCTTCTTCCTTTTGATTGCCATTGAGTCGCCTTTCAAGCTAGAAATTGAAGTTTGTCGTGTGCCCCCATTCCTGGCGCGCCAAAATGTTAGACCAAAATCTGGACCTAACACCCAAATGCGGATCACAGAATGCAGAATGTAGAAAATGCAGTAAAAATAAAGGAGACACACGAGGTTTTTATAGTGGTTCGGCTCAAACCAAGCCTACGTCCACTTTATAGTTTCTTAAATCCTAAGAAGCTATTACAATGCCGTTTGTTTGTGGTTTATACATGAAATCCTGGTGTTTGTAATGAAGAAGAGGTGAGAAAAGTGAAGATCGTACACGAAATCCTCGTGTTTTTATGAAGAAAATGGCTCCTATCTTGTTGAGATAGCTTTGCAGAAAGTAATGGTGGAAGCCCTGGAGAGTGAGAGCCAAAAAATCCTTGAAAATGCCTTCGAATGGTGTATTTATAGCCGTTTACAGTAGGCGGTTCGCGTGACACGTGGCACGCATCCCAAAAATCTCGAAATGAGGTGGAAAACGTCCAGAAACCCTCTCCAAATCGTCATATGCCATGTGTAATCAGATTCATGCGAGTTGGAGTAAAAATAGCCATCAGAACAGGTCAAAACAATGCGCGCATCTACAGGTTCGGCGATCGGTTCGTGGGTCAGGGATCGGATCGTGGTCATGGTGTCGGATCGTGACCACGGTGCGCACCACGAACGGATCGTGGTCGGAGGGAGCGAGCAGGGTGATGACGAGCTGGAGTAAGGAGCATGTGATCGGGTCGGATCGTGGTTAGGTGTTCACGAACCGAAGGGGGCGATCTGATGAGTCGCGAGCCGAGGAGGGGCGATCCGAACCAATGATGCTTCGTCACTTCATCCAGGATATAGCCAGATTACACCCGTTCACGGAAACGGGCAAACTTTCAAACCGTAAGTCCGATTGAGCCAAACCAAAGCTCAAACTGAAGCTAATTCAGAGATCTACAAGACTTACAGAGCACAGCTCCGTAATTGCTGTTTTCGGGCCCAGAAAAGGTCATCTGTTAGGAGTTCTGAGCGTTTCTTTATTGATGATGTGATTTTGACTAGAAAACTTCCTGTCTTCTGATAGTGTTTCCATTGCTTGAGCGTATTGTTAACCAGAGATTCCATGTGTGACTGCTTTGACTAAAAAGCGGGTCAACATTTTGCCCCCCAGAACATATCTTGCTGGTTGAAGGAAGATGTGTTCTGGATAATCCAAGAAATCCAAATCCAGAATGTGACGATTGCGCTGGATCGTATTAAGGCCATAAAACCGACGATCACATGGGATCGTATTAAGGCCAGAGAAATCCAAGAAGACCAGGAGTTCCAAGACGGCCTTACCGGAGTAAGACGACCAAGGAAATGCCACGAGAGTTTTGTTTATACTGGACGGATCCAGTTAGGAGCCGGAGCTCGTCAACTACGAGTATATTCCATACTCGAGTCCTTTTGTCACATCCTGACAAGACCGTTTACAGGGCATAATCCATACCAAAAATCCAAACCGAGTATAATCCATACCCGATTTCTTTTGTCACGTCCTGACAAGACCATTTACAGGGCATAATCCATACCCAAAATCCAAACCGAGTATAATCCATACCCGATTTCTTTTGTCACATCCTGACAAGACCATTTACAGGGCATAATCCATAACCTGGATTCCAAAGTGAGTATAAACCATACTCTACCATTCCTAAGTACAATCCATACTTAGGATTCTGAAGTGAGTATAAACCATACTCAAACCTGAAGTAGAGCTACGCTTGCCACAGCCTGACAAGATAGTCCATCCCTAAGCATAATCCATACCTAGAGTTCTATAATAAGTATAAACCATACTTTTAACCAAAGTTAAGGATCTTGCCACATCCTGACAAGATACTTAAATTCACCAAACATAATCCATGCTTGGAGAATCCTTATTCAATTCAAAATGCAAAACCAAAGCAGATCCTGATTGGTTTGACACTGAGTCCAGAGCACGCTTTAGGGCTACATCCTAACCCCGAACGTGCATACTCTAATCCAACCAATCGGAAAACCTAAAGAAAGCAAAAACAAATCCTAAAGCCTAAGAAATGCATAAACTGAGGGCTGATCTCATCCAGATCAGTTGATGATGAGCCCGCGAGAGCTCGATGCAGAGTCATCCCCTCTCTGGGGAGCAGGTGGTGGTTGTTTCACATACTCGGGCAGCTCTCCACGTCTAACCCGTTCCTCAATCAGATCACGAAGATGTCTACAGTCATTGGTGTCATGACCGTCCATGTCATGGAATATGCAGTGCTTTCCAGAATCGCGTTCTCTTTGCGATGGCTCCCTCCTTGGAGGCTTTGGGTAGGAGACAACACCGTTTGTGTCCATGTAGATGTTGCTTAGAGTGTCATTAAGTTCAGTGTATTTATCATATCTAGGCCCTCTCCGAGGCTGAGTGTTGCGGTCATTCTTGACAGCAGCTTTTCCTTTGCCATTTCCAGAATCTGACGGTCCTCGGTCATTAAGCATGTTAACATCGAGAGTGCGCTTCTCAGAAGTTGCATCTTCTTCCCGCAGAAATCTGTCTGCTTCAAGGTAGAATTCGCTGAGATTCCGTGGTGGGTCTCGATGCAAAGATTTTTTGAACTCTGAGTTGTCCAAGACACCGGATACCGCTTCCATCAGTACCATCGACGGTTCAGGGCGGTCAACTGATGCTGCTGCAACGTTGAATCCTTCCAGAAATGAACGCAGAGTTTCTCTGGCCCTCTGCTTGATTGTAGTGAGTGACATGACGTTCTTGGGTCGAGCGATGTGGACCCGAACTGTTCAAGGAAGCGAGCGACCAACATGTTCCAACTGTTGATCGATTCTGTCTCTAGCTGCCGAATCCACATGGCTGCTATATCAGTCAGAAAGAGGGGAAAACACTTCGCCATAACGTTTTCCGATGCTGATTGAACTTCCATATGCCGTTTGTAGCGCATGAGATGCACGGTTGGATCTGTCCTGCCGTTTTAGGGCTCTAGGTGTGGAAGTTTGAAATTTAGGGGATTGCGAGAATTCCTGATTTCCGGTGTGAACGGATTGTGATTGACGTCATCCACGTCGTTCTGATAAGTGCGGCCTCTCGAGAGGCGTTGAATCAGATCTGCTAAGCTATTTCCTTCAAAAAGTTGTAGCAGGTTGCCAAGATCAGAGCTGGTGCCCCCAGCGTTGAATGCAGGAGAGGTTGGAAGCTTCCGGTGAGTTGTTGTGTGTTCATGGTGCGCTGCACGGAGCGGGTTGCGGGTCGCGGATCGAGGGTGGCGACCCAATTCGGTTCGAGGGGATCGATTCGTGAGGCAGGTTGGTGAAGGACGGATCACGGTTCGTGGGGAGCGAACTGAGGAGAGGCGATCTGAACCGGTGCTGGTGGCCTATCACGATCCGATCCCTGCTGCAGTTGATTGAGAGTTTGTGCTCCGGTATTAATCCGATCTGGAGCTGAATTCGGTCGCTGTGCATTTCCAATAATGAGGGGGTTGCCCCTGAGTCCATGTGATGCGTGAGCCGCTTCTGTGGCTTCATTTCCGGTGACTTGAATGTTGCTCGGCCTTCCATCCATCCGAGCGAAGAATTGGTTGATCATCTCTTGTTGCTTCTGGAGGAGATCGTCTTGCTTTGCCATCTGATCTCTCAGTTCAGCGAGAACGCCGTCCATCTCGTCTCTAGTCAAGTATGCAGAAGGATCTCCATGAGAGGAAGCTTCGTGGCTATTCTCGTTCCTCTTGCCTTCAGCGTCGGCATCATCAGCATGAGCGGAATTTCCAGTCTTCTTCCTTTTGATTGCCATTGAGTCTCCTTTCAAGCTAGAAATTGAAGTTTGTCGTGTGCCCCCCTTCCTGGCGCGCCAAAATGTTAGACCAAAATCTGGACCTAACACCCAAATGCGGATCACAGAATGCAGAATGTAGAAAATGCAGTAAAAATAAAGGAGAAACACGAGGTTTTTATAGTGGTTCGGCTCAAACCAAGCCTACGTCCACTTTATAGTTTCTTAAATCCTAAGAAGCTATTACAATGCAGTTTGTTTGTGGTTTATACACGAAATCCTCGTGTTTGTAATGAAGAAGAGGTGAGAAAAGTGAAGATCATACACGAAATCCTCGTGTTTTTATGAAGAAAATGGCTCCTATCTTGTTGAGATAGCTTTGCAGAAAGTAATGGTGGAAGCCCTGGAGAGTGAGAGCCAAAAAATCCTTGAAAATGCCTTCGAATGGTGTATTTATAGCCGTTTACAGCAGGCGGTTCGCGTGAAACGTGGCACGCATCCCAAAAATCTCGAAATAAAGTGGAAAACGTCCAGAAACCCTCTCCAAATCGTCATATGCCATGTGTAATCAGATCCATGCGAGTTGGAGTAAAAATAGCCATCAGAACAGGTCAAAACAATGCGCGCATCTACAGGTTCGGCGATCGGTTCGTGGGTCAGGGATCGGATCGTGGTCATGGTGTCGGATCGTGACCACGGTGCGCACCACGAACGGATCGTGGTCGGAGGGAGCGAGCAGGGTGATGACGAGCTGGAGTGAGGAGCATGTGATCGGGTCGGATCGTGGTTAGGTGTTCACGAACCGAAGGGGGCGATCTGATGAGTCGCGAGCCGAGCAGGGGCGATCCGAACCAATGATGCTTCGTCACTTCATCCAGGAAATTGCCAGATTACACCCGTTCACGGAAACGGGCATAACTTTCAAACCGTAAGTCCGATTGAGCCAAACCAAAGCTCAAACTGAAGCTAATTCAGAGATCTACAAGACTTACAGAGCCTAGCTCTGTAATTACTGTTTTCGGGCCCAGAAAAGGTCATCTGGTAGGAGTTCCGGGCGGTTCTTTATTGATGATGTGATTTTGACTAGAAAACTTCCTGTCTTCTGATAGTGTTTCCATTGCTTGAGCGTATTGTTAACCAGAGATTCCATGTGTGACTGCTTTGACTAAAAAGCGGGTCAACATTTTGCCCCCCAGAACATATCTTGCTGGTTGAAGGAAGATGTGTTCTGGATAATCCAAGAAATCCAAATCCAGAATGCGACGATCGCGCCGGATCGTATTAAGGCCATAAAACCGACGATCACATGGGATCGTATTAAGGCCAGAGAAATCCAAGAAGACCAGGAGTTCCAAGACGGCCTTACCGGAGTAAGACGACCAAGGAAATGCCACGAGAGTTTTGTTTATACTGGACGGATCCAGTTAGGAGCCGGAGCTCGTCAACTACGAGTATATTCCATACTCGAGTCCTTTTGTCACATCCTGACAAGACCGTTTACAGGGCATAATCCATACCCAAAATCCAAACCGATTATAATCCATACCCGATTTCTTTTGTCACGTCCTGACAAGACCATTTACAGGGCATAATCCATACCCAAAATCCAAACCGAGTATAATCCATACCCGATTTCTTTTGTCACATCCTGACAAGACCATTTACAAGGCATAATCCATACCCTGGATTCCAAAGTGAGTATAAACCATACTCTACCATTCCTAAGTACAATCCATACTTAGGATTCTGAAGTGAGTATAAACCATACTCAAACCTAAAGTAGAGCTACGCTTGCCACAGCCTGACAAGATAGTCCATCCCTAAACATAATCCATACCTAGAGTTCTATAATAAGTATAAACCATACTTTTAACCAAAGTTAAGGATCTTGCCACATCCTGACAAGATACTTAAATTCACCAAACATAATCCATGCTTGGAGAATCCTTATTCAATTCAAAATGCAAAACCAAAGCAGATCCTGATTGGTTTGACACTGAGTCCAGAGCACGCTTTAGGGCTACATCCTAACCCCGAACGTGCGTACTCCGATCCAACCAATCGGAAAACCTAAAGAAAGCAAAAACAAATCCTAAAGCCTAAGAAATGCATAAACTGAGGGCTGATCTCATCCAGATCAGTTGATGATGAGCCCGCGAGAGCTCGATGCAGGGTCATCCCCTCTCTGGGGAGCAGGTGGTGGTTGTTTCACATACTCGGGCAGCTCTCCACGTCTAACCCGTTCCTCAATCAGATCACGAAGATGTCTACAGTCATTGGTGTCATGACCGTCCATGTCATGGAATATGCAGTGCTTTCCAGAATCGCGTTCTCTTTGCAATGGCTCCCTCCTGGGAGGCTTTAGGTAGGAGACAACACCGTTTGTGTCCATGTAGATGTTGCTTAGAGTGTCATTAAGTTCAGTGTATTTATCATATCTAGGCCCTCTCCGAGGCTGAGTGTTGCGGTCATTCTTGACAGCAGCTTTTCCTTTGCCATTTCCAGAATCTGACGGTCCTCCGTCATTAAGCATGTTAACGTCGAGAGTGTGCTTCTCAGAAGTTGCATCTTCTTCCCGCAGAAATCTGTCTGCTTCAAGGTAGAATTCGCTGAGATTCCGTGGTGGGTCTCGATGCAAAGATTTTTTGAACTCCGAGTTGTCCAAGACACCGGATACCGCTTCCATCAGTACCATCGACGGTTCAGGGCGGTCAACTGATGCTGCTGCAACGTTGAATCTTTCCAGAAATGAACGCAGAGTTTCTCTGGGCCTCTGCTTGATTGTAGTGAGTGACATGACGTTCTTGGGTCGAGCGATGTGGACCCGAAACTGTTCAAGGAAGCGAGCGACCAACATGTTCCAACTGTTGATCGATTCTGTCTCTAGCTGCCGAATCCACATGGCTGCTATATCAGTCAGAAACAGGGGAAAACACTTCGCCATAACGTTTTCCGATGCTGATTGAACTTCCATATGCCGTTTGTAGCGCATGAGATGCATGGTTGGATCTGTCCTGCCGTTGTAGGGCTCTAGTTGTGGAAGTTTGAAATCTAGGGGATTGCGAGAATTCCTAATTTCTGGTGTGAACGGATTGTGATTGACGTCATCCACGTCGTTCTGATAAGTGCGGCCTCTCGAGAGGCGTTGAATCAGATCTGCTAACCTATTTCCTTCAAAAAGTTGTTGTAGGTTGCCAAGATCAGAGCTGGTGCCCCCAGCGTTGAATGCAGGAGAGGTTGGAAGCTGCCGGTGAGTTGCTGTGTGTTCGTGGTGCGCTGCACGGAGCGGGTCGCGGGTCGCGGATCGAGGGTGGCGACCCGATTCGGTTCGAGGGTATCGATTCGTGAGGTAGGTTGGTGAAGGACGGATCGCGGTTCGTGGGGAGCGAACTGAGGAGGGGCGATCCGAACCGGTGCTGGTGGCCTATCACGATCCGATCCCTGCTGCAGTTGATTGAGAGTTTGTGCTCCGGTATTAATCCGATCTGGAGCTGAATTCGGTCGCTGTGCATTTCCAATAACGAGCGGGTTGCCCCCGAGTCCATGTGATGCGTGAGCCGCTTCTGTGGCTTCATTTCCGGTGACTTGAATGTTTCTCGGCCTTCCATCCATCCGAGAGAAGAATTGGTTGATCATCTCTTGTTGCTTCTGGAGGAGATCGTCTTGCTTTGCCATCCGATCTCTCAGTTCAGCGAGAACGCCGTCCATCTCGTCTCTAGTCAAGTATGTAGAAGGATCTCCATGAGAGAAAGCTTCGTGGCAATTCTCGTTCCTCTTGCCTTCAGCGTCGGCATCATCAGCATGAGCGGAATTTCCAGTCTTCTTCCTTTTGATTGCCATTGAGTCCCCTTTCAAGCTAGAAATTGAAGTTTGTCGTGTGCCCCCCTTCCTGGCGCGCCAAAATGTTAGACCAAAATCTGGACCTAACACCCAAATGCGGATCACAGAATGCAGAATGTAGAAAATGCAGTAAAAATAAAGGAGACACACGAGGTTTTTATAGTGGTTCGGCTCAAACCAAGCCTACGTCCACTTTATAGTTTCTTAAATCCTAAGAAGCTATTACAATGCAGTTTGTTTGTGGTTTATACACGAAATCCTCGTGTTTGTAATGAAGAAGAGGTGAGAAAAGTGAAGATCATACACGAAATCCTCGTGTTTTTATGAAGAAAATGGCTCCTATCTTGTTGAGATAGCTTTGCAGAAAGTAATGGTGGAAGCCCGGGAGAGTGAGTGCCAAAAGATCCTTGAAAATGCCTTCGAATGGTGTATTTATAGCCGTTTACAGCAGGCGGTTCGCGTGACACGTGGCACGCATCCCAAAAATCTCGAAATGAGGTGGAAAACGTCCAGAAACCCTCTCCAAATCGTCATATGCCATGTGTAATCAGATCCATGCGAGTTGGAGTAAAAATAGCCATTAGAACAGGTCAAAACAATGCGCGCATCTACAGGTTCGGCGATCGGTTCGTGGGTCAGGGATCGGATCGTGGTCATGGTGTCGGATCGTGACCACGGTGCGCACCACGAACGGATCGTGGTCGGATGGAGCGAGCAGGGTGATGACGAGCTGGAGTGAGGAGCAGGTGATCGGGTCGGATCGTGGTTAGGTGTTCACGAACCGAAGGGGGCGATCTGATGAGTCGCGAGCCGAGGATGGGCGATCCGAACAATTGATGCTTCGTCACTTCATCCAGGAAATTGCCAGATTACACCCGTTCACGGAAACGGGCATAACTTTCAAACCGTAAGTCCGATTGAGCCAAACCAAAGCTCAAACCGAAGCTAATTCAGAGATCTACAAGACTTACAGAGCACAGCTCCGTAATTGCTGTTTTCGGGCCCAGAAAAGGTCATCTGGTAGGAGTTCCGGGCGGTTCTTTATTGATGATGTGATTTTGACTAGAAAACTTCATGTCTTCTGATAGTGTTTCCATTGCTTGAGCGTATTGTTAACCAGAGATTTCATGTCTGACTGCTTTGACTAAAAAGCGGGTCAACATTTTGCCCCCCAGAACATATCTTGCTGGTTGAAGGAAGATGTGTTCTGGATAATCCAAGAAATCCAAATCCAGAATGCGACGATCGCGCCGGATCGTATTAAGGCCATAAAACCGACGATCACTTGGGATCGTATTAAGGCCAGAGAAATCCAAGAAGACCAGGAGTTCCAAGACGGCCTTACCGGAGTAAGACGACCAAGGAAATGCCACGAGAGTTTTGTTTATACTGGACGGATCCAGTTAGGAGCCGGAGCTTGTCAACTACGAGTATATTCCATACTCGAGTCCTTTTGTCACATCCTGACAAGATCGTTTACAGGGCATAATCCAAACCCAAAATCCAAACCGAGTATAATCCATACCCGATTTCTTTTGTCACGTCCTGACAAGACCATTTACAGGGCAAAGTCCATACCGAAAATCCAAACCGAGTATAACCCATACCCAATTTCTTTTGTCACTTCCTGACAAGACCATTTACAGGGCATAATCCATAACCTGGATTCCAAAGTGAGTATAAACCATACTCTACCATTCCTAAGTACAATCCATACTTAGGATTCTGAAGTGAGTATAAACCATACTCAAACCTGAAGTAGAGCTACGCTTGCCACAGCCTGACAAGATAGTCCATCCCTAAGCATAATCCATACCTAGAGTTCTATAATAAGTATAAACCATACTTTTAACCAAAGTTAAGGATCTTGCCACATCCTGACAAGATACTTAAATTCACCAAACATAATCCATGCTTGGAGAATCCTTATTCAATTCAAAATGCAAAACCAAAGCAGATCCTGATTGGTTTGACACTGAGTCCAGAGCACGCTTTAGGGCTACATCCTAACCCCGAACGTGCATACTCCGATCCAACCAATCGGAAAACCAAAAGAAAGCAAAAACAAGTCCTAAAGCCTAAGAAATGCATAAACTGAGGGCTGATCTCATCCAGATCAGTTGATGATGAGCCCGCGAGAGCTCGATGCAGGGTCATCCCCTCTCTGGGGAGCAGGTGGTGGTTGTTTCACATACTCGGGCAGCTCTCCACGTCTAACCCGTTCCTCAATCAGATCACGAAGATGTCTACAGTCATTGGTGTCATGACCGTCCATGTCATGGAATATGCAGTGCTTTCCAGAATCGCGTTCTCTTTGCGATGGCTCCCTCCTGGGAGGCTTTGGGTAGGAGACAACACCGTTTGTGTCCATGTAGATGTTGCTTAGAGTGTCATTAAGTTCAGTTTATTTATCATATCTAGGCCCTCTCCGAGGCTGAGTGTTGCGGTCATTCTTGACAGTAGCTTTTCCTTTGCCATTTCCAGAATCTGACGGTCCTCCGTCATTAAGCATGTTAACGTCGAGAGTGCGCTTCTCAGAAGTTGCATCTTCTTCCCGCAGAAATCTGTCTGCTTCAAGATAGATTTCGCTGAGATTCCGTGGTGGGTCTCGATGCAAAGATTTTTTGAACTCCGAGTTGTCCAAGACACCGGATACCGCTGCCATCAGTACCATCGACGGTTCAGGGTGGTCAACTGATGCTGCTGCAACGTTGAATCTTTCCAGAAATGAACGCAGAGTTTCTCTGGGCCTCTGCTTGATTGTAGTGAGTGACATGACGTTCTTGGGTCGAGCGATGTGGACCCAAAACTGTTCAAGGAAGCGAGCGACCAACACGTTCCAACTGTTGATCGATTCTGTCTCTAGCTGCCGAATTCACATGGCTGCTATATCAGTCAGAAAGAGGGGAAAACACTTCGCCATAACGTTTTCCGATGCTGATTGAACTTCCATATGCCGTGCGCATGAGATGCACGGTCGGATCTGTCCTGCCATTGTAGGGCTCTAGTTGTGGAAGTTTGAAATCTGGGGGATTGCGAGAATTCCTGATTTCCGGTGTGAACGGATTGTGATTGACGTCATCCACGTCGTTCTAATAAGTGCGGCCTCTCGAGAGGCGTTGAATCAGATCTGCTAACCTATTTCCTTCAAAAAGTTGTTGCAGGTTGCCAAGATCAGAGCTGGTGCCCCCAGCGTTGAATGCAGGAGAGGTTGGAAGCGGCCGGTGAGTTGCTGTGTGTTCGTGGTGCGCTGGACGGAGCGGGTCGCGGGTCGCGGATCGTGGATCGAGGGTGGCGACCCGATTCGGTTCGAGGGGATCGATTCGTGAGGCAGGTTGGTGAAGGACGGATCGCGGTTCGTGGGGAGCGAACTGAGGAGGGGCGATCCGAACCGGTGCTGGTGGCCTATCACGATCCGATCCCTACTGCAGTTGATTGAGAGTTTGTGCTCCGGTATTAATCCGATCTGGAGCTGAATTCGGTCGCTGTGCATTTCCAATAACGAGGGGGTTGCCCCTGAGTCCATGTGATGCGTGAGCCGCTTCTGTGGCTTCATTTCCGGTGACTTGAATGTTGCTCGGCCTTCCATCCATCCGAGCGAAGAATTGGTTGATCATCTCTTGTTGCTTCTGGAGGAGATCGTCTTTCTTTGCCATCTGATCTCTCAGTTCAGCGAGAACGCCGTCCATCTCGTCTCTAGTCAAGTATGCAGAAGGATCTCCATGAGAGGAAGGTTCGTGGCTATTCTCGTTCCTCTTGCCTTCAGCGTCGGCATCATCAGCATGAGCGGAATTTCCAGTCTTCTTCCTTCTGATTGCCATTGAGTCTCCTTTCAAGCTAGAAATTGAAGTTTGTCGTGTGCCCCCCTTCCTGGCGCGCCAAAATGTTAGACCAAAATCTGGACCTAACACCCAAATGCGGATCACAGAATGCAGAATGTAGAAAATGCAGTAAAAATAAAGGAGAAACACGAGGTTTTTATAGTGGTTCGTCTCAAACCAAGCCTACGTCCACTTTATAGTTTCTTAAATCCTAAGAAGCTATTACAATGCAGTTTGTTTGTGGTTTATACACGAAATCCTCGTGTTTGTAATGAAGAAGAGGTGAGAAAAGTGAAGATCATACACGAAATCCTCGTGTTTTTATGAAGAAAATGGCTCCTATCTTGTTGAGATAGCTTTGCAGAAAGTAATGGTGGAAGCCCTGGAGAGTGAGAGCCAAAAGATCCTTGAAAATGCCTTCGAATGGTGTATTTATAGCCGTTTACAGCAGGCGGTTCGCGTGACACGTGGCATGCATCCCAAAAATCTCGAAATGAGGTGGAAAACGTCCAGAAACCCTCTCCAAATCGTCATATGCCATGTGTAATCAGATCCATGCGAGTTGAAGTAAAAATAGCCATCAGAACAGGTCAAAACAATGCGCGCATCTACAGGTTCGGCGATCGGTTCGTGGGTCAGGGATCGGATCGTGGTCATGGTGTCGGATCGTGACCACGGTGCGCACCACGAACGGATCGTGGTCGGAGGGAGCGAGCGGGGTGATGACGAGCTGGAGTGAGGAGCATGTGATCGGGTCGGATCGTGGTTAGGTGTTCACGAACTGAAGGGGGCGATCTGATGAGTCGCGAGCCGAGCAGGGGCGATCCGAACCAATGATGCTTCGTCACTTCATCCAGGAAATTGCCAGATTACACCCGTTCACGGAAACGGGCATAACTTTCAAACCGTAAGTCCGATTGAGCCAAACCAAAGCTCAAACTGAAGCTAATTCAGAGATCTACAAGGCTTACAGAGCACTGCTCTGTAATTGCTGTTTTCGGGCCCAGAAAAGGTCATCTGGTAGGAGTTCCGGGCGGTTCTTTATTGATGATGTGATTTTGACCAGAAAACTTCCTGTCTTCTGATAGTGTTTCCATTGCTTGAGCGTATTGTTAACCAGAGATTCCATGTGTGACTGCTTTGACTAAAAAGCGGGTCAACATTTTGCCCCCCAGAACATATCTTGCTGGTTGAAGGAAGATGTGTTCTGGATAATCCAAGAAATCCAAATCCAGAATGCGACGATCGCGCCGGATCGTATTAAGGCCATAAAACCGACGATCACATGGGATCGTATTAAGGCCAGAGAAATCCAAGAAGACCAGGAGTTCCAAGACGGCCTTACTGGAGTAAGACGACCAAGGAAATGCCACGAGAGTTTTGTTTATACTGGACGGATCCAGTTAGGAGCCGGAGCTCGTCAACTACGAGTATATTCCATACTCGAGTCCTTTTGTCACATCCTGACAAGACCGTTTACAGGGCATAATCCATACCCAAAATCCAAACTGAGTATAATCCATACCCGATTTCTTTTGTCACGTCCTGACAAGACCATTTACAGGGCATAATCCATACCCAAAATCCAAACCGAGTATAATCCATACCCGATTTCTTTTGTCACATCCTGACAAGACCATTTACAAGGCATAATCCATACCCTGGATTCCAAAGTGAGTATAAACCATACTCTACCATTCCTAAGTACAATCCATACTTAGGATTCTGAAGTGAGTGTAAACCATACTCAAACCTGAAGTAGAGCTACGCTTGCCACAGCCTGACAAGATAGTCCATCCCTAAGCATAATCCATACCTAGAGTTCTATAATAAGTATAAACCATACTTTTAACCAAAGTTAAGGATCTTGCCACATCCTGACAAGATACTTAAATTCACCAAACATAATCCATGCTTGGAGAATCCTTATTCAATTCAAAATGCAAAACCAAAGCAGATCCTGATTGGTTTGACACTGAGTCCAGAGCACGCTTTAGGGCTACATCCTAACCCCGAACGTGCGTACTCCGATCCAACCAATCGGAAAACCTAAAGAAAGCAAAAACAAATCCTAAAGCCTAAGAAATGCATAAACTGAGGGCTGATCTCATCAAGATCAGTTGATGATGAGCCCGCGAGAGCTCGATGCAGGGTCATCCCCTCTCTGGGGAGCAGGTGGTGGTTGTTTCACATACTCGGGCAGCTCTCCACGTCTAACCCGTTCCTCAATCAGATCACGAAGATGTCTACAGTCATTGGTGTCATGACCGTCCATGTCATGGAATATGCAGTGCTTTCCAGAATCGCGTTCTCTTTGCGATGGCTCCCTCCTGGGAGGCTTTAGGTAGGAGACAACACCGTTTGTGTCCATGTAGATGTTGCTTAGAGTGTCATTAAGTTCAGTGTATTTATCATATCTAGGCCCTCTCCGAGGCTGAGTGTTGCGGTCATTCTTGACAGCAGCTTTTCCTTTGCCATTTCCAGAATCTGACGGTCCTCCGTCATTAAGCATGTTAACGTCGAGAGTGTGCTTCTCAGAAGTTGCATCTTCTTCCCGCAGAAATCTGTCTGCTTCAAGGTAGAATTCGCTGAGATTCCGTGGTGGGTCTCGATGCAAAGATTTTTTGAACTCCGAGTTGTCCAAGACACCGGATACCGCTTCCATCAGTACCATCGACGGTTCAGGGCGGTCAACTGATGCTGCTGCAACGTTGAATCTTTCCAGAAATGAACGCAGAGTTTCTCTGGGCCTCTGCTTGATTGTAGTGAGTGACATGACGTTCTTGGGTCGAGCGATGTGGACCCGAAACTGTTCAAGGAAGCGAGCGACCAACATGTTCCAACTGTTGATCGATTCTGTCTCTAGCTGCCGAATCCACATGGCTGCTATATCAGTCAGAAAGAGGGGAAAACACTTCGCCATAACGTTTTCCGATGCTGATTGAACTTCCATATGCCGTTTGTAGCGCATGAGATGCATGGTTGGATCTGTCCTGCCGTTGTAGGGCTCTAGTTGTGGAAGTTTGAAATCTAGGGGATTGCGAGAATTCCTAATTTCTGGTGTGAACGGATTGTGATTGACGTCATCCACGTCGTTCTGATAAGTGCGGCCTCTCGAGAGGCGTTGAATCAGATCTGCTAACCTATTTCCTTCAAAAAGTTGTTGTAGGTTGCCAAGATCAGAGCTGGTGCCCCCAGCGTTGAATGCAGGAGAGGTTGGAAGCTGCCGGTGAGTTGCTGTGTGTTCGTGGTGCGCTGCACGGAGCGGGTCGCGGGTCGCGGATCGAGGATGGCGACCCGATTCGGTTCGAGGGTATCGATTCGTGAGGTAGGTTGGTGAAGGACGGATCGCGGTTCGTGGGGAGCGAACTGAGGAGGGGCGATCCGAACCGGTGCTGGTGGCCTATCACGATCCGATCCCTGCTGCAGTTGATTGAGAGTTTGTGCTCCGGTATTAATCCGATCTGGAGCTGAATTCGGCCGCTGTGCATTTCCAATAACGAGCGGGTTGCCCCCGAGTCCATGTGATGCGTGAGCCGCTTCTGTGGCTTCATTTCCGGTGACTTGAATGTTTCTCGGCCTTCCATCCATCCGAGCGAAGAATTGGTTGATCATCTCTTGTTGCTTCTGGAGGAGATCGTCTTGCTTTGCCATCCGATCTCTCAGTTCAGCGAGAACGCCGTCCATCTCGTCTCTAGTCAAGTATGTAGAAGGATCTCCATGAGAGAAAGCTTCGTGGCAATTCTCGTTCCTCTTGCCTTCAGCTTCGGCATCATCAGCATGAGCGGAATTTCCAGTCTTCTTCCTTTTGATTTCCATTGAGTCTCCTTTCAAGCTAGAAATTGAAGTTTGTCGTGTGCCCCCCTTCCTGGCGCGCCAAAATGTTAGACCAAAATCTGGACCTAACACCCAAATGCGGATCACAGAATGCAGAATGTAGAAAATGCAGTAAAAATAAAGGAGACACACGAGGTTTTTATAGTGGTTCGGCTCAAACCAAGCCTACGTCCACTTTATAGTTTCTTAAATCCTAAGAAGCTATTACAATGCAGTTTGTTTGTGGTTTATACACGAAATCCTCGTGTTTGTAATGAAGAAGAGGTGAGAAAAGTGAAGATCATACACGAAATCCTCGTGTTTTTATGAAGAAAATGGCTCCTATCTTGTTGAGATAGCTTTGCAGAAAGTAATGGTGGAAGCCCTGGAGAGTGAGTGCCAAAAGATCCTTGAAAATGCCTTCGAATGGTGTATTTATAGCCGTTTACAGCAGGCGGTTCGCGTGACACGTGGCACGCATCCCAAAAATCTCGAAATGAGGTGGAAAACGTCCAGAAACCCTCTCCAAATCGTCATATGCCATGTGTAATCAGATCCATGCGAGTTGGAGTAAAAATAGCCATTAGAACAGGTCAAAACAATGCGCGCATCTACAGGTTCGGCGATCGGTTCGTGGGTCAGGGATCGGATCGTGGTCATGGTGTCGGATCGTGACCACGGTGCGCACCACGAACGGATCGTGGTCGGAGGGAGCGAGCAGGGTGATGACGAGCTGGAGTGAGGAGCAGGTGATCGGGTCGGATCGTGGTTAGGTGTTCACGAACCGAAGGGGGCGATCTGATGAGTCGCGAGCCGAGGAGGGGCGATCCGAACCAATGATGCTTCGTCACTTCATCCAGGAAATTGCCAGATTACACCCGTTCACGGAAACAGGCATAACTTTCAAACCGTAAGTCCGATTGAGCCAAACCAAAGCTCAAACCGAAGCTAATTCAGAGATCTACAAGACTTACAGAGCACAGCTCCGTAATTGCTGTTTTCGGGCCCAGAAAAGGTCATCTGGTAGGAGTTCCGGGCGGTTCTTTATTGATGATGTGATTTTGACTAGAAAACTTCCTGTCTTCTGATAGTGTTTCCATTGCTTGAGCGTATTGTTAACCAGAGATTCCATGTGTGACTGCTTTGACTAAAAAGCAAGTCAACATTTTGCCCCCCAGAACATATCTTGCTGGTTGAAGGAAGATGTGTTCTGGATAATCCAAGAAATCCAAATCCAGAATGCGACGATCGCGCCGGATCGTATTAAGGCCATAAAACCGAAGATCACTTGGGATCGTATTAAGGCCAGAGAAATCCAAGAAAACCAGGAGTTCCAAGACGGCCTTACCGGAGTAAGACGACCAAGGAAATGCCACGAGAGTTTTGTTTATACTGGACGGATCCAGTTAGGAGCCGGAGCTCGTCAACTACGAGTATATTCCATACTCGAGTCCTTTTGTCACATCCTGACAAGACCGTTTACAGGGCATAATCCATACCCAAAATCCAAACCGAGTATAATCCATACCCGATTTCTTTTGTCACGTCCTGACAAGACCATTTACAGTGCATAGTCCATACCCAAAATCCAAACCGAGTATAACCCATACCCGATTTCTTTTGTCACTTCCTGACAAGACCATTTACAGGGCATAATCCATAACCTGGATTCCAAAGTGAGTATAAACCATACTCTACCATTCCTAAGTACAATCCATACTTAGGATTCTGAAGTGAGTATAAACCATACTCAAACCTGAAGTAGAGCTACGCTTGCCACAGCCTGACAAGATAGTCCATCCCTAAGCATAATCCATACCTAGAGTTCTATAATAAGTATAAACCATACTTTTAACCAAAGTTAAGGATCTTGCCACATCCTGACAAGATACTTAAATTCACCAAACATAATCCATGCTTGGAGAATCCTTATTCAATTCAAAATGCAAAACCAAAGCAAATCCTGATTGGTTTGACACTGAGTCCAGAGCACGCTTTAGGGCTACATCCTAACCCCGAACGTGCGTACTCCGATCCAACCAATCGGAAAACCTAAAGAAAGCAAAAACAAATCTTAAAGCCTAAGAAATGCATAAACTGAGGGCTGATCTCATCCAGATCAGTTGATGATGAGCCCGCGAGAGCTCGATGCAGGGTCATCCCCTCTCTGGGGAGCAGGTGGTGGTTGTTTCACATACTCGGGCAGCTCTCCACGTCTAACCCGTTCCTCAATCAGATCACGAAGATTTCTACAGTCATTGGTGTCATGACCGTCCATGTCATGGAATATGCAGTGCTTTCCAGAATCGCGTTCTCTTTGCGATGGCTCCCTCCTGGGAGGCTTTGGGTAGGAGACAACACTGTTTGTGTCCATGTAGATGTTGCTTAGAGTGTCATTAAGTTCAGTTTATTTATCATATCTAGGCCCTCTCCGAGGCTGAGTGTTGCGGTCATTCTTGACAGTAGCTTTTCCTTTGCCATTTCCAGAATCTGACGGTCCTCCGTCATTAAGCATGTTAACGTCGAGAGTGCGCTTCTCAGAAGTTGCATCTTCTTCCCGCAGAAATCTGTCTGCTTCAAGATAGATTTCGCTGAGATTCCGTGGTGGGTCTCGATGCAAAGATTTTTTGAACTCCGAGTTGTCCAAGACACCGGATACCGCTGCCATCAGTACCATCGACGGTTCAGGGCGGTCAACTGATGCTGCTGCAACGTTGAATCTTTCCAGAAATGAACGCAGAGTTTCTCTGGGCCTCTGCTTGATTGTAGTGAGTGACATGACGTTCTTGGGTCGAGCGATGTGGACCCGAAACTGTTCAAGGAAGCGAGCGACCAACACGTTCCAACTGTTGATCGATTCTGCCTCTAGCTGCCGAATTCACATGGCTGCTATATCAGTCAGAAAGAGGGGAAAACACTTCGCCATAACGTTTTCCGATGCTGATTGAACTTCCATATGCCGTTTGTAGCGCATGAGATGCACGGTTGGATCTGTCCTGCCATTGTAGGGCTCTAGTTGTGGAAGATTGAAATCTGGGGGATTGCGAGAATTCCTGATTTCCGGTGTGAACGGATTGTGATTGACGTCATCCACGTCGTTCTAATAAGTGCGGCCTCTTGAGAGGCGTTGAATCAGATCTGCTAACCTATTTCCTTCAAAAAGTTGTTGCAGGTCGCCAAGATCAGAGCTGGTGCCCCCAGCGTTGAATGCAGGAGAGGTTGGAAGCGGCCGGTGAGTTGCTGTGTGTTCGTGGTGCGCTGGACGGAGCGGGTCGCGGGTCGCGGGTCGCGGATCGCGGATCGAGGGTGGCGACCCGATTCGGTTCGAGGGGATCAATTCGTGAGGCAGGTTGGTGAAGGATGGATCGCGGTTCGTGGGGAGCGAACTGAGGAGGGGCGATCCGAACCGGTGCTGGTGGCCTATCACGATCCGATCCCTACTGCAGTTGATTGAGAGTTTGTTCTCCGGTATTAATCTGATCTGGAGCTGAATTCGGTCGCTGTGCATTTCCAATAACGAGCGGGTTGCCCCCGAGTCCATGTGATGCGTGAGCCGCTTCTGTGGCTTCATTTCCGGTGACTTGAATGTTGCTCGGCCTTCCATCCATCCGAGCGAAGAATTGGTTGATCATCTCTTGTTGCTTCTGGAGGAGATCGTCTTGCTTTGCCATCCGATCTCTCAGTTCAGCGAGAACGCCGTCCATCTCGTCTCTAGTCAAGTATGTAGAAGGATCTCCATGAGAGGAAGCTTCGTGGCTATTCTCGTTCCTCTTGCCTTCAGCGTCGGCATCATCAGCATGAGCGGAATTTCCAGTCTTCTTCCTTCTGATTGCCATTGAGTCTCCTTTCAAGCTAGAAATTGAAGTTTGTCGTGTGCCCCCCATCCTGGCGCGCCAAAATGTTAGACCAAAATCTGGACCTAACACCCAAATGCGGATCACAGAATGCAGAATGTAGAAAATGCAGTAAAAATAAAGGAGACACACGAGGTTTTTATAGTGGTTCGGCTCAAACCAAGCCTACGTCCACTTTATAGTTTCTTAAATCCTAAGAAGCTATTACAATGCCGTTTGTTTGTGGTTTATACATGAAATCCTGGTGTTTGTAATGAAGAAGAGGTGAGAAAAGTGAAGATCATACACTAAATCCTCGTGTTTTTATGAAGAAAATGGCTCCTATCTTGTTGAGATAGCTTTGCAGAAAGTAATGGTGGAAGCCCTGGAGAGTGAGAGCCAAAAGATCCTTGAAAATGCCTTCGAATGGTGTATTTATAGCCGTTTACAGCAGGCGGTTCGCGTGACACGTGGCATGCATCCCAAAAATCTCGAAATGAGGTGGAAAACGTTCAGAAACCCTCTCCAAATCGTCATATGCGATGTGTAATCAGATCCATGCGAGTTGGAGTAAAAATAGCCATCAGAACAGGTCAAAACAATGCGCGCATCTACAGGTTCGGCGATCGGATCGTGGGTCAGGGATCGGATCGTGGTCATGGTGTCGGATCGTGACCACGGTGCGCACCACGAACGGATCGTGGTCGGAGGGAGCGAGCAGGGTGATGACGAGCTAGAGTGAGGAGCAGGTGATCGGGTCGGATCGTGGTTAGGTGTTCACGAACCGAAGGGGGCGATCTGATGAGTCGCGAGCCGAGGAGGGGCGATCCGAACCAATGATGCTTCGTCACTTCATCCAGGAAATTGCCAGATTACACCCGTTCATGGAAACGGGCATAACTTTAAAACCGTAAGTCCGATTGAGCCAAACCAAAGCTCAAACTAAAGCTAATTCAGAGATCTACAAGACTTATAGAGCACAGCTCCGTAATTGCTGTTTTCGGGCCCAGAAAAGGTCATCTGGTAGGAGTTCCGGGCGGTTCTTTATTGATGATGTGATTTTGACTAGAAAACTTCCTGTCTTTTGATAGTGTTTCCATTGCTTGAGCGTATTGTTAACCAGAGATTCCATGTGTGACTGCTTTGACTAAAAAGCGGGTCAACATTTCGCCCCCTAGAACATATCTTGCTGGTTGAAGGAAGATGTGTTCTGGATAATCAAAGAAATCCAAATCCAGAATGCGACGATCGCGCCGGATCGTATTAAGGCCATAAAACCGACGATCACATGGGATCGTATTAAGGCCAGAGAAATCCAAGATGACCAGGAGTTCCAAGACGGCCTTACCGGAGTAAGACGACCAAGGAACTGCCACGAGAGTTTTGTTTATACTGGACGGATCCAGTTAGGAGCCGGAGCTCGTCAACTACGAGTATATTCCATACTCGAGTCCTTTTGTCACATCCTGACAAGACCGTTTACAGGGCATAATCCATACCCAAAATCCAAACCGAGTATAATCCATACCCGATTTCTTTTGTCACGTCCTGACAAGACCATTTACAGGGCATAATCCGTACCCAAAATCCAAACCGAGTATAATCGATACCCGATTTCTTTTGTCACGTCCTGACATGACCATTTACTGGGCATAATCCATACCCTGGATTCCAAAGTGAGTATAAACCATACTCTACCATTCCTAAGTACAATCCATACTTAGGATTCTGAAGTGAGTATAAACCATACTCAAACCTGAAGTAGAGCTACGCTTGCCACAGCCTGACTTGATAGTCCATCCCTAAGCATAATCCATACCTAGAGTTCTATAATAAGTATAAACCATACTTTTAACCAAAGTTAAGGATCTTGCCACATCCTAACAAGATACTTAATTTCACCAAACATAATCCATGCTTTAGGGCTACATCCTAACCCCGAACGTGCGTACTCCGATCCAACCAATCGGAAAACCTAAAGAAAGCAAAAACAAATCCTAAAGCCTAAGAAATGCATAAACTGAGGGCTGATCTCATCCAGATCAGTTGATGATGAGCCCGCGAGAGCTCGATGCAGGGTCATCCCCTCTCTGGGGAGCAGGTGGTGGTTGTTTCACATACTCGGGCAGCTCTCCACGTCTAACATGTTCCTCAATCAGATTACGAAGATGTCTACAGTCATTGGTGTCATGACCGTCCATGTCATGGAATATGCAGTGCTTTCCAGAATCGCGTTCTCTTTGCGATGGCTCCCTCCTGGGAGGCTTTGGGTAGGAGACAACACCGTTTGTGTCCATGTAGATGTTGCTTAGAGTGTCATTAAGTTCAGTTTATTTATCATATCTAGGCCCTCTCCGAGGCTGAGTGTTGCGGTCATTCTTGACAGCAGCTTTTCCTTTGCCATTTCCAGAATCTGACGGTCCTCCATCATTAAGCATGTTAACGTCGAGAGTGCGCTTCTCAGAAGTTGCATCTTCTTCCTGCAGAAATCTGTCTGCTTCAAGGCAGAATTCGCTGAGATTCCGTGGTGGGTCTCGATGCAAAGATTTTTTGAACTCCGAGTTGTCCAAGACACCGGATAGCGCTGCCATCAGTACCATCGACAGTTCAGGGCGGTCAACTGATGCTACTGCAACGTTGAATCTTTCCAGAAATGAACGCAGAGTTTCTCTGGGCCTCTCCTTGATTGTAGTGAGTGACATGACATTTTTGGGTCGAGCGATGTGGACCCGAAACTGTTCAAGGAAGCGAGCGACCAACACGTTCCAACCGTTGATCGATTCTGTCTCTAGCTGCCGAATCCACATGGCTGCTATATCAGTCAGAAAGAGGGGAAAACACTTCGCCATAACGTTTTCCGATGCTGATTGAACTTCCATATGCCGTTTGTAGCGCATGAGATGCACGGTTGGATCTGTCCGGCCGTTATAGGGCTCTAGTTGTGGAAGTTTGAAATCTGGGGGATTGCGAGAATTCCTGATTTCCGGTGTCAACGGATTGTGATTGACGTCATCCACGTCGTTCTGATAAGTGCGGCCTCTCGAGAGGCGTTGAATCAAATCTGCTAACCTATTTCCTTCAAAAAGTTGTTTCAGGTTGCCAAGATTAGAGCTGGTGCCCCCAGCGTTGAATGCAGGAGAGGTTGGAAGCTGCCGGTGAGTTGCTGTGTGTTCGTGGTGCGCTGCACGGAGCGGGTCGCGAGTCGCGGATCGCGGATCGAGGGTGGCGACCCGATTCGGTTCGAGGGGATCGATTCGTGAGGCAGGTTGGTGAAGGACGGATCGCGGTTCGTGGGGAGCGAACTGAGGAGGGGCGATCCGAACCGGTGCTGGTGGCCTATCACGATCCGATCCCTGCTGCAGTTGATTGAGAGTTTGTGCTCTGGTATTAATCCGATCTGGAGCTGAATTCGGTCGCTGTGCATTTCCAATAACGAGGGGGTTGCCCTCGAGTCCATGTGATGCGTGAGCCGCTTCTGTGGCTTCATTTCCGGTGACTTGAATGTTGCTCGGCCTTCCATCCATCCGAGCGAAGAATTGGTTGATCATCTCTTGTTGCTTCTGGAGGAGATCGTCTTGCTTTGCAATCTGATCTCTCAGTTCAGCGAGAACGCCGTCCATCTCGTCTCTAGTCAAGTATGTAGAAGGATCTCCATGAGAGGAAGCTTCGTGGTTATTCTCGTTCCTCTTGCCTTCAGCGTCGGCATCATCAGCATGAGCGGAATTTCCAGTCTTCTTCCTTTTGATTGCCATTGAGTCTCCTTTCAAGCTAGAAATTGAAGTTTGTCGTGTGCCCCCCTTCCTGGCGCGCCAAAATGTTAGACCAAAATCTGGACCTAACACCCAAATGCGGATCACAGAATATAGAATGTAGAAAATGCAGTAAAAATAAAGGAGACACACGAGGTTTTTATAGTGGTTCGGCTTAAACCAAGCCTACGTCCGCTTTATAGTTTCTT
This sequence comes from Allium sativum, assembly GCA_030737875.1. Lineage (NCBI taxonomy): Eukaryota > Viridiplantae > Streptophyta > Magnoliopsida > Asparagales > Amaryllidaceae > Allium > Allium sativum. The sequence goes on along the minus strand of CM060922.1, from coordinate 158,579,321 downwards.
AAATCCTAAGAAGCTATTACAATGCAGTTTGTTTGTGGTTTATACACGAAATCCTCATGTTTGTAATGAAGAAGAGGTGAGAAAAGTGAAGATCATACACGAAATCCTCGTGTTTTTATGAAGAAAATGGCTCCTATCTTGTTGAGATAGCTTTGCAGAAAGTAATGGTGGAAGCCCTGGAGAGTGTGAGCCAAAAGATCCTTGAAAATGCCTTCGAATGGTGTATTTATAGCCGTTTACAGCAGGCGGTTCGCGTGACACGTGGCACGCATCCCAAAAATCTCGAAATGAGGTGGAAAACGTCCAGAAACCCTCTCCAAATCGTCATATGCCATGTGTAATCAGATCCATGCGAGTTGGAGTAAAAATAGCCATCAGAACAGGTCAAAACAATGCGCGCATCTACAGGTTCGGCGATCGGTTCGTGGGTTAGGGATCGGATCGTGGTCATGGTGTCGGATCGTGACCACGGTGCGCACCACGAACGGATCGTCGTCGGAGGGAGCGAGCAGGGTGATGACGAGCTGGAGTGAGGAGCAGGTGATCGGGTCGGATCGTGGTTAGGTGTTCACGAACCGAAGGGGGCGATCTCATGAGTCGCGAGCCGAGGAGGGGCGATCCGAACCAATGATGCTTCGTCACTTCATCCAGGAAATTGTCAGATTACACCCGTTCACGGAAACGGGCATAACTTTCAAACCGTAAGTCCGATTGAGCCAAACCAAAGCTCAAACTGAAGCTAATTCAGAGATCTACAAGACTTAGAGAGCACAGCTCCGTAATTGCTGTTTTCGGGCCCAGTAAAGGTCATCTGGTAGGAGTTCCGGGCGGTTCTTTATTGATGATGTGATTTTGACTAGAAAACTTCTTGTCTTCTGATAGTTTTTCCATTGCTTGAGCGTATTGTTAACCAGAGATTCCATGTGTGACTGCTTTGACTAAAAAGCGGGTCAACATTTTGCCCCCCAGAACATATCTTGCTGGTTGAAGGAAGATGTGTTCTGGATAATCCAAGAAATCCAAATCCAGAATGCGACCATTGCGCCGGATCGTATTAAGGCCATAAAACCGACGATCATATGGGATCATATTAAGGCCAGAGAAATCCAAGAAGACCAGGAGTTCCAAGACGGCCTTACCGGAGTAAGACGACCAAGGAAATGCCACGAGAGTTTTGTTTATACTGAGGAGGGGCGATCCGAACCGGTGCTGGTGTCCTATCACGATCCGATTCCTGCTGGAGTTGATTGAGAGTTTGTGCTCCGGTATTAATCCGATCTGGAGCTGAATTCGGTCGCTGTGCATTTCCAATAACGAGGGGGTTGCCTCCGAGTCCATGTGATGCGTGAGCCGCTTCTGTGGCTTCATTTCCGGTGACTTGAATGTTGCTCGGCCGTCCATCCATCCGAGCGAAGAATCGGGTGATCATCTCTTGTTGCTTTTGGAGGAGATCGTCTTGCTTTGCCATTTGATCTCTCAGTTCAGCGAGAACGCCGTCCATCTCGTCTCTAGTCAAGTATGTAGAAGGATCTCCATGAGAGGAAGCTTCGTGGCTATTCTCGTTCCTCTTGCCTTCAGTTTCGGCATCATCAGCATGAGCGGAATTTCCAGTCTTCTTCCTTTTGATTGCCATTCAGTCTCCTTTCAAGCTAGAAATTGAAGTTTGTCGTGTGCCCCCCTTCCTGGCGCGCCAAAATGTTAGACCAAAATCTGGACCTAACACCCAAATGCGGATAACAGAATGCAGAATGTAGAAAATGCAGTAAAAACCAAGGAGACACACGAGGTTTTTATAGTGGTTCGGCTCAAACCAAGCCTACGTCCACTTTATAGTTTCTTAAATCCTAAGAAGCTATTACAATGCAGTTTGTTTGTGGTTTATACACGAAATCCTCGTGTTTGTAATGAAGAAGAGGTGAGAAAAGTGAAGATCATACACGAAATCCTCGTGTTTTTATGAAGAAAATGGCTCCTATCTTGTTGAGATAGCTTTGCAGAAAGTAATGGTGGAAGCCCTGGAGAGTGAGAGCCAAAAGATCCTTGAAAATGCCTTCGAATGGTGTATTTATAGCCGTTTACAGCAGGCGGTTCGCGTGACACGTGGCACGCATCCCAAAAATCTCGAAATGAGGTGGAAAACGTCCAGAAACCCTCTCCAAATCGTCATATGCCATGTGTAATCAGATCCATGCGAGTTGGAGTAAAAATAGCCATCAGAACAGGTCAAAACAATGCGCGCATCTACAGGTTCGGCGATCGGTTCGTGGGTCAGGGATCGGATCGTGGTCATGGTGTCGGATCGTGACCACAGTGCGCACCACGAACGGATCGTCGTCGGAGGGAGCGAGCAGGGTGATGACGAGCTGGAGTGAGGAGCATGTGATCGGGTCGGATCGTGGTTAGGTGTTCACGAACCGAAGGGGGCGATCTCATGAGTCGCGAGCCGAGGAGGGGCGATCCGAACCAATGATGCTTCGTCACTTCATCCAGGAAATTGCCAGATTACACCCGTTCACGGAAACGGGCATAACTTTCAAACCGTAAGTCCGATTGAGCCAAACCAAAGCTCAAACTGAAGCTAATTCAGAGATCTACAAGACTTAAAGAGCACAGCTCCGTAATTGCTGTTTTCGGGCCCAGTAAAGGTCATCTGGTAGGAGTTCTGGGCGGTTCTTTATTGATGATGTGATTTTTACTAGAAAACTTCTTGTCTTCTGATAGTTTTTCCATTGCTTGAGCGTATTGTTAACCAGAGATTCCATGTGTGACTGCTTTGACTAAAAAGCGGGTCAACATTTTGCCCCCCAGAACATATCTTGCTGGTTGAAGGAAGATGTGTTCTGGATAATCCAAGAAATCCAAATCCAGAATGCGACCATTGCGCCGGATCGTATTAAGGCCATAAAACCGACGATCATATGGGATCATATTAAGGCCAGAGAAATCCAAGAAGACCAGGAGTTCCAAGACGGCCTTACCGGAGTAAGACGACCAAGGAAATGCCACGAGAGTTTTGTTTATACTGAGGAGGGGCGATCCGAACCGGTGCTGGTGTCCTATCACGATCCGATTCCTGCTGGAGTTGATTGAGAGTTTGTGCTCCGGTATTAATCCGATCTGGAGCTGAATTCGGTCGCTGTGCATTTCCAATAACGAGGGGGTTGCCCCCGAGTCCATGTGATGCGTGAGCCGCTTCTGTGGCTTCATTTCCGGTGACTTGAATGTTGCTCGGCCGTCCATCCATCCGAGCGAAGAATCGGGTGATCATCTCTTGTTGCTTTTGGAGGAGATCGTCTTGCTTTGCCATCTGATCTCTCAGTTCAGCGAGAACACCGTCCATCTCGTCTCTAGTCAAGTATGTAGAAGGATCTCCATGAGAGGAAGCTTCGTGGCTATTCTCGTTCCTCTTGCCTTCAGTTTCGGCATCATCAGCATGAGCGGAATTTCCAGTCTTCTTCCTTTTGATTGCCATTGAGTCTCCTTTCAAGCTAGAAATTGAAGTTTGTCGTGTGCCCCCCTTCCTGGCGCGCCAAAATGTTAGACCAAAATCTAGACCTAACACCCAAATGCGGATCACAGAATGCAGAATGTAGAAAATGCAGTAAAAACCAAGGAGACACACGAGGTTTTTATAGTGGTTCGGCTCAAACCAAGCCTACGTCCACTTTATAGTTTCTTAAATCCTAAGAAGCTATTACAATGCAGTTTGTTTGTGGTTTATACACGAAATCCTCGTGTTTGTAATGAAGAAGAGGGGAGAAAAGTGAAGATCATACACGAAATCCTCGTGTTTTTATGAAGAAAATGGCTCCTATCTTGTTGAGATAGCTTTGCAGAAAGTAATGGTGGAAGCCCTGGAGAGTGAGAGCCAAAAGATCCTTGAAAATGCCTTCGAATGGTGTATTTATAGCCGTTTACAGCAGGCGGTTCGCGTGACACGTGGCACGCATCCGAAAAATCTCGAAATGAGGTGGAAAACGTCCAGAAACCCTCTCCAAATCGTCGTATGCCATGTGTAATCAGATCCATGCGAGTTGGAGTAAAAATAGCCATCAGAACAGGTCAAAACAGTGCGCGCATCTACAGGTTCGGCGATCGGTTCGTGGGTCAGGGATCGGATCGTGGTCATGGTGTCGGATCGTGACCACGGTGCGCACCACGAACGGATCGTGGTCGGAGGGAGCGAGCAGGGTGATGACGAGCTGGAGTGAGGAGCAGGTGATCGGGTCGGATCGTGGTTAGGTGTTCACGAACCGAAGGGGGCGATCTGATGAGTCGCGAGCCGAGGAGGGGCGATCCGAACCAATGATGCTTCGTCACTTCATCCAGGAAATTGCCAGATTACACCCGTTCACGGAAACGGGCATAACTTTCAAACCGTAAGTCCGATTGAGCCAAACCAAAGCTCAAACTGAAGCTAATTCAGAGATCTACAAGACTTACAGAGCACAGCTCCGTAATTGTTGTTTTCGGGCCCAGAAAAGGTCATCTGATAGGAGTTCCGGGCGGTTCTTTATTGATGATGTGATTTTGACTAGAAAACTTCCTGTCTTCTGATAGTGTTTCCATTGCTTGAGCGTATTGTTAACCAGAGATTCCATGTGTGACTGCTTTGACTAAAAAGCGGGTCAACATTTTGCCCCCCAGAACATATCTTGCTGGTTGAAGGAAGATGTGTTCTGGATAATCCAATAAATCCAAATCCAGAATGCGACGATCGCGCCGGATCGTATTAAGGCCATAAAACCGACGAACACATGGGATCGTATTAAGGCCAGAGAAATCCAAGAAGACCAGGAGTTCCAAGACGGCCTTACCGGAGTAAGACGACCAAGGAAATGCCACGAGAGTTTTGTTTATACTGGACTGACAAAAAGGGGTATTTATACATGTTGTAAACCCTAAAACCCTAATGAACTTTGTTGGGAACTACGACAAATGCCCCTTCATGAAGCTTCTAATCCTCTTTTAGCACTAATGGGTCATGTAGGATGCATGAGGCCTTTAATTGTTTCCATTAGCCACTAATAAAGTAAGAGGGAAAGTAGGTGGGGTCCTCCATGATCTTGTAGGAGAATTATTTCCTCTTCATTCCTTTTGTATGCATGCATTTGTGCTCCAAATCTTCATGTGTGTGCATATCATCATAAAGACCAATTGTATTTGTAGCCCATTTCCTACAAAACACATGAAAAATGAACAAGTAAATGTTTTCAAAAATAAATACATGCACAAATGACCAATTTTTCCTAATATGAAGATGAATGTATGATTATATAATAATTTTGGGTTTTTGGTTAAAACATGTAAAAATAGCCAATTATGTTATTTATTTAATTAAAATAAGAATAAATGTTTGGATATAAATGTGCACATTTACGTGCACATCATGGACGGATCCAGTTAGGAGCCGGAGCTCGTCAACTACGAGTATATTCCATACTCGAGTCCTTTTGTCACATCCAGACAAGACCGTTTACAGGGCATAATCCATACCCAAAATCCAAACCGAGTATAATCCATACCCGATTTCTTTTGTCACGTCCTGACAAGACCATTTACAGGGCATAATCCATACCCAAAATCCAAACCGAGTATAATCCATATGAGATTTCTTTTGTCACGTCCTGACAAGACCATTTACAGGGCATAATCCATACCCTGGATTCCAAAGTGAGTATAAACCATACTCTACCATTCCTAAGTACAATCTATACTTAGGATTCTGAAGTGAGTATAAACCATACTCAAACCTGAAGTAGAGCTACGCTTGCCACAGCCTGACAAGATAGTCCATCCCTAAGCATAATCCATACCTAGAGTTCTATAATAAGTATAAACCATACTTTTAACCAAAGTTAAGGATCTTGCCACATCCTGACAAGATACTTAAATTCACCAAACATAATCCATGCTTGGAGAATCCTTATTCAATTCAAAATGCAAAACCAAAGCAAATCCTGATCGGTTTGACACTGAGTCCAAAGCACGCTTTAAAGCTACATCCTAACCCCGAACGTGCGTACTCTGATCCAACCAATCGGAAAACCTAAAGAAAGGAAAAACAAATCCTAAAGCCTAAGAAATGCATAAATTGAGGGATGATCTCATCCAGATCAGTTGATGATGAGCCCGCGAGAGCTCGATGCAGGGTCATCCCCTCTCTGGGGAGCAGGTGGTGGTTGTTTCACATACTCGGGCAGCTCTCCATGTCTAACCCGTTCCTCAATCAGATCACGAAGATGTCTACAGTCATTGGTGTCATGACCGTCCATGTCATGGAATATGCAGTGCTTTCCAGAATCGCGTTCTCTTTGCGATGGCTCCCTCCTGGGAGGCTTTGGGTAGGAGACAACACCGTTTGTGTCCATGTAGATGTTGCTTAGAGTGTCATTAAGTTCAGTTTATTTATCATATCTAGGCCCTCTCCGAGGCTGAGTGTTGCGGTCATTCTTGACAGCAGCTTTTCCTTTGCCATTTCCAGAATCTGACGGTCCTCCGTCATTAAGCATGTTAACGTCAAGAGTGCGCTTCTCAGAAGTTGCATCTTCTTCCCGTAGAAATCTGTCTGCTTCAAGGTAGAATTCGCTGAGATTCCGTGGTGGGTCTCGATGCAAAGATTTTTTGAACTCCGAGTTGTCCAAGACACCGGATACCGCTGCCATCAGTACCATCGACGGTTCAGGGTGGTCAACTGATGCTGCTGCAACGTTGAATCTTTCCAGAAATGAACGCAGAGTTTCTCTGGGCCTCTGCTTGATTGTAGTGAGTGACATGACGTTCTTGGGTCGAGAGATGTGGACCCGAAACTGTTCAAGGAAGCGAGCGACCAACACGTTCCAACTGTTGATCGATTCTGTCTCTAGCTGTCGAATCCACATGGCTGCTATATCAGTAAGAAAGAGGGAAAAACACTTCGCCATAACGTTTTCCGATGCTGATTGAACTTCCATATGCCGTTTGTAGCGCATGAGATGCACGGTTGGATCTGTCCTACCGTTGTAGGGCTCTAGTTGTGGAAGTTTGAAATCTGGGGGATTGCGAGAATTCCTGATTTCCGGTGTGAACGGATTGTGATTAACGTCATCCACGTCATTCTAATAAGTGCGGCCTCTCGAGAGGCGTTGAATCAGATCTGCTAACCTATTTCCTTCAAAAAGTTGTTGCAGGTTGCCAAGATCAGAGCTGGTGCCCCCAGCGTTGAATGCAGGAGAGGTTGGAAGCTGCCGGTGAGTTGCTGTGTGTTCGTGGTGCACTGCACGGAGCGGGTCGCGGGTCGCGGATCGCGGATCGAGGGTGGCGACCCGATTCGGTTCGAGGGATCGATTCGTGAGGCAGGTTGGTGAAGGACGGATCGCGGTTCGTGGGGAGCGAACTGAGGAGGGGCGATCCGAACCGGTGCTGGTGGCCTATCACGATCCGATTCCTGCTGCAGTTGATTGAGAGTTTGTGCTCCGGTATTAATCCAATCTGGAGCTGAATTCGGTCGCTGTGCATTTCCAATAACGAGGGGGTTGCCCCCGAGTCTATGTGATGCGTGAACCGCTTCTGTGGCTTCATTTCCGGTGACTTGAATGTTGCTCGGCCTTCCATCCATCCGAGCGAAGAATTGGTTGATCATCTCTTGTTGCTTCTGGAGGAGATCGTCTTGCTTTGCTATCTGATCTCTCAGTTCAGCGAGAACGCTGTCCATCTCGTCTCTAGTCAAGTATGCAGAAGGATCTCCATGAGAGGAAGCTTCGTGGCTATTCTCGTTCCTCGTGCCTTCAGCGTCGGCACCATCAGCATGAGCGGAATTTCCAGTCTTCTTCCTTTTGATTGCCATTGAGTCTCCTTTCAAGATAGAAATTGAAGTTTGTCGTGTGCCCCCCTTCCTGGCGCGCCAAAATGTTAGACCAAAATCTGGACCTAACACCCAAATCCGGATCACAGAATGCAGAATGTAGAAAATGCAGTAAAAATAAAGAAGACACACGAGGTTTTTATAGTGGTTCGGCTCAAACCAAGCCTACGTCCACTTTATAGTTTCTTAAATCCTAAGAAGCTATTACAATCCAGTTTGTTTGTGGTTTATACACGAAATCCTCGTGTTTGTAATGAAGAAGAGGTGAGAAAAGTGAAGATCATACACGAAATCCTCGTTTTTTTATGAAGAAAATGGCTCCTATCTTGTTGAGATAGCTTTGCAGAAAGTAATGGTGGAAGCCCTGGAGAGTGAGAGCCAAAAGATCCTTGAAAATGCCTTCGAATGGTGTATTTATAGCCGTTTACAGCAGGCGGTTCGCGTGACACATGGCACGCATCCCAAAAATCTCGAAATGAGGCGGAAAACGTCCAGAAACCCTCTCCAAATCGTCATATGCCATGTGTAATCAGATCCATGTGAGTTGGAGTAAAAATAGCCATCAGAACAGGTCAAAACAATGCGCGCATCTACAGGTTCGGCGATCGGTTCGTGGGTCAGGGATCGGATCGTGGTCATGGTGTCGGATCGTGACCACGGTGCGCACCACGAACGGATCGTGGTCGGAGGGTGCGAGCAGGGTGATGACGAGCTGGAGTGAGGAGCAGGTGATCGGGTTGGATCGTGGTTAGGTGTTCACGAACCGAAGGGGGCGATCTGATGAGTTGCGAGCCGAGGAGGGGCGATCTGAACCAATGATGCTTCGTCACTTCATCCAGGAAATTGCCAGATTACACCCGTTCACGGAAACGGGCATAACTTTCAAACCGTAAGTCCGATTGAGCCAAACTAAAGCTCAAACTGAAGCTAATTCAGAGATCTACAAGACTTACAGAGCACAACTCCATAATTGTTGTTTTCAGGCACAGAAAAGGTCATCTGGTAGGAGTTCCGGGCGGTTATTTATTGATGATGTGATTTTGACTAGAAAACTTCCTGTCTTCTGATAGTGTTTCCATTGCTTGAGCGTATTGTTAACCAGAGATTCCATGTGTGACTGCTTTGACTAAAAAGCGGGTCAACATTTTGCCCCCTAGAACATATCTTGCTGGTTGAAGGAAGATGTGTTCTGGATAATCCAAGAAATCCAAATCCAGAATGCGACGATCGCGCCGGATCGTATTAAGGCCATAAAACCGACGATCACATGGGATCGTATTAAGGCCAGAGAAATCCAAGAAGACCAGGAGTTCCAAGACGGCCTTACCGGAGTAAGACGACCAAGGAAATGCCACGAGAGTTTTGTTTATACTGGACTGACAAAAAGGGGTATTTATACATGTTGTAAACCCTAAAACCCTAATGAAGTTTGTTGGGAACTACCACAAATGCCCCTTCATGAAGCTTCTAATCCTCTTTTAGCACTAATGGGTCATGTAGGATGCATGAGGCCTTTAATTGTTTCCATTAGCCACTAATAAAGTAAGAGGGAAAGTAGATGGGGTCCTCCATGATCTTGTAGGAGAATTATTTCCTCTTCATTCCTTTTGTATGCATGCATTTGTGCTCCAAATCTTCATGTGTGTGCATATCATCATAAAGCCCAATTGTATTTGTAGCCCATTTCCTACAAAACACATGAAAAATGAACAAGTAAATGTTTTCAAAAATAAATACATGCACAAATGACCAATTTTTCCTAATATGAAGATGAATGTATGATTATATAATAATTTTGGGTTTTTGGTTAAAACATGTAAAAATAGCCAATTATGTTATTTATTTAATTAAAATAAGAATAAATGTTTGGATATAAATGTGCACATTTACGTGCACATCATGGACGGATCCAGTTAGGAGCCGGAGCTCGTCAACTATGAGTATATTCCATACTCGAGTCCTTTTGTCACATCCTGACAAGACCATTTACAGGGCATAATCCATACCCAAAATCCAAACCGAGTATAATCCATACCCGATTTCTTTTGTCACGTCCTGACAAGACCATTTACAGGGCATAATCCATACCCAAAATCCAAACCGAGTATAATCCATACCCGATTTCTTTTGTCACGTCCTGACAAGACCATTTACAGGGCATAATCCATACCCTGGATTCCAAAGTGAGTATAAACCATACTCTACCATTCCTCAGTACAATCCATACTTAGGATTCTGAAGTGAGTATAAACCATACTCAAACCTGAAGTAGAGCTACGCTTGCCATAGCCTGACAAGATAGTCCATCCCTAAGCATAATCCATACCTAGAGTTCTATAATAAGTATAAACCATACTTTTAACCAAAGTTAAGGATCTTGCCACATCCTGACAAGATACTTAAATTCACCAAACATAATCCATGCTTGGAGAATCCTTATTCAATTCAAAATGCAAAACCAAAGCAAATCCTGATTGGTTTGACACTGAGTCCAGAGCACGCTTTAGGGCAACATCCTAACCCCGAACGTGCGTACTCCGATCCAACCAATCGGAAAACCTAAAGAAAGGAAAAACAAATCCTAAAGCCTAAGAAATGCATAAACTGAGGGCTGATCTCATCCAGATCAGTTGATGATGAGCCCGCGAGAGCTCGATGCAGGATCATCCCCTCTCTGGGGAGCAGGTGGTGGTTGTTTCACATACTCGGGCAGCTCTCAACGTATAACCCGTTCCTCAATCAGATCACGAAGATGTCTACAGTCATTGGTGTCATGACCGTCCATGTCATGGAATATGCAGTGGTTTCCAGAATCGCGTTCTCTTTGCGATGGCTCCCTCCTGGGAGGCTTTGGGTAGGAGACAACACCGTTTGTGTCCATGTAGATGTTGCTTAGAGTGTCATTAAGTTCAGTTTATTTATCATATCTAGGCCCTCTCCGAGGCTGAGTGTTGCGGTCATTCTTGACAGCAGCTTTTCCTTTGCCATTTCCAGAATCTGACGGTCCTCCGTCATTAAGCATGTTAACGTCGAGAGTGCGCTTCTCAGAAGTTGCATCTTCTTCCCGCATAAATCTGTCTGCTTCAAGGTAGAATTCGCTGAGATTTCGTGGTGGGTCTCTATGCAAAGATTTTTTGAACTCCGAGTTGTCCAAGACACCGGATACCGCTGCCATCAGTACCATCGACGGTTCAGGACGGTCAACTGATGCTGCTGCAACGTTGAATCTTTCCAGAAATGAACGCAGAGTTTCTCTGGGCCTCTGCTTGATTGTAGTGAGTGTCATGACGTTCTTGGGTCGAGCGATGTGGACACGAAACTGTTCAAGGAAGCGAGCGACCAACACGTTCCAACTGTTGATCGATTCTGTCTCTAGCTGCCGAATCCACATGGCTGTTATATCAGTCAGAAAGAGGGGAAAACACTTCGCCAAAATGTTTTCCGATGCTGATTGAACTTCCATATGTCGTTTGTAGCACATGAGATGCACGGTTGGATCTGTCCTGCCGTTGTAGGGCACTAGTTGTGGAAGTTTGAAATCTGGGGGATTGCGAGAATTCCTGATTTCCGGTGTGAACGGATTGTGATTAACGTCATCCACGTCGTTCTAATAAGTGCGGCCTCTCGAGAGGCGTTGAATCAGATCTGCTAACCTATTTCCTTCAAAAAGTTGTTGTAGGTTGCCAAGATCAGAGCTGGTGCCCCCAGCGTTGAATGCAGGAGAGGTTGGAAGTTGCCGGTGAGTTGCTGTGTGTTCGTGGTGCGCTGCACGGAGCGGGTCGCGGGTCGTGGATCGCTGATCGAGGGTGGCGACCCGATTCGGTTCGAGGGGATCGATTCGTGAGGCAGGTTGGTGAAGGACGGATCGCGGTTCGTGGGGAGCGAACTGAGGAGGGGCGATCCGAACCGGTGCTGGTGGCCTATCACGATACGATCCCTGCTGCAGTTGATTGAGAGTTTGTGCTCCGGTATTAATCCGATCTGGAGCTGAATTCGGTCGCTGTGCATTTCCAATAACGAGGGGGTTGCCCCCGAGTCTATGTGATGCGTGAGCCGCTTCTGTGGCTTCATTTCCGGTGACTTGAATGTTGCTCGGCCTTCCATCCATCCGAGCGAAGAATTGGTTGATCATCTCTTGTTGCTTCTGGAGGAGATCGTCTTGCTTTGCCATCTGATCTCTCAGTTCAGCGAGAACGCTGTCCATCTCGTCTCTAGTCATGTATGCAGAAGGATCTCCATGAGAGGAAGCTTCGTGGCTATTCTCGTTCCTCGTGCCTTCAGCGTCGGCATCATCAGCATGAGCGGAATTTCCAGTCTTCTTCCTTTTGATTGCCATTGAGTCTCCTTTCAAGATAGAAATTGAAGTTTGTCGTGTGCCCCCCTTCCTGGCGCGCCAAAATGTTAGACCAAAATCTGGACCTAACACCCAAATGCGGATCACAGAATGCAGAATGTAGAAAATGCAGTAAAAATAATGAAGACACACGAGGTTTTTATAGTGGTTCGGCTCAAACCAAGCCTACGTCCACTTTATAGTTTCTTAAATCCTAAGAAGCTATTACAATCCAGTTTATTTGTGGTTTATACACGAAATCCTCGTGTTTGTAATGAAGAAGAGGTGAGAAAAGTGAAGATCGTACACGAAATCCTCGTTTTTTATGAAGAAAATGGCTCCTATCTTGTTGAGATAGCTTTGCAGAAAGTAATGGTGGAAGCCCTGGAGAGTGAGAGCCAAAAGATCCTTGAAAATGCCTTCGAATGGTGTATTTATAGCCGTTTACAGCAGGCGGTTCGTGTGACACGTGGCACGCATCCCAAAAATCTCGAAATGAGGCGGAAAACGTCCAGAAACCCTCTCCAAATCGTCATATGCCATGTGTAATCAGATCCATGCGAGTTGGAGTAAAAATAGCCATCAGAACAGGTCAAAACAATGCGCGCATCTACAGGTTCGGCGATAGGTTCGTGGGTCAGGGATCGGATCGTGGTCATGGTGTCGGATCGTGACCACGGTGCGCACCACGAACGGATCGTGGTCGGAGGGAGCGAGCAGGGTGATGACGAGCTGGAGTGAGGAGCAGGTGATCGGGTCGGATCGTGGTTAGGTGTTCACGAACCGAAGGGGGCGATCTGATGAGACGCGAGCCGAGGAGGGGCGATCCGAACCAATGATGCTTCGTCACTTCATCCAGGAAATTGCCAGATTACACCCGTTCACGGAAACGGGCATAACTTTCAAACCGTAAGTCCGATTGAGCCAAACCAAAGCTCAAACTGAAGCTAATTCAGAGATCTACAAGATTTACGGGGCATAGCTCCGTAACTGTTGCTTTCGGGCCCAGAAAAGGTCATCTGGTAGGAGTTCCGGGCGGTTCTTTATTGGTGATGTGATTTTGACTAGAAAACTTCCTGTCTTCTGATAGTGTTTCCATTGCTTGAGCGTATTGTTAACCAGAGATTCCATGTGTGACTGCTTTGACTAAAAAGCGGGTCAACATTTTGCCCCCCAGAACATATCTTGCTGGTTGAAGGAAATGTGTTCTGGATAATCAAAGAAATCCAAATCCAGAATGCGACGATCGCGCCCGATCGTATTAACGCCATAAAACCGACGATCACATGGGATCGTATTAAGGCCAGAGAAATCCAAGAAGACCAGGAGTTCCAAGACGGCCTTACCGGAGTAAGACGACCAAGGAAATGCCACGAGAGTTTTGTTTATACTGGACGGATCCAGTTAGGAGCCGGAGCTCGTCAACTACGAGTATATTCCATACTCGAGTCCTTTTGTCACATCCTGACAAGACCGTTTACAGGGCATAATCCATACCCAAAATCCAAACCGAGTATAATCCATACCCGATTTCTTTTGTCACGTCCTGACAAGACCATTTACAGGGCAGAATCCATACCCAAAATCCAAACCGAGTATAATCCATACCCGATTTCTTTTGTCACGTCCTGACAAGACCATTTACATGGCATAATCCATACCCTGGATTCCAAAGTGAGTATAAACCATACTCTACCATTCCTAAGTACAATCCATACTTAGGATTCTGAAGTGAGTATAAACCATACTCAAACCTGAAGTAGAGCTACGCTTGCCACAGCCTGACAAGATAGTCCATCCCTAAGCATAATCCATACCTAGAGTTCTATAATAAGTATAAACCATACTTTTAACCAAAGTTAAGGATCTTGCCACATCCTGACAAGATACTTAAATTCACCAAACATAATCCATGCTTGGAGAATCCTTATTCAATTCAAAATGCAAAACCAAAGCAAATCCTGATTGGTTTGACACTGAGTCCAGAGCACGCTTTAGGGCTACATCCTAACCCCGAACGTGCGTACTCCAATCCAACCAATCTGAAAACCTAAAGAAAGCAAAAACAAATCCTAAAGCCTAAGAAATGCATAAACTGAGGGCTGATCTCATCCAGATCAGTTGATGATGAGCCCGCGAGAGCTCGATGCAGGGTCATCCCCTCTCTGGGGAGCAGGTGGTGGTTGTTTCACATACTCGGGCAGCTCTCCATGTCTAACCCGTTCCTCAATCAGATCACGAAGATGTCTACAGTCATTGGTATCATGACCGTCCATGTCATGGAATATGCAGTGCTTTCCAGAATCGCGTTCTCTTTGCGATGGCTCCCTCCTGGGAGGCTTTGGGTAGGAGACAACACCGTTTGTGTCCATGTAGATGTTGCTTAGAGTGTCATTAAGTTCAGTGTATTTATCATATCTAGGCCCTCTCCGAGGCTGAGTGTTGCGGTCATTCTTGACAGCAGCTTTTCCTTTGCCATTTCCAGAATCTGACGGTCCTCCGTCATTAAGCATGTTAATGTCAAGAGTGCGCTTCTCAGAAGTTGCATCTTCTTCCCGCAGAAATCTGTCTGCTTCAAGGTAGAATTCGCTGAGATTCCGTGGTGGGTCTCGATGCAAAGATTTTTTGAACTCCGAGTTGTCCAAGACACCGGATACCGCTTCCATCAGTACCATCGAAGGTTCAGGGCGGTCAACTGATGCTGCTGCAACGTTGAATCTTTGCAGAAATGAACGCAGAGTTTCTCTGGGCCTCTGCTTGATTGTAGTGAGTGACATGACGTTCTTGGGTCGAGCGATGTGGACCCGAAACTGTTCAAGGAAGCGAGCGACCAACATGTTCCAACTGTTGATCGATTCTGTCTCTAGCTGCCGAATCCACATGGCTGCTATATCAGTCAGAAAGAAGGGAAAACACTTCGCCATAATGTTTTCCGATGCTGATTGAACTTCCATATGCCGTTTGTAGCACATGAGATGCACGGTTGGATCTGTCCTGCCGTTGTGGGGCTCTAGTTGTGGAAGTTTGAAATCTAGGGGATTGCGAGAATTCCTGATTTCCGGTGTGAACGGATTGTGATTGACGTCATCCACGTCGTTCTGATAAGTGCGGCCTCTCGAGAGGCGTTGAATCAGATCAGCTAACCTATTTCCTTCAAAAAGTTGTTGCAGGTTGCCAAGATCAGAGCTGGTGCCCCCAGCGTTGAATGCAGGAGAGGTTGTAAGCTGCCGGTGAGTTGCTGTGTGTTCGTGGTGCGCTGCACGGAGCGGGTCTCGGGTCGCGGATCGCGGATCGAGGGTGGTGACCCGATTCGGTTCGAGGGGATCGATTCGTGAGGCAGGTTGGTGAAGGACGGATCGCGGTTCGTGGGGAGCGAACTGAGGAGGGGCGATCCGAACCGGAGCTGGTGGCCTATCACGATCCGATCCCTGCTGCAGTTGATTGAGAGTTTGTGCTCCGGTATTAATCCGATCTGGAGCTGAATTCGGTCGCTGTGCATTTCCAATAACGAGGGGGTTGCCCCCGAGTCTATGTGATGCGTGAGCCGCTTCTGTGGCTTCATTTCCGGTGACTTGAATGTTGCTCGGCCTTCCATCCATCCGAGCGAAGAATTGGTTGATCATCTCTTGTTGCTTCTGGAGGAGATCGTCTTGCTTTGCCATCTGATCTCTCAGTTCAGCGAGAACGCCGTCCATCTCGTCTCTAGTCAAGTATGTAGAAGGATCTCCATGAGAGGAAGCTTCGTGGTTATTCTCGTTCCTCTTGCCTTCAGCGTCGGCATCATCAGCATGAGCGGAATTTCCAGTCTTCTTCCTTTTGATTTCCATTGAGTCTCCTTTCAAGATAGAAATTGAAGTTTGTCGTGTGCCCCCCTTCCTGGCGCGCCAAAATGTTAGACCAAAATCTGGACCTAACACCCAAATGCGGATCACAGAATGTAGAATGTAGAAAATGCAGTAAAAATAAAGGAGACACACGAGGTTTTTATAGTGGTTCGGCTCAAACCAAGCCTACGTCCACTTTATAGTTTCTTAAATCCTAAGAAGCAATTACAATCCAGTTTGTTTGTGGTTTATACACGAAATCCTCGTGTTTGTAATGAAGAAGAGGTGAGAAAAGTGAAGATCATACACGAAATCCTCGTTTTTTTATGAAGAAAATGGCTCCTATCTTGTTGAGATAGCTTTGCAGAAAGTAATGGTGGAAGCCCTGGAGAGTGAGAGCCAAAAGATCCTTGAAAATGCCTTCGAATGGTGTATTTATAGCCGTTTA
Source organism: Allium sativum (assembly GCA_030737875.1). Lineage (NCBI taxonomy): Eukaryota > Viridiplantae > Streptophyta > Magnoliopsida > Asparagales > Amaryllidaceae > Allium > Allium sativum. Next base: position 158,562,873 of record CM060922.1, on the reverse strand, counting down.
CAGCAGGCGGTTCACGTGACACGTGGCACGCATCCCAAAAATCTCGAAATGAGGCGGAAAACATCCAGAAACCCTCTCCAAATCGTCATATGCCAAGTGTAATCAGATCCATGCGAGTTGGAGTAAAAATAGCCATCAGAACAGGTCAAAACAATGCGCGCATCTACAGGTTCGGCGATCGGTTCGTGGGTCAGGGATCGGATCGTGGTCATGGTGTCGGATCGTGACCACGGTGCGCACCACGAACGGATCGTGGTCGGAGGGAGCGAGCAGGGTGATGACGAGCTGGAGTGAGGAGCAGGTGATCGGGTTGGATCGTGGTTAGGTGTTCACGAACCGAAGGGGGAGATTTGATGAGTCGCGAGCCGAGGAGGGGCGATCCGAACCAATGATGCTTCGTCACTTCATCCAGGAAATTGCCAGATTACACCCGTTCACTGAAACAGGCATAACTTTCAAACCGTAAGTCCGATTGAGCCAAACCAAAGCTCAAACTGAAGCTAATTCAGAGATCTACAAGACTTACAAAGCACAACTCCGTAATTGCTGTTTTCGGGCCCAGAAAAGGTCATATGGTAGGAGTTCCGGGCGGTTCTTTATTGGTGATGTGATTTTGACTAGAAAACTTCCTGTCTTCTGATAGTGTTTCCATTGCTTGAGCGTATTGTTAATCAGAGATTCCATGTGTGACTGCTTTGACTAAAAAGCGGGTCAACATTTTGCCCCCCAGAACATATCTTGCTGGTTGAAGGAAGATGTGTTCTGGATAATCCAAGAAATCCAAATCCAGAATGCGACGATCGCGCCGGATCGTATTAAGGCCATAAAACCGACGATCACATGGGATCGTATTAAGGCCAGAGAAATCCAAGAAGACCAGGAGTTCCAAGACGGCCTTACCGGAGTAAGACGACCAAGGAAATGCCACGAGAGTTTTGTTTATACTGGACGGATCCAGTTAGGAGCCGGAGCTCGTCAACTACGAGTATATTCCATACTCGAGTCCTTTTGTCACATCCTGACAAGACCGTTTACAGGGCATAATCCATACCCAAAATCCAAACCGAGTATAATCCATACCCGATTTCTTTTGTCACGTCCTGACAAGACCATTTACAGGGCATAATCCATACCCAAAATCCAAACCGAGTATAATCCATACCCGATTTTTTTGTCACGTCCTGACAAGACCATTTACAGGGCATAATCCATACCCTGGATTCCAAAGTGAGTATAAACCATTCTCTACCATTCCTAAGTACAATCCATACTTAGGATTCTGAAGTGAGTATAAACCATACTAAAACCTGAAGTAGAGCTACGCTTGCCACAGCCTGACAAGATAGTCCATCCCTAAGCATAATCCATACCTAGAGTTCTATAATAAGTATAAACCATACTTTTAACCAAAGTTAAGGATCTTGCCACATCCTGACAAGATACTTAAATTCACCAAACATAATCCATGCTTGGAGAATCCTTATTCAATTCAAAATGCAAAACCAAAGCAAATCCTGATCGGTTTGACACTGAGTCCAGAGCACGCTTTAAAGCTACATCCTAACCCCGAACGTGCGTACTCCGATCCAACCAATCGGAAAACCTAAAGAAAGCAAAAACAAATCCTAAAGCCTAAGAAATGCATAAACTGAGGGTTGATCTCATCCAGATCAGTTGATGATGACCCCGCGAGAGCTCGATGCAGGGTCATCCCCTCTCTGGGGAGCAGGTGGCGGTTGATTCACATACTCGGGCAGCTCTCCATGTCTAACCCGTTCCTCAATCAGATCACGAAGATGTCTACAGTCATTGGTGTCATGACCGTCCATGTCATGGAATATGCAGTTCTTTCCAGAATCGCGTTCTCTTTGCGACGGCTCCCTCCTAGGAGGCTTTGGGTAGGAGACAACACCGTTTGTGTCCATGTAGATGTTGCTTAGAGTGTCATTAAGTTCAGTGTATTTATCATATCTAGGCCCTCTCCGAGGCTGAGTGTTGCGGTCATTCTTGACAGCAGCTTTTCCTTTGCCATTTCCAGAATCTGACGGTCCTCCGTCATTAAGCATGTTAACATCGAGAGTGCGCTTCTCAGAAGTTGCATCTTCTTCCCGCAGAAATCTGTCTGCTTCAAGGTAGAATTCGCTGAGATTCCGTGGTGGGTCTCGATGCAAAGATTTTTTGAACTCCGAGTTGTCCAAGACACCGGATACCGCTTCCATCAGTACCATCGACGGTTCAGGGCGGTCAACTGATGCTGCTGCAACGTTGAATCTTTCCAGAAATGAACGCAGAGTTTCTCTGGGCCTCTGCTTGATTGTAGTGAGTGACATGACGTTCTTGGGTCGAGCGATGTGGACCCGAAACTGTTCAAGGAAGCGAGCGACCAACATGTTCCAACTGTTGATCGATTCTGTCTCTAGCTGCCGAATCCACATGGCTACTATATCAGTCAGAAAGAGGGGAAAACACTTCGCCATAACGTTTTCCGATGCTGATTGAACTTCCATATGCCGTTTGTAGCGCATGAGATGCACGGTTGGATCTGTCTGTCTTGCCGTTGTAGGGCTCTAGTTGTGGAAGTTTGAAATCTAGGGGATTGCGAGAATTCCTGATTTCCGGTGTGAACGGATTGTGATTGACATCATCCACGTCGTTCTGATAAGTACGGCCTCTCGAGAGGCGTTGAATCAGATCTGCTAACCTATTTCCTTCAAAAAGTTGTTGCAGGTTGCCAAGATCAGAGCTGGTGCCCCCAGCGTTGAATGCAGGAGAGGTTGGAAGCTGCCGGTGAGTTGCTGTGTGTTCGTGGTGCGCTGCACGGAGCGAGTCGCGGGTCGCGGATCGCGGATCGCGGATCGAGGGTGGCGACCCGATTCGGTTCGAGGGGATCGATTCGTGAGGCAGGTTGGTGAAGGACGGATCGCGGTTCGTGGGGAGCGAACTGAGGAGGGGCGATACGAACCGGTGCTGGTGGCCTATCACGATCCGATCCCTGCTGCAGTTGATTGAGAGTTTGTTCTCCGGTATTAATCCGATCTGGAGCTGAATTCGGTCGCCGTGCATTTCCAATAACGAGGGGGTTGCCCCCGAGTCTATGTGATGCGTGAGCCGCTTCTGTGGCTTCATTTCCGGTGACTTGAATGTTGCTCGGCCTTCCATCCATCCGAGCGAAGAATTGGTTGATCATCTCTTGTTGCTTCTGGAGGAGATCGTCTTGCTTTGCCATCTGATCTCTCAGTTCAGCGAGAACGCTGTCCATCTCGTCTCTAGTCAAGTATGCAGAAGGATCTCCATGAGAGGAAGCTTCGTGGCTATTCTCGTTCCTCGTGCCTTCAGCGTCGGCATCATCAGCATGAGCGGAATTTCCAGTCTTCTTCCTTTTGATTGCCATTGAGTCTCCTTTCAAGATAGAAATTGAAGTTTGTCGTGTGCCCCCCGCGCCAAAATGTTAGACCAAAATCTGGACCTAACACCCAAATGCGGATCACAGAATGCAGAATGTAGAAAATGCAGTAAAAATAAAGGAGACACACGAGGTTTTTATAGTGGTTCAGCTCAAACCAAGCCTATGTCCACTTTATAGTTTCCTAAATCCTAAGAAGCTATTACAATCCAGTTTGTTTGTGGTTTATACATGAAATCCTCGTGTTTGAAATGAAGAAGAGGTGAGAAAAGTGAAGATCATACACGAAATCCTCGTTTTTTTATGAAGAAAATGGCTCCTATCTTGTTGAGATAGCTTTGCAGAAAGTAATGGTGGAAGCCCTGGAGAGTGAGAGCCAAAAGATCCTTGAAAATGCCTTCGAATGGTGTATTTATAGCCGTTTACAGTAGGCGGTTCGCGTGACACGTGGCATGCATCCCAAAAATCTCGAAATGAGGCGGAAAACGTCCAGAAACCCTCTCCAAATCGTCATATGCCAAGTGTAATCAGATCCATGCGAGTTGGAGTAAAAATAGCCATCAGAACAGGTCAAAATAATGCGTGCATCTACAGGTTCGGCGATCGGTTCGTGGGTCAGGGATCGGATCGTGGTCATGGTGTCGGATCGTGACCACGGTGCGCACCACGAACGGATCGTGGTCGGAGGGAGCGAGCAGGGTGATGACGAGCTGGAGTGAGGAGCGGGTGATCGGGTCGGATCGTGGTTAGGTGTTCACGAACCGAAGGGGGCGATCTGATGAGTCGCGAGCCGAGGAGGGGCGATCCGAACCAATGATGCTTCGTCACTTCATCCAGGAAATTGCCAGATTACACCCGTTCACGGAAACAGACATAACTTTCAAACCGTAAGTCCGATTGAGCCAAACCAAAGCTCAAACCGAAGCTAATTCAGAGATCTACAAGACTTACAGAGCACAGCTCCGTAATTGCTGTTTTCGGGCCCAGAAAAGGTCATCTGGTAGGAGTTCCGGGCGGTTCTTTATTGATGATGTGATTTTGACTAGAAAACTTCCTGTCTTCTGATAGTGTTTCCATTGCTTGAGCGTATTGTTAACCAGAGATTCCATGTGTGACTGCTTTGACTAAAAAGCAGGTCAACATTTTGCCCCCCAGAACATATCTTGCTGGTTGAAGGAAGATGTGTTCTGGATAATCCAAGAAATCCAAATCCAGAATGCGACGATCGCGCCGGATCGTATTAAGGCCATAAAACCGACGATCACATGAGATCGTATTAAGGCCAGAGAAATCCAAGAAGACCAGGAGTTCCCAGACGGCCTTACCGGAGTAAGACGACCAAGGAAATGCCACGAGAGTTTTGTTTATACTGGACGGATCCAGTTAGGAGCCGGAGCTCGTCAACTACGAGTATATTCCATACTCGAGTCCTTTTGTCACATCCTGACAAGACCGTTTACAGGGCATAATCCATACCCAAAATCCAAACCGAGTATAATCCATACTCGATTTCTTTTGTCACGTCCTGACAAGACCATTTACAGGGCATAATCCATACCCAAAATCCAAACCGAGTATAATCCATACCCGATTTCTTTTGTCACGTCCTGACTAGACCATTTACAGGGCATAATCCATACCCTGGATTCCAAAGTGAGTATAAACCATACTCTACCATTCCTAAGTACAATCCATACTTACGATTCTGAAGTGAGTATAAACCATACTCAAACCTGAAGTAGAGCTACGCTTGCTACAGCATGACAAGATAGTCCATCCCTAAGCATAATCCATACCTAGAGTTCTATAATAAGTATAAACCATACTTTTAACCAAAGTTAAGGATCTTGCCACATCCTGACAAGATACTTAAATTCACCAAACATAATCCATGCTTGGAGAATCCTTATTCAATTCAAAATGCAAAACCAAAGCAAATCCTGATCGGTTTGACACTGAGTCCAGAGCACACTTTAGGGCTACATCCTAACCCCGAACGTGCGTACTCCGATCCAACCAATCGGAAAACCTAAAGAAAGCAAAAACAAATCCTAAAGCCTAAGAAATGCATAAACTGAGGGCTGATCTCTTCCAGATCAGTTGATGATGAGCCCGCGAGAGCTCGATGCAGGGTCATCCCCTCTCTGGGGAGAAGGTGGTGGTTGTTTCACAAACTCGGGCAGCTCTCCATGTCTAACCCGTTCCTCAATCAGATCACGAAGATGTCTACAGTCATTGGTGTCATGACCGTCCATGTCATGGAATATGCAGTGCTTTCCAGAATCGCGTTCTCTTTGCGATGGCTCCCTCCTGGGAGGCTTTGGGTAGGAGACAACACCGTTTGTGTCCATGTAGATGTTGCTTAGAGTGTCATTAAGTTCAATGTATTTATCATATCTAGGCCCTCTCCGAGGCTGAGTGTTGCGGTCATTCTTGACAGCAGCTTTTCCTTTGCCATTTCCAGAATTTGACGGTCCTCCGTCATTAAGCATGTTAACGTCGAGAGTACGCTTCTCATAAGTTGCATCTTCTTCCCGCAGAAATCTGTCTGCTTCAAGGTAGAATTCGCTGAGATTCCGTGGTGGGTCTCGATGCAAAGATTTTTTGAACTCCGAGTTGTCCAAGACACCGGATACCGCTTCCATCAGTCCATCGACGGTTCAGGGCGGTCAACTGATGCTGCTGCAACGTTGAATCTTTCCAGAAATGAACACAGAGTTTCTCTAGGCCTCTGCTTGATTGTAGTGAGTGACATGACGTTCTTGGGTCGAGCGATGTGGACCCGAAACTGTTCAAGGAAGCGAGCGACCAACATGTTCCAACTGTTGATCGATTCTGTCTCTAGCTGTCGAATCCACATGGCTGCTATATCAGTCAGAAAGAGGGGAAAACACTTCGCCATAACGTTTTCCGATGCTGATTGAACTTCCATATGCCGTTTGTAGCGCATGAGATGCACGGTTGGATCTGTCTGTCCTGCCGTTGTAGGGCTCTAGTTGTGGAAGTTTGAAATCTAGGGGATTGCGAGAATTCCTGATTTCCGATGTGAACGGATTGTGATTGACGTCATCCACGTCGTTCTAATAAGTGCGGCCTCTCGAGAGGCGTTGAATCAGATCTGCTAACCTATTTCCTTCAAAAAGTTGTTGCAGGTTGCCAAGATCAGAGCTGGTGCCCCCAGCGTTGAATGCAGGAGAGGTTGGAAGCTGCCGGTGAGTTGCTGTGTGTTCGTGGTGCGCTGCACGGAGCGGGTCGCGGGTCGCGGATCGCGGATCGAGGGTGGCGACCCGATTCGGTTCGAGGGGATCGATTCGTGAGGCAGGTTGGTGAAGGATGGATCGCGGTTCGTGGGGAGCGAACTGAGGAGGGGCGATCCGAACCGGTGCTGGTGGCCTATCACGATCCGATCCCTGCTGGAGTTGATTGAGAGTTTGTGCTCCGGTATTAATCCGATCTGGAGCTGAATTCGGTCGCTGTGCATTTCCAATAACGAGGGGGTTTCCCCCGAGTCTATGTGATGCGTGAGCCGCTTCTGTGGCTTCATTTCCGGTGACTTGAATGTTGCTCGGCCTTCCATCCATCCGAGCGAAGAATTGGTTGATCATCTCTTGTTGCTTCTGGAGGAGATCGTCTTGCTTTGCCATCTGATCTCTCAGTTCAGCGAGAACGCTGTCCATCTCGTCTCTAGTCAAGTATGCAGAAGGATCTCCATGAGAGGAAGCTTCGTGGCTATTCTCGTTCCTCGTGCCTTCAGCGTCGGCATCATCAGCATGAGCGGAATTTCCAGTCTTCTTCCTTTTGATTGCCATTGAGTCTCCTTTCAAGATAGAAATTGAAGTTTGTCGTGTGCCCCCCTTCCTGGCACGCCAAAATGTTAGACCAAAATCTGGACCTAACACCCAAATGCGGATCACAGAATGCAGAATGTAGAAAATGCATTAAAAATAAAGGAGATACACGAGGTTTTTATAGTGGTTCGGCTCAAACCAAGCCTACGTCCACTTTATAGTTTCTTAAATCCTAAGAAGCTATTACAATCCAGTTTGTTTGTGGTTTATACACGAAATCCTCGTGTTTGTAATGAAGAAGAGGTGAGAAAAGTGAAGATCATCCACGAAATCCTCGTTTTTTTATGAAGAAAATGGCTCCTATCTTGTTGAGATAGCTTTGCAGAAAGTAATGGCGGAAGCCCTGGAGAGTGAGAGCCAAAAGATCCTTGAAAATGCCTTCGAATGGTGTATTTATAGCCGTTTACAGCAGGCGGTTCGCGTGACACGTGGCACGCATCCCAAAAATCTCGAAATGAGGCGGAAAAGGTCCAGAAACCCTCTCCAAATCGTCATATGCCAAGTGTAATCAGATCCATGCGAGTTGGAGTAAAAATAGCCATCAGAACAGGTCAAAACAATGCGCGCATCTACAGGTTCGGCGATCGGTTCGTGGGTCAGGGATCGGATCGTGGTCATGGTGTCGGATCGTGACCACGGTGCGCACCACGAACGGATCGTGGTTGGAGGGAGCGAGCAGGGTGATGACGAGCTGGAGTGAGGAGCAGGTGATCGGGTCGGATCGTGGTTAGGTGTTCACGAACCGAAGGGGGCGATCTGATGAGTCGCGAGCCGAGGAGGGGCGATCCGAACCAATGATGCTTCGTCACTTCATCCAGGAAATTGCCAGATTACACCCGTTCACGGAAACGGGCATAACTTTCAAACCGTAAGTCCGATTGAGCCAAACCAAAGCTCAAACTGAAGCTAATTCAGCGATCTACAAGATTTACGGAGCATTGCTCCGTAACTACTGCTTTCGGGCCCAGAAAAGGTCATCTGGTAAGAGTTCCGGGCGGTTCTTTATTGGTGATGTGATTTTGACTAGAAAACTTCCTGTCTTCTGATAGTGTTTCCATTGCTTGAGCGTATTGTTAACCATTGATTCCATGTGTGACTGCTTTGACTAAAAAGCGGGTCAACATTTTGCCCCCTAGAACATATCATGCTGGTTGAAGGAAGATGTGTTCTGGATAATCAAAGAAATCCAAATCCAGAATGCGACGATCGCGCCCGATCGTATTAAGGCCATAAAACCGACGATCACATGGGATCGTATTAAGGCCAGAGAAATCCAAGAAGACCAGGAGTTCCAAGACGGCCTTACCGGAGTAAGACGACCAAGGAAATGCCACGAGAGTTTTGTTTATACTGGACGGATCCAGTTAGGAGCCGGAGCTCGTCAACTACGAGTATATTCCATACTCGAGTCCTTTTGTCACATCCTGACAAGACCGTTTACAGGGCATAATCCATACCCAAAATCCAAACCGAGTATAATCCATACCCGATTTCTTTTGTCACGTCCTGACAAGACCATTTACAGGGCATAATCGATACCCAAAATCCAAACCGAGTATAATCCATACCCGATTTCTTTTGTCACGTCCTGACAAGACCATTTACAGGGCATAATCCATACCTTGGATTCCAAAGTGAGTATAAACCATACTCTATCATTCCTAAGTACAATCCATACTTAGGATTCTGAAGTGAGTATAAACCATACTCAAACCTGAAGTAGAGCTACGCTTGCCACAGCCTGACAAGATAGTCCATCCCTAAGCATAATCCATACCTAGAGTTCTATAATAAGTATAAACCATACTTTTAACCAAAGTTAAGGATCTTGCCACATCCTGACAAGATACTTAAATTCACCAAACATAATCCATGCTTGGAGAATCCTTATTCAATTCAAAATGCAAAACCAAAGCAAATCCTGATTGGTTTGACACTGAGTCCAGAGCACGCTTTAGGGCTACATCCTAACCCCGAACGTGCGTACTCTGATCCAACCAATCGGAAAACCTAAAGAAAGCAAAAAAAAATCCTAAAGCCTAAGAAATGCATAAACTGAGGGCTGATCTCATCCAGATCAGTTGATGATGAGCCCGCGAGAGCTCGATGCAGGGTCATCCCCTCTCTGGGGAGCAGGTGGTGGTTGTTTCACATACTCGGGCAGCTCTCCATGTCTAACCTGTTCCTCAATCAGATCACGAAGATGTCTACAGTCATTGGTGTCATGACCGTCCATGTCATGGAATATGCAGTGCTTTCCAGAATCGCGTTCTCTTTGCGATGGCTCCCTCCTGGGAGGCTTTGGGTAGGAGACAACACCGTTTGTGTCCATGTAGATGTTGCTTAGAGTGTCATTAAGTTTAGTGTATTTATCATATCTAGGCCCTCTCCGAGGCTGAGTGTTGCGGTCATTCTTGACAGCAGCTTTTCCTTTGCCATTTCCAGAATCTGACGGTCCTCCGTCATTAAGCATGTTAACGTCGAGAGTGCGCTTCTCAGAAGTTGCATCTTCTTCCCGCAGAAATCTGTCTGCTTCAAGGTAGAATTCGCTGAGATTCCGTGGTGGGTCTCGATGCAAAGATTTTTTGAACTCCGAGTTATCCAAGACACCGGATACCGCTTCCATCAATACCATCGACGGTTCAGGGCGGTCAACTGATGCTGCTGCAACGTTGAATCTTTCCAGAAATGAACGCAGAGTTTCTCTGGGCCTCTGCTTGATTGTAGTGAGTGACATGACGTTCTTGGGTCGAGCGATGTGGAACGAAACTGTTCAAGGAAGCGAGCGACCAACATGTTCCAACTGTTGATCGATTCTGTCTCTAGCTGCCGAATCCACATGGCTGCTATATCAGTCAGAAAGAGGGGAAAACACTTCTCCATAACGTTTTCCGATGTTGATTGAACTTCCATATGTTGTTTGTAGCTTATGAGATGCACGGTTGGATCTGTCCTGCCGTTGTAGGGCTCTAGTTGTGGAAGTTTGAAATCTAGGGGATTGCGAGAATTCCTGATTTCCGGTGTGAACGGATTGTGATTGACGTCATCCACGTCGTTCTGATAAGTGTGGCGTCTCGAGAGGCGTTGAATCAGATCTGCTAACCTATTTCCTTCTAAAAGTTGTTGCAGGTTGCCAAGATCAGAGCTGGTGCCCCCAGCGTTGAATGCAGGAGAGGTTGGAAGCTGTCGGTGAGTTACTGTGTGTTCATGGTGCGCTGCACGGAGCGGGTCGCGGATCGAGGGTGGCGACCCGATTCGGTTCGAGGGGATCGATTCGTGAGGCAGGTTGGTGAAGGACGGATCGCAGTTCGTGGGGAGCGAACTGAGGAGGGGCGATCCGAACCTGTGCTGGTGGCCTATCACGATCCGATCCGTGCTGCAGTTGATTGAGAGTTTGTGCTCCGGTATTAATCCGATCTGGAGCTGAATTCGGTCGCTGTGCATTTCCAATAATGAGGGGGTTGCCCCCGTGTCTATGTGATGCGTGAGCCGCTTCTGTGGCTTCATTTCCGGTGACTTGAATGTTGCTCGGCCTTCCATCCATCCGAGCGAAGAATTGGTTGATCATCTCTTGTTGCTTCTGGAGGAGATCGTCTTGCTTTGCCATCTGATCTCTCAGTTCAGCGAGAACGCTGTCCATCTCGTCTCTAGTCAAGTATGCAGAAGGATCTCCATGAGAGGAAGCTTCGTGGCTATTCTCGTTCCTCGTGCCTTCAGCGTCGGCATCATCAACATGAGCGGAATTTCCAGTCTTCTTCCTTTTGATTGCCATTGAGTCTCCTTTCAAGATAGAAATTGAAGTTTGTCGTGTGCCCCCCTTCCTGGCGCGCCAAAATGTTAGACCAAAATCTGGACCTAACACCCAGATGCGGATCACAGAATGTAGAATGTAGAAAATGCAGTAAAAATAAAGGAGACACACGAGGTTTTTATAGTGGTTCGGCTCAAACCAAGCCTACGTCCACTTTATAGTTTCTTAAATCCTAAGAAGCTATTACAATCCAGTTTGTTTGTGGTTTATACACGAAATCCTCGTGTTTGTAATGAAGAAGAGGTGAGAAAAGTGAAGATCGTACACGAAATCCTCGTTTTTTATGAATAAAATGGCTCCTATCTTGTTGAGATAGCTTTGCAGAAAGTAATGGTGGAAGCCCTGGAGAGTGAGAGCCAAAATATCCTTGAAAATGCCTTCGAATGGTGTATTTATAGCCGTTTACAGCAGGCGGTTCGCGTGACACGTGGCACGCATCCCAAAAATCTCGAAATGAGGCGGAAAACGTCCAGAAACCCTCTCCAAATCGTCTTATGCCATGTGTAATCAGATCCATGCGAGTTGGAGTAAAAATAGCCATCAGAACAGGTCAAAACAATGTGCGCATCTACAGGTTCGGCGATCGGTTCGTGGGTCAGGGATCGGATCGTGGTCATGGTGTCGGATCGTGACCACGGTGCGCACCACGAACGGATCGTGGTCGGAGGGAGCGAGCAGGGTGATGACGAGCTGGAGTGAGGAGCAGGTGATCGGGTCGGATCGTGGTTAGGTGTTCACGAACCGAAGGGGGTGATCTGATGAGTCGCGAGCCGAGGAGGGGCGATCCGAACCAATGATGCTTCGTCACTTCATCCAGGAAATTGCCAGATTACACCCGTTCACGGAAACGGGCATAACTTTCAAACCGTAAGTCCGATTGAGCCAAACCAAAGCTCAAACTGAAGCTAATTCAGAGATCTACAAGACTTACAGAGCCCAGCTCCGTGATTGCTGTTTTCGGGCCCGGAAAAGGTCATCTGGTAGGAGTTCCGGGCGGTTCTTTATTGATGATGTGATTTTGACTAGAAAACTTCCTGTCTTCTGATAGTGTTTCCATTGCTTGAGCGTATTGTTAACTAGAGATTCCATGTGTGACTGCTTTGACTAAAAAGGGGTCAACATTTTGCCCCCTAGAACATATCTTGCTGGTTGAAGGAAGATGTGTTCTGGATAATCCAAGAAATCCAAATCCAGAAAGCGACGATAGCGCCGGATCGTATTAAGGCCATAAAACCGACGATCACATGGGATCGTATTAAGGCCAGAGAAATCCAAGAAGACCAGGAGTTCCAAGACGGCCTTACCGGAGTAAGACGACCAAGGAAATGCCACGAGAGTTTTGTTTATACTGGATGGATCCAGTTAGGAGCCGGAGCTCGTCAACTACGAGTATATTCCATACTCGAGTCCTTTTGTCACATCCTGACAAGACCGTTTACAAGGCATAATCCATACCCAAAATCCAAACCGAGTATAATCCATACCCGATTTCTTTTGTCACGTCCTGACAAGACCATTTACAGGGCATAAACCATACCCAAAATCCAAACCGAGTATAATCCGTACCCGATTTCTTTTGTCACGTCCTGACAAGACCATTTACAGGGCATAATCCATACCCTGGATTCCAAAGTGAGTATAAACCATACTCTACCATTCCTAAGTACAATCCATACTTAGGATTCTGAAGTGAGTATAAACCATACTCAAACCTGAAGTAGAGCTACGCTTGCCACAGCCTGACAAGATAGTCCATCCCTAAGCATAATCCATACCTAGAGTTCTATAATAAGTATAAACCATACTTTTAACCAAAGTTAAGGATCTTGCCACATCCTGACAAGATACTTAAATTCACCAAACATAATCCATGCTTGGAGAATCCTTATTCAATTCAAAATGCAAAACCAAAGCAAATCCTGATTGGTTTGTGTGACACCCCATATGTTTACATTTTAAAAAGTAAGAAATTTACATACGTATACGATGATACGCAAAGCATATAAACCAGTAAAAGCATGAAGATAAAAGATGTTTTGTTTAAACTTCTAGAATTAAGGTAAACAGGATTCACCATTGCGTTCGTCTCGGAAAAATACGCAAAATAGAGTCCGAGTTTTCGAGAATCGGAGTCCGTATGACCCGTTAAAGGCCCAAAGAAGATTTCTGAAGATTTGAAAATTCGGAAATCAGTTTGAAAATCCAGATCTGGGGCTAGGCGGGAATTTTCCCCGCCTAGGCCATGTCGACAGGGCTGTCGACAGGCCTGTCGACTTGGGCCCAGACCAAGTCGACATGCCAGTCGACAGCCCTGTCGACATGCCAGTCGACAGGGGGTGGCCGGGCTAAATTGCCTGGTGCGCCTGTTTGTCTCACCTGGGCTTGCTCTTGGGCTGATTCTGGAAGCTTCCGAGATCTGATGGTCCTAATCTATCCTAGATCTAATCCTATGGCCTAAAACACTCCTAATCCCTATAAAAACACCGCTAAGCCCCCTCCTAAACCCTCATAAATCACTCTCTCCACGAAGTGCTGCCCAAATGCCAAGTGATCATGGCCTCCATTCCCCTTTCCTAGAGCCTAAGCACTCAAATCGGGTCCAAATCAAGTAGTGCAAGCTAGCTACACCAAATGGAAGGAATATCAACGTTGCTATGCGGGTTTCATGACGATTGTTCAACAAAGGAGGCACCTTTCTTAGCCAAGATGATTCATGCCTCTTTCCCTAGGCCTAACTATGTAAGTTCTAGCTACTTTTAGATGGAAACGGTAGTTTTGATAATGACATGGGATAAAATGAGGCTAAACATGATTATGCGAACCTATGTGAACCTTACCTTGCCTCTTGTGTTCATGTTTATGGTTTTAGGCCATGTGAGTGACTTAATCATGCCTCTCATGCTATGCATAACCTAGTTTAACTTGCAAGTTTGGATCTTTATGCATGAAATGCTAGCATGAACCTTTAGGAACCATTTTTACTTGTGAAACATTGGCTAGGATGATATTTTGGGGCTTATGCATGTTTATGAACCTAAACCCCTAATGTTAACATGCAAGTTTGTGGCCAAATCCTTTATGACATTATGCATACTTATGGCCCATTTCCTCTTCTTCTCATGTTATGCATGCTTGTGGCCAAACCATTATGAACCTATGCATGTTTTGAGCCAAACTCTCATGATACTATGCATGTTTGGGGTCATTGTGTAGCCTAGTATCTCTACGATGTGACTCGTCCATTCTTGCGTTGGAACACGATTTGGGTTGAGGTTAGACAAGCGTGAATATAGCATGAAAAACTTAACTCGAAGTTGCATGAGAACATGATAGGCGAGCTAAACTTGGCATGAACCAGAATTTGGGTAAAGGGGTATAAACGTGATAACATGCAACGTTAAATATGACATGTGAATACTTGAAAACATAACTTGTAATGTAACATGGAAGTTGACGTGTAAGTATGCATAAAAACATAAGCATTGGGAATTTACCTATTAAGTTAGGTCTACCCATTGGGAATTTACCTATTAAGTTAGGTCTACCCAATTGCTTGAAAACTTAACTATGAACATGATACTAGACTAAACATGAAAGTGGCCAACTCGAGGTTGGGTTGAGTTTGCAACGTAAAACTACCCGGAACCGACCGGCCTAACTAGTAGTTGCAAACAATAGGACTCAATGTGAGAAGTTGGTCATGTTGTGCTTGAACCCGAGGTTAGACCAAGTTGTGGTGTAAATCTACCCGGACCCGCCCGGCTTAACTAGTAACCACAACAAAGTCTAATGTGAGAGGTTGGGGGGCATTAAATAATTAATGCCACATAATAGGGTTAAGTTAATTTGATTAATGAGACTTAACCAAATATGACATGGACAAATGGGTTAAGTAATTTGATTAGGCTAATGATACCTAACAAAACATGACGGGGCTGGTTAGGTTAAGTAAATTGATTTGCCTAACGACGACTAGTGGACGGGATTGGGTTAACTAACACTTAATCAATCCAACATGATAACTTGATAAGGTTAAGTAAATTTTCTTAAGTAACACTTAACCCACTAGACAAACCCCAATTCGGAGGATTGGGTAAATGACCATAGTTAACAAGGATAAGAGAAATATGGCTAAGTGGTAAACCTTAGTTAAGGGAAACTAAGTAATAATCCTTAGTCAAGGAGATTTGGACCACTTCTTAGGTAGATTAGTAACCTGATACGTTAGGTCAACGTTTAAGTATGCGTATAGGAGCAGGCTATCTGATTCAGATAAAGGCTCCAACGAACTGGGTAACGAAGCAGCGGCTTCGGGGAACGTGAGGATATTCTTGGGATCCCTCCGTGAGATGCCAGGTCATTATACTAGGCTCACGGGAGGTTGAGGTCTGCGGTAGAAGAACCAAGAATATGCCTTGGTTGCTATGCGAGCGACCTAAAGACTGGGGTGGATAGCAGTGAGTCGACGAATACATAAGGTGCCCGAGATAGCAAGTTCGTCGATCATCTACCATCTTGAGTCAAGCGTATACGTACGGAAAGGCAGGGAACACCCAACAGACCATAATTGATATCTAATTATGGGTGAGGTAGGCCGTAGGATGTGGGCTGGCCGGAGTGTAGTTCTCATGCAAGATTTTCTCTTGTGTTGCCTTTCACTAGTTGAGGGAGGGGTCTCGTGGGACCATAGCCACGTGTAGAAAAGCAGACCTTAGTATCTGCATCGGCAGATAAATCTAAAGCTCTCGACCGAGTCCTGTACTTCTTGGTTTGCCCTGTGACTGGACTCGGGTGGCACGATGCGATACATGTGCATACAGTTATAGAAAAACGATTCACGATGACTGCGTGGGAAAAAGGGCGTGGTTGAGGGTTAGCGTAATCCCTAGTGGCCTAGGTGGTTTAACCCAAACCAAAATACGAAAGCGTGCAATAGGTAAGCGTAATCCCTAGTGGTGCTAGGTGGCGTAGGTCCTAGTAGTTCAAACGATGATTCATATGGAAGAGCCTAGCTAGAATAAGGGTGACAGTCCAAACGAGTTCAAGGATGATACGACATGAGGAAGCCCGTACGAGGTACGGCAAAGGACTGAACTTATATACATGGGAAGGAACATATGATTTGAGTAACCTATATATGCGATATTAGGTTGACATGGACCATTACACGACTTTGAGTAAGGGACATTCCTGGTTAACACATAACAAGGCTGGGATACTAGTACGGAGGGTGCGAAGCAGATATATAGGTTAGAACTAGGAAGAATATTCATAATAGATACCGTGGGATGTGAGACGGGGCAGATACCTCGGGATAATGTACTCGATAGAGGCCTGATGATGTGATACCTTGACTTATCATAACACCGTAGTTTATCTATCTTGTAGTTATCCTTTGGTTTACTTTCAGTTTATGCATGTCATGTTACCTTTACCTGTTTTTATACTGGAAGTAGATAGGACTTACTCAGTCTTTTTGACTGACCCGTTATGTTTCGCCTCTTTTCTTCCGTTTCCCCCCCCCCCAGGTTGCAGGGAGGAAACAGTGCTGTTTAGTGCGGACTTCTTCTGTTGAAGGTCATCATGGATGGCTTGGACTTTCTTGGCTATGGCTACTTTACTGTTTTATTTGGGGAAATAATTTATTAAAAAGTCTTTATGCTTCTTTACTACTGCAAGACAGGTTTTGATGTACTCTGATATAAAAGGCTTTATTGATTTACTCTGATGAAAAAGGCTTTAGACCTTATTTATTCATGCTATGAAAGTTTGATTTTACTTCCGCTATTTACATATGTTCAGTCTTGTGATATTTCTGTGCATGTTTACCAATAATGCCCCTCTAAAGCTAGTGCATTCCTTTGCGAGTGACCCTAGCGGAGGCGGGGTGTGACATTTGGTATCAGAGCAGAAGGTTACCAGGCTGGGCAAAAGTTTTTTTTAAAAAAAAAAAAAAAAAAACCTTTTGAAAATTATTTGAAAAATTGTTTACAAAGAAGCATTTTTCAAGAAAAACTTTGTTTTAGAAGTTAATCCCCAAAAGCCATTAGCCATGTCCTTGTTTTATTAGTTGAATTCTCTTTTCCTTTCTCTCTCCCATCGATAGTCACGTCGGCTTCGGTTACAAGTAGTTTTTAAGTTAGAAGAGTGTTTTCTGTATGATGGGGGAATAGTTCTCGAGAAAATGGAGTTGAGTCAGGGGGAAATAAGGAAATGGAAGAATGGAAGGACAAGCAAGAAAAAAAAAAAAAAAAAGAAGAGAAGGGACCAGTCGACAGGGCCGTCGACATGCCCCCCCCCCCCCCCTGTCGACAGGGCTGTCGACACGTCGAGCCTGCAGGGGAAAAAAAATATAAGCCCGAAGGCCGAGAGCTTCAGCTCATAACCCCAATCCTTTTTCTCCGTCCTCCCAGCCACTAAAACCGAAAATTCCCCAACTCCACCACCTCCCATCACCTCGTTTCTCCAACGTTCTTCATAAAATTAAGCTTAAATCGAAGCTAGAGACCCTCTCCATCCGGATCTATAGTTCCCCTCTTCCAATTCGTGTTTAAATCGCCATAGCCAATCAACCCAATCCCTACGAGCTTTACCCTCAACTAACCGCGCAAGAGGTTGAGTGGTGTGACGAGCAACCAGGGATAATTGAGCACTACATGCAGCTTGCCACTAGGAATTTGCTTCTAGGCCGACCGGTGAGGTTTGCGGAATTTGCGGGAACCGCCGTGTTGTTTGTTAATGCGGGTCTTAGTCATATTCTGGATACGCACACAGCCGAGAGGAGAGGCTACAAGCGTATGGTAAGACTTTTTGATGCTCGTTTGCAAATTGATGTGGATGATAATGGGTTGATAACTTATGGTTCATGGGTTAAGGGTACCCATATATTTATGAATGAGGTCCAATTTGGGGAAATTTTGAATATCCGGGGTACGGGACTTGATATAAATGACCTGGAGATGGATGATTTGAATGTGTGGGGAAGGAATTTTTTTAATGGATTGGATAGGCAATGGGATAGTACGCATTTGCGCCCCCTAGCTAGGTTTGTGATTAGGATATTGCAATATAATTTTGCGGGGCAGAATCATGGGTTTGACAGAGTCCCCGTAGTTGTTAAGGCCGCTACTTGTGCTATTTTTGGGGGCATACAAATAAACTGGGCAAGGACCATCTTGCAGCAGTACCAGATCTTTAGGGGAGCAAGACACTCCAATATTTGTTTTGGGAACTTATGGACTATAGTTTTCCGCTGGTTCGGGGTGGATTTGCATGATGAGGATTATGTGACGCTTTCTAACCATCCCTCTGTTATCATCACTGAAGCCGCACTAGGGAGGATGAGTATAGATATGCAGGAGCTGCAAGGGGAACCTCAGCCTATGGAGCATGAGGGATTAGATGAGGAAGAGGATGAGGGTAACGAGGAGGAGGAGCAAGAGGAGGAGCCACATGATGATCAGTTTGGACACTTTGAGGACCCCCATCAGGCACCATAGCATGATGGTGAGCAGGCTGGGGATGGAGCCTGGGCTCATCAGGGCCCGGCACAGGGGGCTCCGGATACAGGTGCCTGGGATCCATGGGCTACTAGGGATCCAGACTGGAGGACCGAGCTGAGATATATTTCACAGCAGCAGGCTCGCTTGATGAGGAGCCACCAGGATATTTTGAGGTCACAGCAGCAGACACTGGAGTCACAGGTAGCCATGGCTCAGACACAGCAGCAGATGCTTCAGGATATGAGTTCCTCTTATGACCAGTTGGGGGCTGGGATGCAAGACCTACAGTTAGAGCTTAGGCAAGGGAAACGACGGCAGGAGGAGAGGCTTGATAGCTTAGAGGAGCTCATCCGTAGCTATTTCCATCGGGATTGACCTCTATCAGTTATCCGTAGGGTAGTGTTTTTATTTTCAGTATTGTTTAGCTGTTCCTTTTGTTGACTAGTTGTAACGATGTACTAAAACTATCTTAATAAAGTTTGTACGTTGTTTGTTTACGCAAATTTGTTGTGTCTAATGTAATTATGAAATATTGAATGATAATGTCTGATAACGAAGAACAATGAAAACAACAAAACGGGATATCTCTCCGTTACATAAAAATTTAGAAAATTAGATTTTTCTAAATTAATAATGGATGGTAGGATTCTGGATGCTCAAATTGGATGAACTTCACTCTTATTTTATAAGGGTGTGGGAAAATTTGGATGAAATTACTTTTTTCAAATTTTTGCATTCATATAGAACTGCAAGTATATTTAGGATGAGAGCATCATGGTTTGAAAAAGAAATTTTTAAGAAATTGCATTCATGTAGGTGGTACCACAAGTTAGGCATACATATTTTTCTATGATGTGATTCACTTTTGCACATGTGCACATGTTTGCAACAATTGGCTGAACACTTCTGGATGCTAATATGGGGACATAAATCCTACTACTATTGAATTTCGGGGACGAAATTCTTTAAGGGTGGGAGGATGTGACACCCCGTATGTTTACATTTTAAAAAGTAAGAAATTTACATACGTATACGATGATACGCAAAGCATATAAACCAGTAAAAGCATGAAGATAAAAGATGTTTTGTTTAAACTTCTAGAATTAAGGTAAACGGGATTCACCATTGCGTTCGTCTCGGAAAAATACGCAAAATAGAGTCCGAGTTTTCGAGAATCGGAGTCCGTATGACCCGTTAAAGGCCCAAAGAAGATTTCTGAAGATTTGAAAATTCGGAAATCAGTTTGAAAATCCAGATCTGGGGCTAGGCGGGAATTTTCCCCGCCTAGGCCATGTCGACAGGGCTGTCGACAGGCCTGTCGACTTGGGCCCAGACCAAGTCGACAGCCCTGTCGACATGCCAGTCGACAGGGGGTGGCCGGGCTAAATTGCCTGGTGCGCCTGTTTGTCTCACCTGGGCTTGCTCTTGGGCTGATTCTGGAAGCTTCCGAGATCTGATGGTCCTAATCTATCCTAGATCTAATCCTATGGCCTAAAACACTCCTAATCCCTATAAAAACACCGCTAAGCCCCCTCCTAAACCCTCATAAATCACTCTCTCCACGAAGTGCTGCCCAAATGCCAAGTGATCATGGCCTCCATTCCCCTTTCCTAGAGCCTAAGCACTCAAATCGGGTCCAAATCAAGTAGTGCAAGCTAGCTACACCAAATGGAAGGAAGATCAACGTTGCTATGCGGGTTTCATGACGATTGTTCAACAAAGGAGGCACCTTTCTTAGCCAAGATGATTCATGCCTCTTTCCCTAGGCCTAACTATGTAAGTTCTAGCTACTTTTAGATGGAAACGGTAGTTTTGATAATGACATGGGATAAAATGAGGCTAAACATGATTATGCGAACCTATGTGAACCTTACCTTGCCTCTTGTGTTCATGTTTATGGTTTTAGGCCATGTGAGTGACTTAATCATGCCTCTCATGCTATGCATAACCTAGTTTAACTTGCAAGTTTGGATCTTTATGCATGAAATGCTAGCATGAACCTTTAGGAACCATTTTTACTTGTGAAACATTGGCTAGGATGATATTTTGGGGCTTATGCATGTTTATGAACCTAAACCCCTAATGTTAACATGCAAGTTTGTGGCCAAATCCTTTATGACATTATGCATACTTATGGCCCATTTCCTCTTCTTCTCATGTTATGCATGCTTGTGGCCAAACCATTATGAACCTATGCATGTTTTGAGCCAAACTCTCATGATACTATGCATGTTTGGGGTCATTGTGTAGCCTAGTATCTCTACGATGTGACTCGTCCATTCTTGCGTTGGAACACGATTTGGGTTGAGGTTAGACAAGCGTGAATATAGCATGAAAAACTTAACTCGAAGTTGCATGAGAACATGATAGGCGAGCTAAACTTGGCATGAACCAGAATTTGGGTAAAGGGGTATAAACGTGATAACATGCAACGTTAAATATGACATGTGAATACTTGAAAACATAACTTGTAATGTAACATGGAAGTTGACGTGTAAGTATGCATAAAAACATAAGCATTGGGAATTTACCTATTAAGTTAGGTCTACCCATTGGGAATTTACCTATTAAGTTAGGTCTACCCAATTGCTTGAAAACTTAACTATGAACATGATACTAGACTAAACATGAAAGTGGCCAACTCGAGGTTGGGTTGAGTTTGCAACGTAAAACTACCCGGAACCGACCGGCCTAACTAGTAGTTGCAAACAATAGGACTCAATGTGAGAAGTTGGTCATGTTGTGCTTGAACCCGAGGTTAGACCAAGTTGTGGTGTAAATCTACCCGGACCCGCCCGGCTTAACTAGTAACCACAACAAAGTCTAATGTGAGAGGTTGGGGGGCATTAAATAATTAATGCCACATAATAGGGTTAAGTTAATTTGATTAATGAGACTTAACCAAATATGACATGGACAAATGGGTTAAGTAATTTGATTAGGCTAATGATACCTAACAAAACATGACGGGGCTGGTTAGGTTAAGTAAATTGATTTGCCTAACGACGACTAGTGGACGGGATTGGGTTAACTAACACTTAATCAATCCAACATGATAACTTGATAAGGTTAAGTAAATTTTCTTAAGTAACACTTAACCCACTAGACAAACCCCAATTCGGAGGATTGGGTAAATGACCATAGTTAACAAGGATAAGAGAAATATGGCTAAGTGGTAAACCTTAGTTAAGGGAAACTAAGTAATAATCCTTAGTCAAGGAGATTTGGACCACTTCTTAGGTAGATTAGTAACCTGATACGTTAGGTCAACGTTTAAGTATGCGTATAGGAGCAGGCTATCTGATTCAGATAAAGGCTCCAACGAACTGGGTAACGAAGCAGCGGCTTCGGGGAACGTGAGGATATTCTTGGGATCCCTCCGTGAGATGCCAGGTCATTATACTAGGCTCACGGGAGGTTGAGGTCTGCGGTAGAAGAACCAAGAATATGCCTTGGTTGCTATGCGAGCGACCTAAAGACTGGGGTGGATAGCAGTGAGTCGACGAATACATAAGGTGCCCGAGATAGCAAGTTCGTCGATCATCTACCATCTTGAGTCAAGCGTATACGTACGGAAAGGCAGGGAACACCCAACAGACCATAATTGATATCTAATTATGGGTGAGGTAGGCCGTAGGATGTGGGCTGGCCGGAGTGTAGTTCTCATGCAAGATTTTCTCTTGTGTTGCCTTTCACTAGTTGAGGGAGGGGTCTCGTGGGACCATAGCCACGTGTAGAAAAGCAGACCTTAGTATCTGCATCGGCAGATAAATCTAAAGCTCCCGACCGGGTCCTGTACTTCATGGTTTGCCCTGTGACTGGACTCGGGTGGCACGATGCGATACATGTGCATACAGTTATAGAAAAACGATTCACGATGAATGCGTGGGAAAAAGGGCGCGGTTGAGGGTTAGCGTAATCCCTAGTGGCCTAGGTGGTTTAACCCAAACCGAAATACGAAAGCGTGCAATAGGTAAGCGTAATCCCTAGTGGTGCTAGGTGGCGTAGGTCCTAGTAGTTCAAACGATGATTCATATGGAAGAGCCTAGCTAGAATAAGGGTGACAGTCCAAACGAGTTCAAGGATGATACGACATGAGGAAGCCCGTACGAGGTACGACAAAGGACTGAACTTATATACATGGGAAGGAACATATGATTTGAGTAACCTATATATGCGATATTAGGTTGACATGGACCATTACACGACTTTGAGTAAGGGACATTCCTGGTTAACACATAACAAGGCTGGGACACTAGTACGGAGGGTGCGAAGCAGATATATAGGTTAGAACTAGGAAGAATATTCATAATAGATACCGTGGGATGTGAGACGGGGCAGATACCTCGGGATAATGTACTCGATAGAGGCCTGATGATGTGATACCTTGACTTATCATAACACCGTAGTTTATCTATCTTGTAGTTATCTTTTTTTTTACTTTCAGTTTATGCATGTCATGTTACCTTTACCTGTTTTTATACTGGAAGTAGATAGGACTTATTCAGTCTTTTTGACTGACCCGTTTTGTTTCGCCTCTTTTCTTCCGTTTCCCCCCCCCCCAGGTTGCAGGGAGGAAACAGTGCTGTTTAGTGCGGACTTCTTCTGTTGAAGGTCATCA
The DNA here is from genome assembly GCA_030737875.1 of Allium sativum. Taxonomy (NCBI): domain Eukaryota; kingdom Viridiplantae; phylum Streptophyta; class Magnoliopsida; order Asparagales; family Amaryllidaceae; genus Allium; species Allium sativum. The sequence continues at coordinate 158,539,688 of CM060922.1, read as the reverse complement.
TGGATGGCTTGGACTTTCTTGGCTATGGCTACTTTACTGTTTTATTTGGGGAAATAATTTATTAAAAAGTCTTTATGCTTCTTTACTACTGCAAGACAGGTTTTGAAGTACTCTGATATAAAAGGCTTTATTGATGTACTCTGATGAAAAAGGCTTTAGACCTTATTTATTCATGCTATGAAAGTTTGATTTTACTTCCGCTATTTACATATGTTCTGTCTTGTGATATTTCTGTGCATTTTTACCAATATTGCCCCTCTAAAGCTAGTGCATTCCTTTGCGAGTGACCCTAGCGGAGGCGGGGTGTGACAGTTTGACACTGAGTCCAGAGCATGCTTTAGGGCTACATCCTAACCCCGAACGTGCGTACTCCGATCCAACCAATCGGAAAACCTAAAGAAAGCAAAAACAAATCCTAAAGCCTAAGAAATGCATAAACTGAGGGCTGATCTCATCTAGATCAGTTGATGATGAGCCCGCGAGAGCTCGATGCAGGGTCATCCCCTCTCTGGGGAGCAGGTGGTGGTTGTTTCACCTACTCGAGCAGCTCTCCACGTCTAACCCGTTCCTCAATCAGATCACGAAGATGTCTACAGTCATTGGTGTCATGACCGTCCATGTCATGGAATATGCAGTGCTTTCCAGAATCGCGTTCTCTTTGCGATGGCTCCCTCCTGGGAGGCTTTGGGTAGGAGACAACACCGTTTGTGTCCATGTAGATGTTGCTTAGAGTGTCATTAAGTTCAGTTTATTTATCATATCTAGGCCCTCTCCGAGGCTGAGTGTTGCGGTCATTCTTGACAGCAGCTTTTCCTTTGCCATTTCCAGAATCTGACGGTCCTCCGTCATTAAGCATGTTAATGTCGAGAGTGCGCTTCTCAGAAGTTGCATCTTCTTCCCGCAGAAATCTGTCTGCTTCAAGGTAGAATTCGCTGAGATTCCGTGGTGGGTCTCGATGCAAGATTTTTTGAACTCCGAGTTGTCCAAGACACCGGATACCGCTGCCATCAGTACCATCGACGGTTCAGGGCGGTCAACTGATGCTGCTGCAACGTTGAATCTTTCCAGAAATGAACGCAGAGTTTCTCTGGGCCTCTGATTGATTGTAGTGAGTGACATGACGTTCTTGGGTCGAGCGATGTGGACCCGAAACTGTTCAAGGAAGCGAGCGACCAACATGTTCCAACTGTTGATCGATTCTGTCTCTAGCTGCCGAATCCACATGGCTACTATATCAGTCAGAAAGAGGGGAAAACACTTCGCCATAACGTTTTCCGATCCTGATTGAACTTCCATATGCCGTTTGTAGCGCATGAGATGCACGGTTGGATCTGTCCTGCCGTTGTAAGGCTCTAGTTGTGGAAGTTTGAAATCTAGGGGATTGCGAGAATTCCTGATTTCTGGTGTGAACGGATTGTGATTGATGTCATCCACGTCGTTCTGATAAGTGCGGCCTCTCGAGAGGCGTTGAATCAGATCTGCTAACCTATTTCCTTCAAAAAGTTGTTGCAGGTTGCCAAGATCAGAGCTGGTGCCCCCAGCGTTGAATGCAGGAGAGGTTGGAAGCTGCAGGTGAGTTGCTGTGTGTTCGTGGTGCGCTGCACGGAGCGGGTCGCGGGTCGCGGATCGAGGGTGGCGACCCGATTCGGTTCGAGGGGATCGATTCGTGAGGCTGGTTGGTGAAGGACGGATCGCGGTTCGTGGGGAGCGAACTGAGGAGGGGCGATCTGAACCGGTGCTGGTGGCCTATCACGATCCGATCCCTGCTGCAGTTGATTGAGAGTTTGTGCTCCCATCAGTACCATCGACGGTTCAGGGCGGTCAACTGATGCTGCTGCAACGTTGAATCTTTCCAGAAATGAACGCAGAGTTTCTCTGGGCCTCTGCTTGATTGTAGTGAGTGACATGACGTTCTTGGGTCGAGCGATGTGGACCCGAAACTGTTCAAGGAAGCGAGCGACCAACACGTTCAAACTGTTGATCGATTCCGTCTCTAGCTGCCGAATCCACATGGCTGCTATATCAGTCAGAAAGAGGGGAAAACACTTCGCCATAACGTTTTCCGGTGCTGTTTGAAGTTCCATATGCCGTTTGTAGCGCATGAGATGCACGGTTGGATCTGTCCTGCCGTTGTAGGGCACTAGTTGTGGAAGTTTGAAATCTGGGGGATTGTGAGAATTCCTGATTTCCGGTGTGAACGGATTGTGATTGACGTCATCCACGTCGTTCTGATAAGTGCGGCCTCTCGAGAGGCGTTGAATCAGATCTGCTAACCTATTTCCTTCAAAAAGTTGTTGCAGGTTGCCAAGATCAGAGCTGGTTCCCCCCAGCGTTGAATGTAGGAGAGGTTGGAAGCTGCCGGTGAGTTGCTGTGTGTTCGTGGTGCGCTGCACGGAGCGGGTCGCGGGTCGCGGATCGCGGATCGAGGGTGGCGACCTAATTCGGTTCGAGGGGATCGATTCGTGAGGCAGGTTGGTGATGGACGGATCGTGGTTCGTGGGGAGCGAACTGAGGAGGGGCGATCCGAACCGGTGCTGGTGGCCTATCACGATCCGATCCCTGCTGCAGTTGATTGAGAGTTTGTGCTCCGGTATTAATCCGATCTGGAGCTGAATTCGGTCGCTGTGCATTTCCAATAACGAGGGGGTTGCCCCCGAGTCCATGTGATGCGTGAGCCGCTTCTGTGGCTTCATTTCCGGTGACTTGAATGTTGCTCGGCCTTCCATCCATCCGAGCGAAGAATTGGTTGATCATCTCTTGTTGCTTCTGGAGGAGATCATCTTGCTTTGCCATCTGATCTCTCAGTTCAGCGAGAACGCCGTCCATCTCGTCTCTAGTCAAGTATGCAGAAGGATCTCCATGAGAGGAAGCTTCGTGGCTATTCTCGTTCCTCGTGCCTTCAGCGTCGGCATCATCAGCATGAGCGGAATTTCCAGTCTTCTTCCTTTTGATTGCCATTGAGTCTCCTTTCAAGCTAGAAATTGAAGTTTGTCGTGTGCCCCCCTTCCTGGCGCGCCAAAATGTTAGACCAAAATCTGGACCTAACACCCAAATGCGAATCACGGAATGCAGAATGTAGAAAATGCAATAAAAATAAAGGAGACACACGAGGTTTTTATAGTGGTTCAGCTCAAACCAAGCCTACGTCCACTTTATAGTTTCTTAAATCCTAAGAAGCTATTACAATGCAGTTTGTTTGTGGTTTATACACGAAATCCTCGTGTTTGTAATGAAGAAGAGGTGAGAAAAGTGAAGATCATACACGAAATCCTCGTGTTTTTATGAAGAAAATGGCTCCTATCTTGTTGAGATAGCTTTGCAGAAAGTAATGGTGGAAGCCCTGGAGAGTGAGAGCCAAAAGATCCTTGAAAATGCCTTCGAATGGTGTATTTATAGCCGTTTACAGCAGGCGGTTCGCGTGACACGTGGCACGCATCCCAAAAATCTCGAAATGAGGTGGAAACGTCCAGAAACCCTCTCCAAATCGTCATATGCCATGTGTAATCAGATCCATGCGAGTTGGAGTAAAAATAGCCATCAGAACAGGTCAAAACAATGCGCGCATCTACAGGTTCGGCGATCGGTTCGTGGGTCAGGGATCGGATCGTGGTCATGGTGTCGGATCGTGACCACGGTGCGCACCACGAACGGATCGTGGTCGGAGGGAGTGAGCAGGGTGATGACGAGCTGGAGTGAGGAGCAGGTGATCGGGTCGGATCGTGGTTAGGTGTTCACGAACCGAAGGGGGCGATCTGATGAGTCGCGAGCTGAGGAGGGGCGATCCGAACCAATGATGCTTCGTCACTTCATCCAGGAAATTGCCAGATTACACCCGTTCACGGAAACGGGCATAACATTCAAACCGTAAGTCCGATTGAGCCAAACCAAAACTCAAACTGAAGCTAATTCAGAGATCTACAAGACATACAGAGCTTAGCTCCGTAATTGCTGTTTTCGGGCCCGGAAAAGGTCATCTGGTAGGAGTTCCGGGCGGTTCTTTATTGATGATGTGATTTTGACTAGAAAACTTCCTGTCTTCTGATAGTGTTTCCATTGCTTGAGCGTATTGTTAACCAGAGATTCCATGTGTGACTGCTTTGACTAAAAAGCGGGTCAACATTTTGCCCCCCATAACATATCTTGCTGGTTGAAGGAAGATGTGTTCTGGATAATCCAAGAAATCCAAATCTAGAATGCTACGATCGCGCCGGATCGTATTAAGGCCATAAAACTGACGATCACATGGGATCGTATTAAGGCCAGAGAAATCAAAGAAGACCAGGAGTTCCAAGACGGCCTTACCGGAGTAAGACGACCAAGGAAATGCCACGAGAGTTTTGTTTATACTGGACGGATCCAGTTAGGAGCCGGAGCTCGTCAACTACGAGTATATTCCATACTCGAGTCCTTTTGTCACATCCTGACAAGACCGTTTACAGGGCATAATCCATACCCAAAATCCAAACCGAGTATAATCCATACCCGATTTCTTTTGTCACGTCCTGACAAGACCATTTACAGGGCATAATACATACCCAAAATCCAAACCGAGTATAATCCATACCCGATTTCTTTTGTCACGTCTTGACAAGACCATTTACAGGATATAATCCATACCCTGGATTCCAAAGTGAGTATAAACCATACTCTACCATTCCTAAGTACAATCCATACTTAGGATTCTGAAGTGAGTATAAACCATACTCAAACCTGAAGTAGAGCTACGCTTGCCACAGCCTGACAAGATAGTCCATCCCTAAGCATAATCCATACCTAGAGTTCTATAATAAGTATAAACCATACTTTTAACCAAAGTTAAGGATCTTGCCACATCCTGACAAGATACTTAAATTCACCAAACATAATCCATGCTTGGAGAATCCTTATTCAATTCAAAATGCAAAACCAAAGCAAATCCTGATTGGTTTGACACTGAGTCCAGAGCACGCTTTAGGGCTACATCCTAACCCCGAACGTGCGTACTCTGATCCAACCAATCGGAAAACCTAAAGAAAGCAAAAACAAATCCTAAAGCCTAAGAAATGCATAAACTGAGGGCTGATCTCATCCAGATCAGTTAATGATGAGCCCGCGAGAGCTCGATGCAGGGTCATCCCCTCTCTGGGGAGCAGGTGGTGGTTGTTTCACATACTCGAGCAGCTCTCCACGTCTAACCCGTTCTTCAATCAGATCACGAAGATGTCTACAGTCATTGGTGTCATGACCGTCCATGTCATGGAATATGCAGTGCTTTCCAGAATCGCGTTCTCTTTGCGATGGCTCCCTCCTGGGAGGCTTTGGGTAGGAGACAACACCGTTTGTGTCCATGTAGATGTTGCTTAGAGTGTCATTAAGTTCAGTTTATTCATCATATCTAGGCCCTCTCCGAGGCTGAGTGTTGCGGTCATTCTTGACAGCAGCTTTTCCTTTGCCATTTCCAGAATCTGACGGTCCTCCGTCATTAAGCATGTTGACGTCGAGAGTGCGCTTCTCAGAAGTTGCATCTTCTTCCCGCAGAAATCTGTCTGCTTCAAGGTAGAATTCGCTGAGATTCCGTGGTGGGTCTCGATGCAAAGATTTTTTGAACTCCGAGTTGTCCAAGACACCGGATACCGCTGCCATCAGTACCATCGACGGTTCAGGGCGGTCAACTGATGCTGCTGCAACATTGAATCTTTCCAGAAATGAACGCAGAGTTTCTCTGGGCCTCTGCTTGATTGTAGTGAGTGACATGACGTTCTTGGGTCGAGCGATGTGGACCCGAAACTGTTCAAGGAAGCGAGCGACCAACACGTTCCAACTGTTGATCGATTCTGTCTCTAGCTGCCGAATCCACATGGCTGCTATATCAGTCAGAAAGAGGGGAAAACACTTCGCCATAACGTTTTCCGATGCTGATTGAACTTCCATATGCCGTTTGTAGCGCATGAGATGCACGGATGGATCTGTCCTGCCGTTGTAGGGCTCTAGTTGTGGAAGTTTGAAATCTGGGGGATTGCGAGAATTCCTGATTTCCGATGTGAAAGGATTGTTATTGACGTCATCCACGTCGTTCTGCTAAGTGCGGCCTCTCGAGAGGCGTTGAATCAGATCTGCTAACCTATTTCCTTCAAAAAGTTGTTGCAGGTTGCCAAGATCAGAGCTGGTGCCCCCAGCGTTGAATGCAGGAGAGGTTGGAAGCTGCCGGTGAGTTGCTGTGTGTTCGTGGTGCGCTGCACGGAGCGGGTCGCGGATCGCGGATCGAGGGTGGCGACCCGATTCGGTTCGAGGGGATCGATTCGTGAGGCAGGTTGGTGAAGGACGGATCGCGGTTCGTGGGGAGCGAACTAAGGAGGGGTGATCCGAACCGGTGCTGGTGGCCTATCACGATCTGATCCCTGCTGCAGTTGATTGAGAGTTTGTGCTCCGGTATTAATCCGATCTGGAGCTGAATTCGGTCGCTGTGCATTTCCAATAACGAGGGGGTTGCCCCCGAGTCCATGTGATGCGTGAGCCGCTTCTGTGGCTTCATTTCCGGTGACTTGAATGTTGCTCGGCCTTCCATCCATCCGAGCGAAGAATTGGTTGATCATCTCTTGTTGCTTCTGGAGGAGATCGTCTTGCTTTACCATCTGATCTCTCAGTTTAGCGAGAACGCCGTCCATCTCGTCTCTAGTCAAGTATGCAGAAGGATCTCCATGAGAGGAAGCTTCATGGCTATTCTCGTTCCTCGTGCCTTCAGCGTCGGCATCATCAGCATGAGCGGAATTTCCAGTCTTCTTCCTTTTGATTGCCATTGAGTCTCCTTTCAAGCTAGAAATTGAAGTTTGTCGTGTGCCCCCCTTCCTGGCACGCCAAAATGTTAGACCAAAATCTGGACCTAACACCCAAATGCTGATCACAGAATGCAGAATGTAGAAAATGCAGTAAAAATAAAGGAGACACACGAGGTTTTTATAGTGGTTCAGCTCAAACCAAGCCTACGTCCACTTTATAGTTTCTTAAATCCTAAGAAGCTATTACAATGCAGTTTGTTTGTGGTTTATACACGAAATCCTCGTGTTTGTAATGAAGAAGAGGTGAGAAATGTGAAGATCATACACGAAATCCTCGTGTTTTTATGAAGAAAATGGCTCCTATCTTGTTGAGATAGCTTTGCAGAAAGTAATGGTGGAAGCCCTGTAGAGTGAGAGCCAAAAGATCCTTGAAAATGCCTTCGAATGGTGTATTTATAGCCATTTACAGCAGGCGGTTCGCGTGACACGTTGCATGCATCCCAAAAATCTCGAAATGAGGTGGAAATTGTCCAGAAACCCTCTCCAAATCGTCATATGCCATGTGTAATCAGATCCATGCGAGTTGGAGTAAAAATAGCCATCAGAACAGGTCAAAACAATGCGTGCATCTGCAGGTTCGGCGATCGGTTCGTGGGTAAGGGATTGGATCGTGGTCATGGTGTCGGATCGTGACCACGGTGCGCACCACGAACGGATCGTGGTCGGAGGGAGCGAGCAGGGTGATGACGAGCTGGAGTGAGGAGCAGGTGATCGGGTCGGATCGTGGTTAGGTGTTCACGAACCGAAGGGGGCGATCTGATGAGTCGCGAGCCGAGGAGGGGCGATCCGAACCAATGATGCTTCGTCACTTCATCCAGGAAATTGCCAGATTACACCCGTTCACGGAAACGGGCATAACTTTCAAACCGTAAGTCCGATTGAGCCAAACCAAAGCTCAAACTGAAGCTAATTCAGAGAACTATAAGACTTACAGAGCACAGCTCCGTAATTGCTGTTTTCGGGCCCAGAAAAGGTCATCTGGTAGGAGTTCCGAGTGGTTCTTTATTGGTGATGTGATTTTGACTAGAAAACTTCCTGTCTTCTGATAGTGTTTCCATTGCTTGAGCGTATTGTTAACCAGAGATTCCATGTGTGACTGCTTTGACTAAAAAGCGGTTCAACAGTCGCTGATGCTCAGATCGTGGGCTCCAGAATGGCGGAAGGCTGATTGGCTCAGAGAGCTTAGGCCGTGGGACGACCTAAGGAACTAGGTCATGGAAATGACCTAGTGATGTTAGGTCGTGAACGACCTAAGAGATTGGATGACCTAAGAAGTCAATTAAGGGAGAAATCAGGTCGTGGGTTATTGGGTCGGGGGATGACCTAAGGGGAACGACCTGGGTATGCTGGACCTTATATTGATGTTGTTTGGTCTAGTGATGTTTTGATTTCGATGTATATCCAGGTGGGAATGTTCGAAGTGATGTGATGTGTCCGTTGATCGACGTGATGCAACGAATGTGAAGACGACTTAAGGGTGTTTTGAGTTTGTGGATAATGGTTACTCGAGGGGGACTTGAGCTTGTTAATGGTCATCAGGGTTGATGACTAGAGATGCGAAGGCTGAGAGATTATCGTTGTCGTAAGTTCTGGTGGACTCAAAGTAGAGGTACTTTGGGCTGTCGTGAAGGGCCTCGTACCTTGGGCAGTCGTGAAGGGCCTTGTTTTCAAGATTGGAAAGACAAACATACAAGTCATGAAGGCATATGGAGTTTTTATTAGAACCGAGGTTTACCATTAACCCTTGATATATGGCAGGTGGCCGTCATACCATTAACGGTAGATTCGAAGCAGGAAAGGCAGTGATAGCCACGGTAATGAGTGTTTGGTTGTTTTGTTCATATCATCTCACATAAGTTGTTTGACGTCGAAGGAGATGTTTCTTGGGTGCTTATCTGGTATAGGTTTAGGCCTTTGGGGCATATGCTTGAGGGATGTTGATCTCGATTAGGCTGGTTTATGTGAGATATAACTAGTTGCTATGATTGCGGTAACAACCCGAATTTTAATAACATATTAAAATAAGAAATCAAGGCAGAATTAAATTTTAAAATTAGAACCAAGGGAAACGGGTTGCACCATTGCGTTCGTCTCGAAATTCTGCATGAAATCGAGTCCAAGTTTTCGAAAATCGGAGTCCGTATGACCAAGTTATGACCCTCCGAAGTTTCAGGAATTTTCAGAATCGAAAACAGCTCGAAATTCGAATTCGATTTTCGAATTCAAACCCAGAAGCGGGCTAGGCGGGAAATTTCCCGCCCAGGACCAAGGTCGACTGGGGAGTCGACTGGGTAGTCGACCTACCCCCCAGGTCGACTGGGTAGTCGACCCTATGGTCGACCCTATGGTCGACCTGGTGCAAAAACTGGTTTTCAGCCTGGGTTCATTCGGATGTTTCTGGTCTCGTATTCAGTCTAGATTCGTCCGCCTAATCCTATGTAAACTCACCCCTAGCCTCATTCTCTCCACACCATTTCATTCAGTCCTTATTCTGCTTCTGAGATAATCAAAATAATAAGATAAAAAGGAAGAAAAAGGACTGCTTCTTCTCCATCAAGACTACGCTTAGAGGTTTGCAAATTAGGGGATTTCAATTAGAACACGATCAACCAAATAGAGATTCAACAATCAAATTCTGCTTCCTAATTCTCGATCCACGCACTGTAAGTTCAAGTTACTTTTAGACAAAAACTATAAACATGGACATGTTATAAATTGGAATTGAACTTAAGTATATTGATTCATATCTATTCTTGTTCTTCTTGGACCTTGATATTTGGAATATTGCTTTAGAATCATTTTTGGGCTTATTCGCATTGTAAATCAAATATTATCATACCTATGACATTGGAACCATTGTTAATGGCCAAGGACTATGACTGAGAACATAAGACTATGCCTATACCTAAAACTGAGGACATAAGACCACTGCCTATGACTATGACAAGGACAATTGTAGCTAATCACCTATGACTCGTGACTATGAATTACTGCCTATGATTGTGAACATAAGACTATGACCATAACTTTGAAACTATTACAGTTAATTGACTATGATATTAGGGTAGTTTCCTAGAACTCTTTTGGATAATTATCCATGACTGTTGTATAACTATTATGGTTAATTGACTAGTATAGTTGATTATTCATAACACTATAGTTGAAAACCATGTTGTACACCAAATTGACATTTTGTTGATCTCATACCTAGGGTGTGACTAGCTTAGTTTTATCCGTGTATTTGGCTTGCTTTTGCATGCCTATTCTTTTATCACGACTATAGCCTTATTTTGCTAGATTTGGAATCCTATTATTTTCTATATGCCAGTGGTGTTCTAACCGATCACCTCAAGTTATATCATGCTAGCCTTGTAATCCCTTTTTTCGCCTTGTGCTCGTTCTTTTGCCTATCATAGTTTGGATGTTATCCCCTCTTATTCCGGATTTAGATTTACTTATAATTTAGATCGATTCACGTCTACATGCGATGGGAATACGACTTGGGTAGGGTAGGCAAAACATGAATTGGTTATGAACATGAATCATAAACTTGATAATAGGCATAAAGTGAAACATGAACATTGTTATAACTTGAAATTTGAATATGGACATGACACTAGAATAAACTTGAACATGGCCAACTCAAGGTTGGGTTGAGTTTGCAGTGTAATTCTGCCCGGAACCGCCCGGCGAATCCAGTGACTGCAAACAATAGGATCCAATGTGGGTATTTGGTCATATCGCGCTTAACCCGAGGTTGGATTGAGTTGTGATGTAAACCTGCCCAGACCCGACCGGCTATCCAATAATCACAACAATACCTATCCAATGTGGGAGGTTAAGGCATTGAGCCCGATAAGGACCCGAGGTTAGACTGAGTTGCGGTGTAAACCTCCCCGGAACCTACCGGCTATCACCGCAACAATACCTGTCTAATGTGAGTGGTTGGTGCTTTAATGAATAAGTTAAAGCTAAGTCAGGATTGATAGGGTTAAGTAAACTAAGAACGCTTAACCGGCATAACATGTTAACTAGAGGGTGGGTTAAGTAATATGACTAGGCTAATGACACTTAACCAATATAATATGACGTGTGGCAGGGTTAAGTCAACTTGAACATATAGATGATACTTAGCCAACTTGAACAAGATTGATAGGGTTAAGTCATGAACCGCTTGGATATACTTAACCAACTTGACACATGATTCGTAGGTCTAAGTCACTAACTTGAACGACAACACTTAGCCAATTTGACATGACATGTAGACGGGTTAAGTCACGAACTTGAATGACCACACTTAACCAACTTGACATGCTAGACTGATAAGGTTAAGTCTCGAATTTAAATGACAACACTTAACCTGCTGGACAGAAACCCTAGTTACGCGGTCCTTTTCAGCAGTAACCCACTAGACGTATCATGGTACCATGGAACTAGGCAGGGTAGAGCACGATTACTGGGCTGATTATATGTGACCAGAATGACGGCTGAGTAGGTGCGCCATTGTAGGTTCAGGCAGACTATAGACTATGGTCGTGCACTTAGTCCGGAGTTGAAAAAGTAGGCATGGGCACCAGTAGGTTTACACTGTGTGTGCTTGATTTGTGTCAGTGGTTGACACCCTAGGGCTTGATACCCCCTACGGTGGACCTAGCACAGGTGACTACATTCCGTGATTGGGTCGTATGACACAGACACATGATGAGCTAGGACTTGTAGGGAGCCGATCGATTAGTAGATCGTTACGTAGGAAAAAGGGCGTTATCGATAGGTAACATAATCCCTAGCAGTCCTAGGTGGCATAAACGCTAGTCGAATCTAGAAAACGTTCAATAGGTAGCATAATCCCTAGTGGACCTAGGTGGCAAAAATCCTAGTTGAACACGCGATATTTCATGATAAGGAAACCCAGTCAGACGAAGGGTGGCAGTCCAAACGATTTCAAGAATGGTGGAACTATGTGATGATGCCCGTATGGTATACGGCAAGGGACTGTACATACACATGGAAATGATTATACGAGTTGGGAGAAAACTACATATACGGTGTATTAGGTTGGTCTACTAGTAAGCGGACCATTTCATGACATTGGGCAAGGGACATTTCATAGCTAACACATGACATGGGTTGGGATACTAGTACGGGTGGTGCAGAGCAAATAGATATCATTTTAATGATGAAGCTTAGAAACCTTGCGATGTTATTCTTAATAGAAATCTTGTGATGCTACTCTTGATAGGAATTATGGGACTTTATACTTGATTCATCGTGCCCGTAGTTTACCTTGTTACCTTAGTTTACCTTGTTAGCGTAGTTTATCTTGTTACCTTAGTTTATCTTGCCTACCTTGTCATCATACTCATGTTTACATTCAGTTTATACATGTCATGTTACCTTTACCTGTTTTTATGTTGAAAGTCACTAGGGCTTACTCAGTCTTTATGACTGACCCATTTTGTTTCGCCTCTTTCTCTTCCGTTCCCCCCCCCCCCAGGTTCGCAGGGTGGGAATACAGCTTAGTTCGGATGTTACCAAGCTTCAAGGCTCTTTCATGAACGGCTTGGATTTCTCTTGGCTATGGCTTGCTTTGCTTTATTGGGGAATAATACAATTTATTTTTATGCTTCTTTGTTTTTAAGCAAGACAGATATTTTAGCTATGTAATTGGGTATTGGAAGTTGATACGCTTTTATTGTTAACAATTATATTTAATAAATGATTTGAAGTACTCCCACTTCACTTTCCGCTGTTTTAATTATGTCTGTCTTGTAATGTTTCTGTTCCAGTACCCATAATACTCCATTGAAGTTAAGGCATTCCCTTTGTGAGTGACCTTAACGGATGTGGGGTGTTACATTTGGTATCAGAGCAGAAGGTTACCAGACTGGGCAAAAGTTTTCAAAAACCTTCTGAACTAGTTTTCAAAACGTTTACAAAGAAGCATTTTTCTAAAGAAAAGTTTTGTTTTACGAAAGGCATATTCCCCAAAGCCATATGCACTATCTTTTGATTCTCTCTTTAAATCTCTTCTTTCTTTCTTTTTCGCCATAGTTTTGTAGGCGTACGACACCTGTCGGAGGGCAAAGGAGTGCCCAACCTCCATCTATAGCCGCAGTAGTTTTACTTGCGACTAATCTTATTTCAAGCTTTGTAGGGTTGTCGTGCGATGGAGGTAGCTTTCGAGAAACTTGTCAACAAGCTATATAAGGGTAGTAAGAACGAGGATAAAGAACACAAGACTAAGGATGAGAAACTTGTTTGATATGGCTTAATTCACGAAAAAAGGAAAAAGGTGAAAGGAAGAAGGGACATGTAGTTAAGTGTTATAGGACAAGGACAAGGCCAAAGAACAAGATCGTCGAGAGGGCAATTATATGCTCTCACTACTAGCGTACCTAAGAGAGGTGGTAACGTTTCTGTTAAAAGTTTAGCTTTTCTTTTCTATCATTCCACTAGAACTTTGTTTTTGTACATCGCATCCTTTTAATTCTGCTTCGATAGTTGAGTCTCTGCACCTTAGTACTAGTACTAGAAGATCCCATTTTTCGTCTCAAATCCTGTTGGGGAATCGGCTCAGTTATTCATGGTTTGTTTGGATTTGAGAATGTCTATGCTAAGTGTTAAAGTAATGTTTATGTTTCGGGCTATGGGTCGATTCTAGCGATGGAGTGGTTATCCAGTAAGGGTGACATTCTCGGTTTCGAAAAGAGGGTAGATAGATTCTTAACTTGCCTTAGTAATACCCTCGAAGTCTCGTGTAACCCTTAGGGTTCTGCCATGCTTTGTTACCTAGAATCTCTTGACACATTTATTGGTAATTTGTAATCCGCTTGAGTAGTGTTCGCCACTAAGGCGGATGGGTCATTTCGCTTATGCATGAGTTGTAGAGAATCACCTAAGTAAATACATTTGGCAACATGGTTGATATTTGTTTATTTTCAAGAGATAATTCATCTATGTGGAATACCTTCTAGTGAGTGAACGAGATCCAAGATTCACTAGTGAATTTTGGAGAGCTTGCATGAAACCATGAGTACGCAGTTATGTTTGAGCCGAGTATACTAGAAGGAGAATAAGTGAAAGTGGAACGAGAGACAACAGTGAAATGAGTTCCAATTCATATTTTGAAAACAAGAATTTAGAAGCTATGAAATTGTGAAGTTAAAGACAGTCAAAGCACAATGGAGTTAAGCTCAAGGAAATACGACTTAGAAGATAGAAGACTAGATTCGCGCATCATATCTCTTTTTAAGAGTATATCCTTGATCACTCTTTTCCTGTAGAGCTTACCTGCATGCTATCTTTTAGGTATATCCTCTCGGTCCTATTCTCAAACCCATTTCTGTTGCAAACCCCATAGGGAGTATGACTCATCTGTTAGTAATACATGTTGGGGCTTGAGGGTGTCCGTTGGGTTGATTAAACTTTTTGGGTTTTCTAGGATATGGGTTAGTCTTAGGAAGGGACTTCCTGTGACCTCAAAGGAGTCCATCATGCTTAGTTTCCTAAAAACATATATATTGGTTGGGTTGAGTAATTCTTTGGGTGTTGGTCTGATGTTGATTTCGGTCTCCGGGGCTGATACTTAGGGAGTTCTTCTCCTAATCAATATATATGTAACGTAGGTTTCCAGTTTGGACATCGCCTAATGGGCACAAAGTTTTCACTTGCTTCTATCATTCGATTATGTCCTTAGGTAGGAACAATTGGGTGTAAACATGTGATTGAAAACATGTTATGGTTGATGTTTGCAAATGATTGCAAGTGTTTGCAAGTGGCTGCTAGTGGATGCATGACACACCTTAGGCACTAGATCGGCTCAGACACATTTTCATATTACATATGCATGAGTGTTTATACTTATTTATGGATGAAATTGAATGTGTTATCATGTGAATTTTGCATATGGATGGATGTTTGTGCACACATATAGTGTTTATGTGACTACGACTATTTGCATACGTGTTGGACTCATGGCACTAAACATATTTTGCATTAAGAAGATCAATCAGGCCTGATCATTTGCATTAGATAAGGAACATATACACACACTTTCTACATATGTTCATACAGCATTAGAAATCTCTTAAGGACAATGAATGCCTGTGATTGATGATTGAGTAGATGGATGATTGGATGGTAGGACGTATTCTTCTTAACTTGAAGATTTCGGGGACGAAATCCTTTAAGGAGGGGAGAATGTAACAAGCCGAATTTTAATAACATATTAAAATAAGAAATCAAGGCAGAATTAAATTTTAAAATCAGAATCAAGGGAAATGAGTTGTGCCATTGCGTTCGTCTTGGAATTCTGCATGAAATCGAGTCCGAGTTTTCGAAAATCGGAGTCCGTATGACCAAGTTATGACCCTCCGAAGTTTCAGGAATTTTCAGAATCGAAAACAGCTCGAAATTAGAATTCGAATTTCGAATTCAAACCCAGAAGCGGGCTGGGCGGGAAATTTCTTGCCCAGGACCCAGGTCGATTGGGGAGTCGACTGGGTAGTCGACCTACCACCCCAGGTCGACCGGGTAGTCGACCCTATGGTCGACCTGGTGCGAAAAACTGGTTTCAGCCTGGGTTCATTTGGATGTTTCTGGTCTCGTTTTCAGTCTAGATTCGTCCGCCTAATCCTATATAAACTCACCCCTAGCCTCATTCTCTCCACACCATTTCATTCTGTCCTTATTCTGCTTATGAGATAATCAAAATAATAAGATAAAAAGGAAGAAAAAGGACTGCTTCTTCTCCATCAAGACTAAGCTTAGAGATTTGCAAATTGGAGGATTTCAATTAGAACACGATCAACCAAATAGAGATTCAACACTCAAATTCTGCTTCCTAATTCTCGATCCACGCACTCTAAGTTCAATTTACTTTTAGACAAAAACTATAAACATGGAAGTGTTATAAATTGGAATTGAACTTAAGTATATTGATTCATATCTATTCTTGTTCTTCTTGGACCTTGATATTTTGAATATTGCTTTAGAATCATTTTTGGGCCTATTCGCATTGTAAATCAAATATTATTATACCTATGACATTGGAACCGTTGTTAGTGGCCTAGGACTATGACTGAGAACATAAGACTATGCATATGCCTGAAACTGAGGACATAAGACCACTGCCTATGACTATGACAAGGACAATTGTGGCTAATCATCTATGACTCGTGACTATGAATTACTGCTTATGATTGTGAACATAAGACTATGACCATAACTTTGAAACTATTACAGTTAATTGCCTAAGACTATTAGGGTGGTTGCCTAGAACTCTTTTGGATAATTATCCATGACTGTTGTATAACTATTGTGGTTAATTGACTAGTATAGTTGATTATTCATAACACTATAGTTGAAAACCATGTTGTACACCGAATTGACATTTTGTTGATCTCATACCTAGGGTGTGACTAGCTTAGTTTTATCCATGTATTTGGCTTGCTTTTGCATGCCTATTCTTTTATCACGACTATAGCCTTATTTTGCTAGATTTGGAATCCTATTATTTTCTATATGCCAGTGGTGTTCTAACCAATCACCTCAAGTTATATCATGCTAGCCTTGTAATCCCTTTTATCGCCTTGTGCTCGTTCTTTTGCCTATCATAGTTTGGATGTTATCCCCTCTTATTCCGGATTTAGATTTACTTATAATTTAGATCGATTCACGTCTACATGCGATGGGAATACGACTTGGGTAGAGTAGGCAAAACATGAATTGGTTATGAACATGAATCGTAAACTTGATAATAGGCATAAAGTGAAACATGAACATTGTTATAACTTGAAATTTGAATATGGACATGACACTAGAATAAACTTAAACATGGCCAACTCGAGGTTGGGTTGAGTTTGCAGTGTAATTCTGCCCGGAACCGCCCGGCGAATCCAGTGACTGCAAGCAATAGGATCCAATGTGGGTACTTGGTCATATCGCGCTTAACCCGAGGTTGGATTGAGTTGTGATGTAAACCTGCCCGGACCCGACCGGCTGTACAGTAATCACAACAATACCTATCCAATGTGGGAGGTTAAGGCATTGAGCCCAATAAGGACCCGAGGTTAGACTGAGTTGCGGTGTAAACTTGCCCGGAACAGACCGGCTGTCCAGTACCGCAACAATACATGTCTAATGTGAGTGGTTGGTGCTTTAATGAATAAGTTAAAGCTAAGTCAGGATTGATAGGGTTAAGTAAACTAAGAACGCTTAACCAGCATAACATGTTAACTAGAGGGTGGATTAAGTAATATGACTAGGCTAATGACACTTAACCAATATAGTATGACGTGTGGAAGGGTTAAGTCAACTTGAACATATAGATAATACTTAACCAACTTGAACATGATTGATAGGGTTAAGTCATGAACCGCTTGGATATACTTAACCAACTTGACATATGATTCGTAGGGCTAAGTCACGAACTTGAACGACAACACTTAGCCAATTTGACATGACACGTAGACGGGTTAAGTCACGAACTTGAATGACCACACTTAACCAACTTGACATGCTAGACTGATAAGGTTAAGTCTCGAATTTAAATGACAACACTTAACCTGCTGGACGGAAACCCTAGTTACGCGGTGCTTTTCAGCAGTAACCCACTAGACGTATCATGGTACCCAGGAACTAGGAAGGGTGGGGCACGATTACTGGGCTGATTATAAGCGACCAGAATGACGGCTGAGTAGGTGCGCCATTGTAGGTTCAGGCGGACTATGGTCGTGCACTTAGTCCGGAGTTGAAAAAGTAGGCATGGGCACCAGTAGGTTTACACTGTGCGTGCTTGATTTGTGTCAGTGGTTGACACCCTAGGGCTTGATACCCCCTAGGGTAGACCTAGCACAGGTGACTACATTCCGTTATTGGGCTGTATGACACCGACACATGACGAGCTAGGACTTGTAGGGAGCCGATCGACTAGTAGATCGTTACGTGGGAAAAAGGGTGTTATCGACAGGTAGCATAATCCCTAGCGGTCCTAGGTGGCATAAACCCTAGTCGAATCTAGAAAACGTTCAATAGGTAGCATAATCCCTAGTGGCCCTAGGTGGCATAAATCCTAGTTGAACACGCGATATTTCATGATAAGGAAACCCAGTCAGACCAAGGGTGGCAGTCCAAACGATTTCAAGAATGGTGGAACTACGTGATGAAGCCCGTACGGTATACGGCAAGGAACTGTACATATACATGGAAATGATTATACGAGTTGGGAGAAAACTACATATACGGTGTATTAGGTTGGTCTACTAGTAAGCGGACCATTTCATGACATTGGGCAAGGGACATTTCATAGCTAACACATGACATGCGTTGGGATACTAGTACAGGTGCTGCAAAGCAAATAGATATCATTTTAATGATGAAGCTTAGAAACCTTGCGATGTTATTCTTGATAGAAATCTTGTGATGCTACTCTTGATAGGAATTATGGGACGTTATACTTGATTCATCGTGCCCTAGTTTACCTTGTTACCTTAGTTTACCTTGTTAGCGTAGTTTATCTTGTTATCTTAGTTTTTCTTGCCTACCTTGTCATCATACTCATGTTTACATTCAGTTTATACATGTCATGTTACCTTTACCTGTTTTTATGTTGAAAGTCACTAGGACTTACTCAGTCTTTATGACTGACCCATTTTGTTTCGCCTCTTTCTCTTCCGTTCCCCCCCCCCCCCATGTTCGTAGGGTGGGAATACAGCTTAGTTCGTATGTTACCAAACTTCAAGGCTCTTTCATGAACGGCTTGGATTTATCTTGGCTATGGCTTGCTTTGCTTTATTGGGGAATAATACAATTTATTTTTATGCTTCTTTGTTTTTAAGAAAGACAGATATTTTAGCTATGTAATTGGGTATTGGAAGTTGATGGGCTTTTATTGTAAATAATTATATTTAATAAATGGTTTGAAGTACTCCCACTTTACTTTCCGCTGTTTTAAATATGTCTGTCTTGTAATATTTCTATTCCAGTACCCATAATACTCCATTGAAGTTAAGGCATTACCTTTGTGAGTGACCTTAACGGATGTGGGGTGTTACAATTGCTGGTGGATGTTAGTTGTTATGCTATTGTCTGGTTACTCCTGGTTGTCATGGTTGAACTGTTGTTTCTTGATTGCTAGATTGTAAAGGCTATCACTGTCAGATGTGGGGAAGGCTAGTTTGGGCTCTTCTCTGGTGTTTGGTAGATTGGTTTGTTAGTTTACTTATTCACATATACTTTGTTGATGATGTTTGATAGTTGTTTTATCGCTCACTAAGATTATTGTCTAACTTAAGGTTTCATGTTTCCTCTTATTACCTTGGGCTGTTCATCCATGATGTACGGATGGGCAAACTAGGTGGCAGGTGATTAGTGAGGACGATGTTCCTGTGATGTGGCGAGCAGGATGCTGGCGTATTATCTTTCTATTATATAGTATCTTTGTTTCCACTATTTGAGTGTTTGTAGTGAGGCTTCTTGTACAAACTTCGATCCTATATGCAGTTGATGTGTGGATGATCTTTCAGCATGTTGTGGAAGTTTGAAAGTTTGATATATGATGCTTTACTATTTCTTCCTATTGTATATTATCTATTATATTTTATCCTTGCGTTGTGAGTTATACGATGGCTTTCGCTTGTGTTTACCTACTCTGATGATCATCCATATCTATTTGGCACACCTTTCAGCGCGTTATTCCTCTTGTGTAGTGCATGGGTTTTGGGCCGTCATCACATTTGGTACAACGGTTTGGGAGAAATCGCTATTTTAGTGCTACACAATTTCTATGCATGTTAACTAGTCATTAATGGGCTGATTTGGCGTGGCCCATTAGTGGGCTGGTTATAGGTTATAATTATGGGGTTGGAGGCATGAAGAATTGTTTGCTTTCTTCATTCTCTCATTTGGTCGAGCTAGTGATCCTCCTTGCTCAATCAAATACATCTTTCCTCCATTAAAATTCTAGATTTATGCTAGAAGATTGAATATCTACATCAAGCAAAGCTAGATCTACATCAAATGAAGGGAGATTACATCAAATTGAGAGGTTTAAAGATTGTTCTTCGTTGTCCGGATTAGAGATTAGTTGAATTCAAGCTATTTCGAAGATTTAGTGGGTGATAAGCATCTCTCACACGGATTCAATCAAGTATATGGGTTGTTTGATCTTATTTTTCATCAATTCAATTTTTTTTTCAACTAGGTTCATATCATGGTAAATATATTTTCATTTTAAACACCATAGGATCTAGTCTAACAACTTAAACAAGTAATTCTTATATTAATTCATTTGTATATGGAAGTATAGATCCATTATTTGTTTATTCATTGTTTTATCATGATTTGGTGAGTTTTATATGGTTGTATGATTAATAATTATTGTGAAAGTGTTGTTTGATGATTGCTTGAAGTGTCGATGATTAGGTTGGTCGATTTGGATGAGTTGCGTGCATCAAATGTTATCGTTTGGTGATCGATTGGTTAAGATTAGAGATGGATCGGTCAAGTTTGAAGTTGGGTCGTTCGAGTTTGGGGTCGGGTCATCCAGAAGTTAGGTCATCTAGAAATTGGGTTGTCCAGAAGATGGGTCATCCAGAAGTTAGGTCATTCAGAAGTTGGGTCATTCAGGAGATGGGGCGTCTAGAAGTTGGGTCGTCCAGAAGATGGGTCGTCCAGAAGATGGGTCGTCCAGAAGTTGGGTCATCTAGAAGTTAGGCCATCCAAAAGATGGGTTGTCCAGGATTTAGGTTATCCAGAAGTTGGGTCATCCAGAAGATGGGTGGTCCAGAAGTCGGGTCATCCGAAAGTTGGGCCCTCTGAAAGATGGGTCGTTTGGAAATCGGGTCGTTTTCGATGGATCGGGCAAAAGATACTACAACATTTAATAAACGCCATGGATAGGAATTTAAGCGCTATGTTATGTTTTTCGTAGCGGAAAGGCTGAAGTGCTATGGAATGAATGTCAACCAAAAGTGATGATTATTTTGATTCGAGAATGGACGTGGCTTCGAAGTGAATTCAGGGAAGAATATTCGAAGTGATATGAAGTGTTCGTGGATTGGCGAAATGAAAAGAATATAAAGAAGACTCAAGTGTGTTTTGAGCTCGTGGATAATGGCTCCTCAAGTATGTTCGAGCTTATGTAGAGTAGCCGGTGTTGACGACTAGAGTTATGGATGTCGAGGAATTATCATTGTCGTAGGTTCTAGCAGCCTCAAAGATGGGGTATAATAGGGACGCCTAAAAGACTGGTTGAATGGTCGAGTACCCTGGGCAGTCATGATGGGCCTACAGATACGAGTCATGAGGGTGTATGGAGTTTTTTCTAAAACCAGGGTTACCATTAGCCCTTAAAAAATGGCATGTCGTAGCCATTATACAATTAACGATGGTTTCAAAGCAGGATAGGCGGTGATAGCCAGAGTCATGGATGTTGGTTGCCTTGCTTGTATCATCTTTTGTGGATTGTTCAACATCGAAGGAGACATCTCTTGGGTGTTTATCTGATGTTCGTTTAGGCCTTTGTGGCTTGTGTTAATTGCTGTGCCTGCTATGTTTTTCTCTCTGGTTGTTTGTAAAGGCTATCACTGTCAGATTTAAGGGAGACGGTTTGGGTTTCTTCTCTGTTGTTGAGTTGGTAGATTAGTTGATTATTCTACCTATTTCTCATATACTTTATTGAT
The DNA here is from genome assembly GCA_030737875.1 of Allium sativum. NCBI lineage: Eukaryota > Viridiplantae > Streptophyta > Magnoliopsida > Asparagales > Amaryllidaceae > Allium > Allium sativum. The sequence continues at coordinate 158,518,192 of CM060922.1, read as the reverse complement.
GATGTAAGATAGTTGTTTATTGCTCATTAAGACTATTGTCTGACTCAAGATTTTATGTTTCCCTCTTATTACCTTGGGCTGTTCATCCATGTTTTGGATGGCCAGACTGAGTAGCAGGTAGCAGGTAGTAGATCTTGACGAGGACGATGCTGTAGAGCAATGACAAGCAGAAGGCTAACGTATTATTTCCTGCATATTATTATATTTTTCCGCCACTATGGTTGTTATGATACTCTGAGTGATTGTATTGAGGCTTTTTGTATATAATTTTATGATGTATTCAAGTGGTACTTTGGATATCCTTTTGATGATATGAAAGTTTTAAAGTTCGGCGCAATTATGCTTCGTTGATACTGCCTGTTGTATATGTTCTAATATATTTTATCCTTGAGCTGTGAGTTATACGACAAGTTCTACGTATATTATTCTACCCTGATGATCGTCCATAGCTGCTTGCACATCTTTCAGCACATTATTCCTCTTGTTAAGTGTGGGAGTTATGGGCGGTCGTCACATTTGGTATCCGAGCGAGGTTATCGGTTTTAGCCAAAGTTCGAGGATGTAATAACGTATGAGAGATAATTTGTAGATTTATGATGGATGTGTACTATATATTAGTTTATAGTATAATTGTGCTTGAACTCCATTTGCAGTTTTATCATGTGTGGACTAATCATTCTATTTTTAGATCTAGAATGAGCCATCGATCTTCCAGATATACTTCTAGGGAGGAGTCTATTCCTGGAGGGGGAAATGGCGGTATACCAAATTACCCAGCTATGTTCAAGGCCATGGCGGCAACGATCATGAGGAGGGTATCCACTCTAGAGACAGCAGTGGTAGATGTAGGGGTTCAAGTGCAGGTGCCTAGGGTTGTGGACTTCGCGAAGATATGCAAAGACTTCACTACTCTAGGAAGGAAGCCGTTCAAGGGGACGGAACTGATTGTAGAGATTCAAGGGTGGCATGATTCTTGCACTCAGGTTTTTAGAGACTTGGGGATTAATGATGTGACAAAAAGGAAGCCAGCATCGAGACAGCTACAAGGTAGAGCTATGGATTGGTGTAAATCTATCACTTTAGAGACTCCAGAAGATGAGATTTCACGTGGGATCAGTTCTGAGTAAAGTTCGAGACCAAGTTCATTTCAACTATTCAGAAGTCTATTCTGTTCAAGAGATTTGTTGAGCTAAAGAAGAATGGCAACCAATGTTAGAGTATGTTTCTGATTTTGAAGCTTTGTCCAAGTATGTCCGTTCGTATTTTGAGACTCCTTATCAGATGAACGAGAATTTCGTCATGAGCTTGTGTGTCGTTTGGGTTTGGAACCCGAGATATGTGATAGACATCTGGTTGTGACTAATTCAATTAGGGGTTCGTCTAGCTTGTGCATGCATTGTCGTGGTCTAGTGCTATCGAGTCATGGTTGCTCCTTTGTGTGTGATTACTTTGTTTTGAACTTCATGGGGTTTGAGATTATTTTGGGTATGGACTGGTTCAAGGGGTATGTAGCAAAAGTGGATTGCGAGAATCTTGAGGTGACAATCGGGAATGTGGAAGGGCGAATGGTTGTGATTCGATATGAGCAAGAAGATGGTGTTATCGTAAGCTTTTTGTATTTGCTTGTGATTCCACGGGAAGACATATCATCGGTGCAGATCACTAGTGAGTTCGGTGATGCCTTTGACAAATTCAAAATGTTGCCACTGGATTGTGAGATTGAGTTCAGGATCGATTTGGTTGAAGGTGCTAGACCTATCGTTATGCCTCTTAGGCGTATTGTAACAACCCGCCCAAAATGAGCCTAAATTTCGACCCAGAAAAGATCCATCGAAACTTAGAACCATTCTAAAAGGGTCGTTGGTTCCTATAAAGAATTACATTTGCACAGATGGTACATATACATACACTTCAAATAGAAATCTCCTAGCGGAAAGAGAAAATATAATACTAAAATAAGATGTACCACTTTATTAAGAAAATAACAAAATTCCAACACAACAGTCAAGATTACATCTATTCCACTGGTACATCAATAAATTCATTCTCAAATGTTTCCATAAGAAGTGCAAAAATAACTACTAATAATAACATAATGACTTCGTCTTCGTCTTTAGCTCCCATCACAACTTCGCCCATGACTTTACCCCATCTACTGACCTGTTGGATATGTTAAGAGAGGGGTCAGAACATAAAGTTCTATGTGACTGAAAAATGATGTTTACTTAAAGTCCATATCCTATTTTTTTAGAAGGTTACATGTGTCAAGGTATGTCTACGCAGCACACAACATTCACACAAACACCAAGTATCTAACCAATGAGGTGGATATCCAAGTCAATCGCTCATTAGTGATTTTAGAGTAAAGACCCAATGAGGTGGGCATTATCGGTCACTTATAGCCCTATTAAAGGTGGATTCTTATGATCTCTTACAACCCTGAGGCGGACCCCAGCCCCTTAAGACCCCGTCCTAGTACGTCAATGTTCTTATGTCCATACTCTCAATTATAATATGAGAAGTAGTATTGCGAATGTTACTACTTAACTGATATTACGGTAGAACACCTATGTCGCTTAAGACATCCCTTAGACAGTTGGTGAGCATGCAAAGGCCACATATCTTTTATATACTAATCCTGTCCCTAGTTGAGCCCTTACAAGCTTCTAGAGAAAGTGGACATCCCTGTGAACTGCCCTACTCCATTACCGCTTGTGCCTAACCACTTTTAGAGAAGGAGGGCCCAAAGAATTACTTCGAATCTAATAAGGGTGAGTCCCATGACTTTGGTTCCTCTCCAAGGAATAAACCTTCAAAGGTATCCTAGTCCTAACTACTTAAGACCCAAATTAGATAAGAAGAGCGTCAACCACTAAAGACCTTCTCAAGGTGTAGTAAACCTGCCTATTTTCACACACAATAGACTTATATATATATATATATGTATATATATATATATTTAAAGTTATATATACACACACTAGACCTCTCACATTAAACCGTATACTTGTAGATGTTGGATATGTCAGGCGGTTCTGGGCAGGCTTCTACTACAAGTGAGTTTAACCTCGTGTCATAGTGTACTATGATTTTGAATGCCCTATGGCACCCATACCTCTCACATTAGTTGGGCCTATCCGTGGTTGCTGGATTTCCCGGTCGATTCTGGGAAAACTTATACCATAATTGGCAACTAACCTCGTATTTGTGTGTCGCTACATGGGGACATTTCAAATTCGAATTCTATCCTAATCGCATTTATTACGCTAATGTAACGATATTTACGTTGATTACGTTTATGTAAATATAATAATTATAACGCATGCGTATGAACGAGAGAACATTCCACCGATATAAAAATTGTCAATTTGTCCAAATCAAGGTATACAAGTTAATTTTTCCATATTTTTACCGCTACAATTTAGGCATGACGATAATAACATATATCAATGAACGGAAATTCAAAATATATACAAATTTAAACTTGTATCCTATGCTTATTGGAATGATTTCAATAATGGATTGAGAATAGAGTATAAACACATATACACTTATATTCATAAATTTATACATGTTCATTTACAAACTCCTCTTTATCTAATTCACCCCTTTTTGGTGTATTGCACATAAAAATGTTTACATATGATATATTTCAAGTATGAATATGTTTGGATTCAAAATAGAATCCAAACTTAATCAAATCATGGAACAAACCAAATATAAACCTTTTCAGGTTACAATCAAATGTTTACATAAGGATGAATTATACAAAGTAGAATTACAACACCCCTTTCATTTTCAATTCAATATCACGATCCAAATCCATAAGCCCAAATAACATGATAATTCTTACGCAAATATAAAATAGAGGATTTGGGGATTTTTGTATTGATGTTATCGTTTTCCAAGTCCTCCTAGGCATAACTGTCAACATGTCAATCTATTAAAAAATAGAATATGCCTAAGAACACAATATTCCACTCATAGATCTACGGAAGAACAAGTAGGATTCTTGTTGTAGATTCAGATCTGTGCTTTATTCTTCATGATAAATGTGCTCCAATCCTCCTAATATATATGTAAGAAACATCTTTTAGGATCTTATATATATAACTAAATTATATAATTCATACTGGAACCTATATGAATTTAGATTTGAGAGAAGATAAGAATAAAGGTTAGAGGAATAGAAGAGAAATTCCTAAATTTTTCTGGAATTTAGCAATGGTAGAAGGACAACATGGAGGTAGAGATAAGAGAGTGGCCAGGGTTCTGTTGTGTGATTCGATGTCCGATATATAGTTGCTCGTGTGAGCGTAGGCCGTTAGATTATTTAGATTTAATATTGGCCATATATTTATATATATCCCTTTAGAAAACCCTAACCAAACATAGATTCATCCGGTTTCTCAGCCGCCAGGCGGTCGACACCCTTCCTAGGGGAGCGGTCGACCTCCTGCTCGCTGGAATGCCCAATGAACGTATGTTGTGCTGAGGGTTTATTTAATTAATATGTTGCTTTATTTTCTTAATCTCTTTCCTTACATAAAATATTCTCTATCCCTATAATCTTATCCTCTGTTTGAATTTCAAATTCTTTCTTATTTATTTAATATATGTTGGACATACATACATACATATATATATATATATATATATATATATATTACTCATCTAATTAAATATATATATTTCTATATTTTATTGTCCAAATTCATTTGCCAGTAACTTCTTCATGCATTTATCATTTTCAGCATATTATATATGAAAACGATTCAGAATTTCACCACGAATCCAAATAATAGATTTTCATAGCCAAATTCTTAAAGCTGCAAAAACTAATTTTCCAGCCTTATTGCTAAATTGTTTATTTTTATTTATTATTAATATTTATGTATTTTACGGGGTGTTACATTCTACCGTCCCTTAAAATAGATTCGTCACGAAATCTGTTTGAAGGGGCGAAAAACACAACTCGCTTGAACACATCCATGTTGTACATCCATGCTATTTTTAATTCATCCATAAGCATCCATGACTCGCAATGATTATGAACTGCAGACCCACTTCAGTGAGCTCTATCCTAGCGTGTAGATGTAATAAGTGATGCAATATGTATGCAAGCAACCTAACTATGCATATATTTCTATATGAGTGCGTTGTGCAATGCTATTGCATTAACTTCCTAACATCCAATCTAGCAAACACAATGCATCCATAAACATTATTTTGAGGAAAAATTACCTGAGAAAAGCTCTAGGTGAGTCTGTCTTATCTTGTCTTTGGCCTCCCATGTGCTTTCCACAGGACCATTTCCCCATTGTACTCGGATACGATGAACGATTTTATTGCAGAGTCTGTTAATTCCATGCTCTACAATCCTTGCAGTGGCATGAGGCACCCTGGACTCCAACTTCAGTTTTTCTATGTCCCCAAATTCATCAAGCTCGAGTCTGATAGCAGTATCATGAAGGCATTTCCTTAGATGTGATACATGAAGAACATAAAGGATTCCCGATAGACGCTCCGGGAGATCCGCTCGATAAGCCAAAGTTCCTATCTTCTCGATGACACGAAAAGGCCTAATAAATCTGGGAGCCAACTTCCCAGGCTTCCCAAACTGAACTGTCTTCTTAAGAGGGGATACTTTTACGAATACCAAATATCTAACATTAGACTCAAGTTCCCTCCTTCGCTTATCCGGCGTATGATTTCTGATGGTCTTGGGTTGCCTTCATCCTCTGCCTAATCAAGGATATATTCTCCATGGATTAACGGACAAAGTCCAGTTCAAGTATATCCTTATTGGTAGTTTCCCACAAACAAGTTGGCGATTTGCATGGCCTCTCATAAATCGCTTCAAAAGGGGCCATACCAATCGTCATTTGAACACTATTGTTATAGGTGAACTCTACGAGTGGTAGGTACTGCTCCCAAACTCCTCCAAAGTCGATGATGCAAGCTCTGAGCAAGTCTTAAAAGATTTGATTTACTCCTTTCGTATGGCCGTCAGTCTGCGGATGATAGGTTGTGCTTAGGTTAAGGGTCATTCCCAATGCTTCTTGTAGGCTTCTCCAAAATTCGCTTGTGAACAGAGGGTCTCTATCACTCACAATACTCGATGGTATACCATGTAATCTGACTATTTCTTTGACATACAGTTGGGCTAATGAGGTTGTAGTCCTTGTCTTCTTGATTGGTATAAAATGGGCTCTTTTGGTTAAATGATCTACCACAACCAAATGGCCTCATTACCCCTTTGGCTTCTAGGAAGTCCTTCTACAAAGTCCATGGAAATATATTTCCACTTCCACGTGGGGATCTCTAAAAGTAACTACAATCATATGGGCTTCCCTTGCTTTGCATTTACTTTTTGGCATGTTAAGCATTTCGCTACGAACTCAGCTACATCTCTCTTCATTCCTTTCCAATGGAGATTTCTTTTCATATCTATGTACATTTTGTCCCCACTGGGGTGTATGGTCATTTTTGACCTATGACACTCCTCTAGAATTTCTTTTCTCAACCCTTCGTCCTTAGGGACGTAAAGTCGCCCATCCCAAAGTAAACTTCCATCATGGGGAAAGGTCTCTCTTTCCCACTTTCTCCTTTATTCCTTTTAATTCTTCGTCAAGGGTCTTGTGACTTTCGAATACTCTCTTTTAGAGTAGGTCTAATTATCATGGCTCTAAGAAAATCATCAGAAGTGGATGGTGAAGGTTGCAAATTAAAGTTAGAGAGAAACTCTAATTGGTTCAATTCTGAGATCGCATTCAAGGTTGCATGTTCCCTACTTAAAGCATATGCCACAACATTCTCCTTTCCCGAGTTATACTGGATCATGAAATCGAATTAGGCAATATATTCCATCCAACGTTGTTGTCTCAATTTTAGGCCACGTTGAGAAAATAAATACAAGGGATTTATGGTCAGTAAAAAGTTCAAATTTGTCCCCTAAAAGATAATGCCTCCACATTTTAAGGGCGAAAACTACTGCGGCTAACTCAAGGTCATGAACTGGGTATCTCTTCTCCGGATCCTTGAGTTGTCTACTAGCGTAAGCAACTACTCTTCCTTCTTGCATAAAGACCGCTCCTAAACCAGCCCCACATGCATCGGTGTAAACCGTAAACAATTTTGAACCATCGGGTATAATCAGGACTGGTGTGCTAGTTAATACTTCCTTTAATTTTTTAAAGGCTGTGTCACATCTATTACTCCAAGAAAACGCCAAATTATTCTTTGTTAGATGGGTTGAGTAGCAATCTTTGCAAAGTCTTTAATGAATTTTTCTATAATATCCGGCCAATCCAAGGAAGCTTCTCACCTCCATTGCATTTCGAGGTATCCTCCATTCCTTGGTTGCCTCGATCTTTGCGGGGCCTAGATCCAAGCCTTCACTTGACATAATATGTCCTAAAAATCTAACTTCTTTCCTCAAGAAATGGCACTTCGAGAATTTTTCTTTCAATTGGTTCTTTCTTAATATCCCTAGCACTTGTCTTAAGTGATTTTCATGTTCTTTATGATCTTTTGAAAATATAAGGATATAATTTACGAAGACTACCACAATCTTATTTAGAATGCTCCTAAATACTCTGCTCATAAGGTCAACAAAGAAAGCGGGTGCATTCGTCAATCCGAAGGGAATAACTTCCCATTGGAACAATCCATCCAGCGTCCGAAATGCCGTTTTTCCTTTCTGTCCTCCGCAATCCTCAATTGGTGAAATACAGTAGCAAGGTATAACTGGGAAAATACTTGGGCTCCTCCCAAGTGGTCGAAAAGATCATCGATTCTAGGTAAGGGGTACCTATTCTTCTTTGTCAACTTATTAAGTTCCCTATAATCCATACAAAGTATTAAAGATCCATCTACTTTGGTGGCGAACACGACAGGTGCACCCCATTCTGAGGTACTTCGCCGAATGAAATGTTTTTTTAAAATTTTTGAAATTTGCTTATCCAACTCTCTTCTTTCCTTAGGCGCCATATTCCTCAAGGGTAGTGCTACAGGTCTAGCGTCCTTCTCTAGGTCAATATGAAAAGAGTTTTCTCTGTGGGGTGGAAGTCCCGTGACTTCCTCGAAAACATCCTAGAACTCACAAACTATAGGGACCGAAGATGGTCCTTCTGAACTAGGAGATAAAGAATATAACAAGGCTTTATCCTTGTTCTTAACATTACAAGGGATACTTAGGCTACGTCCTCCTCGGTTCCTAAGATAAACGATTATCTTATCACAATCTAGGACGGGCCCCATAAAATCCAACGCATAAGCTTTGCAAAGGAACTCAACATCGTCAATTTCCAATACTAGGTCTTTGCACAACAGTTCAAGATACTTAGATCCTCCGATAGGGTTGGCCACCTCTATCTGACAATCAGAGATAGACATGGAAAGGTTCAACAAATTAACTAATCTCTTAGAGATAAACGAATGAGTTACTCCGGAATCGAACATGGTTTATACAGAATTTCGTAAAACAGAAGTTATATGTTCATATGCAGGTTTACCTTGGTCTTTTGAGGGTCGATTTTGAATTGGTGTTGCCTCTATTGCATAGTTCTGACCACTTTTGATAACTTTGGGCTTTGGGAAGTCCTTAGATATGAGTCCTTCTTCATGGCAGTTGTAACACTTTCCTTTGAATTCCTTCTTCGCCAATGAGATCCTACAATCCTTGGCCTCATGACCCTTGCAGTTGCACCTCGTAGAAGTCTTTGTCCTTATTGAATTCGCCCCCTTTCTACTTATTTTTCCACCATTCCTTTTTCTTTTTTTTGTTGGAACTTCCTTTTCCTTTTCACCTTCTTTCTCCTACTTGCAGCCTTCAGCCGTGCATAGGGTAGCTGTCTTTACAAGGGTTTCAAAAGTTGCCCCAAACATTACTTGGGCTAATCAAGTTTCTTTCAATGGAGTGTTCAACCCTTTAACAAATCTCAAGGCTTTATTCATGGGGGTCTCTACCAAACCTCTTCCAAACTTACTCAACTCGATAAACTTGGCCACATACTCTTGCAAGCCAATGCTTCCTTGCCTGAGGTGAATGAATTTCTACAATTGGATAGTCATTTCTGCCTTCCGTAGAAACTTTGCTTCGAAACGGGTTCTGAATTCAGTCCATGTAAAAATCCAGCCCTCGTTCTCTCCAGATATTAAATTCCACCGTTTAAGGGCCTCCTCTTTCAAGCGCCAGACTACAATTCTCCTTTTTACTTTATCGAGCCAGCCAGTAGCTTCGAAAATTCTTTTACAGTCCATTATACAAGATTGGGCATTAGAAAAACCTTCCTTTCTAGTGAACGGTTTTCCTCCAAGATTTTTGAAGCTCTTACAGAAGCGGGAAAAGTCAAAGGGTACCATAGCGGTAGGAGCTGCAGGCGCCGCTGAGGCAGGATTAGCAACAGGGACATGTTCCAAAGTACCAAGATATGGTTGGAACCATTCTGGCAAGTATCGGGGACTTGCCTGGTTACCGTACTCAGTAGGATTATCATCCATTCTACTATCTGAAAAGAAAAGGAAGAATCTTTTAGTGGAATCTCCTGAGATAGTATTGAAGCTGAAGTAGGAAGAAAATGATAAAGATGCCTAGTATAGATGCGTATGCTTATTGCGATATATATATATATATATAGTTTGAAAAACCTTTTTCAAAACACAAAAACGCCTCTTATACGTATAATTACCATATAATCGGGTAACCTAGGCTCTGATACCAAATGTAACAACCCGCTAGGAATGGGACTATATTTCAACCCAGAAAAGGCCCATCGACAATTAGAAGTTAGAACCATTACAAATGGGTCGTTGGTTCCTGTAAGGAATTACGTTTGCATAGATGGTACATATACATAAACTTCGAATGGAAATCTCATAGCGTATAGAGAAAATATAATACTGAAATAAGATGTACCATTTAATTAAGAAAATCACAAAATTCCAACACAATAGTCAAGATTACATCTGTTCCACTGGTACATCAATAAATTTGTTCTCAAATGTTTCCATAAGAAGCACAGAAATAAATACTAATAATAACATAATGACTTTGTCTTCGTCTTCATCTCCCATCACAACTTAATATATGTCTTTTACCCCATCTACTGACCTGTTGGATATGTTAAGGAGAGGGGTCAGAACATAAAGTTCTATATAACTGAAATATGGTGTTTGCTTAAAGTCCATACCCTATATTTTTAGCAGATTACATATGTCAAGGTATGTCTACGCAGCATACCACATTCACACAAACACCAAGTATCTAACCAATGAGGTGGATATCCAAGCCAATCACTCATTAGTGTTTTAGGGTAAAGACACAACGAGGTGGGCATTATCGGTCACTTATGGCCCTATTAAAGGTGGATTCTTATGATCTGTTATAACCCTGAGGCGGACCCCAGCACCTTAAGACCCTGTCCTAGTACATCAACGTTCTTATGTCCATACTCTCAATTGTAATATGAGAAGTAGCATTGTGAACGTTACTACTTAACTGATATTACGGTAGAATGCCTATGTCGCTTAAGATTTCCCTTAGACAGTTGGTGAGCATGCAATGGCCACATATCTTTTATATACCAATTCAGTCCCTAGTTGAGCCCTTACAAGCTTCTAGAGGAAGTGGACATCCCCCGTGAACTACCCTACTCCATTACCGCTTATGCCAAACCACTTTTAGAGAAGAAGGACCCAAAGACTTACTTAAAATCTAGTAAGGGTGAGTCTCATGACTTTGGTTCATCTCCAAGGAATAAACCTTCGGAGGGATCCTAGTCCTAACTACTTGAGACCCAAATTAGATAAGAAGAGAGTCAGCCACTTAGACCTTCTCAAGCTGCAGTAAACCTGCCTATTTTCACACATAATAGACTTATATATATACATACATACACTAGACCTCTCACATTAAGCTGTATACTTGTAGATGGTGGATATGCTTGGCGGTTACCGGCAGGCTTCTACTACAAGTGGGTTTAACCTCGTGTCATAGTATACTAAGTTTTTGAATGGCCCATGGCACCCAGACCTCTGACATTAGTTGGGCATGTTTGTGGTTGCTGGATTTGTCAGTCGGTTCTAGGCCGACTTATACCACAATTGGCAACTAACCTTGTGTCTGTGTGTCACTATTAATATATGTAAAGCCATTCTATACACACACGCAATCAATTAATATATATATATGGGGACATTTCAAAATCGAATTCTATCCTAATCGCATTTATTATGCTAATATAAGGTTAATTATGTTGATTACATTTATATATGTAAAATAATTATAATGCATAAATAACGTAAATGTACGTATGAACGAGAGAACATTCTAACGATACAAAAATTGTCAATACGTCCAAATCAAGGTATACAAGTTAATTTTCCATATTTTTACCGCTGCAATTTAGGCATAATAACATAATAACATATATAAGTGAATGGAAATACAACATATATACAAATTTCAACTTGTATCCTAGGCTTATTGGAATGATTTCAATAATGAATCGAGAATAGAGTATAAACACATATACACTTATATTCATAAATTTATACATGTATATTTACAAACTGCTCTTTATCTAATTTACTCCTTTTCGGTGTATTGCACATAAAAATGTTTACATTTGATATATTTCAAGTATGAATACGTTTGGATTCAAAATTGAATCCAAACCTAATCAAATCATGGAACAAACCAAATTTAAACCCTTTTAGGTTATGATCAAATGTTTACATAAGGATGAATTATACAAAGTAGAATTACAGCACCCCTTTCATTTTCAATTCAATATAAAGATCCAATCCCACAAACCCAAATAACATGACAATTCTTATGCAAATATAAAATAGAGGATTTGGGGTTTTTAGTATTGATGTTATCGTCTTCCAAATCCTCCTATGCATAACTATCAACATGTTAATCTATTAAAAAAAATAGAATATGCCTAAGAACACAATATTCCACTCACAGATCTAAGGAAGAACAAGTAGGATTCTTGTTGTGGATTCAGATCTATGCTTTATTCTTCATGATAAACATGCTCCAATCCTCCTAATATATATGTAAAAACCATCTTTTAGAATCTTATATATATATAACTAAATTCCAGAATTCATTCCAAAAACCTATGTAAATTTAGATTAGAGAGAAATTAAGAATAAAGGTCAGAGGAATATAAGAGAAATCCCTAACCTTTTCTGGAATTTAGCAATGACAGAACGACAGCATGGAAGTAGAGATAAGAGAGGGCTAGGGTTCTGTTGTGCGATTTGAGGGCCTATATATAGTTGCTTATGTGAGCGTAAGCCGTTAGATTATTCAGATTTAATCTTAGCCATATAGTTATATATATATCCATTTAGAAAAACCTACCAAAACATAGATTCATTGGGCTTCTCAATCACCAGGCGGTCGACACCCCTCCTAGGGGGGCGGTCGACCTCATGATCGCTGGAACGCCCAATGAACATATGTTGTGCTGAGGTGTTTATTTAAGTAACACGTTGCTTTATTTCTTAATCTCTTTCCTTATATAAAATGTAACACCCCACGTCCATTAATGTCACCCATTAAGGGAATGCATTAACTTCCACGGAGCATTGTAAGTGTATATAAAACAAAAAATCACGACAAGACTGATATAAAGCAGTACTTAAAAATTAAAAACTTCATTCATTGCAGCAGAAAACAAAATAAGTTTGTTACATCATCTAAACCAAATACTAGAGTCAAGTACATAATATCCATCTTGACAAAATCAGAGTACATAAAATAAAAGCATAATCCCACTACTACAAATGGCCATAAAGAAGGAAGAAGATAAAGATGAGCGTAGCATTACTCTCAGCACTCAAAGCACTCCAAGAAAAGATATCCAAGCAAAGCTCCACTAATTCCAACCCTGAGGACCTGGGGGGAGGAGGAAAAGAGGCAAAAACAAAATGAGGTTAGACTTAAAGTCTGACGAGTCCAGTAACTTTAACAATATAATAAATAAAGCAACAGGATAAGGAATAAACTGAACATAAGGAATGACTGTAACATAACAGAGGTGACATGTTAAATAAGGTAAGGAAGATAAGACAACGATTGCGCTCCTAACTACTACGAGATATGCTCTGCACTGCACTAATACTAGTTTCACACTAAAATATGATCCCTCTTGGCTAAATAGAATGATGATAGCTTCGTGTACTACTAGCTGCCCCAATAGGTAACCGACGTGTACCTTTCACTACTAGATGTACCCACTATCCTCCCTGTTCGATTGTGTATCTCTAGCTACTATCATAGGTAACCAACGTGTACCTATCACCACTAGATATACCCCCCTTACTTAACATAATAATAATGAAGATGGTGGTAGTTTCGTGTACTCCTAACTGCCGTCATAGGTGTCGCCTGCTCCTATCTCCACTAGTTATACCCACTACCCCGCCCCATTCGATCGGCTCCCTAACACGTAGATACCCGTGTTGGTCCCACAGTAGGGTGTATCACTCCCTAAAGTGGCAACCCAATACGACTAGAAGGCACGACTTATACCTACACGATGCAACAACGTCTTACCTACCAGCCCGGACCCATGCACGCACATAACCCTGTTGGACTTGCATTGCCACCGCTATCCTTTAATTGACCTCTTACAATCAACCCCAGTAAGCGTGTCCCGTCCTCGACTTAGTTCGAGCTTACAAAGATACTAAATGGGCTACTGGTTGAAAAGGGTCCCCACACTTGACACAATCTTCCCTCCTAAGCTTGGTCCCCACTAGGAATTCCCACTTAACCCCTCTTTATCCCCATGTCAAACCACATGTCTTTTCCAGGTTAAGTGTTCTAATTATGTTTTCACATGTCACCCATGTTACCCACTTAACCCTTCGTCATACCCATGTCTTCTTACATGTTTCACCTTGGGTAATGTTTATTATTTATCCACCCAATTGACTTAACCCCATCCACTTATCAAATCAATATGTATTATTGGTTAAGCTTGCTTTAACCCTATCCACTTTGTTCATGTAATATTGGTTAAGTTGTCATCTCACACAGGTTAACTTAACCCCACCCACCTAACATTTTACTTAATTTATAATTGAGTATATCTTAATTCACATAAACATTAGTTAAGAGAGTAACTCCCTAAGTATCAACCCCGAAGACCGAAATCAACATCAGATTGACACTCAGAGAATTACTCAACTCAACAAATCTTATGCTATGTTCTTCATATAATTATATTTTTGCAAGACCTCTCACATTAGACATCATTTGCGGTTGCTGGACATGCCGGGCGGTTCTGGGCAGGCTTACACCGCAAACCCATCTAACCTCGTGTCTTTGCCTTATTACGCATTAAATTTTCTGCATTTGACCTCTCACATTAGATAGTGTTTATGGTTACTTGATATGCCGGGCGGTTCCGGGCAGGTTTACTCCACAAACCTATCTAACCTCGTGTCGCAGGCATTCATTAACCTAAGTTCATCACAAATTAGGTATTTTAGTGTTTCCCCGTTTACCCATAAATTCCAACCCAAATTTATGTGTCAAATTCTAATCACTTTATGCCTATAATCTCATGTTTATAGGTTATGCCAATTTTATACCCAAACCCAATTATGCCAAATTTCATGTTGTACATAATTTTGCCCAACTATGGCCAGCATAAATTTTATGCCCAATTACCAATTATCACAATTTAGGTCGCATCACAATTTATAACAATTTCCCAAACTTTTCCCATCGTTCCCACGTATTCATTCGCATAATTCGACGAAGAATGGTTAGGCTCGAAGGTAGCCTAACCTCATAAAAAGAAAAAGGAAAAGGAGAGGGAAGAGAGTCAAAACGGCATAAACATGAACATAAAGAGGCATGTAACATATGAACATGAATAGCATATAGACATGAATAGGCATATGAACATAGGTGACATATGAACATATGAACAGGGATAGGCATATGATAGGTTTAAGGTAAAAGATTATAAACTTGCAAACTTGGTGAATTTCATTACAGGCATAGCATATAACACAATTTACAACTTATCATGATTACTTTAGGTTAATTATCTTGTTAAAATCACACGAACTCACAGATCGAGGTTTTAAGAAAGAAGAGATCGATCTTGGGGTCTGATTTCTGGCGTTGATTAGCTATCCGTTGATGTAGGCGTTGATAGTTGTCTTTAACTTGAATTGATTGATTAATGGTGGAGGCTAGATCACTCTAGGTTTTAGCAACATGGAGGCACAATTCCTCTTTGTTAATGAATTAGGGTTTAGGTTTAGCTATATATATATATATATATAGATGTCTAGGATCGCCTAGAGCTCTTAGATTAACCCAGAAATCATCAGGACCACTCAGATGCCACATCAACCCTTAGGGCGAATCGGGCCACGGGTCGACTCCAAAAATGGCGCGGTTCGGCTATTCCCCCTCCCGATTCGCTGTTATGAATATTTATCTATATATATATATATTTTTCTCATATGCATACAAACTTTAAGGCTTAATAACTTCTTCATAAGGTTTCCTTTTTATGCAAATCAAATGTCTATCTTGACCCAAAATTTTGAGACGAACATAATAGCGCAACCCATTTCACTTAATTCTTTTTCTAAAAATTAAGTATTCTTTAATTTGTGAATTTTAATGTTATAAAATTACGGGGTGTTACATAAAATATTCTCTGTCCCCATAATCTTATCCTCTGTTTGAATTTCAAATTCTTTCTTATTTATTAAATATATATTGGATATATATATTATTCGTCTAATTACATATATATATTTTCTGCGTTTTACTATCCAAATTCATTTGCCTGTAACTTTTTCATACATTTACCGTTTTCAGCATATTATATATGAAAACAATTCAGAATTTCGCCACGAGTCCAAATAAAGATTTTCATAGCCAAATTGTTAAAGCTGTAAAATCTCATTTTCTAGCCTTATTATTAAATTGTTTATTTTTATTTATTATTAATATACATGTATTTACGGGGTGTTACACGGATGACCTAAGGAACAAAGAGGGTTAGAGGTGCAAGTACATGACCTTTTGGGAAAAGGATTCATTCAGAGAAGCGTATCCGAATGGGTGCACTAGTTGTGTTTGAAACCAAGGCTGATGGATTTTTTAGATTGTGTGCGGCCTATCGTGAGCTGAACAAGGCGACCAAGAAGAACAAGTACCCGTTGTTGCGGATCGATGACTTGTTCGATCAGCTTCACGAGGCCAAAGTGTTTTCTCAGATGGATTTGGCAATGGGATTCCACCAGTTGAGGGTGGAAAGGAATAGTATGCCGAAGACTGCTTTTAGGACACCATCCAGTTTCTTCAAATGGTTGGTGATGCCATTTGGGTTGACTAACGCGCCATCATATTTTGTGGATTTTGTGAATAAGGTTTTCAGAGATCAGTTGAACAAGTTCGTGCTTGTGTTCATGGATGATATTCTGGTTTACTTATGGAATAAGGAAGAACATAAGACACATTTGCAAGTTGTTTTAGAAATCTTGCAAAAGCATCGCTGAGAGCTAAGTTTTTGAAGTGTCACTTCTGGAATAATGAAGTTACGTTCTTAGGTCATGTTGTTTCTGGAAATGGAATAGCGGTTGATCCCTCTAAGGTGGAAACAATCCAGGACTGGGATAGACCTAGGAATGCGACGAATGTAAGGAGTTTCCTTGGATTGACAGATTATTATCATCGTTTTATCAAGAATTTCTCTAAGATAGCTGCAAATTAATAGGATTGAAAAAGAAGAATCAAGTGTTCGCATGGGATGTGATTTGTGAACAAGCTTTTGGAATCCTGAAAGAGAGACTAACGAGTGCTCCTACTTTGACCATTCCAAGTGGGAATGAAGAGATGGTGGTATACACCAATGAATGCGGTACTTGACTTGGAGCAGTACTGATGTAGAAGGATAGGGTTGTGGCCTACATGAGTCGACAGCTGAAGCCGCACGAGAGTAATTATCCAACTCATGATTTGGAGTTGGCATCGATCGTGTTTGCTCTGAAGATATGGAGACATTACCTGTTGGGAGTTCGATTCGAGTTGTTCACAGATCACAAGTCATTGAAATGTCTTTTCTCCCAAAAGGATTTGAATCTTCGGCGGTAACGGTGGTTAGAGTTTCTTTCATCGTATGATTTTGGTATAGCCTATACTTCTGTTAAAGGTAACGTAGTGGAGGAAGCGTTGAGTCGAAGGCACGCAAGTTTAGGAGCGACATTTTCAGAGTGGAAGCACCTCGAGTACTTAGCAGGATTTGATTTCAGACCTAGGTGTTAGTTAGAACCTGAAATGATGGCAAGCTTGTCGATAAGACCTACTCTTATAGAAGGATTAGTGAGAGCCAAAAGCATGATGCAATACTTGTCGAGATTACCCATAAGTTGGAACCAGAGGATAAGGAGTTCGATCGAGGTCGATCAAGAAGGATGGCTTCGAAAACAAGGACGAGTGGTTGTTCCTGATATTGATGGACTGAGAGATGAGGTTCTGAGGGAATGTCATCACTCAAAGTTGACGATTCATCCTGGTGGTAATATGATGTATTAGGACATGAAGCGAGCTTACTACTGGGAAGGGATGAAGAGGGATGTTAGAAAATTCATTTCCAAATGCATGAACTGTCAGTTGGTGAAAGCTGAATAGAAGAAGCTGAGTAGACTAATTTAGCCATTGGAAGTTCCTTCGTGGAAGTGGGAGTAGATATCAGTGGATTTTATCGATGGACTACCTAGAACCAGGGTAGGAAATGAACGTATTTTGGTCATAGTGGATTACTTAACCAAAAGCGCAAGATTTATTCCTGTCAGATCGACTAAGACAACATCAAAGTTGGCTAAGTTATATATAAAATGGATAATTCAATTCCATGGTATCCCGAAGAATGTAGTAAGTGATCGAGATCCATTGTTCACAAGTGGATTTTGCAAGAGTTTGCAAGAGTCTATAGGAACCGAGTTATGTTTGAGTACGACTTATCATCCCCAAACTAATGGTCAAACCGAGAGGGTTAACCGAGTATTGGGAGATCTCCTAAGAGCTTGTGTATTGGACTTTAGAGGATCTTGGGAAGATCATCTACATCTACTTGAGTTTGTGTATAACAATAGCTACAAGTGAAGCATTGGGATAACACCATATGAGGTGTTGTATGGTAGACTAAGTAATTCTCCAGCATGTTGGCTAGGGACTGGAGATAAGTTGATACTTGGGCCAGAGATAATCAGACAGACATCGGATTGTACCGAGATCATTCGGCAATGAATGAAGGCTGATCAAGATGTCAGAAGAGTTAAGCTAGTAAACGTTGAAAAGATTTGGAATTCGACATGGGTGACATGGTTTTCATGAATATTTCACCGTTGAAACATGTGGTTCAATTCGTAAGTGAAGGGAAGTTAGCTCCTAGGTTTGTTGGACCGTTTCCAATAGTCAAGCGGATTGTAAAGCTTGCACATAGAATGGATTTGCCCAAGAAGATGTCGAGTGTGCATAACATTTTCCATATATCGTTTCTACAGAAGTGTGTACATGATTCGAATGTGGTGGTATCTATGGAACAGTACGAAGACTCAACAGTCGAGACCATAGCTACGAGACCTCGTAAGTCACTTCACGTTGTAGGGAATGACATGAAGCAGCTTAAGAGGAAGACGATTAAGCTAGTCAAGGTGCAATAGAGTGAGGATGATGATGATTGTACGTGGGAGACGGAAGACAATAAGAAAATGATCCATCCAATACTCTTCGTCGGTATGACCCGTTAATGTCGTATCATCTTACACCATTGTAGCTTGTACTATTGTTGTTAGAATTCCGTGTGAAAGGATAAGGCTATGGATGCATGGCTTGAGGGATGCTAGTTTGGATGATAGATTGGTTGCTCATGGAATATAGGCATGCGGAGTTGTTTTGGTTGCTCATGTTTGCTTGGAATTTCGGGGGGGGGGGGGATTCCAAAAGGGGGGAGAATGTAACGATCTACATTTTACGATTGGAGTATCGTAAATTATTTTTATTTAATTCCCTGAGGGTCTGATCATTCTCATATTTTGATATGCTGTTTATGGGGGTGTGAGACAGTGCCTCTGTCTGTTTTGTATGGGGCATAACTTTTGACCGGGATCGAATCAGGTGCTGAGATCAATTTCATTGGAATGGAAATGGTGTTTCCAGTCACGTTAAAGATTGGTTCAGCAGTTTGGGAGAAATCGCTGTTTTAGTGCTACACAATTTCTATACAGGTTAACTAGTCATAAATGGCCTGATTTAGTGTGGCCCATTAGCGGGTTGGTTAGAAGCTATAAATAGGGGGTTAGAGGCATGGAGAATGGTTTGCTTTCTTCATTCTCTCATTTGGTTGAGCTCGTGATCCTCCTTATTCAATCAAATACATCTTTCCTCCATTAAAATTATAGATCTACGCTAGTAGATTGAAGATCTGCATCAAGCAAAGCTAGATCTACATCAAGTGAAGGGAGATCGCATCAAATTCAGAGGTTTGAATATTGTTCTTCGCTGTCCGGATTAAAGATTAGTCGATTTCAAGCTATTTCGAAGATTGAGTGAGTGATAATCATCTCTCACACGGATTCAATCAAGTATTTGGGTTGTTTGATCTTATTTTCATCAATTCCAGTTGTTTTCACCTAGATCGACATCATGGTAAGTATATTTTCATTTTAATCACCACATGATCTAATCTAGCAACTTAAAATGGTAATTCTTATGTTAATTCAAATGTATATGCAAGTTTAGATCCATTAATTATTTGACTTAATGTTTTATCATGATTTGTTGAGTTTCATATGGTTGTATGATGAATAATTATTGTGCAAGTGTTGTTTGATGATTGCATGAAGTGTTGATAATTGAATTGGTCGATTTGGATGAGTTGCATGCATCGATGTTGTCGTTTGGTGATGAATTGGTTGAGATTGGATATGGATCGGTCAAGTTTGAAGTCGGGTCGATCGAGTTAGGTCACCCAGAAGTTGTATCGTCCAGAAGATGAGTCGTCCCGAAGTAAGGTCGTTTAGAAGTTGGGTCATCCAGAAGATGGGTCGTACAGAATTTAGGTCGTACAAAAGTTAGGTCATCCAGAAGTTGGGTCATCCAGAAGATGGGTCGTCCAGAAGTTTAGTCATCCAGAAGTTGGGTCGTCCAGAAATTAGGTCATACATAAGATGGGTCAACCACAAGTTGGGTCGTCTAAAAGTTGAGTCGTCCGAAAGATAGGCCGTCCGAAAGTCGGGTCGTTTTTGGTGTATCGGGCAAAAGATACTGCAGCGTTTAACAAACGTTGTGGATGGGAATTTAAGCGCTATGTTATGTTTTTCATAGCGGAAACGCTGAAGTGTTATGGATTGAAGGTCGACCAAAAGTGATTATTATTTTGGTTCGAGAATGGACGTGGCTTTGAAGTGAATTCAGGGAGAAATATTCGAAGTGATATGAAGTGTTCGTTGATCGGCGAAACGCAATGAATATTCAGACAACTCAAGTGTGTTTAGAGCGCGTGAATAATGGCTTCTCTAGGATGTTCGAGTTTATGGAGAGTCGCCGGTGATGACGACTAGAGTTATGGAGGTCGAGGAATTATCATTGTCGGAGGTTCTAGTGGACTCAAAGCAGGGGTATAATAGGGCGCCTAAAAGACCAGTCGAATGGTCGAGTACCCTGGGCAGTCATGATGGACCTAGAGATACTAGTCACAATAGCGTATGGAGTTTTTGCTAGAACCGGGGTTACCATTAGCCCTCGACAAATGGCATGTCGTAGCGGTCACATGATTAATGGTAGTTTAAAAGCAGGATAGGCGGTGATAGCTAGAGTCATGGATGTTGGTTGCTTTGCTTATATCGTCTTATGTGGATTGTTCGACATCAAAGGAGACATCTCTGGGTGCTTGTCTGATGTTGATTTAGGCCTTCGGGGCTTTTGCTTGGGGATTTTAATCTCGATTAGGATGGTCTACACTAGATAATTGATTGCTATGTCTGCTATGTTTTTCTCTCTGGTTGTTTGTAAAGGCAATCACTGTCAGATGTAGGGGAGATGGTTTGGGTTTCTTCTCTGTTGTTAAGTTGGTAGATTAGTTGATTGATCTACTTATTTCTAATATACTTTATTGATGATGTAAGATAGCTATTTATCGCTCATTAAGACTATTTTCTGACTCAAGGTTTTATGTTTCCCACTTATTACCTTGGGCTGTTCATCCATGTTTTAGATGGGCAGACTGAGTTGTAGGTAGTAGATCTTAATGAGAACGATGCTGCAGAGCGATTATGAGTAGGAGGATGACATATTATTTCCTACATATTATTATATGCACTACACCGTATATGCTAATTAGGCTATGTTTTTAGCCGTATCTAAAGCTTGTAGGCACGACAAAAAGCCGTATCAAAAAATGACGTGTTAAATTTTTAGATACAGCTCAAAACCGTATCCTAATGTGATAACATATGGCTATTGGCCGTATCTAAAGCATAAGTAGATACGGCTATAAACTATATCTTATACGTGTGTGTGTATATATATATATATGTATATATATGTATATATATGTGTGTATATATATATATATAAGCAGAAACTGCAGCACATATTTTTGTAACACAAAGAAAATATATCACAAGATACACTAATTCACAATTGTAACAGTAAACGAAACAATTGTATGAAATATTTCATTACATTACAATATATAATGATACATGCTATTTGATTACATTACAATAAATAAGATACACGCTGGTTCATTACATTAATGGAGATACATAATGTTACATTACAATAAGCTGGGATAAATACCCGAACCGGCGTCGTGAGCTGAAGTGCAGCAGCCTGTTGAATCAATGCTTCTTTCAAGATGTACATCCTCCAAAACAGACAAAAGATCATAAACCAGCCAAGCAACATTGCATTCTATCAGGAACACAGTAATACTACTGAACAAAAGCATAACACCATGCACCCTTAGAAAACAATACCAAGGTAATCTCGAACCAAACAAGAACCACTAGTTGAACGCACTACAACAAAATGACCCTATTACAACGGTGGAAAACAGTTGTAAAAGACTTTTTACAATGGTGGAGCCACCGTCGTGTATTAAGAAGTTGTAATAGACTTAAATCTTTTACAACTTTTATACACCGTTGCGACACCGTTGTTAAATGTATATTTTACAACTGTGTTCCACCGTTGTAGTAATACGTATAACAACATTTTTGCACTGTTGTAGTAATTCCCACTACAATTAATTATAACAATATGATTTTTGTTTCTTTATACATTACATTTCATATAAAAATAAATATTTATACTGAATAAAATGATACTACACTGAACTGAAATAATTAATTAAATATTTTATTTCAATATTTGAATTAGTACAACTTTGTGATCCACTATCGTACAACTCACTTTTACATAATACAGTCATAACAATACATACATTCCTCACTACAAACCGATCGCTCAACAAATCCGAGGTAGACGGTCTAGCTCTAGGCTTAGCAATGCATCATTCTATGAAGGCCGTAAACCTGTAGATTAAGTATAATAGAATGTTCAGACAGTATATTAATATACAATAATTGGACAATAACTGTACTGTCAAACAGCAATAGCTCACCAAAATAATTGTACTACCACCATGAGACAATTCCTGTTTCAAGTATGGGCAATGCAAAAGTTGCTAGAGGATAAACAGCAGTTTATCACCAAAAGAAACTGGCAAACAAACACTCATGGACACAAAGAGATAACAATTGTAAATGACAATAGGCTTGAGTAGGCAAACTTAGTATCAAAGATGACAATGCTCAGTGATTTAGTGTAATATTATTTATGTAGACTGGATACTTCAGAACTTGACTTATGGTTCAAACGATCACGAATAAAAAGTTCACAGTTTTAGCTCAAAATTGAACAAACAATCTGCTTCATTGCCCAAAAACACATATTCTACTGCTATTGTTTCATCTGTTGAGTTGTTTCAACTATGAGAAAAAGTAAGAATCATACCTTAATGCTTTCTGTGCTGGTTTTAATTTAATGACAAGCCGCAAACTATAGACTTAGAACAAGACGATCGATGAAGATGAACCTGGAGCTTTACTTGGAGATTATTGCTGTCGGACAGCTGTGAACCAGTTAAACAATACATTCAACTTTGAGGATTGCGAAAAGTATTAACTTCAGCAAAAATATACACTCACTTGTTTCGACTTCAACTGTATGGTTCTACTTTGAGGATTGCGTAACTTCAACAAAGGTAGCTGCAATATTGATCGCAGTCTCAGACGGAAAATGTTTCAGATAATCGATGATGGGTGGCGCGGTACCAAAACAAAGGGAAATAAATAAATCGAACTATGACAAGGTTTCTCTGTTGGTCGATGTGGAGGCCTAGGGCATGGGTTTCAGATGTGTGGTCAGATTCAGGGAAGTGGGAGCTTGGATGCGAGGGTGTGGCTCGCTCTCTGGTGCAGATTTGTTGTGAGATGGTGTAAGGCGAAGGCGGAGAAACCTATGGTTTGTCCAGTTCCAGGACAACTTGTATGGACGAATGTCTGACAGAGTATGCCTAACAGATCATACGATTGATCTCTTCAAACTATGTTTGGTGGCGGAGGAATTTGTATCTCTTAGCTTTATACCCGTAGTATTGGGGAAATCAATTTGTGATACTGGCGGGTTTGACGATGTAGCATTCAATGTGAATGAAGATGTGCTATCTTGAAAGGTAAGTTCAACCTCAAGCCTCACAACCGGGAAATGACAAAAATCGGGTGGTAGCATGGCTAAGTGGGTCGCTCCCAATTAGGGTGTATTGTCACTATCTAGAGAAATTCCATTTGCTTCTTATTCTATTCGATGTTGTCCCTTTCGGGAAATGGTGGGTAGCTCCCAACCGTTGGTGACAATATATTCGGTACACTCAAGCGAAATGAGTGGTCGGTCATGTGTGGCCGGGTTGCAAGATGTTCTTGTTGAACCCAGTGTATTCCCCTCTAGAGATACACTATCGGAAAGGACCTTGTCATAGTTGGAAATCCATTATTCAATAAGCGCTCGTGGTTTTGATTGTATACTATATATGTAGAGCATGAGATGCAAGCGTTCTGTTAGATGATTATTTATTTGTGATTGATAGACACTATTATAATATCTGAAGAGTTTTTGATATAAAGATGGGTTTGGGTTACCGTAAGGTAAAAACCATCCATGTTTATGTATGGGTCGGTCTTACGATTATCTTTTCTTTCAAGAGGATTTTGAAAAGTTAAACCAATTGTTCTGGATTCTCATGAAAGAAAAACCCATTTCGTTTTTTCGGCGTGGTCTTATGAGATATCCTTTATTAATCAAGCTGTTTAAAGTCATTTACTCATACCAGTCCCATGACTGACCCAAAGTTTATTTTTCTTTGTTTTTCTAAACTCTTGGGTGCCCAAATTTGTATGGGCAGTCCAATAGTTCAGGATTTTACAGATTTATCTGAAGGAGCTTGGACCAGGAGGCTTCAGTACTAGATATTTAGAGTTTTATTCCGCTGTGTTGTATATATACTATACTTTGATCGATGTATGTAAGTTAAAATACAGTTTGTATTTCAAAAGTGATTATTTATATATTATATTTTATTCCTCTGCGATTGTGAGATTCTGTGTTGTTGTATGGTTAGATCTTCTATCTATTTTCTTCTATTATACTTTTCTACCTTTCTATTCTCATCCTCTAACTTCTTTCTTTTAATGATTCATATTTTTGGTGCAATTTGGGTCGGAAGTGAGTTATATCCAGTCATCTCGAATGGTACAGATTTGCAGGTCGTTAAACTTGGTATCAAAGCTGAAGGTTGAGTAGTAACCTTGGCTTTGTGGCGAGACTCGATAGAGATGGGGTTAGTAATACCCTAGATCGAGTTTGAGTGTATATATGCGCGCGTATTTATTAATTGATTTAAAAACTGTTTTATATTGTGTTGGTTGATTTGTTGAGTGATTTATGAATTCTGGTGGATACAGAAAGGAACAGTTGTATCGATAGGTGTTTCTACACACTTAAACAAAGTAATTCGATGTAGTATTGTTTTAAAATCCGGGTAGTTGAAATTATTTTACCCAAAAATATAGTTTGTTATAAAAGAATAATTTCTTGAAATTATTATTATATATGGATTTGTCGATTGTTATTATTATAATTAAATGAGATTATAAACATTGAAATCGCTAAATTAAACCAAATTGAATTTATATAGGAAGGAGATATACAAATGAGACAAATTAGGGAATTGTTTCTGAAAACAAGATGTTTTGGAAAATTCAAAGGTTTTGAATTTACTATGGAATCTAGATATTATTTTAAGCTGGTTTAGAATAAAAATCATAAATTTGGATTCTAGAATTTAGAAATTTAACTGGAGTTAAGAAATTAGAACCTACTTGGAGATTGATTGAGAATAATGATTTTCTGAGTATTGATCTGATGTTGATTTCGGTCTTCAGGGTTGATACTTAGAGGATTTTTTTCTTACCGATTTACGATCAGAGACTAACGAATGTTGAAGAATAACAATAAATGAAAATGTTTCCAACTTTAAGTAACATATATTTCTAATTATAGAAATTACTGTGATGAATAGCTAATTGCTTATGTATGGAATGTTTTGATTGCTGTGAAATGTTTTGGTAGGTAATCGGTGTATGTTGGATGGCCTGTTTGTTATGATTATTAAGGGTTGCACCATGTATGTGTTTTACAAGTCAATAAATATAGATATAACTGGAATCTCCTTGTTACTCTTTAATTTCGAGGACGAAATTTTATTAAGGTCGGTAGATTGTAGTGTCCTAGATTTTGACTAATCTTTTTAAACTACAGATTTTATTTGTAATTTAAATAAATAAGTAATATTAGCTTTGAATATTATTGAAATTTAGATATTCATTTGTTTAAAAATCATATGAGTATATTTTAACTTGTATATTTATATAAAAGTGAATGTTATTTTTTAACTTTTTATTTGCATCTTAATCTTGTTTAAGCTTGTGCCAAAAATTCAGGAGATAGATATTAACTTTATGTATCAAATGAGTTCTACTTAAGGAAAAATCTAAATTTACTTCTCATGCTAATATATAAGAGGACATGGCACTTAAATTGATAAGAATAAAATAAATAAGATGTAGTTACTTCACATGGAAGAGAGAAATCATGGCAGCCTACACTCCATTGCAAGCCGTGACAAATGAATATACATCATACTCTAGGCTTAGCATCATTTTAAATCCTATAAACTAGAAGATGTAGACTACACCATACTTTCACATCAAATGGGGTAGGTAGCCTAGCTTTGTAGCTGAAACACATTTCCTAGAAGCAAAGAAATTGGTTTTTTAATACAATTTTTTTCCTAGCCTGTACATGGTTGTAGGTAGTCTTAGCCTGTAGCATGAATAGCTTAAGAGCAAAGCAAATTTTTCCTTCATATTTTGGGTATATGGCCGTAGTGATAGCCTAGGAAGATTTAACATATAAATGACCAGATATCTTGTATTCAATCAAAAAAGAATATAAGTACAAATTTATATTATACATATATACTAGGCAAATGATATTTGATGTGTATATTATACTACCTGGCCTGTAAAAGTATTGTACACTTGCACATGACATTTTTGGCTGGCCTTGCACTATAGACTGAAGAAGATCTTATGATAAGATGATTGAAAGATGAAATGGGAAATGATTTTTCACAACATCCCTTCCAACCGTGCGCAACTATAAAATAGCCTAACAACTCAAATCGAATAAATGAAGAGCCTTTTCAAACATTTCGTCTCTGCCAGTATTTTACCCTGCAAATAATTAATGAGCAAGCCATATTTTAATCCTAAATTCATCTATAAATACACCCATGTATTTCAAATATTTCCCATATAATGTGTAACGACCCGCATTTTACGCATCGGAGGATCGTAGAGTATTTATTTCATTTACATAAGAAGCCGTGTAGCTTTGGGGAATGACTATTGGGGTCATTTCCCATGTTCACGATTCTTACCGATTTTTAAATGACCGTTTTGCCCCTGGCGAATCTTGTTTCGCCTATAAATTTTGATTAGCAAGGAGTTTTGACCTGAAACCACTTCCATTGGATTCGGATGATGGTTTAACTTTCCGTAGAGTGGTCACATTGATCGAACAGACTTACTGTTTGGGAGATATGGCTGAAACAAGGTTTGGAAGGAAAAAAATAGCTTAACCGGGCCTAATTAGGGTGATTAGCAGCTAGGCCCATAACCCATTTCAGGATTAGGGTTATGGCAGAGCTGAAATGAGTTAGGGAACGATTCTATTTCATTTTTCCAGCCGCCTAAAACATTCCTCTAACCCTAACAGTGGCCTCCACCTTCTAAATCACTCCCAAATCACCGTTTAGTCACTTTCTTATCGAAGATTAAGCTAAGCTACATCAAATCAAGGCAAATCAACACCAAATCAGAGTTGGAGCTGCTGATAAGCATTAGAATTCGACCCAAACAGTAGAGTTTCAGATCTAAGGTTTTATTTGTGGCTAAGGTGAGTGATTTGCATTGTTTTTCACTAATTAGGGGTGATTAGTGATAATTAACGAAATTATGCATGTTAAAAATCTGGAAAAATATTTAGAAATTCTTAAATATTATTTTATGCCTCTGCTAGAAATTTGAGGTAATTTGGACATGTTTTGCTAATCATATAGTTAAATCATGATTAAGGAGATTTAGGAGATTAAGGGGAAAACATGGGTTTTGGGTATGTTTGATCCATATAAACATGTCATATTGTCGTTTTGGTGTTTATGGCTGATTATACACGTTGCTATGACTGTTTGGAATGCTTTATGATTGCCTAGAACAGTTAGAATGGTCGAAAATGCCGTCGTATGGCATAAATAGCTTGGTGGAAGAGTTGAAGGAAATTGTGCAGAGACCCGTTCGTGACCACCCCCTTCTCACGAACCGACCCCGATCGTGACCCATGCACAACGAACTGAACCCGCTCGAGCTTTCCATCCACGAGCCGATATCTTGTAGGCTGAACACGAACTGTGAAGCACCTTGCAAGCCACGAGCCGCCCAAGATGAAGACCCACGACCGAGAGCCATGAGCCGGAGGGGGTGCGAACCGCGAGACGGAGGACCACGAGCCATCACTAGCCGATGGATTGGAGCAAGTGTCACGAGACGATCGCCTTGAGGGACCCACGAGTCGGTGCCTTGTCCACGAGCCGCACTTCGAGGATCACGAATCGACATGGAGGGTCACGAGCCGGGTGGAGATCGAACCAAGATGAAGAGATCAAAACCTGAGATGCAAAGGTAGTTCAAGTGAGAAGTTGTAGCTCAGGATCCAGATGGGAACCAACGAGTTAACTTCATGATTGGACTTTACCGCGGGACGTGTGCAAAGGAGTTATCGACGTCTATGACTTTGATTCAACACTGAGAGACGGATCATGGGCTATGGATCAGTGCAGTGGAGTCGTCAGGACTCCAAAGGGCAAAGTGATCGTAGCAAGGCTATGACCCAGTGCAGTGGATTCGTCATGACTCCAAAGGGTCCAAGTGGACATAGCAAAGGGTTAGTGGCTATGCATCAGTGCAATGGGGTCATTGTGACGCCCAAGAGCAAAGTGATCACAGCAAAGTATTGAGTGATCAAAGTAGTGGATATCGTATGCTTTACGCACTAAGTGAGAGACGTGAGGATGGTTGCTATGTTTGGTTGTTTGCCATCACCGTTGCATGCACACTTCCACATTACACTTTATGTTAGTGTTACCTTAGAGTATTGTACATCTTGTTGTGCTAACTCTTTGGTTGCAGGTCTAGGTTCAGGTATGATTTACTTATACCTGTTATTGTTTCGTTTTGCTGCTTATCGCTCATACCTGACTTTTATCTGACCCAAAGATTTATGTCTCTTCTTATTACTCTGGGTGTTTTTAAACGGGCAGACTAGATATAGGTTAGGTGTTATGAACGAGTAGCTGTTCGGAGACGAGCAGGAGGCTCCCACGTACTATATGCATATATTCTCCCTGTGCCGTTGATGGTTACTACTGTGGGCATTAGTAGTGTACCTTTCTACTTTGCTTTAGAGACAGTATTTTAAAGTTGTAATAATGATGTTTTGGATCATAAGCTGTATTTTGGATTCCGCTGCTATGATGGTTTAGTTTTCAGCTTATGCACTGTCTCGCCTGTTTTATGTCAAGTTATGTCACTATTATATTTTATTCCATGCGCTGTGAGATATACTACAGGTTCTTGTTGGTTCATCGTTTAAAATTCCTTTTCTTTTGACGACCGTCCCGTGCTAGTTGGACATATGTACAACGCATTTCATTGGAAATGTCAGCTGGTCCGGGGCGGGCTGTCACGTAATGCATTAGAACTAGTTTTAGCAAAATCGGAAGCAAATCTTAAAGCATTTCAAAGAACAGAGAAAACCAGTAATTGTGAGTAAACCTTATTCCCAATTCAATATATTACTAAGTGATATGTAGATAATGCAAATACATATGTGTGCATATACGATGGTTTGATGTGGGTTCAAACTTAAACTCTGTAACTTGAGTGACCAAAACCGTAAAAACCATTTAAGTAAACACCAAGCTTTCTACTGCCTTATATTTATCTGTAAATCCTTGTTAATTCAACTGCATGTGGTCTATATTCATCTATAATGATGCTACGAAAAACTTGATGATTGTTTTCACACAACTAGTGAAAAACAGAATAGAACCCGGAGCATGAAACTGAAAGCGGTATGTGAGTACAAGTTCTTTTTCCCATCTAAAAATAATTCTGTTATGGGTAGTATGATGGACATATATATATATATATATATATATATATATATATGCATACATGATTTTGTATGTATTAAATAGAGCTAAGTAAATTTTCACATAAAACCTAGAAATGCGAAACTATAGTGAGTGAACATCTTTCAAGTCTGTTGCTAACTGTAGTGAAAACAGTATTTAAGTATACACCAAGCCCATAATGAATGTAAACAATAGTAGAAAGAAAAAAAAGGATACGAGGTTTTTTTCATAAAAGGAAAAACAAAGGTAATGAAAAACTAGTCAGTGATTCTTCATATGCGCAACATACATGGAACAGTATTTGCTGGAGGAAACCATGTCTGTTTCCTCAGTATCCGTGTGTAAATGAAGGCGAACCTACAAATGCCAAGAAGTTTATGTACACCGCACGTGTTAATCCTTCGATTTCTAGGTGTGAAGCTACGGTTGCGTGGACATAGCGGAGGCAAGGTAGCCAGAGTATTGGTGGTGCAAGTGCACACTGTGCACATTATGAACTGGAATAGAAAGATATATATAATAATAAGGAAAATATATAATGAAACAGCAGTAGTAGACTAATGGGAAACAGAGAAAGGTGAAAGAAGGTGTAAAAGAAGTGGTAAGGGGAAAATAAGAGAGAATGGTACGGTAAGATTGTTGATGATGAATGAAATGGTTGGGCGTGGAGTATCTATGAACGGTGAGAGTGTTGCCGTGACAACCCCATAGATTCAGTCAACTATAAGGATAAGGATTGGTGTTTTTTATGGTTTAGTGTTCTTTTGGGTTTCACTATCTGTAACACCCCACGTCCATTAATGTCACTCACAAAGAGAATGCATTAACTTCCATGGAGGTTTTAAGTGAGTATAGAACAGTAAAATTACAACAAGACAGATATAAAATAGTACTTGGAAATATAGAACTTTATTTCATTGCAGCAGAAGTCAAAACATGTTTGATTACATCATAAAACCCTAGATCATAACCAAGTACAATACCCATCTTTATAAAAACAAGATACATAATCCCGTTACATAAATAGCCAATAAAAAGATAACAAGCTGGACTTTACTTCAGCAGCCCAAGCTTACCAAGAGATAAGCGATCCAACTAGACTCCACTAGAACTTGGCCCAACCTGAGGACCTGAAGGGAAAAAGAATGGAAAAGAGGGGGTCAGACATAAAGTCTGGCGAGTATGACAATTCTAACAATGCTATTATCAAAATAACTGGACTAAGACATAAGCTGGAAAACAAGGAAATGTCTATGAAGGAACAGATAAAGAACATAGACATTCGCTAAAGGCAAAGTTATAGGCGCTCCTAATTACTAAAGGATAAACACTTTACTGCACCACACCAGTCACCCTAAAGTTTGATCCCACTTAGCTTCACTTAGAAACTTCTTAATGGCTTTACGTACTCCTAGCTGACTACATAGGTGCCGCCTGCCCCTATCTCCACTAGGTGTGCCCCACTTCCCATTTATTCGATCGGCTCCCTATCTCGTAGATACCCGTGCTGGCCCCACAGTGGGGTGTATCATTCCCCTAAAGTGGCAACCCGATATAACGGAGATGCACGGCTTATACCTACACGATGCAACAACGTCTTACCTACCAGCCCGGGTCCACACACGCATATGAAACCCGTTGGACTTGCGTTGCCACCGCTCCCTGTTTTGGCCTCTTATAGTCAAACCCAGTATGCGTGTCCCGTCCTCGACTTGGGTCGAGCCCACAAAGATACATTTTGGGATACTGGTTGAAATGGGCCCCCACTATTTACCACAAGCATTCCACCTAAGCTTGTCCCCATTAGTCCATCCCACTTAACCCACTTAGTCATGTTCATTTACATGTGTGTTTGGTTAAGTCTAATCGTATTTCAAATGCCTCTAAAGGCAACCACCAGATTCCTCATGCCACCCAAGGCACCTACTTAACCCCCATGTCCCACCTTACATGATTATCTGGTTGAGTATTTCTCAGTTCATTAAGGCCATAACCTCATAAAGACCTCTCACATTAGACTGGCATTTATGGCAGCTGGATTTGCCGGGCGGGTCCGGGCAGTCTTACACCATAAAAGAGTCTAACCTCATGCCTTTACAACTGTTATGCTTTAGTTTGGGCCTAGGACCTCTCACATTGGGCCGACATTTGTGACTACTGGATTTGCCGGGCGGGTCCGGGCAGGTTTACATCACAAACGGGTCCAACCTCGTGTCTTAAACATTGATTATTAATAATAATCCACTTTCCCCCAATTTTAATAATTCCCTACTTGAATTATTAATTACTTCCAATTTTTAACAATGTCCACAATTGACTCAATTATGGACATTCATTCATGGTATGCAACATCTTACAAAATTGCACCCAATTTATTAATTCCTAATATTACCCCTACCCCACGTTTGAACGTTTATTCGCAAAATATATGTTAGACTCGAATAGCCTAACTCATAGCATAAAAGAGATTATCATAATAACAACATGTATATGTGACCAAATGAATCATAATAAGGGGTGAAACTTGCATATGTCCAACTTGCATAGATTATACATGTCATGGATCTAAAGGTGTCAACTTGTTCAAAATTCACCTAATATGATCTCAATCAATTTTCATAAACTTACATATGAACATGTGTGAATCAACATCATCTAATTTTTTAACAACATGGTTTTATATGGGTACACCTAACTCAATAGACAAATTCCCATAATCAAGTTTTATTTAATTATAGTTTCAAGTTTATGGGTACACCTAACCTAATAGGCAAATTCCCATAAACAAGATCCATTTAAATTAAGAAAAAAAACATAACTTTAAGCATGATCCAACAACATCATGATTTTTCAACATAATATAGCATGATTTATAACATGGCATAGTATGATAGTATAACATAGCTTGACACGATTCTCAACATAGCACGACATAGCATAAGAGAATTTACAACATAGCATGACACAGCATATATAATTTACATCATACGACAACATAATAACATAATAAGAGATCCACAATATATAGAATTTACAATTACAAATCACATCACTTTCTTGTGATCCATTCATAACTGAGTCAAATTAGTTTGTAATAGTCTTGTGAGAATCATCATACTCACAGTTTAAAGAAGAGGATTAGAGAAAGAATCTTTTGATTTGTTTTGTTGAGAAGAATTTAGTTGTAGTAGATTAGGCTTCTTCTTCTTAGATTTGTGACGGCTATGCTGAACTCCATGGCAGCAGCATGACGGTAGTCTTCTCTAATTTTACAAGTGATTTAGGTCTAAGGTCTACCCACTTATTTATAGATTTTAGAATTCATTTAGGCCATTAGATTTAACCTAGAAATAACCACAGCCGTCCAGATAAGATGGGGTTTATCTTGTTGACTCAGCAATGAGTCAGAAGTGACTCAGCAAATTAATAAACTTCTATTCATGTTTGCATTAACTGCCCATATATATATATATATATATATATATATATATATATATATATATATATATTCTACAATGTACACATTAGATACATCCCCCCCTTTTACACACTTATTATTGTTTTTATATACATATTAGATACATCCCCTCTCTTACACACTTATTAATATTTTTATATTCATATTAGATACATCCCCTCTCTTACACACTTATTAATATTTTTATATTCATATTAGATACATCCCCTCTCTTACACACTTATTAATATTTTTATATTCATAATAGATCCATCCCCTCTCTTACATACTTATTAATATTTTTATATTCATATTAGATACATCCCCTCTTCTACACACTTATTATTATTTTAGCAACTTTAGTGTTAATAGAAAATTCGGAGTGTTACATTCTCCCCTCCTTTTAGGATTTCGTCCCCGAAATCTTCAAGTCTGGAAGAATGTATATCCTACCATCCAAACGTCCATCTACTCATCCATCATACACAGGCGTCCATTGTCCTTAAAATACTTCTAATGCTTTATGATCATATGCAAAGTGTGTGTACATGTCCTTACCTAATGCGAAATTAGGCGGTCTACTGATTCAGTTGACCTCCTTAATGCAAATTATGTAAGTGTCATGAATCCATTATGTATGCAAAAGATCCTAATTGCTTACATACTACTTCTATATGCGTGCACACCCATTCAACCGAATGCAGCATCCATATGATGGTACAACCATTATACATCCATTATACTAAATACATCCATATATATGCAATATGCAATATGAAGTGACTGAGCCGATCTAGTGCCTAAAGTGTGTGTATATATGCATCCACGAGCAACCACTAGCAAACACTTGCATCCATCATACATAACATGTCTCAAACACATGTTTCAACCGTAGGATTATCCTAACTAAAGGTCAAAGATACTAATGAGAGGACATACTAAAGATAAGATAAGATAAGCTAAGCGATAAAGGAGAAATTAAAAGACATACCCTCAAAAAGAAAAGGGTACAACGAACGCATCTTCTCTTCTGTCTCCCAAGTTGCGTTGCTCTCATCATCTCCCCATTGCACTTTAACCAGTCTGACCTCTCGATTCCTCAACTTTTTGATCTCCGACCCAAGAATGCATGTAGGAGCTCGTCTAATTGTTGCATCACGCTCTATTTCCACCTCTTTAAGCAAGCTCGGCTCTACCACCTCCGCGGTCTTGTGCAAACACTTCCTCAAATGTGATACATGGAATACGTCGTGTACTCCACTAAGTTTCTCAGGCAACTCCACCCTATATGCCATCTTCCCAATCCTGTGTTTTTTTACAGGAAACGGCCCTACAAACCTTGGTGCTAATTTCCCCACGGACCCAAAGCGAACAACATTCTGTAACGGAGATACTTTGATAAAAACCATGTCCCCAATGTCAAACTCAAGATCTGTCCTCCTCTTATCAGCATACGATTTTTGCCTATCTTGTGCTGCTTTCATCCTCCTTCGAATCAACTCAATCTTCTCCGAGGTTTCCCTAACCATATCGGGCCCAAGTAGGATTTTATCGGTAGATTCCCACCAACATGTAGCCGAACGGCAAGGCCTTCCATAAAGAGCTTCGAAAGGTGCCATGCCAATACTAGACTGAAAGCTATAATTATATGCGAATTCTACTAACGGAAGGTGCTCTTCCCATGTACCCCCAAAGTCTAGGATACAAAGCCTTAAAAGATCCTCTAGAATGCGATTCACCCTCTCGGTCTGGCCGTCTGTCTGAGGATGATATGCGGTGCTCAAACATAGCTGAGTCCCTACCACCTCTTGTAAACTCTTCCAAAATTCGCTAGTAAAGATGGGGTCACGGTCGCTTACTATACTAGAAGGAATACCGTGCAAACGAACTATCTCCTTAATGTATACAGAAGCCAACCACGGAGCAGTCCTCTTACTTTTCACGGGAATAAAATGGGCGCTTTTAGTAAGTCTATCTACTATAACCCAAATCCCCGTGTTACCCTTCCTTGATCTTGGTAATCCATCCACAAAATCCATTGAGATGCTTTCCCATTTCCATAGTGGAACTTCTAATGGGTGAAGCAACCCACCGGGTTTCTTTTGTTCTGCTTTAACTCGTTGGCACACCAAGCATCTAGCGACGTACTCGGCCACATCCTTTTTCATACCGGCCCAAAAGAAAACCCGCTTCATATCTTTGTACATGTTATCCCCGCCGTGATGAATGGTCATTTTTGAGCGATGAGCATCATCAAGAATGGCCTTCCTTAAGTCTTCGTCTTGTGGTACACAAAGTCTATTATCCCTTCGTAACCAACCCTTATCGTCTAGGGTATACCTACGAAGATGGCTTGACGACTCCCCCCTTTGAGCTTTTCTACTATCTCAACCAACTGTGGGTCGTCTCACTGTGCCTCACCAACCCGTCCTAGAAGTGTAGGTCTAACCTCCAAGGATGCTAACAGACCGGGTACTAAGTCGACGGAGGGTCTAAAGTCAAACATAGAGATGAATTCTAAGCTTTGTCGTTCAACAAACAACGGACTCAAGGACAACCTTTTCCTACTTAAGGCGTCTGCCACCACGTTACCCTTGCCCGGGGTATATGCTATTTCAAAATCGTAGGAGGCTAAGAATTCCATCCACCGTTGCTGCCTTAAATTCAAATCCTTCTGAGAGAATAAGTATTTTAATGATTTGTGGTCAGTGAACAGTTCGAATTTCTCACCAAGAAGATAGTGACGCCAAGACTTAAGCGCGAAAACAATTGCGGCTAGCTCTAAGTCATGCGTGGGGTAATTCTTTTCATGAACCCTCAACTGCCTTCCACCATAGGCTATTACTCTTCCCTCTTGCATGAGGACCGCGCCAAGTCCCGTCCCACAAGTATCAGTATAGATGGTAAACGGTTTATTCCCGTCTGGCAGCACTAAGACTGGGGCTGAAGTTAAGGCTCTCTTTAAACGTTGGAACGCATCATCGCAATCTTTGTCCCACGTAAAAACCAGGTTCTTCTTCGTTAACCGTGTTAATGGAGCTGATATTTTTGCGAAGTCTTTGATAAACTTCCTATAATAGCCAGCCAACCCCAAGAAACTTCTTACTTCGGTTGCATTTTTAGGGACCTTCCAATCTTGGATGGCCACCACCTTTGCGGGATCCACTACTATCCCTTCTTTGGAAACCACGTGCCCTAAGAACCGTACTTCCTTCCTCCAGAAGTGACACTTAGAAAATTTTGCCTTAAGGTTATGCGCTCGAAGGGTTTCCAACACTTCCCTAAGATGTAGGGAGTGCTCTTCTTTATTCTTAGAAAAGACTAAGATGTCATCCACAAAGACTACCACGAATTTGTTAAGGTATTCCCTAAACACCCTACTCATCAAATCAACAAAATAAGCAGGGGCGTTTGTCAAACCAAAGGGCATCACTAGCCATTCATAGAATCCGCCAGGAGTCCTAAAAGCAGTCTTATCTATACTATCCTCAGCCACTCTCAATTGATGAAAGCCAGTGGCTAAGTCCAACTGCGAAAACACTGAGGCGCCAACTAACTGATCAAAGAGATCGTCAATCCTCGGCAGTGGGTGTCGGTTCTTTTTAGTAAGCTTGTTTAGTTCTCTATAGTCCATACAAAGTCTAAGAGACCCATCCGCCTTTGTGGCAAAAACTACTGGAGCACCCCACTACGATATACTACGTCTTATGAACCCCTTCTCAAGCAACTCCTTTACTTGCTTATTGAGTTCCCTCCTTTCACGAGGAGCCATGTGGCGCACTGGCAAAGATACGGGTTTAGCATTATCCACAAGATAAATTCGAAAGTCTATCTCCCGCTTTGGAGGTAAGCCCTTCACCTCCTCAAACACATCCGGATATTCCCGGGCCACTTCTACCGATCGCAGGTTCTCTACAGACGCGTCAAGCGATTCAAGATAACTTAGCATAACGGAATTTATGGGATTACAAAAGATGTCGAGAGCATTACCAAGGCGAGTCACAAGCCTAACTACTCTCCTTTCACAATCAAGAATGGCCCTATTTCTAGACAACCAATCCATTCCTAAAATTAGCCCATAGCCCGTGAAGCCCAATACATAAGCATCACATCTAAATTCAACGCTAAGTAAAGAGATTTTCAAATCCAAACATATCATGGTCAAATGAGCCGAATCCCCAATTGGATTTGAAACGACTAAGGGATCCTCTACTAAACTGGTGTTCAAGTGCAGTGATTCAACTAATGATGCAGAGATAAACAAATGAGATGCGCCAGAATCGAATAAGGTACGGACAGGATGATCAAACAGAAAAACTAAGCTTTCAACAGAAATTGTTCTACCTCTTTCTTGCAGCGGTGGGGCCGCAATAGCCTGAACTTGCCCCCTTGCCTGCCCTGGTGCCATAAGAGCCTGCACCTGTCCTCCCGAGGTAGACCCTGCCCTCTGCCCCTTCTTTGGACAGTCCTTCACTAAATGTCCCGCATCTCCACAATGAAAACAACCAGTCTTCTTTTTCTTTCTACAATCTTTGCTGAGATGGCCAGGCGTCCCACAATTGAAGCATTTCTTCTCTGGCGTGTTCACCAACTCCAAGCCAAACCTTGCTAACTGATTAAATTTATTGACATATTCCTTTACTGATGAGCTCCCTTGCTTTAGTGCCAGGAATTTTTCCATATTTAAGTTCTCCTCTGCCCTTGAAAGAAACTTTGCCTCAAACCTTCGTCTGAAATCCGCCCATGAATCAACTGGACGTTCCCCGTTAGTGACCTCCCACCAAAACGAGGCCTCTCCCTTCATTAACCAAGCAGCTAAATGGACTTTCCTCCCATCTTCCACTTCAAAGATATCCAACAATTCCTCAGTCTCCTTAAGCCAATCTCTGGCCTCCACAAAGGTCTCAGTCCCTTGAAAAGTTTTTCCACCCATAGCCTTGAATTCCTTGCACGTCTTTGCAAAAGTGTCAACACGAGGAGGAGGAGGAGGAGGAATGGGTGCAACTAGGGGTGGAGGAGTATCCGCTGGGCCTGCAGTGGTGGCCCTAGCCTCCAAGTATCTCCTAAACCACCCTGGAATCGTCACACCTTCTGGGAGATTAAGATCTTCAGCCATGATGAAACGAAAAAGGAAAGATTCAAAATGGAGAATTCGAAAGATAAAGATAAGGATATGGCTATTTGGGATTATGTTTTTCATAAAAACTCTCTTTAAATAACATGTTTTTTTTTTGAAAGAACTTCTTCCAAAAATACTTTAGAAAAAAAAATAGTTTTCAAAAAAAAAATTTTTTATCTGTTCTGGTAACCTTATGCTCTGATACCACGTGTAACACCCCACGTCCATTAATGTCACTCACAAAGGGAATGCATTAACTTC
This sequence comes from Allium sativum, assembly GCA_030737875.1. Taxonomy (NCBI): domain Eukaryota; kingdom Viridiplantae; phylum Streptophyta; class Magnoliopsida; order Asparagales; family Amaryllidaceae; genus Allium; species Allium sativum. The sequence goes on along the minus strand of CM060922.1, from coordinate 158,479,419 downwards.
CATGGAGGTTTTAAGTGAGTATAGAACAGTACAATTACAACAAGACAGATATAAAATAGTACTTGGAAATTTAAAACTTTATTTCATTGCAGCAGAAGTCAAAACATGTTTGATTACATCATAAAACCCTAGATCATAACCAAGTACAATACCCATCTTTATAAAAACAAGATACATAATCCCGTTACATAAATAGCCAATAAAAAGATAACAAGCTGGACTTTACTTCAGCAGCCCAAGCTTCCCAAGAGATAAGCGATCCAACTAGACGCCACTAGAACTTGGCCCAACCTGAGGACCTGAAGGGAAAAAGAATGGAAAAGAGGGGGTCAGACATAAAGTCTGGCGAGTATGACAATTCTAACAATACTATTATCAAAATAACTAGACTAAGACATAAGCTAGAAAACAAGGAAATGTCTATGAAGGAACAGATAAAGAACATAGACAATCGCTAAAGGCAAAGTTATAGGCGCTCCTAATTACTAAAGGATAAACACTTTACTGCACCACACCAGTCACCCTAAAGTTTGATCCCACTTAGCTTCACTTAGAAACTTCTTAATGGCTTTACGTACTCCTAGCTGACTACATAGGTGCCGCCTGCCCCTATCTCCACTAGGTGTGCCCCACTTCACATTTATTCGATCGGCTCCCTATCTCGTAGATACCCGTGCTGGCCCCACAGTGGGGTGTATCATTCCCCTAAAGTGGCAACCCGATACAACGGAGATGCACGGCTTATACCTACACGATGCAACAACGTCTTACCTACCAGCCCGGGTCCACACACGCATATGAAACCCGTTGGACTTGCGTTGCCACCGCTCCCTGTTTTGGCCTCTTATAGTCAAACCCAGTATGCGTGTCCCGTCCTCGACTTGGGTCGAGCCCACAAAGATACGTTTTTGGATACTGGTTGAAATGGGCCCCCACTATTTACCACAAGCATTCCACCTAAGCTTGTCCCCATTAGTCCATCCGACTTAACCCACTTAGTCATGTTCATTTACATGTGTGTTTGGTTAAGTCTAATCGTATTTCAAATGCCTCTAAAGGCAACCACCAGATTCCTCATGCCACCCAAGGCACCTACTTAACCCCCATGTCCCACCTTACATGATTATCTGGTTAAGTATTTCTTAGTTCATTAAGGACATAACCTCATAAAGACCTCTCACATTAGACTGACATTTATGGAAGCTGGATTTTCCGGGCGGGTCCGGGCAGTCTTACACCATAAAAGAGTCTAACCTCGTGTCTTTACAACTGTTATGCTTTAGTTTGGGCCTAGGACCTCTCACATTGGGCCGACATTTGTGACTACTGGATTTGCCGGGCGGGTCCGGGCAGGTTTACATCACAAACGTGTCCAACCTCGTGTCCTAAGCATTGATTATTAATAATAATCCACTTTCCCCCAATTTTAATAATTCCCTACTTGAATTATTAATTACTTCCAATTTTTAACAATGTCCATAATTGACTCAATTATGGACATTCATTCATGGTATGCAACATCTTACAAAATTGCACCCAATTTATTAATTCCTAATATTACCCCTACCCCACGTTTGAACGTTTATTCGCAAAATATATGTTAGACTCGAATAGCCTAACTCATAGCATAAAAGAGATTATCATAATAACAACATGTATATGTGACCAAATGAATCATAATAAGGGGTGAAACTTGCATATGTCCAACTTGCATAGATTATACATGTCATGGATCTAAAGGTGTCAACTTGTTCAAAATTCACCTAATATGATCTCAATCAATTTTCATAAACTTACATATGAACATGTGTGAATCAACATCATCTAATTTTTTAACAAAATGGTTTTATATGGGTACACCTAACTCAATAGGCAAATTCCCATAATCAAGTTTTATTTAATTATAGTTTCAAGTTTATGGGTACACCTAACCTAATAGGCAAATTCCCATAAACAAGATCCATTTAAATTAAGAAAAAAAAACATAACTTTAAGCATGATCCAACAACATCATGATTTTTCAACATAATATAGCATGATTTATAACATGGCATAGTATGATAGTATAACATAGCTTGACATGATTCTCAACATAGCACGACATAGCATAAGAGAATATAGCATGACATAGCATATATAATTTACATCATACGACAACATAATAACATAATAAGAGATCCACAATATATAGAATTTACAATTACAAATCACATCACTTTCTTGTGATCCATTCATAACTGAGTCAAATTAGTTTGTAATAGTCTTGTGAGAATCATCATACTCACAGTTTAAAGAAGATGATTAGAGAAAGAATCTTTTGATTTGTTTTGTTGAGAAGAATTTAGTTGTAGTAGATTAGGCTTCTTCTTCTTAGATTTGTGACGGCTATGCTGAACTCCATGGCAGCAGCATGACGGTAGTCTTCTCTAATTTTACAAGTGATTTATGTCTAAGGTCTACCCACTTATTTATAGATTTTAGAATTCATTTAGGCCATTAGATTTAACCTAGAAATAACCGCAGCCGTCCAGACAAGATGGGGTTTATCTTGTTGACTCAGCAATGAGTCAGAAGTGACTCAGCAAACACTCAGCAAATTAATAAACTTCTATTCATGTTTGCATTAACTGCCCATATATATATATATATATATATATATATATATATATATATATATATATTCTACAATGTACACATTAGATACATCCCCCCCTTTTACACACTTATTATTGTTTTTATATACATATTAGATACATCCCCTCTCTTACACACTTATTAATATTTTTATATTCATATTAGATACATCCCCTCTCTTACACACTTATTAATATTTTTATATTCATATTAGATACATCCCCTCTCTTACACACTTATTAATATTTTTATATTCATAATAGATACATCCCCTCTCTTACATACTTATTAATATTTTTATATTCATATTAGATACATCCCCTCTTCTACACACTTATTATTATTTTAGCAACTTTAGTGTTAATAGAAAATTAGGGGTGTTACACTATCCCATTCGATGACTAGGGGATAGAGGAGGTGATCAGTGAAGAATTTGCTACAATGATGGCAAGCTAAGCCGAAGTCGATGTTGGCGGTGGAAGGGGAATTTGTGGTGACATTCAATAGATGAGGAGAAGGCGGCCATCTAAGTTGGCTGGGGTGTCTAAAGCGGTGATTCGATGATCAGCTAAAATATATATAAAATGGAAATGCAAGAAGAAGTAGTAATGGAAAAAGAAGGGAAGTAGAAAAGAGTCGAGAAGAAGATTGCAACAACCCATAATTTAAAACACACTATTAACAACAAATTAAGGAATATTTAAATAAATATTCAGAATTAACTGAAACGAACTACGCCATCACGTCCGTCTCAGAATTCTGGTCAAGATAGACACCTGGGTTGCGTAAAACGGACATCATATGAAGAAGTTATTAAGGTTTGAAGTTTGTATACATATAAGCACACTATATATAAATAAAATAAATCCAGAATTCAAACAATTTCGAAATCCAGAGGCGGGAAAAGGAGCGGGAGTTCGGCCCGGTGGGGGTCGACCCCGTGCCCTCTGGGGGTCGACCTATAGGTCGACCCCACAACGAGGGTGTTGACCCCTGGGTCGACACACCAAAATGGGGTCGACCTCTACGTAGATCTGGGCAGCTGAACGATTTCTAAACCTAGACATTTTTTTGGCTTTGTTCGTCGGCTGATGGCTATATAAAGGACCCTACACCCATTGTTTTATTCATCTAAATTAATGGCAACAAAGAGGTGCTGCCCCCAACTCAGTTTGATCTAGCCTATTCTTCTTCAACAACAAGAGTTATACGAATTCAAAGATCTGTGCTACATCATCTACGATTAATTCTCTATTCTTTAGATCCAATCACAGTGAGTTTATATTGCTTTTAGATATAAACACCTAAAATGTTATCTTGACATGTATATGAATTTGGATCTAAAACTATGCCTAATCAGTTCTGTTATCACATGTTCATCAGATTTGTTCTTATATGCCTATCTTGTCATTATGCCCAATTCTATCACTATATGCTTATTCAGTTGCTATGCCTATTTCTGCCATCATATACCTATCTTGTTATTATGCTTATTTCTGTTCTCTTCCCTTCTTCTTTCCCTTTTTATTTTATAGCCAGGCTACCTTCTAGCCAAGGCCTACCGCTGAAATATGCGAACACATGAAATTGGGAATGAGGAGAAAACGTTAAAATTAGGGCATAACTTGTATTGGGAAATTGGGGAATAACTTGAACTGAAAACATAAATAAGGATTTGGGGCATAAACCAAACTGTGATTAAAGTCCTTAATTTGGGGCATATGGTACATGATGAATATGACTTGGGAAAGAGGCATGAAAATCTATAATGAAATAGGAATAATTGTTAAAGAATGAATATGCCAAGATTTACAGTAATTAGAAACTGTAACCACGCTTAGGCACGAGGTTAGATTACACTTATGGTAGAAGTCTACCCGGAACCGCCCGGCTTATCCAACGTCCACAAGTGGTAAATCTAATGTGAGAGTTCTGAGTGCATAAACGAATACTTAACGGTTCTATGACATGAGGTTAAGTCTGACCTGTGGAAGAAGTCTGCCCGAAACCGACCGGCATATCCAGGATCCACAAGTGATAGACTTAATGTGAGAGGTATAGTGCATTAATAACCACAAATGAATAAATGGTAATACTTAACCTATTTGAATCTGTGGGGGTTACATGAACCTTTCAAATTAAGTAGGGGTTAAGTAAACTTGTTTGAATCAGTGCAAGGGTTAAGTAAATCTTGTGACATTGGGTAATATTTTTATATATAGGCCCACAAACTTAACATTTTGGGGTTATGCAATCTTGTTTAACTGGTAGGCATAAGCTGTTGAAATCCTAGTAGTGGGGATGCAAGCCTAGGGGAAGCTTGTATCATCTGTTGCTTGGGATCCGTTTCAGTTAATAACTCATATAGGTACCAAACGAGTATTCCGAACTAGGTCGGGGTCGGGGCATGCTTACAGAGTTGATTATAAGAGGTCACTTGGGGGAAGGTGTCTGACGGCGCGTTCCATCAGAGTCATGTGCGTGCATGGGTCCACTTGCCCGGGAAGATAAGACGATGTGATATCAGTAGATATGGTTGTGCATATCTTGTAAACAAATGGTTGCCACTTTAGGAAGTGATACATCCTACTGTGAGGCCAGCACAGGGTATTTACGGGGTAGGGATCCGATCGATTGGAGGTTGAGTTTTGGGTACGTCAAGTCTCTCCTATTTAGGAGCCCATTATTATTGTTGGGTTAACACCTACTATTGGGCTACCTGTTATTGTATTGGGGTGAAAACTTCTCACTAGAGGTACACCTAAGTCTACCATCTTGTTCTTGTTGGGATCATCATGTTACATTTATACTAGTAGTGGTGCAGAGCAAAGTACTTGATGAGCGCAATATATCATGTTCAGTTTATCTTGCTTATCATGCTCAGTTTGATATACCTGCCTTATATACTATTATCCTGCTCATCCAGTTTATATGCCTGCCATGTTGCTTTTATTTATTTATATGCTAAAAGCAACTATACTCGCCAGACTTTATGTCTGACCCATTTTGTCTCCTTTTTCTCTCTCTTCCTTTGCCCCCAGGTTCTCAAGGTGGAAGTGCTAAGGCTTGATTAAGATTCTCTCTCTTGCTTTAGCTTGGATCTTGGATTTACTTCAATATACTGCTTTGGTTATTCATCTTCTCTGTTATGGCTCTTTTTGGGATTATGATTTTATATTACTATACTTTGATGATTTAAGTACAAGGAAGATATTTTATGTAACTGGTATTCAGTATTTCAGACTTATGATTTAACTGAGTTTTGGACCACTATGCTTTATGTTAAATAAAGTTTCAAATTCAGCTGCTATTTTATATGTTTGTCTTGTGATATATATGTTCTTGTTTACCTATGACGCTTTATGAAACTTAATGCATTCTAATAGAGTGACATTAACGGACGTGGGGTGTCACACTTGGTATCAGAGCTTAAGGTTACAAGATCGGAAAAAAGATTTTGAAAATTGTTTTCAAACGGTTTCAAAAACAAATTATTTTCAAGAAAAAGTCTGTTTTTGAAAGCATAATCCCCAAAGCTATAAAGTATCTTTTTGATTCTCTATTTGAATCTTTTTTCCCTTTTCTTTTCAGCATGTCTGGGGAACCAAATTTTCCCGAAGGCGTTCAGATGCGGCTTGGTTTCGCAGGCATCTGGAAGCTACGGCACCGGCCGAAGGCCAAGGAAACGCTCCTCCCCCAGCTGCAGCCGCTGTTTCTCTTCCTCTGAATGCTGGTAATTTCTCTAAGATAAGCAAGCATTTCTGTGCTATGGGCGGAAAGCCATTCCGAGGGACTGAGACTTTTGTAGAAGAAAATAATTGCTTAAAGAGATGGAGGATCTGTTTGAAATTTTCTAAGTGGACGGTCATAGGAAGATTCAGTTAGCCGTTTGGTAGCAGAAAGACGAGGCCTCGTTCTGGTGGGAAGTGACGCATGCGGGACGTCCAGTCGAGACTTGGGGTGATTCCCGATAGAGGTTTGAAATGAAGTTTCTTTTTCAAGCCGAGCAAAGTATGCAAATGGAAAGGTTTTTGGAACTTAAGAAAGGAAGGATGTCTGTGAAAGAGTATGTTAATAAATTCAATCAATTGGCGAGATTCGGTTTGGAGCTAGTGAATACCCCGTACAAGAAGGCTTTGAGATTTACTAGAGGATTAAATGAACCCCGTCATGGGTTGGCTATGTCTCATATTCCGATGGGAGCAACTTTTGATAAGCTCGTTAATATGGCATTGATGCACGAAGAAGATAAAGGTAAAAAGAAAGAGGCTAAGGTTGTGGAAACACAAATTAAGAAAGTGTGGCCTAAGAAAGGACAACAACAACAACAAAAGAAGGGAGGAAAGAACGACAAGGCTAAAGATAAGAGGAAATGTCATAATTGTGGACGAGAGGGTCATTTGATCAAAGACTGCAAAAGGAGGAAAAATGCGTGTTTCAATTGTGGAGAGGTCAGACACTTTTCTAAGGATTTCCCGAAGAAGCAAGGACAAGATCAAAGGGCAGAATCTTCGGCAGGGAAGGTGCATGCTCTCGTAGTTGATGCGCCAGATAGAGGTTGGAAAGTTTCCATTGAAGGTTTGATTTCTCTTTCCAATCATCCTGTTAGAACTCTTTTTTATTAGGGTGCTTCACATTCTTTTATATATGATTCTGTGGTTGAGTCTCTGCACCTTAGTACTAGTATGGTTTTGGATCCCGTTGTTGTCTCAAACCCCATTGGGTGTACGGCTCATCTGTCTATGATCTGTCGGAGTCTGAGAATATCTGTATTAGGCGTCGAGTTTGAGTGCAATGCATACATGCTTGGTTTCATGGGCTATGTTTTGATTCGTGGGATGGATTGGCTACCCATGTATGGTGCCATTCTAGATTGTGAGAGGAGGGTGGTTAGACTTTTGAATTTCCATGGGAGGACCCTCGAGATTTCTTGTGACCCTAAAGGATCTGTCATGCTTAGTTTCCTAGAGTCGTTTGATGCATTTGTCAATGATCTACGATCTGTACAAGTAGTCTGTGAGTATCTTGATGTTTTTGAGGAGGTTCAGGGCTTACCTCTGGGGCATGAGATTGATTTCCGTATATACTTGATGGACAATGAAAAGCCAGTTGCGTTGCCTGTGCGCCACATGGCTCCAAGAGAAAGGAGGGAGCTTAGCAAGCAAGTAAAGGAACTGCTTGAGAAAGGGTTTATTAGGCAAAGCATATCTGAATGGGGTGCTCCGGTGGTATTCGCAACTGAGGTGGATGGTTTGCTTCGCTTATGTGTGGATTACAGTGAGTTTAATAAACTCACTAAGAAGAATAGACACCCACTTCCGAGGATAAGTGATCTGTTTGACCAGCTTGTTGGTGCATCTGTTTTCTCCCAGTTAGACTTGGCTACCGGGTTTCATCAGTTAAGGGTGGCCGAGGACAGTATAGACAAGACTGACTTTAGAACTTCAGATGGTTTCTTCGAGTGGCTCGTCATGCCTTTTGGTTTGACGAACGCACATGCATATTTTGTGGATCTTATGAGTAGAGTGTTTTGGGAGTTTCTAAATAATTTTGTTGTGGTCTTTGTTGATGATATCTTGATTTTCTTGAAGAACGAGGATGAGCATGCCCTATATTTGAGGGAGGTTATGAAAACTCTCCGAGCGCATCAACTCAAGACGAAATTCTCCAAATTCCATTTCTGGAGAAAAAAAGTGAGATTTTTAGGGCATGTGGTCTCTGAAGATGGGATAGCAGTAGATCCCGCAAAGGTAGTTGTAGTTCAGGATTGGAAGATCCCAAAGAATGCAACGGAGGTGAGATGTTTTCTTGGATTAGCGGGCTATTATAGGAAGTTTATTAAGGACTTCGCAAAGATATCAGCCCCACTCACCAGGCCGACGAAGAAGAATCTGGCATTTTATTGGAATGTAGATTGTGAGGATGATTTCCAGCGATTGAAGAGGGCTCTGACAACAGTCCCATTCTTGACTTTGCCGGATGAGAACAAAGTGTTCACAATATACACTGATGCATGTGGTATAGGGCTTGGTGCGGTTCTGATGCAAGAGGGAAGAGTAGCATGCTATAGAGGTAGACAGTTAAGAGTTCATGAGAAGAACTACCCTACCCATGACTTAGAGTTAGTACCCATAGTATTTGCGCTTAAGACTTGGCGCCATTATCTACTAGGAGAGAAGTTCGAGTTATACACCGATCATCAGTCCCTCAAGTACTTGTTCTCGTAGAAAGATCTCAATCCGAAGCAACAGATATGGATGGGGTTCCTAGCATCTTATGATTTTGAGATTGCTTATACCCCTGGCAAGGGTAACGTGGTGGCGGATGCACTAAGTAGACAGAGGATGACCTTGAGTCCGCTATTCGTAGAGAGGTAGAGCTTGGAGTATATATCGACTTTTGATTTAAAGCCCTCTACCGAGTTTACACCTGGATTGTTGGCATCGTTAGAGGTGCGACCTACTCTTATGGATCAGATAGGAGCTTCACAACGACATGACCCACAAATTGCAGATATTCTGGAGAGGCTTAGTAGAGGAGATACTTCCAGTTACCTCAGTAGATACGCCATGGATGATAGAGGGTGGTTGCGACAGGATGGAAGGCTTTGTATTCCCAAAGTTGGGAGTTTGTTGAAGATAGTCCTTGAGGAAGCCCATCATTCCAAGATGACTATACATCCAGGCGGTGATAAGATGTATAAGGATATGCAGAGGGTTTTCTTTTGGGCTAGAAGAAGATAGATGTAGCAGAGTTTGTTTCTCGATGCTTGATTTGTCAACAAGTTAAAGTTTAGCAAAAAATGGCCGGTGGTTTACTTCATCCTTTGGAGGTCCCACAGTGGAAGTGGAAGGGCGTCTCTATGGATTTCATTGATGGTTTACCTAGATCAAGGAAAGGCAATACCAGTATTTGGGTTATCGTTAACAGGCTTACTAAGAGCACTCACTTCATTCCCGTTAAGAGTAAGAGGACAACAACATGGTTGGCAGCAGTTTATCTTCGTGAGATAGTCCGTTTACATGGAGTACCTTCCAGTATCATAAGTGATCGTGACCCCATTTTCACTAGTGAGTTTTGGAAGAGCTTATAAGAGGCAATAAAAACACAGTTGTGTTTGAGCACCACTTATCACCCTCAGACCGATGGACAGACGGAAAGGGTGAACAGAGTTCTTGAGGATCTTTTAAGACTATGTATCCTAGACTTCAGAGGGACTTGGGAAGAGCATCTTCCTTTGGTAGAGTTGACTTATAACAACAGCTATCAGGCTAGTATTGGCATGGCACCCTTTGAGGCACTTTACGGACGACCTTGTAGATCACCAACCTACTGGTGGGAGTCTACAGATAGGCTTCTACTTGGACATAAGATGATTAGGGAAACCTTAGAAAAGATTGATCTTATTCGAAGGCGCATGAAGATAGATCAGGATAAGCAGAAGTCTTATGCAGACAAGAGAAGGACTGATATCGAGTTTGAGGTTGGAGGCATGGTTTTCATCAAGGTATCACCTTTGAGGAATGTGGTTCGTTTTGGCGCTGTAGGGAAATTGACACCAAGATTGGTAGGGCCATTTTCCATTACATAAAGGATTGGCCAAATAGCTTATAGAGTAGAGAGTCTGTCTGGTGTTCATGACGTTTTCCATGTTTCTCATTTACGGAAGTGTTTGCATGATACCGCAGAAGTAGTTGAGCCAAGTATGATTGAGGAAGTAGAGGTGGAACGGGAGGCGACAGTTAGACGAGTTCCTACCCGTATTCTTGGATCAGAGGTTAAGAAGCTACGCAACTGAGAGGTCAAGTTGATGAAGGTCCAGTAGGGGGATGACCAAGAGGATGCAACTTGGAAGACATAAGACAAGATTCACATTTCATATCCTTTCCTTTTTGAGAGTACGTTCTTAACTTCTCTTTCCTAGTTTTTATTCATGCTTGTATCTATCGTTTAAGTATATCCTATCGATTGAATCTTCGACCTTTAGGTAGCAGACCAATGAATGTAAATATGTATTTGAGACATGTTATGTTTGGGGGATGCAAGTTTTTGCTAGTGGTTGATCGTGGATGCATATACACACACTTTAGGCACTAGATAGGCTCAATCACTCTTATACCGCATATGGATGCGTGTGCATTTTTCTTTTCTTTTATAGATGAAAATGGATGTATCAACATATCAATCCTGCATTTGAATGGATGATTGTGCACATATATAGAACTTACATGTTACATTAGGATTATTTGCATACATGTTGGATTCATGGCACTGACATAAATTGCATTAAGGAGGTTAACTGAATCAGTATACCGCCTGATCTTTCGCATTAGTATAGGGACATATACACACACATTTGCGTATGTTCATAAGCATTAGAAATCGTTTAAGTACAATGGATGCTAGTGATTGGTGGATGAATAGATGGATAATGGATGTTAGGATACACATTCTTCTTAACTTGAAGATTTCGGGGACGAAATCCTTTAAGTAGGGGAGAACGTAACACCCCGTAATTTAAAACACATTGTTAACAATAAATTAAGGAATACTGAAATAAATATTTGGAATTAAGTGAAACAGACTGTGCCATCGCGTTCGTCTCGGAATTCTAGTCAAGATAGACACCTGGTTTTGTAAAATGGACATCGTATGAAGAAGTTATTAAGGTTTGAAGTTTATATACGTATAAGAACACTATATATAAATGAAATAAATCCAGAATTCAAACAATTTCAAAATCCAGAGGCGGGAAATGGAGCGTAAGTTCAGCCCGGCGGGGGTCGACCCCGTGCCCTCTGGGGGTCGACCCATGGGTCGGCCCAACAACGGGGGTGTCAACCCCTAGGTTGACACACCAAGGGGGGTCGACCCCTATGCAGATCTGGGCAGCTGAACGGTTTCTAAACCTAGACATTTTTTTGGCTTTGTTCATCGGCTGATGGCTATATAAAGGACCCTGCACCCATTGTTTTATTCATCTAAATCAATGGTGACAACGAGGTGCTGCCCTAACTTAGTTTGATCTAGCCTATTCTTCTTTAACAACAAGAGTTATACGAATTCACAGATCTATGCAACATCATCTACGATTAATTCTCTGTTCTTTAGATCCAATCACATTGAGTTTATGTTTTTTTAGATATAAACACCTAAAATGTAATCTTTACATGTATATGAATTTGGATCTAAAACTATGCCTAATCACTTCTGCCATCACATGTTCATCAGATCTGTTCTTATATGCTGATCTTGTCATTATGCCCAATTCTGTCACTATATGCTTATTCAGTTGTTATGCCTATTTCTGTCATCATATACCTATCTTATTATTATGCTTATTTCTGTTCTCTTCCCTTCTTCTTTCCCTTTTTATTTTATAGCCAGGCTACCTTCGAGCCTAGGCATATTGTTGAAATATGCAAACGCACGAAATTGGGAATGAGGGGAAAATGTTAAAATTAGGGCATAACTTGTATTGGGAAATTGGGGAATAACTTGAATTGAAAACATGAATATAGATTTGGGTCATAAACCAAATTGTGATTAAAGACCTTAATTTGGGGCATATGGTACATGATGAATATGACTTGGGAAAGGGGCATGAAAACCTATAATGAAATAGGAATAATTATTAAAGAATGAATATGCCAAGATTTACAGTAATTAGAAACTGTAACTACGCTTAGGCACGAGGTTAGATTACACTTGTGGTAGAAGTCTTCTCGGAACCGCCCGGCTTATCCAGCGTCCACAAGTGGTAAATATAATGTGAGAGGTCTAAGTTCATAAACGCACACTTAATGATGCTAAGACACGAGGTCAAGTCCGACTTGTGGAAGAAGTCTGCCCAGAACCAACTGACATATCCAGCATCCACAAGTGATAGACTTAATGTGAGAGGTCTTGTGCATTAATAACCATAAATAATAAATGGTAATACTTAACCTGTTTGAATTTGTGCGGGTTACATGAACCTGTCAAATTAAGTAGGAGTTAAGTAAACTTGTTTGAATTAGTGAGAGGGTTATGTAAATCTTATGGCGGTGGGTAATTTTTGTATATATATAGGCCCACAAACTTAACCTGTTGGGGTTATGCAATCTTGTTAAACTGGTAGGCATAACCTGTTGAAATCCTAGTAGTGGGGATGCAAGCCTAAGGCGAAGCTTGTATCGTCTGTTACATGGGATCCGTTTCAGTCAGTAATTCATATAGGTATCAAACGAGTGCTCCGAACTAGGTCGGGGTACGCTTAATGAGCTGATTATAAGAGGTCACTTGGAGGAAGGTGTCTGACGGCACGTTCCATCGGAGTCATGTGCGTGCATGGGTCCGCTTGCCTGGGAAGATAAGACGCTATGATATCAGTAGATATGGTTGTGCACATCTTATAAACAAAGGGTTGCCACTTTAGGAAGTGATACATCCTTATGTGGGGCCAGCACAGGGTATCTACGGGGTAGGGAGCCGATCGATTAGGGTAGTGATTAGGGTACGTCAAGTCTCTCCTATTTAGGATCCTGTTATTATCATTGGGTAACACCCGTCAGTTCTGTTGGGCTACCTGTTATTGTATGGGGGTGAAAACCTCTCACTAGAAGTATACCTAAGTCTACCATCTTGTTCTTGTTGGGATCATCACGTTACATTTATACTAGTAGTGGTGCAGAGTAAAGTACTTGAGAAGCGCAATATATCATATTTAGATTATCTTTCTTATCATGCTCAATTTGATATACCTACCTTATATACTATTATCCTGCTCATCCAGTTTATATGTCTGCCATGTTGCTTTTACTTATTTATATGCTAAAAGTAACTGTACTCGCCAGACTTTATGTCTGACCCATTTTGTCTCCTTTTTCTCTCTTCCTTCCCCCTAGGTTCTCAAGGTGGGAGTGCTCAGGCTTGACTAGGATTCTCTCTCTTGCTTTAACTTGGATCTTGGGCTTGCTTCGATGTACCGCTTTGGTTATTCATCTTCTCTGTTATGGCTCTTTTTGGGATTATGATTTTATATTACTGTACTCTGATGATTTAAGTATAAGGTTGATATTTTATGTAACTGGTATTTAGTATTTCAGACTTATGATTTAACCGAGTTTTGGACCACTATGCTTTATGTTAAATAAAGTTTAAATTTCGTTGCTATTTTATGTCTGTCTTGTGATATTTATGTTCTTGTTTACCTATAACGCTTCACGAAATTTAATGCATTCTAATAGAGTGACATTAATGGACGTGGGGTGTCATAAAGATGGGATGGACAAATTTTATCTGTTGTAGCTAATTCGTGTGTGAGACTTCGTGATATTCTACTTTGGGTTCTGGCATTTTTACGTGGGGTGATAAGCTGGGTTTTGGGCTTTGGCCCACATGTTAAAAAAAGGGATTTTTAATGTAAACTGAGTTTTAAACTATATATATATATATATATATATAAATTTATAGTTATACGTATTAGTAAATATAGATGAATATTGTGTAAGTGGGCTGATGGAAATAGGGCTCGGCCCATTTAAAATTTAAAAAGAAAAATAGTGTTTTGGTATAATCCAAATATAACGGTATGTAGTTATAGATTAATATAAGTATAAATATAAATATCGGGATATATATAAGTTTAGATCAAGAGAAATGATCAAATAGTCTTGGCTCGTGCAGATAAATAAATCGGTAGTATGTAATTCAACGAAGTTGTCGAATTTTAAATAATTAAATAAATTGTTTTATTAAATAGTTTAAAGTAAAATTGTTTCGAACATAGAGTTAGTCGCTGGACTAGATTAACATGTAAACTGTTCTAGTAGACCGACAATGATCTATAATTTATTAAACTCTGAATTGGTTGTTAAATTTACTAAGTTGTGCTTTATTACGTTAATCATAATTAAATATTTTATATTGACATCTGTTAGTGGAAATAAACAACACTGCACTATATAATAGGATTGACTGAATGGTTTGAACACCCTGTTAACTGAAATAAATACCATTTTGATTTTTTATTTGTTTGATATATTATCAATTGATAATATTGAATTGTATTTATTTGTTTGTTTGGGAAAATTGGGTTAACAACTTGAACGTTGTCTATTATAAGAACTGCTACTGTTGGAACTGCTAAGTTATGTTTTCTATAAATTAACTCAGAAATAAACTCGAGTTTTGATAATCTGATATAAATTATTTTAAGAAAACAATTAAATGGATTATTTTAAATTAATTATATTATTAATTAAAAAAAATTGTAATCAGTTAATCAGTTTGTTTAATGTAAATCAACTATTTAAATCAGAATTTGATTATTAAATTCATTGGTTTCAATTAATTTAATAGTAGTGGTTTTAAATAAATGGTTATTTAAAGACTTGATAATGTTTTAAATTAACAGACTTTGGTAAGATAATGATGTAATTAAATAGGAGTTTAAATTTTGATCAATTATATCAAAAGGATGTTTTAAACTTAATTTATATCTTATTAAGTTTTAAAAGAAAATTTGATTTCAGAGGTAGGAAATCAAGTCGAATTAAATTCCCCGAGTTAATATTTAAGTTAATCAAGTCAACTTGATAAATAATTCCAGAACAACCCCGTAGTTTAGAAAGGGTTTAAGATTTGATTTACAAATGCTGGTTTGTCAAATATTTTGGAAATCAAACTTCTACGAATCTTGACGATAAGAATAATTTCGACTAAAGGTCTGAGAGGTAATTAAAATACCCCAACTTGAACGATTTCAAAATTTTCTGATAGATCGCATTAGTTTGTGTTCGAAATGAGTATTGGAGTTGAATACCGCTTTCAGCTATTAAACGTATAGTCGAGAGGTAGATTATCACGTAAGATTGATAATACAAGTTTTTTTATTAATTTATAATTAGGTTTACAATTTAATATATATAAAAAGAATATTTGAATATGAATATTTAAAAATAAATAAGGCTTAGAAGATCCAATGGAAATAAATCTGTTTATTTTATTTTATATTTGATAGTTAAATAACCGACTATCAAATCTAGACCTTTTCGTTGTCGTTTTCAAAGTGACCGGAATCTAAATTCCACTTCGATTCAATATATATGTTTCAAGTCAGAAATTATTGAAGACCATTGAAGACGATTTTATGCAAGGGTTGTTCTGTCAAATCCTATGTAGAAATTGACTAAGATGGATTTACAGGACAGTGCCTTTGGTTTGTCCAGTCCCAGGTCAACTTGTATGGACGAATGTCTGACAGAGTATGCCTAACAAATCATACGACTGGTCTCTTCAAACTATGTTTGGTGGCGGAGGAATTTGTTTCTCTTAGCTTTATACCCGTAGTATTAGGGAAATCAATTTGTGATACTGGCGGGTTTGACGATGTGGCATTAAAAGTGAATGAAGACGTGCTATCTTGAAAGGTAAGTTCAACCTCAAGCCTTATAACTGGGAAATGACAAAAATCGGGCAGGCAACATGGCTAAGTGGGTCGCTCCCAACTAGGGTGTGTTGTCACTATCTAGCGAAATTCCATTTGCTTCTTTATTATATTCGTTGTTGTCCCTTTCGGGAAACGGTGGGTAGCTCCCAACTGTTGGTGACAATATATTCGATACGCTCAAGCGAAATGAGTGGTCGGTCATGTGTGGCAGGGCTGTAAGATGCTCTTGTTGAACCCAGTGTATTCCCCTCTAGAGATATCGAAAGGTGGCACCATACTTATCATAGTTGGAAATCCATTTGGTTTTGATTATATACCATATATGTAGAGCGTGAGATGCAAGCGTTCTGCTAGATGATTATTTATTTATGATTGATAGACACTATTATAATATCAGAAGAGTTTTTGATATAAAGATGTTTTGGGTTATCTTAAGGTAAAAACCATCCATGTTTATGTGTGGGTCGGTCTTACGATTATCTTTTCTTTTAAATGGATTTTGAAAAACCAATTGTTCTAGATTCTCATAAGGGAAAAACCCGTTCCGTTTTTTCGGCGTGGTCTTATGAGATAACCTTTATTAATCAAGCTGTTTAAAATCGTTTACTTATACCAGTCCCATGACTGACCCAGAGTTTGTTTTTTATGTTTTCCTTAACTCTTGGGTGTCCAAATTTGTATGGGCAGTCCAATTGTTAAGGATTTTACAGATTTAGCTGAAGGAGCTTGGAGCAGGAGGCTTCAGTGCTAGATATTTAGAGTTTTATTCGGCTGTGTTGTATATATACCATACTTTGATGGATGTATGTAAGTTCAAATACAGTTTGTATTTCAAAATTGATTATTTACATATTATATTTTATTCCACTGCGATTGTGAGATTCTGTGTTGTTGTACAGTTCGATCTCCCATCTATTTTTTTCTATTCTAGTTTTCTATCTTTCTATTCTCATCCTCTAACTTCTTTCTTTTAATGATTCATATTTTTGGTGCAATTTGGGTTGGACGTGAATTATATTCAGTCAGCTCGAATGGTACGGATTTGCGGGTCGTTAAACTTGCATTGAAGTTCTAAGCCCGCTTCTACTATAGATTCTTTAAATCTAAGATCCGGGCCAAGTGACGAATTCTCTCTGAAATTCAAAGTATTGTCTGAAATATTGGCCAAACCTAAGAAAACTGCAAGTAAATCCATTGAAGAAAATGATAACATTGCTAATGATGAAGCTACACCACTTACTAACCGCTTTGAAGTTGGAGAGAACTCAGTAGGTGGATCCGGAGTAACCAGAGCTGAGCTAAATGTCATTGTAGCCAATCTAAACCAACGAATGGAAACTTCAAATAAAGCTTTGATGGACGCTAATGATGCTTTGGTGGAAAAAATGAATGCTCTTCTAAATGCTCAAGCAAATCCTGCTCCTCCTCAAATGGTTCATGTCAACCTTGAAGAGAACACGAATTTCGCAGCTTCTGATCATAATCCTAACAATAATATGGAAGGCCTCAATGGATGAGAAAGCGATAAGAACGAAGCTGGAGTTCAGGATTCAAAGACGAAAGCTAAAAACCATTCTGATCGAAATACCCGACGAGTTGCAAGTCCCGCCAAAGAGGCACCTTCCCACAGTGGAGGTAATAGACCTAAATCCTCTAATCGCGATCGCTCGCCAAGACGAGCATCCGAAAAAGAGATCGAAGTCCGCTCTGCGGAACGGCACAACTCGAAGGAGTATATCGAGGATATGGTAAAACAAATCATGAAAGATAGCATGGCTCGCAATGACAGTGAAATAGAATGGGACTTCTCCTCTAGCAAAAATCCGTTCACTAAAAGGATCCGTAAAGACGAGTTCCCTAAAAAATTCACTCATCCTACTCTGCCTCCATACAATGGAACTTCTGATCCGAATCACTTCTTGTACAAGTATGAGTGGTACATGAATGCTGCCAAAGTGATGAACGAGATCAAATGCCTGTGCTTCCCTCTCTATCTGGAGGGCATGTCATCACTATGGCTCACAAGGCTGCTGCCCAAATCCGTCAACCGATTTGACGATTTGACTCTGAAATTCAAGAAGCTGTTTAGGCCACAAGCTAAAAAGGCTAAGGATGTTATTTCTCTGACATCGATGAAGAATAATCTAGGAGAATCTGTTAAAGCTTTCCTCAAGAGATTCAAGACTGCTTTGTCCAAGGTGGGGAATCCCGAACCACGCATGGTCTTAATGTCTCTAATCGGCGCTATAGATAAGTAAAGCGAATTTGGGAAATGGATTAAAATGGAAGAACCAAACACGCTTGAAAAAGTCTACAAAAATGCAGAGGAGTATATTAGAGTGGACTATAATTCTATGCCTCTTCTGATTATTGATGCTAACCAACTTCTTGAAGTTCCCAAAAATGCTGCTACTCAGTACAATCAGAAGAATCCCGGAGGTCAGAAAGGTGGAAACGACAGGAAAGATAACTGAGATGGCAAGAAAACTCGCTTATTTACACCAGTTGAATTCACCCCTCTGAATAATACTCCGGAGAACATTTACTTCTCCATCAAAGATGCGGAATACTTTCCAGAGCCACCATTGCTGAATATCTCTAAGAGAGCTGCGAATTCTAGAAAATTCTATCGCTTTCACAATCAACCCGGGCATGATACTAATGAATGCCGACACTTGAAGAACTTAATCGAGGAGTTGATTAGGAAGAACAAACTGCAGCAATATGTGAAAATCCACAATCTACAAACCCTTCTGCAACTCCCTGGGGGCAAGAGACATCAAATGGTTAATCCGGTCAAAGCAATGAAACTCCAGCACGGGTTAATGCAAGGCCGGTCATAAACTAGTGACCAATGGTGGTGCTCCAACTTAAATGGCTTTGAATAAGCGATCATCATCGCCACAACTTTATTTCATGCTTTACTTCATGTTGTATTCAAAATTCTCATAATACGGTATGTAATATTTTACAAACACTATATATACTGAACAATTAGCTATGTGATTAAGAGCATATCTACCTGAATAAATTCCTTGCTTGCAAAAATCTTTGTCAAATCAAAATTTTCTTAAAGATGATTTCATATTGCAGGCAATCGGTCGAGCGCTTGTTCCTTTAAATTTTAACGAAGCATAGCGACCCCAACAACACTAGTTCAAGTGCCAAATGCTGTAAATACCAACATGCACAAGTTCATAAATAGAAAAGCACCGCCTTGAAAAGCGGATGGAAGAGTCGCAAAGATTCAAATAGCGAGCAAGCGCCACGACAAACAAATGAGAGGGTTGTAACCTTTATTAAAAGGGCATTTTCCCATACAAGAGGTCCAAGGCCCCAGTTCCTGAATTGAGATAGCCTGCCAAGTCGAGCGTCCGACAAAGGAACTACCGCCATCCCCATGAAACGATGTAACAAGAAAAAACGCTCCATAATAAAGCAAGCACTTCCTGAGTGAAGTGCCAAAGACCTCCCCAAGCGGGGGCACTAAATTCAAAGACCTCCCCTAGTGAGGGCACTAAAACCAAAGACCCCTCAAGCATGGGCACTAAATCCAAAGACTTCCCCAAGCGGGGGCACTAAATTCAAAGACCCCCCAAGCGGGGGCACTAAATTCAAAGACCTCCTCTAGCGGGGGCACTAAAACCAAATACCTCCCTAAGTGGGGGCACTTAATTCAAAGACCTCCCCTAGCGGGGGGAACTAAATTCATATACTTCCCCTAGCGGGGGCACTTAAACCAAAGATCTCCCCGAGCGGGGGTACTAATCCAAAGACCTCCCCGAGCGAGGGCACTAAATCCAAGACCTCCCCGAGTGGGGGCACTAAATCCAGAGACCTCCCCTAGCAGGTAAACCAAGTAAAAGTCCTCCCCTAACGGAGGCACTAGATATAGATCCTCCCCTAACGGGGGAAAAAGATATAAAAAACTTCTCCAAGTAGAAGTACTAAACCAGTCAGTAAAGTCGAAATTTCTATTGAATTGACAAGTTTAGAGGTTATACTCATGATTGGCAAGTTTAAATAACTTTAGCCAACAAATAAAAAGCTTCTAGCGTGTCAACCACAATCAAGGAAATTAGACAAGCTGATCACATCGAGCTCTTGCGACCCATGGTACCGAGGTAACATAACCATATAAGAGTTGAATAATGCTCGAAAAATACCACGGGCCCATCACAACATTGCAACGAGCCAAAAACCAATATACTCTCATCAAGGAAGCCAATACACTTGGCTTAAACCTGCCCCAAAAAATAGGGCATTTGAAAACTCAGCAAAATCGATATGCTCATTATGTCAATGAAACTCACTACACCGATAAAGATCAACCTAGAAAACCCAATTAGAATCTCTTAACGCAAAGACTTCCCTATTTGCAAAGTTCCAACCATAAATATCTCACAAAAAACCAGGCGATATTTTTCTCCAAATCTTAAGATAAGCGATGCTTAAAAGGCGACTGCACGAATATGGCATAGTTCGAATCTAATAGAGTAGTAGCGCTTCTCAAGGAATTGAAGCTAATATCCTTCAGCGGTTTCAATGTGAGATATGAAGGAGATTGAGCAATAATTAAACACTGAGGGAAGCCGTCTGAAACACCCCACCTCTGTTAAGGTCACTCATAAAGGGAATGCCTTAACTTTGGTGGAGGGTTATAGGTACAAGACACCGAAAATTTACAAGATATATATAAATATAAGCAGCGGAAAACAAACATTTATTTCATACTTAGTTCAATACCAAAAACATTACAGTAAATAGTCTCATAATAACTTCCAAAACAATACATCATCATCTCTGTCTTGATTTTTAAATAAAGAAGCACAAAACATAATTAAAACTGCATAAATCCCCATGGAATGAGTCCAAAAGCCATAGCTAAGGAAAGAGAGTCCAAATCATACATCTACTATCTTGAAGCTTGCAAAGAGTCTGACTAAGCTGGATTGTTTCCTCCCTGTGGACCTGGCGGGGGGGGGGGGGGGGGGGAACGGAAGAAAAGAAGACGAAAGAAAAATAGAGTCAGACATAAAGCCTGGTAAGTCTAGTGACTTTTAGCATGTGAACAGGAAAAAGTTCATGACAGAAATAAACTTTAAAAATGGGACAGTACCGAAATAACAGGCTAACATCCAACTAGATAAGGTGGCTTAAACCGAATATCCCATCGCACCCTATTCTAAATCTCTGCACCTACTTATACTTATTCCAACTGGCACCTCGTGATTAGGGTGAAGTGATCCCCTTTTTAAAGATCGGCTCCTACTCGCGTATTCATATGTGTCACACGGCCCCACTTGATTTGTAGATACCTATGCTGGTCCCACCATGGGGTGTATCAAATCCCATGGTGGCTAACCGACACAATTCTAGAATGCATAGAGTACACTACTGATGCCCAGTGCCTTAATTTTCTGCTCCGGAGTGTGTGCACGCCCGCACTCCGTTAGAACCTACACTGCTGCACCAACCGCCGTCGCTTTGACCGGTTATAATCAGCCCACCCACCCTGCCTAGTTTCAGGGTACCATGATACACCTATGTGGGTTACTGCTGAAATGGGTCCCCGCTACTTGGGTTTTCTAGTCAACATGCTAAGTGGCTAAGTGTCTGTATTAACCTAACCCCACCCATCAGTTTAGTTAACATGTTGAGTTGGTTAAGTGTTTTAGTTAACTTAACCCTACCATTCTCATCCTAGCTTTAATACATTCATTAAAGCACCAACCACTCACATTAGACAGGTATTGTTGCGGTTACTGGATGTGCCAGTCGGTTCCGGGAAGATTTATACTGCAACTCAGTCTAACCTCGGGTCCTTATTGGGCTCAATGCCTTAACCTCCCACATTAGATAGGTATTGTTGTGATTACTGGACAGCCGGGCGGGTCTGGGAAGTTTTACATCGCAACTCAATCTAACCTCGGGTTAAGCATATTCGTATTTTCTAAATTTACATTTTTATTTATGTAAATTTCTACAAGTATTTCATGTCACATGTTTTAATTCAAAACTAACGGTGTATAAATTTACACCATTCATAGCCTTAATCAATTTCATGGTTTTGGGCCCACCTACATATTTACATGTTTTGATTTAATAATTACCCCCAACGTTACCCCCGTTTGTTCGTTCATATAAATCGCACAAAGACATTGGGCCCACTGATTGGCCCAATCCATAAACGAGAGATAAAGGAGGGAACATGCATAACATAGGTTCCAACAACATATATCATGTAATTTGACATAAATGTAGTTATAGGCTAGCATGTGACATAATCATGGCATGTCAAATTCCAACACATGTATAATTATAACATTGACAAAATAGGTGTAAACTAGATTAAT
The DNA here is from genome assembly GCA_030737875.1 of Allium sativum. Lineage (NCBI taxonomy): Eukaryota > Viridiplantae > Streptophyta > Magnoliopsida > Asparagales > Amaryllidaceae > Allium > Allium sativum. Next base: position 158,456,997 of record CM060922.1, on the reverse strand, counting down.
AAGGTGAACTTGCATAAATTCATGTCACAAACTTGCATATAAATATTGGATCTAGTTAAATAGGTGTCACATGAATCATATAATTTTAGACTTAGATAAACATAATCCTAACATGTTAATGTATAGATCTAGGCATAATTTCTAATATAAAATTAGCATATGACAAAATTATATGTATAATTTTGACAACAACATAAAGGTGTGAACTAGATCTAATCCATGTAATTATAACATGAAACTTATTTTAATCCTGTGAACCTAAACGGATCTTGGCATGGATCCAATTATAAACTTGTAATCATATAAATGGATTTAATCATGTAGGCACAATAGATCTAACATAAGGCATATATATGTAGATCTTAATTTAGATCTAATATAATACATGCACCCTACATAAATTATATAAACATATATGTGTAGATCTAACTTGCAACATATAACTTGCATAAGGTGTTGATTGTTTGATTCACAATGCATAATAGATCCAACACCACAAACAATCCAATACGATTCATGATAAAATTATCACGATAAACAAATATAAAATAACATCGTCTATATTATACAATAAAGGTATAATTCCATTTTTCAATTAAAATCAAATCACGCCTTAATCGTATTCTCATCTAAAGAGTAACTATACTTACAACAAACGACGATCTTGATTTCTGGATTCTGAGTTCTGGAGTTGTAAAGCTTGCCTCTGAAGTAGACAGTTGTTGTTTTGATTTTATTTTTGATTTAGTTTTGTTCGTCTCTTAAGCGGCGGCTACTCCAGGCTATCTTATGGCAGCATGACGACTCTAGGTTTAATTTGTGTGAATTTAGGTTGAGTATTAGGTTGTATATATATGATTTCAATTTGATTAGAGCCGTTATATGAACCCTAGAAATAACCACAACCATCAGATCAGTTCAGAACTATCCAGAAGACCCCAGGTGACTCAGCTGACCATGAAAAAGTCATCCAGACCTGACCAGGTCGACGGGTAGGTCGACCCCCTGGTCGACCTGGGTACCCAGGTCGAACCCCTGGTCGACCTGGGTCCTGGGCGGGAATTTTCCCGGCCAGCCCAATTCTGGTCTGATTTTGAATTTTGAATCTGTTTCGGGCTGTTTGAATTTTAAATTGAATTCTGGAACTTCCGAAGGCCATAACTTCTTCATAAGGAGTCCGATTTTCGCAAACTCGGACTCTATCTCAAGAAGAATTCCAAGACGAACGCAATGGCGCAACCCGTTTCCTTTATTTCCCACATTTAGAATTAATTATACTTTAATTTGTTAATTTAGTGTTAATAGAAAATTCGGGGTGTTACATTCTCCCCTCCTTTAAAGGATTTCGTCCTCAAAATCTTCAAGTAAGGAAGAACGTACCTTACCATCCAATCGTCCATCTACTCAACCTTCAAACACAGGCGTCCATTGTACTTAAAAAACTTCTAATGCTTCATGATCATATGCATAGTGTGTGTATATGTCCTTATCTAATGCAAAAAAATCAAGTGGTCTACCGATTCAGTTGACCTCCTTAATGCAAATTATGTAAGTGTCACGAATCCATTATGTATGCATATTTTTCTTACTCATAATTCTACATGAGTGCGCAATCATTCATACAAATGTGACATCAGTATGACAACATATCAAAATATTAATACATATATGCATATGCAATATGAAAGTGACTGAGTCGATCTAAAACATAGGGCGTGTGTGTATATGCATCCACGAGCAACCACTAGCATCCACTTGCAACCACTTGCAAACATCAATCATAACATGTTTTCAAATACATGTTTGCATCCATTAGTTTTCTACCTAAGGAGTTAGATAAAGGACCAAGGAGATACACTAAAAGGTAGATACAAACATAAACTTATGGAAAAAGAGAGACCGAAGATGTACCCTAAAAAAGAAAAGGGTAGGCTGCGCGTATTCTGTCCTCAGTTTCCCAAGTCGCGTCTCCCTCGGCGTCGCTCCATTGAACTTTGACAAGCTTGACTTCGCGGTTGCGTAGCTTTTTAACTTCCGTTCCTAAGATTCGGGTTGGAACTCTCCTCACAGTTGCTTCTCGTTCTATTTCCACTTCTTCTAGAATGCTTGGCTCCACCACTTCCGCAGACTCATGTAAACATTTCCGGAGGTGAGAAACATGAAAGACATTGTGAACTCCAGCCAACCTTTCGGGCCGCTCTATTCTATAAGCCATCTTCCCAATCTTCTCGATGATAGGGAATGGCCCTACAAATCTTAGTGCTAGCTTCCCTGCGGATCCAAAGAGAACGGCGTTCCTTAAAGGAGATACCTTAAGGAAAACCATGTCCCCAACCTCAAACTCAAGGTCGGTCCTTCTCTTGTATGCGTATGACTTCTGTCTATGTTGGGCTGTCTTCGTTCTTCTTTGTATCAAGTCCACTTTTTCTGAAGTCTCTCTAATCAAATCTGGTCCAAGAATGAGCTTATCTGTAGACACCCACCAACAAGTTGGTGATCGACACGGTCTTCCATATAGAGCTTCGAAGGGCGCCATGCCTATGGTGGCTTGGTAGCAGTTGTTGTAGCCGAATTCCACTAAAGGAAGATGATCCTCCCATGTCCCTCCAAAGTCCAGAACGCACAGTCTCAAAAGGTCTTCTAAAACTCTGTTCACCCTTTCCGCCTGACCTTCGGTTTGGGGGTGATAGGCCGTGCTCAAGCATAACTGTGTGCCTGCAGCTTCTTGCAGACTCCGCCAAAATTCGCTCGTGAAGATAGGATCTCGGTCACTAACATTGCTGGAGGGTATCCCATGGAATCGAACTATCTCCTTAAGATAAAGAGACGCTGGAGATGAGGCAGTCCTTCTAATCTTGACAGGTATAAAGTGGGCACTTTTTGTGAGCCTGTCCACTATTACCCAAATGCTAGTATTGCCCCTTCTTGACCTAGGCAACCCATCAATGAAGTCCATTGAAATGCTATCCCACTTCCATTGTGGGACCTCTAGTGGATGGAGCAGACCACCAGGCTTCTTCTGCTCCGCCTTAACCTGTTGGCATATCATACACCTAGAAACGAAATCTGCCACGTCCTTCTTCATGCCGCTCCAAAAGAAAACTCTCTTTAAGTCCTTGTACATCTTGTCTCCACTTGGGTGTATTGTCATCTTGGAATGGTGCGCTTCCTCGAGAACCATCTTTACCAACTCCCTTGCTTGTGGGACGCATAGTCTTCCATCCCGCCTCAGCCAACCCTGATCATCGATGGAGTACCCATTGAGGTGACTAGAAGTCTCACCCCTAATTAGCTTGTCAATAACATTAACAAGATGAGGGTCTTCACGTTGTGCGGTCCCTATCGAGTCCAAAAGAGTGGGCCGCACCTCTAGTGATGCTAACAAACCGGGTACAAAATCAGAGGAGGGCCTAAAGTCAAAACTGGCTATATACTCCAAGCTTTGCCTTTCTACAAAGAGAGGGCTTAAGGTCAGCTTCTTTCTACTCAAGGCATCTGCTACTACATTGCCCTTGCCAGGAGTATAGGAAATCTCAAAATCATACGAGGCAAGAAACTCCATCCATCTCTGTTGCCTCAAGTTAAGATCTTTCTGCGAGAAAAAATACTTCAAAGATTTATGGTCAGTATATAATTCAAACTTCTCACCTAAGAGATAATGGCGCCAAGACTTAAGCGCAAAGATAATGGCAGCCAACTCGAGATCGTGGGTTGGGTAGTTTCTCTCATGTACTTTCAACTGCCTTCCACCATAAGCTACTACCTTCCCTTCCTACATCAAAACAGCACATATTCCCATGCCGCATGCATCTGTGTATACCGTAAACATCTTGCTTCCATCCGGCAATGTCAGAACTGGGGCTGTTGTAAGAGCCCTTTTCAAGCATTGGAAAGCAATATCACAATCCAAATCCCAAGCGAATGCTAGGTTCTTCTTTGTCAACCTTGTGAGTGGAGCTGAGATTTTTGCAAAATCTCTGATGAACTTTCGGTAAAAGCGTGCTAGCCCGAGAAAGCTTCGGACTTCGGTTGCATTCCTTGGTGCCTTCCAATCTTGCACCGCCACTACTTTCGCGGGGTCCACAGCTAACCCCTTTTCGGACACTATATGCCCAAGAAACCTTACTACTTCTCTCTAGAAATGGCATTTGGAGAATTTGGCTTTTAGCTGATGTGCACGGAGAGTCTCCATGATCTCCTTTAGATGCTGAGCATGCTCTTCCTCATTCTTTGAGAATATCAAATTATCGTCTACGAAGACCACCACGAACTTGTTGAGGAATTCTCTGAACACCCTGCTCATTAGGTCTACGAAATAAGTGGGTGCGTTTGTCAAGCCGAAAGGCATGACAAGCCACTCGAAGAACCCGTCTGGGGTTTTGAACGCCGTCTTATTAATGCTATCTTCAGCCACTTGTAGCTGATGAAACCCTGTAGCCAAATCAAGTTGGGAGAGAACAGACGCACCTACAAGCTGATCAAACAAATCATCTATTCTGGGGAGTGGGTTCCTATTCTTCTTTGTCAGCTTGTTTAGCTCCTTATAATCCACAAAAAGACATAGTGAACCATCTGCTTTGGTGGAGAACACCACTGGAGCACCCCATTCTGAGATACTCCGCCTCATAAACCCCTTCTCGAGAAGCTCCTTAACTTGCTTACTGAGTTCCTTTCTCTCCTTTGGAGCCATGTGTCTAACGGGTAACACAACGGGCTTTGCATTATCAACAAGGTATATGCGGAAGTCTATCTCCCGCTTCGGAGGTAAGCCCTTCACCTCTTCATAGACATCCGTATATTCACGGACCACTCTAACCGACTGCAAATTCTCAACAGAAGCATCAAGCGATTCTAGATAACTAAGCATGACAGAGTGTATGGGATTACAAGTAATTTCGAGAGTGTTACCAAGGCTAGTCATGAGTCTAACCACTCTCCTCTCACAATCAAGGATGGAACCATTACTGGATAGCCAGTCCATGCCTAAGATCAAACCATATCCCGTGAAGCCCAAAACAAAGGCACTACATCTAAACTCAACGCTTAGAATAGAAATTTTCAAATCCATACAAACCATTGACAAATAAGCTGAGCCCCCAATTGGATTTGAAACAGCCAAGGGATCCTCTATAATACTAGTGTCTAGGTGCAAAGATTCTACTAAAGCAGATGAAATAAAGGAATGCAATGCGCCAGAATCAAAGAGAGTGGGAACTGGATGATCATAAAGATAAACTAAACTTTCTACAGAAATATTTCTACCTCGTTCCTGCTGAGGTGCTACCAGCGCGTGAACCAGTCCCCCTGAAGTGGATCCAGTCTTCTGCCCCTGCCTTTGCTTCTTTGGGCGGTCCTTAGCTATGTGTCCTGTTTCTCCACAATGAAAGCAACCACCAGTCATCTTCCCCTTCTTCTTTCTGCAGTCTTTCACCACATGACCAAGAATACCACAGAAATTACACCTTCTCTTTTCATGGGGTTTGTTGTTGTTCTTCCCTCCTTTCTTGAAGTCCAGTTTCTTAGCCTGTAAACCCTCTTTCTTTTCTTGAGGCACTTCCACCTTTGCCTCTTTCATGCCCTTGTCTTCCTCATGTAGCAATGCCATGTCTACCAACCTCTCACAAGTGGCTCCCATGGGTACATGGGTCATGGCTAGATTGTGCAGTGGCTTGTTCAGCCCCTTGACAAAGCGAAGAGCCTTCTTGTGTGGTGTGTTGACAAAGTCCAATCCAAATCTGGCTAGCTGATTGAATTGGATGACATATTCTCTGGCTGACATACTTCCCTGTGTAACAACCCGCAAATCCGTAATATAAGAGTTGACTACATACACCATACATCCAACCCAAATATCATAGAAAATACGTATCATTTTTTTTAGAAGAAAACGGTAGAAGAATAACATAAACACAACACAGAATCTCACATCACAGCGGAATAAAATATAATATATAACAGCTTTTGAAATACAAAATTTGACTGTATATACATAACATTATCATCAGAGTACAACACTTACAATACAAAGGAAATAACACTGGATAACTAACGTTGAAGCCTCCTGCTCCAGCTCTTCAAGTATCTGTAAATCCCGACTACTTGACTGCCCATACAAAATTGGGCACCCAAGAGTTTAGGGAAACAAAACAAAATAAACTCCGGGTCATTCATGGGACTGGTATGAGTAAACAGTTTAAAACAGTTTGAGCAAGTAAACGATATCTCATAAGTCCACGCCGTATAACGGAACGGGTTTTTCCCTTATGAGAATCCAAAATATATTTATATCAAAAACCTTTTGATATTATAATATTGTCTATCAACCACAATATAATAATCATCTAGCAGAAACGCTTTCATCTCACGTTCTACATATATAGTATATAATCAAAACCACAAGCACGTATTGGGTAATGGATTCCAACTATGACAAGGTATGGAACCACCTTCCGATCAGTGTACTCTAGGAACGATACACTGGAGTTCAACAAGAACATCTTGCAACTCAGCCACACATGGACGACCACTCATTTCGCTTGAGTGTATCGAATGTACATCACCAACGGTTGGGATCGGCAACCGTTTCCCGTATATATATATGGGTCAGCATTGATAGATTAAAGAAGCAAATGAATATTCTCTAGATAGGTGATTATACACCCTACTTCGGAGCGACCGACTTAGCCATGCTGCCTGCCCGATTTTTGTCATTTCCCGGTTGTTGAGGCCAGAGGCTACGATTTCTTTCCATTCATTGATAACACAATCACTTTGAATGTCACATTGTCAGATCCGTTAATCATTAATTGGTTTACACAAATATTCTGGATGTTATGCTAAGGGAATAAATCCGTTACAACCATATATATTTATACAGACCAACCCATTCGATCATTGGAAATACTTTGTAAGACATTCGTCCATTTACGTTCATTCTGGGACTGAAAAAAACCGAAGGCACTATTTAGTACATCCATCCTAGGCAATCTCTACCTAGGACTTATACAACAGCCCTTGCACTTTACTCTGTCTTCAATTTTCTTTGGCATATTCTCAACGCTTATGCCAATACAGAGTGGTTCTTTGGATAAGAATCCAACCGGTCTCTCTATATTAACAACGTTAAAATGATCAAAACTTTGATAGTCGGTGATTTAACTATCAAATGAAAAATGTCCGTGTACACACAATGATCTTATTTCCAAATGGAATTATCGATCACATCATCAAACATATATATATATATTCATATTTCCTTATTTTCTATATTTAGAAAATATACGTTATTAACATTTGGAAAACATTTCCAATCCTCATTCACGCATCACTACCATTCCACAACTATTAGTCCCTAACTGTCAACTAGTAAGAGAACAATTCTCTAAGTATAAACCCCGAAGGCCGAAACCAACATCAGATCGATACTCGGAAAACTATTCAACTTACTACTCTCTAGTTAGTTTCTAATTTTTTCTTAACTCTATTTCTTTAACTCTATTCGATTAACTCCATTTGATTAACTCTAACTGGTTAACTCTAACTGATTAACTCTAACTGGTTAACTCAACCGATTAACTCCTTTTAATAACGTTTATCCATTTATAAAGATTTACTTTTAGTAACGGTTCTTCACTTTAAAAAAATGTTCTTTTTCTAACGTTTCTCCACTTATAAAGATTTCCTTTTTATAACATCTTATTCTGTTATAAATATTTTCCTTTTTAATTCTATTTATTTTCTAAATAAATATTCCTTTATTACTTCACTTCTATTCATTAAATCCTCATTATAAATTGGTAAGTGAATAAATTTCTCAGTGTTAATCCCGAAGGCTGAAACCAACATCAGATCAACACTTTGAAATTTACTCAACTCAAATCAACATATAACAAGTTCCAATTACTCCAAAACCATACCTTATTCTCTTTATTTATACTATTCTAGTTTTAAGTTCGTTTCCTTATCGACTTCTATATATATCGATACACCGATTTCTAACTATCAAATTTTCTTAAAAATATTATAACTCCTTAAATTTTTGGAAAAATTCGCCATAACCTCCTCTGTACCGGGAGCATCGGGAAAAACCCCAAACTGCTACACAGGCCTCTCTAATCAAAAAGAAAAAGGAAAAGCCAAGCGCTAGCCGACACGGCGCATAAAATCTCATATTCAATTAAATACATACCTTTTTGTCGAGCACTCTATTTATATATCTTCTAACACTTCATTCCATACCTATCTAATATTTACTTATCCCATTTCAATTTATTCCAACTTATATTTCAACTTATCTCTAATCGTCAATTATTTCACTACTCAGTTATAATTTCATTTACTTCAGTCTCCTATACTGAATTCGAATTTCCTTTGTAACAAATTATAAATCCTTTGGATTTATTGCTATTCTGTTTAAAAATCTGCATTCTGAAATATATTTCGTCGTTCCCATTTCGAAATGATTTCAACTTTCTATTTGCAAATTCTATTTGAATTTTCTATATTCAAATTCCATTTTTACTTCTATTTGAATTCTATTTGAACTCTATTTGAATTTCCTATATTCAAATTCCCCTTTCAATTCTATTTGAATTCTATTTTCAAATTTCCCTTTTAATTCTATTTTTAGAAAAAAAATAGATCTTCTATTTAAAAATCTGAAATATCCTTTTCATGATATTTTTATAAATAAACACTTAAACCCAGTGATATTTAAACACACAAAACAACCAATTACAAATTTCAGGTTTTTCCAACACATCACATATGACAGTATTATAAATAAACTAACAGATAATATATTTTTGAGGGATCCAGTTGGATCCCTCCAACCTGTTTTCCTGCATCCACAGACGTCAGCACATAAATAGTACCATCCTGCTTCGAGGCAGGATATCGCGGTATAGAAGGTCATCCAATATCATAGCGTGGGGCGCATAGGGTAATCATCCGCTATGGTACCGCGGGCATCCGCTAATGAGACTGCGGGAATCCAACCAATCACCAAACCAATATATATATATATATATATATATATATAATAGCAAGCCTATATAACTATATATATATTTAAACATGCCACAGTAATATTTTAACGCAACCAAACAATCAACAGACAATTATTTTTAACTGATAAAAATAATTCTAAATAAAAGGTGAGTGCAATTTACTCTCCGAAATTGCAGTCGTCGATATCCTGATTATTTCCAAATCACCGTCTATGACTCTACTCAAATTGCCTCGAATATATTTCAATTTGTACCTACGACAATTTTTACTTTTATTTGTCGATTAATCGATTATTGTTTTAAATTGACTTACTAAACAAATAACAAATCCTTCTATGAAATTTTAAATTTGTAAAAATAATACCTCACGGCCTTGTAAAAAGATTCGATTAATCCATGAAGCACACTCAACATTGCTACTCTATTTCCACTGCAAATCAGTTTTGAAAACCGGCTTCTACCACCTTGGCAATCCATCGAGCACTTCATAGCCAATATTCCCTTTTCATCTCCTATAACCCAATGTTGGCTTGATACTTTCTACATCACCGCAAACTGATAACAACATTATTGCAAGGCCTCACCCATCAACCACTCATTGTTCTGACACTCCTCCGACCTATGACAGTCACCATGCTGCTCTTCTTTTAACAACTAACACCATCAACGCTGAGGAACTCCTCTCCACCCAGACCTTACCGACTTCCCTACTGACAGACCAAAACCCTCAGCCCCTCCTCAAAAAGCACGGTGCCTAAAATCCCAACGCGACTTCAACTGAAGCTACCCCTGAACTTGCGACTGCCCCCAATCCTCAACAACGAGGCTGATTCAAGGAAGGACTCGAACCCCAGTTCTAATCCGCCTAACCCTTTCTGCCTCTCTGGAAAATCTGAGCCTGCTTGTCGACGTCGATATGCCCCAAACTGCCATCGCACCTCGCCAAACCAAGTCGACATCTGCCCCAGTAACCTTCGAACACCGTGACTGATTGTATGATCTCCTCCCAAACCGCGTGCGCTCCAACTGATTGCGACTTCTTCATCGACCGTGTCTATTTTGTCGCCGGCTTCAAAGAACCCTTCATCTTCGATCGCGCCTGCTGGGTTTGCAAAGAACGAGACTTTGATTTGAACAAATAGGGGAAATTCGACTTCGATTTGAAATCGTTTGCTCCAGAAAAGAAATGGGGCGGGTTCGTTGTTTTATAAAGAAATTTGTGGACTTAGAAGTGGACACGGTGGGTTTTAATTTGTGGATTTAAAAAAAACCACCGTTGTTTGGTTTTTGTTGAGAGGGAGGAGCCACTTAATTTTATTTATTTTAGTTTTTTATTTATTTACCGATGTGATTAAATTATCCCACGGTTTCCGAACTCCTTTCTGAACCCAACAACTGTCAATCCTAGGGTAATACCACTATTGCGGACACAATGGAATGAGCTATGAAGTCTAATTTTATCGTCTGGAGGAGATATAAATTTAAATTTAAAAATAAATTAATTTCAAAAGATTAATTTCCTCGAAAATAAATAAATATTATTATTCTGATTCAGACAGAATTTCCTACTGATCATCTGAACTGTTTTCAGTTTAGTTTTAACTTCGAATTCAGTTATTCGATGATTCCTTAATACATACGATATTAAATTGAAATCGATATTTAAATCAATAACATAAATATAAAAATTTATTCATATTATCAACTAAATATTTAAATTCATTTTAAATATTAAAAATTTATTTGATAGAAAAATCTGGGTCATTACACCCTGCTTAAGAGATAAGAACTTCTCCACTTGTAAACTTCGCTCAGCCTGTGAGAGGAATTTCATCTCAAATCTCGTCCTGAAATCCTCCCAAGTTTCCACTTGTCTCTCAGCATGGGTAACATCCCACCAATAGGAAGCTTCATCTTTAAGCAACCACACTGCCAGCTGTATCTTTTGCCTGTCATATACTTCGAAAATGACGAACAAATCTTCGGTCTCCTTCAACCAGTTCCTTGCTGGCACGAAGGATTCGGTTCCATAAAAGTCCTTTCCACCCATAGCCTTGCAATCTCTACACGTCTTGGAGAAAGCATTTCCACGAGGAGGAGGAGGAGGAGGAACTACTGCAACTGGGGGCGGAGGAACGTCTGCTGGGCCTGCGTCATTGGCCCTATCCTCTAGGTACCTTATGAACCAGCCAGGTACCGGTACACCTTCTGGAAGGTTAAGATCCCCAGACATGCTAAAACGATAAAAAGGAAAGATTCAAAACAAAAGGATAAAAGGATAGTGCATATGGTTTTGGGGGATTATGCCTTTTAAAATTAAACAATACTTTTTCTTTGAAAAAATGCTTCTTTAAACTTCTTTTTGAAAATAGTTTCAAAAACTTTTATCTGATCTGGTAAACCTATGCTCTGATACCAAGTGAAACTCCCCACCTCTGTTAAGGTCACTCACAAAGGGAATGCCTTAACTTTGGTGGAGGGTTATAGGTACAAGACACAGAAAATTTACAAGACAGATATAAATATAAGCAGCGGAAAACAAACATTTATTTCATACTTAGTTCAATACCAAAAACATTACAGTAAATTGTCTCATAATACATCATCATCTCTGTCTTGATTTTTAAATAAAGAAGCATAAAACATAATTAAAACTGCATAAATCCCCATAAAATGTGTCCAAAAGCCATAGCTAAGGAAAGAGAGCCCAAATCATACATCTACTATCTTGAAGCTTGAAAAGAGTCTGACTAAGCTGGATTGTTTCCTCCCTGTGGACCTAGGGGGAAACGGAAGAAAAGAAGACGAAAGAAAAATAGAGTCAGACATAAAGCTTGGTAAGTCTAGTGACTTTTAGCATGTGAATAGGAAAAAGTTCATGACAGGAATAAACTGGAAAAATGGGACAGTACCGGAATAACAGGCTAACATCAAACTAGATAAGGTGGCTTAAACCGAATATCCCATCGCTCCCTATTCTAAATCTCTGCACCTACTTATACTTATTACAACTGGCACCCCGTGATTAGGGTGAAGTGATCGCCTTTTTAAAGATCGGCTCCTACTCGCGTATTCATATGTGTCACACGACCCCACTTGATTTGAAGATACCTATGCTGGTCCCACCATGGGGTGTATCAAATCCCGTGGTGGCTACCCGACACAATTCTAGAATGCATAGAGTACACTACTGATGCCCAGTGCCTTATTTTTCTGCTCCGGAGTGTGTGCACGCCCGCACTCCGTTAGAAACTACACTGCTGCACCAACCGCCGTCGCTTTGACCGCTTATAATCAGCCCAGTAATCGTGCCCCACCCTGCCTATTTTCAGGGTACCATGATACACCTATGTGGGTTACTGCTGAAATGGGTCCCCGCTACTAGGGTTTTCTAGTCAACATGCTAAGTGGTTAAGTGTCTGTATTAAACTAACCCCACCCATCAGTTTAGTTAACATGTTGAGTTGGTTAAGTGTTTTAGTTAACTTAACCCTACCATTCTCATCCTAGCTTTAATACATTCATTAAAGCACCAACCACTCACATTAGACAGGTATTGTTGCGGTTACTGGATGTGCCGGTCGGTTCCGGGCAGATTTATACCGCAACTCAATCTAACCTCGGGTCCTTATTGGGCTCAATGCCTTAACCTCCCACATTAGATAGGTATTGTTGTGATTACTGGACAGCCGGGCGGGTCCGGGCAGTTTTACATCACAACTCAATCTAACCTCGGGTTAAGCATATTCGTATTTTCTAAATTTACATTTTTATTTATGTAAATTTCTATAAGTATTTCATGTCACATGTTTTAATTCAAAACTAACGGTGTATAAATTTACACCATACATGGCCTTAACCAATTTCATGGATTTGGGCCCACCTACATATTAACATGTTTTGATTTAATAATTACCCCCAACAATACCCCCATTTGTTCGTTCATATAAATCGCACAAAGACATTGGGCCCACTAATTGGCCCAATCCATAAACGAGAGATAAAGGAGGGAACATGCATAACATAGGTTCCAACAACATATATCATGTAATTTGACATAAACGTAGTTATATCCTAGCATGTGACATAATCATGGCATGTCAAATTCAAACACATGTATAACTATAACATTGACAAAATAGGTGTAAACTAGTTTAATAAGGTGAACTTGCATAAATTCTTGTAACAAACTTGCATATAAATATTGGATCTAGTTAAATAGGTGTCACATGAATCATATAATTTTAGACTTAGATAAACATAAGCCTAACATGTTAATGTATAGATCTAGGCATAACTTCTAATATAAAATTAGCATATGACAAAATTATATGTATAATTTTGACAACAACATAAAGGTGTGAACTAGTTCTAATCCATGTAATTATAACATGAAACTTGTTTTAATCCTGTGAACCTAAACGGATCTTGGCATGGATCCAATTATAAACTTGTAATCATATAAATGGATTTAATCATGTAGGCACAATAGATCTAACATAAGGCATATATATGTAGATCTTAATTTAGATCTAATATAATACATGCAACCTACATAAATTATATAAACATATATGTGTAGATCAAACTTGCAACATATAACTTGCATAAGGTGTTGATTGTTTGATTCACAATGCATAATAGATCCAACACCACAAACAATCCAATATGATTCATGATAAAATTATCACAATAAACAAATATAAAATGACATCGTCTATATTATACAATAATGGTATAATTCCATTTTTCAATTTAAATCAAATCACGTCTTAATCGTATTCTCATCTAAAGAGTAACTATACTTACAACAAACGACGATCTTGATTTCTGGATTCTGAGTTCTGGAGTTGTAAAGCTTGCCTTTGAAGTAGACAGTTGTTGTTTTGATTTTATTTTTGATTTAGTTTTGTTCGTCTCTTAAGCGGCGACTACTCCAAGCTATCTCATGGCAGCATGACGGCTCTAGGTTTAATTTGTGTGAATTTAGGTTGAGTATTAAGTTGTATATATAGGATTTCAATTTGATTAGAGCCGTTAGATGAACCCTAGAAATAACCACAGCCATCAGATCAGTTCAGAACTATCCAGAAGACCCCAGGTGACTCAGCAGACCAAGAAAAAGTCGTCCAGACCTGACCAAGTCAACCGGGTAGGTCGACCCATAGGTCGACCCCCAGGTCGTGGTCGACCTGGGTCCTGGGCGGGAATTTTCCCGCCCAGCCAATTTCTGGTCTGTTTTTGAATTTTGAATTTGTTTCGGACTGTTTGAATTTTAAATTGAATTCTGGAACTTCCGAAGGCCATAACTTCTTCATACGGAGTCCGATTTACGCAAACTCGGACTCTATCTCCAGCAGAATTCCGAGATGAACGCAATGGCGTAACTCGTTTCCCTTAATTCCCACATTTATAATTAATTATACTTTAATTTGTTAATTTAGTGTTAATAGAAAATTCGGGGTGTTACACCGTCGTGAAACGGAGATTCAAAATTTTATATATCCCAGGATGATCCATGGTGTCAAATTCAAATTCAAATTTCTAAATCTAACTGAGCTACTGCAGCAGGTCTAAAAATAGGCAATCAGCAAATTCCTCTTTCCCTGGCAATCTTGCGAAAAATTTGGGAATGCCAAAATAAGTGCACGCTTGGTTAAAGATATAACGATTTAACACAGAATGACATCTTTTCAGCAAATTGTCAAGAGGATTAACCAAAGACTGATTCACTTACAATCCAAAAGCTGCAGTCGCTCTAGCCTCAGAAACTCAAATCGAAGTTCCAATTTGAACAGGTACACGTTTCATAAAACATAAACTGTCATACAAGATTATATAAGTCAATAAAAGAGTGAGACTGGAAATCTGCATTTGATATACATATCGATTAGCAGAACTCAAGTATCGTTGTGAATTCGGATTAGAGTATCATATTTATATAGACAATGTTAAATGAATTATAAACAATTAAACAAAAATATTTCCATAGAGATACGTTATTCAATCCCAGTCACAAAATTCACTATAATTCATTTTTAAATGATTAACTAATCTGTTATTGATGTGGACGATCAATAACAAAGTATAAGTCCAAAATCGTTCAAGTGCTTTTTTTAATTACAGAACAAGCGACATGAAGCATATAAATTCAATTAACAAGTTCTGAACTTGGATCATTTGGATATAACGAGTCAAAGGATCAAAGCATGATTCGCCATAGCAAACAAAAAGGCTATGATTGAGTCTTAGCGTGAAACAGATCTAAATTCAAAGTATTCAAGTTTTAGACACAAATTGCAAGTGCCTGGATACATTAAGATATGAACAATCCAGATTCGAGCTATTGCCGATTCCAAGGCGAGAATATAAGTTAACATGAAGACCCATCAAATTTCGAAGCCCGTATTTTATACAAAATACAAGCTTCGAGGGGAAAATGTTAACTTCGTTATAAAACACGGTTCAAAATTATGAAGTGTTCATGAATGATGATAAGCGGCTACAAAATTAAATACGTGAAAGCTTTTGCAAACATATAGAATGGATGTGTAAAGTCCACTTGCTAGTAGTAAAGTCGTTCAGCGCGACATAGCTAAAACCGTTAATGCGGCATGGAACCATGACGAACAATATCAAGCCGTCACCACAGCAAAACTTATTCATGTCGTCCGCATTCATGTCATGCTGATCCATAATGTGCGATCCACTTTAATGCCATAAGCCAACCATGCCATAAACATCATTCCTTCAAAACCATATAAGCTGAACCGCTTTAATATAAAGCATAACCAAGTCATGCAGTACAAGTATGTCGCTCAAACAACTCATGCCGCACGGCATAATTCAAGCTGTTTATATGGTATAAACCAAGTCGTGGCTTGGTTAGGAATCGCATCACCAAGCCATAGGTCATTATGAATACCAGAACATGGATTTGCAAGAAAATGGCCTAAGTATAGTATCACCATGGGCCAGCAACTTGGCACCATTCATATGAAACAGATCAATAACATGGCTCCAGACACCACCGAAATGCAGGGACGTAAAGCCACTCGTGATGTTAATTATTTAAACACGGAAGGACATATGGCACAATAATGTCGTAGACCGCTCCACCAGGTCATGTCTCTGGATCCTTCCATGCCGCATGTCGTTCATATAACCATCGCGCCATCAGGATTCAAGTCGTTGCGTGAATATAAAGTCACATTCCGTTATTCTCAGGCCAGCAAAGCCTTGGCTATGGATTCCGTGGACACATGGCCATGATAGAATTAATTAAACAACACGTATTTGAGAATGGACGTTGCATGTTACCACTATATGTAAAGTTAAAGGTATGGATTCATTTAGTCCGAAAGTTTATTCATGCCGCAATCCATATGAAGCTTGCACATTTCTATGCCGTGTACTGTGAAAACAAGCTCATTCCACGAGTTTCCATGGCGTGAGTCGCTTGAAGCCAACACATGATAGTTGTATGACTGTTGTAAAGTGAGATTACCAGTTGTACACCCGTATCTATAGAAATGCCACTACCCCTAAACACCATCTATAAATACCCACATAGTTCACACTTGAAAGGGGATGGAAAATACTACCCCGAAGGGCCGCCAAATCATTTCTCCAACACTCTAAGCTTCATCTCAAGCTCCTTTAATGGCTTCTCAAGATCAATCCATCTCTCTCCAACAACAAATGGATCAAATCTTCTCCAAACTCCATTAGAAATCTCCAAAGCTCAAATCAATCTACTCTAATCTCTACTAATTCTCTCTCAAGCCTAGATCTAGCACAAATTCACCATGGACCTAATAAAGATCATCTAATTGTTAAAGTGGTTGAAGATTCATACATCTACCGTCACAAAAACTGATTCCTTCATGAATTCAAGTGAAGTCAAGAGCTAGAAAGAGAAAATAAAAGGGAGATCCTCATAAAAAGAGAGAAAGGAGTGATATGAATCAAATCATGTACTTTTTAAACTCAAAAGTGATAATGAAAATAGCTTAAGTAGTGGACATAGGTCTAAATTTACCGAATCACTCAAAAACCACGCGTTTTTACTTGTTTTACATTTGTGGCTCCATTTTTCTATTTCATACCATTTGGTCAAGTGTTCTAAACACCTTTGGTGTTGAGGTCATTTTTCGATTTCAATATGAGTGAAGCAAGTGGAGTGGGCTGAAGAAGAATTTGGTAGAAGAAAACCTAGTCCATATGGATGTTCTTAAACTATAGTATCAAGGAAAACATCATTGTTGGATATTTGCAATAACCGAGTTATAATGGCTTATTGAGATTGCTGACATTTTTTCCATATCTTGTGAGTTTTTAGAATCAAATGCAGTCTTTCTAATTGCTTGTTTATAGACCCATTAAGGAGCTCCTGAAAATGAAGCAATGAACAAGATATATTGTTCATCAATGTGAACTAACAATATGTATTACTCATCAACCTGCACACCATTTTTTCTTCATGCATATATGCGAGAATTGGAAGCTACTTATGTTTCTTAGTTGGATTACTATCAATTAGTACGTGTGTTATGCTAATATGTTTATTTTATCCTAATTATTGCAAATTAACTTGGACTTATTCATATCTGCATACTGCACAAAAGAAAATCCATATGGAATATTAATCCATATGGCCTTATTAATATCTGCATGAAGCAAAGTACATATGAGCACATACAGTTTATACTATATTACCACATCACATCGACATACTGCACAAAAGAAAATGAAATCAAAACTGTTCATTGATAACATGAGAGTTTGACTTGGTGAGCTTGGGCTACCAAGGGATTCTTAGGCTTGACGTCCAGGTTTTCATAGGGACTTTATGAGCTAGTGTCTTTAATATTTTGATAGCTTTTCTCTCTTGAAAACCCTTTATATATACATGCCAGGAATATTAAAATAGAGTTAAACTTTTAACACGGTCCATACATAAATGAACTTCTATATAATTTAAATAAATGTTTTATTTGAATAAGTCTAACTTGAGCCTGGATATACAATGTGAATCATAAATGTCATATTTAAAATCGGACAGAAGTAAATAACTGTATAAAATATAAATGTTGTAAACTAATTATAGCATCTATGTAACATCCAGGAAAGCCTATGTTTGCTTTCCATATCCATGCACAAACTAATTAAATGCGGATTCATTTACTATTTGAATAAATATTAAGTTGTTGTCATTTACTGATTTGTGCACGCTATTTGATAACTATATTTGTGAATAAAACTGCATTTAATTGTTTGTTGTTATTCTTTTGCAGTCATATCAGAGTAGCAACAATTTCTCAAATGGTGGTAATATACAAATCGAGAATCATTCTAGAAAGTGCAAATTAATCAGTTGGCAAAGAAATGTTGTTGTAGAAGCAACAATATCATCAACTGATCCTGCTGTTTTATTGCACCATGTACCATTAGGAGCGGATGCTTGGAAGGTTTGGGCTGATACGGTAGCGGATCACCAAGCTATTTTATACAGGCCTACTTCAGATATCTATACTATTGGGAAAGTTATTGGGACGACTGCTGCTTGGCATAAGGAGTTTATCTCTTTTGATCAGTACATATACGTACTTATATTGAATATGTTATGGATTTAGCTATGTTATGCAATGAAGTTATAAATTCAAAAATGGTTGTAAGTGAAGTTATGGATTTGGCTATGTTGTTAATGAAATATTTGTTTTAACTGTAATGCTGTAAAATTTTATGGTTAATATCAGCTATAAAGGTATTTAGTGCAATTGTTAATTGTAGTGGATTCTATTACAATTTATATAAATAGTTGTGAATCGCTAGCGCAACTAATGAAAACAGTTGTTGAAATGTTAATCGTAACAGTTACAAACAATTGTAAGTGAGTCTTTCGCAACTGCCAACAGTTGTTGCAAAAGAAACTTATAACAACTTTTAGTAGTTGTTGTAGGATCTAAATTAACCCTAGAGAGGGGTGAATAGGGTTTATTGCAGTTATGCGGAATAAAAATTATCACAGCACAGATCGCGGTAGAATAAATAAATGTAGAAAATATACGATACAAAATTTACCTAGCTTCGGCAAACCCTTTCCTACTGCTGCATTCCCCAAGGCTTCTACTAGGTATTGTAAATAATATCTCACATACAACTCATGTACACTCGTGAACCCTCGCTACTGTTCTAATCCTATGCTTAAAATCCTATACTGATCTCAAATCCCATGATCAGATTTTTCCTAATTATAAACCATATATCTAGATCCCTAGTTTAAAGAGAAACTAGAGAAACTATATAACGGTTTACAAAAAATTAAAATAAATAACAAACTATACCCATAAGCCCTAAGCATAAAAATGTCGCCCCCTTTGTCACTTTAAAAAATTTTGGGTTCCTCTTTTCTCTTTAATGTTGGCCGAATGAAAAACAGGGTTTTGCTTCCCTATTAAATTGTGGCTTCGATTCTCCGATGAATTTCCTGGTCCTCGATTGATTGTTTGTTGCTCCTTTGCACTACGATTTGGATTGAGATGTTTACTCTCTCAAAAGATGATCGAAAACACTTTGAGTTCTCTGATTTGATTTCTATTATGCTCGAATTCGATTTCTTAGTTTTTCGATATCATGCCTGTGATGAATAGTGCTTATATAGGGTTTTAAAACCCTTGATTATCTCTGATTTCACGATGGGTTTGGTTGTGATATTGCATGATATTTTTATGTTGAATCCTTTGTTCCCTTCTGAAAATAAAACCTTACGTATTTGGGAAAGTTTTGAATTTATACCTTGCCAATAATAATGGATTCGATCATTCCTTCGGTTCGGAAATTTTGATAGATGTTGCGTGATATATGCTTGTTGAAATGTTCACACCTTTCTGGATATTTCTCTAATTGAATTTATGAACTTGTTGCCGAATATAACCATGTGAATTATAACAAATTTGATTTCTAGATCATTTCTAGAAATCTCTTTTCATTCTTACCGATTATAACATTGTTGAAGTTTTCTATATTGTTTAAACCATTTTCGGGAAAGTATTGAAATCCTCCACTTGTCAAAAAATAAACTTTACCAAAAATGAACCATATATCTCCATTTGTACATTTGCATTTGATTATGTGCATATATTCGAGTTGATCTGTGTTGATGTGAACTCTGCATTTCCTCTTTTCATCATTTTACTGCCATGTGACCTTTTCATGTTGAATCTTGATTCTTGCTTGCATTGTTTAATCCATGCATCTTTTTGTTTGGATTAAATATTGTTTTCCCTTTGTACTTCCCTGTCTTGTTCATGCCGTGTATACCTGATGTTGTGCACACCTAAATTCCTGCTGGGTTACTTGGCACAATGATTGTTTTTGTTTGTGCACTTGTGTATTTGATTTTGGGCCATTTACTTGTTTCTTGGCTTGTACATGCTGCCTTGGAACTGTACTTGCCTTGTGACATTCGACCATAACTTATTTCTTGTTAATAAGTTTCCACCATGACATTTATGGCATGTTTGCCTGAACAAATTTGCATACGGCAGCCCAGATCTGAAAATTGTGTGCACTTGTTTGTGTATTAGATCCATTGTCTTTCATGTATTTATCCTTAAGCATGTTGCTATGCTTGTGTAGATGAAACTTGTGTACATTTTGCTATCAGGCCTTGCTGGTTGGGTTGATTGACCTATGTTGCATTTCTCTATGTTGTTACACTTGCATGTGTATTGATCACTTGTACAGTTGCATTTCATTTGCTTTATACATTGATTTGCCGAGTACTTGTGCACTTGGTCATGACAATTCTTGCTTGATATGCTGCACATACATGCTGCTTCGCCTTGTACTCTATTTGAGTGCTGATGTGGTTTCCTCTTGTCGATACTCCCTTGTTTATGCTTTTTCTTCTGTACACTGGTTCTTCAGATTTGAGTTTATGCATTGATTATTGAGATTTTGTGCTTACTTGTGCCTTAGCCGTTTATTTGCGCTCCCTTGTATATTGTTGCACCTGACTTTGATGTGCACCATGCTTGCTTATGTACATATATGCATATGTACACTTCTGCACACACACACACACAGACACACACACACACACATATATATATATATATATATATATATATGTGCGTGTGTGTGAGAGAGAGAGACATATGCCATGCTGAGCTGTATTTGCCCATATTGCCAATGTTCACCTGAAAATTTTCCTTTGTGCTATACTTATATTTATTATTTCTAATACAGCAAAGCAGTTATGGTTATGCTGAGGCTGGTCAAGATCAGTAGACCACGTATGTGAGTTGAGGCTAGTCTTTATCAGCAGACCATTGTAACTGAGTTGAGGCTGGTTTGCGAGCATTAGAAAATCATCCTACCTTGTGGTATTTACATTGAATCACTGTGAATATCACAAGCAGTCTAGACTCATATATATATACACACACACACATACATATATAAGACCAAGTCTAGAAAGATGATGAGAAACACACCAAAAATTCTAAGGGATATAAAAATTAAAATAAATTTATATTTTTTTACAGTAAATTCTATTCTATTCTATTTTAATGTGTGTGTTTTTGTGACAAGTATACAAGTGACTAGATAGGTTTTGAAGCAGTCTGAAGACAAAGTATGTTAGTGTGTGTGAATGAGTCTGTACATGTGACTGGGTGAATATGTGACTAAGTGTATGTAACTGAGTGAATTCTGAGTGAAATGAGTGCTGTAGTGAGAAATAAATGTAATGAATGTAAATGTGAGTTGAATGTATTATATCATAGTGAAATGTACAATAATGGAGTCATAAAGTTGTACTATTACAAATATTGAAATAAAATTTTTAATTGAATAAAAATAATGTTTGAATATTAAATTATGTGCAATAGAATTCTATTCAATATAAATATTTATTTATGTATGTGATGCAATATATAATAGTACAGATACAAACTCATTTACATGATAATATATGTTTGTTATCATCAAACAAATTCATATTGTTATACTCAACAGTTATTGCAATAAACCTAATTACAATTGGTAAAAATAGTTGTAAAAATGTTTTTTACAATAGCTTAGACCGGTTGCGAACATAATTTTTTCAACTGCAAAAGCTAGTTGTCAATACGTCTGTTATAATTTTCAGTGATAGTTGTAAAAAGGCACATTTTACAACTATAAAAAACAGTTGTAAAATAGACCCGCTCTGTTACAACTGCGGATATTGAGACTACTGGGCACAAGTTGTAATAGACAAATTACAATTATTTTTGGAAGCTGCAAAAGGGTATTACTTTTGTAGTGATCTCGGTATATTACAATATCGTTATCATTGGTAAGTGCTACCCTAGATATGGTAGTTATTCATAGTGTGTAATCTTTGCAAGGTTAGGTAAGAGTCACTAGCCTTGCTAGACATATCATTTGAGTGAAACCAAACATGATGCATTTGTGTATTTAGGATAGTGTTATACGTTTTCTACTCACTAGGACTTGTTGTTCCGGCACCCTCCTCATAACAACTCTCAGGTTTATCTCGGGGAATATAGGTGTTTGCAAGCATTCAAGATTACTTTTCAGTTCTTGTTCTCTCTTGCTCGATATTGATGGGGTGACTTTCTTTTAAGATAGCTTCTTAATCGATACTTGTTATCCTAACTTGTTTTTACTGTGAGTTAGTTTATTTTACTCAGATTATACTTATGATCATTATTTGGAAGTACTTGATTTATACTCTCCGTACTTCCATGAGTTTAAGTTTCAATTTTTGTCGAAATTCGGGCTTAGAAAAGTATGAGGTGTTACAATTCCGGTCATCACGACCTTTGTTCCATCGACCTAAGCCGATAAATCTACTTCCCTATCTGACCTCTACAACCCAGTATCATCCGATCGTGGACAATCCACAGTCGATCTATGTAAACACTACAACAAACAGTTTGGAAAGATCGCTAGTTTCTAATTAAACCAAGTGATTTTAGCTGAAACGAATTATGGACCAAGGTTACATTCATCGAGAGCTTTCCGAAGATGTGCTATTGGATAAGTTTCAAAGAATTTGAATTTCTTCATGACTTTGAGCTATCATTAATTGTAATTAACTGCTAATTGCAGGATTAGGAAGAAAATTTGTCATTAGGTTGAGATGGAGGCTACTAAGACTAAAGAAATCAATATATATATATATATATATATATATATATATATATATATATATATATATATATATAGGCAATGAAAGGATTATTGGGCCAAAGTGGTTACAATGACCCAAAAGCCTGTTTTCGAAACCAACGCTAAATATTTCGCCCCGTGTATCTTAATATAAGTTTTCAATATTTCTAAATTCAATCGGACCACCAAAACATTAAAAACTCAATCCTTATGAAATATTAATTTTTTCTATGTGGTCAATTTTGTATTTGTTAACGATTGCAATTTAATGAACCCAAATTATTGTTTTCAAATTCACTTTTATTCTGCTTATTAAATCATACTCACATTAAGATAAATAAATATATTTTAGTTTTATCAAAATATTATTTTATTTACATTAAAACACTCATTTTATTAAACTTACAATGCAGTTTTTCTAATATTAACTTATTATCATAGATTCTAATTTCAATTTAGTAATTCAACTAAGGTTATACATTACCAATTTGATAATCTTTCCATATTCCTTCAATCAAAATAATCCAAATGTAAAGTTTTTATGTGGGCCTAGATTTTTGAAATAGTCAAAATCATCGAAATATCTTTCCACTATAGAACTACTAATGAAAACTATCAATTATTACACAAGATTTGAAAAATATTCAGCACTGCTAAATGTATAGGATACAATTTCTAATTATACATATTATCAGAGATTCTATAATATAGTAGGTGTGCTATACAATATAAGAATACTTAAATAAATAAACCTACCATTGCATAACTCGGATGAGACTGACAACAATAGCTCTTCCTGCAAACTCAACAAAGAAGTCAAATGCAGAATAATATAGCAAACAGGAAAGGTACCAGATCATAAGATAAATAACAAACAATATAAAGAAAAGGATCATGTTATTTTCTGGGTCGCGTTATTACCACTTGTGACTGTCAATGTACTTTATATAATTACGTAATCAATTAGATACAGGATCAAGCCAACATAGTTCTCCTATTCACAAATATGACTCATAGAGCATACGATACATAAACAACTATGCAAATCAAAACTATCCTTTTGGTTTAATCTTCATATTTATATTTATAAAACCTAACCAACTTTATTATTTTCAAAATCCGTTCTTTTTAAAAAAGTAATCTCTTTGAACTTAAAATCCTGGTTTCATTTAAAATCATTGAAATAACATGTATATCATCCAAATCAAATCATATTTCACTTTGGAAATTAATAACAAATCGCTTTTGGAAATTACAAATATTCTATAATAGAAGCATATTGAAATATATGCAACCAAATCGGGAGGTTTCTCTCGGTAACATTGTCATTGGTGTGACGGCCGCCCATAACCCCTGCACTTAACAAGAGGAATAATGCGCTGAAAGACGTGTGAAGCAACTATGAACGATCATCAAGGTATGATAACACAATCAGATCTGTCGTAAAACTCACAGCGCAAGGACAAAATATAATAGAACATATACAACAACTAATATATAGTGAAGCATATTTGAACAGAAATTCCAAACTTTCAAACAACTAGAAAGTATATCCAACACCAAGATTTCAACATAAGTCTGTACTGATTTGCCTCACTACAACACTCAGAGAAGAAACAACAAACAATGGAAAACAAATACTAGATAGTAATAAAATTGGAACATAAGCCTCCAGCTCGCCATCGATCAACATCGTCGTCTCACCAAACTATCACCTGTCACCTGCTACTCAATCTGCCCATCCACAACCGGATGAACAGCCCAAGGTAATAAGAGGAAACATAAAACCTTGAGTTAGAAAACAGTCTTAGTGAGCGAAAACACAACTATCTAGCATCATCAGTAAAGTATATGAGAATGGGTAAATAACAAACTAATCTACCCATAACATCAGAGAAGGAATCAACCTCGTCTTCCCCACATCAGACAGTTATAGCATTTACAATCCATTCAACCAAAGGAATAAAAATTCATTCATGGCAATCAGAAGTAATCAACAAAAGCACTCATGGCATCCAGATTATATATCTCACGTAAACCATCCTAACCGAATACAACACCCCTCAAGCACAAGCCCCAAAGGCCTAAACCAATATCAGACAATCACCCAAGAAGCATCTCCTCGATGTTGAACAATCTACGTGAGACGGTACAAACAAGGCAACTAATCATCCGTGATAGACTTTGGCTATCACTACCAGTCCTGCTCGAAACCATCGTCAATCGTATGACAACGGACCTTGCCATATGTCAAGGGCTAATGGTAACCCCAGTTCTAGCATAAACCCCATACGCCTTTCAACGATATGTATGTTTGTCCAACCTTGACAACTAGGCCTTTCAACGATACCCAGGGTACTCGACCTACAACCGGTCTTTTGGGTGCCCCCATTGTACCCCTGCTTTGAGCCTGGTAGAACTTATGACAACGATAATCTCTCGGCCTTCGCATCTCCAGTCATGCAACTTGACGACCATAGCTCAAGCAACCTTCTCGAGTAACTTGACGACCGTAGCTTAAGCAACCTTCTCGAGCAACCATTATCCACGAACTCGCAACTTTTGAGTTGTCATTCTGCATCGATCAACGAACACATACAATACTTCGAATATTCCCACTTGAATTTACTTCGAAGTCATAACACCACTGAGCCAAATTACATCACTATGCTACGGGTAGGGCTCAGGGAGTTTCCCCCAAAAATTTTTTAGGCTTTCTCATTCAAGTCCGGGTCGTACTCGATTTTTTTTCTTCAGAAATGACCCTGTGCGACCTAGCGGAAGTGGCCGACCCATCTCTTCTTCATGACTGACCAGAAATGACCGACCCATTCCTTCTTCATGACTGACCCCACTGACCGACCGACACACTTGTAACCGACCAACCCCTTATCCTTTGCCGACCGATCCTAGCTTCTGCACCCTGACCGACCGACCTAACTTGCGACCGACCGACCCAAGCTTCTGCACCCTGACCGACCGATCCAACTTGCGAACGACCAACCCAACTCTTACATGACCGACCCAACCGACCCAAAGATGATCGAACCACTTCTTGTACAGCCCCAAACCAACTCCAATTTCGACCAAAACTTCGCCAAACGACAAGATCGATGAATTCTACTCAACCAATTCATCAAATAAGACTACAAACATGATATGAAATCGCTAACAACATGAAAGCGACGAATTTCATCACAAGTTATGCATCCATAACCTTATCCTATCACGTAGAATTCTAACAACAATAGTACAAGTTACAATGGTGTAAGGTGACACGACATTGATGGGTCATACCGACGAATAGTTCTGAATGGATCGTCTCCATTCTCTCTTCCGTCTCCTATGTATAATCGTCATTATCCTCACTCCATTGTACCTTAACTTGCTTAACCGTCTTCCTCCTAAGATGTTTCATGTCATTCCCCACAAAGCGAAGCGACTTACGAGGTTTCATAGTTGCAGTCTCGACTTTTAGGTCTTCATACGGCTCTGGAGATACCACCACATTCGACTCATGCACTCACTTCCATAGAAAGACACATGGAAAACGGGTAAATCCAGTTTATATGCGAGCTTTCCAATCCGCTCGACTATCAGAAATGGTCCAACAAACCTTGGAGCTAACTTTCCTTTACTTTCGAATCGAACATCATGCTTTAACGGCGAAATCCTCACGAAAACCATGTCGCCCACGCCAAACTCCAAAATTTTCAAGTTTATCGGCATAATCCTTATGACGGTCTTGGGCTTCCTTCATTCGTTGTCGAATGGTCTCGATACAATCTGATGTTTCTCTTATCATCTCTTGGCCAAGTATCAACTTATCTCCAGCCCAAGTATCAACTTATCTTCAATTTCTAACCAACATGCCGGAGAATTACACGGTCTACCATACAACGCCTCGTATGGTGCAATCCCAATACTTGGCGGATAGTTGTTGTTATACGCAAACTCAACTAGATGTAGATAATCTTCCCACGATCCTCCGAAGTCCAATACACAAGCTCTTAGGAGATCTTCCAATACTTGGTTAACCCTCTCTGTTTGACCATCAGTGTAGGATGATAAGACGTACTCAAACACAACAAAACACAGTTCCTAAAGTCTCCTGCAAACTCTTCCAAAATCCACACGCGAAGAATGGATCTCAATAACTTGCTATGCTCTTCGGGATACCATGGAACTGAACGATCCATTTAATATAAAGCTTAGCCAACTTCGACGTTGTCATAGTCGATTTGACAAGAATAAATCTCGTGCTTTTGGTCAAAGGAACCACTATGACCCAAATGCTTTCATTTCCTGTCATGGTTCTAGGTGGTCCATTAATAAAATCCATCGATATCTGCTCCTATTTCCATGTAGGAACTTCCAATGGATGAAGCAATGCACTCGGCTTCTTCTGTTCAACTTTCACCAACTGACAGTTCATGCATTCGGAAATAAATTTTCCAACATTCTGCTTCATCCCTTCCCAGTAGTAAGCCCGCTTTATGTCCTGATACATCTTGTTACCACCAGGATGAATTGTCAACTTCGAGTGATGACGTTCCCTCGAAACCTCATCTCTAATCCCATCGATTTCAGGAATAACCAGTCGTCCTTGCTTTCGAAGCCAACCCTCTCGACTGACCTCGAATTCCTTATCCTCCAGTTCTAACTTTTGGATAATCTCAACAAGCTTCACATCACGCTTTTGGCTTTCGCTAATCCATTCTATAGGAGTAGGACTTATCAACAAGCTTGCCAACATCTCAGGTTTTATTTCACACCTAGGCCTGAAATCAAATCCAGCCAAGTACTCGAGGTGCTTCCACTTTGAAAACATCATCCCCAAACTTGCATGTCTTCGACTTAAAGCATCCGCAATTGCGTTACCTTTACCAGGATTATAGGCTATACCATAATCATATGTTACCAGAAACTCTGACCATAGTTGTTGCTGAAGATTCAAATCCTTTTAGTAGAAAAGATAATTCAATGACTTGTGATCCATAAACAACTCGAGTTAAACCCCCAACAGGTAGTGTCTCCACATATTCAGAGCAAACACGATCGCTGCCAACTCCAAATCATGAGTTGGATAATTTCTCTCTTGCAACTTAAGCTATCAACTTGCATAGGCCACAACTCTATCTTTCTTCATTAGCAATATTCCAAGCCCGGTACCACATGCATCGGTGTATACCACCATCTCTTCATTCCCACTTGGAATCATCAGAATAGGAGCACTCATTAATCTCTCTTTCATGATTCCAAAAGCTTGTTCACACTTCGCATCTCATGTGAACACTTGATTCTTCTTCGTCAATCCTGTTAATGGTGCAGCTATCTTGGAGAAATCCTTGATAAAATGACGATAATATCCGACCAACCCAACAAACTCCTCACGTCCGTCGCATTCTTTGGTCTATCCCAGTCCTAAATTGCTGCCACCTTAGCGGGGTCAACTGCTATTCCATTTCTAGAAACAACATGGCCTAAGAACTTTACTTCGCTCTTCCAGAAGTGACACTTCGAAAACATATCTCTAAGCTGATGCTTTCGCAAGATTTCCAAAACATCTCTCAAGTGCGTCTTATGCTCTTCTTCACTGCAGGAATAAACCAGAATATCATCCACGAACATAAGCACGAACTTGTTCAACTGATCTCTGAAAATCCTATTCATAAGTTCCACAAAATACACTAGCGTGTTAGTCAACCCAAATGGCATCATCAACCATTTGAAGAAACTAAATGGTGTCCTAAAAGTAGCCTTCGGCACATTATCCTTTGCCACCCTCAACTGGTGGAATCCCGTTGCCAAATCCATCTGAGAAAATATCTTGGCCTGGTGAAGCTAATCGAACAAGTCATCTATCCTCGGCAACGGATACTTGTTCTTTTTGGTTACCTTATTCAGCTCATGGTAACCCACAAACAATCTCATATATCCATCTGCCTTAGTCGCAAACATGATTGGTGCACCTCATTTGGATACACTTCTATGATTAAACCCTTTTCCCAAAAGGCCACGTACTCGCACCTCCAACTTTGGTTGTTCCTTAGGCGTCATTCGCCTAAGAGGCATGATGATAGGTCTAGCACCTTCGACCAAATCGATCCTGAACTCAATCTCACGATGCGGCGGCAACCCTTTGACCTCTTTAAAGAAATCATTGAGCTTACCATCGATCGACACAGATGAAA
Organism: Allium sativum; assembly: GCA_030737875.1. Taxonomy (NCBI): domain Eukaryota; kingdom Viridiplantae; phylum Streptophyta; class Magnoliopsida; order Asparagales; family Amaryllidaceae; genus Allium; species Allium sativum. The sequence continues at coordinate 158,427,611 of CM060922.1, read as the reverse complement.
AGTCTTCCCATGGAACCGTAAACGAATATAGATAGCTTACGAAGACACTATACATTGAATCACAACCATTTTCCCTTCCACATTCTCGATTGTCACCTCCAGCTTCTCACAGTTCACTTTTGCCACATACCTCTTGAGCCAACCCATACCCAAAATGATCCCAACCCAACGAAGTGCAAAACAAAGCAATCAGACACAAAGGAGCAATAATGACTCGACAACACCAGACCACGACAAATCATTCACAAGCTGGACGAATCCCTATTGGATTAGTCATGAACAAAGGTCTATCACAAAAATCGGGTTCCAAACCCAAACGACACATAAGCTCACTACAGATGAAAGAATGCGATGCTCCAGTATCACACAACACAAGAACTTAAACATCTCTAATGGAAGGAGTACCTTGAACAACGACGCTTTTCCCTTTCTCCTCTGTCGTAGGAGCCCTTGAAGAAAGTGGTACAGCTTCCAAAGCATACGCATTCACAATCTTCTTTCCCTTAACCGGTTTTGGACAATCCTTCTTATTATGTCGAGGTTTGCCACAGGTGTAGCACTTCCTTTTTACTATTACCACCTTGTTGTGGTTTTGGTTCTTCCTTAGCTACAACAACAATCATTTCCTTGGGAAACAAACTCTCTTGCCTCAGAGCTTTTTCCACGATCTTCTCATAAATATTGATCAACCAGCTGATTCCCAAGATGCTTGTCTAAGCGCATGAAAAACTTCTCATTCTTATGACAAGGAGTCTCGACATATGAATGGGGGTACTACGACAAAGCTTCAAAGTCAGAAACATACTCCAACACTGGTCGGCCGTTCTGCTTAAGCTTAACAAACTTCTTAAACAGAATAGACTTCTGAACTGTAGAGATTAGCTTCGTCTCAAACTTGACTTGGAACTGCTCCTATGAAATATCATCTTTTGGAGTCTCTAGAGTGACAAAGTTCCACCAATCCATAGCTCTACCCTATAGCTGTCTTGATGCAAGCTTCCTCTTAGTTGCATCCTCAATGCCTAAGTCTTCGAAAATCTAAATGCAAGTACCAAGCCACCCTTGAATCTCTTCAATCGGCTCAGTCCCTTTGAATGGCTTTCCTCCTAGAGTAGTAAAGTCTTTGCAAAGCTTTGCGTAGTCCACAGCGATAGGTACCTGAACCTAAACACCTACACCAACCAAAACTGTCTTTGGAGTGGGTACCCTCCTCATGATCGTTGTCATTATGGCCTCGAATATAGCTGGGTAATCTAGTATACCTCCATTTCCCCCTCTAGGAATAGTCCGGTCCTTCCCTAGAAACTTTTCTCTATGTTCGACGACTCATTCTAGATCTGAAAAATAGAAGATTAGTCCACACACGAGAAAACTGCAAAGGGAGATCAAGCGCTACAGTACTATAAACTATATTATAGTATACATCCACTAGAAATCTACAAATACATCTCTCATATGTTATTATGTCCTTGAAATTTGGATAAAATCGATAGCTAGAGCTCTGGTACCAAATTTGACGACCGCCCGTAACTCCCACACTTAACAAGAGAAATAATGCGCTGAAAGACGTGCCATACAGCTTTGGAGGATCATCAGGGTAGAACAATATACGCAGAACCTATCATATAACTCAAACGCAAGGATAAAATATAGTAGAACATAAACAACAGGCAGTAATAGTGAAGCATAATTGAGCAGAATCTTAAACTTTTCAAATCATCATGAAATATCCATAAAACTAAGTACTACATTAAGAGTCTGTACAAGATGCCTTACTACAGTCACTCAGAAGATACATCAAATAGCGAAAACCAACAAAATAGCAGATATTAGAAAAACTAATATGAAAGCCTACAGCTGGTCGTCGCTCAGTAGCATCGTCCTTATCAAGGTATCACCTGTCATCTGTAACTCAGTATGCCCATCCAAAACCGGATGAACAAACCAAGGTAATAATAAGAAGCATAAAATCTTGAGTCATACAATAGGCTTAATGAGCGATAAAATAGCTATCTAACATCATCAACAAAGTACATGAGAAATAGGTAGATCAATCAACTAATCTACCAACATCAACAGCGAAGAAACGCATCTCCTCCACATCCGACAGCGATAGCCTTTACAAACAACCAAATATAAGTAACAAACATAGCAACTATTAGCCAGCGTAGACCATTCTAATCGATGTCAATATCTCCCAAGCATAATCCCCGAAGGCCTAAACCAACATCAAACAAGAACTCAGGAGATGTCTCATTCGACATCGAACAATCTACGCAAGACGATACAAGAAAACCAATCAACATCCATGACTCTGGCTATCATCGCCAAATCTTCTTTGAAACCATCGTTAATCGTATGATCGGCTCAACATCATGTCGTCCGTCAAGGGATAATGGTAAACCCAGGTTCTAGCAAGAACTCCATACACCTTTCATCGATACGTATCTAGGCCTTCCATCGATACCCAGGGGACTCGATTAATCATTCAGCCTTTTAGGCGTCCTTATTATACCCTTGCTTTGAGCCCATTAGAACCTACGACAATGTTAATTCCTCGACCTTCAATATCTCTAGTCCTTGTCATCGGCGACCATTCATAAGCTCAAATCATCTTGAGCAGCCATTATCCACGAGCTCAAATAATCTTGAGTCCTCTTCACATCCATTGCATTTCCTCAATCAACGAACACCTCACAACACTTCGAACATTCCTCCTTCAATTCTGTTGGAAGCCACAACCACCATTGAGCCGAAAACATACGTCATTTGGTCAATATTCGATTCATAGCGTTTCAGCCCGACTCATTAGGTCACAAATGACCTAACTCATTAGGTCACAATTGACCCAACTCACTAGGTCACAAACGACTCGACTCATTAGGTCACAATTGAGTCAACTCATCAGGTCATAATTGACCTGATTCACTAGGTCATAAATGACCCAACTCATTAGGTCGCAAACGACCAGACTAATTAGGTCGCAAACGACCCAACTCATTAAGTCATAATTGACCCGACTCATTAGGTCACGAACGACCCGACTCATATGTCACAAACGGCCTGACTCTTTAGGTCACAAACGGCCCGACTCATTAGGTCATAATGGACCCGACTCATTAGGTCACAATGGACCCGACTCATTAGGTTACGATTGACTCATTAGGTCACAAACGACCCGACTCATTAGGTCACAATTGACCAGACTCATTAGGTTCCAATTGACCTGACTCATTAGGTCACAATCGACCCGACTCATTAGGTCACAAACGACCCGACTCATTAGGTCACAAACGACCCTACTCATTAAGTCACAAATGAAAACATCGATGCAAACAATTCACCCAAACCATCCAATTCAACCATCAACACTTTATGAAACCATCAACAACACTTAAATGACAATTATTCATCATACAACCATATAAAACTCACCAAATCATGATAAATCAATGAATAAACAAAATAGTGGATCTACACTTATATAAACATGTGAATGATCATAAGAATTACCAATTTAAGTTGCTAGATTAGATCCTATGATGATTCGAATGAAAATATACTAACCATGATGTAGATCTAAGTGAATAAAAACTTAAAATGATGATAATAAGATCAAACAACCCATATACTTGATTGAATCCGTGTGAAAGATGCTTATCACTCACCGAATCTTTGAAACGGCTTAAAATCACTGAAATCCCAATCCGAACGGCGAAGATTGAGCTTCAAACCCTCTCAAATTGATGTGATCTTCCTTTACTCAATGCAGATCTAGCTTTGCTTGATGTAGATCTTCAATCTTCCCGCGTAGATCTAGAATTTTAATGGGGGAAAGGTGTATTTGGTTGAGCAAGGAGGATCACGAGCTCAACCAAACGAGAGAATAAAGAAAGTAATCTATTCTCTATGCCTCTATCCCCTATTTATAGCCTCCAACCAGCCCACTAATGGACACACTAAATCATCCCATTAATGACTAGCCAAACCTATACAGAAATTGTGCAGCACTAAAACAGTGATTACTCCCAAACCGCTGAACCAAATCTTTAATATGATCACTCTACGGAATTAGAAACATCGTTTCTTTTCCAATGAAACTGATCTCGGCACTTGATTTGATCCCAGTCAATAGCTATGCCCTGTACAAAACTGATAGGGGCAAAATGGTTACAAATAAAATTAGTAAAAATTATGGACATGTCTCACATCCCCAGAACCAACATATCAAAATATGAGAATGATCCATCCCTCATGGAATTAAATAAAATTATTTTACGATCTTCCGATATGTAAAATGTAGGTCTTTACAAAATATTTCAATCTAAAATCATTTCAGATTATAGCTCAGCTGAATTTGATGCAGAAAGAAATGGATAGATGTGTTTCCAAATGTTACCATTTTAGACTATCATGGTCCTTACTATTGTTATATGGATAAATATATATATGTTGTATATACTTCCGTGTTAGCAGACCGAGACAGTTTTATGATTAAAGGTTGGGTGATTTATTCAAATTCTCACCAGGAATTCACGTGTTAGAAGATCAAGAATCTTTCTGTTTATTATAAAAAGAAGTTGCTTCATTTTAGATTATTGTCATTGGTTCAGAATAATTTTTATTATATGATGATACAATGTTGGATAACATTGTCCATCTTCTGTTGGAAAGAAAGAGTATTATATCTTCATCCATTTGTTTGTTCTATTTTTAGTCTGTTTATTTTTGTATTATTAGTGATGCTTCACAAATCAGGGAAAAAAGTTTCGTATTATCACTAGAATATCAACTTAGAAAGTTTTTTAATGTCAGTGTTATGGCTACTTTTGTATTCAAGCAAGCTAAATTTAGTTATCGGACAAGAAGTTGATCTTTGTTTGTTTTTTGAACTGAAAAAAGTGTAAGTTGCTTCTAAATGTAATATACAATATTAATAAAGCAAGGCCTATTGCTTATATATTAAGCATCTCCTAAATTAAACAATAATGAATAATTTTAAGTGTTTGGTTATGGACTCGGTTATGCCCTTCATTATGAGCTCGGTTATAGATTCGATTATAGGCTTCTTTACAGGACTGGTTATGACATCGAATATATGTTTGGTAATATGTATGGCTATCAATTCAATTATGACCTCAGTTTTGAGCTCGGTCATGAGCTAGGTCATTAGTTCGATTGTTTATTAAATTATGAGTTTGTTTATGGACTCGGTTATGGCCTTGAATATATATTCCGTTTTGAGTTTGTTTATGAGCTCGGTTATGTCCATGATTATTGTTTTGCTTATGGCCTTGGACATATGTTTGGTTATGGACTCGGTTATGAGTTTAGTTATGGACTCTATTATTGGCTCGGTTATGAGCTTTTTTATAGGCTTGTTGTCAGTTTGTTTATATTCTTGGTTATGGCATTGAATGTATGTTTGGTTATATGTTCAGTTATGGGCTTGGTTATGGCATTTAATATATGTTTGGCCATATGATTATTTAATAGTTTATATTGTATAAAATATAAAATATAAAACATATACATAAAGTGTAGAATAAAAAATACAATCAACTTAAAATTTAAATCAACAAGTAGTATACTTTGGTTATCGTCTCCACTGAATGTTCTGTTATGTCCATGGTTATCGTTTTGGTTATGGCCTTGGACATATGTTCAGTCGTTTGTTCAACTATGAGTTATTGCTTGGTTATAGGTTCGGTTATGAGCTAGGTTTAGTTTACAATTGAATGTTTTGTTATATTCATGCATATTGGCCCATTTATGAGTTTGGTTATGGCCTCGGCCAATACATTTGGTTATATGTTTAATTATATACCCTAGGTTATGGGTTTAGTTATATATCAAGGTATTAGGTTGGTCAAATGTTTGATCAATTTTAAATTACAGAGCATAAAATACAAAATACAAAATATAAAATATAAACATGGAACATAAAGTGTAAAATACAAAATATAATTAACTTATAATTTAAATCAATAAATAATATATTCTGGTTATGGGGTATGGTTAAGATTTTGGTTATGACCTTGGTTATGGTATTGGTTACACCATTGCTTATGTTTCGATTATGGTCATTATGTTCGGTTTTAGAATCAGTTATGATCTCAGTTATAGGCTCGATTATAGATTAATGTATTATATTGTTTAGAGGCTCAATTATTATGTTCTTTACTGTTTAAATTTGGTTATGGGAACGGTTATAAAAATGGTTGAGTTTAACGTATAGCCTAAATTATAAACGTAACAAAAAAAATAAAAATAAAAAAAAGTAATTTTGAAAACTTAAAACCTACAACATTAAATGTAAAATATAAAAAATAAAATTCAAATATAAGTAAGTTATAAAATTAAAAAAAGTATTAAATTTTAATTATAAAATGAAATAGAAATAAATTCAGTTATATGGTTAGTTATAGACTTAGTTATGACCTCGGTTAGAGTATGATGTTTGGTAGTGAACTTGGTTATGAACTCGATTATGCCATCGGTTATGAGCTAAGCTATGATCTCGGTTAAGAGTATTAAGTTTGGTTATGAGCTCAGTTAAGGGGTTAAGTTAAGGTTAGATTATGACCTTGGTTATGGGATCGGTTACGACATTGGTTATGTTCCAACTGTGGTTATTATGTTCGTTTCTATGGTCGGTTATGATCTCAATTATAGGCTCGGTTATAAATTACTGTATTAGACTGTTTAAAAGCTTAATTATTACTTTGTTTATTGTTTAAATTTGGTTATGAGAGTTATAAAACTGGTTGAGCTTAACGTATAGCCTAAATTATAAAATGTAAAACACAGAATAATAAATATAAAAACTCGGTTAAGAACTCAGTTAAGAGTATTATGTTCGGGAATGGGCTCGACTATGAACTAGGTTAATTATGTCCCCGGTCATGTCCTCGGTCATGGGTTCGGTTAAATTATATTTAAATTAAATTATAAAATATATTTTAAATTTAAGACATATGTTAATAAAATGTAAGACATACAAAAAATGTAACAAATTAAACATAAAAATGTAAAAAATAAAATATAATTAAATTATAATTTAAATCTATAGATAATACATTTTATTTGGAGCCTCCATTGATTGTTTAGTAAGGTTCATGGTTACCGGTATTGTTATGCGCTTGGTTATACGTTTATTCATGTGTTTTCTTATGAGTTCGATTATAGACTCGGTTATTGGCTCGGTTGTGGCTTCAATAATGAACACAATTATGTGTATTATGTTAGTTTATGGGCTTGGTTATAGGCTCGATTATGAACTTGCTTATGAGTTCGGTCATGAACTTGCTTTATTATGACCTTGGTTATGGTTTCGGTTATGGGTATTATGTTCGGTTATGATCCCTGTTATAGGCTTGGTTATGATCTTGGTAATGGGCTCCGTTATGATATCATTTACAAGCTCGGTTATGTGTTAATATGTTAGCTAGTGTAAAAGTTCGATTATTACTTTGTTCATTGTTTAATTCGGTTAAGGTGACAGTTATGAAACTAGCTAAGGATTACGTATAGATTAAAATTATAAATCATAAAATAAAAAATAAATAAACAAAAAGGTTAAATTAGAAAATATAACTCATAAAATATAAAATGTAACACATAAAGTATAAAGTATAAAGTATAAAGTATAAATAAATTATAAAATAAATAATTTATCATAATAATATAAAATATAAATATATTTTGTTATAGGCTCGTTTATGTGCTCGGTTTTGTTCTCTGTTATGATATCAGGTATGGGTAATATATTTGGTTATGAGCTTGGTCATAGACATGGTTATGACCTCGATTATGAGCTAAGTTATGGGTACTATGTTCAGTTATGGTCTTAGTTACGGGCTTGGTTATGACCATGGTTATGATATTGTTCGATTAAGACATTGGATACAAGCTTGGTTATGATCTCAGTTATGGGTATTATATTCTGTTATGGCCTCGGTTATAGGCTCAATAATGACCTCTATAACAAGCTTGGTTATGAGATCGATAATGGGTATTATATTCGGTTATGACCTTGGTTATGGGTCAGTTTGTAAGCATGATTATGGGTATTATGTTCCGTTATGGGCTCAGTTATTGACTCGGTTATTACCTTATTTATAACTTACCCCGATTAGGTTTGGAATTCGACCATCTTTCATGTTCCGTCGTTTGCTCTGTTAAATGTTATAATTATAGATCAGTTGAATGTTATATCTTAGGTATTATTCCAAAAAGGAATTATAAATAAAGTATAAAATGTAAAGTTTAAATGTAAAGTTTAAATATAAATGAATTATATAATAAATAATTTATAATAATAATATAAAGTATTAATAATTAATATATGGATTGGGTTATATGCTCAATATTAAACTTTATTATTGGTATTATGTTAGGTTATGGTCTCGGTTAAGGGCTCGATTAACGGCTCGGTGAAGGGACTCAATTATGGGCTCTGTTACTACCTAGGTTATGGGATCGGTGAAGGAATTTGATAAAGTGCTTGGTCCAGACCTCGATCATGGTTAATATGTCTAGTTATGGGCTCGGTTATGGGCTCGGTTATGGGCTCGGTTATCATTTAGGCTCTGAGCTCGATTATGGGTACTATGTTCAGTTATAGACCTAGTTGTGACCTTAGTTATGGGTGGTATGTCTGATTATGGGCTCAATTATGAACATGGTTTATGGGTGCAGAGCCGGTCCTGAGATTTATGATGTCCGGTGCGATATACTAAATGATGCCCATAAGGGTTAAAAAAATCACAATGATACTAAATAATTTTCATATTGTAAGGCATTACTATTATAAAATTCAATACTGCTATTATGGGTTAATAATGCATGCATTATAAACAAAAATAACGTGGTCATGATGCAAAAAATTATAAATAATAAGTCCAAATATAACAAAATTTTACATACAAGAATTAAGCTATTTCAAAACAAAATCTATTTTTTCACAATAATCTTTTAATTCATCATCATCTAATGATTTTAATTTCAAGGCATCGAACAAAAAACCAAAAGTTGACTGAAGTGAATTTAATTGCTCAAATCTCTCTCTTAATTCTAGAAATATCGTGGGGACATTACAACTACTACCTTTTATTTTATTTTAAATTGAAAATATGACACCTACTAAAAAAAAATCGATGTTTGCAGTAAGAAAAAAATAAATTTTGTTTTTAATAGCAATTTTGTTCATCAAATTTATAGATAAAATTTGATATTTTATTAAACATATTCAGCATTTAGAAACTCTAACCTATGTAACTGAATTCAAATTCTCCTCTACACTCTTAAACAAAAAAAACAGTTTTTTTTCTTTCTTTTATTAGTTGAAATAAGATAACAAATTTGGAGTAGTCATCTATGATTCAGTGAATACTGCAAAATATATATACATGCTAAATAGATTAAAAGCAATGTTTCATAATAATTGTGGTATACCTACAAACAAAGTAATTGAATGGTGTATTATCATCCTAAATATACAATCATAATTGCAGCTAATAACCGAAAATTAAACTAAAGAGGATAAATTAGAAATTAGGTATACCTAAAATCAAATCAAACCTGAGAGGTTGAAGATTTAAAATTGTTACCCTTGCGTGCGTATTCAGTATCCTCCTTGCGCGCGTATGCCATATGCTGTATGCCCTTGTGTGTCTTTAGCTTCGCATGCCCGTGTTCTCCTCCCTATTACACGCTTCTCCCTTGTTCTCAAACGCGATATTTAATTTCGTGTTTTCCCCTTTCGTTCAATTTTTTTTTCTGTACGCGAGATGGGATTTTTATACCCTACAAGCCGATGATGCCCAGTGAGTATGCCCAGTTTGCACTGGGCCAGGGCCGCCTATGATGGGTGTTACGTTCGGTTATGGGCTTGATTTTGAGCTCGGTTATGGTTATTATGTTTGGTTATTGACGCAATTATAAGCTCGGTTATCCATTAACGTATTAGGTTGTGTGAAAGCTCGATTATTACTTTATTTAATTTGGTCACGTGGATAGTTATGAAATTAGTTAAGGATGACATACATATTAAATATAAATCGTAAAATACAAGTATTGAAGTAGTAAATTTAAAAGTTAAATTATAAAATATAAATTATAAAATATAAAATATCACAAATACAACATAAAATGTAGAGTTTGAAATATACAATTTAAATATAAATAAATTATATAATAAATAATTTATGATAATAATATAAACCTTGATTATTGGTAATATGTTAGATTATGGTCTTGGTTAAGGACTCAATTAAAAGACTCGGTGGGCTCTTTTACTATTGTTGACAACCAAAATTGTCGTAAACACCAAAGATTCTGTATTACTAGGAATTAATAATATGGTCGCACAGACACGGCATATTATGTAACATAAAATAAAATATAAGCGGTAAATGACACAAGGAATTTATAGTGGTTCGGCCTTTGGTGAAGGCCTACGTCCACTTTGAAGAGTTGTAGAGATTTTATTAATCACTTGAAAGATTACAAGGTTGAGATCCTCTCATTACATATGCGGACTGTTATGCAAAATAGTCATAATTGCAAGAAATAGTAAAATGGACAAGTTTGCCCTTCTTCTTCCTCAAAGAGGAGATGCCATTAATGAAGCTCTATAGAGGTCTCAAGGTCCAAGAATCTCTCCCATTTGAAGTGTGAGGTAGTGGGGTATTTATAGGAAGTGGTTAGGTAGGGGTTAGGTAGGAGTAGGTAGAAATGGGGACCATCTAGAGGAAATTCGCGCCTCCCTGTTTCGGATCCCGAAAATTCGTACCTGGGGAGGTACGAAATTTCGCACCTATGAGGTGCGAAATTTCGCACCTCCGAGGTACGAAAATTCGTACCTCGAGGTACAAATTTTCGCACCTCTAAGGCACGAAATTTCGTACCTCTAGGGTACGAAATTTCGCACCTCCGAGGTCTCGTACCTTCGAGTTACAAAATTTCGCACCTTGGCAGGTGCGAGGGGTATTTCGAGGGTGGATGTGGCGAGGTTTCTTGATGCGATTCCCTTTGGTCTTCCTTCTAGATTTCCTGTGTTTCGCCCTTGGCCTTGGCTTCACGCGATGAGTTGAATTGAGGGTGTCTTGAGTACTTTTGGTAACCGGACCAAAAGGCCGGTTAACATTTGCCCCCCGAAGTACGTCTTGTCTTGACAGGATGTGCTTCGGAATGAAAGTTGAGAGGATATCCGAGTTGCGGATTGGTCCTGCAAGTCATAGGAAGAAATACGTTAGCTCGCGGACTTACCCGTTTGGGTGAGCCACCGTGGGTTTGTTGTCGTGCTTGTGTTGCCTTATGTTCGCGTGGCATCGGAGTTGCGTGTTTTTGGCGACTGACGCGTTGCGGGAAGTTGGCGTTTACTAGCGCGACAGTTGGGAGGAGACATGTTGTTGTTCGCAAAATGATATTTCTATCGGATTAGAAAATTGTCACGAATATTTAAATAACTGCAAGTGCACGGCGTACAATTGTAATACGTAGTGAGTGCGAGTCGATCCACAGGGAAAGAATAATTTCAAGTTTTAATCAATCGAACTAAACCAAATTTGAGTGAAAAGTTAGCTACAACTGTAACTAAGCTAAACTAGCAAACTAAAATGGAGAAAACTATGAGTGAGAAACAACAACTTAGGAATAAATCCACCCTTAGATCACACAAATCAACATAGAATGAAGTTATGATCTCTACTCATTTGGTCTCAAGTGAGAATAAATGTTGTGCTTATCATAAGCATGACATATTTATGCTACGAATTAGCCTAACATATGTCATCAAACTCTAGCACAAATCTAATTCACTCGTCAACTCTCATGAAAAATAACATCAAGTAGAAATTGAGATTTATTCTAAGCATGGCCTATGAAATATGAATTATAACTATAGACCATAAAATTTCTATCTCAACCTCCTCTTTTTGCCAAAATCATATATAGATGATAAGGCAACTTTGTTGTGTCATTTGATCAAGCATGATCTATCCTCTATTGATTAGAGGCATAGATTATCAAAACCAAGCACGACTCACAAATTAAACCAAACATCTAATCTTTAATAAACACAAGTAGAGACATGAACAACAAACTATGTTGAATCTATGAATTAAAGAGCTTCATTATCCCTAAGTTGTAGGGATTTAGCTCATTTGTGTTATTATTTCAACACTAATAGATCTCAACATAAAAATAAACAAAACAAAAGAACTAATTAACAAAATAAAACTAAACTACTTGCATAAAAGTAAACTACACTAATGCATAAAGTAAATAACAAGAACTAAATGAAAAAGAAATTAAATTACATTAAAAAGGAGGGATTACATAAAAGAAAAATGGCTAAGTGGCCATGAAAATAAAAAGAGAGCAAAGCTCCTCTAACTAAAGAAGGGGATCCAAGAGAGGAGAGATAAATGAACATAAAGGGGGTATATATACAAGATCACAAACCCTAAAACCCTAATCACTCATAATGGGAAATCCCCAAAATGGCCCTTCATGAAGCTTCTAATCCTCTCTTAGCCACTAATGAGTCATGTAGGATGCATGAGGCCTTTTGTCTTATTCAAATAGTCTTTAATAAGAAGCTTAAGAGAAAGAGGGTAATTGAGAGGTGGGGTCCTCCATGATCATGTATGAGAATTATTTCCTCTTCATTCCTTTGTATGCATGCATTTGTGCTCCAAATCTTCATGTGTATGCATTATTTGTGCTCCAAAATTCCTATTGGAGACAATCACAAAGAACAAGTAAATGCAATCACAAAATAAAACATGCATAAGTGATCAATTTTTCCCAAAATGAGTGATGATTTTGAAAATATTTAAAATATGGTTTGATCGTATAAAACACCCAAAAATGTTCATTTATTTAATTAACAAGAATAAATATGTGAATATAAATGTGCACAATTACGTGCACATCAAATACCCCCACACTTATCTTTTTATTCGTGCTCGAATAAAGAAAAAAAACTAAGATAAATCCGTTTTCGTAGGGAGCACGATTGCATTGAGCGTATGCAACAAGCCGTTAAACCTCAGGGTGTCCCCAATAGGACGAGTGTTGTCTCGTGAGGGTTTTCAGCGGATACTACCCACAAAATCCAAATGTTAAGTGCAAAAATTATTTACAAAATGCAAGAAAAATATTTACAAGATGAATGGAAGTTTTTTTTAAAAAAAAAGAGTATTTAAAATGGGTAATTTACTTTTAAATTTAACACGAAGGATTTAACACAATTTGGGTTGTCACTATGAAATTTAAGTCCGTTACTAATCAAAATTTCAAACAAAAGTCAGGTTATCGTTACAAACTCCTCCAGCTTGGCCAGTTATTTCGGTATAAACATAGTGCAAATATGAAATGAAATCTATAATCGATATCAACAATCGCAAAACGGCGTCTCAACTTACTTTTTGTTAACAAGTTAGGTCAAATAAGTGAAGAGTGTGCTTGGATTTCAAGTGCTAACTCTCTCTTTATTTTGATAATTATTTACAATATTATTATTATTATTAAACACCTAACTGAAAAAGACCAAGGTTTCCTACCCACGCACTGCCTCGCGGACTGACGTGTGAGTTGGGACAGAGCTTGGCGGGTTTGCACACCAACGCTATATTTATAAGCAATGTTGGATACCCTTAGGTGTCCAACTCATAAAATGAGACCAAGGTTTCCTACCCATGCACTGCCTCGCGGACTGACGTGTGAGTTGGGACAGAGCTTGGCGGGTATGCACACCGGAAAAGATGAGAGCAATGCAATTATTGTAACAAGAAACAAATGCAAAGAAATGAAGCAACTTTTTTTTTCTTAAACAAAGCTACTAACTAATGAAAACAAACACAAAATAGCACACACAAATGAAACTCAAACAAGAGAGAACAAACAATTGCACTACTTTTTTTTTAAATTTAAACAACACAAACTAAACAAAAAACACACAAATAAAGAAAAACACAAACAAATATGAACACAAGTGAACAAACAAAACACAAATTGCAACACACACAAAATTAATCTGAAGAATAAAACTAAATCAAATTTCTATCCCCGGCAACGGCGCCAAAAACTTGTTCGCAAAACGATATTTCTATCGGATTAGAAAATCGTCATGAATATTTAAATAACCGCAAGTGCACAGCGTACAATTGTAATACGTAGTGAGTGCGAGTCTATCCACAGGGAAAGAATAATTTCAAGTTTTAATCAATTGAACTAAACCAAATTTGAGTGAAAAGTTAGCTACAACTACAACTAAGCTAAACTAGCAAACTAAAATGGAGAAAACTATGAGTGTGAAACAACAACTTAGGAATAAATCCACCCTTAGATCACACAAATCAACATAGAATGAAGTTATGATCTCTACTCATTTGGTCTCAAGTGAGAATAAATGTTGTGCTTATCATAAGCATGACATATTTATGCTACGAATTAGCCTAACATATGTCATCAAACTCTAGCACAAATCTAATTCACTCGTCAACTCTCACGAAAAATAACATCAAGTAGAAATTGAGATTTATTCTAAGCATGGCCTATGAAATATGAATTATAACTATAGACCATAAAATTTCTATCTCAACCTCCTCTTTTTTCCAAAATCATATATAGATGATAAGGCAACTTTGTTGTGTCATTTGATCAAGCATGATCTATCCTCTATTGATTAGAGGCATAGATCATCAAAACCAAGCACGACTCACAAATTACACCAAACATCTAATCTTTAATAAACACAAGTAGAGACATGAACACCAAACTATGTTGAATCTATGAATTAAAGAGCTTCATTATCCCTAAGTTGTAGGGATTTAGCTCATTTGTGTTATTATTTCAACACTAATAGATCTCAACATAAAAATAAACAAAACAAAAGAACTAATTAACAAAATAAAACTAAACTACTTGCATAAAAGTAAACTACACTAATGCATAAAGTAAATAACAAGAAATAAATGAACAAGAAATTAAATTGCATTAAAAAGGAGGGATTATATAAAAGAAAAATGGCTATGTAGCCATGAAAATAAAAAGAGAGCAAAGCTCCTCTAACTAAAGAAGGGGATCCAAGAGAGGAGAGATAAATGAACATAAAGGGTTTATATATACAAGATCACAAACCCTAAAACCCTAATCACTCATAATGGGAAATCCCCAAAATGGCCCTTCATGAAGCTTCTAATCCTCTCTTAGCCACTAATGAGTCATGTAGGATGCATGAGGCCTTTTGTCTTATTCAAATAGTCTTTAATAAGAAGCTTAAGAGAAAGCGGGTAATTGAGATGTGGGGTCCTCCATGATCATGTATGAGAATTATTTCCTCTTCATTCCTTTGTATGCATGCATTTGTGCTCCAAATCTTCATGTGTATGCATTATTTGTGCTCCAAAATTCCTATTGGAGACAATCACAAAGAAAAAGTAAATGCAATCACAAAATAAAACATGCATAAGTGATCAATTTTTCCCAAAATGAGTGATGATTTTGAAAATATTTAAAATATGGTTTGATCGTATAAAACACCCAAAAATGTTCATTTATTTAATTAACAAGAATAAATATGTGAATATAAATGTGCATAATTACGTGCACATCAGTTGTGTTTGACGTCCCTTTTTTTTTTTTGAAGGTTCGAAATTTCGAACCACAGGGGTTTGAAATTTCGAGCCAGAGTGGCTCGGATCTGAGTTCCGGTGGCCCAAACTATTGGGTCGCGAGGCTCGAGATTTCAAACCACGATGGTTCGGAATTTCGAGCTAGGAGGCTCGAATTTTCGAGCCTGTACTCGTAATACGAAGGGACATTTCCTTTTTATTATAAATAGGCCCCTCTCTTCATTCATTCACTTCTATCTCGCGCCGTTATTTTGAAAAATTCGAACTCGACCCTTCGACTAAAGAAGAAGAGTTTTTAGGTAACGAACTTGACCGATGGAGGGAAGGGAGGAGGGAGGTCGCGGAGCGATCACCGCAGGTGATTCGAGGCTTCGAGTCTTCGGAGCGAGGCTCGAGATTTCGAGCCTTATGGTCTCGACACCGTCGAGCCCGGCAGGGTTCGTAGTTTTCGAGCCCGTGGGTTCGAAGCTTTCGAGCCCGTGGGTTTCGGAGCTTCGAACCTTCGCGCTCGAGGTTTTGAGCCTTGTCGGTCTGGATGCTAGCCCTTGGGGCTCGAATTTTCGAACCTTAGTGGTTCGAAATTTCGACCCCTAGGGTCCGAAAGTCTGAACCTCCGGGGTACGAGATGTCGAACCATCGGGGCTCAAAAATTCGAACCATCGGGGTTCGAATTTTCGTGCCTCCATGGTTCGGTATTTTCGAACCCCCCGGGGTTGGACTTTGAGGGGCCCCGACTCAGGCTTCTGACTTCTATGTGCTTGATTCTTCGAGTCCTTGGGCGAGTCTGGGGGTATCGTCTTGTAACAACCCGTATTTTCAATAACTTGTTATAACATAAATCGAGGCAGAATTTAATTCTAAAATCTGAATCAAGGGAAACGGGCTGTGCCATTGCGTTCGTCTCGGAAAAATACACGGAATAGAGTCCGAGTTTTCGAAAATCGGAGTCCGTATGACCCGATTAAGGCCCGACGAAGTTTTCAGAAAATTCCTAAGTAAAAACAGATTTAAATTTTAAGTTAAAAACAAGGGTTAGGGCACAACTGGCGTCAGGCGGGAAAACTCCCGCCAAGACCCCCAAGTCGACAGGCATGTCGACAGGGGTCTAAGGGTGTCGACTGCCCTGTCGACAGCCCTGTCGACACGGGGTGGCCGGGCAGTTTTGCCTGGCGCACCATTTCTGATTTGGGCTTGGTTGTGTGGCTTGGTTCTAGAGAATTCCGAAATCTGATGGACCTAATTCAACTAGGGTTTAATCCTATGGTCTAAATCACTAGCCTAATCTATAAATAAGACCCTAACCTACCCTAAATCACTCATTATTCATTCTAGCAACTAAACTATGTCAAAATCAAACCCCTCATGGCCTCCACTCTCTTCATACAATTCCTAAACAAATTCCTAAGAGATTTCCATGCATACAAGTGTATTTAGGCTTGTATGATCCTCTTTATCTTGCATTAAAGTCTTGTTTCTCTATTGTCATCATAAAGAAGGAGTCTTGATCAAGTTTGCTTGCATTTTGGGGTTTTATTTTGTTGCAAAAGGGGTTTCTTACATTTGCTATACTCATTTGAATCCGCATAAGCATTGTAAGCCCTCTTACCTTCATTTTAGAAACTCTAAAGTTAATATGTTATGAAAGTTAGGATTTATGCATGTTTAATAAGTTATGCATGCTTATGTGAGTTCAATATGCCATGTTACACATGTTTGATAAGTTATGCATGTTTATGCAAGTTCACTATGCCATGATTTGCAAGTTTAACAAGTTATGCATGTTTATGCAAGTTCACTACGCCATGATTTGCAAGTTTAACAAGTTATGCATGTTGATGCAAGTTCATTAAGCCATGATTTGCAAGTTTATTGAGTTATGCATGTTTATGCAAGTTCACTAAGCCATGATTTGCAAGTTTATTGAGTTATGCATGTTTATGCAAGTTCACTATGCCATGTTATGCATGTTTAATAAGTTATGCATGCTTATGCAAGTTCACTATGCCATGTTATGCATATTTATGGTAATATGCAAGTTCACTACGCTAAGTTATGCAAGTCTAACATGTTATGCATGTTTGTTGTGATATGCAAGTTCATCATGTATGTTATGCCAAGTTCCCTTTTCCTATCCTTTATGCGTTGTTACGAATATGTAAGCGATAGAATGACGTTGGGGGGTTTGGGTAAACTTAAAATACATGAAAATATAAGATTGGGAATTTACCTATTAAGTTAGGTCCACCCCTTGGGAATTTACCTATTAAGTTAGGTCTACCCAAGTATTTGTTGACTTGTAATTATGTTTTGAAATAAAGTGGACATGACACTTAGAAAACATAAGTGTGGCCAACTCGAGGTTGGGTTGAGTTTGTAGCGTAATTCTACCCGGAACCTACCGGCTTAACTAGTGGCTACAAACAATAGGACCCAATGTGAGAAGTAGGTCATGTGGTGCCAAGACCCGAGGTTATACCCGGAACCCACCGGCTTAACTAGGTAACCACAACAAAGTCTAATGTGAGAGGTAAAGGTGCATTAAATTAATTAATGCCTCATGATTAGGGTTAAGTCGGGGTCCACTAATACTTAACCATTTGGGGATTCGAGGGATTGAAATGGGGTTAAGTTGTGAACTGTCGGTTACACTTAACCAATTTAATCCATTTGGGGGTTTGAGGGATTGAAATGGGGTTAAGTTGTGAACTATCGGTTACACTTAACCAATTTAATCCATGATTAGTGAAGGGTTAAATCGCACTTAACCCTCTTAGGAAACCCTAGCAACGTGGTCTGTTCCAGCAGTAATCCCAGTTTGGTATCATCACAACCCTAGAGGCTAGGCTAGGGCGGGGCACGATTACTGGACTGATGTAAGCGACCAAAGCGACGGCTGAGTGGTACAGCGGTGCGGGTCCAGGCGGGCTACGGACGTGCACGTAGTCCGGTATTGGAAAAACTCGAGGCACGGGTACCAGTAGGTTTAGACTATGCATTATTGCTTCAGTGTCTGGGGTTGACACCCGAAGGCTTGATACACCCGAAGGTGGACCCAGCACAGTCTGACTACATCCATATGTGGGCCGTATGGACACCAACACTTGACGTGTTAGGCTTATAGGGAGCCGATCGACTAGACCGTTTGGTTGGACCTTATACTAAGGTCACTTCATGTTATTGGGTCATAGCTTGGTCCAAGGGATCAATACCTGTTATGTTGGTTTGCTAGTACACCGTGGTGCAAAACTTAACCTTGTTTATGCGATGACACCTCTATCTATCTTGTAGTTAATTTATCATGTCAGTATGTTGTTATCTATGATCATCTCAGTTTCCATCATGCTGTTAACTTTATTAGTTTGTAGACTGATCGTAGCAGGGCTTACTCAGTCTTTTTGACTGACCTGTTTTCTTTCGCCTCTTTTCTTCCGTTCCCCCTCCCCCAGGTTCTCAGGGAGGGAATACAGGAGCCTAGCTTGGATCTTAGCTGCTTTCTTGGATAGCTCATGTATGCTTTGGACTTGAGCTCGCTATGGTTTTTCCACTTTGGGGATAGCTACTTTTATGTTTTCCTTTTCAGTTTCAGATGATGTTATTTTATATACTAGACTTGTTTATTTGGGAAATTGACATTTTGATGTACCAGACTTGTGTTTTGAAATGGTTTAAAAATCTTCCGCTGTTTTATCTACTTACTCTGTTTATTTACATATATATATGTCATGTCCTGCCTTGTTATATCATTATGCATGTTTACCTTGTTTTAAAACGCCCCACCAAAGTCAGAGTTGCTTGCAAGAGCCACCCTGGCGGAGGTGGGGTGTTACATTTGGTATCAGAGCATATGGTTTACGAGAAGGGATAAAAAGGTTTTTAAAACTTTTGAAAAACTATTTTCAAAACCAAGTATAAAGTATTTTCCAAAGAAAAGTCTAGTTATTTTTAAAGGCTATTCCCCAAAAGCCATTAGCACTATCCTTTGACCCCTCGTTTGAACTCTTTTCTTTTCGTTTCCAGCATGTCTGATAATCTCATCTTGCCCAAAGGAGTAACAATACCCGATTGGTTTCGTTGGTACTTGGAAGTCACGGCACCGGTCCCGGGTGTCTCTAATGTTGTCTTTCCAGTCAAGGCCGCTGTTCCTCCTCCTCCTCCTTCCGTATCTGATGTTCCTCTTCTCCCTCAGCCTCCACAAGCGGATTTTGCGGAAACTTGTAAGAACTTTAAGATGATGGGTGGCAAGAATTTTAGTGGAACAGAGACTTTTGTAGAGGCAAGGAATTGGTTGAAAGAGACCGAAGATCTTTTAGCCACCTTTGATATAGGTGACCGCAGGAAGGTTTTATTAGTAGTATGGTTGCTAAAGAAATAAGCTGCATGTTGGTGGGTAGTCACCACCGCTACTAGGCCAATTGAGACTTGGGATGACTTTAGAGGAAGGTTTGGACTGAGGTTCTTATCACTGAAGCAAGGGGACATGACTATTAGGGAATACATAGATAAGTTTAATCAACTGGCTCGGGTCGATTTAGACTTGGTTAATACAGCCCATAAGAAGGCCCTACACTTTGCTCTAGGATTAAATGAGCCATTACATGGTTTGGCCATGTCTCATATACCCTTGGGGGCGACTTTCGAGAATTTGGTGAATATGGCCCTACTTAAAGAAGAAGATAACAATGACAAGAAAGAGGTCAAGGCGAATGAGTCTCAAGGCAAGAGGGCAA
Organism: Allium sativum; assembly: GCA_030737875.1. Taxonomy (NCBI): domain Eukaryota; kingdom Viridiplantae; phylum Streptophyta; class Magnoliopsida; order Asparagales; family Amaryllidaceae; genus Allium; species Allium sativum. The sequence goes on along the minus strand of CM060922.1, from coordinate 158,407,240 downwards.
ATTCCGGGAAACGAGGCAAGAATAACAACAACCGCAAGGACAAACCAAGAGAGAATAGGAAATGCAACTTCTGTGGTAAAGTTGGACATATATCCAGGGAATGTAGGAAGAAGAAGAGAAAGCGGGGCGAATGCTTTCATTATGGTGAGTTTGGACATCTCAGCAAGGATTGCCCGAGGAAACAAGGGCAAGGTCAGACTCAGTGTGCAGGACTATCTGGAGGGCGAGTTCATCCCCTCAACACCGTTCTTCCAGCTCATGATAGAGGTAGTGTTTCTGTTGAAAGTGTTGTTTACATTTTCTGATTTTCCCTGTTCGTACTTCGTTTGATTCTGGCACATCGCATAGTTTTATTCCATCTGATCTAGTTGAAAGTTTGCACCTAAGTACTAGTCTAGTTGATGATCCCGTATGTGTTTCAAATCCAATTGGGGGTTCTGCCCGTTTGTCTGTGGTCTGAGTGGATTTGAAAATTTCTATCTTGAGTATAGAATTCTCGTGGGATGTTTATATTCTCGGATGCAGGGGATATGGGTTGGTTCTGGGCATGGAATGGTTGTCCTGTTTTGGAACCATTCTTGGTTTTTGTATATAAGGTTGTGAGGCTCATGACTCGCCTCGGTAATACCCTAGAAATTTCTAGCAACCCTATGGGTCCCGTCATGTTATGTTATCTTGAATCCCTCAACTCGTCTATTGATAGTTTGCAATCTGTGAGGGTGGTCCGAGAATATCCGGATATCTTGGGGGAAGTAAAGGGGTTACCCCTAGACGTGGGGTAGATTTCCGCATTATCTGGTTGGTAATACCAAGCCAGTTTTGTGGCCGGTTAGGCGCATGACCTCGCGAGATGAGAGTTGAGAAAGCAAGTCAAGGAGTTGCTTGAGAAGAACTTCCTGAGACGAAGTATTTTCGAGTAGGGTGCTCCAGTAGCATTCGTTACTAATGTGGACAGTTTGCTTCGCTTATGTGTTGATTATCGTGAGAAGAATAGACAACTGTTACCAAGGATCGATGATTTGTTTGATCAGCTTGTAGGAGCATCTGTTTTCTTTTGATCTAGCTACCGGATTCCATCAGCTTAGGATGGCTGAGGATGGAATTGACAAGACTGCGTTTAGGACTCTAGATGGATTTTTAGAATGGCTAGTCATGCTATTCGGTTTGACTAATGCACCCGCATATTACGTGAACTTGATGGGTAGGGTGTTTAGGGAGTCCTTGAACAAGTTTGTCGTGGTCGTCGTAGACGATATTTTGATCTCCTTAAAAGAACGAGGAAGAGCATGCTAGACATCTCAAGGAGGTGATGGATACGCTTAGAGCCACCAGTTGAAGGTCAAATTCTCCAAGTGTCACCTTTGGAGGAAAGAAGTTGGATTTCTTGGGCACATAGTTCCTAAGTAAGGCTTAGCGGTGGATTCCGCTAAAGTGGTTGCAGTTTAAGACCGGAAAACTCTAAGGAGGGCAATTGAAGTAAGAAGCTTTATCCGTTTGGCTAGTTAGTATTCCCTGAGCTTAGACTTACTCTTCTGGATCAAGAAGGGGGTTTCACAGGAGGAATACCCGCAATTAGTCAAGAACATGGACCAGTTGATTCGAGGCGAGATGTTAAGTCACCTCGCTAGATATATTATAGATGACAAGGGATGACTAAGGCGTGATGAGAGATTATGTGTTCCTCGAGTGGAAGACTTGGTAAAGTAGGTTCTTGAAGATGCGCATCACTCGAGGAGGTGGCCGAGTTGGTCTCAGGATGCATGTTGTGCCACCAGGTTAAGGCCAAGTCATAGAAGCCCGGCGGGCCATTACCTCCATTGGAGGTTCCGCAAGGGAAGTGTGAAAACATCTCGATAGATTATGTGGATGGACTACCTAGATCAAAGAAAGGGAATACGGGTATGTGGGTCATAATTGGTAGACTCACGAAGAGTGCTCATTTCAGTCCGGTGAAGAGCGAGAGGACCGCATCATGGTTAGCAACGGTATACCCTCAAGAAGTTGGCCAGTTTTGAAATAGCCTACAGGAAGCCATGGGTAGGCAACTAAATCTAGGTATGGCCTATCACTCATAGGCGGATGGTTCATTTCCATTAAGCATGAGTTATAGAAAATCACGTTTATAAGGGCAATTGGCAACGTGGATTGGTATTTTCAAGAAAAGTTCTGCTGCGTGGAATACTTTATAGTAAGTAGACGAGATCCAGGATTCACTAGTGAATTTTGGAGAGCTTGCATGAAATCATGAGGTTACCGTTATGTTTAAGCCAAGTATACAGAAAGAAGAATAAGTGGAAAAGGAAGATGAGAGGCGATAATGAAATGAGTTCCAACTCGAATTTGGGAAATAGGAGTTAGGAAGCCAAGAAATCATGAAGTAAAAGACGGTCAAAGCACGGTGGAGTTAAGCTCAAGGAAACGTGACTAAGAAGAGTGAAGACTAGATACACGCATCATATCTCTTTGTAAGAGTGCATCCTTGATCCTTGTTCTCCTGTGGAGCTTGCTTGCAAGTTATCTTTTGTATATATCCTCTCGGTCCCATTCTCGATCTTATTTCTGTTGTAAACTCCATAAGGGGGTTATGACTCATCGGTTAGTACTATATGTCAGAGTTTGAATGGATTTCTTGTAATCCAAAAAGGAGTTTATCTTGCTTATCTTCTAAGATCTCTTTTTAGCATATCTCTCTGTCCATGTTTATCTAGTTTATCGTGTTTATCTTGTCATGAGAACCTTAGGTAGAAACCCTTTGGATGAAACATGTATTTGAAACATGTTATGCTTGATGTTTGCAAGTGGTTGCAAGTGTTTGCAAGTGGTTACTCGTGGATGCATTATACACATTAGGCACTAGATCGGCTCGCACACTCCTCATATTGCATATGCATGAGTGTTTATGCTTATTCATGGATGAAAGTTGTGTGTTATCACATGGATGTTGCATATGGGTGTATGTTATGTGCACACATATAGATGATATACATTATGTTAGGAATTGCATACATATGGATTCATTTCACTAACATAATCTGCATTGATGATATTTGCATTAGATAAGTACATATACACACACCTTTGCATATGATCATCCAGCATTTAGAATCTTGTAAGGACAATGATTGCTCGTGGATGATGTTTTGAGTAGATGGATGATTGGATGGTAGGATACGTTCTTCCTAACTTGAAGATTTCGGGGACGAAATCCTTTAAGGAGGGGAGAATGTAACAACCCGATTTTCAATAACCTGTTATAACATAAATCGAGGCAGAATTTAATTCTAAAATCTGAATCAAGGGAAACGGGCCGTGCCATTGCGTTCGTCTCGGAAAAATACGCGGAATAGAGTCCGAGTTTTCGAAAATCGGAGTCCGTATGACCCGATTAAGGCCCGACGAAGTTTTCAGAAAATTCCTAAGTAAAAACAGATTTAAATTTTAAGTTAAAAACAAGGGTTAGGGCACAACTGGCGTCAGGCGGGAAAACTCCCGCCAAGACCCCCAAGTCGACAGGCATGTCGACAGGGGTCTAAGGGTGTCGACTGCCCTGTCGACAACCCTGTCGACACGGGGTGGCCGGGCAGTTTTGCCTGGCGCACCATTTCTGATTTGGGCTTGGTTGTGTGGCTTGGTTCTAGAGAATTCCGAAATCTGATGGACCTAATTCAACTAGGGTTTAATCCTATGGTCTAAATCACTAGCCTAATCTATAAATAAGGCCCTAACCTACCCTAAATCACTCATTATTCATTCTAGCAACTAAACTATGTCAAAATCAAACCCCTCATGGCCTCCACTCTCTTCATACAATTCCTAAACAAATTCCTAAGAGATTTCCATGCATACAAGTGTATTTAGGCTTGTATGATCCTCTTTAGCTTGCATTAAAGTCTTGTTTCTCTATTGTCATCATAAAGGAGGAGTCTTGATCAAGTTTGCTTGCATTTTGGGGTTTTATTTTGTTGCATAAGGGGTTTCTTACATTTGCTATACTCATTTGAGTCCGCATAAGCATTGTAAGCCCTCTTACCTTCATTTTAGAAACTCTAAAGTTAATATGTGATGAAAGTTGGGATTTATGCATGTTTAATAAGTTATGCATGCTTATGCGAGTTCAATATGCCATGTTACACATGTTTGATAAGTTATGCATGTTTATGCAAGTTCACTATGCCATGATTTGCAAGTTTAACAAGTTATGCATGTTTATGCAAGTTCACTATGCCATGATTTGCAAGTTTAACAAGTTATGCATGTTGATGGAAGTTCATTAAGCCAGGATTTGCAAGTTTATTGAGTTATGCATGTTTATGCAAGTTCACTAAGCCATGATTTGCAAGTTTATTGAGTTATGCATGTTTATGCAAGTTCACTATGCCATGTTATGCATGTTTAATAAGTTATGCATGCTTATGCAAGTTCACTATGCCATGTTATGCATATTTATGGTAATATGCAAGTTCACTATGCTAAGTTATGCAAGTCTAACATGTTATGCATGTTTGTTGTGATATGCAAGTTCATCATGTATGTTATGCCAAGTTCCCTTTTCCTATCCTTTATGCGTTGTTACGAATATGTAAGCGATAGAATGACGTTGGGGGGTTTGGGTAAACTTAAAATACATGAAAATATAAGATTGGGAATTTACCTATTAAGTTAGGTCTACCCCTTGGGAATTTACCTATTAAGTTAGGTCTACCCAAGTATTTGTTGACTTGTAATTATGTTTTGAAATAAAGTGGACATGACACTTAGAAAACATAAGTGTGGCCAACTCGAGGTCGGGTTGAGTTTGTAGCGTAATTCTACCCGGAACCTACTGGCTTAACTAGTGGCTACAAACAATAGGACCCAATGTGAGAAGTTGGTCATGTGGTTCCAAGACCCGAGGTTAGACCAAGTTGTGGTGTAAATCTACCCGGAACCCACCGTCTTAACTAGGTAACCACAACAAAGTCTAATGTGAGAGGTTAAGGTGCATTAAATTAATTAATGCCTCATGATTAGGGTTATGTCGGGGTCCACTAATACTTAACCATTTGGGGATTCGAGGGATTGAAATGGGGTTAAGTTGTGAACTGTCGGTTACACTTAACCAATTTAATCCATTTGGGGGTTTGAGGGATTGAAATGGGGTTAAGTTGTGAACTATCGGTTAAACTTAACCAATTTAATCCATGATTAGTGAAGGGTTAAATCGCACTTAACCCTCTTAGGAAACCCTAGCAACGTGGTCTGTTCCAGCAGTAATCCCAGTTTGGTATCATCACAACCCTAGAGGCTAGGCTAGGGCGGGGCACGATTACTGGACTGATGTAAGCGACCAAAGCGACGGCTGAGTGGTACAGCGGTGCGGGTCCAGGCGGGCTACGGACGTGCACGTAGTCCGGTATTGGAAAAACTTGAGGCACGGGTACCAGTAGGTTTAGACTGTGCATTATTGCTTCAGTGTCTGGGGTTGACACCCGAAGGCTTGATACACCCGAAGGTGGACCCAGCACAGTCTGACTACATCCATATGTGGGCCGTATGGACACCAACACTTGATGTGTTAGGCTTATAGGGAGCCGATCGACTAGACCGTTTGGTTGGACCTTATATTAAGGTCACTTCATGTTATTGGGTCAAAGCTTGGGCCAAGGGATCAATACCTGTTATGTTGGTTTGCTAGTACACCGTGGTGCAAAACTTAACCTTGTTTATGCGATTACACCTCTATCTATCTTGTAGTTAATTTATCATGTCAGTATGTTGTTATCTATGATCATCTCAGTTTCCATCATGCTATTAACTTTATTAATTTATAGACTGATCGTAGCAGGGCTTACTCAGTCTTTTTGACTGACCTGTTTTCTTTTGCCTCTTTTCTTCCGTTCCCCTTCCCCCCCCCCCCAGGTTCTTAGGGAGGGAATACAGGAGCCTAGCTTGGATCTTAGCTGCTTTCTTGGATAGCTCATGTATGCTTTGGACTTGAGCTCGCTATGGTTTTTCCACTTTGGGGATAGCTACTTTTATGTTTTCCTTTTCAGTTTCAGATGATGTTATTTTATGTACTAGACTTGTTTATTTGGGAAATTGACATTTTGATGTACCAGACTTGTGTTTTGAAATGGTTTAAAAATCTTCCGCTGTTTTATCTACTTACTCTGTTTATTTACATATATATATGTCATGTCCTGCCTTGTTATATCATTATGCATGTTTACCTTGTTTTAAAACGCCCCACCAAAGTCAGAGTTGCTTGCAAGAGCCACCCTGGCGGAGGTGGGGTGTTACACGTCTTGACCAGATATCGCCCTCAGTCGCGTTCGGGCTTCAACTTCCTGACTTCCTGCCTTCGGACTTATACTCTGTCTGAGCATGCTAAGTGGCAGTAATTGAGTGAGCGGGAGCTTGAAACTTGCATATAGGGTAGAACACATATCTGAACTATGATCGAACTATCATAATTATTAATGTTTCTGTGAGTATTTCTATCTGTTGCACTGCACCGCACGCACTTGTTAGGTTTCACCGATACGAGGGGTACAGGTTATTTTGCTGTGAAGTCTAACACTGATATCTTAAAGTATAGTGAATCATGCGAACAAGGTCGCAGACTGGAAAACTTTCGTGGTCCGAGACTTCTCCCTCATCGTCTCATACCTCTGATCCCACAAACAGTTCTTATTCCGGGAGTAGTGAGTACGAGACTACCGAGGCATCGACCCCTTCACAGGTTGGAAGTTCCCCTGAGGTGTCTGAGCACGAGGGTCATGTTGAGAGGGCTCATTCTCCGTTAGCACACTCTAAAATTGAAAATGTGGACATTATGGAAGGTGCCAGACCGATAGCCTCGGTGGCTCCCGATATGCTGCCTGATGCCGTTATTTTGGACAACCCTCTGGATTCGGTGCCATCTCGTAGGGACGCTTCACTTGTTAACAAGATGTCGCTGCGATTTGGTATCCCGGGGGGAGAGGCTCGTGCCCCCGAACCAGGCGAAAGGGCTCATGCACCGCCCGAGGGGCTTACTGCTTGGAATCGCCATGCTTGTGGCGTGGGTTGTGTGCCCCCGGCCAATGATTTTATCTGGGAAATGTTATTGTATTTCCATCTTCCCCCTTCACAGTTGCACCCAAATGCATACTCCGCGCTCCTGGGTATTTGTGTTCTGTTCCGAGAATTTCTACGTCGGGACCCCACCGGGGAGGATATCTGATATCTTTTTCACTTCAGGCGATCAGCGGGTGAGTCATCTTCACAATGATTCGTGGAAGCGGCTCCCGGCCGAAGGATATTTGTTGGAAAATAGCCTAGGCCATCTGAAATCAAGCAGGACTAGTTCTTCGTTCATTGTCCTCTGGGCTTTGCGAGTAGATGGATACGAGAATGTAAGTCCCCTTAGTCTACTTTGGCGTCCTTATCGAGTTTTGGACCTCATGTTTTCTTCTCTGATCGTGACAGGGAATCCCGAGGCGCCCACTGGTGATGTGTACCAACAGCACCTCGACGCCCTCCTAGCCATTCCTGAAGCTTCACGCGGGACGAACTCGGTGATAGATCCGGATCGCCTCCGACATCTTGGTTTGCTTTCGCCTGGGCCGGCTGTACCTATGCCCGCCGCGGCGAGCGGTGTGTCACTACAGGAAGTGGCGGGAGCCTCTACTGCTTCGATTTTGAAAAGGAAATTGGCCCCTATCCTGCTTAGTCCAAAGAAGGTTGTTAAGTTCTGCGAGGGCGCCGGAGGTAGCGAGGCGGGTGATGAGGAGACAGTTGCTCGAGATGAGGGACTTCCTGATGCTTCCGTCCGACCCCTGGCGGGAGGGGTAGGAGGCGAAGCGCAGGACAGTCCCCATGCCCCAGCGATTTCTCTGGGAGCTTCCGCCTCCCTTGAGAAGATGAGTCAGTATGCTGAACGGGAAATGATTCCCGTGGATTGGTCTCAATGGCCGAGTGCGGCCAACATGGAGGACCTAGGTTTTGCAGCGGAGGGACTAACTCCCGCGACTGGCGGGCGATCCGGTTTGTTGAGAGAGCACTTAGGACATGCACTCATACACATCATGCTGCATAAAGGGGTGTTAGTGTGTATCGTTTGACTGACTTAGCTTCCTCTCTTTGACAGGTGAGATGGCCAGAGGAAATGGAGGGCGAGGTCGCGGAGATCGTCGCCAACACGACAGCACTTTTCTTGGTTCCTTTAAGCAGGGAGCTAGTCTTTATGGTGCTGCTCCGCCTCCACTGGGTCGTGGCAGCAGGAGTCATCATTCGGACAGGCCCCAATCTTATACGGTCCCTCCCTCTCCCCCTTCGACTCAGGTGCCGAGGAGAGGTTCGAGATTTGATCGGGGGGGCCGAGTCACGCGCCATCTTCGACTCTGCCGGCTTTCACTCCAACGGTTGTGGCTTCGCCGGCTCCTGTTCGAACTTTGAGGGGAGAGGAGTCACCGATCGCCCAGCCGGGGTTGGACAGGGCGTCCGTCGCGGAGGCGTGTGATTTGACGGAGTCCGGAGTCCTGGGCCTGCCTATTGAGGAGAGGGAGGCCTTCGTGAGGCTCCACTTCCCGGGGTTATACCTCGATGAGTCATGGTTTGTTCCTGATATTCGTCCTGCTCTTGATATGGAAACCGGCGAGATATGGCAACATGTGAAGGCCGCGTGTCATCAGGTTGATGCCTTTACCCGATATGCTCATCATCTGTCTAACCTGATTAGACAAAAGAATCAGGAGCTTGCCGACCGTCAAGCAATTATAGATGCTGGGGAGACTTCTATTGCCAACCTAACCGCGGAAAGAGGTGAGTTTTTCAGTTTGTTCTTATGGTTTGCGTGCCTCTCTTCCCTTGGTGTTGTTAACTCGCGAGGCATGTTGTTTACAGATGAGATGAAGCGTCAGCATGAGGAGCTTAAGAGGGTGACTGACCATTCTAACTCCGTCCTGAAGGAGACCATAACTGACTTGACCACTCAGAACACTACTTTGAAAAACAGGAAAACCGAAGCAGTGGAGGTTTGCACCGGTTTGAGGCGGGAATACACACAGGTCCCGCTGCTCTAGGATGGTAATCAGACTTTAAGGACGGAGAATGCTCGTTTAGCGAGGGAGCTTGAGGCGGCGAGAAAGGCGAAGGAGGATGCGGAAGCCAATAATCGGGACGTGTTAAGTGCTGTCGACGTATTGAAGACCGATCATCTGAACGAAATGGAACGCTTGAGAGATGAGCTAGCGGCTGCCGAGTTCCAGGCGCAACTGTCTGTGGAAGAATACATCAAGGACATGCTCGTCAAAGTCCTAAAGTTTCGTGGGATATCATGGATGCTGTAACAACCCGTATTTTTAATAACCTATTATAACGTAAATCGAGGCAGAATTTAATTCTAAAATCTGAAGCAAGGGAAACGGGCTGTGCCATTGCGTTCGTCTCGAAAAAATACGCGAAATAGAGTCCGAAATTTTGTAAATCGGAGTCCGTATGACCCGATTAAGGCCCAATGAAGTTTTCAGAAAATTCCAAGTTTAAAACAGATTTCAAATTCAGATTTGAATTTCAAAAAATTAGGGCAACTGGGTAGGCGGGAAATTTCCCGCCAGAGCACCCAAGTCGACAGCCCTGTCGACTTGGGAGTCGACTTGGTTGCACCCAAGTCGACAGCCCTGTCGACTTGGCTGTCGACAGGGTAGGCACGGGCAATTCTGGCTTGGTGCACCATTTGGGGTTTGGGCTGGGTTTTGGGGCTGGTTCTGGAAGCTTCCGAAATCTAAGGGTCCTAATCTAACCTAGGGTTAATCTAAGGGCCTAAAACACTCTAATCTTCTATAAATAAGACCCTAACCCTACCCCTAAATCCATATTATTCATTCAAGTACCTAAACTATGGCAAAAATTTTCCTCTCATGGCCTCCACTCTCTTCATAATATTTCTAAGTTATTTCTATGAGGGATTTTCAATGCATACAAGTGTTTTTGAGTTGTATGAGTGATCATTAGCTTGCATTCATTATCAAGTTGCAAGCTTTATTTTCAAAGCTAGAGTTTTTGGTGATTTTTGGCAAGGGTTTTCTTATTGGATCTTTCTTATTGGGTTTTAAGGGCTTGTCTCAATCTTTGTTTTGTATCTTCATAATGAATAGTAAGCCCCATTACCTTCTTTTTAAACTCTAAAGTTAATGAATGATGTAAATTGGGTTTTATGCAAGTTAGTTAGGCTATGATATGCAAGTTTATGATGCTATGATATGCAAGTTTATGATGCTATGATATGCAAGTTTATGATGTTATGAAATGCAAGTTTATGATGCTATAATATACAAGTTTATGATGCTATGAAATGAAAGTTTATGATGCTATGAAATGCAAGTTTAGGATGCTATGAAATGCAAGTTTATGATGTTGTGACATGCAAGTTTATGATGATATGCAAGTTTGGGTTGAACATTAATACATGTTACCATGTTATGCATATTTTTGAGGCCTAATGTGAGTATAGGAACATATGTACATTTCATATGCCACCATGTTAAACTTGTGGCTTCAACACCTTCATGTCATGATTATGCCAAGTTCACTCTTTCTATCCTTTATGCGCTTTGGCGATTATGTAAGCGATGGGATTGCGTGGGGTTGGGTAAACTTAAACACATGAAAACATAAGATTGGGAATTTACCTATTAAGTTAGGTCTACCCCTTGGGAATTTACCTATTAAGTTAGGTCTACCCAAGTACTTGTTAACTTGTAATTATGTTTTGGAAACATAATGGACATGACACTTAGATAATATAAGTGTGGCCAACTCGAGGTTGGGTTGAGTTTGTAGCGGAAATCTACCCGGAACCAACCGGCTTAACTAGTTGCTACAAACAATAGGACCCAATGTGAGAAGTTGGTCATGTTGTACCTTGAACCCGAGGTTAGACCAAGTTGTGGTGGAAATCTACCCGGAACCAACCGGCTTAACTAGTAACCGCAACAAAGTCTAATGTGAGAGGTTAAGGTACATTAAATTAATTAAGGCCTTGTGATTAGGGTTAAGTCATGGTCGACTTAATACTTAACCAATTTGGGCTTGGGGATTAAACGGGGTTAAGTCGTGAACCGTTTGGTACACTTAACCAATTTAATCCATGATTAGTAAGGGTTAAACCACACTTAACTCAACTAGAAAATCCTAGCATGGGGGTCCATTCCAGCAGTAATCCCAAGTTTGTATCATTACGACCCTAGGGACTAGGCTAGGGTGGGGGCACGATTACTGGACTTGATATAAGGGGCCAAAAACGACGGCAGTGTGGTACGCCGATGTAGTTCCGGATGGACTAGGGCCGTGCACGTAGTCCGTTAGCGGAGAAATCAAGCATGGGTACCAGTAGATCGAGACTGTGCACTCATGTTTATGGTGTCCAGGGGTTTACACCCTAGGGCTTGATACACTCGACGGGTGGACCCTGCACAGTCTGACTACAATTATGTTTTAGCCGTATTGACACTAACACGTGACGAGTTAGGCTTATAAGGAGCCGATCGACTAGACCGTTTAGTTGGACCTCGCATTAGGGTCCTTTCATGTTTTGGGCCAAAGCTTGGGCCAAGGGATCAATACTTGTTTATTCAAGTCATGTTAGTTTGCTAGTACACCTGTGGTGCAAAACCTTAAACCTGATTATGCGATGACACCTTTATCTATCCTGTTAGTTAATCATCATGCCAGTATGTTGTTATCATTATGTTCATCTCAGTTTACATCATGCCAGTTAACTTTATTTGTTTATGGACTGATGGTAGTAGAGCTTACTCAGTCTTTTTGACTGACCTGTTTTCTTTCGCTTCTTTTCTTCCGTTCCCCCCCCCCCCAGGTTCTCAGGGTGGAAACATTGGAGCTTAGCTTGGATTTCTGATCGCTTGCTTGTGGGATTTCAGCTCATGTACAGTTTTGACATGAAGCTAGCTATGGTTATCACTTATTTTGGGGATAGTACTTATGTATTTCAGTTTTTCAGTTGATGTTGTTTTCATCTAGACTTGTTTATTTGGAAAGCTATGTTGTACCATACTTGTTTTGAAATAGTTTGAAATATTCCGTTGTTTTACTTATCCTATTTACTCTATTTACATATATACACATGTTCTTGTTCTGCCTTGATATATCATTATGCATGTTTACCCGGTTAAAACGCCCCACCAAAGTCAGGGTGCTTGCAAGAGCCACCCTGGCGGAGGCGGGGTGTTACATTTGGTATCAGAGCATATGGTTAACGAGAAGGGACAAAAGGTTTTTGAAAAACTTTTGAAAAACTATTTTCAAATCAAGTATAAAGTATTTTCCAAGAAAAGTCTAATTATTTTCAAAGGCTATTCCCCAAAAGCCATTAGCAAATTCCTTTCGTTTTTCTCTCCATTCTGAATCTATCTTTTTCTTCGTTTTCAGTATGGCCGATGACTTTGCCATTCCGGAGGGAGTACAAGTACCTGGTTGGTACAGGAGACTTTTGGAGGCTAGGGCGACCAAAGCCGGCCTCGCAAATGTTACTCCTCCGGTAGTTAACGCTTCTCCTCCTCCTCCCATAGCTGATGTTCCTCCTCCCTCTCAGCATCCACAATCGGATTTCACGGAGATTTGCAAAGACTTTAAGGTGATGGGTGGCAAGAATTTCATTGGAACAGAGACTTTTGTAGAGGCAAGGAATTGGTTGAAAGAGACCGATGATCTTTTCGCCATCTTGGATATAGGTGACCGCAGGAAGGTTCTATTGGCAGTGTGGTTGCTAAAGGAAGAAGCTGCACGATGGTGGGTGGTTACCACCGCTACTAGGCCTATTGAGACTTGGGATGACTTTAAGGGAAAGTTTGGACTAAGGTTCCTATCACTGAAGCAAGGGGACATGACTATTAGGGAATACGTGGATAAGTTTAATCAACTGGCTCAAGTCGGTTTAGATTTGATTAACATAGCTCAGAAGAAGGCCCTATACTTTGCTCTAGGATTAAACGAGCCATTACATAGTTTGACCATGTCTCACATACCCTTAGGGGCAACTTTTGAGAGCTTGGTTAATATGGCGTTACTTCAGGGAGATGGCAAGAAAGAGATCAAGTTGAATGATACTCAAGCCAAGAAGACTAATTCCCAGTGGAAAGGAAATCAGGGTAATTCAAGTGGTCAAAGCAGTCAAGGCAACAAGGGGAACGACAACAAGAGCAATAACAACAAGAGGTAGTGCCATTATTGCAGTTCAGTTGGGCATCTTGTTAAGGATTGTAAGAAGAGAAAAAGGAGGAATGGTGAATGCTTTCATTGTGGTGAGTTTGGACATTTCAGGGAAGATTGCCCGAAGAAGCAAGGGCAAGGTCAGACTCAGTGTGCAAGATCGTCTGGAGGGCGAGTTCATCCCCTCAACATCGTTCTTCCAGCTTATGATCAAGGTAGTGTTTCTGTTAAAAGTCTTGTTTACATTTCTGATTTTCCAGTTCGTACCTTGTTTGATTCTGGCGCATCGCATAGTTTATTTCATCTGATCTAGTTGAAAGTTTTGCACCTAAGTACTAGTCTAGTTAATGATCCCGTGTGTGTTTCAAATCCAATTGGGGTTTCCGCCCATTTGTCTATTATCTATGTGGATTTGAAAATCTCTAGCTTAAGTGTAGAGTTCTCGTGTGATGCTTATATTCTCGGTTTCTTGGGATATGGGTTGATTTTGGTATGGATGGGTTGTCCAGTTTTGGAGCCATTCTTGGTTTTTGAGCATAGGGTAGTGAGGCTCAGGACTTGCCTCAGTAATACCCTAGAAATTTCTTGTAACCCTATGGGTCCCGTCATGTTGTGTTATCTTGAATCCCTCAACTCGTCTATCGGTGGTTTGCAATCGGTGAGGGTGGTCCGAGAATATCCTGATATCTTGGGTAAAGTGAAGGGGTTATCCCTAAGCGAGAGATTGATTTTCGCATTTATCTGGAGGATAATGCAAAGCCGGTTTCTTTGCCCGTTCGGCACATGGCTCCGCGTGAGAGGCGGGAGCTAAGTAAGCAAGTGAAGGAGTTGCTTGAGAAGGACTTCATTCGACGAAGTATGTCTGAATGGGGAGCGTGGGTGGTATTTGCTACCAAGGCAGATGGTTCCCTTCGACTTGGTGTTGATTATCGTGAGTGGAACAAGAAGAACAGATAACCGTTACCAAGGATCGATGATTTGTTCGAACAGCTTGTAGGAACATCTGTTTTCTCTTGATCTAACTACTGGATTTCATCAGCTCAGAGAGGCTGAAGATAGTATAGACAAGACCGCATTCGGAACTCCAGATGGATTCTTCGAATGACTTGTCATGCCATTCGGTGTGACTAATGCACCCGCCTACTTCGTGGACTCGATAAGTAGGGTGCTTAGGGAGTTCCTGAACAAGTTTGTCAGGGTCTTCATAAATGATATTTTGATTTTCTCTAACGATGAGGAAGAGCACGCAAGGCATCTCGTGAAGGTGATAGATACGCTTAGAGCGCATCTGTTGAAGGCCAAGTCCTCTAAATGTCATTTTGGAGAAAAGAAGTTAGATTTCTTGGGCACATAGTTTCTAAGCAAGGCTTAACGGTGGATCCCGCTAAAGTGGTCGCAGTTCAAGACCGGAAAGCTCCGATGAGGACAATTGAAGTAAGAAGCTTTCTCCGTTTGACTAGTTAGTTAGCATCCCTTGAAGCTTAGACCTACTCTTCTGGATCAGGTAAGGACTTCACAGAAAGAAGACCCGCAGTTAGTCGAGATCATGGACAAGTTGACTCGAGGCGAGATGTTAAGTCACCTCGCTATAGATGACAAGGGATGGCTAAGACGCGATAAGAGGAAGAGGGTTCTTGAAGACGCGCATCACTCGAGGAGGTGGCCGAGTTTTTCCCAAAGTGCATGTTGTGCCAACAGGTTAAGGCCGAGTCATAGGAGCCCGGTGGGCTATTACATCCATTGGAGGTCCCGAAATGGAAGTGGGAAAGCGTCACGATGGATTTAGTGGATGGACTGCCTATATCAAGGAAAGGGAACACGGAAATGTGGGTCATAGTAGGTAGACTCACGAAGAGTGCTCATTTCACTCTGGTAAAAAGCGAAAGGACTGCATCATAACTAGCGACGGTTTATTTTCAAAAAATAAAGTGGTTGCACGAGGTTCCCTAAAGTATAGTTAGTAACCATGACTCAATTTTCACTAGCCAATTTTGGGATAGTCTACGGGAAGTCATGGGCAAGCACTGAACCTAAGTACGGCCTATCCTTCACAGGCGGATGGTTCATTTAGTCCAAGCATGAGTTATAGAAAATCACGTTAGTAAGAGAGATTGGTAACATGGATTGGTATCATCAAGAAAAGTTCTGCTGCGTGGAATACTTTATAGTAAGCTAGCGAGATCCAGGATTCAGTTATGGTTAAGCTAAGTATGATAGAAGAAGAGTAAGTGAAAGAGGAAGATGAGAGGCGACAATGAAATGGGTTCCAACTCATATTTGTAAATAAGGGTTAAGAAGCCAAGAAATCATGAAGTAAAGGACGGTCAAAGCACAGTGGAGTTAAGCTCAAGGAAACATGACTTAGAAGATTGAAGGCTAGATACGCGCATCATATCTCTTTGTAAGAGTATATCCTTGATCCTTGTTTTCCTGTGGAACCTACTCGCATATATCTTTTTACGTATATCCTCTCGGTCCCATTCTCGATCCTATTTCTATCAGGAGGTATGACTCATTGGTTAGTAATACATGTCAAGGTTTGAAGGGATCCACTAGGTTGACTAAACCTTTTGGGTTTTTATAGGATATGAGTCAGGTTAGGAAGGGATTTCTTGTAATCCCAAAAAGGAGTTTATCTTGCTTATCTTCCCGATCTCTTTTTTTTTAGCATATCTTTCTTTTGCTATCCGTGTTTATCTAGTTTATCATGTTTATCTTGTCATGAGAACCTTAGGTAGAAACCCTTTGGATGAAACATGTGTTTGAAACATGTTATGCTTGATCGTTGCAAGTGGGTGCAAGTGTTTGCAAGTGGTTACTCGTGGATGCATTATACACATTAGGCACTAGATCGGCTCACACACTCCTCATATTGCATATGCATGAGTGTTTATGCTTATTAATGGATGAATTTGTTGTGCTATCACATGGATTTTGCATATGGATGTATGTTATGTGCACGCATGTAGATGTTATACATTATGTTAGGGATTTGCATACATATGGATACATTTCACTAACATACTTTGCATTGATCTTTGCATTAGATAAGTACATATACACACACCTTTGCATATGTTCATACAACATTTAGAATCTTGTAAGGACAATGATTGCTCGTGGATGATGTTTTGAGTAGATGGATGTTGTATGGTAGGATACGTTCTTCCTAACTTGAAGATTTCGGGGACGAAATCCTTTAAGGAGGGGAGAATGTAACAACCCGTATTTTTAATAACCTGTTATAACGTAAATCGAGGCAGAATTTAATTCTCAAATCTGAATCAAGGGAAACGGGCTATGCCATTGCGTTCGTCTCGAAAAAATAAGCGAAATAGAGTCCGAAATTTTGTAAATCGGAGTCCGTATGACCCGATTAAGGCCCAATGAAGTTTTCAGAAAATTCCAAGTTTAAAACCGATTTCAAATTCAGATTCGAATTTCAAAAAATTAGGGCAACTGGGTAGGCGAGAAATTTCCCGCCAGAGCACCCAAGTCGACAGCCCTGTCGACTTGGGAGTCGACTTGGTTGCACCCAAGTCGACAGCCCTGTCGACTTGGCTGTCGACAGGGTGGGCACGGACAATTCTGGCCTGGTGCACCATTTGGGGTTTGGGCTGGGTTTTGGGGCTGGTTCTGGAAGCTTCCGAAATCTAAGGGTCCTAATCTAACCTAGGGTTGATCTAAGGGCCTAAAACACTCTAATCTTCTATAAATAAGACCCTAACCCTACCCCTAAATCCATATTATTCATTCAAGTAACTAAACTATGGCAAAAATTTTCCTCTCATGGCCTCCACTCTCTTCATAATATTTCTAAGTTATTTCTATGAGGGATTTTCAATGCATACAAGTGTTTTTGAGTTGTATGAGTGATCATTAGCTTGCATTCATTATCAAGTTGCAAGCTTTATTTTCAAAGCTAGAGTTTTTGGTGATTTTTGGCAAGGGTTTTCTTATTGGATCTTTCTTATTGGGTTTTAAGGGCTTGTCTCAATCTTTGTTTTGTATCTTCATAAAGAATAGTAAGCCCTTTTACCTTCTTTTTAAACTATAAAGTTAATGAATGATGTAAATTGGGTTTTATGCAAGTTAGTTAGGCTATGATATGCAAGTTTATGATGCTATGATATGCAAGTTTATGATGCTATGATATGCAAGTTTATGATGTTATGAAATGCAAGTTTATGATGTTATAATATACAAGTTTATGATGCTATGAAATGCAAGTTTATGATGCTATGAAATGCAAGTTTAGGATGCTATGAAATGCAAGTTTATGATGTTGTGACATGCAAGTTTATGATGATATGCAAGTTTGGGTTGAACATTAATACATGTTACCATGTTATGCATATTTTTGAGGCCTAATGTGAGTATAGGAACATATGTACATTTCATATGCCACCATGTTAAACTTGTGGCTTCAACACCTTCATGTCATGATTATGCCAAGTTCACTCTTTCTATCCTTTATGCGCTTTGGCGATTATGTAAGCGATGGGATTGCGTGGGGTTGGGTAAACTTAAACACATGAAAAAATAAGATTGGGAATTTACCTATTAAATTAGGTCTACCCCTTGGGAATTTACCTATTAAGTTAGGTCTACCCAAGTACTTGTTAACTTGTAATTATGTTTTGGAAACATAATGGACATTACACTTAGATAATATAAGTGTGGCCAACTCGAGGTTGGGTTGAGTTTGTAGCGGAAATCTACCCGGAACCAACCGGCTTAACTAGTTGCTACAAACAATAGGACCCAATGTGAGAAGTTGGTCATGTTGTACCTTGAACCCGAGGTTAGACCAAGTTGTGGTGGAAATCTACCCGGAACCAACCGGCTTAACTAGTAACCGCAACAAAGTCTAATGTGAGAGGTTAAGGTACATTAAATTAATTAAGGCCTTGTGATTAGGGTTAAGTCATGGTCCAATTAATACTTAACCAATTTGGGCTTGGGGATTAAACGGGGTTAAGTCGTGAACCGTTTGGTACACTTAACCAATTTAATCCATGATTAGTAAGGGTTAAACCACACTTAACTCAACTAGAAAATCCTAGCATGGGGGTCCATTCCAGCAGCAATCCCAAGTTTGTATCATTACGACCCTAGGGACTAGGCTAGGGTGGGGGCACGATTACTGGACTTGATATAAGGGGCCAAAAACGACGGCAGTGTGGTACGCCGATGTAGTTCCGGACGGACTAGGGCCGTGCACGTAGTCCGTTAGCGGAGAAATCAAGCATGGGTACCAGTAGATCGAGACTGTGCACTCATGTTTATGGTGTCCAGGGGTTTACACCCTAGGGCTTGATACACCCGACGGGTGGACCCTGCACAGTCTGACTACAATTATGTTTTAGCCGTATTGACACCAACATGTGACGATTTAGGCTTATAGGGAGCCGATCGACTAGACCGTTTAGTTGGACCTCGCATTAGGGTCCTTTCATGTTTTGGGCCAAAGCTTGGGCCAAGGGATCAATACTTGTTTATTAAAGTCATGTTAGTTTGCTAGTACACCTGTGGTGCAAAACCTTAAACCTGATTATGCGATGACACCTTTATCTATCCTGTTAGTTAATCATTATGCCAGTATGTTGTTATCATTATGTTCATCTCAGTTTACATCATGCCAGTTAACTTTATTTGTTTATGGACTGATGGTAGTAGAGCTTACTCAGTCTTTTTGACTGACCTATTTTCTTTCGCTTCTTTTCTTCCGTTTCCCCCCCAGGTTCTCAGGGTGGAAACATTGGAGCTTAGCTTGGATTTCTGATCGCTTGCTTGTGGGATTTCAACTCATGTACAGTTTTGACATGAAGCTAGCTATGGTTATCACTTATTTTGGTGATAGTACTTATGTATTTCAGTTTTTCAGTTGATGATGTTTTCATCTAGACTTGTTTATTTGGAAAGCTATGTTGTACCAGACTTATTTTGAAATAGTTTGAAATATTCCGCTGTTTTACTTATCCTATTTACTCTATTTACATATATACACATGTTCTTGTTCTGCCTTGATATATCATTATGCATGTTTACCCGGTTAAAACGCCCCACCAAAGTCAGGGTGCTTGCAAGAGCCACCCTGGCGGAGGCGGGGTGTTACAGATGCCTGACTACTCTCGCGTGTTGGCGCGAACCTAGGAGAGATTGGTCCCGTATGAGGCTTCCTTGCACGGGGTAGGTGTTGAGGCCCTGGATGAACGGCAGCTCGTGACCGACCTCCTGGTCGAGGATGAACGTGAGAAGTTGGAGGAGGGTAGAAGGTTGTTGCTCGAGGATGCAGAGAGGGAGAGGCAAGAGAAACTTACAGCCAAAAAAGGGAAAGCTGTCATGACCAACGGTGTTACGGTGGCCGAGAACTTAGCGGAGGGAAGCTCCTATCGGCCCTCGGCTCCCGGATTGGTTATTGCAAGAGACCCGGTGGGTTCGACTCAGGTTGTCACTGAGCATGGCCAGAGACCGAGAGAGGTCGAAACCATATTGCCTGTTACGTCGCATGCCCCTCCTCCTCCTACACCGTCCTTGACCAGAGGTAAACCCTTCTTGCAATGCATCCCGGAGGATGATGCGGTTACTAACTTTATGGACTAAAAGGTTGCGTTTTCCTTATGCAGTTTCCCTTGGACCAACCACGGCATTGGGCCTAGCTCCCGTGATTCCCGCAGTGTCGGAGTCTGAGCCCGGGCTTAAGGGGGCGAGGCTTAGAGAGAGCGGAGACCATCTTGACACCCTCTCGGGGGTTGGAGCGACTCCTAGCCTGTACGAGAGCCTTGCAGATGAGGAAGGTGAGGTGGACGAGCGGAGTATCCGAGATTCGGTGGCGGCCGATGTGCCCTCGATGGCTGCCCTAGTAGCTGCACAAAAAGGCTAAGATGGGGGTCAAGAGCGAGGAAGCAGAGGAGAAATGTAAGCAGGATGAGGTTGCGAGGCAGGAGGTCATAGCCAAGACTCGGGATGATGCCGAAAAGAGGGCGGCGACGACCGTTGCTCGAAGGAGGATGGGCGAGGGGTGGCTTTCAACTTCTCATGGGTCGACCACCTCCCCAAAGAGTCATAGTGGGAGAATCAGTTCTGGAAAGAAGAGGCCCGGTTCCAAGGATGGATCGTCGGGTGCTGGATCTGCAAAAGAGAAAAACAAGGGCAAGAAGAAGAAGCATGGTTAGGGTTAGTCGCTTACACATTAGTTTAGCGATTGTTTTGGTAGTGTAGGCCGCTAGTTTACGCGAGTTCGGTGTGTTTTTCAAGGCACGGTGTGCATGTACACCCTATCATTAAAAAAGAAAGATATTAGTAAAGTAAATAGGTTGTAGTGTGTGTGAGTTGTAATGAAATATGAATTAGTAAAGATCATTTGTTGTTAAATGTTCAGATGTTCTTTCTATGTTTTCGGGCGTCCCGTACTTGCATAGACGTACTTCTCGTTACTCCTAACAAAAAAGTGATTGTGTGTTCTGCGCCCTGGGGTGATTGTCCCAGGGGGTGTGATGGTGTGCCGCACTCTGTATCGTGGTAACAGAGGGGCGAGATAATGCGCAGGCGTCTAGTAGATCTCCCTCAGCTAAGGAGACCCGTAGTTTGTGAAGCCTGGCCAGAGCGCCTGCTATTTTTTCTCGGGTTGCCCGGGGTTAACCTCAAGAGTAGCGAAGGCGTATGACGTCGCGTTATGCGGTCCGTCCGATGTCAGCTCTCCCGTCGTTCATCGGGTTGGGGCGAGCCCGCCGGCGTCGTCGTTCGCCGGGAAAGAGAAGCCCAGATCATCAGCTGGCATGGTCCGATCCTGGCTGTGGGCTACCCCTAAGCCTTTAGAGCTTTCGGGATGTGACGATTTAAGGTCGGCCTCGGTGCTGTGCCAAGTGCCGACAACACCCGCAGTTCGAGAGGAGTTATTGTCACTCCGTCTGGCTGTTGGGTGCTTGAACGATTTATCCTCGACCTTGGCACGGTGCCCAGGTTCGAGTTAGAGGTTGTTTATACTCGGTCGTGCCGCGGGCCGGCGACTCGAGTAGCGTGGCCGGATCCCATGCTCGGGGTGCCGGTTGGTGCCAATGTGGGTGGTTCGCGAGGCTGGCTCGCGGACCAGACAGCGGTGCCGACCTCCACACTAGAGGTCGACATCGCGGTCGGTGGTCTTACACTAAGATGAGCGGTTGGGATTAATCAAACACGTCACGCGAGGAGCAAACACAGAATAAGGAAGTAGGAAACTGAACATCATTTTCATTAACAACGTTTGGCGTGCATAGCCTTTACAATGCCTTGAATTGCTAGAAAACAAAACACGCTGGATAGCATGTACAACCATGTGCTAAATTATGTGAAATAGCAGCGGAGATGTTCGATGTTCCAAGCCCTTGGTAGTTCGGATCCGTCCACGGTAGCTAGCTTGAAAGTTCCGTCGCTGATTCTTCGTGTAATAGATTACGGGCCTTCCCAACGAGGGGCGAGGCCTGTTGGAGGTGGGAATACCCGCTTTAGGACGAGGTCTCCGATGTTGAGGTCCTTGTGGCGGACTCGAGAGTTGAAGTACCGGGCGACTCGTTGTCATTGGGTTGCGGCTCTTACGTCGGCTTCGTTCCTTCTTTCCTCCAACAAGTCGAGCGATCCCATAAGTAGGTCTTGGTTTGTCTTTGGGTCGAAGTAAGTGACTCGGTGGGATTGAAGCTCAAGCTCGATGGGGATGACGGCTTCGGATCTGTAAGAGAGGGCGAAGGGAGTGTGCCCGGTTGCTGTCTTGTGAGTGGTCCGGCAGGCCCATAGGGCTAACGGAAGTTCATCTGCCCACATGCCCCCGGCCTTCTCGAGGCGCTTCTTGATGATAGACTTGATGACTTTGTCGACTACCTCAACTTGTCCGTTGGCCTGAGGGTGCGCTACGGCCGAGAACCTTTTTTCTATGCCATGGCGTTGATAGAAAGACTTGAACTATGCGCTCTCGAACTGGGTGTCGTTGTCCGAAATAATGGCCTGAGGGACCCCGTATCTGGTGATGATGTTGCGTACCACAAAGTTGATCATTTTCTTGGTGGTGATAGTAGCGAGGGCTTCGGCCTCGGCCCATTTGGTGAAGTAATCAACGGCGACTACGGCGTACCGTGCCCCACCTCTGGCCATGGGAAGAGTTCCAATGATATCGATCCCCAACATTGCGAATGGCCATGGGCCAGTCATTTGTGTTGATTCCGTTGGCGGGGTTCTCGGGATCTTCGAGAAGCGTTGGCATTGGTCGCACTTACGGGCGTAGTCAACAGCGTCTTGCTCGAGTGTGGGCCAGTAATAACTATGCCTGAGTATCTTTCTGGCCAAGGTTTGACCGCCGGTGTGGTCGCCGCATTCTCCTTCGTGTATGCTGACTAAGATCTTGGCAGCCTCGTCTGGAGTTACGCACCTGAGTAAAGGGACGGAGAAACCCCGTCGATAGAGCATCCCGTCCATAAGGAGGTAGCGGGCCGACTGGCGGGTGAGCGCTCGCTTTTCTCTGTGGCTTTGTGGGAGAATTCCCTGTTGCAGGTAGTTTCTGATTGGAATCATCCATGATTCCGGCTCGGGGCCAGTGCTCATGGCCGTGCTGGTTGTTGTTGGCTTAGTGCTCGGGGAATTGAGTACTTCGACGGGGGCGAAGCCCAACAGTTGCGGGTCTTCGGAACTTGCTAATCGAGCCAGAGAGTCGGCCTTTTCATTTTGTTCTCGCGGGATGTGAGTGATAGTGAAATGGTCACAGCGAGCGAGTAATTCCTGGACTTGGGCCAATTATAGGGCCAGTCGTTCCCCCTTGGTTTGGTACTCCTTTTTTACTTGACGTACGACAAGCTGTGAGTCGGAGAAGATCTAAATGATATTCAACTTGAGCTCAATGGCGATTGTCAGCCCGGCTATCAATGCCTCGTATTCCGCGTCGTTATTGGTAGCGGGGAAATTTAGCCTTAGTGCGTAGTGTATTGAGCGTCCCTCGGGAGTGATGAGCACAATGTCGGCTCCCGAGCACTTGTCGTTGGAGGATCCATCCATGAATATTTTCCACGCGTTGTTGGGAGCCTCGGCGTCCTCCGCAGAAGCTTCTTTTGGGGCGGTAAACTCTACTATGAAGTCAGCGAGGGCCTGTCCGAGTATGGCTCGACGAGGGATGAATGTAATCTCGAACTGACTGAGTTCCATGCTCCACTTTAGCAGTCGACCGGATGCCTCACTCTTTTGTAGGACTGGGCGCAGTGGTTGATCGGTGAAAACTTTGATAGGATGAGCCTGGAAGTATGGCCGGAGTTTCCGGGAGGAGTTGAGTAAGCAGAATGCCAGTTTCTCGAGCTTTGGGTAGTTCTTTTCTACCCCCGTCAATTGCTTGCTGATGTAGTAGATAGGCCGTTGAGTGCGATCTTCGATCCGTACGAGTGCTGAGCTGATTGCCTGCGAAGAAATAGCCAAGTAAACGTATAAGTCCTCGTGGTCTATAGGCTTAGGTAGGATGGGTGGTCGCTCTAAGTGGTTGAGGAGTTCCTTGAATGCGAAGACGCCACTCGAAGTTGCGCTTCCCCTTTTGAAGTAAGTCGAAGAAGGGAAGGCACTTATCGGTGGCATTTGAGATGAAACGACTTAGAGAGGCGACCTTTCCGTTTAGACTTTGAACATCTTTGATGTTTTCGGGGACTTGGATGTCCCGTATGGCTTGGATTTTCTCGGGATTGGCTTCGATGCCCCGAGCGTTGACGATGAAACCTAAGAACTTTCCTGAGGCAACGCCAAAGGTGCATTTTAGAGGGTTAGGTTTCATGTCGTATTGGTGGAGGACATCGAACATTTCGGAGAGGTCGTGGACATGGTTGCTTGATGCTTTCGATTTGACCAGCATATCGTCCACATACACCTTCATGGATTTCTCGATTTGGTTTTTGAAGAGGCGATTAACCATCCGCTGATAGGTGGCACCGGCATTCTTGAGACCGAAAGGCATGACGCGATAGCAGTAAAGCCCGCGGTCGGTTATGAAGGAAGTGTCGTCCTGGTCGCGGGGATTCATCGGGATCTGGTTATAGCCAGAATAAGCATCCATGAAGGATAGCAATTGGTATCCGGCGGTTGAATCGACAAGTTGGTTAATCTTCGGGAGCGGGAAGCTGTCTTTCGGACACGCCTTGTTCAGATCTGAGAAGTCGATACATGTTCGCCATTTGCCATTGGCCTTCTTGACTAGGACGACGTTGGATACCCATTCGGGGTAGTCGCCTCGCAGATGAAGTCGTTGTTTAGGAGGCGATCTACCTCTTCTTCTAGTGCCTTGGATATGTCAGGTCCTAGGAAGTGGCGCTTTTGTTTGACTGGAGTTATTGTGCGGTCTATATTCAAAGAATGGCAGGCGATTGCCGGATCTATGCCTTTCATGTCGGAGTGAGTCCAGGAGAATACATCTAGGTTAGTCCTTAGGAAGTCTACAAGGTCTTCCCTAACTGCCGGATGGAGGTATGATCCTATCTTTAATACTCGTGAGGGATCGGTGAGGCTGACGGGCACATCCACGGTTGGTTCGACGGGGGTTGGTCTCTCCCATTCAGCTTCTTCGTCTTTCCTTGGATCGAGGCCTTCGGAAATACGGGAGTGGCGTTTGAGCCATGGCCCAGACGCCGCTGGTTGCTATGCAGAGGCGGTCATGGCGCAAAAAGGGCAGATACTTATTTACCCCTGTCCCTGTTGCGCGCGTTCTTCCATTCTATTGCATAACATTTTCTAGCACTGACCTGATCTCCTCGGACCGTTCCAATCCCGTTTTCCGTAGGGAATTTCATAAGAAGGAACATGGTGAGAGGCATACACGGAACTCTGTGAGGAACGGACGCCCAAGGAAGGCGTTGTATGATGAGGCGATATCGATAACTACGAAGGTGAGGAGGCGGACCCGGCTTCGATCCCCTGTGCCGAGTTCGACAGGTAGATCGATGACTCCGACTGGGCAGCTGGATGCCCCCATTGAAGCCATGGATCGTGGAGCAGCATGGTTTGAGATCCCTTGCTTCCAACTTCATTTGGTCATAAGCAGCTTTGAAGATAATGTTGACCGAGCTTCCTGAGTCGACCAATATTTTTCGGACGGTTGCAGCGCCAATTTGGGTGGTGATTACTAGAGGATCGGTAGTTGGGATCTCGATCCCCGTGGACTCTCTTCCATTGAAGGTGATGTCGTCCCGCATAGTCTTTCGGAGCTTAGCTGGGATAGAGTCATCGGGATCTGAGCAAGCCTCGTGGGTCGCATGCTTGATGGAACCCACATATTCCTCCATCTTTCAGAAGCTGTCATGTGTAGGACCCGGCCCACCGCAAATGGTGTTGATCACGATGCCCCGCCTAGCGTTGGATGGTCCGGAGGCTGCCTTGGCGGCCGTTTGAGAAGCTGGTGCTGGAGGCTTTGGAGTAGTTTCCGGGGGAAAGGGCTCTTGGACGTACTGCTCGAGCCGTTTTTCCCGAATGAGCTTCTCGATCGCATCTCTTAGCCGGCGGCATTCGTTCATGTTGTGACCATACATATCATGATATCGGCAGTAATTTCCAGAGCTTCTCTCGGATTCCGTGGATTCCCTGAATCAGGGCTTCTTGTATGGTAGAGTGTTACATGTCTCTAGATAGATGGTTTCAGGATCCTCATTTAACGGGGTATAAGTCCTGTGAGATTGGTAGGGACCGGGCTGTCTTGACTCCGCTTGTACTTGGTTAGTGCCTCTGCCACCTTGCCCCCCGGCGTTTGGCCTTTGCCTGAGGGGCGCTGTCCCTGTGTTCGGATTGGAGGGTCCTCCGGCTTCTCGCCCTCTGGGGCGGTTACTTGCGATGTCGGCCCCGGCTCGAGGATTAATGGGGCAGCTGGTGTCAGAGATGTGGTTTCGTCTAGCTTCTTCTTGACGTAAGTACTGCCCCGCCTTCTCATAAAAGTCGTCGATGCTTTTCGGTTGTTTTCGATCGATCCATGCCCCGAATTCGGAAGTAGGAAGGACACCTTTAGCTACTTGGAAATGTACGATGTGCGGATCCGGATCTTCGACCTCGGCAAGGGCTTCGTTGAACCTAGAAATGTAGCTTTTGAGTGGTTCTGTAGGACCTTGGTATAGGTTGGAAAGGGCGAGGGCGTTCTTTGGAGTCGGGATGTGAATACTGAACTGCTTGACCAACTGTGTTGCTAACTGGCCGAAGTTGCTGATGGAGTCGAGCGGGAGGCGAGAGAACCATAATAGGGCAGTCCCCGAAAGGAAAACTGGAAAGCACTTGCATTTGACCGGATCGTCACCTCTGCTCGAGTCCATTTGCCACTCATAGCGATTCAGGAAAGCACAAGGGTCAGTGGTGCCATCGTAGAGCGGCATTTGAGGCATGCTGAAACATCGAGGCCATTCAGCTTCGTTCACTCTTCGAGTGAAAGGGTTGCGCCGAATGTGCGCTTCCCATGGTTCGTGCACATTCCTTCACATCTCCCTCGTTATCCTTCGGACCATGTCGGGAAGGAAGGTTGGATGAGGGTCCGCCATCGGTACCCATTGGTTTTGGCGAGGTTCCGGGGTTCGGGTGCGTGGACGTCTTCTGTGATGGACATCCGAGCTATTCTCTCCTATGTCCTCGACATCTATAACGGGATCCGCATACGCCTGTGGATGAAGGGCGGGAGCACGCGGATCTTGTTCCAGATAGGTGCGGGCTGCCACATTAGTTGGTCCGTTGTTCTGGCGGGCGGCCATTGGGTCTTGTCGAGGAGGAGGTTGGTTAGCTAGAGCGGGACCGTCACCGATGATCAAGCGAGAGCGGTCCCGATATTGGGTGCCCCCGCTATCTGTGACGGTGGTGCGGTCGCCATTACCGTTTCCGTTGGCATATCCATTGTCGTTGTCGAGGGCATTTGTCCGGGTGGAGACATTGTTGATGAGGCTAAATCTCCTTCGTTGATGTGGGCCCCTTGAGTCGAAGAGGAAGTTTCCGATGCTGGTGGTCGAGATCGAGTATTGTTCCGAGCTAGCTGTAGTCGACCGACGACGCGCTGACTCTCATTAAGTTGGCGCATAAGGTCGATATTATTCCTTAGCTCTTGATTTAACTCGACGGCGGTGTTCTCATATGTAACGACCGGCCTTTTTGCCCGGTTCTCGCCGGTAATTAAACCGACTTAAACCGTTCACAAAGACGAATTGTTATGGGTAAACATACATTGAACAAAATAACAGAACTTTTCATTGCTCAAGAACAATATTACATTAGAGTTACATGAATATCAGAGTTACAACATATACAGCGGAAGAAAAGCAGATATACTCTCAGCGGCAGAAACAATATGATATAGCAGAAGCTCCAATCTCTAGCGTGAACTCCAATCCAGAAAGCACGTCGAATCTTGCTCTAACGATCTAAAACTGCAGAACTAAACTACTAGCTGCCCGTGTGAAAAATTAATGGGCACCCAGAGTTTAGGAAGGAACAATAAACTCCAGGTCAGTCATGGGACTGGTGTGAGAACATAAAACAGTTGCTTTTAGGATTCATTTTAAAGTTGGGAAATTCACCGGACCACGCCGCTAACGCGGAACGGGTTTACTCCATGTGAATACCCGTGCATGTAAATACGCAATGATTTTTGAAAAAATGAAGCTATCATAAGCTCGTCCCACATCACACAATGCAAGCGCACACTAGATGGGTGAGTTTTATCTTATGATAACCAAACATGCTTTCATACGTAAAAATCCTCTTTCAATACTATAATATAGTGTGGAAACCATTTCACAAATAAATGTATTAATCCTAAACGGCATAATACCCCATAATATATGTCGCCATATATATATACAATCAAAATCGTATGGCTCGTATTGGAGATTTGGATTTCCAACTTGATGATTCCTGGTACGAAAGATCAATCGGAATACAAACGAAATGTAATCACGGGTTTTTCATCCAGACGCGGACACCAATACAAATCGCGAGGCAGATCAACGGTTTTCGACCAGACACGGCCCCCCGAACATACCCTATTCCATCATTCATAAGTG
This sequence comes from Allium sativum, assembly GCA_030737875.1. Classification (NCBI taxonomy): domain Eukaryota; kingdom Viridiplantae; phylum Streptophyta; class Magnoliopsida; order Asparagales; family Amaryllidaceae; genus Allium; species Allium sativum. Next base: position 158,379,029 of record CM060922.1, on the reverse strand, counting down.
GTTTCCCACTGCTGCAGCGGTCATCATCAATTCATATATATATACACAACCTAACCGCCAGTTTCTCATCATCCGGGGTGTGAGGTTTGTCGATGTCACGTCATACACAAAGCATGCCTAGAAAGCAATGCCTTGATCATCACTAGCTCGTTCATAACTCGGGTATGCCACATTGACAATTCACGACATATCACTGATTTCAATCAATGCATACCCTCTAAGTTCATATGACTTAGAGATGAGGATAAAATATTTTCCACAAATCCAATATATATTAACGGAGATCAGTGCTATGCGGTCAATTTCAATGTCAGACACACCATCCATACAAGTCCGTCCTGGGTCTAAACGGAACAAAATCCGAAAGTTCTCCCCATACGTTCGGACTTCCTGCCACTCCGGCAATAGGGGCATCTCTCTACTGTAGCTAGCAGTAAAGAAACCAATCAGCAGACAGTCCGTTCGATTGTGAAGAACCACGGTCTTCATTCGTCGATTCCAAGTCCTTGATAACTTCATAACGTCCTATTATCACTTGGAATGGTTTCGGACTTAAATCCGATCCCGGTCTTTCCAAGTAATAAGCGTATTCTTAAAACAATGGTTATGGATCATACGGTCTTTTCAATTCAAATCTCCTTCCGATCATCATCAATTCATTTACAAGTCAAGGTTGAGTTTATCATAAATCTCGTTATCGCTTAACTTTCCTTTGAAATCAAATATTCATTTTTTTCCAACCATATATTTCAAAACATAACCATTTGTTCCCTATATTCAACATAATCCTTGATTCCTTAAGTTATTGAATTTTCCAAATCTTTGTTCGGATTAGAATCCCATTTATGATAATTCAAACAATCTTATATTCAAACATAAGTTTTAATAGAGTTAGGCGACTTATATTTGATATCACTTCCATGTACAAACATTTAACCACTTAGAAATCTTCCAAACCATTTCAATTCTTTTATCCATTTGAAATAATGGTTCACGTTTTATAAACTCCAAACCAACCTACCTTTGGAAAATGCGAGAATAACGTTTGGAAACATTACAAAAAGCACTGCAATAGTCATTTAAATCCAGTAGGTTCCAAATCATTCCAAAGTTTACAATATTTCAAATTCAAATCACTTTAAATTAATAAAGTAAAATTTATCATAATTTCTCTCAATTTTTAAAACATGTTCCATGATAATCTGATTTAAAACATTCAAGTTATGGTCGTTCGAAAATTAAAATCGATATTAATGAGCTGTCGCTACGCGTCGCGTTCAATTCAATCCGTATAACCATTGAATCTAAATTGGTGCAATTCTTCCCAAAATAATCTAACTTTTTATAACCTAAACTGTTAAGACCCTATTTCGAATAATACTTTATATTTACATTCAAGTTCCAAATCGCTTTACTTCAAAATCAACATTTCAAATTTTCAAATAATCATTTCAAGTTATCGAAACTTAAAATAATATATTTTTCAAATCTTTCAGAAATAATATTCTTTCTTTCCATTTAGTCTAAACAACTTTATTTTAAATCCTCATTTAAAATTTCAAAACTTCGTTTCAAATAAAATCGAATAATATTCCCTTAAGAGCTCGTCGATTTTAAATTGTATGAATAAAACCCATCATTCATGTACGTAATTCAAAATCCCATTTCCCTTAAATTCCAAAATCAGTTCCTTTCAAAATTGATATACTTTGCTAACGTTATTTAATCATTATGGATTTCCAAACAAAAATTAATACAATTCAAAGTTAAATTTCCAATTGTAAATTTTATTAATAAAAACGTTATTTGTATGCTAAGGAGATTCGAATCGATTTTTCCGTGCAATCACACAACTATGGTGTGTATGATACAACCGAAACAACAATAACCAACCATATGAACACGAGTCCATCCATGGTAAACACAACAATTAACAATAATTTTATTGTGCGCAAAGCGTTACGTTGGCTAACGCTTAGTGTCCAGCGTGTTCTAACAACATAAATATTCATCCAAACATCACATGCAACAATCAACATTCACAAGCCAATATTTAACGCTAACAAATTGTAACACCCCACTCCCGCTATGATCACTCACTAAGGGAATGCCATAGCATCGGTGGAGTATTTTAGTGAATATAGAACAGAAAAATTACAACAAGACAGATATAAATAGTACTTGAAATTTTAAAACATCATCTCATAACAGCGGAAGTAAAACATGTCTGGTTACATCATAAAACCACAATAAAGGTCAAGTACAATATCCATCAAAATAAAGAAGTACATAATCCCACTCTCATACAATAGCCAAACAAAAGAAAAGATAACTGGATAACTGGAGCTTTACATCTATCCAAGCTCCTAAAGACTGGAACAGCAATCCGATCAAGCTCCACTACTGCTAGGATCCACCGTAGGACCTGAGGGTTGGGAAAAAGATAAAAACAACAGGGTCAGACATAAGTCTGAGCGAGTCCTATAACTTTAACAATACAATCGTTAAAGTAACCAGAGAAGACATAAACTGATATACGGTAACATATAGGGATGAATGGCTACCCTAAGCAGTCAACTAAACGAAGATAAAGGATAAAGACGCATCTACCCTCCCTAAGGTAAATTACTAAACTGCACCACACCAGTCGTTCCTAACTTAAAGGTTGATCCCACCCAAGGACTTATAAAATTTACTAATTAGTACCTGCGTACCCCTAGGTGACCAAGTAGGCGCCACGGGGCCCTACAATCCACTAGGTGTACACACTACTTCCCATTCGATCGGCTCCCTAACGTAGATACCCGTGCTGGCCCCACCGTGGGATGTATCATTCCCCAATGTGGCAACCTGATGAAACTAAAGGTGCACGGCTTATATCTACTCGATGCAACAACGGCTTACCTACCAGCCCGGGCCCACTCACGCATATGAAGCCCGTTGGACTTGCGTTGCCACCGCTAACCCGTTTGCCTCTTACAGTCAAGCCCAGTATGCGTGTCCCGTCCTCGACATGGGTCGAGCCCACAAAGATACGTATGGGTTACTGGTTGAAATGGGCCTCCACAAGCTACCCACCTAAGCTTGTCCCTTTTTCTAGTATATCCCACTTAACCCTTTAATCATGTTTTAATTACATGTTCTATTTTGGTTAAGTATTCTAATCGTATTTTCTATTGCCACCCAAGGCAACCACTAGATTTTCTCATGCCACCCGAGGCACCCACTTAACCCCTCATGTCCCTCTACATGCTAATGTGGTTAAGTGTTTCTTAATTAATTAATTAAGAACGTAACCTTTGTAAAGACCTCTCACATTAGACTGTCTTTTATGACCGCTGGTTAAGCCGGTTGGGTCCGGGCAGCCTTATGTCATAACAGAGTCTAACCTCGTGTCTTTACATTAATTACGTATTTAGTTTGTGCCTAAGACCTCTCACATTGGGCTAACATTTGTAGCAACTGGTTAAGCCGGTTGGGTCCGGGCAGTTTTACGCTACAACTGAGTCCAACCTCGTGTCTTAGTCAATTAATTACACCTAATTAATCACCCTCATAATTTTATATTAATTATCCCTAATTAATCAAGTTTTCTTAACATGGGTAGACCTAACTTAATAGGTAAATTCCCATGGGGTAGACCTAACTCAATAGGTAAATTCCCAACACATAGTATGGGTACACCTAACCAAATAGGCAAATTCCCATACTATGTTTATTTATTTTGTGTTATGCATAATTATATTAATTTCACACAATCTTATTAACTTATGCATTTAATTACCCCATCGTTCCCACGTAATTTCGTTCATGATATAACACATATAAAAGGTGTCAACTTGCATATGAATGAACATGTTTCAAAGGTGCCATCTTGCATATTAACAAACACGTAACTTGCATATGAACTTGCATAACATGTCACATAACTTGCATATAATATGTCACATAACTTACATATTCATTTTGCATAACAAACTTGCATATTAGCTTATAGACTTGCATAATGTGTCATCATGAACTTGCATATTAATAAACATGTAACTTGCATATTTACATACATGTAACTCGCATATTAACAAACATGTAACTTGCATATAAAGAAACATGTAACTTGCATATTTACATACATGTAACTTGCATATTAACAAACATGTAACTTGCATATTAACAAACATGTAACTTGCATATTTACATACATGTAACTTGCATATTAACAAACATGTAACTTGCATATTAACAAACATGTAACTTGCATAGCATATTACCATGAACTTGCATAACATGCATATGATTACATAGCCCACAACTTGCATATTTAGCATCATGCAAACATAACATACATCATATTAAACTTGCATAAGCTTACATACTCAACATGCATAAACATAAGATTAATGCTAACATCATATCATATGATTCAAAGCTCATTAACCCACATACAAAACCATAAATCTCATCACATCTCATCTAATTAGTTTACCAAAAGATCATCAAAGTGATAGAAACTCACAACTAGCAACTTTGAACACCAAATGAAGAAGATTAAGATGCTAAGAAGGGATTAGAAGTTGATTAGAGAGTGATTAGTATGCAACCCTCTTCATAAAATTAGTGGAGGCCATGAGAGCTAGCATTTTGCCATAGTTTAGTCACTAGGTTTAATTATGAATGAATTAGGGTAGGTTAGGGTCTTATTTATAGATTAGGCAAGTGTTTTAGGCCATAGGATTAACCCTAGATTCAATCCAAGCCATCAAAGCATGTCTTGGGGAAGAAGTCAAGTGTAGGAACCATCTAGGGCCTTTAGATTAAAGATGGACCATGAGAACCATTCAAATGCAAAATCTGCACTTGAGCGAATCGGCCCACGGGTTGACAGCCAAACACCCTGGATTAACCCCTAGTCGACCCAGCGGGCTCGGGTCGACTTCAAAAATCGGCCGGTTCGGTTATTCCCCTCTCCCAATTCGCTGTTTTGAGCATTTTTGCATATTTATTTATTAAATTTTCAATTATATATATATATATATATCAATATATATATATATATATATATCTACACAACCCATTTCACTTAATTAAGTATACTTTAATTTGGGAATTTTCGTGAAACTTCGCGAGGCCATATCTTGGTCATACGGACTCCGATTTTCGAAAACTCGGACTCTATTTCGCGTATTTTTCCGAGACGAACACAATGGCATAGCCCGTTTCCCTTGATTCCCATTTTAGAATTAAATTCTGCCTCGATTTATGTTATTACAGGTTATTGAAAATACGGGTTGTTACATTCTCCCCTCCTTAAAGGATTTCGTCCCCGAAATCTTCAAGTTAGGAAGAACGTATCCTACCATCCAATCATCCATCTACTCAAAGCATCATCCACGAGCAATCATTGTCCTTACAAGATTCTAAATGCTGGATGGATATATGCAAAAGTGTGTGTATATGTACTTACCTAATGCGAAAATCAGGCGGTTACTGATACAGTAAACCTCCTTAATGCAAACCATGATAGTGCCATGCATCCAATATGTATGCGAAACCCTATTGACACATACAAATTTCTACATGCGTGCACAACCATACACAAAAATGCATCATCCATATGATAACACAGCCATGATACATCCATCAATCTAACTACCACATCCATTTATGCAATATGCAACATGAAGTGACTGAGCCGATCTAGTGCCTAATGTGTGTGTATATGCATCCACGAGCAACCACTAGCAAACAATTGCATCCATATGCATCCATCAACCATAACATGTTTCAAACACATGTCTCAACCATAGGTTTTACCCTATCTAAAGGTCATAGGTATTAGCGAGAGGATATACTAAAGATAAGATAAGTACTAGACAAGCAATAAAGGAGAAGTTAAAAGACATACTCTCAAAAAGAAATGGATACAAAGAACGCATCTTTGCTTCCGTCTCCCAAGTAGCATTGCTTTCGTCATCTCCCCATTGCACTTTAACTAGCTGAACTTCTCTGTTCCTCAACTTCCTAGTTTCTGACCCAAGGATGCGAGTAGGAGCTCGTCGAATCGTCGCATCACGCTCTACCTCTACATCTCTAAGCAAGCTCGGCTCTACCACCTCCGCGGTCTCATGTAAGCACTTCCTCAAATGTGATACATGGAATACATCATGAACACCACTAAGTCTGTCGGGCAACTCCACCCTATATGCCATCCGTCCAATCCTTTCCTTAATAGGAAACGGCCCAACAAATCTCGGTGCTAACTTCCCTACGGACCCAAAGCGAACAACATTTCTCAATGGAGATACTTTGACAAAAACCATGTCCCCAACCTCAAACTCAAGATCCGTCCTTCTCCGATCCGCATAAGATTTCTGTCTATCTTGCGCTGCTTTCATCCTTTTTCGAATTAAATCAATCTTCTCTGAAGTCTCTCTAACCATATCCGGCCCAAGCAAGATCTTATCCGTAGATTCCCACCAACATGTAGGAGATCGACAAGGCCTTCCATAAAGAGCTTCGAAAGGAGCCATACCAATACTGGACTGAAAGCTGTTATTATATGCGAACTCCACCAAAGGAAGATGTTCTTCCCATGTACCTCCAAAATCCAAGATACAAAGCCTCAAAAGATCTTCTAAGATACGGTTCACCCTCTCGGTCTGACCGTCCGTCTGAGGATGATATGCGGTGCTCAAACACAACTGAGTCCCTACCGCCTCTTGCAAACTTCTCCAAAACTCACTAGTGAAAATAGGATCTCGATCACTCACAATGCTGGATGGTACGCCATGCAATCTAACAATCTCTCTAACATAGACTGAAGCAAGCCATGGAGCGGTCCTCTTACTCTTTACGGGTATAAAATGGGCACTCTTTGTAAGTCTGTCTACCACAACCCAAATTCCCGTATTGCCCTTCCTCGATCTCGGTAGCCCGTCGATGAAATCCATCGAGACACTATCCCACTTCCACTGTGGAACTTCCAATGGGTGTAGCAACCCACCGGGTTTCCTTTGCTCCACTTTAACTTGTTGGCACACTAAGCATCTAGCCACATACTCGGCCACATCTTTCTTCATACCGGCCCAAAAGAAAACTCTCTTCATGTCTTGGTACATTTTGTCTCCACCGGGATGAATAGTCATTCTTGAACGATGTGCATCATCCAAAATAGCCTTCTTCAAACCCTCATCTTGCGGTACACAAAGTCTACCGTCTCTATGCAACCATCCCTTATCATCTATGGTGTATCTACCCAAATGGCTGGACGACTCCCCTCTTATAAGCTTCTCTACCAACACAACCAACTGTGGGTCGTCTCGCTGAGCCTCGCCAATCCGTCTCAAAAGAGTAGGTCTAACCTCCAAGGATGCCAACAAACCAGGTACAAAATCAACAGAAGGTCTGAAGTCAAACAAAGAAAGAAACTCCAAGCTTCGTCGTTCCACGAACAATGGACTCAAAGATAGCCTTTTTCTACTTAAGGCGTCTGCCACCACGTTACCCTTACCAGGGGTATACGCTATCTCGAAATCATAGGATGCTAAGAACTCCATCCACCTTTGCTGTCTTAAGTTTAAATCCTTCTGAGAGAATAAGTACTTCAATGATTTATGGTCGGTGAACAACTCGAATCTCTCACCAAGAAGATAATGGCGCCAAGACTTAAGTGCGAAAACAATCGCGGCCAACTCTAGATCATGGGTAGGGTAATTCTTCTCATGCACTCTCAATTGTATCCCTCCATAGGCTATTACCCTTCCCTCCTGCATCAAGACTGCGCCTAATCCTGTTCCACAAGCATCGGTATAAACAACAAACGGCTTACTCCCATCTGGAAGCACTAAAACTGGAGCGGTGGTCAAAGCTCTCTTTAACCGTCGGAAAGCATCATCACAATCTACATCCCATGAGAAAACCAGATTCTTCTTCGTCAAGCGGGTTAATGGGGCTGATATCTTCGCGAAGTCTTTGATGAACTTCCTATAATATCCTGCCAACCCCAAGAAACTTCTTACCTCGGTAGCATTTCTAGGAACTTTCCAATCCTGGATAGATACTATCTTTGCGGGATCCACAGCTATCCCTTCCTTAGAGACCACATGCCCTAAGAATCGCACTTCTCTTCTCCAAAAATGGCATTTAGAGAATTTAGCTTTAAGACTATGCGCTCGAAGAGTCTCCAACACTTCCTTGAGATGTAAGGCATGCTCTTCTTCATTCTTGGAAAAGACCAAGATGTCATCCACAAAAACTACTACAAACTTATTCAGATACTCTCTGAACACTCTACTCATGAGATCAACAAAGTATGCGGGGGCGTTTGTCAACCCAAATGGCATCACTAGCCACTCATAAAAACCATCCGGAGTCCGGAAAGCAGTCTTCTCTATACTGTCCTCCGCCACTCTTAACTGATGAAACCCTGTAGCTAAGTCCATCTGCGAAAATACTGACGCGCCAACCAACTGATCAAAGAGATCATCTATCCTCGGTAATGGGTGTCTATTCTTCTTCGTGAGCTTATTAAGTTCCCTATAATCCACACAAAGTCTGAGGGACCCATCCGCCTTCGTGGCAAACACTACTGGAGCTCCCCACTCCGATATACTTCGCCTTATGAACCCCTTCTCAAGCAACTCCCCTACTTGCTTATGAAGTTCTCTTCTCTCACGAGGAGCCATGTGGCGTACTGGCAAAGACACTGGTTTGGCATTATCCACCAAATAAATTCGGAAATCTATCTCCCGCTTCGGAGGCAAACCCTTTACTTCTTCAAACACATCCGGATATTCCCGGACTACTCTGACAGAACACAAACTTTCGACCGAAGCATCGAGCGATTCAAGATAACTTAGCAAAACAGATTCCATGGGATTGCAAGAGATCTCGAGAGTGTTACCCAAGCGGGTCATGAGCCTGACAACTCTCCTTTCGCAATCAAGAACGGCACCATTACTGGATAACCAGTCCATGCCCAAGATCAACCCATAGCCCGTGAAGCCCAATACAAAAGCATCACATCTAAACTCAACGCTAAGTATAGAAATCTTCAAACCCAAACATATCATAGACAGATATATGGAGCCCCCAATTGGGTTTGAGACAACCAAGGGATCATCAACTAGACTGGTGTCTAAGTGCAGTGACTCAACTAACGATGATGAGATAAAAGAATGCGATGCGCCAGAGTCAAACAAAGTACGAACTGGATGATCAAACAGAAAAACCAGACTTTCAACGGAAATAGTTCTACCTCTCTGCTGAATCGGTGGAACTGAGAGAACCTGAACTTGCCCCCCTGACTGAGGTGGTGCTATAAGAGCTTGCACCTGGCCTCCTGAGGTAGACCCCGTCTTCTGCCCCTTCTTTGGGCAGTTTTTCACAAGATGCCCTGCTTCACCACAATGAAAGCAACCGGTCTTCTTCTTTTTGCGACAATCCTTACTGAGGTGTCCTGGTGTTCCACAATTGAAGCACTTCTTCTTCGTCTTCTTTTTGTCACCATTGCCTTTTCCGCCCTTGCCTTGTTGTTGCTGTTGCGGTTTCTTCTGATCCCCCTTTTTCTCTGGTGCCTTAGAATTCTTATCATCCTCATGCATAAGTGCCATGTAGACAAGCTTCTCAAAAGTGGCCCCCATAGGAATGTGAGTCATAGCTATTCCTTGCAATGGTTCGTTCAAGCCTCTAACGAACCTCAAAGCCTTCTTCTCCGGTGTATTCACCAACTCTATGCCAAACCTTGCTAATTGATTGAATTTGTTGACATATTCTTTCACCGTGAGATTCCCTTGCTTCAAATTCAAGAACTTCTCCATAAACAGATTCTCTTCCGCCCTTGAGAGAAACTTAGCCCCAAACCTTTGCTTAAAATCTGCCCAAGAGTCAACAGGGCGTTCTCCATTAGTGACCTCCCACCAGAATGAGGCCTCTCCCTTCATTAACCAAGCCGCCAACTTGACTTTCTTTCCCTCTTCCACTTCAAAGATATCTAGCAACTCTTCCACTTCCTTAAGCCAATCTCTAGCCTCTACGAAAGTCTCTGAACCAAGAAAAGGTTTTCCTCCTATAGCCTTGAACTCCTTGCAAACCTTAGCAAAATTATCCACTCTAGGCTGAGGAGGAGGAGCGGTTGTCTCTGGTGTAGTAGCATTGGCCGGACCCGCAGCCGCGGCCCTAGCCTCTTGCAACCTCCTATACCATAGTGGTATAACTAAACCCTCCGGGATGTTAAGATCTTCAGCCATGCTGAAACGAAAGAGGAAAGATTCAAAAAGGAGATTCCGAAAGATAAAGATATGGCTATTGGGGATTATGCTTTTCTTTTTCAAAAACTTTTTCTCTTAGAAGACATGCTTTTAAAAATACTTTCTTCGAAAATACTCTTAGAAAGTAGTTTTTCTCAAAAATTTTATCTGTTCTGGTAACCTTAAGCTCTGATACCACGTGTAACACCCCACTCCCGCTATGATCACTCACTAAGGGAATGCCATAGCATCGGTGGAGTATTTTAGTGAATATAGAACAGAAAAATTACAACAAGACAGATATAAATAGTACTTGAAATTTTAAAACATCATCTCATAACAGCGGAAGTAAAACATGTCTGGTTACATCATAAAACCACAATAAAGGTCAAGTACAATATCCATCAAAATAAAGAAGTACATAATCCCACTCTCATACAATAGCCAAACAAAAGAAAAGATAACTGGATAACTGGAGCTTTACATCTATCCAAGCTCCTAAAGACTGGAACAGCAATCCGATCAAGCTCCACTACTGCTAGGATCCACCGTAGGACCTGAGGGTTGGGAAAAAGATAAAAACAACAGGGTCAGACATAAGTCTGAGCGAGTCCTATAACTTTAACAATACAATCGTTAAAGTAACCAGAGAAGACATAAACTGATATACGGTAACATATAGGGATGAATGGCTACCCTAAGCAGTCAACTAAACGAAGATAAAGGATAAAGACGCATCTACCCTCCCTAAGGTAAATTACTAAACTGCACCACACCAGTCGTTCCTAACTTAAAGGTTGATCCCACCCAAGGACTTATAAAATTTACTAATTAGTACCTGCGTACCCCTAGGTGACCAAGTAGGCGCCACGGGGCCCTACAATCCACTAGGTGTACACACTACTTCCCATTCGATCGGCTCCCTAACGTAGATACCCGTGCTGGCCCCACCGTGGGATGTATCATTCCCCAATGTGGCAACCTGATGAAACTAAAGGTGCACGGCTTATATCTACTCGATGCAACAACGGCTTACCTACCAGCCCGGGCCCACTCACGCATATGAAGCCCGTTGGACTTGCGTTGCCACCGCTAACCCGTTTGCCTCTTACAGTCAAGCCCAGTATGCGTGTCCCGTCCTCGACATGGGTCGAGCCCACAAAGATACGTATGGGTTACTGGTTGAAATGGGCCTCCACAAGCTACCCACCTAAGCTTGTCCCTTTTTCTAGTATATCCCACTTAACCCTTTAATCATGTTTTAATTACATGTTCTATTTTGGTTAAGTATTCTAATCGTATTTTCTATTGCCACCCAAGGCAACCACTAGATTTTCTCATGCCACCCGAGGCACCCACTTAACCCCTCATGTCCCTCTACATGCTAATGTGGTTAAGTGTTTCTTAATTAATTAATTAAGAACGTAACCTTTGTAAAGACCTCTCACATTAGACTGTCTTTTATGACCGCTGGTTAAGCCGGTTGGGTCCGGGCAGCCTTATGTCATAACAGAGTCTAACCTCGTGTCTTTACATTAATTACGTATTTAGTTTGTGCCTAAGACCTCTCACATTGGGCTAACATTTGTAGCAACTGGTTAAGCCGGTTGGGTCCGGGCAGTTTTACGCTACAACTGAGTCCAACCTCGTGTCTTAGTCAATTAATTACACCTAATTAATCACCCTCATAATTTTATATTAATTATCCCTAATTAATCAAGTTTTCTTAACATGGGTAGACCTAACTTAATAGGTAAATTCCCATGGGGTAGACCTAACTCAATAGGTAAATTCCCAACACATAGTATGGGTACACCTAACCAAATAGGCAAATTCCCATACTATGTTTATTTATTTTGTGTTATGCATAATTATATTAATTTCACACAATCTTATTAACTTATGCATTTAATTACCCCATCGTTCCCACGTAATTTCGTTCATGATATAACACATATAAAAGGTGTCAACTTGCATATGAATGAACATGTTTCAAAGGTGCCATCTTGCATATTAACAAACACGTAACTTGCATATGAACTTGCATAACATGTCACATAACTTGCATATAATATGTCACATAACTTACATATTCATTTTGCATAACAAACTTGCATATTAGCTTATAGACTTGCATAATGTGTCATCATGAACTTGCATATTAATAAACATGTAACTTGCATATTTACATACATGTAACTCGCATATTAACAAACATGTAACTTGCATATAAAGAAACATGTAACTTGCATATTTACATACATGTAACTTGCATATTAACAAACATGTAACTTGCATATTAACAAACATGTAACTTGCATATTTACATACATGTAACTTGCATATTAACAAACATGTAACTTGCATATTAACAAACATGTAACTTGCATAGCATATTACCATGAACTTGCATAACATGCATATGATTACATAGCCCACAACTTGCATATTTAGCATCATGCAAACATAACATACATCATATTAAACTTGCATAAGCTTACATACTCAACATGCATAAACATAAGATTAATGCTAACATCATATCATATGATTCAAAGCTCATTAACCCACATACAAAACCATAAATCTCATCACATCTCATCTAATTAGTTTACCAAAAGATCATCAAAGTGATAGAAACTCACAACTAGCAACTTTGAACACCAAATGAAGAAGATTAAGATGCTAAGAAGGGATTAGAAGTTGATTAGAGAGTGATTAGTATGCAACCCTCTTCATAAAATTAGTGGAGGCCATGAGAGCTAGCATTTTGCCATAGTTTAGTCACTAGGTTTAATTATGAATGAATTAGGGTAGGTTAGGGTCTTATTTATAGATTAGGCAAGTGTTTTAGGCCATAGGATTAACCCTAGATTCAATCCAAGCCATCAAAGCATGTCTTGGGGAAGAAGTCAAGTGTAGGAACCATCTAGGGCCTTAAGATTAAAGATGGACCATGAGAACCATTCAAATGCAAAATCTGCACTTGAGCGAATCGGCCCACGGGTTGACAGCCAAACACCCTGGATTAACCCCTAGTCGACCCAGCGAGCTCGGGTCGACTTCAAAAATCGGCCGGTTCGGTTATTCCCCTCTCCCAATTCGCTGTTTTGAGCATTTTTGCATATTTATTTATTAAATTTTCAATTATATATATATATATATCAATATATATATATATATATATATCTACACAACCCATTTCACTTAATTAAGTATACTTTAATTTGGGAATTTTCGTGAAACTTCGCGAGGCCATATCTTGGTCATACGGACTCCGATTTTCGAAAACTCGGACTCTATTTCGCGTATTTTTCCGAGACGAACACAATGGCATAGCCCGTTTCCCTTGATTCCCATTTTAGAATTAAATTCTGCCTCGATTTATGTTATTACAGGTTATTGAAAATACGGGTTGTTACACAAATCATAATAACCAGCTAATTATAATTAGTCATAAAAATAAATTTAATTTAAATGTTCTCACCTGTTGCTTTCCAAATCTTCCACCGCAATAATCCCATATCTACTGCGAACGGCCACATACAAGACTTCATGGACACCCCTAACGTCACATGCACCTTCCTTTTTCATAACTAACTTCATTTCGATGGTCGCTTCCAGCTTCTGATTTTCTTCAATTCCAACTAGCATTTGACCTTAGACAAAATTTGATTTCGATCCAAAAGCACCCAATTCCGTAACTTATGTCATTGCAGTACAACGCAACAAGACTGGTCTCCTACTGCTCATGTTTATTTTCTCTTTGCGGACTCACATTTGTTCATCTTACTTCATAAATTTCTTTTAATACATGCATGCATAAAGATTCACATCTACGTTCCCTCCCATAACTGAACATGCTATCCTTCCCTCACATCAAAGCAGTGGTAACCGAGCAAGCCGCAGATGGATGAGGTGGCTCTGGCAAGGGTTCCAACGGTTACTGGTTTCCATTTTTTTTTCTTTTTTTTCTTTTTTTTTAACAAAGGGAAAGTGATGTTTCCAAGTGAAAAAAAATGAGGACCAGTGGGTGATATATTTGGATGCAGAGAAATTAACGGTGCCAAGGAGGGAGAGTTGCGGTCTGGGTGAAAGTGGGTGCCGGCGTGGTGGGGGCATGGACTGTTTGAGAGAGGAGAGAAAAAGTGTTGTCACGTAGGAGGAAGGGAAAGTCTTGGTGGAGCTGCAAGGTCAGGGTGCGGAGCAGCCTCGTATGGCAGCGACGGAGTGGTGGAAGGAGTGGCTCGAGCAGTGGCGAAAAGAGGAGGTCAAATCGGTTTAAGGGATCGCAACAGGTTTTAAGGAGAGAAGTGAGGTGTGGGTTCTTCGCATGCAAGGGAAGAGAGAAGGTCGCCGGTCAGTGGGAGGTGCCGGATGTTGATGGCGGTGAGAGGAGAGGCGCCGGAGCAAGGTGGCGGTTGAGCTTGGGGAGTGAAGCCGAATGGTTTTGTGTGATGGAGGAGAAGTGTCTGGGTAGAAGAAACGTGTGAGGGAAGGAAGGGACTAAATAAAATGAGATTAATTTACTGAAGGGCAAAAGGGAAGGAAAACAAAACACGTGGTCTTCTTACAGAAATAACATTGACAGGTGGCTTTCTTGATCCAAACGTGTACAATTGTATAACCAAAATAATAGATTATTTCTTTGTTTTGCGAACAGCTCTTTTGTTTGATCAGGGTAGCTTCGTCTAAAATCCTATATGCCAGTGTATTGTGTGACACTTCCAACATTGTGTATTGCAGTGTGGAGATTTGTTCGAAGAAGACAACTGTCCCTACTTAAAATGCATGCTTTGCAGGTGTCTTACGAAATATTCAAATCAGTTTCTACCGTCTCGTGAAGTATACCTACTTTGGTTAATTTATTATTTTCCGAAAGCCATATCCACCTTTATTATAAATGCACATGAGTATATGCCAAGGTATGGAAGAAACACCGTGTACCGACAACACTAGTTTTTCCATGTTTTAAATACAAAAATCACTATGGCGAACCAACAACGTTCGAAATTTTCTCAATTGAATATTGATATTCCCTTCAAAAGACAATTTTGTATTTTAGTTAAAATATTACCAATGCTCGATTGTAACTGAACAATTCAAATTCGAAGATTTATAACCAAATTCAAAATGAATAAATTTATTTAAATCAAATTAGATTTTCTCATAAATTTTGGAATAATAATAATAATAATAATAATATCAATCTAAATCATCATGTTCGATTATCTTAAGATGCAAATATCATTAACATTTAACAAAACAAATTTTTTTAGATTCAAAGAAAAAAAAATTAAATTCACACTAACAAAATAAATTTTAAACCAAAATAAAATATTATAGAGTTCAAGTTATAAACAAAATTGACTTCTTAAATATTAGATCCAAATTAATCAAGACAAAATATTTATTCAACTCATATATATAATATATTTTTTTAAAAAAAAACAAAATTTGTATTTAAACCTTATTAAATTTCGCTTGATATTTAGAAAATTGAAATCATATCATAATTTAAACGTTGAAAATCTTGGTTCGTTACAATCTCCCCCACTTAAGACTTTTCGTCCTCGAAAAGGAGCATTCGCAAATTCATACATAAGTAAAATAAATCTTACCTATAATTTAAATTTTTTTTTTTTTGAAAACTCAAGATGATCTCTCGGACTTGGAATCTCATTTTCCATTTCGAGCCATTGAAATACACTAATTCCTCTCATATAGAAAATCTTACTTCCCTTCGGGATTTCCAAAACCAATTTGCTTCTAAAATTTCAAATATATTATGATGAAATTTATATGTTATTAGTTCGAGAAATTCATCCTCATGACAGGGCAACTGAGTATCACCCATCGCACAAAATCAACATCATGACCCAGTTTTAGTCATGGTTACTCGAACAAACCAAATCTTTCATATCCCGAAGTTGTAAATCATTTTTGAAATCAAAATTTACAAATACTCATTGTTTTCTAACATTCCAAAATATCGGGATTTTAGTCGACGAAATTTCCTTTATACTCTAAGTCATATTTTAGTTGTCATATTTCCATAATCGAATAAATCTTTTCTTTCTATATTCGCTTGAAATCTTATGATTTGGTTTTTTTTCTCTCTTCCAAATATCGACGCTCATTAGGGAAAATTTCTTTACTCAACTAGTCGAAACCTCATTTTCATTTAAAATAACATCACGCTTCCGCTACGCTACTCTGATTCGGCATATTTCAAACTAGTATTGTTTCCAGCATTTATTTAAGCATTTGAGGTAATTTCCAAAATCAACTAATATTTATAAAACCAAACTCCTTACATAAGTTAGACCCATTATTTCAACCTTTCAATAATCGCTCAACGTTTATTCATTGAGATAAGATTTGAATAGATCACCATTTCTATTTTGAATTTAAACTTGGCTTTGTTTGACAAATCAAATTGTATGTGCTCGAGACGTGTTACAGACAAAAGTTCAGTATTAGGATAAGGATTCGAATCAAATTACTAGACCAAGCACATAAGGAAAAAGGATATGAATAATGTTTTCAAGAACAAATGGTGCAGAAAAAGGAACCAACGTAGGTCAAGATAGAAAAACGAGTGCACTTAGCGATACAATTACAGACAATTCAATTAAGGTATATCTTACTTTAATATTTCCTTGGCGTCTTAGGCAATTTCTTGTTAGATAATCCAAATTGGCTTACTCATACTGTTTCAATAGTGAAGAGTTGTTTTCTTCCCCACTTAAAAATTTTAATTATATTTTAAATCATCTTTTAAACAATTTCTTGCTTAAGTCAAATTACCTTTAAATTCCTTAAGGAGTTCGCTTTGCAAAAATATACCTCCAAGCTAATTGATTCAACTTGTAATTTATCGTTCATCATTCTTGTTAGGTATAGGTTATTATCTAACGCTCAACGAGGAGTATGATATCTTTCTAATTACAATTTATTATATCCAAAAATTCATATTCAAACGTTCATTAAAATTTTGATCCATTATTCTTGTTAATTTGGGATATGCGTAAATTATCTTTCTTACGTGCATTTTAACTATTCATTTTCCAAATTCTTAAGTGAGATTTACCCCTAAAATATACCTTTCTAGTTTTCTCAAGTACTCGTTGTTTTAACCTATTCAAAGTTTAAGTCTTCAAGGTCTTTCAGTATTCTTAAGCTAAACTCAGTTTTTCCCTTCAAGACCTCTAGTTTGTTTTCCCAAATTAAATTTCTATATTAATTTACCAAACCATTTTATTAAGGTTTATTCATTAAAATACTTAACTTGATGATTTTAAGTATTCCTCGACGTTTAAACTGGAATTATATAGTCATCACACTTTCGAAACTTGAAAATGAATGCCGATGGTGCTGCAGTCATCAACAGAATCATCCCCGAGCGACTAGAGTGTGATTCTATATCTATCTAGTATATACTGGACTTCGTATATACGTTGATCAGACGTATATTCAAAATCCTTACATACTCGATAGTCCAGTCGTGATGTTGAATAAAACACCCGCAATCCTTATTTCCAATTATATTTCAAAATATATTTCAAAATGATTTATTTGTTAAAAATACTTTATATGGATTTCAAAATACGCTCTCTCGACATAATATTATAAAATCTCATTCTAGGGCATTTCTAACCCTATCTCTAATGAGATTTTATAACTCTGATGAGTTCTGTCATTTGTTCAAAATACGTCGTACCCCATAGCTTTGTATAAACCAAAGCTCTGATACCAACTGTAAGGACCGGCCTTTTTGCCCGGTTCTCGCCGGTAATTAAACCGACTTAAACCGTTCATAAAGACGAATTGTTATGGGTACACATACATTGAACAAAATAACAGAACTTTTCATTGCTCAAGAACAATATTACATTAGAGTTACATGAATATCAGAGTTACAACATATACAGCGGAAGAAAAGCAGATATACTCTCAGCGGCAGAAACAATATGATATAGCAGAAGCTCCAATCTCTAGCGTGAACTCCAATCCAGAAAGTGCGTCGAATCTTGCTCCAACGATCTAAAAGTGCAGAACTAAACTACTAGCTGCCCGTGTGAAAAATTAATGGGCACCCAGAGTTTAGGAAGGAACAATAAACTCCAGGTCAGTCATGGGACTGGTGTGAGAACATAAAACAGTTGCTTTTAGGATTTATTTTAAAGTTGGGAAATTCACCGGACCACGCCGCTAACGCGGAACGGGTTTACTCCATGTGAATACCCGTGCATGTAAATACGCAATGATTTTTGAAAAAATGAAGCTATCATAAGCTCGTCCCACATCACACAATGCAAGCGCACACCAGATGGGTGAGTTTTATCATATGATAACCAAACATGCTTTCATACGTAAAAATCCTCTTTCAATACTATAATATAGTGTGGAAACCATTTCACAAATAATTGTATTAATCCTAGACGACATAATACCCCATAATATATGTCGCCATATATATATACAATCAAAATCGTATGGCTCATATTGGAGATTTGGGTTTCCAACTTGATGATTCCTGGTACGAAAGATCAATCGGAACACAAATGAAATGTAATCACGGGTTTTTCATCCAGACGCGGACACCAATACAAATCGCGAGGCAGATCAACGGTTTTCGACCAGACACGGCCCCCCGAACATACCCTATTCCATTATTCATAAGTGGTTTCCCACTGCTGCAGCGGTCATCATCAATTCATATATATATACACAACCTAACCGCCAGTTTCTCATCATCCGGGGTGTGAGATTTGTCGATGTCGCGTCATACACAAAGCATGCCTAGAAAGCAATGCCTTGATCATCACTAGCTCGTTCATAACTCGGGTATGCCACATTGACAATTCACGACATATCACTGATTTCAATCAATGCATACCCTCTAAGTTCATATGACTTAGAGATGAGGATAAAATATTTTCCACAAATCCAATATATATTAACGGAGATCAGTGCTATGCGGTCAATTTCAATGTCAGACACACCATCCATACAAGTCTGTCCTGGGTCTGAACGGAACAAAATCCGAAAGTTCTCCCCATACGTTCGGACTTCCTACCACTCCGGTAATAGGGGCATCTCTCTACTGTAGCTAGCAGTAAAGAAACCAATCAGCAGACAGTCCGTTCGATTGTGAAGAACCACGGTCTTCATTCGTCGATTCCAAGTCCTTGATAACTTCATAACGTCCTATTATCACTTGGAATGGTTTCGGACTTAAATCCGATCCCGGTCTTTCCAAGTAATAAGCGTATTCTTAAAACAATGGTTATGGATCATACGGTCTTTTCAATTCAAATCTCCTTCCGATCATCATCAATTCATTTACAAGTCAAGGTTGAGTTTATCATAAATCTCGTTATCGCTTAACTTTCCTTTGAAATCAAATATTCATTTTTTTTCCAACCATATATTTCAAAACATAACCATTTGTTCCCTATATTCAACATAATCCTTGATTCCTTAAGTTATTGAATTTTCCAAATCTTTGTTCGGATTAGAATCCCATTTACGATAATTCAAACAATCTTATATTCAAACATAAGTTTTAATAGAGTTAGGCGACTTATATTTGATATCACTTCCATGTACAAACATTTAACCACTTAGAAATCTTCCAAACCATTTCAATTCTTTTATCCATTTGAAATAATGGTTCACGTTTTATAAACTCCAAACCAACCTACCTTTGGAAAATGCGAGAATAACGTTTGGAAACATTACAAAAAGCACTGCAATAGTCATTTAAATCCAGTAGGTTCCAAAACATTCCAAAGTTTACAATATTTCAAATTCAAATCACTTTAAATTAATAAAGTAAAATTTATCATAATTTCTCTCAATTTTTAAAACATGTTCCATGATAATCTGATTTAAAACATTCAAGTTATGGTCGTTCGAAAATTAAAATCGATATTAATGAGCTGTCGCTACGCGTCGCGTTCAATTCAATCCGTATAACCATTGAATCTAAATTGGTGCAATTCTTCCTAAAATAATCTAACTTTTTATAACCTAAACTGTTAAGACCCTATTTCGAATAATACTTTATATTTACATTCAAGTTCCAAATCGCTTTACTTCAAAATCAACATTTCAAATTTTCAAATAATCATTTCAAGTTATCGAAACTTAAAATAATATATTTTTCAAATCTTTCAGAAATAATATTCTTTCTTTCCATTTAGTCTAAACAACTTTATTTCAAATCCTCATTTAAAATTTCGAAACTTCGTTTCAAATAAAATCGAATAATATTCCCTTAAGAGCTCATCGATTTTAAATTGTATGAATAAAACCCATCATTCATGTACGTAACTCAAAATCCCATTTCCCTTAAATTCCAAAATCAGTTCCTTTCAAAATTGATATACTTTGCTTATGTTATTTAATCATTATGGATTTCCAAACAAAAATTAATACAATTCAAAGTTAAATTTCCGATTGTAAATTTTATTTATAAAAACGTTATTTGTATGCTAAGGAGATTCGAATCGATTTTTCCGTGCAATCACACAACTATGGTGTGTGTGATACAACCGAAACAACAATAACCAACCATATGAACACGAGTCAATCCATGGTAAACACAGCAATTAACAATAATTTTATTGTGCGCAAAGCGTTACGTTGGCTAACGCTTAGTGTCCAGCGTGTTCTAACAACATAAATATTCATCCAAACATCACATGCAACAATCAACATTCACAAGCCAATATTTAACGCTAACAAATCATAATAACCAGCTAATTATAAATAATCATAAAAATAAATTTAATTTAAATGTTCTCACCTGTTGCTTTCCAAATCTTCCACCGCAATAATCCCATATCAACTGCGAACGGTCACATACAAGACTTCATGGACACTCCTAACGTCACATGCACCTTCCTCTTTCATAACTAACTTTGTTTCGATGGTCGCTTCCAGCTTCTGATTTTCTTCAATTCCAACTAGCATTTGACCTTAGAAAAAATTTGATTTCGATCCAAAAGCACCCAATTCCGTAACTTATGTCATTGCAGTACAACGCAACAAGACTGGTCTCCTACTGCTCATGTTTATTTTCTCTTTGCGGACTCACATTTGTTCATCTTACTTCATAAATTTCTTTTAATACATGCATGCATAAAGATTCACATCTACGTTCCCTCCCATAACTGAACATGCTATCCTTCCCTCACATCAAAGCAGTGGTAACCGAGCAAGCCGCAGATGGATGAGGTGGCTCTGGCAAGGGTTCCAACGGTTACTGGTTTCCATTTTCTTTTTCTTTCTTTTTTCTTTTTTTTTAACAAAGGGAAAGTGATGTTTCCAAGTGAAAAAAAATGAGGACCAGTGGGTGATATATTTGCATGCAGAGAAATTAACGGTGCCAAGGAGGGAGAGTTGCGGTCTGGGTGAAAGTGGGTGCCGGCGTGGTGGGGGCATGGACTGTTTGAGAGAGGAGAGAAAAAGTGTTGTCACGTAGGAGGAAGGGAAAGTCTTGGTGGAGCTGCAAGGTCAGGGTGCGGAGCAGCCTCGTATGGCAGCGACGGAGTGGTGGAAGGAGTGGCTCGAGCAGTGGAGAAAAGAGGAGGTCAAATGGGTTTAAGGGAGCGCAACAGGTTTTAAGGAGAGAAGTGAGGTGTGGGTTCTTCGCATGCATGGGAAGAGAGAAGGTCGCCGGTCAGTGGGAGGCGCCGGATTTTGATGGCGGTGGGAGGAGAGGCGCCGGAGCAAGGTGGCGGTTGAGCTTGGGGAGTGAAGCCGAATGGTTTTGTGTGATGGAGGAGAAGTATCCGGGTAGAAGAAACGTGTGAGGGAAGGAAGGGACTAAATAAAATGAGATTAATTTACTGAAGGGAAAAAGGGAAGGAAAACAAAACACGTGGTCTTCTTACAGAAATAGCATTGACAGGTGGCTTTATTGATCCAAACGTGTACAATTGTATAACCAAAATAATAGATTATTTCTTTGTTTTGCGAACAGATCTTTTGTTTGATCAGGGTTGCTTCGTCTAAAATCCTATATGCCAGTGTATTGTGTGACACTTCCAACATTGTGTATTGCAGTGTGGAGATTTGTTCGAAGAAGACAACTGTCCCTACTTAAAATGCATGCTTTACAGGTGTCTTACGAAATATTCAAATCAGTTTCTACCGTCTCGTGAAGTATACCTACTTTGGTTAATTTATTATTTTCCGAAAGCCATATCCACCTTTATTATAAATGCACATGAGTATATGCCAAGGTATGGAAGAAACACCGTGTACCGACAACACTAGTTTTTCCGTGTTTTAAATACAAAAATCACTATGGCGAACCAACAACGTTCGAAATTTTCTCAATTGAATATTGATATTCCCTTCAAAAGACAATCTTGTATTTTAGTTAAAATATTACCAATGCTCGATTGTAACTGAACAATTCAAATTCGAAGATTTATAACCAAATTCAAAATGAATAAATTTATTTAAATCAAATTAGATTTTCTCATAAATTTTGGAATAATAATAATAATAATATCAATCTAAATCATCATGTTCGATTATCTTAAGATGCAAATATCATTAAGATTTAACAAAACAAATTTTTTTAGATTCAAAGAAAAAAAATTAAATTCACACTAACAAAACAAATTTTAAACCAAAATAAAATAGAATAGAGTTCAAGTTATAAACAAAATCGACTTCTTAAATACTAGATCCAAATTAATCAAGACAAAATATTTATTCAACTCATATATATAATATATATTTTTTAAAAAAAAACAAAATTTGTATTTAAACCTTATTAAATTTCGCTTGATATTCAGAAAATTGAAATCATATCATAATTTAAACGTTGAAAATCTTGGTTCGTTACATCATATTTCTCACTAAGCGTCCGAAGTTGCGCTTGGGTTGCGGGCGCTTCAGGGTCCACAGTAGGGGTTTCAGCTTCATTGGTTGCCGGGATATTTGCCGGTGGAGGTGGATTGGATGGACCGGCCTCGGCGGCGGCTGACAAGCCGATTACTACGTTCTTTGACTTTTTTACCATCGTACGCAGGCCCAACGGCAAGTTGAGCAAGGAACCTTAGGCTCGTCGAAGTCGAGATGGTAAGGTGAAAGAAAGACGCAATGTCCGAGTTTTCTCAGTGAAAGCACCAAATGTTGACGACCAAAATTGTCGTAAACACCAAAGATTCCGTATTACTAGGAATTAATAATATGGTCGCACAGACAAGGCATATTATGTAACATAAAATAAAATATAAGCGGTAAATGACACAAGGAATTTATAGTGGTTCGGCCTTTTGTGAAGGCATATGTCCACTTTGAAGAGTTGTAGAGATTTTATTAATCACTTGAAAGATTACAAGGTTGAGATCCTCTCATTACATATGTCGACTATTATGCAAAATAGTCATAATTAGAAGAAATAGTAAAATGGACAAGTTTGCCCTTCTTCTTCCTCAAAGAGGAGATGCCATTAATGAAGCTCTATAGAGGTCTCAAGGTCCAAGAATCTCTCCCATTTGAAGTGTGAGGTAGTGGGGTATTTATAGGAAGTGGTTAGGTAGGGGTTAGGTAGGAGTAGGTAGAAATGTGGACCATCTACAAGAAATTCGCGCCTCCCTGTTTCGGATCTCGAAAATACGTACCTGGGGAGGTACGAAATTTCGCACCTCCGAGGTGCGAAATTTCGCACCTCTAAGGCACGAAATTTCGTACCTCTAGGGTACGAAATTTCGCACCTCCGAGGTACGAAATTTCGTACCTTCGAGTTACGAAATTTCGCACCTTGGCAGGTGTGAGGGGTATTTCGAGGGTGGATGTGGCGAGGTTTCTTGATGCGATTCCCTTTGGTCTTCCTTCTAGATTTCCTGTGTTTCGCCCTTGGCCTTGGCTTCACGCGATGAGTTGAATTGAGCGTGTCTTGAGTACTTTTGGTAACCGGACCAAAAGGCCGGTTAACTACTATATAGGTTATAGGTGTTATTTTAAGTTATGGTCTTGACTAAGGGCTTGGTTATTTCCTAGGCTATCATGTTGATTATAATCTTTGCTAAGAACACAGTTATTGGCTCAATTATGGACATAATTAAAATTATAAGTCGTAAAATACAAATAATAACATAATGAATATAAAAGATAAAATAGAACTTATAAAACATACAATATAAAATATAAATATAAGTAAGTTATATAATAAATAATTCGATTATGGGTTCGGTTATGAGCTATGTTAGACGATAGGTTCAGTTATGAGTTCGGTTATGGTTTCGTTAACGAGCCATGTCAAACGATATATTATGACCTTGGTTACGGGATCAGTTATGACTTTGGTTATATGTAAATAATATTTCTATTTTTTCTGAATCAAAAAGCGGGAACTAGTTTGTAGTTTTCTGATAGAAAATGCAAGTTAGTTTATTAATTTTTTATCTTGCACCTTATTGTAAATAATAATAATAGTAGCAATCATAATTTTTATTTAAGTATTATTCTAGTAAATAGCTACAGTTTATCACTATCATCGAATTTCATAGATTTTGTGTTTTTTTCTAAATTACTACTTTTTTAATCATTTTCTGCTAGAATAAATATTACATTTTCTATTATTCCAAAAATGTGAATCTACATTACTAAATCATTTCTACAAAGAATTTTCGTATAAAAACATGGTTTTTTTTCCTTGTATAGATAAAGTATCATAAGTAGAATTTTTTCATCACATGCTTGTTATAATTATAATAACAAACTTATAATACAAACATATGCTAAAAGCCCAAATTCAAGAAAATTAATAATAGGGAAAACAAATGCCAAAGTTTAATAATAGACCCAATGGTATCATGATCATAGTATTATTATGTACTTATGTTGGGGTTATATTATATTAGAACTATGACACCATAATCAAATCATAAAATCATAAGGGAGGTTTGTAATAACTTCAGCGGGTACTTCCAAAGTTTACTAAGTACTCACTGGAATTACCAAATCTTATTATCCAATCAAATACTTTAATTGACTACAACCAAATGCAATAAAATCTGCATCGTTGAAGCTTAGCGTTAGGCGGTAGCCTTTTAGACGGTGTACACAAAAGAGATCTTTAACACTAGAAAAAAAGCATTAAAGATTCAACAAAAAAGAAGAAGAAAAACAAAGACCATACCAATAAACTAATCTCCACATATGTTGTGAAGATTAGGCCTCCATAACGAAACCTCACTCTTTCTTCTTCCATGCCTTCTTCTTTCTATGTCCTTCGCCACCTTAGGACTCTCTCTTCTCACATTATTACATTTCTTCTCAGGCAAAGCCGCAAAGGAAAATTCATAATCAAGTACATGCCACCACGTTTCAACTCTGCATTGGAAGACACTACCGCGACCTTACTGGAAACGCCATGCAGACAGGGTTTGCTCAAAACATGACCTGGATTCACATCTAGTATCTCCTTGGCGTACGCTTGGGTAACAAAATAATGAGAAAGCAACGGTCACATGCCTATTATAACAATGCAACGGTCATATTCCCATTATAACATAGCAACGGTCGCATGCCTTTTATAACAGTGCAACGGTCACATGCCTATTATAACATAGCAATGGTCGCATGCCTATTATAACAATACAACGGTCACATTCCCATTATTCAAGACTATTTGTATTTATTTCTTGAATTATAAATAGAGGTCTTCTATATATAGTTTGTATTATCTTACAATTGCAATTCATCAATAATAAAACTTCTCTTCAATCTTGTTTCTTCTATTTTATTTTTTAACATGGTATCAGAGCGCCAAATTGCCGAAAGGCATTAAAAAAATCCTGAGCCATCATTCTTTTTAGTCTTCACTAGTCTCCACAAAGCTGCAATCTAATATTGCCTCGCCATGGCCAGCGATAATGAAGAAACTTCTGTTGTATCTGGCAGCAATGTTAATGGCTTCTCTCCAAACATCATGAACCTGATCAAACCCAAAAGCCAAGTTATTACCACTTCGTTAGACGAAGATAATTATATTTTATGGAAATATCAAGTAGAGATTGCTCTTAAAGGTTACAGATTGCTAGATAACATCAAAGGGACTTTAATTATTCCACCTATAATGATCACTGATGAAGAAAGAAATACTGTACCAAATCCGGAATACACCAAATACCAAAGACAATATAACTTATTATCATCATGGCTTTTATCTTCTATAAATCCTAATCTTTTGTCATAGATTGTTGGGTGCAACTCATCGTATGAAATTTGGACTAATGTCGAACAAATTTTCAGCTCGCAATCCGCAGCCAGAATCATGCAATATAGAAGGGAACTTCAAAATTGCAGAAAAGAAGATACTAGCATGAAAGATTATTTGGACAAAATTAAAAACATATGTGACAAACTAAGTGTTTTTGGGCATAAAATCAGCGATAGTGAACAAATACTTTTTATTACCGGAGGGCTTGATGAAGAATATGAATCTTTAGTAACGGTCCTGGCTACGCAACAAACTTTATCTGATCTGTAGTTCGTTCGATCTGCACTCCTTGCTCATGAAGGAAGAATTGATAAAAAAACACTGGGTGAGTTTTCTGCAAATTATGTTGTAGCTAAAAACAAGCAATCACAGGGAAGCAACAACAACATTAATGCGAACATACAAGAAAATCAGTATCCAAGGGGTCTTCAACTACAAAGAGGAGGTTTTCATCCACAAAGAGGTCGAGGACGAGGAAGATGGAACAACAACAATCGAGTAAAGTACCAAATATGTCAAAAAATTTGTCACATGGTGAACAAGTGCTATTTCTGGTATAATAATGACAGTGGATTGCAATATAATCATGTTAATTCAACACAGAAACACCACAGGTCAATATGGCCGTGATGAACTCAAATAGAAACAATTTTGAAGAATGGTACCCGGATTCGGGTGCCACTCATCACATAACCAGCAATCTCAAAAATCTCAACATTGGAAGCAGAAACTACTCAGGTACGAAATCTTTACATATGAGGGACGGTAAAACTGCACATATAACACACATTGGCAAGGGCACTATCTTAGGAAAAAGGCAACTTAATCTAAACACACTTCTTAGAGTACCCTCTATTAATAAAAACTTGCTAAATGTATCAAAATTTGCTAATGACAATCATGTGTTTTTTGAATTTCATCCAAAATTTTGCGTAGTTAAGGATTTACTTAGCCACGAAATATTATTACGGGGTAATCTACATGATGGACTTTACAAATTTTACAACTTGAAGATTGGGGATACTAGTGGAAAATTCTGGTGTAATAATGTTGAGTCAAGTAATAATGATTGTAATAGAAGTATTAATGTTAGCAGCAGTAATAATGAATGTAATGAAGATGACAAACAATGTAATCTTGATTTATAGCATAGGAAATTAGGACATCCTAGTATTGAAGTTGTTAAAACTATTTTATGCAATAATAATATTTCTTTTAATAATAGTGTACCTGCCAAACACATGCACACACTACCAAATTGGAAAAAGTCATAAACTTCCTTTCAGAGATTCTGAAACTATATACAATAAACCTCTCGAGCTGACAGCTGCCGATTTGTGAGGACCAGCACCACTGAATTCATATCAAGGACACAGGTACTTTCTTTCCTTTGTGGATGCCTATCCAAGATATTCTTGGATATATATGCTAAAGAATAAGTCAGAAACATGTAATATTGTCATACAATTCATAACTCATGTTGAAAAACAAACCAATTGTAGTGTTAAAAAATTTCAAATCGATGGAGGGGGAGAGTTTAAACCTTTAACTAATTATTTTGCTAAAAGAGGAATAAAACATAGATTGACTTGCCCTCAAACATCTGAACAAAATGGTTTGGTAGAAAGAAAACATAAACACATAGTAGAGATAGGTCTAACATTATTATCTCAAGGCTCAGTGTCAATGAAATATTGGAATGAAGCTTTTTACACTTCAGTTTTTCTCATCGATAAATTACCAACTAAAGTTCTAGACAACAAAACTCCATATGAGATGATATATAATGTTAGACCAGACTATAATTTTTTGAAAACATACGGTTGTCTGTGTTTTCCATGCCTAAGAGATTACAAAAGGCACAAACTAAGCATGAGATCAAGCCCATGCACTTTCATTGGGTATGCACAGAACCAAAAAGGATACAAATGCTTAGACAAAAATGGGAGAATTTACATTTCCAGACACGTTGTTTTTGATGAAAATACATTTCCCCTTGCAGGTAAATAGGAAATCAGGGAGAATCATGCAGAAAATCTTGTCAGGGGGGAGAAATTCAAGCAAGTTTTTGTAGAATCATTGACTGATAACATTAGTGAAGATCATCAAGACATAATTAATAAAAACTTACAAAATGACTCCGTGGAAGAAACAAATGCGCAAACAGCAGAGACAAATGATAATTCAAAAAGTATGGACACAAATCAGATCAATCAAGACATGCAGAGCAGTAGTGATGCAGAAATCATCAGCAATGCAGACACAGGAACAAACAACAATACTAAAAGACATCAGCAGCCACAGCAAATGCACACAGGACATCACATGACAACAAGGTCGAAAAGTGAGATTTTCAAACCTAAAGTGTACAATACCTCAGTTATTGAAGCAGAACCAACCAACTTTGAGCAAGCAATAAAATCAGAAAAATGGAAAAAGGCCATGAATATTGAATATCTGGCACTCATGAAAAACAATACATGGAGTTTGGTAATACCACCAAAACACAAAAATATTATTAGATGTAGATGGATATTCAAGATTAAAAGAAAAGAGGATGGATCTATTGACAAATACAAAGCTAGATTGGTCGCTAAATGTTATGCACAGCAGTTTGGATTTGATTTTAACGAAACTTTCTCTCCAGTCATAAAGCCCACAACAATTAGAGTCATATTAACCATTGCTATAAGTAAATGATGGAATATAAGGCAGCTAGACGTCAACAA
Source organism: Allium sativum (assembly GCA_030737875.1). Lineage (NCBI taxonomy): Eukaryota > Viridiplantae > Streptophyta > Magnoliopsida > Asparagales > Amaryllidaceae > Allium > Allium sativum. Next base: position 158,349,801 of record CM060922.1, on the reverse strand, counting down.
CGCTTTTTTAAATGGGGAGTTGACTGAAGAGGTTTACATATATCCACCTGAAGGCTACAGCTATGGCGATAAAGTGTGCAAGTTACATAAGGCTATGTATGGTTTAAAGCAAGCTTTAAGAGATTGGTATGATAAACTTAAGTTAACTTTGTCCAACATGAACTTCACACAAGCCAAATCAGATAATTCACTATATATGAAGAGAGACACATATGGAAATATCTATATCTTGGTATATGTTGATGATATGTTGATCACAGGAGATAACAATCAAGAAATAGATAACATCATACGAAGACTTGATCAAAACTTTGCCATAAAAGACACAGGGGAATTAAAAATTTTCCTTGGCATACAAGCTATTGAGAAAAATGACAGGGAATTAATTTTATCTCAACAAAATTACATTTCAGAAATTCTTCAAAGGGAAAAAATGCATCAGGCTAATTCCTTGCCGACACCTATGATTAGCATCCTAAGACTGTCAAAATATAAAGGTGAAGCTATCGACAATGCCAAACAATATAGAAGCATAATTGAAGCACTGCAATATGCAACAATTACAAGACTTAACATATGTTATAGTATTAACAAGCTAATTCAATACTTGCAGAACCCCCTATCAGAACACGGGAATGCACTAAAAAGGATTCTACGATACTTGCAAGGCACAAAAAATCATGGCATAATTATAAAGCCTGGAAAAGAGCTCAACTTACAGTGTTTAAGTGATGCAGATTGGGCCAACTCAACGCGATTCAACATTCCAGGACGAAGCATCTTGAAATTGACCTTCATTTTGTTAGAGAAAAAACTCAGACAGGAAAACTGGCGGTTTGTCATGTCCCCGCGTATTATCAGCGAGCTAATGCACTTACAAAAGCTTTGTCTACCAAGAATTTTATCAGATTGAGGGAGGATCTAAAAGTCGTTGATGGAGGCGGAGATAGAAATGGGAACCCTAGTTCGGTTTGAGGGAGAGTAACGAAATAATGGGAAAGCAACGGTCACATGCCTATTATAACAATGCAATGGTCACATTCCAATTATAACATAGCAACGGTCACATGTCTATTATAACAGTGCAACGGTCACATGTCTATTATAACATAGCAACGGTCGCATGCCTATTATAACAATACAACGGTCACATTCTCATTATTCAAGCCTATTTGTATTTATTTCTTAAATTATAAATGGAGGTCTTTTATATACAAATTGTATTATCTTACAATTGAAATTCATCAATAATAAAATTTCTCTTCAATCTTGTTTCTTCTATTTTATTTTTTAACATTGGCGACTATAAACATCTACATGGCCACTTATATGAACTACTCTGATCAAATCCAAGTCTCCGCATGGTAGCATATCCAGCATCTAAGACTATTGCCCGTTCCTTCCTGGAAAACAGAATCTTACCCATTTATAAAATATAAATTATAAAACATATGAAAATCGGTATGTGCCAAAGATATATTGTTTAATCGGGAAAAACAAGGAATGCAAAAGACATCTATATGCCAAATCTAATCGGCTACTATGGATGTAAAAGACGAGCAGATTATAAACATAATCGGCTACCTGTGAATGTAAAAGAAAACCAAATTTCAAACATAATCGGGCACCTATGGATGTAAAACCGAATTTCAAACCTATCTGGGTACATATGGAAATCGATCTGTACGAAGATATGCATATTAAATGAGTGTCTTCTTTTCCCTAACAAAATATTTCCCTTACAATTTCTTTTCTTAGCTGAACTAGTTCAAGGTCTTAATGTCTGTATTCATTATTTTTGTTAGCCGTAGAGTGATGTTCATGCTTTCCTCACGTGTACGCATTAGAAATTCTATATGGTAACACATATAACACATACACGCACATACTTACAAGTCTGCTTGGGAGTATATATGTTGCTTCACATACTTATTGTTGAGCATATACTTATATTTCCATGTTACCAACTTAGATATCGTTTTCAATTAATAGAAAATAAATGATCAAGGCTTTACGCAAGACAATTAAGATTAGAATAAGAACCGACTGTCCTATTGAAATAACGATAATAACAAAAATTAACATAATCTCACACGAGCATCGCCCCAATTAATATACTGGTCGTTCTTCCTAAGAGGATTCAAATGATAATCTAAAAGATTAAATCCACAATTTGTATGGCTATAAATTACAACAGGAAGTCTTCATGTACCAGACACCAAATGAAAATTTACCTGGCATTAATTTACATAAAACTGATATTCTATGAAATATTCATATAAAATTCACAACTCAGTCGTGGATATGATACCTATAAGCTAAATTCATTAGTCAATGTCCGTTTACAACAAAAATAGCAAGCAGAATCTAGAAACTTAGCACTTCCATTCAATGGAGAAAGAATAGCGCCACATTCCAATAAGTTTTCTTTTATTTGGGTTTCATGCATTTGAGTAAAACCTCTGCAAACTTTCACTTGTATTTGGCTTCATAAAGTTATCTTGTACTTTTTTCCTTCTATTTATTCCCATCTTTTTTCTGATTGATGGATTCTGTAGAAGATATTGAATGTTTTTCCAAGTACTTCGATTCCTTCATGTCCAATTGGATGTTAAAATCCTGTTATTAAGTGATCTACGATTTCCTTGGTGCCTTCGGCATCAGTTCCCAGAACCTACACAAAAAAAGTATAAATTATTTACATAAATCAAACTATGCTAAAAAAAGAAGAGAAATACTTTTAGGAATGATCTGTTTAGTCGATGAATTCACATCTACAACATCAACTATATATGTATGGTATAATGTCAATACTTTAGCATTATATTAGTCATATTCAGACTTAGCTGAGTCAATATGAAGTTTGGCACAATCAATATGAAGAGAAATGCTTTTATATTCCAAACCCATTTAAAAAGGTGTAGATACAGATATCACATATGGATATCTATATTCGGGTAAACTAGATCAATAAACTACAAATAAAATTCTTGAACCATACAATTTAATCATACCAAAAAGACTTATATGCAGGGATTGAACCAAGGTGGGGGCAAGAAGGGGCCATGCACTCCTTTTTTATTTCAAAAAATTATAAAAAAAATGGGCATTTTTATTGATACTCCAAATATTGTTAAGAAGAGGCCAATTTTTTATTTTTTCAAAAATTGTTAAGGAGAGTACCAATGAGGGAAGTAAAAGTAATTTTACCTTATACCCATTTAGCCCCTTAACAAATAAAGGTAATTCTATCTTAACAAATATTGCAAGGGCCATAGTAATTATTTTTCCAATTCAAATATATCGATTATTTTTAAACCCAAAAGGATAAGCGTTTTTGGAGGAATAGAATCGAACTATTTTTTTTGTCGACGTAAATATGCCAAATTTTATAATTACGAAGACAATGCACCGAAATAATTATTAATTTTTAACATATCACTGTTGAATACATACATAATTGATTACGTGCGGCATTCGGTGCAGTGGTGATGAACTGCTTATTTTAATTCGGTTTCCCCTGTCGAATAAGTTTTTTTTTTAAATCTAATTTGAAGGGGTAATCCGGGAATATTGAGTAGTATGAAATAATATGTTTGTGTAGCCCCTTAACAATTTTTCAAAGAGTGGAGTGTTTTTGAAAAATGAACCCTCCTTAACAATAATTGGAGTGTCAATAACAACTCCCAAAAAAATTGATCTGTTTAAGCCCCATAATATAAAAGTTACTACTTTTAAGGTAATTATATTAATATTTATACAATATTTTGTCTAAAATTCACCATAAATGAGACATTATAGCTTGAAATTAAGACAAATTAGGGGTAAATTGGTATAATTTTTTTTTGATCCCTTCTTCAAATCTGCCCCACCCCCAAACCCCAACCCCCTTTTGAATGAAATCCTGGTTTCGTCTGTGCTTATATGCATGCTCCAACTTTTTACTCATGTCGTGATCTTGAAGAGTATCTGTTAGAAAATAAAATAGAAGAAACAAGATTGAAGAGAAGTTTTATTATTGATGAATTGCAATTGTAAGATCATACAAACTGTATATTGAAGAGCTCTATTTATAATACAAGAAATAAATACAAATAGGCTTGAATAATGAGAATATGACCGTTGTATTGTTATAATAGGCATGTGACCGTTGCTATGTTATAATAGGCATGTGACCGTTGCATTGTTATAATAGGCATGTGACCGTTGCTATGTTATAATAAGAATGTGAACGTTGCAGTGTTATAATAGGCATGTGACCGTTGCTTTTCCATTATTTCGTTACTCTCCCTCAAACTGAACTAGGGTTCCCATTTCTATCTCCGCCTCCATCAACGACTTTTAGATCCTCCCTCAATCTGATAAAATTCTTGGTTGACAAAGCTTTTGTAAGTGCATCAGCTCGCTGATAATACGCGGGGACATGACAAACCGCCAGTTTTCCTGTCTGAGTTTTTTCTCTAACAAAATGAAGGTCAATTTCAAGATGCTTCGTCCTGAAATGTTGAATTGCGTTGAGTGATAAAGAAACCGTGCTCTTGTTATCACACCAAATGACATGTCTTCGATTTAGAGAAAACCCTAATTCTTGCAACAACGATTCAATCCAAGTAACTTCTGCTGTCGCACTTGTTAATGCTCGGTACTCCGCCTCTGTGCTAGATCTGGAAGTGGTCTGCTGCTTTTTAGTACACCAAGAAATAATATTGGGGCCAAGGTAGACACAGTACCCTGAAATCGATTTTCGATCATCAATATCATTGGCCCAATCTGCATCACTAAAACATTGTAAGTTGAGCTCTTTTTCAGGCTTTATAATTATGTCATGATTCTTTGTGCCTTGCAAGTATCGTAGAATCTTTTTTAGTGCATTCCAGTGTTCTGATAGGGGAATCTGCATGTATTGACTTTTCTTGTTAACACTATAGCATATGTCAGATCTTTTAATCGTTGCGTATTGCAGTGCTCCAATTATGCTTCTATATTGTTTGGCATTGTCGATAGCTTCACCTTTATATTTTGACAGTCTTAGGTTGCTAATCATAGGTGTCGGCAAGGAATTAGCCTGATGCATCTTTGCCCTTTGAAGAATTTCTGAAATGTAATTTTGTTGAGATAAAATTAATTCTCTGTTATTTTTCTTAATAGCTTGTATTTCAAGGAAAATTTTTAGATCCCCCATATTTTTTATGGCAAAGTTTTGATCAAGTCTTCGTATGATGTTATCTATTTCTTGATTGTTATCTCCTGTGATCAACATATCATCAACATATACTGTTGATACCAAAATCTGGTTCAACACCCAATTGAGTATAGTTTTGAAGAGATTAAATGAAGATAATCAGTTATATCTAATATTCAGAAATTAAAAGAGCAATCACACACAGATTTATAGTGGTTCAGCGTTAATCAGCCTACGTCCACTTTATAAGATTGATATTATGAACTTAATGGATGATTACAAGAATTCGATCCCTTTTATGAATTGGGATAGTAGTATTTATAGGTGATACAATGAACGGCCATGGCTTAATACGTGTTATCAGATCCACAAGGATAGCTGCGGCTGAGAGATTCACTCTTTGCTAGAGAATAGGTATTCCTTCCTTAATGCTCGGTCGAGATATCCAAGTAATTTGAATGGAGAAGATCTGGGATGAACTAGTCTTCAGGTTGCATTTTTGAGCTTTGGATGAACACGCAGAAAATGAGCAGGTCCGGCCTTTCCGCATTTTCTCTAACTCGCGTTCATTGCGTGCAGCGGGCCAATAGAGCGGGCTTCTATAATCCACCTACGTTGAATGCCAGAACGCTGGGCTTTATCACATTATCCAACCTTGATGGGCCGTCCGAAAGGCCCATCAACACTTTGACCCCAAAGTATAGTTCTCTTTAATAAGAAGTATACTTTGTTTTAGATCTTGAGCTAAACTTCGTGTCGCATTATTTCGTCGGCTATTCTACCCAATGGTCATTACCAGTTGCATTGAGTTCTGCCCATTGGTTCAGAGTCATCAATGGACTCGGATAATAACGCCATCTCATTAGCTTCATGTCATATCAGCTGGCTCCCCTCTCTTCCCTTTTTACACGTCAGCTTGGTCCGGTCAAATCGATGGGATTTGAAGTGTCCCTCCCTTTTTTTTGTTTTATTATAAAAGCGGAAATCCCTTTTATTTCTCTTTTACCTTTTACCATCGCAGTATCTGAGCAGTAATTTCGAGATAAAAACAGTCACCGTCTTCCCCCGAGTTTCGTAATTATCAGGTATGCACTTTTTCCCCAAGATAGACGCTTAGTCTTGCTCGAGTTCTACTGTTTCCTCAATTATCTTTCTGGAGTTCAATTTACTCTGGTTGACAGTAAATTTTTACATTCAATCATCGTAGTCAGCGACGATACGTTTTTCCAGACCAATATCATCATTGATTGATTTTGAGTCTCGTATTTTGATATAAAGATTTTTTTCTTTTCTTGCTTCTTTCCGTAGGTTTTTGGCGAGCTTATGGTTAAGACGCGAGACAATCGTGAGTAAGAAGTAGGCAGCCATCCATCTTGTTCAATTAGGATAGACAGTTCTTCGGAGTCCCCTAGTCATTCAGCATCTTCCTCGGGTAACGATCCCCGAAGTCAGTCGACGAATCCGTCACCTATCGTTCCATTAGCGGTTGATCTCTCTAGGGCAATATTACCCCTTCTAGCACCAGATATGATTCCTGGTTTCGAGATTCTGAGGGACCCTGTGGAGGCAAAAGAGTCCAAGATAACCCTCAAGCGATTACAAACCTTGACAGCCAAGCACAACATCCCTTTTGACAACACCCTCGTCCCAAGTGCTACTGATAGACCCCACATGCCTTCTGACGATTATATGGCGATCTCTGTTCCAATGTGCAACGTGAGAGCCATTCCGCCTTTTCCTCTTCCAATTGTTGACTTCTTGCGTAGGATGAACTTGGCCCCAGTGCAACTAAGCCCTATTGCGTATGGCCTTTTACTGTCGACCTATTACCTATTCCTGAGATATCTAAAACATCTTCCAACCTTTGACGACCTAGCCTTCCTTTTCAATTTTAAACATAACGAGACACAATCTCCTTCCACTCTTTTTCTTGAAGCTAACCGGGGGTGGAAGATCATCGAAAAAGTCCCGACCAAAGTGGGTGATGCGAAGGGAGATTGGTTCTGGATTAAACGACAACCAGGCTGTGCCCAATACTGGCTACAACATGGTAACGCTCCGCCCTCCTCTTTTTTATATACTTCTCCTGTTCCTGAGTTTCTTGTTATAACTTATAACTATTCTTGTGTTACGCATTCTTTTCAGAGAGAGGGCCTGCAAGACGTGAAGAGGAAGTTTATAGAGAACGTTATAGGCAATTGATCAGTCTGGAAGAAAAGACACGGTCGTTTTGGAATTGCCTGACTGAGGCAAATCTGCACCGGTTTGGCCTCCTCGATCTCAACAGAATGATGGATTTGTCAACAGATGGGCCGGACCCTGTCGTGCCAGCTCAAGATGACATGCCCCCAGCTGAAGGGGAATTGGGGAATGAGCAGGCGGTTTCCTCGGCTGGAGGACCTTCTGCCCAGTCTTCACCAAAAAACATAGAGAAAACAGGCCTCAAGAAGCACGTTCTCAAAAAACGGGTTGGGAAGGTCAGGTTCTCGGAGGTCGACACAGAGGGGGTTAATCCTCGTCAGAAAAAGAAAGCGGTTGCCCGGAAGGCCCCAAAGGTGGCGCAAGGGCAGTCGAACAAAGAAAAGCCTGCTGGGACCCATCCAAAAGATTCGGGAATAACAGAAGGTTCTTCCTCGACACACGAACCACGGGAGGGTCGCGGCACTTCCCCCTTCCCTGGCTTAGAGAATCTTCAAATGCCGAACGTCATTCTCTCGCCACAAAGCCTGGATCCGACTCGATTCTTCGCCAATCAGTCAGAGGGAATGCCTTTTTCAGATAGGCGTGACAACATTGACGGTACGATTTCGATTTTTGCAGTGTACCATGTATTAATCTCATATGGTTCGAGAAACATTCATCTTCTTCTTTTTTTTATCTTATAGGGGTTGACAAGGAGTATTATGGGAATTTATTCGCTTCTCTCCCAACGGGTCCTGAATTAGACGATTCTACACACACCGAGAGAGAGGGCCCCACCCGAACCAGTGATAGTGGGGATAAAGAGGCAGAGAATGTGCCATATGACAGGGATAAAGAAGTGGAAGACGAAATGAGGAAGGATAAGGCAGACGAGCTACCCGATGACCAGGGTAGGCAGAAAAAGAAGTTTTTGAGAAAACACGATCGGTCGCTATGGGACCATGGGGAGTCGAGCAACGTTCCCAAGAAAAGGAGGGTGGATGAACCCTCTACACCTAAAGGTCATATGACCGAGCATCCTCAGGCAGTAGCACACCGGTCCAGTCATGTGCACAAGCCCTCTTCCAGCGACCGTTTCCAAGAGTTGGAGCGAGATTTCCCAAATTTCGTATTCTCGGAGGTCGAACCTGCCCCCCAAATTCAGCCATTGACCCGCAGTTGCCGTCGACGCATGCGCCATAACTTTGAATATATCTTTACCCAATATGACGCTATGCAGGAGTATGCCGAACAAGTAAGTGGGGCGCTAAAGTAAAGACTCACCGAGATTGCGGATTTAAAAAGAGAATCTGGCGATAATAGAAGGACTATCGGGCTATTAAAAGAAACAACCAAAGACCTGGAGTTACAAGTGGCAACGAACAAAGAGGAGCACGAGAAGGAGATTGCAGAGCTGAACAGTCAGGTTCAGTAGAGAGATCAGGAGTGCGGGAAGGTGAAAGAGGAGGTCGAGTCTTTGAAAAGGGATAAAGCTCGACTCGACCTTGAAGTTCAACACTTGAAAGCGGCCCTAGACTCGGCCGAGCTGGCTAAAGACCGGGCTGAACAAAATGCTGCTGCAGCTATCGAGTCCGCTAGCAACCAGAGACAACAACATGACATTAAAATTGAGACCTTGAAAACCGATCATGCCCGGGAGAAGGGCGAGATGCAAAGGAGGCATACCCGTCAAGTTCTTATGTTTTGTGTGGACTTTCTTCGTCGAAGAGACTTATCTGATATGCCTGGATATCCTAAAATCTTGACCGATGTGTGGAAAGTGCTTCTGTGGGATGAGCAGAGAAAAGCTCAGGGTCGCCCGGTGAACGAAGCGCTGTTAATGGCTGATATTTTGAATGATGGAGAGCGAGCCATTGTGGGAGAAGCGCGAGGTCGGGAAAGGCAAATGGCTGAGGCAGAGCGTTCCAAAGCAAAGGGAAATTCAGTCCTTGAGGCCGAAACAGGCGGCAGTCGATCGCACATTTCCACCCCTCCACCTTTGGTCGTGGTAGGGGGTTCGTCCTCTACCATTCCAGCCGACACGACGAGTGTCACGGAGGAGCGGGCGACCAGTCCAAACGCTGAGAGTAAAAATTTTATTTCTTGTTGATCCTATCATCTTTCTTCAGTAATTCATATATTTCCCTCGTTTTTGTGGCAGGGGATTCTTCCAATGCAAATAGGGCGGATGAAACCACTGTCGCTAAGGAGAGGGATATTGCTAAGGAAGCAGAGGGGACCACAAAGACGGCTAGGATCAATCCGGTGCCCCCCGAAGACTCAGATATTCAGATTGTCAAGGAATCCGCGATCGGGGACCGTCCTTCCTTGGCTGACATGAAGATTCAGAGGGAGAAAGAATTGTCTGCGATGAAGTCAGAACCCACTGAAGAGCCTTCGACTATTCAACCTTCTCAGCTCATTCCTTCGGCCCTGCGTTCTTCAACTCCTGCCCCCATTCTTGCGCAGGCTTCTTCTTCAACATCCAAACCCTTTGGCAGTACCCTTGTAGGGGCAAGACGCATGTTGACTACAGAGGAGGCTTTGGAGATGGTTAGGCAGAAAGTACTTGCTGAATTGGTGGAACAGGGGTCGATACAGCCTCCCTTTTGAGATTCATTTGCTTTCTTTTGGTTGTCGTTTAGCATTGTATCGCCTGTTATGATCTTCAATTGGCACCTGTCGAGCAACAGTATTTTGTAAAGATGTCAGGACATTTTAAAATGAACCTACTTATTGTATATGTGTGTGTAAGTGTTATATAAATTTGAGACTCGATCCCCCCCCCCCGTTTCGTCGAGGACAATCCGTGTTTCGTCCTTGTCTAAGGAGTCAATCTCCATCTTTGCCCCCAGTGTCGGGGTAGATGTCGAAAAGCAGTCCCTCCTGTCGAACCCAAGCGGAGCCATTGTCGCTCACGGATCATACGCACTTGAGTAGGAGTGCCATATTCTTTGATACTAATCCTTTAGTCAGTAAAGGGAAAAGTTTGGCAGTTTGAGCGGTCTTTTGTCAGGGTGCACCATTCACGCTCTAGTGTCATTTATACTCGTTCCCAAGTCGGTGGGGTCGAGTGTCCTAGTCCTGTTAGTCAGTCAATTTGTCAAGGCAGGCGTCGACCCTATCCTTGTGTCAGACAAGGAAGAGGCCATAAGTTTAGTCATTAAATCATAGATATTTACTCATTTCAACCACATCAAGTCAGAGCGGAAATGGAGTCTTTTATTAATAAGCTACAGCGGTCCATAGGGACTGCTTATTACTATACTAAAGAACAAATTCAAAGAAAAGGAAAAAGGAAAAAGCCTAAACACCAAAACCTAAAATGCAAAAAGAAATAAATAGGGAATCCTGGGAAAGATAAATCGTAAATGCTCCGTATTCCATGCTTCTTGAAACAACTCGCCCTCCATTGTCATCATTCCGAAACTTCTACTCTCGAGCTTGCTCTGAATGATATGGAGTCGTGATCATCTTTAGGAAGGACTGTGGCGGCTCTATTCGGGGTCGCCTCCCGGCACTCCGACTTCCTGTTGTCCCGGGGGTCGATGTCCTCAATCTCACGGGGCAACGGTCCTGGTCGGAGTGCACCCAGTAATTGCTATGCTTCCTTTTTCTCCCCCGAGGGAGAGGATTTATTGGACTCCTTATCTCCACCGCTCCTTAGCTCTTTCCATTCTGCCATATAGCATGCGCGACCGTCCATCTGGTCGCCCCGTATAGTTCCGATCCCATTGTCAGTGGGAAACTTCAGAAGTAGGCACCACGGGGCGATACATGCTCGAAAAACTGCTAATGCAGGCCGTCCTAGGAAGGCTTTATAATGTGATTTGATGTTCATCACTACAAACGGTAAAATCCTGACTCTTCGTCTCTCTCCGTCGCCTAGTTCCACTGACAACCTGACCTGTCCAACAGGCTCGGTCGACGCTCCATTGAAACCACGTATGTGGCCTTCGTACAACTCCAAATCTTTTACTTCTAATTTCATTTGGTCGTAAGTTTGCTTGAATAGTATGTTCACCGAGCTTCCATTGTCGACTAAAACTTTTCGGACAGTTGCTGGACCAATTATTGCCGTTATCACCAATGGGTCGATCGTTGGGGTCTCTATTCCGATCGATTCTCGATCGCGAAAGACGATATCCTCACCCATTGTTTTCCTCAATTTAACAGGACTTGCGCTGCCATGGGGATCTGTTTCTTCAACATCCATATGCTTTACGGCATTAACATATCGTTCCATAGCCCTATTACTATTTCCTGCTGGGTGTGGTCCCCCCACGATGGCGTTGATCACAATCCCCTTCCCCTTTTCCTGAGGGGTGATGCGAGATGTCGTTTGACTCGGTCGAGATTCCGAAGTCCCTCGCCCCCTTTCCCTTGGGGCTATCTTATACTCATCGAGCTTCCCTTCTCGAATTAGCTTTTCGACGATATCTCTGAGATTTCGGCACTCGTTGGTCGCGTGTCCATAAATGTCATGGAACAAGCAATATTTCCCCGTTGCTCGCTCCCTCTCCGTTGCCTCTCGCTGGGGCGGTTTCTTATACTGCATTGCGTCGCAGGTATCGAGGTATATATTTTCCAGGCTATCATTTAAGGCGGTATATGCCTCGAACACCTGGAAACGAGGACGCTTCCGGGAGTCTCCTCTTTGCTTCGAACTTCCATTGTTCCCCTTCGAATCCTCGCTACTGCGCTTGCCACGGTTTTCAATATTTACCTCGACTTTTCCTGAGCTGTCACCAGATTGTTTAACCGCGATATTGTTTCGATTGGTCGGGTTAGTAACATTTCTTAACCCGCCCTCTTCTTCCAATCGTGCATCCTCCTGCCTAAGGCGGATATGGGCTTTTTCATAAAAGGCTTCGATCGTAACTGGTGGCTTCCCGATTAGATATCTTCTGAACTCAGTTCTTTTGTCGATGCCATCTACCAAAGCCATCAGGACAGTTTCATGGTTGGGATTGCTCACTTCGGTAACAGCTCGATTGAATCGGTTAAGATAATTCCTCAGAGATTCATCTCTTCCTTGTTTTACTGCTGACAAGGCCATGACGTGTTTTGATTTGGTGGCGTGGAGGCGGAATTGAGTCAAAAAAATTTCACTTAAGTCCTTGAAATTAGGGACCGACTTCGCTGGCAGGCGAACAAACCACATAAGGGCTATTTGACTTAAAAAGATGGGAAAGGCTTTGCATTTAATCGTGTCTGGAGCTGTTGCCACATCCATGTGCCAGGAGTATCTCATCAAATGCTGTTGTGGGTCCGTGGTTCCATCATAATGATCCATTTGAGGCATATTGAATCTTCTGGAGAATTCTGCTTGTAAGATCTCGTCAGTAAATGGCGTATGGCTCCGGTCAACTCCCCAATCTTCATTCCTGTGCCCTCGACTGTCATTCAAGATTTGCTTCACCATGGCGACCAGATTCGGGGGAACAGTTGTATCTGGATCGGCTTGTTCGACCGTCGGGCTTCTTCTGTCTTCATTGGAAGATGCCGTCCGGGCACCCCTCCTTCTCCTGCGATTCTCCCGATTGTTTATAAGGTTTCGGGGAGGTTGAACTCGGGCTAACCTCCTTTGAACGGCATTTCGGTCGGGAGGGGGCCCCTCTCGATGGCGCGGAGCCGTCGGATTGACAGTTTCTATCTCATCTTGATCGACATGTCCTTCCGCTTGTTGCGGTTGGACGTTTTCAATCCTTTCTAGCGGGCGTCGATCTCGACGAGGGTCTCTGTCCTCCTCTGATGATGACGAGTCCCCCGATGCTCGATCCAGCTGAGGGGGAGGAGATCGACGTCTCGGAGCCCCTTGATGTTGATCCCTGAATTCTTCCCATTTCCTCGATATGCGATTCATATCCTCACGCATCGCGACATTCTCCTGAGATTGCGTTCTGAAGGCATCGGTGGTTTCTCTAAGTCAGTCCATCATAGTCATAAATTCGTCTCGTGTGGCAAAGGCAGAAGATGGGGCTGTATCCCCTCCAGCAGGCAACATAGTCTGATCCGAGGTAGCTTCGCGGGCAGTCGACCCACCAGCTGCTCCCGTAGAAGTTCCCACTTGTGGGTTTTTTCCTGTATTGCGTGCCGTTTTCCCTGCCATTGCTAAATCAACACAAAAAAGAAATAATAAGGAATGGGATTTTTGTCTTGGACTTGGTGATCCAAAAACAGAACGAAAAATCCGAAATGATCTGAGAAAGTCAGTTCTCAGTGAAAGCACCAAAATGTTGATACCAAAATCTGGTTCAACACCCAATTGAGTATAGTTTTGAAGAGATTAAATGAAGATAATCAGTTATATCTAATATTCAGAAATTAAAAGAGCAATCACACACAGATTTATAGTGGTTCAGCGTTAATCAGCCTACGTCCACTTTATAAGATTGATATTATGAACTTAATGGATGATTACAAGAATTCGATCCCTTTTCTGAATTGGGATAGTAGTATTTATAGGTGATACAATGAACGGCCATGGCTTAATACGTGTTATCAGATCCACAAGGATAGCTGCGGCTGAGAGATTAACTCTTTGCTAGAGAATAGGTAGTCCTTCCTTAATGCTCGGTCGAGATATCCAAGTAATTTGAATGGAGAAGATCTGGGATGAACTAGTCTTTAGGTTGCCTTTTTGAGCTTTGGATGAACACGCAGAAAATGATTAGGTCCGTCCTTTCCGCATTTTCTCTAATTCGCGTTCATTGCGTGCAGCGGGCCAATAGAGCGGGCTTCTATAATCCACCTACGTTGAATGCCAGAACGCTGGGCTTTATCACATTATCCAACCTCAATGGGCCGTCCGAAAGGCCCATCAATATGACACGAAGCTAATGAGATGGCGTTATTATCCGAGTCCATTGATGACTCTGAACCAATGGGCAGAACTCAATGCAACTGGTAATGACCATTGGGTAGAATAGCCGACGAAATAATGCGACACGATGTTTAGCTCAAGATCTGAAACTAAGTATACTTCTTATTAAAGTGAGCTATACTTTGGGGGGCAATTGATATTATGAACTTAATGGATGATTACAAGAATTCGATCCCTTTTCTGAATTGGGATAGTAGTATTTATAGGTGATACAATGAACGACCATGGCTTAATACGTGTTATCTATTTCTGAATTCGTATGATGTTATCTATTTCTTGATTGTTATCTCCTGTGAACAACATATCATTAACATATACCAAGATATAGATATTTCCATACGTGCCTCTCTTCATATATAGTGAATCATCTGATTTGGCTTGTTTGAAGTTCATGTTGGACAAAGTTAACTTAATTTTCTGATACCAAGCTCTTGAAGCTTGCTTTAAACCGTATATAGCCTTATGTAACTTGCATACTTTATTGCCATAGCTGTAGGCTTCAGATCGATATATGTAAACCACTTCAGTCAACTCCCCATTTAAGAAAGCGTTGTTAACATCTAGCTGCCTTATATTTCATCCTTTACTTATAGCAATGGTTAATATGACTCTAATTGTTGTGGGCTTTATGACTGGAGAGAAAGTTTCGTTAAAATCAAATCCAAACTGCTGTGCATAACCTTTAGCGACCAATCTAGCTTTGTATTTGTCAATAGATCCATCCTCTTTACTTTTAATCTTGAATATCCATCTACATCCAATAATGTTTTTGTGTTTTGGTGGTGTTACCAAACTCCATGTATTATTTTTCATGAGTGTCTGATATTCAATATTCATGGCCTCTTTCCATTTTTCTGATTTTATTGCTTGCTCAAAGTTGGTTGGTTCTGCTTCAATAACTGAGGTATTGTACACTTTAGGTTTGAAAATCCCACTTTTTGACCTTGTTGTCATGTTATGTAGTGTGCATTTGTTGTGGCTGCTGATGTCTTTCAGTTTTGTTGTTTGTTCATGTGTCTGCATTGTTGTTGATTCCTGCGTCACTACTGCTCTACATGTCTTGATTGATCTGATTTGCGTCCATACTTTCTGAATTATCATTGGTCTCTGTTGTTTGCACATTTGTTTCTTCCATGAAGTCATTTTGTAAGTTTTTATTAATTATGTCTTGATGATCTTCACTAGTGTTATCAATCAATGATTCTGCAAAAACTTCCTTGAATTGCTCCCCCCGACAAGATTTTCTGCATGATTCTCCCTGATTTCCTGTTTACCTGCAAGGAGAAATGTATTTTCATCAAAAACAACGTGTCTGAAAATGTAAATTTTCCCATTTTTGTCTAAGCATTTATATCCTTTTGGTTTCTGTGCATACCCAATGAAAGTGCATGGCCTTGATCTCATGCTTAGTTTGTGCCTATTGTAATCTCTTAGGCATGGAAAACACAGACAGCCGTATGTTTTCAAAAAATTATAGTCTGGTCTAACATTATATATCATCTCATATGGAGTTTTGTTATCTATAACTTTAGTTGGTAATTTGTTGATGAGAAAAACTGAAGTGTAAAAAGCTTTATTCCAATATTTCATTGGCACTGAGCCTTGAGACATTAATGTTTGACCCATCTCTACTATGTATCTGTGTTCTCTTTCTACGAAACCATTTTTTTTCCAGATGTGTGAGGGCAAGTCGATCTATGTTTTATTTCTCTTTTAGCAAAATAATTAGTTAAAGGTTTAAACTCTCGCCCACCATCGGTCTGGATTTTTTTAACACTACAATTGGTTTGTTTTTCAACGTGAGTTATGAATTGTATGACAGTATTACATGTTTTTGACTTATTCTTTAGCATATATATCCAAGTATATCTCGAATAGGCATCCACAAAGGAAAGATAGTACGTGTGTCCTTGATATGAATCCAGTGGTGCTGGTCCCTACAAATCAGCAGCCATCAGCTCGAGAGGTTTATTGTATCTAGTTTCAGAATCTCTGAAAGGAAGTTTATGACTTTTGCCAATTTGGCAGTGTGTGCTTGTGTGTTTGGCGGGTACACTATTATTAAAAGAAATATTATTATTGCATAAAATAGTTTTAACAACTTCAATACTAGGATGTCCTAATTTCCTATGCCATAAATCAAGATTACATTGTTTGCCAACTTCATTACATTCATTATTACTACTGCTAACATTAATACTCCTATTACATTCATTATTACTTAACTCAACATTATTACACCAGAATTTTCCACCAGTATCCCCAGTCTTCAAGTTTTCAAATTTGTAAAGTCCATCATGTAGATTACCCCGTAATAATATTTCATGGCTCTGTAAATCCTTAACTACGCAAAATTTTGGGTGAAATTCAAAAAACACATGATTGTCTTTAACAAATTTTGTTACACTTAGCAAGTTTTTATTAATAGAGGGTACTCAAAGAAGTGAGTTTAGATGAAGTTGCCTTTTTCCTAAGATAGACCCATGCCAATGTGTGTTATATGTGCAGTTTTACCGTCCCTCATATGTAAAGATTTCGTACCTGAGTAGTTTCTGCTTCCAATGTTGAGATTTTTGAGATTGTTGGTTATGTGATGAGTGGCACCCGAATTCGGGTACCATTCTTCAAAATTGTTGTCTTCACCTTTGCTAGTATCAACATTGCCAATATTTTGATTTTTATTAGTATCATTGTTGTTTCTATTTGAGTTCATCACGGCCATATTGACTGGTGGTGCCTTCTGTGTTGAATTAACATGATTATATTGCTGTCCACTGTCATTATTATATCTGAAATAACGCTTGTTTGCCATGTGATCAAATTTTTGACATATTTGGCACTTTACTTGATTGCTGTTGTTCCATCTTTCTCGTCCTTGACCTATTTGTGGCTGAAATCCTCCTCTTTGCTGTTGAAGATCCCTTGGATACTGACTTTCTTGTATGTTTGCATTATTGTTGTTGTTGCTTCCCTGTGATTGCTTATTTTTAGCTATAACATAATTTACAGAAAACTCACCCAATGTTTTTTTATCAATTCTTCCTTCATGAGCAAGGAGTGCAGATCGAACGAACTACAGATCATGTAAGGTTTGTTGTGTAGCCAGGACCATTACTAAAGATTCATATTCTTCATCAAGCCCTCCGGTAATAAAAAGTATTTGTTCACTATCGCTGATTTTATGCCCAACATCACTTAATTTGTCACATATGTTTTTTATTTTGCCCAAATAATCTTTCATGCTAGTATCTTCTTTTCTGCAATATCGAAGTTCCCTTCTATACTGCATGATTCTGGCTGTGGACTGCGAGATGAAAATTTGTTCGACAGTAGTCCAAATTTCATATGACGAGTTGCATCCAACAATCTGTGACAAAAGATTAGGATTTATAGAAGATAAACGCCATGATGATAATAAGTTATCTTGTCTTTGGTATTTGGTGTATTCTGAATTTGGTACAGTATTTCTTTCTTCGTCAGTGATCATCATAGGTGGAATAATTAACGTCCCTTTCATGTAATCTAGCAGTCCGTAACCATTCAAAGCAATCTCCACTTGATATTTCTATAAAACATAATTATCTTCGTCTAACGAAGTGGTAATAACTTGGCTTTTGGGTTTGATCAGGTTCATGATGTTTGGAGAGAAGCCATTAGTATTGCTGCCAGATACAGCAGAAGTTTCTTCATTATCGTTGGCTTTGGCGAGACAATATAAGATTGTAGCTTTGTGAAGAACAGCGAAGATAAAAAAGAATGATGTCTCAGAAGAAAAAAATTAATGCCTTTCGGCAATTTGACCCTCTGTACCATGCTAGAAAATAAAATAGAAGAAACAAGATTGAAGAGAAGTTTTATTATTGATGAATTGCAATTGTAAGATCATACAAACTGTATATAGAAGACCTCTATTTATAATACAAGAAATAAATACAAATAGGCTTGAATAATGAGAATGTGACCATTGTATTGTTATAATAGGCATGTGACCATTGCTATGTTATAATAGGCATGTGACCGTTACATTGTTATAATAGGCATGTGACCGTTGCTATGTTATAATGGTAATATGACCGTTGCAGTGTTATAATAGGCATGTAACCATTGCTTTCCCATTATTTGGTTAGTATTTATTATAAGGAAGAATGAAACCACATCAAAAAGTTATCTTCTTGATTCAACAAGAAGTGGCAATCCACTGTCAAATTTTCTTATGATTTGTTTTATTCTTGCTGGCTCATTTACGCCTAGTTTCCCTGAATCTCGCCTGCATATTACTTATGTTAATTTCCTTTAGAAATGTCAAATACTGGAAACCATAAAGAAGTACTTTTTTATGATGATTATTTTATTTTATTTCTATATTACTGTAAATATCAATTAATCTAGTGTTTATATGGAGATATTTTCTTGTTAGTTTATGTTTTCTTATCACTGAATGGACAGCTACCTCTAAGGTTAGAGCTGGGTTCAATGAAAAAGAGGAAGACACTTTTGGTGCATATATGAAACAACAATGGTTGGATGTCATGCAAGGTAAAATATGTTATGTGAAAGAAATAGTGCTAATACGAACATGCTTTTAAGGATCTGAAAGTAACTGGTCCCTATTTTCTCTTGAAGACATGGAGTTACCCTTCATAACAAGATTCGGAATTTTCCAATGCAAATTAGAGCAATATGGTTATCAAATAAAACTATAGAATCATTATTAAACAACTCACTAATGAATGATATATAAATTACCAAGGTGTACCTTCTCTATGTCTTATAAGTAAAAACAGCCGTTTGTGCCTGATTAATTTACAAACTCCTTGTTGTGACCATCTAAAATTCTTCTTTTAAATAATTGTTTAACTTGTTTACGCATGCCCAACAGCAGCAAAAGTACAAATAGTAAATATCAATAAATGTTTTATATTTTGCACTTGCACGTTTTACCTATCCAGGGCACATTTTGGATATCCCTCTTGGTCCTTAGCTAAAATTTACTTTCAACTAGGATCGGTATCTGAAAGTACTGGATTTTACAGTATGATTGAGATTGTTATCCCATTAAAGCTATGCAAGTTATGTTATTAATCACCAAAGAAGTAGAAAGAATCATAGTCATGATGTATGTTATGATGTTGATCTGTCATAAAGTGAAAATAATTCACTCATCATAATGTTATATGTTTATATATATACAGAAGAGAAGTTAAGTGCTCAAGTAAACATTGAAAGTGAGATGGGAAACTCATCTCCAAACAAAAAGAACTGCACAGTAGCAAAAAGCAGATCGAACGGAGCAAGAGAGATGGATAAAAACTCCATGGAAGGGATGTCGTGTGTGTCCAAGAGAGGAGAAGGTCTTGATGGAAGAAGAATAGAAGGATTTTCTTTATCAGTATAGAAAAGAGAAGTTAGAGTAGTTTGCGTTTGCCATGGAAGCTTCCTGACCTCTGCAGAGTTTGTAAAGCATGTAGGAGGCGGTAACGTCGCTCAGCCTCTTCGGCATATCATTAGTAGCACAGCTCCTTATGCCTTGTAATTTTAATTGATGAATATGCTAATGAAAAAAGGAAAGAAAAAAAATGTTAGTTACATTAAGTTGTTTACTTTGGTAATGTAATCCCTGGAAAACTAATTGTCTTTATTACTGGGAATGAATGGTGGTGTCTTTCTAGTGTTGGTTTAAATTTAATTTTTAAATCCTAGAATAGTTGACTTGCAATCTTTTCTGAGCAAGAGTAGCATTTCAATATTATCATGCTTGCTTGGAGTATTTGTTATGATTACATTGGGCAGGTGGTTTGATCTGTTCTTGAATTTTGCATATATGCATCACTGTCTTTGTTAAGCTGGCGTATTATGTACATCATTTCTTCCTCGAATTTGAATTTCTGGAACGGAGTTGAATTTAAGTGTCACACTTATGTATAGAAGTAAAAAAAAAGTGTGTATAGAAGTGACAATATATGTTTGCTAAAATATCTACATGTTTCACCTATTAAGTAGGACAAAGGTTGAACCGTTCAAACCGCCCATTTTTATTTTTGAGTGTTGTTATTGACACTTCAACTATTGTTAAAAGGAGGACATTTTTTAAAAACACTACACTTTTTGAATAATTGTTAAGAGACTACACAAACATATTATTTCACACTACCTAATATTCCTGCATTACCCCTTTAAATTAGATTTTAAAAAAACTTATTCGATAAGAGAAACCAAATTAAAATAACCAGTTCGTCGCCACTGAACCGAATGCAACACGTTATCAACTATATATAGAAATGGCAATGGGGCGGGTTGGGCGGGTTTCTCGTGCCCCAGACCCGACCCAGACTTTTTAAACTCTGCCCCAGACCCGCCCCGTAGACCCGGTGCAGATCTGAAATTTCGCCCCGTACCCGAAACCCGTACAGGTCAGGGTAGACCCGACCCGCCCCACGACCATGTGATATTGTGCTCTAGTGTATACAAATTTATATACTTATATTTTTTTATTACTAAATGATAAACAATATACATATTATAATGTGTTCACAATGATAAGAGAATATAACAAAATAAGTTGTAAGATAATAGATCAAAAAGTATGCATTTGTTATTGTATGATTATCATTGATGCAACTTAATATAATGAAAATTTTATAGTTTGTTGATTGAAAGAATATAATATTCAAGTTATAACCATGTATACGTAAGAAGATTATCAAGTAATTATTATAATTATAAAGTATTTTAAAGATGTTTCAATCATGCGGGTCGGGTTGGGGCGGGTTAGCCGTGCCCCGGACCCGACCCTAGACCCGGACCTCCAAAAGCGGGTCGCGGGTCTATCCGTCCCGAAGACCCTATGGAGCGGGTCTAAATAGGTCAAAACAGGGACGAGTCAAGCGGGGTTGGACCCTAGACCCGCCTCATTGTCATCCCTAATTATATATGTATTCGACGATGACGTGTCAAAAATTAATAACCATTTCGGTGCATTACCTCCGTAATTATAAAGTTCGGCATATTTATGTCAAAAAAAAATAGTTCGATCCTATTCCTCCGAAAACGGGTTTAAAAAAGGGGATTTTAGCCTCAAAGACAAGATGAACAAAAAATTGTCACATAAGGACAAAGGAAAAAAAATTATCTATAAGGACAAATTTTGTGTAAAGGGGAGAATTCAGGGGCCCACTATAATTTCTCCCTTTACACTAAATTTTGTCCTTATGGACAAAATTTTAGTCTCTTGTCCTTATGAAATAATTATTTGTTCATTTTGTCCTTTAGAGTATTTTCCTGTTTAAATAAATCGATATATGCGAATCGAAAAAAAATTACTAGGGCCTTTGCAATATTTATTGAAATAAAATTACATTCATTTGTTAAGGAGCTAAATGGGTAATAAGGTAAAATTATTTTTATTTGTTAAGGGGCTACTTTCCTCATTGGTACCCCCCTTAACAATTTTTGAAAAAAAAATTGGTCTTCCCCTAACAATATTTGGAGTATCAATAACAATGCTCTTATTTTTTAGCCATTTATATGTTTAACAGGTAAATTATTGATGAAGTTGGTTATTATACCATGTCCATTCGTTACCTTCAGAAAATTATTGGACTAAAATCAAATTAAGTATTAAATTTGGAGTTAAATAATAGTTGCTGCAAAAGCAAATACAAAGAAACAAGGACTGAACTGTAAAACTGCCGCACTTTCCACGTTCGTAGCTGCTCCTTCTCTTCTTCTTCTTCCAGCGAGAGCTGCAAAACCCATTTCCTTATTCAAAAATCATAATAACCGCAGCTTAAACCCTAAAACCAATTATCAATTAAAAATAAAATCGCGTTTCCCTCTGAAATGAAGCAGTTATAGGCGGTTTAGAGCAGTTTTCGGTACTAGAGACCTCCGGGCCGTGGTGGCCAACGGCCGGCGGTTCTGACAGTCGAACCCGCGGTTCGGTCCGGTCTTAATAACACTGGTAGAAAGAGAAGAAGATAATTATGTAATTTCAAAAATTATGTTAATTAAAGTGTCCAGCTAGGCCCTTAATTAGAACAATAATGCATCCTGTAAACTTAACCCTCTGAATAGTTGACCTGGAAACTAAGAGCATCTCCAACAAAATTACGGATCGTAATATTACAATCCGTAATATTTAGGGGGAATTTGTTGAAATTCCTCAACAGATGCACGCCGCTTTTATCGGCGCGCGTTTATTAAATCACCGAGCTTCGATTTTATCGGCACGTGACGTTCACGCACCGATAAAATCAGCGTGCGCTCCTAGCGCGCCTATAAATACGGCGCGCTAGGCCTTAACTCTCCATTCCCTCCCAAAATCCTCTTTTTTAATTTTTTTCTTATTGGTCGAGACGTCGGGATGCCGCCACGCGTGACGAAGATCGGGAGACGTACAGTTAGAGCTCAGTTGGAAAACTCCATAACCGGATGCAAAAAGATCTTATGAATCATTTATGGAATCATTATGGCAATACCTAGTTATGAAGCTTGCTTGTCCGAACTCGAGTTTTATTTTATGATTGTACGAATTTATGCAGTAATGATGTTGTAGTTTTTTATTTTACCAATCACATTCTACTGCATTTGTACATGTTATTAACCAGCTATTATTATGATCTGAAGCTAAATTAGTTTATTTTGGTCTTACTAAACATAACTGTTTTCTACGAAAATTCTAACGATTTTACTTCGTCATATTAAAATATGAGTTAGGATAGGTAAAAAATAAAATTAAAATGTTAAGGGATCCCACGCCGAATTTATCGGCTCGTCATGAAGCGCGCCGATTTTGTGGGCGCGCGTTGAAAAAATCGGCGCATTTCATGACGAGCCGATAAATTCGGCGCGCGAGACCAATTCAGAATAATGATTTGGTCTCGTAACATTTCCCTTAATATTACAATCCCCAACATCTGTTGGGGAGCATTTCAACCGAATCTCTTCAATTCAGACGATGAATTGAAGGCTGTTGGAGATGCTCTAATATCACTACATGAGTTGTCACTTGTCACTAATACCTAATTTCCACTTTTAAAATAACTATTTAAACAATTTTCAAAACTAAGCATCACAATTTTATTAATGTCTATAAAGTTTGTATAAATCAGTTGAAAATCTAATAACATATTTGTTTTTTGCTCAGTTTCACATATCGTGCCAAACTAATTCATTTAATTAGCATTAAAGTTGAACTAACATAGAATAAATTCTAATTTCGAAATTGGTATCTATTTAATGGATATGAACTGAAACTAATATAATCAATTCTCAATTAGTAAAATACAAATAAAAAATAGCAATATATAATCTATTTCCTATTTGGCTGCATATTATTGTTAATATGTTTTTATTTCCACGTAAATCATACATTTACATTTTTGCATGTTTTCATATTAATAATTGTCTACAAATTGAAATCAATCTTTCGCCATGTCTTTAATTTAACCATAATATTTTAGACGACGATTGGTATATCATATAAACTTAAATTGTACGCTAGCTTTATAAGACAGAAGGTGTATTGGTGAAACCATCAATTTTCTATACATTTGTTTTCAAGATTAGTTTTACGTTTGATTCTTTTACGCGTCAAATTTATAAATTTTAATTTATTTTAATATTTTCCTATCTTAAAACCACCAGAAGGGATTAGTACGTAATATTTTCTCTAATCTTAAAAGTGGAATCAAATCTAATAAAAATAACATAAACAACTAGAATTAATTTGTTACTTATTTCGACTTCTAATTATTTATAGAGCATATATTACTATGTTTCATATATAATAACAAATATATGTCGAGTCTCAAATTAACCTTAATTTTATATTTACTACTATGTGAAATTCAAGTACTAATAATTGTTTATGTATTGAAATGATTTTTCTATCATTGTTTGTCTCTTTTATTATATTGTTTTGACTTGAATTTTTTATATAATATATAAGCTTAAATTAATAAAAATATCAGTTGGTTGAATTATCTAGACTTCCAATTTTAAATATTAACGTTATGTTTAGTTATTTTCATACGCCATGTATCTACATTATTTCCTTCTACTTAGAGTAAAATTGAAAACTACAAAAAAAGAGTCAATTTTCATACAAACATTTACAAATTTATTTGAAAATATGGTAGTTTGATTTGAAAAAATTTCCTTGAAAATAAATGGAGTTGACTAGATACCTATCAAATTGTGTGTATTTTCATAATTGAATGTATGGCCTTTAGAAATCACAAGATAATTTTAAACATTTACAGTTTTTTTAGTTGATTATTGATATTAACAATGAATTTAGGATAACATTCAATAAGAACTAAATATTGTTTCATCCTTAATATTGCACTTAAAATTCTCAAATCTATCGGTTATTATAAATAGCAATAAACATAATTTATTCAACAATCAATGCGTACTATTCTATTATTTAACTTGGAGTAAAATAAATATTGAATTCTTATTGTAAATAATTCATTAATAACTTTCTAATTAGATTCAAATAAGTTATTATCCTTATCTTAGTAAACTTGTAGTCTTTCAAGTTCATATGAAGTTAAATATGAATTCATTATCATGATATTTATTCATACACACACGCGCGCACACGCATACACACACATGAAGATCTCTCAAACATGATATTTGCAATGTTAGACGTGAATTTTGCAAAATGCACTAATTTCAAATATGAAGATCTCTCAAACATTAAAACAAAAAGGAAATATGTTTAGAAAAAATTATAAATTCTTTATCAAATATGCATAACTTAGTTTAAAATCTTAACGATGTTGCTATTTTAAGTTAGCTATTAATAAAGCATAGTGAAATTTACATTACCAGACTGTGAATAAATATGAAATTCAATAAGACCATTTTCTAAGTGATTTGAACAATTACCATTATTTACTGGGTTACAATAGATTTTTTTATGCAAATGGTTCATTACTTTCCCTTTAATATTTAGGTTCAAGTATCATATCTGGGCATATTTAATATACAACAAAGTGTACATGTCCACCAAATATTCTTATACACCGTTAAAATTTACAAGTAAACCAAATTCGATCATATCAAATGAAACTCTTCATGCAATATGTAAATGGAATTAATATAAATTTCGATTAAATAATTGTGACTAACAATAGAGACATCTCTATTTTTCCCAGAGGGGGGGGGGGGATCTTTTATAATTACCATTGCTTAGCTTTCAGTTCGCCTCTGACCATCAAATTAAATGTGAATAACATGTTCTCTCTTTGAAACAAGGGGAGCTTCCGGTTCTGTGTGTGCTTCAAACAATTTTGTCTTCTCCATATTACCGTATCTCTAAAGTCAATAATTTTCTATGAGGAATTACTGAACTCAATCACTTGCTGCCGTTACTCAACAGTTTTTTGTTGAGGTCTTCATTCAAATTTAAATTAATTAAGGAATTAAAAAAATCAAATCCCTTTGATCAAAATAATGTTGAGTAAATAGAAAAAACTACATATAAGTTCTTTTAATGCTAATCATTTAGAAAATTGATTTTATTCAATTAATTTTCGATAGCTTCTTTTTAATAAGACAATCCAAAATGACTGTAAGTCATAACTCTGTGAGGGAACACGTAATGTGAACTATTATTTAACTAAATTATATGATTTGTTTATACTTTAAAACTAATAAAGTAGAAACACATCATTCGTTGTTTACAAATATTTTTTTTTTCTTTAACACTTTATGATAAAGAATAAATACATGAAAATATATTTATAAATAAATATTTTTATTGAACGAATAAAATGTTGTTGGGGTAATATTTATTTATACTTTTAAAGATAACAATATATTTTACATATTTTTGTATGCTCGAAATAAAGTATGTGAATATTAGGCTAGGTTCTTAAAATCCGTTTAATACATATAAACTCCTTCAAAATAAAGATTGCAAAATAGGCCCTTAGAATTTAATTATTGAATTATTCTATACAATTATTCAGTGAATAATTACAGACATTTAGGCAATTATACTCACAAATTGTTTAGATATTTGCAATTATTCAGTGAATAATAGCGATTTTCATAATTTTTTGTTTCATAATTGAAGAAATATGTGCATTTTCTTCAAAAAATTGCATTAATTTCCGCAGTTTTTAATGAATGATTTTGAAAATTTCCCATACATTGTCATTGAACAATTGCAGAAAATGTCTGCATTTCCTTGGATATATTGCATAAATGTCTACAATTATTTGTTGTTTTATTGCAAACTTTATATAATTATTTAGTAACTTAATTATAGGGATCAAATTTACATACTTATTTTTATAAGGATGTATGTTGTATTTTGAAACTTAATGAGGACTTTAGTGTAACACCCCGCATTTTTAATGTAATTAAAAATGTTTATATGCATGATGGTGATGTGCAGTTTAAATTAATACATATGTTGAAGAGAAGAAAATTTATACAATAACAATGTATGAAATAGAAAAGATAATAAAATAAAAATACTTAATTAAAAAATCAGGAATTAAGTAAAACGGACATCACCATTGCGTCCACCTCGAAATTCTGGTTCAGATGGACACCAAGTTTGCGTATAAAGAAGTTATAAGCCGTAGAAGTTTGTATACGCGCAAGGAAGTATACATATATATATATATATATATACATATATATATATAAAATCATCTCCAGAATTCAAAACAGTTCAAAATCAATCAAAAGCGGGTGAGCGGGAAAAATCCCGCTCAAATGGTGTCGACCCCCCTTAAGGGGGTCAACATAGGTGTCGACCCCCCTTAAGGGGGTAGACACAGGGGTAGAACCCCTCCAGATCCGAGAAAGATGCATCATTTCGTATGTAGACGCGTTTTCTGACCAGGTTCATTAGCTTAGAGGCTATATGATGGACCCTAAACCTATTGTTTTCTTCACTAAAAATAATGGCGATGCCATGACGCTTCTTAAACCAATTCTTCTTCTTCCTCAAGCTATTCTATGCAAAAATAAAACCTTAAACCCACTGATTTATTCATCTAATTCTATGGCGACGACGAAGTGCTGCTTCAACAACCTATTAGGGGAATTCAAGCTTGGAGATTTAGGATTCTACATCAGCAATCCCTTTTTCTCTTTTCTAATCGCAACAGATCTATGCCGATTTTAGATCTCTTAACGAAATAAGGTAATCCCTTGATCTGATCTACTATTCAATTCACTTCTCAGTTCCTCTCTTTCTATTTTGGAAAAAGAATTAATTATAAGTTCATAATTATTAGGCTTTGAAATCAAGTTAAGTGGGAAAGAAAAACTATGAATGATAGGACGGATCAGATCCAAAAGTCTGGAGAAAGCATGAAAGGTGAGTGGAATTAAACTATGACCTTTAGATAATGCTATAGCTATCGTTTAGCATTCCCATATATATATATATATATATATATATATATATGTGTGTGTGTGTGTGTGTGTGTGTGTGTGTGTGTAAATTGTGAAATTGCAAGTTTAACTATAAATTGCGATTATAACAAGTTGAAAGGTAAAAATGAATAGATCGGCGAATTCTTGTCTTGAATCTAGTAAATTATGGGAATGGTTAGCATGACATGACATCAATAATTTGTTTATTGAACCAGTTGAACGTTTACATGGTTTAGAATAACATTGAGTATGTAAGAAAAATTCATACATCGGATTAGTCGGAGTATTATAAAGTTCACATGAAAAACTGTCATAATTATGTACAAGGAACGACTTGAGTAAGAGTATGACTATATTGACCAAATTATGTTTAAAGATCTGAAATTTGATTATAAGTATAAAAATAATTTGGGGCAAAAACCGATGGTTGGAATTTGGGGCATTATTGCAATAAAATATGAACAACTGGAAAAGTTGGGAAAATATGTAATATAATGAGATTATTGGCATAAATCAATTTGGGCATAATTTTGTACAAATTGCATACATGAGATTATTGGCATAAGTTGGATTGGGCATAATTGGATATAATTTTTATACATGAAGTTTGGCATAAATTGTTAATGACAATGAACGCAAATTAAATTGGGTGTATTTTGGCATAACATGTATACATAAGATTATAAGCCTAATTTGGATTAAAATTATAAACATAATTTAGGTTGGAAATTATGGGTAATTAGAATATATTTTAATCCAATATTTAAAATTGGGGACATGAATTAAGAAAGTAATAATGAACGCTTAAGACACGAGGTTAGACTAAGATTGCGATATAAGACTTCCCGTACCCGCCCGGCAAATCCAGCAACCACAAATGACAGTCTAATGTGACAGGTAAAAGGCAGAAATTAGATGCGTAATAATGCAAAGACACGAGGTTAGATACGGATTGCGGTAAAAGACTGCCCGGAATCGCCCGTCAAATCCAGCAACCGCAAAACGGTAATCTAGTGTGGGAGGTCTTGCAGGATTACGGTTATAATGAATTAAAGAACACTTAACCAAGATAAGACCTGTAGTAAGACATGGGAGGGTTAAGTGGGTGACATGGGTGACATGTGAAATATAATTAGAAGCACTTAACCAAGGTGAAACATGTAAGGTTGACATGGATGTAATGAAGGGGTTAAGTGGGTAACATGGGTAGCGTGGATAATTCGTTAAATTAGAATACTTAACCCAATTAAATCTGTAGTGGTGTTACAAACCAATTGAATTGGGTAGGGGTTAAGTAAATGTGTTAAAGAAGTGAGGAGGGTTAAGTTAATCTTAATTAATGCCAAAATGTGGAATGATAATAATAACCTATTATGAATGAACTTAAGAAAAAGAAATGATAATAGGTAGGCCTGTCCTAGGGACAAGTGAGAATTATAACTTATGGAATAAGGTAAGTTATAATGAACGATTGAGAAAACGGAATAACTTATGGAATAAGGTAAGTTATAAGGAACGATAAGGGAAGATGAAATAACTTATGTAACAAGGAAAGTTGTACTTAATTGAAGATTAAGTAATCTGTAAAGGCGAGAATAAATCTACAAATGAGGATAACATAAGTTATACGAAAGATATAACCTAAGATTGGTTGAGTTGGTAATTCTCTGAGTGTCAATCTGATGTTGATTTCGGTCTTCGGGGTTGATATTTAGGGAGTTATTCTCTTAACCAATGTATATGTGAATTAAGACATACTTAGTTATAAATTAAGTAGAACATGTCATATAACCATAAGAAGGATAATTATTAGATTATGAATATAATATTTTGTAGGCTTGTTAATGAATTTAAATGGATTAAGTTATACATTGAATTAATAAGCTAGGTTAACTTGGTAAACTTGAAAAAGAAAGTCGATGTGAATGAGAATAATCAAGTTAAATGAGAAAATGGATGAGGGGGCGCAAGCACGTAATTAATTATTAGACGTAGGTCTAATGACATATAAAACTAAGGCACTTGAAGCAGTCTGTACGTTATAGGATGAATAGCCCAACGAGGTGGATCATCACGGTGCCATAAGGCACGAGGGGAGCGCACGTTCGTTATTCTGGCTGCTCCAACGGACTGGAAGGGGAGGCAGGCGACTTCCTGAGACGTTAAAGGTGCTCCTGGTAGTCCTCTGTGGTGGTTTAGCTTCGGGCTAGGATTACAGAGGTTGGGTCTACGCAGAACTACCAGGTGGGTGGGCCTTGACTGCACAAGTAGGGGGCAGTCAGAATGCTTTACGTGGTGGTATTAAGGGTGGCTCGGCGGTTGCCTCAGGCGGAGGTGGAGGGTGAAGACCAAATGATAGCAAGATCGTCGGACGCCTGTCACCAGCAGCCTAAGGAATGCGAAAAGACAAGAGCTAACCCCTAGAGATCGTTAACCTTTGCTATCAAGGGACGGGTGCTGGGAGACCCCATATGGATGTTTAGATTGTTTGCTTGTTAGGGGTGGTCGCTTAGCTCGTGTGGTCTTTACTAGTTGAGGGAGGGGCTGAGGTGGGGCTATAGCCACCATAGAAAAACCAGACCCGAAGGATATCTGTACAGTGGACACTCTTAGAGGCGGGCCCGTACAGACATAGAAAAGCTCCCGACCGAGTTCCATGTTTCTGGTGTAGCCCTGCCACGGAACTCGGGTGCACAAGTAGAGGTTATGTGCAGTAGAAACATCGAGTACGATCGATGATATGTATGTGGGAAAGTCTAGGTACAAACATGTCTGCTCTAGGTGGTATATCGTAGACTAGAGGGCATTATTCGATGATGAAACCAAATTCGATCGAATAGTTTGAGGATAGCAGTCAGTACGATTACGTAGTACATCGATAGTGGTTCCATGCGGATGTAGCGTTGTTATATATATACAGAGATATGTACGTTACTATGGCATAGGATGAGGGGCTGCGCATATTACTGTGGTGTTACGGAGGAGACCGTGCGAGTGGGATACCACAGAGTGTACCTCAGTTTGGGGGTATCTACATATACATTATATTAGGTTAATCTACTAGGGAGTAGATGGGTGCGACGTGTGTGTAAAAGCCTTGAGTGCTAATAACACAGATAACCTAATAATTGATAAAATGAAATTGAATGGTATATGTAGCATTATTCAAGAGGTGTAGTTTAAATTCATTCACAAAGAACTTATCTTCTAATCCCCTCCTCATAACATTCGCAGGTTAGGCTCATGACAGAGACTGTATAGCTTTGGATATTAGTTTAGCAGTCTTATTATATAGGTAAAGCTATGTTTCAACTACAATATATTTTATTCCTTCCGCTGTGAGATGTTTTCCGAACTCTGACATGTTTTATGTCTCTGTCTTTTCTGCAGGATACCAGAGCAAACCTGTTAGAGTTTATGCCCTAGAGGCAATTCATTTGATGTGATTAATAACGTTATTGTTTTATTTGGAATAAAAATATTCTGTTATGTTATATTTACTGCGTAATATAAATAATAATTTAGTAGAAGTCCTTAGAATAATAATACGGAATTATATAGTTTGAGTAAGACTGAACTTGAGATTATGTAATGTGATAAGTATTATAATTCTTAAATGTCCCTAGTCAATTTTTATTGTTTATATAGGACAACAATATAGCTTTGAGACTAGTATATTGATTGACTTATGATCACGTCTCATTGATCATTAATATACGTGATACTAAAGTCAATATATAAATACGTATTAGAGAATAGCGTATTGGGCTGACCCACCGTGAGATAACTACATGGAATATAATCAACAGTATCTTAAGTTGTTCTCATAGTGACAGTGATGTAATGGTCCTCAGACCTGAAATCATTATAATTTTATTTGAGAATATTTGTATTTTGATATCATAAGTTATTTCGTAACAGAGTAATGATAACGGTGATTATTGGATATATCTCGAATCGAATGAAAATTATGAATGATCTAGATGGAATTTAACCCTACGATGTATTCGTAGTGATATCCATGGGCCTCTTGATTGAGTGAGACTGTGAAATGCATGGCCGTGCTCAAATATTGATTTGTTTTAAACAGTCTACTCATCGATCAAGAAAAACGGATTAAATTATAAAGTGGATGATACGATCCATGCCTCCAGTTTAATTTTGCATATATCGATTAAAAGGATTAAATTATATTGAGACACTATTCACAAAAGGTTATATCGAATCATTGATATTATTGTAACTTGGGTAGCAGTGATGTATTACTAAATGTTGCTCACTATTTACAGTTTAAATATTTAAATTGTTGCCAACGTTATATTAACCTATAGGGTCACACTTATAAGCGTTGTAAATGATAAGAATGTTTAAATAGAAGGAGATCAAAATGTTTGACTCATTCTTTTATTTAAATTGTAGAACGGGTCAAAAGGGCATAAAAATCTCGTATAAACTTTGTTTATAAATGAAGTAAAGGGGCCGTCTCTTTTAACATTCATTCATTCAGAAAAAGATGAGAAACTTCTAAAACCCTAGATCTAGTTTCCTCAAATCGGCTAGTACCGATCAATCATCCTTCGATTTCGATTGTCGATCTCGATAGCTTCGCTTGTAGATTCCGATAGAGGTGCTTTGCTTTAAGTGCTAAGATTCTAAGCGATCTGAAACCGGATTTCATTGATTTTGAGATTTCCAGTTCAAACTTTTGTTCGATTTTGCTAATCGCATAAGAAAGGTACATGTTTTAATTAAATCTGGTTCAATTTGTTAACTAGGGTTACTGATTTTCTTGCTTTCCGCTACATTATTCGATCCTTATTTACCTTCAATGGTATCAGAGCCTATGTTTCACTCGATTCAGCTATTAATTAAGCCATGCAATTATTATTGTAATAATTTTATAGTATTATGAATACTGATGCATATGGATCTGGAATTTGTACAACACATGATTCAAAATCGAAATTGTTTCGTTGCTAATCAAAATTCTGTTTTGTTTTAAGCACTGAATCAGAATTAATATTTGATATTAATTCGGTTGTGTATATATATTTTAATTCCAGTTCATAAGTGGTTTAATTTAGTTGTCTCTGTTTTCTTATTTTGATTGAATGTATAAACACTGATAAGGATTTTCTGAAGCCATTTAGGATCTGAATGCTTAAATAACTGTATAATATTGTTTTGTTGCATTGCTCATAAACAATTCAGTCTTTGGAAGTGTGCTTTAAATCAATATTATAACTAGAACAGATTTTAAATGATTGATCTTTTTGAAGTTTGTTTACTGGTAAACTGAATCTGTGTCATTGATACATTATGGAAGATTGATTCAAATATAGAACCAAGGTTTATCTGCTGTTAAACTGGATACTTTATTTTTCTGATACTATGTATTTAACTTATATCTATATATGTTATAGCATTAGATGATATTCATATATAGATATGAAAGGGTATGAGGTACCTGTTCATATGAGATTGTTGATTGTAGATTTAAGTAAAAATTTAATACCTTTACGTGAATTATTAACTTTTGTTTTGGATTGATCTGTTTTATAAAATATCTTTTGATGAACTCTGGTTCATTAAAATCAGTAATAGTTATCTGATATATTAACTTAGTTTTAAATTGTTATGACTTTGTTGATAAATAAAGCTATACTGCATAAAAACCCAAAATCCAGTTTTGTTCTGACTTGAAATGTATCGTCTAGAATAAGATTTGTATTTGGTTTAAATTCGAAAAACCTTTTAAGATTGATATTGGATATCAATACCATCTCAAATATCTGTTAATCTTTTCAAGTTGAATTAATTATATTGATAAAACTGATTTTGTGGGTTTACTTTTCAATTGAACCTCTTATAATTGAATATGGTTATATAATCATCTCTGTTATGATTGATTTCTGAAATCAATAAAGTTACTTATTCAGTCAAACACATGTTGAGATACAATATATCTGTAACATCCCAAAAATTTTCCGCTTAATTAAAACTTGAATTTAATTCAATAAATTGAATAATAGGGGTTAAAATCAAATTTTGTTGATTATAATAGTAATGATTGTTTAAATTGAGTATAATTAGATTTTTGAATTTAGCCTTACTTTGAAATGCAGTAATTTGGGTTTTATAATTAAATGACTGAATAAAACTTAAGTTGTTTAATTTATAAATAAGAATCTAAAACTTAAATGGGTAAAAGGTAAAATTTGGGATGTGATATTGAATAACTCATTTATTTGAAATTTGCAGTTCAAATTTAATTGTAGAAATAATCAAATGTGAGAACCTGAAATGTATGAAATAAATTTATAGAATTTATTTAAATTTATAATTTGGTTTAAAATTTGAATTTAATGAATATTCAAAATTTAATTAAACAGTTAATTGAATTTTTAATAGTTTATTAATAAATTAACTGTGAAATTAACCGTTCTGGCGACTGTCTCGGAATTCGACGAAACTGGCGCCATCAGAACCAGAACGATGAATTATTATAGGATTTCACTTTGCGTTACAATCCGACTTACCATTTGATCGTACGAGAGAAAACGTGAAAGAAATCAATGTAATATGATAATTTACTGTTCCTCATATCTGGGCCTTATATATATATGAATAAAACCCCTTATCCACCTCATTCAGCCATTTTCTCCATACGTATATTTTCTCCATCAAATTTTCATTTCCATGGCTGAGATAAAAATCAAAACCCTAGATCTAAAAACAGAATTCAAGCTTCAAAATAAAATCTCTCAAAACCATAGCGTATTATATATCTATTCGAAGATCTCGACGATATGAACTCGCCGGTGGTCTCAGATCTGACATGTAGTGTACGGTTTGACCAGAAATCTTGGTCAAAGGTTTCAGATTTCAAATTTAGGGCTTGATTTTGGGTATTTTCGATTTAGGCCTTAATCGCGATTTCAGGGATCTGGGTATTGTTGAGGATGTCGGTTGGGGTTAATTGACGGTGGTCGGAGATTTTATAGTGTTGTGGTTGGCCGTAATTTTTCCGATTTAGGGCAAAGAGGCAGTTTCGGGTTTGACTTCGCCGGCATGATTGGGGTCGCCGGAGACGGTGGTTCAGGGACTGGAAGGTGGGCGGAGGCTAAGCTTTCGAATGACGGTGGTCTTGCACCTTCAGGTGATCGGAGCAGTGAGGTAATTGCGGTCAAAGGAGGCGCTGGAAAATGGGTTCTCAAGCTACTGTTCATTCGTTGAAAGACGATGGAGCGGGAAGACCTAATTCGGTGCTGACGTGGCGTGATATTAATGGGTGAGGTTTTGTTTTATAATTTTATATATATTTTAAATTCAAAAGGGTAAAACACTGATAACTTCTTCACATTAACTCGGATTTGGACGCGGTTTGTTGCGTTGGGATCGTGGTGAGATTGCGGACGTTTTGGCACTAACCTGGCTGCATTTCGAGACCGTGAAATTTTGGGCTATGGTTGGACGTTCATCTGAATTAAAGACCAAAGGTGAGTGATTCTTCGCTCACGAATGACTAAATTTATCCACATGTTTATCAAATTTAATTATGAAATGATATTGGTTGCATGGTTGTGATTGATTGGGAATGTTTGCTTAAATTTGACATACGAGGGTTAACATGCATTGAAAATCGATAATTATTTATTTTAAATTTAATTTAAATTCTAATTTGAAAACACCGACACTTGTTAACCATTAAAGGATTCAATTTACTATTTGAGTGAATGTTGTGATGAACACCTTGGGTTGATTTGATCGATGAATTTATATTAGTACTGAAATGTTCCTTTATCCAGTATATGTATGTTGTATGTTCATCATGACGATTAATCCCATTTAACCTTGATGTTGCGGGCATCTAATGAACCCGGGATTAATCGATTGAAATGAATTAAGAACACAGAGTGAAATGATAAATTTCTGTG
The DNA here is from genome assembly GCA_030737875.1 of Allium sativum. Classification (NCBI taxonomy): domain Eukaryota; kingdom Viridiplantae; phylum Streptophyta; class Magnoliopsida; order Asparagales; family Amaryllidaceae; genus Allium; species Allium sativum. The sequence goes on along the minus strand of CM060922.1, from coordinate 158,314,205 downwards.
ACCCTGATTTGGATTGAAATGATAGATCCATCCCTGAATATTTAGGAATTAAATTTAATTCACTTGGCCATAGGGTAGCAAATTATATATGGATATCGGTTGGTTAAATGATTTTAATATTTGGAATTCTATTTTGATGGAAAATTCATTTAAAGGGAATGTATCGATTTCGATAAGTTTTTATTCTTCCTTTGAAAATCTGAATCCGGAATATTATTTGAAATGATTCAAATTTTTTTTTCCCAGAGTGAATTCGAAGTGTTAAAGATTTAAAATTTACATGATTTGGGATTTCTCAAGGATTGGGCAGACTCAGATTTAATAAATGCTGATTGAATTTAATTTTGGGAATAAAGATAATCGAGAATACTCGGAAATGTTTTTCAAACTTGATACGAGTATGATTTTTAAATCCTTCAATTTGAAATGGGTTAAAGTGGGATTTGAACAAGTCCTTTGAACTAGGCAACTCCATTGAGACTGGAGTTTAGATTCAAGTATTGAAGTTCGGAAGAAAAAGTTAGTTTTAGTTAAAGAATTTTCTTATATATATATATATTTATACAGTTTGATTTCAAATAACTGTTTTTATTATAACAATTTTTTCTTATATTCTATTATTAAATTATTTAGTAAATTTCAATTTACAGATATATAATGTTTTACAATGTAACGACCCGGATTTTCGGCGACTTTGGTTATCGACGTAAGCTCGACGTCGATAACCAAACATCGAAAAATCCCGGTAATTAATGAAAGAAATTAGAGGGTGAGGAAAGATAAGATAGAACTTATAGAATAGAAGAAGAAGAAGAACAAGAACGTCATCATCAGAGTAATCACGAATCTCACAGCGGAACGAATAAAATATAACATAACTTTTGAAATACAAACAGTTATATGTACAATAGCACTTATCAGAGTACAGCACTTACAACACAACGGAATATATAATAGCTATAGAATCTTGAAGCCTCCTGCTCCAAGCTCTCCAACCTATATCTGAAAAATCCCGACTACTTGACTACCCGTTCAAATTTAGGCACCCAAGAGTTTAGGGAAAACAACAAAGTAAACTCCGGGTCAGCCATGGGACTGGTATGAGTAAAACAGTTTAAAACAGTTTGAACAAGTAAATGATATCTCATAAGACCACGCCGTATAACGGAACGGGTTTTTCCCTTATGAGAATCCAAACAACTTTGTAAACAATATCATTCTGATATTATAATAATGTCTAAGTACAATTAGATATCAATCTAGCAGAAACGCTTTCATCTCACGTTCTACATATATAGTATACAATCAAAACCGCAAGTACGTATTGGGTAATTGGATTTCCAACTATGACAAGGTATGGAACCACCTTCTGATCAGTGTACTCTAGGAACGATACACTGGAGTTCAACAAGAACATCTTGCAACTCAGCCAGACATGACCGACCACTCATTTCTCTTGAGTGTATCGAATGTACATCACCAACGGTTGGGATCAGCAACCGTTCCCGTATATATATGGGACATCATTGATAGATTAAAGAAGCAAATGAATATTCTCTAGATAGGTGATTATACACCCTACTTCGTTGCGACCGACTTAGCCATGCTGCCTGCCCGATTTCTGTCATTTATCGGATGATGAGGCAAGAGGTTATGCTTTATCATCACATCAGATTCTCTTCGAATGCCACATTGTCAGATCCACCAAAATCACTAATTTGACGTCTACAACCATACATTACGTGTCAACTAAAAGAAGTTTCCTTCTCCGCTTCCACTCTTGGTACGGTTGGAGAAATCAATGTACGTGACCTTTCTGGAAATACTCTGTCAGACATTCATTCATACAAGTCATCCTCATTCACTTAGAATGTCACATCGTCATACCCGCCAAATCACCAATTGACTTATCCAAAAATAACACGGGTATACAGCTAAGAGAAACGAATTCCTCCGCCACCAAACGTGAATACGTTTGAACAGATCAACTTACGCGATCCATTGGATATACTCTGTCAGACCTTCGTCCATACAAGTTGTCCTGGGACTGGACAAACCGAAGGTACTATTCCGTACATCCATTTTAGGCACTGTTATATAAGACTTATACAATAGCCCTTGCACTTTACTCCGTCTTCAATATATTCAGCATACTTGATTCGCAACGCTTATGCCAACACGGAGTGGTTCTTTGGATAATAATCCAACCGGTCTCTCCATATTAACAATGTTAAAATGGTAAAACTTTGATATTCGGTGATTTAACTATCAAATGAAAAATGTCTGTGTGCAAACAATGATCTTATTTCCAAAGGGAAATTATATCGAACAAACATCATTTAACATTAATATCAATATCTTTAGTTCATTTTCATCTTCTGTTTCCCTATATTCAATATTTCTTATTTTCTAAATTTAGAAAATATACGTTATTAACATTGGGGACATTTCCATTTCTTGTTTTCTATATTAGAAAACCTTTCTGGTTCTTATTGGAAAACATTTCCAAAACTCGTACATTGGACTTAGGCGGATGTTTAAACAAACCATCGCGATGCCAACTCAAACCATTACACTTATTAACTATATTCACTTAACCATCACTTACTATCAAACCTTAGCCACTCCTTAGTTAAAACGAAGTCAATCAAGTTGGGGTATAATTACCTCTCAGACCTTAACTGAACAACGGTTTAAACTTCGGGATAGACACGGTTTATTCTTTAAAACTTTAACAACTTCCTTACGTAATTCTCTTTCGAATAATCTCTATTCGATAACTCCTCCATTCGAATAACTACATCCGATAACCTTTCTTCGAATAAACTATATTCGATTAACTCTATTCAACTAACTCTTATTGATTAACTCTACTGGACTAACTCTATTGGATTAACTCTATTTGATTTAACTCTAATCGATTTACTCTTTTCACTTACTCCTGTCGAATAAACTATATTGGATAACTCCTTTGACTCTATCCGAATAAACTATATTCGATGATACCTTTAACTCTATTCGAATAAACTATATTCGATTAACTCTTTTAACTCTATTCGAATAAACTATATTCGATTAACTCTTTTAACCCTATTCGAATAAACCATATTCGATTAACTCCTTTTCTCTATTAGATTTGATAACTCCCCTTTCGAATAACCAATATTCGATTAACTCACTTCGAATAACCAATATTCGATTAACTCCTTTGGATAACTCTAACTAGTTGACTCTAACTGGTTTATTCTAACTGGTCAACCTTAATTGATTAACTCTAACTGATTAACTCTAACTGGTTAACTCTAACTGGTTAACTCTACCTACTTAACTCAACTGGTTAAATCGACTTACTTAACTCAACTGGTTAACTTGACTTACTTAACTCACTGGTTAACTCGACTTACTTAACTCACTAGTTAACTCGACTTACTTAACCCACTGGTTAACTCGACTTACTTAACCCAACTGGTTAACTCGAACTGAACTGGTTAACTCTAACTGAACTGGTTAACTCTAACTGAACTGGTTAACTCTACTGAACTGGTTAACTCTACTTACTTAACCCAACTGGTTAACTTGACTTACTTAACTCACTAGTTAACTCGACTTACTTAACTCATTAGTTAACTCGACTTACTTAACCCACTGGTTAACTCGAACTGAACTGGTTAACTCTAACTGAACTGGTTAACTCTAACTGAACTGGTTAACTCTACTGAACTGGTTAACTCTACTTACTTAACCCAACTGGTTAACTTGACTTACTTAACTCACTAGTTAACTCGACTTACTTAACTCACTAGTTAACTCGACTTACTTAACCCACTGGTTAACTCGAACTGAACTGGTTAACTCTAACTGAACTGGTTAACTCTAACTGAACTGGTTAACTCTAACTGAACTGGTTAACTCTAACTGAACTGGTTAACTCTACTGAACTGGTTAACTCTACTTACTTAACCCAACTGGTTAACTCTAACTGATTTACTATAACTGGTTAACCTTAACTGTTTAACTCCTATTTGATAACGTTTATTCATTTATAAAGATTTACTTATAGTAACGGTTCTTCACTTTATAAATGTTCTCTTTAATAACTTTACTTCACTTATACAAATGTTGTGTACATATTCTATTTATTTCCCAAATAAATATTCCTTTGATTTAAATCCTATTTATTTCCCAAATAAATATTCCTTTATTCTAACAAATAAATTTCTCCTTTATTTTATTTATTTTAACAAATAAATAATCCTTTATCATATTTAGTTTAACAAATAAATATGTCCTTTATCCTTTCTATTTATTCAGCAAATAAATATCTCCTTTATACTTTTATTTATTTCCTAAATAAATAAATCCTTCTAAATCTTTATTTACTTCCTAAATAAATAATTCCTTTTAACTCTTTCAAATATTTTCCTTTATATTTGCTTGTCAAATATATTTCCTTTATATCTGATTTATAAATAAATCCCTTTATATTTGTTTTCCACAAATATTTTCCTTATATTTGGTTTTCACATTTATTCTTTAAAATATTCTAACTCCCTAAATTTTCGGGAAAATTCGCCATAACCTCCTTTGTATCGGGAGCATCGGGAAAATCCCCAAACCCGCCACACAGGCCTTTCCATTCAAAAAGAAAATGATTTGAAATTATTTCCTTTTTGAATATCCCTTATTTATAAATATTTAAATTTATAAATATTCCTTATTTATAAATATCCCATTTATAAATATCCTGCTTTCAATATCACATTGAAAATCTCCTTATCAACATCCCGTATGTTTTATGGTACTTAACACATCACATCACGATGACCAAATCTCATCCAATACGTATAATCAACCACAGATTATAACTACATCATATATCACAATATATGAAAAACAATAAAATAACTGTTGAGGAATCCAGTCGGATTCCTCCAACCTGTCTCCCTGCATCCACAGATGTTACACAATATGATTATCATCACTTTCAGTTCAATATAAATTATTCTGATAGCAGAATCAATATATAAATATTTAACGGTTTTTATATATATATATATATATATATATATATAACTTCCACTAACTGACTAGCAGTTCAATCAATCAACCAACACACAACAATCAACAGATGATTAACAGTTCTAAGAATACATTATAAAAATATAACTGTTCAGAGTTGGTGAGTTTTACTCACATTTGCAGTTCATCGTTAAAGAACGATAAACTGTTGTTTGATTTGAATCAAACACTTTATTTCGCCATAAATTGTAACGAGCTCCAATCCACTCCCGGTCAGTCTCACTGTGTTGCTCCCGTCCATACGATCCCAACGGATCTTGTTTCGCTGAATTCCGTTCATGTATGACCAAGATATTGGAGTCGCAAGTTAACATACTATTGAGATTTTTAAAATAAAACTAAGTAATTAAATCCATGGGCCTTCACTTTTAAAACCACCGGTCCACTTATACTTGAGACCCAAGACCCGTTCAAATTCCCTTCTTCCCTTTGATTTCTGAAACTCGCAACTATCATGTATGCTCCCAGAAACTTATTTCGAACTTCATGCTCCCATTTTGACTTTCCATAACATACATCTTTGGATCCATTCAACTCACTACCCGACCCAAATACAAGCTACATTCACTCACATTCCAGCTTCAAAGATTTTCTTCCTGACTACCGAATTCTGGTGCTGCTCATGATAAACTTCGATGCGGATACTCCAAGCTCCCCTCCCAAACTCATGAACCTCAAGACTGACAATACAAATCCACTTCTCGCCACCTTCTCCATCTCACGAGCACCAACATATCACACCCGAACACCTAAAGCCCAGAACCTTACACGGAAACCTCCTTCCTCGATCTCAGCCTCGTCGTATAACTCGCTTCACTCCCCACGTTGTTGTTCCGGCATAAACCCGCTGCTGTACAACTCGAGTTCGACAGGATCATGGCCGTGAGCTGTGCGAGGGGTATCGAATGGAAGGGGGTCTTCTTAGACACTCGAAAATCGCAGCTTCAAGGATTTAGGAAATTGTTTTGATTTGAAGTGGAAGCTTTCATTCGATTATGTTTTTGTTGAGAAAACAAAGTGGCGGCGGAAAGAATTTGCTGAAGAATTAGGTTATAAGGGAATGGTATTTATAGTGGAATTTGGTCCAATATAATATATATTTTATATTATTACTTACCGATGAGATATCCCCCTCAAAACGAATTCATACCATTTCTGTTTTTGACAAACTAAGCTATTCCTAGCATAGAAAAATATTCCGGACCCAATGGGACAGGTTTCGTCGAATTCCGACACCATTTGCGAAAATCCTTTAGAAAATATCGATGAAAAACACCGAGCATTAATTCATTAAAATTACAGAAAAAATCTTAAAAATATGAGGCCTTAACGTTTCACTAGACCTCTTCCTAAGGTTTCGTATGAAACTTGTTTCGTTGAATTCCGAGTTCGTTTGACCAGTTAACCATTCAAATAAAGTTACCCCTGTTTAAAACGTATAAATGGTTAACTCAGAACAAGGCGTTTTTGGCCACCGAGGTCACATACGTCATCGGTTTGCCGCGAAACTTGACTTTCTTATAACGATAAATTAATACGAACCCAATGGCACAAAGTTCGTCGCATTCCGAGACTGTTTCCCGGTACGCTATTTTCTACGCACCCTAAGTGCTCCTTTTGACACCAAAATTTCTAATGTCCAAAAATAACAAACTATATATGTTTTCTGACTCTAATCGACGATACGAACTCAACGGAACTGGTTTCGTGGCTTGATTCGATCGTCTGCTCTAGTTACGCTCAAAACCCCTTTTAAATCGAATTAAATTATTAATAATTCCATAACGACTATTTTTAAATTTGATTTGGACATAACTCAAAATCTACACGACGAAATCCCGATTTTTCTCTTCCACTAGAAAAATATACTTCACTAGCTCTGTACGTTTCTTGTTTCACAGAAATCCGACTTAAAACGAACTCTGTACATTCAGTTGAAGTTCGAATCACCAAATAGCGAACTGCCGCGCCATTTCAAGCTCTATTTTAATTATATTAAAATTCTACGTTCAAACTGACGTCGATTGAATATATTCGTCAATATAATTCAACTCTAAGCTGAATTAAATCTTGGGGATGACCCAATTCACATTATATTGTTAATTCACTATTTCTGGTTATTTCTGAATCAAATATACTATTCTATTATTTAAATAAATTAAATATTCACTATTATTTAATTAAACCACTAATTAATTCACTATATCGCTATTTATATAATTAAATTAATAAATTATTATCTCGTCAAAATACGGGTCATTACATTCTTCCCCCCTTATAATAATTTCATCCTCGAAATTGCTAAGCTAGAAGACGACCCTATCTACTGGCCAGACTTATTTGTTCACTTCTCAACTTCAGTTTCCACTGGACCAATTTAACTTCAATTAAATTACTAATTAATTCTTACTAACGAAAATTCCCAAAAATCCTGAAATTTTTCTAACGCCTTAACTTTTTGAAAAAATTCGCCAGCACCTCCTTTGTATTGGTCAATATCTCAAACTCCAACTCGCCTCTCTGGGCCTTCTTCAACCCAAAAGAAAATCAAAACGCCAAGCGGCTTGCCAATTCGGCTCATAAATCCCAAACTCATATATAATATAAACTTGTACCTTTTTGTCGGGCATATCAACTCTATCACTTCCATATGCTATCAACTCAGCATATACCAGTGTTATCTCAATCAAATTCCAATTAGTTCATATCCTCAAATCCAAATCATTCGCTTATACCTAAGTCGAATTCTATTTCCACTCGAGTTCCATTCTCGATTTCAAACCCTTAACTTATTTATCCAAGTTAATTCCAGATTATTTCTAATCCAATTCAATTTTAATTTAACTTAGTTCAAGTTAAATTCAATTTATTTTTACCATCTCATTATATTTAACTTCATAAGTTAAATTTAAATTCCATACTTTAAATTACTGGGTTCATTTCAAATCAATTTGAAATCATAATGCCAATTCAAAACATTTGAATTTCTAAACACCTTGTTTTCTCAAACAATTCAAATCAAAATATTTGGTAGTAATCCACCACTTAGAAACTCGAAAATCACACCGATGATACTGCGCAGTCATCATCGGAATTATTTTCCAGCGACCCAAGTGATTTCAATAATATATCATTTTCAAAACCATTACTGAATACTTCCATTTTGAAAACATTTCAAAATCTCTTAGGAACTTTAAATTTCCTTATTTTAATTCCAAATCTGATTTAAATGCAGATTTAATTCATCTTATTTCATATACTTTACTTATATGAATTCTGATCAGTTATTTACATAACCATTTCACTTCTTATAATCTTATTCGATTATAATAACAACCAACACAACCAATATACTATATCAAAATATATTCGGGTAAAATTACTTCGTTTACCCTCCTTTCAAAACATACCATGACGGTTCATCGTATTCGAGTGTTTAGTAACCCCTATCGATACAGTGGATCAGACTGATCGACCAGAATTCACAAACAGCTCAACCAATAAATCTCCACAATATAAAATTATTTATATTGAATAACATATACACACTCGTATATATATATACACTCAAACTCAGTCTAGGATATTACTAATCCTATCTCTACCGAGTCACGCCACAGAGCCAAGGTAATTCACTTAACTTAAGCTCTGATACCAACTGTAACGACCCGGATTTTCAGCGACTTTGGTTATCGACGTAAGCTCGACGTCGATAACCAAACATCGAAAAATCCCGGTAATTATTGAAAGAAATTAGTGGGTGAGGAAAGATAAGATAGAACTTATAGAATAGAAGAAGAAGAACATCATCATCAGAGTAATCACGAATCTCACAGCGGAACGAATAAAATATAACATAACTTTTGACATACAAACAGTTATATGTACAATAGCACTTATCGGAGTACAGCACTTACAACACAGCGGAATATATAATAGCTATAGAATCTTGAAGCCTCCTGCTCCAAGCTCTCCAACCTATATCTGAAAAATCCCGACTACTTGACTGCCCGTTCAAATTTAGGCACCCAAGAGTTTAGGGAAAACAACAAAGTAAACTCCGGGTCAGTCATGGGACTGGTATGAGTAAAACAGTTTAAAACAGTTTGAACAAGTAAATGATATCTCATAAGACCACGCCGTATAACGGAACGGGTTTTTCCCTTATGAGAATCCAAACAACTTTGTAAACAATATCATTCTGATATTATAATAATGTCTAAGTACAATTAGATATCAATCTAGCAGAAACGCTTTCATCTCACGTTCTACATATATAGTATACAATCAAAACCGCAAGTACGTATTGGGTAATTGGATTTCCAACTATGACAAGGTATGGAACCACCTTTCGATCAGTGTACTCTAGGAACGATACACTGGAGTTCAACAAGAACATCTTGCAACTCAACCACACATGACCGACCACTCATTTCTCGTGAGTGTATCGAATGTACATCACCAACGGTTGGGATCAGCAACCGTTCCCGTATATATATGGGACAGCATTGATAGATTAAAGAAGCAAATGAATATTCTCTAGATAGGTGATTATACACCCTACTTCGGTGCGACCGACTTAGCCATGCTGCCTGCCCGATTTCTGTCATTTACCGGATGATGAGGCTAGAGGTTACGCTTTATCATCACATCAGATTCTCTTCGAATGCCACATTGTCAGATCCACCAAAATCACTAATTTGACGTCTACAACCATACATTACGTGTCAACTAAAAGAAGTTTCCTTCTCCGCTTCCACTCTTGGTACGGTTGGAGAAATCAATGTACGTGACCTTTCTGGAAATACTCTGTCAGACATTCATTCATACAAGTCATCCTCATTCACTTAGAATGTCACATCGTCATACCCGCCAAATCAAAAATTGACTTATCCAAAAATAACACGGGTATACAGCTAAGAGAAACGAATTCCTCCGCCACAAAACGTGAATACGTTTGAACAGATCAACTTACGTGATCCATTGGATATACTCTGTCAGACCTTCGTCCATACAAGTTGTCCTGGGACTGGACAAACCGAAGGTACTATTCCGTACATCCATCTTAGGCGCTGTTATCTAAGACTTATAAAATAGCCCTTGCACTTTACTCCGTCTTCAATATATTCAGCATACTTGATTCGCAACGCTTATGCCAACACGGAGTGGTTCTTTGGATAATAATCCAACCGGTCTCTCCATATTAACAATGTTAAAATGGTAAAAATTTGATAGTCGGTGATTTAACTATCAAATGAAAAATGTCCGTATGCAAACAATGATCTTATTTCCAAAGGGAAATTATATCGAACAAACATCATTTAACATTAATCTCTTTAGTTCATTTTCATCTTCTGTTTCCCTATATTCAATATTTCTTATTTTCTAAATTTAGAAAATATACGTTATTAACATTGGGGACATTTCCATTTCTTGTTTTCTATATTAGAAAACCTTTCTGGTTCTTATTGGAAAACATTTCCAAAACTCGTACATTGGACTTAGGCGGATGTTTAAACAAACCATCGCGATGCCAACTCAAACCATTACACTTATTAACTATATTCACTTAACCATCACTTACTATCAAACCTTAGCCACTCCTTAGTTAAAACGAAGTCAATCAAGTTGGGGGTATAATTACCTCTCAGACCTTAACTGAACAACGGTTTAAACTTCGGGATAGACACGGTTTATTCTTTAAAACTTTAACAACTTCCTTACGTAATTCTCTTTCGAATAATCTCTATTCGATAACTCCTCCATTCGAATAACTACATCCGATAACCTTTCTTCGAATAAACTATATTCGATTAACTCTATTCAACTAACTTTTATTGATTAACTCTATTGGACTAACTCTATTGGATTAACTCTATTTGAATTAACTCTAATCGATTTACTCTTTTCACTTACTCCTGTCGAATAAACTATATTGGATAACTCCTTTGACTCTATCCGAATAAACTATATTCGATGATTCCTTTAACTCTATTCGAATAAACTATATTCAATTAACTCTTTTAACTCTATTCGAATAAACTATATTCGATTAACTCTTTTAACCCTATTCGAATAAACCATATTCGATTAACTCCTTTTCTCTATTAGATTTGATAACTCCCCTTTCGAATAACCAATATTCGATTAAGTCACTTCGAATAACCAATATTCGATTAACTCCTTTAGATAACTCTAACTGGTTGACTCTAACTGGTTTATTCTAACTGGTCAACCTTAATTGATTAACTCTAACTGATTAACTCTAACTGGTTAACTCTAACTGGTTAACTCTACCTACTTAACTCAACTGGTTAACTCGACTTACTTAACTCAACTGGTTAACTTGACTTACTTAACTCACTGGTTAACTCGACTTACTTAACTCACTAGTTAACTCGACTTACTTAACCCACTGGTTAACTCGACTTACTTAACCCAACTGGTTAACTCGAACTGAACTGGTTAACTCTAATTGAACTGGTTAACTCTAACTGAACTGGTTAACTCTACTGAACTGGTTAACTCTACTTACTTGACCCAACTGGTTAACTTGACTTACTTAACTCACTAGTTAACTCGACTTACTTAACTCACTAGTTAACTCGACTTACTTAACCCACTGGTTAACTCGAACTGAACTGGTTAACTCTAACTGAACTGGTTAACTCTAACTGAACTGGTTAACTCTATTGAACTGGTTAACTCTACTTACTTAACCCAACTGGTTAACTTGACTTACTTAACTCACTAGTTAACTCGACTTACTTAACTCACTAGTTAACTCGACTTACTTAACTCACTAGTTAACTCGACTTACTTAACCCACTGGTTAACTCGAACTGAACTGGTTAACTCTAACTGAACTGGTTAACTCTAACTGAACTGGTTAACTCTAACTGAACTGGTTAACTCTACTGAACTGGTTAACTCTACTTACTTAACCCAACTGGTTAACTCTAACTGATTTACTCTAACTGGTTAACCTTAACTGTTTAACTCCTATTTGATAATGTTTATTCATTTATAACGATTTACTTTTAGTAACGGTTCTTCACTTTATAAATGTTCTCTTTAATAACTTTACTTCACTTATACAAATGTTGTGTACATATTGTATTTATTTCCCAAATAAATATTCCTTTGATTTAAATCCTATTTATTTCCCAAATAAATATTCCTTTATTCTAACAAATAAATTTCTCCTTTATTTTATTTATTTTAACAAATAAATAATCCTTTATCCTATTTAGTTTAACAAATAAATATGTCCTTTATCCATTCTATTTATTCAGCAAATAAATATCTCCTTTATACTTTTATTTATTTCCTAAATAAATAAATCCTTCTAAATCTTTATTTACTCCCTAAATAAAATAATTCCTTTTAACTCTTTCAAATATATTCCTTTATATTTGCTTGTCAAATATATTTCCTTTATATCTGATTTATAAATAAATCCCTTTATATTTGTTTTCCACAAATATTTTCCTTATATTTGGTTTTCACATTTATTCTTTAAAATATTCTAACTCCTTAAATTTCCGGGAAAATTCGCCATAACCTCCTTTGTATCGGGAGCATCGGGAAAATCCCCAAACCCGCCACACAGGCCTTTCCATTCAAAAAGAAAATGATTTGAAATTATTTCCTTTTTGAATATCCCTTATTTATAAATATTTAAATTTATAAATATTCCTTATTTATAAATATCCTATTTATAAATATCCTGCTTTCAATATCACATTGAAAATCTCCTTATCAACATCCCGTATGTTTTATGGTACTTAACACATCACATCACGATGACCAAATCTCATCCAATACGTATAATCAACCACAGATTATAACTACATCATATATCACAATATATGAAAAACAATAAAATAACTGTTGAGGAATCCAGTCGGATTCCTCCAACCTGTCTCCCTGCATCCACAGATGTTACACAATATGATTATCATCACTTTCAGTTCAATATAAATTATTCTGATAGCAGAATCAATATATAAATATTTAACGGTTTATATATATATATATAATTTCCACTAACTGACTAGCAGTTCAATCAATCAACCAACACACAGCAATCAACAGATGATTAACAGTTCTAAGAATACATTATAAAAATATAACTGTTCAGAGTTGGTGAGTTTTACTCACATTTGCAGTTCATCGTTAAAGAACGATAAACTGTTATTTGATTTGAATCAAACAGTTTATTTCACCATAAATTGTAACGAGCTCCAATCCACTCCCAGTCAGTCTCATTGTGTTGCTTCCGTCCATACGATCCCAACGGATCTTGTTTCGCTGAATTCTGTTCATGTATGACCAAGATATTGGAGTCGCAAGTTAACATACTATTGAGATTTTTAAAATAAAACTAAGTAATTAAATCCATGGGCCTTCACTTTTAAAACCACCGGTCCACTTATACTTGAGACCCAAGACCCGTTCAAATTCCCTTCTTCCCTTTGATTTCTGAAACTCGCAACTATCCTGTATGCTCCCTGAAACTTATTTCGAACTTCATGCTCCCATTTTGACTTTCCATAACATACATCTTTGGATCCATTCAACTCACTACCCGACCCAAATACAAGCTACATTCACTCACATTCCTGCTTCAAAGATTTTCTTCCTGACTACTAAATTCTGGTGCTGCTCATGATAAACTTCGATGCGGATACTCCAAGCTCCCCTCCCAAACTCATGAACCTCAAGACTGACAATACAAATCCACTTCTCGCCACCTTCTCCATCTCACGAGCACCAACATATCACACCCGAACACCTAAAGCCCAGAACCTTACACGGAAACCTCCTTCCTCGATCTCAGCCTCGTCGTATAACTCGCTTCACTCCCCACGTTGCTGTTCCGGCATAAACCCGCTGCTGTACAACTCGAGTTCGACAGGATCATGGCCGTGAGCTGTGCGAGGGGTATCGAATGGAAGGGGGTCTTCTTAGACACTCGAAAATCGCAGCTTCAAGGATTTAGGAAATTGTTTTGATTTTGAAGTGGAAGCTTTCATTCGATTATGTTTTTGTTGAGAAAACAAAGTGGCGGCGGAAAGAATTTGCTGAAGAATTAGGTTATAAGGGAATGGTATTTATAGTGGAATTTGGTCCAATATAATATATATTTTATATTATTACTTACCGATGAGATATCCCCCTCAAAACGAATTCATACCATTTCTGTTTTTGACAAACTAAGCTATTCCTAGCTTAGAAAAATATTCCGGACCCAATGGGACAGGTTTCGTCGAATTCCGACACCATTTGCGAAAATCCTTTAGAAAATATCGATGAAAAACACCGAGCATTAATTCATTAAAATTACAGAAAAAATCTTAAAAATATGAGGCCTTAACGTTTCACTAGACCTCTTCCTAAGGTTTCGTATGAAACTTGTTTCGTTGAATTCCGAGTTCGTTTGACCAGTTAACCATTCAAATAAAGTTACCCCTGTTTAAAACGTATAAATGGTTTACTCAGAACAAGGCGTTTTTGGCCACCGAGGTCACATACGTCATCGGTTTGCCGCGAAACTTGACTTTCTTATAACGATAAATTAATACGAACCCAATGGCACACAGTTCGTCGCATTCCGAGACTGTTTCCCGGTACGCTATTTTCTACGCACCCTAAGTGCTCCTTTTGACACCAAAATTTCTAATGTCCAAAAATAACAAACTATATATGTTTTCTGACTCTAATCGACGATACGAACTCAACGGAACTGGTTTCGTGGCTTGATTCGATCGTCTGCTCCAGTTACGCTCAAAACCCCTTTTAAATCGAATTAAATTATTAATAATTCCATAGCGACTATTTTTAAATTTGATTTGGACATAACTCAAAATCTACACGACGAAATCCCGATTTTTCTCTTCCACTAGAAAAATATACTTCACTAGCTCTGTACGTTTCTTATTTCACAGAAATCCGACTTAAAACGAACTCTGTACATTTAGTTGAAGTTCGAATCGCCAAATAGCGAACTGCCGCGCCATTTCAAGCTCTATTTTAATTATATTAAAATTCTACGTTCAAACTGACGTCGATTGAATATATTCGTCAATATAATTCAACTCTAAGCTGAATTAAATCTTGGGGATGACCCAATTCACATTATATTGTTAATTCACTATTTCTGGTTATTTCTGAATCAAATATACTATTCTATTATTTAAATAAATTAAATATTCACTATTATTTAATTAAACCACTATTTAATTCACTATATCGCTATTTATTTAATTAAATTAATAAATTATTATCTCGTCAAAATACGGGTCATTACATACAATTTATCTTATCCTATTCTAAATATGATTTTTATATATATACATATTATTTGTATAAAGGTTTCCTTATAAATATCTATCTTTTAAAATTATATATTTCATAATTATAAATTTCTTCCGAATGGAAATGCTTGAGTTTGAACCGCTGGTTCGAATAGAGTTGAGATAAGAATCCGTAATAATTTGAAATCTTTGAGATAAATTATATTCTATTTGAATATAAGTCGTTTAGAGATATTATTCGAGTATAATATAATGACATGGAAATATTCTAGTTTGGAATATAATCGGGTTGGGAATGATTGGGATATTTTGATATGAAAGTATATTCTACCTTGAATGAAAAATGGGTTAAAAAAAAATATATGATATTTTGATATGAAAGTGAACCTTTGAAATGTAAAAGAACCAACCGATGTGAAAGATGTAAGCGTTGGTTGTTAAAGAGACCGGAGTCGACATAAGGCATACTCTCTGTCAGTGTCGATACCACTTTGACAACTGTGAACGTTATGACGTACCCAGAACGAGTATGATGACTTGGAGGCGATTTATTTAATCGAAGAAGGTGAGCGACGACGAAATAGCCCTGACCTTCGGGTCAGAATTGAAATCACTAAAACAGGAGCTATACCGTGACTAATTGAGGTTAGCACCTTTGATCGGACACACTTCTTCGATACTATTCCTATGATTTATGATGATGATGATTTGGGCCCATTTATGACTTTGGGAGTGTGTTCCGAGGTGGGCGGTAGTGTCTGCTATGCGTTACCACCGGTCCGGGAGTGCAATTGGTAGAATCCTACCCTGGGCATTGCCTCGAGTGCCTTGTCATATATATCCTTATCGAGCCCCATACGATTTGATTTAGCATTGCCTTCTATGGAGTGCCCTCTGATAACACCAGTACGGTGAATTTACGGTATTGTATAGACTGTTGATGCCTATAAACAGCGTAAGGGTAATATGGTAATCCCGCTTACGCTATTTTCAGTATTTATACTTTACTGAATAGACATTATGATAATAGCGTATTATTATATAGATATTAGTTTAACGGATCCTCGAGAGATGGAAAATCCCGTAACACCTCTTGAGTTACTGCACCCATGATATTGATGTTATTTCGTATTTTGATTTGACTAATATGAGATGATTTAGTGCTGATCCGAGTGTTTGTTGTGTTTTCTTTTTATGCAATACGCTCGGGTCAGCAGACGTTGCAGTTACTGAAGATGACTGTGCCTTGGAGATCGAAGACGAAGATTTGTATATATATTCATCATATATAGATATTTCCGCTGCTTATTATGTACATATGTATGTATATGTAACTCTGATATTCATTTGAATGTTACAACCAATGTATACATTTCAACTGCTTTAACTGCTATTTATTTATTATATGTTGTCCTTCCGCTGTGAGATTCTGTGATTGGGTTTTCTCTTCTTTCTTTCCTTTTCTCCTTTATCAAATAACTGCCTGTGTTGGCGATTTGTTTGGGTCGACATGTGTGGTTTATTGTCGATGTGAACGGTCAAAAATGTGGGTCGTTACATTTGGTATCAGAGCGATGGTTGGCGATAACCTTGGCTCTGTTGGGAATTAACTCGTTAGAGATAGGGTTAGTAGTGCCCTAGAACGAGTTTGAGTGATATAAGAGAGCGTACTTGTATATTGATATAAAATGGTTTTATTTGTATTGACTTGTTTTGTTGAATATTTATGGATTCTGGTCGATATATGGGACGCCATAGAATCGATAGGAATTCCTAAATACTCGAACAGAATGGATCAACATAATATGGTTTTCGAGTTTATTTTAAAATTTATCAAAATATATTGAATATATATATATTTAGTTCAAGTATCTATGTATTTGGTTTAGTAGGTGGTAATATTAAATTATTGTCTATTATGGGTGACTAGATAATAAATCTAATAAAGAAAGGGTAATGAATTTAGAAAATATTTGAAAATGAGATAACACCTCTAAGTATAATTGGTTGCGAAACAGTTAGTGATTAAAGCAAAAATGAACTTGAAATTTGATCCTGGGGTACTCTTGAAATAGCTTTGTCGAATTTCGAAATAATATCGTATTATAAGTAGTTTCTAAAGGATTTTAAGGATTAAAGTGTGCAATCCCTTCTCGGACATCAGAAATGATTTCGGTAATGAGTGCACGCATTATCGACGTTTATTCTGAAGCGTCTAAGTGGGGGAGACCACTTCGTACTTTCATTTCTAGTTTGAAAGAATTTTTAATTTGATTTCATATGTAACAAATTTTTATAAGAGTATTAGGATATGTTATATAAGGTTGAAATTTAAATTCAATGAACTTTGGAAAAATTTCTATGTCTTTGCTAATTAAGATTTGGATTTAAAATTTTATGACAAGATTTTTTCCATAAAATAGTACTAGTATATATATAATTTTAAAAACCCTAGCTTATAAACCTAGGATCAGGATATTTAAGTCCATCTCAACTAAATATATATATATATATATATATGTATATATATATTCGTGTACTAAGGAAACTCGGTTCATTGGGATTTTGATCTAGAAATCATGAAATGGATTTAAGTTTTAGAGGAGAGCGGGGGTTGTTGAAATGCTTAAGTAGGGCGATAATAAGGGAATGGAAAATTTTCCGAGGAAATAGAAATATATATATAGTTTAAATAGAACGCGCCGCGCAGCGAACATTCGTGAATTTCGACCATTGACTTTGAATGTACGTAGCGGGAGATCCGACCATCGGATTCTCCTAAAATCGGAACCGTTGGGTTCGTATCGAAAAAAGCTTTCCAATGAATATGAGAGATTTGAAATCTAACGGTTAGATTTGGAAATATGTCCAAATCAAATTTGGAAAAGGTCGCTATGGCCGCAGTTCGGTGGCCGTTATTGGAAACCGACTGAAATATCGATTATAAAATTATTAAAAATATTTATAATTGGTGAAAAATCATAATAAGTGATTTGGGAAAGAATTGGGATGAAAATTCCATATTTGAATAGATAAAAATATTTTTTTTTTATCGAAACAACACTTAATTAAAGTCGACTAAAATGAATTGAAGAATTTGGTGGTAAAATAAAAGTGGTTAATAAATAAGTAAGTGAAATTAATCGAGAAGAAGTAGAAAAGGGATTTAAACTAATTACTAAAGCGTCATTTGCCAATAAGTATAAATAAGGAAATAAAGGTCTAGTTAGTATATATGTGAAACCCAAATGGGGTAAATCTCATTTGAATAATATGTCGAATATAAAACCTAAGTATAAACCATGATAGAAATGGAATGTAAACCATTTAGACGAATGAAATATAACTTAACTGGAGTAGAGGAATCGAGTTAAGAAAGGTTTAACAGAAGAAATCAAATTATAATGGTTTGAAAATTGAGTATAAAAATACGAGCCTTTAATTCAAACCATGAGTGTGAGTTGAATGAATAAGTCCAGTCAACGGAATAAGGTTCAATTTAAGTTGTTAAAGGGGCTAAGGGAATAAGGAAAGGGTTAAATGAAAGAATGGAAATGCCAAAGCAAGAAAAGGGTGAAATTAAATATAAAATTTGGCTTATTCGAAATAGGATAATGGAGTAAAACAAATTCTAATCCGAGAATTAGAAATATTCAAATGAGTGGAATGAAAATTTCAAAACAAGAGAAAATAAAATGGTTATATAAAAGAAACCATCACGAATCTTAATCCTTGATTATGAATTTGGAAATTTAATATATGGAACGACCTTCATGTAATACGGATTGAGCAATAAGAGTAAGTAATGAAATCTGGGTGAGTTGAAACATGTAATGAATTAATGATTTAAGATAATCGTTAGTGAGAGGGTTAAAATGAACCAAAGTCTTAACTAGGATTTAATGCTTGACGTGAAATGAAACTTATTAGGAAGAATATCAGAATAAAGTAAAGAATTGAATGTGGACAATTCTTGAATAATGAAGTGATAACAAAGTTAAATGTTAAGGATTTACAAAAGTATTGAATCGAAAATGTTGAAATTTCGAATAGAAACAAGCCAATGTTTATGTAAATCTGAAATAGGCGACAAGCTGAAGTAAATTGTCCATAACTTTTGATGGGCTGATCGGAATTTAACGATTCCCGACTTTTTGGAAACCTAAGAAACCGAACTAAAACTTTTGTTAATGGAGCCCGGTCTAATTTTCATGTTTATTAGGTTGAAAACCTAAAACTAGTCGTAGTCGTGTGCGCAGAAAATAAAAATCTGAAGCATATACCTATATTGTTTTGACCATAACTTCCTAACGAAACATCGGATTTTAATGTGTGAGTACAATTCGGAAAGCCCAGGATCTGAACTAAAACTTTTCCTGAATATGCTGGGTGAAATTTGGAGATTTAAAGGGGTAAAAACTGGGTTGAACAACTCAGACCTGCATTTTTCAGTGTACAGACTGAGGTGTCCGCCTTCACTAAAATAGTCATAACTTTTGAACGAATTACCCGAATTCGACGAGTCCGGACAATTCGGAAAGCCTGAAATAAATTCTACAACTTTTCCCTAGTTTTCTTCAGTCAAATTCCAGCATCTATTGGGTGATAAACCTTGATTTGTTCGCTGACCTGTTATGAGTATTTTGGTTTTAAGGTTGAAATGCTTAGTATATGTTGTGTAAGTTGTATACGCTTACTCTATATTGTATATATGATTGATTCTTATGTGTATGTGAGTATGTAGCAGGTGTAAGGAAGTCGCACTACGCTTCGGGGCTCGCTTGCGCTAAATACTGAAATGCCAAGGTAAATAAAAACCGCAAAATAAACGCTTAAAGAGGTACGTATTTGGAGTTGTATAAAGCTTGGTGATTTGTTTTTGTTTTCCCCTGGTTCAGGGATGCCTCATCGTTGATGAGATGTATATTTTGGATTGATATATGTATCGGGATTTTTCCGGGGCCCTCCGTACATGGGAGATGCTGCCGAAATTTTCCGTGATTTCGGGAGTTAGAAAATTTATGGGGTTTTACAACTATATACTTATCTTATAAATGTTATTTTATAAGTATGGAATTTTGAAAGTATGAGTTATTTTATAAATATGATTTTTATATATATACATATTATTTGTATAAAGGTTTCCTTATAAATATCTATCTTTTAAAATTATATATTTCATAATTATAAATTTCTTCCGAATGGAAATGCTTGAGTTTGAACCGCTGGTTCGAATAGAGTTGAGATAAGAATCCGTAATAATTTGAAATCTTTGAGATAAATTATATTCTATTTGAATATAAGTCGTTTAGAGATATTATTCGAGTATAATATAATGGCATGGAAATATTCTAGTTTGGAATATAATCGGGTTGGGAATGATTGGGATATTTTGATATGAAAGTATATTCTACCTTGAATGAAAAATGGGTTCAAAAAAATATATATGATATTTTGATATGAAAGCGAACCTTTGAAATGTAAAAGAACCAACCGATGTGAAAGATGTAAGCGTTGGTTGTTAAAGAGACCGGAGTCGACATAAGGCATACTCTCTATCAGTGTCGATACCACTTTGACAACTGTGAATGTTATGACGTACCCAGAACGAGTATGATGACTTGGAGGCGATTTATTTAATCGAAGAAGGTGAGCGATGATGAAATAGCCCTGACCTTTGGGTCAGAATTGAAATGACTAAAACAGGAGCTATACCGTGACTAATTGAGGTTAGCACCTTTGATCGGACACACTTCTTCGATACTATTCCTATGATTTATGATGATGATGATGATTTGGGCCCATTTATGACTTTGGGAGTGTGTTCCGAGGTGGGCGGTTGTGTCTGCTATGCGTTACCACCAGTCCGGGAGTGCAATTGGTAGAATCCTACCCTGGGCATTGCCTCGAGTGCCTTGTCATATATATCCTTATCGAGCCCCATACGATTTGATTTAGCATTGCCTTCTATGGAGTGCCCTCTGATAACACCAGTACGGTGAATTTACGGTACTGTATAGACTGTTGATGCCTATAAACGGCGTAAGGGTAATATGGTAATCCCGCTTACGCTATTTTCAGTATTTATACTTTACTGAATAGACATTATGATAATAGCGTATTATTATATAGATATTAGTTTAACGGATCCTCGAGAGATGGAAAATCCCGTAACACCTCTTGAGTTACTGCACCCATGATATTGATGTTATTTCGTATTTTGATTTGACTAATATGAGATGATTTAGTGCTGATCCGAGTGTTTGTTGTGTTTTCTTTTTATGCAATACGCTCGGGTCAGCAGACGTTGCAGTTACTGAAGATGACTGTGCCTTGGAGATCGAAGACGAAGATTTGTATATATATTCATCATATATAGGTATTTCCGCTGCTTATTATGTACATATGTATGTATATGTAACTCTGATATTCATTTGAATGTTACAACCAATGTATACATTTCAACTGCTTTAACTGCTATTTATTTATTATATGTTGTCCTTCCGCTGTGAGATTCTATGATTGGGTTTTCTCTTCTTTCTTTCCTTTTCTCCTTTATCAAATAACTGCCTGTGTTGGCGATTTGTTTGGGTCGACATGTGTGGTTTATTGCCGATTTGAAATGTCAAAAATGTGGGTCGTTACAATATCTATGAATTAAAACTGTTAATTCTATGGATATTTAAAATGTGTTTGAATCTGGAATTATTAGCAATGTCACAATATGAATCCATTTGTTTTGTTGCTGATTAGGAGAGAGGTTTAAAACCATTTAGATTATATAAAATGTTTCATTCAAATAAGAATTAAAATTTGATTTTAATTCTATTTGAACTGTACTAGTTTCAAAACTTTTAAATTCAGTATAAACTGATTTTGACTGAAATAATGTACTGGTCTGTTTATACGTACTAAAATTATAATCAACGTGTTCGATTAATATGTTTATATGTCCAGTTTTATTATGTTTTTTTTCTCGGTAAAATTGATTTCACTAATTAATGAATCAGTAAGAATGAGTATTGATATAATGAAATCATCCAAATAGAAATTTGTTAAGACAAATTTTGGAATTGATCTTTATAATCTGGAAATGAAACCAAAATCAGAGTGGTTTTCGAGCATTATAATCCTTATTCTGTTATATATATATATATGTGTGTGTGTGTGTGTGTGTGTATGTGTGTGTGTGTGTATTATATTGATGTTAAGAGATATATGATTGATAATAGATTGATTGAATAAAAGATTCAGTCAAATATTCTGTTTTTGCATTTTCATGATATGATCATGGATACTTGATGTAAAGCAGTGATAAAATTTTATATATAATGATATATACAATTTTAGTCTTTTATTTGATCTATATATATGGATATCAAAAACTGAAATGATTTTAAGATTTAGTAAATATGATTTGCTAATTTTGCATATGTGAATGACATATCCTCCTATACACACATTGTTAATAATATATGTTTTAAAGCATGTATGACTTACAGTTATAATTTTTTTTTGCCATATATGTTCATTCTATCCATATTAGAATACATGTGTGTGTGTGTGTGTGTATATATATATATATGCATATATATTTGAACAAAGATGGCACATTGTTGCTTAAATATGTTTATACTATATAAGAATAGATCCTATTATTGTTTAAAACGATCTAATTGTTTAAAATTGTTTTAAACAGTACTCAATTGTTGAATGATATTATCATATTTGATATGGTAGTTTAACTCGAGTAATATTGATGTTTTACACGCACTAATGATCCTTTAAATTTCCTGCAAATTTGATTTGTTGTGAAATTCTTAACAAGTTTATTAATTATATTCAGTGTCTCATACCATGTTGCATTAAAATTAATGATAGAATATCATGGTATAATTATACATGGTATTATACAAGCAATGCCATTGACTATACATGGTAATGGTATATCCAGAAGCATATATGCTACTAACAGTAGTATTTCATACGGACTGGACCTATGTTTTAGTTTAATTTTTCTCACTGATTAAGTTTTACATGTTGCATCTAGATGCATGTGTATATACATAAACTGAAATGTTCACTCATATGGACCAACATATTAACACATAATCATGTATTTATCCCATATCATCTCAGGATGATGATATTGTGCTCTTCCATTAAGCTATGTTAGATACATATAAATTGCATAAAATATACATACATTGAATAGCCCTATACATTTAGATGTACTGTATGTATGTTAATTTCGATAGAAATAAGAATATACATATATGAATTCACAAATTATTCCATATGTTGTTATGCTTATTAAATATGTTTCATATACATACATACAACAGTTAGCAAGTGATATATACATTCGATGTATATTGATCACTGCATATATTTATGTTATACATTTGATGTATATATTCATAGGAGTAAGAGAGACTGACCATTGTGAATTTTAATTTAAAATTAGGAAGGGTGCAATCAATGCTGAAATCGTTTCAGCTGAAAGGTGAGAGAGCAATTTCATGGATAGGCAATGGCAATGGTTGCTAACTTGCTTTGAAATTAAAACAAGCATGACTTGTTTATTATCAGGATATTGATGTAATAATGTATTTGTATAAAATGATGTACATGAAGTAGGATGTATTATTTTAATATCTGAAATGTTAGAAAATGTTTTAGCATTTGTATTTATTTTTAACCTATACTGCTCCTTTGTATTATAATGTACATGATTTTGTTACAGCCACTTAAATGTAAGTCTGGCCTGTAAGCTTACATATATATAATAGTTCATATGAAAAATGTTAGTTAATGGTTCGTATATATATAAGTGTGTGTGTGTGTATATATATATATATATATATATATATATAAGTGTATATATATTAAGATAACTGTGATTAGATCCTATGTTTTATAGATTTTGATCTATAGCCTCTTTACTTTGCAAACATGATGATGTTGTGCTAACAAGTAGCAATACAAATGTTTACGAAATTGCATAATTAAATGGGCTTAATATTTGCAATTGAACCTTAAACGAATATGAACCTGAACTCATATAAAATCTTGATATGATATAGACTTGGGTTTATATGTTAAAAGAAGTCTGGTTCAGATTACAGCGTATGAGATATGTAGTAATTTTAATCATCAAAATTTTGAAATGTTCAAAAGAATTATAGGCATCATTAATATTATGAATATAATATACGTATATTTTGATTCACCATTACGAATTATAAATTCCATTTAAAGAAAATTTTGTTATATTAAGTCATGGTGAAGTCTTCCAATAGTACACCCATTAATGTCCAATCTCATTGGATGTAGATGACGCCAAAGTGTTGTGCATCTTCTTATTTTGGTTATATGCGGTAGGAGTAATTGTGGTGCTTCGACTGTATTATTGGGTTTGATTTAACTAAGACTGCATAATAGGATTATGGCCTTAGAGACAATGGCATGAATTATTCTATATTAGAGCAAATGAATTATACCCAACAAAATGTTCATCATGCGATCCAGGAATTATATACACGATATAATTGACATAATATGTCTACCTAAAAGGTTGTGTTTTGGGGATTAGCCAAAGCTAGGTCAAGGCATGACTAGATATGGATCTTGGAACACCATTATATATATACCGATATATATATATATATATAAACAGAGGGATGTTAATTTGAGTGGGAGCGTATTTTAGTTTAAATAATACATTTATAATAATATAAAATTTTAATTGTCAAAATTTTATATGAATATTAAGAATCAGTTAATATTTATTATCCACTGTAGATATTAAATAATAGATAACTCCGATAATTTAAATTTGTTCTTTAGAAGGATAAATAGAATTAAATCAAATTTCTTGACTGATATTGAAATTTGAGGGTTGTCCTCAAACAAATTAAAACGTAATTGTTCTAACAAATATAGAGGATCTAAAATAAAAGTTAAAGTGTGACTTCAACTGAATGAGATATAAGTGTTATAATAATCTACTTATACATTTCTAGTATTAGATACTAGATATAAATCACATAAATGTATGTTGATTTGTAGAAATTCCAGAATAAGTAGAAATCTGATAAAAGGACAAGTGGACTTACGATTAGAAATGAAGCAAATGTTGCTGGATTATCCATAGGAAGTTGATTCCCGTTAATTATACTGGCTTGATTAAATAAATAAAATAATTGTTAGTATGAAATTCCACATAAAATAAATGTTATAATAGATCTTGTTTAGACAAGTTTGAATTTCATTTGTAATAAAAGAATAACTGTTATTCATTTTATGTAAATGAAATATCGTATGGAATTTCACAAATAGTTAATGATATTTGTAAATCCTTAACTATAATGTACTTGACATTAATAATGAGTGGATTAAATTTAGCGATTTAAATCCAATATAGCTTTAATATTACCGGTTAGCCCAGTAAACAAGAAAGGACATCAAAACTCCATAATGATGGAATTTTGAGACCATTTGATTTTGAATTAAATGAAGAATGCAGATCTTGTTTATTAGGCAAAATAACTGAATCACCTTTCACTTAACACAGTGATTGATTGATAAGTATTGGGTCTCATACATAGTGATGTACATGGAGCAATGAATACATAAACTAGAGGCAAGTTTTATTACTTCATTATATTTACTGCTGATATCAGTAAATACAGATATGTGTATCTTATGAAATACATATCAGAATCCTTTAAAAGTTCAAAGAATTCAAAGTGAAGTTAGAAACCAATTTTAATAGAAATTAAATACTTTTCGAATAGTTCGAAAGAGAATATTTAAGCCAATAAATTTAACGACTATCCGAATGAGTTTGGAATTGTTTCATAGCTCTGTCCACCTAGAACACCATGTTGAAATGGTGTGTCTGGCAAGTAAAATCGCACCTTATAAGATATAGTACGATCAATGATAAGTTATATAGATCTTCTAATAAATTAAATTTTGAACAATTGCATTTAATCCTACTCAAACGATTATGAAGATGCGATATAAGATATAAACTAGAAAATGTTTCAGTGTGTCTATTATGAAGATTTAGGATGTGAAGCGTGTACTAAACGTCTTGCCTTTGATAAGATCAAATCCAAATCTGATAATTATTTTGTGGATTATCCAAAAGGATATTATTTCTATAAATCCTTAGAGAATAAAATGTTTATTGCTCGAATTGGTATCCTTTCAAAAAGGAACCAGTCTTTAAGATACCAATAAGAATGAAATAGAATTCAAAATGTTTCAAGAACCACAAAATACCATTGAATCTTGTGGAGACAAGAAATTGAGTGGGAATGACACAATAATTTTAATGTTATTTGATAACACATTAATTATTGTAAATAATGTTAGTTTTAAAACAAGAAATAAATACTGATTCTAAGAAAGAAATGTTTGGATTAAGAAGTTCATAACTGAACTTAATTCATTGTTATCCAATGAAATACATTGAGATAACAATATGGCTGATTCTCAGGCCTAAAACTTTAAACTCATTATCGATCCAAAAGCTCTATTTAAGAAATATAATTCCTATGTGAAGATGAAATGAACATATCTGCAAAAGTTACAAACATTGTAATGTTGCTGACCTACAGAATTAAACTCTATCGCAGCAGAAGTTTAATAGTCGCACTAGTTTCATGAGTATATGATACATGAATGATTGACTCTGGTGCAAGTGGGAGATTGTTAGAGTTTATGCCCTAGAGGAAATTCATTTGATGTGATTAATAACGTTATTGTTTTATTTGGAATAAAAATATTTTGTTATGTTATATTTACTGCGTAATATAAATAAAAATTTAGTAGAAGTCCTTAGAATAATAATACGGAATTATATAGTTCGATTAAGACTGAACTTAAGATTATATAATGTGATAAGTATTATAATTCTTAAATGTCCCTAGTCAAGT
The DNA here is from genome assembly GCA_030737875.1 of Allium sativum. Taxonomy (NCBI): domain Eukaryota; kingdom Viridiplantae; phylum Streptophyta; class Magnoliopsida; order Asparagales; family Amaryllidaceae; genus Allium; species Allium sativum. The sequence goes on along the minus strand of CM060922.1, from coordinate 158,286,859 downwards.
TTTATTTTTTATATAAGACAACAATAAAGCGTTGAGACTAGTATATTGATTGACTGATGATCACATCTCATTGATCATTAATATACGTGATATTAAAGTCAAGATATAAATACGTATTGGAGAATAGCGTATTGGGCTGACCCACCGTGAGATGACTACATGGAATATAATCAACAGTATCATAAGTTGTTCTCATAGTGACAGTGATGTAATGGTCCTCAGACCTGAAATCATTATAATTTTATTCGAGGATATTTGTATTTTGATATCATCTAAAGTTATTTCGTAACAGAGTAATGATAACGGTGATTATTGGATATATCTCGAATCGAATGAAAATTATGAATGATCTAGATGGAATTTAACCCTACGATGTATTCGTAGTGATATCCATGGGCCTCTTGGTTGAGTGAGACTGTGAAATGCATGGTCGTGCTCAAATATTGATTTGTTTTAAACAGTCTACTCATCGATAAAGAAAAACGGATTAAATTATATAGAGGATGATACGATCCATGCCTCCAGTTTAATTTTGGATATATCGGTTAAAAGGATTAAATTATATTGAGACACTATTCATAAAAGGTTATATCGAATCATTGATATTATTGTAACTTGGGTAGCAGTGATGTATTACTAGATGTCGCTCACTGTTTACAGTTTAAATATTTAAATTGTTGTCAACGTTATGATAACCTATAAGGTCACACTTATAAGCGTTGCAAATGATAAGAATGTTTAAATAGAAGGAGATCAAAATGTTTGACTAATTCTTTTATTTAAATTGTAGAACGGGTCAAAAGGGAATAGAAAATCTCGTATAAACTTTGTTTATAAATGAAGTAAAGGGGACGTCTCTTTTAACATTTATTCATTCAGAAAAAGACGAGAAACTTCTAAAACCCTAGATCTAGTTTCCTCAAATTGGCTAGTACCGATCAATCATCCTTCGATTTCGATTGTCGGTCTTGATAGCTTCGCTTGTGGATTCCGATAGAGGTGCTTTGCTTTAAGTGCTAAGATTCGAAGCGATCTGTGACGACCCGAACTTCCCAGTAAAAGAAAGCCTGGATTGCCTTGAGAACAATACATAGTAGAACACAAACTGAAGAACATTTTATTGCTGATTACAACAATACATCAGAGTACAAGAATATAACAGAGTATGAATAAATAATATACATTTGAAATACAATATCAGAGTTTTAAATTACATTTAAATAGCAGCGGAAAAAGAGTACAAATATACAACTGAAAAGAAATAAACGGGTATAGAGCTTCCCGAATATCACTTCAGCTGGAGACCAGGATCCTGTAAACATATTTGCAAAGAGCTACTCGACTGCCCGTGTGAAAAATAAGGGCACCCGAGTTTGCTAATGAAACAAACTACAGGTCAGTCATGGGAATGGTATGAGAAATCTTAACTAAACTTATCTAATAAAAAGGCTAATCACAGGACCACACCGCTAACGCGGAACGGGTTTACTCCATTGGATTGCCAGTGCATAAAATAAGGTAAATCGTTAAACAACGCAATGCTTTTTAGAAAAAATGAAACCATTATAAGACCCAAGTCCCATCACACAATGCAACGCAAACCGGAGGATAGGGTTTTACCTTATAATGGTCAAAAATGCTTGATACGATAAGACAGATTTAATACTAGTGTGTATATGTTTTAAATAAAACATTTCAAATCATAAATATCAATCCTAGACGGCACGGGTACCATATATCATGTCGCCATACTAGTTCTACAATCAAAACCGCAAGGTCGTATTGGAAATTGGATTTCCATCATGAGTCGAGGCTAGGGGCAAGCTCCTCTCCGATTCGAGACACTCTAGCAAATGCCTCAAGATCACACCTCTGGGCAACCCTTGGATGCGGTAGGGCTGGTCCCCCAATAGTGCAATGGGTAGGATTGGCAATTCCTGAACACACGTTTCCCAGTCCCTTTGGACCTACAGTATGACCACTAACGGCCTATAAAACCCGAGGCGCCTCAAAATCCATCATCCACATAAGTAAAATGTCAGCGCTGGTAGGTCCCTGACATCACTCTAGCTAGAAAAAAACGTGTGCACTCCCTACGGTCCGTATCCCGTTTTTGACTCATACCGGTGTGTGAGGCTCGCGAAGTCACGCTATACACAAAGCTATGCCGTAATAGGCTATAACTTTGATCATCCCACAAGGCCCTGCTTTTCAACAAAAGCCTTGATCAATTGCATCTTGGCGTGCCACATTGACAGTTCACGCCTAGCCTCGACTTCCATTGAGTTCTATCGTCGTATCCAAGGTGTCACTCAAAATGTCGTTTTTCACAAACGATAAAATTAGGACTCGGGACCACTTCCATTGAGTTCAAAACGTCGTTTACGACCTTTTTGACTATAAGCATCGATATGTTTGGAGTTAGTATGAATTGGGGTCCGTTGGTTAGGCTAATTGAGCCATTTGAGCTCAACCGGTGAGCCCAAAACCCCACTTAACTCCCCCAACAGCCAACCCTTCTCTCCCACTTCCTCATTTCATTTCCTAAGCCCAAAATAGAATTAGAAATGGGGAAAGGAAGAGGAGATGGAAATTCCTAAGGCTAGGGCTTTGATTTCAAGCTCAATCTAAGTGGAAATCACATTCTACAACCTGGGTAAGCTCTCTCTTCATCTTCTCTATCCTATTCTCCTCTCAATTTCGGATTTTGATCATGCCCTAACACTCATGTGTCTTCATTTGTGTTTATGTGGTGATTATGGAGGAGCTATTGGAGAATGAGAGGTTCTTTGTGCGTGTTGATGCTTCTTCTTCCTTGTTGGAGCTTGTTTTCATCATTCAAGGATCAAAGGTGAGTTCTTTGATGAACTCACATCTATGCCGCAAGTCTATGGCTTGCACAAGTGTAACTTAGGACCATTTCATGTTGCATTTGCTTTTTTGAATTGGTTAGAATAGTTTACACTTCCTGGTTTATTAGTTTGAATTTCATTTGAGGTAGAAATTGTGATATATGTTGTTCACACGATCATTGCACATGACGTAAGTCGAGTAAGTGGTGTTGTGAAGTACCATTGTCGCTCCCGGCAAGTTCTAATACTTCATGATTCGCTTATATCGTGTTTATTCGTTTGGTTTAGAAATTTGGTTCACCTTTGAACTTATAATCAAAACCATTGCAAATCTCTTGTATAAATGTTTGTGCATGTGAATTTGGTGTTATGAGTTGCTTCGGTGAGTTATAGTGGCCTCATTTGCATGTATATAACATCCTAGGCCTTTGGGCGTTCGTCGATATCGTTTTGAATATGTTTTCTAGGTAAAATGGTAGAAAAATTGACGATTAACAGCTGGTCGGTTGTTAACGGCCGAAATATGCACCAATATTCGGTTGTTAACAACCGACCAGAGGAGAATGGTAAAAATTTGACATTTAACAGCCGGTCGGTTGTTAACGGCCGAAATTTGCACCCAGTTTCGGTTGTAAACGGCCGAGATCTGCACCCAGATTCGGTTGTGAACAACCGAACAGAATTAAAATGGCCATAACTTTTTCGTACGAACTCGGAATTGAGCGAAATCAAGTGCGTTGGAACCGTCTCGACGAGAGCTTCCCAATGAACCTAATTGTGGAGTAATTTATACTATTGTGGGATCAATTGTGTCCTTTTTATGATTTCATAAACCTTTTTCACGACTCTTAAACGTGAATTATCGACTCGATATCTTTCAAGTCTATTCCGATATAGTTTAAAACCTTTGGGTGCTAGTTTGGGATTTCGATTCGTTCGTTGATCGAAATTACAACCGTTATCCCTTGATTTCATGTATGTTGTTGTGATATGAGTTCATGATTTATGATTTGAATTCATGTCATTGTGACGTGAACCCCCTTGATCGATTTGCCTCGGCAATCGTATTATTGTTTATTGCCACTTTGAAGTTATATAAAGAGATTTTATATTATTAGTAGACATCGAATTCTTGTACTAAAATGGTTTCCAATCATACTTCATTATACGAAGCTAATTTACGAAATTGTTTTATGAACCTTCTTCAGATCTACTAGTATATATATTTTATAAACATTTTTCTCGTTCGTATGAGAAATCTAATTAAACATCTTAATAAAATCAAGGACTATGAACCCTTGCTTTTGCTTCGATGATTAATTCTTGGACTCATCCGATCGAAAATCGTGGCAATGATCTTTCTATGATTTTCTCTGTTTTGAATAGAAACCAACTACGGGTTCGTAAATATTCGAGAATAGCATGTGGTTATGGGACATGTTGCTATTTCCTTATATTAACTAGCTCGGAGTAATTTCTAGTCACCCGGATCGATGTGATCCTTTATGACTTGTGTTTATGTGGTCCTCGATCGCTTGAATGAGATTCACGATTCTTGGATTTCACTTCTGGGACTTCAGTCCAACCTTTATGATTTATGTTTGAGGATGAACCAATAACGGGTTCGTAAATATTTGAGAATAGCGGGTGGTTATGGGACATTCTAGCTATTTTCTTATATTAACTATCTCGGTGTAATTTATACTCAATGGATCGATGCGGTCCTTTTCTGATTTATGTTTTCCTTCTCTGGGGTCACGCCCCGGCTTCGAGTGGAGCTTCGGCTCAAAACATGGGTTCGCTACCTAGAGATCGTTTCTCATTTCTGACAGGCCTCTTTATGATGTTTTCTGTTTTCTGTTTTCTAGAGATTCACGATTTATGTGTTTTCTCTTCTCCGGGGTCACGACCCGGCTTCGTGGGGAGCTTCGGCTCAAACATATGGGTTCGCTACCTAGAGATCGTTTCTCATTTGTGATAGGCCTTTTTGTGATGTTTCCTGGACTTCGAGCGATTTCTGGATTCTTGAGTACTTTGATGCATTGCGCATCAATTCGATTTATGTCTACTTTGATGCATTGCGCGTCAATTTGATTTATGTTTACTTTGACGCGATGTGCGTCAATTTGATTTACGTTTGGCATTTCACTGTCATTTCCTGTTGTGAGCTATTATTTGAATGTTGCATTCTACATTAGCCATGAGATTATTTAGAGATATTTGTGTGCTGACATTCCATTGTCATTTCCTGATTATGTTGACATGCCATGTTTCATATTTATTTATGATTAGAGATTATTAGTAGAATCATGTCATCTTGTGTTGCATCTCTTTTTATCTCTGTTTATTTGATAAGTACAGCTAGACTGACTCGTTTATTGTTTATTCCTTATAAATAATACTCGGGTCAGGCCGAGTCCTTTTAGGTACTCCTCTGGGATTCCTCGTAGGATTGATCTTCTGCTTTCAGCTTGCTACTCTGTCTCCGCAGTTTTATGTACTTTTGTATTTATGTCTTTATCCATCGGTGTGCACATATCCCTTTAGTTGATCATGATACATGTATTAGTGGATCTTTGTTGACCACTAGCTTGTTGTACACATTCTTGGTTTATTCATATCTATTTCGCCTTTCTGATATGATTATTCTGTGTCTGGCTTTGAGATATACCATATTTATATTTTGTTGTTGCCTATTTTATACTGCTTTCCGGATTGTTTATAGCAGTTGTGTAGTTGCCCTGTATGCCGAATGGTCATGTCGAAATTTTTATTGGTCTCAGAATTCGATGTGCATTCCTCATATGGAGCAATTATACAATCGGTCGCTCTTCACAAACCTCATTCTCCGTTATGGTCTACGACATTTCTCTGAAATGAACTGGACTATAGTGGGTATAGAGGCGGGGCGCTACAGTTGGTATCAGAGCCAACTTTTCGGAACAGTGTAAGATAGTATGGCGATGGTATTGTCTTGAGCCTCTCTCGGGAATCGTGCTTTAGGGTTTTAGTTAGAGCCTTAAGACCCGTCATAGCTTATCTACCAATACGATTCCATCTTGATTGAATTCGCATCGTTTGAACTCAACTTGAGGCTAACTTTTTCCTCCTCCTTTTTCTTTAAAGAAGTGAAATAGTTGGTCGTAGCCGCGCAAGTGCCTGTTCACCCAGTGTACCTCCTACGGGAGGGGTGATTATGTCTCAAGTGTCCTGTTTTTGGTCCTGTAGAATAGTTATCGACTCGTTCTCTTTCGTGTTGATTTCTATAGTTCATCTAGGGCCCGTGTGCTCTAGTAGTGCTTATGTTTTGTTCTTTGACTCGAGTTGCTAATCGATGTCTGTCTTTGTATAAATTACGTTATTAGAACGTAAATGTCAAGTTGTCGATCGCTTCGTTGATCGTAATTTGATATTGTCATGACTACTTCAATCGTACGTGAAATTTAATTAAACGCCTTAGTAAACATGAGGAATATGGACCGTTGTGTTTGCTTTAACGGATAATTACTGGACTTGTGCATTTGAAAGCCATTGTGTATCACACTTATCCTGTTGATCATTTATGATCCTTGTAGTTGATTGATCATTGGATATCTTGCCCGTGCGTCTTTACGCACGTGATAAGCGCCTTTGATCATGATATTTCTTGATTTCTAGATAAGATTGTTTCGTACGTCGTTACGTACCTAGCATGGTCTATTGACCTCTTGTCGGTCGGTATGGAGATACCGTGTCGTTGTGACTAAATATACTCCCTTGTTGTCAGCTATGTAGTTCTAGTTCGGTGTGAGATCACCAAGCCTTCGGGCTAAAACAACTCATTTGTTACCTCGTTGCGTTTCAAACTTAAGATCAAGAATGAGGGAAAGCGTCCCGCTTCTTGTGATCCCTCTTCTTGAGTCAGAGTGCGTGTCATTAACTCCTTAGTGTCGTTTACCTTGTTCAGAGATTATCTTATTTATGTTCTTTTGATATACATCGACCGTGTTCTTCGTTATCAAAAGATATCACTTGTGTTTTATTCGTAAGTTGATAAAGGAATTTTATTTCCTTTATGCCATCCCGAATGATTTACTGAATTTTTATATTTTCACGAGGTTTGCGTGAACTTTAGAAATTTGGAGGACTTTCTTGTGTTAACTTGTCCGTTGGGTGCGTTAAGGATCTCGAACGAGACGTGGGACGCCATGTTGTAGTTTGGAATTCCTAAACACCATTATGTGATACTCCGACATTTGAAATGATCCCTAAAAATTAAATTAACCATTAATAAGTTAATCAAAATAATGATATTTTGGATTTTTGCGATTTTTTCGTAATCGGTTGTTATCTTTCTAGATAATTTATTTCAAGATTTATTTGAAGCAATTACAAGAATTTGAGTGGTTCAGGATTTTTAATTAGAAATTATCTTGAATCTTTTCTTTAAGTAAATTAAATAACTCTAAGAACAACCCAAAGAGTTATTTGTTTATGCCTCTTGTTTCTGGATTTCAGATTCTTTGATTTTTGAGAATTCTTAATGATTGAGAATCTTGCCTAATTCTTAATCCTTTTCTCGATTTTCTAAAGAGAATTTAGTATTATTGTGATTCCGTGCGTCTCCTTATTTTCTTTAGTGAACGATCACTCGAGAGAACGAGAATCCCGTGGAGGAAGGGAAATTTGGGTTTTGCAATCCGCGACGAACTCAATAATTCCTTTCTTCGAATCTATAATCTAGTCGATCAACCAGAAGTTCTATAGTCAATTCACTTATGGACTTAGCCTTGCGTTGTTCTTAGAAATGAATATCGAAAGGATGAGCTCTTTTGATATTCCTACTTTGTTTGGTTGAATCATTTGGATTGACAATTGCCTCCACACGTCTATTAACTATTGTCAATCAAATTTTTGGGGATTATGACCTCTTTGGTTTAGTCTCTTCTTGTTATAGAAATTGTCTATTGCTTCTTTGATTAATTGCTGATGTTTTTGCGATTTGAGATTTTCGGCGGAAAATTATCTTAAATCATGTTGTTTCGAGGTGGTAAGTTGTGCACTACTTATCCATCATCTTCTTGATGTATCTGATTTTCTAAAATCGATACTCAAGTTTCCGAATGTTGGGAATTTCATATAATTCCTAATGATTAGTCTTTATGGTTACTAAATGAGATTTAGTACATGGTTAGAAATCGATTTCCCCGAGTAGTTCCTTGGTATTCCGTTACCAATATTTGTTATCGATTTCTAGTTCATTGGTATTCCGTTACCAATATTTGATTGTTGACTTGTAGTTCGTTGGTATTCCGTTACCAATATTTGTTTATCGGTTTCTATCTCGTTGGTATTCCGTTACCAACCTTGGATCTTCGATATTAAAGTTGATTATACCTTCGAGAATTGCTCTATTTAGCTAACTTCGTTGGGATCTCTGAGTTGTTCCTTAGTGGGTGTCAGCCGCCTTGTCAAAAGACTAAAGCGCTTGGGTTCGATGTTCGCTACATCGTCGTGATTGAGTTTGGGAATTGAGTTGTCAACCACCGTAATTTCCCATCTCATATCCTAGAGAAATATCTACTATTGATACCTCGCGTCTGAGGGCGCAGTCCCGTTGCTTCTTGCAGTTCCAAATTAGATTCTCTTGGTTTTTGTGCATTCTATCGATTCTCATACCCTTGAGAATCATAGTAAGAAAGGCGAGTCTACTCGAGTTCATAACATTTATGAATTTTTCTAGAATTACTTTACCCGTTTGGGATGACTACCTTCATGGGTAATGAAGTTCGAGATTGAACTCTAGTTTTTATGATCTTGCGAGACAAAATTGGGATCTCACCTAGCCATTGGTGTGATCTTTTCATTTCGTGTCGGTTCTTATTGAACCACTTCGTGGTATTATTTTGGTTGTTACTCATTACTTGAATCTTAAGGAATTGCGGGGACGCAATTCTTTTAAGGGGGGAAGTCTGTAACAACCCGCTCATTCCATGATAATGGATTTAAATATTTTATTTAAATCTATCGTCGTATCCAAGGTGTCACTCAAAATGTCGTTTTTCACAAACGATAAAATTAGGACTCGGGACCACTTCCATTGAGTTCAAAACGTCATTTACGACCTTTTTGACTATAAGCATCGATATGTTTGGAGTTAGTATGAATTGGGGTCCGTTGGTTAGGCTAATTGAGCCATTTGAGCTCAACCGGTGAGCCCAAAACCCCACTTAACTCCCCCAACAGCCAACCCTTCTCTCCCACTTCCTCATTTCATTTCCTAAGCCCAAAATAGAATTAGAAATGGGGAAAGGAAGAGGAGATGGAAATTCCTAAGGCTAGGGCTTTGATTTCAAGCTCAATCTAAGTGGAAATCACATTCTACAACCTGGGTAAGCTCTCTCTTCATCTTCTCTATCCTATTCTCCTCTCAATTTCGGATTTTGATCATGCCCTAACACTCATGTGTCTTCATTTGTGTTTATGTGGTGATTATGGAGGAGCTATTGGAGAATGAGAGGTTCTTTGTGCGTGTTGATGCTTCTTCTTCCTTGTTGGAGCTTGTTTTCATCATTCAAGGATCAAAGGTGAGTTCATTGATGAACTCACATCTATGCCGCAAGTCTATGGCTTGCACAAGTGTAACTTAGGACCATTTCATGGTGCATTTGCTTTTTGAATTGGTTAGAATAGTTTACACTTCCCGGTTTATTAGTTTGAATTTCATTTGAGGTAGAAATTGTGATATATGTTGTTCACACGATCATTGCACATGACGTAAGTCGAGTAAGTGGTGTTGTGAAGTACCATTGTCGCTCCCGGCAAGTTCTAAGACTTCATGATTCGCTTATATCGTGTTTATTCATTTGGTTTAGAAATTTGGTTCACCTTTGAACTTATAATCAAAACCATTGCAAATCTCTTGTATAAATGTTTGTGCATGTGAATTTGGTGTTATGAGTTGCTTCGGTGAGTTATAGTGGCCTCATTTGCATGTATATAACATCCTAGGCCTTCGGGCATTCATCGATATCGTTTTGAATATGTTTTCTAGGTAAAATGGTAGAAAAATTGACGATTAACAGCTGGTCGGTTGTTAACGGCCGAAATATGCACCAATATTCGGTTGTTAACAACCGACCAGAGGAGAATGGTAAAAATTTGACGTTTAACAGCCGGTCGGTTGTTAACGGCCGAAATTTGCACCCAGTTTCTGTTGTAAACGGCCGAGATCTGCACCCAGATTCGGTTGTGAACAACCGAACATAATTAAAACGGCCATAACTTTTTCGTACGAACTCGGAATTGAGCGAAATCAAGTGCGTTGGAACCGTCTCGACGAGAGCTTCCCAATGAACCTAATTGTGGAGTAATTTATACTATTGTGGGATCAATTGTGTCCTTTTTATGATTCATAAACCTTTTTCATGACTCTTAAACGTGAATTATCGACTCGATATCTTTCGAGTCTATTCCGATATAGTTTAAAACCTTTGGGTGCTAGTTTGGGATTTCGATTCGTTGTTGATCGAAATTACAACCGTTATCCCTTGATTTCATTTATGTTGTTGTGATATGAGTTCATGATTTATGATTTGAATTCATGTCATTGTGACGTGAACCCCCTTGATCGATTTGCCTCGGCAATCGTATTATTGTTTATTGCCACTTTGAAGTTATATAAAGAGATTTTATATTATTAGTAGATATCGAATTCTTGTACTAAAATGGTTTCCAATCTTACTTCATTATACGAAGCTAATTTACGAAATTGTTTTATGAACCTTCTTCAGATCTACTAGTATATATATTTTATAAACATTTTTCTCGTTCGTATGAGAAATCTAATTAAACATCTTAATAAAATCAAGGACTATGAACCCTTGGTTTTGCTTCGATGATTAATTCTTGGACTCATCCGATCGAAAATCGTGGCAATGATCTTTCTATGATTTTCACTGTTTTGAATAGAAACCAACTACGGGTTCGTAAATATTCGAGAATAGCATGTGGTTATGGGACATGTTGCTATTTCCTTATATTAACTAGCTCGGAGTAATTTCTAGTCACCCGGATCGATGTGATCCTTTTTGACTTGTGTTTTTGTGGTCCTCGATCGCTTGAATGAGATTCACGATTCTTGGATTTCACTTCTGGGACTTCAGTCCAACCTTTATGATTTATGTTTGAGGATGAACCAACAACGGGTTCGTAAATATTTGAGAATAGCGGGTGGTTATGGGACATTCTAGCTATTTTCTTATATTAACTATCTCGGTGTAATTTATACTCAATGGATCGATGCGGTCCTTTTCGGATTTATGTTTTCCTTCTCCGGGGTCACGCCCCGGCTTCGAGTGGAGCTTCGGCTCAAAACATGGGTTCGCTACCTAGGGATCGTTTCTCATTTCTGACAGGCCTCTTTATGATGTTTTCTGTTTTCTGTTTTCTAGAGATTCACGATTTATGTGTTTTCTCTTCTCCGGGGTCACGACCCGGCTTCGTGGGGAGCTTCGGCTCAAACATATGGGTTCGCTACCTAGAGATCGTTTCTCATTTGTGATAGGCCTTTTTGTGATGTTTCCTGGACTTCGAGCGATTTCTGGATTCTTGAGTACTTTGATGCATTGCGCATCAATTTGATTTATGTCTACTTTGATGCATTGCACGTCAATTTGATTTATGTTTACTTTGACGCGATGTGCGTCAATTTGATTTACGTTTGGCATTTCACTGTCATTTCCTGTTGTGAGCTATTATCTGAATGTTGCATTCTACATTAGCCATGAGATTATTTAGAGATATTTGTGTGCTGACATTCCATTGTCATTTCCTGATTATGTTGACATGCCATGTTTCATATTTATTTATGATTAGAGATTATTAGTAGAATCATGTCATCTTGTGTTGCATCTCTTTTTATCTCTGTTTATTTGATAAGTACAGCTAGACTGACTCGTTTATTGTTTATTCCTTATAAATAATACTCGGGTCAGGCCGAGTCCTTTTAGGTACTCCTCTGGGATTCCTCGCAGGATTGATCTTCCGCTTTCAGCTTGCTACTCTGTCTCCGCAGTTTTATGTACTTTTGTATTTATGTCTTTATCCATCGGTGTGTACATATCCTTTTAGTTGATCATGATACATGTATTAGTGGATCTTTGTTGACCACTAGCTTGTTGTACACATTCTTGGTTTATTCATATCTATTTCGCCTTTCTGATATGATTATTCTGTGTCTGGCTTTGAGATATACCATATTTATATTTTGTTGTTGCCTATTTTATACTGCTTTCCGGATTGTTTATAGTCGTTGTGTAGTTGCCCTGTATGCCGAATGGTCATGTCGAAATTTTTATTGGTCTCAGAATTCGATGTGCATTCCTCATATGGAGCAATTATACAATCGGTCGCTCTTCACAAACCTCATTCTCCGTTATGGTCTACGACATTTCTCTGAAATGAACTGGACTATAGTGGGTATAGAGGCGGGGCGCTACAAGGATACTACTGATCCTATCTCTAACGAGTTATTCTTATTGGATATTGTTAATCTAATCTCTGATGAATTCTTTCGTTCAGTTCTAATGTGTTTTGTTCTCGAACTCTGTAAACCAAAGCTCTGATACCAACTGTGACGACCCGAACTTCCCAGTAAAGGAAAGCCTGGATTGCCTTGAGAACAATACATAGTAGAACACAAACTGAAGAACATTTTATTGCTGATTACAACAATACATCAGAGTACAAGAATATAACAGAGTATGAATAAATAATATACATTTGAAATACAATATCAGAGTTTTAAATTACATTTAAATAGCAGTGGAAAAAGAGTACAAATATACAACTGAAAAGAAATAAACGGGTACAGAGCTTCCCGAATATCACTTCAGCTGGAGACCAGGATCCTGTAAACATATCTGCAAAGAGCTACTCGACTGCCCATGTGAAAAATAAGGGCACCCGAGTTTGCCAGTGAAACAAACTACAGGTTAGTCATGGGACTAGTATGAGAAATCTTAACTGAACTTATCTAATAAAAAGGCTAATCACAGGACCACGCCGCTAACGCGGAACGGGTTTACTCCATTGGATTGCCAGTGCATAAAATAAGGTAAATCGTTAAACAACGCAATGCTTTTTAGAAAAAATGAAACCATTATAAGACCCAAGTCCCATCACACAATGCAACGCAAACCGGAGGATAGGGTTTTACCTTATAATGGTCAAAAGATGCTTGATACGATAAGACAGATTTAATACTAGTGTGTATATGTTTTAAATAAAACATTTCAAATCACAAATATCAATCCTAGATGGCATGGGTACCATATATCATGTCGCCATACTAGTTCTACAATCAAAACCGCAAGGTCGTATTGGAAATTGGATTTCCATCATGAGTCGAGGCTAGGGGCAAGCTCCTCTCCGATTCGAGACACTCTAGCAAATGCCTCAAGATCACACCTCTGGGCAACCCTTGGATGCGGTAGGGCCGGTCCCCCAATAGTGCAATGGGTAGGATTGGCAATTCCTGAACACACGTTTCCCCGTCCCTTTGGACCTACAGTATGACCACTAACGGCCTATAAAACCCGAGGCGCCTCAAAATCCATCATCCACATAAGTAAAATGTCAGCGCTGGTAGGTCCCTGACATCACTCTAGCTAGAAAGAAACGTGTGCACTCCCTACGGTCCGTATCCCGTTTTTGACTCATACCGGTGTGTGAGGCTCGCGAAGTCACGCTATACACAAAGCTATGCTGTAACAGGCTATAACTTTGATCATCCCACAAGGCCCTGCTTTTCAACAAAAGCCTTGATCAATTGCATCTTGGCGTGCCACATTGACAGTTCACGCCTTGCGATCAATCACTATTAATATATACCCGGGTGTTTAGTAGAGAATAAATTCTCTACCACCAAACAGGTATACACTAATAACAATCAATTTAATTCGCCAGGAACGAAATCCAATGTTAGACGCGCATCCATTTATAAACTTATGCTCTGGGTCTGAGCGAAAGCCAAATCCGAACAATCATCAATAGTCCGAACGGTAACCACTGTAGCCCCTTCAAGGTAGCTACTCCAATCATGGGCATCAGTAGCAACACATCCATTCGATGTGAAGATCGTCGGTCTTCAATCACCGTCTTCATCTTCGGCTCTTCATCGCCATAGTTATTATTCAGAATGGGTTGAACCCGGTCTTTCCGAATAACTCGCGTATTTTTATAATAAAAATCAAGTACTATAAAAGCACATCCAACGCCACATTCCAATTCAGAATACTCTCATAAATAAAATATTCAGATTACTCTTATCAAAGATAAATTCTTTATCTTTATTCTTAAATCTTTCTTTTAAAGATTTATTAAACTCCAATTGGTTTTAAATATCAAAATCATTATTCAATGATTATTTAGATTTAAGAAATAAATCTTATTCTTTACTGGACTAAAGAACTAATGTCATTTAAAACATAGTTCACGGTAAGCTCAAAATCATCTTCCATAAAAATACGGAATCTTCACGGAAATCAAACCAAAATATAATCGTTATAAATTCCTGTATCCGACCAATAATAAAAATGGAATAACGGCAAAGCCTCTTAAATTCCATTTGTAGTATCGGTCTTCTTCTACAGAAACTTATCTCGGTTATCATTAGTTCGAATTCTATTCAACTCCAATTTAATATATATTAAATTGAAAATCTTTTACTGTTGGAAAATCCCCATTTAAATCTTAATAAAGATTTATAATTTCCAAATCATATTTTCACTGTCAATTGGGTTAAAGAACACATGTCGCTTAAAAACACGGTTCACAATAAACCCAACTCACATTTCTTATTTCAATTACTAAATATAATTGAAAACTTTAATAATCTTATTAAAAGATTATTCTTCTCATACGGGGTTTAAGAACAGTGTTATTTAAGACACTATTCACGACAAACCCAAAATCCAATTTATTTAATTTAACTTAAATTAAATATTAATCAATTGGAAAACTGCATTAAATCTAAATTTAATGATTTATACTAGTAAATCACTAGTTCATTTCAATAAATATATTTTTCCAAAATATATTATTTTCTAAAATATTTTCTTAAATATTCCTTTCTAGAATACTCTTTATTGGGATGTGACTCAACCAACCACCATATATTGCATGAAATCAACAAGTATGATAAATAATTATCAACATCCAATAAATCAACCAAAGTGGATTCTACTCTAAATATTGGGACTAGTGTAGACCAAAAATCATCCCAACACCCGTGTGGGGTTTCATCCAGCAATCAAATAATAATATATGTGTGCACTTGGGCGATGTGTAAAAATTATCGACCCAATCACATAAACAAGTCGGTTGACTTGTAAATGGAAGTGTAATATCCAGCTTGGATATACTGACATTATATTTAACACATCAATCATTTCGACATCACAGACATATATTTCAAACATATAATAATAATGTTTTAATAATGTTTTAATCTCATTCTCCTTAGGTGATAAGAATGAATGTCTTAATTTCACTCTTTTTGAAATTGCAAAATAAATGTCTATATTTCATTCTTCTAAAAATGTCAAAATGAATGTCTTTATTCTTCTAATTCTTTTAAAGTGACAAAGCATGATAATTTGTCTAATCTTTTCAAGTAACAAAATATAATAATTTTGTTAATCCTTTTCTATGTAACAAAATATGTTAATTTTGTTAATCCCTTTTCTTTTAACAAAATATGATGAAATTGTGCTTTTTATATTCATTCTTACAAATTGTGACAAAAATGTGAATTTTCATTTCTGTTTCATACTTTGACAAAAATGGGAACTTTGTCCAATTCTTCTTTTGTAAACAAAATGTGAGTTTTGTTCAATTCTTCCTTTTTGTAAACAAAATGGTAATTTTGTTTCAATTCTTCTTTTTGTAAACAAAATGGTTACTTTTGTTAATATCCTTAATGTAAACAAAATGGTTATTATCTTCAATATAACCAAAATGAGATTTTCGTTTAATATTTCAATGCAAACAAAAATGAGTATTTTGTTTTAATATTTCAATGCAAACAAAAATGAGTATTTTGTTTCTTCTTTTCAATGCAAACAAAAAATGAGATTTTTGTTCATAAATTCTTAATGCAAACCAAATAGTGATTTTGTTCATAAATGCAAACAAAATAGTGATTTTGTTCATAAATTCTTAATGCAAACAAAATAGTGATTTTGTTCATAAATGCAAACAAAATAGTGATTTTGTTCATAAATTCTTAATGCAAACAAAATAGTGATTTTGTTCATTTTTTTCTTCTTAATGCAAACAAAAATATGATTTTTGTTTATAACCCAAACGCGAACAAAATATGATTCTTCATATGCGAACAAAATATGATTCTTCATATGCGAGCAAAATGGTGATACTTCATGTGCGAACAAAATAGTGATACTTCATATGCGAACAAAATATGATTCTTCATATGCGAGCAAAATATGATTCTTCATATGCGAGCAAAATAGTGATACTTCATGTGCGAACAAAATATGATTCTTCGTATGCAAACAAAATATGATTCTTCATATGCGAACAAAATGGTAGTACTTCATGTGCGAACAAAATATGTTGATTTTGTTTATAACTTCAAATGCGAAAAAAATGTGATTTTTTCATTTTGCTAATCTTCCTTTGCTAATTTCCTTTTTATTTATGTATACAAAATATACATTCACATTTGATCCTTTTAATGTATACAAAATATACCTTTCATTTGATTCTCTTAATGTATACAAAATATACATTTCATTTGATTCTTTTAATGCATACCAGATTGACAATTCCCTTTTTATGTAAACAAAAATGTTGTTCTCTTCACTAATCAAATCCTAACAAAAATGTTGTTCTTTTTAGTTGAAACAATACGGCACCAAAAAATGTGACCTTTTTATAACTACACTTTTTACATGACAAAAGTGAACATTTTTATTCAATTCTTCGTAATTGACAAAAGTAAATGTTTTAGTCCCTTTCTAACAAAAATGAATGTTTTATTTACATTCTCATAAAATGACCAAAAGAAATGTTGTTTTTATTTCTATAACTCTATTTTGACAAAAATGAGATTTTTATTTCTATAAACATGTATTCACAAAAGTGTGATTTTTACTTCAATAATCATATATTCGCAAAAGTGTGATTTTTCTAATATTCATGTTGGGACAAAAATATGAATTTAATTCTAATATTCATATAAAATAACATGATAATTTTCCTTCTTAACAATTCCTAATTTAACCACAACGATAATTTGGTTTTAACTGTTTTATTCCAAATCATATGATAATTTGGTTTTTAACTATTTTTTTTCCAACTCAGCAAAGATAACAATTCAACTTCATCGCAATAATCAATCGAACTAACAGATCATCATCACAACGACAATCCTAATTATTATCAAATCAAAAATTTAACAGCAATGGAATCATAACACAATTATAATTAATTTATTTTAATTATTTGAAATGAAATAGAGTTCTCACCTCGATATTTATTCCTTCTGAATTTTCAAAGTGTCCGGTTTCAGATCTTCTTTGTTCCATGTTGTAGTGGTCGACGATGCGAGCCCAACGCATCTGAAATCGTGAAATTCTATTCACGTTTGCAAAAGTTACGAGGGTTCGAACATTTAAACAATTTAAATAGAATTAATTTCATTAATTATTGATTACACTTGAAAAAAACGTTGTTGTACATCTTCCTCCTTCTTGAACACACAGTCGACCAACTTCAACCGCTAGGGTTCCTCCTTGCTCGCGCCAGACCCCCGCTGGACTTCGATCGGAGGGCCCCACATCGTCACCCGTCAGCTCGCCTACCCACGCCCCCCGTCTGCAGTCAACTCGCACCCACCCCTCGCCCGCAAAACGAGGTCGGACTGTGGTTCTTTGCGCTGAGAAAACTCACCCCATACTCCACGAATTACCATCATCTCTATATGAATCTCTAGAGCTCACATTGCACTTCGATTTTGTTTGAAGAATTTTTGAATTTACTGTTTGAATTAGAAGTGATTAACGAATGAGAATGGGTGAATATCGGCCATTAGTTTCCTAGGGTGGCAGCTGAGGGATTAGAAATTAGGGCTGCGTATTCCTGATGTATTTATACTGTATACCACCGTATTTTATTTTATTTAATTTCATTTTAATTTCTACATCGTTCTTAACTCCAAATCCAACCCAACGGGTGTTAACCCTAGCTAATAACCCCCATCTCGAACACAATGGAACACGTTTCGTAACCTAATTCGGCTGTTACGATATGTTTTTCTTTAAATTAGATTATAAATCATTTAATTATTAAATTCAAACGTACATTTTAAATTACCGGGGCCGCATACGGACTCTAAAAATTACAGAAAAATTATTTCTAGTTATGTTTTGACGATACGGTTCTAACGAGACTAATTTCGTCGAATTCTGAGACTGTTTGAAAAATGGCCATTTTTAACTCGATTAATTTTGACTGAAACAGCCAAAACACGTTTTCCTTTGCCACGCTCACATATTAATCCGAAAAATTCTGGAAAATTAAACTTAACAATAAAATGACATTCCGGTTCCAACAAAAGTGGTTTCGTCAAAAACAGAGGTCGTTTGCAAAACGGCTATTTTAAAGGCCAATATATTATATTAAAATATATATAAATTCTACAGCGACTTTTCTAAAATTTAAACTGGACATAACTTTTTATTCTTGCGATGAAATTTCAGTTTTTCAGATTCGTTAGAAAGATATGATTAAACAAATTTAAATATCTCTTGTTTCGCTCAGTTCTGATTTAAAATGAATCCTGTACAGTCAGTCAAAGTTCAATTCAAATTTTCAAACTGCAGCGCTGTTTTAAACTCCTTTTATAATTAAATTAAATTTATTCGTTTTAAAATAAATTTTTAGTCGTTATTACTTAAAATAAATTATTTTAAATATTAAAATTCCATTAAAATTCCTAAAATAAAAATTTTAAATTGGCCCCAAAATTCCGGGTTGTTACACGATCTGAAACTGGATTTCATTGATTTCGAGATTTCTAGTTCAAACTTTTGTTCGATTTTGCTAATCTCATGAGAAAGGTACATGTTATAATTAAATCTGGTTCAATTTGTTAACTAGGGTTATTGATTTTCTTGCTTTCCGCTGCATTATTCGATCCTTATTTACCTTCAAAACCAACTCGGGTTTCGATTGGATTTTTGAAAAAAATCAGTCCGTCGGAATGCGGGTTGTTACATTTAGCCAAACCGTCCCATAAAATATCATATATTCAATATGTACAAAAAAAATAAGTTCATAATTGGTGTCTTACACGCATGATATACGAATCCATTAAAAATTATATCAGGCTAACATTTGGTTGCAATAAGGAAAAAAAGAGTATGAGCATTTGTATTGACATTGAGTTAATGCTCCTAACAAAGTTCATGTCCAATATCTGAATGGTCCACGAAGAATACTCCTTACCGGCGTTTGGAACGTGACGCTACATGAAGAAAGAAAAGGAATGAATGTTAATTATTTGAAAAAATATTAGGTAATAGGTTATTACGTAAGAGTCGAATCCAAATGAAAATTATGTTCGAATATACAGTCAAATGTCAAGCGATGTCCGTTTGTTGGAAGAGAGGAGGTTTATGTATGTTTCCATTTAGTTAACCATTTGGACAATTTGCAAGCAAAAGTAATTTTGTAATGGGAATAATGTTATCAAAGTTTTAATTTTTTTATTAATGGAAATCAATGTAGCTAATCCTTGAGCAATGCAAATTATGTTTAGTAGCCAAATGAGAAAACTTTGGCTCTTTGTTACATTTTAGAGTTCATTATTTTACTGTGTAGAATTCTTATTTTCACTTTGATTTTTTTATACTTTTCTACGTATGTAGGTTTCTATTTTAAAGATATGAACTATTGATTGTACATCTTTAGGCCAATTGATCCAAAATTAATAATTTAAATTTTATCTTTAGGTAACGTCGTGTATTAACGTTTTGTATCCAAAATTATTTTGTTTACCATTTATAATTTTGCTTTTTATGAAATTATTTCAATTACAATATTTGCACAAATGTTTGAAGTAAAAGAAAAATCATCTAACTACGCCAACTATTTAATTATACAGTGTGTCTATACAAACACACACAAGTATATGTGTGTGTGTGTGTGCGCGTGTCTATATATATATATATATATATATATATATATATTATGTATTATGTTGTCTATATTAGCAAATATAACATTCCAAATCCACTGCAATCTAATAGAATTTGTGTTATGTCATATTATTCAATATATCAATGAATCGAGTGATTAAGACAAATAACATAGTCATTTATACCTACTATGAAATTCTGACTGTAGATGTCGTTATAGTAGTTTTTTCTAACAACTCAATTACTCAAATATGTGGATGAAGCCATGGTGTGATTTTATACGCATATGATGTTTCGTGTTATAAAACAATGGACAGAGCATGACATGATATGTTCAACTGAAATCACACTATCTACTGGAATACCGTATGAATTCAAAATAGTGAATATTAGTCTCAAGTCCTTAAAATCAAACTTAATGCACAAAATATTCTTCTCAAATAAGATTGTAAATTAGGTCTCCCAAACTAAGTTATTGAAAATTGCACAAGATTATGCAATTATTTGGTGAATAATTGCAGATATTTATGCAATTATATCAAAAAATTGATTAATCATCTACAATTTTCTGTGAAAAACAAGGAAATTTCGGCAAATTTTTTTGGTGAATAATTGCGGGAATTTTCACCAAATAATTTCTGAATTTTTTGGATATAATTACATAAATGTCTGCAAATATTCACCGAATAATTGCAGAAATTTATACAATTATTAATTAACTTAGTTCTAAGGGCCTAATTTACATACTTTTTTAACAAGGATGTTTTGGCTATTTTGAAACTTAATAGGGACTTTAACCAAACCGTCCCTTCAAAATAACACGATAAGAGGTCTTCGATAATTAAATTTAGATATCTCAAGCACTTACCTGTATAACTGTTACACCCCGTAGTTTTAAAAGACATTAAAATGATAAATTAAAGAATACTTCATTACATATTGAGAATTAAGTAAAACGGACTACGCCATTGCGTTCGTCTCGGAATTCAGCTTAAGATAAACTCCGAGTTTGCGTAAAACAGACATCGTATGAAGAAGATATTAAGGTTTGAAGTTTATATACATATAAGCCATTTATATATAAATAAAACTATTCCAGAAAATCAAAAACAGAGGCAGGAAAAATGGGGGGAAATCAGCTCGTTAGGGGTCGACCCCACCCTAAGGGTGTCGAGCCATGGGTCGACACCAACACATGGGTGTCGACACCCATGTCGACCCCTACGAGATCTGGGCAGAATTCAGTTTCTGAACGTGGACTCGTTTCTTGACTAGATTCGTTGACCCAAGGCTATAAATAAGACCTCACTCTCATTGCTTTTATTCACCAAAAACAATGGAGACAACGAGGTGTTGCCCCAACTAAGAGTAAAATAGCCTATTCTTCTTCAACAACAAGTTATACGAATTCAGAGATCTGTGCTATGTCATCTACGATTAATCCTCTGCTCTTTGGATCCAATCACAGTGAGTTTATGTAATTTTTAGATATAACCATTTAAAAGTTATCTTGACATGTTTATGAATTGGATCAAAGCCTATGCCTATTAATAATTTGAATCATATCAGATCTACCATTACTTGTACACCAGATCCATAATTCTCATATGCCAAATTCTGTTAATTTATGTCTGTCTTGATAAATTTTATAATCATATGCCTGTTTAAAAATTATGCCTATTCTTGTTCTCTTCCCTTTCTCCTTCCCTTTTTATTTTTATAGCCATGCTACCTTCGAGCCTAGGCATACTGCTGAAATATGTAAACCCGCGAAATTGGGACGATGGGGAACGTAAAAATTGTGGCATAACTTGTATTGGGAATATTAGGGCATAAAGTGTATTGTAACTTGTATTGGGAATATTAGGGCATAAAGTGTATTGTAACTTGTATTGGGAATTTTGGGGCATAACTTGTAACGAACATGAACAATTGGCTAAGAACGAATATGCATAAAAACTACAGTAATTAGAAACTGAAACCGCACTTAGACTCGAGGTTAGATTACACTCGTGGTAGATGTCTGCCCGGAACCGCCCGGCAAATCCAGCAACCACAAGTGGTTAATCAAATGTGAGGCGTCGGGTGCAAAATGTACTAGTAACGGTGCTAAGACACGAGGTTAAGTCCGACTTGTGGTAGTAGTCTGCCCGGAACCGCCCGACATAACCAGCATCCACAAGTAGTAGACTTAATGTGAGAGGTCTAGTACATTAACAATTATAAATGGATGACTTGTTAATCTGTAGTGCTTAACCTGTTTAAATCTATGAGGGGGGTTCCCTGAACCTGCTAAATTGATTGAGGGTTAAGTAAACTTATTTGAATCAAGGGGGGCTAAATTAATCTAGTTAAATCTGTGGGGGCGGGTTATATATATATATATATATATATATTTATATTTATATACACCCGACAAACATAACCTATTTTACATGTGGGGGTTATGCAACCTTGTTAAACCGTTATGCCTGTTAAAATCCTAGTAGTGGGGATGCAACCCTAGGAGGGAAGCTTGTATCATCTGCTATGTGGTATCCATTTCAGTCAGTAACCCATCTAGGTATCAAACGAGTACTCCAACCTAGGTCGGGGTCGGGGAACGCTTACTGAACTGATTATAAGAGGTCACTTAGGTGAAGGGAGTTGACGGCGCGTTCCATCGGAGTCATGTGCGTGCATGGGTCCGCTTGCTCGGGAAAATAAGACGTTGTTACATCAGTAGATATAGTTGTGCATCTTGGAAATAACGGGGTTTCCACTTTAGGAAGTGATACATCCTATTGTGGGGCCAGCACGGGTATCTACGGAGTAGGGAGCCGAACGATTGGGGTAGTAATTAGGGTGCATCTAGTCTTGCTTGTTGGGGAGCCTGTTATTCTTGTTGGGTGTAATACCTGTTATTCCTGTGGGGCTACCTGTTATTCTTGTTGGGGGTAAAACCTGTTACTAGAAGTACACCAAAGTCTACCATCTAGTTCTAGTGGGGATCATCTTGTTCTCGTTATACTAGTATTGGTGCAGAGAAAAATACTCGAGAAGCGCAATATATTCTATTCTGCCTATCTAGCTTATCATGTCATACCTGCCTTGTATTTAGTTATTTTTGTCATTCAGTTTATATGCCTGTCATGATGCTTTTACTTATTTATATGTTAAAAGTAACTGGACTCGCCAGACTTTATGTCTGACCCATTTTGTTTCTTTTTCTCTCTCTCCCGTTCCCACCCCCAGGTTCTCAGGGTGGGAATACTCAAGCTTGATCAGGATTCTTCTTCATTCTATTTGGAGCTGCTTAGATGTACTGCTTGACTTCCTATCTTCTATACTATGGGTATATTTTGGGGATTATGCTCCTTTTATGTATTATTGTACTCTGATGATGATTTTGGTACAAGACAGAAGTTTTATGTTGATCTAATGAGTTTTCAGTATTTCAGACTTATTATTTAATTGGGTTTGGACCACGAAGGTTTTCTATTCAATAAAGTTTTAATTCCGTTGTTATTTTATATATGTCTTGTAATGTTTCAGTTTCTGTTTACCTATAACGCTTCACGGAACTTAATGCATTCTGATAAAGAGTGACATTAATGGACGTAGGGTGTCGCATTTGGTATCAGAGCCGAAGGTTACCAGATCGGATAAAAGATTTTGAAAATTGTTTCCAAAAAGGTTTTAAATAAAGCATTTTCAAAGGAAAAGTCTGTTTTGGAAAACATATTCCCCAAAGCCATATGAAATATCTTTCGACTCTCTGTTTGAATCCCTTTTTCCTTTTCTTTTCAGCATGTCTGGGGAACCTAATATTCCTGAGGGCATACAAATACCAGTCTGCTTTCGTAGGTATCTAGAGGCTACGACACCTGCCGAGGGCCAAGCAGACGCCCCTCCCCTAGCTGCAGCAGTTGTTCCTCCTCCTCCCCCTCCACGAGCAGATAATTTCTCCAAGATATGTAAGGATTTCTACGCTATGGGAGGAAAGTTATTCCGAGGAACAGAGACTTTTGTAGAAGCAAGGAATTGGCTCAAGGAGACGGAGGATTTGTTTGGGATTTTTGAAGTTAACTACCGTAGGAAGATTCAGTTGGTTGTTTGGCAGCTGAAAGGTAAGGCCTCGTTTTAGTGGGAAGTGATGCATGTGGGACGTCCAGTTGAGACTTAGGACGATTTCCGACAGAGATTAGAGATGAAGTTTCTTTCACAAGCCAAGCAAAGTATGCATATGGAAAGGTTTTTGGCGCTTAAGCAAGGAGGCATGTCTGTGAGAGAGTATGTTAATAGCTTTAATCAATTGGCGAAGTTTTGGAGCTGGTAAACACCCCTCACAAGAAAGCTTTGAGGTTTGTTAGAAGATTGAATGAACCCCTCCATGGGTTGGCTATGTCTCATATTCCAATGGGGGCAACTTTTGATAAACTCGTTGATATGGCATTAATGCACTCAGAAGATAAAGGTGGAAAGAAAGAGGCTAAGGTTGATGAAACACAGAACAAGAAAGTGTGGCCTAAGAAAGAACAACAACAAAAGAAGGGCGGAAAGAACGACAAAGCTAGAGATAAGAGGAAATGTCATAATTGCGGGCGTGAGGGTCATTTGGTCAAAGACTGCAAAAGAAAGAAGAATGTTTGTTTCCATTGTGGAGTGGTCGAACACTATTCTAGGAAATGCCCGAAGAAATAAGGACAAGGCCAAGGGGCAGGATCTTCTGGAGGTCAGGTGCATGCTCTCGTGGCCTGTGTACCGAATAGAGGTAGGAAAGTTTTTGTTGAAGGTTTGATTTCTCTTTCCAATCACCCTGTTATAACTCTTTTTGATTCTGGCGCTTCGCACTCTTTGGTATCTGATTCTGTGGTTGAATCTCTACACCTTATTACTAGTATGGTTTTAGACCCCGTTGTTGTCTCAAATCCCATTGGGGGTACGATTCATCTGTCTATGATTTGTCATGGTTTGAGAATATCTATGTTAGGCGTCGAGTTTGAGTGCGACGCATATGTGCTTGGTTTCATGGGTTATGGTTTGATTCTAGGGATGGATTGGCTAGCCATGTATGGTGCCATTATGGATTGTGAGAGGTGGGTCGTTAGACTATTAACTTGCCATGGGAGGACCCTCGAGATTTCTTGTGACCCTAATGGGTCTGTCATATTCAGTTTCCTAGAATCGCTTGATGCACCTATCGATGATCTACGATCTGTACTAGTTGTCTGTGAGTATCCTAATGTTTTTGAGTAGGTTCGGGGCTTATCTCCGAGGTGCGAGATTGATTTCCGTATATATTTAGTGGACAATGCAAAGCCAATTGCATTGCCTGTGCGCCATATGGCTCCAAGGGAAAGGAGGAAGCTCAGCAAGCAAGTAGGGGAGCTACTTGAGAAAGGGTTTATTAGGCGAAGCATATCTGAATGGGGTGCTCCAGTAGTATTCGCCACTAAGGCGGATGGTTCGTGTGAAGACCGCCCATAACCCCTGCACTAAACAAGAGGAACAATGCACTGAATGGTGTGGAAGGCGGCTATGGACGATCATCAGAATAGGTAAACAACATTGGAACCTGTCATAGAACTCAGAGCGCAAGGATAAAATATAATAGAACATATACAACAAGTAATAGTAGAGAAGCATCATATAACAAAATTTTCAAACTTTCACAACATCCTGAAAGATTATCCCATAGTAAATATCAAGTATGTACATAAGGCCTCACTACAACACTTATAGAGCAACTCAAACAACGGAAACAGAAATACTAGATAGTAGTAAAAGTAATACGCCAGCCTCCTTCTCGCCTTCGCACAGCAGCATCGTCCTCACTAATCACCCGTCACCTGCTACCTAGTCTTCCCATCCACAACCGGACGAATAGCCCAAGGTAATAAGAGGAAACATAAAACCTTGAGTTAAACAACAGTCTTAGTGAGTGATAAAACAGTTAACAAACTTCAACAATAAAGTATATGAGGATGGATAGATAAACATACTAATCTACCCACAACACCAGAGAAGAACCCAACCTTATCTTTCTGTGACACCCCACGTCCGTTAATTTCACTCATTAAGAGAATGCATTAAGTTTTGTGAAGCGTTATAAGTAAACAGAAACAGAAACATTACAAGACAAATATAAAATAGCAGCGAAATTAAAAACTTTATTAATCATAAAGCATCGTTGTTCAAAACATCATACGTCTGAAAAAACATAAACCCATTACATCATCAAAACTTCTGTCTTGCACTTAAAACATCAGAGTACAAAATTAAAAGAAGCATAATTCCCCAAATAAAAACATAGCCATAGTAGCAAAGATAAGAGCTTGAGCAATACATCTAAGCAGCTCCAGCAAAATGATAGCAGAATCCTGATCAAGCTTGAGTATTCCCACCCTGAGAACCTGGGGGGAAACGGAAGAAAGAAGAGGAAACAAAAAGGGTCAGACATAAAGTATGGCGAGTCCAGTTACTTTTAGCAAATAAATAAGTAAAAGTATCATGACAGGCATATAAAGTGGATAAGAGAGAAAATATCATAAAAGGCAGGTATGACAAGGTAAACATGATAGAGTGTATATGCTTCTGTAATGATTACTTTGCACCGATACTAGTATAACCAGAATGAGATGATCCCAACAACTATAAGATGGTAGACTTAGGCGTACTTCCAGTGAGAGGTATTCACCCCATACAATCAATAGACAACTCAATGTTATGGAGTTACCCCTATGGATAATAACGGGCTCCTAAACATACCGGAGTCTAAGTGTACCCTAATTACTAACCTAATTGATCGGCTCCCTACTCCGTAGATACCCTGTGTTGGCCCCACAGTAGGGTGTAAAACTCCCTAAAGTTCCAACCCTTCATTTTTTGGATGTGCACAACCATATCTACTATTGTCACAACGTCTTATTTTCCCGAGCAGGCGGAGTCATGCACGCACATGACCCCGATGGAACGCACCGTCAGACACCGTACCCACTTTTGGATCTCTTATATTCAGCCCAGTAAGCGTGCCTCAACCCCGACCTAGTTCGGAGTACTCGTTTGATACCTATATATGGGTTACTGACTGAAACGGGTCCCACACACAAAATGATGCAAGCTCTCCACTTTGTCTTGCATCCCCACTAGGTTTTCCCTTAGATTATGCCTACTTACTGGTGTCATAAAATTGCATAATCCCAACAGGTTAAGTTTGTGGGCCTATATATAAATATTACCCGCCCACCCCAGATTTACTTAACCCACCCACTGTTTCAAACAAGTTTACTTAACCCCTAATCAGGTTCATGTTCATACAATCCCTATGGATTCAACTAGGTTAAGTATTCCAATTCATTACCATGTCCATTTATGGTTATAATGTGCTAGACCTCCCACATTAAGCCTGCCACTTGTGGATGCTGGATATGCCGGTCGGTTCGGGGCAGACTTCTTCCACAAGTTGGGCTTAACCTCGTGTCTTAGCACGTCTCGTGTTTGTGCACCTAGACCCCTCACATTAGATTCACCACTTGTGGTCACTGGATATGCCGGGCGTTTCGGGGTAGACTTCGACCACAAGTGTAATCTAACCTCGTGTCTAGCCGCGATTACAGTTTCTAATTACTGTAATCCTAGGAATTTCCATTCTTAACCAAATTTACCTATGTCGTTATTGGTTTTCATGCCCCTTTTCCCAAGTCATGCTATATGACCCAAATTCATATTGTTACACTTTATTCAAGTTATGCCCAAATTCCCAATTACAAGTTATGCCCAATTTTAATGTTTTCCCCTCGTTCCCAATCTGACGTATTCGCATATTTCAGCGGCATGCCTAGGCTTGAAGGTAGCCTAGCTATATAAAAATAAAAGGAAAAAGATAGAGGGAAAAGGACAGAGATGATCATATTAACAAAGTTGACATGTAATGGCATAAACATATAGCGGCATAATGGCAAGATAAGCATATAGGATGAACATGTGACAATAGCACTGTTCTAGCATAATAGGGATAGGCATGATATGAATTAATAGTGATTTAGATGTCCAACTAATAATACATCCAATTTAACCATAAACATGATAGGTATAAGGTGATCTACACAGTGCAACAATGGTAGATCTGACATGATAAATAGGTATAGGTTTAGATCTAGTTCATAATCATGTCAGAATAACCGAGATAACCAAGTTATAGCAGATCTGATGTGATTCAAATGGTCATAGGCATAGATCAAAGTTATAGTCATATCAAGTTTTACTTTTAATTATTTAGATCTAAAAGTAACTTGAACTCACGGTGTTTGGATCTAGAAAAAAAGAAGGAGAATAGCAGATGTTGAATCATAGATCTGTACTTGAATAACTCTAAATTTGATTAATACGATTGCAGAAGAAGAAAATGGTTTGATTCAATCTAGGAAGCGACAACATCTAGTCCTCCATTATTTTCAGTGTGCAAAACATGAGAAATGAGGCCATATATATAGCTGCCAGCCCCAAACCCTAATTTGCCACGTCTGCCCTAGGGGGGTCGACCCCCTCCTCAGGGGGTCGACCCATGGGTCGACACCCCCCTTGAGGGGTCGACACCCCTGAGCGGGAAATTTCCCGCCTCCCTCTTTCTGAGAGATTTCGAAATTATGGACCTAATTTTTGAATTTCTGGACCCTATGTATATATATATATATATTGTTCTTGCGCGTATACAAACTTCAAACCTTCATAACTTCATCATACGGTGTCCGTTTTACGCAAACCAAGTGTCTATTTTGACCAGAATTCCGAGACGAACACAATGGCGCAGTCCGTATCACTTAATTATGAATATTAAATTAATTATTCTTTAATTTGTCCTCTTTAGTGTTGTTAAAATTACGGGGTGTTACATTCCCCCCTACTCAAAGGATTTCGTCCCCGAAATCTCCAAGTTAAGAAGAATGTAAATCCTACCATCCATCACCCATCTACTCATCCACCAATCACATGAATCCATTGACCTTAAAGACTTCTAATGCTTATATGAACATATGAAAAGGTGTGTATATGCCCCAATACTAATGCGAAGATCAGGCGATCTACTGATTCAGTCGACCTCCTTAGTGCAATGTATGTTAGTGTCATGAATCCAGCATGTATGCAATAATCCTATTATAACATGTTAGTTCTATATGGGTGCGCAATCATCCGTCCAAATGCAACATTCATATGATGATACAACCATTTCCATCTATTAAAAGAAGAAAATTGCACACACATCCATATGCAGTCTGAGAGTGATTGAGCCAATCTAGTGCCTAATGTGTGTGTATATGCATCCACGAGCAACCACTAGCAAACACTTGCATTCACTTGCATCCATCAAACATAACATGTCTCAAACACATGTTTACATCCATGGAATTTCTATCTATAGGTTGAAGATTCGATCGATAGGACATACTTAAATGATAGAAACAAGCATAAATAAAAGCTTTGGAAAGGAAGTTAAGAACATACCGTTGAAAAGAAAAGGGTACGAAGCACGAATCTTGTCTTCGGTCTCCCAAGTCGCATCCTCTGGGTTATCTCCCCATTGAACCTTCATCAACTTGACTTCTCTGTTGCTTAGCTTCTTAACTTCTGATCCGAGAATATGGGCAGGAACTCGTCTAACTGTCTCCTCCCATTCCACCTCTACTTCTTCCAATATACTCGGCTCAACTACTTCTGCGGTATCATGCAAGCACTTCCGCGAATGAGAAACGTGGAAAACATCATGAACGCTGGATAGTCTCTCTGGTAGCTTTACCCTAAAGGCCATTTGGCCAATCCTTACTGTTATGTGAAATGGCCCTACAAATCTTGGTGCCAATTCACCTACAGATCCGAAGCGAACCACATTCCTCAAAGGTGACAACTTAATGAAAACCATGTCTCCTACTTCAAATTCAATGTCAGTCCTTCTCTTGTCTACATAGGATTACTGCCTATCTTGAGCGGTCTTCATTCGCCGTCAAATAAGATAAATCTTCTAGGACGTTTCCCTAACCATACCTGGTCCAAGTAAGAGCCTTTCTGTAGATTCCCACCAACAAGTTGGTGACCTACAAGGCCGTCCGTACAATGCTTCGAAGGGTGCCATGCCAATGCTAACTTGATAACTGTTGTTGTAGGTGAACTCTACTAAAGGAAGATGTTCTTCCCAAGTCCCTCCAAAGTCTAGGATACACAGCCTTAAAAGATCCTCAAGAACTCTGTTCACCTTTTCTATATGTCCATCTGTATGTGGGTGATAAGCGGTGCTCAAATACAACTGTGTACCTAATTCTTCTTGCAAGCTCCTCCAAAATTCACTGGTGAAGATGGGGTCACGATCACTTACGATACTGGAAGGTACTTCATGAAGACGGACTATCTCACGAACATAAATTATCGCCAACCAAGTTGTCGTCCTCTTGCTCTTAACCGGAATGAAATGAGCGCTCTTAGTGAGTCTGTCTACTACAACCCAAATACTGGTATTGCCTATCCTTGATCTAGGAAACCGATATATGAAATCCATAGAGACGCTCTTCCACTTCCACTGTGGAACCTCCAAAGGATGAAGTAAACCACCGGGCTTCTTTTGCTCAGCTTTAACTTGCTGGCAAACCAAACATTGAGAAACAAACTCTGCCACATCTTTCTTCATCCCAGCCCAAAAAAACCCTCTTTATATTTTATACATCTTATCACCTCCTGGATGAATAGTCATCTTAGAATGATGGGCTGCTTCTAGGACTATCTTTAACAAACTCCCAGTTTGTGGAACACAAAGCCTTCCATCTCGTCGCAACCATCCTTTATCGTCTATGGAATATCTACTGAGGTGACTAGAAGTCTCCCCTTTACTGAGCATATCCAAGATATCTGAAATCTGTGGATCATCCCGCTGCGAAGCTTCTATCTGATCCATAAGAGTAGGTCGTATCTCTAGCGATGCAAACCAACCGGGCAAAAACTCTGTGGAGGGTCTAAAGTCAAAAGTCGATATGAACTCCAAGCTTTTCCTCTCCACAAACAGAGGACTTAAGACCATCCTCTACCTACTCTGTGCATCTGCCACCACATTACCCTTGCCAGGGGTATAAGCAATCTCGAAATCATAAGAAGCTAGGAACTCCATCCACCTTTGTTGCCTTAAATTAAGATCTTTCTATGAGAACAAGTACTTGAGAGATTTATGATCGGTGTACAACTCAAACTTCTCTCCAAGCTAATATTGACGCCACGTCTTAAGCGCGAATACTATGGCAGCTAGCTCTAAGTCATGGGTAGGATAGTTCTTCTCATGAACTCTTAGTTGTCTACAACCATAACATACTACCTTTCCCTCTTGCATCAGAACCGCACCAAGCCCTGTACCATATGCATCAGTGTATACTATAAACACTTTATTCCCATCAGGTAAGGTCAAGACTAGGGCTGTTGTTAGAGCCCTCTTCAACCGTTGGAAAGCAATATCACAATCTATATCCCATGAAAACGCCAAATTCTTCTTCGTCGGCCTGGTGAGTGGGGTTGATATATTTGCGAAGTCCTTAATGAACTTCCTATAATAGCCTGCCAATCCAAGAATGCTTCTCACCTCCGTTGCATTCTTTGGGATCTGCCAATCCTGAACTGCAACTATCTTTGCAGGATCTACTGCTATCCCTTCTTTAGAAACCACATTCCCTAGAAATCTCACCTCTTTTCTCAATAAATGGTATTTGGAGAACTTTGCCTTAAGCTGATGCACACGGAGAATTCAAAACTTGTCTCAAATGTTGGGCATGCTCTTCCTTGCTCTTTGAGAAGATCAAGATATCATCAACAAAGACCACGACAAATTTATTTAGAAACTCCCTAAACACCCTACTCATCAAATCAACAAAATAGGCGGGTGCATTTGTCAACCCAAAAGGCGTAACGAGCCATTCAAAGAAACCATCCGGAGTCCTAAAAGCGGTCTTATCTATATTGTCCTCAGCCACCCTCAACTAATGAAACCCTGTGGCCAAGTCTAACTGAGAGAATACCCGATGCACCAACAAGCTGGTCAAACAGATCATCTATCCTTGGAAGTGGGTGCATGTTCTTCTTAGTGAGTTTGTTCAACTCTCTATAGTCCACACATAAGCGAAGCAGACCATCCGCCTTAGTTGCAAATACCACCGGAGAACCCCATTCAGATATGCTTCGCCTAATAAATACTTTCTCAAGTAGCTCACCTACTTGCTTACCAAGCTCCCTCCTTTCTCTTGGAGTTATATGCCGCACAGGCAATGCAACTGGCTTTGCATTGTCCACCAAATATATACGAAAATCGATCTCGTGCCTCGGAGGTAAGCCCCGTACCTCATCAAAAACATTAGAAAACTCACAACTACTGGAATAGATCGCAGATCATCAATAGATGCATCAAGAGACTCTAGGAAACTAAGTATAAAAGACCCTTGTGGGTCATAAGAAATCTTGAGGGTCCTCCCATGGCAAGTCAAAAGTCTAATCACCCTCCACTCACAATCCAGAATGGCACCACACGTGGCTAGCCAATCCATCCCTAGAATCAAACCATAGCCCATAAAACCAAGAACATACGCGTCGCACTCAAACTCGACGCCTAACACAGATATTCTCAAACCCCGACAAATCATGGACAAATGAGTCGAACCACCAATGGGGTTTGAGACAACTACGAGTATCACTACCATACTAGTATTTAGGTGCAGAGACTCAACCACAGAACTAGATATAATTGAATGTGAAGTGCCAGAATCAAAAAGAGTTCTAATAGGATGACTGGAAAGAGAAATCAAACCTTCCACGGAATTTTTCCTACCTCTATCTGGAGCACTGGTCGCGAGAGCATGCACCTGCCCTCCAGAAGCTAATGCCTTTTGACATTTTCCCTGTTTCTTCGGGCACTCCTTAGCAAAGTGTCCGACCTCTCCATAATTGAAGCAAGTATTCTTCCTTCTTTTGCAGTCCTTCACCAAGTGACCCTCTCGTCCGCAACTATGGCACTTCCTATAATCCTTAGCCTTGTCATTCTTTCCGCCCTTCTTCTGTTATTGTTGTTGTTGCTGTCCTTTCTTGGGCCGTACTTTCTTGTTTTGTGATTCCTCGACTTTAACTTCCTTCTTGTCGCTTTTTTCTTCCTCGTGCATCTAGGCCATATCAACAAGCCTTTCAAAAGTTGCTCCCATTGGAATATGAGACATAGCTAACCAACGAAGGGGTTCATTCATCCCTTTAACAAACCGCAAAGCTTTCTTATGCGGAGTATCTACCAGTTCCAATCCAAACCTTGCTAGCTGGTTGAATTTGTTCACATATTCTTTAACAGTCATGTTTCCTTGTTTGAGCGCCAAGAACCTTTCCATTTACATGCTTTTCTCAGCTTGAGAAAGAAACTTCATTTCAAACCTATGTCTAAAATCATCCCATGATTCCACCGGTCGCCTTGCTTGGGTTACTTCGCACCAGAACGAAACTTCATCTTTCAATAGCCAGGCGGTTAGCTGAATCTTCCTACGATCGTCCACATCAAAAATTCCAAACAAGTCCTCTGTCTCTTTGAGCCAATTCCTTGACTCTACGAATGCCTCGGTTCCATGGAACGGCTTTCCCCCCATAGCACGGAAATCTTTGCAGACCTTAGAGAAGTTGTCTGCACGTGGAGGAGGAGGAGGAGGAACGACAGGTGCATCAGGGGGAGGAACGTCAGCTTGACCACCGGCAGGCGCCGTGGCCTCTAGATACCGACGGAACCAGCTTGGTATCGTAACGCCCTCCGGAATATTAGGTTCCCAGACATGCTGAAAAGAAAAGGAAAGGGATTCAGATAAAGGATCGAAAAATATTACATATGGCTTTGGGGAATATGTTTTTCAAAACAGACTTTTCTTTTGAAAATGCTTTCTTTTAAAACCTTTTTGAAAATAGTTTTCAAAAACTTCTATCTAATCTGCTAACTTTCAGCTCTGATACCAAGTGTGACACCCCACGTCCGTTAATGTCACTCATTAAGAGAATGCATTAAGTTTCGTGAAGCGTTATAGGTAAATAAAAATAGAAACATTACAAGACAGATATAAAATAGCAGCGGATCAAAAACTTTATTAATCATAAAGCATCGTGGTTCAAAACAGCATATGTCTGAAAATACATAAACCTAGTACATCATCAAAACTTCTGTCTTGCACTTAAACATCAGAGTACAAAAATAAAAGAAGCATAATTCCCCAAATAAAAACGTAGCCATAGTAGAAAAGATAAGAGCTTGAGCAATACATCTAAGCAGCTCCAGCAAAATGATAGCAAAACCCTGATCAAGCTTGAGTATTCCCACTCTGAGAAGCTGGGAGGAAACGGAAGAAAGAAGAGGAAACAAAAAGGGTCAGACATAAAGTCTGGCGAGTCCAGTTACTTTCAACAAATAAATAAGTAAAAGTATCATGACAAGCATATAAAGTGGATAAGAGAGAAAACATCATAAAAGGCAGGTATGACAAGGTAAACATGATAGAGTTTATATGCTTCTCTAATGATTACTCTGCACCGATACTAGTATAACCAAAATGAGATGATCCCAACAACTATACGATGGTAGACTTAGGCGTACTTCCAGTGAGAGGTTTTCACCCCCATACAATCGACAGGCAACCCAACGTTCCGGAGTTACCCCTATGGATAATAACGGGCTCCTAAACATACCGGAGTCTAAGTGTACCCTAATTACTAACCTAATTGATCGTGTCCCTACTCCTTAGATACCATGTGTTGGCCCCACAGTAGGGTGTAACACTCCCTAAAGTGCCAACCCTTCATTTTCCGGATATGCACAACCATATCTACTGATGTCACAATGTCTTATTTTCCCGAGCAGGCGGAGTCATGCACGCACATAACCCCGATGGAACGCACCGTCAGACATCGTATCCACTTTTGGATCTCTTATATTCAGCCCAGTAAGCGTGCCTCGACTCCGACCTAGTTTGGAGTACTCGTTTGATACCTATATATGGGTTACTGACTGAAACGGGTCCCACACACATAATGATGCAAGCTCTACCCTTTGTCTTGCATCCCCACTAGGTTTTCCCTTAGATTATGCCTACTTACTGGTGTCATAAAATTGCATAATCCCAACAGATTAAGTTTGTGGGCCTATATATAAATATTACCCACCCACCCCAGATTTACTTAACCTACCCACTGTTTCAAACAAGTTTACTTAACCCCTTATCAGGTTCATGTTCATACAATCCATATGGATTCAACTAGGTTAAGTAGTCCAGTTCATTACCATGTCCATTTATGGTTATAATGTGTTAGACCTCCCACATTAAGCCTACCACTTGTGGATGCTGGATATGCCGGTCGGTTCCGGGCAGACTTCTTCCACAAGTCGGGCTTAACCTCGTGTCTTAGCACGTCTCATGTTTGTGCACCTAGACCCCTCACATTAGATTCACCTGTGGTCACTGGATATGCCGAGCGGTTCCGGGCAGACTTCTACCACAAGTGTAATCTAACCTCGTGTCTAGGCGCGATTACAGTTTCTAATTACTGTAATCATAGGCATTTCCATTTTTAACCAAATTTACCTATGTCGTTATAGGTTTTCATGCCCCTTTACCCAAGTTATGTTCATAATAAACTATATGCCCCAAATTCATATTATTACACTTTATTCAAGTTATGCCCAAATTACCAATTACAAGTTATGCCCAATTTTAACGTTTTTCCCTCGTTCCCAATCTAACGTATTCGCATATTTCAGCGGCATGCCTAGGCTCAAAGGTAGCCTAACTATATAAAAATAAAAGTGAAAAGATAGAGGGAAAAGGACAGAGATGATCATACTAACAAGGTTGACATGTAATGGCATAAACATATAGTGACATAATGACAAGATAAGCATATAGGATGATCATGTGACAATAGCACTGATTCTAGCATAATAGGGATAGGCATGATGTGATCTAAACAGTGATTTAGATGTCCAACTAATAACAGATCCATTAACCACAAACATGATAGGTATAAGGTGATCTAAACAGTGAAACAATGGTAGATCTGACATGATAATAGGTATAGGTTCAGATCTAGTTCATAATCATGTCAGAATAACTGAGATAAACAAGTTATAGCAGATCTAATGTGATTCAAATGGTCATAGGCATAGATCTAAGTTATAGTCATATCAAGTTTTACTTTTAATTATTTAGATCTAAAAATACCTTGAACTCACAGTGTTTGGATCTAGAAAACTAGAAGGAGAATAGCAGATGTTGAATCACAGATCTACACTTGAATAACTCTAAACTTGATTAACTCGATTGCAGCAGAAGAAAATGGTTTGGTTCAATCCGGGCAGCGACAACATCTAGTCCTCCATTATTTTCAGTGTGCAAAACATGAGAAATGAGGCCATATATATAGCTGCCAGCCCCAAACCCTAATCTGCCACGTCTGCCCTATGGGGGTCGACCCATGGGTCGACACCCCCTTGAGGGGTCGACCCAGGGGTCGACACCACCCTTGCGGGGTCGACACCCCTGACCGTGGAAATTCCCGCCTACCTCTTTGCGAGTGATTTCGAAATTTTGGACCTAATTTTTGAATTTCTGGACCCTATGTATATGTATATATTTTTCTTGCACGTATACAAACTTCAAACCTTCGTAACTTCTTCATACGGTGTCCGTTTTACGCAAACCAAGTGTCTATTTTGATCAGAATTCCGAGGCGAACTCAAGGGAGTAATCTGTTTCACTTAATTCTGAATGTTAAATTAATTATTCTTTAATTTGTCCTCCTTAGTGTTGTTAAAATTATGGAGAGTTACACTTCCCCACATTGGACAGTGATAGCCTTTGCAATAAACAATCGACCATTCATCCATGGAAACCAGAACACCCATTCAATCATGGTAAAGCACTCGTAACATCCAGATTATATATATCTCACATAAACCACCTGACCGAATTCAACACGCCTCAAGTACAAGCTCCAGGGGCCTAAACCAATATCAGACAAGCACCCAAGGAACATCTCCTTCGACGTTGGACGAACTACATAAGACGGTACAAACAGAAAAACTAATCATCCTTGACTGACTCTGGCTATCACCGCCAATCCTGCTTTGAAACCATC
This sequence comes from Allium sativum, assembly GCA_030737875.1. Taxonomy (NCBI): domain Eukaryota; kingdom Viridiplantae; phylum Streptophyta; class Magnoliopsida; order Asparagales; family Amaryllidaceae; genus Allium; species Allium sativum. The sequence continues at coordinate 158,249,652 of CM060922.1, read as the reverse complement.
GCTAATCGTATGACGGCCAACCTTGCCATATGTCAAGGGCTAATGGTAACCCCAGTTCTTGCATAAACTCCATACGCCTTTCAATGATACATATGTATGTCCAACCTTGATAACTAGGCCTTTCAATGATACTCAGGGTACTCGACGTACAACCGGTCTTTTAGACGTTTCTAGTGTACCCCTGCTTCCAGCCTGCTAGAACTTATGACAACGATAATCTCTCGGCCTTCGCATCTCTAGTCATCCAACCCGATGACTCTTCATAGCTCAAGCAACCTTCTCAAGCAACCATTATTCACCAACTCACGACCTTTGAGTTGTCACCTCATTCGTTGTTCTACACCAATCAACGAACACCTTTCAACACTTCGAACCTTCCTACTTGAATTTCCTTCGAAGTCACACCATCACCGAGCAAATTACATCACTGCGTTGCCCTCGAAAATTTTCTTTTCAATACTTTTTGTTCAACCCTGAATTGTACCCGAAAAATATAATTTTCTCGAAATAACCCTGGGCGACCGACCCATCTTCATCCTAGGACCGACCGACCCATTCATCACAAGACCGACCGACCCACTCATTAAAGGACCGACCCATCTTTCTGGAATATGACTGACCCGCCTCCTTTCTGACCAACTCGACCAGTAGCGACCGACCCGACCAAAAGATGACCGACCCGTTCCAACCTTCACACTTCAACTTCCGGACCGATCAGATCACGACCGACCCACTTCAGGATCGACCCGACCCAGTTCAAACCGACCTAGCCCGTTTCTTCTCCTCCAAGAAATCTTTCCATGGTTCGCCTAACCCACACCATGTTCGACCCACCATGTTCGACCCACTATGCTCGACCCAAAATCTGCATCCTCCAATGCAACTCCAATTTCGACCAAAACTTCGCCACAACGATTCGTTCGACGAAACCAACTCATCCAATATGACCACAAAGGTGATATTAAGTCAACAATAGCACCAATATGGCAATTCCATCAATAATCATGTAAAATTTACCAAAATCACCATAAATGTACATATAAACAAAAATCATGGATTTAACTTGCACATTCACAAGAAATGTCATAGAAATTACTTATCTAAACTTGTTAAATCAGATCATAAGGTGGTTTATATGAAAAAGGACTTACGAATGCATAGATCTATGGAAAAACACTTGAATTTGATGAAAAACATGAACAAACACTCACATGCTTTATTGAATCCATGTGAGAGATGCATATTACGCACCGATTCTCCCAAATAAGCAAAAATCAGTGCAATAAGATTCCGGACAGCAAGTAATTGAATCCGAACTCCTTGATTGGATGAATTCGCTCTTCAATTGATGTAGATCTAGCCTCCAGTGGTGTAGATCGTCTATTTCCCTCCTTAGAAGTTGATTTTTAATGGTGGAAAGGTGTTAGAGGAAGGAGGAGCACGAGGCATCAAATGAGAGAATGGAAAACTAAAACCATTTCCTATATCCCTTACCACCTATTTATACCCTTCCAATAGCCCACCAATGGGCCTTCCCAAATCAGCCCATTGTGTCTCTCCAAACCTGAACAACCAACTGAAAAACCTTAAAACAGCGATTCCTCCCAAACCACTGAGCCCAATCTTTAATGTAACCATTCTACGGAAAGGCAATCATCAATTCCTTTCCAATGGCACAAGTCTCACCCTCTAATTCAACTTGAGTCAAAAGTTATACCCTGTACAAGACAGACAGGGGAAAAATGGTCACAAACAAAATTAGTAAAAATTATGGACATGTCTCACATCCCCATAAGCAACATATCAAAAGATGGGAATGATCCAACCCTCAGGAAATAAAATAAAAATATTTTAAGATCCTCCGATACGTAAAATGCGGGTTGTTACAGTTCGCTTCTCTTATGTGTGGATTATAGAGAGTTGAATAAACTCACTAAGAAAAATAGGCACTCACTTCCGAGGATAGATGATCTGTTTGACCAGCTTGTTGGTGCATCTGTTTTCTCTTAGTTAGACTTGGCCACGGGATTTCATTAGCTGAGGGTACCCAAGGACAGTATATACAAGACCGCTTTTAGAACTCTAGATGGTTTCTTCGAGTGGCTCGTCATGCCTTTTGGGTTGATGAATGCACCCGCCTATTTTGTTGATCTGATTAGTAGGGTGTTTCAGAAGTTCCTAAATAAGTTCATTGTGGTTTTTGTTGATGACATCTTGATTTTCTCGAAGAGAGCGAGGAAGAGCACGCCCTACATTTAAGGGAGGTTTTGAAAACTCTCTGTGAGCACCAGCTTAAAGCGAAATTTTCCAAATGTCATTTTTTGGAGAAAGGAAGTGAGATTTCTAGGGCGTATGGTCTCTAAAGATGGGATAGCAGTAGATCCCGCGAAGGTAGTTGCAGTTCAAGATTGGCAGATTCCAAAAAATACAACGAAGGTGAGGAGCTTTCTTGGCTTAGCGGGCTATTATAGGAAGTTCATTAAGGATTTCGCAAAGATACCGACCGCGCTCACCAGATTGACGAAGAAAAATATGACATTTTCTTGGGATATAGACTGTGAGGATGCTTTCTGGTGATTGAAGTGGGCTCTGCCAACAGCCCCAGTCTTGACTTTGCCTGATGGGAACAAGGTGTTCACAGTATACACTGATGCATGCGGTACAAGGCTTGGTGCAGTTCTGATGCAAGAGGGAAGGGTAGTATGTTATGGAGGTAGACAGTTAAGAGTTCATGAAAAGAACTACCCTATCATGACTTAGAATTGGCTTCTATAGTATTTGAACTTAAGACTTGGCGCCATTATCTATTTGGAGAGAATTTTGAGTTGTACACCGATCATAAATCTTTCAAGTATTTATTCTCATAGAAGGACCTCAATTTGAGGCAACAATGATGGATGGAGTTCCTAACATCTTATGACTTTGAGATTGCTTACCCCTGGCAAGGGTAATGTGGTTGCGGATGCACCGAGTAGGCAGAGGATGACCTTGAGTCCTCTAGTTGTAGAGAGACAGAGCTTGGAGTATATATCGAATTTTAATTTTAGTCCCTCTACCGAGTTTACACCTGTTATATTGGCATCATTAGAAGTGCGACCTACATTGATGGATCAGATAGGAACTTCGCAGCGAGAGGACCCATAGATAGCAAATATTTTGGACAAGCTCAGCAAAGGGGAAACTTCCAGTCACCTCAGTAGATATTCCACGGATGATAGAGGATGGTTACGATGAGATGGAAGGCTTTGTGTTCCACGGGTTGGGAGTTTGTTGAAGACAGTCCTTGAGGAAGCCCATCATTCTAGGATGACTATTCATCCCGGTGGTGATAAGATGTATAGGGATATGAAGAGGGTTTTCTTTTGGGCTGGGATGAAGAAGGATGTAACAGAGTTTGTTTCTCAATGTTTGATTTGCCAGCAAGTCAAAGTTGAGGAAAAGAAGCCCGGTGGTTTACTTCATCCTTTGGAGGTACGACAGTGGAAGTGGGAGAGCGTCTCGATGGATTTCATTGATGGTTTGCCTAGATCGAGAAAAGGCAACACCAGTATTTGGGTTATAGTGGACAAGCTTACTAAGAGCGCTCATTTCGTTCCGGTTAAGAATAAGAGGACGGCAGCATGGTTGGCAACAGTTTACCTTCGTGAGATAGTCCGTCTACATGGAGTACCTTCCAGTATCGTAAGTGATCGTGACCCCATTTTCACCAGTGAGTTTTGGAGGAGCTTGCAAGAGGCGTTAGGTACACAGTTGTGTTTAAGTACCGCTTATCACCCTTAGACCAATGGGAAGATTGAATGGGGTGAATAGAGTTCTAGAAGATCTTTTAAGGCTGTGCATCCTAGACTTCGGAGGGACTTGGGAAGTGCATCTTCCTTTGGTAGAGTTCGCTTACAACAACAGTTATCAGGCTAGTATTGGCATGGCACCCTTCGAGGCATTGTACGGACGACCCTGTAGATCACCGACTTGTTGGTGGGAGTCTACAGAAAGGCTTCTACTTGGACCTGAGATGATTAGAGAAACTTCATAAAAGAAAGATCTTATTAGAAGATGCATGAAGACAGCCCAGGACAGGCAGAAGTCCTACGCGGATAAGAGAAGGACCGATATTGAATTTGAGGTCGGAGACATGGTTTTCATCAAGGTATCACTTTTGAGGAATGTGGTTCGTTTTGGATCTGTAGGGAAATTGGCACCGAGATTTATAGGGCCATTTCGCATAACAGAAAGGATTGACCAAATGGCCTATAGAGTGAAGCAGCCAGAGAGATTGTCCGGTGTTCATGATGTTTTCCAGATTTCTCATTTACGGAAGTGTTTGCATGACACCGCAGATGTAGTTGAGCCGAGTATGCTTTAGGAGGTAGAGGTGGAACGGGAAGCGACAGTTAGACGAGTTCCTACCCGTATCCTTGGATCGGAGGTTAAGAAGCTATGCAACCGGGAAGTCAAGTTGATGAAAGTTCAATAGGGAGATGACAATGAGGATGCAACTTGGGAGAATGAAGACAAGATTCGTGCTTCGTACCCTTTTCTTTTCAAGGGTATGTTCTTAACTTCTTTTTCCAAAGTTATTATTCGTACTTGTTTCTATCGTTTATCGATCGAATCTTCGACCTTTAGGTATGAATCCCGTGGATGTAAACATGTGTTTGAGACATGTTATGTTTGATGGATGCAAGTGTTTACTAGTGGTTGCTTGTGGATGCATATACACACACATTAGGCACTAGAACGGCTCAATCACTCTCATATTGCATTTGGATGTGTGTGCATTTTTCTTCTTTCATAGATGAAAATAGGTGAATCATCATATGGATGTAGTATTTGGATGGATGATTGTGCACACATATAGAGCTTACATGTTATAGTAGGATCATTTGCATGCATGTTGGATTCCTAGCACTAACATACATTGCATTAAGGGGTCAACTGAATCAGTAGACCGCTTGATCTTTCGCATTAGTGTAGGGATATATACGCAAACCTTTGCATATGTTCATATAAGCATTAGAAATATTTTAAGGGCAATGGATGCCTATGATTGATGAATGAGTAGATGGATGGTGGATGTTAGGATAAACATTCTTCTTAACTTGGAGATTTCGGGGACGAAATCCATTAAGTAGGGGAGAATGTAACACCCCATAATTTTAAAAGACATTAAAATGATAAATTAAATAATACTTAATTAAACATTGAGAATTAAGTAAAATGGACTGCGCATTGCGTTCGTCTCGGGATTCTGCTTAAGATATAATCCAAGTTTGCGTAAAATAGACATCGTATAAAGAAGATATTAAGGTTTGAAGTTTATATACATATAAGCCATTTATATATAAATAAAACTATTCTAGAAAATCAAAATCAGAGGCGGGAAAAATGAGGGTAAATCGTCCTGTTAGGGGTCGACCCCACCCCAAGGGTGTCGACCCATGGGTCGACACCAACACAGGGGTGTCGACACCCATGTTGACCCTCATGTCGACCCCTCCGAGATCTGGGCAGAATTCAGTTTCTGAACGTGGACTCGTTTCTTGACTAGATTCGTTGACCCTAGGCTATAAATAGGACCTCACTCTCATTGTTTTTATTTACCAAAAAAATGGAGACAACGAGGTGCTGCCCCTACTCAAAGTAAAATAGCCTATTCTTCTTCAACAACAGGTTATACGAATTCAGAGATCTATGCTATGTCATCTACGATTAATTTTTTGTTCTTTAGATGCAAACACAGTGAGTTTATGTTATTTTTAGATATAATCTTTAAAAAGTTATCTTGACATGATTATGAATTGGATCTGAGCCTATGCCTATTAAGAATTTGAATCATATCAGATCTACCATTACTTGTACACCAGATCCATAATTCTCATATGCCAAATTCTATCAATTTACACCTATCTTGATAAATTTTATCATCATATGCTTGTTTAATAATTATGCCTATTCTTGTTATCTTCCCTTTCTCCTTCCCTTTTTATATTTATGGCCAGGCTACCTTCGAGCCTAGGTATACTGCTGAAATATGCAAACGCGCGAAATTAGGGACGATGGGGAACGTAAAAATTGGGGCATAACTTGTATTGGGAATTTTGGGCATAACTTGTATTGGGAATTTTGGGGCATAACTTGTAACGAACATGTACAATTAGCTAAGAATGAATATGCCTAAAAACTTTAGTAATTAGAAACTGAAACTGCACTTAGACTCGAGGTTAGATTACCTTGTGGTAGAAGTCTTGTAACACCTCACGTCCATTAATGTACTCACAAAGGGAATGCATTAACTTTAATGGAGCATTATAAGTGTATAGGATAGAATATCACAAGACACATATATAAAATGGTACTTCAAAATTCATAATTTATTCATTGCAGCGCAAAAATAAAACATGTCTGATTACAACATCAAAGCCACATTTCAAAACCAAGTACACAAATATCCATCTTGAACATAATTATTATTTGAGTACATAAAAAAACCGTAATCCCACTCCAAATTTCCATAATGAAAAAGAGATAAAGTTGAGCATTACTCTCAGCACTTCCAAGCACTTTAAGAAGAAAGAAATCCAAGTTAAGCTCCACTAATTCCCACCCTGAGGACCTGGGGGGAGGAAAGAAAAGAGGCGAAACAAACAAGTTCAGACATAAAGTCTGGTGAGTCCAGTAACTTTAACAATATAATCAGTAAAGCAACAGGATAAGAATATAAACTAGATAAATGAGATGACTGTTACGTAAGCCGGTGTGACAAGGTAAATAAGGCAAGTAAGATAGAATATCGGCTGCGCTCCTAACCACTATAAGATATGCTATGCACCGTACTAACATACTAGTTACAGACAAAAAGATGATCCCTCTTAACAAACATAATAATGGTAATAATAATGATGGTAGTTTCGTGTACCCCTAGCTGCTGTCATAGGTGCCGCCTGCTCCTATCTCCACTAGTTGTACCCACTACCTTCCCCATTCGATCGGCTCCCTAACTCGTAGATACCCGTGCTGGTCCCACAGTAGGGTGTATCACTCCCTAAAGTGGCAACCTGATACTACTAGAATGCACGACTTATTCCTACACGATGCAACAACGTCTTACCTACCATCACAGACCCACGCACGCACATGACTCCGTTGGACTTGTGTTGCCACCGCTAACTCTTTTGACCTCTTACAATCAAACCCGGTAAGCCTGTCCCGTCCTCGACCTAGTTCGAGCTCACATAGATACAGAGTGGGTTACTGGTAGAAAAGGGTCCACACACTTGACACAAGCTTCCCTCTCTAAGCTTGGTCCCCACTAGGGATTCCCACTTAACCCCTTTTTATTCTCATGTCTTCTTACATGTTTCACATTGGTTAAGTGCCTCTAATTATACTTCACATGTTACCCATGTCACCCACTTAACCCCCATGTCTTACTACATGTCCTATTCTGGTTAAGTGTTCTTTAATTCATTGTAACCGTAATCTTGCAAGACCTCCCACATTAGATAACCGTTTCGCGGTTGCTGGATTTGCCGGGCGGTTCCGGGCAGGCTTATACCGCAATCCGAATCTAACCTCGTGTCTTTGCATTATTACAGATCTAATTTGTGCCTTTGACCTCTCACATTAGATTACCAAATTGTGGTTGCTAGATGTGCCGGGCGGTTCCGGGCAGTCTTATACCGCAATTCATGTCTAACCTCGTGTCTTGGGCGTTCATTATCACTTTCTTCAGTTAATACTCAAATTATGGATTATAGTGATTCCCAATTACCCATAAATTCCAATCCAAATTTATGTGACAAATTCTAATCCAATTTTATGCCTATGATCCCATGTATACAAGTTATACAAAAATTTACCCAAACCTACTAATGCCAAATCTCATATTTACAAATTATGTACAATTATGCCCCATCCATAGTCATAATCAATTTATGCCCAATTACAAATTACATATTATTTCAATTTTCCCAAACTTTTCCCAATCGTTTAAATGTTATTCGAACGCAAATCTCACGTAATATGTTAGGCTTGAAGTTAGCATAATCTCATAAAAAGGAAAAGGAAAAAGGAGGAGGGAAGAGAATCATGACATCAAAACTGGCATAAACATAAGAACATGCATTTGAACATAAACAGGCATGTAATGATAAAATAGATCAGAAAGGCATATGACAGGTTTATGGATATGAATCAAAAAAAAGGTGACAATTTGCAAACTTGATAAGATTCATTACAGGCATACATATTAAATCCAATTTACAACTTATCACATTTACTTTTAATTTAATTATCTTGTGAAAGTGACATAGACTCACAACGATAGGATTAAGGATAGGGAATAGTTCTGAATTCTGATTCCTGAAGTTGATTAGCTAAACCGTTGATGTGGACTTTGATCTTTATCTTCCAACTTGAATCTGATTTACTTTGGTGGAGGCTAGGTTAATTTAGTTTTTAGCAGCATGGAGGCGCCATGGATTTGTTTAATGAAATTAGGATTAGGTCTACGTGTGTTTATATAGGTGTATTAGGTGAATTAGGGCCTTTAGATTAGGTTAGGATCCATCTAAACCATCCAAACCAGAAAACACATCACTCAGCCAACCCCGGAGCGCCACATAAGCCCTAATCTATCAAAATTCGTCAATGCCCAGATCTGGCCGCTGGGGTCGACACCCCCTAGGGGGGTCGAAACCCATGTCGACACCCCCTGGGGGGGAGTCAACACTTATGAGCGGGAAATTTCACGCTCAGCTCGCTTGGTCTGATTTTGAATTTCGAATATGATTTTAATTATTATTTTAATTCTGGTTTAAACTGAAATCTTCTAAGCTCCATAATTTCTTCATACGATATCAGATTTACGCAAACTCAGACTCTATCTCAAGCAGAATTCCGAGACGAACGCAATGGCGCAACCCGTTTTACTTAATTCTTCTTCTAAAAATTAAGTATTCTTCAATTTGTCAAATTTTAATATTTAAAATTACGGGGTGTTACATTCTCCCCTCCTTATAGGATTTCGTCCCCGAAATCTTCAAGTTAAGAAGAATGTATCCTACCATCCAGTCATCCATCTACTCATTCATCATCCACAAGCATCCATTGTCCTTAAAAGATCTCCAATGCTATATGAACATATGCAATGTGTATATGTTCCTTATCTAATGCAAAAATCAGGTGGTCTACTGATTCAGTTGACCTCCTTAATGCAAAACATGATAGTGTCATGCGTCCATTATGTATGCAAAAGAATCCTAATGATACATATCATTTCTGTATGAGTGCATAATCATTCATTCAAATGCAGCATCCATATGATAACATATTCAATATACATCCATTAATTTAAATATGCACACTCATGCATATGCAATATGAAAGTGATTGAGCCGATCTAGTGCCTAATGTGTGTGTAAATGGATCCACGAGCAACCACTAGCAAACACTTACTCCCTCTTGCATCCACCAAACATAGCATGTCTCAAACACATGTTTTCAACCATAGGGTTTTTTACCTAAAGATCGAAGATATAAGATACACTTAAACGATAGAACAAGTATAAACAAAGCTGTAGAAAAAGGAGAAGTTAAGAACATACCCTCAAAAAGGAAAGGGTATGACGCGCGTATCTTGTCTTCAGTCTCCCAAGTCGCGTCTCCTTGATCATCTCCCCATTGGACTTTAACCAACTTAACCTCTCTGTTGCGTAACTTCTTGACCTCCGGTCTAAGGATGCACGTAGGAACTCGTCTAATCATAGCATCTTGCTCTACTTCCACTTCTCTAAGCATGCTCAGCTCCACTACTTCCGCGGTATCATGTAAACACTTCCGCAAATGCGACACATGAAACACGTCATGAACACCACTAAGCTTTTCGGGCAACTTCACTCTGTAGGCCATCTGTCCAATTTGCTCTGTAATGGGGAACGGCCCTACGAACCTTAGTGCTAATTTCCCTACAGACCCGAAACGAACTACATTCCTCAATGGTGACACTTTAATAAAAACCATGTCTCCAACATCGAACTCAAGATCGGTTCGTCTCTTATCAGCGTATGACTTTTGCCGGTCTTGTTCCGTCTTCATACGTCTTCAAATCAAGTCTATCTTCTTCGAAGTTTCCCTAATCATATCGGGTCCAAGAAAAATCTTGTTCGTAGACTCCCACCAACAAGTAGGTGATCGGCAAGGTCGTCCATATAGAGCTTCAAAAGGTGCCATGCCAATGCTAGCCTGATAGCTGTTGTTGTAGGCGAACTCTACTAATGGAAGTTGTTCCTCCCATGTCCCTCCAAAGTCCGAGATGCATAATCACAAAAGATCTTCTAGAATCCGATTTACTCTTTCTGTTTGGTCGTCCGTCTGTGGGTGATAAGAGGTGATCAAACACAATTGCGTTCCTATCGCCTCTTGCAAGCTCTTCCAAAACTCACTAGTGAAAATGGGATCTCGATCGCTCACAATGCTAGAAGGTATGCCATGTAGACGACCTATCTCTCGGAGATAAACAAATGCTAACCATGCCGCTGTTCTTTTACTTTCAAAGGGAATGAAATGGGCGCTCTTTGTAAGTCTATCGACTACTACCCAAATCCTCGTATTACCCTTCCTTGACCTCAACAACCCGTCAACGAAATCCATGGAAACACCTTCCCATTTCCATTGTGGAACCTCTAAAGGGTGAAGCAAACCACCAGGCTTCTTTTGCTCAGCTTTGACCTGGTGGCACACTAAGCATCTAGAAATGAACTCAGTCACATCCTTCTTCATTTCGGCCTAAAAGAAAACTCGCTTCATGTCCCTATACATCTTGCACCGCCGGGATGTATGGTCATCTTAGAACGATGTGCTTCTTCCAGGATTGTTTTCCTCTAGCTCTCGTCTCGAGATACGCAAAGTCTCCCATCCCTACGTAACCAACCTTTGTCACCTATAGTATACCTACTAAGAAGGCTCGAAGACTCCCCTCTTATGATCTTGTCTACTATCTCTATCAACTGTGGGTCATCTCGCTGTGCCGGCCCTACTTGTCCCAAAAGCGTAGGTCGCGCCACTAACGATGCCAACAAACCGGGTACATAATCAATAGAGGGTCCAAAGTTAAAGGTAGATATATACTCTAGGCTCTGTCGCTCGACAAACAAAGGACTCAAAGTCAACTTCTTTATACTCAAGGCGTCAGCTACAACGTTACCCTTGCCAGAGGTATATGCAATCTCAAAATCGTATGATGTTAAGAACTCCATCCACCTCTGTTGCCTTAAGTTTAGATCTTTATGAGAGAACAAGTATTTAAGTGACTTATGGTCTGTATACAATTCAAACCTATCTCCAAGCAAATAGTGACGCCAAGACTTAAGCGCAAAAACTATGGCAGCTAACTCTAAGTCGTAGGTAGGGTTATTCTTCTCATGGACCTTTAACTGCCTTCCACCATAACATATCACCCTTCCCTCTTGCATCAAAACTGTGCCAAGCCCTGTCCCGCAAGCATCGGTATACACTGTGAACGGTTTACTCCCATCTGGCGAAACTAAAACTGGAGTTGTCGTCAATGCCCTCTTCAAACGTTGGAAAGCATCATCACTGTCAACATCCTAAGAAAAAGTCAAGTTCTTCTTCGTCAACCGAGTAAGTGGGGCTGATATCTTTGCGAAGTCCTTAATGAACTTCCTATAATAGCCCGCCAAACCAAGGAAACTTCTTACTTCTGTAGCATTCTTAGGAATCTTCCAATCTTGGATTGCTACCACCTTCGCGGGATCCACAGCTATCCCTTCCTTAGAGACCACGTGCCCTAAGAATCTTACTTCCTTCCTCCAAAAATGACATTTGGAGAATTTAGCTTTGAGTTGATGTGCTCGAAGGGTCTCTAAGATTTCCCTAAGATGTAGGGCATGCTCTTCCTCGCTTTTAGAGAATATCAAGATATCATCCACAAAGACCACCACGAACTTGTTTAGAAACTCCCTAAACACCCTACTCATCAAATCTACGAAATATGAGGGTGCATTCGTCAAACCAAAAGGCATGACAAGCCATTCGAAGAAACCGTCGGGAGTCATAAATGCAGTCTTCTCTATACTATCCTCAGCTACCCTCAACTGATGAAATCCTATAGTTAAGTCCAACTGCGAGAAAACTGAAGCACCAACCAACTGATCGAACAAATCATCTATTCTCGGCAACGGGTGCCTGTTCTTCTTCGTGAGCTTATTTAGCTCCCTATAGTCCACACACAATCTAAGTGAACCATCAGCCTTCGTAGCAAAAACAACCGGAGCACCCCACTCCGAGATACTTCTTCTTGTGAATCCTTTCTGAAGTAACTCTTTCACTTGTTTGCTAAGCTCCCTCCTTTCTCTAGGAGCCATGTGGCGCACTGGCAATGCAACTGGCTAAGCATTGTCCGCCAAGTATATACGGAAATCTATCTCGCATTTTGGAGGTAAGCCCCTAACCTCCTCAAAGACATATGCGTACTCACGGACTACTAGAATAGCAAATCATCAACAGAAGTGTGAAGAGATTCTAGGTAGCTAAGCATAACAGAACCCTTAGGGTCACATGAGATATCGAGAGTATTACCCAAACTAGTCAATAGTCTAACTACCCTCTTTTCACAGTCGAGAATGGCACCATATCTAGCTAGCCAATCCATTCCTAGAATCAACTCATAGCCCGTGAAGCCAAGCACATAAGCGTTGCATTCGAACTCTACGCCATACACATATATTCTCAAATCCTGACATAACATAGAAAGATGAGTTGTACCCCCAATAGGATTTAAGACACTAACGGGATCCACTATTATACTAGTATCTAGGTGCAGAGACTCAACAATTAAAGCAGACATGAATGAATGTGAAGCGCCAGAATCAAACAAAGTATGAACAGGATGATCAAAAAGGAAAATCAAACCTTCAACAGAAATGTTTCTACCACTCTCTTGCGGAGGTGCCATGAGAGCGTGAACCTGCCCTCCAGAAGTATATCATGTCCTCTGTCCTTGCCCTTGTCCTTGCCTCCTTGGGCAGTCTTTAATCAGATGTCATGCCTCACCACATTGGAAGAAACACGTCTTCTTCTTCTTCCTACAGTCCTTGCTTAAGTGGCCCGGTGTCCCACAATTAAAGCACCTTTTCTTCCCTTGGCCCTTGTTATCCTTACCACCTTTCTTTTGTTGTTGTTGCGCTTTCTTTGGATCCACTTTCTTATCTTGTGCCTTAACTACATTAGCACCTTTCTCCTCTTCATGCATCAGCGCCATATCAACAAGATTCTCAAAAGTAGCCCCCATAGGACGGTGGGACATAGCTAAACCGTGTAATGGTTCATTCAGACCCTTGGAAAATCTCAAGGCCTTCTTATGCGGTGTATTGACTAATTCCATACCAAATCGTGCTAACTGGTTAAACTTGTTGACGTACTCCTTCACAGACAAACTCCCTTGTTTCAAAGCCAAGAACCTCTCCATGTATAAACTCTCCTCTGCTCGTGAAAGAAATTTCAACTCGAACCTTTGTCTAAAATTCATCCACGTCTCCACTGCACGTCCTCCATTGGTAACTTCCCACCAAAATGAGGCTTCGTCCTTCATCAACCAAGCAGCTAGCTGAACCTTCCTTCCATCGTCTATCTCAAAGATACCAAACAAGTCCTCCACCTCCTTGAGCCAATTTCTAGCCTAGACAAACGTCTTAGTCCCATGAAATGGTTTTTCTCCCATCGCACGGAAGTCTTTGCATATCTTAAAAAAAGGGTCTACACGGGGAGGAGGAGGAGGAGGAGGAGAGGCTGCAGCAGGGGGAGGAGGAACGTCTGTTGGGCCTGCGGCTGTAGACCTAGCCACCAGATACCTTCTGAACTAGCCTGGTAGTTGTACGCCCTCGGGTATAACGGGTTCCCCAGACATGCTGAAAGGAAAAAGGAAGAGATTCAAAACAGAGAATTGAAAGATAGATATATGGCTTTTGGGAATTATGTTTTTCATAATAAACATTTCTCTTAAAAGTACTCTCTTTAAAACATGTTTTTGAAAATACTTCTAAAAAATGCTTTTTGAAAACGGTTTTCAAGATCTTTTATCTGTTCTGGTAACCTTCAGCTCTGATACCACGTGTAACACCCAACGTCCATTAATGTCACTCACAAAGGGAATGCATTAACTTTAATGGAGCATTATAAGTGTATAGAACAGAATATCACAAGACAGATATATAAAATGGTACTTCAAAATTCATAATTTATTCATTGCAGCGGAAAAATAAAACATGTTTGATTACAACATCAAAGCCACATTTCAAAACCAAGTACACAAATATCCATCTTGAACATAAATATTATTTGAGTACATAAAAACAAAACCGTAATCCCACTCCAAATTGCCATATTGAAAAAGAGATAAAGCTGAGCATTACTCTCAGCACTTCCCAGCACTTCAAGAAGAAAGAAATCCAAGTTAAGCTCCACTAATTCCCACCCTGAGGACCTGGGGGGAAGGAAAGAATAGAGGCGAAACAAACTAGGTCAGACATAAAGTCTGGCGAGTCCAGTAACTTTAACAATATAATCAGTAAAGCAACAGGATAAGAATATAAACTGGATAAATGAAATGACTGTAACGTAAGCAGGTGTGACAAGGTAAATAAGGCAAGCAAGATAGAACATCGGCTGCTCTCCTAACCACTATAAGATATGCTCTGCACCGTACTAACATACTAGTTACATATTAAAAGATGATCCCTCTTAGCAAACATAATGATGGTAATAATAATGATGGTAGTTTCGTGTACCCCTAGCTGCTGTCATAGGTGCCGCCTGCTCCTATCTCCACTAGTTGTACCCACTACCCTCCGCCATTCGATCGGCTCCCTAACTCGTAGATACCCGTGCTGGTCCCACAGTAGGGTGTATCACTCCCTAAAGTGGCAACCCGATACTACTAGAATGCACGACTTATACCTACACGATGCAACGTCTTACCTACCAGCCCAGACCCACGCACGCACAAGACTCCGTTGGACTTGCGTTGCCACCGCTAACTCTTTTGACCTCTTACAATCAAAACCAGTAAGCGTGTCACGGGATCGACCTAGTTCGAGCTCACATAGATACAGAATGGGTTACTGGTTGAAAAGGGTCCACACACTTGACACAAGCTTCCCTCTCTAAGCTTGGTCCCCACTAGGAATTCCCACTTAACCCCTTTTTATTCTCATGTCTTCTTACATGTTTCACATTGGTTAAGTGCCTCTAATTATATTTCACATGTTACCCATGTCACACACTTAACCCCCATGTCTTATTCTGGTTAAGTGTTCTTTAATTCATTATAACCGTAATCTTGCAAGACCTCCCACCTTAGATTACCATTTTGCGGTTGCTGGATTTGTCGGGCGGTTCCGGGCAGGCTTATACCGCAATCGGAATCTAACCTCGTGTCCTTGCATTATTACGCATCTAATTTGTGCCTTTGACCTCTCACATTAGAATACCAAATTGCGGTTGCTGGATGTGCCAGGCGGTTCCGGGCAGTCTTATACCGCAATTCGAATCTAACCTCGTGTCTTAGGCGTTCATTATCACTTTCTTCAGTTCATACTTAAATTATGGAATATAGTGATTTCCAATTACCCATAAATTCTAATCCAAATTTATGTGACAAATTCTAATCCAATTTTATGCCTATAATCCCATGTGTACAAGTTATACTAAATTTTACCCAAACCTACTTATGCCAAATCTCATATTTACATATTATGTACAATTATGCTCAATCCATAGTCATCACCAATTTATGCCCAATTACAAATTACATATTATTTCAATTTTCCCAAAATTTTCCCAATCGTTCAAACGTTATTCGTACGCAAATCTCACGTAATATGTTAGGCTCGAAGTTAGCCTAATCTCATAAAAAGGAAAAGGAAAAGGAGGAGGGAAGAGAATCATGACATCAAAACTGTCATAAACATAAGAACATGCATTTGAAGATAAACAGGCATGTAAAGATAAAATAGATCAGAAAGGCATATGACAGGTTTATGCATATGAATCAAAAAAAAGGTGACAATTTGCAAACTTGATAAGATTCATTACAGGCATACATATTAAATCCAATTTACAACTTATCACATTTACTTTTAATTTAATTATCTTGTGAAAGTGACATTGACTCACAGCGATACGATTAAGGATAGGGAATAGTTCTAAATTCTGATTTCTGAAGTTGATTAGCTAAACCGTTGATGTAGACTTTGATCTTTATCTTCCAACTTGAATTTGATTTACTTTGGTGGAGGCTAGGTTAATTTAGTTTTTAGCAACATGGAGGCGCCATGGATTTGTTTAATTAAATTAGGGTTAGGTCTAAGTGTGTTTATATAGGTGTATTAGGTGAATTAGGGCCTTTAGATTAGGTTAGGATCCATCTAAACCATCCAAACCAGAAAACACATCACTTAGCCAACCCCGGAGCGCCACATAAGCCCTAATCAATCAAAATTCGTCGCTGCCCTGATCTGGCCGCTGGGGTCGACACCCCTATAGAGGGGTCGACACTCCTATCGGCACCCCCTAGGGGGGTCGACACCCATGTCGGCACCCCCTAGGGGGGTCGACACCTACGAGCGAGAAATTTCCCGTCCAGCCCGCTTGGTCTGATTTTGAATTTCGAATATGATTTTAATTATTATTTTAATTTTGGTTTAAACTGAAATCTTCTAAGCTCCATAACGTCTTCATGCCATACCTGATTTACACAAAAACTCGGACTCTATCTAAAGCAGAATTTCGAGACGAACGCAATGGCGTAACCTGTTTTACTTAATTCTTCTTCTAAAAATTAAGTATTCTTCAAATTTTCAAATTTTAATATTTAAAATTACGGCGTGTTACAAGTCTGTCTGGAACCGCCCGGTTAATCTAATGTGAGGGGTCGAGTGCATAAATGTACGAGTAACGGTGCTAAGACACGAGGTTAAGTCCGACTTGTGGTAGAACTCTGACCGGAACCGCCCGGCATAACCAGCATCCACAAGTAGTAGACTTAATGTGAGAGGTTTATTCCATTAACAACCATAAATGGATGACTTGTTAATCTTTAATGCTTAACCTATTTAAATCTATGAGGGGTTTACCTAAACCTGTTAAATTGATTGGAGGTTAAGTAAACTTGTTTGAATCAAGGGGGGTTAAGTTAATCTTGTTAAATCTGTGGGGGCGGGTTATTTATATACCCGACAAACTTAACCTATTTTACATGTGAGGGTTATGAAACCTTGTTAAACCATTAGGCATTACCTCTTAAAATCCTAGTAGTGAGGAAGCAAGCCTAGGAGGGAAGCTTGTATCATCTGTTGTGTGGAATCCGTTTCAGTCAGTAACCCATTTAGGTATCAAACGAGTACTCCAACCTAGGTCGGGGAACGCTTACTAAGCTGATTATAAGAGGTCACTTGGGTGAAGGGTGTTGATGGCGCGTTCCATCGGAGTCATGTGCATGCATGGGTCTGCTTGCTCGGGAAAATAAGATGCTATGACATCAGTAGATATAGTTGTGCATCTTGGAAACAACGGGGTAGCCACTTTAGGAAGTGATACATCCTATTATGGGGCCAGCACGGGTATCTACGGAGTAGGGAGCCGAACGATTGGGGTAGTAATTTGGTTACATCTATTCTTGCTTATTGGGGAGCCTGTTATTCTTGTTGGGTGTAATACCTGTTATTCCTGTGGGGATACATGTTATTCTTGTTGGGGTAAAACCTGTTACTAGAAGTACACCAAAGTCTACCATCTAGTTCTAGTGGGGATCATCTTGTTCTTGTTATACTAGTGTTGGTGTAGAGAAAAATACTCGAGAAGCGCAATATATTCTGTTCTGCCTATCTTGTCATACCTGCCTTGTATATAGTTATTTCTTTCATTCAGTTTATATGCATGTCTTGATGCTTTTACTTATTTATATTCTGAAATTAACGGGAATATTCTAAAATTAACTGGACTCGCCAGACTTTATGTCTGACCCATTTTGTTTCCTTTCCTCTCTCTCTTCCGTTCCCTCTCAGGTTCTCAGGGTGGGAATACTCAAGCTTGATCAGGATTCTTCTTCATTCTATTTGGAGATGCTTAGATGTACTGCTTGACTTCCTATCTTCTCTACCATGGCTATATTTTGGGGTTTATGCTCTTTTTATGTATTATTTTACTCTGATGATGATTTTGGTACATGATAGAATTTTTATGTTGATGTAATGAGTTTTCACTATTTCGGACTTATTATGTAATTGGGTTTGGACCACGAAGCTTTTCTATTAAATAAAGTTTTAATTCCGCTATTATTTTATATCTGTCTTGTAATGTTTCTGTTTCTGTTTACCTATAACGCTTCACGAAACTTAATGCATTCTGATAAAGAGTGACATTAACGGACGTGGGGTGTCACAATAACAAACCTTTACACTGTAAGTACTAGAGCAATTTTCTCATTTATTTATTCCAATTATTTTCTTCTTATATAGGGAATGTGTATATGTTTGTGCTGAAGATGCAGAAGATAGTTTATTTCAAAACTGTTTATACAATTTTAATGGTCTTTAGTTACATTTATTTATACATATGCACACCTATTTCACACGAACTGTGTGCGAAGCACGGGTGCGCTCTTGTTTATATACAAAGGAGAAGGTGAGAGGCCTGGCCTTTGGTAGTTAGATTAGTTAAGACGACCTATTTTTGTATGTTAGAGACAAAGGCTGAGAAGGCTCAACATCCATTTCATAGTTTTGTTTGATTCTGAGAATAATTTGATGTTGTTTATATTTACACTATTTATATTCTGAGAATAATATAGTTTATTTAATTTTTACTTCCAATTTATATACTGAAGTATTAAATTATGTGTCTTTTGAGTTAATACAACTGATATTTTTAGGGTAACTATGTTATCTTCGGAGGTATTAAAGAAGTGGAGGCAGTTGAAGCCAAAGCTAAATCATTTAAAGCCTGGATGGTAGTAAGTTTGCATATTTCTATACAGTTATGTGATTTTTTTACATTTTAAAATCATTTAAAGCCAAGGTAGGCTGATGCAAATACATAAAATTTTCATTGTTTAAAACAGTCATAACTTTCCACTTACTTTTGAACATTATCAAGAGCATTGCCTGGACTAGAGAACTGCCTAATGCTTAGACCTGCCTAAGCAGTGGAGTATGACTACTTCCCAGCTCACCAGCATACCCGATCATTGATGACAAATAAATTTGAAGGGTTGTTTTTCTCAAGTCAGATTGTTGGAACAACAGGCTATGAGGAAGCAGCAGCGCAGGTTATATATTTCCTTATGATTGACCAGTGCAACATTTTCTGATTATTGTATAATGCAGCATTTTCCATTAACTTTTATCTTCTCATCATAGCACAAACTGTATCTTAATCTATACTATTTATTACCTATGCAACATGTAACACCCCGTAATTTTAACAACACTAAAGAGGACAAATTAAATAATAATTAATTCAATACTCAGAATTAAGGGGAACAGACTGCGCCATTGCATCCGTCTCGAAATTCTGGTCAAGATAGACATTTGGTTGCGTAAAACGGACATCGTATGAAGAAGTTGTGAAGGTTTAAAGTTTGTATACGTGTAAGAGAATTATATATATATATAATTAAATCCAGAAAATTAGAAAATCAAATTCAGTTCAGAAAATCGAGCAGCAAATTTCCCTCCCGAGGGGTGTCAACCCCTCAAGTGGGGTGTCGACCCCTCAAGAAGGGTGTCGACCCATGGGTCGACCCCAAAAGGGGGGGTCGACCCCCCTAAGGCAGACGTGGCAGTTAGGGTTTGGGGGCTAGCGGCTATAAATATGGCTCTATTTCTCTTGTTTTCTACGCTGAAAAATAATGGAGGCCTAGATGTTGTCGGAGCCCAGGCTGAATCAAGCCTTTTTCCTTCTTCTACATGCAAGTTAATCAAGTTATTCAAGTGTAGATCTGCGATTCAACCTCTACTAGTATCCTTCTATCTTTTTAGACCTAAACACTGTGAGTTTAAGTTACTTTTAGATTTAAATAATTAAAAAGTAAAACAATATAACCGTAATTTGGATCTATGCCTGTAAATGCTTGAATTATATCAAATCTGTAATAACTTGTGAATCCATGATATTCTGACATGACTGTAACTTGAATCTTAACCTTTATCACGTCAGATCAAGCTTTGATTCTAGATCTAATTCATTATTTAGCTCACCTTGTACCTGTCATGTTTGTGGTTAAATTGGATCTGTTACTAGTTGGACATCTGAATTATTGTTTAGATCTTATCATGCCTATTATGACATCCCTACTATGTTAGGATCGGTTCTTTTATGACAAGTTCACCAGATCTGTTCCTATATGCCCATCTTATCATTATGCCACTATATGTTTATGTCAATTTTGTTAGTATAATCATTTCTGCCATCTTCCCTTCATATTTCCCTTTTAATTTTATATAGCCAGGCTACTTTCGAGCCTAGGCATGCCGCTGAAATATGCAAACGCGATAAATTGGGAACGAGGGGAAAAACATTGAAATTGGGCATAACTTGTAAAGAGGAAATTTGGCATAACTTGAATAATGTTTATGAATATGCATTTAGGACACATAATTCATTATGAACATATTTGGGGAAAAGGGGCATGAAACCTATAACGACATAGGTAAAATTGGATAATAATGGAATGCCTAGGATTACAGTAATTAGAAACCGTAACCGTGCCTAGACACAAGGTTAGATTACACTTATGGTGGAAGTCTGTCTGGAACCGCCCGGCATATCCAGCGACCACAAGTGGTGAATCTAATGTGAGGGGTCTAGGAGCACAAATACGAGACGTGCTGAGAGACGAGGTTAAGCCCGACTTGTGGAAGATGTCTGCCCCGAACTGACCGGCATATCCAGCATCCACAAGTGGTAGGCTTAATGTGAGGGGTCCAGCGCATTATAACCATAAATGGACATGGTAATGAATTGGAATACTTAACATAGTTGAATCCATAGGGATTGTATGAACATGAACTTGAATAGGGGTTAAGTAAATTTGTTTGAACAGTGGGTGGATTAAGTAAATCTGAGGGGGTGGGTAATATTTATATATAGGCCCAAAAACTTAACCTAAGGGGTTTATGTAATTAAAGACACCAATAGGTATACATAGCCTATGGAAATCCAATTAGGGATACAAGACAAGGGGGAGAGCTTGTATCATTTTGTGTGGGGGGGCCCGTTTCAGCCAGTAACCCATAAAACAGTATCAGACGAGTGCTCCGCCCTAGGTCGGAGTCGGGACACGCTTACTGTGCTGATTATAAGAGATCCAAATGTGGAGGACGGTGTGGGCGGTGCAAACCGACTGGGACATGTGCGTGCATGTTCGGGCAGAAGGGGATAAGACGACCATGACACCAGTGGATATGGTTGTGCACATCAACGAAGGGTTGCCACTTTAGAAAGTGATACCTCCTACTGTGGGGCCGGCACAGGGTATTTACGAAGTAGGGAGCCGATCGATTAGGGTAGTGTTTAGGGTACATCTAGACTCTGGTAAAGTTTAGGAGCCTGTTAGCATTGGGCTGCCTGTGGATTGTATGGGGTTAAAACCTCTCACCAGAAGTACGCCTAAGTCTACCATCTTATAGTTGTTGGGATCATCTCATTCTGGTTATACTAGTATTAGTGCAGAGAATCTGAGTAATCATTCGAGAAGCGTATACACCCTATCATGTTTACCTTGTCATGCCTGCCTTTTATGGCTATATCTTTCTTCTCCACTTTATATGCCTGTCATGATACTTTTACTTATTTACTTGCTAAAAGTAATTGGACTCGCCAGACTTTATGTCTGACCCTTTTTATTTCCTCTTCTTTCTTCTGTCCCCCCCCCCCCAAGGTTCTCAGGGTGGGAACACTCAAGCTTGACCAGGATTCTGCTATCATTTGCTGGAGCTGCTCAGATGTATGGATCAAGCTCATATCTTTGCTACTATGGCTATGCTTTTATTTGGGGATTTTGCTTCTTTTATTTTGTACACTGATATTTAAGTACAAGACAGAAGTTTTTATGATGTACTGGTTCATATATAATTCAGGCATATGATGTTTTGAACCATGATGCTATATAATTACTAAAGTTTGTTTTTATTTCGCTGCCATTTTTAAATCTGTCTTGTAATGTTTCTGTATACTTATAACGCTTCACGAAACTTAATGCATTCTCTTAATGAGTGACATTAACGAACGTGGGGTGTCACACTTGGTATCAGAGCTGAAGGTTACCAGATTAGATAAAAGTTTTTGAATCAAAATGGTTTTAAAAGTAAGCATTTCCAAAAAGAAAAGTCTATTTTGAAAAACATATTCTCCAAAGCCATATGTAAAGTCTTTCGATTCTTTGTCTGAATCTCTTTCCTTTTCTTTTTAGCATGTCTGGGGAACCTAATATTCCTGAGGACATTACGATACCAGGCTGGTTCCGTAGGTATCTAGAGGCCACGACGCCTGCCGGTGGCCAAGCTGACGTTCCTCGCCTAGCTGCACCCGTCATTCCTCTTCCTCCTCCTCCGCGTGTAGATAACTTCTCTAAAGTCTGCAAAGATTTCCAAGCTATGGGAGGAAGGCCATTCCATGGAACCGAAACGTTCGTAGAGGCAAGGAATTGGCTCAAGGAGACAGAGGACTTGTTTCGAATATTCGATGTAGATAATCATAGGAAGATTCAGCTAGCCGCCTGGCTACTGAAAGATGAAGCTTCATTCTGGTGGGAACTAACCCAAGCGGGGCGTCCGGTAGAGACATGGGATGATTTTAGACAGAGGTTTGAAATGAAGTTTCTTTCCCAAGCTGAGAAAAGCATGCAAATGGAGAATTTCTTGGCACTCAAACAAGGAAACATGACTCTTAAAGAATATGTGAACAAATTCAACCAGCGAACAAGGTTTGGATTGAAATTGGTAGATACTCCGCATAAGAAGGCTTTGCGGTTTGTTAAAGGACTGAATGAACCCCTTCATGGGTTAGCTATGTCCCACATTCCAATGGGAGCAACTTTTGAAAGGCTTGTTGATATGGATTTGATGCACGAGGAAGACAAAGGAGAAAAGAAGGAAGTAAACTCTGAGGAAACAACTCAAAATAAGAAGGTATGGCCCAAGAAAGGATAACAACAACAACGGAAGAAGGGAGGAAAGAATGACAAGGCTAAGAGTAAGAGGAAGTGCCATAGTCATGGACGAGAGAGTCACCTGGTGAAGGATTGTAAAAGGAGAAAGAACTTTTGCTTCAATTGTGGAGAGGTCGGACACTTTGTTAAGGAGTGCCCGAAGAAACAGGGACAAGGACTAAGGGCAGGAGCTTCTGGAGGGCAGGTACATGCTCTCGCGACCATTGCTCCAGATAGAGGTAGGAAAGTTTCCGTGGAAGGTTTTATTTCTCTTTCTAGTCATCCTATTAGAACTCGTTTTAATTCTGGCGCTTCACATTCATTTATATCTAGTTATGTGGTTGAAGCTCTGCACTTAAATACTAGTATGGTAGTGGATCCCATAGTTGTCTCAAACCCCATTGGTGGTTCGGCTCATTTGTCTATGATTTGTCGGGGTTTGAGAATATCTGTGTTAGGCGTCGAGTTTGAGTGTGACGCGTATGTGCTCGGTTTTATGGGATATGGGTTGATTCTAGGGATGGATTGGCTAGCCACGTATGGTGCCATTCTGGACTGTGAGTGGAGGGTCATTAGACTTTTGACTTGCCATGGGAGGACCCTCGAGATTTCTTGTGACCCGCAAGGGTCTGTTATACTTAGTTTCCTAGAGTCTCTTGATGCATCTATTGATGATCTGCGATTTGTTCCAGTAGTCCGTGAGTATTCTGAAGTTTTTGATGAGGTATGGGGCTTACCCCCGAGGCACGAGATTGATTTTCGTATATATTTGGTGGACAATGCAAAGCCAGTTGCATTGCTTGTGCGCCATATGGCTCCAAGAGAAAGGAGGGAGCTTAGTAAGCAAGTAGGGGAGTTACTTGAGAAAGTATTTATTAGGCGAAGCATATCGGAATGGGGTTCTCCGGTGGTATTCGCAACTAAGGAGGATGGTTTGCTTCGCTTATGTGTGGAATATAGAGAGTTGAACAAACTCACTAAGAAGAACATGCACCCACTTCCCAGGATAGATGATCTGTTTGACCAGCTTGTTGGTGCCTCGATATTCTCTCAATTAGACTTGGCCACAGGGTTTCATCAGTTGAAGGCGGTTGAGGACAGTATAGACAAGACCGCTTTTAGAACTCCAGATGGTTTCTTTGAATCACTTGTTATTCCTTTTGGGTTGACGAATGCACCCACCTATTTTGTTGATCTGATGAGTAGGGTGTTTCAGGAGTTTCTAAATAAATTTGTTGTGGTCTTTGTTGATGATATCTTGATCTTCTAAAAGATCGAGGAAGAGCATGCCCAATATTTAAGAGAAGTTTTGAAACTCTCCGTTTGCATCAGCTTAAGGCAAAGTTCCCCAAATGCCATTTTTGGACAAAAGAGGCGAGATTTCTAGGGCATATGGTTTCCAAAGATGGGATGGCAATAGATCTCGCAAAGGTAGCTGCAGTTCAAGACTGGTAAGTTCCGAAAAATTCAATAGAGGTGAGAAGCTTTCTTGGATTGGCAGGCTATTATAGGAAGTTCATTAAGGACTTCGCAAAGATATTAGCCCCACTCACCAGGCTGACGAAGAAGAATTTGGCATTTTCATGGGATATAGATTGTGATGTTTCTTTCCAACGATTGAAGAGGGCTATGACAAAAGCCCCAGTCTTGACCTTGCCTGATGGGAATAAAGTGTTTTCAGTTTACACCGATGCATGTGGTACATGGCTTGGTGCGGTTCTGATGCAAGAAGGAAAGGTGGTATGTTATGGGGGTAGACAACTAAGAGTTCATGAGAAGAACTACCCTACCCATGATTTAGAGGTAGCTTCTATAGTATTCACGCTTAAGATGTGGCGTCATTATTTGCTTGGAGAGAAGTTCGAGTTGTACACCGATCATAAATCTCTCAAGTACTTGTTCTTGCAGAAGGATCCTAATTTAAGGCAACAAAGGTGGATGGAGCTCATAGATTCTTATGATTTTGAGATCGCTTATACCCCTGGAAAGGGTAATGTGGTGGCAGACGCACTGAGTAGGCAGAGGATGGCCTTAAGTTCTTTGGTTATGGAAAGGAAAAGCTTGGAGTTCATATCGACTTTTGATTTTAGACCCTCCACCGAATTATTGCCTAGTTTGTTTGCATCGCTAGAGATACGACCTACTCTTATGGATCAGATAGGAGCTTCACAACGAAATGACCCACAAATTTCAGACATCTTGGATAAGCTCAGTAAAGGAGAGACTTCTAGTTACCTCAATAGATATTCCATAGATGATAAATGGTGTTTGCGACGAGATGCAAGGCTTTGTGTTCCCCAAACTGTAAGTTTGTTAAATATAGTCCTAGTAGAAGCCCATCATTCTAAGATGACTATTCATCCAGGCGGTGATAAGATGTATAGGGACATGAAAAGGGTTTTTTTTTTGGTCTGGGATGAAGAAAGATGTGGCAGAGTATGTTTCTCAATGTCTAGTTTGTCAGCAAGTCAAAGCTGAGCAAAAGAAACATGGTGGTTTACTGCATCCTTTGGAGGTTCCACAGTGGAAGTGGGAGAGCGTCTCTATGGATTTCATAGATGGTTTGCCTAGATCAAAGAAAGGCAATACCAGTATTTGGGTCGTAGTAGATAGACTTACTAAGAGTGCTCATTTTATTCCAGTTAAGAGTAAGAGGACGGCAGCATGGTTGACAGTAGTCTATGTTCGAGAGATAGTCCGTCTTCATGGAGTACCTTCCAACATCGTAAGTGATCGTCACCCCACTTTCACTAGTGAATTTTGGAGGAGCTTGCAAGAAGCAATAAGTACACAGTTATGTTTGAGCACCGCTTATCATCCTCATACCGATGGACAAATGGAGAGGGTGAACAAAATTCTTGAGGATCTTTTAAGGCTGTGTATCCTAGACTTCGGAGGGACTTGGGAAGAACATCTTCCTTTAGTAGAGTTCGCCTACAACAACAGTTATCAATCTAGCAATGGCATGGCACCCTTCTAAGCATTATACGGATGACCCTGTAGGTCACCAACTTGTTGGCGGGAATCTACAGAAAGACTATTACTTGGACTAAATATGGTTAGAGAAACGTCCGAGAAGATTGATATTATTAGACGGAGAATGAAGACCGCTCAAGATTGGTAGAAATCATATGCAGACAAGAGAAGGACTGACATCGAGTTTGAGGTGGGAGACATGGTTTTCATCAAGGTGTCACCTTCGAGGAATGTGGTTCGTTTTTTATCTGTAGGGAAATTGGCGCCAAGATTCGTAGGACCATTTCCCATAATAGAAAGGATTGGCCAAATGGATTATAGAGTAAAGCTACCCGAGAGACTATTCGTCATTCATGATGTTTTCCACGTTTCTCATTTGCGGAAGTGCTTGCATGATACCACAGAAGTAGTTGAGCCGAGTATATTGGAGGAAGTAGAAGTGGAACGGGAGGCGACAGTCAGATGAGTTCTTTCCCATATTCTTGGATCAGAAGTTAAGAAGCTACGCAATAGAGAAGTCAAGTTGGTGAAAGTTCAATGGGGAGATAACCCAGAGGATGCAACTTGGGAGAACTAAGACAAGATTCGTGCTTCGTACCCATTTCTTTTCGAGGGAATTTTCTTAACTCCTTTTCCAAAGCTTTTATTTATGCTTATTTCTATCATTTAAGTATATCCTATCAATCGAATATTTGGCCTTTAGGTAGGAATCCCTTGGATGCAAACATGTGTTTGAGACATGTTATGTTTGAGGGATGCAAGTGGATGCAAGTGTTTGCTAGTGGTTGCTCGTGGATGCATATACACACACATTAGGCACTAGATCTGCTCAATCACTCTCATACTGCATATGGATGTGTGTACATTTTTATTATTTTAATGGATGGAAATGGATGTATCATCTTATGGATGTTGCATTTGGACTGATGATTGTGCACACATATAGAACTTACATGTTATAATAGGATTGTTGCATACATGTTGGATTCATGGCACTAACATACATTGCATTAAGGAGGTCGACTGAATCAGTAGACCACCTGATCTTCGCATTAGTATTGGGACATATACACACACCTTTGCATATCTTCATATAAGCATTAGAAGTCTTTAAGGACAATGGATGTCTGTGATTGGTGGATGAGTAGATGGGTGATGGATGGTAGGATATACATTCTTCTTAACTTGGAGATTTCAGGGACGAAATCCTTTGAGTAGGGGAGAATGTAACACCCCGTAATTTTAACAACACTAAAGAGGAAAAATTAAATAATAATTCATTTAATATTTATAATTAAGGGAAACGGACTGCGCCATTGCGTCCGTCTCGAAATTCTGGTCAAGATAGACATTTGGTTTGCGTAAAACGGACAAAGTATGAAGAAGTTATGAAGGTTTGAATTTTGTATACGTGTAAGAGAATTATATATATATATATATATATGTATATATATAATTAAATCCAGAAAATCAAAAAATCAAATTCCGTTCAGAAAATCGAGCGGCAAATTTCCCGCCCGAGGGGTGTCGACCCCTCTAGGGAAGACGTGGCAGTTAGGGTTCGGGGGCTGGCGGCCATAAATATGGCTCCATTTCTCTTGTTTTCTACACTGAAAAATAATGGAGGTCTAGATGCTGTAGGTGCCCAGGCTGAATCAAACCTTTTTCCTTCTTCTGAAATCAAGTTAATCAAGTTATTCAAGTGTAGATCTGTGATTCAACCTCTACTAGTCTCCTTCTATCTTTCTTGATCCATACACTATGAGTTTAAGTTACTTTTAGATTTAAATAATTAAAAAGTAAAACATGATATGATTGTAATTTGGATCTATGCCTGTGAATGCTTGAATAATATCAGATCTGCAATAACGTGTAAATCCAAGATATTCTGACATGACTATAACTTGAATCTTAACCTTTATCATGTCAGATCTAGCTTTGATTTTAGATCTAATTCATTATTTAGATCACCTTGTACCTGTCATGTTTGTGGTTAAATTGGATCTGTTACTAGTTGGACATTTGAATTACTGTTTAGATCTTATCATGCATATTATGACATCCCTACTATGTTAGGATCGGTTCTTTTATCACAAGTTCACCAGATCTGTTCCTATATGCCCATCTTATCATTATGCGACAATATGTTTATGTCAATTTTGTTAGTACAATAATTTCTGCCATCTTCCCTTTATCTTTCCCTTTTTATTTTATATAGCCAGGCCACTTTTGAGCCTAGGCATGCCGCTGAACTATGCGAACGCGTTAAACGGGGAACGAGGGGAAAACATTTAAATTGGGCATAACTTGTAAAGGGGAAATTTGTCATAACTTGAATAATGTTTATGAATATGAATTTAGGGCATATAATTCATTATGAACATATTTGGGGAAAAGGGGCATGAAACCTATAACGACATAGGTAAAATTGGCTAATAATGGAATGCCTATGATTACAGTAATTAGAAACTGTAACCGCGCCTAGACACGAGGTTAGATTACACTTGTGGTGGTAGTCTGCCCGGAACCACCCGGCATATCCAGCGACCACAAGTGGTGAATCTAATGTGAGGGGTTTATGTGCACAAATACGAGACGTGCTGAGACATGAGGTTAAGCCCGAATTGTGGAAGACGTCTGCCCGGAACCGACTGACATATCCATCATCCACAAGTGGTAGGCTTAATGTGAGGGGTCCAGCGCATCATAACCATAAATGGACATGGTAATGAATTGGGATACTTAACCTAGTTGAATTCATAGGGATTGTATGAACATGAACCTGAAATAGGGGTTAAGTAAATTTGGTTGAATAGTGGGTGGGTTAAGTAAATCTGAGGGGGTGGGTAATATTTATATATAGGCCCACAAACTTAACCTAAGGGGGTTATGTAATTAAAGTAACCAATAGGTATACATAATCTGTGGAAATCCTAGTAGGGATACAAGACAAGGGGGAGAGCTTGTATCATTTTTTGTGGGGACCCGTTTCAGTCAGTAACCCATAAAACAGTATCAAATGAGTACTCCTCCCTAGGTCGGAGTAGGGACATGCTTACTGCGCTGATTATAAGAGATCCAAATGTGGACAGTGTGGGCGGCGCAAACCGACCGGGACATGTGTGTGCATGTTCGGGCATAAGGGGATAAGACGATCGTGCCACCAGTAAATATAGTTGTGCACATCAACGAAGGGTTTCCACTTTAGGAAGTGATACCTCCTACTGTGGGGCCGACACAGGGTATCTACGGAGTAGGGGGCCGATCGATTAGGGTAGTGGTTAGGGTACATCTAGACTCCGGTAAAGTTTAAGAGCCTGTTGGGATTGGGCTGCCTGTGGATTGTATGGGGTTAAAACCTCTCACCAGAAGTACGCCTAAGTCTACCATCTTATAGTTGTTGGGATCATCTCATTCTGGTTATACTAGTATTAGTGCAGAGAATTAGAGTAATCATTAGAGAAGCGTATACACCCTATCATGTTTACCTTGTCATACCTGCCTTTTCTGGTGTTATCTTTCTTATCCACTTTATATGCCTGTCATGATACTTTTACTTATTTACTTGCTAAAAGCAACTGGACTCGCTAGACTTTATGTCTAACCTTTTTTGTAACCTGCCTTTTTTGTTTCTGTTTACCTATAATGCTTCACGAAACTTAATGCATTCTCTTAATGAGTGAAATTAACGGACGTGGGGTGTCACACAACAGAACTGATCTGTTTGAATCAAACATTAATAAAATGCCAACTGGAGGAAGAAGAAAAATATACGCCGAACGAAGTGAGAAAAATTGATTTGTATGAGAAGGCCAAATGTCAGAAGAAAATTGATGATAACATGTTGCCGTCTGATTCAAATAATATTGTATATTTTAAATGGTAGTGTTTGATTTTCTATAGGTAATATTAAGTACATATTACGATGCAAATAACACTACTCTGTTTCTAACCACTTACTTTCGGGCATCATTTTTATTTTTGTCTCCAGTATTATCATAGCCTATTTACAATCATTGACCGCTTGGAAGTTGACTTCTGTTCAAACTGAAGCATTCTTAAATGTTAGTGATGATGTTTAGCCTATATATTAATGTTGGTATTTCTTAATTATGTTATGGTGTTTACCAATGGAATGAAATTGAAATTGATTTAATAAACTAGCGAAACAATTGGATAAAGAGCTACCTAATATGTCTTCTTGCATGGCGCATATTATTCTCTCTTCTAAGAACTACTTAATATGCGTTATACAAAGCCACATGTGATTGCATATCATTTTATTTGACTATATGTATTTGTGTGTGTGTGTGTATATATATATATATTGCTCATAGGGTCTTATACCTTGAATAAATGCAGCCATACGTTCACATGGAAAATCTGTAATTGTTCTTGAAAGAGAAAGCAGTTATATTGGGCCTTTTATTGATGATATCGTTACTAAAGACCTCCGTGAGCCATACCGGATGCTGAATAGGTAGCATTTTCAGATTTGAAGTATAACGTGTGGACTCTATATTAGTTGCACTAGATCCATAACTATCAACTTATAGAAAGGTTAATTTTTTTTCATGACAGGAATGAAGCTTCTTATGTTGTCATGCTGGATGGCACTCCATTTTATTGATAGTTAAAGCTATACTTGCGGCTAAAAGAGGTTATTAATATTTGAAATTCCTGTAGTGTATCAAGCTCCATAAAGATGGCTTAGTTGAGATCAAGGGAATACCAAGTTTATAGGTTAGGACATGGAAGACATATATTCGTCTAATTATTTGTTATACTTATTATGTATAGCATCAAATAATGCACAAAAAATCTTCTAAATACTCGGGGTTGACGTGGAAATATAATTTGATATGGAAAGCTTAAAAGAAGCAGAATATCTCGATGCAAATCTTGTTACGGATCCTCTAAGACTATTGTTTTTTTTTGTTTTGTAAGTAATTTGTTAATATGCAAATGTATGATATATTATGTGTGGACATGGAAAAGTTGATAAAATGATATGTATGAAATATTAAGTTGTATGGATGATATGTATGAAGTATTATGCATTAATTCATATATTTGTCATTTGTGAAGAATTGTTATATTAATATGCAAATAAGAAATGTTTAAATGTTTTTGTGTAAATATTTATATTATAAAAGGCTGAAACAACGATAAATAAATTCTGAAAATTAATAATATAGACAATAGCATTTCAAAAACGCTATTAAATAACAAACACTGTAGAAACAGATAGTGGGAGTGATATAGTATAACTAAATAAACGTTGTAGAAATTCATAAGAAACGCTAATAATATGTGAACAAAAGCTATAAAAATATCACTGTAGATGCTATAAAACATACAAATAAAACCGCATGGAAACGTACATACAAACGCTATAGAAAGTAAGTATTATATTGTATATTATATAGCATTTTGTTTAATAGCAAATAAAAATGTTATACAAAATTCATTTTTCATAGAGTTTTTGTCTCTGTTACTTAAAGTAGAAAATCTAACATAGCATATCATTACATGGCGTTCTCTAAAACACTACATTAGGATATAATAGCATTTTTCAAACGCTGTGAAAGTCCTATTTTGTTGTAGTGGAGAAACTTAAATTCGCCATCTGGAAATAAAGGGTATCCCACAAGACCACGACCACACATAAACATGGCATGGGTTTTTACCTTATGCTAACCAAATCATATACGTCGAAATTGTCTGATATTATTTTAATGACTCGTGGGGTAATACCCCATTAAAATAAATTATAAAAATATGCGAAATTATTACATTGATTAAATTCTGCACCCCTTCTTTACCTTTCGGTACAATATAACTCTAGAGGGATGCACCGAGGAGCACTCTCCTCCGCCTAACTGGCAAGTCTAAAACAGTTACACATACCTCTTCTCTAAGTGGTGCATGTAAAGACCCGGAAAATTTGAACACTTAATCTTCAAATATCATAACTATTAGGAATATTGTTAAATGTTATAAATATTATTTTATAACCTTGTTAAACATCTTTTCATTAATAATTAATGATGCTAGACTTGTTTCAGAAAAATGTTCTCAAAAATATATATATTTTAGAGAAATGTCGAAAATGTGACTGAAAGCCATTTTATCGATATAAAGCTATTTTCTCAATATAAGTTGTTGAAAATTTTAGTGAATGTCTAATTAGTCATTAGGAAAGTAATTAGCAAACAAAAGTATTTTTCATATTTATGGCTAACTATTTTGATGATGTCATCATTTTCAAAAATGAGCATTTAAGGAAAGTTTTGTATTTTGGGTATTTAAATATTCAAATAAGTGCTTTATAATCTAAGTATGCTTGTTTTAATTATTTAAATAAGTTAATGAATTTATTTCCAAGTTTTGGTTACTTGAATAAATCATTTGATAAAGAACTAATAGTATGATCGAGATCCAACTTCCAGATTCACATCCTATCGTTGAATAGAAGTTGTTTCATACCGTTGCAACGTTGTTTGATATATGTGTATGTATGCACATACATGCATATACACATATATATGTAAGCATAATTAGTCACATCAAGGTTTAGAAAATATCCTAAGTATATGTATATAAGCTTCTTATATGTATACAAATGAATGCTTACTTTTTAAGCTTTGAAAAAGCAAACTTACCATCTCTTACACACCTTTCACTTCTCTTACACACCTTTCACTTCTCCTTTCACTTCTCTTACACACCTTTTACTTCTCCTTTCACTTCTCTTACACACCTTTCACTTCTCTTTTCACTTCTCTTATACACCTTTCACTTCTCTTACACACCTTTCACTTCTCCTTTCACTTCTCTTACACACCTTTCACTTCTCTTACACACCTTTCACTTCTTTCATGAGTGTGTTTAGGGTTTTAAGGGCATTTTATTCTTTTCCCATCCACCTTGCTTTGCCTATAAAAGAAGGGGCATACCTTCTCTTTTCATACACAAAATTCCTAAGCAAAAATGAAGCTTTTTAATGGCTTATCTTCATCTTCTTCCTCTTCCTTGCTAACTTTCTCAAACTATATTCAAACCAACTCCAAATCAAGCCAAACTTTGAGTGAAGCCTTCCTACACCATTACAAGATCTTCTAGCTAGTTAGAAGTTGAAAAATCGAAGAACCTCTCCATTCTCTATTTGAGGCCGTGAGCTATATACAAGAAGGAAGCAAGGAAAAGCAAGGAAAGAAAGGAAAGAAAGGAGGTTGCTAGCTTGGATCTTTGTTCTTATTCTTGGATCTTTGTTCTTATTCTTGGATCTTTATTCTTATTATTGGATCTTGGATTTGCTAAGGATTAAGGTGAGTTTACTCACTATTTAGGACAGAAAATATAAACCATTTGCATGTCATTAACTATGCTTAAAGTTGCTTGAATGTTGGTAACTTATGTTAAAAATGTTAACTTGATTCTTACTTTAAAAGTAAGCGACATATGTGATCCATGTTAATGGATTGGAATGGACTTTAATGGACTTGTAATTGGACTTGAATTGACTTGTATAACAAGTGGAATGGTTATGAAACAAAGCACATAAGGATTAGTAGGGAATTGACATATTGTGGACTTGAACTTGAAAGTGCACTTATAACGATAGTCGCTATAGATGCAGTTTGAATTGTTGTGTTTTCAACACTTTGTATGAAACTGTACAATGACATTCTTAGTGATTAATTATCATATTAAAATGGTTGTTTAACTTGTATGTTAAATTGAAGTAAGTTTGAAAGTGTGTGAAGCTAGAATAGTGATATGAGTGCATTTTCTAATTACTTGTTTATTGAATATCATGGTTACTGTGCTTAATTCTAATAAGCCGACGAGTAGGCTTATCTATCTGTGAGTGTCAAGAATGGGGTGTCTAGGCAAAGGGGTGATATGCAACCAGTGCTCTAACTTACCTGGCCTCACTCTTGACTGAGGGATAGTTAAGTTGATAATGTCGGAAACGAGTTAAGTGCACGAAGTGTGATTTCTATATGCATAAAATATTTTTGGGTTTGTCATGACAATGTGTTAATTACATTCGTTTTTAACCCTCTCAGATTATATCATCGAAGTTAATATAATTGAATCTTTAAACAAACGTTTAAAGATAATTATAAAAGGATTTGTTTTGGGTTTGTTGTAAATAGTGTTTAAGCAACACTTGTTTTTAAACCCTTGGAATGTAGTTAAACTGGAATATTCGGTTTAATGATTTTGAATATACTTAGATCTTTAATAATTGATTTTAAAGATAGAAACAAGTATAGAAATCTTTCAGGATAAAGATATTGAATAAGATGTTTAACTTATAAAAGAGAAGAGGTTATTTATTAAACAACGGTTTTAACCTCTTTGATTATATTTAAGGAAATCTTAGAAATGAATTATGGATATACTTATACCGGAGGGATAAGTATATGAATACGTTTTGAAGTATTGAAGTTATAAAGGAAATCTTAGAAATGAATTATGGATATACTTATACCGGAGGGATAAGTATATGAATACGTTTTGAAGTATTGAAGTTATAAAGGAAATCTTAGAAATGAATTATGGATATACTTATACCGGAGGGATAAGTATATGAATACGTTTTGAAGTATTGAAGTTATAAAGGAAATCTTAGAAATGAATTATGGATATACTTATACCGGAGGGATAAGTATATGAATACGTTTTGAAGTGTTGAAGTTATAAAGGAAATCTTAGAAATGAATTGTTATTATACTTATACCGGAGGGATAAGTATATTACAACCCTTTTTAAGTAGTAAGGCTATAAAAGAGATGGAGAATTAGTAGAATATATACATATACACTTTATATGTATAAGCTGAATATATACACTAGTATATAAAGGAATATTAATCGAGTATGAGTTATTGATTAATAAATGATGTCTTATTAATAAGTAATGTCTTATTAGATAAGCGAAGTCTTATTTGACAAATGAAGTTTTATTAGATAAAAGAAGTTTACTAATAAAGGAATATCAATCGAGTATAAGTTATTGATTAAAAAGGAAGTCTTGTTAGACAAACGAAGTTTTATTAGGTAAAGGAAGTTTACTAATAAAGGAGTATTAATTAATGAAAGATTAATTAAATGAGAAAGGAATTAGAAGCCGTTTATACGAGTTAATCGTGCTTTGACTATTATCATGCTATGTGACTTGATTGTGATTTGATTGTTTAACGCGCTTTGTAACCTTGATAGTGCCTTGGATGTTTATTCAATTGTTATGGAAATTAAGCAAGGCTGTTTTCC
Organism: Allium sativum; assembly: GCA_030737875.1. Classification (NCBI taxonomy): domain Eukaryota; kingdom Viridiplantae; phylum Streptophyta; class Magnoliopsida; order Asparagales; family Amaryllidaceae; genus Allium; species Allium sativum. Next base: position 158,214,168 of record CM060922.1, on the reverse strand, counting down.
ATATACAATCATCTATTGTGTGAATTGTAGTCAGTTAATTGACTATAGAACTTGACCTTAAATCTAGCGACTGGTTTTGAGGAGACCGGGATTGGTAAGTGTTCTACTTATCGAAAACCACTTCAAAACTAGTATACGGGTTCTATGTTTTGGAAGCGGTTGTGAAGTGAAGTCTATATGGGGATTCGAGATCTATTGAGATGCTCGAACACATACAGTGATTCCGAGATCTGTGAAAGAATCTATGTGTGATTCCAAGATCTGTTGATGTATTGGAAACCATGTGTGATTCCGAGATCTGTGAAAGAATCTATGTGTGATTCCAAGATCTATTGAGTTGTGGGATTCCATCTAGGAATTCGTGTTCTATTCGAGTGATGAAGACTCATGTGAAAGATGCCGAACGAAACCTCGACATCGGATATGGCTAAAGACAGAGTAGGCTGCGTGATCTGGGGTTTTGCTAACCCACGGCAGGATATATTGACTCCATATCTAGAGTATGCTTATAAATGTTACGCGCGGGGGGGAGTTGGATATATTTGGTTCCACGTGGTGCACACCGGTGTTTTCGTGCGTGGGCCAATCATGTTTACCTTATGGTATATTTTATCTAGAGATATACGACACTCGGAAGGTGGTTTCTGATCCTTGTGCATGAAGTTCGGATCCGGCTTGATCCGGAGAGATCTCCGATGAAAAATCCAATATGCGAACGTGCCTTATCGGTTTTGTTTGTACACTTAATAGTTGTCGAATGTAACCAATGTAACCATTCCTTCTATGTGAATTTATTTATATTCTACACCCTAGACATTATTTATAATACAACTATACTTCTCCTAATAAAGGGTTGGTTTCAATTGAGGGGAAAACCAGAGCGGTTATCTGCACAGTCCCCTCAGTGTTGTTACATGCAATGTGTATCTTGAGTTTCTCATACCAGACTGAAGTCTGACGCTTGGTTTTGTTTTTCCTTAAAATCACCACGTACTCCTTCGAGTAGGCTGAGTATGATAGGTTTTACTTTGGATGCCTTGGAGCTTTTGGAAGAGAGTTGGAGTTCAACTTATTATATCTGCTGCATTCTATGTTGTACATCAACACTGATGTGGACAGGTTGTTATAACTGTCCAAGTTGATGATAGGTTGGTCTTCTCTGATAGTTGTAAACATACAGTTTTATTTTGTAAAGATCATTCTTTATATTATATGTTATCGTTCCGTTGTGAGATTCTGATATTGTGTCCTCTTCTTCCTTAGTCTATTTTCTTTTTATTTTATTTCACCCTAACTTTTCGTCTTTCCGGCACTTGGGTGCTCGGCACGTGAATACCGTGGATGTATTAGTGTCGACATTCAAGGGTCGAAAAGTCGGGTCGTTCGGTGCACTACCCGAATACGTTATCACTTTGGTCACAACCAACCTAATCCACTGAGACGTCTCTTAGCATACACCACTTACTCGGCATATAATGAGTAATCTAGAATGGTGATAAACATCTCCTCATGGGCGCTACCCAAAATGACCTCACTATGTTCCCGATTTTTGCCTACACCAGTTGTTAAGGCTTAGAGGTCTACGATTACCTTTCTTCAAGCACATTCTTCACTTCAAATGCTATATTGCCAAATCCAACACACGCTACCGATTTCCACTAATGTATAACCCTGAGCTCATATGATTTAGAGAAGGGTGTTAAGCTAAGAGAAGTTGCCTTCTCTACCACCAACATATGTATATTTGTGGAGATCGACAAACGTGCATCAAAAATGCAACATCATACATTCATCCATGCAAGTCGTCCTGGGTTTGGACAAATCGACCAAAAATCTAAATGCAAAATCGTTGTTGATTCGTATTATGGAAAAATCCCTCAAGGATTTATGACAACAATACTTTATTCAGTCTCCTTACTTCTTCAATTTTCAATCTCCAATACTTTGAAACATTTAATTGATCCAAAGTGGTTTTCAAACTAGGAATCACCCAAAATCTGATCTTGGTCTCCTTGGATAAAGCATCACAAAAATATTGTATTAAGTAGTTTTGGATGTTGGGTGCTCTTCATTTCTTAATTTATTACTTAATACAACATCTTTTAGGATGTGTAACTTCAATTACTCTTCGTTCCTTTGTTTTGAGTGTGTTCCTTGAAAGTGTGTGTGCGTGTACGTGCTAATATAGTAGAGTACACAAGGATCGTGTAATACGGCGAATAATAGCAAACACAGATGTAAACAGAAAAATCAGTAAAAAGGAAAATTCACACCAGAGATTTTTATACTGGTTCGAAGCATCGTCCAGTCCTAGACTTCTATCTGGATTTTCGCTAACAACAACCTCACTTCACCCGGAGGAACAGGTTTACAACACCCGAGCAGCCGAACGGGAATTTCACGCCTCTATCAACACAAGGACTTCACAATTTGCCTCTTACAACACATAAGACTTCAATACTTGCCTCTTACAACACGGAGGACTTCAAACAATATGAGTAGACTTGTAGTTTGACAATGTGTGTTCTTAATAACACGAATTTGTCAATTCTTGTACAACATTCCTATAATCTTATCCTCAAATAGAATTTGTGTTTGTGAAGATTTTGGAAGATGATATCGTATTTGAATCAAAAGAATAATATATAAATTCTAGGATTCAATAACGATATTTTGAAGAATATGAGCGTTTGAGTACTTGAGAGTTCAAGAATGAAATCAATAGTATAAAGATTAGATAAAAAGAATTGGTGACTTGAATTGATGATTTCAAGATGTTTTGATAGGAGATAAATAGTTGTAACCATTAGTAAATAGTTACAATCAATGGGTATGATCTTTGATGAAAAAGAAAAGAAGCAACTCTTGAAGAAAATGGAAGTGTCTATTCGAATAGTTGCTTCTGTATAAAAACGGTTGACAGGTAAAAAATACCAGTAGACAGGATTTTGAAAATATATATACGTTATATATATATGTGTGCATGTTCATATGGTTTTCTGGGCATAAACGGTCGACCGCTGATATTTGACCGGTCGACCAGTTTTGGCCAGAAAGCCATATGAATATGCACATACACATATTATATATATATATATATATATATATATATATTCCAATATTGAGGGATATGATTATTTGAGGATAGATTTTAACATTAATAATACTAAATAATCAACCTCTAATATAAAATACCATATGAAACTCTTTGTGTGTAACGACCCGCATTCTACGCATCAGAAGATCGTAGAATATTTATTTCTTTTTCGTAGGAAGTCGTATGGTCGTGTAACTTTGGGGGATGACTATTGGGGTCATTTCCCATGTTCATGAATTTTGCCCATTTTTATATGACCATTTTGCCCCTAGTTGATCTTGTTTTGTCCATAACTTTTGATTGGTAAGGAGTTTTGACCTGAAACCACTTCCATTAGATTCGGATGATGGTTTACCTTTCCGTAGAGTGGTCACATTAGCCAAACGGACTTACCGTTTGGGAGATATGGCTGAATTAAAGTTTTGAAGGCGAAAAACAACTTAACCGGGCTTAATTGGGTAGTTAATAGCTAGTCCCATTGGGGGATTTCAGGATTTGGAGTATTTAAGGGCTGTTAGGGTTAGGAATTTCGGTTTTAGTCATTCTTCAGCCGCCACATACATCATAGAAACCCTAACAATGGCCTCCAACATCTAAAACACCTCCAAATCACTTTCTAATTAAAGATTAGGCTAAACTACATCAAATTAAGGAGAAATAGCACCAAAGCAAGGTTAGAGTCGCTGTTAGACATCGATATTCGTGCCAAACAGAGAATCATTTCAGATTTGAGATTATATTGTGGCCAAGGTGAGTGATTAGCATTGTTTTACACCAATTACAGTTAATTAGGGTGATTAGTGTTAATTAACGAAATTATGCAAGATTAAATTCTGGAAAAATATTTATAAATTTTGAAATATTGTTTTAGACCTCTGATAGAAATTTGGGTTGATTTGGTTAAGTTTTACCAATCTTATCATTAGTTGTTGTTAAACATGCATAAGGGGAAAATATGGGTTTTTAGGTATGTTTGATCCATTTTAACTTATCATGTTGTTGTTTGGTGTTTGTGTTCAATTCTACAAGTTGCTATGACTGTATGGTATGCTTTGTGATTGTCTATAAGTGTTAGATTGGTCGAAAACGCCGTCGAATGGTGTAAACAGCTCGCTGGACAAAGTGCAGGAAACTATGCAGAACCGGATCGGATCGCCCCTACCCGACCCGATCGTGGAGAGCTATCACGAGTCAAGTAAGACCCCACGAGCCGACTCATCCGTGATTACCAAGGTCAACCCGAGCCGTGAGCCACTGCTCTGGAGATGCACTCGAACTGTATGACGTGAACCATCCCAGATGAAGGACCACGAAGCAGAAGCACCAGACCCGACCTGGTGAAGGAGCACGACTCGAACCATGCTGCACACTTGAACTAACCCGGAGCATCATCACGAGCTGGAGAATGGACGGCGACCCGATCCGATGGAGGGGGCTCGAACCGACTCGAAGGAGGCTGGTGACCACGAACCGAACCAAGAAGCTTGAACGCGAGGCATGGGTTGCGAACCAATTGAAGATCGATTCGGAGAAGATGATAACCAAAACCCGAGATGCAAAGGTAGTCCAAATGGGAAGTTGTACTCAGGATCCAGTTGGGAACCAACGAGTCAACTTCATGGTTGGGATTTGCTACGGGACGTGTGCAAAGGGGTTATCGACATCCATAACTTTGATTCACCACCAAGACGGATGTTAGGTTGCGGATTAGTGCAGTGGGGTAATTATTACTCCATGGGGGTAGAGTGATCGTAGCATGGCTATGAGCCAGTGCAGTGGAGTCGTCGTGACTTCATGGGGCAGAGTGGACATAGCAAGGACTAGTGGCTATGGATTAGTGCAGTGGAGTTGCCATGACTCCATGGGGGCAGAGTGATCATAGCAAGGGATAGGGTGATCAAAGTGGTGGATATCGTATGCTTTACGCACTGAGTGAGAGATGTGAGGATGGTTGCTATGCTTGATTGTTTGACATCACTATGACATGCACACCCCCACCCCCGTATTCTGTACACCATATGTTAGTGGCACCTTAGAGTATTGTACAGTATGTAGTGCTAACTCTTTGGTTGCAGGTCCAGGTTCAGGTATGGTTTAGTATACCTGTTACTGTTTTGTTTTGCTGCTTATCGCTCATACCAGACTTTTTGTCTGACCTAGAGTTTTATGTCTCTTCTTATTACTCTGGGTGCTCACACGAGCAGAATAGAGACATGTTAGCTGGTGATGCACGAGTAGCTGTACCGGAGACGAGCAGGAGGCTTCCACGTATGATATATATAGGTATTCTCCCTGTGTCGCTGCGGGTGACTACTCTGGGCATTAGTAGTGTACCTTTTCCTTTGCTTTGCTTTAGAGACAGTTTGAAAAGTTGTAATAATGATGATGTGGAACATAAGTTGTATTTCGGATTTCCGCTGCTATGATGTTTAGTTTTATTTTTCAGCTTATGCACTGTCTCACCTGTTTTATGTCAAGTATGTTGTTATTATATTTTATCCCATGCGCTGTGAGACATTCTACAGGTTCTTGGTTAGTTCTTCGCCTTCTTTCTTTTCTTCTGACGACCGTCCTGTGCCGGTTGGACATCGGTACAGCGCTTTTCAGAGGAAATGTCGGCTGGTGCGGGGCGGGCCGTCACATTATGTCTTTGGCGGACCATTGATCATCTCTTTTTGTCGATAATGAATCATCTCTTTGTCAATAATCAAAACTTCATGAATTCCTTGACTCAACATTCTCCCCCTTTTTGATTGATGACAACATAGCTTCTTGAAACTTTAAGAAATCCCCTTGGTTCTAATCTCCCCCTGAATTTAAGCACTTATATAATTTCTGCACAACAATGTTCGTACCACTTTTTCTCCCCCATTGTCATTGACAAAAAGGAGTAGATAAACATAGTAAATAAGAGTAAATATGATACCAGAAGATGAAATACATATCATAAAACATACCATAATTGTATCATACCACACATAACGTACCAACAAAACATACCCAAGAGTCATTACAACTAAGTTTATGTCAAAATAAAAACACAGCACTATTTACGTACAAGTGCTAGTGAACGTCTTAAGATAGCAAAATAAAGTCGTAAACATATGCAAAAGGTAAGATAAGCCAGTGAGATGTAAATCTAAGACTCGGATTCGGTTTCCTCATCTTCTTCTTCTTCTTCCTCTTCCTCTTCCTCTTCTTCGTCATGAGATTTACCACGACCACGTCCATGGCTAGTCCCGGAGCTTGCTGCCTCATCGGAAGATGTCCAATTGAAAGAAGGAGGTGTCGGACGTTTTCCGGGATCCTGAGCTTGGGATGTTGAAGGACCAAAAGAAATCGCTTCCCATAAAGTTTCAAAGAAAGATTTTATTTTGCTAAAACGTTTTTCCATTGTTGTATCCATGCGCTTAAGACGTGCTTCAAGCAAGAATTTATTACGCACAATTTGGTCAAGCGATTCTTTAGTCGAAGAAGATGGTCCAAGAAGTTTTGGCCTAGATGCGTGTGAAGTGGTGCCTTCATGACTTTTCTCTTTCCATTGTTCAAATGAACTAATTGAGAAATAAGGTGGAGGTAGCTTCGTCCTTTTGATTATTGCTTTGTTGATGCACTTAGGTCGTGAGGATGGAGATTAGGGAGGAGTAATACCACAATCGAGTAGGAGACGCATAACGTATTCACTATAGAATATTTTCGGCCTTGTAGAATCATTAACGCTCAAGATTTCGTCAAAAATCATTTCAATCCAGTTTATATTGACATCTCCATAAATAGCATATAATGCCTTAAAGTTTTCTTTGTAGTACATGATGTAAAACTCTTGCCGTAGGCCTTAAACCAATAGATTTTGTGTTGTTGCTATCATCTTCAATGAATTCATGACTTATGCCGTTTCGAATATGAATCGGACAGAAATTACTTGAGAATTTTTGACCATTAAAAGATGATTCTAGAACTTGTGTCATCCTTGCACATGAAATGAATACTACTTTACCGCAAACAACCGACCAAAGGCATTGCGTCGGATTCTCAGGCTCATATTTCTCCAAATTTAGATTTTCATAGAAAAGTTTAATCATGACATGATTAATCTCTACATTATTTTTGTCAAAATCAAGTAGAGACTCGAGTGCAGCCTTCCTTGCAAGATTGAGAACACGATAACTTGAAAAATCCGAGAATTTAATATACGAACCTTGGTATATTTTGTAATCCTTCATTTGATTCCATCTTTTTACAGCTATGGGATCCATTAGCCATTTTTTTATGTTTGAATCAATAGGTTGTGGTTGTGATTCAGATGTAGAAGATTTCTTCGATCTTTTTTGTGGAGGAGCCATGATGAAATTGAAGAGATTGGAGAGTTTTGAAGGTAGGGCTCTTGGAGTTTTGAACATTGAAAATCGAAATGAATGGGTGTGAGGGTGGAAACCGACGTGTGGTTTCAGATTTAAAAAACAGAAAAAAGCACGACCGGTCGACCGCTGGAAATATACAGGTCGACCGTTTTTGAACAGAGAGCAAAACGGTTGACGGGTCTATTTTTGCCGGTTGACTGGTCCTTCAGAAATTTGTTTTGCTGCCCTTTTTTTGCGTCTTCTGTTTTTGGAACCATCGAATCTTTATTGAATTCTTTCAAAATGGAAGTACATATGTAACGACCCGCCTTTTTTGCCCGATTTTCGCCGGTAATTAAACTGACTTAAACCGTTCATAAAGACGAATTGTTATGGGTACATACATATATTGAACAAAATAACAGAACCTTTCATTGAATAAACCAATATTACATCAGAGTTACATAGAATATCAGAGTTACAAATATATACACAGCGGAAGAAAAGAAAATAACTTTACTCTTAGCGGAAGATCAAAACACAGCGGAAGCTTCAACTCTATCGTGGACTCCAACTCTGAAAGCGCTCTGGATCCCGCTCCAACGATCTATAACTGCAAAACTAAACTACTGGCTGCCCGTGTGGAAATTAATGGGCACCCAGAGTTTAGGAAGGAACAATAACTCCGGGTCAGTCATGGGACTGGTGTGAGAACATAAAACATTTGCTTTAGGTTTATTTTAAAGTTGGCAATTTCACCGGACCACGCCGCTAAGGCGGAACGGGTTTACTCCATGTGAATGCCCGTGCACATAAATTCGTAATGATTTTTGGAAATTGAGGTTATCATAAGCTCGTCCTACATCACACAATGCAAGCGCACACCAGATGGGCGAGGTTTATCTTATGATAACCAAACATGCTTTCATACATTAAAATCCTCTTTTCAGTGCCATAATACATATATATAGTGTGGAAACATTTCGCAAATCAATGTATTAATCCTAGACGGCATAATATCCCATACTATTATGTCGCCATATATATATATACAATCAAAATCGTATGGCTCGTATTGGAGATTTGGTTTTCCAACTTGATGATTCCTGGCACGAAAGATCAATCAGGGATACAAAACGAAGTGCCTCAACGGCTTTTTCGACCATACGCGGACACCGAATACACATCGTCAAGGCAGATCAACGGTTTTCGACCAGACGCGGCCCCCCGAACATACCCAACTTCCCCAGGTTCATAAGTGGTTTCCCACTGCTGCACAGCTCCATCATCAATTCATATATAAGTATAAAACCTAACCGCCAGTTTCTCATCAATCCGGGGTGTGAGGTTTGTCGATGTCACGTCATACACAAAGCTATGCTTCGATAAGCCATTCTCTGATCATCACTAGCGCGTTTCATAACTTGGGTATGCCACATTGACAATTCACGACATATCACTGATTCCAATCAATGCATACCCTCTAAGTTCATATGACTTAGAGACGAGGATAATATCTATTGCCACAGATCCGATATATATTAACGGGAATCAGTGCCATGTGGTCAATTTCAATGTCAGACACACCATCCATACAAGTCCGTTCTGGGTCTGAATGGAACAACAACCCGAAAATACTTGAATATGTTCAGTTCTCATGCAACTCATACCTCGTATCGAGTGGCCAACCCAACCGAGACATAAATCAGCAATCCATCTAAACAATTCAAATATTCCCGGTCTTCATTCGTCGTTTACCATGTCTTTAATTGCTTCATAACGTCGTATTATTACTTGGAATGGTTTTCGAACATATACTCGATCCCGGTCTTTCCAAGTAATAAGCGTTCTTTAAAACAGTAGCTATGGTTTACACAGGCTTTTCAATTCAAATTTCCTTCCAAATGATTATCAATTCATATATATAACTCAAGATTTGAATTATTTTAATTTCATATACCTCATTATCATCTTAAACTCTTCTTTGAAATCAAAGGTTATGCCGTCGCTTCAATTTCTTACCCTTTAATTCCCTCGAATCAAAGATTCGATTAAATTCCTAAATACGATATGAATTTCCACCATTCAATCTCATCGGGTTTTCAAGAATGATATTATTGAAGATACGATTCACGACAAAACCCATATCGATCGATATTGAATCATAAATTACACAGAAATTTTTATCCACTTATATCCGATATAAATTCTCATAGTCAACGAATACTATAAGTAGAATAACGATATAATAATATCTTTCAAATTCTCCAGATAGTATACATTTACATCATGAGTTCATACCGAATATCGAAGATTTTCTCTATCTAGCTTATTTCAATCAGGGTGAGAACCCGTATCTTAATTGAAAGATTTATTCAACTCTTTGACATTAGACCTGGATAGAAATATCATCCACTTATCGTCGATATTAATTACCATATCCAACTCATATTATAAGCGGAATGACAGTGAGTTACCTTCTTAAATTCCTCAAATAATAAGAGTCATCATCTACCGAGTTAATATCGAACATCTGAAGATTTATCTCCAACCATATCAAAATTCTTAAAATTGGAAAACCCCTTTCAATTCCATATAAAATATTTCCAATTCTTTAATAACTTCGAAACTATTATATAAATCATTCTTATAGTCAATTAATAGTAAATGCTTATAAATTCCAAACAACGTTTAGAAATGTCACCAAAAGCACTGCTTTTAAAAAAAAAATAACTACTTAAACATTTAAACGATGTTCATAACTGTCGTATCGTGGCATATTCTATTCATTTCAAAACTCATTATATATAACGGTTAAAAATCATGTTAAATACATGATTCAAATCCTATTCCCAAAACCGTCTCATGTTATACAATATCGTTTATTCAATTTAACAGTTCAAATTAAATTTCCAATGATTCTAATATACTTCTCCCAATTCGTTAAATCATTTCAATGTTTAATGGATAATCGTTATAAGATCAACTGCGCATATAAAGTAAATGTTTGAATATATAACTCAAATCAATTTTCAAAATAAATTTCAATTTAAAGATTTATAATTCATAAATGGTTGAAAAATATTTTCTAAACAATCTTCATTTTACGAATATACATTTTCAAACAGTTTCGATATCGAATGTCAAAACAAAAATAAATAAATAAATAATAAAATCATATATATATATATATATATATATAATTTCAAAAATCTCATTTCGAATTTAAATAATATTTTTTTTCAAAGCTAGTTTCAGATAGATACAAAGATCGTTAAAACCCAATACATAATTCAATCATTTTCCAATCCTAATTCAATATTAAAAGTTGATATTTAATTCTAAACTAAAATATAATAAAATGGTATATAGGAAGGAGGTTTTAAATCGATCACCCATATATTTCCACAACCACGGTGCGTGTGAGTGTGTAATATCATGCAATGCAATCACATTTATCCAAATGAACCGTACGATCAGATGGATATGAATTCATTCATCACAACAATGTTTAACTGTGCACAAGCGTTACAGACAATAACGCTTACTCGTGTTCAGTGTATTATCTAATTACATGAGCAAACATTCAAACATCAACATCCGTCACACAATCATCATCAACAAATTATAATTAATCTCATCTAATTATAATTAACTAATTTAAATAAAAATTTAAATTAGAAGTTCTCACCAGTCGAGCTCCAAACTCTTCACTATCTGAGATTCCTTATGGACAAGCCAACGAACACTTCCATCATCACTCGTATTCACTTCCATTAGCAGTTGGTGATTTTTCTGCTAATTTATATATTGAAATTTAATTAATATGAATGTTCATTCATTTTTTTCCTTTATATATTTTATAAAGATATTTCATTTTATATAAATTCGTACTTAACCAAAATTATCAAAACTATACCTCATTGAGTTCTACTTTCAGATACGGTCCTAACGCCTCTGACGGCGAGTGAATCCGATATAAAACGAAGGAGATACTAACCTTTAAAGTTTAACTAATTTTAAACTTAAAATAAACAAAAAGAATTTATACCTAAATCCATTCGGGCCTAAGGCCCAAACTCTTCCCACGTGCAAACCCACGGCCCTTTCCTTCTTCTTCTCCCCCTTTCTTCTTTCACGCTACCTGTAGCCAAAGAACACACGCCTGAACCCATGAAATCCCGCACCCGCGTGCACATGTACGAACAAGATCCAACACCAAACTCCACATCGAGACTACCCGCAAACTCCACTTCCTCCCCTCATTTGAATGCACCTGCTCGCTCGACCTCCGGCCTCTGGTACCGAAAATCGAACTCGCAACAGGAAGAAAACACGCACGCTGCTCAGCAAAACATCGACCCAAAATCTCACCGATATTCACCAAACTACTCCCCATCAAAGCTCTCTCTATCCTGATCACAATGCCACTCTCCAATTCGAACATCGTTGCTTGATTCTCCGATTAACTCTAAACCTAACTTTGAACATCAAAAATCATCGACACGAAATCACTCGAAACTCGCACCAAAAATACTAGGTTCCTCGCTGATCACAGTGGTGCTGACGCCATCGATCAATTCGAAGCGGATTGAGAGATTCGAATTTTTGATGTTTTCTTCACAATTCTTCATTTCTCTGTAAATCAGAGATTCCTTCTTCGTTTGCTGATGAATTTTTGATCCGTAAGTTTCTAAAAATCATAAACGATGATACGAACAATATTCGTGTGGATCATCTCAACAAAAACTGAATAGATTGGAAGATGTGGATTTTTGAATGGATAGAGTTGTGAATTTTCATGTACAGGAAGTCGAAAAACAAGAAGAAGAGGTACATCGTGAGATACAGATCTGGAGTATGACTTCCATGGAGGGGAATAGGTGTTTTAAGAAGGGTATTTTTGTCATTCAACCTATGGGGTACTTGGCACCTTCATGAAGCTTGAGTCTTGCATGTACTACACCTAGATGAATACTTGGCCCATTTCAGGAGATCCATTTCATGCGTCATGACAACAAAGAGGACATCTCATTAATTAAGCCTTAATTAATTAGTTTAAATTGGTTACACCTTTATAACACTCATGAATGTAACCAAACTTATAAATGTAACCATCTTACTACAAAATGCTTAAATATAACTATTAATATACATATATATATAAAAATATTTATCTATATTATTTATCAATAATTTACCAACATTTATAAATGGTTAAATAAATAATTATCAATCTTACAATTTTATAGATTTTATAGACACCATTATAATTCATTTAAGAAATAAAAATAACCATTCTTGTAATAAATTTCCCTTTAACAAATTTATATATTTACAATTCAATATTATCAAAAATCTGAGAATACCGTTACTTGAACGTAAGTATTATAAATAAAATATAACTTTTTTTTAAAATAAGTTTCTCTTATACAAAAATCATATTTAAGAAAACAAAATACTTATTCAAAGTAAGAATCTATATTCAAACTTATAAAAATCAAATTATATTCAGGAAACCCAAAATTATTAAATAAAAATTCAAATCAAATTTAGTTAAAATTATAGGATGTTACAACATATGTGTTATGATATAGGGAAAATACATGAATATAATCATAACATATTTAAAAACAAAATCAACGAGATGTAGCCGAATTATGCTCGGTTGACTCTTCCTTATCCTCGTTAATACGGGATTTCCATGGTGACCATTTTTCCTTTGCACCTTCGTTACGATTATAGTTACGATCCCAAGAGTTTGGACTCTTAGAGATTGAAGGAGCATGTGGCATTGGTTCATAAACACCATGTTTGTTTATGCTACAGAAAAATGATTCCATGCGTTCCAATAATGATAATCTTTTGGAAGTAAGATGTTGCTCATAATGTAGTTGTCGTTTAAGATCCATTTGATGCTTCTGATAATGATGTATCTCATTGATCTTTTCTCTAGTTCGGGGAGAGCAAAATAGTGCTTTCTTTGCACGTTTAGATGAAGGCGTATTACGGGGGGTATGAGTACAGTGTGATTTGCTTTTCGGAGTCTTAGGAGAGTAATACTCCTCTGGTTCAGAACTAGATACTGAAATGTGAGACTTTTGTGCACACTCGTCGCAGATATGAGCCATATTGAAGTATTTAAATCTTTAAAATATAGACTCGGATTGAAGGAGATACCAAAAAGAGAATGAATGATAGGCTTATATATAGAGTTGTCTATATATAGATTAGTGGATGAGAAATGACAAAGAATAGTTGCCGTACAAGCAATGAATAGCTCATATTCTTTTACTAAAAATAGAAATAGCTACAAAAATAGCTAATCTTTTGAAAGTGATTAAACAGATTATAGAAAAGAACTTAACGATATATATATATATAGCATAAGTGATTTATATATCAAGTTCATTTCTAGAAATTAAGCCAAGCTCTCTACGCAACGTAATAGAATTCGATTCAAGTAGAGGCTTAGAACCAAATACTTTGAAGTATGAAATATTAGGCTTTCTATTGTTAAATAATTCATAAGAAGTGTTCTTAGTGAGTGGTCGAATGGATACACGATTCAAAACATAACAGGCAGTTGCAACGGCTTTTGCCCAAAAATGTTTTGGTAAAGTGGTTCCATTTAATAATGTTCTTGCACATTCTTGTAATGTTCAGTTTTTCCGTTCTATAACTCCGTTTTGTTGTGGAGTTCTAGGAAACGAAAAATTATGATATATACCTTTCTTTGTACAAAAATGTTTAAACTCATTATTTTCGAACTCTCCGCCATGATCACTTCTTATATTTTTAACTTTAAGCCCTTTCGATTTTTGAATTCTCTTGACAAAAGATTTGAAATGTTCGTAGGTCTCACTTTTATTTTTCAAGAAAATTGTCCAAGTGTATCGAGAAAAATCATCAACAATTACAAACACATATCGACTATGGTTTACTGACTGAACATGTGTTGGTCCGAATAAATCCATATGTAGCAGCTCAAGTGGTTGTAATGTTGATATGACTTTCTTGGATTTAAAGGATGATTTAGTCAATTTTCCTAATTGACATGCATCACAAATGTTATCAGCCGTAAAGCTCATTTTGGGTAGTCCTCTAACTAGATTGTTTTTGGCTAACTTGTCAATAGTTCTGAAGTTTATGTGACAGAAACGTTTGTGCCATAGCCATGGATCATTATCATTTTCTACAAGACACATATTTGAATTATGTTTGATATTCATATTCAGAATATAAATATTTCTGTCTCTATATCCTTCGAAAACTAACTTATGATCTTTATCTAAGATACTACACTTATTATCCGAAAAGGAAATGATAAAACCCTTGTCACATAACTGACTGATACTAAGTAAATTGTGTTTCAAATTTCTAACTAGCATGACATTACTAATAAGAGGTAAATTAGATGTATCGTAATTGCTCACATCGCCTTTGCCGATGATATAGCCTTTTGAATTATCTCCAAAAGTGACGGAGCCACCATCTGAGTATGTAATATTTGTCAATAAGCTCTTGTCTCCAGTCATGTGCTTCGAGCAACCACTGTCCAAAATCAACTTTCCTCTTTTCTTTAGTGGGGTCTGCAAAAAATAAAATTAAGTCCATGGTACCCTCTTTTAATGGGGTCCTAAGAGTTAGGTCTTAGGAGTCCAAACCCATACGGGTCCGGTATCCCCTTTGTATATATAATTAGAATTATGATGCACAGTATTTATGAACTGCTGAATATATTTGTTCCTAATCAAATTATTATTTGTTTTAGGAACCTATATTTTGATAGTCTTGACATTTTTCTTTTGAAAATTCAGAACTGGTTTTGGCTTGGAATATAATAAACTAGAATTTTTTCTTAGCTTTTACATTCTTCTTTTTGTAAGAATGATTTTTCCGAGTTTCTTGTTTCTTATATCCCAAACCTTGCTTATTTGATGCATACTGTGAATTTTCAATAATCTTTGTCAAATTTTCTCGACCTTTGTTGAAGTTAGAAACATTTTGAGTGATGTTATCTAACTTAGTTTGTAAACCAGCCTTTTCTAGGTCTAGAATTTTGACTTTTGCCTTAAGTTCATGATTTTCAATAGTAAGAGCATCGTTTTTCTCTTTTCGAATTTCAATTTCTTGATTAAAAAAAGATATTTGAGAATCAATATTAGATGATGATTCTTGAACTTTTTGAAGTTCTTCTTCTAATATTTTCTTCTCGTCTTTCAACATATCTCGTTCAAACTCTGCTCTACTTAAATCTGCTTTGGCTTCTTTCCATTGTCGTTTCATATTTTTAAATTTAACTATCAATTCAGCATTAATATCAAGAACTTCATCAAATGTAGGAATTTGTACCTCATCTTCTGTTGCCATGAAACAAACATTTGCTTGTTCATGAGTCACTTTCACTTTCTGATGAAGATGAGTCTGAATCATCTCATGTGACTGAAAAAGCTCGTTTCTTTGATTTGTCCTTCTTGTATTTGAACTTGTCATTTTCAGACTTCTTCTTTTGTTCCGGACAGTCTTTGTGCATGTGCCCCTTTTTGTGGCAATTGAAACACTCTATTACTGATGATGACAGTTTATTTGAACCAGATTTTCTCTTGTTATATCGACTAGCTTTTCGTTGTTTCAAAAACTTTTTGAAACCTTTTGCGATAAAGCTAAATCTTCATCTTCAGATTCTGTTTCTGATTCTTCTTTCCCCACATGAAATGCTACATTTTTCTTTTCTTCTTTCTGCTCTTTTCTAGCCTGCAAATTAGCTTCATAGAACAATAGATTTCCTATCAATTCATCTAGCTTCATGAAGGAAAGGTCATTAGCTTCTTCAATAGCTACTACTTTTCCTTCCCATTCACAAGTCAGAGAATGTAGGACTGTTGAAACAACATCAAAATCGGAATATTTTTATCCTAATCGAATAAGTGCATGATGAATAGTTTGAAACTGTGAATACATATCATTGATTGTTTCATTTGGCTTCATTTTGAATTTTGGAACTGACTTTTCAGCATGGCTATTTTGGCTTGTTTAACCTTGTTAGTACCTTCATGAGTGGTTTTCAGCGTTTGCCAAATTTGATATGCAGTGGTACAGATATTAACACGGTTATATTCGTTTTGATCTAATGCACAAAACAACATGTTTATTGCTTTTGCATTTACGGCTGCTGCCGTTTTCTCAGCCGCTGTCCATTATGAATACTCAGTTGTTGGATTCACTATTTCTTTTTGGGTGGCATTCCAAGCATCATAGCTATTTGATTGCATAAAAATGACATATGTGTTGCCCAATAGCTATAGTTGAGATCATTGAAGAATGGAGGTCTTTGTGTCGATTGACCTTCCGTGTAAGTATTAGTGCTAGTGCTTGCGTTATTTGCCATATTACTAGAATATATCAAATAACTGTGTTATGGTTATATGATGACCGTGCTCTGATACCAAATGAAAGTGTGTGTGCGTGTACGTGCTAATATAGTAGAGTACACAAGGATCGTGTAATATGGTGAGTAATAGCAAACACAGATATAAACAGAAAAAGCAATAAAAAGGAAAATTCACACCAGAGATTTTTGTACTGGTTCGGAGCACCGTCCTATGTCCAGTCCCAGACTTCTATCTGGATTTTCACTAACAACAACCTCACTTCACCCGGAGGAACAGGTTTACAACACCCGAGCAGCCGAACGGGAATTTCACGCCTCTATCAACACGAGGACTTCACAACTTGCCTCTTACAACACGGAGGACTTCAATACTTGCCTCTTACAACACGGAGGAATCCAAACAATATGAGTATACTTGTAGTTTGACAATGTGTGTTCTTAATAACACGAATTTGTCAATTCTTGTACAACCTTCCTATAATCTTATCCTCAAATAGAATTTGTGTTTGTGAAGATTTTGGAAGATGATATCGTATTTGAATCAAAAGAATAATATATAAATTCTAGGATTCAATAACGATATTGTGAAGAATATGAGCATTTGAGTACTTGAGAGCTCAAGAATGAAATCAATAGTATAGAGATTAGATAGAAAGAATTGGTGACTTGAATTGATGATTTCAAGATGTTTTTATAGGAGATAAAGAGTTGTAACCATTAGTAAATAGTTACAATCAATTGTTATGATCTTTGATGAAAAAGAAAAGAAGCAACTCTTGAAGAAAATGGAAGTGTCTATTCGAATAGTTGCTTCTGTATAAAAACGGTCGACAGGTAAAAAATCATCAGTAGACATGATTTTGAAAATATATATATACGTTATATATATGTGTGTGCATGTTCATATGGTTTTCTGGGCAGAAACGGTCGACTGGTGGTATTTGACCGGTTTTAGCCAGAAAGCCGTATGAATGTGCACATACACATATTATATATATATTCCAATATTGAGGGATATGATTATTTGAGGATAGATTTTAACATTAATAATACTAAATAATCAACCACTAATATAAAATACCATATGAAACTCTTTGTGTCTTTGTCGGACCATTGATCATCTCTTTTTGTCGATAATGAATCATCTCTTTGTCAATAATCAAAACTTCATGAATTCCTTGACTCAACATTCCTCATGTTAACCGGCCTTTTAGTCCAGTTAACAAAAGTACTCAAGACATGCTTAATTCAGCTCATCGCGTGAAGCAAAGGCCAAGGGCGAAACACAGGAAATCCAGGAGAAAGACCAAGGGGAATCGCGCCGGCAAACCTCACCACATCCACTCCAAAAACACCCTTCGCACCTACCAAGGTGCGAAATTTCGTACCTCCAAGGTACGAAATTTCGTACCTTGAAGGCACGAAATTTCATACCTCGGAGGTACAAAATTTCGTACCTTGAAGGTGCGAAATTTCGTACCTCGAAGGTACAAAATTTCGTACCTAGCAGGTACGAAATTTCGTACCCCAGAGGTACGAAATTTCGTACCTCAAAGGTGCGAAATTTCGCACCTCTCCCAGGTATGAATTTTCCGAGCCCGAAACTGGGAGGCGCGAATTTCCTGTAGATGGTCCCCATTTCTACCTACTCCCACCTAACCCTTACCTAACCACTTCCTATACATACCCCACTACCTCACACTTCAAAAGGGAGAGATTCTTGGACCTTGAGACCTCTATAGAGCTTCATTAATGGCATCTCCTCTTTGAGGAAGAAGAAGGGAAAACTTGTCCATTTTACTATTTCTTGCAATTATGACTATTTTGCACAATAGTCCACATATGTAATGAGAGGATCTCAACCTTGTAATCTTTCAAGTGATTAATAAAATCTCTATAACTCTTCAAAGTGGACGTAGGTCTTCAAAAAAGGCCGAACCACTATAAATTCCTTGTGTCATTTACCGCTTATATTTTATTTTATGTTACAAAATATGTCTTGTCTATGCGACCATATTATTAATTCCTAGTAATACAGAATCTTTGGTGTTTGCGACATTTTTGGTCGTCAACATTTGGTGCTTTCATTGAGAGAACTCGGACATTGCATCTTTCTTTCACCTTACCATCTCGACTTCGACGAGCCTAAGCTTCCTTGTTCAACCTACCATCATCCCCGCGTACGATGGTAAAAAAGTCAAAGAATGTAGTAATCGGCTTATCAGTCGCCGCCGAGGCCGGTCCATCCAATCCACCTCCACGGGCAAATATCCCGGCAACGAATGAAGCTGAACTTCCTATTGTGGACCCCGAAGCGCTCGCAACCCAAGCGCAACTTCGGACGCTTAGCGAGAAATATGAGAACACCGCCGTCGAGTTGAATCAAGCGCTAAGGAATAACATCGACCTTATGCGTTAACTTAATGAAAGTCAGCGCGTCGTCGCTCGACTACAACTGGCTCGAAACAATGCTCGACCGCGACCACCAGCATCGGAAACTTCCTCTTCTGAGTCAAGGGGCCCGCACCAACGAAGGAGATTTAGCCTCATCAACAATGTCGTCGTCCGAACAAATGCCCTCGACAACGGAAACGGCAATGGATATGCCAACGGCAACGGTAACGGCGACCATACCACTGTCACAGATAGCGGGGGCACCCAATCTCGGGACCACTCTCGCTTAATTATCAATGACGGACCCGCTCCTACTAACCAACCTCCTCCTCGACAAAACCCAACGGCCGCCCACCGAAACAACGGGCCAACTAATATGGCAGCCCGAACCTATCCAGAACAAGATCCATGCGCTCCCTCCCTACATCCTCGGGCACACGCGGATCCCGTTATAGATGTTGAGGACACAGGAGAGAGCAGCCCGGATGTCCACCACAGAAGAAGTCCGCGTATCCGATCTTCGGAACCTCGCCAAAACCAATGGGTTCTGATGGCGGACCCACATCCAACCTACCTTCCCGACATGGTCCGAAGAATCATGAGGGAGATGCGAAGGAATGTGCATGAACCATGGGAAGCGCATATTAGGCGCAATCCTTTCACTTGAAGAGTGAACGAAGCTGAATGGCCACGACGTTTCAGCATGCCACAAATGCCGCTCTACGACGGCACCACCGATCCTTGTGCTTTCTTAAACCGTTATGAATGGCAAATGGACTCGAGCAGAGGCGATGATCCCGTTAAATGCAAGTGCTTTCCGGTCTTCCTTTCAGGAACTGCCCTATTATGGTTCTCTCGTCTCCCGATCGACTCCATCAACAACTTCGGCCAACTAGCCACACAATTAGTGAAGCAATTCCGAATGCACATCCCAACTCCGAAGAACGCCCTCGCTCTTTCCAACCTATACCAAGGGCCGGCAGAATCACTCAAAAGCTACCTTTCTAGGTTCAACGAAGCCCTCGCCGAGGTCGAGGATCCAGACCAGCGCACTGTACTATTCCAACTAGCTAAAGGTGTTCTCCCAACTTCGGAATTCGGGGCACGGATTGACCGAAAGCAACCGAAGAGCCTCGATGACTTCTATGAGAAGGCGGGGCAATTCTTGTGTCAAGAAGAAGCAAGACGCAACCGCGTCATCGAGACTAGTCGCCCCAACGTCCCTCGAGCAGGTACCGCTAACAACCAACATAAGGGGCGAGAAGCAGGAGGACCCTCTAACCCTAATGCGGGGGCAACCCCCCTCAGGCAAAGGCCAAACGCTGGGGGGCAAGGTGGCTAAGGCACTAAGCAGGTACAAGCGGATCCAAGGAAGCCCGGTACCTACCAATCTTACGAGACTTATACCCCGCTAAATGAGAATGCTGAAACTATCTATCTAGAAACGTGTAACACTCTACCATACAAGAAACCCCGAGTCAGAGAATCCACAGAATCCGAGAAGAGCTTGGGAAAATACTGCCGATATCATGACATGTATGGCCACAACACGAACGAATGCCGCCAGCTGAGAGATGCGATCGAGAAGCTCATTCGGGAAAAACGGCTCGAGCAGTACGTCCAAGAGCCCTTTCCCCCAGAAACTAATCCAAAGCCTCCCGCACCAGCTTCTCAAGCGGCCGCCAAGGCAGCCTCCAGACCATCCAACGCTAGGCGGGGCATCGTGATCAACACCATTTGCGGCGGGCCAGGTCCCACGCATGACAGCTTCCGAAAGATGGAGGAATATGTGGGTTCCATCAAGCATGCGACCCACGAGGCTTGCTCTAATCCCGATGACTCTATCCCAGCCAAGCTCCGGAATACTATGCGGGATGACATCACCTTCAGTGGGCGAGAGTCCACAGGGATTGAAATTCCAACTACTGACCCTTTGGTAATCACCGCCCAGATTGGTGTTGCAACCATTCGAAAGATATTGGTCGACTCAGGAAGTTCGGTCAACATTATCTTCAAAGCCGCTTATGACCAAATGAAGTTAGAAGCAAGGGATCTCAAACCATGCCGCTCCACGATCCACGGCTTCAATGGGGCATCCACCTGCCCAGTCGGAGTCATCGATCTACCTGTCGAGCTTGGCACAGGGGGTCGAAGTCGGATCCGCCTCCTTACCTTCGTGGTTATCGATATCACATCATCATACAACGCCTTCCTTGGGCATCCGTTCCTTACAGAGTTCCGTGTATGCCTATCACCATGGTCCCTCCTTATGAAATTCCCTACCGAAAACGGGATCGGAACGGTCAGTGGAGATCAGGTCAGTGCTAGAGAATGTTATGCAATAGAATGGAAGAACACGCGCAACAGGGACAAGGCTAAAGCAGTACCCGTCCCTTTTTGCGCTAAGACCGCCTCCGCATAGCAACCAGCGGCGTCTGGGCCATGGCTCAGGCGCCACTCCTGTCTTTCCGATGACCTCGACCCAAGGAAAGACGAAGAACCTGAATGGGAGAGACCAACTCCCGTCGAGCCAACCATAGATGTACCCGTCAGCCTCACCGATCCCTCGCGAGTATTGAAGATAGGATCAGACCTCCATCCGGCAGTTAGGGAAGACCTTGTAGACTTCCTGAAGGCCAACCTAGATGTATTCACCTGGACTCACTCCGACATGAAAGGCAAAGATCCGGCAATCGCCTGCCATTCTTTGAGCATAGACCTCACAATAACTCCGGTCAAACAAAAGCGTCGCTTCCTAGGACCTGACAGATCCACGGCACTTGAAGAAGAGGTAGATCGCCTCCTGAACAACAACTTCTTCCGCGAGGCCGACTACCCCGAATGGGTATCCAATCCAGTCCTAGTCAAGAAGGCCAATGGCAAATGGCGAACATGTATCGACTTCTCAGATCTGAACAAGGCATGTCCCAAAGACAACTTCCCACTTCCGAAGATTGACCAATTGGTCGATTCAACCGCCGGATACCAATTACTGTCCTTCATGGATGCTTATTCCGGTTACAACTAGATCCCGATGAATCCCTGCAACCAGGACGAAACTTCCTTCATAACCGACCGTGGGATTTACTGCTATCGCGTCATGCCTTTCGATCTCAAGAATGCCGGCGCCACCTATCAGCGGATGGTTAATCGCCTCTTCAAAAATCCAATCGGGAAATCCATGGAGGTGTACGTGGACGACATGCTAGTCAAATCAAAAACATCAAGCAACCACATCTATGACCTCTCCGAAATGTTCGATGTCCTCCGCCAATACGACATGAAACTTAACCCTCTAAAATGCTCCTTTGGCGTCGCCTCGGGAAAGTTCTTAGATTTCATCGTCAACACTCGAGGCATCGAAGCCAATCCCAAGAAAATCCAAGCCATTCGGGATATCCGAGTCCCCGAAAACATCAAAGATGTTCAAAGTCTAAACGGAAAGGTCGCCGCTCTAAGTCGTTTCATCTCAAAGGCCACCGACAAGTGCCTTCCTTTCTTCGATTTACTTCGGAAGTGGAAGCGCAACTTCAAGTGGACATCTGAATGCGTTTTCGCGTTCAAAGAACTTCTCGACCATTTAGAGCGACCACCCATCCTATCTAAACCTATAGACCATGAGGACTTATACGTTTACTTGGCTGTTTCTTCGCAGGCAATCAGCTTAGCACTCATACGGATTGAAGATCGCACTCAACGGCCTGTCTACTACATCAGCAAGCGGTTGACAGGGGCAGAAAAGAACTACCCAAAGCTCGAGAAACTGGCATTATGCTTACTCACTTCCTCCTGGAAACTCTGGCCATATTTCCAGGCCCATCCTATCAAAGTCTTCACCGACCAACCACTGCGCCCAGTCCTACAAAAGCCTGAGGCATCCGGTCGACTCCTAAACTGGAGCATGGAACTCAGTCAGTTCGAGATTACATTCATCCCTCGTCGAGCCATACTCGGACAGGCCCTTGCCGACTTCATAGTGGAGTTTACCGCCCCAGAAGAAGCTTTTGTGGAGGACACCGAGACTCCCGACAACACGTGGAAGATATTCGTGGATGGGTCCTCCAACGACAAGTGCTCGGGAGCCGGCATTGTGCTCATCACTCCCGAGGGACGCTCAACACACTACGCACTAAGGCTAAATTTCCCCGCTACCAATAACGATGCGAAATATGAGGCGCTGATAGCCGGGCTGAGAATCGCCATTGAACTCAAGTTGAATATCATTCAGATCTTCTCCGACTCACAGCTTATCATGCGTCAAGTAAAAGAAGAGTACCAAACCAAGGGGAACGACTGGCCCTATACTTGGCCCAAGTCCAGGAATTACTCGCTCGCTTCGACCACTTCACTATCACTCACATCCCGCGAGAGCAGAATGTAAAGACCGACTCTCTAGCTTGATTAGCAAGTTCTGAAGACCCGCAACTGTTGGGCTTCGCCCCCGTCGAAGTACTCAATTCCCCCAGCACTAAGCCAGTAACAACCAGCACGGCCATGAGCATTGGGCCCGAGTCGGAATCGTGGATGACACCAATCAGGAACTACCTACAGCGGGGGATTCTCCCACAAGGCCGCAAAGAAAAGCGAGCGCTCACCCGCCAGTCGGCCCGCTACCTTCTTGTGGATGGGATGCTCTATTGACGCGGTTTCTCCGTCCCTTTACTCAGGTGCGTGACCACAGAGGAGGCCGCCAAGATCCTAGTCAGCATATACGAAGGGGAATGCGGCGACCACACCGGCGGTCAAACCTTGGCCAGGAAGATACTCAGACATGGCTATTACTGGCCCACACTCGAGCAAGACGCCGTTGACTATGCCAGTAGGTGCGATCAATGCCAACGCTTCTCGAAGATCCCGAGAGCCCCGCCAACGGAATTAACACAAATGACTTGCTCATGACCATTCGCTATGTGGGGGATCGATATCATTGGGACTCTTCCCATGGCCAGAGGTGGGGCACAGTACGCCGTAGTCGCTGTCGATTACTTCACCAAGTGGGCCGAGGCCGAAGCCCTTGCTACCATCACCACCAAGAAAATGATCAACTTTGTGGTACGCAACATCATCACCTGATACGGGGCCCCTCAGGCCATTATTTCAGACAACGACACCCAGTTCGAGAGCGTAGAGTTCAAGTCCTTCTGTCAGCGCCATAGCATAGAAAAAAGGTTCTCGGCCGTAGCACACCCCCAGGCCAACGGACAAGTTGAGGCAGTCAACAAATTCATCAAGTCTATCATCAAGAAGCGCCTCGAAAAGGCCGGGGGCATGTGGGCAGACGAACTTCCTTTAGCCCTACGTGCCTGCCGGACCACTCACAAGACAACGACCGGGCACACTCCCTTCGCCCTCTCTTATGGGTCTGAAGCCGTCATCCCCATCGAGCTCGAGCTTCAATCCCATCAAGTCACCTACTTCGATCCAAAGACAAACCAAGATTTACTTATGGGATCGCTCGACTTGCTAGAGGAGAGAAGGAACGAAGCCGACATAAGAGCCGCAGCCCAACGACAATGAGTCGCCCAGTACTTCAACTCTCGAGTCCGCCACAAGGACCTCAACATCGAAGACCTCGTCCTAAAGAGAGTATTCCCACCTCCAACAGGCCTCGCTCCTCGTTGGGAAGGACTGTACTCTATTACACGAAGACTCAGTGACGGAACTTTCAAGCTAGCGACCGTGGACGGAGTCGAACTACCAAGGGCTTAGAACAGCGAACATCTCCGCCGCTACTTTACATAATTTAGCACATGGTTGTACATGCTTTTCAGCGATGTTTTGTTTTCTAGCAATTCAAGGCATTGTAAAGGCTATTCATGCCAAACGTTGTTAATGAAAATGATGTTCAACTTCCTACTTCCTTATTCTGTGTTTACTCCTCGCGTGACATGTTTGATTAATCCCAACAGCTCGTTTTCGTGTAAGACCATCGACCACGATATCGACCTCTAGTGCGGGGGTCGGCACCGTCGCCTGGTCCGCGAGCCAGCCTCGCAAACCACCCACATTAGCACCAACCAGCACCCCGAGCACGGAAGCCGGTCACGCCACTCGAGTCGCCGGCCCGCGGCGCGATCGAGTATAAACAACCTCTAACTCGAACCTGGGCACCATGCCAAGGCCGAGGATAAATCGTTCAAGCACCCAACAGCCAGACGGGGGCGATACAAACTCCCCCTGAACTACGGGTGTCGGTCGAGCACTTGGCGCAGCACCAAGGCCGACCTTAAATCATCACATCCCCGAAGCTCTCAAGGCTTAGGGGTAGCCCACGGCCACGGTCGAACCCTACGGGCTGATGACTCGGGCTTCTCTTTCCCAGCGAACGACGACGCCGGCGGGCTCGTCCCAACCCGATGAACGACGGGAGAGTTGACACCAGACGGACCGCACAACGCGACGTCATACGCCTTCGCTACTCTTGAGGTTAACCCCGGGAAACCCAAGAAAAAACAGCAGGCGCTCTGGCCAGGCTTCACAAACTATGGGTCTCCTGAGCTGAGGGAGATCTACTAGAAGCCTGCGCACTATCTCGCCCCTCTGTAACCACGATACAGAGTGCAGTACACCATCACACCCCCTAGGACAATCACCCCAGGGCGCGGAACACACAATCACTTTTTTGTTAGGTGTAACGATAAGTACGTCTATGCGAGCACGGGACGCCCGAAAACATAGTAAGAACATCCGAACATTTAACAGTAAAACGTGATCTTTACTAATTCATACTTCATTACAACACACACACTACAACCCATTTACGTTACTAATATCTTCCTTTTTTAATGACAAGGTGTACATGCACACCATGCCTTGAAAAACCAAAAGCGAGGGCCTAACTCGCGTGAACTAGCGGCCTACACTACCAAAATAATCGCTAAGCTAATATGTAAGCAACTAACCCTAACCATGCTTCTTCTTCCTCTTGTTTTTTTTTCTCTTTTGCTGATTCGGCGCTCGACGGATCATCCTTGGAGCAGTGCCTTTTCCTTCCAGACCCCTCTTTTCCACTCCGACCCGTATGGGGGGTAACCGAGTCATGCGAAGCTGGAAGACCTTTCCCATCTGCCCCGTCGCTGCTAGAAATCTCAATGACATCAGTAGGGGCATTAAGAGGCAGAGTCCTGGGAGCACCACTGGCAGCAAGACCAACCACCGCGGCGCTTACTTCTGGGACAGCCTTCCCTTCCCGCTTAGCTTTCTCCTTGGCCTCCTTATCAAGTCGCCGATCAATGAGCTTTTGAGACTTGTGCTCCGTACCTCCAGCCTTAGTTGACTTACGAGCTTCGATGGCTCTTCGCCGAGATTCCTCATCGGCCACCCTCTTCCTCTCCATCTCCTCATCAACCCGCTCCGAATCAGCAGTAACAACAACCTTTTCTGATGTCTCCCCCTGGGCCTGAGTAATAGCCTCATGTCCGGGCGCATCGCCCTGCCTCGTATCCTCCCTCACGGGACCTCGGGCAGCCGCACTTAGCCCTTCCACCTCATCACCATCATCATCAAGAAGACCCCCGTAAACGCTCGGGGTTAACCTTATTCCCGAGTAGGTATCAAGCTGATCTCCGCTCCTTCCAGGCAGCATCCCCTCGGGTCCTAACCCAAATTCGGGCACTTGGGGAGCCACGAGGGCGGGGTCCAGGGCCGAGGCCGATACAGGAGTAACTGCACAAGGAAAGCACGGCGGGTTAATCCACAAACTCATAAACCACACACTCTTCCGGGATTCGACATAAATAGAATTTACCTCTGGCCAACGATGGCGTGGCTGGAGTAGAAGGGACACCCGGTGCCACGGGAATGGTAACTCCAATCTCTCCCGGCTCCAATTGTTCACGACCAGGTTCGGACAAAACTTGAGTCGGAACTACGGAATCTGTCACGGCGGTCGACCCAGGTACCGGCAACCTGTAGGAGCTTCCTTCCGCGAAATCCACCGCTACCGCAACACTACCAGGAGTAACCGATTTCTCCTTCTCGGCATTAAGCCTCTCCAGCCTCTCTCTCTCTCTCTCTCTCTCTCTCTCTCTGCATCCTCGAGCAACAGCCTTCTGCCCTCTTCCAATTTCTCATGTTCCTCCTCGACCAGGAGGTCGGTCACAAGCTGTCGATCATCCAGGGTCTCAACACCTACCCTGCGCAAAGCAGCCTCATACGGGACTAATCTCTCCCAGGTTCGCGCCAACACGCAGGAATAATCAAGCATCCAAGAAATTCCCCAGAACTTCAAGACCTTAACCAGCATATCCTTAATATATTCCTCCACCGACAATTGCGCTCGGTACTCGGCGTCAGCCAACTCCTCTCTCAATCGCTCAGTCTCTCTCTGTAACTCTGCCTCCGACCCCTCTGCGGATCCTATCACATCCCAATGGCTGGCTTCGGCCTCCTCTTTCTCCTTCCTCGCCATCCCTATCACATCCCAACTCGTTCTCCGCTAGTAAAGTTTTGTTCTCCTCCTGGATCGTGGCATGCTCTCTTTCCATTTCAAGCCTGATCCACGTCGGCTTTCTCCCTCTTCAGAGTTGTATTCTGAGTGGTAAGGTCGGTTATCGTCTCCGTATACATAGTGCAAGATGTGTCAGCCTCCGTCTTGAGCATCTCATATCCTCGCTTAAGTTCAGCTGACAAAACCGCGAGATCTATAGGTCAGTATTAATAAATATGTAAACATAAAAGACTTCTAATAACTAGGAAGGGGAAGACCTACCAATCTCCGCATTCAAGTGATCGACAGAGGTTCTCCCAGCGTCAATGGTTATTTGGCGATCCATGAGATGCATGTTCTTCTCCCTAATCAACTGTGATTGATCATGGCAGTATGGGGTAAGCTCATTAATCTGAGAATACGCAGCCTTCACGTGTTCCCAAATCTCCGCAGATGACCTTTCAAAAGGTGGACGAAGATCAGGAAGGGAGGACAACTCATCAAAATAAAACCGGGGAAAGTGGTGCTCCAAGAACACCCTCTTCTCCGCAGGAGAAAGCTCTTGAATCTGAGTCGCGGTTAACACCTGAGTCCTAATCATGGCCACTCTGTCTGGCCTCGGCTGGGAAAGTGGAAGCTCTTTCCCCCTCGGAATCTGAATAGGAGCCGATGGAGCGGAAACGGGCGGAGTTGAAGATGGCATGTGACTCGGTCCCCCCTGGTCAAATCTTGAACCTCTCCTCGGCACCTGAGTCGAAGGTGGAGGAGCCGTATAAGATTGGGGCCTCTCCTGATAACGACTCCCGCTACCATGACCCTGTGGGGGCGGAATATCGCCATACAGACTAGCTCCCTGCTTAAAGGAACCAATAAAAGTGCTATCATGTTGGCGATGGTCTCCGCGACCTCGTCCTCCATTTCCTCTGGCCATGTCGCCTGTCGAAGAAAAGAAGCCAGGTCAGTCAAACGATACACATCAACACCCCTCTATACAGCATGATGTGTATGAGTTCATGTCCTAAGTGCTCTCTCAACAAACCAGATCGCTCGCCAGTCGTGAGAGTTAGTCCCTCAGCTGCAAGACCTAGATCCTCCATGCTGGCCGCACTCGGCCATTGAGACCAATCCATGGGAATCATTTCCCATTCAGCATACTGACCCGTCTTCTCAAGGGAGGCGGTAGCTCCTGGAGAAGTCACCGGAGCGTGGGGACTGCCCAGCGCTTCGCCTCCTACCCCTCCCATCAGGGGTCGGACGGAAGCATCAGGAAGTCCCTCATCCCGAGCAACTGTCTCCTCACCACCAGCCTCGCTACCTCCGGCGCCCTCGTGGAACTTAACGACCTTCTTTGGACTAAGCAGGGCAGGGGCCGACTTCCTTTTCAAAGTAGAAGCAGTAGAGGCTCCCGCCATTTCCTCTAGCAACACACCACCCGCCACGGCGGGCCTAGGTACAGCTGGCCCAAACGAAAGTAAACCAAGACGTCGAAGTCGATCCGTATCTATCACGGAGTCCATCCTACGGGAAGCTTCGGGAATGGCTAGAAGGGCATCAAGGCGTTGTTGATATTCATCGCTGGTGGGTGCCTCGGGATTCCCTGTCACAATCAAAGAGAAAATATGAGACTCAAAACTCGATAAGGTCGCCGAGATAGACTGAGGGGACTTACTTCCTCGTATCCACCTACTCGCAAAGCCAGGAGGACAACGAACGAAGAACCAGCCCTTCTTAATCACAGATGGCCTAGGACATTTTCCAACGAATATCCTCCGGCCCAGAGCCGCTTCCATGAACCATTGTGAAGATGACTCACCAGCTGACCGCCTGAAATGAAAAAGATATCGGATATCCTCCCCGGTGGGATCCCGATGCAGAAACTCTCGGAAAAGAACACAAGTACCCAAGAGCGCAGAATATGCATTTGGGTGTAACTGTGAAGGGGCAAGGCGGAAATACAATAAAATTTCCCGAATAAAGTCGTTGGTCGGGGGCACGCAACCCACGCTGCAAGCATGGCGATTCCAAGCAGTGAGCCCCTCGGGCGGTGCATGGGCCCTTTTGCTTGATTCAGGGGCACGAGCCTCTCCCTCCGGGATACCAAATCGCAGCGACATCTTGTTAATGAGCGAAGCATCCATGTGAGATGGCACCAAATCCGGAGGATTGTCCAAAATAACCGCGTCAGGCAGCATATCGGGAGCCACAGGGGCTATCGATCCGGCACCTCCCATAATGTCCACATTTTTCATTTTCGAATATATTGTCGGAGAATGAATCCTCTCAACGTGTCCCTCGTGCTCAGACACCTCAGGGGAACTCCTAACCTGTGAAGGGGTCGATGCCTCGGTAGTCTCGTACTCACTACTCCCGAAATTAGAACTGTTTGTGGGATCAGAGGTGTGAGACGATGAGGGGGAAGTCTCGGCCCCCGAAAGTTTTCTAGTCTGCGACCTTGTTCGCATGATTCGCTATACTTTAAGATATCAGTGTTAGACATCATAGCAAAATAATTTGTACCCCTCGTGTCGATGAAACCTAACAAGTGCGTGCGGTGCAGTGCAACAGATGAAAATGCTCATAGAAACGCTAAGAATCATAATAGTCCAGTCACAGTCCAGATATATGCTTTACCCTATATGCGAAATGTAAGTTCCCACTCGTACAATTGTCGGCACTTAGTATGCTCAGACAAAGTATAAGTCCGAAGGAAGGAAGTCAGGAAGTTAAAGCCCGAATGCAAATAAGATAATATCTGGTCAAGGCGAAACCCTCAGACTCGCCCCAGGGCTCGGAGAATCAAGTGCATAGAAGACGGAAGCCTGAACCGGGGCACCTCAAAAGCCAAGTCCAGGGGTTCAAAAGTGCCGAACCAAGGAGGCTCGAAAGTTCGAACCATGATGGTTCGAAATTTCGTGCCCTAACGGTTCGACATCTCGAACCCCGAGAACTCAGACTTTCGGACCCCAAAGGGTCGAAATTTCGAACCATCAAGGTTCGATAATTCGAGCCCCAAGGGGCCAGTGTCCAGGCCAACAAGGCTCGAGACCTCGAGCCCAGAGGATCGAAGTATCGAACCCCACGAGGTTCGAAAACTTCGAACCCAGCTAGGCTCGACGGGCTCGAGCCAACAAGGTTCGAAATCTCGAACCTCGCTCCTCAAACTCGAGGTCTCGAACCTCCTCCAGCAGTCGCACCTCGACCTCCCTCCTTCCTTCCCTCCGTCGACCGAGTTCTTTACCTAAAAAGTCTTCTTCTTCGGTCAAAGGGTCGGTGTTCGAATTTTTCAGAATAACGACGCAAGATAGAAGAAAATGAAGGAGGGGGGCTATTTATAATAAAAAAGAAAAATGTCCCTTCGTATTCCCACGAGGCTCGAAATTATGAGCCTATAGGCTCGAAATTTCGAACCACCACGGTTCGAATTTCGAACCTCGCAGCCCGATGTTTTGAGCCACCAGTATTTGGGGTTCCGAACCCTGATGAAGACGACGACACGTTTCCTCCCAACTGTCGCGCTCGTGAACGCCAACTTCTCGCAACGCGTCAGTCGCCAAAAACGCGCGATTTCGATGCCACGCGAACACAAGGCAACACTAGCACGACACCGAACCCACGGCAGCTCACCCAAATGGGTAAGCCCGCTAACTAACGTATTTCTTCCTATAACTTGCAGGACCAGCCCACAACTCAGCAATACTCTCAACTTTCATTCCGAAGCACATCCTGTCAAGACAAGACGTACTTCGGGGGGCAAATGTTAACCGGCCTTTTGGTCCGGTTACCAAAAGTACTCAAGACACGCTTAATTCAGCTCATCGCGTGAAGCAAAGGCCAAGGGCGAAACACATGAAATCCAGGAGAAAGACCAAGGGGAATCGCGCTGGCAAACCTCACCACATCCACTCCAAAAACACCCTTCTCACCTGCCAAGGGGCGAAATTTCGTACCTCCACCAGGTACGAATTTTCCGAGCCCGAAACTGGGAGGCGCGAGTTTCCTGTAGATGGTCCCCATTTCTACCTACTCCCACCTAACCCTTACCTAACCACTTCCTATAAATATCCCACTACCTCACACTTCAAAAGGGAGAGATTCTTGGACCTTGAGACCTCTATAGAGCTTCATTAATGGCATCTCCTCTTTGAGGAAGAAGAAGGGCAAACTTGTCCATTTTACTATTTCTTGCAATTATGACTATTTTGCACAATAGTCCACATATGTAATGAGAGGATCTCAACCTTGTAATCTTTCAAGTGATTAATAAAATCTCTACAACTCTTCAAAGTGGATGTAGGTCTTCAAAAAAGGCCGAACTACTATAAATTCCTTGTGTCATTTACCGCTTATATTTTATTTTATGTTACATAATTTGTCTTGTCTATGCGACCATATTATTAATTCCTAGTAATACGGAATCTTTGGTGTTTGCGACATTTTTGGTCGTCAACACCTCACTTCTTAATTCATTACTTCACACAACGTCTTTTAAGACATGTAACTTCAATTACTATTCAAGGATATACATAGAATCATTAAACCTGATTCATTAAGTCATTTGGATAGTAAGTCTGTTTTAGTTTAATGGATCCAAAGAAATCACACTTATCTTACTCGATATCAATTTCCGTGTTAAAAACCGACTATGCATCGATTAACGGTGTAAACACCTTCTAAATTATTACAGATAGTGAGGATTTCCACCTTGGAATTTGATACTAAATATAACAAGAACATCTCTAACAAATCCAATTTATTTATCTTTAGAAAATTTGATCTTTTATTCTTAACTCATTTCCGACATTTCAATCTTATCCAGTCCTGGCCCAGGAAAGGGCCAGGTGAGCAACATAATAGGTTGCTTCTAAAAATCTCCTTGGTTAGACACTCACGTACGGATCTCAAAAATATAAAACTCAGGCTTACCTGTCGCCTAATTAGAGCCAAGATGAAGTCATTGCTTATTATATCTTTTCGATTTGATTCAATTATCTAACATATTCAATTTATTTCAAGATCTTAAAAAAAATCTCCAAATTACTTCATTAATCATTTAAAATAAATTATTGAAGATCTGGGAAGGATTTATTTAAGTATAAACTTCAATTTCAATTGTTATTGAAAAAGCATTGCAAAAGTGTCATTTTAAGTTCAATTCATTAAAACAACGTTTATATCATTGCGAGATTCATATAATAATATTAAATCTCTTTTAAAATATTTTAAAAGATTTATAAGATTTATTCCACAATTTTCTGCAATTTAAAACTTCATTTTCTAAAATCTTTTTTTGGATTTCGAATTACAAAACTGTGATCTTTTTTAATCATATTTCAAAATCTATCCAACGGTATCTAAATTTTTTTGATTGGTTGGAAAGCTATGTTTATAAGGATTCGAAAAAATCTTTCTGTAAAGAATTTGGTTCTATAGTTTTTCATTTATAAAAGATGCTATTTTTAAGTAGCGAAATCGTGAGTTACCAATTCGTGATACACTAAAATTGCTTCAAAAATCGTATTCTTTCCAAACTTCATTTAATCACTTAAAAGTGTTTATAAAAAAATTCTAAAATATTGAAAACCACTTTTGAAAGGTTTAATCACTCTATTTTCTCTATTTCATTTAACTAAAGGAAAGTGATTTCCTTTATGCTTATCAACATGTATTTAATGTGATTTGTTAAATATCCATACAATCAAACATATAAGCATCCAAACTTGTGAAACATTCATCATGGCATTCATTAGCAACATTTAGCATACATAGAGCAATCATTTTAACTTAATTAGTCAACCATTAAGTTGTGTATAATCAGCATCATTTAAGTTTAGTTTCTCACCTTTGACTGGATTTTAGCGCTGCCGAAACTTACTAAAACTCTTCCTAGACTATCCCGACACATTCCTACTTCACTTTTGCTAACCTGAATGGCTTTGAGATTCCTCCTCTTCCTTGTTGCTCATGTCCTAGGTGCAGTGGAATGGGGTTTTGAATATTCAAGCCTCATTGAGTAGTGGTGGCCTATGAATGAAGATAAAAAGTGGTTTAGCGATAGTTTCGACGTCTTAGGGTATTTAGATGAGTAGAGAGTAAATTTCTTCTCATTTTCTATTTTATTTTTTATAATTCAGAAGCCATTAGAAATCTTAAGAGAAGAAAGAAGAGAAGAGAATGGGGTGAAGAAACGAAGTGAAAATGAGTGGGTATTTATAGGAAAACTTTAGAATAAAATATCTTGGTGGAAAATTACCAAAACACCCTTCCCTAAGCCTCACATGTCTGAAACCCCTAATGTATTATCATGTCATGTGTAAGGGTATAATGTGTGTAAGTATAATGATGGTGTGTAAGAGTAATGATGTTAAGAAGTGATATTATTTTATTAAAGTAAATATTTTTGACCTTATTTATTTCTTTTTCCTAATCTCTTATTAGTTTAATTAATATCCTTATCAATTTATTATAGCTATGTTCAAGGTTTTAAATCTCGGATATCGGTCGTGTTTCATCTCGGGGATTTATAGACTTGATCTCGTATCGGGGGAGATCTCGGACGAGATGAGTCTAACTCGGAAGTTCATCACGAATTTCTATCTTAGGTCTGAAAGTTCATATCGGACCAATCTCGGGGTACATGATATATTAAAAAATGATATTTTTACAAAATAATTTTTATGAATGCTATTAAGAAAATAGTAACTTAAACTTGAATTTCAAAATAACTTTATTATTCTTTATTTTGCCAAAGATCATTCATACTCTAAATCATAATATGCTAAAAACAGAAATATTATTAGACATAAAACATTAAAAGGATCCAAAACATTAAAAAATTCAGCATAAATAGACGATAAAATACATAATTTCATAAGTAACATGTATGTAAAAAAGACGAATATGAAAATCATAAGCATTATAGAACATATATGAACATACAGCATGGTCATTTAACATGCAAAATGTAAAATAACAAAAGACTATTATGACTAGATTTGAGTTTTTTAATTATTGTTCTAATTCAGGCACAAGTTTAAATTTTAACCAAAAAAACTAAGATCTCAGACGATATTCCAATATTTTGTCTCGGTCGATATATCGTTCGATATTGCAATATCTCGGGCGATATATTCAATAGGAGATTTAGAGTGATATTTGTTTTTTCGTTTCGGAAGGAGCCCAAAACGGGATCTCGGAGGAGATCTCGGGTGATATTTGCGAGATTTGAAACAATGGCTACGTTATCGTAATCACATATGTATGTACATGTATGTTACACCTTTGTACAACTTTTATCTGTTAAACTGTTGAGAATCCGGGATTCATTTATCAGTCACATTTTCCAGTTTGAGTTAAATTATTTTCCTAGATAAACAAAATATGAGAATGATTTTCTTATAACTTAAAAATAATTAAAAGATGATAAAAACTCAATTAAACCATACTAATAATTATTGTTCTAAAATTTTGAAAGAAAACAGGATTTCCTTAGCTTAAATCCTTAAATCGAGAGTTTAAATTTCCGGATTGTTTCAGGAAAGAAGTGAGATTCATGGGTAATGTCTTCTCTAAAAACGAATATCATTTGTAAATTCATTGAATAAAAGACATGTGGTATTATGAGTCATGTTCTTAGAAAGAAAGCAACTCCACTGTATATTTAGGTTTATTTTCGGTCCACATTGTTTGCTAGAATCCGAGATATTATCAAGCTTATCGATAAGACCAACTCACGTAAAAGGAATTGGCACTAGCTTGATGCGAGATGCTAGGTTAGCAGAGATTATGGCAAATACTGAAGTGCTAGTAGAATCTAAGATATAAAGCAGTACATAATCAACAAGATGGTTGGCTTCATAAGAATGGAAGCCTATTTGTTCTAGATGTTGATGGGCTTGGAGATGAAGTTTCGAGAGAATGCCATCATTTCATACTAACCATACATCCTAGTAGTAACTAAATATATGGAGATATGAAGATGACTTGCTATTTGGAAGGTATGAAGAAAGATGCTGAGAAGTTCATCTCAAAATGTATGAATCATCAGTTAGTGAAGGCAAAGCAGAAGAAGCTTAGTGGATTGCTTCAACCTCTAGCAGATTCTAAATGGTAATGAAAACAAGTATCTATAGATTTTATAGATGTGTTACCTCAGACTAAAGCACACAATATGATAGTATATGGATAGTTTATAATGTGCTAACCGGGAGCACAAAATTCGTATATGTCAAGTCTACTAGAAAAGAATCCAAGGTGTTAGAGTTGTATGCTAAAAGGATAGTTCGTCTCCATGGTCTATAAAAGGCTAATATGAATGAAAGAGACCCAATATTGACTATTGGACTTTACACGAGTTTGCAAGAGATAGTGGGAACCAAGCTGCATTGGAGTATAAAGTTATCATCCTCATATAGATGGATAAATCGAGAGGGTGAAGAAATATTGGAAGATTTTCTTTAAGTTTGCATTGTAGATTTTAGTGGATCTTGGGATGACCATTTACATTTGGTTGAGTGTGCCAACAATAATATTTATCATTCAAGTATTGGCATAGCGCCATACAAAGCATTGTATGGACGATCTTGTAGTGTACATTTTTGTAGGGGGAATGTAACAACCCAGATTTTTTGGTTATCGGGTTAAACAAACCATCGTGTGTTTTCTGTATTTTATTCTAAGAAAAATAAATCACGAGTTTGAGAGCCCAACTCGTATAATGTAAACTAGGAATAGAGAACTGTGGGTTCTATAACTATTTTGTTTGAAATAAATTCAACGTTCTTAATTTAATAAGTAATTTATTCCAATATGTGTGTTTATAAATTTTAAATTGTGATTTAAGTGAATATTGAAAATATATAATATTGATTGGGAATCAGTATTTGAGTAGAAAGTATATTTTCAATCTCACTGATAAACTATTGGTTGAAATAATAATATGTTAATAATTTTGTAATCTTATTAATAAGCTAAACTTGTTTAATTAGTGTACATTTGGGCCTAAAATAAAAGATTGTACCAAATATGTAATAGTGAGAGTTAGTGTGTAAATTGTTTTAAGAAGGGAGGGTTATAATGAAATTTCCCCATCGTTATTCCTTGCTTGAGAAAACACTGCGTTAATTTTCCCTCCTTCTCCAGCCAACTCATGGCCTCCTACCTCAATAACCAGTAAGGAACTTTGTCTTTCCGCTTTTAAAAAACCAAGTTTGCATCTAAAATTAAAATTGAATAGCTAGCACTAATCATCTCAGCAAATCCTTTCACCACGCAAAGGAGAATCTTGTCTCAATCTATGGAATTCAAGAGGGGTAGATTATTGTAAGATTTGGGATATGCATGTCAATAATTCTTGAAGTGCAAGCTGATGGAGGCTTAATTTATTCTAAATCCAATCTCAGGTGATTCGGTAGACTCACTCGATCTAGTTTCTATTATTTTTGGGATTATCGGATGATTGGGTTTCTAATTATTCACAATATTCGTTACTGTAAATCGTGTATTACAATACATATCTTGCTTGCAAAAAACTGATGACAACCTTTTTTTGAGAGCTTGAATCTCTCAAGAACTTTGTTGATTTCACACAAAAAAAAAATCCAGTACGTAGTCTCATGATCTTGGCTCACCTGTGCAAAACCAGGTTATGTCCAACAATGTCCAAAGGTTGGAAATCGAAGCTGGAAATCGAGCTTTTGTTAGGGTTTAACACGTGAACATTTCTTCATATTGATAAAATAAGGAAACCCACCCCTCATATTGTAAAGTTAGATTGCAAAATCTATGTACTATATTTCCCTTGTCCTGCACACACACTCTAGTTTATTGGTCAGTAGAAAAAATCATTTTGTTTTAAATTTGTTGCTTATTATATATTACACCTAGCACGTTATAATTTTTTCATTCCATTTCCATTTTACTACTAGTTGAAAGTTGGGCAGGATGCTCCGATGCTTCCTACTGTGCATTTTTCCCATTGATCTTCATGTTCCCTGGTATGCGCAACGTTGTGGCCTTGATTATTTTGCATCTGTGCTGTGAATTTGTCATTTGTGTTTCCCATTGTGCCCTGCTTCGCGTGTCTGACAATTAGAACCTGCATGAATGCTGTGTTTTAGTGATGAGAATTGCACCCATTTCTTGCTTGCTACTTCATCCCTCTTTGAACTGTTTCTCAGTATAACCAGCCTTGGTGCAGCGTAAGCCTCGTACTGACTCGACCCATGATGGGCAGTTTGCACAGGAAGCAACGAAGCTTCCTGTTGTTCATCATTGCATCTCCTATTGTGTGAAATGCTTTAGCCGTGATTTTGTTCCATACTTTGCATTGTGCTATGATGTTACACTTGTTGTGCATGTTGATCCTTCGTGTTTTGCCTTGCATATCATGTATTTATGTCGGATGGCCTTAAGCTGACATTATGAATTGTTGTTGCTACACCCGTCTTCATAGTGCCTTGTCACTGGATTTGCTCAATCTTTGCTTGCACCAGTTGTAGTTGCCGGTTGACTTAAACCCTGTTTTGTTTGCTGTTATTTGATGTTTGCTGTCGGAACTAAGTTGCTCTTGCACCGCTTGTTCACAGCGGCTTGTGGCTTGTTTTTTCCTGCTATTTACCAGTGACCTCTGTGACCCTTTATGATAATTAGTGTTTTGTGATTCCTTGTGATTTATGTGTTTTGTAGTGTGAAGCTGATTACATTATGTGAACCGTTAAGTGATAACGTATGGTATGGGACACACAATTATCGCTTTTCAGGTTACTATCTGAGAGTCTGTGACACATTCCTGTGTGACTGCCGGTACTAGACCTTCAGGTCAATCCTATGTGAACTCTGTATGAACCTTCAGGTCAATCTTGTGTGAAATCCTATGTGAACTCTTTGGACCTTTGGGTCATCTGCGTACCTTTCTATGTGATATTGTACTGGCTATGGCTTTAAGCCATTCCGTGTGATAGTATGTGCAGGCATAGCTTCGGCTTGTCCCTCTGTGTTGGATCAAAACTTTGTGGTTCTGTGTTTCTATGTATATCATTGATTTCATTATAATGATTATTATTGTTATTATAAAAATGTGGTGATTTCATTAGTGGTTTTAAACTCTTAAAGAGTTTTTATGATTCCATGAATCTGGGTTTCGTGATTCAGTGTTTCCGAGTTTCAGCGATTTTGTGATTTATTGTTTCAACAATTCTGTGATTCAGCGACTTCGTGATTTCTGTGATTTAGGAATCTTCCATAAGTATTACATAATCCCAAGTGTTTATTATCCTAACTGGGGAGTATAGGTAATTCGTGTCAAGACAGTGTTCATGTCTACTTGCGTGTTGTCGCGCTCACTGCCATATATTAATCTTGTGGCCTTAGGTATACGTGCTTCGTTGACCAATGTATTTAATATTCTTTTCCGGTGGAAAGGAAATTAATGTATCAAGGTTTTCGCATGAACCTGTATTTTGAGATATCTTTTCGTATGGAAAGGAATTAGTGTTTGGTTGGAATCTTATCTTACCTTTTTATTATTATTGATATGTAAACTAGGATGATCCA
The DNA here is from genome assembly GCA_030737875.1 of Allium sativum. Taxonomy (NCBI): domain Eukaryota; kingdom Viridiplantae; phylum Streptophyta; class Magnoliopsida; order Asparagales; family Amaryllidaceae; genus Allium; species Allium sativum. The sequence continues at coordinate 158,174,965 of CM060922.1, read as the reverse complement.
TGTATGTAATACTCGTGTCAGTCAAAGTTATTTCAGGTTCAGTCGTTGTTGATTCATGGTTTGCTGCTAAAGCTTTGACCATTCTAGAAGAATCTTTCTATATTGCACATTAGTGTATTCATGTCATTGTAGAGTTGTTCCATTTTCTCATGATGTATTCGTATTTTATACTCGGTTGAGGTGTAGCACATGTATAAGTTGTAACTCTGTGATTGTATCTATGTGCAACTGTTCTGTGATCTGTGATTGTGATACATGGTATATTATTCTGAAATGAACCGTTGCCAACGTAGTTTCTTATTAGGAGTGTTGGGTTTGTCGATCCTCTTAAGTTAAGAAAATAAATTTTATTCACCCAATCGACGTACTTAATACTCGTCTAATATGAAATTATGGATAGTCGCCCTTAACCAGTCCTATTCTCTTCCCTAATAGACGACATTACTTGCTAATGCTCTTATTAGGGTGGGTCTTGGGGTGGGGTGTTACACTTGGTACTACAGTGGAGGTTCAAAACAAAATACAACAAAACAGAACCAGAAGAGTACATGTGTTACCACGCAGTAGGACAACACATGTGCTTACTATTTCCTTCTTATCGTTACCTTGTCCCGAGGTTTTTATCTATTGAGTTGTGTGTAGTCCAAGCTTCTAGAGTACAGTAGGAATATATCTTATTCAATAGTAATCCATGTGCGGCGTCATATTTGTTGCTTCCTATCTTGATGAAATTTTATCCCTTGTCCTTCTCAGTGCTTAATCTTGAGTTTAAATATTTGAGAAATTTTGAGCCCGTCTATTTGGTGTTTATGTTTCTTGCTATTTTAAATATTATAGGATGGATTAGTGAATTAAATCCAAGATGTTTTAAAAGTAAAACTTTAAGTTGAGATGATTTAGTGTTAAAATGAAATTAAACTGAAGTTGCACAGCGGAAGCAAGTGATTATTTCGGCTGTGCGGCGCTCAATCAAATAATAATTGGGATTAAGAAGTATTTGAAACTGGCAGTTAATTGTTGTTAAAAAGTTAATCGCCTTATGAGTATAAATTAAGTGGTTATTCTTATTAATTATAGTAATAAATAATTGTAATGTCCCGTATTTTTAACGGTTCAATGATTAATTATTTTAATTATTTAAATAACGACTTGGCAATATCGATAACTTGAGTTAAATAATTTTGATTATTTAATTAATATAAACAATGGAATAATAATATATTAATTTCTGAAATAGTTGAAATTCAATGTTACGTGAAATGGATCATATAAGGAAATTTAATCAAGTTTAATTCGAGTTATAATAACGAATTTATTATTTAAACGAAGAGTGAACGTATTGATTATAATATAATTAAAAACGAGCTCGTAACGTCGTGGTAGTTCATAATTTGGCATTCTAAACCTTAACTAAATATACATGATTCGTTTTAAGTCGTATTTCTTCGAAACAATAAACGTTCTAATCTATTAAACTACGTTTTTCTAATGGAAGAGAAAAATGGAGATTTCGTATTATAGATTGTGAGTAATGTCCAAATCAAATTTTCAAATAATCGCTAATGAATCGTTTATAAACCATAACGATTTATTTAATATAATTAAATATTGGTTTCGAATTTGGACAAGATTTTCGAGACGTGTTTCCAGTTTAATTTATAGTATTTTTCTGTAATTTTTATTTTGGAAAAATAAGCTACTTTTTGTTTGACGTATTTTACACACTATATCGGCATTTTTGAATTCCACAGAATTAGTTAACTTGTCTATTTTATTATATTTTTGGGACCCTAGCGCATTACTCGATCTACCAGTATTTTTATTTTTGTCGATAGCGGTCTGTGATGTGATGGATAACAAATGCGCTAGGATATAATAATTAGTGTGCGCTAGGATATAAACAAAGACAAACATTTTGAATATAATATTTGTGTGACATATTATCTACCCTTTCCTTAATTGTTAATTATTATTCTAGTGTATAAATATTTGTTTTTATATCACCTGCTCTATCAACTTCAAGACACCATGTCAAGGCTAATCAAAAGATATACAAGCAGCTACCTACCTATATTTTTATTCGATCAAAGCATTGCAATCCTACACAATGCTTCATGCTTAATTCTAACTTAAACCAAGCTGTACAACTACTGAGGAGATGAAAGCAAGTGCAGTCTATGATGGAATCCATGCCGACCTACCCTATTTCTTGGCACGCAAGTATCGACCCATATATAAACACAAGCAACAGGCGTTTGAGAGACTTTCCATTTGTTTTTCCTTTTCTTTATATGGATTCATTTTACAGGAAAAACACTTCATCTCTTTCTCTGCAAATTCGTTTTCCATTACTCCTCTGTCAATATAAATGCAGCAAAACGTTTCATTTTGCACTCACGCATGAAAACAGTGCGTGACGCATGGATGGCCTGGGCTTGCGTTTGCATGGAAGAGAGGGAGATATATGTTCATATATACCTCAGTATGGATACACTAGCATGGGGGTTTTGCTTATAGAAAGGGTTGGATTACTACGTGCATCATACGTTGGTGGGTAGTGCCTGTGTGACGTTGTCTGGTGAGTTGCACGCATAGAGGGAAGTGTAGGCGTGGATTGGTTGGAGCATGGCATGGAAAGGTGGAAGCAAAATGCTTCAGGCCAGAAGAGATGGAAATCTGGGTATAAAAAATGTCGTTGCTTACCTCGGTCAGTGTGTGATATAGCCTGACAACGAATTTCACTTGAAGCTATCTTGATTTATGAAAGTTGTATGAGGTGATAGAGATTTGAATGTGGAGTGATTTGGTATATTTTGTTCGGTTTATTTAGATTAATGTAAGGAGAACGTGCAGGTTGACATTGGGGAAATGGTGAAGGCACATGAAACTCGTGAGTTATCTATGAACTGGAGAAGGATAGCAGATTTTTAACGTGATTAAGAGGGGAGTTAATGGAGATTTGTATTTGTGATTTAGTGGGATGAACGGCCGGGATGGAAGGCGCTGAAATGAATGGAAGAGTAGGTTCGAATTCGTGTACAGAGAAGCAGGAAGATAATGAGGAAATGGTCATCAACTTTAACGTGGCTAAGGAAGATTAATATGGTAATTAATAATAATAATATAATTAGTTTAATTATATGTTTATATTAAATTATTTAAATCTTGTAACGATGGTAACTTTGTCATACGTTATCGGAATTCAATAAAACAGAATCCGTTGTGATCGTATGGACACAGACTACACAATGGAACTAGTCTGGAGCGTTTTGGAGTTCGTTACAATTTATGGCGAAATAAAACGTCTGATTCGAATCATCGACCGTTAATCGTCATTTCACGATTAACGACCAATGTGAGTAAACTCACTAACTCTGTCCAGTTTTATAATTTTATAAACGTTATTTAATATTGAAAAATGATGATTGAATGTTGTGTGATGTTTGTTTGGATGAATTGATGATAAATTGGTTGAAATAATATATACAGTTATATATATAACGTTGATTGAATATTCATTCTATTTATTATAATATTTCATAGCGATATGGAATTGGTGATATTTATGTTGATTAACATATGTGGAAGCAGGGAAAAAGGTTGGAGGGATCCGACAGGATTCCTCAACAATTATATTGTTGTTTTTCATATATATTGCATTAAATGATGTGACAAATAATCGGTAATGGATTATTGTGTGTTGGGATGTTTGAACACCATTGACCTGAAATAATTGGTATTTAATATATTCGAATATATTGGAAAAGAAATTTTGGGGTTTTAAAAAGGAAAAATATATTTTAAATTAGAAATTTATAATTTCAATTTGGATTGGAAAGTAATAACTTGTTTTAATCATAATAAAACAAGTAGTTTGATTTATTAGCGATATTTATAAATGGAATAAAATAATTATTATTAAATAATCCGTGAATGTTAATTCAAAAATGAGTAATGGAAAAGGAAATGATGGAATTTATTTCGATGTTCGAAATGTGAATAGAACTAAATAAATCTATAAGGATTTATAATTAGAGTTCGACTACGTCGAATGGTTTAAAGATAATTTATTTTTAGAAATTATATGTTTTATAATTTAGAATTTGACCACGTAGTTAATATTTGGGTTGAACCTAATAATTTATATAATGGACTATGTAATCAAGTTGAAGTTATAAACTTGATATATAATTAACAAGGAATTGATTTGTAAACAGAGTTTATGATGTGGAACTAGAATATGAATTTATAAAATAACTTGATAAACATGATTTGAACCTGTAGTGGTATTTATAAATAAAAATCAAGATTTGATTGATATAACGAGTCCAGTTTTCTGTAAAGGAATAACACTCATGTTTAAAAGTGAATGATGGTTTAAAAGCTAACGATTTGTAGATTGAAATGATTTGGTTGATATGAAGTTAAGAAATGGAATTAAGGAAATTAGAAACTAACTGGAGACTAGTTAAGTTGGGTGGCTTTCTGAGTATTGATCTGATGTTGGTTTCAGCCTTCGGGGTTAATACGTAGGGAGTTGTTCTCTTACTAGTTTACGGTTAGGGACTAAGGGATGTATAAGAATAATGATGCGTGAATAAGAAATGGAAACGTTCTCCAATATTAAAAACGTATATTTTATAAATATAAATAATGAGAAATTATGAATATATGGAAATGTTTTTCTGCGAATCGTGAGAGGCTAAACGGGTTCAAGAAATATGGAAAACGGGAAATGGATAAATTAATGATAAATTAATTTAAAGGGGGAAATGTTGATTGATGATTGATCGATAGAATTTCCATTTGGAAATAAGATTGTTGTTTGTATGGGTGTTTTCATTGATAGTTAAATAACTGGCTATCAAAGTTTTTGAAAAAAAATTCGTTGTCAATACGGAGAGATCAGGATCATATTATTATCTGAAAACCACTCCGTATTGACATAAGCGTTTTGAATCAAATATGCTGAAGACAATTGAAGACGGAGTTTATGCAAGGGTTGTTCTGGCAATCCTAGGTAGAAATTGCCTAAGATGGATTAACGGAATGGTGCCTTCGGTTTGTCTAGTCTCAGGACAACCTGTATGGATGAATGTCTGACAAAGTATCCCTAACAAATCAGATATGTTGATCTCTTCAAACGTATTACGTCTTGTGGTGGAGGAATTTGTTTCTCTTAGCTTTATACCCGTGATATTGTTAGGAAATCGATAAATGGTTTGGCAATTTTGACGATGTGGCATTCAAGGTGAATGGAGATGTGGCAAGTCAAAAGATAAGCGTGACCTCAAGACTCACAACTGGGAAGTGGTATAAAATCGGGTAGGTCGCATGGCTAAGTTTGTAGCTCCCAATTAGGGTGTATTGTCACATGATCTAGAGAAAATCCATTTGCTTCTTTAATCTATTTTGATGTTGTGCCTTTCGGGAAACGGTTGCTGATCCCAACCGTTGGTGATAATACATTGGGTACACTCAAGCGAAATGAGTGACCATTCATGTTTAGCCTGAGTTGCAATATGTTCTTGTTGAACCCGGTGTATTCCTCTCTAGAGATACACTATCAAAAGGTGGTCCCATACCTTGCTAGTTGAAATCCGTAACCCAATAAGAGCCCACGGTTTTTGATTATATTATGTATGTGGAACGTGAGATGAAAGCGTTCCGCTAGATTACTATTTAATTGATTTAGACAATATTATAATATTAGAAGAGTTTTGATGTAAAGAATATTTTGGTTAATCGTAACATTAAAATCATCCGCGTTTATTGTGGATCGGTCTTACGATTATCCTTTCTTTAAAAAGGATTTTGAAAGTTAAACTAAGTGGTTGGAGTTTACTCACAACAGTCCCATGACTGACCTAGAGTTTATTTTGTTTTGTTTACCCTAAACTCTTGGGTGCCCAAATTTGTACGGGCAGTCAAGTAGTCGGGATTTTACAGATATACCTGGAAGAGCTTGGAGCAGGAGGCTTCAGGATTTTGTACATGTTGTTTATTTCCGCTGTGATGTTATGTGTTATATTCTGAAATGGTATGTATATATAGTTTTAAGTTTGTATTTCAAAAGTTATGTTATATAATATATTTTATTCGTTCTATTGTGAGATTCGTGCTTATTCTGATTCTGTTCTGTTGTGATCTTTTTCTTCTATTCTAACTTTCTTTCTTTCTATTTCTCACCCTCTAACTTCTTTCTATTAATGATCTGGTATGTTCGAACTTGAATAGTTAACATGAGTTTTATGTCGATTTTCGAGGTCGAAAATCCCAGTTCGTTACAATAATATAACAACTATTGTGTGAACTAAAAATCTCGTGATTTCTTTCATATTGGATTGTTTGTTGTGTATTTTAAGGAGTTCTAATCGATGCTTCTAATCAACGATATCGATAAGAATTTCTTAAACATCTTAAGGAGACAATCGAGCGTAGTAACTGGTGAACTAAATAAAAAATTTAGGAATGTATAAATAAATGGCAAATGGGAATGGTGTTAAACAACTATAGCAGTTGGTAATAGTAAAGTTGAGTGGCGAGGCGATATCGACCATGGATCGACATCGCAGCCACATAACGGAATGCATAAGTGGTTTAATACTATTTGAATCGAATCATAAGATTGTTTAATGGAAAATTTGATGTTTTAAATTATAAAGAGATCAAATGATGGGATTTCGATAATTAAAAGTGCTTTTAAAAATTTAAAACAGTCTTGAGCATATGCGATACTTTAGAATACTCGCTCCGAGATTTAGTTAAGAAATATTTGCAGCCATCAAATTGGTGACATAAAATGGCGAATGGCGAGGCTACTTGATGTTGCAATCCAGTTAGAAACCATCGTTTTTAGAATTTATATGAAAAGATATGGCATGACAACGTTTCGATTGGTGAAATCTAATGGAGGTAAGTGTGCATTTTAAAATTAATAGTTTGCTTTGTGAAAGAAATGTTGCAAGATTTGAATTGTGTGTCATGATGTTAGGAGTGAAAATTTGAATTTGGTAAGAGTAAGTATTCAAAAAAATTAAACTTTAAACAAGTTGAGTATTAGTTAAGTGTAAAAGTTTGAGAACTATGTGGGTTTTGTATAAGTTGAACTTTTTCAAAGTCAATAAATAGTGGTTCAACTGTTGTAATATATATATATATATATACATACATACATATATATATATTATTTTGGTATTGTCTTAAGTGAATTGTGGGGACGCAATTCATTTAAAGGGGGGAATCTATAATAATCCATATTTTTGGGTTCCCAAGTTAAAGAGACCATTGTGTATTTTCTGTATTTTATTCTAAGAAAAATCAATCACGAGTATGAGAGCCCAACTCGTTTTAAACTGGGAATTGAGAACAGTGGGTTCTATAATTAGTGTGTTTAAAATAAATTCATTGTTCTTAATTTAATAAGTAATTTATTCTAATGTGTGTGTTTATAAATTATAAATCGTGATTTAAGTGTGACGATCCAGAATTTTTAACCAGTTAAAAACTTAATTATTAGGATATAATTTGAATATTCTGAATATAAAATGAATTTTTTTTATAATTTAAATATTAATTTGAAAAAATTTATAATAAATATAAATATGTTAAATGTTATTTTAAATAATAATTTTTCGTAAAGTATGACGGTATAATTTTTAATAAGAATTTATTATGATTTTCAAAAATGTATTTTGAGATTATATTTAAGTAATCTTTTTCCAAATTTTATTTGTTAAGAAATGATTATTAAAACATGATTTATTATTTATTTTGTGACATAAAACATCATCGAAATTTTCTCGAGAATACGTCAGCTGTTATCGTATTTCGTTGTATTAATCGTCGAATGTTTAAATGGATAAACAATAAGCTAAAACACTTGAAATTAGTAACGGTCGAGTGGCGTTGCAAATTTAGTGATAGCTATAAGCGTGGCAAATAGTGTTTCCAATGTGTACATGGTTTTGAGCCCATGGTTTCATACATTCCCATGGTTTTAGAATGGTGGTCTTATAGGTGTCCTTATGCATGTTTCTATGCATCCTTGTATGGCATGTGTCCATAATATAAATGACCAAAATACCCTCCATGATGGATATAAAAAGAGAGCCATTTCTCCCATTTTTCACACCACTCTCCATAATTTCTTCTCTCCATCCTCTCTTCCTCCATTTCAGTCGTGGAGTCCTCCTCCATTTGGCCAATGTTCGCCTTCCTCCATTTGGCCAATGTTCGACCTCCTCCTTCTCTCTAAATCCGGCGCCACCACCCCATCTTTTCCTCAACCTTTGCCCAGGCCAGCAACTTGTAAGCCCCATAACTCCTCTAAAAATTGTCCAAATCATGCAATTTTATTTTCAGATTGTGTATTTTTCGGTGACTACGAATTTGTAGTTGATCACTTTTTCAAATTCTAAGCCTAACTATTCTAAAAATCTGAATCTTTGAGGAGCATATTTTCGGGCTGTTTTTGTTGAACCTGGGAAATACCTCCACCATTTCGGCCTTATCTCCCTCAAAAATATTTAGAATTGAAAAATTCTTTTTTTTTTTAATTGAAGAGAAAAGAATTCTCTACAACTTTGTAGTTGGGCCCTTTTCCAAATTCAGAGTGTAGCTAGTCCAGAAACCAAAAGGAAAGCCAGAAAAGTTAAAGCGACGGTGCAAGGAAGTTCTATGCATCGGTGTCTGCTAGGTTCTCCTACCGAAGATTGGAAAGCTATGTGGGTGAGAACTCTTTAAATTTATACAGTAGTTTAATGTGCACTAATTAGTGAAGATTAATTAGTAATAATTTGGATAGTTAACTAGTGTCGTTAGTTTATACCGGTTATGGATGGATAATGTTGATGATTGTTTGTGATGAATGATGGTTGCGCAGATTAGAACACATAAACACACTATTAAGCGTTGGTGTTATAAAGCTTGTGCACAATTATTATTTCTTTAATGATGTTTATAATGGTTGCTATGGATGTTTATATGGCTGTTAATATTTGATGGCACACACTATAACATTGCAATTATGGTGTTGCATCGGTGATCGGTTAGATCTCCTCTGTTGTCGAAAACGTAAATTAGATTATATTATTTCAACATTGAATTTTGGTTTGAAAATTTATTTCCAAATTTGAAATTTGAAATAGGTTGAAATTGAAATGGAATCGTGTTTGAACAACTTTTGTAAAGAGGAACGTTTTGTTAAACGATTTTTAACGTTAAATAAGGTTTTGTGTTAAAACGATGAATATGAGTTTTGTTTTGAAAAGAGAAGTTTGGCTTTCCTATCTAGAAAATGGTTAATTCAAACCGATTTAGTAAATATTATTTTCTTATGAGCTCCAACAAATGTTGAAGTCGATTGGACTAATTTTTGAAAAATAATTTCATTTTATTATAATATTTGATTTTTATTTTTGCCAATGTGTATAGTAATAATAATATTCGATTTTGAATTTAAATTGAAATTGAAGTTAAATATATGAAATATCATTTTCAAATGAAATTATATATGTTTATAAAGGTATATAATCGTTTTGGAAGAGATTCAGACATAGTTTTAATATGCGTTGTTATTTGGTTTAAATAGGACTTGTCGCACAACAACAGTTTGCGAATTTCGACCGATAACTTTGAACGCTTATAACTTGAGCATTTTAAATCGGATTTCAGCGAAATGAAAAACGTTTTCTTTCAAATGACATTGGTTTTCAAGTTAAAAAGAAATTTTGATGAATGGTTTTCAAGTTATGAGTAAAACAATTTGGAAAAAGGTCGGTATAAGTGTAGTTTGTCGATCGTAACTGCAAACAACTATTTTAAATGTTTTAAAAATATGGATTTTTTTTGTAAAATCATTGTAAATTATTTATAATGTTTTGAATTGGAAATTTTGAGTTTTGGATAATAAATGTTGTATTGATAAAATTAGCCAATATAACTGTTTAGTAACTCTATTGTAACACTTTCATTGAAAACAATCTATTTTGAAGTTTTAACCCGCAAATTGTTTTACAAACTATAAGTAATCATTTTTAAATGATTTGTGAAATGTTTTCAAAGGTTTCAAATTAATAAAATAATTTATATGGAATTTAAATTGATTTATTTAATATTAAAATAGTTTTCCAATTGTAAATGGATTGGATATGGTTGGAGATGAATCTTCGGATGTTGGATATTAATACTTAGATGATGACTCTTACTATCTGAGGAATTTAGAAGGTAGTAACCTATATTATGTTTATAGTATGGGTTGGATACGGCGATTAATATCGAGGATAAGTTGATGAATTTCTATCCAGATCTAGTATCAAAGAGTTGACAAATCTTTCTAATTAAGATAAGGGTTTCTCGATTTAATTGAGATAAGTTGGATAGAAATATTCTTCGGATATTTGATATGAAATTCCGTGGTGTAAACGTATACTATTTGAGGAATTTGGAAAATATAATTATCGTTATTCCGCGTATAGTATTCGTTGAATATGAGATGATATCGAATATAAGTAGATATAATTTCTGTGTAACTTATGTTCAATATCGATTAATTTGGGTTTTATCGTAAATGGTATCTTCAATAATATAAGTCTTGAAACCCGATAAGATAGAGTTGTGGAAATTCATATCGTAAGTGGGAGTTTAATCAAATCCTTGATTTTAGGGAATTAAAAGCAAGGAATTATAATCTGTTAATTAAGATTAAAGAATTGAATGTTGGGAAAACAGTTTGAATGGAAACTATGGTTGAAATTACAAAATGTGGATTAGGGATTGTCAAAGCAAACTGGATTCAGATAACGAGTTATCAAACGGAAAAGTTAATTGAGATTTTTGAAGCTAAATTATCTTTGATTTAAAAAGATATGTTTTAAAGAGAGAAGTTAGAGATGAATTTTTGAGATATGGATTTTCTTAAAGATAATTTGAGAACGGGTTTAAAGAAGTTTTAATTAACAACATCAAAGATGGAAGGAGATATGGTTGAAATCCCGTCTGATCCATAATTGTGTTTATTTAAAATTGTGCTTATTGTTTGGAAAGACCGGGATCGAATTTATGTGTGAAACCCATTCCAAATAATAATACGACGTTATGGAGCAATTAAAGACATTGAAGACGGTATTGGAGACCAGGACCTTTCATATCGAACGGACGACTTGCTGAATGTCTCGAATGGGTCGCTCCCATTTGCAGATGGATTTTATATCAGTTAAGTGTCAAGTGTCCTGACATATTAGGAGGAATTCCGGATTTTGGTTTCGTTCAGACCAGAACGGACTTGTATGGATTGTGTGTCTGACATTGTAATTGACTGAATAGCACTAATCTTTATTAATATATATCTTCTTGGTGGCGGAGAATTTATTCTCTTAGCTTAACACCCTTCCCTGAGATGTATGAGCTTAGAGGTTATATATCAATTGATATCAGTGATGTTGGTGAATGGACAATGTGGCATACTTAAGTGATGAGCTATTGATGATCAAAGCATGACTTATTGAAGCGTAGCTTTATGTATATTGTGAGCTCGACAAGCCTCACAACCTAGAAAATGGCCAAAATAGGAAAGATGCAGCGAGGACATAGGTAGTCATCCCCTTCTAGATAAAAGGTGTACTATGGTATGAAGCCCAGGTATTAACCTATGTGGAAAATTGCTTTTGTGGTCGTGTTGGTGCGGGATCCCAGTTTAAAGGTTAATAGTGACCGAGGGATGACTTACTTATGCACGATTTAATCAATCCAGTAAGGGAGAGACCGGCCTCGTGTTGGCAAAGAGCCTGTTTGGTTCTCGGGGCGTCCCTCTAGAGGCGTACCCATCAGTTCAGTACGTAAGTTCCTTTTCCTGGTCATTTGTAGGAAACCTAATCTCCACTACGAGCCCATACAGTTTTTATTGTATTGTCTGCTGGTTACGACAAGATTACGTCAGTATAATGGGATGAGGCATTATGCTGACTAGATTAATATATTTACTTTCGAGAAGTTTTTCACATTATGCAGTAATAATAATATGAAAGAGGATTTTCACGTATCAAAAGCATATTTTGACTATCATAAGGAGAAACCTCGCCGAAGTGTGTGTTTGCATTGTGTGTGTATCGAGACCTTATGTTAGTTTCATTTTTCAAAAAGTCATTGCGAATTTTCATGCACTGGTGTTCACATGGAGTAAACTCGTTCCGTGTTTAGCGCCATGGTCCAATGAATTACTTAACTTTAAAATAAACCTTAAAAACAATTGTTTTGAGTTCTCCCACCAGTCCCATGACTTACCTGGAGTTTATTGTTCCTGCACCTAAACTTTGGGTGCCCATAATTTTCCACTCGAGCAGCCTAGTAGTTTGATATGCAGATTCAACCTTGGAGTTGGTTAGAGCAGGATTCAGGATTGGAGCTAGATCTATATTTTGGATCATTTTTCTTTAACTAAGAGTATATTTGTATTTTCCGCCGTGTAACCATTGTACTGTAATGTAACACTTATACTCTGATGTATAAAATTATTGTAATGATAATGGAAAAGTTCTTTTACTTCAGCGCAAATGTGCAAGTACCCCTAATAATCCGTCATTATGAACGATTTGAGTCAGTTTAACTACCGGCTAGAACCGAACAAAAAGGCGGGTCGTTACATTAAGTGAATATTGAAAATATATAATATTGATTGGGAATCGAATTTTGAGAAGAAAATATATTTTCAATCTCAATGATAAACTACTGGTTGAAAGAAATAATGTTGTAATCTTATTAATAAGCTAAACTTGTTTAATTAGTGTATATTTGGGCCTAAAATAAAAGATTGGACCAAATATGTAATAATGAGAGTTGGTTTGTAAATTGTTTTAAGAAGGGAGTGTTATAATGAAATTTTCCCATCCTTATTCCTTGCTTGAGGAAAAACTGCGTTTTTTCCCTCCTTCTCCAGCCAACTCATGATCTCCTTCCTCAATAATCAGTAAGGAGCTTTGTCTTTCCTCTTCCAAAAACCAAGGTTGCATCTAAAATTAAAATGGAATAGCTAGCACTCATCATCTCAGCAAATACGTTCACCATGCAAAAGAGAATCTTGTCTCAATCTTTGGAATTCAGGAGGGGTAGATTACTGTAAGATTTAGGAGCGGCATGTCAATAGTTTTTAAAGTGCAAGCTATTGGAGGCTTAATCTATTCTAAATCTGATCTCAGGTGAGTCAGTAGACTCACTCAATCTAGTTTCTATTATTTTTGGGATTATTAGATGATTGGATTTCTAATTATTCACAGTATCCATTACTGCAAATCGTGTATTACAATACATTTCTTGCTTGCAAAAAATTGATGACAACCTCTTTTTGAGAGCTTGAATCTATCAAGAAACTTTGTTGATTTCACTCAATTTTTTTTCCAGTACGTAGTCTCATGATCTTGAATCACCTTTGCAAAACCAGGTTGTGTCCAATAATGTCCAAAGGTTGGAAATCGAAACTCGGAATCGTGCTGTTATTCGGGTTTAAAACCTGAAAATTTAAACATAATGATAAAATAAGTAAACCCACCTCTCATATTGTAAAGTTAGATAACAATATTCATGTACATATATTTCCCCTGTCCTGCACACACATCTGGTTTCTTAATCAGTAGACAAAATCATTTTGTTTGAAATATTCTGCTTATTATATATTACACCTAACATGTTATAGTTTCTTCGTTCCATTTCCATTTTGCTGCAAGTTGAAAGTTGCGCAGGAAGCTTCGATGCTTTCTGCTATGCATTTTCCCATTGATCTTCACGTTCCCTGGTATGCATAAAATCTTGGCCTTAATCATTTTGTATCTTAGCACATAATTTGCTATGCATTTGTCGTTTGTGTTAGCCAATTTGTCCCGCTTCGCATGTCTGGAAATTAAATCCTTCATGAATGCTGCGTTTTAGTGATGAGACTTGTAGCCATTTCTTAGTTGTTGCTTCATCCCTCTTTGAACCATTTCTCAGTATAACAAGCCTTTGTGCAATATAAGCCTGGTACTGACTCGACCTATGATGGGAAATTTGCACAGGAAGCAATGAAGCTTCATGTTGTTCATTTACCCCTTTGTTCATTGCATCTCCTATTATGCGCGATGCTTTAGCCGTGATTATGTTCTACACTTAGCATTGTGCTATGATGTTGCACTTGTTGTGCATGCTGATCCTTTGTGTTTTGCTTTGCATGTCACGTATTGATGTCGGCTAGCCTTAAGATGGCATTATGAATTGTTGTCGCTACAACCCGTCTTCATAAATCCTTATCACTGGCTTTGCTAAATCTTTGCTTGCACTAGTTGCAGTTGTCGGTTGACTTAAACCTTGTTTTGTTTGTTGTTATTTGTTATTCGCTGCCGGAACTAAGTTGCTCTTGCACCGCTGGTTCACAACAGCATGTGACTTCTTTTTTCCTGTTGTTTGATGCTAGGGTCAACTTAGTGCTTACATAGCTTGTTTTCAATGGCTCGCATCTTTTTTTTCCTGTGTACTACTTGAATTGGAGAGTTTCTTCCTTGTTTATTTTTGCCACTGTTATCTGCACTAGGTTGGTTTTAATTTATAGTTTGATACATGAATTAGTTGCTATGTATTGTTGCACTATGTTGTTATCTTGAGCACTGTCTTTCAGCTGTTCGTATACTTGTTGAATTGCTTGCGAGCTCCTGTTGATAACCGAGTGCATGAACGTGAATTCCCAGAATTGTTTTGCGATTGTTAATGGCTTCAAGTCTATGCAGTCACACACACACACAGACACACACACACACACATATACATATATATATATTTCTAGCTTCATCATTTTAGTACTTTGTTGATGCATGTGTTGTCCTTGTTTAGTGCATATTGCATTGGTTACTACCATGATGCACCAGGGGCCTTCGTGCCTTATACTTTGACATGCATTTGTACTAAATCTTTGCTACTAGCTGCATGTGTTGTTCTTTGAATCTCCTCATATTCTTACCTGTGTTGTTCATTGTGTCACATTGTACCCTTTTGCGGTGTTGCCATGACCACTGTTTGTCTTCATCCTTGTTACTGCACCATTATGAATTGCGTGTACCTTTTTATTGTGTTGCCATGACCAATGTTTTGATGATATGATCATTTTTGTTGATGTGTTGTCGTACTGGTAATATGCATTGTGTAGTTTCACTGCCTTGTGCATTCCCTTTAGCTTTGTTCGCCTGAAAATAACCATGTAAATGTGTGTTTGTATTCTATTTCAATCATTAGACCAAAACAATGTTGACCCATTCTGTGTATAATGCGCAAGATTAAAATCCTACGTTGTTATGTATTTTACCCTTTAACTGCTTCTATTTCTAGTGATCTTTGCCTTGATTAATTAGGTTGGTTAGATGCGTAATTTAGTAAGTAATATGTATACATTTGTGTTAAACTAGATCCGTGCCAACATCAATGAATTCGATGAGTTTTTAGTTGTGCTTTGAGAAGGTTTATAATGGTGATTTTCATGAACTATTTGTTGTTTTTATCCGATGATTTCGATTGGTGATTTCTTTCAGCACGTGTTTTATATAAGTTTCTGGTATGTAAATAAATACTGTTTTAATTATAGCATGGGACGGAAATGTTTTATGAATTTGGTTTTGTTAACTCATCTTCACCAAGAAATAATATAAGATTATTTTATAAATTATAAACATTTCCAAAAATAGAAAACGAAAGATTTTCATAATTATTTTCGAAGCCGTTTTTTGAAAATAAACCATTTTCTTATATAAAATGCACTCTTTTGCACACTTCGAGATGAAGAGATGGTGATCGAGTAATGTCGTATACCCCGCAGTACGGGACATGGCAGTATATGATTCTATTTAATCTCATGATTGTCAGATCAAATAATAATTTCTGTGTTTTACTAGTGACCTTTGTGATAATTAGTGTTTTATGATTCCTTGTGATTTTGTGTTTTGTAGTATGAAGTTGACTTAAAGCATGTGAACCTTAAGTGATAACGTGTGGTATGGGAAATACGATTATCGCTTTTCGGGTTACTATCCAAGGGTCTGTGACATATTCCTGTATGACTACCAGTACTAGACCTTTGGTTCAATCCTGTGTGAACTCTGTTTGGACCTTCGGGTCAATCCTGTGTGAAACCCTGTGTGAAATCTATGGACCTTCGGGTCATCTGGGTACCCTTCTGTGTGATATTGTACTGGCTATTGCTTTAAGCCATCCTATGTAGTAGCACATGCAGGCGTAGGTTCGGCTTGCCCCTCTGTGTTGGATCAAAACTTTGTGTTTTTATGTTTATCATTGATTTCATTGTAGCGATTATTATCATTATCATAAAATTGTGGTGATTTCATTAGTGGTTTTAAACTCTTAAAGGAGTTTTATGTGATACCATGAATTTGGGTTTAGTGATTTAGTGTTTCCATGTTTCAGTGATTTTGTGATTCTTTGTTTCAGTAATTCCGTGATTCTGTGTTTCAATGACTTCATGATTTATGTGATTTCTGTGATTTCAGAATCTTCCATTAGTATTATGTAATCCCAAGTGTTTATTACCTTAACTGGGGAGTTCGGGTAGTTTGTGTCAATGCAGTGTTCAAGTCCACTTGTGTGTTCTCGCGCTCACGGCCATATATTAATCTTGTGGCCTTAGGTATATGTGCTTCGTTGACCCGTGTATTAAATATTATTTTCTAGTGGAAAGGAAATTAACGTATCGTGGTTTTCGTATAAACACGTGTTTTGAGATTCCTTTTCTTATGGAAAGAAATTAGTGTTATGTTGGCATCTTATCTTACTTTTTTATTTTAACTGATATGTAAACTAAACCGATCCGTGTATGTAATACTCAAGTCAGACCGAGTTCTTTCAGGTTCAGTCGTTGTTGATTCGTGGTTTGCTGCTAAAGCTTGGACCATCCTAGAAGATTCTTTCTATGTTGCACATTAGCGTATTCGTGTCATTGTAGAGTTTTTCCATTTTCTCATGATGTCTTCGTATTGTATATTCGGTTGAGGTGTAGCACATGAATAAGTTTTAATTCTGTGATTGTATCTATGAGCAACTGTTCTATGGTCCATGACTGTGATATATCGTGTATTATTCTGAAATAATCTGTAGTCAGCATAGTTTCTTATTAGGAGTGTTGGGTATGCCGATCCTCTTGGGTTAAGAAAAGAAATTTTATTCACCCAATCAACGTACTTAATACTTGTCTAATGCAAAATTATGGATGGTCGCCCCTAGCCAGTCCTATTGTCTACCCTAATAGATGACATTACTTGCTAATGCTCTTTATTAGGTTGGATCTCGGGGTGGGGTGTTATAGGGGAAGTAAGCAAGAAGCCGATAGTTGGGACAAAGATGATTCGAGAGACACATGAGAAGATAGAGATCATTTGGCAATGAATGAGAGCTGCTTGAAATATCCAGAAGAGCTACATAGATAAGAAAAGAAGAGAATTGGAATTCTTTTGTGGAGACGTGGTTTTTTATGAAGGTTTCTTCTATAGGGAATGTTGTCCGATTTGGTAGAAAGAAGAAGTTAGCAACCAGATTTATTAGACCATTTCCGCTAGTGAAAAGAATCGAAAAGTTAAGTTATAGAGTCAACCTACCTTAGAAGATGGCGGGTGTGTGACATTTCTAATATTTTGTATCAACAAAAGTTTGTGAATGACTCGGGTATTGTGATAGCATTGGATCGGCTCGAAGATAAATAATTGGAGCAAGAAGCCTTAGGACCTCGTAATTCGCCTTGAGTCGTCGAGTACAATACGAAACAACTCAAGAGGAGAATATTAAAGTTAGTTAAGATGCAATGGAGTGGAAATGATAGTGATTGCACATGAGCAACTCGATAGAGTGTGAGAACAACCTACCTAGAATTCTTCGAGTAGTAAGACTCATTTATCGTATCTGCTTGTACCATTGCTTCTTATACCATTAGCATTCGATATGCTATGGATAATCTTGATTGGTTGTGTTTGTTTAGGTATCTCCAGGACAAATTTCCTAGGGGAGAGGGAATGTAACGACTCATATTTTACATAATGAAGGATCATAAAATAATTCTATTTTATTAATTTGTGGTCATATGACTTTAATACTTTGGAATATAGTCCTTAAGGATGTTTCACATCATTATTTATGTCGAATTTCTATGTAATCATTTTACCACTGGGAATCTTATTTAGACTATAACTTTGGTAGGAACCCAATTAGATGATACAAACTATTTTATTGCTGCAAAATGGTGATTTCACATTTTGTAGAGTGACCACATAGGAAAATCAAATAAGTGGTTTGGAAGTTATGTTAGTTTAAGCCTTGAAAACTATAAGCTAGGATTAGAAAAGGATTAACATGTTGAAATTAGCAATCTCATTAGTCTGATCAGATTTGGCTATAAATATTGAGTTAAAGAGACCATTTGAAACTTTCCCTCTCATTTCATATTAGCCTCAAACTTTGGGCCTACTATAATTCTCTAATCAACTCATAAGTTATCACTCAATTTCATCTCAAATTGTCTCTAACGTCAAACTAAAGGCTATATATATGTATATTAGCTAGATCTCATTATTTTGATTGCATTTTCATCTAATTGTTTGTTGTACCTGGGTCGGATCAATACCAGATCTTATTGAATTGGCTGATTTGGTGAGCGGTAGTGATCTCTCATTAGTGTATGATGGATTATGTGATAGAATTGGGTGATTTTATATTATAGTTATCAAATTAAAACCTAAAATCTAATTAATTTCAAATTTATAAGCTATAGGATAACCTAATTATGCATATAATTGATAATTGGATAGATCTAGTACGAATTGTGTAAGTTTACGCATTGACTTGTGTTAGATCAACCCTTAGAAGTGATTATATATAAAATTTAACAACTATTTGTAAATAGATGAAATTACATGGAATTTGCTATTTGAATCGTTACCATGATTGAATTAAATGTTATGCTTGATTTGTTTGTCAGTATTGTGTTTGCATAATATAGACTGGTGATTGAAGCATATCAAGAGCAAAATTCGTTGGAGTCGCACTAAACTTGGAGGATAGGCTCTAGAGCACAGCAAGAATGCACCATATGATTAACATCTTGAATGGAGCTAAGTCCTAAATTTAGAGCCAACTCATCCTAGTTCGATTGGTACAAAATCTAATATAGGGCTCTGGTATGGTGACGACTCATACAGTTAGCAAGTGCATGTCTCTTGGGAGTATGCATTAACTTTGGATTGGTGGTTAAGCCAAATGTTGAGATCTTCAATGAAATCATCAATGATGCATAGAAGAGAAGACCAAAGGGTTAAAAGGAATGAGTCAGGGTCATTAACATTTGAGAGGCGTACACCAGAGGCTAAAAGAAGGTCAGAGCAGATATGGCTAAAGAATTAACTCGTAACCGACTAATAGGCTTGAGTCAGTACAGAGTCAAATGAATTACTCTAATCATTATGCGACGTATAAGGGAGAGACTATGGTTATAGATGGTCATGTTGAAGGTAGTGTCTCATTAATGGATTCTACGATGAATAAGTTTCGGCATGACGAAGTTTTGACTCTTTGGTCGAGGGGCTCAGATAAGGAGTAGGATTGAAGGAGTTGAAAGACAACTTGAGATGGATAGAGGCTACGAGATAATGGACTCGGTTGACTATTAAAACACTTTCTCGGAAATGGAGTTGTGGAAAGCTATGAATATTGAGAGTGCCAAAGAGTCATTGGTAACTCGAAGTGTTATAGTCGTGACTTGAAGCAGGTCTACTATATATGAGAGTACATATGGACTAGTAGCAATGATTATGTATCCTAAACCGCTCCGATAGAGGATGTAGTGCTGGATTTTGTCTTCAAAGGACGTTCTAGATTTATGTTCTTATAAGGTACGAGACTACAACTAAAACCTTGATTTCCATTAGTCATTGGCATAAGCGAGGACGGTCATACGGGTTATCATGTATTCAAGGCTTTAGAAGGTGATTGTTATGTTTTGCCTGATGGATGTCGTGGTTGCTCCTATTTCTCCTTTTTAGATAAACTATCACTTATAAAACACTAAAGAAAGGATTAAAAATATGATCGGTGAAGGAGGTTGCTTAGAATACTACCATATTATGTAACAATACCCTTCATTGTTTTATTTGAGTAACATATTATATTTTATTATTATGTGCTAACTCTTTTACAATAAGAATATGAGTATTACTTATAAGCCTCTATCTAATTCCATTTTCTCCATTATAGCTTTTGATACTTATTTACGACTCATACCGGATTGTCGTCAAACTGAAGATTTTATGTTTTGCTTCTTATTATCTTAAATACTCTTAAATGAATAGAATTAATGACATGTTTGGTGATACTATTGTTGTGCTGGAGACGAGCTAGGGGAGCTTTAGTGTAGATATTTATAGATATTTTTGCTGTTTGTTATTTCATACTCTACGAGATTTGTAGTGATAAAATGTTATGCAAGATAGTTAGCGTGACATTTTATGCATAATTTAGTGATTCTGTAGAGTTGATATTTTCACTTTATTACGGCTTACTACTATTTTATTATATATGTTCTTACCATATTTGTTTATACGTTGTGACATATACGATATATTATTTTGCTTTGTTCCTTTTACGATAATTGTCTCATATCAACTAGGTACATCTGCAACTTTCTTTTATGATATCTATTGCATGTGGTATGAGGCGGCCATCACATAATAAAAATAAAGGTCAAATTGTTCTCCTCTCTTGTATTAATTAATATCAACAAACAAACATTTCATAAATAACATCGCTAATGATATAAATTGCAAAATGTCAAGTAATAAAATGACTTGGGTTTTTTTTTGTAATTAATAAACAAACATGACTAACATAACATTGGAACTAGGCATGTCAAAGGTATGGCTTGTAGATAACTGTATGAGTTTTTCCTAAACTATCCATGCTCGACCTGGTTACTATTAAAGTCCAGTACTATTTTAATTATAACCTACTCTAGCTTTGGCTCGCCTTGGTTACTAGTTTTCTGTAGTATCAAAATATGATTGTTAATGTTATTTATTTATCATTTTGGTTCTTTGCATGTATATGTTTTTGGTTACTTTGGTTGTGAACTTCACTATTTCGCCACCTAATTTGTATGTTGACCTTATTCGTGTATAAATTCTATAAAAAATAGAAGTTTAAAGTATGTTTATAACATAAATATTATGAGTTCGGTATACGAGTAGTACCCACGGAGTTGAAAAGCCCGACATGTCGGACTCGAGTATTGGTTTTAAAATATCCCACTGTTTCTAGCTAGACTCAGATTTCGATTGTTGTAATCAAGGCCGGGTTCAGATACTAAGATGTCCAACCCGATGTTAGTAGCCATAACAATAGTCATAGAATGATAGAAACATATCTTACACAATATCTCAAAAAATAATTTAGTAGAGCGATATATTTTATATAATTATTAGACATTCGGTTCGCTTCGATTCGAGGTTGTAAAATGTTCGGGTAGTGCCTACACGTTTTTCATTTAGAAAATGATTAAGAAATAATATTTGTACGTGAATATGCAATATTTTCCAATTGTTCGAATATTATTTGTATATTTACTTGGCAGAAAAGCGTAGGGTCCGTTTGATTTTGAACGGGAAGGGTTATTTGGAAGGGGTATTTGAAGGGGAATTGTTGCGAACGGGGAATGCTTTTTTTTTTACGAAAGGGGCATTTTGGAAGGGGCAGAAGTATTATTTTATTGTTTTTGTGTATATTATTTGTAATTGTTTGTGTGTGTTTTTTGTTGAACGGAATAGTAGATGCAGAATACAAATTGCAGAATTCAAATTGCAGAATTAAAATTACATAATTGCGGAATACAATTGCAGAATACAAAATGAAAATATAAAATACAGAATACAATGAAACTTTTTAATGCATTCCCACGGCAACTAGTTCATTTTGTATATTATCTCGTACAACCGCCATGGTGGATGTTGTTCTGGTTCTTTGAACGGGTTCTCGATCTCTGTTTCCACGATTTGATATACTGTAATATTCTTCGAGGTATTCTTCTGGCACTAAATCAGGGTCGTCATCATACGACATAAAATCTGGATCGCCAGCGTTGTATTTTCTGATGTAGTTGTGAATAACCATTGTAGCAGTAACAATTTGTACTTGAACATAGTATGGATACGTCTGCATGTTACGTAAGATGGCAAATTTTTTCTTCCAAATACCAAATGTTCTTTCAATTGCCATAAGCAAACTAGAGTGATAGTAGTTGAAAATTTCATTTTCTGACTTCGGTTCATTCTGTGTGTCATTAAAGTCTGGTATATGATATCTCAAGGATCGATAAGGAGTTATATATCCTTCCACTAGTGGATATCCTGAATCCACTAAATAATACTGTCCGGTAGGAGGATGAGGGAAATTAAGATCCAGATTATTTATAGCTTCCCGAAATACATTAGCGTCGTGCGCAGTTCCTTCCCATCCCGCTCTTACAAACGTAAAAGCTAAATCAAATGCACAAACAGCCATAATATTTTGTGTAGCAGATCCTTTCCGCCCTACAAAACGTTGCATGTTGTAACACCCCGTAATTTTAAAACATGACATAAGGGATAATTAAAGAATACTTAATTTTTAGAAGAAGAATTAAGTGAAATGGGTTAAGCCATTGCGTTCATCTCGGAATTCTGCTTGAGATAGAGTCCGAATTTGCATAGAACGGATATAGTATGAAGAAGTTATGAAGCTTAGAAGATTTCAGTTTAAAGCAGAATTTAATTAAATAATAATTAAATAACCATAGCAGTTCAAAATTCGAAATCCAACCCAAAATAGCTGAGCGGGAAATTTCCTGGTCGTGGGTGTCGACCCCCCAAGGGGAGTCGACTGGGGAGTCGACCCCCCTATAGGGGTGACGACTGGGGAGTCGACCCCCTTATAGGGTGTCGACCCCCATCGGCCCAGATCTGGCCAATGACGTGTTTTGTGGTCTGGATCTGATGACGTGTTTTTTCTGGAATTGGCTGATGACATGTTTTTCTGGTCTGGATGGTTCAGATGGTTCCTAATCTAATCTAAAGGTCCTAATACACCTATAAATAAACACCTAAACCTAACCCTAGCCTCCATGCTGCTCTAATCTAAACTAGCCATTCTTCTCCACCAAAACAAATCAGAATAAGAGTATTCCAATTAGAAGATTTGATCTATAAACAATCCAAAGTAGAGATTATTCAAGATCAGATTTGCTACAGCAACGCCTAATTCTCTTTTTTAAGAATTCTATCGCTGTGAGTCTATGTTACTTTCACATATAATTAAATTAAAAAGTAATTGTGATAATATTGTAAGTTGGATCTAATGTATATGCCTGTAAATAAGATGAATCATATCAAGTTATATCAAGTTTTGTAATTTGTTATCCTTTAAATTCATACTCAATTGCTATTATCATATGCCTGTCTGATCTATTTTGTCGTTATTCATTTCACATGCCTATTTATGTGTTTATGCCAGTTTTGATGTTTTGATTCTCTTCCCTCCTTCTTTTCCTTTTTCCTTATGAGATTAGGCTAACTTCGAGGCTAACATATTGCGTTGAGATTTGCGTACGAATAACGTTAGAATGATTGGGAAAAGTTGGGAAATGTGTAATAAAATGAGATTTGGCATAAATTGTTGATGACTATGGATTGGGCATAATTGAATATAACTTGTATACATGAGATTTGGCATAAGTTGGTTTGGGCATAGTTGAGTATAACTTGTATACATGAGATTTGGCATAAATTGTTAATAACCATGAAAATTGGTTTGGGCATAATTTTGTATAACTTGTATACATGGGATTATAGGCATACATTGGTTAAAAAATGATAAGCATAAATTGGATTGGAATTTATGAGTAATTGGAAAATATTATAATCAAAGATTTGAAATTGGGGCTTGAATCAAGAAAGTGAAAATGAACGCCTAAGACACGAGGTTAGATTCGGATTGCGGTATAAGCCTGCCCGGAACCGCCCGGCAAATCCGGCAACCGCAAAACGGTAATCTAATGTGAGAGGTCAAAGGAAGAAACTAGATGCGTAATAATGAGAGGACACGAGATTAGATTCGGATTGCGGTATAAGCCTGTCCAGAACCGCCCGACAAATCCAGCAACCGCAAAACGGTAATCTAATGTGGGAGATCTTGCAAGATTACGGTTATAATGAATTAATCAACACTTAACCAATATAAGACATGTGGTAAGACATGAGAATAATAAAGGGTTAAGTGGGTACATGGGTAGCATGTGAAACATAATAAAAGCACTTAACCAAGATGAGGCATGTGATAAGACATAGGGATAAAAAGGGGTTAAGTGGGAATTCCTTGTAGGGACCAAGCTTAGGAGGGAAGCTTGTGTCAAGTGTGTGGACCCTTTTCAACCAGTAACCCATTTTAATACCTATATGAGCTCGAACTAGGTCGAGGACAGGGACACGCTTACTGGGGTTGATTGTAAGAGGTCAATAAAGAGTTTGCGATGGCAGTGCAAGTCTAACGGAGTCAAGTGCGTGCATGGGTCTGGGCTGGTAGATAAGACGATGTCGCATCGTGTAGGTATAAGCTGTGCATTTCAGTAGTATCGGGGTTGCCACCTTAGGGAGTGATACACCCTATTGTGGGACCAGCATAGGTATCTACGAGGTTAGGGAGCCGATTGAATGGGAAGGGTAGTGGGTACAACTAGTGGGGATAGGAGCAAGTTGGCACCTATGATAGTAACTAGAGGTACACGAAACTACCATCATTATATTTGTATAGGAGGGGTCATCTTTTAGTATGTAACTTGTAACAACCCGAATTTTTACAACGTTTTAAGACAAGAATCAAGACAGAATTAAATTATAAATTCTGAATCAGAGAAAACGGGCTGTGCCATTGCGTTTGCCTCGGAAAAATACGCGAAATAGAGTCTAAAATTTCGTAAATCGGAGTTCGTAAGACCGAGATATGACCTCGCAAAGTTTCACAAAAATTCAAATTCGAAAATAGATTTCAAAAATTCAGAAAACGGGCTAGGCGGGAAAACTCCCGCCCAGACCAGGTCGACCAGGGGGTCGACCTGGGGGTCGACCTTGTCGACCTGGTGCACCTGTTTTGGCTCCTGGGTCTTCTTTTGTTGGCTGGTGACGTGATTTGATGGCTCAGATCTATCCTAGGGTTAATCCTATGGCCTAAACTAGTCCTAACTTCTATAAAAACACCCTAAGACCTAACCTAAATCACTCAAAATCACTCTTGCAACAAAGTGCTTCCCAAATGCTTCTTGATCATGGTCTCCATCTCCAACTTCAAGAGCCTATGCATTCAAACTAGATCCGAATCAAAGGAGTAAGCTTTCTACATCAAATCAAGGGATTAAATCAACGTCGCTACACCAATTCTATGACGATTCATGCTCTTAATTCTCTAGCCACGATTTGTAAGTTCTAGCTACTTCTAGATCTAAACGGTAGATTTAATGTTGGCATGAGATAAAATGAAATGAGACCTAAGTATGATTTCCTATGCGAATCTATGTTTAACCCTATCTTGAACCTATGACTTTGGGCTATGTCTTATTGTCTAAATCATGCCACTCATGTTGTGTTTGACCTAGTTTATCATGCAAGATTGAATCTTGACTTGTGGAATGTTGGCATGAACCCTTAGATCCATTTTCTTGACTTGTGGGATATTCATATGAACTTAATTTAGGGCTTATGCATGTTAAAGAGCCTAAACCCCTCATGATCATTAACATGCTTATGATGAACCTATTATGCACATGTTAGAATTGTCACCCTATGTCACCATTGCCATGATAATCGCCCTCTTTGCTAGATTTGGAATCATACATGTTTGAAGCCTATAATGCATATGCTAGTTGAGTTGTACACCTTGGCCTCAAATTTCACCATGTTTGATTTGTGACCATCTTTGACACCTTATGCCCATCCTTGTCATATTATTCCCTAACTAAATCTATTATGTTGATTTGCTTGCACGTGCATTGGGAATACGCTTTGGGTAGAATAGGCAAAAACGTGAAACATGAAACTTGACATGAGTAGTGCCACGAATGGGACAATGGGCATAAGTGGAAAACATGAACTTAGTCGTGGCCTAAATTTGACATGAACATGACAATTAGGTAAACTTAAATGTGGACATGACACGTAGAAAAACATGGAAGTGGCCAACTCGAGGTTGGGTTGAGTTTGCAATGTAAATCTGCCCGGAACCGCCCGGCAAATCCAGTAATTGCAAACAATAGGACCCAATGTGAGTAGTTGGTCATACCGCACTTAAAACCCGAGGTTAGACTAGGTTGTGGTGTAAAGCTACCCGGACTCGCCCGGCACATCCAGTAACCACAACAAGGTCTAATGTGAGAGGTTGGGGTGCATTAAATTAATTAATGACACTGGATAAGGTTAAGTAAACTCACGAGTATAACACTTAACCATTTTAATATGACTAGTTGATGGGGTTGAGTTAATCTATACTTAACTAATCTAACATGGTAATTTTATAGGGTTAAGTCATGAACTGCTTGAGTATACTTAACCAACTTGACACATGGTTTGTAGGGCTAAACCGTGAACTTGAATACTTAGCCAATTTTGACCTGATTTGTAGGTGGGTTAAGTCATGGACTTGAATGACAATACTTAACCCATTAGACAAAACCCTAGTTCAGAGGACTAAGTGGAAATTCGTACTCAAAAAGGATAACAGGAAAAGAAACTAAGTGGTAAACCTTAGTTAAGAATAACTAAGTAATAATCCTTAATCAAGGAAATTGGACCAGTTCATAAATAGATGAGTAACCCGATATGGTAGGTCATCGCTTAAACACGCGAGGAGGATCAAATTATCTGACTTAGATAAAGGCTCCAGCGAACTGGGTGAAGAAGCAGTAGCTTCGGGGGACGTGAGGGTACTCTTGGTATCCCTCTATGAGGTTGCAGATGATCCTCCTGGGCTCACAGAGGTTAAGGTCTGCAGTAGAAGAACCAAGGGTAAGCCTTACTTGTTGTGCGAGCAACCTAAAGATGGGGGTGGATTAGCGTGGAGTCGGCGATACTTAGTATAACCCTGTGATAGCACGTCGTCGACTACCTACCATCTTGAGTCAATCGTGTACGTATGCGGAAAGGCAGAGAACTCCCAACAGACCATACACTTGCTATCTAGTTATGGTTGAGGTTGGCCAGTAGAGAAGTGGGGGCATAGGTGGTCGGAGTATAGTTCTCGTGCATGATATTCTTGGATTTCCTTTCAGTAGTTGACGGAGGGGTCACGTGGGACCATATCCACCGGTAGAAAAACAAACCTTGATACCTGCTTCGGTAGATAACTTAAAACTCCCGACCGAGTCCCGTATTTCTTGATTAGCCCTGTCACGGGACTCGGATGGCACATAAAAGGTACATGTGCATCTAGACATGGAAGAACGATTCACGATACATACATGGGAAAAAGGGCGTTGTGACGGGTAGCGTAATCCCTAGTAGTCCTAGGTAGCTTAGACCCAAACCGAATTACGAAAACGTTTAGTAGGTTGCATAATCCCTAGTGGTCCTAGGTGGCATAAATCGTAGCTGAACACACGATAGTTTATGATAAGATAGAGTAGTCAGATCAAGGGTGACAGTCCAAACAATTTCAAGGATAAAATGGCACTACGTCGAAGTAGTATAGAATTTCATGAGGAAGCCCGTACGAGTTACGGTAAAGGACTGAACATATACGTGGAAAGAATTATACGAGTTGGAGAAAACCTACATACGGTGTATTAGGTTGACACTTTAATAAATGAACCATTTCATGACTTTGGACAAGGGACATTTTTATAGCTAACACATGACACGGGTAGGGATACTAGTACGGGAGGTGCAGAGCAAATAGATATCGAAAATGGTAAAGAGTAGAAACCCTGGGATGTTATACCTTGGATGATATACATGATAGATACCTTGAGATATTATACTTGATAGAAACCTGACGATGTGATACCTTGATTTATCTTGACACCGTAGTTACCATGATACCTTAGTTTATCTTGATACAGTAGTTCATCCTGTCATCTTGGTTTAGCTTATCTATCTTGTCATCATCCTTATGTTTACTTTCAGTTTATGCATGTCATGTTACCTTTACCTGTTTTTATGCTGGAAGTAGATAGGACTTACCAGTCTTTATGACTGACCCCGTTTTCTTTCGCCTCTTTGTCTTCCGTTCCCCCCCCCCCCCAGGTTTTCAGGGAGGAAATACTGTTACTTAGTTTGGACTTCTTCTGCTTCAAGATCATCATGTATGGCTTGGACTTTTCTTGGTTATGGCTGCTTTACTGTTTTACTTGGGGAATAATTTATGAAAGAGTTTTATGCTTCTTTACTATTGCAAGACAGGTTTTGATTTAGTGGTACTCTGATGTAAAAGGCTTTAGACCTTACTGTTTTATAGAATGATAAAATTTGGTTTTCTTCCACTGTTTATATATGTTCTGTCTTGTAATATTTCTGTGCATGATTACCTAGTTAACACCCCTCCAAAGCTAGTGCATTCTCTTGTGAGTGACCCTAGCGGAGGTGGGGTGTTACATTTGGTATCAGAGCAGAAGGTTACCAGACTGGGAAAAGTTTTTAAAACCTTCTGAAAAACTATTTGAGAAACCGTTTACAAAGAAGCATTTTTCAAGAAAAGTTTTTAAAAGAAAAAGGCTATTCCCCCAAAAGCCATTAGCACTATCCTTTGTTTCCTTGATTAAATCTCTTTTCCTTTCTTTCCTCCATCTGTAGTCACAGTAGTTTTAACTGCGACTAATCTTTTTCTTGCTACGTAAGTGTTTTCCGTGCGATGGAGGTAGTTCTCGAGAGATCTGTTACCACGTTATATAAGAAAGGATTGTAAGAACTAGGATAAAGGATACGAGCTTAAGCAACTTGTTGGTATGGCTCAACCCATGACAAGAGAAAGTATATTGGGTATGGTAGAAAGGGATAGATAGTTAAGTATTATGGGACAAGGACAAGATCAGCGAGAGGATGATTGTATGCTCTCATTTCTGGCGTACCTAAGAGGGATGGTACCGTTTCTGGTAAAGGTTTAGCTTTTCTTTTCTATCATCCCGTCAGGACTTTGTTTTGATCCCCGCATCATTTAGGTCTACTTCGATAAGTTGAGTCTCTGCACCTTAGTACTAGCGTAGTAGAGGATCCCATTTTGTCTCAAATCTTGTTGGAGAATCGGTCCATTTATTCATGACTTGTTTGGAATTGAGAATGTCTATGCCAAGTGTTGAGTTTAGAAGCAATGCTTATGTTTTCGGGCTATGGATGGATTCTAGGGATGAAGTGGATATCCAGTAAGGGTGCCATTCTCGGTTTTGGAAGGAGGGTAGTTAGACTCTTGACTTGCCTTGGTAATACCCTCGAAGTCTCACGTAACCTTTAGGGCTCTGTCATGATTAGTTACATAGAATCTCTTGATGCATTTATTGGAAATTTTTAATCCAATCGAGTAGTGTTCGCCAATAAGGCGAATAGTTCATTTCGCTTATGTATGGGTTATAGAAATCACCCTAGTAAGTGCACTTGGTAACATGGTTGACATTTGTTGCTTGCAAGAGAAAGTTCTTATGCATGGAATCCTTATGGTTCGAGATCCAGGATTCACTAGTGAATTTTGGAGAGCTTGCATGAGATCATGAGTACGCAGTTATGTTTGAGCCAAGTATTCTAGAAAAAGAATAAGTGAAAGTGGAACGAGAGGCGACAGGGAAATGAGTTCCAACTCATGTTTTGGAAACAGGAATTAAGAAGCTACGGAATCATGAAGTTAAAAGATGGTCAAGGCACAATAAAATTAAGCTCAAGGAAATGCGACTTGGAAGATTAAAGACTAGACACGCGCATCATATCTCTTTTTAAGAGTATATCCTTGATCCCTGGTTTTCCTGTAGAGCTTACTTGGATGCTATCTTTTAGGTATATCCTCTCAGTCCTATCCTCAATCTTGTTTCTGTTAAAAACCCCATAAGGAGTATGATTCATCTGTTTGTGATATATATATATATATATATATATATATATATATATATATATATATATATGTCGGGGTTTGAAGATGTCCATTGGGCTGACTAAACTTTTCGGGCTTTATAGGATATTGGTTAGGTTTGGGAAAAAGATTTATCTTCTCGATCCTATCTTGAGAACCTTAGGTAGAACCCTATGGATGTAAACATGTATTTGAACACATGTTATGATTGATATGGTTGCAAGTGGTTGCAAGTGGTTGCTCGTGGATGCCTGAATGTACATTAGACATTAGATCAGCTCAGTCACATTTCATATTGCATATGCACGAGTATTTATACTTGTTTATGGATGAAATTGAATGTGTTATCATGGGGATGCTGCATATGAATGAATTTTTGTGCACACATATAGTGTTTATATGACTAGGACTATTTGCATACATGTTGGACTCATGGCACTAAACATATTTTGCATTAGAAAGATCAATCAGGCCTGATCATTAGCATTAGCTAAGGAACATATACACACACTTTCTGCAATGTGTTCATAAAGCATTAGAAGTCTCTTAAGGACAATGGTTGTCTGTGGATGATGTTTTGAGTAGATGGATGATGGATGGTAAGATACGTTCTTCCTAACTTGGAGATTTCGGGGACGAAATCCTTAAAGGAGGGGAGAATGTAACAACCCGAATTTTTACAACGTGTTAAGACAAGAATCAAGGCAGAATTAAATTATAAATTCTGAATCAGGGAAAACAAGATCTGCCATTGCGTTCGTCTCGGAAAAATACGCGAAATAGAGTCCAAAATATCGTAAATCGGAGTCCGTATGACCGAGATATAACCTCGCAAAGTTTCACGAAAATTCAAATTCGAAAACAGATTTCAAAAATTCAGAAAACGGGCTAGGCGGGAAAACTCCCACCCAGACCAGGTCGACTAGGGGGTCGACCTGGGGGTCGACCTTGTGGGGACCAGGTCGACTTGGGAGTCGACCTGGGGGTCGACCTCCCCGGTCGGCCTTATCGTCCTGGTGCACCTGTTTTGGCTCCTGGGTCTTGTTTTGTTGGCTGGTGACGTGATTTGATGGCTCGGATCTATCCTAAGGTTAATCCTATGGCCTAAACTAGTCCTAACTTCTATAAAAACACCCTAAGACCTAACCTAAATCACTCAAAATCACTCTTGCAACGAAGTGCTGCCCAAATGCTTCTTGATCATGGCCTCCATCTTCAACTTCAAGATCCTATGAATTCAAACTAGATCCGAATCAATGGAGCAAGCTATCTACATCAAATCAAGGGATTAAATCAACGTCGCTACACCAATTCTATGATGATTCATGCTCTTAATTCTCTAGCCACGATTTGTAAGTTCTAGCTACTTCTAGATCTAAACGGTAGATTTAATGTTGGCATGGGATAAAATGAAATGAGACCTAAGTATGATTTCCTATGCGAATCTATGTTTACCCCTATCTTGAACCTATTACTTTGGGCTATGTCTTATTGTCTAAATCATGCCACTCATGTTGTGTTTGACCTAGTTTATCATGCAAGATTGAATCTTGACTTGTGGAATGTTGGCATGAACCCTTAGATCCATTTTCTTGACTTGTGGGATATTCATATGAACTTGATTTAGGGCATATGCATGTTAAAGAGCCTAAACCCCTCATGATCATTAACATGCTTATGATGAACCTATTATGCACATGTTAGAATTGTCACCCTATGTCACCATTGCCATGATAATCGCCCTCTTTGCTAGATTTGGAATCATACATGTTTGAAGCCTATAATGCATATGCTAGTTAAGTTGTACACCTTGGCCTCAAATTTCACCATGTTTGATTTGTGACCATCTTTGACACCTTATGCCCATCCTTGTCATATTATTCCCTAACTAAATCTATTATGTTGATTTGCTTGCACGTGCGTTGGGAATACGCTTTGGGTAGAATAGGTAATAACGTGAAACATGAAACTTGACATGAATAGTGCCACGAATGGGACAATGGGCATAAGTGGAAAACATGAACTTAGTCGTGGCCTAAATTTGACATGAACATGACAATTAGGTAAACTTAAATGTGGACATGACACGTAGAAAAACATGGAAGTGGCCAACTCGAGGTTGGGTTGAGTTCGCAATGTAAATCTGCCCGGAACCGCCCGACAAATCCAGTAATTGCAAACAATAGGACCCAATGTGAGTAGTTGGTCATACCGCACTTAAAACCCGAGGTTAGACTAGGTCGTGGTGTAAAGCTGCCCGGACCCGCCCGGCACATCCAGTAACCACAACAGGGTCTAATGTGAGAGGTTGGGGTGCATTAAATTAATTAATGACACTGGATAAGGTTAAGTAAACTCACGAGTATAACACTTAACCATTTTAATACGACTAGTTGATAGGGTTAAGTTAATCTATACTTAACTAATCTAACATGGTAATTTTATAGGGTTAAGTCATGAACTGCTTGAGTATACTTAACCAACTTGACACATGGTTTGTAGGGCTAAACCTTGAACTTGAAAACTTAGCCAATTTTGACCTGATTTGTAGGCGGGTTAAGTCATGGACTTGAATGACAATACTTAACCCATTAGACAAAACCCTAGTTCAGGGGACTAAGTGGAAATTCGTAGTCAACAAGGATAACGGGAAAAGAAACTAAGTGGTAAACCTTAGTTAAGAATAACTAAGTAATAATCCTTAGTCAAGGAAATTGGACCAGTTCATAAATAGATGAGTAACCTAATACGGTAGGTCATCGCTTAAACACACGAGGAGGAGCAAATTATCTGACTTAGATAAAGGCTCCAGCGAACTGGGTGAAGAAGCAGTAGCTTCGGGGGACGTGAGGGTACTCTTGGTATCCCTCTATGAGGTTGCAGATGATCCTCCTGGGCTCACAGAGGTTAAGGTCTGCGGTAGAAGAACCAAGGGTATGCCTTGCTTGTTGTGCGAGCAACCTAAAGATGGGGGTGGATTAGCGTGGAGTCGGCGATACTTAGTATAGCCCTGTGATAGCACGTCGTCGACTACCTACCATCTTGAGTCAATCGTGTACGTATGCGGAAGGCAGAGAACTCCCAACAGACCATACACTTGCTATCTAGTTATGGGTGAGGTTGGCCAGTAGGGAAGTGGGGCATAGGTGGCCGGAGTATAGTTCTCGTGCATGATATTCTTGGATTGCCTTTCAGTAGTTGAGGGAGGGGTCACGTGGGACCATAACCACCGGTAGAAAAACAGACCTTGATATCTGCTTCGGCGGATAACTTAAAACTCCCGAACGAGTCTCGTATTTCTTGATTAGCCCTGTCACGGGACTCGGATGGCACATAAAAGGTACAGGTGCATCTAGACATGGAAGAACGATTCACGATACATACGTGGGAAAAAGGGCGTTGTGACGGGTAGCGTAATCCCTAGTAGTCCATGGTGGCTTAGACCCAAACCGAGTTACGAAAATGTTCAGTAGGTTGCATAATCCCTAGTGGTCCTAGGTGGCATAAATCCTAGCTGAACACACGATAGTTCATGATAAGATAGAGTAGTCAAATCAAGGGTGACAGTCCAAACAATTTCAAGGATAAAATGGCACTACGTCGAAGTAGTATAGAATTTCATGAGGAAGCCCGTACGAGTTACAGCAAAGGACTAAACATATACATGGAAAGAATTATACGAGTTGGAGAAAACCTACATACGGTGTATTAGGTTGGCACTTTAATAAATGAACCATTTCATGACTTTGGACAAGGGACATTTTTATAGCTAACACATGACATGGGTAGGGATACTAGTATGGGAGGTGCAGAGCAAATAGATATCGAAAATGGTAAAGCGTAGAAACCCTGGGATGTTATACCTTGGATGATATACATGATAGATACCTTGAGATATTATACTTGATAGAAACCTGACGATGTGATACCTTGATTTATCTTGACACCGTAGTTACCATGATACCTTAGTTTATCTTGATACAGTAGTTCATCCTGTCATCTTGGTTTAGCTTATCTATCTTGTCATCATCCTTATGTTTACTTTCAGTTTATGCATGTCATGTTACCTTTACCTGTTTTTATACTAGAAGTAGATAGGACTTACTAGTCTTTATGACTGACCCCGTTTTCTTTTGCCTCTTTGTCTTCCGTTCCCCCTCCCCCCCCCCCCCCAGGTTTTCAGGGAGGAAATACTGTTACTTAGTTTGGACTTCTTCTGCTTCAAGATCATCATGTATGGCTTGGACTTTTCTTGCCTATGGCTGCTTTACTGTTTTACTTGGGGAATAATTTATGAAAGAGTTTTATGCTTCTTTACTATTGCAAGACAGGTTTTGATTTAGTGGTACTCTGATGTAAAAGGCTTTAGACCTTACTGTTTTATAGAATGATAAAATTTGGTTTTCTTCCGCTGTTTATATATGTTCTGTCTTGTAATATTTCTGTGCATGATTACCTAGTTAACACCCCTCCAAAGCTAGTCCATTCTCTTGTGAGTGACCCTGGCGGAGGTGGGGTGTTACATAACTAGTATGTTGGTACGGTGCAGAGCATATCTTATGGTGGTTAGGAGTGCAGTTGATGTTCTATCTTGCTTATCTTGTTTACCTTGTCATATCTGCTTATGTTACAGTCGTCTCTTATATCCAGTTTATGTTCTTATCCTGTTACTTTACTGATTATATTGTAAAAGTCACTGGACTCGCCAGATTTTATGTCTGGCCCTTTTAGTTTCGCCTCTCTTCTTTCTTTTTCTCCCCCAGGTCCTCAGGGTGGGATTAGTGGAGCTTGACTCGGATTTCTTTCTTATTGAAGTGCTTGGAAGTGTTGAAAGTAATGCTCAGCTTTATCTCTTTTTCATTATGGCTATTTGGAGAGGGATTGTAGTTTTGCTTTTATGTACTCTGATAATAATTTTGTTCAAGATGAATATTTGTGTACTTGGCTTTATTATATGGTTTTGATGTTGTAACCAAACATGTTTTGCTTTTCCGCTGCAATGAATAAATTTTGAATTTTTAAGTATCATTTTATATGTCTGTCTTGTGATGTTCTGTTATATACTCTTATAACGGTCCATGAAAGTTAATGCATTCCCTTAGTGAGTGACATTAATGGATGTGGGGTGTTACACGTGGTATCAGAGCTGAAGGTTACCAGAACAGATAAAAGATTTTGAAAACCGTTTTCAAAACCATTTTTAAAAAGAAGTATTTAAAAAAAACATGTTTTAAAGAGGGTATTTTCAAGAGAAAGGTTTATTATGAAAAACATAATCCCCAAAAGCCATATATCTATCTTTCAATTCTCTGTTTTGAATCTCTTCCTTTTTCCTTTCAGCATGTCTGGGGAACCCGATATACCTGAGGGCGTACAGATACCAGGATGGTTCAGAAGGTATGTGGAGGCTAGAGCTACTGCCGTAGGCCCAGCAAACGTTCCTCCTCCCCCAGTTTCAGCCGCTCCTCCTCCTCCTCCTCCTCCCCATGTAGACGCTTTTTATAAGATATGCAAAGACTTCCGTGCGATGGGCGGAAAACCGTTTTATGGAACTGAGACGTTTGTTGAGGCTCGGAATTGGCTCAAGGAAGTGGAGGACTTGTTTGGTATCTTTGAGATAGACGATGGAAGGAAGGTTCAGCTAGCTGCTTGGTTGATGAAGGATCAGGGTTAATTTTGGTGGGAAGTAACTAATGGAGGGCGTGCAGTGGAGACGTGGATGGATTTTAGACAAAGGTTCGAGTTGAAATTTCTTTCACAAGTAGAGGAGAGTTTATACATGGAGAGGTTCTTAGCTTTGAAACAAGGGAGTTTGACTGTGAAGGAGTACGTTAACAAGTTTAACCATTTAGCAAGATTTGGTATGGAATTAGTTAATACACTACATAAGAAGGCCTTGAGATTTTCCAAGGGTCTGAATCAACCATTACACGGGTTGGCTATGTCCCACATTCCTATGGGGGCTACTTTCGAGAATCTTGTTGATATGGCGTTGGTACATGAAGAGGAGAAAGGTGCTAATGTAGATAAGGCACAGGATAAGAAAGGGGATCCAAAGAAGGCACAGCAACAACAAAAGAAGGGCGGTAAGGGCAACAAGGGTTCAGAGAAAAGAAAGTGTCATAATTGTGGAATACCTGGCCATTTGAAGAAGGACTGTAGGAAGAAGAAGAAGAGGACGGGTTGCTTCCAATGTGGTGAGGCAGGACATACGATTAAAGACTACCCAAGGAGGCAAGGACAAGGGCAAGGACAGAGGACAGAATCTACTTCTGGAGGGCAGGTTCATGCTCTCATGGCAGCTACGCAAGAGAGAGGTAGAAACATTTCTGTTGAAAGTTTGATTTTCCTTTTCGATCATCCTGTACGTGCTTTGTTTGATTCTGGTGCTTCACATTTGTTTATATCTGCTTCTGTTGTTGAGTCTCTACACCTAGATACTAGTTTAGTTATGGATCCCATTGTAGTCTCAAATCCTATTGGTGGTTCGGCTCATTTATCTATGGTTTGTCGGGATTTGAGAGTGTCTATCTTGGGCGTTGGGTTTTAATGCAACGCCTACGTTCTTCGTTTCATGGGCTATGGCTTGATTCTAGGGATGGATTGGCTAGCCAGGTATGGTGCCATCCTAGACTGCGAAAGGAGGGTAGTTAGATTGTTGACTCGTTGTGGAAGGACCCTTGATATTTCTTGTGACCCTAGGGGTTCAGTGATGCTTAGCTACCTAGAATAACTTGATGCATCCATCGATGATTTGCAAGCTGTTCGAGTAGTCTGTGAGTATGATGACGTCTTTGATGAGGTTCGGGGTTTACCCCCGAGGCGCGAGATAGACTTCCGTATATACTTAGTAGATAATGCATAGCCAGTGGCATTGCAAGTGCGCCACATGGCTCCGAGAGAGAGGAAGGAACTCAGTAAACAAGTAGGGGAGCTGCTTGGGAAAGGGTTCATAAGAAGTATTTCGGAATGGAGTGCTCCAGTTGTTTTTGCTACAAAGGCGGATGGTTCGCTTAGATTGTGCGTGGACTATAGGGAACTAAATAAACTCACGAAGAAAAATAGACACCCATTGTCGAGGATGGATGATTTGTTCGATCAGTTGGTTGGTGCTTTAGTTTTCTCGCAGTTATACTTAGCTACAGGATTTCATCAGTTGAGGGTAGCTGAGGATAGTATAGATAAGACTGCTTTTAGGCCTCCCTACGGTTTCATCGAATGGCTCGTCATGCCTTTTGATTCGACGAATGCACCTGCATATTTTGTAGACTAGATGAGTAGGGTGTCTAGGGAGTTTCTAAACAAATTCGTTGTAGTCTTTGTGGATGATATCTTGATATTCTCTAGAAGCGAGGAAGAGCATGCCCTACATCTTAGGGAAGCCTTAGAGACCCTTCGAGCACATCAAATCAAAGCTAAGTTCTCCAAATGTCATTTTTGGAGGAAGGAAGTGAGGTTCTTAGGGCACGTGGCCTCTAAGGAAGGGATAGCAGTAGATCTCGTGAAGGTGGTAGCAATCCAAGGTTGGAAGGTTTCTACGAATGCAACGGAAGTAAGAAGTTTTCTTGGTTTGGCGGGCTATTATAGAAAGTTCATCAAGGACTTTGCTAAGATATCAGCCCTACTTACTCGGTTAACAAAAAAGAATTTGACCTTTTCTTGGGATGTTGACTGTGATGATGCTTTTCAACGTTTGAAGAGGGCATTGATGACAACTCCAGTTTTAGTTTCGCCGGATGGGAGTAAACCGTTCACAGTGTATACCGATGTTTGCGATACAGGGCTTGGCGCAGTTTTGATGCAAGAGGGAAGGGTGATATGCTATGGTGGAAGGCAGTTGAAGGTCCATGAGAAGAATTACCCTACCCACGACTTAGAATTAGCTGCCATAGTTTTTGCGCTTAAGTCTTGGCGTCACTATTTGCTTGGGGAGAGGTTTGAGTTGTATACAGATCATAAGTCACTAAAATACTTGTTCTATCAAAAAGATCTAAACTTAAGGCAACAGAGGTGGATGGAGTTCTTAGCATCTTACGATTTTGAGATTGCATATACCTTTGGCAAGGGTAACGTAGTGGCTGAAGCCTTGAGTAGAAAGAGGTTTACTTTGAGTCCTTTGTTTGTCGAGCGGCAGAGTTTAGAGTACATATCTACCTTTGATTTCAGACCCTCTATCGATTATGTACCCGGTTTGTTGGCATCGTTAGAGGTGCGACCTACGCTTTTGGGATAGATAGGAGCGACACAGCGAGATGACCCACAACTGATAGAGATAGTAGACAAGCTCATAAGAGGGGAGTCTTTAGGCCATCTTAGTAGGTATACTATAAATAACAAAGGTTGGTTGCGTAGGAATGAGAGACTTTGCGTATCACGAGACGAGAGTTTGAGAAGGACAATCCTTGAAGAAGCACATCGTTCTAAGATGACCATACATCCCGGTGGTGACAAGATGTATAGGGACATGAAGCGAGTTTTCTTTTGGATCGGAATGAAGAAGGATGTGGCTGAGTTCATTTCTAGATGCTTAGTGTGCCAACAAGTCAAGGCTGAGCAAAAGAAGCCTAGTGGTTTGCTTCACCCTTTAGAGGTTCCATAGTGGAAATGGGAAATTGTTTCCATGGATTTCGTCGACGGGTTACCGAGGTCAAGGAAGGGTAATACAGGGATTTGGGTAGTAGTAGATAGACTTACCAAGAGCGCCCATTTCATTCCCGTTAAAAGTAAAAGAACAGCGGCATGGTTAGCATCTGTTTATCTCTGAGAGATAGTTCGTCTACACGGCATACCTTCTAGTATCGTAAGCGATCGAGATCCCATTTTCATTAGTGAGTTTTGGAAGAGCTTGCAAGAGGCGGTAGGAACGCAATTGTGTTTGAGCACAACTTATCACCCACGGACGGACGGCCAAAAAGAAAGAGTGAATCAGATTCTAGAGGATCTTTTGAAGTTATGCATCTTGGACTTTGGAGGGACATGGGAGGAACATCATCCATTAGTAGAGTTCGCCTACAACAACAACTATTAGACTAGTATTGGCATGACACCTTTTGAAGCTGTATATGGACGACCTTGTCGATCACCGACTTGTTGGTGGGAATCTACAGATAAGATTTTGCTTGGGCCCAAGATGGTTAGGGAAACCTCGGAGAAGATAGACTTGATTCGAAGACGCATGAAGACGGCACATGACCGACAAAAGTCATACGCTGATAAGAGACGAACCGATTTTGAGTTCGATGTTGGAGTCATGGTTTTTATTAAAGTTCACCTTTGAGGAATGTAGTTCGCTTTGGATATATAGGGAAATTGGCACCAAGGTTCGTAGGGCCATTCCCCATTACAGAGCGAATTGAACAGATGGCCTACAGAGTGAAGTTTCCTGAGAAGTTTAGTGGTATTCATGACGTATTTCACGTATCGCATTTGAGGAAGTGTTTACACGATACCGCGGAAGTAGTAGAGCTGAGCATGCTTAGAGAAGTGGAAGTAGAGCGAGATGCCACGGTTAGACGAGTTCCTACATACATCCTTGGATCGGAGGTCAAGAAATTACGCAAGCGAGAGGTCAAGTTGGTTAAAGTCCAATGGGGATATGATCAAGGAGACGCAACTTGGGAAACGGAAGACAAAATACGCGCGTCATACCCTTTCCTTTTTGAGGGTATGTTCTTAACGTCTCCTTTTTCTACCGCTTTATTTATACTTGTTCTATCGTTTAGTGTATCCTCTCGATTATATTCGACCTTTAGGTAGAAAATCCTATGGTTGTAGACATGTGTTTGAGACATGTTATGTTTGGTGGATGCAAGTGGATGTAATTGTTTGCTAGTGGTTGCTCGTGGATGCATTTACACACACATTAGACACTAGATCGGCTCAATCACTTTCATATTGCATATGAATGAGTGTGCATATTTAATTTAATGGATATATATTGAATGTGTTATCATATGGGTGTTGCATTTGAATGAATGGTTGTGCACTCATATAGAAATGATATGTATCATTAGGATTCTTTTGCATACATAATGGACGCATGACACTATCATGATTTGCATTAAGGAGGTCAACTGAATCAGTAGACCGCCTGATTTTGCATTAGGATAAGGACATATACACACACTTTGCATATGTTCATGAAAGCATTATAAATCTTTTAAGGACAATGGACGCCCGTGATTGATGGATGAGTAGATGAATGATGGATGGTAGGACATACATTCTGCTTAACTTGGAGATTTCGGGGACGAAATCCTTTAAGTAGGGGAGAATGTAACACCCCGTAATTTTAAAACATAACATAAGGGATAATTAAAGAATACTTATTTTTTAGAAGAAGAATTAATTGAAACGGGTTACGCCATTACGTTCGTCTCGGAATTCTGCTTGAGATAGAGTCCGAGGTTGCATAGAACAGATACAGCATGAAGAAGTTACGAAGCTTAGAAGATTTCAGTTTAAAGCAGAATTTAATTAAATAATAATTAAATAACCAGAGCAGTTCAAAATTCGAAATCCAACCCAAAATAGTTGAGCGGGAAATCTCACGCTCGTGGGTGTCGACCCCCCCAAGGGGAGTCGACCCCCTATAGGGATGTCGATTGGGGAGTCGACCTCCCTATAGGATGTCGACCCCCATCGGCCCAGATCTGGCCGATGACGTGTTTTGTGGTCTGGTCTGATGACGTGTTTTTTCTGGAATTGGTTGATGACGTGTTTTTCTGGTCTGGATGGTTCAGATGGTTCCTAATCTAATCTAAAGGTCCTAATACACCTATAAATAAACACCTAAACCTAACCCTAGCCTCCATGCTGCTCTAATCTAAACTAGCCTTTCTTCTCCACCAAAACAAATCAGAATAAGAGTATTCCAATTAGAAGATTTGATCTATAAACAATCCAAAGTAGAGATTATTCAAGATCAGATTTGCTACAGCAACGCCTAATTCTCTTTTCTAAGAATCCTATCGCTGTGAGTCTATGTTACTTTCACATATAATTAAATTAAAAAGTAATTGTGATAATATTGTAAGTTGGATCTAATGTAAATGCCTGTAAATAAGATGAATCATATCAAGTTATATCAAGTTTTGTAATTTGTTATCCTTTAAATTCATACTAAATTGCTATTATCATATGCCTGTCTGATCTATTTTGTCGTTATTCATTTCACATGCCTATTTATGTGTTTATGCCAGTTTTGATGTTTTGATTCTCTTCCCTCCTTCTTTTCCTTTTTCCTTATGAGATTAGGCTAACTTCGAGGCTAACATATTGCGTTGAGATTTGCGTACGGATAACGTTAGAATGATTGGGAAAAGTTGGGAAATGTGTAATAAAATGAGATTTGGCATAAATTGTTGATGACTATGGATTGGGCATAATTGAATATAACTTGTATACATGAGATTTGGCATAAGTTGGTTTGGGCATAATTGAGTATAACTTGTATACATGAGATTTGACATAAATTGTTAATAACCATGAAAATTGGTTTGGGCATATTTTTGTATAACTTGTATACATGGGATTATATGCATAAATTGGATTAAAAATGATAAGCATAAATTGGATTGGAATTTATGAGTAATTGGAATATATTATAATCCAAGATTTGAAATTGAGACTTGCATCAAGAAAGTAAAAATTAACGCCTAAGACACGAGGTTAGATTCAGATTGCGGTATAAGTGTAACAACCCGGAAAATCTGGGCCAGTTTAAAATTTTTATTTTGGCAATTTTAGCGAATTTTGATTATTTAAAATGAATTATTTTAAATAATATCGACGAGAAATTTATTTTGAATAGAATTCGACGTATATATTATATACGTCGTCGTTAGAATATATTATAATTATATATAATTATAAAAGGAATTGAAAATGACGCGGTAGTTCGAAAATTCGATTTCTAATTTCAAATGAATATACAGAATTCGTTATAAGTCAGAATTGAACGAAACAAGAAATATTTGAATCTGATGAAGAATATCTTTCTAACAAAGTTAACAAACTGAGATTTCACTTTAGAAATGATAAGATATGTCCAGTTGAAAATTCTGAATAGTCGCTATGGAATTCAGGCCCTTAAAAATGGACATTTTGCAAATGACCTCGGATTTCGACGAAACCACTTTTGTTGGATCCGCAGTGTCAAATTATTGCTAGGTTTCAAATTTCATAATTTTTCGAATCAATATGTGAGCGTGGCAAAGGAAAACGCGTTTGACCAGTTTCAGTTGATTTTAATCGACTGAAAATTGACCATTTTTCCAACGGTCTCAGAATTCAACGAAACTAGTTTTGTTAGGACCGTATCGTCGATACGAAGCTAGAAAATATTTTTTTGGAATTTTTCTAGTTAGTATGTGACCCCGGTAATTTGAAATGTACGTTTAAAATTCAATATAGTGATTTAAATGAAAATTCAAAAGGAAATTGATTGTAACGATCAAATCAGCTAACGATACATATCCCAATGTGTCCGGAATGGGGGTAAAATGCTATGGGCGACAGGCGGTGGGCCTCGTTTAGAGGTCGAAAAATAAAGGTTGCTTTTTACGGAGAAATTGAAATATTAAAATATAAAATAATATATAAATTCTTTCTAACCCCCCCCCCCCCCCCCCCAGTCAGTTCATTTCGAATCAAATAAAAAAAAAAAAAGGGGAAACAACCCCATCGACGTTGACGCCGCCCTCCTTGGCACCACCGCCTCCACCCGCCGGCCTCCGATCAACCCCTCCCCCTCTCTTCTGCGCCCTACTCCCTCCTCTTGAAGCCCGCTGCGAACCCGACCCCCACTTCAGACGAGACAGCGAAACCCCCCAACCCTCCGCCGAGAACCCCCTCCGCCGCTACTGACAGCAACCCCCGACCTCGCCCCACTCGCTCCCTTCTCTCTCTTCTTCTGAAAAGCCCTCACCCACAACGGAAGTCGCACCACAGCTTGCGTCGACCACCCGAGACCCTGAATTCCTGTAAGTCCACTGATTCATTTTATTTTAGTTTAGACTAGTAAAAATATAATCTTTATTTATATAAAAATATGATGTTGGGTTAAGAGAAAATATAAATTTTAGTAGATAAAGAAGTTTGAATTTTTATATTAAAGAAGTCTGAATGTTTATATAGAAGAAGTTTGAATTTTTATAAAAAGAAAGATGAAATTTTTAGAAGAGGAAGAGATGTTTATTAATAAAAAGGCGAGATCTTTATATAGAAATATTAAAAATATGATTTTTATATTTTTTTTAAAGTATTAAAAATATAATCTTTACTATATAGGAATATTAAAAATATGATTTTTATATTTTTAAAGTATTAAAAATATAATCTTTATAGGATAGAGAATATAAAGATATCATCTTTGTGTATGTAACGAAATAAAAATCTGATTTTTATTTTATATACGTTGAGATAAAGTGGTAATTTTTATAAAGGCGAAATCTTTATGTGGAAAATAGCGTGATAAAAATATAATTTTTATCTATTTGACATAGCGATAGAAAATTCGATTTTTATATATTGAACTTTGAAATGGAAATTCGATTTTTATATATTGAACTTTGAAATGGAAATTCGATTTTTATATATTGAACTTTGAAATGGAAATTCGATTTTTATATATTGAACTTTGAAATGGAAATTCGATTTTTATATATTGAATAGCGAACTAAAAATTCGATTTTTATATATTGAGAAGTGAAATAAAAATTCGATTTTTATATATTGAATAACGAAGTCAAAATTCGATTTTTATATATGTAGTGGCTACGGGCGACGAAGCTGACAAAGATTCGAAAATGAAGAGCCGTGGAGCTAGGATAGCTATATGTGAGAATTTCTCACCTTTCAATTTATATTTCTAGTTATATATATATACTAGGATGCATACGGTGCTTAGTAGCACCCGACACAATCGTCCACAGACCATGGACTTGTTTGTTTGACTGTTGGGTGATTGATTGCGATATTGGTTTGAATGTGGTTTGTGGTGTGAAAAATCGAATCGATAAATTGGTTAGGATTAGACGTGCGCCGTTATAAGGCGAAGGAGTAAGGCTAGGTTAGACCCTTACTCCAAAGTTTGTGGTTAGCATAACGAAATTGATTTGATTGATGTGTGAATGGCGTGGGCCTTCACTAGACCGGGGATAAGGCTAGGCCTCGTCCCGTTTCTAGTATCGTGCCGTTATGCCGCCGAAATTTTCTAAAACATGTTAGAAAATAAAAATATCATTTTATTTGTGTAAATGAATAATAGAAATTCATATGATAGAATAAAATGTTTTATCGTTAAAAATATAATTTTTAACGTGAATATGAATATAGTGAAAGTGAATAAAATAAATATTCATTTACAAACCAGACGGTTTGTTTATGTACACCTATTTGAAGGACATTGATTGGGTCGATAAATTTTACACATCGCCCAACAGCACAAATAAAATAGGTGTTTGATTGTTTGAAACCCCACACGGGTGTTGGGATGAAATTTGAAGTTCACTCATCCTGATTGATTAATATGTCGATCGATCGATTGACAGGCTGTTGTTATAAGCGTTGAATATCTATATTTGATGCTTATACAGTG
Organism: Allium sativum; assembly: GCA_030737875.1. Lineage (NCBI taxonomy): Eukaryota > Viridiplantae > Streptophyta > Magnoliopsida > Asparagales > Amaryllidaceae > Allium > Allium sativum. The sequence continues at coordinate 158,130,237 of CM060922.1, read as the reverse complement.
TAGAGCACTTTGGTTGATGGTTGATTATTTTTCCATGCTATTATATACATGTGTTGTATGAAAATCCATATAATTAACTTTATATGGTAATGGATTGGGCCTCATTCCAGTTTTAAAATAGAATATTTGAAATAGAAATATTTGAAATAGAATATTTGAAATTAGAAATTTATGAAGCCGTGTTGATTAGATTGACGCCATTTTGACGTGATCGATATTTATATCGAAATTGAAAACGATTTCGAAATGAATTGAATTGAAAACGATTTCGAAATGAATTGAATTGAAAACGATTTCGAAATGAATTGAATTGAAAACGATTTCGAAATGAATTGAATTGAAAACGATTTCGAAATGAATTGAATTGAAAACGATTTCGAAATGAATTGAATTGAAAACGATTTCGAAATGAATTGAATTGAAAACGATTTCGAAATGAATTGAATTGAAAACGATTTCGAAATGAATTGAATTGAAAACGATTTCGAAATGAATTGAATTGAAAACGATTTCGAAATGAATTGAATTGAAAACGATTTCGAAATGAATTGAATTGAAAACGATTTCGAAATGAATTGAATTGAAAACGATTTCGAAATGAATTGAATTGAAAACGATTTCGAAATGAATTGAATTGAAAACGATTTCGAAATGAATTGAATTGAAAACGATTTCGAAATGAATTGAATTGAAAACGATTTCGAAATGAAATGAATTGAAAACGATTTCGAAATGAATTGAATTGAAAACGATTTCGAAATGAATTGAATTGAAAACGATTTCGAAGTGAATAGAATTGAATATGAATTCAAATTGAATTGAAATTTGAATTGAATAGAAAGGAATTTTAAAACGAATTTATAAAGAAGAATTCAATTTTGCTTTGAATTGAAATAGAAGTTGAAATAGAATTGGAAACGAATTTAAAACTATTTATATAATTCGTTTTAAATAGAAATCGACGAAATATATATTATATATATTATATATATAATATAATGGCCTGAATAGAACGCGCCGCGCCGCGGCAGTTCGCGAATTTCGACCATTTATTTCAAACGGACATTACGGGAGATCCGACCGTCGGATTCTCCTAAAACCGGAACCGTTGGGTTCGTATCGAAAAGAGCTTTCTAACGAATGTTAGAAATTTGAAATCTAACGGTTGGATTTGGAGATACGTCCAAATCAAATTCGAAAAAGGTCGCTGTAAGTGCAGTTCGATGGCCATTGATGGAAATCGACTGTACGGGCCTTGATAAAATTATTAAAAATAGTAATAATTTGTGTAAAATCATAAGAAATGATTTAGAAAGAATTGGGATGAAAAACTCCATATTTGAAAAGATAAAAATAGATTTTTATCGAAATGAACTAGTTTTGAACTAGAATTATAATTCTATTTATTTTTAAATAAATAAATTGAATTTGAAATGGTTTGGAAAATAACCAAAATTTCCAATGATCGCATTGGAATGGGTTTGAATCGAAATTGTCTTCGGAATATTTCGATGTTGGATTTCGTGATTATACAGATGTTGTTATGGAAATTTGAAAGATATAGATATTTATATCGTTATTTCAAATACGACATTTGTTAGTCGTAGAATTCGATATTGAATATAAGCCGATATATTTTCTATTCGGAGCCTTGTATTGAATATCGAATGTGATTTGGGTTTGTCGTGAATGGTGTCTTCACTAACACTGTTCTTGAACCCAGTTGAGAAAAGATTAAATCTTTTGATTTAGATTTAATGAAGTGTACCAATTAAATGATATTTAATTGGAATTGAATGGATATTGATTTTTGGGTTTATCGTGAACAGTGTTTTAAATAACACTTGTTCTTTAACCCGATAATTAATGGAATGTGATTTGGGTTTATCGTGAACCGTGTTTTAAATGACACTGATTCTTTAACCCAGTCGAAGATTAAAACTAAGTGGAGTTTTAATGAATCTTTAATTAGATTGAAAAGATCGAGAATGGAGTATCACCAGTTTTGCTCCAGTCGATAGTTAAATCTTTAATTAGATTTGAACGTGAAATTTAGAAACTAACTGTCGGTTAGCTAAGCAGAATGGTTTCCTGGATATTGATCTGATGTTGGTTTCGGCCTTCGGGGTTAATATTTGGGGAATTATTCTCTTGATTAATTTACGGTTAGTGACTAATGAATTGGAATGAGGCGTATGTTGTGTTTGTGTAACACTTTTATAATATATACGCGAGTTATTCGGGAAGACCGGGTTTACCCCATTCTGAATAACTGATACGACGATAAGTCGAAGATGAAGACGATGGTCGAAGACCGGAGGTCTTCACGTCGTTTGGGTGATAACTGATGATCTTGATTGGGCTGTACACCCAAGAAGATGGAAACAGTTGGTGATCGTCCAGACGTACTTGGAGATCGATGGATATGCGGGGTACTAAGTGCTCCTGGTTTCGTTCAGACCCAGAACGGACTTGTAAATGGACTGTGTGTCTGACATCGGATTTCATTCTGTGTGACTGATATCGGTTGCATAGGATGGTTTGCCTGTGTGGCATGCTAAGATGCAAATGATCAAGGCTTCTGTTGAAAAGCAAAGTCTTGTGGTGATGATCAAAGCACGGCCTTTGTGGCGTAGCTTTGTGTAACGTTTACCTCGCGTGTTTCACACCAGGTATGAACCAAAAACGGGAGAGGACGTCAGGGAGGGCATGCGTTTCTTTCTAGCTAGAAGTGGCGTCAGTGGTTTTACACGCCCTGACGAGTTTGACTTATGTGGTTGTTGCTGTTGCGAGGCGCCTCGGATTGATCGGTCGTTCTCGAACCGATGGAGCCATTCGTTGGCTCGTTTACGCCCCATAGGGCGGGGAAACGCATGTTCAGGCATTTTAATCCACTCCGTGTGGACCGGCCCTGAGGATCCAAAGGCTTGACAGAGTACTTGCCTGAGGCTCGGGCTAGACAGTCTCGAATCGGTTGAGGACTATCTTTTGCCTCGGTTCATAGATGGAAACCCAATTTCCAAATACGTGACTTTGCGATTTTGATTGTATAACCTATATATGGCGACATAGTGGTATGGGGCATTCATGCCGCCTATGATTGATACTTATGATTTGAAGTTGTTTTATACACTATACACTTATAATAGTATCAAATGATTTGTTTTAAACGTATCAAGCATTCTTGGCTATTATAAGGTAAAAACCCTATCCTCCGGCTTGCGATTGCATTGTGTGATGGGAACTGGGTCTTATAACGGCTTCATTTTTCTTTATTTAGCATTGCGCTGTTTGTTTTATGCACTGGTATTCTTGGGAGGAAACCCGTTCCGTGTTATACGGCGTGGTCCCTTGATTTACCTGACTTTAAAATAAAGATTAACTGTTTTAGTTCTCACACCAGTCCCATGACTGACCTGGAGTTTATTGTTTTAACCTAAACTCTGGGTGCCCCTATTTTCCGCACGGGCAGCTAGTAGTTTTGGTTTTGCAGATTTATATTCACAGGATCCTGGTTTACAGCTGGAACGATATCCGGAAAGCTTTGTATCCGTATATCTCATTCTAGTTGTGTACTGTATTATTTTCCGCTGCGATGTATTTAAATGTAATTTAAATCTCTGATATTTCTGTGTAATATTCATTTATACTCTGTATATTCTTGTAATCTGATGCATTGTTGTTATATACAATGAAATGTTCTTCTGTATGCGTTCTGCTGTGGTTTGTTCTCGAACTATCCGACGCTTTCCTTTACGGGGAGGTTGCGGGTCTTCACAGGTGGTATCAGAGCTTTGGTTTACAAAGCTCGAGAACAAGACACATTAGAACCATACGAAAGAATTCATCAGATATTGGATTAGTAATATCCAATGAGGATGACTCGTTAGAGATGGGATCAGTAGTATCCTAGAACGAGTGTGAAGAGTATATTTTTAAAATGAAAACCAATTTTGTTTTGAAAATTTAAATCAATTATTCGTATTTGATTATTTATTTATATTGATTAGGACAATCCGATATATAAAGATTTTGCGTATATGTCTTGCAAACGTGTATTCGAAGTTTTAATATATTGGGTAGATATAGAATCCCTCTAGTGCCCGGGAGTAATTCTGGTGATGGGGCACTGTCGCCAGTATTTATTTTCGAGTGACGAAAGTGAAATTTCTATATATTTCCTATTGACTGGTGTGAGAACCCAAAATTAGATAGGGCCTATTGTTGTGATTTGGCATCAAAAATCTGATTCTTGACTATATATCAAAATTATGAATTTGAAACTTTAAATTCACTAATGGATTGATGTTTGTGTAGTTTGTTTATTTGTTTGCTAATTTTGAACCATTTTGCCTAATAGCATCAAATATTGAATTATATTGAAAATAGGTCGCATTTGCTTGCATATACATATATATCATTGAACAGGTCATAGCAAGGAGGCTAGAGCCAGAGAATAAAATTTGTTTGCCCGACAAATAGGTACATGTTTACTACATAATTTCCTGTTTTGTTTGGGTAATGATGATTTTGTGAGCCTATTGGCTAGCCGCTTGGCTTTTTCTTTTTCTTTTTGAGATCTGAAGGACCGGGAACGCTATTTGCAATTTCCCGATGCTCCCATTGCAGGGGAGGTTATGGCGAAATTTTTCAAAAATTTAGGGTGTTAGCCAAATTTTTGAAATTTTGAAAATTCTCAGAAACCAAAGGGTTGGAGAAGGAAAGCCAGATCGAACGTAGAGTTGATTAATCAAACCACTTTCGACTTTGTTCCTTTTCGGGGACGAAAAGTTTTAAGTGGGGGAGATTGTAACAACCCGGAAAATCTGGGCCAGTTTAAAATTTTTATTTTGGCAATTTTAGCGAATTTTGATTATTTAAAATGAATTATTTTAAATAATATCGACGAGAAATTTATTTTGAATAGAATTCGACGTATATATTATATACGTCGTCGTTAGAATATATTATAATTATATATAATTATAAAAGGAATTGAAAATGACGCGGTAGTTCGAAAATTCGATTTCTAATTTCAAATGAATATACAGAATTCGTTATAAGTCAGAATTGAACGAAACAAGAAATATTTGAATCTGATGAAGAATATCTTTCTAACAAAGTTAACAAACTGAGATTTCACTTTAGAAATGATAAGATATGTCCAGTTGAAAATTCTGAATAGTCGCTATGGAATTCAGGCCCTTAAAAATGGACATTTTGCAAATGACCTCGGATTTCGACGAAACCACTTTTGTTGGATCCGCAGTGTCAAATTATTGCTAGGTTTCAAATTTCATAATTTTTCGAATCAATATGTGAGCGTGGCAAAGGAAAACGCGTTTGACCAGTTTCAGTTGATTTTAATCGACTGAAAATTGACCATTTTTCCAACGGTCTCAGAATTCAACGAAACTAGTTTTGTTAGGACCGTATCGTCGATACGAAGCTAGAAAATATTTTTTTGGAATTTTTCTAGTTAGTATGTGACCCCGGTAATTTGAAATGTACGTTTAAAATTCAATATAGTGATTTAAATGAAAATTCAAAAGGAAACTGATTGTAACGATCAAATCAGCTAACGATACATATCCCAATGTGTCCGGAATGGGGGTAAAATGCTATGGGCGACAGGCGGTGGGCCTCGTTTAGAGGTCGAAAAATAAAGGTTGCTTTTTACGGAGAAATTGAAATATTAAAATATAAAATAATATATAAATTCTTTCTAACCCCCCCCCCCAGTCAGTTCATTTCGAATCAAATAAAAAAAAAAAAGGGGAAACAACCCCATCGACGTTGACGCCGCCCTCCTTGGCACCACCGCCTCCACCCGCCGGCCTCCGATCAACCCCTCCCCCTCTCTTCTGCGCCCTACTCCCTCCTCTTGAAGCCCGCTGCGAACCCGACCCCCACTTCAGACGAGACAGCGAAACCCCCCAACCCTCCGCCGAGAACCCCCTCCGCCGCTACTGACAGCAACCCCCGACCTCGCCCCACTCGCTCCCTTCTCTCTCTTCTTCTGAAAAGCCCTCACCCACAACGGAAGTCGCACCACAGCTTGCGTCGACCACCCGAGACCCTGAATTCCTGTAAGTCCACTGATTCATTTTATTTTAGTTTAGACTAGTAAAAATATAATCTTTATTTATATAAAAATATGATGTTGGGTTAAGAGAAAATATAAATTTTAGTAGATAAAGAAGTTTGAATTTTTATATTAAAGAAGTCTGAATGTTTATATAGAAGAAGTTTGAATTTTTATAAAAAGAAAGATGAAATTTTTAGAAGAGGAAGAGATGTTTATTAATAAAAAGGCGAGATCTTTATATAGAAATATTAAAAATATGATTTTTATATTTTTTTTAAAGTATTAAAAATATAATCTTTACTATATAGGAATATTAAAAATATGATTTTTATATTTTTAAAGTATTAAAAATATAATCTTTATAGGATAGAGAATATAAAGATATCATCTTTGTGTATGTAACGAAATAAAAATCTGATTTTTATTTTATATACGTTGAGATAAAGTGGTAATTTTTATAAAGGCGAAATCTTTATGTGGAAAATAGCGTGATAAAAATATAATTTTTATCTATTTGACATAGCGATAGAAAATTCGATTTTTATATATTGAACTTTGAAATGGAAATTCGATTTTTATATATTGAACTTTGAAATGGAAATTCGATTTTTATATATTGAACTTTGAAATGGAAATTCGATTTTTATATATTGAACTTTGAAATGGAAATTCGATTTTTATATATTGAATAGCGAACTAAAAATTCGATTTTTATATATTGAGAAGTGAAATAAAAATTCGATTTTTATATATTGAATAACGAAGTCAAAATTCGATTTTTATATATGTAGTGGCTACGGGCGACGAAGCTGACAAAGATTCGAAAATGAAGAGCCGTGGAGCTAGGATAGCTATATGTGAGAATTTCTCACCTTTCAATTTATATTTCTAGTTATATATATATACTAGGATGCAGACGGTGCTTAGTAGCACCCGACACAATCGTCCACAGACCATGGACTTGTTTGTTTGACTGTTGGGTGATTGATTGCGATATTGGTTTGAATGTGGTTTGTGGTGTGAAAAATCGAATCGATAAATTGGTTAGGATTAGACGTGCGCCGTTATAAGGCGAAGGAGTAAGGCTAGGTTAGACCCTTACTCCAAAGTTTGTGGTTAGCATAACGAAATTGATTTGATTGATGTGTGAATGGCGTGGGCCTTCACTAGACCGGGGATAAGGCTAGGCCTCGTCCCGTTTCTAGTATCGTGCCGTTATGCCGCCGAAATTTTCTAAAACATGTTAGAAAATAAAAATATCATTTTATTTGTGTAAATGAATAATAGAAATTCATATGATAGAATAAAATGTTTTATCGTTAAAAATATAATTTTTAACGTGAATATGAATATAGTGAAAGTGAATAAAATAAATATTCATTTACAAACCAGACGGTTTGTTTATGTACACCTATTTGAAGGACATTGATTGGGTCGATAAATTTTACACATCGCCCAACAGCACAAATAAAATAGGTGTTTGATTGTTTGAAACCCCACACGGGTGTTGGGATGAAATTTGAAGTTCACTCATCCTGATTGATTAATATGTCGATCGATCGATTGACAGGCTGTTGTTATAAGCGTTGAATATCTATATTTGATGCTTATACAGTGTAGAGCACTTTGGTTGATGGTTGATTATTTTTCCATGCTATTATATACATGTGTTGTATGAAAATCCATATAATTAACTTTATATGGTAATGGATTGGGCCTCATTCCAGTTTTAAAATAGAATATTTGAAATAGAAATATTTGAAATAGAATATTTGAAATTAGAAATTTATGAAGCCGTGTTGATTAGATTGACGCCATTTTGACGTGATCGATATTTATATCGAAATTGAAAACGATTTCGAAATGAATTGAATTGAAAACGATTTCGAAATGAATTGAATTGAAAACGATTTCGAAATGAATTGAATTGAAAACGATTTCGAAATGAATTGAATTGAAAACGATTTCGAAATGAATTGAATTGAAAACGATTTCGAAATGAATTGAATTGAAAACGATTTCGAAATGAATTGAATTGAAAACGATTTCGAAATGAATTGAATTGAAAACGATTTCGAAATGAATTGAATTGAAAACGATTTCGAAATGAATTGAATTGAAAACGATTTCGAAATGAATTGAATTGAAAACGATTTCGAAATGAATTGAATTGAAAACGATTTCGAAATGAATTGAATTGAAAACGATTTCGAAATGAATTGAATTGAAAACGATTTCGAAATGAATTGAATTGAAAACGATTTCGAAATGAATTGAATTGAAAACGATTTCGAAATGAATTGAATTGAAAACGATTTCGAAATGAAATGAATTGAAAACGATTTCGAAATGAATTGAATTGAAAACGATTTCGAAATGAATTGAATTGAAAACGATTTCGAAGTGAATAGAATTGAATATGAATTCAAATTGAATTGAAATTTGAATTGAATAGAAAGGAATTTTAAAACGAATTTATAAAGAAGAATTCAATTTTGCTTTGAATTGAAATAGAAGTTGAAATAGAATTGGAAACGAATTTAAAACTATTTATATAATTCGTTTTAAATAGAAATCGACGAAATATATATTATATATATTATATATATAATATAATGGCCTGAATAGAACGCGCCGCGCCGCGGCAGTTCGCGAATTTCGACCATTTATTTCAAACGGACATTACGGGAGATCCGACCGTCGGATTCTCCTAAAACCGGAACCGTTGGGTTCGTATCGAAAAGAGCTTTCTAACGAATGTTAGAAATTTGAAATCTAACGGTTGGATTTGGAGATACGTCCAAATCAAATTCGAAAAAGGTCGCTGTAAGTGCAGTTCGATGGCCATTGATGGAAATCGACTGTACGGGCCTTGATAAAATTATTAAAAATAGTAATAATTTGTGTAAAATCATAAGAAATGATTTAGAAAGAATTGGGATGAAAAACTCCATATTTGAAAAGATAAAAATAGATTTTTATCGAAATGAACTAGTTTTGAACTAGAATTATAATTCTATTTATTTTTAAATAAATAAATTGAATTTGAAATGGTTTGGAAAATAACCAAAATTTCCAATGATCGCATTGGAATGGGTTTGAATCGAAATTGTCTTCGGAATATTTCGATGTTGGATTTCGTGATTATACAGATGTTGTTATGGAAATTTGAAAGATATAGATATTTATATCGTTATTTCAAATACGACATTTGTTAGTCGTAGAATTCGATATTGAATATAAGCCGATATATTTTCTATTCGGAGCCTTGTATTGAATATCGAATGTGATTTGGGTTTGTCGTGAATGGTGTCTTCACTAACACTGTTCTTGAACCCAGTTGAGAAAAGATTAAATCTTTTGATTTAGATTTAATGAAGTGTACCAATTAAATGATATTTAATTGGAATTGAATGGATATTGATTTTTGGGTTTATCGTGAACAGTGTTTTAAATAACACTTGTTCTTTAACCCGATAATTAATGGAATGTGATTTGGGTTTATCGTGAACCGTGTTTTAAATGACACTGATTCTTTAACCCAGTCGAAGATTAAAACTAAGTGGAGTTTTAATGAATCTTTAATTAGATTGAAAAGATCGAGAATGGAGTATCACCAGTTTTGCTCCAGTCGATAGTTAAATCTTTAATTAGATTTGAACGTGAAATTTAGAAACTAACTGTCGGTTAGCTAAGCAGAATGGTTTCCTGGATATTGATCTGATGTTGGTTTCGGCCTTCGGGGTTAATATTTGGGGAATTATTCTCTTGATTAATTTACGGTTAGTGACTAATGAATTGGAATGAGGCGTATGTTGTGTTTGTGTAACACTTTTATAATATATACGCGAGTTATTCGGGAAGACCGGGTTTACCCCATTCTGAATAACTGATACGACGATAAGTCGAAGATGAAGACGATGGTCGAAGACCGGAGGTCTTCACGTCGTTTGGGTGATAACTGATGATCTTGATTGGGCTGTACACCCAAGAAGATGGAAACAGTTGGTGATCGTCCAGACGTACTTGGAGATCGATGGATATGCGGGGTACTAAGTGCTCCTGGTTTCGTTCAGACCCAGAACGGACTTGTAAATGGACTGTGTGTCTGACATCGGATTTCATTCTGTGTGACTGATATCGGTTGCATAGGATGGTTTGCCTGTGTGGCATGCTAAGATGCAAATGATCAAGGCTTCTGTTGAAAAGCAAAGTCTTGTGGTGATGATCAAAGCACGGCCTTTGTGGCGTAGCTTTGTGTAACGTTTACCTCGCGTGTTTCACACCAGGTATGAACCAAAAACGGGAGAGGACGTCAGGGAGGGCATGCGTTTCTTTCTAGCTAGAAGTGGCGTCAGTGGTTTTACACGCCCTGACGAGTTTGACTTATGTGGTTGTTGCTGTTGCGAGGCGCCTCGGATTGATCGGTCGTTCTCGAACCGATGGAGCCATTCGTTGGCTCGTTTACGCCCCATAGGGCGGGGAAACGCATGTTCAGGCATTTTAATCCACTCCGTGTGGACCGGCCCTGAGGATCCAAAGGCTTGACAGAGTACTTGCCTGAGGCTCGGGCTAGACAGTCTCGAATCGGTTGAGGACTATCTTTTGCCTCGGTTCATAGATGGAAACCCAATTTCCAAATACGTGACTTTGCGATTTTGATTGTATAACCTATATATGGCGACATAGTGGTATGGGGCATTCATGCCGCCTATGATTGATACTTATGATTTGAAGTTGTTTTATACACTATACACTTATAATAGTATCAAATGATTTGTTTTAAACGTATCAAGCATTCTTGGCTATTATAAGGTAAAAACCCTATCCTCCGGCTTGCGATTGCATTGTGTGATGGGAACTGGGTCTTATAACGGCTTCATTTTTCTTTATTTAGCATTGCGCTGTTTGTTTTATGCACTGGTATTCTTGGGAGGAAACCCGTTCCGTGTTATACGGCGTGGTCCCTTGATTTACCTGACTTTAAAATAAAGATTAACTGTTTTAGTTCTCACACCAGTCCCATGACTGACCTGGAGTTTATTGTTTTAACCTAAACTCTGGGTGCCCCTATTTTCCGCACGGGCAGCTAGTAGTTTTGGTTTTGCAGATTTATATTCACAGGATCCTGGTTTACAGCTGGAACGATATCCGGAAAGCTTTGTATCCGTATATCTCATTCTAGTTGTGTACTGTATTATTTTCCGCTGCGATGTATTTAAATGTAATTTAAATCTCTGATATTTCTGTGTAATATTCATTTATACTCTGTATATTCTTGTAATCTGATGCATTGTTGTTATATACAATGAAATGTTCTTCTGTATGCGTTCTGCTGTGGTTTGTTCTCGAACTATCCGACGCTTTCCTTTACGGGGAGGTTGCGGGTCTTCACAATAAGCCTGCCCGGAACCGCCCGGCAAATCCAGCAACCGCAAAACGGTAATCTAATGTGAGAGGTCAAAGGCAGAAACTAGATGCGTAATAATGCAAAGACACGAGGTTAGATTCAGATTGCGGTATAAGCCTGCTTGGAACCGCCCGGCAAATCCAGCAACCGTAAAACGGTAATCTAATGTGGGAGGTCTTGCAAGATTACAGTTATAATGAATTAATGAACACTTAACCAAGATAAGACATGTGGTAAGACATGGGAATAATAAAGGGTTAAGTGGGTACATGGGTAGCATGTGAAACATAATAAAAGCACTTAACCAAGATGAGGCATGTGATAAGACATGGGGATAAAAAGGAGTTAAGTGGGAATTCCTAGTGGGGACCAAGCTTAGGAGGGAAGCTTGTGTCAAGTGTGTGGACCCTTTTCAACCAGTAACCCGTTTTAGTATCTATATGAGCTCGAACTAGGTCGAGGACAGGGACACGCTTACTGGGGTTGATTGTAAGAGGTCAATAAAGAGTTAGCGATGTCAGTGCAAGTCTAACGGAGTCATGTGCATGCATGGGTCTGGGCTGGTAGGTAAGACGATGTCGCATCGTGTAGGTATAAGTTGTGCATTTCAGTAGTATCGGGGTTGCCTCCTTAGGGAGTGATACACCCTATTGTGGGACCAGCACATGTATCTACGAGGTTAGGGAGCCGATCGAATGGGAAAGGTAGTGGGTACAACTAGTGGGGATAAGAGCAAGTTGGCACCTATGATAATAACTAGAAGTACACGAAACTACCATCATTATATTTGTATAGGAGGGATCATCTTTTAGTATGTAACTAGTATGTTGGTACGGTGTAGAGCATATCTTATAGTGGTTAGGAGCGCAGTCGATGCTCTATCTTGCTTATCTTGTTTACCTTGTCATATCTGCTTATGTTACAGTCATCTCTTATATGCAGTTTGTGTTCTTATCCTATTACTTTACTAATTATATTGTTAAAGTCACTGGACTCGCCAGACTTTATGTCTGACCCTTTTTGTTTTGCCTCTCTTCTTCCCCCCCAGGTCCTCAGGGTAGGATTAGTGGAGCTTGACTCAGATTTCTTTCTTCTTGAAGTGCTTGAAAGTGTTGAACGTAATGCTCAGCTTTATCTCTTTTTCAGTATGACTATTTGGAGAGGGATTATGCTTTTTCTTTTATATACTCTGATAATAATTTTGTTCAAGATGGATATTTGTGTACTTGGCTTTAGTATATGTGTAACACCCCGTAATTCTATAACGTTAAGTTTCACAAATCAGAGAATAATTAAATTGTAACAAAAGAATTAAAGGAAACGGGTTACGCCATTGCGTTCGTCTCGGAATTCTACTTGAGATAGAGTCTGAGTTTGCGTAAATCGGACTCCGTATGAAGAAGTTATGACCTCTAGAAGTTTCAGAAATTCAAATAAAATAAAACAGATTCGAAATTCAAATTCAAAACGCTCACCTGGGCTGGGCGGAAAATTTCCCGCCTAGGACCCAGGTCGACCAGGGGGTCGACCTGGGGGGTCAGCCTGGGGACCCTGGTCGACCTGGGGACCCTGGTCGACCAGGGGGTCGACCTGCCCGGTTTTTCCGGATCCGAGGCAGAATTCGTTTTTATGTATCTGGGCTGATTTCTGGACCAAATTCATGAGTTCTATGCTATTTAAACACCCCTAAACCCCGTTGTCTCTGCACACAATTTCATTCTACCTATACTCTGCCTCTGTTCTAATTAAAAATAAAAATGGCGTCACTACTCTGCTGGAATCAAAACTAGGACTAACGCATCTTCCTCTAATTCTGATTAAGATTAAAAGAGAACAACTGCAACTCTTCTTCTAGAATCCAACCAAGGCAAGTGCAGTTATTTTCCGATATAAACTTTAATTATGATTATGACATGATTGTAAAATCTGAATCCGAGGTTATATATGTTATGTTCTATTTACATCTATCTTATTCTGTATCCCTTTCTTCCTTCTGTTTTATAGCCAGGCTACCACGAGCCTGAGCAAAATCTCATAAGAGATGAACGCATAACGCCAAATTTTGGGACAAATAATGAATGATGCATAATTGGATAGGATTGAATTGAACATAAAACCCGAGGCATATAATTGGACATAAATATAGGCTATATTGGACATATGACTTGAGATTTGAGGCATAGAATATATTGGACATATGACTTGGGAATTGGGGCGTAGATTTTACTGTGAACATGAAATTGGTTTAGATGAATATTACATGTTGTAATCTAGGATCTGTAACTAATTTAAGAAAGGAATTTATGTTGTAAATTAGATCTAGATCTGTGCATACTATGTATGATAATCTGTGATTTGGAGAAATTATATGATAACTTGAAACTTGGGGACATAATGCATGTTTTAATTCGAGGTCTGATGTTAGAAGATAATTTATAACCTGTTATGCATGTACGATAATGCATGTTGAGGACATACTACATGTTAGAGTTTAAAGATCTAGATTTTTGGACATATTTGACCACGACCTATGACTTGAAAAGAAAAGAAGGATATGTGGTTTAGGCGTAAAGATCTACACTAAAATAGCATAACTATTAATCTGAATGCGCCTAAATATGGATTTTTAGATATTTGGCATCGTAGGCTATGATTTGGCATAATTCATATTGTTTATCATGATTTATGAAGAATATTCTGTACTATGCAATGTTTAACTAAAAGTTAGGAACATATGTTGTATTATGAATTATGACCATAAATTGGCATGCAAGTTTAGGCTTAATTTATGATTAAGCAAGGTATGTAAATAGAACCTTTAGAAATATTAAATCTGCTAAATTGCTTAATCTGCTAAATTCATTAAGCCACCTAATCTGCAAAATCTGTTATCTGCTATATCTGTTGAGTTGCCTAATCTGCTAAATCTATTGAAAGTTGTATGCTCGATTTAAAATTTGAGCAAAATATGTTAATAGAATTTTGAATAACCTGTTGTAACTTGTAAAGAGATCAATCTGTTGAATTGATGTAATTAGTCTGTTATTGACATAATCTGAATTGGCTATAGTTATGAATAATTGACATGTATATTAGGCGTGGGCATAAATGGTAAATTATTAATTAATTGGCCGCAAAGATGAACATGGCTAACTCGAGGTTAGAATGAGTTTGTGGCGTAATCCTGCTCGGAACCGCCCAGCACATCCAGTGGCCGCAAACAATAGGTTCTAATGTGAGAAGTTAGTCATAACGTGCTTGAAACCCGAGGTTAGTCTCAGTTTGTGGCAGAAACCTGCCGGAACCAACCGGCCTAACCAGTAGCCGCAAACTGTCAGTCTAATGTGAGAGGTCGTAGGCACAAATAAAAGGTGCTTAGACACGAGGTTAGGTCTGGCTTGTGGCAGAAGTCTGCCCGGAACCGCCCGGCATATCCAGCGGCCACAAGCTACCGACTTAATGTAAGAGGTCTGGGCATTAATATTTAATTAATGCAAATCTGAGATAAATATGATGTCTAAAACGTGTTGGGTGAACAGGGTTAAACCAACTGGACTGATAAATCTAACAAACCCGTTTCGTGAATCTGTAGGTCCAATTACAAAGTTAGACGATCTGTAAGTCTGTTAAAACTGTACATCTGATCCGTTAGCCTGAAAACTTGTTAACTTGATTGTCTGATCTGTGAACTAGTAAATCTGAACTCTGTATGTCTGAAACTTGTAAGCAAGTTAATCTGAAATCTGTTAGTATGGGAACACAAGGTTAGGAGGGGAAATACTTGTGTCATCTGTTGTTTGGGACCCATATTAGTCAGTAACCCTTTCTGGTATCAAAACTTTGACCCCACGCTATGTAGGGGTCCGGGCACGCTTACTGAACTAATTATAAGCAGTTCATTCTGATAATGGCGAGAGGTGTTGATGGTGCGTTCCAACCGGGTCATGTGCGTGCATGGATCCCGGCCTGCCTCTATGGATGTAAGACGCCGTGACATCTGTACATAGGTCTGTGTCATTCAAAGGTTGCCACTTTAGAGAATGATACACCCTTCTGTGCGGCTGGCACAGGGTATTTATGTATTAGGGAGCCGATCGCTTGGGGTAGGATTTAGGGTACACTTAGTTCTGCCTGTTTCTGTTGGTACCGTCTGTTTCTGTTGGGTGGTAACACCCGTCTGTTTCTGCATGGTACCGTCTGTTGGGGTGGTAAAGGCCCATTACTAGTGTACACCTAATTCTAACATTCTGTTTCCGTAGGAATTATTCTGTTTCCGTCTTTGGTTCCGTTTCTGTATCTTCTGCTTCTGTTGGGGTGGTAAAGGCCCATTAGTTGGGTGGTAAAGGCCCATTATTAGTATTCTGTTTCTGTACTTTCTGTCTGTTGGGATGGTAAAGGCCCATTACTAGCATTCTGTTTCTGCATAGATTATTCTGTTCCATTCTGTTTCAGTTTAGACATTATGGTAACACCTAATCATGTTATACTAGTATTAGTGTAGAGTAGTAAGATGTAAGTAAGGAACATAACTTGGTTTACATCATTCTGTTCCTTATGTTAACTTAACGTATATCTGTTACTTCTGTTGATGTAATCTCTCATCCAGCTTTATTTTCATGTCATGTTATTATTATCTGTTCATAACTGAAAATCACTGGACTTGCCAGACTTTTTGTCTGACCCTTGTTGTTTCGCATCTTTTCTTCCGCTCCCCCCCCCCCCCCCCCCCGGTTTTCGAGGAGGGAATACTTTAGCTTGATCCAGATTTCTTCTGGTTGAAGTGCTTAAAGTATGGCTTGACTTTTCATGGCATCTTCTGTGGGGATTATGATTTTAAAGTTTTGCACTTTGATGGCTTTTGAACAAGGCTGATATATATGTACTTGAGTTTTTGTATTGTGATTTAGAAAGATGTAACCAAACTTGTTTATGTTTTTGTCGAAATAAAGTTATAATTTTTCAAGTGCTACTTATCTGTCTTGTAATATTCTGTTCTGTCTACTAAAACGCTCCATCAAAGTTAAGGCATTCCCTTTGTGAGTCACCTTAACGGAGGTGGGGTGTTACAATATGGTTTTGATGTTGTAACCAGACATGTTTTGCTTTTCCGTTGCAATGAATAAATTTTGAATTTTTAAGAACCATTTTATATATCTGTCTTGTGATGTTCTGTTCTATACTCTTATAACGCTTCATGAAAGTTAATGCATTTCCTTAGTGAGTGACATTAATGGACGTGAGGTGTTACAAATGCCTTCTTGACCCACGTGAGCCATCACATGTGTCCCATTAATAGCCCCAATACAGTTTTTAAATAAAGTATAATATCGGGGTGACGAACGAATTTGTTCTGGGATTCAGTTAAATTGGGTATCGGCCGGTCTAACAATATCGACTGCCAATAAGAGAACCAAATCCAAAACTTTATGAAAAATGACACTAACCGTACCATTTGATCATTGAAACCGCTCAGCAACCTGCCTTGTAGGGAGAGCCAATGCAATAGTATATAGGAACACAGCCACCATTTCTTTGACCGTTATGTGCATTGAGCCTTCCAATCCGTAATTTGCTAAGCGTTCACACAAGGATCTGAAACATAATCGCTTCATTCGAAAATTGCTATGACAACGATCTGCGTGTCCTGATAGTATTTCATGAACCCAAGCAAGGCCGGAACTTACAGAATTGTGTATTCTGCTTCTTTCTCGTGTTTGATTAGCCATAATTTCTTAAATATCTAGCAAATCTTGCAAATCTTCACAATCAGATTCATCATTATCTGCCATAATTTCTTGAAGAACTGGAGGAAAATGAAAAGTAAGTATGGTGATGTAGTGTTGAAATGAGTGAAATATATATAGGGAGAGGGAAGAGAGGGGGCAAAAAAATATCTGTTCCGTCGGACGCGTCCGAAGCGTCCGACGCAAAAGCTAACTTTTGAACGCAAATACGTGGGTCCCACTGTTGACGCGTCAGGCGCCAACTTAAAATGTCTAGTTAGAAAATCAAACAGTACCTTCGGCCTTTTATTCCCGTACCACAGCATTGGAATCGATGCTCTTTGTTAAGACCTCCTCTTTGAATTCACCGCCAGTGTTCCAATCCACGAGAAATACCTTACTCTTTGATTTTTTTACCCTAACAAATTTCAGCAGAATATAAAACTTCGATGGCGGTTTCAGATGCAAATGGAGAGACGACGGCGGTTGGAAAGCCAACTAATCCAATGGTGAGCCCGTTATTGACTGATCTTTATCAGTTCATCATGGCTTATGCTTACTGGAAAGCTGGCAAGCATCAAGAACGTGCAGTGTAATTTTTCTCTTTTTTGACCTTTATCAGTTTACTAGTTATATATGAATTTTCCTACTCAATTTGAAGAAAGATATCTCAACCTCATAAATAAATAAATAGATAAATGAAAGAAGAAGCTAAGTTGTTGTTTGGACCAGTTATCAATGATTAGCACTGAGAAGGTTAGTCTGCTGAATCATTTTTTGGAACTGGAACAAATTTGGGATTTTTAAACGGTTGATTACTAACATTTGCTGGCAATTTCCGTTTCTTTTGAATGTCAGTCACGATATTGTAGTTCCGGTACAGTATCAAACACGATTCATTGCTCCTCCTAAAACTTAATTCTGATGCTAAACATATTAACTTGTTCACTAAAGTGTACTAAATCATGTTGATTTAGTTTATATATGAACTTGAGGGATAATGTCCATATAAGAGGTTATGGGGGTATATAACTTCCTTCATTTGGAAATATGCCTTGCTTAGATGTGCTAGATAAAAAGGAAAAAGGAAACTGTAAGCAGTTTGATGTGTATGATTAATTGTAATCTCCCAATTTAACAGTATGATAAACATATTCCGCCTAGATTTGTAGCATGCTTGAAGGAAATGCAGCTCACATGGTATTGGTAGTTATGACAACTTTTAATGATGCTATTAGTACCTTGTGCACTATACACATTTTCGAATTTAAACTAAGATAAGAACAAATAACCAATCTTACTATAACATGCTGCACTTCCATAATCTAAGCTCATGCTTTGCTTGATTTTTAAACATCAACGATGTACTAGTATTTTTATTCATGGGATACACACGGCTTATTTAGTGAGTATTGATTCCAGATATAGAGGTACATGCTAGAATGCTAAAGTATGAAAGTTGTCAGATATCAAAATGTTATATGCAATTTGTTTATGTTGGATATCAGAAATTTTATGTTGAAATGTTTTACATAATATTGTTTAGAAAATTTTCTGTATTGCAGTTTTGATCCTTTTTTCTCTCTCTTTCTATTTTTCTTTGTAGAAGCAAGATTCTGTATTATTTAACAAAGAAAGTCGATTCGAGATTCATAAAAAATATGGAAAGATTACCCACCCGCTTTTCCTCTTTCTTTTTTGAATCCCTGGAGTTGTTTAAGATGAGTTGTGTGTGTATGCGTAAGCACGCTTGTGCGCACACACATATGCATACATATAATGCACTTCCCATTTTTCAGGTTTGATCTCTTCTTTCGGAAAAACCCTTTTGGTGGGGAATACACAATATTTGGTGGTTTGGAAGAATGTATACGGTTTATTGCCAATTTCAAGCTGAGTGAAGAAGATATATCTTTCCTGCGCTTAGTACTGCCTGTTGGTTACAGTGAAGAGTCAAAGGGATATCGGCTATTAAACCCCAAAAACGATCTAATCTATTTCGGTACAAGCAACAATCTTGTTAAGGAATTTAAGGAAAGAATGATGACGGACTTTGAGATGACGGACCTCGGTCTGATGAAGTATTTTCTAGGCATGCAAGTCAAACAAGGAAAGGGCAAAATCTTCATTTCACAAGAGAAATACATTGAAGACATTCTCAAAAAATTTCACATGGCAGATTGCAAACCAGTTAACACACCAATGATGCTAAATGAAAAATTAAAGCAAGAAGATGGCGCAAAGAAGGCGGATGGAAAAATATTTAGAAGCTTGGTTGGTTCGCTAATTTTTCTCACTCATACAAGGCCTGATATTTGTCATGCAGTAAGTATACTTTCAAGATTCATGCAAAATCCAAGTAACAATCACTTGATTGCAGCAAAAAGAATTTTACGATATTTGAAAGGAACAAAAGAATGTGGGCTTCAATATATCAAAGAGGACGAATGCAAGTTAGTCGGTTTCACTGATAGTGACTGGGCAGGAGCATTGGATGATCGGAAGAGCACATCAGGCTATGTATTTTGTCTCGGTTCCAACGTAATTTCATGGAGTTCAAGGAAGCAAAAGACCGTAGCATTATCTTCAGCTGAAGCTGAGTACATGGCAGCTACAGAGGCAGCTTGTGAAGCGGTGTGGCTGCGGAGAATTCTAAATGATATGAAGCAAACTCAAGACAAGCCAACAAAAATCTACTGTGACAATATGTCAGCTGTGGCAATGACAAAAAATCCAGTGTTTCATGCTCGCACAAAGCATATTGAGATACGTTATCATTTTATACGAGAATTGATTAGCAAGGAGGAGATTATCATGGACTTCATCAGCACAAAAGACCAGCCAGCGGATTTCCTCACTAAAGCAGTCACATTGGAGAAGTTTGAAAAGTTCAAGAAGCAATTGAAAATTACAAATTAAGGAGGAGTGTTAAAAGTTAATTTGTAATTTTATTAGGCAACAATTAAATGCATTGACAAATATGCTTTTGTATTAATGTAGGGAATAATTTATTCCTATATATGACATAATTAGATAAATCTAGATAAGGTATTATCTGAAATATTCCAAAGAACGCATTATATTATAAAAGACAAGTTGTATCTCATGTAATCAATCAAGCATCAAAAAAAAAAAAAAATTTAAATCTTTTATTTATCTCTCCACATATTGCTCTGCTGTGCCTAACAAATTTAGCCCAAAATCTCTTAAGTGTTGGACAACTTGTTCAAAAAGGTTATGCGGTGAATTTTGATAATAAGGGGATAAATAAATTACAACATGGTATCAGAGCTCAGGATTAGAGCCAATGCAAAAAATACATATGTAGCTCTATAAATTATAAAATGCCAACAGTGGTATCGGAGCCCAGGTTAACTAATTCAACTAATACGTATGTGCTTAACCGCCATACGTGCGTCACTCCATCCAAAATAGCATGATCACGTAGATGGCTCAAATATGCCACACGTGAAGGGGGAGTGATGAAAATATAAGTCCCACATC
Source organism: Allium sativum (assembly GCA_030737875.1). NCBI lineage: Eukaryota > Viridiplantae > Streptophyta > Magnoliopsida > Asparagales > Amaryllidaceae > Allium > Allium sativum. Next base: position 158,109,512 of record CM060922.1, on the reverse strand, counting down.
GGGAAATGTTCAACTAAAATCCTAGATATATACTAAGAAGCTACAGTTCACATAAACCAATTGGTTTTGTGAACAAACTATGTAGCTCTCTAAACTATAAAATACCAACACTGCCCACATGTGAGGTATAATCCTGTGCATTATGTCCAAACATTAATCTGTTCAGCTATTAGTTCTTGCTTAATACATTGCATTTACTACAACAACTATTATTCGAAAGTTTGTTGAAATGCATTGTCTCTCAATTTTTGTAACCTTAGTTCATTGTAGATATAATTTTCTTGTGCATTTCTATTATGAGGTGAAGTAGATATGAGTATTAAATTCAATTTTCCTATGTAGTTAACTTAAACATTTCAAGAAAACAGAGGCATTGCTATGAGTTTGTACATGTGTCTCTATGTATGGTATCTTGCAATATGTTAGCTAATTGATCCTTTTAATTTGATGCTTGGTTATTGTATTTTGTAATTCATGATAACTATTTAACCTGACACCTTACATTAAAATTGTAGGATAGTTTCTTTGATTATTTAAGAGAAATCGACTGCTCAGATGTTGAAGTTTATGCCATATCCGAGGGTTCCGTTGTGTTCCCTAAGGTTCCATTAATGAGAATTGAAGGACCAGTTGCTGTGAGTACTTTAATACTTCTGAGTTGTTTTTCTATTTATATATGAGTAAATAAAGGTTTCTTTTAATGGCATTGGCTGCGATGAAATCGTTTTTATTGCTGTGTGTATAGTACATTATAGTAAATTATGCCCATATATTTTGTGTATACTTCTAGGTGGTTCAACTACTTGGAACTCCATTTGTGAATCTTGTTAATTTTGCATCATTAGTTGACTACAAATGCTGCAAGACACAGATTTGTAGCTGGGAAATCAAAAAGTTTACTTGAATTTGGGCTACGACGTGCTCAGGTACATAACTCCTGTTCACGTGTTTGATATACAAAAGTGTTATTATTCACAATTTTACTTATGTGTTATAATGGGTAGGGTCCTGATGGTGGAATTAGTGCATCAAGGTATTGCTATATGGGAGGATTTGATGCAACAAGGTTTGTTTATTGAATTGCCTTGTTGTGTAGGGATATATTTATTGGGAGTCCTTTTATTCACGAAATATTTTTTTTGATTCACATGAGCTGCTTAACTCCACAGTGACAAAATTTTCCTTCCTTGTAATACCACATTCACAATATTTGCAACTTCACAGTGAAGGTAAGTCCCTGTACTAAGCTTGAAACGGCTCTTAGTTCCCATTATTTTATTTACATTTCATATATCGATTGCAACAACTCTTGCTTCTAGAAATATCTCTCATACTACATAACCTCAGTATATATTAAGTACCAATTTGATGACTGTTTTGCTTCCTATTGTTAACTAGCAATGTAGCTGCTGGGCAATTGTTTGGCATACCACTTCGTGGAACTCACTCACATGCATTTGTTAGTTCGTTCATGGTGGGTACTATCCTGCGTTGTGATGAATTATCGTTGTAATATTCTTTCACTTCTGTTAATTATCCTGAAACTAAGGGTACATGCACAGACGACTAAGAACTTTGTTTTCCTTAATCTGACTTGTAGCCACTAGTTCTTTGGAACGATAAGCTTATTAGCTGAGTACATGTATAAATGGCATGAAGTGTACCCACAGTTCAAATATCTGGATTTCCAAACTTTGAGTTTGCAACTCAAAAAGTTAATTCTGTGATTAGTAAATATACATGAAAGATAATTTGTCACTGTGCATTAGTGTTCAATTTTTGACTTCTGGACCTTCTCTGTTTTTTCTTATTTTGTTTTAGTGAGAATTCATCTTATGACAATAGTAGTTCTTTCTCTTTTTTCTAATCATAACTTGGGAGGATTTGCCGAGAGGATATATTTGAGTTCTGTCTTGTGGTGAAGTAAAATAACCAGTATTACCACCCCATGGTTTTTTCATAGATTACAACTTCAGTCCACTTCGATTTTTATCTTACCTGTCTTGTATTTGAAAATACCATTGTCATTTTTGGTTGTAAAATTAAATTATGACCATCTATTTTGTATTGCTCTTTTATGCATAACAATAATTTTACTTTTGTTTGATATACACATATGCATATAGGTACACATACATTTGTACTGCTAATTTATGTATATCCATATAGATTTGTCTTCAATTTAAACATTGGATTTAAACTTAGTTTTCTTTAAAAAAAGAAGATCGGTAGCTGATGTTTGCAGTTTCGAACCGTAATTAAATCTTTAGGGGTTTACCACTTTACTAGTGGTCCTCGACAATCTTAGACTTTGGATTAAGACAGTATATTTTTATTGCTTGTACATACATATTCATATTCACATACATATATATACATACACATACATACATACATATATCTATACACACATAAACACACAGACTTAGATCTCGTTTATCGCACTTGAAATCTCATTCAAGATTTTATTTTGAAACTTGGGCGAGATGAGATTTGGCAAATTGAGGCATTAAATATAGTTTATGCCTTACATGACGCTCTTCTCGTTAAGATATTAAGATCTCAATGGAAATTTGCACTTAGATCTCGTACATTTTTTTTTCATTTACATCACTTCTATTATGGGTTAAAAAGAAATTCCTCTTTGATGATTTTGTACTAGACTTCGAATTTTGTTTTTATTTTCTAATGGTTAGCAAAAATAAAAGACTTCTTATTTAATATTCAAATGAGTATAATTCATTCAATTAATATCAAATTTATTATGCAACCATTCTCCTAAAAAATTATATTATTGTTTTATATATGACACGTACGTCAAAAAGTTTATACTTAAATAACAATTATTACAAAAAGCTTTCAAATGTCAATTCAGTATGCTTTAGTTACTCCAAGTAGTCCCAAGGTGTACTTTAAAATCCAAGATGTCAGTTCGAGTTGTATACCCCAAATGCACTCATATCGTCCGATATCTCATATGGTAGGAGATATTTTTCGTAAATTCTCGAGATGAGACGCGATCAAAATTCAAGATTTAAAGCCTTGTGATTATATATATATATATATATATATATATATATATATATATATATATGAGCATTCCTTTGCCTCCTAAACAGTGAAGTACTCCTAAATGCCCCTTGATTTCTACCATGTAACTCCCTTTCTCTCTCCACCTGCCTACTTTTTCTCTCACTCACTCTTTTAATATAAATGAGTAATGAGTGACCGTGGTTCAGTTGCAAAAAGGGTGCTCCCCAATAGACATGCCATATAACCCTCATCACGCACACGCACACATGCACACACATATATATATGTGTGTGTGGGTGTGCGCATTTGTGTGGGTGTGTACATATATATATATATATATATATATATATATATATATATATATACACATATACTTGAGGAGCATTCCGGGGTATCCATGTTTTGCAGCACACTTTTAGCACCTTTACCGTATCGTGAGCTACACCAATCCAAATTCAACAAAAAATTGTAGATGTTCAATCCACATATATATATTATCATCTATCCAAAATTTGAGATCGTTCCAACATTCGTAGAATAATATATTTGATGTTAAAATTTAACGGTTCGAATAAATGTCTAAAAAGGTGAATAATTAAGCTAAGTTTTTGAAATAGTTACGAATGCCGGAACGAGCTCAAATTTTGGATAGATGTGTGTGTGTGTGTGTGTGTGTGTGTATATATATATATATATATATCGAACATCTATAAAATCTTGTTGGATTTGGATTAGTGCAACGGTAGTGTTAACCCCGTTGTGAAACGCGGTATAAAAACAATGTATTGGAAAATATATGCGATAGATTGATCGATATTGTTCTAATTGATGAATCAGATATGTTGTTATAACATGGGTGGATTTAAATATAAATGTTGGATCAGTTAGCTGTATAAAAAATAAGTATTGCATGAAGCTGACGTGGCATAAAATGAGCATGAAATCAGGTCGTTAAGACCATACAAGGTTCTCGTTAAGGCCGTACAAGGTTCATCGGGTCGTTTACTTTATAACGTATGGATCGACATACTTATATGAACGAAATGATAAGCAAAAGCATTTGCTGAGACAAAGCCACGTGGATGCATAGGTGTAAGCAGCAGGTTGTTGGGCATCTTCATAGGTCGTTCACATCAAAGCAAAGCAACATGGCATAGTATGGCATGGTGTAAGTGCATGGCTCACCAACTTGTATACGAAGGACACACGACATCAGCTACAACAAATATATGGAGCGGGAAAAATTAGATTAGGTCGTTGATGTAAAACACACATCAGGTCGTGAAGACCAAATAGCCTAGGTCGTTCGCCTTGTATCGAGTAGTAGATCGTTCGCCTTACATCGAGAAGCAGGTCGTTGGCTTCACAGAAGGGTCGGCCGATAATAACGATGGGTCGTAATTGCCTGTTGTGTATTATTTAAGTGGCACGTCAGCAGTCAAGGGTCGGTTGGTAGTGTATATATGAAATACACGAGGCAAATGCAGTATTGGATCGTATATGTTCACCGCGACTTCATGAAACAAATGCAAACATACAGATCGTGTACAGCTGTACACATTTTAGATCGTTCTCATTCAACATGAATGCCAGGTCGTTATTAACATCAAGTGGTGGCATATCTTCATAGGTCGTTCACATTCAAAAAGGTGGATTTGGCTCCATAAATCAGTTCGCTTTTGGTAAGATAGGTCGCCCGCTTTGAGTTGGGTCGTCCAACGACCCATAGCCTTGTGCACACGTAATTACAAAACTGCCACTCCACTCCAAATCACACATATAAATACCCCCACACTTCATTCAAGGGATGGATTTCTCAAACATGAAGTGCTGCCATTTTCATTTCTTAACAATTCCAAACCATTCTAACCTCCATTAAAGATCTTTCAAGCTCCGATTTAACATCTCAATCATCATGAAATCGTCAAAGATCGTCTAAGTGCTCAATTGTTGAAGATCTACTCCAACAATCATTGCAATCAAAGAGATCTAATCATTTCCATGGTGAAATCGGGAAAATCAAGATATTAAAGAGAAAAATAGAGAAAATCATTGTAAAAAGAGAAAATGATCAAAGTTATAGAAATCGTGTACCTTGTAACATTGAAAATGGTAATGAAAGCTCTCTTCAAAGTAGACGTAGGCCAGATCTAGGCCGAATCACTATAAATTCCTGTCTTTTTATTGCTTTTGTGTTTGTTGTTTTGTCATATTCAAGATCTATAATATTTGAAGGTGTGCACACGCCTTCTGAGGCGTTAGTGTTCATTTTTGACATTAACATTTTTGGCTTCCATTGTGGGGCCATATACACATCCAAAGGTCAAATGCTTTGTGAGGGACTTCGAAGTTTAAAGCTTGTTTTTTACGATAGATTCTCAAAATCTATAATCCAAGCCAGTCGATAGATTGTCTTCAAAGTTCAAGAGTTTGTCTGAGATAATGTCACCGAAGAAAATGGTTAGTAAGTCCGCAAGAGCTTGGGGCTCGGGAAATGTTGCAGATAATCCTGCTACTCCGCAGACTAATGTTCATGAAGTTGGCCAATCCTCAGGAGCTGGAGCTGGTGTGACTAAGAATGAGTTGAATGAAGCCGTTAATGAAGCCGTTGCTGGTTTGACTCAGCAGATGGAGATCTCAAATAAAGCTATGATTGATAGATTGGAAGCTCTTTTCGCTACTCAAACCAATGCGGCAAATGCGAACGCCAATGTCAACCTTGCGGAAAATGATAATTCTTCTTGTTCAAGTCCCAATTGTGATCATTCTGTTCAAGAGATCGATGAGTCGGATAATGCTGATGATGGTGAATCTAAACCAATTGCTAAGAACCATTTCGTAAGAGGAACTTCTCGAACCGTGGTTAATCTCACCAAAGAGGCACCCCCCCCAAAAGGGAGGTCCAGAGCCCCAGATCCTGAACCGAGATCGTTTGTTTAAACGAACATCCGGCAAAGGTGATGACGCGGTGAAGAAGAACTTCTTTCAGAGATGGTGAGGTAGATTATGATGGAAAGCATGGAAAGAAATGATGATGAAAAAGAGTTGGACTTTGCTTCTAGTAAGACTCCACTCACTGAGGAATTCGTAAGGCCAAGTTTTCGAAAAAGTTTACTCCGCCGACGATTTCAGCTTATGGTGGGACTGGTGATCCTAATTTGTTATTATACAAATACGATCAGCACATGACTGACACACGAGCCACATATGAGATTAAATGCTTATACTTCCCTATTTACTTGGAGGGAGTGGCATCACTCTGGTTCACCATACTACCACCAAAATCTGTGGATAACTTCTGTCTTGGCAAAGAAGTTTAGAGAGCAGTTTAGGCTGCAGACCATCAAAGTCAAAGATGTGATGTCACTAAATGACTTAGAGCAGAAATCGGGAGAATCGATCAAAGCCTTTCTTACTTGATTTAATGCTGCTGCAACAGAGGTGTGGAATCCAGAACCTCGGTTAGTCTTGATGGCATTGAACCGAGCTATAGATATGAAGTCAGAGTTTGGAAGGTAGATAAAGATAAAGAAGCCAAATACCCTGGAGAGATTCTATACAAAAGCAGAAGAGTACATCAGTGTGGAGGATGACCCTGATGTTACTGAAAGTATTGTTGTGTCGAAAAGAAGGGTAACAGTGTTCAAGTCAATCAGAAGAATGCCGGAGGTCAAAAGAGAGGAAACGATGAAATTGATAACCGAAATGGAAAGAAGTCTCGCTTCTTCGAAGTCGCTGAGCTGACTCCATTGACAGATACTTCGGAGAATATCTTTACTGCTACTAAGGACACCGAAGATTATCGAGCACCGAAACCGCAAAGGATCAGTGATAGTCAGGCAAACTATGGAAGGTTTTGCCACTTCCACAATCAATCTGGTCATAACACGAATGAGTGCAAACATCTGAGGAGCTTGATTGAGGAGTTGATTCGAAAGAACAGGCTGCAACATCATGTGAAGAATCTGCACGCCTCAAACTCTGCTCCAGCTCTTCAGGGGCTAAGTGCACCAACTAGTCAATACGGTCCAAGCAACAGAGCTTCAGCACAGACTAATGCAAGATTATCCGACGAGCGCTTGTTCCTTTAAAGTCCCACAAGATATTACGACCCCAACAACACTATCTCAAGTGCCGAGTGCTATAAACGTCAATATGCACAAGTGCGAAGATAAAGAGCACCACCTTGAAAAGTGAATGGAAAGAGTCACAAAGAGTCAAACAAAGAACAAACGCCGCAGTAAATAAACGCGAGGGTTGTAAGTTTCACCAAAGGGGTACCTTCCCAAGTGAGGTCCAAGGCCCTAGTTCTTTAACTGAGATACCTTGCCAAGTCAAGCGTTCGACGAAGGAACTGGCGTTTGCTCCGTGGAACCATACAACAACAGAAAGCCTCTCATGGTGAAACCTACAGAAATCTCAGCCGAAGAGGAGCACTCAATGAGATCGTCAGTGTCAGGAAGTACCTGACCCGATTACGACAAACATTGGGGACCCAATGAGATCGTCAGTGTCAGGAAGTACCTGACCCGATTACGACAAACATTGAGGACCCAATAAGATCGCCAATGTCAGGGAGTACTTGACATGATTACGAAAAACATTGGGGTAAATTGCGTGACCTCTTCGGAGGCGTCCATCGACTCGCGTTGTGTCTGATCATCTCAGATGCGATGAAACGAGCATTGGGCTTTATTGACCTCTTCGGAGGCGTTCATCAACTCGCGTTGTGTCTGATCATCTCAGATGCGATGAAACGAGTGTTGGGCTTTAATGATCTCTTTGGAGGCGTTCATCAATTCGCGTTGTGTCTGATCATCTCAGATGCGATGAAACGAGTGTTCGGCTTTAATGACCCCTTTGGAGGTGTCCATTAATTCACGTTATGTCAGATCATCTCAGAAGCTATGAAATGAGTGTTGGTCTTTAATGACCTCTTTGGAGGCGTCCATCAATTCGCGTTGTGTCTGATCATCTCAAATGCGATGAAACGAGTGTTGGGCTTTAATGACCTTTTCGGAGGCGTCCATCAATTCGCGTTGTGCCTGATCATCTCAGATGCGATGAAACGAGTGTTGGGCTTTAATGACCTCTTCGGAGGCGTCCATTAATTCGTGTTGTGTCTGATCATCTCAGATGCAATGAAACGAGTGTTAGGCTTTAATGACCTTTTCGGAGGCGTCCATCAATTCGCGTTGTGTCTGATCATCTCAGATGCGATGAAACGAGTGTTGGGCTTTAATGACCTCTTTGGAGACGTCCATCAATTCGCGTTGTGTCTGATCATCTCGGATGCGATGAAACGAGTGTTGGGCTTTAATGACCTCTTTAGAGGCATCCAATGAGATCGTTAGTGTCAGGAAGTACCTGACCGGATTACGACATTGGGCTAAATCAATGACCTCTTCGGAGGCGTCCAATTAATTTGCATAGCGTTTGATCATCTCAGATGCGACGAATGTTGAGCTTTAACCAAAGTCCTCTCCGAGCGGGGATACAAAGATACACAAGACTCCTCTAAGAAGAAGCACCGGATCAACCAACAAAACCAGATTTCCTAGATGCAACGGCAGGCTCCGAAGCTCTTAATGAACTGGCAGAAGCGAAAAGACTTCGACAACAAATTGGAAGCTTCGAGTACCTTAGCCAAAATTAGAGAAACCCGACGAAGTTGGTAATATCCAGTTTATGCAGCTCGTGTTGACCCATGGTATGAGGGCAACACAACCACATAAGGATTGGATAATGCTCGGAAAACATACCACGGGTTCATTACGACATCGCAAAAAAGTCGAAAACTAACAAGCACTCATTAAAGAAGCTGATACACTTGGAAATAAGTGAGCTGAAGTGCAACAAAAATGAGATCTCGCCTTGGAAAAGCTTGGCAAAAACGACCGCTCGCCTTCAAAAAATGAGGCATTTGAAAATTTTGATAAAATCGATATGTTTGTTATGTCAATAAGACTCATTACACCGATGAAGATCAACCTTGGAAGCCCAATCAGAATCTCTCAACGCAAAGGCTTCCCTGTTTGCAAAGTTCCAATCGTAAATAACTCAAAGAACCTGATGATATTTTGTTTCAAACTTGAGGATAGGCGATGCTTAAAAGGCGACTGTGCAAACATGGCATAGTTCGAATCCAACAGAGCAATAACGTTTCTCAAGGGATTGAAGCTAATATCCATCAACGGTATGAATATGAGTTATAGAAAGAAGATTGAGCAATAGTCATGCACTAGGGTAAGCCGTTGTGAAGTTGAGATTCAAAGTTTTGTACAGGCAGGGATGATCCACGGTGTCAAACAATGTTGGAAGAGACAACAGTACCACGAGGCTACTGCAACAAAGTCCTAAGGTGGATGACCAACAAATTCCTCATTCCCCAACAATTTTGCTTCAAACTCGGGAATGTCAAACTGAATGCGCGCTTGATTAAGAACATATTGAGTTAGTACAAAATGACACCTCTCTGGTGGATTGTCAGGAGGACGGAGAATAACCAAGGATTGATTCATTTACAATTCGGAGGCTCTGCAGTCGCGCTAGCCTCAGAAATTCAAATTGAAGTTCCAGTTTAAGCAGAAGTGGTCTCCTTTCCAGAACAATAACTAGTCTTCTGTTTGGTATTCACTCTGCATATGGAACTTCATTTTTCAACAAAGTACAGGTACACGTTTTATAAAATATTAACTGTCGAGCAAAATTATACAAGTCATTAAAATGTGAAGCTTGGAATCTACAGTCGGCATGTGTCGATTAGTTGATCTCAAGCGTCGTTGCGAATTCAAACCGGAGCGTCGTATCTATACAGATAAAGTTTGACAAGTTATAAATTTAACCGTTGAACGAAATAGTCCTGTATAGGCACGTCATTCAGTTTAAGTCTGAAAATTCGCTGTAAGTCATCCTTTAATGATTAACTAATCCATTGTTGATGTGGACGGTCGATGACGGTTTATATTAATTAATAAAAATGAATATCCCCAGAAATTTTTTTCGAAACGAAACTAATAGTTGAGCGGTGCACCTAGTTTCAGTAGAAACTACGTACGCTTCCATAATGAGAGAACCTATTATGTCATTGAATAAATCCACTGGTAAATCAATATATTGATCAGTGGAAGATGCGCGTACGGTTCAAAAGGGATATAATTTTGTCCTAATCAACCGACTTTATCGAGAAAGATTACTTTTTTTAGGCTAAGAAGTTGATAGCGAGATCTGAAATCAACTTGTTGGCACGAATTAGATAGCAGGCACAATTCTTAGTAGTTCTCCGCACTACTTTTCTGCAGTTGAAGACTATCATGCCTTTTGAATGAAAAACTGGCTGGCTCTGGCTACCTTGCGGAGCAAACAAAATCTCCCCAAATCACTTCTACTTATGAAAAAAAAGAAATATATATAAAAAAAGTAAAATCAATCCTTGTTCATACATGGGTTTCTCTGGTACGAAATGAGCCACTTCAAATAGGTTCATTGCTCCGGCCCAGAATACGATTAATCCGGCATGGGCTACGTGAGCCCCAAGTAGTTTACCAGATAAATTGATAAGTCTGGCATTCCCGGCCCACCAAGCGAAACCGGTGGTTTCTTGGTCACGACCAGCTAAAGCTAAAGTTCCATTAAAGAGCGTTTCCACGGGGTAGAACCTCCTCAGGGAATATAAGGTTTTCATGAGGCTGATCCTGAGCCGCCATCCAAGCACGAATACCTTCGTTTAATAAAATATTTTTGGTGTATAAAGTCTTAAATTCAGGAAAATCCCTTACGAGTCCCAAAGTTATTCCTTTAATTTTCATTATTTGAAGGGAAGTAGACTACTCAATAATTTCACATTTAAATTGTATTTTGTCGTAAATAATAAATTCAGAAAGTTCAAAAGTGAAAGTAAAAAAAAAAATGAATTAATAAAGTCCTTACTGGATGGAGAACTTGAGTAAAGAGTAGTTCTTTGTAGGCTTTTCTTTTTATCGAACAAAGTAAAAAAAAACTCCCTTCTTTATTTGGTATAACTCAAAATATGATTACTAAATTTAATAAATCAAATTAGAAATTTAAAGACTTATTTTCTAAAAATCTTGTTTTTAACCTACTTTTTAATGTATTTTGTGTAATTTAATTAATTATTCTAATTATATAGTATATATATAGAATATATATATATATAATAATTATATTAATATTTGTTGTTTGTTATGTACATAATTTAAATATAGAATAGTAATTAGTAAACAAAACAAATTTCATTTGATCTTGAGATAGACATATAATAAAACAGTTTTAATATTCATTATAATTACATTTTATTTCTTTTCCCAGTAGAAGTAGAAATTTTTTTCCATTAGGAAAAGAAATAAAATAATACATAATACTTAGAACCAAACTAGCAGACAGAGTAGCAGGAGCAACTTTTAATTTGTTATGAGCCCAAACAATGGATTCAATGAGTTCTTGCCAATAACCGCGGCCGCTGAATAGAAACATTAAACTAAATGCCCAGACAAAATGAGGTATCGGCTTGCCCTTTCATGAGCGGGGACAGAATGAAACGACCATAGTAAAGACACGTACTGTCTACTCTTGATTCAAAAAAATTGAAGATCTAGTTACGATTGGAAATGCACTTATGTTTTTTATCTTCATCCATAGATCCTTTACTTATATTTATTAATATTAATTGGAAATTTCTTACCTCATCTTTGGATCCCCAGCTTCGTCGGAATTTCTGGTAGTAGATCCATAATCAAAAAAGTTTTTGTGATTGTTCCAGAAGAAATGAAACAAAAGATACGGTAGAATTAGGACAGTTATTGTATGAGGTCTACCCAATGCTAGATCGAAAGGCAGGAGCTTTTAAGCCAGGGAGTTGTTACGTTCAGTATGTCCCCCCTCGATTCCCGACATGCTATGATACCCCGGGGGTGGGTAGGAGCGAGTCGAGTCCGTATCGCCGCGGAGCAACTGCAGCGTCCGGATACAAAAAAAACTTTATTTCCTAAAAAGAGTTTAATCCTTTTCCCCTCAATAGCGTTTTTTATTTGCTTACTGGCTTCATATAATTCGGAAAACACTAGTTTTCTCGAAGCCTCTTGCTCATATCTCTCATCAAAAGGTGCCAATCTTTTCTTTTTTCTTTTAGAGATTCTAATTTTTTAATATTTTTAAATAATTAAGATTTTAGAAGCAAAATTTTTTTATTATTAATTAAGTCATTTTTATTTGGGAAGATCGAATTGTTTTTGTTCATTCCTATCACAGCAAGATGGACTTTACCTAGACTGAAAATGGACCAACTTTTAAATTTTGGATGGAAATTTCTTTTACCTATTTCTCTATCATTAGTTCATTTAATATTTCATTTAGGGGCAAGGAAAAAAGAAATTTTCCTTTTACTCCCTATTTCACAAATAGGAAGTTAGAGATAAAATTCGGATACCAGAGGGGGAACACCATATATAACACAAAATTTCTCCCCCAATTTTTTCTAGTCTAGCTTCTCGATCTGTCATTATGCCTCGAGAAAAGTTTGATATTAGTTCAAAATAATCAATATGTAGAATCTGAACAAGTTATTGCTGAGATTCGTACTGGAACGTCTACTTTTCATTTTAAAGAGAAGGTCCGAAAACACCAAAAAAATTTGTGCCAAAATAACAAAAATAAACCAAATAGAAAATGAAGTCTTTTCTTGAAAAAAAGAATTCCTAAGATTTTAGGTGGAATGGGAATTGTAATTCTTTCCACTTCTCGAGGCATAATGACAGATCGAGAAGCTAGACTTTCTTTGGGCAAATAATACATAATACTTAGAACCAAACCTTAGTGGTTCCCGGGTACGGTATATGAACGTGAGAGCAGAAGGTGAGATTTTCTCAATCTTTATTATAGGGATTGCAGCGGCGGAAGCTGCTATTGGGCTAGCTATTGTTTCGTCGATCTATCGTAACAGAAAATCAATTCGTATTAATCAATCAAGTTTGTTGAAAAATTAGCCATAACTATAATATAAATACATATAAATAGAACATATATATATAAATTGTAGAAAAATTTTCTATAAAATAGCAAAAAGACGTTTTCTCTTCTTTAAGTTTTCCCAATTCCCAATTATCTTCGATTATTATTTAATAATCATAGTGGAATCAATGGCACAGAGTCAAAATAGTATTCTGACTTAAGACTATTGATGAACCAAATCAATTCAATGAATACATTTGCAACAAGTTTCATTCAATATTTTAAGATTTCCGGTAGAATCAGGAAGTATTAAGAGGTAGTTTAGAATTTCGAGATTTGTTCGAAATAGTTACTAAATTAATTCATAATAATGGAGTAAATTCTTTATTTATTACTGTTTGTGCTTCTTTTTTATTCCTCGGCGCAGTTGCTAAATCTGCACAATTTCCGGATCAATCAAGTGTCCGAACTCTAAAGAAAAATCATTATTGACAATCCAAGACCATAGATATTGATAGATAAAATTTCCGTTTATTTGCCAAAAATGTGCAAGTGCTTGTTTTGGTTACAGAACATGTGGCATGAAGCATATAAGTTCAACTATTAAGTCGAGAACTTGGGTCACTCGGAGTCAATAGGTCGACTAAGCGCGCTCAACAACTCAGGTCGTTCAAACGACCTAAGGACTTGGGTCGTCTAAGGACCCGAAGTCCCAGGTCGCTAGAATGACCCGAAAGTTCAATGCATCCATCGACCTAAAGGCCCAATGCGTTCACCAAACCAAAGCTTCGGGTCGCCCACTAAGCTAAAACTTGGATCGTGCATTGACATGAAGGTGCAGGTCATCATCAAACTAAAGGCGATCAACGTCCCAAATTAAAAATCAGTGTCTGCAATACTTGAAAAGAAGTTCATCAAAACGCACAGATCATCACACAGGAGTTCAAAAAGCAACTTGCGCATCATTAACAAAGAACTTGTGTGCTGAGTTTGGTCTGATTCATGGCAAATCATGTTCAAAGTTTTGACACAGCATCCACAATAACAAGTTTCAAGTTCAACGGGACCCAATGAAAAACAGTGCATCACAAAAGCATAGCAACACCAGATTTAAAAGTTAGAGCATTAGTTTGCAGTGAATCAGTGTTCTATGTACGTAATTCGATATCCAAAGATAAAGAGTTGGGATCAACCTTAAACAACAAATGGCATTGAAGCGGATTTCATGTACAAGATCAACAAATTGATACTACATTATCACGCAAATTCCAGAAACATAATCAACAAAAAACACCACTTCAAACACCCCTCTGAACCGTCAATTGCCAATAGTAGCGGTTGCCCCTTCCGCACATTCAACTTCCCTAGAATTTTTCTACCAATTATTTGATAATAGTACCATTTGTTTAAGCTCCAAATTGCTACTGAAGCTTTGTATCATTTATGACCAAATTCGAACAGTAATATGTTGAAGCACACAACAAGCAGCAGAGCACAAATCGACATCAAAAATTACAGCCGGCCAAATTCTGGATTCTCGAAAATCAAGCAACAAAGAAAACCAATTTGACCCGAATTCACAAACATATTTTCGACCAGTATACATTTAATCACAAAAACCAATCGAGAAGAGATGACACTTATAGTGATTAATGATCGAACAGTGGCTGAATTTCGATGCAAAGACTTGGCGACGTCGAAATTAAATCGGATCTGAAATTCTAGAATCGAATCAATACAGACTGCTCAACACAAACCCTCAAAATTCCCTAAAATCCGAGTTATAACAAAGCTCGAACTCAAATATAATTTACAATCTGTTTGGATTAGATTTCAAAGGCACAACATTAAGTCGAGTTTAACCCAAAATTGTTCGAAGCCGCAAAACTCTCTATCAACAAAATCCGATCTGATTCACACTTTAGATCTGACCTCAAAAATTCAAAACTGCTAAAAATTGCCAAATCGCATCAAGGCAAAAAAGCTTTAATTTCAGATCTGCCCAAAACTGATCTAGAAAGCTGCAAGTTCTTCTCGACAATATGGAGGTGAACCAGATTTAAAAGTCACGAACTGATTTGGATTGAGTGAGCCAGAACGACGCTTAAATTTTGGATCTAAAAGACTCAGGGTGGACTGCCAATCAGGTCAAATCGATGAACAACCTCGACAATAACAACATGTCTTTGATCCGAAATGGAATCATTCGACGACGGTGTAAGGCTAGATCTGAAAGAAAAAGCTCCAAATTAGCTTAAATCGAACAAAGCTGTGATGGCGATTAAGTTTTGGAATGGCCGAGGAACTTTGATGAAGTGCGTCATGGTTAATTTGTGATGGATTACGAGTTCAGATCGAAGAGCCTTCCTAGAGCTACACGGTAGCCATTAAATTGCTTTTTAGAAAGTATGAGAGAAGGTGATAAGATGAAAAAATAGATATGAAAATATAAGGAGCCGCGTTAAGTAAGAGGCATGGATCCTTCATTTGGGCTTTGCTGACCCATTTGGAAAATTTCCACGACCCATTGAGAATGTTTGCATCGACCCATTAGTTAAAATTTATTCCGATCCATCAAAAACAAGTATTAACGGTCTATCGATGTATCTTAACACAAAATTATGACACTCATTTCGAAGTCTACATTTTTCACAAGCAAAAATGTAGACTTCGAGGGGCAAATGTTAACCCCGTTGTGAAACGCGGTATAAAAACAATGTGTTGAAATAGATTGATTGATATTGTTCTAATTGATGAATCAGATATGTTTTATAACATGTGTCAGTTTCAATATAAATGTTGGATCGGTCAGCTGTATAAAAAATAAGTATTGCATGAAGCTGACGTAGCACAAAATGAGCATGAAATCAGGTCGTTAAGACCATACAAGGTTCTCGTTAAGACCATACAAGATTCATCAGGTCGTTTACTTTATAATGTATGGATCAGCATACTTATATGAACGAAATGATAAGCAAAAGCATTTGCTGAGACAAAGCCACGTGGATGCATAGGTATAAGCAGCAGGTCGTTGGGTATCTTCATAGGTCGTTCACATCAAAGCAAAGCAACATGGCATAGTATGGCGTGGTGTAAGTGCATGGCTCACCAGCTTGTATACGAAGGACACACGACATCAGCTACAACAAATATATGGAGCGGGACAAATTAGATTAGGTCGTTGATGTAATACACTCATCAGGTCATGATGACCAAATAGCCTAGGTCGTTCGCCTTGTATCGAGTAGCAGATCGTTCGCCTTACATCGAGAAGCAGGTCGTTAGCTTCACAGAAGGGTCGGCTGATAATAACGATGGGTCGTTATTGCCTGTTGTGTATTATTTAAGTGTCACGTCAGCAGTCAAGAGTTGGTTGGCAGTGTATATATGAAATACACGAGGCAAATGAAGTATTGGATCGTATATGTTCACCGCAACTTCATGAAGCAAATGCAAACATACAGATCGTGTACAACTGTACATATTTTAGATCGTTCTCATTCAACAAGAATGTCAGGTCGTTAATAACATCAAGTGGTGGCATATCTTCATAGGTCGTTCACATTCAAAAAGGTGGATTTGGCTCTATAAAATCAGGTCGCCTGTTGTAAGATAGGTCGTCCGCTTTGAGTCGGTCCTCCAACGACCCATAACCTTGTGCACACGTAATTACAAAAACTGTCACTCCACTCCAAATCACATCTATAAATACCCCCACACTTCATTCAAGGGACGGGTTTCTCGGAGCACGAAGTGCTGCCATTTTCATTTCTTAACAATTCCAAACCATTCTAACCTCCATTAAAAATCTTTCAAACTCCGATTCAACATCTCAATCATCATGAAATCGTCAAAGATCGTCTAAGTGCTCAATTGTTGAAGATCTACTCCAACAATCATTGTAATCAAAGAGATCTAATCATTTCCATGGTGAAATCGAGAGAATCAAGAGGTTTAAGAGAGAAAAATAGAGAAAATCATTGTAAAGGGAGAAAACGAGCAAAGTTATAGAAATCGTGTACCTTGTAACATTGAGAATGGTAATGAAAGCTCTCTTCAAAGTGAACGTATGCCAGATCTAGGCCGAACCACTATAAATTCCTGTCTTTTTATTGCTTTTGTGTTTGTGGTTTCCCATATTCTTGATCTATACTATTTGAAGGTGTGCATACGCCTTCCGAGGTGTTAATGTTCATTTTTTGACATTAATAGGTAGGGTAGAGGTGCTGTAGGAGTGTTGCAAAACATGGGTGCTCCGAAATGCTCCTTTATATACATACACACACGTGTGTGTGTGTGTGTGTGTGTGTGTTTAGAGAGAGATGAGCGTTCAACACCACCTATTATAGTGCAACACCCCAAAATCTGCATGATTTCCATCACAAGCCCAGAATAAAATATTAGCACTTTCTCTCTCTTCCAACTACCACTATTATTTTATTTCAGACTTATGGTGAAATCAGAAGGTTTTTGGGGTGTTGCGCTGTTGAAAGTGTTGTAACTTTTGTGATTAATCCGATTCAAGACCACTCAAATCCGATATCTAAACCACAAAGCGCTAGCGGAAGACTAGATCGTTGTTAGACTCGCAAAAACAGCCAAAACAATAACTCTAGTCACAAACCAAGATCAACCAATCACGAACAATCCAAAATCTCAATCACAAACAAGAAACTAATGACTAAAGTAGCAAAAATAAATCACATAAGGATTTATAGTGGTTCCACTAACATCTTGTTTGTGTACATCCACTTTGGAGATAGTATTTTATTACCACGATGAAAGGAATACAAGAGATTGACCAATGATCACTATATTTCAATACAGAAAAGAGTTTGAGGGGAATAGAATTGAAGAATTAGAATTAGGTTATGAACCCTAATTCACCCTTGAGAATAAACCCTTGATACCAAATCAAGTTTCCAAGCTTCTTCCAAGCATAACCAATAAACTTCAGAAAATAGCTTATATAGAGGTTGGCCAATTACCCAAATTGCCCCCGAATTAGTCACAAATCAGCTTGCAAAGTTTCAGCCCGAAATTAGCCCAAGACCCGCACAGACGTCTGTCGAACCTCCTGACAGACGTCTGTAATTCTCCAGAAATTTTTTGGGCAAATCCACTCAGCACAGACGTCTGTCGTGGGGATGACAGACGTCTGCCTGAGCTCTCGGGAAACCAATTCCCTGCAGTCAGACGTCTGTCATCCCCTATGACAGACGTCTGTCGCACCTACTACTGGAAACCTGCACTTTCCTGCTCATATCTCCTCCGTATGAGCTCCGATTCGCGAACGATCACCTCCGACTCGAAGCTAACTTCGTCCTCTTCAATCCACCATATAGTATCGCATATCACAACACTCCACCTCGATACTATAACCATCTCAACTCCAAACTTCAATGCACCATGCATTTCCTTTTACCTTCGACCAAGCTCCATGAATACTTTCCCAATGAGTTCCGGCATAGCCACCCCCCCATTGCACTCCGCCAACGAGTTCAGGCAAAGCCCCCACCTGCCAATGTAGTGTTGAAAGTATTCAAACCAAAACCGTCTCACCAAAAGACAATGTACTCGGGAGTGTAACGAGTACCTACCATGAAGATAGATTTCAATCTCTCACCGCTATTCCTTTCCATCAAAAACAAAATCACTCTCTCCAACCCCCGTGCCACCCCGTTGCACTAGCAACTCAACAAGCGAATTAAGTTCGAGCAATGCTCGAACTTCCCATACGACAATGCTTTCGTAAACATATCCGCCGCATTATCCTTTGTGTTCACTTTCCGAAGGCATACTAGCTTACCCTCATCCATGGCAACAAGAAATGACTCCCTCACCTCAATATGCTTGGTCCGTGAGCTAAACGCCAAATTCTCCGCCAAATGGATAGCACTTTGGCTATCACATCGAACATCAACACTTTCATGTTCGAAACCCAAATCACACAACAATCGCTTCATGTAGAGTGCCTCCTTGGCCGCTTCCACAGCGGCAATCAACTCCGCCTCCGTAGTGGATAAAGCAACTACGGTTTGCAATCTTGATCTCCAATTAATGGTTGTCCCGCCAAGTGTGAAGACATACCCGGAAGTTGATTTCCTCCGATCACTATCACCGGCGTAGTCCGAGTCACAATAACCAACCAACTTGCAAGTTCCTTCATCACTACCGCCAAAGACAAGTCCATGAGATGTTGTGCCTTTCAAGTATCTCATAATAGCCTTCACGGCTTCCCAATGCGATTTCCTCGGATTAGCCATATACCGACTAACCACCCCGATGGCATTTGCAATATCAGGCCTTGCACACACCATTGCGTACATCAAACTACCAACCGCACTTACATATGGCACCTTTGCCATATAAGCCTTGTCTTTATCCCCGATAGGCAATCCCTTATCCGAAAGCTTCATATGCAAAGGTAAAGGTGTATTTAACGCCTTTGCATTCCCCATGCTAAACCGGCAAAGCACTTTCCTTATGTATTCCTTTTGAGCCAATCTCAACTCAAAACGCTTTCGGTCCCTTCCAATTTCCATGCACAAGATTTTCGTTGCCTCTCCAAGGTCCTTCATTTCGAATTCCGATTTCAAAAGCATCTTCAACTTGTTGATTTAGTTTTTATCCTTGGAAGCAATGAGCATATCATCCACATACAAGGGTAAATACACCCAACAATCATTTCCCAACCACTTGAAATATACGCAAGCATCCTTGATGCTTCGATGGAAGCCACTTTCAAGCATGAAATGATCGAATCTCTTGTACCATTGTCTAGGTGATAGCTTCAACCCATATAGTGATTTCTTTAACTTGCAAATCAAATTAGACTTACCATCTACAACAAACCCATCTGGTTGCTCCATGTAGATGTTTTCATCCAAGTCTCCATGCAAGAAGGCGGTTTTCACATCAAGTTGCCCCAACTCCAAGTCATGGATAACAACTACGGCTAGTAAAACCCGGATAGATGTATGACGAACCACCGGTGCAAAAATCTCATCATACTCCTTTCTTTTCCTTTGTGAATACCCCTTTGCCACTAACCTTGCTTTGTAACTTCCATCATCCTTCACCTTGTAAATCCATTTGCACCCTATAGCACAGTTTCCTTAAGGAAGTGGAACCAACTCCCAAGTTTGGTTCTTCATAAGTCATTGCATCTCTTCCTCCATGGCGCATGTATCGGCCGGAAAATTCACTACTTGAATTTTCAACAGTAATACGAAATCATGTATTACTCGTCAAACAAACAAGTATTGAACTCCTGACTGTTAATAGAAAGAAGGTAGAGGATGAGATAGAAAAGGTAGAACTTATAGAATAGAAGAATAAGAAGATATCAGAATCTCACAGCGGAATTTCACAAATACATAATATTACATCATAGAGTTTGTTACATCCGAGTACATCATCATAATACATCATCATCGGAGTTTAGCAGCATAATTATACAACATGACTTAGAATAATACAGATGTAGATATAATACTGGTCTTGAACTTGACTTCATCAGGTTCCACTTGCCTACCTGGACTACTTGTCTACTCATAATAAATATTATGAGTACCCAAGAGTTTAGGAAACACAGAAAGTAAACTCTAGGTCAGTCGGGGGACTGGTGTGAGTAAACACAGATAAAAGATGTGAACAAGGAATAAGGATTTAGGTTTTTCATGTTGACAGGTTCATTTACTTTAGAAATCATAGATCAATCCATGTCTAATATCTGGATAATGATCTAAGTATTTTATATCAAAATGTTTGATATTACAATAGTTTTTATCAAATAAATAACCATCTAGTGAAACACTTGCATCTCACGTTCACATATATTGTATAAAATCAAAAACCGCAGAGCGCTTATTGGAGATTGGATTTCAACACACAAGGTATGGGAGCACCTACCGATCAGTGTACTCTAGAGAGGATACATTGCAGGTTCAACAAGAACGTCTTGCAACCCGGCCACACATGACCGCCCACTCATTTAGCTTGAGTGTAGCGAATATATTATCACCCATACGGTTGGGAGCGACCCACCGTTTTCTGAAGCTGCAGCAGTGAAATATAGATTAAGAAGACAAATAGGAATTTCTCTAGATGGTGATAATATACCCTGCTTGGGAATGACTCACCTAGCCATGTTGCCTAGCCCAACTTTTGTTATATCCTGGTTGTGAGGTTTTTGAGGTCACGTTTCTCTTCTGACAGATTTATTCTTCAATTACTTTGAATGCCACATCGTCATATCCGTCAGAAACACTCATTCGATTACCCAAATATATTACGGGTAATAAAGCTAAGAGAAACGAATTTCTCCGCCACCAACGTAATATACTTACGTAATTTCGATGTATAGAATTTAACTGATATACGTTGTCAGGCACTCGTCCATTCGGGTTTGTCCTGGGACTGAACAGACCGAAGATATTCTTTAAAATCGCCCTTGCACATCGTCGTCTTCAGTATTCTGACATGCGTCGTATACTTCGAGTCGAAGTGGAATATTTATTCCGGACTCTTCGAAACGATGTACGAATGTCTTTTACAGTCAATGAATGCTTATTGGTTTAATCCTGATTATTATTCAGTTTATAGATTAATTATTTTTATACCAATAGTGTTTGTTTTCCTGGTTTATAACAGAATAGTTTAATTATCCTTTTTAATGATAACAGTTAAGGTGTATGTGTTTCACACAGTGTTTTGTTCAGTTTTACTCATCATTTGAGAATGACTAAGTAATGCACGTGCTTCGCACATGACACTTTTACTTCTTTTATCATTGCAGTTCAAACGATATTTTGAACTCTCCTTCCCTTTTTATTTATTCTTTTATGGTAATTTTAATTATAAATAATTTAAATCATTTATTCACGTTTATTTACAATTCAAAACTGATCGAACTTCTAGGGTCGAACATCTCGTTTTGATCTCCTGCTTCTTCCTCTTTCCACTTGCCTTCTGCTTAATTAATGAAAACTCTTATTTTTATTTAATAAATTAATTTATTTCTAAATTTTATTTATACTTCAAATTTTAAATTTAAAACTATTTTTAAACTTAAATATCGCATTATCGAAATCGGTTTGGCAAACCAGAATACCGGCCTTGGCAAGTGCCAAGTACCGGGTTTGGCAAGTGCGAAATACCGGATTTGGCAAGTGCCAAACGCCGGCTTTGGCAAGTGCCAAACGCATGGTTTTGGCAAGTGCCAAACTAGGCTTGGCAAGTGCCAAAGCATGGTTTTGGCAAGTGCCAAAGCATGGTTTTGGCAAGTGCCAAACCAATTTGGCAAGTGCCAACACAGTATTTGGCAAGTGCCAAATCTGTTGGCACTCTCCTTTCTTCCACCAGGTGACAGTGCACGGTGGTGCACGTGCACACCTCCACCGCCCAACGATGAGCCACCGCACCTACTCCAACACGACGCACTTCGCTTCCAGGTTGACATCCACCCACCGGAGCACCCCATCTCCGACGCTACAGTAAATTGGCTGTCGAGCTCCTTCACGTCAGTAAGTGTCATCGGAGAAACCGCCTCCTGCTTCCACCTCAGGCCATATGCCGCTGTCCCCTTCCGGCCACGACACCGCACCCCTCTGACGCCGCCATTCCCCCACGACCGGACCCCCCATACTTCGCCGTCGACGAACAGTTACGGTGCAAAGAACCGAACCCATTAACACAAGAAAAACCCTATTTTATCATTTATCTCGAAATTTACTCATCAGAAAAATTCACTTGTATTTTTCCCCGATGCCCCTACCCCTGATGAAGCTCTCCTCCCAACCGCCTGACCTCTGGTGGCTCCGACGATCGAAATTTGCTCAAAGACCATTTTTCGTTCATCCCTGAAGTTCTCGTGATTCACTAAGTTAAAAATCATGATTTTCATCTTAAAAATCAACATTTCGATCATCGATTACGTTTATATAATTCAAACGAGTTTTTATTTCATTTGAAAATCCACTTTGAAATTTCCATACAGAGAGTTTTACTGTGTTTCTCTGTTTTAACATCTAAACTTTGAAATGTGAATTCCTTCGATCTGTTTTACGAATGTGTGATATATTTGTACTATATCTATACATTTTCATGAATCAAATGTTAAACATCTGGTTTATTTACTTTCCAGAAATCAAATGTCAGTGTTCTGTGTTTCACAAACAAGGTACAGGTTTAACCAAATACTGAGAATCATCAAATCAACTTACACAAACATTCTATGATGCATACTACATGAGTGATCAGTTTATAAGGATGCAATCAGGGTGTTCTAATATCACATTTCACTTGTCGACAGTAACAGACAGTGATCAAACAAAACTTGGCAGTTTAACTTAATAACAAAACTGTTTACAGTATATGTTTGAACACAGAAAATTTAAGGTGTTTCACTCACATAAATGCTTTCTAAGATCCCCAGAAAAGTAACTTCAGAAATGAGATGAGAAATCCGTTTTTGTTGTGAGAAGAATGTGTGAGATTTAAGGTGTATATATAGTGGAGTTCAAAGATTTTAAAAACATTTCATGCACATGTTTCAACAGTAAAATCCCTTAGCCTCAACCCTCCTCTTCCTTAGTCTCCTACGGCACATGCATGGAAAAATTTGTTTTATTTAAGTTCCTAGAAAATGAATGGGTACTAGGTTGTCCCTTCTAGAAGGTTTGAACATACTTTCATTTAATGCTAGGATCTTTCTTTGGATTTTAAATCAATAAAAAACTTGTTTTCTCTTGTCTCTTCTTGTTGGATATTTCTTGGTGCACATGCAAGATTAACTTAATATTTCCTTTAGGTGTTTTTAGAGTATGGTTTTGAAATCCTAGTTTACTATTAGTAGCATCCATCATTTAATGCTTTGTTCTTATGTGGCATTATTTTTTGTCTTATGTTTCAAGATATTTGTTTTGGTACAAAGAATCAAATGTTTTATGTGTCATTGTTCATTTTTGGCCGACTTGTTCCTATACCATATGCATACTTTCTTGGTTATTTTGTTCTAGGTCCTTCTCAAACTTTCAAGTGAGCAAAATACCTTTTCTTATATTTCATGTCATATGGATTTTTGTTTTTAAAGCCTTGCTATCATTTTCATGTGTATGGTTTAGATTTTTATTTGCAATAGTTCTTGCTTTGTTTTCCTTATTTAGTTAAGGCATAACCATATATATATATATATAAGTATTATAGTATACACATCTATATATTGTTATACTTATACATGTATGTTTAAAGCTTTTGGTTTGCCATATTTTCAATGTTGCATACTTATATGATGTTTTCACATTTAAGCCATAACTAAGTATGCATACTAGTAGTGTATTTATCCATACACATATTTATAATCATTTTAGTTTGTTAAATGTAAACATTTCATTTTAATTACCTTATTAAAATGATTATCAAAAACTAGAAAAGAAAAGCGGGACATTACAGTCCACCCCCCTTAAAAGAATTTCATCCCCGAAATTAAAGAGTTACGCGTTGATTTCAGTTTTAACTAAAGTCATACATATCCATAACTATATACTCCTCCTTCTGGATAGAGTTCTTATTTAATTTCAATTTAGTTAACTGTTTTCTGAAATCCAAGATTCTGATTTTATTTCAAAATCAGCTATATGGGTCTATATCCAACTAATAGCTCAAGTCTGGTTTTTATAACTGGGATATACTAATTTTATATACTGGATATTGTTCTAACTTTAATTCAACGTTGTTGAACTCATCCTGGGCTGACCCTAATCATTTAACTCATTCCATTGGTTGTGGTGCTTCTATACTAAGTATACCTTTTACTTTATAATTTAAATTTTCAAAATACGCTCTCTCAATACTTACCCAACTCAATCTAGGGTGTTACTAACCCCATCTCTACTGAGATACGCCACAGAGCCAAGGTTACTCCTCAACCAATAGCTCTGATACCAGCTGTAACGGCCGAGAAATGCACTACTTGAATTTTCAACAGTAATACGAAATCCTGTATTACTCGTCAAACAAACAAGTATTGAACTCCTGACTGTTAATAAAAAGAAGGTAGAGGATGAGATAGAAAAGGTAGAACTTATAGAATAGAAGAATAAGAAGATATCAGAATCTCACAGCGGAATTTCACAAATACATAATATTACATCATATAGTTTTTTACATCAGAGTACATCATCATAATACATCATCATCAGAGTTTAACAACATAATTATACAACATGACTTAGAATAATACAGATGTAGATATAATACTGGTCTTGAACTTGACTTCATCAGGTTCCACTTGCCTACCTGGACTACTTGTCTACTCATAATAAATATTATGAGTACCCAAGAGTTTAGGAAACACAGAAAATAAACTCTGGGTCAGTCGGGGGACTGGTGTGAGTAAACACAGATAAAAGATGTGAACAAGGAATAAGGGTTTAGGTTTTTCATGTTGAAAGGTTCATTTACTTTAGAAATCATAGATCAATCCATGTCTAATATCTGGATAATGATCTAAGTATTTTATATCAAAACGTTTGATATTACAATAGTTTTTATCAAATAAATAACCATCTAGTGAAACGCTTGCATCTCACGTTCACATATATAGTATAAAATCAAAAACCGTAGAGCGCTTATTGGAGATTTGATTCCAACACACAAGGTATGGGAGCACCTACCGATCAGTGTACTCTAAAGAGGATACACTGCAGGTTCAACAAGAACGTCTTGCAACCCGGCCACACATGACCGTCCACTCATTTAGCTTGAGTGTAGCGAATATATTATCACCCATACGGTTGGGAGCGACCTACCGTTTTCCGAAGCTGCAGCAGTGAAATATAGATTAAGAAGACAAATAGGAATTTCTCTAGATGGTGATAATATACCCTGCTTGGGAATGACTCACCTAGCCATGCTGCCTAGCCCAACTTTTGTTACATCCTGGTTGTGAGGTTTTTGAGGTCACGTTTCTCTTCTGACAGATTTATTCTTCAATTACCTTGAATGCCACATCGTCATATCCGTCAGAAACACTCATTCGATTACCCAAATATATTACGGGTAATAAAGCTAAGAGAAACGAATTTCTCCGCCATCAACGTAATATACTTACGTAATTTCGATGTGTAGAATCTAACTGATATACGTTGTCAGACACTCGTCCATTCGGGTTTGTCCTGGGACTGAACAGACCGAAGATATTCTTTAAAATCGCCCTTGCACATTGTCGTCTTCAGTATTCTGACATGCGTCGTATACTTCGAGTCGAAGTGGAATATTTATTCCGGACTCTTCGAAACGATGTACGAATGTCTTTTACAGTCGATGAATGTTTATTGGTTTAATCCTGATTATTATTCAGTTTATAGATTAATTATTTTTATACCAATAGTGTTTGTTTGCCTGGTTTATAACATAATAGTTTAATTATCCTTTTTAAGGATAACAGTTAAGGTGTATGTGTTTCACACGTGTTTTGTTTAGTTTTACTCATCATTTGGGAATGACTAAGTAATGCACGTGCTTCGCACACGGCACTTTTACTTCTTTTATCATTGCAGTTCAAACGATGTTTTGAACTCTCCTTCCCTTTTTATTTATTCTTTTATGGTTATTTTAATTATAAATAATTTAAATAATTAATTTAAATCATTTATTCACATTTATTTACAATTCAAAACTGATCGAACTTCTAGGGTCGAACATCTCGTTTTGATCTCCTGCTTCTTCCTCTTTCCACTTGCCTTCTGGTTAATTAATAAAATCTCTTCTTTTTATTTAATAAATTAATTTATTTCTAAATTTTATTTATACTTCAAATTTTAAATTTAAAACTATTTTTAAATTTAAATATCGCATTATCGAAGTCGGTTTGGCAAACCAGAATACCGGGTTTGGCAAGTGCCAAGTACCGGGTTTGGCAAGTGCCAAACGCCGGCTTTGGCAAGTGCCAAACGCCGGCTTTGGCAAGTGCCAAACGCCGGCTTGGGCAAGTGCCAAATGCATGGTTTTGGCAAGTGCCAAACCAGGCTTGGCAAGTGCCAAAGCATGGTTTTGGCAAGTGCCAAACCAATTTGGCAAGTGCCAACACATTATTTGGCAAGTGCCAAATCTGTTGGCACTCCCCTTTCTTCCACCAGGTGACAGTGCACGGTGGTGCACGTGCACACCTCCACCGCCCAACGATGAGCCACCGCACCTACTCCAACACGACGCACTTTGCTTTCAGGTCGACATCCACCCACCGGAGCACCCCATCTCCGACGCTACAGTAAATTGGCTGTCGAGCTCCTTCACGTCAGAAAGTGTCATCGGAGAAACCGCCTCCTGCTTCCACCTCAGGCCATATGCCGCTGTCCCCTTCCGGCCACGACACCGCACCCCTCTGACGCCGCCATTCCCCCACGACCGGACCCCCCATACTTCGCCGTCGACGAATAGTTACGGTGCAAAGAACCGAACCCATTAACACAAGAAAAACCCTATTTTATCATTTATCTCGAAATCTACTCATCAGAAAAATTCACTTGTATTTTTCCCTGATGCCCCTACCCCCAATGAAGCTCTCCTCCCAACCGCCTGACCTCTGGTGGCTCCGACGATCGGAATTTGCTCAAAGACCATTTTTCGTTCATCCCCGAAATTCTCGTGATTCACTAACTTAAAAATAATGATTTTCATCTTAAAAATCAACATTTCGATCATCGATTACGTTTATATAATTCAAACGAGTTTTTATTTCATTTGAAAATCCACTTTGAAATTTCCATACAGAGAGTTTTACTGTGTTTCTCTGTTTTAACATCTAAACTTTGAAATGTGAATTCCTTCGATCTGATTTACGAATGTGATATATTTGTACTATATCTATACATTTTCATGAATCAAATGTTAAACATCTGGTTTATTTACTTTCCAGAAATCAAATGTCAGTGTTCTGTGTTTCACAAACAAGGTACAGGTTTAACCAAATACTGAGAATCATCAAATCAACTTACACAAACATTCTATGATGCATACTACATGAGAGATCAGTTTATAAGGATGCAATCAGGGTGTTCTAATATCACATTTCACTTGTCGACAGTAATAGACAGTTATCAAACAAAACTTGGCAGTTTAACTTAATAACAAAACTGTTACAGTATATGTTTAAACACAAAAAATTTAAGGTGTTTCACTCACATAAATGCTTTCCGAGATCCCCAGAAAAGTAACTTCAGAAATGAGATGAGAAATCCGTTTTTGTTGTGAGAAGAATGTGTGAGATTTAAGGTGTATATATAGTGGAGTTCAAAGATTTTAAAAACATTTCCTACACATGTTTCAACAGTAAAATCCCTTAGCCTCAACCCTCCTCTTCCTTAGCCTCCTACGGCACATGCATGGAAAAATTTGTTTTATTTAGGTTCCTAGCAAATGAATGGGTACTAGGTTGTCCCTTCTAGAAGGTTTGAACATACTTTCATTTAATGCTAGGATCCTTCTTTGGATTTTAAATCAATAAAAAACTTGTTTTCTCTTGTCTCTTCTTGCTGGATATTTCTTGGTGCACATGCAAGATTAACTTAATATTTCCTTTAGGTGTTTTTAGAGTATGGTTTTGAAATCCTAGTTTACTATTTCTAGCATCCATCATTTAATGCTTTGTTCTTATGTGGCACTATTTTTTGTCTTATGTTTCAAGATATTTGTTTTGGTACAAAGAATCAAATGTTTTATGTGTCATTGTTCATTTTTGGCCGACTTGTTCCTATACCATATGCATACTTGCTTGGTTATTTTGTTCTAGGGTCCTTCTCAAACTTTCAAGTGAGCAAAATACCTTTTCTTATATTTCATGTCATATGGATTTTTGTTTTTAAAGCCTTGCTATCATTTTCATGTGTATGGTTTAGATTTTTATTTGCAATAGTTCTTGCTTTGTTTTTGGTATTTAGTTAAGGCATAACCATATATATATAAGTATTATAGTATGCACATCTATATATTGTTATACATATACATGTATGTTTAAAGCTTTTGGTTTGCCATATTTTCAATGCTGCATACTTATATGCAGCGTTATAAAAGCGCGCATATGCGCATGCATATGCGCAACGCTCAACGATGCGCACCTGAAGCGTATCGCTTAAGGTATGCGATGCGACTTGAACTATGCGCGCGCTTTTCTTGCTTATGCGCTATGCGCAACGCGCAATAGTGCGCAAAATATGTGCGCTCGGTTGAAGATGTGCGAAAATATGGGGAAAAAAGAAGAGTAAATGTAATTGATAAGCTTTAATCGGGTTTAATTGTCTAAAATAATTATGTTTTCACTAATTACGACTTTAACTCATACCCGTTTCAATTATCAGTCGCTTCAAACGAGATCTACTTATTACAACGGCTTCAACTCGTACAACGACCAAATAAACTTCTCTTCTTCTTTAATCTTTATTTTCTTTTTGATATATTTCATCTGTAACTTCTATCCTCTTCTATTTTCTTTTTTATTCTTTTAATTTGTATGCTATGTGCTTATCAATTAGTCTCAGTGTATCTCTTCAGTACTGAAATGCGTTCTTTAGTGGCGTATGTAGTCTGTTATGTCCTTATCAATTTGTCTCATTGAGTTTCTTCAGTATTGACATGAGTTCTTTAGTACTGTATGTATATGTTTGTATTCATAATATATGTATATATATATATATATATATGTGTGTGTGTGTGTGTGTGTGTGTGTGTGTGTGTGTGTTTATATATATTACATGTGCACGTATATACAAGTTATATTCGGTACTTCGTTTTACTTTTTTTAATGGGGTTCTTCATTACTACGATTTTATCTTGTGTGTATACTATATACACATTTATATACAAGTTATGTACATGTTTTGTTTCTGTCTATGCAAGGACATAGCTATTGTTTTTTGCAGCATAACTCCTCGAGTTTCTTCAATTTTGTTCGTTTGCATTAAATTAATTTGTATGAACATAACAACCGCCATGCATTTCTTTCTAATATCACATCTTATGTTCTTTAATATTTACAGTCTTTTTTTTTTATGTAGTGAAAATTTGATTTGCATATGAATGTGTTATTTTCTATTAGTTCATAATGTTTACATGAATGTGTTATGTTGTATTAGTTCGTAATGTTTACATTGTTTACATGTGCAATGTGTGTGTATCTAAATTTTATATATTATGCGCTTTGCTTTAATGAAGCGCGCGCTTCGCATTTGCGCGTTGCGCTTATGCTCCAAAGGGACTTGGCGCTTCGGTGCGCGTTTCGCGTTTAATAACACTGCTTATATGATGTTTTTACATTTAAGCCATAACTAAGTATGCATACTAGTAGTGTATTTATCCATACACATATTTATAATCATTTTAGTTTGTTAAATGTACACATTTCATTTTAATTACCTTATTAAAATGATTATCAAAAACTAGAAAAAAAAAAAGCGGGACATTACAGCACAAATCCACTTCGAGCTCTCTCTCGACTCCATGACGTCATCAAGGTCCATCGGCTCATCTTGGACTACATTGAGAGCATAGTCCAAATGATCACAAAAGCCAAGGTAGTTCCAATCACCATATCTTTCAGGAGGCCTTATTGCACGTCGACCAACCCGAGTAGCAATACTTTCACCTAAACCCCTTTCGGCTCCACCTTGAGTCGAAACTTCTCTAGTATCATGTACATCATCAACATCATCAGTAGAGGAACCATGTGGACTATGTGATGTTTCATCAACCGCTTCAACCCCACGAGCTTCTTCAACTCTACTACCACTTGGACGGAATGTGGGAATGACTTCCTTCTCCTTTGATTCACCATGAACCAAATCCGGAACGTCGGATGAGCTCTCATTCTCCTTGAATAAAGCCAACTCATCAAAAGTGACATGACGAGAATTCACAACCTTCTTCGTTTCCGGATTCCAAATCCGATAGCCTTTCACGCCATCCGTGAAACCAAGCAAGACCCCTTTGAATGCTCTAGCTCCAAGCTTATCATTCCCCGGATCATGCACATAAACCGGGCTACCAAACACACGAAGATATCTCAAGTCAACACTCTTCCCTTTCCACACTTCCTCCGGAATTTTGTTATCAGTGGCTGAGCACAGAATTCGATTCACAATATGCACCGCGGTTGACAAAGCTTCAGCCCAAAATCCCTTAGACAAACCCGATGTCAATCTCAAGCATCGAGCTTTCTTAAGTAGAGTTCGGTTCATTCTCTCCGCTACTCCATTAGATTGCGGATCTCCCGGTGTAGTAAAATGTCTCTGGATTCCGTGATGCTTACAATACTCCAAGAATTCACGCGAGACATACTCCCCGCCATTGTCGGTCCTAAGAACCTTCAAAGTCTTGCCACTCTCATTCTCAACAAGAGCCTTCTACACTTTGAACTTAGCAAATGCCTCCGACTTGGCCTTCATTACATACACCCATACCTTTCGAGACAAATCATCAATGAAAGAAATATAATACCTTGCTCCTCCCAAAGAAGCAACCAGTGTCGGTCCCCAAACATCCGAATGAACATACTCAAGAACCTCCTTTGAGTCATGTTTGTCTTCATTGAATGATACCCTTGTTTGCTTCCCCATGACACATTCCTCGCAAAACTCTAGTTTGTTGAAACTCTCACCCTCGATCATCTCCCGCTTCCGAACACTACAACAAAAACACCATATTACAACTTTAATTTTACAACTGTGCATAAAGCACAGTTGTAATAAATGTTTTTTCACAACTGTGCAAAACGCACTATTGTAATAAATGTTTTTTACAACTGTGAAAAAATCACTGTTGTAATAAACATATATATCACAACTTTTCATTTTATTCGTTGTAACAAAGATGCCTAGTACAAACTTCATGTTTATAATATTTATATTTAATAACTGATTATATTGATATTTAATAATAATAATTAATAATAAACATGGGAATCAATAATATTTATCAATTATTATTAAATAATTAATAGTTAATAAGTAGTAATTTATTTTTAATAGTTAATGTATGTTAACTACTTATTAATAATTGGTATTAGTAATTAATATATTTAATGAGAAATTAATAACTAGTAATTAATATTTAATAAGTAATTAATATTTATTATTTAATAATTAAATAGTTAGTATTTAATATTTGGTAATTAGTACTAGTAAATATAGTTAATTAATAATCAATAGTCAATAATTAGGTATTAAATTATTATTAATAATAAATAAACTAATAGTAAACATCTAATTAATAATTTATAATCTACAATTTATAAATAACTCACTATTGAATGCTATAATTTATAATTAATTACAAAATTTTATAAATAATGTTGATTAATTGGACGATAATTAAATAATAATAGTTAAAATGAATTTTTAATATTAAAAATGATAAAAATAATAATACGTATTAAGATATTTTACTTATATAAAATAATAAATGAGAATAATTTTATCTATTAAATTACTCGAAAAACTAAATATAATTTAGTTATACTCAAACAAACAATCATCGGATGCGAGCTAGTGTGACCATATCCGTATTTGTATTTCTTTTTCCAAAATCATATAATGTTTATTTTTCAAATACGAATACGGTTGAATTTTGAACTTCTTAAATATTTATTATAGAATGTTATATGGTGGAGTATACAAATACTCTTTTCTTTTGGCTCAAAGTCCAAATTTCTTTTTGGCTCCAAAACAAAAATTTTGGGCTTTTTGCAATTCAAACTTGGTACGCGTGCCTTTTCCTGTCTTCACCGTGTTTTTATCAGCCGTCCCTTTTGCTTCTCCCCGATCCCTTATTTTTTCACTTTATCGCATCTGCTTAGCAGAAAGCCCCAAAATAAAAATGATGTCCTCCACCCAAATATTTATTCCCAAATCGAAATCCAGGGCAGCCGATCCACCCGAAGCCGCTCCTTTCTTCCCAGAGATCAACCCCAAAACCGATTGTAGCCCTTGCTCCACTCCAGATTGAATCGAAGCCTGCAGCCATCGCCCCCGCTATTGAATTGCCCCGCTGTTCAACTTCATCTCCTGAAGCCGCCTGCCCTCATTCGCCGCTGCCACCGCGTCTTCCGTTTTTCCATGCCAATTTCTTGCCGTTCAAGGTGAGTTGAATCTAATGATTATTTTGGTTTCAAATAGTTTAACTTCGACAGAAACAAAAATTTATTAGTTTGTTTAGTTTAAGTTGTTTTGTTCCTTGCTGAAAGCCGCATATGTTCTTGGGTATACTCACCGTAGCTTGCGCATGTAAATTTGGGTATGCATGTTGATCTAGTATTTTGTTTGTTGTGAGTTGCTTGTTTGTTGTGAGTCGCATATGATTTTTCCTCCTTACTCCTTCAGATTATTTCACTCCTCCCCCCCTCGTTTATTCGTCACTAGCCTCCTACCCAGATTTTGCCATGGTGGCAAAATATTACTTTTTACCCTTACCTGATCTAAGATCTAACTTCTCCGTGGGTATGACCAGCGTCTTCCCTCTCTCTTAGATCTATCGTAGCTATCACTAAACCCAGATTTTTACCCTTAGCAATAATGGCCAACTCTTTTATGTTGCCATGAGACTTGAGAACCCGAAACCATTTATATAAACAGTAGCATGTATTATAAAGTTTTTGATTAATTAAGTGTAAAATAAAGACTTCCTATTTGTGCTGAATACCTTCCTAAAAGACTTTACGATATCTTAATACATAAGCCTTGACTATTAGTTAATAAATGGCTTTACGCATGTGAAGTATATTAAGGTGACAACACTTTTACTCTTTGAAACTGGTAATATATAGATAGATCATTAGATGGTACAGACTGTAGAAGAATTTTGATTATAACATAGATTATTTGAAGAATTTTTATTTCTAATTTTTTTCCCTTATAAAAAGTTGACTTCTATATTGCAATACATTTTAACTGAAAAATATATTTAATTTTATTTCCATCATATATCATTACCGTTGACTGGATGCCATCCTTATTTAAGTATCTAGGTTTACTGTTATATATTTCAACTTTTATATATTTCTACTTCTGTACTTCAATATTGCAATTTCCTTACAGAGCACCTTGTACGAAAGAAATACGAACATCAACCATAAAGGAAACAAACTTTGGAATCCATTAGAAATAAGAAAATAAGAACTAAAATTTCCATTTCTTCCATCCAATCTGAGAAATCGTTACCTTTCATATTTCCGTAAATGGATGATAGCTATCCATTTGTACAAAGCTAATTTTGACAAAACATGTCATCTTTCAAACTAATTGTCATAGTATAATGGGGACATCCATTAACGTTTGTTTTGATAATTAGATTGAAATCTAACTTGTTTTGTTAATTTTTTTTGAGGCAGAATTTATTATCTTAGGAACACTGATTATTTACCAATGCAGAATCATCTTGATTATTAGTACCGACACTAAATGAGCCATATATATCCAATCCACAAGAAAAACAAACAGGCACGTACAATGAAAATGTAAATAAATGATAAACCTAAATGTTAGTAGCTAATCTAGTAGCTAATCTAAAGGAAATACAAGATACAGTCTCAATGTTCAATAGATGAACTGCACTTCTACAAATTACGAGGAAAGGAATAAACATTTCAAAGTGATAAACTATGAATGGCCAAACATTTACTGTATCAAATTAACATATATTTTAGTGAAACGAGCCAAACTGTTCTAAAGAAAATGAAAATAAAAATGGCAAGGGGTAAAAGAGCCAAGTATGAAAAATGAAATCAAAATACAGGGAATGTTGTTGTTCAGTTTTTGCTGGCACCCGATCAAACTGCAGGTTAATCATTTGTTTGATAGAATGAGTTTTTGTGGGAATAGAATGAGGAGAGTAAAAGGGGAAGACATATATTATATCAAAATTAGATCTTGGTGGCATCCGAAATACAATTCACTGGCTGCACTTCGTGGTGTATAGTTTATACATGATCTTATTATTCACTAGACGTATAGAATACATTATTTCAGTTGTTTTGATAACTGCAATTATTTGTACAGTTCTGATAAACAACTTATAACCTTGCTTTTTCCTTGATTTTCCCCTAATTGCTCCTTAGTATATTAGGGATTTACTTAAATTTGGGTTTTAATTGATTTGATTGTTGTTTTATGGAATCCATAATCTAATGTGGTTCAGGCAACATTATCATTTTACATATGCGTCCTGCTCTTTTTACAACTGAGTTAGGTCGGTTTTATAGCTGCACTAAGCTCAGTTTACACATTGAATTTTTGAATGTCTGCATGTCTCTTCCCTTTACTTGCTTTGAAAGAATGCAATGTATTTTTTTCTGGAATCTATGAGATAGTTTATCATGATAAACCGTTCAATTGCTTTATATAATTTTCACATATAACAATATCATGCAGCGCTAGTTATACGCAATCTGTAATGTGCATCAGATACGCAATCTGTAATGTTAGCTCGGTTCTACAACAAGCTTGAACAAATGAATCAGTGGTCAGAAAAGTAAAACAATATCTACGGACAATTTTACAAGTCTGCGCATGTTGATGGGAACAAATATCACACGTTCTCATATCATCCAAGTATGCGGTAATATGTTTGAACATCAAGTACCATTACTGCAGCAAGCTCATCCATTTTTTACTTAGAAAAAAGAAGGGTTCCAACTGCAATCTATCTCGGATGGATTTGGTTCCAAATGGGGAGTGCCTTTGCTGCTGGGATTAGGAGTATACATGTAAGTCTCTTATTTTCAAACTATTAGTGTGTCATTAGTCATACTGTCTTGCCCCTGTATGGTTGTGACTTCACTTTCTATGTTAAGTTCTAAATGTAATTTTCTTGTGTATTGAATGGAGGGATAAAAAATAGTTTTTTTTAATTGTATAATAACACTTGGTTGGATGGAAAAATATATAAACTTGAAATTTGATATATACGTGAGGCACATGCAAATCCAACTTGTGCAGGACACTTCAAAATTAGATCATGAATGAGCATAGGCTGACATACTATCATGTTTTCCACTTAAGAAGAAGGTAGTAGTATATTAAAAAAATAGTCTTTTTCTAATCAGTAGCTATATTAATTGATGAGTTACATGAGCTATTTGAATGCTCAAATATTCTTTGTCACTTGCAATGAAATCCATGTTTTCTCATGATTGATGCTCGTAACATAGGAATATTTTGGTAATCTGGTGAACATTGAGCTGTTTGATTGTCTAATATAAGCAATACTTACCGCTACCAGTGCAAGATAAGAAACTATCCGGCTCCATTTGCAAATATTGATTTCCTTTGCAATGGTACTGATCTTTCATTTTTAATTTCCGGAGAATGAAGATGAAATGAAAAGAATAGAAAAGGAGATCGAAAAATGAACTCAGAGGAACAAATATCACAGCTTTCAGTGCAAGATATGCCATCCTTAGAACTTAACCAATACCAGGTGCTTACTCGATCCTTTGAATTGTCTTGGGGTGTTTATTTAAAAGATAATTTCACACAAACTTATGATCATTCGCTCTAGATTTTGGTGGATTTTGGCTAGGTTCTTCCAGCTTTGAATCCCTTATGCTTTCTTTCATTATGGTGCTCGAATGGGTAGTTCATAACTCTTAGTGCCGCCTGCTATAGAGAATGAATGGTGTTCACCTAAACATGGTCTCTCTCAATTCAAGCAATCCTTACTGCTTCTTAACTAATCCCGTATTTACAGCAAATATAGAACGAATGGTTAGTTCTATATTTCTTATTTTGTGATTATTGAGTGTAATATTATTATTAGTTGTTTGGGATTTCATTTGATTTAGATTGGTGGAAAATGACTGGAAGCAACAGAAAGCAAAGGCAATATGTATAGTTGGAAGTTGTTCTTTAGTGAAAATAAAAAATCAACATGATAAACTTACCAAATATTTGTTTCTTGCTGCAGCTTCTCCTCATCAATCATTTTAAGGACCTAAGGTATCTCATTTTTCATTTTTTTTTACACTATTTCATTTCTGTAGCATATTTCCACTCTGATTTTCTCACTCGGTACTCAGGGAAAACCATATGCTCATTTATGGATGGATAGTCGTCGGCCACGTAGGGTATTCTTATGTATCTTTAGTGGACAAAATTTCTATCTTTCTTATGTATCTTTTGTGTTAGATCGATGTATGTATTTTGAAACGGTTATGTTTTTTATGACGGGTTTAGTTGGTGATGTACTATGTGTATGTTGATCGAATATTATGTTAATTAATATATATGAATGATTCTGTATAGTTGTATTTGTTGCATTGAAATATGAATCATATTATTATTAATACATGTGAATTATTTATATTAGTAAGGTCTATGTAAGTTACAACAACAAAAAAAGTTGTAATAAAATATTTTACAACGGTGTGAAATAGTTGTAATATTCTGGAAGTTACGACTGTAATCACCAGTTGTCATACGTATTCTTTGACGTTACAACATAATATACAACAACAGGGAATAAAAGTTGTAATAAAATATTTTACAACGGTGGAAAAAAGTTGTAAAATATACATATTACAACGGTGTTGCAACAGTGCAAAAAAGTTGTAAAAGATATCAGTCTATTACAACATCTTAATACACGACGGTTTGCCCACCGTTGTAAAATGTATATTACAACGGTGTTCCACCGTTGTAATAGGGTCATTTTGTTGTAGTGGAAGAATATACAAACTCCTCTCCGAGACATGACCCAATCTCAAATGCCACAACCGTGTCGCATCCAAGTCACGAGAACTATCAACACCCACACAAGTCTCACCTTGTACGGTCACACCTTGAAGCAAATATATACCATGAGTTCTAGCACCCTTCATAACCACAAGTGCCCCCTTCGAAACCCTCAAGAAATCCTTCTCGATAGTGATCTTGCATCCTAGAGAATCCAATTGCCCCAAAGATATAAGCGACTTCCTAAGTCCCGGAACATAGCGAACATTGGTGAGCGTGCGAGCAACTCCATCAAACATCCTTATTTGCACGGAGCCAATACCCATCGACTTGCAAATAGATCCATTTCGCATAGCAATTGTATTTCCCTCTTTGACCTCAAAGGTTGAAAAGCAATTCCTATTTGGCGTCATATGATACGACGCACCCGAATCGAGAACCCATTCGCTACCCGAAACACCCGATGCTACCGCTGTCAACACATTCTCATCTACCTCACCATCCCCACTCTCCACCGCCACGGATGATGACGCTACTTCCTTCTTATCTTTGTCCGGACATTCATTCTTCCAATGTCCCGGTTTCTTGCAAATAAAGCACTTGCCATTTCTCTTCCTTGATTTACCTCTTCCACCGGGCTTTCTTAATTTAGAACGGCCCCGGTTTCCTTTCTTCACATTCTTTTCTTTCTCCACAAACAACCCGTGACCACTACCAACTCCACTACTACCCTCACTCATTTCCTTCATTTGATCTCTCAACTCCTCACTAAGAAGACCCGTCTTGACATCATCTAGAGTCAAGGTATCCCGGCCATAGATCAAACTATTTAAGAAACCCGTATAGCGGTCCGGCAACGAACACAATAATATCATCGCCTTTTTCTCTTCCTCAATCTTCAAATCCACGGCTTTCATCTTCATAAGCAAGTCATCAAAGGCATTCAAGCGTGCCTTAAGCGTATTACCCTCCTTCATCTTGAAGGTGAAAAACGTACGCAACAAGATCAAACGATTAGTGAGCGACTTCTTCATATAAAGTTCTTCCAACTTGTCCCGTATCCCTTTAGCGGTAGTCTCACCACTAATTTCGAGATCACATTCTCCCCCATAGCAAGTTGAAGAGTAGTGTAAGCCAATTCCTCCATCTCCTCTCTCTCCACATCCGAGATATCACTTGGTAATAAGTGAGTGTCAAACACAACTCGCTGCACCCGATTCCGCCTAAGAACCGCTTTCATTTTCCATTGCCACTTCTCAAAGTCATTATCACCATTCCACTTGTCAATAATCAATTGAGAACCCAACGTCGCGTACGAACCCCGTACATAAGGCGCCACACTATTCGGACTTCCGGTTGAAGGACTTACCGAGCTGCTATCCGTTTCCAGCATTTTCACAAACACCTAACAAGCACCAAACAACTCCGATACCAACTGTTGTAATTTTTGTGATTAATCCGATTCAAGACCACTCAAATCCGATATCTAAACCACAAAGCGCTAGCGGAAGACTAGATCGTTGTTAGACTCGCAAAAACAACCAAAACAATAACTCTAGTCACAAACCAAGATCAACCAATCACGAACAATCCAAAATCTCAATCACAAACAAGAAACTAATGACTAAAGTAGCAAAAATAAATCACATAAGGATTTATAGTGGTTCCACTAACATCTTGTTAGTGTACATCCACTTTGGAGAGAGTATTTTATTACCACGATGAAAGGAATACAAGAGATTGACCAATGATCACTATATTTCAATATAGAAAAGAGTTTGAGGAGAATAGAATTGAAGAATTGGAATTAGGTTATCCCTAATTCACCCTTGAGAATAAACCCTTGATACCAAATCAAGTTTCCAAGCTCCTTCCAAGCATACCCAATAAACTTTAGAAAATAGCTTATATAGAGGTTGGCCAATTACCCAAATTGCCCCTGAATTAGTCACAAATCAGCTTGCAAAGTTTCAGCCCGAAATTAGCCCAAGACCCGCACAGACGTCTGTCGAACCTCTTGACAGACGTCTGTCATTCTCCAGAAATTACTTGGGCAAATCCACTCAGCACAGACGTCTGTCGTGGGGATGACAGACGTCTGTCTGAGCTCTCGGGAAACCAATTCCCTGCAGTCAGACGTCTGTCATCCCCTATGATAGACGTCTGTCGCACCTGCTACTGGAAACCTGCACCTTCCTGCTCATATCTCCTCCATACGAGCTCCGATTCGCGAACGGTCACCTCCGACTCGAAGTTATCTTCGTCCTCTTCTATCCACCATATAGTATCGCATATCACAACAGAAAGCTCCTATATATACATGTATATATATGATCATGCTTCATTGATGCCAACAAGTGCCGACCTTTGGTGGGCGAACTTGTAACCTTTAATTTCAAAATATATTGTATTTGGTATTAAATATATGAAAAGTAACATGTATAAAACATTATTTTGCTTTCTAGTCACTTCTCAGCACTGTATAAATGTTTCAAGACCATTTTACATAATCCTTCCTAAATAAGTTAAAATATTCTAAGCATTGTTTTGTATCATACATATATATATATATATATATATACATATATATATATATATACATATATATATATATACATATATATATATATATATATATATATGAATTTATTCATCATCACTACAGTCTCTGTTTTCTCCTATAGAGCCTGGATGAGATAGTGGACAAAACACTTCAAAGCATTGATGGATCAAGAACATGTGCAGATTTTGTTAGCCTGGTGCGAAGTTGGCTTACCAAAATGCAGGTGGCACACTGTAGTCACATCCTTTCATATTTTCTATCGTCATAACATTGATTATTTTTATCTGGCTACTATATAATATTAGAAATTATAACAACATGTAGTAGGCAAGAGCTTTCAAGCTTCAGCCCTCAACCATTAAATGTTTAAGCCGCTTTCTGATTATGAAATTTGAACCATATCTTCATCAGTATGTTAGAGTTTTCACTCCTCATGCAGATTTTGTTATATCTAGGTTTGACCTTCAGTCTCCAGGTAAATAGATTTTAACTATAACCTTGCCAGTAAGTCAGAGATTTTTCGCAACCCATGCAGGTTTTATCTTAATTGATGCATGCAAGTTCAACAGTATAATAACATTAATATATTTATAGCAACATTTCTCACTCTCTTTGCATACAGAGTTTGCATACTTCATTATGTTTTTTTATATGCAACTTTTAGTCAAGGAAAAGTTGCTCTTACAATTTTCCCTTTTTATTCTAGAGGATAGATTCATTACATGGTACGTTTGGTGAAACGAATCAAAGCGAGCTAGCTGCTTTCACATCTTATGCGTTAGCTTTTCCCAAAAACTTTCTTGCCCTTGTTGACACTTATGACGTAAGTGAAGTACTATTTTGTTTCTTCACTTTCTGAAATTTTGTTTATGATATGTTCTACAATGCAATACTTGTTCTGTTTCTCCGTGAAATATTTATTTAGAAATCGAACTTTCTGTATTTGATATTTATTTATTCACATGCGAACAGAATTGTATGATATAAGAAGAATCGAACCTGGATGGAAAAACAGAATTTAAAATACATTAAAAACCCATGCTAGGGTAGATTTGTATTATGCGATCTGTGCACACATATATAATGCATTTTTATTCGTGTTGAATTCATTAGGTAAAATTATAATTAGCTTTGTAACAGCAAATTAGTCATGTGTATGAGAATATAATGATCATCGATACAACTAATATAAACAAAATGCTTAATATTAAAATTTTATATTTGAACTGCTTGTTGAAATTTTGGTTAGGTTATTTGTCATCTTAAATATATCAATTATGCCCACGTAATAATAAATACTCATTTAAGTTGTAATATACAAATTTTAGGTAAATCGCGTTCATACAAAAAATGTATGACACAAAATAATAATTGCAGTTGATTCAAACTAGCAGCAAACTAGCAGTAACATTTGTATAATCTTGGGATGGATGGTCTGCTGCCTAAATTCCAATACAGATCATCATTGCATGTACTCTGTCATCCGGTGCATAATTATATCTGCGTTTGTCGCTGATTTTACTTGTTTTTTATGCTCAAAATACGCATACTTCAGTAAATGTTATTTATACTGACATCTTGACATGTTAGCGTTATACCAATAGCTAAATGCTTATATTTCTCTTTTTCTCCGATCTATCATCTAATACTCCAAAACCAAAATTTTGCATTAGGTTATGAGGAGCGGAGTCCCCAACTTCTGTGCAGTGGCTTTAGCACTTAATGAGCTGGGGTAATCAGAACATTTCTCTTTAGTAATTTTGATCGTTGATTTATTTACTGGATTTGGACTGATCCATAAAAACATTTCCCTTCATCAGTATGGTTACTGGTATCATAATATAACTAGTGTGAACCCGTGCTTCGCACACGGCGGTTCAAAATAATATTTTGACTTATCATTTTATAGAGTTCTTTTGCAAGAAGGTGAAACATATAATTTTGACATGTAAGTTTTTCATACATACTTACAAACATTAACTAAAAATGTTTCTGAATGGTTTCAAGAGGAAAATATATAATTAAAAATTACAATGGTATTATACAACAAATACTAAAATCATCTATAAGTCATTATTATGCTTGAAGCATTAAGATCTACATTAGATCTCACCTGAATCGCCCCATCTATCCTTCCGAGGAGAAGTTTGGTTTCAAACTCCGATAAAAAAATAATCTTGATTCATTCCAGTTCAATCAAAAAAGGATTTTTCTTTTTTAATTTTTGATAATTTAGATTTTTAGTATTGTTATGAATCTTGGTACATCGCTAATAATGCCAACTTCCTAAATTGAATTATTAGTTATTAAGTCTATTTTAGCAAACCCTTGATTATTATTTATTATTACTCTAATTTAAAGTGGAATTAACTTAAAAGAGTTAAAAATGATAATTAACTGGGATCTAATTGTACTGTACTGTAGCTAAAATTTAAGTGGTGAATATGTATATCATAATTTAAAATGTGTTTTAGATGACATTAAATTCACCTTGATTTGCATATGATTATTGATATGCATAAACATTTTAATAATAATCAACATAGAACGGATATCACAGAAAAAAATTGTTTATCTTCGTATGATATGTGAGAGTAAATTGTCGAATGAACTTTTATGTAATTTAAGTTGAAACAAAATGGAGAATGAAGCACAATCAACTACTGTAACGACCCAGATTTTTGAACAGTTTATTTTAAATATTTAGTATGGTTTTAAATATTTATTCAAATATAAATGGATTTAATTATTGAATTAGAACGATAATATTAATTTATTTTCAATAAAATTAACTGTTTGGGATTGAATTATATTTTTAAATCAAATTTTGTTTAAACCCTTAGATGAGCAGTATAGATTCTATTTCAATAGACGATAATAATTTATTTTTAAGAGATTTATTTGTTTAAGTTAAAATTATATTATATTATATTGATTATTTTATATTACGTTCAAATTAAATTGTTTAACCTATTCAAAATAGCAAAATGACTTGGAGACATCAGTCGTTATAGTAAAAAGGGGTTTAGGATTTTAAATTAGGGACACGAGACAATGGTGTTATTTTATTAAAAACAAATCTAATCAAGATCCTTTCAGTATAAACATCAGCCGACACGTTTTTCTTTCACCTACGCCGACCTAAGTTCTCGAGCGCCAACTTCTGCTTCCCAGCTTCTATACAAAGGAAAACATCCATTTAATGGCTCGTACTCAACTGTCTCCTCTTCATGTGTATAAAACCAGTCCATCGCATAACCTTTTTCCCATTCTAAAACCTCAACTCTCCCTCCTTCAGCTCAAACAAAAAAACCGAAGTCCGTTTTTTCATTTAAAATCAAATCTCGAATTGAAACCATGTACTTGAACTCGATTTTTGTTTCTCGTGTTCTAAATCTTGACGCGTGATTTCCTGAGACCCGATGCCAGTAACTAGGGCCACCGCGATTCAATTTGGGGTTTGCGATGTAGTCGGGTGGGGATTCAATCTTCGTTGATGCAGTGGGATGGAGGTTCGAGGGTTGCGAGGTCCTTGAAGCTCGACACAGGTACTCGCGATTTGGAGGTTTGGCATGGTTCGACGAAGATTAGTATGAGGTTTTCTGAGGTTGCGACAGGTGCTTGGGGTCAGTATGATGATGCTAGTCTTCGAGAAAGGAGGCGTTGGTTCTGGTGTGCGGATTTGTGTACTCCCGATGTCAGAAGGGGGTAGGGTTGTTGCGATAGGGGCTAGGAAACTGCAGATGGGATAAAGGAGAAATAAAATTAAGGTAATTTTATTTTAGTTATTTTCTAATTCAAATTTATATAAGAAATTAGTTTATATGAAAGGTGAAGTTAATCTATATATAGTTTATGTAGTTTATATAAAGGGAAATTGGTTAGGAGGGGAATAAAATATATAAACTAATTGTTTAAAATGAAATTTAGGAACTTACTTTTTAATTAGTTAAGGCCTTTTTATATAGATTAGTTTAGTTGAAATTTATTTAGAAAGAGTTATTTTAAAATGTTAAAATAGTTGATCGATAATTTAAAATTTAATTATCATAGGTGCTAAACAAATAAATTCGAGAAGATTCGTAGCCAGGGGTTTGGAAATAAACAGGCTATTCGACAACTGAAAATCGAGGTGAGTAAATCTCACTCACCTTTAGAATTATTTTTATTTCATTAAAAATAATTGTCTGTTGCTTGTGTGCATGTTTTATGGTTGTTTTATATATAT
The DNA here is from genome assembly GCA_030737875.1 of Allium sativum. Classification (NCBI taxonomy): domain Eukaryota; kingdom Viridiplantae; phylum Streptophyta; class Magnoliopsida; order Asparagales; family Amaryllidaceae; genus Allium; species Allium sativum. The sequence goes on along the minus strand of CM060922.1, from coordinate 158,065,003 downwards.
TAGTTATTTAGGCTATATATATATATATTGGGTTGATTGATTGGTTGGATTCCCGCAGTCTCATTAGCGGATGCCCGCAGTTTCATAGCGGATGATTACCCTATACGCCCCACGCTATGATTAGTGGATGACCTTCTATACCGCGATATTCTGCCACGAAGCAGAATGGGTATTATTTATGTGCTAACGTCTGTGGATGCAGGGAAACAGGTTGGAGGAATCCAACTGGATTCCTCAAAAATATATTATCTGTTTGTTTATTTGTTTGCATATATATTGTTATATATGATGTGTTAGAAAAATAAATAATTCGTTGCTTTGTGTGTTTAAATATCACTGGGCTTAAGTAATGATATTTAAAAATATCGTGAAAGGATATTGGAGATTTAAAAAAAGGAAAAATTCTATTTTTAAATAGAATTTGAATTTTAAATGGAATAAAATATAAACTTGTTTTGAAAAATAACACAAGTAGTTTCTTTATAAACGAAGTTATAAATAGTTCTTTTATAACAAAGTTATAAATGAAGTGAAAAGAATTATCATTTGATAATTCAGAAATAGAAATACAAGCGTGAAATCGGAATTTGAAATGAAATTTCAAAATAGGATGTGAAATGAAATTTTTAAATATATAACTCAAATGAAATTTGAGTATAACATTTGAATTTTAAAGGGGGTTTAAATATTTGAATTTTAAGAGGAGATTGAGTATTAGAAATTCAAATAGAAGTTCAAATAGGATTTGAATAGACGAAATTAGAATGAAAAATAGAATTTGAATTCAAGGAATTAAAGTAAAATTTGAATTCGAAGGAATTCGAATAAAGAAATTAAAATAGAGATTTGAATGTAGAATTTCAAAATAGAGTTTGAAATATAGAATTTCAAAGAAGAATTGAATAGAACTTGAAATATAGTATTTCAGAGAAGAATTGAAATATGAAATTTGAATAAAGATTTGAATGGAATTTAAATATGAAATTTGAATAGAGGTTTGAAATAGAAATTCGAGTAATGAATTTGAATATGAGATTTCAAAATAGAATTTGAAATAAACTTTGAAAATAGGATTTTCAAAGTAGAATTTGAAATAGAATTTCAAATAGGATTTCAAAATAGGAAATCCAAATAGTTTTGAAATGGAATTTGAATTCAAGGGAATTCCAATGAATTTGAATATTAGAAATTCAAATGGTGTTGAAAATGAATTTGAATATTAGAAATTCAAATGGTGTTGAAAATGAATTTGAATATTAGAAATTCAAATGGGGTCGGAAATGGAAAATGAAATTTGAATATAAGAAATTCAAATTGAATTCAAATAGGATTTAATCTATGGGATTTGAATATGAAATTCAAATGGGTTTTAGACTATGGAATTTTGAATATAGAATTTAAAAAGGAGTTTGAATATTTGAATTTCAATAAGAATTCAAATATAGAAATTGGAATATAGAAGTTCCAATGGAATTTAAAAATAGAGTTTGAATAAAAGAATTCAAATGAATTCAAGTATTGAATTTGAATTGAAATAGAAATTCAAGTATTGAATTTGAATATCAAATAGAAAAGGAATGGAAATTTGAATATAGAATTCAAAAGTGAGATTGGGATTTGAATCAAGGAATTCAAATAGAGTTAAATGGAGTTGAATTCATTTAACGAAGTTTAAAAGTTTATATATATAAATATAATTAAAACGAACTCGCCGCAGCGCTGCAGTTCGAAAAATAGCGATTCGAACTTCAATTGAATATACAGAACTCAATTGAAGTCGAAATTCTTTGAAACAAGAAACGTCAGGACCGGTTTGATAATAGTTTTCTAATGAAAGAGAAAAATCTGAATTTCGTCGTATAGATTTTGAGTTATGTCAAAATCAAATTTTCAGAAAAACAGCGCCATAATCGTTTTAAAACCATAACGGTTTATTTCATATTATAAAAGGATTTTAAGCAAGAAAATCCAAAGTTTCTATTTAGAAAATTTCAGAGTTGAGTTGTAAAATATATGCGAGTTCAAGTTGTGTAAATAAAGATGATTTTTGAAGCTGGAACCAGATTTTGATTTATTGAATAGAATTAACTAAATTAAATAGAAATTAGTTAAGGAGATTTCGAATGGATATTGGGATTTGAATAAGCAATTTCGATTTGCAAATTTATATTCGAAATCAAAAAAGGAAACTGGAATTGAAATTGAAATTCAATTTGGTTATGAACGAGTTAAATATTTTGTTCGAACATGTTATGTTCAACAAAGAAGTGAAATAGGCAAAAAGGCTAAGTAAAGAATAATTGAGCGAAACTGAATTCAAACGATTCAAAATTGAATTCAAACGAATGGATTTAGTTGAATTGAATTGGAAACAGGTGAACAGGTGTTAAACAGATATGGGATGGAGTATATGAAGATTTTTATTTATGTGCCCGACAAAAAGGTACATGTTTAATTCATATATGAGTTTTATGCGCCGTATCGGCAAGCCGCTTGGCTTCTTCTTTTTCTTTTTGAGATTAGAAGGACCGGGAAAGCTATTTGAAATTTCCCGATGCTCCCGATACAGGGGAGGTTATGGCAAAATTTTCCGGAAATTTAAGGAGTTAGAATATTTTTAAGATATTTTGATAATTAGAGATCATTATATCGACGTATTGAATTCGATAGTAAAGTGAATATAAAAATCGAATATTGCAAACAAAAAGGGATAGAGATAAGTGATTGAAATTGTTTCAATTGCAAATAGAGATATTTTCTAATATATAGAAATAAAAGAAGTTAATATTTGGAAACGTTTTCCAAATGGCATAAGAGCCAAGAATGATTATTGAAAATATTTGGCTAACAAATATTGATTGAGAAAATAGAGAAGTGGTTTAATTAATGAAAGAGCCCAGTGGTTTGTTTGATATGTTGGATGAACACTTGTTTTTATTCGATAGTTAAATCACAGACTATCGAAGTTTTGACCATCGTTGTCAATATGGAGAGACCGGTTGGATTATTATCCGAAGAACCACTCCGTATCGGCATAAGCGTTGCGAACCAAGTATGCTGAATATATTGAAGACGGAGTGAAGTGCAAGGGCTTTTCTATTTATAGAAATAGTGCCTTCGGTTTCGTTCAATCCCAGAACGAACGTAAATGGACGAATGTCTGACAAAGTATTTCCAATGATCAAATGGGTTGGTCTGTATGAATATATATGGTTGCAACGGATTTATCCCTTAGCATAATATACAGAATATTTGTGCAAACTCAACTAGTGATTAACGGATCTGACAATGTGGCATTCAAAGTGATTGTGTTATCAAGGAATGGTAAGTATGCGTAGCCTCAGGCCTCAACAACCGGGAAAGGACAAAAATCGGGCAGGCAGCATGGCTATGTGGGTCGCACCCATTAGGGTGTATAATCACCTATCTAGAGAAATTCCTTTTGTTTCTAAATCTATCGATTCTGCCCATTCGGGAAACGGTGGTTTGAGTCCAACCGTTGGTGATATACATTCGATACACTCAAGCGAAATGAGTGGTCGGTCATGTGTGGGCCGGGTTGCAAGACGTTCTTGTTGAACCCAGGTGTATTCGCCTCTAGAGATACATCATCGGAAGGTGGTCCCATACCTTGTCATGTTGGAAATCCAATCTCCAATAAGCGCCCTGCGGTTTTTGATTTTATACTATAGATGTAGAGCGTGAGATGCAAGCGTTCTACTATTTGGTTATTTATTTGATTAGACATTATTATAATATCACTGGATTTTGATATCAAAAATGGTTTGGGTTATAGTAAGGTAAAAACCATCCGTATTTATGTATGGACTGGTCTTACTATTATCCCTTTCTTTCGAAAGATCTTTGAAGTTAAACCATATGGTTGGAGTTTACTCACACCAGTCCCATGACTGACCCAGAGTTTATTTTGTTTTGTTTCCCCTAAACTCTTGGGTGCCCAAATTTGTACGGGCAGTCAAGTGTTTCAGGCTTTTACAGATACACTTGGAGGAGCTTGAAGCTGGAGGCTTCAACGTTAGTTATTTAGAGTTACTTCCGCTGAATCAAATGTTATGTGTACTCTGATGATGGTATGTATATATGTACAAAATAGATTGTATTTCAAAGCTTATGTTATATAATATATTTTATTCGTTCCGCTGTGAGTTTGTGATCTTCGTTTTTCTTCTATTCTAAGTTTTCTATCTTATCTATTCTCACCCTCTAACTTCTTTCTAATAATGAGTCGTATTTCTGTGTTATTTGGGTTGGACGTGTGGTGTATTTAGTCAACTCAGATAGCCGGATTTGCGGGTCGTTTCAGTTGGTATCAGAGCTTAGGTTGAGCGAACACCTAGGCTTGTGTGACATGTGCTCATTAGAGATAGGGTCAGTAGTACCCTAGAATGAGTTGAGCGTATATATGAGGGAGCGTATTTGTAAGTTGATATAAAAGTTGTTTTATATTGTGTTGGCTAATCTGTTGAGTGGTTTATGAATTCTGATCGAATCGTGGGACGCCACGAAGTCGATAGGGATTTCTAAACACTTGAACAGAGAAGTTCGACACATTATTGTTTTAAAGTGGGTAAATAAAATAATTTTGCCCAAATTTCTATTTTGATATAGAAAGAATAATTTTTGAAATTATTATATTATATGGATGTGTTGATTGATATCATTATAATCAGATAAGATTATAAAAATTGGAAAGGTTATTTATAACCAGAGTAGAATTTGTATAAAAATTAAATATACAAATGAGATGAATTAGAATTAAATTCAAACCAGAATTTAGAATTCAAAATCCTGGGAAGTTTGAAATATTTTTGGAAGTATATTAGAACAATATAGTTTGTTTTAAAGGATTTGAAAGAAAATCATAGATTTTGAAATAATAAAGCACTGAACTCACTTCAGTGGCTGGGAAATTATTCTGATGATGATTGCAACATCATCAGTGTTCATTTCCGAGTTTCTAAGTGATGAATGGCTGCCTTAGAAAAAGTTTTGATGGAAATTTGTTTTGAAAGAAAACAAATTGGTTTGAATATTCAAATGTTTTGAATTTGAAATGGAAATAAATATACATGTATATATTTAAGTGATTTCAAAAGGATTTGAAATGAAAATCCTGGGAATTGAATTCTGGAATTGAAATTTAAATTAAGCTAGTTAAATGAGTTGAAGTAAATCAATTGACTAAAATCAATTTGAATAGGTTTAATGGAATATAGATTGGATATAAATGGATTGATCGTAGATCATTCGAATTTAATGTGTGAAGACCAAAAGTTTTGGTTGGAGCTAATTTGTTGAAATATGAGGAGTGGAGTTTCAACATAAGTGAGGTTTTGAAAAGTAATGGATTTGTACCATTTTCCTATCTTAGCAATTTCGAGGACGAAATTATTTTAAGGGGGGAAGAATGTAACGACCCAGATTTTTGAACAGTTTATTTTAAATATTTAGTATGGTTTTAAATATTTATTCAAATATAAATGGATTTAATTATTGAATTAGAACGATAATATTAATTTATTTTCAATAAAATTAACTGTTTGGGATTGAATTATATTTTTAAATCAAATTTTGTTTAAACCCTTAGATGAGCAGTATAGATTCTATTTCAATAGACGATAATAATTTATTTTTAAGAGATTTATTTGTTTAAGTTAAAATTATATTATATTATATTGATTATTTTATATTACGTTCAAATTAAATTGTTTAACCTATTCAAAATAGCAAAATGACTTGGAGACATCAGTCGTTATAGTAAAAAGGGGTTTAGGATTTTAAATTAGGGACACGAGACAATGGTGTTATTTTATTAAAAACAAATCTAATCAAGATCCTTTCAGTATAAACATCAGCCGACACGTTTTTCTTTCACCTACGCCGACCTAAGTTCTCGAGCGCCAACTTCTGCTTCCCAGCTTCTATACAAAGGAAAACATCCATTTAATGGCTCGTACTCAACTGTCTCCTCTTCATGTGTATAAAACCAGTCCATCGCATAACCTTTTTCCCATTCTAAAACCTCAACTCTCCCTCCTTCAGCTCAAACAAAAAAACCGAAGTCCGTTTTTTCATTTAAAATCAAATCTCGAATTGAAACCATGTACTTGAACTCGATTTTTGTTTCTCGTGTTCTAAATCTTGACGCGTGATTTCCTGAGACCCGATGCCAGTAACTAGGGCCACCGCGATTCAATTTGGGGTTTGCGATGTAGTCGGGTGGGGATTCAATCTTCGTTGATGCAGTGGGATGGAGGTTCGAGGGTTGCGAGGTCCTTGAAGCTCGACACAGGTACTCGCGATTTGGAGGTTTGGCATGGTTCGACGAAGATTAGTATGAGGTTTTCTGAGGTTGCGACAGGTGCTTGGGGTCAGTATGATGATGCTAGTCTTCGAGAAAGGAGGCGTTGGTTCTGGTGTGCGGATTTGTGTACTCCCGATGTCAGAAGGGGGTAGGGTTGTTGCGATAGGGGCTAGGAAACTGCAGATGGGTTAAAGGAGAAATAAAATTAAGGTAATTTTATTTTAGTTATTTTCTAATTCAAATTTATATAAGAAATTAGTTTATATGAAAGGTGAAGTTAATCTATATATAGTTTATGTAGTTTATATAAAGGGAAATTGGTTAGGAGGGGAATAAAATATATAAACTAATTGTTTAAAATGAAATTTAGGAACTTACTTTTTAATTAGTTAAGGCCTTTTTATATAGATTAGTTTAGTTGAAATTTATTTAGAAAGAGTTATTTTAAAATGTTAAAATAGTTGATCGATAATTTAAAATTTAATTATCATAGGTGCTAAACAAATAAATTCGAGAAGATTCGTAGCCAGGGGTTTGGAAATAAACAGGCTATTCGACAACTGAAAATCGAGGTGAGTAAATCTCACTCACCTTTAGAATTATTTTTATTTCATTAAAAATAATTGTCTGTTGCTTGTGTGCATGTTTTATGGTTGTTTTATATATATTAGTTATTTAGGCTATATATATATATATTGGGTTGATTGATTGGTTGGATTCCCGCAGTCTCATTAGCGGATGCCCGCAGTTTCATAGCGGATGATTACCCTATACGCCCCACGCTATGATTAGTGGATGACCTTCTATACCGCGATATTCTGCCACGAAGCAGAATGGGTATTATTTATGTGCTAACGTCTGTGGATGCAGGGAAACAGGTTGGAGGAATCCAACTGGATTCCTCAAAAATATATTATCTGTTTGTTTATTTGTTTGCATATATATTGTTATATATGATGTGTTAGAAAAATAAATAATTCGTTGCTTTGTGTGTTTAAATATCACTGGGCTTAAGTAATGATATTTAAAAATATCGTGAAAGGATATTGGAGATTTAAAAAAAGGAAAAATTCTATTTTTAAATAGAATTTGAATTTTAAATGGAATAAAATATAAACTTGTTTTGAAAAATAACACAAGTAGTTTCTTTATAAACGAAGTTATAAATAGTTCTTTTATAACAAAGTTATAAATGAAGTGAAAAGAATTATCATTTGATAATTCAGAAATAGAAATACAAGCGTGAAATCGGAATTTGAAATGAAATTTCAAAATAGGATGTGAAATGAAATTTTTAAATATATAACTCAAATGAAATTTGAGTATAACATTTGAATTTTAAAGGGGGTTTAAATATTTGAATTTTAAGAGGAGATTGAATATTAGAAATTCAAATAGAAGTTCAAATAGGATTTGAATAGACGAAATTAGAATGAAAAATAGAATTTGAATTCAAGGAATTAAAGTAAAATTTGAATTCGAAGGAATTCGAATAAAGAAATTAAAATAGAGATTTGAATGTAGAATTTCAAAATAGAGTTTGAAATATAGAATTTCAAAGAAGAATTGAATAGAACTTGAAATATAGTATTTCAGAGAAGAATTGAAATATGAAATTTGAATAAAGATTTGAATGGAATTTAAATATGAAATTTGAATAGAGGTTTGAAATAGAAATTCGAGTAATGAATTTGAATATGAGATTTCAAAATAGAATTTGAAATAAACTTTGAAAATAGGATTTTCAAAGTAGAATTTGAAATAGGATTTCAAAATAGGAAATCCAAATAGTTTTGAAATGGAATTTGAATTCAAGGGAATTCCAATGAATTTGAATATTAGAAATTCAAATGGTGTTGAAAATGAATTTGAATATTAGAAATTCAAATGGTGTTGAAAATGAATTTGAATATTAGAAATTCAAATGGGGTCGGAAATGGAAAATGAAATTTGAATATAAGAAATTCAAATTGAATTCAAATAGGATTTAATCTATGGGATTAGAATATGAAATTCAAATGGGTTTTAGACTATGGAATTTTGAATATAGAATTTAAAAAGGAGTTTGAATATTTGAATTTCAATAAGAATTCAAATATAGAAATTGGAATATAGAAGTTCCAATGGAATTTAAAAATAGAGTTTGAATAAAAGAATTCAAATGAATTCAAGTATTGAATTTGAATTGAAATAGAAATTCAAGTATTGAATTTGAATATCAAATAGAAAAGGAATGGAAATTTGAATATAGAATTCAAAAGTGAGATTGGGATTTGAATCAAGGAATTCAAATAGAGTTAAATGGAGTTGAATTCATTTAACGAAGTTTAAAAGTTTATATATATAAATATAATTAAAACGAACTCGCTGCAGCGCTGCAGTTCGAAAAATAGCGATTCGAACTTCAATTGAATATACAGAACTCAATTGAAGTCGAAATTCTTTGAAACAAGAAACGTCAGGACCGGTTTGATAATAGTTTTCTAATGAAAGAGAAAAATCTGAATTTCGTCGTATAGATTTTGAGTTATGTAAAAAACAAATTTTCAGAAAAACAGCGCCATAATCGTTTTAAAACCATAACGGTTTATTTCATATTATAAAAGGATTTTAAGCAAGAAAATCCAAAGTTTCTATTTAGAAAATTTCAGAGTTGAGTTGTAAAATATATGCGAGTTCAAGTTGTGTAAATAAAGATGATTTTTGAAGCTGGAACCAGATTTTGATTTATTGAATAGAATTAACTAAATTAAATAGAAATTAGTTAAGGAGATTTCGAATGGATATTGGGATTTGAATAAGCAATTTCGATTTGCAAATTTATATTCGAAATCAAAAAAGGAAACTGGAATTGAAAATGAAATTCAATTTGGTTATGAACGAGTTAAATATTTTGTTCGAACATGTTATGTTCAACAAAGAAGTGAAATAGGCAAAAAGGCTAAGTAAAGAATAATTGAGCGAAACTGAATTCAAACGATTCAAAATTGAATTCAAACGAATGGATTTAGTTGAATTGAATTGGAAACAGGTGAACAGGTGTTAAACAGATATGGGATGGAGTATATGAAGATTTTTATTTATGTGCCCGACAAAAAGGTACATGTTTAATTCATATATGAGTTTTATGCGCCGTATCGGCAAGCCGCTTGGCTTCTTCTTTTTCTTTTTGAGATTAGAACGACCGGGAAAGCTATTTGAAATTTCATGATGCTCCCGATACAGGGGAGGTTATGGCAAAATTTTCCGGAAATTTAAGGAGTTAGAATATTTTTAAGATATTTTGATAATTAGAGATCATTATATCGACGTATTGAATTCGATAGTAAAGTGAATATAAAAATCGAATATTGCAAACAAAAAGGGATAGAGATAAGTGATTGAAATTGTTTCAATTGCAAATAGAGATATTTTCTAATATATAGAAATAAAAGAAGTTAATATTTGGAAACGTTTTCCAAATGGCATAAGAGCCAAGAATGATTATTGAAAATATTTGGCTAACAAATATTGATTGAGAAAATAGAGAAGTGGTTTAATTAATGAAAGAGCCCAGTGGTTTGTTTGATATGTTGGATGAACACTTGTTTTTATTCGATAGTTAAATCACAGACTATCGAAGTTTTGACCATCGTTGTCAATATGGAGAGACCGGTTGGATTATTATCCGAAGAACCACTCCGTATCGGCATAAGCGTTGCGAACCAAGTATGCTGAATATATTGAAGACGGAGTGAAGTGCAAGGGCTTTTCTATTTATAGAAATAGTGCCTTCGGTTTCGTTCAATCCCAGAACGAACGTAAATGGACGAATGTCTGACAAAGTATTTCCAATGATCAAATGGGTTGGTCTATATGAATATATATGGTTGCAACGGATTTATCCCTTAGCATAATATCCAGAATATTTGTGCAAACTCAACTAGTGATTAACGGATCTGACAATGTGGCATTCAAAGTGATTGTGTTATCAAGGAATGGTAAGTATGCGTAGCCTCAGGCCTCAACAACCGGGAAAGGACAAAAATCGGGCAGGCAGCATGGCTATGTGGGTCGCACCCATTAGGGTGTATAATCACCTATCTAGAGAAATTCCTTTTGTTTCTAAATCTATCGATTCTGCCCATTCGGGAAACGGTGGTTTGAGTCCAACCGTTGGTGATATACATTCGATACACTCAAGCGAAATGAGTGGTCGGTCATGTGTGGGCCGGGTTGCAAGACGTTCTTGTTGAACCCAGGTGTATTCGCCTCTAGAGATACATCATCGGAAGGTGGTCCCATACCTTGTCATGTTGGAAATCCAATCTCCAATAAGCGCCCTGCGGTTTTTGATTTTATACTATAGATGTAGAGCGTGAGATGCAAGCGTTCTACTATTTGGTTATTTATTTGATTAGACATTATTATAATATCACTGGATTTTGATATCAAAAATGGTTTGGGTTATAGTAAGGTAAAAACCATCCGTATTTATGTATGGACTGGTCTTACTATTATCCCTTTCTTTCGAAAGATCTTTGAAGTTAAACCATATGGTTGGAGTTTACTCACACCAGTCCCATGACTGACCCAGAGTTTATTTTGTTTTGTTTCCCCTAAACTCTTGGGTGCCCAAATTTGTACGGGCAGTCAAGTGTTTCAGGCTTTTACAGATACACTTGGAGGAGCTTGAAGCTGGAGGCTTCAACGTTAGTTATTTAGAGTTACTTCCGCTGAATCAAATGTTATGTGTACTCTGATGATGGTATGTATATATGTACAAAACAGATTGTATTTCAAAGCTTATGTTATATAATATATTTTATTCGTTCCGTTGTGAGTTTGTGATCTTCGTTTTTCTTCTATTCTAAGTTTTCTATCTTATCTATTCTCACCCTCTAACTTCTTTCTAATAATGAGTCGTATTTCTGTGTTATTTGGGTTGGACGTGTGGTGTATTTAGTCAACTCAGATAGCCGGATTTGCGGGTCGTTTCAACTACTACGAAATATAATTCATATATTTCTATCTTGATTCCAATTTGAATTAGAGAAATAATTATACATTGGTTCCATAACTAACACTATTTTATGCTAACAAAATGACCTAGTGTCATTAATAGGCATGCCTATTTCAGCAATAATAAGATAAATTAATATTAAAGATAGAACAATATGATAATATTTATATAATATTGTCAATGTCCAAACAAATAAATAAAAGCGTTACTAAAATTTTAAATTTGATAAATTACATGTGTTTTATATTAAAGTTATACATAATACCGGTAAACGTTATGTCAATGTATGCCCAAACCAAGAAATCAACATGAAACATCTGTCATGTAAGAACAAATGTATGATAATTATAATGCGAAATGCAAGAGTATTTGATAGCGAATGGACTTTTATTTTTAAATTTGATTTTAAACAAAATGACGAATGAAATACAATTAATTATAATGAATTACCATGAATATATTTCTACCTTGATTCCAATACAAGTAGAGAAATAATTATACATTAGTTATATAAATAATACTCTTTTATGCTAATTAATTAAACTAATTAATGCCATCAATAGGCATATTTATTTGAGTAATAATTAGTCAAGTTGATGCTAAGGTAGAACAATATATTTATAATATCATCAACACCCAAACCAATAAATATGTTACTAAAATTTTAGTAATATCACTTGAGTAATAGTTTTCTGCTCAAGGATAACTTGATGATGGATGTGATATTATGAAATTACGCTAGTTTAAATTTATCACTGGCTGTTATGTTGATGATGAACATTTAAAACCACATAACTATTATTTACTGTTACCTACTAATAGTTAAAACATATGTACATAAAACAACTTTTGAGAATAGTGCTGTAGTAACGGTTTTAGCTGTGAATGTATGTTAAAAGCAGCGGTTGGTAGTTGACCAAACACAGATCTAAGACAAACTATTAACAGTAGTGCAACAGCTGGGAGAAATATATAAGAATAACATGGTATATATATGGAGCTGCCGTCGATGGATGAAGCAACATCAAAAACTTCCAAGCTGCTCATGCAGGCAAAACAGAAATCAACGACTATATTTGGACTTAACCATCAAAAATAGTTATGCAAATCCATCATTATAAGTTCACTTTTACCTATGCAAAATTAAGTTTAGCAGGATGGTGAGTTTATTCATGTGGTAAAATTTTAATATATGCACAACCCAACAATGTGAACCATGTAAATCATAAAAATATCACATGTAACACCATCCAAACAGAATCCATCAACTGTCACACAAAATAAATAAATACAATTAAGTAAATTTGATGCAGACCACATGTCAGTTCCATAAAAATAGACTATTGATGTCAACTGCTGCTATGTAAATATGAATTCAATATGAATACGCTACCTACTATTTGAAAAAAGTAAGTCAGGCACAATAAATCATGACATAACAGCAATATATGGAGAAAAAAAAAACTTTTGCACACAGTAAACAGCGGTTGCGATGTTTAAAACAGAATACAACATATAATCAGTACGCAGCGGTATACAGTCAGCCAGAGATTGAACGTTCAGCACTGCTAGGACCTTTTATCCTCCTCCGATCAAGAACATATTCAACCTACAGACAAAACAAAGAAATGAAGGAACAAAATTGTCAGCCTTGTGTAGAGCTAATCAAAACGTAAAACATTCGCTAATGAAAATTTGATTTTTAAGGCTACGTAAACAGCACTTGCATGGATTTAGCATCTATTCAAATTCAATTTTAGAAAAGAAAAGTAAGATATGTATCATTATGCAAGTGCATCCAACACTAACTTGAAATTTACCAATGAATGGAAAAGAAAAGGTGCACAAAGTGTAACCAATATACTTTTTTATACAATGGCGTTAAACAATAAATACTTATCATCTATAAGTTATTACTAACTTGAAAGTATTGCATTGCTAATAAATACATTCTCACAAATCAAACTGTTACCAATTAATCCCCTTTTGTCAAGTACATTGTAACATCTGAGGATACGACTCCAATTTAAATTGGAATTAAATCAGAGACTTATAGTAGATATTTAATTACTTGAAATTTACCATGTTGTATTCCAAATAAATTTAATCGATGAATTTTTTTGCCATAATTTAAAATGGGGGATAAATGACATTAAGTTCACTTCAATTTTTAAAAAGTTACCATTGATAAGTTAAGAAAATCTAGCACTTATCAACATGAAATAGGATCCAACTGAGAAAGAATAAACATTTAATGTTATATGCAATGCTGAATAAAATTATAATAAGTAGATTTAGTTTTTTATTTTGAATTAGAACAAATGGATAATGAAATATAGTTAACTACAATTAATTAATATTCACATCTCTCTAGCTTGATTTCAGTTTGAATTAGAAGCAACTGTGTACGAACACTAATATAGGATAATTAAATGGATTAACTACCAATTTGTATTTAATGATTTATAAAGGAAAGCACTACATGTATATTATTCAAAATGAAAGATTAAAGTCGGAATCAGAACAGAGTAAGTGAAAGGTGATTAGCAAAAGTTGGTGCTGAATAAATTTTGTATTCAAAAATATTAAAGTGAACTGAAAAAAAGTTTTCTTAAAACTTAATTTTGTCAGAATCTGATTTTTCAGTTCTCAGACTCAATATTTGTAACGAACTTTTCTAGAACATGGGATAATTCATAATGATAAAGTTAGAAGTTTGTCCAAATGAGAAGTAAAATATACAAAGAAATGAGTCATGCCATGTAGTTATCAACTTCAGAACGAAAGAAAGTCAACTGAATTTAATAAGAAACAAAAACATAAAGAAATAATTAAGTATGATTAAGTTTCCATTTTAAGTTATGTGTAAAGAGACTTGAGATCTTTATCTTAAAGGTAAGAGATGCATGTAGCAATAATTTGCAGTTCAATGTGGTATTGTAAATTATAGTTAAGTTTAGTATATGCGGATTGTGAACATTCATCTAATGTTTATTTGACGGTTACACATAAACAAATGAATTTATAATATTCAACAACGGTTTAAAAGAACTGTAGGAAAAATTTGGGGAAAAAAGGTCTGAAGTTAATAACCACGATCTTTATTGAATCCGCTAAATCGAAGCATAAAGATAAAAGGATATAACAAACAAAAGAATCAAAATTCTTCCAGTATGTAGGCTACAGTTTATAAATGAAGTTACTAATGTTAAAGGTGAGCAGTTTATAAACAATGATTGTTTAACTAAGACAATCTCACCTTGTTCACTTTCAGCTCAATTTGGAATGAAATGATGACTGGTTCAGGTTTTCAAAATGAGTTGCTCTACATTGAATTGTTACCTTTTCCTGCAACATAAACCAAACATTAGTGGTAATATGTGCACGAGAATCATACTCAAAAAATAAATTCATTTTCATAAATCATAATGAAATATTGAATTTTTACTTAGCACATTAGATTCTATATATTCTGAAATAATGAATAAAAAGCTAAAAATAAACCTTGTAGCGTATATTGTAGTCATACATTTATTTTAACAAAGAGGTTCCTGAATTTTGCAATCATCAAAGCATACAGTATTAAACACCATATCAGGATTCTGCTCAGATGTACGCACATACTCTGGTAGATCAAAAGATATAAGTAGAAATATCATATTACTAAGCAGTGAGTTAAGGTACCGATAGTAGTCTATGGATTGAAATAAAAATAATGATGTCGGACCCTAAATGAATTATGTATTTTCTTCCATTTAGGACGGATTATTCTGCATTGAAATACTACTTATCACTTGAGAAGAAATGGTAAATATATATTTCAAAAATAATTCAATATTTGTCCTAGTGCTAGGATATTCTTAATTCAAACATAGGTTTCATTATAAAAAATTACATATAGACAATGTATAAAAAAACATTTTAAACCCAGGAAAGAAGCTGCTTTTCCAGATAAACTAAATGCACGTATAGATCTATAAATGATTATTGGTGATCTTAATTTCCATAAATTTCCTTGGTTGCATTAATCTACATCAACAATATTTTGTTTCTTCATATTGCAAAATCAATCAATTTATAAATAGATCTCCTTCCTCATTCATAAATCCATTATATAATTAACTGATTTAGTAATCAATTGTCCTTTCAAAGTATATTCTCTCAAATCTTTCCATTTCCTTCATTCCATGCATAGCCTAATTAATTGATATGGTCAGTTAGCTACATTCTTTTATTCTTTGCAAAATATTCGAATCGCCTAATTTCAACAACATTTTGGTAAGGGAGGCACAATATACATTCCGATTATATACTGGTGTTGGCAACCCACATGCATTAATATTAGTTTCTAATTCATTATAAATCTTATCTTTAGGTAATACATAGTTTAAAATTAAAACAACGCAGTTGAAGAAGCGTTTGTTGCTAATGCAGACCATCAAATTCTAGAATTTATCTACAAATATGTATTAGTCAATCTGAAAAGAGAAATGAACCTGGTTGAATAACCGTGCTTTATTGCCGAATAGCAGTGATTTTTTTTCCCGAAAAGAAAACCTATGAAGACATAATTGACAGTAACTAATTTGGTCAAGTTGCGGGTCAGTTGCTACATATCTCCTTCCCCTCCCTTTTTAGTATTAAAGAATGGGCATTGCGGTCGAAATGTGTGAGCTATTAAAGGAGCTGAAAATAATTAATAATGAAACCGAATGTTAGAAGAAAAAAATAGTAAAACATTGAAAACACATGTTTATGCACTATTTATAAAAACAATAACAATATAAAAACTTAAATAATGACATTTCATATCCATGTTGTATGCAGTGAAGGATCTAAGGTTGCAGATAATGTATCCATCCGCATGCAGTTGGCAATGCTGTGATGCTTATTAAGTATCGAACATTAAAACATAGTTGTGAAAGTTTGTGGATAGAACCAAATAAAATAGCGTGTTGACTAAAAAAATGCATAGTTCATTGTTGCAAGAGGTAATTGGTCGAAACAGTTTGTACAAAAGGAGTGCTAAATACACTTTACATAAAGGACAGATTTGTTTCAGACTTTATCAGGTATAAATCATGCTACTTTTATTGCAACATCCACCATATGTTTAAAACTCATTATGGGACTTATGATTCCAAAAATTCTTCATAAGCAAGTAAAAATATAGACATATGTACCTTATAATTTAAAACAACCAACTTTGCATCCTATATAATTTTTTTCACTAAGGTTTCTGGATCTAGAGTTAATGTAATGTATCATGCTTTTTTCGTGCAGCATTGATATGATTAGAATGCTGGTAACTGGATTTGTTGTCTGGTTGTTATAAACTATCTAATAAATGCATCAGAACCCATATACTTATTTTGATGCTAAGGTTGCTATGGGAAACCATAAACAGATTCATTTGTAGGGAAACACGTCGTTGAAATGTTGACTGGAATTAGTAAATATTATTATACAATGCAAAACTAAATGAAATTAGTTTACATCAAAAGTACCGCCAACGGTATGAAATATCCTAGGGTACATAAGTTGTCCACAACCAAAGAATACTGTAAAAGCACAATTATGCAACATGCATACGAAATATCATTTTAGTGAAATAAATATTGAAAAAACAACGCATTCTTCTTGCAGCATCAATATGATTAGAATGCGGGTAACCGGATTTGTTGCCAGGTTGTTATAAACTATCTAATAAATGCATCAAAACCCATATACTTATTTTGATGCTAAGGTTGCTATGGGAAATCATAAACGAATTCATTTGTAGAGAAACACATCGTTCAAATTTTGATGGAATTAGTAAATATTATTATACGATGCAAAACTTAATGAAATCAGTTTACTTCAAAAGTAATGCCAACGATATGAAAATATAACGCATTCATCGTGCAACATCAATATGATTAGAATGCTGGTACTCGGATTTGTTGCCAGGTTGTTATAAACTATCTAATAAATGCATCAAAACCCATATGCTTATTTTGATGCTAAGGTTGCTATGGGAAAAATCATAAACGAATTCATTTGTAGAGAAACATATCGTTCAAATGTTGATGGAATTAGTAAATATTATTATACAATGCAAAACTTAATGAAATCAGTTTACATCAAAAGTAACGCCAACGATATGAAATATCCTAGGGTACACAAGTTGTTCGCAACCAAAGAATACCGTGAAAGCACAATTATGCAACATGTATACAAAATATCATTTTAGTGAAATAAATAATGAAGAAAAAAACAACGCATTTGAGAGTACTAAAACTTCATACGTGTTCAAATCCAAGCAATGTAACTGTTTTAATCTATTAACTTCTTAGTGCAGTATTATTCCCACCTAATACTAAGCAGCTTAAAAATATTATGTTATAGTTTTATCTATTTTTTCTAGTCAAATATAAAAATAATTGGAGTTGGACATCAGTGCGAAAACGAGAATAAATAAACTTAACCTGGTCACATAAGCATATTTGGTAAGGAGCACCTACATGTAATTAACTGTGTTTATCTTCTATACATATATGGTTCGGTTTAGAGTGTTTCTTAAAAGCAAGGAATATATGAAAATCATAACAGCAGTATATTCTGCCAATAGATATTACAGTTTATTTGCAAAAAAATGAATGTCACTATATTTAAATTGCATCGAAGCTTTTATAAGAAGTCGAATATATTATATTTATAGAAACTTTTGTTGATTTAACATAAAAATATAGCTTATGCACACCAATATCATGATTTGTGCATGTAAGTAATTCAATGTTAAAAGAAAACAAAATCAATGTAATAGACGGTGCATCACAAACATGAAAGAAGAAGCGTGAAATACCAGAGCACACTACAGGTGTGTGTTTGATACTTTTGAATTGAATCTGTATCTTATGTCTATGCCTATATGGTATACAATGGAAGTATGTGGATATAACAATGATAATGTGTGTAGTGCATACCAATAGTTTTCCAGTATATAAATACAAAATGAAGAAGAAGAAAGTTCAAATTTTAGAAGAGAAGACATAAAGAAATGGTATTACTATATCGAAAAATGGCGAGAAAATTGAAGCTAACCATTCAAACTCTCTTTTACTGGTTGTAGAGGAATCGCCTAAGGGCAAGCTGACCCCAAAACGTGACTGAAGCTTAGCAGCCTATCGAGGGAAGTACCAAAGTTGTTCTCCTACCATCTACGCCTGCGCAAAGTAAAGGCGAAGTTTGCCATGTTTATTACATAGAGAGATCCAGTGCTATACGGAAAGTAAAAGAAGATGAAAAACATGAAATTAATGGTTAACAAATCAAGGCAGTTTGAAGAAAACAAGGAATAACAAAAAGCAGATCTATATAACAGCAAGAGCATGCAGTTTAAAGGAGAAGAGGGAAAAATAAACTGAACCTAATATTATCTGCCCCTTAGGCAAATGAGAAGTATAAAATCAGCGGAGGCAAAAAAGAACAAAACACATACCAACACCGAAACCCTAACCGGTCGACGGTTGCAAAGGTTAAAGGCCTTCCAGCTCCCGTCTTGCTGGAAGGAAATAGAGCCCGACGTTGGTGCAGATAGAAAAGGAGTCGAACAAATCACATACCAGCATCGGAACCCTAATCGGTCAATGATTGCAAAGTTGAAAGGCCTTGCAGCTCCGGTGGAAGAAAATAGGGCCCGTCTCTGGTGCAGAGGGGAAAGAGGCCGAACAGAATCTACAACTAAGGAAGAAGGGTTGATTTGGAGTGCGATGCTGGGGACAACTGCATATTCAGTGTTGGGCGGAAGGGGAAGTGAACGAATTTGGGAAAAACTGATTTAGCTCTGTAGTGGGGAGAAGATGGAATCGACTCTGGGTTAGAAGGGAAGCCGTTGGATTTTAGATGGGGACAACATCGTGTTTTTTTGCTGAAAGTCAGGGATCAGAGAATTCATTATAAATGGTATAATCAGTCACTGAAGAGATAGGACGGTTTTTAAATGGTATAATCGGTCATTGAAAAGTTAAGGATGGATATTCTACTCTACTGTGAGGATTGAAACATACATGTGTCAACCTGTGGATTTTTTGGAGAATCTGGATTTGAAAGGTCTTCAGAGAAAGATTGTGCTTTCATATAATATAATAGATGATATCCGAAGATAAATTTGATACTATATTTAGCTTTCAAACGATATTCTAGGTGCCACACATCACACCTAGGTAAATTTTTATAGACAAAAGACGAGGCAATTTGACATAATAGATAAGCTTAAGTGTCGGTTAGTGTACTTACTACACACAATTACATAACTAACTTATATAAAAGTCCTGTACAAATTATAGATGTTCTTGCGTTGTATCCATTACAAACAAGTTTAAAATCGAACAAAATATAGAAAGTGGAGAATCGCAAATCGACAATAGCATATTATACATCTCAGGTTTTGAAGTTTAATATAGGGTTGTTACTTTTGTACCATTGACCATCCAACCATACTCAGCCGTCCATGTATTAACCATGTACTACAGTAAACATGCCTATTTCGATAATCATCGTAGACCACACCAACCTTCTAGGCGTCTATGATTTTTTTATACTGTTTTTCACAAAAAGGCATGTATTTTAGTAATCTAAGCTAGAGTAATAACATGTGCACTAATGTTGTGCTTTCCTGCATTAACAAATAAAACATACGCATTTATGGTTTATTTCGTAATTATACAGATTACTTCATCATGAATATAAAGTCAGAACCAAAGTTTTAAAACATGAAAAGCGTGCATGAGACGTTTTCAGGTCTACAATGCGAGGTGTAAGCCTCGAAACGTTGAGGCATAAGTTTTTCAGGTAAAAACAAAATGCAAAACATGTGAAGAAATTTTGGCATTTTAAATTAGCAGATGCAAAAAATGAAAAACAAATTATTTAAGATCCGATTTTGAGCAAGTATAAATTTATATTATAGATTGAAAATAATAATTGAAACTCATATGATTCAAATTTAGATTTCTTAAAATTATTTGAAGATTCCATCAAACTTCAATTTCGTGTCCTTCTATCAATTCAAATCAGTCGGCAAAATTTATTCCAAGATTTAACGAAGTTTATTAAAAAGCATTTTTTAAATAGCAACGAGAAAATCCATTACATAGCTCTTATTCATTGTTTCGTAAACAATCTTACTTTCTCATGTTGATATTGAAATTAAAAAGAAAACAATTCTAAGTTTTATTTTCTTAAATTTTGTTGTTTTAATTTCCATTAAAGTTTAATGATTTTTATCAGTGTCAATATCTGCAACTAAAGGTAAAAAAGATTTTTGAGCCATATGCCTTAGCAGTTTGAGGCGTGCAAGACGTACACTTTGCATGCCTCAAGCTGTTAAGGCATAAGCTTTAGATGTAAAAAGCTTTTTGGAATAAACCTCAAGGCGTTTTATCTTTTAGACACTCCTCAAGGCGAGTATTGAGGTGGGTTTTTAAATCAATTGTTAGAACTATAGATATTTATCTACAATGGCATATTATACATCTCTGGTTTGAAGTTTAAATAGGGTTGGTACTTTTATGCCATCGACCATCCAACCATACTCGACCGTCCATATAATAACCATGTACTATTATAGTAACAGTGATGCTAACATGTATATTTTTGATATTCATGGTAGGCCACACCAACCCTACATGTTTTTTTTTTTTTTCTCCTGGTGTTCACAAAAAAGGCATTTATTTTAGTACTTTAACCTAGAGTAATTACACATGCTTTCCAGCGTTAACAAATAACAACATATACATGTATGGTTTATTTTATAATTAAATAAATTACTTCTTCATGAATATGAAAGTCAGAACTATGGTTATTTATCGACATCAATGTATAACTATATTTCTAATTTCTAATGCTAATAAAGAGAATTTAACAAATAACATTTCCACAGTGTTTTTTCTTCTTCTGAAATTCACAGAGTATCCCCAACCATCAATGGAATCTCACCATCAGTTTGCAACCTCCACCACCCCACCTTTTCCAATACCCATCGGTGGAATTTTACTGTTAATTTGTAACCGACACTACCATGAAAACAAGTTTAGATATTACCAAACCTTTTACACTTGCCACATACATTTGCTCTAGCTCCTACATTCACGTATGTGCGGTTTATGTTAGTATTGATAATATATGTGTGGAAGGTTTTGTAGTTTAGAACTACGACGTTTAACCATCGTAAACAGTTTTGGTAATGATTATGAAGTTTATAAACCATCATATGTGTGACGGAACAACATAGTTCCCTTTAGGAGTTTACCGGTCCGCCAGGTTCTCCTAGAGTATATTCCTCCAAAGAAAACAACGGTTGTGGTAATGTTCATAAAATTTATTAACCATCAATATGATTATGATTGGAGGTTATAGCAAGCACAATCGTAACACCACTGGTGTAAATTTACATCTTAATTATGCGATTTGGCATTATTAATTTTCGTTTTTCTGTCTATTGCAGAAGCAAACTGCATATTTCAATTTCTTACATACCTTTTTATTTTTGGATATAGACTGGATATAAATACAGCAAATTAAAAATGAATTCATCGCATATTTTCGTGCTATGTGAAAATAAAAAAGCTGTTAAGCACCACTAATGTGGTATTGCATTCTAAATGTTAAAATCAAAGCATCGAAGGCGACAATTAAGCGGGCTTTAAGCTCATAGGCCGTAGCTACATTATTTATGGTTTTATTGTGAAAGCTGAAATTTTATAATATAGGTACGACCAGTCAGCATATTCTGTTATTTTTAGTCTTCTTCTCATGGATCAGCGGTATTAACAGTGACCTCATAAGTAATGCGAAAAGTTTCTTTGCCAAAATTCCATCGATTCAGTAGATACGGGACAGGCAGAATATCACTCACTTCAACCCAATTTAAATAGAACTGAATTAATGCTTATTAAACCGTGTATCTACTAGTCATATTTATATGATAAATTCTGTATCAACCAACTTGATTTACCATGCTCTAGTTGGGAGAGTTATTAACTAGCAGAAATTAGGCTATGTCCCTTATTTTCAAATTCAAGATTTGAAAAACCCACCTAAGAACATGTTTCACGAAACATCCCGTCCATGTTTTTAGTGAAAATGTGCATTTTAAGCTGCACATATTTACAGTTTGAAATACACATATTTGCAGTTTAAAATGCAAGTGTGTGCAGAAAAACATATTTGAACGTGGACTTCAAATATTTGAAGCGTAGAATATGCTTTCTTGCAGTGTAGACTACAAAATTTCATTTTATAAGAATATCCAGTCAAAACTGCAAATATTTGCAGTGATAGAATGCAAATATGCAGTTGAAAATGCATATTTTCGTTGGAAACATCGACGGAAATTTTTCGTGAAACCTGCTTTTGATGGGGATGGAAGTAAATTTTAAAAAAAATGATGGGTGTTCGAAAAAAAAATGTTCATATTAACTATTTAATTACCACCTCCAAATTAAAGAAACCATTTTCCTTTCTTTCACTAATTATTGATCTCTATAAATGAACTTGAGCAAAGTATCTGTCCTCAAATCGGAATTAACAAATCCAGGTATAAAGCATCAGGAATCAGATTGGATTCTGGCGATTTGGCGTATCTATCTATCGAATCTCGAAAGTTTTTTTGTGCGATAGAGAAAGAACTTGGAATACCTGGGTTTGGAAAATTAACAATCACTGCTAGCAATGATCTTAATGAGGAAACTATTGATGCCTTGAACAAACAGGTAACCACTTGTGATGTCCTTGAGGTTTGTACCAGCACAAACTGTTATATTTGTTACTGTGTGAAGAGGAAAAATTCTAAATTTGGTTGCCAGACATGCTTAAGAAATGTTTTTTTTATCAAGGGACACGAAGTAGATGCATTTGGAATTGGAACATATCTAGTTACATGCTATGCTCAAGCTGCTCTTGGTTGCGTGTTCAAACTCGTTGAAATAAACGGTCAGCCTCGCATAAAACTTTCTGAAAATGTAACTAAGGTAGGTTCACTATAAAATATGCATTAATGTTTATTTTTGTGCATTAATGGTTCTTTTTTTGGGTTTTGTTTTGTTTTTTTGGGTTTTCTCCCCTCTTTTTCTAGGTTTCTATTCCATGCAAGTAAAGATGTTACAGGTTATATGGGAGAGAGGGCTATCCATTGGTCGACATAATGATGGGAGAAAATGAAACACCTCCTAAGGTAAACAATATAGTTGATATTTCGACTGGTAATATCAATTTGTGTGCTCACTGCTCAGAGTTGAAATAGTTAGACGAATATTCGGATAATATTATAACTATGATGACTACTGTTGTAATTTAAGTTGAAAATGAACAACACATTAGCATAAGAAAGTAATCTCAGACGAAAGTTGCATAGCCAGACACTTGTTCCTATCTTTCTTCTTTTCTTTTAAGTTTAATTGAATATTGGATTATGTCTCAAATTATACAAATTACAGTATAAAGTGTTGGTTTATTTACATAATTAGGAAGTCAAAAAAGATATTAGTGTTTGTGCTCTGAAGTTTGCTGAGCTGACCATTGGACACTTTCATTAACTGTAGGTAGGAGAGAGAATGTTATGCCGTCATCCATTCAATGAATCAAAAAGAGCATATGTTGTGCCACAACGTATTGAGGAGCTTTATAAGTGTTATTGGCCTGGTTGTTCAGGTACATTCTACTCTTTTTTTGGCAACTATCATCCAAGTGGTATGTTAAAAAACACCAGTGCCATTTGATTGATACATAAGATATTTACATGAAAATTTCTAAACTAGATAAAAGAAAATTAACTAACATTGGTAGATAAGCAATCAAAATTAACAATAAAATGATAAAAAAAAATTTGCACTCTTCTCATATACAAATTAACCTTAAGAATTACGATGAATTAGTTGTTTCCCAACTCAACAATATACTTGTGAACAGGAGGAATAACTACATGATTTCCTTGTTCTTAAATATATTATATTGCCAAACATTGTAGAAATTTGGTTTCCTGTAATTGAATATTTAACCCAAAACATGGTAAATATAGGATTATTCCTTGATAGCTAATCACTGGAAACCAAATTTGTGAACTTCAAAAATCACTAAGCTTACACCAAAAATTTCACCAAAATAATTTCCCATTTCTTGGAAAATGTGGTGATTAATTAACTTTAACTTTAAGAAACCTAATGATGGGAAGAAGATGCAGAGGCATAACTACATGATTCCCAACTCAACAATAAGCTTGTGAACAGGAGGAATAACTACATGATTTCCTTGTTCTTAAATATATCATATTGCCAAACATTGTAGAAATTTGGTTTCTTGTAATTGAGTATTTGACCCAAAACATGGTAAATATAGGATTATTCCTTGATAGCTAATCACTGGAAACCAAATTTGTGAACTTCAAAAATCACTAAGCTTACACCAAAAAATTCACCAAAATAATTTCCCATTTCTTGGAAAATGTGGTGATTAATTAACTTTAACTTTAAGAAACCTAATGACAGGAAGAAGATGCAGCAGCAAACCACTTGTAGGCGAGGAATGCCAACAAATTAAGAACATTCTTCATAACAAGTTAAAAAAAATAGTAGTCAACAGTTTTCTACAACTGAGCTTGAACTAAAAGAAGAAGAGGACACTGAGCTTGAAATTTTGTGGGTATTTGAAATTTAAGGCAAAAGAGGACATGTGAATCAAGTCTCAGTTCAGGGAATGGACGTGCTACATTGGTAAAACACGTAGGCTTATGCCTTAGATAAAATCAACTAACAGAATCTCATACCGGATTCCGCAAAAACACGAACAACAATAATAAAAGGAATAAACAAAAAGAGAATAACCAATGTTAACTAATGTGATTCTAGTTTAATTTTATCCTCATCTTCAAAATCCAAGATTGATATGTAATGGTTTTTGTACTTCTAGAATTTTGGGGTATTTCTTGAGTTGTTTTACAGAATAAGAAGTTTATGCTTAATTGAGGAGGCGTTTTTGTCATAGAAATAATATAGAAAAATTTGAGATATACTAGATATTTTATGGTGGTAACTAAAGTTCTTATGGAGTTAAAATAATTTTTCTATGTCGTTCCATCATTGTATTCTTCTGCTGGCTTTTCTCTATTACTATTGGAGGAAGGGGAAAAAAAATCCAACTTCACACAGAAATAGAATACTTGCAGGAAATAGAAGAGAAGAACTGCCTCCCATCAATTACATAAGGGATCGATGCATCGAGCAGCTTGAATGTATGCGACCAGATCATATGAGGCGATTAAACCCCACACCTTATAAGGTATTCGCTGCTTCCAGCACACTTTTGCTGCATTACCCAAATTATGAGGCTAATAAATTGACATGCATTATTCAATAGGTCAGTGTTAGTGCAAAGCTGTACGACTTCATACATTTTCTGTGGCTTAGTGAAGCACCAGTTGGAGAGCTGCAATAAGCTACGGGACTGGTCAAAACTAATTTCCTTATTTCCTCACATATACACCTTTCTCATTAGGTGCGTGTTTAGGAAAAAAAACATACAATATGTGTGGTATGATCTTTGGAGTTGTCCTTTGTTAAATTCAGCTTTTTCTTTGTAACATTCCTACCTGTGATTGATCGAATTTATATATAAAGAAGTTTGGAATTCATCCTCCATAAATATCCGTTAACTAGCATTTCGTAAGGTGCTATTTATTTATCTACTTATTTTACTTTACAGCATCAAAAATTTCTATTTGTAGTCTTAAACTACAAGGGGACTTCTCACTTTATACTTCTCCTTGTCATCAGTCCGTGTTACCACTCCATACTAAGTCTTCCAACTCTTCCACGAGTTAACTTCGACTCACACTATACTTAAGCTTCTGGTATTTATGCTTAGATTTCAATCTGTGTGGCCTGACGCTAATCTCAACACCATTTATCGATTTCATCGTGACATAATAGCACGAAGAGTCCTCACCAACATTAGTCACAAGTCTCTCAAATACATGCACACTGCTTGTAGCGTTTGGCTACATAACCACAATGAACGAAGGATAATTCAGATCCTTAGATGCATTCTTTGAGCAATCATACACCGTTGCTCTTGTGATCGCCATGATTTGATCATTCGTATAATTCACAGCACGTAGTAGATTAACATAGTCCATTGAGCTCATGTCATAGACAAGACCTGGAGCCATTGCCTTGTTTGGGTTGATATGCCGTGCGCCCATAGCTAACGCACTAGCTGGCCTGAACAAATCGTGCTCATTTTTAGTCAATTCAACACAATCATCCAAGTAATTTGCCGTAGTCATCATCACCAATTTCACAGCTGCTACACTCCAGTCAGGATGTACTGATTTTATTAAAGCAGCTACGCATGCAGCATGTGGGCATGCAATAGATGGTACCTGATAACTTTGTATAACTTTGCATAGTCATTAGCGGGTGTCCCTTGGGAGCACTGTTTCAAATCTCGCAAATCTCCTCCAGATCTCATTTTGGGCTCCTTCCGAAACGAAACAGTAAATAACACTCTAAATCTCCTTTCGAATATATCACGCGAGATATTGCAATATCGAACGATATACCGATTGAAACGAAATACTGGAATATCGTCCGAAATCTTAGTTTTTTTATTAAAATTTAAATATGTGCCTGAACTGAAACAATAATTAAAAAACTCAAATCTAACCATGATAATCTTTTGTTATTTTATATTTAGCATGTAAAATGACCATATTGTATGTTCATATATGTTCTACATTGCTTATGATTTTCATATTCGTCTTTTTTAGAATACATGTTACCTATGAAATTATGTATTTTATGTTTATTTATGTTGATTTTTTTAATGTTTTGGATCCTTTTAATGTTTTATGTACAATATTTCTGTTTTAAGCATATTATGATTTAGAGTATGAACGATCTTTCGCAAAATAATGAATAATAAAGTTATTTTGCAATTCAAGTTTAAGCTATTATGCTTTTAATATCATTTATAAAAATCGTTTTTTTAACATATCATGTATCCCGTGATTGTTCGATATGAACTTTCAGACTCGAGATAGAAATCCGAGACGAACTCCTGAGTTAGACTCATCTCGTCCGAGATTTCCCCAAATACAAGATTAAGTCTATAAAATCGCTGAGACGAAACGCGATCGATATCCGAAATTTAAAACCTTGCTTGGGAGTTTGTTTTGTGGTTGTGTTCGGATTTCATGATCTGACTCCCTTGTTGAAGTAGCGGGTACCGATTAGTTTACGATTGCATGTGAAGGAGTTGAAGGTTTCTCCTTGGTTGCAGCTTCCTTCCCAATTTTTGGGGGCTTCTTTCATTCCTTTGTCCTGGAAGCTTCTGCTTTCAGGCCAAATGCCTGTGTCTATCACTCCTATGATTATGCCTTCTCCGTTCTTCGATTTGTTCCATAGGTTGTCTGTATTGTAACACAATATCCATTTAAACTGTTCCGACGCTTAGCCCTCTCTGTTCTTTGTAATATCACCTTTGGAATATATGAAGAAAAAATTACCCTTTTTAGTTATTTTTTGAAACAAAGTGTACATTTAAACTAGATTTAAAACTACTTGCATTGACATGTCATTCTGTTAGGAATCAACCTAGGTCGATTTGGTTTGGAGCTCAAACCGTTTTTGAACAACGTCAAATGGTCAATCAAAAATGCATTACATAATACCAAATTTAACGCATTACGATTTAACTTCAGTTTATAACTGAATTATATACGTCCAAGCACTTTCCGTTAGTTTTCTGAACAAAAAAGTAAATATGTTAATGAGGCTTTGTCTTTGTCTGTGGGAGTCTGACATGAAGCAATTTTTGTAACTTAGAAAGTAAGCATGTCTAACAATATATGAACTAAAGTGTCGTTAGTTTCCTGGAAAGTTATGTCGCTGACTATCTTTGAGATTATTATTAAAGCTACCATTTTTATTGATATATGTGTGCATTTGGATTGATGTAATTGTTTTAAATTATAACATAAAACAAGCTACTCTGTAAATAGAAAATAGGACTGTTCACTATTATTATACCTTTATGTCATTTAAAGATTACATGTATTTAGTGTAAAAATCTTTAATTGAGACATGCATAAACTTCTATAAATTTCATCACTTCAATAAGCTATAGTAGTGTTTGATTTACGTGGAAATTTATCTGTTCACTAATGCAAGTTTACTTTTTCAATGTAGGTGTGTTATTTCGTTTCAATAAGCAATTTCCGAATTGGTTAGAATATATTATGTGCTTTTGAATCCTATGTAAATTAGTAAAGAGTCATATAATACACAGAACAATATTACTCAGATAGTCACTGAACAAACCTGATGAACCATTGAGGGTATTACCCACGGGAGGTTTTTCATAAGCATAAGCCGACATATTCATATACCCGTATATGTTGTGTCAAGTACCTTGTGTATCAAGGTATGCAGGATGCAAATTGTAACGACCCACATTTTACGTATCGAAGGATCGTAAAATATTTTATTTGATTCCCTGAGGGTTGGATCATTCTTATATTTTGATATGTTGGTTATGAGGATGTGAGACATATTCATATTTTTTATCAATTTTATTTGTGTCATTTTACCCATGTTAGTTTTGTACAAGACATAACTTTTGCCAGAGATCAAATCAGGTGCTGAGATCGATTTCATTGGAAAGGAAATGATGTTTCTCATTCCGTAAAGTGGTCACATTAAAGATTTGATTCAGCGGTTTGGGAGGAATCGTTGTTTTTGTGTTACACAATTTCTGGACAGGTTAATTAGTCATTAGTGGATTGATTTGGTGTGACCCATTAGTGGGCTGGTTAGATGACTATAAATAGAGAGGTAGAGATAAGGAGAATGATTTACTTTCTTCATTTCTTATTTGGTTGGAGCGAGAGATTCTCCCTACTCCAATCAAATACATCTCTCCTCCATTAATATCTTATATCCACATTAGAAGATTGAAGATCTACGTTAAGGAAGGCTAGATCTACATCAAGGAAGGCCAGATCTACATCAAGAGAGAGTAGATCAAATCAAATTGAGAGATTTGAAGATCTCTCTTCGTTGTCCGGATTTGTAGATCATCGTTTTAAAGCTAATTTGTGGATTTGGTGAGTGATAAGCATCTCTCGCACGGATGCAATCAAGTATATGAGTTGTTTGATCTTATTTTCATTATTTCAAGTTGTTTTCACTCAGATCTACATCATGGTAAGTATATTTTCATTCGAATCACTATAGGATCTAATCTAGCAACTTAAAACAATAATTCTTATGTTAATTCATATGTTATGCAAGTTTAGATCTATTATTTTGTTTTTTCGTTGTTTTATCATGATTTGGTGAATTCTATACGACGATATGATGATATTTGATGATTGCGTGATTCTTGTTGTTAAATGGATGTTTGATATTGCACAAGTCTGAATCAAAATGGTTTTCGAGTGTGGAGTCGAGTTGAATTCAGTCAAGAGTTGTGGTGGATCGGGCAAGCAAATTCATGGATCGGCACACGTGATAAAGGATGGATCAGACTAGATTTTTGATGGATCGACATGCTAAAACGATGAATCGGTAGCGCTTGGTATGCTATGGATCGGGCAAGCCAGTTCGATGAGTCGGCAAGTGATAAAACAAGTGGATTGGGCACTTTCTGGTATGGATTGGGCAATTTGGCACGAGGTGGATCAACAGCATTTGGTAAACGCTGTAGGACCACGGATCGGGCAAGTTTTTGTGATGGATCGACATGGCATTTCAGTGTGGATTGGCGTGCGCAACACGATGGATCGGGCTTGGCAAATTGGCATGGATCGGGCAAGCATGACAACGTTTTGTAAGCGTTGTGAATTGATGGATCGGGCATGAACTTGCCAAGACAAAAAATCAATGGATCGGGCTGCTATTTTCATTGTAACGGGCAAAGTTTTCAGTGGATTGGGCAAGACCGATCCAGGGTGGATCAGGACAAGAGTAACAGCGTTTTATAGATGATGTAGAATGAAAACTGAAACACTGTGGAATTGTAACAACCTGCCTTTTTGACCGCTTCAAGTCGGTATTTAAACCAACGCAGAACGTTCAAAACGACGGGTAGTTATTTAGCTTACAAGGTTTAAACAGAATAAACACAGAATCACAGATAGAAATAAACAGTTTGCAGCAGAAATAAATTTTATACAAATAATATCAGAGTTGTACAAAATTTTTACTATACAACGGAAGAAATATAAAATGTATACATAGATTTTTAAGATAAAAATTTTACGGTTTAAACGAGCTTTGCGAGCACGTGCGTCTTCGCATTCCTCTCCAGTTTGCGAGCTGAAAACTTTAAAATCTGCAATGCTCGTATCTGACTCGAGCGTTCCATGCAAAAACATAAAACACTCGAGTCAGGATTAATCATTGTTCAAGTAAATTAACTTCAATAAAAATTGAATATGAAATAGTGAGCAGCAGATGACATGCGGTTTTACGGTCAAAAACAAAGGCCAAGTGATTACATACAAAGGAACCCAGGTACAAATAAAAGTAATTTCATTTTTCAAAACAAGGTAAATGTGGTCAAATAAATGTATATTTCAGTTTACCACAGGGTCAGCATGTACAACTTCCACAAAACACGACTAACAGCATCGTGCTCAGTACATGCATTCAAAGATACATAGTGTGTGACAAAAGTGTTCCCATATTTCGATTTATGTTGAAAATTATATGGTATATATAAAAACGTACTGAAGAACCGGAATGAGTGGCCTGAGAGCATGGGTTACAGGAGCCCCATGGATGATCAGTTACTTGGTTTACTCATGGACATACAAATACATGCACATACATACCAAACAAAAGGGTCATTATGTGTTATTCTTAATGCACGGCAGTACAGTGCAAGGGAATTAAAGAATATAGCATGCATGCTGCATGCTGCTGCATGCATATAGGCTAATGCATTTGTATACAACATGTAAATCAACGGGGTGTGAACAAATGACAGTAACTCAAAGCAATGGTCAGGGAAAAGTTCACAACAAAAATGAAACATGGGAACAAGGACACATGCACATTAGTGTAAAGGCAATGGACCATGGAAATCATGGTATTATCTGCAAATACCTAAGAGGTTGGCCGAATGTAAATGAATCATAATTGTTCCCCACTCATACTTCTACTAAGTAATGGATTATTTAAACTTAAAAATAACCTTATTCAACACAATACTTAAATGCAGCAATATGTTTTTTTTCTGACAACAGGCAACCTCTCAACTGACAACATGCCAATTGACCTAGGCAGAATATCAAGAAAATTCCAAACCTTAAGAAGGCCAATGCATCATAATATAGTAGCTACAGCTAGCCTTTCAAAATAACAAAGCACAAATTTCAATTAGCAACGAATTCAAGGGATGCAGTAACAACACAGACCAATCAAAGTATCAAACGTAAGGACCAGCTATAATATCACAGTTTCAACAAAGTTAGAAAACTTGAACTCAGTAAATCGTGAGAAAAATCTCACCTTGAACAGTGGCGAGAGAACGAGGCGTCGGCAGTAGTGAGGCGTCGGTCTCGCCCTGAGTAGATGGCTTGATGACCTGACTGGCGGCTGCACAATTTCCCGAAGTGGTTAAATCAGGTGACTATGGAGCTGACGATGTAAGGCTCGGCTTCAAAACAGGGACTTTGGTGGTGGAGCGAATGACGCTGATGGTGGAGCTCGGGGTTAAAAGCTCTAACGGGTGGAGGACCGAAGTTCGATGCCGTCGTTCGGAGCTGGCTGTGGCGCTCTCCGGAGGCGGTGAAGGAAGGTGGAGCCATGATTTTCGATTTTGGAGATTTCATTATGAGAGGAAGCGGACGATTTTGGGCAAAGTGATTTTCGGGGAAAACGATTTATTCGGTTGGAAAGGAAAAGAAAAGAAAAGAAAAGGGAAAGATAGGAAAGGAAGGGGGACGCGCATGTAAAAGAGACGTCGTGAAATTTCAGAAATGAGTGTACACGTGGTGAACGAACATCTTAACAAGGACAAGTGTTTAAAAGAATAAAATTCAGCACACACTAAACAAGTGACAACAACATTAAACAAGTTTTTTTTTCAAGTATAAGTACTCTTTATTATCCAATATATACAACACAATACTAGTACATTTATACAATTTCCAAATACAATTTCAAATTATATATATATATATATATATATATATATATATATATATATATATATATATATAAAAACCAAATCCAATTCTAATTAAATAAAATAATTTCTCAAGTTAAATGAAATTTATAGTTCTCCACAATATATTACAATAAATTTTAAAATACAGCTTACGCTTAAATTAGTAAAGCTATTCAGATTCAAATAGAATTTTAAAATATACACATTTATTTAAATAAATTTTAGAAAATGTTTATATATATATATATATATATATATATATATATATCAACTTGTTTAAAATATCACAATGTTTAATTTAACAAAATATTTAAATTGAATATAAAAGAAATTTTAATTTATACTAACAAAATTGATTTAAAACTAAAATAAAATAGATTAACTTTCAAAATTACAAACAATTATAAATTTCTTAAATACCGAATTCAAAACAATTTCATAATTTTAAACGTCAAAAATCTTGGTTCGTTACAAGAATGTATTCATAGTAAAAGGCTGAAACGCTCTAAATTGAATATCGATCAAACGATCTATGTTTTGGTTCGATGATGGTTGTGGCTTCGATGTGACTTCAAAGACGAATATTCAAAGTGTTTTAAAGTGTTTGTTGATTGTCGAAAAGAAACGAATGTGGAGACGACTCAAGATGATTTAAGCTCGTGGATAGTGGCTGCTTAAGATGATTTGAGCTATGGATAGTCGTCGATGATGATTGGAGATGTTTAAGGGAGAGGAATTATTGTTGTCGTAGGTTCCAGTGGACTCAAAGCAGGGGTATAATAGGGACGCCTAAAAGACGGATTGAATGGTCGAGTACCCTGGGCAGTCACGATGGGCCTAGAGATACGAGTCACGATTCAGTATGGAGTTTTGCTAGAACCGGGGTTACCATTAGCTCCTGACGAATGACATGACATTGAGCCGGTCATACGATTAACGATGGTTTCAAAGAAGGATAGACGGTGATAGCAGGAGTCATGAATGTTGATTGCTTTGCTTGTATCGTCTGGTGTAGATTGTTTAACATCGAAGGAGACATCTCTTAGGCGCTTGTCTGATGTTGGTTTAGGTCTTCGGGGATTGTGCTTAGGGGATGTTGATTTCGGTTTGGATGGTCTACGCTAGATAACTGGTTGCTATAATTGCTACTGTTTGTTTCCTTTGGTTTGTTGTAAAGGCTATCATTGTCAGATGTGAGGAAGACGGGTTTGGGTTTCTTCTCTGTTGATATTGATAGATTGAATGGTTGTTCTACTTATTCTCATATACTTCGTTCATGATGTTAGATAGTTATTTTATCGCTCATTAAGGCTGTTGTCTGATTCAAGGTTTTGTGTTTTTCTCTTATTATCTTGGGCTGTTCATCCATTGTGTAGTGGATGAGCAGACTAGGTAGCAGGTGACATGTGATAGATCTTGATGAGACGATGTTGCTGAGCGACGACGAGCAGAAGGCTTTTGTATTGTTTCTACTATATACATATCTTGTTGTTTCCGCTGTTATGCTTGTTGAGTGTTCTCTGAGTGATTGTAGTGAGGCATTGTGTACAGAATCTTATACTGTTATCCGATGGTGTATGGATATACTTTCAAGTTGATATTAAAGTTTTAAGATTCTGCTCATTTGTGCTCCACTATTGATACCCGTTATATATGTTCTATTATATTTTATCTATGCGCTGTCAGTTATACGACAGGTTCTACATGCGTTATTCTGCCTTGATGATCGTCCATAGCTGCCTAACAAGTCTTTCAGCGCGTTATTCCTCTTGTTAAGTCCAGAAGTTGTGGGCGATCGTCACACAAATCCTGTTTGTTCAGAAAGAGATCGAAACTGTTCAACAGTAAGGGTTGCGCTAAATCCATCAATAGCGTTTTCATAACTGTATATAAGTTCTGGCTCATTATATTTTTCATCGTCAGTGTTGATAGTCGAAGAAGGGATATTTGTTGAAGTAAAAGAATGCCATCGAGAGAATCGGCAAAAGCTTTGGGATTGGCGGATTTTGACATGTGTATGATGTATGTTAATAAGTGGAGGCGGAAGAAATAGGTGTTTGTGAAAAGGGTACTAGGAGCATTGAGATATGGTAAGTAGCCATGTTTTAAATGTTGTACATGGAGATAGATTTGTGTTGTTTGTTTATATAGGTTGTTAAGTGCATGAAGAACAAAGAGACGGCAGAGGGATATATGAAAACTTGGAAGTATGGGTTTGGACAAAAAAGATCTAAGTGGGCTTGAATTGATTTGTGTTGTCTAATTTCAGTTGGGTTCCAGTATTTATTGGTGATGGATTTCAAATAAAACAGAACATCTAATGCTGGTTGATTTTGTTTGTTCGAATATTTTAGGGTGCGTTTTTGGTGAAAGGTAACGGGGCATTTGAGCGTGACACAATTGTAAACGTAGAATGCGTTTTTTTTTCTATGAACGAGATTTTCAAGAGTGGTATTTGAATGGGCTATTTATATATAATGCGATTTTAACTTATTTGTTTTGAATAAATTAAATACTAATTGCACATAAAAAAACAACTACGTTCCATTAAACGAAACAAAAATAGAAATACAACTAGTATAGTGTAAATAAAAAGAGTACATAAAAAACTACTACGTACAACGATGAACCAAACTGCACACCTCCGCTAAAATAAACCCCCGTACATCACTATCGTCTTGTGCGTCGACAATCTCCACATTCCGCCTGTCATTGTGGAAAATTATCATAATTTTCCATCGCTCCATATCTGATACAGCCCGAATAATGTTGTATCAACGAGTAACGACGTCCTCAAAGTGGGGGGTCATGAAAGAGCGGCTCATGATGCCATGTTCGGTATGTCTGCACCTAGGGAGATGAATAGAAGGCGGGTTGTCAGTAGTCATTCAATTGGAATAATAACCAGCATCGGCAGCTGTGAAAGAAGCAGCTGGTGCAGGTGGAGACGCAGGTGCAGTAGGAGGGATCAGATATAGGCAACTAAACGTGCCTAAACAACCGCCAAAAGTATATTTTGCTCTCGAAACTTCATCGGTGCATTTCTTCCGAATCGCCTGTATGCTCTGACTGGACCGTTATCCAACCACTCGTCAGTTGTGACGGCCCGCCCCGCACCAGCCTGCATTTCCTCCGAAAGTGCGCTGTACACATGCCCGACTAGCACAGGACGGTCGCCAAAGAAAGGAAGGAAGAGAATGAACTAATCAAGGAACCTGTAGAATATCTCACAGCGCATGGGATAAAATATAATAATAACATACTTGACATAAAACAGGCGAGACAGTGCATAAGCTGATAACTAAAATCAACATCAACATCAAAGCAGCGGAAATTCAAATACAGCTTATTACAACTTTCCCAATTTACTGTCTCCAAACAAAAGAAAGCTAAAGCAGAAGATACACCACCAATGCCCAAGCAGTGATCTTCAACAATACAGGGAGAATATTATGTATATATATTTTACGTGGAAGCCTCCTGCTCGTCTCCAGATCATCTACCCGTGCATCACCAGCTAACCTGTCTCTAGTCTGCTCGTGTGAGCACCCAGAGTAATAAGAGGAGACATAAAACTCTGGGTCAGACATAGAGCCTGGTATGAGCGATAAGCATCTAAACAGAGTAATAACAGGTATACTAAACCATACCTGAACCTGGACCTGCAACCAAAGAGTTAGTACCACATACCGTACAATACTCCAAGGTGCCATAATGAATAGTGTAAAGAATACGGGGGTGGGGTGTGTATGTCATAATGATAGCAAACAAACCATCCATAGCAACCATCCTCACATCTCTCACTCAGTGCGTAAAGCATACGACATCTACCACTTTGGAACACTAGACAAACTGAGGTAACGACGAATCCCGACTTGTAGAAACCCTGATGTGACCAAGCCAAACACTTGGAGTCATGACCAAACATTTCAATGACCCACTTCGTTGGTCGTAGCCCTTGGTTCTACCGATGCCATAATGGCCCTGAATCCGCCTTCGTACCTCCTACCATAGTGGTCCAAAGCTATAGACGTCGATAACCCCTTAACACGCGTCCCGCAGCAAAGCCCAACCATGAAGCGAAACTCGTTGATTCCCATCTGAATCTTGAGCTCTAACTTCTCATTTGGACTTCCTTTGCATCTCGGGTTTTGGTCATCATCTTTATCCGGATCGGTCTTCATTCAGTTCGTAGTCATCACCGTCGGATCGTGAGTAACCTCCTTCCCCAGCTCGGATCGTGGCACACTCTTCTGGTCGGGTCGCCATCGTCGGATCGTGCTCCACCTCGGATCGGTTTACGGATCGCATCGCCTTCACCAGATCGGATCGGGTCGAGGCACTCCCACTGGTTCGGGTCGTGCTCCATAGCTCGTGGCGCTTCCCTTCAGTCGTGGAGGCACATCGGTTCGGATCGTGAGCTTCTTAAGTGGATCGGTTCGGGTCGGAGTAGCTCATGCTCACGAGAGACGGATCGGATCGGATCGCACCATCGGATCGGGGTCTTCAACCATCAGCGGATCGGGTCGCGCCATCGGATCGGATCGCCCTTACCCCCACCGATCCGGTTCGGATGATTTCCTGCAGTTCTTCCAGCGAGCAGTTTACGCCATTCGACGGCGTTTTTGACAAATCTAACACTTCTAATCAATCATAAAACACACCATAGAGTCATAGCAACATGTAATAGCAACTACAACCGCAAACAACCATTCAAATGAATCAAAATGGATCAAAAGTGGCCAAAACTCCATATTTTCCCTTAAGCATGTTTAAGTAAAACTGATCATAGGGTTAACAAAACTTAATCAAATCGAACCAAATTTCAACCAGAGGCATAAAACATTATTTAAGAATTTCTAAACATTTTTCCAGAATTTATTAGTGTATAATTTCACTAATCTTCACTAATTACCCTTAATTACCGTGATTAGTGCAAAAACTATGCAAATCACTCACCTTTGCCACAATAAAACTTCCAAATCTGAAGTGAACCTCTGATTTGCACGAATTCCAATATATAACAGCCGCCCTACCTCAGTCCTTGTGCTAATCCTCCTTGATTTGATGCCTCTAAGCCTTAACCCTTGATTAGGAAGTGATTTTAGGTGTTTTAGAGAGATTTAGAGAGTGGAGGCCATGGCTAGGTTAAGGGAAATGAAAGTGGCGGCTGGAAAATGTCTAAAGAAATGTCTTCTAACCCTAATCAGCCCCTATATACTCCTAAACCCGAAATTCTCCTCTGGGCCTAGCTGCTAATTATCCGGTTAAGCCCAATTAAGCTGTTTTTCACCATCTGAAACTTGTTTCAGCCATATCTCCCAAACGGTGAGTCCGTTTGACTAATGTGACCACACTGCGGAAAGAGAAACCATCATCCGGAGCCAATGGAAGTGGTTTCAGGTCAAAATTTCTTTCCAGTCAAAAGTTATGGCCAAAACAGTGCCAACTAGGGGTAAAATGGTCATTTAAAAATCGGGAAAAATCATGAACATGGGAAATGACCCCAATAGTCGTCCCCCAAAGTTACATGACCATATGACTTCGTATGTGAAAGAAATAAATATTCTACGATCCTATGATGCGTAGAATGCGGGTCGTTACATCAGTACCATCCGACGTATCGTTCATTGGATCCCATTCCCCGTCCGGTATCTACAGCAGCCTGTCCCAATCACGAAATGATCATTTCTAGTTATCCTACTTGTTTTTAGTCTGGGATTCTATGTAACCCAAATTAAAATGGTCGTTTAAAGCCGCTGCGACCGTCCTATAAAAGCAGCTAGCCCCAGTTGTTTGTCGTTCAATGCAAATATCGATGAAAGCTGTCTTCCGTTTTTCTGTGAACGACACCTAATATTCTAGGGAGATCAAATTTGAGATGATAATGAAGGTTAACAGCTTGTCCGGTTCATGCTTGGACTGAGATAAGGATAATGTAAGCACGTAATCTACTTAGATATATTGAAGTAACAACAAAAACGGCTGGATTTTTTTCTAGTGTTTTACATAGATATATTGAATGTTATTTCCACATAGACCAGTTTTTCAAACATAATACTTCAAAAATCAAGTTCATTGGTTTAAACGCTGGAAGCCAAGAATGTCAACTGCAATATGCAATTGTTAAATGTATTAGGTTGCTGTAGAGTATATGCACATTGCACATTCAAACAATGGTAATGACATAATACATTTTTTGGGATGTTTGTCATATTGTTATGGATTAAGGATAATCAATGTAAAAGGTGAAACATTTTGGAATTTCTATTACTTTATATAGTTATGGGTGTCAAATGGAACATGTAGGGTCGTATGAAGATCAAGCATAATTAGATCAAACCCACTTATTTTGATCCATTTAACATAAAGATTTATCTGACTCAACCCACATATTATGTGAGTTACCCATTTAACCCATCAAAATGTATTTTGTTATTTTCTAAGTACAATCGTTAGTCATCTTGGGAAACTATAATATTCGTTTAAAAGGAGAAGTACCCGAGCGTTTCATACTATCCTTAGGTTAGGTAGGACTTCGTCGGTGTAGCCTCTCCCGATTCCAGGCCAGTATGAAGGCGTTACTGTAGTTCAAACAAAAAAATAACGGCTTCGTATGTAGGTGGAGTTCAAATATGAGAATGTAGCTTATTATTTTCTAAGTAAAAGCGTTAATCACGTTGGAGAACTACAACATACGTTCACAATTCGAGTGTTTCATACAGTCCGTAATTTAGGTAGAAGTTCATTGATTGAAATTTTCGAAACAATATAAAGAAATTACTGCAATTTAAATAGAAAAATAGCGACTTCGTATGCAGGCGTAGTTGAAATATGAAAATGTAGTCTGTTATTTTTTAATGGTTCGTTTGGCGAACAAAAGCAAAAGGACCTTTGCTTATTTCAGAAGTCCTCTTGCTTTTAGAAAGTAAGAAAAGTATTATTTGGAAAACTTTTAACCTAAGTCAAAATAAAAAAATATGTTAAAAATTCAACTTTGAAAATTTAAATTGTAAAAATTCAAATTTGGAAATTTAAAGTTTAGAATTTT
The DNA here is from genome assembly GCA_030737875.1 of Allium sativum. Lineage (NCBI taxonomy): Eukaryota > Viridiplantae > Streptophyta > Magnoliopsida > Asparagales > Amaryllidaceae > Allium > Allium sativum. Next base: position 158,025,415 of record CM060922.1, on the reverse strand, counting down.
AAAATTTTAAAAATTTTCCAAATTGATAACTTCAAATTTTGAAACTTAAATTAGAGATTTTGAATTTATAAATTGTAATTTTGAAATTTTAAATTTAAAAGTTTGAAATTTGAAAATTGGAAATTTTATGATATGAAATTTTGAAAATTGAAACTTTGAAATTTTGACAAGAGAAGATATGAAAATTTGAATTTGAAAATATGAAAACTGGAAATTTAAAATATGTAAAATCAAAATTTTGGAATATGAAAATTCGAAATTTGAATTTTTGAAAGTTTAGGTGGGAGTTTATCCATGAAAAAGTTACCGCAAAAATAACGACTTTGTATGTAAGGTGTTAAATTGGTAAGTAGGTTATTCATTTCTAACCCTTCTAAAAAACGGGTCAATCTTTTTATGATTCAATTAATAAAAATTTATAAATGAGTTTGACTCATTAGGGTTGTAAAGTGGATAAACGGATATGGGTAAATTTTGACCTACTTGATATTAAATGTTAAAATATACATAAGACATGCTCATGCACCGATGTATAACATAGAATAATATGACCCAGTAAATAACTATTGGATGATGCGAGTGCATTGATTCGTATTTAGAGTTGTCACTGAAAGGTGTTGGCTTGATAATAATCAAAAAAGCGTTCATAAACATGTAATTTAGCATCAAAACGTATAAACATGAATCCTTAAATACTCCTAAACTTGCGGGGGAATGAGAGATCAGTTTAATAGAAAAAATCATGTGCTATTTGTGACGACCTCCCCGTATCTCCTGCACCGAACTGAGGAAATGGTGCGTTGTATGACATGCCAGTCCGATACGGGACGATCATCAAGGAAGAATAACTCAAAATGAACATGTCATATAACATACAACACATGGATAATATATAATAATAAAATATACATAGGATATAGTAATGAAGCACAACTGAACAGAGAATCAAATTTCCATGAAACCATAGAATCTCGAGTACAATACATCTGAGTACATGAATCTCTGAATACAATATGCCTCATTGCATCCCTCAGAGTCTCAAAAAATATCAACATATAGCAGAAATAGGGAAGAAATATCTAAATAGTAGGTAGTAAAAGTACGCTAGCCTCTATGCAGTTAAAGCCCCTCTAAAGCCCCGCAAAATCCCCGCTATAGCCCATAGCGTTGTCCGGCCGCTGCGCTATTTCACTTTAGCGCTGATGAACAGTAGCTCTACTTAAAGCCCCGCTATTTTCCGGTTTGTCCGCTAAATCAACGCTATTTAGCACCCGCTTTAGCAATATTAATATACAAAGGATGATTTGACCAATTCTCTTTTAAAATAAATCAAAAAAAGTTAAGTGAAGAGCTAATTTTAAGTCATAAGTGCCTTATATAAGATAGAAATATGTAGTAATCCTCGAATCTAATGTGCGTAACCATGATATTACTTGATTTAGTTATATAATATTAATTAATTTTTTTTCTTCTACAAAAACGATGCGGGAATGATAATTAATTAATTTTACTTACGTAGTTTCACATCTAATTAACATTTTTGCACCTCCGCTATATCCCCGGTATTTCCCCGCTTTATCCCCACTACAGCTTTTCACACCTCCACCGCTATAGAACCGCTAAGCGCTTTAACTGCACAGGCTAGCCTCCTACACGTCACCGCACAACATCAATGACATCAAACCTGCTACCTGCTACTCAGTCTGCTCATCAACAACATCGATGAACAACCCAAGGTAATAAGAGGGAAACATAAAATATTGAGTCAGTCAACAGTCTTAGTGAGCGATAAAATAGCTAACAACAAGTACACAGATTAATATGAGTATAGGCGGATCAATCACCAGATCTGCCCAGGAATCTATAAGTTAATACATAAAAACCATCCATCACATGCCATTTTAGAATAGGAAAGGAATTACAATCCCACTTCTCTTCGACATCCTACGGTGATAGCCTACCGAGAAAAAAAAAAACAGATAAGAAAGCACATAATCTGCCATAACATCCAATATCCTAGCTATCACCAACTACAGCCTTGAATTCATCGTTAACAAAACTTGCTTTTAATGATCAAAAGGGCTAATGGAAAACCCCGGTTCTAGCCAAACGACCATACGTCATCGTGGCTCGTATGTTTGCCTTGCTCAACGAAGACAACTAAGCCCGTCATGGCTGCCCAGGGTATACGATCTATCGAATCTGATCCTAACGGGCGTCCCTATCATACCCCTTCTTTGAGTATGTTAGAACACTTCGATTACTGATGATTCCTTGCCACATCAAATCTGTCAAGCCTTTCATCTCCGCGACTCAATTCATTTCTCGAACCATTTCATTATCATCTATGATTGACTCCCATCCTGTCAATCCATCATTGTACTAGATCTTATATCGAATCACTTCCAATATCACATCAATCTGGCTTTGACCAATCCAATGATGAGTTCATAATCGAATCACCATCCATCATTGAGTTGCATATCGATTATCTGAATCCCATTCGTCACCAAACTTCACATGCAACCTTCAGAAGCCACTACAATCAGGCACCCCGAAAATCGAGCGCACCTGCCCACCCTTATGGGTCGGTGCCGACCCATCATGGGTCGGTGCCAACCCATCTACTTAACCAATTTTGGGTAAATAGATGACCTCTATCCATCCCTGTCTCAAGCATATCCTTCCGGTCCATTCACCAATCATTTCGACGTCCATGTTGAAGCTCCTACCGGTTCATTCATATCTCAAGTAATCAGCCTTCAACCATAACAAAACAACCCCGAATGATCTAAAATTTTCCATTAGCCTCGATTTATTTCCACAATGCTCCCAACAAAAGTCAACCCTTATCCGACCTAAGGTGATGTGTCGGTGTTGACCCATATACTTAGTGTAATTCGGCACGAAATTTCTCGTGCCGACTTCTTTCGCCTTCTAGAGCGCCTCTGACGAGTTTCGTCTAAATTCGATCATCTGAACCTCCGATTTGCTCTGTTATTTAAGCCTAAGGTCTACGAAAACCAATTCTATCAAACAACACAATCAATTCTATCAAAACAAACATCGATTCATACAACACTGAACATAGAAACATAAACAAATAATAAATAGCATAAACATATAAGAATATGAGATCCAACATGATACGTATCTAAACATATGTGTAAGCATTATTAATCTATCAATTATCTGGTTAATATGATCAAATTAGGTATTCCCAGGGTTTCTAAATCAGAATTAAACATATATGATCAAATCTAAGGTGATTATAACGTATATGAATGAAACAAACATAAATCTAACACATACCCTTTCCTTCTATGTGAGAGATATCTATCACTCACCTAATCCTCAATTCGATGTAAATTCGGTGAGATCAGACTTGGACAACGCTGAAAACCTTCGGATTTGATGCTACTTGATATGATCTAACTTCCCATGATGACGATCTATCTTCTTGACGCAATATACTATGAATATGAATGAAGAAAATGGAGTAATAGGGTTTTAGGTTGAACAAGAGAATCACAGACGCCCAACATAAAATTTAGAGTGAAGAGAGTAACCCTACTTCTCTCCCCAATCCCCCTATTTATATCCGCAGGTCCTAGGTCTAATGGGCTTGGCTAATCAGCCCATTAGCTGCTGACCAGTCTGCTTAAGCGGCAACTGAAACTTAAAACAATGATTCCTCCCACATTACTGAACCAAATTCTTCATGTGACCACTCTACGGAACCGTAAACCACCTTTCCAATCCAATGGAACCAATTTCTGCACCTGATTCAATCTCTACCAAAAGTTATTGTCCGAACATTAAACTTGAGGACAAAATTATCATACTTGAATTCGGTAAAAACTGTGGACATGTCTCACATCCCCATGAACAACATATCAAAATCTGAGAATGATCCGACCACTAGGGAATAAAATATAATTATTTTACGATTGGTCGATACGTAAAACATGGGTCGGTAGATTCTCCTCCTTTATGAATTTAGCCCTCGAAATTCCAAGCAAACACAAGCAAATAAGGTATTTCGCTTGCCTGCCATCCACGAGCGACCAATCTATCATGCAATATAGCATCCAACAATCCATGCTTCCAAAATCCTATCCTAGCATGCAGAACTTCTAATAGTGCAAGTTACAATGGTATAGGTAAGATATGATACATGGGACATACCACTCAAAGAGTTCTGGATGGGTCGACTTCATGCTCTCTTCCGTTTCCCACGTGCAATCGTTATCGTCCTCGCTCCATTGTACATTGACTAGCTTAACAACATTCCTCCTAAGTTATTTTGTGTCATTTCCCACGAAGGATGCTACTTACAAGGCCTAGAAACTTCGAGCTCGATTTCAAAATCTTCAAACAGATCAGGAGATACCATAATACTCGAGTCATGCACGAACTTCCTTAGAAACAATACATGAAACACCTTATTCACACTCGCCATCTTCTCAGGTTATCCTGTCTACAAGCGAGCTTCCCAATACGCTCGATAATCGGAAATAGCCCAAAAAACCTTGGCGCTAACTTTCCTTTCTTTCCAAAAGGAACAATATTCCGTAGCGGTGAAATCTTAACAAACACCAAATCTCCAAATGAGAAATCCAAATATTTTCATCGCTTATCGACATAACTCTTCTGATGATCTTGGGCTGCTTTCATTCGTTGCCAATGATCTCAATATTATGCGATGTCTCTCTTATCATTTCAGGCCCAAGTACCAACTTCTCTCTAGTCTATAACCAACAAGATGGTATATTACACGGTCGACCGTACAACGCCTCATACAGTTCCATTCCAGTGCTCGACTGGTAGTAGTTATTATAAGAAAACTCGACTAAATGAAGATGTTCTTCCCACGATTCTCCAAAGTCCAATATACAAGCTCTAAGAAGATCTTCCAATACTCGATTAACTCTTTCGGTCCGACCATCTGTCTGGGGATGATAAGCTGTATTCAGACATAACTCAGTTCCCAATGTTTCTTGCATCTCTTCTAGAATCCACTGGTGAATAACGGATCTCGATCGCTTACAATACTCTTCGGAATTCCACGGAATCGAACTATCCACTTAAGACATAGCTCATTCAATTTCGATGTCGTCCTAGTTGATCTGACAGGAATAAACCTTGTACTTTTAGTCAAACGATCCAGGATGACCCAAATACTATCATTTTCTGTCTTTGTCCTAGGTATTCCATCAATATAATCCATCGACACTTACCTTGATTTCCACATGGGAACTTTTAATGGTTGTAACAATCCACTTGGCTTTTTCTGCTTGACTTTAACTAGCTGGCAGATCATACATTTTGAGATGAATTTTTCGACATCCCTTTTCATACCTTCCCAGTAGCAAACTTGTTTTATATCATGATACATCTTATTACCGCCAAGATGAATCGTCAATCTAGATTGATGACACTCCCTTAAAACTTCATCTCTTAACCTGTCCAAATCAGGAACAATCAATCGTACATTCTTGCGAAGGCAGCCATCTCGATCGACTTCGTAATCCTTAGATCCCTCGGGATCCACTCTCATCTTTAATCCTCGAATGATTTCCAAAATCTTATCGTCTCGTTTTGGCTTCTGCCAATCCTTTCGATGAGAGTCGGCTTAATCGACAAGCTTGCTAACTTCTCGGGTTCTAATTCACGACGAGGTCTAAAATCAAATTTTGGCCAAATACTTGAGATGCTTCCACTCAGTAAACATGGCTCCTAAATTTGCATTTCTTCTGCATAAAGCATCGACCACTACATTACCTTTTCCCGGAGTATAAACTATACCAAAGTCATACGACGTCAAAAACTCTAACCATCGCTGCTGCCGAAGATTTAAATCCTTCTGTAAGAAAAGATACTTCAATGACTTATGATTCGTAAACAATTCAAATCTATCCCCCAACAAATAATGCCTCCAAATATTCAGAGCAAATATTATCGCTGCTAATTCCAAATCATGATTCGGGTAATTTCTTTCTTGCAACTTTAGTTTTCGACTCGTGTAAGCTACGACTATATCCTTTTGCATTAACACTGGTCTAAGTTCGGCGCCACATGCATCAATATATACTATCATCTCCTCATTTTCATTTGGAATAGTCAAAACAAGAACACTCGTCAATCTTTCTTTCAGAATTACAAAGGCTTGTTCATACTTCGCATCCCACGTGAAAACCTGATTCTTTTTCATTAATCCTGTTAATGGAGTAGCTATCTTGGAGAAATCCTTGATAAATCGTCGATAGTATCCTGCTAAACCAAAGAAACTTCTCACATCCATCGCATTCTTGTGTCGATCCCAATCTTGTATCGCTACCACCTTATAGGGATCCGCTGCTATACCTTGTCCCGACACGACGTGACCCATCTCACTTCTTCTTTTCAGAAGTCGCACTTATAAAACTTAGCCTTCAGCTGATGCTTCCGTAAGATTTCCAAAACAATTCTCAAGTGCGTCTTGTATTCCGCCTCAGTCCTGGAATAAACCAGTATATCGTCCAAGAGTACAAGTAACGAACTTATTCAACTAATCCCTGAAAACTCGATTCATAAGATCCACAAAATATGTTGGAACGTTAGTCAATCCAAATGGCATTAGCAGCCACTCATAAAATTCGGACTGTGCTCTAAAAGCAATCTTCGACACACTATCCCTAGCTACTCTAAAATGGTGAAATCCCATTTTCAAATCCATTTGGGAAAACACCTTTGCTTCGTGAAGCTGATCAAACAAGTTTTCGATCCTCAGTAATGGATACTTGTTCTTCTTTGTTATCTTATTCAGTTCATGATAATCCACACATAATCTTAACAATCCGTCAACCTTGGTTGCAAGTACGAGTGGTGCACCCCATTCGGATATGCTTATCTGAATGAATCCCTTATTCAAAAGATCGTTCACTTGCACCTCTAACTCTCGTTATTCCTTAGGTGCCATCCGCCTAAGAGGCGTAACGATAGATCTGGCTCCAGCAACTAAATAAATCCGAAACTCGATCTCTCGATGCGGCGGTAACCCTCTCACCTCATCAAACACATCAGCAAACTCTCGTATTATTGGCATAGATGACAACCCATCCCGTGGAATTACAAGCGAATATAAAAAGCTAACCAGAACTCCATCCTTTAACTGGAAACGTATCACAATCGTTCGCCCTTCCACATTCTCGATTGTCACCTCAAGCCTCTCGCAATCCACAAAAACTGCATATCTCTTAAGCTAGTCCATACCCAAGATAATCACAAACCAAGTGAAGTTCAAAACAAAACAATCACACACAAAACAACAACTATGATTCGATAAAATTAGACCTCGACAAAGCATACAAAGAGTAGACGAACCCCCTATTGGATTAGTCAGGACTAATGGTCTATCAACAATTTCAGGTTCTAAACCTAACTTACAAACAATCTCATTACAAATAAAAGAATGCGATGCTCTAATATCAAACAAAATGCAAACCGAAGCATCTCTGATCGAAAGCGTACCTTGCACAACAACACTCTTCCCCTTCTCTTTAGCAGTTGGATCCCTCGAGGAAGATGACACAACATCCAAAGCATATGCACTCACAACCTGTTTATATTTCTATAGTTACGGATGTTCATTTTCATATGTCCAAGGTTGTCGCAGTTAAATCACTTCTTTTCCACCTTAGTGTTCTTACAATCCTTAGAAAGATGGCCCTTTTGTTGGCAGTTATAACAAGTTAACCCTTCGGTTTCTTCTGGTCATTCTTCCCTTGTTGTTGCTGCTTCCTTTTTCCATTCCTGTTTTTCTTATTATCACCACCTTGTTGTGGTTTCAAATCCTCCTTTCTTTCGACAACGGCCTCGACCTTTTGCAGAAACAAGTTTTCCTTCCTTAAAGCCTTTTCAACTAACTTCTCAAAAGAGTCGTTAATATGGTCAATCAGTTGCTTTCCAATATTCTCACCTAATCCCAAAATAAACTTCTAATTCTTTTGATAAGGAGTCTCAATATACGGACGAGCATACTTCGATAAAGCTTCAAAATCGACCACATACTCAAAAAATGGTCAACCTCCTTGCTTAAGCTCAACAGACATTTTAAAGAGCATCCACTTTTGGACCGTAGAAATGAACTTCTTCTCAGACTTAGTTCTGAACCGATCCCAAATTATCCGGTCCTCCGGAGTTTCAAGAGTTACAGGGTTCCACCAATACATCGCTCGACTTTGCAGCTGCCTCGATGCAAGTTTCCTCTTGGTTGTATCGTCAATACCTAAGTATCCAAAAATTCGAACACAGGTACCTAACCAATTCTGAACTTCAACCGCCAGTTCTGTCCCTACAAACGACTTGCCACCCAGAGAAGTATAGTCTTTGCATAACTTAGTAAAATTCATTGCCTTAGGTCCCTACACAGGAACTCCACCATCTATTGCCTCTCCTGGAGTGGGCATCCTCCTCATGATCGCTGCCATCATGACCTTGAACATAGCAGAATAATCGGGAATCGCAGCTGCAACTCCCGATTGGCTATCATCGCCTACCCCTCCACTTGTAGGCTTATTCCTAGTAGCGTGTCTTGAAGTTAGTCGACTCATCCTTACTCTGAAACGAGAGTCAATTCACATTAGAGAAAGCCGCATTGGTGTTCAAGTACTTACTATTGTACTATACTATACTATATACATATATAATAGAGTAATCATCCAATTAAAATAATAAATACGTCTCTCATACGTGTTTATGTTTGCGAAATTTGGGTAAAATTGATTAACCAAATCTCTAATACCAAATGTGAGAGCTCGCTGTATCTCCTGTACCGAATTAACGAAATGGTGCGCTGTATGATTGCTAGGCCAATATGGGACGATCATCAGCGAAGAATAATTCGAAATGAACCTGTCGTATAACTCACATCGCATGGATAATATATAATAATAAAATATACAACATGATATAGTAAAACCATAGAATCTTCAGTACAATACATCTGAGTATGTGAATATCTGAATGCAATATGCCTCACTGCACCCCTCAGGGTCTTAAGAAAACATCAACGTGCAACTAAAATAGAAAAGAAGTATCTAAATAGTAGGTAGTAAAAGTACGCAAGCCTCCTTCTCATCACCGCACAACATCAATGGCATCAAACCTGCTATTTTCTCATCAACAACAATGATGAACAACCCAAGGTAATAAGAGGGAAACATAAAATCTTAAGTCAGACAACAATCTTAGTGAGTGATAAAATAGCTAACAACAGTTACACATGATAAAATGGGTATAGGCGGATCTACCACCAGATCTGCCCAACAACCAATAAGTTAACACATGAAAACCATCCATCATGTGTTATTTCATAATAGGAAAGGAACACCCCAATCCCACTTCTCTTCGATATCCTACGGTGATAGCCTAACCAGAGAAAAACAGAGAAGAAAGCACACAATCAGCCATAACATCCAATATCCTAGGTATCACCGACTATAGCCTTGAATCCACTGTTAATTGAACTTTATTTCAACAATCAAAAGGGCTAATGGAAAACCCCGGTTCTAGCCAAACTACCATACGCCATCGTGACTCGTATGTTTACCTTGCTCGACGAAGACCACTAGGCCCATCATGAGTGCCCAGGGTACACGATCTGTCGAATTTGATCCTAACGGACGTCCCCACGATACCCCTGCTTTGAGTATGTTAGAACACTTCGATTACCGACGATTCTTTGGAACATCAAATCTGTCAAGCCTTTCATCTCGATGACTCAATTCATTTCTCAAACCATTCCATTATCATCTATGATTGACTCCCATCAAGTCAATCCATCATTGTATTGGATCGTATATCGGATCACGGCATGTATCACATCCAATCCAACTCCGAACACTCTCACAATCGAAGCACCATCCATCATTGTGTTGCACATCCATCATATGAAGCCCATTCGTCACCAAACTTCACTAGCAACCTCCAGAAGCCACTACAATCAGGAATCCCAAATATCGAATGCACCAGGCCCACCCTTATGGGTCGGTGCAGACCTATCATGGGACGGTGTTGACCCATCTAGTTAGCCAGTTTTGGCTATGTAGCCGGCCATTGTCCGTCCTTGTCTCAAGTATATCCTTCTGGTCCATTCTTCAATCATTTCGACGTCCGTGCTGAAGCTTCTGCCGGTTCATTCATATCTCGAGTAATCGTCTTTCGACCTATCACAAAACAACCCTGAATGACCTGAAAATTTTCTAGTAGCCTCGATTTATCACCACAATGCTCCCCACAAAATTCCACCCTCATCCGACCTAAGGTGATGGGTCGGTTCCGACCTATGATACGTTGGTCCCAACCCATGATAGGTTGGTGTCGGCCTGTATACTTAGTTTATCTTGGCATGAAATTTCTCGTGTCGTCTTCTTTCGTCTTCTAGAGCACCTATGCCAAGTTTCATTTGAATCCGATCATTTGAATCTCTGATTTGATCTGTTCTTCAATCCTAATGTCCACGACAACCAATTCTAACAAACAACATAATCAATTCAATCAAAACAAACATCAATTCATATAGCACTGAACATAGAAACATGAAAAAATCAAAATTATAGCATAAACATATCACAAACATGAGATCTAGCATGATTCAGATCTAAATATATGTGTAAGCATGATTAATTGATTAATTATCTAATTAATATGATCAAATTAGGTTTTTCTAGGGTTTCTAAATCAGAAACAAACATGTATGATCAGATCTATGGTGACTATAATGTATATGAATGAAATTAACATAGATCTAACACATGCAACCCTCTGCTTCTGTGTGAGAGATATTTGTCACTCACCTAATCCTCAATTCGATGTAAATTCGGTGAGATTAGATATGGACAGCACTGAAAACCTTTAGATTTGATGTGATCTAACTTCCCTTGATGATCTTCTAGACGTAATCTACTATGAATATAAATGAAGAAAATGGAGAAATAGGGTTTTAGGTTGAGCCGGAGAATCACAGACGCCCAACCTAAAGTTTAGAATGAAGGGAGTAACCCTAGTTCTCTCCTCAATTCCCCTATTTATATCCGCAGGTCTAATGGGCTTGGCTAATCAGCCCATTAGCTGCTGAGCAGTCTGCTTAAATAGAAACTAAAACTTAAAACAACGATTCCTCCCTAATCACTGAACCAAATTCTTCATGTGACCACTCTACGGAATCATAAACCACCTTTCATGATCCAATGGAACCGATTTCAGCACCTGATACGATCCCTATCAAAAGTTATATCCCAAACAGTAAACTTGAGGGAAAAATGGTCGTATTTGAATTCGGTAAAAATCATGGATTTGTCTTATATCCCCATGTACAACATATCAAATCTGAGAATGATCCGACTAGTAGGGAGTAAAATATAATTATTTTACAATCGGCCGATACGTAAAATACGCGTCGTTACACCACTCTTTTATCCCATGCGAATCCACTTATAATTGTTAACAAGTATCTTGTTGTATATAAAATTGTAGGATCAAACATGAGACTTGAATGATTATAACTAGAACCTAGGACCTTATTAAAACATTGACCTTGGAATGAACTTTGAACATCTCAGTGATAAACAATGAAAGAGATGAATGAGCATGTGCTATCTCACAATTTAGATTACTGCTATGAAAAATCAAAACCAAACTTTGTTTATATGTTGTATCCACTACTGTGTCATAGCTAAAAAGGCATGAAGTTTGATGTTCATGTTGTTTGAATATCACCGAGGTGTAAGAGTCACATCTAAAAATCTTATATATATTTCCAGTAATCAGAAAACCACTAAACAACATTACACTAGTAATTAATGATAGCAATGTGCATATTATCATGGTAAGAAGGTTCAGGTAATTAATTAATTAAAAAAGTGCTTATTGTTATGGTATGGATGTCTTTAGAGTGAAATGAAATGATAATATAAAAGCACACACATTAAATTTAGATCGAGTATTTTAATACTTGTGTTATTCGTCAAGTACTATTTAAACTAGATCAAGTTCGGATAGTTATTAGTATTAGAGCTTTGAAATTTACGGTATACTTATGCGATTAAATGCTACATGTTTCAAAATTGGTACCCAAGCCAGTAGTATGCTAGATTAATAAATATGTTAGTTTTCTTGACTTGCTTAGAAAATAGACGATGCATTATTGTAGTCGAAATTGTTATTATTTTGGGAAAACAAATTACTCTTACTCATTGAAGCCCATCCATTGACTCTACAAGGGAGCACACGATTTCTAAACCTACTTGGTTTTAGTAACGAAAATACCCGCATTTCTGCAATTTTTGATTGACGTAGGTTAGTTATTAAATTTTTGTAGCGATTTGATTTGCTTTTATGTTACTATGGTCGAAAGGGTAACCTCTCCTTATGTGGAGATTTGATGGAGGTCAAACTGTACCGTTTATTGCCGTTTTCTTTGATATTAAGCTTGTTGTGCGGTATCCTTCCATAGTGGGAGCCTTTAGTTGGTATTTTATGTCCCTACTTTTTGCATGTCACTTTTTGTAGGAATATTCTCATCTCTCATACTTAACATCACAGAGGTGTCCAAAAAAAATTAAATAAAAAATGACGGTCTTACATCGAAGTATAATTTGACACAACCCTTTTATTAGCCATTTATTTGATTCATTTAATACAATATTCCTTTTGACTTTACCCACCCAATGAACGAATTAACCATATAATCCATATAAATGCTTAAATTTGCTAGGAATAAACATTAACACATAGAGAACTGTAACATGCGACCACAAGATGAGGTAGTTGAATGTTGCATGTTATCCTTAATTTAGGTGGAAGTTCATGGGTCGAAGTCCTGCCTTATTTCAAAGAAATATGAAAAAGATACTACAGTCTAAGAAAAAAAAATAGTCGTTTTGTATTTAGGCGAAGTTTCAATATGAGAATGTAGTATATTATGTTCAAAGTACAATTGTTAGTCGACATGGATAACTACAACTTTTCATTCACAAAACGAAGTATTTGAGTATTCTATACCTTTCAAAATCAAAGTGGGCGTTCATCGGTCAAAGCCTCCTCCAATTCTAAGAGAGGATGAATAAGTTAATGCAGTATGAAGAAGCTAATACAGTTTGAGCAAAAAATATAACGATTTTAGGCAGAATTTCAATATGAGACTGTAGTCTATTATTTTCTAAGTATAAACGTTAGTCATCATGTAGAACTACAATGTTCATTCACAGGATGAAGATCTGAGCATTCTATATTGTCCGTAACTTAGATGGGGGTTCACTGGTCGAAGCTTCTTCTGGTTCCAAAGCCGTATGAAGAAGTTATCGCAGTTTGAACAAAAATATAGTCATTTCATGTTCAGGAGAAAATCCAATATGAGAATGTAGCCTCGTCTAATTCTGAGGCAATATGGAGAAGTTAATTCTATCTGAACAAAAAATAGTGGTTTCATACTTAGGCGGAGTTCAAATACAAGACCGTAGTCTGTTATTTTCCAAGTATAACATTATTCATGATATATAAATAAAATGTTCGTTCATAAGATGAAGAATCCGAGTGTTCTATACCATCTGTAACTTAGGTGAAACTTCATTGGCCGAGCTTTATTCAGTTCCAAAGCAGTGTGAAGAAGTTACTACAGTCTGAACAAAAAAAAATCAGCTTTGTTCTGGGAGAGTTCAAACATGAGAATGTAGCCAATTATTTTCTAAGTATAATTGTTAATCATCATGAAGAACCACAACGTTCATACCCATGATGAAGTACCCGATTCCTCCATTCTATCTGTAATTTAGAAGAGAATTCATCGGTCAAAGTCTTGCATGATTATGAGGTAGTTGGAAAAGTTAAACCAGTCTAAACAAAAAATAATGGTTTCGTGCATAACCGGAGTTCAAATATGGTAATATAGCATATTACTTTCTAAGTAGTAAAAAAATTTCTATGGAGAGCTACATCGTTCGTTCACGAGATGAAGTTTCCAAATGTTTAACACTGTTGGCAATTTAGGCAGGAGTCCATCGATCGAAGCCTTAATCGGTTCCGGGGAAAAATGATAAGTTATTGTAGTATGAGCAATAGAAGATAGCAGTTCCATGCTTAGGCAGATTTCAAATATGAGAACGTAGCATAATATTTTCGAAGTACGACCGTTGATCACATGTAGAACTACATCTTTCATTTACAGGATAAAGAATCTAAATGTTTCATACTATTTGTAATTAATGTTGGAATTTATTGGTTTAAGTCTCATCTGATTCGGAGCTGATATGAAAATAATTGGAGTTTGAACCAAAAAATAGGATTATGCCTATTTGAAGTTAGATAAACAACTACTCGTTTATGACCTTTTATGATCCATCTAATGAAAATCCATAACTGAGTTGATCCAACAGGTTGAAAATAAGATAAACATGTATGATATATGAGTTGGATAATATTTTAATTGATTTACCGTGCAACTAATGAATTTTAGCAATTTTTATAATAGTGGAACTGCAAAAACGTATAGCCTAAAATAAATCGATTATTTATTATATATCAAGAAATAACGGATGTGTAAAAAATTTCATTGAAGATGAAGTTAAATATTCAAAATTTTGAGTGGGGATTTAAACGAATCCACTATTTAATAACGTTGAACTAAAAAGAAAAAGAAAAACATAATGGAAAAATTAAATTAAGTCTCCGCCACCACAGATATATCATCAGTACCAGCTAATCGGTTATGTTATGAAATACAACGTCAGACAAACATCAATTTACAAGTTCATTCTGGGTGTGAACGAAAACAAAGGCACCTTATTCCTCGTCCAATTAAGGAAAGAGGCCCTTGCATATCCTGTCGATCTCCAAGTACGTATGTGTAGTGACCCAAATTTCCGGTATCTTTTGAGCTGACCAAACAACACTAGTCCAACACAAATTGTACTGGAAACCCAGATGCCAATAGAAAGAATTTAGAGGATGAGATAAGAAAGAAAGAAATATTAGAATAGAAGAAATAAGAAGAAGAAAACATAACAGAATCAGAGTCTCACATCTCAGCGGAACAAAATATAATATAGAAATAAATCTTTATTGAGAGCTTGAAATAAGTACTTAAAATCATCAGAGTACATCAATACATCTGGACAGTTATAATAATCTGCCCTCATATACAATACACAACGGAATAGGAACTAATACATATGAACTCCTCTGGCATGTCTTTTGAACTCCGTATTATCCAATAACCTAAACCTATATAACCCGGTCTAACCTGAGAATTTACAAACGCCGGATCAGTCTAGTGAACCAGAGTGAGAAAACTCGCTAAGTTTTATAAGCAACAACCAACTTGATTTTAAGATAACAAATCTTTTCTGGAAGAAAAGGATAATCGTAAGACCAAATCCAAACATAAACACGAACGGTTTTTACCTTACGATAACCCAAAATATTTTGAAATCATATATATCTTCTGATATTATAATTGTGTCTAAATACTATTAATTAGCAATCTAGCGGAATGCTTGCATCTCACGCTCCACATACATAGTATACAATGAAAACCGCGGGCACTTATTGAAAATTGTATTATGACTATGATAAGGTATGGACCACCTTCCGATAGTGTATCTCTAGAGGGGAATACACTGGGTTCAACAGGAACATCCTGCAACCTGGCCACACATGACCGACCACTCATTTCGCTTGAGTGTATCGAATGTATATCACTAACGGTTGGGACCAGCAACCGTTTCCTGAAAAGGGACAACATCGATAGATTAAATAAGGAAATGAATTTTCTCTAGATAGGTGATTATACACCATAATAGGAGCGACCCACTTAGCCATGCTGCCTGTCTGATTTTTGTCATTTCCCGATTGTGAGGCTTGATGTGACGACCGCCTACAGCCCCCGCACTATACAAGAGGAATAATGCACTGAAAGGTGTGCCAAGCAGCTATGGGCGATCATCAAGGTATGATAACACAAGCGGAACCTATCGTAGAACTCACAGCGCAAGGATAAAGTATAATAGAATATATACAATAGGTAATAGTAATGAAGCATCATATGGCAATTTTTTTAAAAGTTTCACAACATACTGAGGATTATCCAATAAATACCAAAGTTTGTACATAAGGCCTCACTACAATCCTCATAGAGCACTCAAACAGCGGAAACAGAAATACTAGATAGTAAGAAAACTGGTATGCCAGCCTCCTTCTCGCCTCGGCATAGCAGCATCGTCCTCACTAATAACCTGTAACCTACTACTTAGTCTGCCCATCCGCAACCTGATGAACAGCCTAAGGTAATAAAAGGATACATAAAACCTTGAGTTAGACAACAGTCTTAGTGAGCGATAAAACAACTAACAACTTCAACAATAAAGTTTATGAAAATGGATAAATAAACATACTAATCTACCCACAGCACCAGAGAAGAACTCAACCCAATCTTCCCCACATCGGACAGTGATAGCCTTTACGATAAACAATTCAACCATTCACTCATGGAAACCAGAACACCCATTCAGTCATGGTAAGCACTCATAACATCTAGATTATGAATATCTCATGTAAACCATCCTAATCGAATTCAACATTCCTCAAGCACAAGCCCCAAAGGCCTAAACCAATATCATACAAGCACTCAAGGAACATCTCCTTTGGCGTTGGACAACCTACATAAGACGATACAAACAGAACAACCAATTATCCATGACTGACTCTGGCTATCACCGGCAATCCTGCTTTGAAACCATCGTTAATCGTATGACGGCCAACCTTGCCATATGTCAAGGGCTAATGGTAACCCCTGTTCTAGCATAAACTCCATACGCCTTTCAAAGATACGTACGTATGTCCAACATTGACAACTAGGGCTTTCAACGATACCCAGGGTACTCGACCAACAACCGGTCTTTTGGGTGTCCCCATCGTACCCCTGCTTTGAGTCTGCTAGAAGTTACTACAACGATAATTTCTCGGCCTCCGCATCTCTAGTCATCAAACCCGATGACTTTTCATAGCTCAAGCAACCTTCTTAAGAAACCATTATCCACCAACTCACGACCTTTGAGTTGTCATCTCATTCGCTGTTCTACACCGATCAACGAACACCTTTCAACACTTCGAACCTTCCTACTTGAATTTACTTCGAAGTCACACCATCATCGAGCCAATTACATCACTGCTCTACGGCTAGGGTTCGGGGGGTTGCCCCAGAAAAATATTTTTTTCCAGGCTCTTTTCTTCAAATCCGGGTCATACCCGAGTTTTTTTTCCTTCAGAAAACGACCCTGTGACCGACCCTTCACCTGAGTGTACGACCGATCCTTCATCTAGGTATGGGACCGACCCAAAATTCACAATGACCGACCCACTTCCGCCTCCATGCGGACCGACCAGAACTAACCCCACATGTTGGACCGACTGCTCTTTTCTTCAAATCCGGGTTGAAACACCCCATCTCCATTAAGGTCACTCACAAAAGGAATGCCTTAGCTTTGGTGGAGAGTTATAGGTAAAAGATGCAGATAAATTACAAGACAGACAAATTTAAATAGCGGAAAATAAATAAAACTTTACTTCATTGATAAGACAACAACTTGGTACAAAGATTGTTTTCCAACACTAAAACACCAATTCCCATTATAACAAAGCATCTGTCCTGTTTAACAAAATAAAGAAGCATAAAGTAACAATGATATTCCCCAATAAAGCATGAGCCAGCCATAGTAGTGGAAAAGATAGTCCAAAGCAAAACATCGACTAATCTTTAAGCTTGGAAAGAGATACGGTCAAAACTAAGCTGGGCTATTCCCTCCCTGAATACCCGGGGGGGGGGGGGGGGACGGAAGAAAAGAGCCGAAAACAAACTAGGTCAGACATAAGTCTGGTAAGTCCATGTGACTTTCAGCATGTAAACAGGTAAAAGCAACATGACATGAATAAACTGAATATAAGACATGTAACACCCCACCTCCGCTAGGGTCACTCTTTCGGGGGCACTAGCTTCTGGGGGGCATTAAAACTGGGTAAGCATGCATAATGATATATCAAGGCAGAACAGTAACATAAATATATATATATGTAAAACAGAGTAAGTGAGAACAAAACAGCGGAATATCTCAAACCATCTCAAAAACAAGTCTAGTACATCATAAAGTCATCTGCCAAAATAAATATGTCTAGTACAGCATAAACAGAAATAATGAAATACATAGTGCTATCCCCAAAAATAAAAGTGACGAGCCATAGCGAGCTCAATATCCAGACATACATGAGCTATCCAGCGAACAAGCAAGCGATACAAGCTAAGCACCACTGTTTCCTCCCTGAGAACCTGGGGGGGGGGGGAACGGAAGAAAAGAAGCGAAAGAAAACAGGTCAGTCAAAAAGACTGGTAAGCCCTACTACGATCAGTCTATAAACTAATAAAGCTAACATCATGATGGAACTGAGATGAATATACTGGCAATAGATAAAGGTGTCACCACATAAAGAAGATTAAGCTTTGCACCACAGTGTACTAGCAAACTAACATAACCGGTAATGATCCCTCAGCCCAAAAATTTGGCCCAATAGCAGGAGGTGACCTTAATACAAGGTCCAACCCAACGGTCTAGTCGATCGGCTCCCTATCATCCTAACACGTCAAGTGTTGGTATCCATACGGCCCACCATGGATGTAGTCAGACTGTGCTGGGTCCACCTTCGGGTGTATCAAGCCCTTGGGTGCCAACCCCAGACACTTAAGCAATAATGCACAGTCTAAACCTACTGGTACCCGTGCCTCGAGTTTGTCCAATACCGAACTACGTGCACGTCCGTAGCCCGCCTGGACCCGCACCGCTGTACCACTCAGTCGTCGCTTTGGTCGCTTACATCAGTCCAGTAATCGTGCCCCGCCCTAGCCTAGCCTCTAGGGTTGTGAATGATACCAAACTGGGATTACTGCTGGAACAGACCACATTGCTAGGGTTTCCTAAGAGAGTTAAGTGTGGTTTAACCCCTCACTAATCATGGATTAAATTAGTTAAGTGTAACCAACAGTTCACCACTTAACCCCATCTAATCCCTCGTATCCCCAAAATTGGTTAAGTATTAGTGGGCCATGACTTAACCCTAATTATGAGGCATTAATTTAACTGTACCTTAACCTCTCACATTAGACTTTGTTGCGGTTGCTAGTTAAGCCGGGCGGGTCCGGGTAGCTTTACACCACAACTTGGTATAACCTCGGGTCCCAGGTACACATGACCAACTTCTCACATTGGATCCTATTGTTTGTAGCAACTAGTTAAGCCGGTCGGTTCCGGGTAGGTTTACGCTACAAACTCAACCCAACCTCGAGTTGGCCACACATTTTTTCTAAGTGTCATGTCCACTTTATTTTCAAACCATAATTGCAAGTTTAACTTGGGTAGACCTAACTTAATAGGTAAATTCCCAAGGGGTAGACCTAACTTAATAGGTAAATTCCCAATCTTATATTTTCATGTATTTTAAGTTTCACCCAAAACCCCCCAACGTCATTTTATCGCTTACATATTCGTCATAACGCATAAAGGATAGGAAGAGGGAACTTGGCACAACATACATGATAAATCTTACATGTCATAATAAGCATGCATAACATGTTGGACTTGCATAACTTAGCATAATGAACTTGCATAAACATGCATAACTTGTTAAACTTGCAAATCATGACTTAGTGAACTTGCATAAACATGCATAACTTGTTAAACATGCACAACATAGCATAGTGAACTTGCATAAGCATGCATAACTTATTAAACATGCACATCATAGCACAGTGAACTTGCATAAGCATGCACAACTTATTAAACATGCACAACATAGCATAGTGAACTTGCATAAGCATGCATAACTTATTAAACATGCACAACATAGCATAGTGAACTTGCATAAGCATGCATAACTTATTAAACATGCACAACATAGCATAGTGAACTTGCATAAGCATGCATAACTTATTAAACATGCACAACATAGCATAGTGAACTTGCATAAGCATGCATAACTTATTAAATATGCACAACATAGCATAGTGAGCTTGCATAAGCATGCATAACTTATCAAACATGCATAAATCTCAACTTTCATCACACATTAACTTTAATGTTTCTAAAATGAAGGTTAGAGGGCTTACAACTATTATGAAGACTCAAATCCACTAATAAAGATTGAAAAGCCCTTTATGCAAGCATATAAAAACCCAAAACAATGCTCCAATTAACAATAATCCCAAAAACTCTAGCTTAGCAAATAAAGCTTACAACTTGATGATGTATGCAAGCTAATGACCATTCATACAACTTAGAAAAGCTTGTATGAACATAAAAATCTCCTTAGAATTGATTTTTGAAGAGGGTGGAGGCTAGGGTTCTTAGGTGGAGGCCATTTGAGATTTCAATTTGACATAGTTTGGTTGCTAGAGTGAATAATGAGGGTTTAGGGGGGGATTAGGGGCTTACTTATAGAAGATTAGAGTGTTTTTAGCCCTAGGATTAACCCTAGGTTAGTTTTGGCCCGTCAGATCTCGGAATTCTCTAGAACCAAGCCACAAGACCAAGCCCAAATCAAAATGGTGCGCCAGGCAAAACTGTCTGGCTACCCCGTGTCGACAGGGCTGTCGACAGGGCAGTCGACACCCTAGGACCCCTGTCGACATACCTGTCGACATGGGGGCCCTGGCGGGAATTTTCCCGCCTGACACCCATTTAGCCCTAATCCTTGTTTTCAATTTGAAATTTAAATCTGTTTTTAGCATATGAATTTCTGAAAACTTCAATGGGCCTTAACCGGATCATACGGACTCCGATTTTCGAAAACTCGGACTCTATTTCGCGTATTTTTCCGAGACGAACGCAATGGCATAGCCCGTTTCCCTTGATTCAGATTTTAGAATTTAATTCTGATTTATGTTATAACAGTTTATTGAAAATACGAGTTGTTACATTCTCCCCTCCTTAAAGGATTTCGTCCCCGAAATCTTCAAGTTAGGAAGAACATATCCTACCATCCAACATCCATCTACTCAAAACATCATCCACGAGCAACCATTGTCCTTAAAAGATTCTAAATGCTGTATGAACATATGCAAAAGTGTGTGTATATGTACTTATCTAATGCAAAGATCAATGCAGAATATGTTAGTGAAATGTATCCATATGTATGCAAATCCCTAACATAATGTATAATATCTATATGCGTGCTCAACCATACATCCATATGCAACGTCCATGTGATTGCACACAAATTTCATCCAAGAATAAGCATAAACACTCATGCACATGCAATATGAGGAGTGTGTGAGCCGATCTAGTGCCTAATGTGTATCATGCATCCACGAGTAACCACTTGCAAACACTTGCAACCACTTGCAACCATTAAACATAACATGTCTCAAACACATGTTTCATCCAAAGGGTTTCTACCTAAGGTTCTCACGACAAAATTAGCACGATAACTAGATAAACATGGATAGCAAAGAGAAAGATACGCTAATAAAGGAAAGAGATTGAGAGTGTACCCTCAAAAAGGAATGGATAAAGCCCACGCATCTTCTCCTCGGTTTCCCAAGTTGCGTCTTCTTCGGCTTCACCCCATTGAACCTTCACCAACCTGACCTCACGATTCCTTAGCTTCTTGGTCTCTGTCCCCAAGATACGAATCGGAGCTCTCCTTAAAGTTGCCTCTTTCTCCACTTCCACGTCTTCAAGAATGCTAGGTTCAACCACCTCAGCGGACTCATGTAGGCACTTTCGGAGATGCGAGACATGAAAGACATTATGCACTCCGGACAACTTCTCGGGCAATTGCACTTTATAAGCCATCTTCCCAATTCTCTCTATGATGGGGAAGGGTCCAACGAATCTCGGTGCTAACTTCCCAACAGCTCCAAATCGGACCACATTCCGCAAAGGAGAAACCTTTACGAAAACCTTGTCCCCAACATCAAACTCCAAATCGGATCTTCGCTTATCAGCATAGGATTTCTGTCGGTCTTGGGTCGCCTTCATCCGTCGTCTAATCAACTCGACCTTCTCGGATGTATCTCTAATCATGTCGGGTCCAAGTATGAGCTTATCTGTAGTCTCCCACCAACATGTAGGCGACTTGCACGGCCTCCCATATAAAGCTTCAAATGGTGCCATCCCTATGCTTGCTTGATAACTGTTATTATATGCAAACTCAACAAGAGGAAGATGGTCTTCCCAAGCACCACCAAAATCCAGAATGCAAAGCCTCAACAAGTCCTCAAGTACCCTATTCACCCTTTCTGTTTGGCCGTCCGTTTGTGGGTGATAAGCTGTACTCAAGTTCAGCCTCGTGCCCATAGCTTCCTGCAAACTGTTCCAGAACTGACTAGTAAAGATGGGGTCTCGGTCACTGACTATGCTGGAAGGGACTCCATGTAGTCGTACTATCTCACGAAGATATACTGATGCTAGTCCAGATGCGGTCCTTTTGCTCTTCACCGGAATGAAATGAGCACTCTTCGTAAGCCTATCTACAATGACCCATATGCTCGTATTCCCCTTTCTTGACCTTGGAAGGCCATCAACAAAGTCCATAGAAATACTTTCCCACTTCCATAGCGGGACCTCTAGAGGATGCAATAGCCCACCGGGCTTCTTCGACTCAGCTTTTACTCTCTGACAAATAACACATCTCGAGACAAACTCGGCCACATCCCTCTTCATTCCAGGCCAGAAGAAAATGTGCTTCATATCTTTATACATCTTATCACCGCCTGGATGTATAGTCAACTTGGAGCGATGTGCTTCCTCAAGGACTTTATTCACCAAGTCTTCCACCATCGGAACACAAAGCCTTCCGTCTCTCCTCAGCCAACCCTTATCGTCTATAGAATATCGAGCAAGGTGACTAGATGTCTCCCCTCGAATCAGCTTATCCATGATCTCAATTATCTGAGGGTCTTCCTTCTGCGAAGCCCCAACTTGATCCAGAAGGGTAGGCCTGAGCTCTAAAGATGCCAAAGAACCGGTCATCGACTCAACTGTCAAGGAAAAATCAAAGGTTTCCAAGAACTCTAAATTCTTCATCTCAACAAATAGAGGACTTAGTGTCAACCTTTTCCTACTCAACGCATCCGCTACAACATTCCCCTTGCCAGGGGTATAGGCTATATCAAAATCATAGGAAGCCAAGAATTCCATCCATCTCTGCTGCCTCAAGTTCAGATCCTTCTGCGAAAAGAGATACTTCAAAGACTTATGATCAATATACAGCTCAAACCTCTCTCCCAGAAGATAATGACGCCAAGCCTTGAGTGCATATACAATCGCTGCCAGCTCTAGATCATGAGTGGGATAGTTCTTCTCATGCACCTTAAGTTGCCTCCCACCAAAACATATAACTCTGCCCTCTTGCATCAGAACGGCGCCCAAACCCGTGCCACAAGCATCAGTGTACACGGTAAATATCTTACCACCATCCGGTAAAGTTAGAACTGGTGCTGAGGTAAGGGCTCTCTTGAGTCTTTGAAAAGCAAGCTCACAGTCCATATCCCAAGCAAAAACTAAGTTCTTCTTCGTCAACTTAGTAAGAGGAGCGGATATCTTCGCGAAGTCCTTGATGAACTTCCGGTAAAAACCCGCAAGACCCAGAAAGCTTCTCACCTCGGTTGCATTCCTTGGAGTCTTCCAATCCTGAACTGCAACCACCTTAGCGGGATCCACCACTAAGCCTTGCTTGGATACGATATGCCCAAGGAATATGACTTCCCTTCTCCAAAAATGGCACTTGGAGAACTTGGCCTTTAACTGATGCGCTCTGAGCGTATCCATCACCTCCACAAGATGCCTCGCGTGCTCTTCTTCATCCTTGGAGAAGACCAGAATATCATCCACAAAGACCACGACAAACTTGTTCAGGAACTCCCGAAACACCCTACTCATCAAGTCCACAAAATACGCGGGTGCATTCGTCAAACCGAACGGCATAACAAGCCATTCAAAGAATCCGTCTGGAGTTCTGAATGCAGTCTTGTCTATACTATCTTCAGCCACTCTGAGCTGATGAAAACCCGTAGCAAGATCAAGCTGAGAGAAAACAGAAGCACCAACAAGCTGATCAAAGAGATCATCGATCCTCGGTAACGGGTGTCTGTTCTTCTTAGTCATCTTATTCAATTCTCTATAATCCACACAGAGTCGAAGAGAACCATCTGCCTTAGTAGCAAACACCACAGGCGCTCACCATTCGGATATACTCCTTCTGATGAAGTTCTTCTCAAGCAATTCTTTCACTTGCTTGCTCAGCTCCCGTCTCTCACACGGAGCCATATGCCGAACGGGCAAAGAAACAGGCTTAGCATTATCCACCAGATAAATGCGAAAATCAATCTCTCGTTTAGGGGGCAACCCCTTAACTTCTTCAAAAACATCTGGATAATCTCGGACCACCCTTACAGACTGAAGGGCTTCCTCTGATGAGTCGAGAGATTCTAGATAGCACAACATGACGGGATTCTTTGGATTGCATGAAATCTCTAAGGTGTTGCCAAGGCGGGTCACGAGCCTCACAACCCTATGCTCACAATCCAGAATGGCTCCATATCGGGATAGCCAATCCATGCCCAGTATAAATCCGTATCCCCTGAAACCAAGAACATATGCACTACACAAGAACTCTACACTGAGTATAGAGATCCTCAGATCCTCACATATCATAGATAGATGAGCAGAACCCCCAATGGGATTCGAAACACAAACGGGATCGTCCACTAAGCTAGTACTAAGGTGCAAGCTATCAACAAGATCAGATGAAATAAAGCTATGTGATGCACCAGAATCAAACAAAGTACGGACTGGAAGATCAGAAACATAAACAAGGTTCTCAACAGAAACACTACCTCGGTCGGGAACTGGAGCGGTATTGAGAGCATGAACTTGCCCTCCTGAAGGTCCAGCCTGTCCTTTCTTCTTCGGCACTCCTTGCTGAAGTGTCCAGTCACACCACAGGAAAAACATCCACCACTAAGCTTTCTTTTCTTCTTCCTACAATCCTTAGCAAAGTGTCCAGGCACACCACAGTAATTGCACATTCCCTTGCCTTTGTTGTTGTTGTTCCCCTTCTTGTTCTTGCCCTGATTCCCCTGGCTGCTTTGACCACCTTGATTGCCTTTGCCTTGAGAATCAGTCTTCTTTGCTTGAGTATCACTCGACTTGACTTCTTTCTTCCCATCTCCTTGAAGCAGAGCCATATTGACCAAACTCTCAAAAGTAGCTCCATGCGGAATATGTGACATCGCCAAGCCCTGTAGCGGCTCATTCAACCCTCTAGCAAATCGAAGAGCCTTCTTCTCTGGAGTGTTCACCATATCCAAACCAAAACGGGCCAGCTGATTAAACTTGTTCACATACTCCTTAACAGACATATCACCTTGCTTTAATGCAATGAACTTCTCCATCTGTAAATTCGCCTCAGCAGAAGATAGAAACTTGGTCACAAATCTAGCCCTCAAATCGGCCCAAGTCTCAACGGGTCTCGTCCCATTGGTGACCTCCCACCAATAGGCCGCCTCATCCTTCAAAAGCCATACTGTCAATAAGATCTTCCTCTCGTCATCAATCCCAAAGATAGCAAACAAGTCCTCAGTGTCTTTCAGCCAATTCCTAGCTTCAACAAAGGATTCCGTGCCTAGGAAATTCTTGCCTCCCATCGCCTTGAAGTCTTTACAAACCTTCGTGAACTCAACCTGAGGATGCTGAGGGGGAGGAGGAGGAAGAGGAGCCTCAGCAACAGGAGGGGGAGGAACATTAACTGTTGGAGGAACCACCGGAGGAGGGACATTAGCAACGGGAGGAGGAATATTAACATTAGGAGGAGGATTCTCAACTACAGGAGGAGGAGTGGGAGTAGGGTTTGCGGGGCCGGCTGCCGCCCTAGCTTCTAGAAGCCTCCTATACCAGAGTGGCACATTTACTCCATCCGGGATGGCAAGATCCTCAGCCATACTGAAACGAAGGATAAGATAAGATTAGGTCAAGGGAACGAAGGATAACGCTAATGGCTTTTTGGGGAATAGCCTTTTTTTAAAATACTAGACTTTTCTTTGGAAAATACTTTATACTTGTTTTGAAAATAGTTTTTCAAAAGTCTTTTAAAAACTTTTTGTCCTTTCTTGCAAACCATATGCTCTGATACCAAATTTGTAACACCCCACCTCCGCTAGGGTCACTCTTTCGGGGGCACTAGCTTCTGGGGGGCATTAGAACTGGGTAAGCATGCATAATGATATATCAAGGCAGAACAGTAACATAAATATATATATATGTAAAACAGAGTAAGTGAGAACAAAACAGCGGAATATCTCAAACCATCTCAAAAACAAGTCTAGTACATCATAAAGTCATCTGCCAAAATAAATATGTCTAGTACAGCATAAACAGAAATAATGAAATACATAGTGCTATCCCCAAAAATAAAAGTGACGAGCCATAGTGAGCTCAATATCCAGACATACATGAGCTATCCAGCGAACAAGCAAGCGATCCAAGCTAAGCACCACTGTTTCCTCCCTGAGAACCTGGGGGGGGGGGGACGGAAGAAAAGAAGCGAAAGAAAACAGGTCAGTCAAAAAGACTGGTAAGCCCTACTACGATCAGTCTATAAACTAATACAGCTAACATCATGATGGAACTGAGATGAATATACTGGCAATAGATAAAGGTGTCACCACATAAAGAAGATTAAGCTTTGCACCACAGTGTACTAGCAAACTAACATAACCGGTAATCATCCCTCAGCCCAAAACTTTGGCCCAATAGCAGGAGGTGACCTTAATACAAGGTCCAGCCCAACGGTCTAGTCGATCGACTCCCTATCATCCTAACACGTCAAGTGTTGGTATCCATACGGCCCACCATGGATGTAGTCAGACTGTGTTGGGTCCACCTTCGGGTGTATCAAGCCCTTGGGTGCCAACCCCAGACACTTAAGCAATAATGCACAGTCTAAACCTACTGGTACCCGTGCCTCGAGTTTGTCCAATACCGAACTATGTGCACGTCCGTAGCCCGCCTGGACCCGCACCGCTGTACCACTAAGCCGTCGCTTTGGTCGCTTACATCAGTCCAGTAATCGTGCCCCGCCCTAGCCTAGCCTCTAGGGTTGTGAATGATACCAAACTGGGATTACTACTGGAACAACTTATGTAATCGGATGTGTTGTACTTAACTTTAAATTAAGTTATCTATAAGAACGAGAATCTGAAATCTACTGAGAAGGACAACATAAGTTATATTAATGGAAAAGAAACTTATTAGTAAACCTTAGTTAAGAGAACTAAGTTAATAAGTAAACAACGATATGTTGTAGCGAAAATGTAAGATGAAATTATTATTAAATAAGAAAGAATGAAGCAAACTTATGAAATGAAATAAGTTATATTTAATCATAAATAATAAGTGACATGTTAAGAAGAAAACATGTGAATTGAGATATACTTAATTATGTATTAAATAAAACATGTTATTGTAACTATGAAGTCAGACAATAATATAAAGAGATTGTGGATTACAGACCTTGGATCACAATTTAGAGATTAACATGTTGTGGGCTTATTAATAAACTTAAACGGGTTAAGTTATATGACTGAAATTAACAAGTAAGAGGAACTTGGTAACTTGAATAAGAAGTCAATGTGAATGGGAATAACCAAGTTAAATGGAAACCCGATGAGGTAGAGCAAGCGCATAATTAAATGTTTAGTTATAGGGTCTAATAACACATTAAACTGAGGCGCTTGGACCAGTCCGTACGTTTGAGGGTGAATAACCCAATGGGGTAGACCATCGCGGTGACATAAGGCACGAGGGGAGCGCACATTTATCTGATTATTCTGTCGGCTCCGAAGGACCGGAAGGGGAAGCACGTGGCTTCCTGGAACGTGGAATGTTCCTCTGGTAGTCCTCTGTGGTGGTGTAGTGTTTCGAGCTGTGCACACAGAGGTTGGGTCTGCGCATAACTACCCGGTGAATAGCCTTGACTGCAAAAGTAGATTTGCAGTCAGAAAGTTGTGATGAGGTGACGCTAGGTTGATTTGGCGATCGTCTCAACAGGGAGGAGGGGTCAGGACCAACAAGGATAGTAGATCGTCGGATACCCATCATCAGCAGCTAGTGGGATGCGAAAATCCTAGAGCTAAACCCAAGACGTCGTCCTCCTTTCACTATCGTGGCACTTTGGTTAAGGAGAGACGCCAACTGGATGTTTAGATTCTTTGTTAAGGGTAAGTCTCTTAGTTCTTATAGTCTTTACTAGTCGAGGGAGAGGCGAGGTGGTGCCATAGCCACCATAAAAAATAGACCTGAAGGATATCTATATTTTGAGGCTCTTAAAGGCGGGCATGTACATATATGGAAAAGCTCCCGACCGAGTTCCGTGTTTCTTGTACAACCCTTTCACTGAATTCGGTGCACATTAGAGGTTATGGGCGGTTAAGGCATCGAATACGATTGATGATACGTACGTGGGAATGTCTAGATACATGCATGTTTGCTCTGGGTGGTGTATCGTAGACTTGAGGTCATTACTCTATGATGGAATCTGATTCGACCGAAGGTGGCAGTCCGTACACTTATTGAAACACTCCACCTCCGTTAAGGTCACTCACAAAGGGAATGCCTTAATTTTGGTGGAGGTTTATAGGTAAAAGTCACAGATAAAACACAAGACAGATATAAACACATGTATATAAGCAGTGGAAAACAACAGACTTTTATTTCATAAATACGTGTTTATCACAACATTTCCATAAATGTCTCAAAACACACTTCTAATTATTACAACAATAATACTGTCTTGATTTTCATAACTTAAAGAAGCATAAAACATAAGTAAACTGCATAAGTCCCCATAATTGCTATCCAAAGCCATAGTCCAAAACGAAAGAGATCCAAGCAATACATTCTTTCTCTTCAAGCTGGATGAGAAAACTGGTCAAGCTGCGGTATTCCCTCCCTGAGGACCTGGGGGGAAACGGAAGAAAAGAAGACGAAAGAAAAGTAGAGTCAGACATAAGCCTGAGTAAGTCCAGGACTATTCAGTCTATGAATAAAGAAATGAGCATGATAAGTATAAACTGGAAATGGGAAAAGCACCACACTGAGTTAAGTTGTCTATGATCGAATGTACTATCCTACCCCATGTTAATCTCTGCATCCCTTTTGTATTAGTTCCCAACTGGCACCCCATAGTCCGGGTGTAGTGATCCTTTTTAATGATCGGCTCCTACTCGCATAGTTACATGTGTCTTACGGCCCCCGATGTTGTAGCTACCTATGCTGGTCCCACCATGGGGTGTATCAAGTCCCATGGTGGCGGCCCGACACAATTCTAGAGTGCAAAGGTATACTACTGGTGCCCAGTGCTTAATTTTTCAGCGCCGGAGTGTGTGCACGCCCGCACCCCGTTAGAACCTACACTGTTGCACCACCGCCGTCGATTTGACCTCTTACATTCAGCCCAGTAATTGTGCCCCACCCTGCCTAGTTCAGGGTATCCTGATACACCTTGTAGGGTTACTGCTGAAAAGGGTCCCCCGCTACTAGGTTTTCTATTTCATGCTAAGTTGGTTAATTGTTCTGTTTAAACCTAACCCCCAACCAATCTGTATAGTTTAGCATGTCCACTTTGATCAAGTATTAATTCAATTTACTTAATCCTATCAATCCTGACTTAGTCTTATTTGATCAAAGCATATACCACTCACATTAGACAGGTATTGTTGCGGTTACTGGATGTGCCGGTTGGGTCCGGGCAGGTTTATACCGCAACTCAGTCTAACCTCGGGTCAGGCATCCTTCTAAATTCAAAACCATCCCGTCCATTGGATCAGTTAGGGATAGCCAGGGAGGGCAGGAAACTTGTATTTTCCAGATCCAAGCCTAGACACTATCCTCTCTGTCACCCTAGAACATTCTGGTCTGTGTATTTTGAAGGAATGTCTTATATCTTTATATTTTCTTTCAAACTAATGGTGTAAAGATTTACACCAATCGTGGGCCTAACCCATTCATGAATTTGGGCCCACCTACTTTTATATTTTTATTTATTAATTGGCCCTACGTTATTTTCCCCCGTTTAATATGTTCGTTTTATTATAATATATGTTGGGCTTATCGTTTAAGCCCAACTTAGCCACGTGAAAAAGGGGAGGCTTAAAACGTGATTGTATACATAAAAAGGGAAGTGTGAACGCATGAACTTGCAACATAGCGTTTGAATTACAATATAGAAACTGGTGTACTTGCATTATAATATCACATACTTTGGACATGAAGCATAAACAACATGAATCATAGGTTCAACTAACCATGTAAACTTGCAATTAAATTAAGAATCTAACTAAATTAGATATCATTATTACTAGCACATGGTCTTGATTACAATATAAGCCTATATTTTTATCTAGGCATAATATCAAACATAAACTAGTCATGTTGATAAAATAACTACATGTTCACAAAGGTGCTTACTTTTGTTACTAATACAAAAGTATGGTTCAACTAGAATTATTCCAACCTAATCCTTATATGAATCATGGTTTTTAATCTATTCATATAAACTTACATTTAAAATGTAAATCTAACTTAATTATGTGTCGCATATATTGTCATGTGGTTTTGTTAACAACATAGGCCTAGAACATATTTTGTTTGGGCATAAATTCAAACATAAACTAGCCATGTTCATAAAATCAACACAAGTCCACAAAGGTGTTTATTTTTGTTACTAATACAAAAGTATGGTTTTACACTTGAATCATTATGCCAATTCCAATCATAAATTCATTTGAATCATAATACTCAAATAGATCCACTACACTAAAAATGATCGTAAAAATATACATAGATGGATCTAAAATCATATTGACATAATAGTGAATCATATACTTGCATGGATCTCAACTTTGTTGAATTAATCTACCACAAACATATAGTCATTAACCTTCAATATGAATCATATATTTGTGAATATCCAATAGGTGTTGAAATAAACTACCATAAACAAATAAGTGTCACTATGAATCATGTACCTGTAAATATCCAGGAGGTCTAATACCATCATACCATAACATCATCATAATTCATTCATAATTAGGGCCATAGCAACATATGATTATGAATTATCATCACCACAAATCAAGTACAATTCCATTTCTCATTTCACAAATATCAAAACTCAATTATTCATTCACATCGGAATAGCACTCTACTTACAACGTATGACGAATCTTCAATTCAGGAATCTGAATTCTGAATTTGGAGATGCTATCCTTTGTTGTAGGCATTGATTTTATTTAGTTATTGTTGCTTTAAGCTTTGATCTTCTTTTAATTTGATTCGTCTCTTAGGCTTGTTGGCTTGTCTCTAGGCTTTCAAATTTACGGCCATTCCTAGTTTCCCTCTAGCAGCATGACGGCTTTTGTATTCTATTATTTGTGTGAATTTAGGTTTAGACTTGAGTTGTATTTATAGAATTTTAAATTGTTTTGAGCCATCGGATGAAGATAGGAGGAATCTAGACAATACAAAGTTCAAAGATCCAATCAAGAGGTGACACATAGGCCCTAGTGACTCAGCCAAGCTTCAGAATTCGACCAGACCCTGACCAGGCCAGCCAGGTTGACCCAGCAGGTTTCTGGCTCGACACGGGCGCACCTGCAAAGTGCACCAGTGCAATATTGCATGGGCGCACTTCCCAAGTGCGCCAGTGCAATTTTGTTCTGGCGCACTTCCCAAGTGCGCCAGTGCATTCTGGTTTTTCCCCGGTTTTTCTGCCTAACTTCGTTCGTCCATATCTTCTTCATACGATGTCCGTTTTACTCAAACTTGAACTATATCTCAAGCAGAATTTCGAGACGAACGCAATGGCGTAACCCATTTCCCTTGATTTCATCATTTATAATTAATTATACTTTAATTCGTTAATTTACTATTAACGGAAAAATCCAGGGTGTTACATTCTCCCCTCCTTAAAGGATTTTGTCCCCGAAATATTCAAGTCTAGGAGAACATATATCCTAACATCCAAACGTCCATCTACTCATCCATCAAACATGAGCGTCCACTGTCCTTAAAAGACTTCTAATGCTTCATGATCATATGCAAAGTGTGTGTATATGTCCTTATCTAATGCAAAATCAGGCGGTCTACTGATTCAGTTGACCTCCTTAATGCAAATTATGTCAGTGTTATGAATCCATTATATATGCAAATTTTTCCCTATTCATAATTCTACATGAGTGCTCAATCATTCACATAAATGCGACATCCATATGACAACACATTAAGTTTCAACCATATACAAACATAAATATATGTATGCATATGCAATATGAAGTGACTGAGCCGATCTAAAGCCTAGATTGTGTGTGTGTATGCATCCACGAGCAACCACGAGCAACCACTTGCAGCCATCAACCATAACATGTTTCAAATACATGTTTACATCAAAAGGGGTTTCTACCTAAGGATAAAGGATAATTTCGAGGAGATATACCTAAAAAAAGATAGATACTAACACACCTAACTTACGGAAAAGAGATCAAAGATTATCAGAAAGATAAACTAAACTCCAAACGGAAATATTTCTACCTTGCTTCTTAGGGCAGTCTTTAGCCAAGTGCCCTGCCTCACCGCATTCGAAACAAACACCCATCTCCCTCTTCCTTTTTCTGCAGTCTTTGATCAAGTGTCCAGGTATGCCACAAAAATTGCACTTCCTCTTGTCGCGGGGTTTGTCATTCTCATCGCCCTTCTTGGAGTCTGTTTTCTTAGGCTGTAAACCCTCTTTCTTCCCTTGAGAGCTTTTTGAATTTGTCTCCTTCTTGCCCTTATCCTCTTCGTTGTGTAAACGAGTTGACAAATCCCTCGAAAGTTGCCTCCATCGTACAGAAAACCCTACAAAGCTTGAAAGAAAACTAGCCGCAGGTGAAACTACTACGGCTATCGATGGAAGTCGGGCACTACTTTGCCCTTCGACGAGGTTACCTCCCAGAAAGCCGGGAGCCCCAGAGACTCGAGAAAGAAGGAAACAAGGATTCAAGCAGAGGATCAAAAGATAGTGCATATGGCTTTGGGGGACTATGCCTTTTTAAATAAATTAACAATTTATCTTTAAAAATGCTTCTTTAAATTTTCTTTTGAAAATAATTTTTCAAAACTTTTTATCTGACCTGGTAAACCTATGCTCTGATACCAAGTGAAACACCCCACCTCCGTTAAGGTCACTCACAAAGGGAATGCCTTAATTTTGGTGGAGGTTTATAGGTAAAAGTCACAGATAAAACACAAGACAGATATAAACACATATATATAAGCAGCGGAAAACAACAGACTTTTATTTCATAAATACGTGTTTATCACAACATTTCCATAATTGTCTCAAAACACACTTCTAATTATTACAACAATAATACTGTCTTGATTTTCATAACTTAAAGAAGCATAAAACATAAGTAAACTGCATAAGTCCCCATAATTGCTATCCAAAGCCATAGTCCAAAACGAAAGAGATCCAAGCAATACACTCTTTCTCTTCAAGCTGGATGAGAAAACTGGTCAAGCTGCGGTATTCCCTCCCTGAGGACCTGGGGGGGAAACGGAAGAAAAGTAGACGAAAGAAAAGTAGAGTCAGACATAAGCCTGAGTAAGTCTAGGATTATTCAGTCTATGAATAAAGAAATGAGCATGATAAGTATAAACTGGAAATGGGAAAAGCACCACACTGAGTTAAGTTGTCTATGATCGAATGTACTATCCTACCCTATGTTAATCTCTGCATCCCTTTTGTATTAGTTCCCAACTGGCACCCCATAGTCCGGGTGTAGTGATCCTTTTTAATGATCGGCTCCTACTCGCATAGTTACATGTGTCTTACGGCCCCCGATGTTGTAGCTACCTATCCTGGTCCCACCATGGGGTGTATCAAGTCCCATGGTGGCGACCCGACACAATTCTAGAGTGCAAAGGTATACTACTGGTGCCCAGTGCTTAATTTTTCAGCGCCGGAGTGTGTGCACGCCCGCACCCCGTTAGAACCTACACTGTTGCACCACCGCCGTCGATTTGACCTCTTACAGTCAGCCCAGTAATCGTGCCCCACCCTGCCTAGTTCAGGGTATACTGATACACCTTGTAGGGTTACTGCTGGAAAGGGTCCCCCGCTACTAGGTTTTCTATTTCATGCTAAGTTGGTTAAGTGTTCTGTTTAAACCTAACCCCCAACCAGTCTGTATAGTTTAGCATGTCCACTTTGATTAAGTATTAATTCAATTTACTTAATCCTATCAATCCTGACTTAGTCTTATTTGATCAAACCATCGACCACTCACATTAGACAGGTATTGTTGCGGTTATTGGATGTGCCGGTTGGGTCCGGGCAGGTTTATACCGCAACTCAGTCTAACCTTGGGTCAGGCATCCTTCTAAATTCAAAACCATCCCGTCCATTGGATCAGTTAGGGATAGCCAGGGAGGGCTGGAAACTTGTATTTTCCAGACCCAAGCCTAGACACTATCCTCTCTGTCACCCTAGAACATTCTGGTCTGTGTATTTTGAAGGAATGTCTTATATCTTTATATTTTCTTTCAAACTAATGGTGTAAAGATTTACACCAATCGTAGGCCTAACCCATTCATGAATTTGGGCCCACCTACTTTTATATTTTTATTTATTAATTGGCCCTACGTTATTTTCCCCCGTTTAATACGTTCGTTTTATTATAATATATGTTGGGCTTATCGTTTAAGCCCAACTTAGCCACGTGAAAAAGGGGAGGCTTAAAACGTGATTGTATACATAAAAAGGGAAGTGTGAACGCATGAACTTGCAACATAGCGTTTGAATTACAAAATAGAAACTGGTGTACTTGCATTATAATATCACATACTTTGGACATGAAGCATAAACAACATGAATCATAGGTTCAACTAACCATGTAAACTTGCAATTAAATTAAGAATCTAACTAAATTAGATATCATTATTACTAGCACATGGTCTTGATTACAATATAAGCCTATATTGTAATCAAGGCATAATATCAATCATAAACAAGTCATGTTCATAAAATCACTACATGTTCACAAAGGTGCTTACTTTTGTTACTAATACAAAAGTATGGTTCAACTAGAATTATTCCAACCTAATCCTTATATGAATCATGGTTTTTAATCTATTCATATAAACTTACATTTAAAATGTAAATCTAACTTAATTATGTGTCGCATATATTGTCATATGATTTTGTTAACAACATAGGCCTACAACATATTTTGTTTGGGCATAAAGTCAAACATAAACTAGCCATGTTCATAAAATCAACACAAGTCCACAAAGGTGTTTACTTTTGTTACTAATACAAAAGTATGGTTTTACACTTGAATCATTATGCCAATTCCAATCATAAATTCATTTGAATCATAATACTCAAATAGATCCACTACACTAAAAATGATCGTAAAAATATACATAGATGGATCTAAAATCATATTGACATAATAGTGAATCATATACTTGCATGGATCTCAACTTTGTTGAATTAATCTACCACAAACATATAGTCATTAACCTTCAATATGAATCATATATTTGTGAATATCCAATAGGTGTTGAAATAAACTACCATAAACAAATAAGTGTCACTATGAATCATGTACTTGTAAATATCCAAGAGGTCTAATACCATCATACCATAGTATCATCATAATTCATTCATAATTAGGGCCATAGCAACATATGATTATGAATTATCATCACCACAAATCAAGTACAATTCCATTTCTCACTTCACAAATATCAAAACTCAATTATTCATTCACATCGGAATAGCACTCTACTTACAACGTATGACGAATCTTCAGTTCAGGAATCTGAATTCTGAAATTGGAGATGTTATCCTTTGTTGTAGGCGTTGATATTATTTAATTGTTGTTGCTTTAAGCTTTGATCTTCTTTTAATTTGATTCGTCTCTTAGGCTTGTTGGCTTGTCTCTAGGCTTTCAAATTTACGGCCATTCCTAGTTTGCCTCTAGCAGCATGACGGCTTTTGTATTCTATTATTTGTGTGAATTTAGGTTTAGACTTGAGTTGTATTTATAGAATTTTAAATTGTTTTGAGCCGTCGGATGAAGATAGGAGGAATCTAGACCATACAAAGTTCAAAGAGCCAATCAAGAGGTGACACATAGGCCCTAGTGACTCAGCCAAGCTTCAGAATTCGACCAGACCCTGACCAGGTCAGCCAGGTTGACCCAGCAGGTTTCTGGCTCGACACGGGCGCACCTGCCAAGTGTACCAGTGCAATATTGCATGGGCGCACTTCCCAAGTGCGCTAGTGCAATTTTGTTCTGGCGCACTTCCCAAGTGCGCCAGTGCATTCTGGTTTTCCCCGGTTTTTCTGCCTAACTTCGTTCGTCCATATCTTCTTCATACGATGTCCGTTTTACGCAAACTTGAACTCTATCTCAAGCAGAATTTCGAGACAAATGCAATGGCATAACCCATTTCCCTTGATTTCATCATTTATAATAAATTATACTTTAATTCGTTAATTTACTGTTAACGGAAAAATCCAGGGTGTTACACTTATGTAGCGTAGTAATGGCAGATATATGCCGAACGTAACATTGTTTATAGAGATATGTACGTCACTCCGACGTAGGATGAGGGACTGCGTTTTCTGTGTCATTACGGTCGAGACCGTGCAAGTGACGTACCATGGGGTGTACCTTAATATTGTGGGTAGCTATATATATATTGAATTAGGTTAATCCACTAGGAGTAAATGGGTACGACGTGTGTGTAAGCCTTGAGTGTTGTTAACCCAAGTAACCTAATAAATAAGAAAATGTGATTGAACGATATATGTAGGGTTATCCAATATGTGTAGTTTAAATCCAGTCACCAGAACCTGTGTTCTGACCCCCTCCTCATCACATACTCGTAGGTTAGACTTGTGGTAGAGGTATGATAGCTTTAGATACTGGTTAGGCATTATCATGATTTGGGTAAGGCTATATTTTTGTTACATTATATTTTATCCATTCCGCTGTAAGTTATTTTTCCGAGCTCTGATATATTTTATCTCTGTCTTCTCTATAGGATACCAGAGCAATCAACACGAGTTTTGATGGATTAAAATTTTGAAAAAAAATTGGTCCGTCGGAATTCGGGTTGTTACAAAAACTAATGCACTTGATTTGATCTTGCATTCAAAATAGGGCATTTGAAAAATTCGGCAAAATATCGATATGCTTGATATGCCGATAAAACTCATCACACTAATAAAGATCACCCTGGGAAATCCAATTGGAATCTCTTAACGCAAAGGCTTCCTCATCCATAAATCTCCAACCATAAGTATCTCAAAGAAAATCCAACGATATCTTGCTTCAAATTTAAGGATAAGCGATGATTTAAAGGGCAACTGTGCGAACATGGCGTAGTTCGAATCCAATAGAGCAGTAACGCTTCTCAAGGAGTTGAAGCTAATATCCGTCAACTGTTTCAATGTGAAATATAAAAAGAAGATTGAGCAATAATCACACACTGGGGAAAGCCGTCATGAAACAGAGATTCAAAATTTTATACATCCCAGGATGATACATGGTGTCAAAGCGAATTCAAAATCAAATTTCTAAATCTAACTAAGCTATTGCAACAGGTCTGAAGATGAACAGTCAGCAGCCCGTGACACTTCTGCGTCAAATTTGGGAATGCCAAACTGAAGTCGTTGTAGACTCAGAAAACTCAAATCAAAGTTCCAACTTGAACAAAACAGGTGGCATGGAGCATATGAACTCAACTATTAAGTGCCGAACTTGGGATATGCGGGGTCAATGGGTCGAATAAGAGAACTCAACAACTCAGGTCGTTCAAACGACCCAAGGACTCAGGTCGTCTAAGGACCCAAAGCACTAGGCCGCTACAACGACCTGCGAGCTTGATTTCCAATGACCCGAATCCGGAGATCGTCAAAGCGATCCAATAGCTCAGGTCGTCCAAGTGATTCAAGGACTCAAATCGTTGAAACAACTAGAACTCCCAGGTTCAGAACTTAGATCGTGCGTTGACATTAAGGTGCGGGTCAAGTCAAATCAAAAGCCATCAGCAACAAAGATTCAAAATTGCCTGTGTCACGAATTTTGATGTTGCTAAAGTTCGTATATCGGTAGAACATGAACATCTGAATGCAAAAAGGTGTGTGGAAAATTCAAAGCCATTGTGCATTAGTAATTTGCGAAACCATGGAGCAATTCACACTCCAGTGGCATCATCAAATATCGACAAGATAAGATGGACATCTAGCAGATCATCAGCAATACTAGACTATACTGGAATACGTGATACAACAGGAAGATGCGAACAAATCCAAAGTGTAATTTATTCTGCAAAATCATCGATTTTAGCAAAGGAGAAATACTTGAACTTCAATGCTAGATACAAACCGGTTAGATCCAAGTTCATGAACGACTCACCAAAATCAATACAACAAGTCTTTAACTACAGATTCACCGGTTACAATGTTCAATTCGAAGCTCACATTTTTCAGAAATAAAAAACACGAGCTTTGAGGGGTTAACCCCGTTGTGAAACGCGGTACGAGAGCAACGTGTTAAACACCATACATAATGAATCATACTAGATACATGTGTATGGAACAATTTTGGCCATGCAATATGTGTGACGCTATGGTGCACAACAGAGAACATACTTATATAAAACCATGCGGGATATGTTAAAATAAAGGTTGGACCAAGTACGTTTATTGCCCATGAATCATGCGAATACGGTCTAGTAGTAAGTATGTCGGAATAAACGCATAACTGACATGGCATGGTTGTAAATATGAACCGTGAGTCAAGTCTGGAGAGCAACGCTTATGTGCAACGTTCTAATCGGCCTGAACTACAAGTAACCAGGTCGTTACTATTCAAGTCAACTCACAGGTCGTTCTATAATAATACAAGCGGGTCGTCCGCCATGTTGATAGCCCATAGATCATTCAGACCTTCATATTCAGGTCGTGTCCCTATATGAGGATTGTGAGAATCACATACAACTGTAAAAGGGGCTAATGCTACTTCTAAACATGTACGTGCACATCACAGCTTGTTATCAGCTCAAATATAAAGAACGTGGAACAAGAACACACGTGGCAGCAGCTCGTATAGGAGCAAGCATACCATGCCGTAGGTTTTTAATATGGCATAAGTTAGATCATGTTAGTTAAAAGAAGCATATGACGTGGCTTATATTTGGGTTAGTACGAGAAAGAGGAACTGTGTTTAATACATACACAGAGATGAGTTCTAGAAGGTTAACACATGGACTGCATACAAGTAACTAGGTCGCTAAATGGTTCTAAGATCATCCAATATGTAGCTGACGTGGCACAATGAAGTTAAAGTTCAGTGGTTCGTTCGTCATTTAGTTAGGTTGTATACATGCAAGAGATATTTGCTAAAAATGCTCAGACCGTCGTTCACCATCTACCGCATCGGGTCGTCATTATAATGTTTAGACCATGCATTCAACAAATCATTTTCACAAGACCGTAGGTCATTATTACTCAACCAGGGTAGTAAGAATCATATGGGCCAGCTGCAAAGTGTTGGTTGGTTATGTCCAGCTGTATCCAAATGTTAAGTGCAAGTTGTGCATGAAATAAAAGCTGCGGTATTTAAATATAGGTTGAATAAAATACGCATGGCATGGCATGAGCGTTCAGATTGTTAGTAAGGTAGTAGTGCGAAAGTATGGGTTGTGCGCCAGCTGTAAAGTGGGAGTGGACAGTTGTAATCACTTGAATATATGCAGGCCAAAAATAGTTAGGTCTTTGCTTCCAAAATTGGAATAAGGAGGTCGTTACCTTACTATGCCGAAGAGGACCAGGTCGTAAGAACTGAAGAGCGAACAACAATCAGGTCGCAAAGTCTCTTCCAGGTCG
This sequence comes from Allium sativum, assembly GCA_030737875.1. NCBI lineage: Eukaryota > Viridiplantae > Streptophyta > Magnoliopsida > Asparagales > Amaryllidaceae > Allium > Allium sativum. The sequence goes on along the minus strand of CM060922.1, from coordinate 157,985,389 downwards.
TTTCTTGGTCTTCAAAAAGTGGGTCAAAACGACCTACGACCTAAGTTCCCGCACCCCATATTTACAACTCTTCCACTACCTCAAAAACAATCCTATAAATACCCCCATACTTCACACCTTAGAGGGGATGGAAAATCTTACGTTGAAGGGCCGCCAAATCATTTCTTCCACCTTCAAAGATTCATTACAAGCTCCATTAATGGCTTCCAAGGATCAATCTACCTTCATGCAACATCAAATGGATCAAATCTCCTTCAAACTACATTAGAAATCTCTCCAACATAATTCAAGTGATCTCTAATCTCCACTAATCCTCTCTAAAGCATAGATATAACACTAAATCACCATGAAATCCATGAAGATTGTTTAATTGCTAAAGTGATTGAAGATTCATACATCTGCCATTACAAAGAAAGAGATCCTATCAATTCCTTTGTAAATTAAAGTTAAATTTAGATCATAAAAAGAGAGATGAATGCAATAAGGGAAAATCCATGCTTTGTAAAACAAATAGTAATAATGAGAAGTGATTCAAAAGTGGACATAGATATATTCTAGATTGAACCACTATAAATTTCTTGTGTTTTTTACTTACTTATATTTTACGTGGCTCCATTTTTTTATTCTTACCTTTTGGTGAAGTGTAACACCCCACCTCTACTAGAATCACTCCTTGGAATGTACTAGCTTTGGAGGGGCGTTATTGTGAAGGTAAACATGCACAGAGATATCGCAAGACAGAATATATAAAAATAAATATACGTAAAGCAGCGGTAGCAGATAAAAACCCATCATCATCATCTCACAAAACCAACATAGTCAAGTACATAGTATCAAAATGTCATGATCCAAAATACAGCATAAGTCTAGATACGTAGGAACAAAATACATGGTAAAACATCAGTACTAATCCCCAGAAATAAAAGATAAGCCACAGCTAGCTCAGATCCATACATGAGCTATCCAACAAGCAAGCCAAAGATCCACTAAGCAGATGTAGCCCCTCCCTGAGAACCTGTGGGGGGGGGGGGGGGGAACGGAAGAAAAGAAGCGAAAGAAAACAGGTCAGTCAAAAAGACTGGTAAGCCCTACTACGATCAATCTATAAACTAGTAAAGCTAACATCATGATGGAAACTGAGATGAATATACTGGCAATAGATAAAGGTGTCATCACATAAGAAGATTAAGTTTTTGCACCACAGTGTACTAGCAAACCCACAAAACAGATATTGATCCCTTAGCCCAAACTTTGGCCCAATAACATGAAGTGACCTTAATATAAGGTCCAGCCCAACGGTCTAGTCGATCGGCTCCCTATAAACCTAACACGTCAAGTGTTGGTGTCCATACGGCCCACATGGATGTAGTTAGACTGTGCTGGGTCCACCTTCGGGTGTATCAAGCCCTAAGGTGTCAACCCCAGACACCTAAGCAATAATGCACAGTCTAAGCCTACTGGTACCCGTGCCTCGAGTTTGTCCAACATCGGACTACGTGCACGTCCGTAGCCCGCCGGACCCGCACCGCTGTACCACTCAGCCGTCGCTTTGGTCGCTTACATCAGTCCAGTAATCGTGCCCCGCCCTAACCTAGCTGTAGGGTTGTGGTGATACCAAACTGGGATTACTGCTGGAACAGACCACGTTGCTAGGGTTTCTAAGAGGGTTAAGTGTGGTTTTAACCCCTCACTAATCATGGATTAAATTAGTTAAGTGTAACCACTTAACCCCATCCAATCCTCGCATCCCCATTATTGGTTAAGTATTAGTGGGCCATGACTTAACCCTAATCATGAGGCATTAATTAATTAACGCACCCAACCTCTCACATTAGACATCCGTGGTTACCTGGGAAGATTTACACCACGTCTAGGTCTAACCTCGGGTCTTATGGTGCAACATGACCAACTACCCACATTAGACCCCACGTTGTGGTTACCTGGGAAGATTTACACCACAACTAGATCTAACCTCGAGTTGGCCATATCATGTTATCTAATGTCATGTCCACCTTAAAACATATTTACAAGTTAACATATACTTGGGTAGACCTAACTTAATAGGTAAATTCCCAAGGGGTAGACCTAACTTAATAGGTAAATTCCCAATCTCTTAGTTTCATGTATTTTTAAGTTTACCCAAACCCTCCCAACGTCATTATCTCGCTTACATATTCGTCATAACGCATAAGGGTATAAAAGGTAACTTGGCATAACATACATGATGAACTTCACATATCATAATAAACATGCATACATGTTAAACTTGCAAATCATGTCATAGTGAACTCGCATAAACATGCATAGCTTATTAAACATGCATAACATGGTAAGGTGAACTTGCATAAACATGCATAACCCATAAAACTTGCATAACATGGTAAGGTGAACTTGCATAAACATGCATAACTCATAAAACATGTATAACATGGTAAGGTGAACTTGCATAAGCATGCATAATCCATTAAACATGTAGAGCATGGCATGGTAAACTCGCATAAGCATGCATAACTTATGAAACATGTAAAACATGGCATAGTGAGTTCGCATAAGCATGCATAACTTATGAAACATGTAAAACATGGCATAGTGAGTTCGCATAAGCATGCAAAATCAAATAAACTCACATAAATCTCAACTTTCACCACATATTAATTTTAGAGTTTGTAAAGTGAAGGTAAGAGGGCTTACAAATATAAACAAGTCACAAATTCACCAAATAAGATGAAGAAGCCCTTTAAAAACCCAAAACAAAGCTTCAAATAAGAAAACCCTTTTGCAAAATCCCAAAAACACAAACTTAGCAAATCAAACTTGCAACTTAATGAAGTATGCAAGTTATTAAGCATTCATACAACATAGAAAAGGTTGTATGATCATCATATCTTCATAGGATTAAACTTTGAGGAAGGTGGAGGCTAGGGTTTTTAGGTGGAGGCCATTTGAAGATTCAATTTGACATAGTTTAGTTGCTAGATTGATTAATGAGGCTTTAGGGTAGGATTAGGGGTATATTTGTAGAAGATTAGAGTGTTTTTAGCCCTAGGATTAACCCTAGGTTAGTTCAGGCCCGTCAGATCTCGGAACTCTCTAGAACCAAGCCACAAGACCCAACCCAAATCAGAAATGGTGCACCAGGCTAAACTGCCCGGGCACCCCCTGTCGACAGGGCTGTCGACAGGGCTGTCGACACCCTGGGGGCCCTGTCGACATGCCTGTCGACATGGGGCCCTGGCGGGAATTTTCCCGCCTGACACCCATTAGCCCTAATCCTTGTTTTTAATTTGAAATTTAAATCTGTTTTTAACATAGAAGTTTCTGAAAACTTCCATGGGCCTTAACTGGGTCATACGGACTCCGATTTTCGAAAACTCGGACTCTATTTCGCGTATTTTTCCGAGACGATCGAAATGGCATAGCCCGTTTCCCTTGATTCAGATTTTAGAATTAAATTCTGCCTCGATTTATGTTATAACAGTTTATTGAAAATGCGGGTTGTTACATGAAGTGCTCTAAGAGCACCTTTGGCGTTGTAGACTAATTTTTGTTTCAACAGATATATTTATAGTTCTGAAATTCACAGCATTTATAATATTTTTATGGATTCAGTTCATTATAAATGGATATTGGCTTTATTAAGATCAGTATAATATGATGCATATAAACATGTTTGTCAATATATGTATAAAATGTATACTCTCTATGTTCTGGAATAATTTCATGAAATTTTTGTTTGTGATTCTTTTAATTCTATTTGAATTACAGTGCCTATGGTATTAATATTAATATTAATAAGCACACTATATACATTGATATATATATATATATATATATACTGATGCAAATGAGATTTGCAATTCAAATATTCAAATAGTATATAGTGTTGTATATGAATATATTTTGATATTCTAAACTCTATCACTACCATTTCACATGTTATAAGAGCACTATAATAGGAATACAAGTTTGTTGTATTGAGGTTCTATTTTTGGTATAATAAAGATACACAAAATCTGAAGTACTGCAAAATTTGTTTGTAGTCACACTATTTCAGAACCATTGTTATGATATAGTATACATAGGTTTTGAAAAATTAATGCAAATTTGTTTTGACATATTAAACTAATGTGTGTATTTTTCCTCTGTTTTCATGTGAAAATTAAGTCTGCGTATATATATATATATATATATATATATATGTATGATCATTAGATGATTGGTAATCATATCATTGCAGTAATGACCCCTGTTATTATTTAATTTGATTATTAAAAATAACACCTTAGAGCTGATCTATGTTTAACCCAGTTAAGCATATATTACACAGGATGATGATATACTTTAGGTTGATGGCATGATCTTGTAAAATATAGCTTAGTGTGATTAATTGTATTTTACACATTAGTCAGACTATCGATATATTTGATATCCTTATTGTAATTATATTAACCACCTATATTCTATATGCATACCAAGAACATCATTTTACTGATTATGACTCAGTTTTATTTTAGGAATCAAGAACCTAGATTCGAGGATTAATTGAATCATTAAGTTAGTAACATACAAATATACAATATGTCTGTATTTATACCATTGAAACGTGTATATTGTGGTTAACAAATAAGTCTGTCTTATATTTAGAGGAATTATACCTGGTTAATATAATTCCATTCATATATTTGATATATGCATTTACCTTTTGACTTTGCTGATCATTTCAAAAATTCACAATGCAAATTAGATTTGCTAATGGTTGATATAATAGGTTATTAGACATACCTGTGAGCCAATATGTTGTTTCAACATGTAAATTTTATGACCTGATAATGTTCATCCCTTCTTATATTCTATTTGCATCATGAAAGTATAATTTTATAGAGAACCTATTCTCTATAGATACTATGTGGTTGAATGTGTGCGTGTGTGTGTATATATATATATATATATATATGTACATTTGACATATATATACGTATACAACATGCGTGTGAATTGCTGCATACATAAACTTATTTGCGTCAAAAATGGCACAAACACCAAGTGTACTCGGGGTACTTCTCAGAAAGCTTAGTGATATAGAATGTGGAGCCGATCAACAAAATAAAGTAAGTAAAGAGACACAATATTCTTATAGTGGTTCAATCAAGTGTGATCTACGTCCACTTTGAATATCAATTTCATTATTGTACTTAGAATTACAAAACAAACACATCCTTTCATTACATTCATTGCTACACTCTTCTAGAACTTGATTAAGGACGAAGGTGAGGAAGGTCTTTAAATGATGAAGGTGCTCGATCGAATGAAGATCTTCATATGGATTTTGATAGGATTGGAGTTGAATCTTCACTTTGGAATGGTAGGAGATGAAGAAATCTCTAAGTAGGAGTCAAGAATCGAGTTTGGCAGCCCTTCGGGGTCTTAGAATTCGTCCTCCATTAAAGTGGGGTTGGTCCTCTATTTATAGGTGTGAAAAGATGGGTTAATACCACCTTTAGGACTACCGGTTGGTCTGCCTCTATTTATGGAATTGCCACCGACCAGCCTGGCGATAGTTGTTCAGAATCCAACCTGTAGACAATTGTCAGAAGGACCGACCGGTCCGGATTGGGTCTAGCCGGTCGATATGGCTTCCTTTCTATTTTGCGCGGGTGCCCTGGCGAAGACTCCACAATATGGTCGGTCGGTTGCTTGTCCTTAGGCCGGTCGGTGTTGCGATGCTTGGATAAAGCACGTTATCCCAACGAGGTTGCTTGGCACACACGAATCCTAGCCTACCGGTAGGCGAACCTTCATGTAACAACCCGTATTTTTAATAACCTGTTATAACGTAAATCGAGGCAGAATTTAATTCTAAAATCTGAATCAAGGGAAACGGGCTGTGCCATTGCGTTCGTCTCGAAAAAAATACGCGAAATAGAGTCCGAAATTTTGTAAATCGGAGTCCGTATGACCCGATTAAGGCCCAATGAAGTTTTCAGAAAATTCCAAGTTTAAAACAGATTTCAAATTCAGATTCGAATTTCAAAAATTAGGGCAACTGGGTAGGCGGGAAATTTCCCGCCAGAGCACCCAAGTCGACAGCCCTGTCGACTTGGGAGTCGACTTGGTTGCACCCAAGTCGACAGCCCTGTCGACTTGGCTGTCGACAGGGTGGGCACGGGCAATTCTGGCCCGGTGCACCATTTGGGGTTTGGGCTGGGTTTTGGGGCTGGTTCTGGAAGCTTCCGAAATCTAAGGGTCCTAATCTAACCTAGGGTTAATCTAAGGGCATAAAACACTCTAATCTTCTATAAATAAGACCCTAACCCTACCCCTAAATCCATATTATTCATTCAAGTAACTAAACTATGGCAAAAAAATTCCTCTCATGGCCTCCACTCTCTTCATAATATTTCTAAGTTATTTCTATGAGGGATTTTCAATGCATACAAGTGTTTTTGAGTTGTGTGAGTGATCATTAGCTTGCATTCATTATCAAGTTGCAAGCTTTATTTTCAAAGCTAGAGTTTTTGGTGATTTTTGGCAAGGGTTTTCTTATTGGATCTTTCTTATTGGGTTTTAAGGGCTTGTCTCAATCTTTGTTTTGTATCTTCATAAAGAATAGTAAGCCCTTTTACCTTCTTTTTAAACTCTAAAGTTAATGAAGGATGTAAATTGGGTTTTATGCAAGTTAGTTAGGCTATGATATGCAAGTTTATGATGCTATGATATGCAAGTTTATGATGCTATGATATGCAAGTTTATGATGTTATGAAATGCAAGTTTATGATGCTATAATATACAAGTTTATGATGCTATGAAATGCAAGTTTATGATGCTATGAAATGCAAGTTTAGGATGCTATGAAATGCAAGTTTATGATGTTGTGACATGCAAGTTTATGATGATATGCAAGTTTGGGTTGAACATTAATACATGTTACCATGTTATGCATATTTTTGAGGCCTAATGTGAGTATAGGAACATATGTACATTTCATATGCCACCATGTTAAACTTGTGGCTTCAACACCTTCATGTCATGATTATGCCAAGTTCACTCTTTCTATCCTTTATGCGCTTTGGCGATTATGTAAGCGATGGGATTGCGTGGGGTTGGGTAAACTTAAACACATGAAAACAAAAGATTGGGAATTTACCTATTAAGTTAGGTCTACCCCTTGGGAATTTACCTATTAAGTTAGGTCTACCCAAGTACTTGTTAACTTGTAATTATGTTTTGGAAACATAATGGACATGACACTTAGATAATATAAGTGTGGCCAACTCGAGGTTGGGTTGAGTTTGTAGCGGAAATCTACCCGGAACCAACCGGCTTAACTAGTTGCTACAAACAATAGGACCCAATTTGAGAAGTTGGTCATGTTGTACCTTGAACCCGAGGTTAGACCAAGTTGTGGTGGAAATCTACCCGGAACCAACCGGCTTAACTAGTAACCGCAACAAAGTCTAATGTGAGAGGTTAAGGTACATTAAATTAATTAAGGCCTTGTGATTAGGGTTAAGTCATGGTCCACTTAATACTTAACCAATTTGGGCTTGGGGATTAAACGGGGTTAAGTCGTGAACCGTTTGGTACACTTAACCAGTTTAATCCATGATTAGTAAGGGTTAAACCACACTTAACCCAACTAGAAAATCCTAGCATGGGGGTCCATTCCAGCAGTAATCCCAAGTTTGTATCATTACGACCCTAGGGACTAGGCTAGGGTGGGGGCACGATTACTGGACTTGATATAAGGGGCCAAAAACGACGGCAGTGTGGTACGCCGATGTAGTTCCGGACGGACTAGGGCCGTGCACGTTGTCCGTTAGCGGAGAAATCAAGCATGGGTACCAGTAGATCGAGACTGTGCACTCATGTTTATGGTGTCCAGGGGTTTACACCCTAGGGCTTGATACACCCGACGGGTGGACCCTGCACAGTCTGACTACAATTATGTTTTAGCCGTATTGACACCAACACATGACGAGTTAGGCTTATAGGGAGCCGATCGACTAGACCGTTTAGTTGGACCTCGCATTAGGGTCCTTTCATGTTTTGGGCCAAAGCTTGGGCCAAGGGATCAATACTTGTTTATTCAAGTCATGTTAGTTTGCTAGTACACCTGTGGTGCAAAACCTTAAACCTGATTATGCGATGACACCTTTATCTATCCTGTTAGTTAATCATCATGCCAGTATGTTGTTATCATTATGTTCATCTCAGTTTACATCATGCCATTTAACTTTATTAGTTTATGGACTGATGGTAGTAGAGCTTACTCAGTCTTTTTGACTGACCTGTTTTCTTTCGCTTCTTTTCTTCCGTTCCCCCCCCAAAGTTCTCAGGGTGGAGACATTGGAGCTTAGCTTGGATTTCTGATCGCTTGCTTGTGGGATTTCAGCTCATGTACAGTTTTGACATGAAGCTAGCTATGGTTATCACTTATTTTGGGGATAGTACTTATGTATTCCAGTTTTTCAGTTGATGTTGTTTTCATCTAGACTTGTTTATTTGGAAAGCTATGTTGTACCAGACTTGTTTTGAAATAGTTTGAAATATTCCGCTGTTTTACTTATCCTATTTACTCTGTTTACATATATACACATGTTCTTGTTCTGCCTTGATATATCATTATGCATGTTTACCCGGTTAAAACGCCCCACCAAAGTCAGGGTGCTTGCAAGAGCCACCCTGGCGGAGGCGGGGTGTTACATTTGGTATCAGAGCATATGGTTTACGAGAAGGGACATAAGGTTTTCGAAAAACTTTTGAAAAACTATTTTCAAATCAAGTATAAAGTATTTTCCAAGAAAAGTCTAGTTATTTTCAAAGGCTATTCCCCAAAAGCCATTAGCAAATTTCTTTCGTTTTTCTCTCCATTCTGAATCTATCTTTTTCTTCGTTTTCAGTATGGCCGATGACTTTGCCATTCCGGAGGGAGTACAAGTACCTGGTTGGTACATGAGACTTTTGGAGGTTAGGGCGACCAAAGCCGGCCCCGCAAATGTTACTCCTCCGGTAGTTAACGCTTCTCCTCCTCCTCCCATAGCTGATGTTCCTCCTCCCTCTCAGCATCCACAATCGGATTTCGCGGAGATTTGCAAAGACTTTAAGGTGATGGGTGGCAAGAATTTCATTGGAACGGAGACTTTTGTAGAGGCAAGGAATTGGTTGAAAGAGACCGATGATCTTTTCGCCATCTTGGATATAGGTGACCGCAAGAAGGTTCTATTGGCAGTGTGGTTGCTAAAGGAAGAAGCTGCACGATGGTGGGTGGTTACCACCGCTACTAGGCCAGTTGAGACTTGGGATGACTTTAAGGGAAAGTTTGGACTAAGGTTCCTATCACTGAAGCAAGGGGACATGACTATTAGGGAATACGTGGATAAGTTTAATCAACTGGCTCAATTCAGTTTAGACTTGATTAACAGAGCTCAGAAGAAGGCCCGGTACTTTGCTCTAGGATTAAACGAGCCATTACATAGTTTGGCCATGTCTCATATACCCTTGGGGGCAATTTTTGAGAGCTTGGTTAATATGGCATTACTTCAGGGAGATGGCAAGAAAGAGATCAAGTTGAATGGTACTCAAGCCAAGAAGACTGATTCCCAGTGGAAAGGAAATCAGGGTAATTCAAGTAGTCAAAGCAGTCAAGGCAACAAGAACAAGAACAAGAGTCAAGGCAACAAGGGCAATAACAACAAGAGGAAGTGCCATTATTGCAGTTCAGTTGGGCATCTTGTTAAGGATTGTAGGAAGAGAAAAAGGAGGAATGGTGAATGCTTTCATTGTGGTGAGTTTGGACATTTCAGGGAAGATTGCCCGAAGAAGCAAGGGCAAGGTCAGACTCAGTGTGCAAGATCGTCTGGAGGACGAGTTCATCCCCTCAACATCGTTCTTCCAGCTTATGATCGAGGTAGTGTTTCTGTTAAAAGTCTTGTTTACATTTCTGATTTTCCTGTTTGTACTTTGTTTGATTCTGGCGCATCGCACAGTTTATTTCATCTGATCTAGTTAAGAGTTTTGCACCTAAGAACTAGTCTAGTTAATGATCCTGTGTGTGTTTCAAATCCAATTGGGGTTTCCGCCCATTTGTCTATTATCTATGTGGATTTGAAAATCTCTAGCTTAAGTGTAGAGTTCTCGTGTGATGCTTATATTCTCGGTTTCTTGGGATATGGGTTGATTTTGGGCATGGAATGGTTGTCCAGTTTTGGAGCCATTCTTGGTTTTTGAGCGTAGGGTTGTGAGGCTCAGGACTTGCCTCAGTAATACCCTAGAAATTTCTTGTAACCCTATGGGTCCCGTCATGTTGTGTTATCTAGAATCCCTCAACTCGTCTATCGGTGGTTTGCAATCGGTGAGGGTGGTCCGAGAATATCCTGATATATTGGGTAAAGTGAAGGGGTTATCCCTAAGCGAGAGATTGATTTCCGCATTAATCTGGTGGATAATGCAAAGCCGGTTTCTTTTGCCCGTTCGGTACATGGCTCCGTGTGAGAGGCGGGAGCTAAGTAAGCAAGTGAAGGAGTTGCTTGAGAAGGACTTCATTCGACGAAGTATGTCTGAATGGGGAGCGTCGGTGGTATTTGCTACCAAGGCAGATGGTTCTCTTCGACTTTGTGTTGATTATCGTGAGTGGAACAAGAAGAATAGGTAACCGTTACCAAGGATCGATGATTTGTTCGATCAGCTAGTAGGAACATCTGTTTTCTCTTGATCTAGCTACTGGATTTCATCAGCTCAGAGGGGCTGAAGATAGTACAGACAAGACCGCATTCGGAACTCCAGATGGATTCTTCGAATGACTTGTCATGCCGTTCGGTGTGACTAATGCACCCGCCTACTTCGTGGACTCGATAAGTAGGGTGCCTAGGGAGTTCCTGAACAAGTTGGTCAGGGTCTTCATAAATGATATTTTTATCTTCTCCAAGGATGAGGAAGAGCACGCAAGGCATCTCGTGGAGGTGATGGATACGCTTAGAGCGCATCAGTTGAAGGCCAAGTCCTCCAAATGTCATTTTGGAGAAAAGAAGTTAGACTTCTTGGGCACATAGTTTGTAAGCAAGGATTAACGGTGGATCCCGCTAAAGTGGTCGAGGCTCGAGACCAGAAAGCTCCGACGAGGACAATAGAAGTAAGAAGCTTTCTCGGTTTGACTAGTTAGTTAGCGTCCCTTGAGCTTAGACCTACTCTTCTGGATCAAGTAAGGACTTCATAGAAAGAAGACCCGCAGTTAGTCGAGATCATGGACAAGTTGATTTGAGGCGAGATGTTAAGTCACCTCGCTATAGATGATAAGGGATGGCTAAGACGCGATAAGAGAAAGAAGGTTCTTGAAGATGCACATCACTTGAGGAGGTGGCCGAGTTTGTCCCAAGGTGCATGTTGTTCCAACAGGTTAAGGACGAATCATAGAAGCCCGGTGGGCTATTACATCCATTGGAGGTCCCGCAATGGAAATGGGAAAGCGTCACGAAGGATTTCGTGGATGAACTGCCTAGATCAAGGAAAGGGAATACGAGCATGTGAGTCATAGTAGGTAGACTCACGAAGAGTGCTCATTTCACTCCGGTGAAGAGCGAAAGGACTGCATCATAACTAGCGACGGTTTATTTTCAAAAAATAAAGCGGTTGCACGAGGTTCCCTAAAGTTTAGTTAGTAACCATGACTCAATTTTCACTAGCCAGTTTTGGGATAGTCTACGGGAAGTCATGGGCAAGCACTGAACCTAAGTACGGCCTATCCTTCACAGGCGGATGGTTCATTTCGTTCAAGCATGAGTTATAGAAAATCACGTTAGTAAGAGAAATTGGTAACGTGGATTGGTATCATGAAGAAAAGTTCTGCTGCGTGGAATACTTTATAGTAAGCTAGCGAGATCCAGGATTCACTAGTGAATTTTGGAGAGCTTGCAAGAAACCATGAGGTCACAGTTATGTTTAAGCTAAGTATGATAGAAGAAGAGTAAGTGAAAGAGGAAGATGAGAGGCGACAATGAAATGGTTTCTAACTCATATTTGTAAATAAGGGTTAAGAAGCCAAGAAATCATGAAGTAAAGGACGGTCAAAGCACAGTGGAGTTAAGCTCAAGGAAACATGACTTAGAAGATTGAAGGCTAGATACGCGCATCATATCTCTTTGTAAGAGTATATCCTTGATCCTTGTTTTCCTGTGGAACCTACTCGCATGTTATCTTTTTACGTATATCCTCTGGGTCCCATTCTCGATCCTATTTCTGTCAGGAGGTATGACTCATTGGTTAGTAATACATGTCAAGGTTTGAAGGGATCCACTAGGTTGACTAAACCTTTTGGGTTTTTATAGGATATGAGTCAGGTTAGGAAGGGATTTCTTGTAATCCCAAAAAGGAGTTTATCTTGCTTATCTTCCCGATCTCTTTTTTTAGCATATCTTTCTTTTGTTATCCGTGTTTATCTAGTTTATCATGTTTATCTTGTCATGAGAACCTTAGGTAGAAACTCTTTGGATGAAACATGTGTTTGAAACATGTTATGCTTGATCGTTGCAAGTGGTTACTCGTGGATGCATTATACACATTAGGCACTAGATCGGCTCACACACTCCTCATATTGCATATGCATGAGTGTTTATGCTTATTCATGGATGATTTTGTTGTGCTATCACATGGATTTTGCATATGGATGTATGTTATGTGCACACATGTAGATGTTATACATTATGTTAGGGATTTGCATACATATGGATACATTTCACTAACATACTTTGCATTGATCTTTGCATTAGAGAAGTACATATACACACACCTTTGCATATGTTCATACAACATTTAGAATCTTGTAAGGACAATGATTGCTCGTGGATGATGTTTTGAGTAGATGGATGTTGGATGGTAGGATACGTTCTTCCTAACTTGAAGATTTCGGGGACGAAATCCTTTAAGGAGGGGAGAATGTAACAACCCGTATTTTTAATAACCTGTTATAACGTAAATCGAGGCAGAATTTAATTCTAAAATCTGAATCTAGGGAAACGGGCTATGCCATTGCGTTCGTCTCGAAAAAATACGCGAAATAGAGTCCGAAATTTTGTAAATCGGAGTCCGTATGACCCGATTAAGGCCCAATGAAGTTTTCAGAAAATTCCAAGTTTAAAACAGATTTCAAATTCAGATTCGAATTTCAAAAATTAGGGCAACTGGGTAGGCGGGAAATTTCCTGCCAGAGCACCCAAGTCGACAGCCCTGTCGACTTGGGAGTCGACTTGGTTGCACCCAAGTCGACAGCCCTGTCGACTTGGCTGTCGACAGGGTGGGCACGGGCAATTCTGGCCTGGTGCACCATTTGGGGTTTGGGCTGGGTTTTGGGGCTGGTTCTGGAAGCTTCCGAAATCTAAGGGTCCTAATCTAACCTAGGGTTAATCTAAGGGCCTAAAACACTCTAATCTTCTATAAATAAGACCCTAACCCTACCCCTAAATCCATATTATTCATTCAAGTATCTAAACTATGGCAAAAAATTTCCTCTCATGGCCTCCACTCTCTTCATAATATTTCTAAGTTATTTCTATGAGGGATTTTCAATGCATACAAGTGTTTTTGAGTTGTATGAGTGATCATTAGCTTGCATTCATTATCAAGTTGCAAGCTTTATTTTCAAAGCTAGAGTTTTTGGTGATTTTTGGCAAGGGTTTTCTTATTGGATCTTTCTTATTGGGTTTTAAGGGCTTGTCTCAATCTTTGTTTTGTATCTTCATAAAGAATAGTAAGCCCTTTTACCTTCTTTTTAAACTCTAAAGTTAATGAATGATGTAAATTGGGTTTTATGCAAGTTAGTTAGGCTATGATATGCAAGTTTATGATGCTATGATATGCAAGTTTATGATGCTATGATATGCAAGTTTATGATGTTATGAAATGCAAGTTTATGATGCTATAATATACAAGTTTATGATGCTATGAAATGCAAGTTTACGATGCTATGAAATGCAAGTTTAGGATGCTATGAAATGCAAGTTTATGATGTTGTGACATGCAAGTTTATGATGATATGCAAGTTTGGGTTGAACATTAATACATGTTACCATGTTATGCATATTTTTGAGGCCTAATGTGAGTATAGGAACATATGTACATTTCATATGCCACCATGTTAAACTTGTGACTTCAACACCTTCATGTCATGATTATGCCAAGTTCACTCTTTCTATCCTTTATGCGCTTTGGCGATTATGTAAGCGATGGGATTGCGTGGGGTTGGTTAAACTTAAACACATGAAAACATAAGACTGGGAATTTACCTATTAAGTTAGGTCTACCCCTTGGGAATTTACCTATTAAGTTAGGTCTACCCAAGTACTTGTTAACTTGTAATTATGTTTTGGAAACATAATGGACATGACACTTAGATAATATAAGTGTGGCCAACTCGAGGTTGGGTTGAGTTTGTAGCGGAAATCTACCCGGAACCAACCGGCTTAACTAGTTGCTACAAACAATAGGACCTAATGTGAGAAGTTGGTCATGTTGTACCTTGAACCCGAGGTTAGACCAAGTTGTGGTGGAAATCTACCCGGAACCAACCGGCTTAACTAGTAACCGCAACAAAGTCTAATGTGAGAGGTTAAGGTACATTAAATTAATTAAGGCCTTGTGATTAGGGTTAAGTCATGGTCCACTTAATACTTAACCAATTTGGGCTTGGGGATTAAACGGGGTTAAGTCGTGAACCGTTTGGTACACTTAACCAGTTTAATCGATGATTAGTAAGGGTTAAACCACACTTAACCCAACTAGAAAATCCTAGCATGGGGGTCCATTCCAGCAGTAATCCCAAGTTTGTATCATTACGACCCTAGGGACTAGGCTAGGGTGGGGGCACGATTACTGGACTTGATATAAGGGGCCAAAAACGACGGCAGTGTGGTACGCCGATGTAGTTCCGGACGGACTAGGGCCGTGCACGTAGTCCGTTAGCGGAGAAATCAAGCATGGGTACCAGTAGATCGAGACTGTGCACTCATGTTTATGGTGTCCAGGGTTTTACACCCTAGGGCTTGATACACCCGACGGGTGGACCCTGCACAGTCTGACTACAATTATGTTTTAGCCATATTGACACCAACACGTGACGAGTTAGGCTTATAGGGAGCCGATCGACTAGACCATTTAGTTGGACCTCGCATTAGGGTCCTTTCATGTTTTGGGCCAAAGCTTGGGCCAAGGGATCAATACTTGTTTATTCAAGTCATGTTATTTTGCTAGTACACCTGTGGTGCAAAACCTTAAACCTGATTATGCGATGACACCTTTATCTATCCTGTTAGTTAATCATCATGCCAGTATGTTGTTATCATTATGTTCATCTCAGTTTACATCATGCCATTTAACTTTATTAGTTTATGGACTGATGGTAGTAGAGCTTACTCAGTCTTTTTAACTGACCTGTTTTCTTTCGCTTCTTTTCTTCCGTTCCCCCCCCCCCCCAGGTTCTCAGGGTGGAAACATTGGAGCTTAGCTTGGATTTCTGATCGCTTGCTTGTGGGATTTCAGCTCATGTACAGTTTTGACATGAAGCTAGCTATGGTTATCACTTATTTTGGGGATAGTACTTATGTATTTCAGTTTTTCAGTTGATGTTGTTTTCATCTAGACTTGTTTATTTGGAAAGCTATGTTGTACCAGACTTGTTTTGAAATAGTTTGAAATATTCCGCTGTTTTACTTATCCTATTTACTCTGTTTACATATATACACATGTTCTTGTTCTGCCTTGATATATCATTATGCATGTTTACCCGGTTAAAACGCCCCACCAAAGTCAGGGTGCTTGCAAGAGCCACCCTGGCGGAGGCGGGGTGTTACACTTCATTTCTCTTGCATGGGGCCTGTTTTCCTCTGGACTTGCGATTATCTGACCGGTGTGTTCGGGTTCAGTCCAACCGGTGTCACTTTTATTGCGCCGATCGGCATCACATCTTTGGATCAAGCCATGCTGCATTTCCCGGCCGGTCGTTTCATTACTATGACTATACCGATCGGGTTCACTCTCCAATATTTTGTGGATAACAATTTCCCCTCGAGGTCCTCGATCTTTATTCTCATAAATTTGGGGACCTCGATACAAAAACCATTATTGTGAACTGATGTAACCCGATCGGTGCACCCGTGAATGGGTAGAATACACTGAAACAAAGGGTCCTGATAGGCCGACCGGCCTATGAGTACAAGCGAGACAGGTGTCAGCAGGTCTGCCAGTCGGTCGGCGTACGTCTCCTGGAATTCATGGATTTGACTTGGGATGTGATTGACGTGGCTCTTCATCTCTCCTGGCTACTGGGCTGCCCAATGCTCCTCTATTAATACCCCTTTTGAACGATCATTTCCTCACCGTTCCACATTTTCTCTTCAAAGAAAACTAATGGCAGACAAATTTTGATCAAACAGAAAAATCAAAAGTGGAGCTTTCTTTCTCCCTCAGGCTTCTCGCTAATCCTTCCCCCTCTCTCGAACTTCGAATCAACTTCTCCGTTTCTAGGTTCTCCTTTAACTTTGTTTTTTTAACTTAAACTGAGATGTTTTGATATTCACGTTTTCGTCTGTGAACTTTGTGGTTTGGTGCGAGTTGATTTGGTAAAAGTGAGAACCCGATGAGCTTAAGTCTTTAGTATGGCTGTTTTAGTGTTGAGATGTTTTGAATTAGGATCAGGTGTAATTGTTTCGACACCATGATCGTGGATGGCATTTCTGTGTCAACTTCGTTCCATGCCCGCATGTTGTTTGATGATTCGCTTGACCTGAAAAGCTCTTCAATTTTGTAGCTTCTTCAACACCAACGGATTTTGTTTTTGAAGATGGGTGCGTTTAATTTGTTTGCAACCCACATCGGCACTTAAATTAATCCTCGTATTTCCTGTTTTATCAATTCCTATAATCGATGTTGCGGAAAGTTTAGTTATAGGCGTGGATTCCAAAAGTTATATTAGTGTTGGTCGGTTAGGATGCCGGTCGGTCCGCATTTAGCTTTTGAAGGAATAAGAAAACCCGTCGACTCGTATTGGATACCGATCGGCTGGTTTCATTATCCCAAGAAGTAAATGGTGCTGATCGGTTTGTCACAGATGTTGGTCGGTCCTGTGGCCTTTTAATGGGTGACTAATTCCGACCGGCTTGTTGCTTTTGTACTTTTGGACCATTCTTGGAAGGACCGGTCGGTCTGTTTTGAAATTGCTACCGACCGATTGGTCCTGGGAGATGTTCAACTCGCTCATTTTAATGATTAGAAAAGTGTTCGAATACTTTCTTTTTTCCGTGCAGGATGGATCCAACTTCTAACGAATACAGGATAAAAAGTTCTTCGATCTGGACGACGACACGGTCGGCCAACCTTCAGAGAATTCCCCTACACTTACAGATCCTACTTACCCAGAGATACAATCGATAGTGAACATGCCTCGTTACAACCCTGGATCGTGCAATGCTAAGCTTGCCAGGCGCCTTCCATGTTAGGATTTACGAGGACTTTCTTTCAACTTGGATGTGTCCAACTCCGACCGGCAAATAACGTCCATTGACCTGATTGTTGCTAAATTTAGACTACTTATCCGCATGGTGGACACTTTGCAACAATTTGAAAGGCATATGGACCTGCTAAAAGATCAGACCGCACGAAAGCTTCAAGATTGGCATACGCTGGCTGGGGATCTTCAAAGACTCCATCGGGAGAGCCTCGATCGTATTGCAATTTTAGAGGCTGACAAAGTGAAGTTGCTCCACGCTCTGAGAAACTGAGACGCTCTTGTTTTTGCTTTTCCAAAGGGAGACATTGAGTTGGCGGGTCCATCTGGCAAGAGGCCTGTTCCTGACGCTTCCACATCAGGGTCTGCTCTAGTGAAGAGGAAGGTCGGACGGCCCAGGAAGTACCCGAATGCATAGTCCTTTCCTCCTAATGCTTGACAACCTTTTGGCTTGATGACTTTTATCTTTAGACTGGTTTTATTAAGCGAGTTCCAGTCCTCGCCTTTAACTGCTATGTTGGCTTATGTTGGTACAATGTTTCTGCGGTGAAAGCTGTGATTGTGCTTGTTGGTTCTTTTTTATGGTGGTGGAATGCTGGTTATGACAGTTGGCTCTCGATCAACTAGGTCGCTTATTTTATAACCTTTTTATGATTTGCATTCTTTACGTTTGGAGCTGGCGGTCCGTGTCTGCGATTACTTGGGCGACCAGTCTATGGCCAACCGGTTAGTGGTGGCATTGTCCGATCGGTCGTTTTCCAGCTGTAGCCGGCCAGTGCCGCGGTTTATCAGTGATGCCCTGATTCCATCTTTGTACGATGGCTTCTTGGCTCTGAATGTCAGATTGCATCGCTAGATGTATTGTGGCAATGCATAGTTGCCCCTGTTTTGGATTCGGGTTATAACAACCTGTCTTGCAATAATCAAAGCATCGCATAGCCTTAGGCTAGTTAACTTGACATTGATTGTCCATATTAATAGCAATCCAATCGTTTAAGTATGATGAATTTCTAACATGAATCGGTGTTTTTTGCAAACTTGTTTCGTTCGATGGTCTTTAAAACCTGTCAAACCTTGTTTGCTAAAATACATCATCTTGATTTGAAGTTGCATCAATACTTGACGATTAGGTGATTGATATAATCTGACAATTTCAATGTTATACGCTATCTTATGTTTGTGAAAAAATATATTTGTGGTTTTCTTTTCGTGCTTGCAACACAGAATTTTAACACATTCCACAAGGATGAGCTCCTTTTGTGTCCTTGTTTGAAAGGCAACATTTGCGAACCCTTTATCCATTGTGACTGAACGACTCAACCCCTTGTAAAATTCGTAGGATGTCTTCGAAAAAGGTCTTTGGGTCCGTCACTAACCGCATTTGGAAGATCCGGCATGTGATCGGACACCCCTGAAGAGGTTTTTTAGAAAAGAATCCATCAATAACTGAGTTTGAAAGACTCAGAATCGATAGTTGGATTTGGAAGACCCAACATCTGAACGGATGCCTCTGGAGAGGTCTTTTAAACTCATTGTTTGTGCCGTTATCCAGCCATATATCAATGTCATCGACGAGTTACCGAGTTCCCCCTGGGGAGGTGTTTGGTTTTTAGAAACCCAGTGTTGGTGTCGTTTTCCGGCCATGTATCAATGGCGTTGACGAGTAACCGGGTACCCCTTGGGGAGGTTATTGGTTTATCAATTTTCTTTTGGAACTATCACTAGCTCATTCTCTGGTTTTTATTGCCATTTGTTGGAGCTAGGGTTCGGAACCGTTTGATCGACCCATTCCTGGTGTCTTGCGATTGAGATCAAATGTTTAGCAAGAAGTTTGGAAATGTATGACTTATGCAAGTAATGCAACTTCTTTTCATTCATATTTACAAAACTTGTAATGGCGTCGCATGGTTTGTACAATGCATGTTTTTCTTTTACATGTAATATGAAAGGAAAATTAAAAGAAGTAGCGGCGGAGATGAATAGCATTCCATGCTCTTGGGAGTAGGTCTCTGTCGGTTGTCTTCAGCTCAAATGTACCATCAGAGAACTTTTGGTTTATTACATATGGCCCTTCCCAATTGGGTCCTAGTACTCCGGTTCCCGTCATGATTTTCTTAAGAACGAGACCCCAACTTGGAAGGTCCTTCGTCTAACTTGAGCATTAAAACGGTGAGCTATTCTTCTCTGATGTGCCATAGCTCTGAGCTCTGATTCTTTCCTTCTTTCCTCGAGCAAGTCAAGTGCTTCAAGTTGAAGTTTTTCATTTTCTGTTTGGTCGAAGTAGATCCTCCTATGAGTTGGAACCTCTAGCTCAACAGGGATCATTGCTTCAGATACAAATGCCAATGAAAACAGAGTGTGCCCTTTTGCAGTTTTATGGGTGGTACGGTATGCCCATAATGCAAGCGGAAGCTCATCAACCCATCCACCCTTGGCTTTCTCAAGTCGCTTTTTGATGGTTGATTTCAGGGTCTTGTTGATTGCTTCGACTTGCCCATTAGCTTGCGGATGGGCAACAGCCGAAAAACTTTCCTCGATCTTGAATTTGGCACAAAAGTCCAAAAACTCACCGCTTTCAAATTGAGTCCCATTGTCCTTGATTATCTTTTACGGTGTACCGAATCTGCAGATGATGTTTTTCAGGACAAAGTTGATCACTTTCTTTGAAGTAATAGTGGCTAGGGGCTCTGCTTCCGCCCATTTCGTAAAATAATCAACTGCCACTATTGCGTACTTCATGTTCGATTTTGTAGTAGGTAATGCCCCAATTAAATCTATGCCCCAGACAGCAAATGGCCATGGGCTGACAAGTTGCGTCAATTCAGTTGGTGGTGCTCTCGGGATTTTCGTGAATCTTTAGCACTTGTCGCATCTTTTGGCATAGTTCATCGCGTCCAGGTTTACGTCGGGCCAAAAATAACCGTATCGTAGAACTTTCTTGCCCAATGTTTGACCGCCGACGTAACCTCCACAATCTCCCTCATGTAACTCTGCTAAGATCGTTCTTGACTCCTCTTTGGACACACATCGCAATAAGGGCATAGTAAATCCCCGTCTATATAGCCTTCCGTCTTGAACAAGATACAGTGGAGCCTGGCGCAGGATTTTCCTCCGCCTTTTGGGTTCCTCTGGGAGTGTTCCGTTGAGGATATATTCCTTAATCGACGTCATCCAGGACTTAGGTTTTTCCACTGTTTCCATAATCCACTCGACATCTACTTCTTCAATGACAGGAGTTGTAAGGACTTCAATAGGCACTAGCCCCAGCAAATGTGCATCAGAAGAACTAGCGTATTTGGCAAGAGAGTCAGCCTTTGTATTTTCTTCCCTTGTAATTTGATATGTAGTGTAATGATCGAGGTTGTTAAGGAGTTCCATGGCTTTTACAATATAGGAAGGAAGATTTCCCACTTTAGTCAGGAATTCCCCAAGGACTTGACCCACTATCAATTGGGAGTCGCTAAAGATCTGTATGGTTTTTAGATTCAGCTCTTTTACTAGATTTAATCCGTTTATCAGTGCATCGTATTCAGCTTCATTATTGATTAATGGAAATTCCAGCCTTAAAGCATGACATAAAGAATGGCCTTCGGGAGTTTCCAACACAATTCCAGCTCCTGAACAGTAATCATTTCTTGAGCCATCCACGTATAGCTTCCAACTAGAGATTAATCCCACTGGTTCCTCAACTTCCCCTCCCCTGTCTGTGAATTCGGCAATGAAATCCGCTAGAGCTTTCCCATTGATAGCCCTTCGAGGGTGACAGGTGATATCATATTGGTTGAGCCCAATGTTCCACTTCAGCAGTCTTCCAGAAGTT
This sequence comes from Allium sativum, assembly GCA_030737875.1. Classification (NCBI taxonomy): domain Eukaryota; kingdom Viridiplantae; phylum Streptophyta; class Magnoliopsida; order Asparagales; family Amaryllidaceae; genus Allium; species Allium sativum. The sequence continues at coordinate 157,964,081 of CM060922.1, read as the reverse complement.
TCTAGACGTAAGAGAATTTGTCGTAGCGGTTGATCAGTGAGGACCTTTATTGGATGGGATTAGAAGTATGGTCTCAATTTCTTTGAGGTGATAAGTAGATAGTATGCGAGCTTTTCAAGCTTTGGGTAATTCAATTCTACCCCCGCCGGTCGCTTGGTGATATAATGAACTAGCCATTGGACTTTTGAATCTTCCAGGACAAGTGCGACACTCAGGGCATGTGGGGATACATCCAAGTATAAGAATACCTCTTCTCCATCTCGGGGTTTAGAAAGCATCGGTGGTGACCCTAGATGTTGAATCAGTTGTTCAAAATCCATTTGACCTTCTGGAGTCCACTGAAAGTCTTTCTTTCCTTTCCTTAAAGCGTCAAAAAGCGGGATGCATCGATCCGTTGCTTTGGAGATGAAGCGATTAAGGGCAGCAATTTTCCCATTCAAGCTTTGAAGCTTCTTTATTGATTTTGGTGCTCGCACTTCTCGTAATGCCGTGGCCTAGGAAGGATTTGCTTCAATGCCCCTGGCATTGACCATGAATCCGAGAAATTTTCCTGAAGACACACCAAATGAGCATTTCAGAGGATTTAACTTCATACCGAATTTCCTTAGGATATGGAATATTTCTGCTAGATCTTCTAGGTGATCCTCAGCCTTCTTCGACTTTACCAGCATGTCATTGACGTATACCTCCATAGTGTTCCCAATTTGGGATTTGAACATGGAGTTCACTAAACGTTGATATGTTGCCCCTACATTCTTTAGTCCGAATGACATGACTTTATAACAGTATAGGCCTCTGTCAGTTATAAAGCTTGTGTTCTCTTCATCCGGTTCATGCATCATGATCTTATTATATCCAGAATATGCGTCCATGAAAGAGAGTAGTGCATGTCCAGCGGTTGCATCAACGAGCTAGTTGATTCTAGGCGGGGGAAACTATCCTTAGGACACGCTTTATTAAGGTCTGAGTAATCTATGCACACCCTCCATTTGCCATTAGATTTTTTGACAAGAACTGGATTTGAGACCCAATCAGGATATGTTGATGCTCGTATGAAGTTGTTCTTAAACAGTCTGTCTACCTCTTCTTGCAATGCTATCGATCTTTCAGTTCCTTGAGCTCGCCGTTTTTGTTTTACTGGAGTGACGCTGGGGTTAATATCCAGTTTATGAACAATTGCATCTGTTGATATTCCGCACATGTCTGAGGGCGTCCATGCAAAGACATCTAAGTTTGCTTTCAGAAACAATATCAAGTCCTTCTTCAGCTTCTGGCCTAGCTAAGAACCTATTTTCAGAACTCGGTTAGGATCTTTATCATGCACTGAAACAGAAATGGTATCTTCAGCTGGATCTGCCCGGTCTTCCCCCATACTGGTTTTTCTTGGATCCATCTCCTTCTGAGCTACGCTATGCTCGCCAGTACGGGGGCCGTGCTTTAGTTGCTATAAAGGAGGATTTTGGATGTGAAGCGGTGGCTCCACATCCTTTTTCACTTCTCTTTTCCTTAACTCAGAAAGCTCATCCAGATAGCATTCCCTTGCTTCTTGTTGGTCACCTTTAACCATACCAATTCCGTTTTCGGTGGGAAACTTCATTGTCAGGCACCATGGGACCATGGTGATTCGGAATGCTGCAAGTGCTGGTCTTCCTAGGAAGGCGTTATAAGCTGAGAGTTCATCGACTACAACAAATTCCTGCTCTCGTGTGACCCTTTGCTCCCCTTCTCCGAGATCAACAGGTAGGTTAATAACTCCAATTGGTTGAACAACCTGTCCGGTAAAGCCATGAATTTTGTTCTGACAAGCTCCCACATCTCTCATAGAAAGCTTCATTCTGTGAAAGGCATTAATGAATAAGACATTGACGAATTCCCCGCGATCAACCAGAACTCTTCTGACGATGGCAGGACCCAAGCCTATGGTTATCACCATTGGATCTTCGGTTGGGATCATCAACCCTTCTAAGTTTTGTTCTTTGAATACAATGTCATCCCAGGAAAGCCTGGGAATCTTTACTGAAAAGGCTTCACTCATGATCATGAGTTCTCCTTCCTTTGGGAGGCTCCTCATCTCATTAGCATACTTCACAAGGTCCCCCGACTTTTCCCACCAGGGTATGGGCCTCCTGATATGGTATTGATTATCAGCCTTGGCATGACAGCGTTTGTTGCTTTCTCACTTTGACCTGGTTGTCCATTGGAAGCTCCCTGGCCTTGGGACGCTTGAGAGTTCTACGGATTTTTGGTATATTGTTGAAGCCTATTTTTCCTTATCAGTTCTTTAATCAAGCTTTTCAGGTGTCGACATTCATTCGTGTTATGCCCCGGTTGGTTTTGGAACCGACAAAATCTTCTGGATTTGACGTCGGTATCGCTAACTCTTATTGGCTTCGGTAATGGGTAGTCTTCAGTCTCCTTGGTGGCCATGAAGATATTCTCCACTGTCTCATTTAATGGTGTCAACTCTGAGTTTTTGAAGTAATGGAACCTCTTATTGGCTCGGTTGTCTCTCCCATCATTGCTCCGTTTTTGGCCCCCAAGGTTCTTTTGATTGTTGTCAGCATCATCATCTTTCTTCTCGAGCTGTTTGCTGATTTCCAAGATATCCATAGCATAGGCAGGATCCTCATCCACACCTATGTATTCTTCAGCTTTATCGAACAATTCTTCGAGGGTACCGGGTTTCTTCTTTTTAATCCACCGCCCGAGCTTAATCTTCTTATTCACAGCCCCCTTTAAGGCCACTAAAGCTAATCGAGGCTCGTAATTCCCAACCTCAGCTGCTGCGGTATTGAATCGGGTAAGAAAAGCTCTAATTGGTTCCCCCGGCCTTTGTTCTAGCTCATTCAATACCATTACATCTCGTACCTTCGTGGTTTGAAGTCTGAATTGTTCTCGGAATAACTTTGCAAGCGTGGCGAAGTCGTCCACTGATCTAGGCGGTAACTTGGTGAACCAAAGCAAAGCTACTCCCTCGAGGTAGGTCAGAAAGTATAAGCATTTCAGTTCATCAGTGGCCCGGGCCCCTTCCATGTGCTGATCATACTTCAATAAGAACACATTGGGTTCGGTTGTCCCATTATAGGCCTGAACTATTGGTGGTTTGAATTTATTTGGATATGGGGCCATCTTTATTCTTTCTGTAAGTGGAGTTTTTGTGGGAGCGAATCCCCATTCCTTCTCATCATTCTGCTTATTTAGCCCCTTCTCCATAATTCTATGAATCATCTTTGATATACGCTCTTCCTCATTGTGTTGGTCCGTGGGTTGGACGCCGTCTTCCTTACCGGATGTCTGCTTAAGAAGACGGTCGCGGTTTGGATTATGGGGCCCCGAACCTCCTCCTTGAGGAAGTGCCCCTTTGGCGGAGCCAATCACTTGTTGGAAAGTCGCCATGTCGGTACGGTTATGAGTAGGAAATTTAGCTTCCTTGTAGTTAGGATTTGGCATCTCTTGGATTGAATTTTCTCGGCTTAGGCTTGAAGAAGAGGATCCTGCGTTTTCCATATGCGGAGTTTGGATGGACATTGCTCAGGCGGATTTCGTTGTCACTTTGCCGCAGCAATTTGCGTGGTAAGCACTGCTTCGAGCTTCTTCATCATAGCTTCATTTGCAATGTCCATCCGATTTGCTAAACCGGCCGCCACTTTGTCGAGTCCTCTCCTCGTGACTATTTCTCCGGCGTTGGAAGTTTCTCCACGGTTGCTTGATGGGAAGAGTAGTTTCATGCTCTTGATCAGCGGCATGTTCATTATTCTCAGTGTTTTGATTGGTGACCTTCTTTGATGGCTTTCCTGGTTTCATCATTATCTTCGGCAAGGATTTGAATCGGATTGTAGCGAAACAGGTTCAGATCTTCAACGCAAGGCGTAGGACTTTGTGAAAAAGTGTGAGAGAATGGATGATTGAATCAGCCCCACGGTGGGTGCCAAATGTTTGCGTCAAAAATGGCACAAACACCAAGTGTACTCGGGGTACTTCTCAGAAAGCTTAGTGATATAGAATGTGGAGCCGATCAACAAAATAAAGTAAGTAAAGGGACACAATATTTTTATAGTGGTTCGATCAAGTGTGATCTACGTCCACTTTGAATATCAATTTCATTATTGTACTTAGAATTACAAAACAAACACATCCTTTCATTACATTCATTGCTACACTCTTCTAGAACTTGATTAAGGACGAAGGTGAGGAAGGTCTTTAAATGATGAAGGTGCTCGATCGAATGAAGATCTTCATATGGATTTTGATAGGATTGGAGTTGAATCTTCACTTTGGAATGGTTGGAGATGAAGAAATCTCTAAGTAGGAGTCAAGAATCGAGTTTGGCAGCCCTTCGGGGTCTTAGAATTCGTCCTCCATTATAATGGGGTCGGTCCTCTATTTATAGGTGTGAAAAGATGGGGTAATACCACCTTCAGGACTACCGGTCGGTCTGCCTCTATTTACGGAATTGCCACTGGCCAGCCTGGCGATAGTTGTTCAGAATCCAACCTGTAGACAACTGTCAGAAGGACCGACCAGTCCGGATTGGGTCTAGCCGGTCGGTATGGCTTCCTTTCTGTTTTGCGCGGGTGCCCTGCTGAAGACTCCATAATATGGCCGGCCGGTTGCTTGTCCTTAGGCCAGTCGGTATTGCGATGTTTGGATAAAGCACTTTATCCGAAAGAGGTTGCTTGGCACACATGAATCCTAGCCGACCGGTACGCGAACCTTCATTTCTCTTGCATGGGGCCTGTTTTCCTCTGGACTTGCGATTATCTAACCGGTGTGTTCGGGTTCAGTCCGACCGGTGTCACTTTCATTGCGCCGATCGTCATCACCTCTTTGGATCAAGCCATGCTGCATTTCCCGTCCGGTCGGTTCATTCCCCTGACTATACCAATTGGGTTCACTCTCCAATATTTGGTGGATAACAAAACTAAATATGCATTTGATGTATATGAGTTTCTGCTACATTGTTTTTTAGGAAAGCCGAACGAATTAAATCGTTGTTTTCAATTGTTTAATTTGTTCGCAAACAAATTTTGGCGCCATTGCCGGGGACCAAAATAATTTTTATTAGTAAATCCTTCGGGTTATATTTTTATTTTTATTTTTCTTAAGTTTTCCTTCATAAAAAAAAATATGTTTTCTTATTCCGATTTCTTTCCTTTGTTTATTCCCTTTACTGCTTTCAATACACTAGCTCATTTCTTCTTTTACAAGGTAAAAAAATATGTACAAATTTTCCTTTTCCATATCCTTCTATAATTCTTTCCCTGCCTTGTTTCTCTACCAAAAACTCAGATCCAACCATACTTCAAAACCAAATTCCGACAACCGATCACTTACAAAAATCCAGCATCCACCGCGTTGACCGACCAAACCCTATGCCACAATCTAAAAAATTCCTTCACGACTTCTGCTACAAGAGAATCCCCTTTACTTCTCTGCCACAAGCCATCACCAAAGTCAAACTCCTTCCACAAAAACAACCTGCATTTCCGCTTCAGACAAACACCTTTTCCACGTTCAAACTCCTGACTCAAACCTCACGCTATTCCAAAATCCTCCATCCACCAATTAACCAATGTCGCTCATAGACCAGTACCCCAAACAACTCCATCAACCTGACCCGTTCACCTTCGTCTTCACGTCACCTACAGACCACAAACTGGTCATACAGTCACACTCTTGTTCACAACTCAACCATCATACAAACCAGCAAACCTCTCACCACTGAATCATCCGCTGAAACTCACAACACAAACTACATCGCATTCACCAACACCACATAGCCCTTCCACAAATCGATCATCACACTCGAAAACCCTAATCACATTATCTATCTCTCACAAACCCCACAGCGCAACTTACCCTCTCTACCGACTATTCAAATCACCGAACCCCTTCGAACCTCCTTCAACCCGAAGATCACTGAACTCCACCGCAATCCACTTCCCAAGTCACTGTGTCCCCCAAATAGCAACCAGAAACCGCCCTTCGTTCGAAACCAAAACCACGCTAATACGCAATCGAACTCAATTCTGGTGCTCGTTCATCCTCCAGAAATTGCGATCCGAAAATCTATGTTATAATCGTTTTTTTTCCTTTGATTTCGTTGAAATTATCTGGAGTAATTCTCTTGGCGTCTGGACTGTGTTAGGAGGGTTCGATTTGTTTTAAAGGAGGGGTACACTGATTTGTGTTGGGCTTGTGAACTTTTTAGTGGGTCGGGTTTTTTAAGCTATGGTATTTTATATTTAAAGACAGCCTTATAAACGTTTGTTTGCAATCTTTTAAAGAAAAGGAGGGGTCAATGGTTTTGTTTTTTTTTAACTTGTGTGGGTTAAGTTTTGTTTGGGCAAGTGAATTTGGTTTTATTTTTGACAATTCAAGGAAAGATTTTCTGTTTTCTTTTGCTCGATCTTTCATTTTTATTTTTATTTTGTTTTATTTTCTTTGGATTAATCTTTTGTTTTTCTTTATTTTGAGTTTCATTTTTTTAGTTTCATTTATCTATACAAGAAAACAAAAGAAAATAAAAATCAAGAGAAGTCCAATTCAGTCAAAATCGGAAGAGGCAGAATTCAAGTAGGAAAACAGGAAATACAAGAGTCAACAAATTTGCAAGCAGAATATGAATTGTTGGAGCGGTTGCACACCAAGTGGGGGTGTGAACGCGCTAGCGCTACTCAGTTGCACTGGACGGACTGCCGATCTAGGTGAGAAATTTCTAAACTCTACAGGTGCTCTGTTGCTAAAAAATATAGACATTGCTTGTAAAAATCTTCTGCAAGGGCAGCGGCTTGCTTGTAAATTTCTTATTTCTGCTATTTATTACTTATGACTGTTCTATAGTTGATTATTTTACCTGTTGATGTGTGGTTGGAATTTTTAAAACAAACGTGGAATAGATTATTTTTGAAATCAAATCGAGGATTCCACAAAGCTCATTGGACAAAATATTCGTTAAATTGACAATAAGGATTGATACTCTCTTAGGTGTCAAAGGAATGGTAGAGTCTCGAACTCAAACAGGTTCTTAAACCTTCAGTTGTGTTTCTACGGTGATTCGTGGCACACTGATAACCCCTGTCCGAACCTGGCCTGGACTTGTATTCATATAATCCGAAGTTGTTAATTTTAACATATTTTTTTAAGAGCTTCTTTTGAGCCACAACTTTTGCAACTGATTTTTCAACAAAAAAACTCTCTTCTTCTAATACATGCGCGCCTGCCCCATGTATAACCAAAATTGTAATTCTTTTCAAAATTTCAATGATTTTGGTTACAATTCAAATCAGAATGAATTTCAAGTTGAAAACTTTTCGAATAATTTCCACCAAACTCATCAAACGGTTGTACCCCAATATGAAAACTGTCATTCTGTGATTAATGAGAATTTATCTGAGGCGAGACGACTGTTAGAGCAAATGGAAAAGCAAAGTGCTGATTTGCAAAACAATTTCAACATGGGTTTCAACAAAAATTTTGAAAACCAAAATGATTTTCATAATACGAGTGGATGTCAAATGTTGGTTATTGAATATGAAAAATGTGTTGCGAACAAGCTAAATTTTTGGCGATGTTGGTGGTGGAAATTAAATAATGAATGACTTTTGAGAGATGAGGTTGATGAATTTTTAAGGTCAACCAGTGAGGAACACATAGGAACGACGGATCTTAAAAACGACATTTTGAAATTTGGTGTGTCCACCAATTTTATTGACGAAAGTCTGAGTGAAATTGATCAATTAATTCATGACATTTGGATTTGTCGCGAGGAAATCAAGGAATGGGCGTGAGATTTAGATGAAAAACAAGCTTCTAAAAATAAAGATATCGAAAACAAGTGTATCATTGAACAACTGGCTCAATACACCATTGAATTTTGGCAAAATCTTGAAAATAAATTACTTGAGGGAATTGATGATGTTGATGATTTTGAGAATTCCATGAAACTCGGCTTGTCTTACATCGTAGAACTGGCTCAAAGAATGGACTATACCAAAATAAGTGTATCTTATAGGATTGTTTATCAAATTTCTCTTCTTCAAACTGAGGTTACAGACTTATACGACAACTTTAAATCTCAATCTAGTGACAAACAAGTTTCTGCCAATGCTTCTGTTGAAACAAATAATCAGCCATTAAATCCATCACAACATTACATAACGATTATTGATGATTCTGACGATATGGCTGTTGATGAAAATGAAAATTTTGAAAAATCTATGATTCAAAACAATTATTTCTGTGAAACTGAAATTCAAACTCAAACTGATGCTTCTGCTGAAAACTCAACTCTTACTGAAATCGAAAATTTTCAACTAACAACTTTTGAAATTGATGAAAATCTTAATGTAGTTGTTGAAATCTCTGCAATTGATTTGAATTTAAATTCTCTTGAAAAGAAAGAAGTCAATCTTCAATTTGATCTTCCTCTCTCAGATTCTGAAAATTTTGAAAATTTAGCAACTCCAGAATTTCAACTTGAAAGAAACGACAAACTTGGTAACAACTGCTTAAGTGAGGACGACTTTGATGAGCGAAAACTTCTTGAACTGATTGACGATAATGTTGTTGGATCTGAAATTGAAAATGAAACATTTGAAAACTTTGAAATTCTTGAGGTTGAAAACAAAAAAACTGCTGAAGGTGATCTTAAACACACTGACGATTTTTCTGAAACTATTGAAACCCCTTGCGACTTGATCGTTTCAACTAAATCTCACTTTGATCACTTGTTTTTCATTGAGAAGTTTCTACAGTATATGAACTCTTTTTGGAATAACACTGTTTTTTGAGAAAACACGATTTCGAAATTTACAGAAAATTCATTTGTTTGGTTTTAACTTTAGGTTTAGAAATGAACCTTTAGCCAATAACATTTCAAATATCAAAGCAAAACCGAACAATATTTCTCAAAACAAGTGTGGGGGTGAGAATGATGCACATGTCTCTCAATTTATACATCATCTGAACAAATCAAATTTTGTTTTTGAAACTTTTGCTGAACCCCGACTCCATGACCGCCCTTTAGTTGCTACAGAAATTCAATTTGATTTTAGGATCAATTGTAAGCTCAAACTCTTTAAATTATCAACTCAATCTTTTGAAAAAACAAAATTTGTTTTTCCAAATCTGAATTGTAATACAAAATCCTTCAAGATTTGGTTTTCTGTGCTTCAGTTGTGTCTCATAATATTAATGCGGCTGATCCATTGTGGACCGGTTCATCTACTCTATGACAGCGTATTTTCTGCATGCGTATCTTGTAAGCCACGCTTACCCTCTTATTTTCTTTCCCTTTCACTAAGATATGTCTGATTAACGACTGTGAGGAAACAGTCACACTCAAGTGTGGGGAGAATTTACATTACATCAGCAATCAAATTTTATGAACTAGGTCGTTCATTGAACAAGGATTAACTTAAATGCATAAATAACACCTTGGTTCTTGTTTGATAAGTTGAATTGTTGGGTGATGGGAATGAACATTATTTATTCATTGAGCCGTAATGTGTCTTTTTAAGATGCTAGCTTGAGACTGTGCAGATGTTAGTCGTGTTCTGGAGTTAGCATGTCAACCCTTGTTATACATGTTAGAATGTGCAAGTAAAAATGATCGGAAAAAAATTAGGAAATAAAAATGATTTTGCACCTACATTTGTTGGATTTTCTGAGTTCATTTTCAAGCATAATATTTTCTCTTAATCAAATTTTCAAACTTGTAAGTTCTAAAGTCCACTTGGCCCAATGAAGGGAAATGACTCATTGTAGCATTCTTCTTCGATACCCCACATTATTCAAACCCAAGTTTTAGTCGATCTACATCCATGTTTCGACAAGTTTTTCTTATATTGGTATACTATAGAACCTTGTACTGATTTATTTTCAAAGGTTCAAAAATGTCACTTTTTATACCAATATTACACTACCCACTCCGTACTTGTTTTAAGGTAGGATAACCATATACCACATCTTATTTTATATAGGTTATCTATCTTACGAAACTCTGTTTATCTCTCCTTTCAGCTTTTTAATAACAACAATCCAGACTTGTGTGTTGAATTTGGGTTATAGAAGTGGAGTAACTAGGGCATAGAAAAAAACTTTCCTTTCATGAAGTGTTGGTTATTATTCGCTTTGCAGAGGAGGAATCAAATGAAATAGTACGGTATCATTCCATTCTATCTCCACTCATCATTCATCATGCAAAAAAAATAGAAAAAAGAAAAAAGAAAAAAAAAGATGCAATAAAGAGAGTCTCGGAGAATAAAATAGTCATTCTTGATTACAAAGCATTCATTTCCGTTCCATCCACATCCATCGTACCGTACTTAGAAGCGAGGATTGTAGTAGAGGAGATGAAAGGAAACAAAACGTTCATATGTGCCTTAGTATTACTTTATCTTTTGTAGCTTAAAGTTCAACTAATACACTTGCCCTCTTATCCATAATATTATTAGAACTTACAAAATTTCCTTCATCTATGCATAACTCACATCCAATACAGTACAGTCACACTGGTGCAAAATTATTAAAAAAAAGGAGAAAGAATAAATGATTGGGTTGGATCTGAACCTTCATACTTTGTGTCGTTTAAGAGCTATGCTTTTTCACAGGGTATATTCGAGTTCGATCTAACGTTTATCAGATTTAGATCTAATATTTAGAGTTTTAGAAATAAATTAGTGAATCTGTCCTGATAGCCTATGGTTGTTAAAGAGCTTAGCTCCTGCGTAGGCTATGCTTGTCGTCATTCACTTATTTGTTTCTAAGAATTTAATTATCGTTGATTCAAGTTTGTGACAGAAACATGAATTAGATATGATTAATCTGTTTGGCTATTGATGAATATTAATATAATTTATGTCATCACTCTCTAATTGCCTTCTTTAATTATATAAATCTCTCTTTTTATTTAATTGCTGTTATTTTCTGTGTTTTCAATCAATCAAAATCCTGGAATAACTTGATTGGATTTATTAGTAAAATAATTTTTGGTCCCAGAGTTCGACACCCTCTACAGCAACCCTTGTTGTTTAGGAAAGCCGAACGAATTAAATATATACAACATAAATAAAATACAATAAAAAGTAAATAGAGAGGGAGAAGAAGAGTTTTATTCCAGGAAAAGAATTACAGAATAAAACTAAGTGTGTTTTAATGTGAAGGAGATACAATATATTTATAGTTGCTTTGGCCAAGACTAGATAGCTCATTCCACAATGTGGGACAAAAACCCATTTTCAAAATAACAAGAAAATCAAGTATCTAAGTATGAACGCGTTTGAATGAGAAGCCTTGCAATTGAGCTAGTATGAACACATTTGAATGGAAGGCCTTTCAAAGGAGCTAGTGTGAATGCATGCAGAGAAAATAGGTTGCGGGCTTCAACTCCAATTGCCTTGAGTATGAATAAGAACTCCAAGTGATCAAAAAAGAATTGAATCTTAATTCTGAAATATGCAGCAGAAAGTAGTTGAACAGCAATATCTCTTCAGATCTTCAAGCTTTAATCCAGCTCTAAAAATCAACACTCTTCTTGCACAAATTCTTCAACCTTTTCAACAATTAAGTGCATTAATCCATTCATCTGAAATAATCTGGAAACACAACTATAAATACACAGTATCAGTTATTTAAAAGATAAAATAAGATAAATGAGCGGATAAAATATACACATTTACGTGTATATCATACATGAACACGTAACATTTACATTATATGTATTTTTTTAGCCTAACCCTGAATGTTAAAACTGTTTTAACAGGGACATCAGTAATTTCTATAATTGTTTTAGATAGAGAAAGGGGAGAACAAAAGGTTTGTTTCAGCAATTGCAGCAACTGCGTGAATCAAGTTTTTATATATTCTGATATGTATAGATATATATATTCTTATATGGAATATAATATATGTGTAATTGTTATGCATAATATATACATGTAATAATTACTGACATGTACTGTATGCTAAATGTTCTAATTACAGAATTGTTTTGCATTTAGGATTAAAAAAATGTGTATGTGTGTGTATATATATATAATCACCTTCATTGGATTATTATACTGTATGGTTATTACTACATTAGTTTATGTAAGTGGATATGTCCATATTAATATAATAATGTACTTGAATCTATCATAGGTACGTGCTATAGAAATAGCGTTTTTTAATTTTGAATTTGGTTAAAGTTTATTGATGCATTAGGCCGAAAAGCCCAAGACCGAACACTATAGAAATGATACAGCCCAAACACATTACAAACAGTTTCAGTAAATAGAGCAATGATTGCTCTGACCAACCGTATAATTAATACCATAAACGCGTGAGTGTTACTGCATTGAAGCCACTACTTTTCTGCCTCAATTAGAAAAAATTAGGTCCTCAGCTATGGTGGCCGAAAGCTCCACCGTTCGACGATGCAAGCTGCTTCCAGGGCATTTCTGGTAACCACTGAATGTTTAATGCGTCGAATTAGGATGTTAACATCAGCTTGAATGAGATTGCTAACCAATTTGTTGTCTCTTCTTTTCCGATCAAATACACGGCGGTTGCGTTCCTTCCAAATGTGGTGAACTGGAGTGGTCAGTGCTATTTGAATCAGTTGCAGTTGGATGGCGAGAGGCACTACAAACCCAGGTAACACAATTCTTCCCCAAGATTCCCAGTGAAGGTTATCTCGCATTTTCCTCTTGTTGCTTTGATGATGTCAGAATTGTAGCTGCACTCATAAAATAGGTGTGAGTGTGATTCCTGCATGTTATTACACAAAGAGAAGATTGGGTTAACATTAACATTCCAGTTAGAGAGTCGAACTGTCGTTGGTAAACGGCCATTAATTGCCTTGTATGTAGTGAAAGCCATTCTAGGGCAGTTCGATTTGCACCAAATAGATTCAGCCCATTCCTTCACTGCATGTTTAGATCTGATACTATTCCAAGCCGAGACAGTAGAGAAATTACCATCAGCAGAGTCGGCCCACGCCTATTTGTTTGTAGTTAGATTTGGGACAATTTGGATATTCTGAATAGCAGGTTGCAAAGCCTGCATGCAACTGAGATTATTAGTGCACCACTGACCACTAGAAATTAATTTGTCAACTGTGAAGTCGTAACCTCCCACAGATGTAACGAGTCCCAACCAAGTGTATTTATGAGAGATTTGCCATGAAACCATGGATCTTTCCACAAACTGGTAGACTTACCATCATCAAATTTCCGGTGAATTAGTTGTTTAAGAGTATCCTTGTTAGCCAGGATGTTTTTCCACTCCGTTGAGGAATCATTATCACATTTCATTATCCAAAAATTAGAGTTCATGTATCTATTCCTCATCCACTTTGACCAGAGAGTATCCCCTTGAATGATTTTCCATGCATGTTTAAGGCTGTACGTTTTCTTGAGCTCTTTGAGGTTGGTCATACCCACACCCCCTCGACCTTTGGTCTGCATAGAGTGTCAAAGCTTACTTTGTGCACTCCCCCTCCCCCCCCCCCCCCCGCCAAAGAAAATTAGCACAAATTGAGTTTATCTTTTCAATTGTACAGTCAGGAATTTGAAATGCCTGCAACCAGAACCTAACCTTTGTTGTAATTATAGTATGTATAAGTTCCAATCGACCAGCAAACGAAAGCAGTTTAGAGCTCCAACCGTTGATTTTGTCTTTGTTTTTTGAAATCAAATAACCACATTCCTTGTCAGTAATGGTATTAGACGACAGCGGGACTCCTAAATATTTTACTGGTAACTGGCTCTCAGCAATGTCCAGTATACGCAGAATTTTTCCTCTCTTTGCAAAATTTGTTAAAATAGCACTTGGATTTACAATTATTGATTTTCAGACTAGCGTATGTTTCAAGGTTAGAGAAAATCTCTCAGATTGCATGTGCAGCCTGCTGAGTAGATTTAATTACCACAATGAGGTCGTCATCATAGAGGAGGTGGTGCACCCTCGGCTGGTGGTTATAGATAGGCTGGGAAAGCCCGTTGTGGCAAGCCAGTTCCATTTTTAATGAAAAATATTCCATCGTAATGGCAAACAAATACGGCGATAGTGGATCACCCTGTTTAATGCCCCTGTTTGAACAAATATAGCCTTTAGGAACCCCATTTATCATGATAGAGAACGTAGGAGTTAAGATACATTCCCTGATAAGAGCTGTGTATAGATATAGCGCGCGCGTGTGTATATATATATATATATATATATATATATATTGATATAGTGATGACATGAAGCATGTTGGTTTTATGTTTGTTTATATGTCATGTTGGATAATCTATTTTATAATGGGCCTACTAGATCATTTACATATGTTTTGAAATTATATGTGGACTCATGGGTGTATAATATTTCATACTATGCAATGCAAAAGATGTATTAATTAAAATTTGAAATGTTCAAAAATAAAAGATATGCTTCCCCTATTCACATATTTTATTTAAATCCAATTTATATTACAAATATAAAATACATATATTTGATAAATGTAAATAACTCTAACATTGTTCACCACTACGAATTATAAAATTCTCTTTATAGCGATTTTTTTAAATTAAGTCATGGTGACGTCTTCCAATAATACACTCATTAATGTCCAGAATCACTGGATGTAGGTAATGCCAAAGCATTGTGTATCCTTCTATTTTGGTTATATGCGACGGAGTAAAAGTGATACTTGAAATATATTAATGGGTCTTACTTAACTAAGTTGCATAACAAGATTATGGCTTAGAGACAACAACATGAATTATTTTATATTTTGAGCAAAATGAATAATACTGAACAAAATGTTCATCATGCGATCTAGGAGTTATACGTATGATATAATTGACATAAGATGTCTACCTAAAAGGTTGTGTCTTGGGTGTTAGCCAAAGCTAGGTCAAGGCATGACTAGATATGGATCTTGTAACACCATTGTATATATATATATATACTGATATATATATATAAACAAAGGGTTGTTAATTTGAGTGGGAGCGAATTTTAGTTTAAATTATACATTTGTGTTAATATAAATTTGATTATCAAAAATTTTGTATCAAATAAATATTAAAGAATCAGTTATTAATTATTATCTATTATAGATATTAAATAATAAATAACTCTGATAATTTAAATTAGTCCTTAAGAAGGATAAATTGAATTAAATCAAAATTCTTGACTAACATTGAAATTTGAGGATTGCCCTCAAACAAATTAAACGTAATTGTTTTACAAATATCGAAGATCTAAAATGAAAGTTGAAGTATATCTTCAACTAAATAAGATAGAAGTGTTATAATAGTCTAATTATACATTTCTAGTATTAGATACTATATGTGAATTACATAAATGTATGTAAATTTACAGAAATTGCAAAATATGTAGAAATCTGATAAAAGATAAGTGGACTTATTGTTGGAAACAAAGCAAATGTTGTTGGATTACCCATAGAAAGTTGATTCTTGTTCTGTATACTGGCTTAATTAATAAATAAAATAAATATTATTATGAAATACCATATAAAATAAAACTTATTATGAATCTTGTTTAGACAAGTTTAAATTTCATTTGTATTAAAAGAGCAATTGTTATTCAATTTATTTAAATGAAATAATTAATGCAATTTCATAAATAGTAATGAAATTTATAAAATGCTAACTATAATGTACTTGACATAAATATTGAATGGATTAAAATTAGCGATTTAAATCCAACATACCTTTAGCATTGTCAGTTAGACAATATAAACAAGAAAAGCATATCAAAACTCTATTATGATGGAATTTTGAAATCATTTGATTTTGAATCATATGAAGAATGCAAATCTTGTTTATTAGGCAAAATAACTGAATCACCTTTCACTTAACAAAGTGAATGGGTGATAAGTATTAGATCTCGTACATAATGATGTATATGGAGCAATGAATACATAAGCTAGAGGCAGGTTCTATTACTTCATCATATTTACTTATGATGTCAGTAGGTATAGATATGTGTATTTTATGAAACACATATCAATATCCTTTGAAAATTTCAATGAATTTAAAAAAATGAAGTTCAAAACAAATTGTGATAGAAAATAAGTTCTCTTCGAACAGACCGAGAGGATATTTAAGCCAATTATATAATGACTATCAAGATGAGTTTGAAATTGTTTCACAATACACTCCATCTAGAACACCATATTGGAACGGTGTGTCTAAAAGGATAAATCGCACCTTATAAGATATAGTACGATTAATGATAAGTCATATAGATCTTCTAATAAATTAAATTTAGAACAATTAAATTGAATCCCACTAAAATGATTTTGAAGACGCCATATAAGATATGGACTAGAAAATGTCCTAGTATGTCTGACACGAATATTTAGGACATAAGGCGTTTATTAAATGTCCTTCCTCCAATAAGATCGGACCCAAATCAGATAACTATTTTGTGGAATATCCAATAGAAACAAATGGTTATTATTTCTATAAATCCTCTGAGAATAAAACGTTTATTGCTCGAATTGGTATCAATTTAAGGAAGAGCCAGTCTCTAAGATACCAACTAGAATAAAATAGAATTTGAAATTCCTCGAAAACCACAAAATGTCATATTGAATCTTGTCTAGACAAGAAATTATGTGGGAGTGACACAATAATTCTAATGTTATTTGATAACACATTAATTATTGTGAATAGTGTTAGTTTTAAAACAAGAAATAAATACTTATTCTAAGAAAGAAAAATGTTTAGATTAATAAGTTCATAATTAAACTTAATTCATTGTTGATCAATGATTTATATTGCGATCACAATGTGTCTATTGCTCAGGCCTAAAACCTTAAACTCGCTATTGATCCAAACATATATTTAAGAAATTTAATTCTTATGTGAAGCTTTTCACAGAGAAGATAAACATATCTACGAAGTTACAAAAGTTGTAATGTTGCAGACCTACAGAATTAAACTCTGTCGTAGCAGAAGTTCAATGGTCACACTAGTTTCACGAGTATATGATACATGAATGATTGACTATAGTTCAAGTGGGAGATTTTTAGAGTTTATGCCCTAGAGGCAATCCATTTGATGTGATTGATAACATTTTTAAGGTTATTATTTTATTCGGAATAAGAATATTCTGTTATGGCATATTTACTACGTAATATAAGTATTAACATAACATAAGTCCTTAAAATAATAATATGGAATTATATAGTTCAATTAAGTGACTTTAACTTGAGATTATACAATATATTAAGTATTATAATTCTTAAATGTCCCTAGTCAAGTTTTATTGTTCATATAGGACAACAATAAAACTTTGAGAGTAGTATGTTGATTGCTTGATGATCACATCTCATTGATCATTAATACACGTGATATTAATGTCAAGACATAAATACGTATTGGAGAATAGCGTACTGGGCTGACCCACCATGAGAAAACTGCATGGAATATAATTAATAGTATCATAAGTTATTCTCATAGTGACAGTGATGTAATGGTCCTCAGACCTGAAATCATTATAATTTTATTCGAGGATATTTTTGTTTTGATATCATCTAATGTTACTCGTAACAGAGTAACGATAACGGTGATTATTGGATACATCTCGAATGGAATGAAAATTATGAATGATCTAGATGGAATTTAACCCTACAATATATTTATGGTGATATCCATTGGCCTCTTGATTGAGTCAGACTATGAAATGCATGGACGTGCTCAAATAATCTCTACTCATCGATCAAGATAAACAGATTAAATTATAAAGAGAATGATGCATTCCATGCCTCGAGTTTAATCCTCGATATATTTGTTAAAAGGATTATATTACATTGATACACTAATCACAGAATGTAGTATCGAATCGTTGAACTTATTATAACTTGGGTAGCAGCGACGTATTACTAGATGTTAATCACTGTTTATAATTTGAATACGATCTAAATTATTGCCAACGTTATAATAACCTATCAGGTCATACACTTAGAACATTATAAAGGAAGAACATATATTGGGAAAATAAATTATCAAATTTGTTAATATTTCATATTACATTGAAATGGTATACAGGTGGCTCCTTAAGTGATGGAGCATACTTGGTTTTATAAGGGTTTGACAATTCCCTTCATAAGATAGAGTGGAGCCGTCATTTTCATTATCTCAGTTGGAAAATAAAACCCTAACCTTACCTTTTCACGAAACCGTTGAATATGGCGGCTAGCACCTAAACTCGTCTTTCTTCTTTGATTTTGATCGAAATGGAGAAGCGTTCGTGTGAATAACTTAGAGAAGTCGGCGCTTTTTCGTGCTTTTGCGATTTGATACTCCATCATCTTCATCTTGGTTCGAATTCATCTGAACTCAATTTGAAAGGTATAAACCCTAATTGATGATTCAATTCTATTTTAATTTATTGTTATTGCATAGATCCATGTATTTTAAGTGTTAAAATGTTAAAATTTTGGTTTTGAATAGATCAATTTGATCCAAAATTCCTTTCACTCGAGGCCAGCGTACCGGACAGAGATAGAAAAGTTTCCATTGAAGGTTTGATTTCTCTTTCCAATCATCCTGTTATGACTCTTTTTGATTCTGCCTCTTCGCATTCTTTTATATCTGATTCTATGGTTAAGTCTCTGCACCTTAGTACTAGTATGGTTTTGGATCCCGCTATTGTCTCAAACCCCATTGGGGGGACGATTCATCTGTCTATGATTTGTCGGGGTTTGAGGATACCTGTGTTGGGCGTCGAGTTTGAGTGCGACGCATATGTTCTTGATTTTAGGGGCAACGGTTTGATTCTAGGGATGGATTAGCTAGCCATGCATAGTGCCATTCTAGACTATGAGAGGAGGGTCGTTAGACTTTTAACTTTCCATGGGAGGACTCTCGAGATTTCTTGTGACCCTAGGGGGTCTGTCATGCTTAGTTTCCTAGAATCACTTGATGCTTCTGTCGATGACTTGTGATCTGTACCTGTATTCTATGAGTGTGCAGATTTTTTTATTGAGGTTAAGGGCTTACCTCCGAGGCATGAGATTGATTTCCGGATATATTTGGTGGATAATGTGAACCGGTCGCTTTTCCTGTGCACCACATGGCTCCTAGGGAAAGGAGGGAGCTCAGCAAACAAGTAAGGGAGCTACTTGAGAAGGGGTTTATTAGGCGAAGCATATCTGAATGGGGTGCTCCCGTCGTCTTTGCAACTAATGCGGACGGCTCGCTTCGTTTATGTGTAGGTTACAGGGAGTTGAATAAGTTCACTAAGAAGAATAGGCACCCACTTTCGAGGATAGATGATCTGTTTGACCAGCTTGTTGGTGCATCTGTTTTCTCTCAGTTGAATTTGGCTACGGGTTTTTATCAGTTGAGAGTGGCCGAGGACGGTATAGACATGACCACTTTCAGAACTCCAGATGGTTTCTACGAGTGGCTAGTCATGCCTTTTGGGTTGACTAATGCACCAACATATTTTGTGGATCTGATGAGTAGGGTGTTCCGGGAGTTTCTGAATAAGTTCGTTATGGTCTTTGTGGATGACATTCTGATCTTCTCGAAGAGCGAAGAAGAGCATGCCCTACATTTAGGGGAGGTTTTGAAGACTCTCCGAGCGCACCAGCTTAAGGCGAAATTCTCCAAATATCATTTATGGACAAAGGAAGTGAGATTTCTAGGGCATATGGTCTCCTAGGATAAGATAGCAGTGGATCCCGCGAAACTAGTTGCAATTCAAGATTGGAAGATTCCAAAGAATGCAATAGAGGTGAGGAGTTTTCTTGGTTTAGCGGGCTATTATAGGAAGTTCATTAAGGACTTCGCTAAGGTATCAGCCCCACTCACCAGGATGACGAAGAAGAATCTAACCTTTTCTTGGGATGTTGACTGTGAGGATGCTTTTCAGCAATTGAAGAGGAATCTGATAACAGCCTCAGTCTTGACTTTGCCTAATGGGAAAAAAGTGTTCATAGTATACACAGAGGCATGTGGTACGGGGCTTGGTGCCGTCCTGATGCAAGAGGTAAGGGTAGTATGTTATGGTGGTAGACAGCTATGGGTTCACGAGAAGAACTACCATATCCATGATTTAGAGTTGGTTGCTATAGTATTCGCGCTTAAGACTTGGCGAAATTTTCTACTTGGAGAGAAGTTCGAGCTGTATACCGATCATAAATCTATAGTATCTTTTCTCGCAAAGGTATCTAAATATGAGACAATAGAAATGGATGGACTTTCTGGCATCCTATGATTTTGAGATTTCTTATACCCCTGGCAAGGGAAATGTTGTAGCGGACGCGTTGAGTAGGTAGAGGACGACTTTGATCCCTCTATTCGTAGAGAGGCGGAGCTTGGAGTCCACATCGACCTTTGATTTAAGACCATCTACATATTTTATACCTGGTTTGTTGGCATCCTTGGAGGTGCGACCTACTCTTATGGATCAGATAGGATCTTCGCAGCGAGAGGGCCCACTGATAGCGGACTTCTTGGATAGGCTCAGTAGAGGGGAGACTTCTGCCACTTAAATAGATACTCCACAGATGATAGAGGGTGGTTACGACGGGATGGAAGGCTTTGTGTTCCCCGAGTTGGGAGTTTGTTGAAGACAGTCCTTGAGAAAGCACATCATTCTAGGATGACTATCCATCCAGGCGGTGATAAGATGTATAGAGATAAGTAGAGGGTTTTCTTTTGGGCTAGGATGAAGAAAGGTGTAGCGGAGTTTGTCTCTCGATGCTTAGTTTGCCAGCAAGTCAAAGCTGAGAAAAGGAAGCCCGGTGGTTTACTTCATCCTTTGGAGGTCCCAAAGTGGAAGTGGGAGGCATCTCTATGGATTTCATAGATAGTTTACCTAGATCGAGGAAGGGCAACACCAGAATCTGGGTTATAGTAGATAGGCTTACTAAGAGCGCTCATTTTATTCCTGTTAAGAGTAAGAGAACGGCAACATGGTTGGCATCAGTTTATCTTCGTGAGATAGTCCGTCTACATGGAGTACTTTCTAGCATAGTGAGTTATCGTGACCCCATCTTCACTAGTGAGTTCTAGAAGAGCCTGCAATAGGCATTAGGTACACAGTTGTGTTTGAGCACTGCATATCACCCTTAGACAGATGTACAGACTAAAAGGGTGAATAGAGTTCTTAAGGATCTTTTGAGGCTGTGTATCCTAGACTTGGAGGGACTTTGGAGGAGCATCTTCCGTTGGTTGAGTTCGCCTACAACAACAGTTATCAGGCTAGTATTGGCATGGCACCCTTCAAGGAATTATATGGGCGACCTTGTAGATCACCGACTTGTTGGTCTGAATCTACAGATATGCTTCTACTTGGACCTAAGATGATTAGAGAAACCACAAAAAAGATTGATCTTATTCGCATATGCATAAAGATAGCTCAGGACAGGCAGAAGCCATACGCAGATAGGAGAAGGACCGATATTGAGTTTGAGGTGGGAGACATGGTTTTCATCAAAGTATCACCTTTGAGGAACGTAGTTTGCTTTGGATTGGTAGGGAACTTGTCACCAAGATTAGTAGGGCCATTTCCCATAACGGAAAGGATTGGTCGAATGGCCTATAGAGTAAACTACCGGAGAGATTGGTGGATGTTCATGATGTTTACCATGTTTCTCATTTGTGGAAGTTTCTGCACGATACAGCAGAGGTAGTTGAGCCGATTATGCTTGAGGAAGTAGAGGTGGAATGGGAGGCAACAGTTAGACGAGTTCCTACCCGGCTTATTCTTGGATTGAAGGTTAAGAAGCTTCGCAACTGAGAAATCAAATTAATGAAAGTTCAGTGGGGAGAAGACCGCGAAGATGCAACTTGGGATATTGAAGACAAGATTCGCGCTTCGTACCCTTTTCTTTTCAAGGGTATAACGACCCAATTTTTTGTAAGGTTTTCTCCGGTAATCAAACCAACTTAAACTATTCATAAAGACAGTTTGTAAGGGGTACTTACACATTTGCACAAAATAAAAAGAACTTTTCCATTATCATTACAGTAATATTACATCAGAGTTACAAGAGATATATTAGAGTACATTGATAACACAGCTGAAAAGATACTCAACTCAGCGAAAGAATGTGAGTGCTCCAAGATATAGTAGCTCCAGCTAAAATAAGAATACTGCTCCAGCCAACTCCAAGACTAAATCTGCAAACCAAATCACTAGGTTGCCTATGTAAAAATTATGTGCACCCAGAGTTTAGGTGTGGAACAATAAACTCCAGGTCAGTCATGGGACTGGTGTGAGAACTCAAAACAGTTGTTTTTGGGGTTTATTTTCCAGTTGGTAATTCACCAGACCACGCCACTAACGCGGAACAGGTTTACTCCATGTGAATACCTGTACATCAAAATTCGTAATGATTTTTTTTTTGAAAAATGAAGCTATCATAAGCTCGTCACACATCACATAACGCAAGCGCACAATAGATGGGCGAGTTTTGCCTTATGATAACAAAAAATGCCTTCATACGTGAAAATCCTCTTTTACTACTATAATATAGTGTGAAAAATAATTTGCAAATAAATGTATTAATCCTAGCCAGCATAATGCCCTATCCCATTATACCGACAATCCTGCCGGTAACCAGTAGGCTATACAATCAAAATCGTACAGGCACATTGTGGAGATTGGGTTTCCAACATGATGGTTCCTAGTACAAAAGATCATTCGTGGGCTCACAAACTTTCTTAGG
Organism: Allium sativum; assembly: GCA_030737875.1. Classification (NCBI taxonomy): domain Eukaryota; kingdom Viridiplantae; phylum Streptophyta; class Magnoliopsida; order Asparagales; family Amaryllidaceae; genus Allium; species Allium sativum. Next base: position 157,941,400 of record CM060922.1, on the reverse strand, counting down.
CGCATTTCCCAGTACTCGCGGATAACGTCCAGACTTGGACTCCGTTATACTAGCCCACCATACATGAATCGGAGTACCCATCAAATAGCGTCCCATAATGGGGATTTCGTAGTGCCCTTTCATCATCACATCCCGGTGCACTGAACATATGAAACGAACGTAAAAAATCTGACCACTAGTTTACCATCAGTCCGGTGTGTGAGGTTCGTCGACGTCACGATATACACAAAGCTACGCTTAAATAAGCCATGCTTTGATCATCCATAGCTCATCACATAACTTAAGTATGCCACATTTTCCATTCACTACACATCACTGATTTCCGTCAATATATAACCTCTAAGATCATACGTCTTAGAGAAGGGTATTAAGCAAAAGAATAAATTCTCCGCCACCAAACGGACATATATTTATAAAGATCAGTGCTACCCAGTCAATTACAATGTCAGACACACAATCCATTCAAGTCCGTTTTCGGTCTGAACGAAACAACAATCCGAAATTCCTTCACATACGTTCGAGCTTCTTTCCACTTAACTGATATAAAATCCATCTGCAAATGGGAGCGACCCATTCGATACATTCAGCAAGTCGTCCTTACAATATGAAGGGTCCGGTCTTCAATACCGTCTTCAATTTCTTCAATTGCCCACACAACATCGTATTATTACTTGGAATGATTTTCGGACATAATTCTGATCCCCGTCTTTCCAAATAATAAGCGAAATTAAAAACACAATTACGGAACACACAAGCTTTCAACCAAATCCCCTTCCGTCTTGGATTTGTTAAATTAAACTTCTTTAAATCCATTCTCAAATTATCTTTAATAAAATCCGTATTTTAACTTTTTTTCTTTAAAACACATCCCTTAAATCAAAGATAATTTAGCCTCAAAGCCATAATTAATTTTCCGTTTGATAACTCGTTATCAAAATCCAGTTTCCTTTGAAAATCCTTAATCCATATTTCAACCATAGTTTCCAGTTAAATCGATTTCCCAACATTCAATTCATTAATCTTAACTAAAAGATTATTCTTCCTTCCCAATTTCACACTTTTAATTTTTCTCAAATCAAGGATTTGATTAAATCCCAAATTACGATATGAATTTTCAAAACTCAATCTCATTGGATTTCAAGAATGACAGTATTGAAGATACGATTCATGACAAAACCCAAATCAATCGAAATTGAACATAAGTTACACAAAAATTATATCTACTTATATTCGATATCAATTCTCATAATCAATGAATACTATAAGTGGAATAACGATATAATAATAATATCTTCCAAATTCCTTAAATAGTATATGTTTACACCACAGAATTTGATATCAAATATCCGAAGAATATTTCTATCCAACTTATCTCAATCAAATTAAGAAACCCATATCTTAATTAAAAGATTTATCCAACTCTTTGACATTAAATCTGGACAAAAATTCTATTAACTTATCCTCAATATTAATCTTCGTATCCTACTCACACTATAACTGGAATAATGGTGAACTACCTTTTAAAATTCCTCAAATAGTAAGAGTCATCATCTACCGAATTAATACCAAACATCCGAAGATTTATCTCCAGCCATATCCAATTATTTAAACTTGAAAAACCCGTTTTTATATTAAATAAATCAATTTAAATTCCATATATAATATTTACAATACTTTTAAACCTTTGAAAACATTCCACAAATCATTTAAAAATGATTACTTTATAGTTCGGGAAACAGGCGTTACAATAGTGTTTTCAAAAGCGTTACAAAAGTGTTACAAAACAGTTATCTTAACTACTTTGATCAAAATATCGTTTATCTTAGCCAAAATTTGAACTTTACAATTCAAAACACTTTTACATAATTTATAAGGATTTTTTTTCGATTCTACCACCGTTTCAAAACTTATTACTGAAATAGCATAATTTTAAAACCTATTACGGTCGTAGCCTGGTTTTGGTCACATCAGCTAAAACGACTATTTTTATTTGCTCCATTTGAAATGCCGCAATGTGTTCCATTTGAGATGCCGCACAAAATACAAAAATTGTGCTCCATTTGAAATGTCGTAGTGTGCTCCATTTGAAATGGAGAAAATAAAAAATAACTATTTTGGCTGGCGTGACCAAAACCAGGCTACGGCCATAATAAGTTTTAAAACTAGGCTATTTCATTACTAAGTTTTCTAAATGTGGCCAAATCGGAAAAAAATCCAATTTATAATGATTTTACAAAAAAATTCCATATTTTTTTAGAACATTTAAAACAGCTGTTTATAGTCATGGTCAACAACTACTCTTATAGCGACCTTTTCCAAAGCGTTTTAAGCATAACTTGAAAATTATAAATCGAAATTAAAATCTACTTTCACTCATTTGAAAGCTCTTGTTAATGGAAATCAAACTTTTTTCGTTTCATGGAAATCCGATTTAGATTGCAAAAGTTATAAACGTTTAAAATTTTGCATCTAATATACATAAATTGCAGATGTGCGACGAGCTCTGTTTTGACCATAATAACCATTATTCTGCAATACTTCAAAATACCTAAGAAAACCATTATATACTTATATAACCCTTTTAAAATCATTTAAATTTACTTTCCAAATTATTTTGGATCTAAAATTCAACTTTTATTTTCACTTAATAGTTTATTAAAAATCCAATTTATTTCTAAATTCAAATAACTTCAAATTAACCGTCTCGTCCATCGGATCAGTTAGGAATAGCCAGGGAGAGCAGGAAACTACATTTCCAAACCCTAGCCTAGACATTATCCTCTCTGTCATCCTAGAACGTTCCGGTAGTTATTTATTCAAAGAAACTTTATCAATATATATGAATTCATACATATGGATTTTCCCAATTATTAACCTTCAATTTCAATAATGATATTGCTTCTATTTATGAAGGAGATTTGTCGATCGCCAATGTGTCATTGTGTGTGTGAAACAACATCAACAACCATAATAAACATCCATAACAACCATCATCAACATAATTAAATAAATCATAATTGTGCACAAGCGTTATAACACTAATGCTTAATAGTGCGTGTTCCAAACTACGCATCCATCATCCATCATCTATCATACCAAACATCAATCATCATTAACCAGTAATAATTTATTACTATATTTAAATTAGTCTAGCTACTAATTAAATATATAAATTGTGGTTAAAAGTTCTCACCAAACAGCTTTCCAATCTTCACGGTATGCGAGCCTAGTTGAGCATATATATACTAATCTTTCTATCTATTATAAGAGGAGGAGGAGGATGGTTAACTTTGACAAGGTGGTGGTGGAAAAGAAGAAGATTTATGCCATGAAAACCATGACTTTAAGCTTTAAGAGAGAGAAGAGAAATGAGAATGAATGAAAAAGTGTAAGGAAAGGGTGGTATTTATAGGAAAAGTGGAGTAAGGAGAGAGTGATACCTCAGGGGGCAAGTGGAAAGCATGCATGTAAGGAAACATAAAAAAATACAAGTGTCCTTACACTTGTCATAAGGAGAAAAGTGATCTTTTGGTTGCATTTCCCGTAAAATGCTATGAAAACTAAGAGTAGCACATAATTCTGATGCTACTAATTCATGTTGGGGTTTGACAAATCTGATCGAATGACAATCCAAACTTATTAACAATCATTCTCATTATTAATTCAAATAAAATCTATTATATAACTTATCAAAATTATTAAATATTCTTAACCATATATATTTATGTCAAATTTAAATTCAAACTGAGTAATAAAAATTTTGATTTTAAATTGGTTGAAAATTCTGGATCGTTACATTCACCCCCCTTAAAACTTTTCGTCCTCGAAAAGGAGAGGGAATTGCAACTACCCATTCGACATCTTAAGATTAAAACTCTTTATTCCAATGCTCCCTATTCTCATAATGGATATATCGGGTAGAATATTCTAACATACTTATTTACGGACAACCATTTCTACCATGTCCTCCAAACGATACTTCTAACTACCCGTTATATTCGATTCATCGTTTACCAGGCCAATTACTTATATTCAATGATTTACCATGTGACGACCGCCCACAGCTCCCGCACTATACAAGAGGAATAATACGCTGAAAGGTGTGCCAGGCAGCTTTGGACGATCATCAAGGTATGGTAGATAAACGAAACCTGTCATAAACTCACAGCGCAAGGATAAAGTATAATAGAACATATACAACAGGTAGTGATAGTGAAGCAGAAAACACTAAACTTTCATGACAACTAGAAAGTATTTCCCATATACGTAGATAACAACAATAGTGTTTGTACAATTTGCCTCACAACAACACTCAGAGAATTAGCAAACAGCGGAAACAAATACTAGATAGTAATAAAAGTGGTACGTGAGCCTCCTGCTCGCCATCAATCAGCATCGTCGTCCTCACTAAAGCAATACCTGCCACCTATTACTCAGTCTGCCCATTCACAACCGGATGAACAACCCAAGGTAATAAGAGAAAACATAAAACCTTAAGTCATACAATAGTCTTTGTGAGCGATAAAACAGCTAACAAACTTCATTAATAAAGTATATGAGAATGGGTAAATAATCAACTAATCTACCCAGCTCCAGAGAAGAACTCTCAATTTCCTTCCCATTACATGACAGTGATAGCCTTTACAATCCATACACCCAAAGGAATAACAACTCAGTCACGACAATTAAAGCATCCATTCATATATGGCAAAGAAACTCAATCATGATCACAACATGCATTCAAACGTCCATGACTGACTCTGACTATCACCGCCAACCTTGCTTTGGAATCCTCGTTATCGTTTGACTGGCTAACAATTTGTCGTCAATTGTCAAGGACCACACACGATGCCCCGGTTCTAGCAAAACTCCACATGCTATACTCAACACATGCTACACTCTATACTCTACACGTGTCTAGGCCATACACGACGCCCAAGGAACTCGACCTACAATTGGTCTTCAATTGTACCTCTGCTTTGAGTCCACTAGAACCTACGACAACGATAATTCCTCGGCCTTCGTCTCTCTAGTCGTTATCAATTACGACTACTAATCAGCTTAGAACACCTTAGAGCTGTCACTTCACACGAACTCAATACATCCTTGAGTTGTCTCCCCATTTGTTGCATACAACGAACAACAAACACTTTTCAACACTTCCAAACTTCCCGATTGAATTCACTTTAAAGTCACATCATCACCGGAATTGTCCGACCAGAAATAGCCGACCAAAAATGGAAAAAATGGCTGCCAGAAATGGCTAACCAGAATAGGCTGACCCAACTTTGGTCTAACCCAACTTATGTCCGACCCAACTTTGGTCCGACCCAACTTTGGTCCATTCCAAATTTAGTCCGACCCAACTTTAGTCCGACCCAACTTTAGTCCGACCCAACTTCTCCTAACCAGGCCGACCCACCTTTTAGTGACTAGGATGACCCACTTTTTCTGACTAGATCGACCCAACTTATGGCCGATCCAACTTATGGCTGATCCAAAACCTACATATTGCAATTCAACTCCGATTTCGACCAAAACTTCGCCAAACGATAAATCCGACGAAACTAACTCATCCAATTCATCAAAAAGGTTTACAAGCATGTTATGAAATCAACAATATCATCAATATGACAATTCTATCAAGGATAATGTCAAATTCACCGATATCACCACATATATGCATATGAACAAAAACCATGGATCTAACTTGCACATTCGTATGAATATAATAGAAATTACCTATCTAAACTTGCTAAATCAGATCCTAGGGTGATCTATATGAAAATGAACTTACCAATGCATAGATCTAAGGAAAAACACTTGAGTTTGATGAAAAACATGATCTACTACTCGTACACTTTATTGAATCCATGTGAGAGATGTAATCCACTAACTGATTCTCCACTACAAGTTAAAATGACAGAATTATGAATCCGGACAGCGAGCAATTCGAACCAAACTCATCGATCTGATGAATTCACCTTTGAAATGATGTAGGTCTAGCCTCCAATGGTATATATCTATGATTTCCCTCCTTAGATTTGGATTTTTAATGGTGGAAAGGTGTTAGAGGAAGAAGGAGCACAAGGCCACTGAGGAAATGAAAAACTAAATTATTTTCCAAACCCCTCACCCCCTATTTATACCCTCCCATCAGCCCACTAATGGGCCTCTCCAATTTAGCCCATTATGGCTTACCAAACCTGGACAGCCAACTGAAAAACCTTAAAATAGCAATTTTCCCCAAACCGATGAATCAAATCTTTAATGTAACCAATCTACGATAAGGTAGTCATCAATTCCTTTCCAATGGCACAGGTCTCACCCTCTGATTCGACCTGAGTCAAAAGTTATGCCCTATACAAGGCCGACAGGGGCAAAATGGTCAAAAACAAAATCAGTAAAAATTATGGACATGTCTCACATCCCCATAAGCAGCATACTAAAAGATGAGAATGATCCAACACTCAGGGAATAAAACAAAAATATTTTACGATCTTCCGATACATAAAATGCGGGCTGTTACATTCCCCCCTTTAGAATTTCGCCCCAGAAATTCCAAGCAAACAAAAGCAATTACAACAATTATGCATGCCTATCATCCATGAGAAGCCGATTCTATCATTTAAACTAGCAACCATCAAGCCATGCATCCATAGCCTAATCCTAGCACGCAGAATTCTATCAAACGACAACAAGATACAACGATATAACGATAGTACGCTATCAAAGGGTCCTACCGACGAAGAGTTCTGGATGAGTCGCCTTCATTCCCTCTTCCGCCTCCCGCGTACAATCGTCGCTATTTTCACTCCATTGTACCTTGACTACCTTAACCGTCTTCCTCCAAAGCTATTTGGTGTCATTCTCCACAACACGAAGCGGCTTACGAAGTCTCGTAACTGCGGTTTCCAATTCTAGGTCTTCGTACTGCTCTAGAGATACCACCTCATTCGAATCATGCACGAACTTCCGTAGAAACGACACATGGAACACATCATGCATACTCGACATCTTCTCAGGTAACTCCAATATATATGCGAGCTTTCCAATTCGCTCGACTATTGGAAATGGTCCAACGAACCTAGGAGTTAACTTTCCTTTAATTCCAAATCTCACCATATGCTTCAACAGTGAAACCTTCACGAAAACCATATCGCCTACGTCAAATTCCAAGTCCTTACGACGCTTATCGGCGTAACTTTTCTGATGATCTTGGGCTGCCTTCATTCATTGCCGAACGATCTCGATACAATCCAAGGTCTCTCTTATCATTTCTGTCCCAAGTACCAACTTATCTCCAGTTTCTAACCAACATGTCGGAGAATTGCACGGTCTCCCATATAACGCCTCGAATGGTGCCATCCCAATGCTGGACTAGTAGCTATTGTTATATGCAAACTCAACCAGATGTAGATGGTCCTCCCGTAATCGCCCAAAATCCAACACACAAGCTCTTAAGAGATCTTTCAAAACTCGATTGACTCTCTCGGTCTGACCATCAGTTTGGGGATGATATGCCGTACTCAAGCACAACTCGGTTCCCAAAGCTTGTTGCAAACTCTTCCAAAATCCGCTAGTGAATAATGGATCTCGATCACTCACTATACTCTTTGGGACGCCATGGAATCTAACAATCTATTTCACATAAAGTTCAGCCAATTTCAACGCCGTCCTAGTAGACTTGACAGGAATGAATCTTGCACTTTTGGTCAAGCGATGCATAATGACCCAAATCCCTTCATTTCCCGCCCTGGTTCTAGGTAGTCCAACGATAAAATCTATCAATACTTGTTCCCACTTTCACGTAGGAACTTCAAATGGCTAAAGCAAACCACTCGGCTTCTTCTGTTCGGCTTTCACTAACTGATAGTTCATGCACTTAGAAATGAATTTTCCAATATCCCGCTTCATGTCCTGATACATCTTGTTACAACCAGGATGAATCGTCAACTTCGAGTGATGGCATTCTCTCAGAACCTCATCTCTCATTCCATTAATATCAGGAACAACTAATCGCCCTTGCTTTCGAAACCAACCTTCTCGATCGACTTTGAACTCTTTATCTTCTGGTTCTAGCTTCTGGATAAACTCGACAAGCTTTGCATCTCGCTTTTGGCTCTCTCCAATCCTTTCGATGAGAGTAGGTCTTATCGATAAGCTTGCCAATATTTCAGGTTCCAACTCACACCTTGGCCTAAAATCAAATCTTGCCAAATACTCAAGGCTCTTCCATTCCAAAAACATCGCTCCCAAACTCGCGTGTCTTCGACTTAACGCATCTGCAACTGCGTTACCTTTACCTGGAGTATAGGCTATATCAAAATCATACGATGCCAGAAACTCTAACCATCGTTGCTGCCGAAGATTCAAATCCTTTTGGGAGAAAAGATACTTCAACGACTTGTGATCCGTAAACCACTCGAATCGGACTCCCAACAGGTAATGTCTCCACATCTTTAGAGCAAACACAATCGCTGCCAACTCCAAATCATGAGTTGGGTAATTTTTCTCATGCGGCTTTAGCTGTCGACTCGCGTAGGCTACGATCTTATCATTTTGCATTAGCACTGCTCCAAGCCCAATACCACATGCATTGGTGTATACCACCATCTCTTCATTCCCACTTGGAATGGTCAACATAGGAGCACTTGCAATCTCTCCTTCAGGATTTTGAACGCTTGTTCACACTTCGCATCCCATGTGAACACTTGGCTCTTCTTCGTTAATCCTGTCAATGGTGCAGCTATCTTGGAGAAATCCTTGATAAACCATCGGTAATATCTTGCCAATCCAAGGAAACTTCGAACATCCGTCGCATTCTTAGGTCAATCCCAGTCCTGGATTGCTGCAACTTTAGTGGGGTCAACCGCTATCCCTTTTCCAGAAACTACATGGCCTAAGAATCTCACCTCATCCTTCCAGAAGTGACACTTCAAGAACTTAGCTTTCAACTGATGCTTTCGCAAGATTTCTAACACAACTCGCAAGATCCACGAAATACGTTTGCGCGTTAGTCAACCCGAATGGCATCATCAACCACTCGAAGAAACCAGATAGTGTCCTAAAAGCAGTCTTTGGTACACTATCCTTGGCCACCTTCAATTGGTGAAATCTCATTACCAAATCCATCTGATAAAACACTTTGGCTTCGTGAAGCTGATCGTACAAGTCATCAATCCTTGGCAACGGATACTTGTTCTTCTTAGTCACCTTGTTCAGCTCACGATAGTCCACATACAATCTTAACGAGCCATCTGCCTTGGTTGCAAATACGACTGGTGCACCCCATTCGGAAACACTTCTCCGAATGAATCCCTTCCTTAGAAGGTCACGAACTTGCACCTCTAAATCTCGCTGTTCCTTAGGTGCCATCCGCCTAAGAGGCATAATGATTGGTCTAACACCCTCGACCAAATTGATCCTAAACTCGATCTCTCGATGCAGTGGCAACCCTTTGACCTCGTAAAAGACGTCCTCATACTCATTAGCGATCAACACGATGACAAGTCTTCTTGTGGAATCACAAGCGAATATAGATAACTAACGAAGACACCCTCTTCGCGCTTACACTTTATCAACACCTTTTGCCCTTCCACATCCCCGACTCTCACCTCTAGATTCTCTCAATTTACCCTTGCCGCATACCTCTTGAGCCAATCCATGCCCAAGATGATCCCAAACCCAGTGAAGTTAATAACAAAGCAATCACACACAAAAGAGAAACTATGACTCGACAACACTAGACCCCGGCACAACATGCACAAACTAGACAAACCTCCAACCGGATTAGTCACGATTAATGGTCTATCACAAATCTCAGGTTCCAAACCCAAGCGACACACAAGCTCAATGCAAATGAATGAATGTGATACTCCAGTATCAAACAAAACTCAAAATGAAACACCATGAGCAGAAAGCGTACCTTGCACCACGACACCCTTTCCCTTTTCCTCTGCAGTAGGAGCCCTCGAAGATGATGGCACTGCCCCCAAAGCATAAGACTTAACCACTTGCTTCCCTTTGGCTGATTATGGACAATCTTTCTTCTCGCGTCCCGGCTTCCCACACTTGAAGCACTTCTTCTGAGCTTTAGGATTCTTGCATTCACTAGAAAAATGGCCCTTCTGCCAACAATTGAAGCAAGTCACTTCTCTCATCTTCTTATTTTGGCCATCCTTTCCTTTCAGTTGTTGTTGTTTCCTTTTCTTATTATTACCACCCTGCTGTGGCTTATGTTCCTCCTTAGGTGCAACAACAGACATCTTCTTAGGGAACAGACTTTCATACCTCAAAGCCTTCTTGAAGATCTTCTCAAAGCTATCATCGAGGTGATCCACAAGCTGATCCCCTAGATATTCATCCAATCCCAAGACAAACTTCTCATTCTTTTGATAAGGAGTATTCACATACGAACGAGCATACTTCGACAAAGTTTCAAAGTCAGAAATATAGTCAGGAACGGGGCGACCATTCTGCTTAAGCTCCACGAATCTCTTAAACAGAACAGACTTCTGCACGGTGGAGATAAATTTTGCTTCAAACTTAGCTTGGAACAACTCTCATGAAATATCCTCTTCAAGGGTCTCAAGTGTGACAGAGTTCCACCAGTCCATTGCTTTGCCCACTAACTGCCTTGATGCAAGCTTCCTCTTTGTTGCATCATCAATGCCCATGTCCTTGAAATCCTAACACAAGTATCTATCCACCTCTGGACTTCTTCAACTGGTTAAGTACCTTTGAACTGTTTTCCTCCCAATGAAGAAAAATATTTGCATAACTTTGCAAATTCTATAGCTCTAGGCACTTGGACTCCAACATCAACCGTAGCTACCACTGGAGCAGGGTTCCTTCGAAGGCATGCTTCAATAATAGATTCAAACATGGTCGGGTAGTCTTGTGCCCCGCCATTACCCCCTCCAGTATTAGCTTCCCTAGTAGCGTGTCTTGATGGTCGTCTACTCATTCTAAATCTGCATTATAGAATAATTAGCCACTTCCAAGAAAAACTGGTAAACAATACAACCGCTACTGCTTTATATGCTAATATATATAGTAAGCATCCAACTGAAATCTACAAGTACGTCTCTCATACGTGATTACGTCTTTTGTAACACCCTACCTCCGCCAGTGAACACTCACGAGTGATTTCACTAGCCTTGGAGGGGTGTTTGTCTGGATATACATGAACATAAATATTACAAGACATAACATATATAAAACAGCGGAAGAAAAACAAAATTTTCATTACTTTATAAAACAGTAAGGTCTAAAGCCTTTTACATCATAATGTCACTAAATTTCTTACATAGAAACCTGTCTTGAAATAAAGAAGCATAAAACCTTTTCATAAATTATTCCCCAAGTAAAACAGAAAAGCAGCCATAGCCAAGGAAAGTCCAAGCCATACATGATGACCTTCAAGCAGAAGAAGTTTGAACCAAACAACATTATTTCCTCCCTGAAAACCTGGGGGGGGGGGGGGGAACGGAAGATAAAGAGGCGAAAGAAAACGGGGTCAGTGATAAAGACTGGTAAGTCCTATCTACTTCCAGCATAAAAACAGGTAAAGGTAACATGACATGCATAAACTGAAAGTAAACATAAGGATGATGACAAGATATATAAGCTAAACCAAGATAACAAGATGAACCACGGTATCTAGATAAACTAATGTACCATGATAAACTACGGGTACTATGAATCAGGTATAGCATCCCAAGGTATCTACCACGTATAACATCCCAAGGTTACTATCAAGTATATTTCTCAAGGTTCTAACATGTATATTTGCTCAGCGCCTCCCGTACTAGTATCCCATCCCGTGTCATGTGTTAACTATGAATATCCCTTGCCCAATGTCATGTAATGGTCCATTTTTAGTATGTCAACCTAATATATCACGTATGTCGGTTTATTCCAACTTGTATTATCTTTTCCATGTGTATGTTCAGTCCTTTGCCGTAAATCGTACGGGCTTTCTCACTATTTCAATGTAGTACCATTTTTATCCTAGAAATCGTTTGGACTGTCACGCTTGATCGAGCCATGTTTCCTTTCCATGAATTCTCGAATGTTTCGGCTAGGATTTATGCCACCTAGGACCACTAGGGACTATGCTACCTACTAAACGTTCTCGGTTTGGGTTTTATCCACCTAGGGACACTAGGGGTTATGCTACCCGTCAACCGTGCCCTTTTTCCCATGTATGTATCGTGAATCGTTTTTCCATGTCTAGATGCACATGTATCTCAATGTGCCATCCGAGTCCCGTGCCAGGGCAAATCAAGAAATACGGGACTCGTTCGGGAGCATTAAGTTATCTGCCGATGTAGATGTCAAGGTCTGTTTTTGTACCGGTGGTTATGGTCCCACGTGACCCCTCCCTCAACTACTGAAAGGCAATCCAAGAAAATCATGCACGAGAACTATACTCCGGCCACAAATGCCCCACTTTCCTATTGGCCAACCTCACCCATAACTAGATAGCAAGTATATGGTCTGTTGGGAGTTCTCAGCCTTTCCGCATACGTACACGATTGACTAAAGATGGTAGGTGGTCGACGACGCGCTATCCAGGGCTAAAACAAGTATCGCCGACCCCACGCTAATCCACCCCAGTCTTTAGGTTGCTCGCACAGCAACTAAGGCATACCCTTGGTTCTTCTACCGCAAACCTTAACCTCTGTGAGCCCAGGAGTATCATCTGCAACCTCACAGAGGGATACCAAGAGTACCCTCATGTCCCCCGAAGCTACTGCTTCGTCACCCAGTTCGCTGGAGCCTTTATCCAAGTCAGATAATTTGCTCCTCCTCGTGTGTTTAAGCAATGACCTACCGTATCGGGTTACTCATCTATTTATGAACTTGTCCAATTTCCTTGACTGAGAATTATTACTTAGTTATCCTTAACTAAGGTTTATCACTTAGTTTCTTTCCCCATTATCCTTGTTAACTACAAATTCTCCACTTAGTCCTCGGAACTAGGGTTTTGTCTAATGGGTTAAGTATTGTCATTCAAGTCCATGACTTAACCCGCCTACGAATCTTGTCAAAATTGGCTAAGTGTTCTAGTTCCAGACTTAACCCTACAAACCATGTGTCTAGTTGGTTAAGTATATAAATCAGTTCATGACTTAACCTTATCGAGTTATCATAATTGGTTAAGTATAGTTTAACCTTATCAAATTACCGAGTCGAGTTGGTAAGTATATTCAAGCGGTTCGTGTCTTAATCCTATCCAATTACCATGTTAGATTGGTTAAGCGTAGGTTAACTTAACCCCATCAAATTACCGTGTTTAGATTGGTTAAGCGTAGGTTAACTTAACCCCATCAAATTACCGTGTTTAGATTGGTTAAGTGTAGGTTAACTTAACCCCATCAAATTACCATGTTAAATGGGTTAAGTGTAGGTTAACTTAACCCTATCAGGTTACCAAGCTAGATTGGTTAAGTATTGGTTAACTTAACCTCATCAAATTACCGTGTTTAAATGGGTTAAGTGTAGGTTAACTTAACCCCATCCCCTAACCGTATTATAATGGTTAAGTGTCATTAAGAAATCAAGTCCGGTTTCACATAACCTACCCATTCATGTCATATCGGTTAAGTGTCATTAGTCTAATTAACTTAACCTTATCATGTGGCATTAAGTAAATTAATGCACCCCAACCTCTCACATTAGACTTTGTTGTGGTTACTGGATGTGCCGGGCGGGTCCGGGCAGCTTTACACCACAACCTAGTCTAACCTCGGGTTTTAAGTGCGGTGTGACCAACTACTCACATTGGGTCCTATTGTTTGTAGCTACTGGATTTGCAGGGCGGGTCCGGGAAGATTTATGCTACAAACTCAACCCAACCTCGAGTTGGTCACTTCCATGTTTTCCTACGTGTCATGTTCAAGTTTTATCATAACCATGTTTTCATGTATAATCTATGTCAATATTCCATGTCAAGTTTCAAGTCATATTCCAAGTCAAGTTTTCGTATCATACTCACGCTTTGCCTAACCTACCCAAAACGTGTCTCCAACGCAAGTGAAAGCGAGTCAACATAGTATGAATAATTAGGGAAAAATATGACAAAGATGGTCATAAGATGGCAAAGTGGATCACAAGTTCAACATGGTGAAATTTGAGGAGAGGGTGTACAACATAACTAGCATATTTTATATTTTCCTCAAAACATGTATGATAGCATAAAAGTGATAATTATGGTCATAGCTATCATATGATGACACTACTAACATGTGCATAATAGGTTCGTCACCATAAGCATGTTAATGGACATGAAGGGTTTTGGTTCCTTATCATGCATAAGTCAAACCAAGTTCACATAAATGTTCTACAAGCCAAGAGAGTGGATCTAAGGTTTCATGTCAACATTCCAAGTAAAGATTCAATCTTGCATGATAAACTAGGTTGAACACACATGAATGGCATGATTTAGTTACTAAGGAATACCCCAAAGTCATAGGTTCAAGCAAGAGGGGCAAAACTAGGTTCACATAGGCTAACATACTTATGTTTCATCTCATTTTATTCCATGTCAACATTTGAACTATCATTTTGATCTAAAAGCATCTAGAACTTACCTAGCGTGGCTAGAGATTCATGAGCAAGCATTTGTCATGGAATGGTGTTGAGATTTAGGAGCATGAATCATCATAGGATTGGTGTAGCAACGTTGATCTACTCGCTTGATTTGGTGTAGAAAGCTTGCACCTTTGATTCGGATCTAGTATGAATGCATAGGCTCTTGAAGTTGAAGATGGAGGCCATGATCAATGGAGATTTGGGCAGCACTTCGTGGCAAGAATGATTTGTGTGGGTTTAGGCTAGGTGTTAGGGTGTTTTTATAGAGATTAGGATTAGTTTAGGCCAAAGGATTAACCCTAGGATAGATCTGAGCCATCAAAAATCGTCACCAGCCTCCAAAACCAGTCCAAACAGCCAGTAGGTGCACCCAGGCCGACCTGGCCCGACCGTGGGTTTCGACCCCTAGGTCGACTCTAGAGTCAACTTGGTCCCCACCAGGTCGACACCCAGGTCGACCCCCAGGTCGACCTGGTTCTGGCGGGATTTTTCCCGCCTATCCTGGTTTTCTGAAATTTGAAATCTGTTTCGAATTCTGATTTTTTCGTGAAACTTCCGGAGGCCATATCTCGGTCATACGGACTCCGATTTACGAAATTTCGGACTCTATTTCGCGTATTTTTCCGAGACGAACGTAATGGCACAGCCCGCTTTCCTTGATTCAGATTTTATAATTTAATTCTGCCTTGATTCTTGTCTTAACACATTGTAAAAATTCGGGTTGTTACATTCTCCCCTCCTTTAAGGATTTCATCCCCGAAATCTCCAAGTTAGAAAGAACGTATCCTACCATCCATCATCCATCTAATCAAAACATCATCCACAGGCAACCATTGTCCTTAAGAGACTTCTAATGCTTTATGAACACATGCAGAAAGTGTGTGTATATGTTCCTTAGCTAATGCTAATGATCAGGCCTGAATGATCTTCTATATGCAGAATATGTTTAGTGCCATGAATCCAACATGTATGCAAATAGTCCTAGTCATATAACACTATATGTGTGCACAAACATTCATCCACATGCAACATCCACATGATAACATATTCAATTTCATCCATAAACAAGTATAAATACCCGTGCATATGCAACGTGAAAATGTGACTGGGTCGATCTAGTGTCTAATGTATATTCGCGCATCCACGAGCAACCACTTGGAACCATTTGCAACCATATCAATCATAAAATGTTTCAAATACATGTTTACATCCATAGGGTTCTACCTAAGGTTCCCAAGATAGGATCGAGAAGATACGCAAGATAAACTCCTTATGGGGTTTGCAATAGAAACAGGACCGAGAGGATATTCACAAAAGATAGCATGCAAGTAAGCTCTACAGGAAAACCAGGGATCAAGGATATACTCTTAAAAAGAGATAGGATGCGCGTGTCTAGTCTTTAACCTTCTAAGTCGCATTTCCTTGAGCTTAATTCCATTGTGCCTTGACTGTCTTTAACTTCATGACTCCGTAGCTTCTTAATTCTTGTTTCCAAATATGAGCTGTAACTCATTTCATTGTCGCCTCTCGTTCCACTTCCACTTATTCTTTCCCTAGTATACTTGGCTCAAACATATCCGCGTACTCATGCAATCTCTCCAAAATTCACTAGGGAATTCTGGATCTCGTTTACCGATGCCAATCCATGTTGCCAAGCATACCTACAAGGGTGATCTCTATAGCTCATGCGTAAGAGAAATGAACCATCCGCCTTATTGGCGAACATTACTCGATCGGATCAGAAATTCCCGCTAAATGCATCAAGAGATTCTAGGTAACTAATCATGACAGAACCCAAAAGGTTACATGAGACTTCGAGGGTATTACCAAGGCAAGCCAAGGGTCTAACTACCCTCCTTTCAAAACCGAGAGTGGCACCCCTTACTGGATAACCTCTTCATCCCTAGAATCAACCATAGCCCAAGAACATAGGCATTACTTCCAAACTCAACACTTATCATAGACATTCTCAAATCCAAACAAGTCATGAATAAATGGACCGATCCTCCAACAAGATTTGGGACAAAATGGGATCCTCTAGTACTAAGGTGTAGAGACTCAACTATCAAAGCAGACTTAAATGATGCGATGATCAAAACAAAGTCTGGACGGGATGATAGAAAAGAAAGGCTAAATATTTACCGGAAACGGTACCATCCCTCTTAGGTACGCTAGTAGTGAGAGCATACAACTGCCCTCTCGCTGATCTTGTCCTTATCCTCCTTTGTGGATCCAGCTATACCAACAAGTTTCTTATGCTTAAGCTCGTGTCCTTTTTTCCTTGTTCTTGTTATCCTTTCTTATAACTTCGGTAACAGGTCTCTCGAGAACTACCTCCGTCGTATGGAAAATACTGACGTAGCTAGACAAGGATTAGTCGTAGTTAAAACTACTGTGACTACAGATGGAGGAAAGAAAGGAAAAGAGATTCAATCAAGGAAACAAGGGTAGTGCTAATGGCCTTTGGGGAATAGCCTTTAAAAGTAAAACTTTTCTTGAAAAATGCTTCCTTGTAAACGGTTTTTCAAATAATTTCAGAAGGTTTTTAAACTTTTCTTAAAAACTTTTGCCCGGTCTAGTAACCTTCTGCTCTGATACCAAATGTAACACCACACCTCCGCCAGTGAACACTCACGAGTGATTTCACTAGCCTTGGAGGGGTGTTTGTCTGGATATACATGCACAGAAATATTACAAGACAGAACATATACAAAACAGCGGAAGAAAAACAGAATTTTCATTACTTTATAAAACAGTAAGGTCTAAAGCCTTTTACATCAGAATGTCACTAAATTTCTTACATAGAAACCTGTCTTGAAATAAAGAAGCATAAAACCTTTTCATAAATTATTCCCCAAGTAAAACAGAAAAGCAACCATAGCCAAGGAAAGTCCAAGCCATACATGATGACCTTCAAGCAGAAGAAGTCTGAACTAAACAACAGTATTTCCTCCCTGAAAACCTGGGGGGGAACGGAAGACAAAGAGGCGAAAGAAAACGGGGTCAGTCATAAAGACTGGTAAGTCTTATCTATTTCCAGCATAAAAACAGTAAAGGTAACAAGACATGCATAAACTGAAAGTAAACATAAGGATGATGACAAGATAGATAAGCAAAACCAAGATAACAAGATGAACCATGGTATCTAGACAAACTAATGTACCATTATAAACTACGGGTACTATGAATCAGGTATAGCATCCCAAGGTATCTACCAAGTATAACATACCAAGGTTACTATCAAGTATATTTCTCAAGGTTCTAACATGTATATTTGCTCTGCACCTCCCTTACTAGTATCCCATCCCGTGTCATGTGTTAACTATGAATGTCCCTTGCCCAATGTCATGTAATGGTCCATTTTTAGTATGTCAACCTAATATATCACATATGTCGGTTTATTCCAACTTGTATTATCTTTTCCATGTGTATGTTCAGTCCTTTGCCGTAAATCGTACGGGCTTTCTCACTATTTCAACGTAGTACCATTTTTATCCTTGAAATCGTTTGGACTGTCACCCTTGATCTAGCCATGTTTCCTTTCCATGAATTCTCGAATGTTTCGGCTAGGATTTATGCCACCTAGGACCACTAGGGATTATGCTACCTACTAAACGTTTTCGTAACTCGGTTTGGGTTTTAGCTACCTAGGGCCACTAGGGGTTATGCTACCCGTCAACCGCGCCCTTTTTCCCACGTATGTATCGTGAATCGTTTTTCCATGTCTAGATGCACATGTATCTCAATGTGCCATCCGAGTCCCGTGCCAGGGCAAATCAAAAAATACGGGACTCGGTCGGGAGCTTTAAGTTATCTGTCGATGCAGATGTCAAGGTCTGTTTTTGTACCGGTGGTTATGGTCCCACGTGACCCCTCCCTCAACTACTGAAAGGAAATCCAAGAAAATCATGCACGAGAACTATACTCCGGCCACAAATGCCCCACTTTCCTATTGGCCAACCTCACCCATAACTAGATAGCAAGTATATGGTCCGTTGGGAGTTCTCTGCCTTTCCGCATACGTACACGATTGACTAAAGATGGTAGGTGGTCGACGACGCGCTATCCAGGGCTAAAACAAGTATCGCCGACCCCACGCTAATCCACCCCAGTCTTTAGGTTGCTTGCACAGCAACCAAGGCATACCCTTGGTTCTTCTACCGCAGACCTTAACCTCTGTGAGCCCAGGAGTATCATCTGCAACCTCACAGAGGGATACCAAGAGTACCCTCATGTCCCCCGAAGCTACTGCTTCGTCACCTAGTTCGCTGGAGCCTTTATCCAAGTCAGATAATTTGCTCCTCCTCGTGTGTTTAAGCGATGACCTACCGTATCGGGTTATTCATCTATTTATGAACTTGTCCAATTTCCTTGACTGAGAATTATTACTTAGTTATCCTTAACTAAGGTTTATCACTTAGTTTCTTTCCCCATTATCCTTGTTAACTACAAATTCTCCACTTAGTCCTCTGAACTAGGGTTTTGTCTAATGGGTTAAGTATTGTCATTCAAGTCCATGACTTAACCCGCCTACGAATCATGTCAAAATTGGCTAAGTGTTCTAGTTCCATACTTAACCCTACAAACCATGTGTCTAGTTGGTTAAGTATATAAATCAGTTCATGACTTAACCTTATCGAGTTATCATAATTGGTTAAGTATAGATTAACCTTATCAAATTACAGAGTCGAGTTGGTTAAGTATATTCAAGCGGTTCGTGTCTTAACCCTATCCAATTACCATGTTAGATTGGTTAAGTGTAGGTTAACTTAACCCCATCAAATTACCGTGTTTAGATTGGTTAAGTGTAGGTTAACTTAACCCCATAAAATTACCGTGTTTAGATTGGTTAAGTGTAGGTTAACTTAACCCCATCAAATTACTGTGTTAAATGGGTTAAGTGTAGGTTAACTTAACCCTATCAGGTTACCAAGCTAGATTGGTTAAGTATTGGTTAACTTAACCTCATCAAATTACCGTGTTTAAATGGGTTAAGTGTAGGTTAACTTAACCCCATCCCCTAACCGTATTATAATGGTTAAGTGTCATTAAGAAATCAAGTCCGGTTTCACATAACCTGCCCATTCATGTCATATCGGTTAAGTGTCATTAGTCTAATTAACTTAACCTTATCATGTGGCATTAAGTAAATTAATGCACCCCAACCTCTAACATTAGACTTTGTTGTGGTTACTGGATGTGCCGGGCGGGTCCGGGCAGCTTTACACCACAACCTAGTCTAACCTCGGGTTTTAAGTGCGGTGTGACCAACTACTCACATTGGGTCCTATTGTTTGTAGCTACTGGATTTGTCGGGCGGGTCCGGGCAGATTTATGCTACAAACTCAACCCAACCTCGAGTTGGTCACTTCCATGTTTTCCTACATGTCATGTTCAAGTTTTATCATAACCATGTTTTCATGTATAATCTATGTCAATATTCCATGTCAAGTTTCAAGTCATATTCCAAGTCAAGTTTTCGTATCATACTCACGCTTTGCCTAACCTACCCAAAACGTGTCTCCAACGCAAGTGAAAGCGAGTCAACATAGTACGAATAATTAGGGAAAAATATGACAAAGATGGTCATAAGATGGCAAAGTGGATCACAAGTTCAACATGGTGAAATTTGAGGCGAGGGTGTACAACATAACTAGCATATTTCATATTTGCCTCAAAACATGTATGATAGCATAAAAGTGATAATTATGGTCATAGCTATCATATGATGACACTACTAACATGTGCATAATAGGTTCGTCACCATAAGCATGTTAATGGACATGAAGGGTTTTGGTTCCTTATCATGCATAAGTCAAACCAAGTTCACATAAATGTTCTACAAATCAAGAGAGTGGATCTAAGGTTTCATGTCAACATTCCAAGTAAAGATTCAATCTTGCATGATAAACTAGGTTGAACACACATGAATGGCATGATTTAGTTACTAAAGAATACCCCAAAGTCATAGGTTCAAGCAAGAGGGGCAAAACTAGGTTCACATAGGCTAACATACTTATGTTTCATCTCATTTTATTCCATGTCAACATTTGAACTACCGTTTTGATCTAAAAGCATCTAGAACTTACCTAGCGTGGCTAGAGATTCATGAGCAAGCATTTGTCATGGAATGATGTTGAGATTTAGGAGCATGAATCATCATAAGATTGGTGTAGCAACGTTGATCTACTCGCTTGATTTGGTGTAGAAAGCTTGCACCTTTGATTCGGATCTAGTATGAATGCATAGGCTCTTGAAGTTGAAGATGGAGGCCATGATCAATGGAGATTTGGGCAGCACTTCGTGGCAAGAATGATTTGTGTGGGTTTAGGCTAGGTGTTAGGGTGTTTTTATAGAGATTAGGATTAGTTTAGCCCATAGGATTAACCCTAGGATAGATCTAAGCCATCAAAAATCGTCACCAGCCTCCAAAACCAGTCCAACTAGCCAGTAGGTGCACCCAGGCCGACCTGGCCCGACCGGGGGGGGGGGGGGGTCGACCCCCAGGTCGATCTGGTGGGATTTTTCCCGCCTAGCCTGATTTTCTGAAAATTGAAATCTGTTTCGAATTCTGATTTTTTCGTGAAACTTCCAGAGGCCATATCTCGGTCATACGGACTCCGATTTACGAAATTTCGGACTCTATTTCGCGTATTTTTCCGAGACGAACGTAATGGCATAACCCGTTTTCCCTAATTCAGATTTTATAATTTAATTCTGCCTTGATTCTTGTCTTAACACATTGTAAAAATTCGGGTTGTTACATCTTTGAACTTTGGCTAAAATCGATAACCAGAGCTATGATACCAAATGTGACGACCACCCACAGCCCCCGCACTATACAAGAGGAATAATGCGCTGAAAGGTGTGCCAAGCAGTTATGGACGATCATCAAGGTATGGTAGATAAACGAAACCTGTCGTTAACTCACAGTGCAAGGATAAAATATAATAGAACATATACAACAGGTAGTGATAGTGAAGAAGATAACACTAAACTTTCATGACAAATATAAATTATTTCCCATACACGTAGATAACAACAATAGTGTTTGTACAATTTGCCTCACAACAACACTCAGAGAATTAGCAAACAGCGGAAACAAATACTAGATAGTAATAAAAGAGGTACGTGAGCCTCCTGCTCGCCATCAATCAGCATCGTCGTCCTCACTAAAGCAATACCTACCACCTATTACTCAGTCTGCCTATTCACAACCGGATGAACAACCCAAGGTAATAAGAGAAAATATAAAACCTTGAGTCAGACAACAGTTTTAGTGAGTGATAAAACCGTTAACAAATTTCATCAATAAAGTATATGAGAATGGGTAAATAATCAACTAATCTACCCATCTCTAGAGAAGAACTCTCAATTTCCTTCCCCATTACATGACAGTGATAGCCTTTACAGTCCATACACCCAAAGGAATAACAATTCAGTCACGGCAATTGAAGCATCCATTCATATATGGCAAAGCAACTCAATCGTGATCACAACATGCATTCAAACGTTTATGACTGACTCTGGCTATCACCGCCAACCTTGCTTTAGAATCCTCATTATCGTATGACTGGCTAACAATTTGCCTTCAATTGTCAAGGACCACACACGACGCCCCGGTTCTAGCAAAACTCCACATGCTATACTGAACACATGCTACACGCTATACTCAACACGTGTCTAGGCCATACACGATGCCCAAGGCACTCGACCTACAATTGGTCTTCAATTGTATCTTTGCTTTTAGTCCGCTAGAACCTGGGACAAAGATAATTCCTCGGCCTTCGTCTCTCTAGTCGTTATCAATTACGACTATTAATTAGCTCAGAACACCTTAGAGCTGTCAGTTCACATGAACTCAATACATCCTTGAGTTATCTCCCCATATGTTGCATACAACGAACAACAAATACTTTTCAACACTTTCAAACTTCCCAATTGAATTCACTTTGAAGTCACATCATCACCGGAAATGTCTGACCAGAAATAGCCGACCAGAAATAGCCGACCAAAAATGGAAAAAATTGGCTGACGAGAAATGGCTGACCAGAATAGGTCGACCCAACTTTGGTCCGACCCAACTTATGTCCGACCCAACTTTGGTCCGACCCAACTTCTCCTTACTAGGCCGACCCACCTTCGAATGACTAGGACGACCCACTTTTTCTGACTAGGCCGACCCAACTTACAGCCGATCCAACCTATGGACGATCCAACTTATGGCCGATCCAAAACCTGCATATTGCAATTCAACTTTGATTTCGACCAAAACATCGCCAAACGATAAATCCGATGAAACTAACTCATCCAATTCATCAAAAAGGATTACAAGCATGTTATGAAATCAACGATATCATCAATATGACAATTTTATCAAGGATAATGTCAAATTCACCAAAATCACCACAAATATGCATATGAACAAAAACCATGGATCTAACTTGCACATTCATATGAAATATAATAGAAATTACCTATCTAAACTTGCTAAATCAGACCCTATGGTGATCTATATGAAAATGAACTTACCAATGCATAGATCTAAGGAAAAACACTTGAATTTGATGAAAAACATGATCTACTACTCATACACTTTATTGAATCCATGCGAGAGATGTAATCCACTCACCGATTCTCCAATACAAGCTAAAATGATATAATTATGAATCCGACAGCGAGCAATTCGAACCAAACTCCTCGATCCGACGAATTCACCTTTGAAATGATGGAGATCTATCCTCCAATGGTGTAGATCTATGATTTCCCTCTTTAGATTTGGATTTTTAATGGTAGAAAGGTGTTAGAGGAAGAAGAAGCACAAGGCCACCAAATGAGTAAATGAAAAACTAAACTATTTTTCATACCCCTCACCCCCTATTTTTACCCTCCCATCAGCCCACTAATGGGCCTCTCCAATTCAGCCCATTATGGCTTACCAAACCTGGACAACTAACTGAAAAACCTTAAAACAGCGATTTCTCCCAAACCGTTGAACCAAATCTTTAATGTAACCACTCTACGGAAAGCCAATCATCAATTCCATTCAATGGCACAGGTCTAACCCTCTGATTCGACCTTAGTCAAAAGTTATGCCCTATACAAGGCTGACAGGGGAAAAATGGTCATAAGAAAAATCGGTAAAAATTATGGACATGTCTCACATCCGCATAAGCAACATATTAAAAGATGAGAATGATCCAACCCTTAGGGAATAAAATAAAAATATTTTACGATCTTCCGTTAGGTAAAATGCGGGCTGTTACATATCATCTTCAAGAAAATTAAGAGTTATAGATTATTCTCTTAGATCTTATCTTGCAAATAAAATGGTTATGAAACTTACTCCCTTTCGGTTCCCCAAAATTACTATTATTCTTTACATGGAAAACTTGATCATTTCCGAACTCAGCTTATCTAATCGTTTTAGTTTATGTATTTTAATCTTACTATTCCCACTTGCCAATATCCTTTAATCAAATTGTGAAACTTAGTTCACAAGGTATTCATGCTTATTTAAACAGTTCCTTTTGTTACCACAATATACTTTAGAACTTATCGACTGTCCAAAATCGCCGATAATTCCAGATTTTAATTCCTTATATTGTTTAGTTTTGGCTATCCTTATTAATTACAAGTATGTGGCCCGTGCTACGCAACGGGCATTAATGGTACCGAAATTTATTTTTAAAGTTGTTTAGAATTTAATAATGGATTTTTTGTACAATGAAGGAATATATGTTTTTAGTTTATTATGACGTAAATGCGCAAACATCGTACAAATACACACAACATGCACAAACATATGTATATATACTTATATTTACACACATATATACATACAAACATATATAGAGGTTGATTATGTAGTGTTAAAGATTTAGCAATTTTTTCAATGTCCGATCTTAGATTTTTAATAAGTGTATTGCCCTTTAAATATTTGAAAAGCTTGCTTATACATTTTGAACACACTCTACAGGGGACACGTAAAATGTAAAGCAGTAAATAATGCAGAGGCTTTGATGATAAAGTCACTATTTAAATGATGATGAATTATTGGGGTAATTGTATTTAATGGAATGGACTTGCTTTGGAAACCCTAAATTGTCAAAAGTGAATATTAGGCTGAATGGCTTTTACAGGATAGTTAGCTTTAAGGGCAACACGTTTAAATTGTAAGTTTTAAGGATATTTTCACATGAAAAAGATAACTTTATTTTATCTTTTAAAACTATACATGCAAATTGTCTTTAAAACTAATTTTAGAAGTGTTATCCTTAAATTTTATTATTCTGAACAAATAAATCATTTAAGTGAAGATCCCTATCACTAAAATTGACATAACATTTTCTGTACAAAAACTACATTTAGAATACAAAAAATACAAAGAGTAGCATATTCGAAATACATAACTCTAAAACGTTTCATTAATGTTAATGCATTTTAAGAATAATTTTTTTTGCATGTTGTTCCATTGTTGGGAAAAATGCAAGCTGTGTTAAAATGGATGCAAAAGTTTTATAAAAAATGCATAATTTAAACTACAAATCAATGCTACCTTATTTATACCAAAAAATGTGTAAAATATACTAAAAACTCTAAAGATAGTGCAAAATTAGTGCATGTTAAAAAAAGCATAACTTATGTACCATTTGAAACCATGTACAAAACATAAAAATGAAAAGGTGAATTAAACGGAATGAGAAAATTACTGTACATCATATTGCAACAAAAGCATTACAAAATGAAAATTGGAGGTTTTTATAATATGTAAACCCCTAATCATTTTTGAAAATAAAAAATAATGTGAAAAATAGAATTATCAGCAGCAAATTGAAGTATACTTTTATTTATTGCTTAATTACACAGAAGAAAAAACACGCAAAGATGAGTAAATGAATAACTTTTGCATATGTTATGCACGGTATGAAAAAGCAAAAGTGTATTTGAACACGTTATAGGCAAAGTTGGTGACATAATGGATCTTTAATATTTGATTGCACTCTAATTTCTACCTTCCATATAAGAACAGAAAGATGTAATGAATCAAATCTCATGTTATCAATTATGCCTAATTTTCTGTCAAAATAGTCGCCTTAAATGAAAAGTGAAAAAGGCAAGTCACGTGTCGTAAAGGGAAGCGCATAGTATTTATAGTTGAGTATATAAATATTTGTCAATCACCAATACAAAAGAAAATTTTAATGAAAATCGTAGGGTGTAACTCTACAACCAAAAATTTATCCAACGTTTAGGAGAAACTCTATAGATTTACATGTTAACCTAGTTTTTATTGGCTTATTGATCTATATATGATTAAACGTTAATTTCTATGCTCTTAAAATCATTATCAGATAAGGTTTAAAACATATTTAGAGAAAATATGACACTATCAGAGTTGGCCTTTGCATAAAGTAGCTGGAGCGGCTACTTTGGGCCTCAAAATGGTTAGGGCACAATTTTTTTAAACCTAATTCTATTTGTACACTAAAAATTGCTAAACATACACCAAATAATATTATAAATTACTACACATCAAGTATTACTTTACATACACCTTGTCTTTTGTTAAATTGCCCTTGTTCCATCTTTTTTATTTTCCCTTTGTGAACTTCAAAATACATTTACCCAAACTTAAGAATTCATTACAACAAATTGAGTAAAACTCAATAAAATGAACTTTAGTCTTTGCTCTAATATTGTAGCTATTTTAAAATTTCCAAAATTTTCTCAATTTCAACGAAATTGCTCAAATTTATGAAAAAAAATCAACATACCAAAGTTACAACGATTATTTTTGAATCTTGTCTTAATTGAAATGTCAAGTTTCTGGATGAAATTATTCATTAACATATCTAATGTGCATCATATTCTATTGGACCTAAGGTTAATTTCGATTGATTACATGAAAAAGTTTAAAATAGGTGAACATGAGAAAACGGTAATTTAGTAATAAATTTATATAAAAATATAACGATGTATGTTAAGTGATTTTCGATGTCTGAATAGAATTAACCATTTTTTAATGTTTATACATCACTAATAAAAACTCAGCCATATAAAACAAAACATGCAGCAATGTAAAAGAAGGGAAAAGGACTGCTCATCGCAGAAGATGAAGAAAGAAGGCAATTACGCAATTCGCTAGTAGCGTTGAGGTTGGGAGGTTTCCTTTGATGTCACTTTCCATGGAATAATTTCCTAACTTGATTGCGCCACTTTCAAAAGATCATATCAAGGTTTGAAATTTTATATCAATCGTAATTAGGTTGATAACTGACTTATGTCATAAATTTCACAAAATTAGTATGAATTTGTGTGCTGCTATACTGTTTGTTTCCTTTTGGATTCAGTTTTTTGTTCTCACAAATCGATCAATTAAAATAACCATTATTCAATTTATTTTGCATATATTAGTAAATTATTATTGTGGATAACTTTTTTTGGATAATTAATTCATTTTGTTCCTATAAAATATTAATTTTGATTTATGAATGAATATGACGATTTCATGTTGTTCTACATAGACAGTTTTCATTTGATATTCATTATGCTATGTCTTTTGCATGTACATTTGCTATACCAAGATTTTAAATAAAATATTTATTAAAATTTTAACAAATACTTGCATCCGCTATGCAAACATTGTTTGTAAAAGTCAAAGTACAACCTTTTTTATACCAACAATTAGAAAAAAAATGAATATCATCTAAAATTTTCGCTACCTATTATTTATAGATTACATTTTTTAGTGTTGTTAATAGTGTAGAAATGTGCAAGTAAGAATCTAAAAACGCTAAAAGTGCAAATAAGAAAATAACTTGATTTATTTTCATCTTGTAAGTAGTTGTATATGGGCATTGATTTATAATTGGCTTTAGGTACTAAAACTCGTAGGACCGAGCCTGGACACTATATTTTCAAATCACAGAGGTTCATTGTTAGAGGTGTAAAGTTATTTTATTATTTTATTAGAAATGCCATCACAACTAAAGAAATGTGAGTTTGACGCGTTAAACTCTTTAATAATACGTTTAAATGAACAACATAGAATTGTACAAAGTAATTAATTTCACCTACAGAGTTGACTTAGCAATGAATTTGTGTTTTGTGAAAAAAAACAAAACAAAGAATTAAAGAAGTTTGTAATAAATGCAGGAAGTGCGTCTAATGTTAAATAGCATTTAATTTAAGTAATGGTTACGGTAACTCATATTTTCATATTAATTATACATGAACACTACCTGGTTTTCATGTTTTCGGCAGTTATTCTTAATCCATCCTATCAAAAAGATCTCGATCGTTTATAATATTAAATTTAATGAATTTACAGGACCATCATATTTGATCATCGTGATATATGAGAACATGTAAGAAAAAATAAGAAATTGAACTCATAACCACATCAGATCTCCGTGTTAATTGTTATTAAGTTAACTTGGTTCATGTATCAAATGTTTTTATATTATACTTGATGAACCATACATGTACCTTAAAGCATATGCATAAATGTAGACATTTTTTTCTGTCAAACGCAAAGATGAACTGACAAAAGAATCTCTTTTTAAATAAACGTATTTAAAACTAATTAAAGCTCAACAATTAAAATTTGAAAACAAAATATATTTTGAGCAAAACATACTTCTCTGAACCAGAAAAGATTAATATTAGAAATCAATATTAAAAAATTCTTTTGTCATCATTTACTTCAAGCTTATTTGTACCGAAAAAAGTTATTACAGTAACCTATTACGAATGATAGTTTCCAACCCAAAACCCAATAGTATCGAATCCTATCAAGGAAAAAGTGGAGACTTTACACATGCATCACGCAAAAGAAATTCGCTAAGAAGTTTACTTCAATAAAGATTACATTTTTTCCAGAAATTTCTCATACTTCTCATCCCCATGAACTTTGAATATTGATTTCTAAATACTTATACAGTAACTATGAAAACTGATTTATGTATTCTAAATAAATACATCATATGAATATAATTTCTTTAGTATGTTATGATAACATTAAGGATAGAACTTGGAAGAACAAACGCAGCTTCTTTTATGTTAACTAGCTGGAAGCTCGTTCGGGCATACTATCGAACATCATAAGTGCACTACATCAAACCTTTAACACCAACCTGGTCGGTCGAGAAGAAGCACCACCTGGTCGGTCACAAGACGAACACCAACCTGGTCGGTCGAAAGGGGGACCACCTGGTCAACCTCAGCGTTGCTCGATCACTTTGAAGGTCAGGAACCTCATGCACGAGCAGTACATCAGCAAGCTCTGGTCGTCAGTTCAACATCACCATCTGGTCGGTCACGAGGCCAGCTCCACCTGGTCGGTCTTCATCTACTGATAGGTCACCCGCATCACCATTTGGTCGGTCTGCTCGCCGGCGACCTGGTCGGTCTGCTCTCCAAAGACCTGTCTCATGAAGGCGATCAGTATTGGCAAAGGAATGAGCTAATACAATTCTGGTCGGTCTTGAAAGATGCATGGAGGCTTCAACAGTTCGCTATAGTGGTCGGTCCTAAACTAAAATTAGTGAAGGCTGTACTTGAGCAAACGTGTTTTCATAAGAATGGACAATAACTTTTGATAAAGACAAAGCAGCACGTTCAGGCTTCCATGATCGTTCATATATTAATACACAGGTCGGTATTGGAGCATTAAGGAGCTGGTCGGTATATGCATGTTTGGCTGATCGGTTTCGTATGCCAACTCGTTGCCAAACAAGCGCCTACTCGTCGCCAACCTAGCGCCAACTATACACTTCAAATTACAAGTGTGCCACTACCCCTCAACTACAACTATAAATACCCCCTTTCACCACACTAAAAGGGGGAGGATTTGGGCTACTCCGAAGGGCTGGAAAAATCATTTCTCCAAGCTAGCTTCAAGCTTCATCCATGGCTTCCATAGCTTCTCTCTTCATCTCCATCCATTAATCCATCGCTTCCATTGGAGATTCACCACTAGGATCCATTCAAACTCTACTCAAGCAACACAAGTCTCCACTTATCCTCTCTAGAAGCTTAATCTACCATTGAAACGCTATGGAATCGGAGAGATCTACCTCTAAAGTGAAGTGTTGACGACTTCTCAACCATTTCAATCAATATTGGGAGGGATCCAATCATTCCACTAGCGAACTCAAGTGCGATTCACATCAAAGAGGGATAAAACGAGAGATACATTGTAAATTGAGAGGGATTTGCATGGCATTGTACTTGGTATCATGGAAGTGATAATGGAAAATGTTTACATAGTGGACGTAGGTCACGGTTGACCGAACCACTCTAAAAATTGTGTGTTCTTCTCTTTTATTGCTTTGTTTTTGCGAATTGCGGTACCACATTTCTCCATACATGCTTTTCATAGTGTCTCTCCCCTAATTTGGAAACGTGCTTTCTTAGCACCTTGCCACTGAACGGGCGACGCACTCTTTAGAGCATCGTATTTGGTGTTTGATCATTTTTTGATTATAACATTTTATTTGATCTCCCTTTTCACGCCAAGATCTCTTTTGGTTGGAGTGATCTTAATAGCTGTGTTACCACGCACTGTATTGGTCAGCATCCTCATGGACCTCATCTCATTTCTCTACGAGAACTGATATTTCTTTTCTTAACTTTAAAACTTTCTCCTGCTACTTTTAAATAGAATACCAATACATTGCCCTTGACCAATATCAGTACAACTATGTTTCGCAATCAACAACAAAAAAAAAATCCACATGCATTAGTTTGATTTTCCAATTGTCACATAAGAACAGAATGGGCAGAGAAATATGCAAGCAATCCAAGCAGTGGAGCATTTATATAAGTTGTGGGCTCGGACTGCATGTTTGGAGATAAGGAAATTAATCCCTGCATGTTTGTTATCCCATCCGAACTCATAAATGTTATCTCCAGCTCCCAGTATCTCCTCATTTACTTTTATGTATTCTCTGTATTTACTCTCCCTCGTTGCTTTGTGCAGCCATGGTGCACCCAACAGCAGCTCATCTTGATGCCCATCAAAGTCGCAGTACACGGACATACTGCTGACTGAAAACTGCTACTATATGCTCCTCTGTGTTTATCCGTAAGAACTGATTATTGAACATCGTTCATATGGAAATAATAATAATAATAGATAAGATGTTTTGATGTTCGGTCAGAAATATTCACTATGACTATGTAACCAAAATTTGATACCCTATTACGGTTATATCTAGTAGATGCATAGTTCTATTTATTGGGTAAGATGTGACTCATTCTTCTAAGTTTCACCTTTAAGATTTAGCAATTTTGATCCAAAAGACCAACGGGTGTCTCATGTTTTGTATTATGAAATAAACAAATATGTTTTTAGGACCGTTGTTCAATAGCTAAGAACCTCAAAAACTATTCCCCAAAATACAACACAACATACAGTTCACTCATGCATACTTCCAATTTATCTGCTTTATTTATAGTGTGGTGGTAAGTGAACTGCACTTTTTGCTAGGAGCATCGCGGCGGCCGAACCGAATACTGTTGGGTCAGCGGTTGTCTGCTATCAACAGTGGCGGTTTTATTTTCCAAAAAATTGCTAGCCCCTTGGCATAAATGCCCTTACCATCACAGTATAAATAAAGTAATTTTTTTATAAGTAAAGGTCTATTCAAGATTTCTAATGCTACAGCTATCTCCTCCCGATATTTAAAGACCTCTGTTTGCATATTATGGTGAACTGTTATATATAAACTACATTAAATAGAGATGCTATAAGTTTAATTGAATTAGACTTGTTTACGCCTTTATTAACCCCTTAAGGATTTAAAATTATGATTTGCTCTACTCTATACACCTAAGAAAAATAACATACCCAATCTCTTTGTTATATATGGTTGTATAAAGTAATTATCTAACAAATGGAAATGAAATCGGGACAAATACAAATAATTGTCAGATCAACTTATATGGTTACAGTAAATATCATAAAGTCTGGTTATGACCAAAAGGTAATATGTTTAACATTAACAAAATGGTACAACGACTTCGTAATATTATATTTTCTCATAAATCAGTTAATGCATTTTAAACTACATAACATCAATTTTTTTAAGTAGACTAACTATCAGAGAGTATGGCCGTCATTAAAACGATAATATTGTTCACAAAGTTATGACATTCTGATAGTTATAATATGATGAATTTCTTTTGCGCACACCACACCTTTGCATCTATCAATCTTAATATCCATCACCAATTGAACGGAACACATGCGTCAATACGAAGTGGACAGATAAAGCATTACGTGATAAGGAGTTGCTACATAAGACTAATATGTCTACTTGTCTAAAAATTATTCCTAAAGGGGAGTATGTAAGTTCTGCAAATGAGGCAGTAGATAGCTCATAATTAATGACCATGATAAATGATAACTGGAAATGGTTAGTAAGGCCTGAAAGAAGATCGGATACACAAAAAAAAAATATGAATAAGAGAATGGACATTTATGGAATTCATTTAACTAATTAGGAATAGGTATAAAGTTACCATGAACATCGTAGAACTACATAATATAGAGCATCCTAAAAAAGGCCAATGGAGCCATGAAGAATGATCAACCTAAATAAAGGTAAGAAATATTAGTGTCTGCATTCTGCAAGGTTGATATTAAGTTGAAGATCCACAGTTATGCGTGTAATGAAGTAAAAATTTGATGCTTTGTCATTGTTATATTCCATATGGATATCAACTTTGTAACATACATAAATGGAAACACATGCCTTAACTTTAATAGTGCTGTTGTGACCATAGCCAATTTTGTATTTATGGTCAACATAGTGAATATAAGATATTCAAAAATAAATAAAGGAAAACCAGTTCAGACATCATTAATAAAACTTTGAGGACTAAAATCTCTTGTTCTAAAAATACACTAATATATCATCGAGGTAAAACTTGGTATTTAAATAATAAAACGAAGATAACATTTTTATTTGATACACATTATACATTTACTTGATCCCACAACTCCCATTAAACTCATATTTCATCTACCATTCTCATAAAAAAAGGTATAGAAATTACAAAAATTAAGCAACTCGTGAACTTATGAAATAGAGAAATAAAAAATTGACATAATAGCATAGAAGACATGTGATCCTCTATCATTTCCATTAGAATATTTATCATTTTTTAGTAGTCCATTAACTAAATTCAATATGCTTGAAAATTTTCTTTCAGAGTTTAAAAATATATCACTGTTAGTTACAAATCTATGCAATATCATAGCTTACCATTTAATTCCAGTATCTTTTCTGGTACTTCCTGAAGAGACGAAGTTAAACTTCAAATATTATAGACTTAAAAAATTATAGGATCTTCAAACTATACTGAATATCTATAAATGCAATGTTATGTTAGTAATACACAGAGACTAAGAAAAAACAAAATGACAATTTAACTCTTATATAATGGTCCTATATTTGTGTGTCAACAAACACCATTTATATGTTCCTTTCGTGGGGGTGTTTTTACACAAATTGAATCATCCCCTTACTACTACAAAGTAAATTTTTATAGGAAATGCTAGTAATCAGAATAACATTGGAAACTAAGTAGCACATTTAAACTTTTGTCGGTCAAAGAAGAAGTAGACCATTATTTATTTGGTATCAGTATGGATGTAGCAGTGATACAAATTATTCATCAGAGGTTGTGTACAAATATAATCCAAACATTAAAAAACTCACCTTGAAATTAAACCAAGTAAACGGCAGCAGTCGAGACAACGAATTATTTAATCGCTACATGTAGAACAGTAATATTGATCAAAATGTTGGCGGGAGTTCATAGTCATACACAGTGAAACAATAAATAAGTCCAAGAACAGATGTTAATCTGAATTTTGTAGGGAAGTTTGATCACATTTGAGGAAGGAGTTTATTATCCGCGCTAATAAGAGGTTAACAAATCCGAGGAAAAAAAATAAGAGCATAACATAGTAAATATGAGTGAAAAATCAGACAAAACGTTACCAACAGAAGGAAGTAAAGAACTACCCCCCATTCCCGAAATTCATTAGCATTTAAACGGTGCTGTAGACTTGCAATATTCATTTCGTCAAACGATGAAGAAAATCGTAGCCATGATAACAATAAATAAAAGATACAGTACCAACTTATTATTCGATTTCTTCGTCCATGATGCTGATTTGACAATAAATAATGAAGAAGCGGTAGTTGATTTATATGTTACAAACATAAATCCTAATTTCATGGCGGATGATGTCGATTTGGGAAAGAAAGTGTCAACGCTGGTTGGTGAAAAAGGGAAAGAAACTACTTTTAGAGGTATACAACATGCGTTCAGTTGAAGTATTCGAATTGAAAAAACAACTGAAGACACGTGTCGCAATGTTATGCGTTCAGTTGAAGTAGTGCGTGACTCGTGCTACGCATACGGTCAGTTGCTGAGTCAATGGTAAAGGGGTTTATTGTGTAATGTTGCTTTTTTTTTTTTGAATAATGTAAACTTATATTTATAGTTTTTTGTACTACTTCATTTGGACTGTTCAGATATCACACTGCAGCAAAACACGTAAGTATTAGGAATAATTTCGGTAATAGTTCTTGAGTGTTAATGACGGCCTGTGAGCAATGGAGCAATCGAACTCGTACTTTTAAGTGTTATCAACATATTTATTCGTGATGAATATAAGCATTGCCAACAGAAAGTTTAGTATCACTTATTACAGTTGTCATCGTATTAGGAATATTTGTATGTGTTACTGATAAGAAATTATGATTTAAAGGAATTTCATGCACTGAAATTCTTAAAAATGGATATAACAAAAACATTAATTTCTGTATGTTTTATCTTTTTGATTTAACATAAAATTCAAAATGACATCATATCTCAATCGGATTCTAATGTGCATGTAATAAATGTAATGAGGACTCTAAAACGTGCATGTAGTTATACGTTAGATATTTGCAATTCATTAGGGGAATCTGTCATTTTAAAAGTGCAGGAGTTGTACATTTCTGTGCACAATGTGTGTATAAAATAAATAGTGGCAGATCAAAATAATTTTAGCAGCAAAGAGGAGTCTATTTAACAGAGTCCAATTTGCAGTAATAGTAGTATGTGGATTACATGTTCTACGTCCATATAGTTATATGAACAATTGTACATTGTTTAGAAACCCGAGTGCATTTTTGGCTAATTGGAAGTTAACATGGAGCAAATTATTAACTCAGTTAGAGCATTCTTATATAATTATCTTCCCAAAACATATAACCTGTATAACAAATTTACAGCCTAGTACAAATGAACGATCCAGGGCGGTCTATTTTGCTAAAAAAAAAAAGAATATTTCATGCAAATAATAAAATATTGTTGTTCATGCATAATTTTGCACTATATAGTATGAATATTATCCACCGGTTTGTACGTAAATGAAAAGATTTAAAGTCAAAAGAATGACAGCATTAGAACAGTAAAAACTGTGTATGGGCACTACAACAAAAAACACTTTTCGCAATAGGCGATATCTGTTGAAGTAGACCTATTGCAACAGGCCTGCGCCTGTTGGTATAGCCAAAGTTGCTAAAAGTCCGCAACATTTTCTGCCTGTTGCAATAGCCTGTTGCGGTATACTTTTTGCAACAGGCTTTTGCTGTTGCAACAGATCGTTTTGCAACAGTATATGCCTGTTGCAATAGATCCATAAATATGTAAAAAAATATATTATAGTTTATAGATATTACATATTAAATTTATTCATTTTAGTAATAGTGTATATCACAGAAAAAAATAAACAAATAAAAATTTTATTTTAACAAAGTTCTAATAGTACAAACAATTACAACAAAAATTTCTACAATTTTCATACATCACTCATGTATAACAATTTCTTCTCTCACACCACATTTTTTTCGAATAGAATATTTTTTTAATAATATTTCTACTCTATCATACATATACTACAACAAGAGAATAAATATGCAGTTCATGCTGCAAGTTTGCTGTAAAGGCTCTCAGCTTGCTTCACAATACTGGCTAGGTCCATACTAGTGCTTAGGCTGCTATTTGAGTAATCTCCTGACATTTTTTCCCTGCAACATGTGAAGCATAAGTAGCGTCATTCATTTGAATTGAATTAATGCAGTTTCTTTCTACAATAATTTTTAGATATGTATCCTCTCCTGCAACATGCAGGTTACAGTGTTATTCAAATTATTTGCATAAGCTTTTGTAAAGTGATATCCATTTGCTCATCTGTTGGCGCTTATGCATAGTTCTCATTTTCTTACCTTTAGACAATGAACCTATTAGATCATTTTATACTTAAATTTGCTTACAAACTTATTTAATATGAATACATCGTGAACATATGGAATGTAATGTGTATTTTTAACATGCTTCTCTATAATACACTACAACAAAAAAACACTTGAGGGGTAATGTAGAACATTAACCTGGGAAGATGTCAAAACAAAAAAAAAAAACATATTGTTAAAAAAAAAAAAAAAAAAAGAGATATAAAAAAAATCAATTCCATGAAAAATGACTTACATAGTCAAATGAGGATTGAATTATTTTATATGAATGCAAACTAGTGGTTTCTAATCAGATCAACAGAAGGTTATAAGAATCACCTGTCTGGAGCATAGATAGTTGTACTTGGTAGCTTGAACATGGGTGTGGATGGTTCAGAAATAACATTGGATGCCAAATTTGTCAAGGAGATACTGAAAGAAAATGATTAATCACCTGTCGAGATTATTTGCATTGTGAGCGTACATGATTAGCTATGACTTATCAAATAGAGTTATGTGAATTTTAACAAGTTCATAAAGGAGTATCTGCAATCTATGTGCAAAGATCGTATTTAATCGGTAAATTTGAATGGTATATACATGTAACTGAAAAAGATCATACATTTTACCATCCTCCATGATCCATCCAACAAATATCATTTGACATATTCAAGTTATAAGATTAAAATGTTTATCTACTATCTTGCTGTTTCATCAAACAGAACATGATCACATTCAATGCTTTGAACAAAAAATATTTTGGAATCCATATAAGAAGTTTTCAGCTTGTTGCACTCAACTTTTGTGTATGACTGCCAAACTGCCAAAAAAAAGGTATGGATTTGAAAGGAAAATTTCAACATTTCGAAAAACATGCTAATATACAGCATTAAAAGTTTCACAACCTTATTATGAAATGGAAACATGGCACAATAAGGATACAAAGTATGACAAATTTGAAAATGAAGACATTATTCATAAATATGTGAAATAAGGCTGAACTGAAATTCAGTATTTAGTTAAACCAAAAAAAAAAAAAAAAAAAAAAAAAACTCACGCTTTATTTTCTCTTCAGCATCAGAATGCATGAGTAAATTTCCTGTCTCCAACCAAAGAAACTACAGTCTGAGTCTCGTTCTTCCAATACCCATGATATCTATTACCCAATATCAAATAAATGACTCAAGCTCGGTCCAAATTTAAGAACACTCAAACAAAAAACAGCACCTGTAATATTGCCCTGGGCATTCTCTAATTATCTCTGCAATTTGACCAAACAGTCCTTTCAGCACTTCAATTTGATTCTTTGCCTTCTCTAACACCTCTGCATTTAATATTTCAAAAATTATAGCAACCAAAACAGTAGCTACAAATATGCAGCCATGTAAATACATCTCGGTGTAAAAATGTCAAGT
Source organism: Allium sativum (assembly GCA_030737875.1). Lineage (NCBI taxonomy): Eukaryota > Viridiplantae > Streptophyta > Magnoliopsida > Asparagales > Amaryllidaceae > Allium > Allium sativum. The sequence goes on along the minus strand of CM060922.1, from coordinate 157,904,082 downwards.
AACATATGTTTATAATTGTGCAAACTAAAAAGGTACAAACCCTTAACCCCCGAAATGTAAACGAAAACTAACCTGGAAGAGGATGGGATTGGTGAACAAGAAGCAAGCTAGCATGAATGAGTCTATTGGCGGACTCCATTTCGTTTGCAACTCCATTTCGTTTGCAACAGAACAGATCTTTTCCTTGACGGATCCGGAATTGTTAATGTAGTTTAACATAGTTTTAACGTTTCAATGACGGCACAACAGATTATTGCGATATGTGATGGATTAATTTCTATGCCAAATGAGGAGAGTCAGCAACTCCAACCACCGACAAACTGAAAACCATACAAGATCCACGACCAAACACGCAAAAAAATTAGGCATAGCGAAATCTAAAACTTTAATTTGATGCTGGAATATAATATGAGCACAACAGTTGTTGATTACCTTCTGAACCTCATAGAAGAGGGACAGGTGAGCGGTTGGAGCTCTGGGCGGAGGATGACTGGGAATAGACGGAGGACAGGTAAGCCTCAACTGCGAAGCACGGCTGTTCCTTTGGATCAAGGAAAGGGAAGGAGGGCCGGGTCGGGAGGAGATGAAGGGCAAAGGGTCATGTGGTCCGCCGCCGCCGATCTAGAGATTGTCCACCATCGCATCGGGCAGAGAAGCGTAGAATTAGGATTTGTAGGCTATTGGGGATTGCGGTTAGGGTTAGGGCAAACCAGTGAGTGGTGAGGATAGGGACGCGCTATTGGTTTTAAGTTCAATATTCTGGATCTAAATGGACGAGGCAGATTTACTGAAATGTTAAGCGGGAACCGAAAACTGATGGCGGCAAAAGTAATTTAATTTAGCTGTACATCTATAACATTTTAATCTATTATTTGTAGACAGTCTTACATAATATCATTTATTAATTAAATATTAATTATCATTTATCAAATTCAACAAATCATATCTCATTTTATTGAGCATCATTCACCAATTAAATGCTAAGTACCACTTGTAATAATTAAAATTTATTATTAATTAATAATTATGAAATATTAATTTAATCTTCATTATATAATAATTAATAAAAGTAAATTATTTATAATTATTTAAAATTAGTTGCTAAAAGTTAATCATTGTTGTAACCCTTCGGCACCACAACCAACTATCATCCTTCACGCTTGAACAGTTGAACCCAACCCGCCAACGCCACTCCTCGCTTCGATTCCCCAAGTTCCGTTCAAACCCGCAACTAATCGTAAATCCCTTCAACCATCATCTTTCACTTTACCACACAACTCAACCACAAATCCGAATTTAAAGTTCGATACTCTCAACCATCACTAACAAATTATAAAATAATTCATACAAGAAATTATTATTAATTATTAATTACTTCTTAATAGTAATATAAATCAATTATTGTTTATTTATTTATTATGAATTTATTAATTATTAGTTATTTATTTAATATTTAAAGATATTCATATTTCAAATTAATTATTAATCATTATCCAGTAGTTTTTTATTATTATTTAATAATTATTTATTTTATTATTATTTAAATATTAATTATTATTATTAATTAATTACTATTATTTAATTGTCAATTATAAATATCACTTTATAATACTTAATATTTATTATAAATTAATAATCTTTAAATATTAATCTTAATTATTATATAATTACTGATATAGTTAATCATTTAATAGTAATTATTTAAAATTAGTTATTAAAAGTTAATCATTAAAAGATGATACTTATTTTTAATAGTATTTTTTTCGCAACTGGCTTTATCAGTTGTAAAACAATACAATTATTGCAAGTGGCGAAAACAGTTGCTAAAGATATTTATTCGCAACTGGCTTGGAAGTGCAGTTGCAAATAGTATGTTTGTTGCAACTGTTATGAAAGCACAGTTGCTAAAAGTATGTTTTTGCAACAGGAAGATAAGAGCAGTTGCTAAAAATATGCTTTTCGCAACAGAAAAAAAGACATGTTGCTAAATCTCATTTATTGCAACTGCTATAAAAGGTCTGTTGCGAAATATCATTTACTGCAACTGTCATTTATCGCCTGTTGCAAATAGCTAGTTGCAATAGGGTATTTTTCTTGTAGTGGGGTGAAATTCATACACTATTGATTTATGCAGATTGGTCTGACCATTGATACTACAGCTGGTCGTCCGCTCTGCTAAGTGTTGTAGCAACATCTTTATCATCTAGCCGTAATAATTATGTTGAGTGTTATGCTAGCAAGAACAAAGCAACCATTGAATGTTTTCAGTTATGGGTAGTTATTAACTCTATATTTTCTTTCGAATTCTAATCATGGTTTAATATAGCTGAGTTTACATAACAGCATGTGGTAAAGGGATTTTTTTTTTAGTGCATGCTTAACCAATTCAGACCATATTGGTTAAAAAACCATACCAGGTTAATCGCGGCAGTGTTGTTAAATACTAAACCATGAGTTAGATGGTAAGTTTTGTTGCATATCCAAACAGGAAAACAAAGTGTACATTACAAACCTATACTTTTTAAACCTATGTTGTATCTGAATTCATTCTTAAGTAAAAGATTGGAGTTACATATTCAAGTTGTGATAAATTCACACAGGTGATAATCGAATATAATGAACTGTAACCTCTTCAAATAAAACTTTATTCAGTTTGTTATTGGCATGTAGATAAAAGGATCCAGAGTACACATTATTTCATTTCATTGCTAAAAAGGGCTAGCTGTAGGATTAAGAACCAAAAGTATATTCATTGTACATATTGCCTACATGTTTATTAAGGTAACCAAAATTTGTTACATGATACTTTATTGCCAGCATATTTCCTAGAGGTGCCAACATAGATGTGACATAGTGAAAAAACTTGCTTTTGTATGATAAGATGTCAGGAGTTTGTGGTCTACCCTGACCATCAGGTTGCCAGATTGACCAATTACTATAAAAAAAAAAAAAATCTAGAGGAAGCTTACTCAACCGCTTATGGTTTGCTGCGACCAAATTTATAACTTTGTACCTTACATGCTCATGCATTGTGCAGCAAGTTTTCCACATTATGCTATGCTTCTGCTAATATTCATCAGAATCAGGCTTCTGATGCAGTTCAGGCAAACCGATGTACCCTGAAACATAACCTACTTCAGGGTTGGAGGTGCGTTGACAAATCGTTTCTGGAACTTGTGTTACTGGCCATGCATATACGTAAGGGTGGATTCAGTTCGGTACCGAAACTTTGTATTCGAAACCATTACCGTACCGACTTATATGGTAATTAGAAAAATCATACCATTACCCGCCAAAAAAATCGGTTACCAACAGTTCGGTATATGGTTGGTAATGGTTGGTAAAGGTCGGTAATAAGTTTTTGCCGTTTACTCATACAAGATCTTTTTGTTTACAATATTTCACATTAAAATATTAAGATTGATTTTTTTTTTTGTTATTGTGTTATTATTTATCTATCTTATTTTATGTAGTCAAACATGCAAGAAAACATTATGGATGAACTAAAATATCATACAAATTATAATGTTTCTAAGATATATGATGAAAATTGCATTCAATCATGCATCATAATAGTATTTTTCCTATGTGTTTTATTAAATCATTACATATTAGAAGTTTGATGTTATGTTATAAACATATATGATGAAATATAATAATATAAATATGTATTGTTTAAAATATGTGGTAGGTATGGTAGTTACCATTGTTAACATTCAATTACCATTACCGTACCGCATATTTTCATGTGGTTTGGCATACCGTACCAATCAAATCGGTTTTCAATTGTTCGGTACCACTTTCGTTGGTAGTAGTTGGTAATATACATATGTATTGTTTAAAATATGTGGTAGGTACGGTAATTACCATTGTTGACATTCAATTACCATTACCGTTTACTCATCAGAGTCACGCTTTCTCTATGGTAGAGCTATGCAGGTAATTTAGAAAAGGGTAAATGTTAGTGGTAAAAAAAAAAAACTATCTATGATAAGCAAACTTTTGATACTGTTTCGCATTTTTATGACACATTCATCTATTTACATTTAATTGATCATGCATTTGTAATTGTGTTACTTTTCAAACATGGATTGCAGGTGTCACCATATCATATGCATTTAAATGCTTGCTGATGCCAAGTAGGGACTGTAGGGTAGGGGAACAGAAAAATCAATTAAATGTGATAATATTGACTTTGTGAGAAATATAGGGCCCACTTTGGATAATGCCACACAATTTTACAGAAAGCTTGTCTACGCCAACAAAGTGAAGCAACTTTAAAATTAGTCATTATTTTATAAATAAGATAAATAAAATCAAACAAATTTAAAATAATCATGCAAAACACAGATGCAATACAAACGTAAATACACGATAACTTTATTTGCATGGTTTACTCCATTAAATAATAATTCATTATATTTTATCTTTTGTTATGACACAATGAAGGAATGTATACAAAACCTATAAATTCAACCCATTATACAATTATCTGAACGAATAATTTGTGTGAAGTCCACCTCATGTTTCTATAGTAATATTTTATAATCTCATAATACGTCCTGGATGACCTGAATAAATGATGTGTCCAATAAAACTAATCGACTAAAATTTGAATATGTTCAGTTATGCCAAGTGAAAGGTAGATCCAACTGTTGTAATCCTGTCAACTAAATTTCTTTTCATTTAAATTGTTTTACCAATCATGCGAAAATCCACGCAAATTCAAATATAAACAACTTTGTATGTTATGCAATATAAGACACTAATGGTACAAAATACCAAATTCTAGGAATAATTTGATTAATAAGGTGAAATAAACTTCGTATATGCGACAATTGCTAATTCTACCTGTATATTAAGGATATTTTGTCGAATTTAAGCATGTTTTTAGAATATTTACATAATTCATCTTATTGAGTTGCAATTCACTCATAACTGACAATCTTACTTCATTACAATTTTGATTTGCAAATTTAGAACAGAAAAAATAATAGCGATCTATGTTTGTGGTTGTACAATCAACTTGGATATTCTTTACAACAAACAAAACATAAGCTTGCAACAAAATATTCTTGTCTATAGTTTAAGTAGTACATACAATTTAAAATATTTTATTCTAGAATGGACGTATAATTTAAAATATTCTTTGTAGGTACTTATTAAATAGAAATGATAGTGAAAGCTACTGAGAAGTATTTATGTTTGCAATTTTTAATAGTTAGAAAAAGTAGCAGCAAATGAGTATAAAGTCTGAACTTAGATGAGTTGAATGGACAAAATAGGTGTTTTAAGAGGCAGTTGGTACAACTTCAAAATGAAGTATTAGGTCTCTAATATCTATAATATGGTATCAATGTCAGCACAAAAGTACTTACTTCTTGATTAGCATTAACTATGAATTTGAACACCTGTTTAAAAACCGAAAATCCACTTGAAATTTAAAATTCGTGCCATAAAACATAAGTTGCAAGACACTAAATCAAAAAAAAGTACCTTTTTTTAAACTATGACATCCTAGGTCTCTTCTATGCCTTTAACACATCTTGGCCCGAATCATAATTTGTATTTCTTCTGTACAATCAGAAAGTAAAAAATGAAAACTAAATGAAGAGCATAAGCGTACAATAAAGTAAAGCAATACATTGGGAAACCATGAATCAAATAAAAAGCTTGTAGTTATCCTAAACCGATAGTGTAGAAACTTAAATGTGATGGGATCGAACTTCAAATGGTAAGCTGCACTAAGAACGTTGTCGTGTTCATCCCATTTGAAAGCCTGAAGTACAACTGAAATGATTATTCTATGCATAGAAAGTCCTCACCCGTGTCTTTGCAAATTGCAGAACGATCAAAAATAGTTTGGATTATACCTAGACAAATACATTAGATGCTCCGCAGAATCATCAGAAATAGTATTCGGACAACTGAATATATAGGAATATAGTACAAATATAGAAGATACTATCAAAACTAAAATTGTTAAAATGCATGCCGCTTATGCTGAAGCAAAGCGTGGAAATAGCAGTAGTCGAACTAACCACTTTCTGTTGTGTTTCGTACCCTGTAGCCATTTTGACTGGGTGCTTCAAACTCAAGACTGTGTATGCAACAACAACACGTTCAATTCAGCAGATAAAGGAGAGCTATAAATATTCGAAAGAATATCCAATTTTTGCTTCAATTCGACTAACCAGTGAAACCCAGTAGTCATCTTCAGGACATGGCATAGACGCCCGAATAGGTTAAGGTTTCGAGTGGACAGAAGGCAACAGGAACCAATACAGTATCTGGGAGAGAAACGGTGGTTTCATTAACGAAGATGATTTAGAGAAGAGGGCCGAGAAAAAAGGCGGAGGGCGGTGGTTTCATTAACGGAGATGATTTAGAGAAGAGGGCCGAGAAAAAAGGCGGAGGGCTTCAGATTTCGAAGATGGAAAGCGTCAATTTTGGCGATGAAAAAAGGGAGTGAAGCGTAATGAGGAAGGGATTATTGGGGAAGGAATGAGGAAGCGGTTGGTTTAGCAGTTCAGAGAAAGAGGTACAGTTCAAGAAACAAAGTTAAGGTGTGAAATTTAAAAAGGTACAAAACGTTTGGTTTCTACTTCCCAGTACAAGTAATAGATAAATAGATAGGTAGGTAGATAGAATAGATAGATAGATTATAAATTCAAGATTACAAAACTTATTTCGTTTAAACTTCAGAGAAATTACCTAGATATATCTTTATTAACAACTTTAACCAATATAGTCCTTAATCAAAATATTGTCAAATATCTTATAGTCATATTGTGAAACTGAATTCTCAAAATATATGTATTTTAAAAACAATTGGGGCAGACTAATTATGAAATATCCCAATTGATTAATTCCAACTTAGCCTTTTAAATCATTTCCCAAACTACTTTTTTCTATACTTCGATTGCCTATGAAAATTACAGCTTTACATAAACGTCTCTTAATCAACTGAGAAATTCCAACCACAAGTGTGAACCCGTGCTTCGCACACGGATTGGTGCAAATTATTGTCAAGCCAAACTAAAACCGATAAAAATGAAAACCAAACCAAACCAACCAGATTAAGTTTGGTTGGTTCGGTTGGTTATCAAATTTAACCGAACTAAAAATATTTTAGATCTTATGATTGTAATATTAACTATAATCTAAAATAAATCATAAGTATATGATCAGAGTATTATTATTTATGATTCTTATGCTTTCTAAAAGTAATTTTGACACACGCGTGATGATTAAAATTTACTTGGAGAATTAATCTAACTTATAATATTTATTATAATATTGATAATTATGAAAATATAATAAAAGTTCGGTTAATTTGGTTAAACCGATAACCAAACTAAATATTTTTCCGAACCGAGTACAAACCGATTTAATTTAAAAATCAAACCAAATCGACCAAAATAAATTGGTTTGCTTGGTTTATTTGGTTTAACCAAATAATGCTCACCCCTAATAAAGGGATTCTTCAAGCTTATTTTTGAATTGATTTACAATTGACATAAAAAAAGGTTTGGATAATACTCTTCCTTATGATGCAACAAAAAGCTCAACAGAGAATCCTAACATTTCTGTTAGGTCCAAAGTAAATCACTTGTGTTTCACATAAAATCCACTACCGCAGATCGTGCTGATTAACTCTTGCTTTGGATATGCAATGCATTTATCTTTTTATTCACGCAATCTTTACTACATTTCCTGATCGCAACTGTGAATAGGCAAACCCCCTCCAAGACTTGTCTTAAATGATTTTGGGTATTACGAAACAATCCTCCATCAGTTTTTCATTACAAATTCAAAAAGAAAAGAAAAGCCAACCAATCCAAAATTTGCATTTTGAAACAAAGCTTGGCATTTTGAACTCTGACATACATAAAATGAGTCTAGAAATCCAGATTCCTGAAAAAGAGTACAACGTCAGAATATGAAACTAATATATACAATAATCAGTTCTCCTAAGATAATGTTTGATGCAGCAATGAATAAATATTTGGGAGGTACAAACGAAACATGGAAGCAAGAACAACTTACTTCATACAACCTGGAGTTCCTTAACTTTCCCAAAGAAACAGCCCGCACAAATATTAGCATAATACCATGACGAAAACCAAATGCCGCGTCCATCAAGAAATGTCCAGGAATAACATCTTCGGATCAGTTTTCTATTTTGCTGACAGCCATTAGCAGTAAATAAATGCATTTAAGTAGTAAAAAGATAATTAACCCGAAACATAAATAAATATAATTCAAAATAAATCAGGGTATGCCAAATAGCTACAAACTTGACTATTTACCAAGCACGTGATACCAGTATTGAAAATGCAAATCAAAAAATTTATAGAGAATGAAAAAACAATTAAGATTTAGAACAGAGATAATTTGTTGGATGAGACTGAGTATGCAAAAAATAAAATTTGGACATAGGTGACCTGATTTGCATATCATGTAATCGACCTGATTACATATCATGTTGATGTAATCAGTAAATTTGTCAGGAAGGGGAATAATTTACAATGCTAATCATCACCAACTCAAGAGTTTCGAACTTGTGAATTAATAAAATTTCGCAATAAGGCCAATATAAAAAATTTGAACCGTAAATAAACATGATAACTCTACCATGTAAAATAAGTAAAAGTAGGATGGCGCGATTAAATTATTTTCTTAATTTTGGTAAATAAATGAAAAATCTATATACAAACAAAGTATATGTCATGTCCATGAATTGTAATATATGTAAATGCAATTCATAACTCTGTATCATGAATATTATGTAATAGTACATTTGAAGATTCTAAAAAGAAAAAAAAAAACAGTTTAGTTTTACTGACCATAGGACCTGGATTTTTTATATTGATGTCCTTTCTGGAACATGATCTCTTTGAATCTTAGTAATCTTATAATTTGATAATTTCATAAAATAGTATGATTAAATTCTGTATAAAACCTCACCATTATTTAAATCTAGCAAATCAAATCATCAAGGTATATGAGGGTCAGGTTTAATGATTTTGTGGCAAAATGTTAGTTACAGTTCAAGAAAGAAAAAATATATTTTTAAATTTACCAGTAATATGAACTCAATTTTCCAATTTGTTTCACAATGCACTGGTTTTCAAAAAAATGTAAAATGCGAACTATCGGAAAGAAAGCAGATGATAATACAAAAAACAGTAAATATATCCATGAACAGTAAATATAATGGCAAAGGAGATCTGAAACCAAGAATCAAATCAAACTTTTTGTTGGGTCACTTTATCTTAATGTCAGATAATATTGAATGAGCCTAACTAATTTGAAATATAATATCAAAATTATGGCTTTAGGTTGCAAAGTAGAGTATAACATGTAATTTCAAAAAGAAAAAATCTTTCCAACGTAAATGGCTGTAATTGTATTTTATCTGATTTTCGATACATTGTCTTATATGAACATTTTTTATATATTACTTGCGTCAAATGAATAACATGTACCCAATAGTCTTAAATTTAACATTAATTCATGTACCATAACCAAAGATTAATTTTAATAAAAAGAACAATAAATTTACCATTTTCTTGCACATTATAGTTATATTCTTGGAAAATACGATATACATGAGAGAAGGATAATAACCTACAGATATAAAATGAGGACAATGATAGCGAATTTGAATGTAAGAAATTTGAGAAGAGGCTGTTTCAAATGTGGAAGGGAGGAAGATTTCAGTGTAAGCAAGCTAGTGGCTTGGAAAAAGACGTCTTTTTGAAAGAAAAGATGGTACAGATAACAAAGATGCAGCACAAAATTCAAACCTCCTGGCCAGGTAAACAAAAAGTAAAAGATAATGGCTACCTTTATATAACCTAACCACCGTCGGACGCCATTCACATATGATACATTGTATGCTGCAAAACAACACGTCATGTAAATTAATGAAAGAGAGAAGTTATCTTATGCAGTTGTAACATACAAAACCACATGAGTCCATGACAATATTAGTGCAGGCCAAAGTAATATAATAGGAAAATTCACGGCCATAGGCCTTCTTTTTTAACTTATTACAGATTTAGCCATGTTTAAAACTTAATTATATATGTAGACCTGTTTTGGTCTCGGGACTCCGAAGGCGAGTTTTCAAAACTCGCCTTCGTGCGAGTTTTGAAAACTCGCCTTTGGCTTTGAACTCTTTTAAAACAATTTCAAGCAAACCAAACAATGTTACAAGAAAAACATACAACATATAAACCATAACTGGGAATATTAGTACAAGAACAACAGACAACATATTAGTACGACCCAATACAACATAAATAAGACCCAACATAACTTAGACTCAACAAGACAACATAACTTAGACCCACAATAAAACATAACTTAGACCCAACGATACAACATAACCACCACCCAATGCAATGTAACTACGATCCATAGCTTCGGAATGAACCGTAGCACCCATGAAGCATTTCATTCTTAATTGCCGCATTCATTCTTTCCAAGCGATTAACCTCAGCTTGCATCTCAAGTGCGTACTGGACACCTTTCTCTGTTAAAGGTGGATCGTAGCACGAAAAAAAATTACAACTCTGCAACCCCTGTCGGTTCTGTGCATGAATGTACGCTTTGCAACCATAAAAGCGACGACCTGCATTCGTTTGACTTTTAGAAACAAGCACATTACATTCGACTCCGCAAAAGCAAAGGACTGAACGACCCGTCATGCTAGAGCTTGACCTATCGGGGTTTTGTCTAGCAATAACTTCCCTTAACTGAGCATTGAGAGATTTTTGCACTGGCCCGATGCGCTGGACTGCAACATTTGGTTGCGTTGCACTAAAAAGTTCAGACTCGACCTCTGCGGCATCTACTTGGACTCCCATTTGCGTTTCGGGCACAAATTCGACATCTTCTGCGGGTTGCTTTCCCCTTTCGTACTCATTATACATTTGAACCATGGTATCGTCGTCGTATGCCCAGTTAGCCATTTTGACAGTGAACTACGCTACAAAAAACCAAGGAGTGATGACGAGAGGAAGAGAGGTTGGTTGGTCTTTAATAAGGTAGAGAGGAAGAAAGGCTGACTATTAACTTAAAAGCAGATTCTCTCCTGATACGACTAGTCACTTCAGAAATTGTCCCATTAGAAACACTGTAGCACTGCTATTAACTTAAAAGCTATGGTAGAGAATCTACACTGTACCCATCTGTACACATGATACGACTAGTCACTTCAGAAAGCTATGGTAATGTGAACGGGGACGACCATGTTTTGAAATGTTTAAATTATATGTGGATAGGAACGACCCTATTTGTCGTTGTGGAGAAGCAACGGTCGTGGTTGTTTCCAAAACAAAAAAAAATGCTGGTCGTCGATATTTCGGCTGTGAAGCCTATGAGGGCCACAAGGTTTTTCCTGCTGAAATTGATTGTTGTTATTTTAAGCAGTGGATTGACCCTCCGATGTGTGAAAGTGGTGTTCACTCATCTAAACCTAGATTTTACCCACGTCCGTGGTAGGAGTATGTGGAAACTAGCTTAATGTGTTTTATTGTGCTTCGAATTTGATGTTCGTGTGTTCCTTTATTGTATTTCGTTTGATTGTAGTTTGCGTTTCTTGATGTTGTAATCGTTGTCGTTGTAAAATTCTCAATTATGTAATGCAAAATATTTTAATTCCTAGAAGTATGAATATTGCTGGTAAAAACCGTAAAACTTGTTGCAAACTTAGTGTGCATGTGACGACCCCTTAAACCAAGTAGTGCTAAATCACTCATGGTACAACTAGTCATATTCCCTACAGTATTACGCCAGACGAAACAGTGCCATGCAGCACGTAAAGCAAAGTGTAGCAGTGACCTTTCACATCAGTCTTTGTTTTACCCTTTATTCACTTGTACACTACACAGCTATATATCCCTGTCGAAGTACTCACAACTTATCTCACTCCAACAACTTAGTTTCAAACCACTTTGTGCTTTACCACAACTATGCCTTCTTGGCCATCATCTTCAGACTCTAAGGAAGAGGCGTACAAACAGATGGAACTTCAGACGCTTGCAGATGAACTCGAGTTTCTAAACGAACTGAACTCTCGGCTTGGACCACCGTCCGAACAACAGCCCGTCCAACCTCCACATCAAGCCCAAGTACCAAACGTTCAACACACGCATGAACCGTCCGTCGTCGTACCACGACAAGAAGTTGGTTCTTATCAAGTACCACATGTTCCAATCCCTGCTGAACAGGAAGGTGACTCTTATCAGGTTTGCTGCTACTGCGGTTATTCAGTTGAAGCTGTGGTTCGAGCAGATGGCAACGATATTGGTCGTCGCATTCTGTAATGTCCAGCCTATTCGAATATGTGCAATTACACGGAATGGATAGATGAACCGATAGGGCCAAGGGGAATAAGATATGCAAATGAACTCGAACAACGGAACAGACAACTCCTTAACGTTTTTGAACAGTTGCGTCTTAACCGTGATGATTAAACCGTACTATTTTCCTAATTAGCATTTGCTGTATTCTAAGATATAGTATCTAGTCTCGTGTTAGCATATGTTGTCTCCTAAGTTTTAGTACTTATTTCGGTGTTACGATCTCTTGTAATCAGTGTTTTAGTTAATATTTGTTGTTATTCGGTTTATAAAATTGTTATTCACTATTGAGAATTTTTATATAGTAATTAGTATTATAATATAATATAGATTATTATAATAATTTCACCATTTAATTAATGCAATATTATTTAATTATTTATTAATATTATAAGTATTTATTTATTGTAATATTAGTATTTAATTATTATTAATATTATTAAAATATATAATATTTCGTCGACTAGAGTGTAGGTTATGTTCAAATCAAAAAATAAAATAATATAGTATTAAATTATTAAGTATAAGTAATATTGTAAGTAGTATTTATAGTATTAAATTTTTCTGAAGGCGAGTTTTGAAAACTCGCCTTTGTATTTTTCTGAAGGCGAGTTTTCAAAACTCGCCTTCAGTAACCCTGCAGACCAAAACAGGTCTATATGTGTAATATTTTCTGAAAAGGTCTTTTGCGTGAATGTTTGCAAAAACAAGCCCAAGTACGTAAAAAGTCCAATATAATAAGCAACAGTATATTCAACATTAAGTGCAGGTCATGAAGAATAAGCAAGCATATGAAAAAAGCAAAGAAAAAAAGCAAAGACAACAGCTTTCCTGTACAACATAATGCACAAAAGATTGAATTGCTTAAAATCCACAACCAATACGTCTAATGTTCAAAGATATATTCTTCTCATGGTACCTTTAGATCGTGCAGAAAATGGGCCTTCTAAGCATACGGGGTATATGTATAATTGAAACAAAAACTTTTCAATAAGTTAACTCCATTCCCAACCTAGCAATATATAATTGAAATTTACATTTGCGAGTAACGATCGCATTAGAAAAATATATCAAAATAGGAGTTTTGATATTTTTGACATGTACCCATTTCTACAAATTCATATTTTGATATGTTACTTCGATTATCATTGTTTGTTGTATTTTCCATAATCTGACTATTGTTGTTTAAAGCTTTAACAATTATTTCACTATGTATCACTGGTTACCCGCAACTCTTTCCTAGACATGAATCAACTATTTTTCTTACATGTCATATTATATCAATTAAAAAAAAAGTTAGAAAATGAAATTTGATCATGTAAAAATCTAATGTAATGACCAAAAAAAGCGATAAAAATTCCCGAAATCAAATGAAAGTTGTAGTTCAAAGGCACGTGTCACCACCCTTTTCATTTAAGCAAAACAATCTATTTTAAAATAATAGTTAAAAGTATGTGAAACTAAATTATTCTTCTAAGTAGTTTGTTTAACATGAGAAATAGAGTTGTATATTAAAATGATAATGAGTCAGCTTGTCGTTTGTATTGAATCAAATTGACCACAATCACCACTAACAATGCTAATGATACTTCAGTTTTAATACAATAAAATTAGTTGAGATTTGTTTTTCCTTCTGATGCGACAATGCCATAAATATTCATAACACACTAAGAACTTTTAACCATAAAATTAGAAGCAAATTAAACTACTGTGAAAAGGTTTTAAAAAACTGAATATCCAATGCATGATGCACCGTTCTTTTCATTACACAGCCAAACGACTCTTAATTTTCCCCTAAAGTAGGAGACGTTCAAGTCTGTTGAGTTCAATAATTGATGGGGAAAAACATAGATGATCTTACTTTTGGTTAAGTGCGTTGAACTTTATCTGAAATCCTAAGGCTGAAAGAACAAAGAATTATTCTAAGAAACGCATACCAAAAATAGCCACCAATGTTCTTCACCTCCAGGCCAACTACATCAACTCCTTGATAATGGATGGCAGCATAATAAAAGGGAGCATTAGACAAAGTATGTTGAGAAAATTGAAGCAAATGAGACATCTACTGATTTCAAAGACTCGCACATTCCATATATTTCAATAAAAATCTATAACTAAGGTAACACAAATGAATCCCATTATGTTCAGTGGACAGCGTTACACTGGGTGAGTTTTAAAAATTATTATTTTTATTTCCATGAAGAAATCGTAAATGTCAAACACACCACTTCTCTATAAACTCCACAAATAAGGTGTTGGGCTGTCATCAACTTATGTACACCCAAACTTTAACACTAAAGAACGCCTTGTGTTTCATTGAATAAGGAGCAGTTGTGGACAATACAGTGAACGAATTACAACCCTAATTAAAATATACCTTGCAACTTATATATAGTCATAGTAAAGTTTTACCATAGAACCTATGCATGGTATAAAGTGGTGAAAGAACATTGAATCTTCTTGAATAGGCCGCCCCTAAGTTGAAAGAAATCAAAATATGGCAGTTTAATGTATCAATTTCCTTGGGCTCTTTGGCAGATCCATTATTATCCCTACTGATTCAAGCATTCCTGTGACCTGTAGATGTTCAATGAATTGGATCAGCAAAAACAGTCCAATGGCACCCGCAAACAATCAACAAACATAAAATGAGTCATTTGTATAAAGTGTATATCTATAACCCCCACTTTAATAGGATTGGTTAAGTCAACATTTTCAACATTAAGAAGCTTCCCTGAAAATATAAGCCAAAGTTTAATATCAAAAATACATATCATTACGTAGCTATATCTAATATAATATAAAATGAGAAGTACATGAATAAAGGTGCACGTAATTGACTGTTGATTCAAACTCATTAAATAAAATGCTTACAATGCCAACTTAGGAACAAAAAGAGGTAACATGATAACAAGCCTATAACAAATAAATTGAAAAAAAAGCAGTAAAACAAAAGTAAATGGAGCAAAGAGGAAAACCTCCTATAGGAGTTCACCTGGACGCGATAAAAGTTCCATGTCTAGGGAAGAACTTGTCAGATGGTCAAGTCGTTGACAATAGCGTGAGGAAGAATGATCTAAAACAAAATTCAGGCGATGTTGGGACATGGTAAAAATAAAAACTCAGCTCAAACAAAAATCGATGTCTAGGAAAAAAAATTAGGGGTCAGCAGAGAATCATAGACGATGGTGGGATTTTACATATAAAATATCTACAACATGTTTTATAATGACTTATTTTAATTATAATAATCAAATCAGTTCAGACAATTTACGAATCTTATAAAATAAGAAACTTCTGTTTTAACCATCTTTTTTCTGTGGAACAATCATAAATCTTAAGCAATGGTGCAAGTTAGAATAGGGGGTTTTACCTCCGTTAGGTTACACGATTGGATCAACTAATGCAGTGCGTAACCCTTTCGACGAACATCAACAGTAGGCTACCTCACAGATGAAGCAACGTAGCATAGGCGGTCAAAGAAGAGAAGAAACCACTGCTGAGGTAGATTCGAAAAGTAGCGGCAGTAGAAATGGGATGGCAACGATAAGCTTGTGACGTTATCATTTATGTATGGGGAAAAGATAGAATGGAAAGAACGGGAATCGAAGTCGATGGAAGACAAATTCGACTCAGAGAAGTAAGTGGATCGAAGCAGAAATTCGACCCAGACAAATTCGAAGTGGTTGAATCAAAGTGGATGAAAGAACGGGGAAAGAAAAGGGCTAAGGGGAGCCGCAGCAGCAGATGAATTGAACAGGCGCATGGATTGAGGTATGGGATAGCGACTCAGAAAGGAAGAACGATGATTTAGATCGTAGGCGACTTTGGAAGAAAAAAGATACTGCAAATAGGAAGGAAGCGGATGGATGGGCAAGAAGAGGAAACAGTAAAAGGATGTGACTTTTTATTTTCTAAACAGCCAAAAGGATGAGACTTTTCGCTTTTGCGACTCTTGAGTTTTATTTATGCGGATCACTGTGGACAAAGGATTTGATACTCACTAATTATTATAACTAGTGCGAACCCGTGCTTCGCACACGGTCATTGTGAAAACAATGTATCAATACAACGTAGTGAAAAATTAAATGGCCGTGTGTTGCAAGCAATATATATTAGTTTTATAGAATTTATTTATTTATTTTGTAAAAACAATGGATATAAAATTGTAACTTTTTTCAATGAGGCCTTATTTTTCATTCTTCGTATCCTTAACCATTTGATTCATTTACTTTAAGAAATCTTGCATCTTCCATGAAAACACACGTGTACATGGCTATCCATATTGATATACATACCATCTACTCATGAAAAATCATACGTTTGAGGATTGATCCTCAAGACGGTTTTATATAAATATATATCCTTAAAATCAAAGCATGCAATGCATATTTTAATTTTTTACTTTACAGTTACTGTAGTTTCTACACTATTAATTAATGAATCCATGTGACACATGCGAATTAGTGGCATGCAAACTTACAGCAGAAGTCGCTCATGGGAAGTAGAATGTTGGCATAACACAGAATATCAAAAGTGCATCATTATATGATGCCTAAACAAACAACAATTATTTAGCTTATTGATAATGCTTTATGATCTAGTAAAGTTTTAAATAACATAAAATATAAATATCAAAACATCATAACTGAACAGTAGTGAAACTGTATCATGTATTTTAATTAACAGTAAATTTTTGCAATCCTGTTTGTAATGCTTGTAACATGAAAACTTCATGTCATCTCTTCTTGAAGCCAACGCATCAACTAATCTCTTCTTGAAGCCAACGCATAACCTATAGTATAAAAAATATTAGTACCCTAAAGCCTAAGAGCAAATTTGTCATGCATAATTTAAACATGAGTTTGAAGCCAGTTTGGCCATGGTCAGCACATAGAAATACGAATAATATTCGGAAGGAACTTCCATATTTGAAATGTAGATAGAGACACATGCAAATATCCTTGAAAGCATTGAAATTGCATGCAGTTAAATTTTGTTTAATAATGTTTGATGAAACAGAAATTCACCTAACATAGAAACCATATCATTTAAGTTAACCACAGGGTTAAGCAAGTTAGTGTAAAATGCGAGGAGCACAGCCAATGTTGCGGTATCATTTGACATGCAAACATGAATAAAGGTAAAATAAATATACAGGAAATTTAATGCATTTTTTGTTAATTATAATGAAAAAGGGAAATTTGAGTTCCAGTAGTGGTTAAAATAGCAAGCAAACTAACCCTAACAGGTATACTAATTTGTAGAAAATGGAAAAGATATAAATTGATAAATTAGCAATTGTAAACTGCAAGGCCAACAACGAAAAATATAAGGAACATTTTCAACAATCTGTCGGCTAGATGCATGGTTAATGTTAGTTTTGGCAATCGAGAAAGATGTATTTTGTCGGAAAGAAAAAGCAAATGAACAAAAAAAGTACCTATCTTCCAAACAGGATTCGTGAATGCCTTAAAGATTTGTTCATGGTTGAAGTTGTGTGAGCACAACACATTGAGTAAGTTCAACGCTGGAAATATACACACTGCCCACAAAGTCATTCATTCGGACGGTTGTGTGAGCTGCATTGATCATGTTGTCTTAAATAGTACAAACAGTGAAAGCATCAAACATAAATGGGATGACCAAACAACTAAACACTAATTATCAAACACAAATATAGTACATGAAAATTTGATGACTTATTTGAAAGCCATGACTTTTGGTGACCAAATGACATATTAGATGATCTAATTAAGCTTGTACCTGAATATAAACGTACCGTTTGTAGAAAAGCTTTATATGTTATAATGTGTGCATTCTTATGTATTCATCTCTTAAATTTGCCACTGCACTTTGTTTAAGGCATTCAAGTTGTTTCTTTTTTACCTCCAAACATTATCATTTCTAAACCAAATCTTATGTAACATTAAGGTTTGTAATTTGCTTATTTCGTGACTGCAAATAGTAACAAAGACGTCTTTAAATCCTGCTCATAAAAGTCAGAAACGCCTTAAAAAAAGGAGAAATTGCTCATCAAGAAATTAATTATATCAAGAGATCCAACTTGCATTGGTCATATATAGACCTTTTGGCTTTAGTTTGCAAAACTCGTATTTTTTCTATTTGAAGACCTTTTGAAAAAAGAAATAATACAGAACTATCGTAATAATATAGCATAATGACTGTTCTGAACAATAAATAAGACAAATAAGTAATCTGGTCATACATGTTTTACACAGATAAAAAATCCGGAACATGATATCGTGGATGAATTTTCAGATGTGCCGATGGCCGATCATACATTGAAGGATGCACTAAAATTCTCAAACAAAGTCAAACATTTGTTTTTATGTGCAAAGAGCAACACTTGTTTTTCTTTCATGTTAAAAATGAAAAAGAAAATTGATGCAAAAGAAAGTTGCTTTCTTACTTTTTGAAGAATTTACATGTTTGGATCTCAGTTTATCTTGTTCGTTGAACTCAAATATATATATCAATTTATTCTAATTCTAAACATAGCAGTCTTATAAGTAAAAGATATTTTTCTTTATAATGGTACAAAAGTCATTGAACTGAGACTTTAAATTCTCAAATTTTCAAACTAAGTCAAACATTTGATTGTGGGTGCTCAAATCTTATCATCGTTTTTGAATTGAGACTTTAAATTCTCAAATTTTCAAACTAAGTCAAACATTTGATTGTGTGTGTTCAAATCTTATCATCGTTTCTATGTTGAGACTTCAAATCCTCAAACTTAATTCCTCAGCTAAAAAAGGTGAATAAAAGCCGCCAACCAAAACAATCAAATATCAATTTTAATGGAAAAAATTGATGATTTGAAAAGAAATTTAACCATTCCTATGTGAATAACGATGCGTGCTTGTTACACATCAAATAATCAATTAAGAGGAAGATGATGATGTAGTCTTTGTCATCAATGAAACCTTCAAGTACGGACATAGTCTTATTTGTAAAGTATATGACCTTTAATACATAGAAATCTTTTAGACCAAAAATAACAATGTTGTAGTACTAATAATGTTTTCTTTTTAAATTGCTTCTAGTACTATGTACATTTGGAGTACAAATAAATGTAAAACTATCAGGAGAGAAAATACAAATCCAAGAATTGAGATTTGGAATTAAGTAAATTAGCTTACAATATTCACATACAATTAGGCTGCATTGTTAGCAAGGAAACGATTAAGATAAGTTGGTAAGATGGTGTCTTATTCACATCAAAAATGATATTTAAATGACTATGCAAAATAACAAAGTCATAGACATCAAAAATAGTCTAATAAGCATAAAAACCAGAATAAAGATAATGTAGCTAAACATGTCATATTTGCACAAATATGGATATAAAATATTCAAGCACCAAAGATTTAATGTTATTCTTTTAGGATATTGTTAAAATTTAATAGTAATATTCTTAGTTTGAAGTTATAAATCAATTGTCAAACAATGTTATTTTTTTCACTAACACGTTATCCACTGACAAAAATTCAAAATATGATATCATAAATGAATTTTCAAGTGTGTTAATGGTCAATCGTACATTGAAGGATGCACTCTGCTTCTCAAACAAAGCCAAAAACTTGTTTTAGCATGCAAAGATTAAACTTCTGTTTTTCTTTCATGTTAAAAAATGATAAAGAAAATTGGTGCAAAAGAAAGTGACTTTCTTACTTTTGAAGAATTTACATGTTTGGATTTCAATTTCTCTCTTTCACTGAACTCAGAAAAATCAATTTATTCGATTCTAAACGCAGCAGTCTTATAAGATTAAAAAAAAAAAAACTTTACAATGGAACAAAGGTTTTTGAGATGATATTATTGGGTTAGTTAAAATTTTGCTAATATTATGTCCTCTTGGATGAGCTGTGCACCACAATTGATAATATGGTGTTCAGAATATATATATATATATATATATATATATATATATATATATATATATATATATGTGTGTGTGTGTGTGTGTGTGTGTGCGCGCGCGCGCGCGCGCATGTGTGTGTGTATACACACTTATGCACATGCACACACACACATGCACATTAAAGAGGCATAAATATTGAGACTATTATTAAATTAAAATATTTACCTTTCAAGAACAATTGATGGATGGTTTTCACCACCAAACATTTCCAGAAAACCTGTAATAGCAGTATCACCCTCTTGCACTGTGAAAACAATTTAGATGATGTACATTAGGTAAAACTTGCATCAAAATGAAAAAAGCATGAATTTTCAAAATGCGCAAATGTTGGTCTTTGAATGCATTTTATATATGTAGCTGGGGATTAGCTTTTCTTGACCTGTACTAAGTAAAAAGTGTTGCAGCAGAACCTGTTAAACAAAAATATATATTAGCTTTCAGTGTAGGTTGATGCAAGAAAAGGGAAGAATCATCTCTGCAAATGGCCTAAAAACAAAACTCTTTTTAGCTTATGGTAGAATCAACAATCCACTTTCTAAATAGACATCAATTTCCAAAGTTTTTGATGCAGAACAGGAAGATCACCAAAACTATTAACAAATTCCTCGATCTAAGTTGAAATCGAACGGAAAGATCATAATCGTTTGTCGTAATGGATCGACCTGTCAGTTATGCATTGCAAAAAATGCTTCACCTTAGAGCACAGTAACAGATGTTGGATGGTATGAAAATTAGTAGTCGGTGACAACTAATTTAGGTTATTTTCCAGGAAGCGGGAATGAAAACAAATTGAGGCGAAAATGGAGATACATCAGATTTAAAACGAATAATCTGAAAGGATACTGTCAAGTATGAATGAAGCTAATAGTATACATGCCGTGTGCGTATAAATCAAAATGCTTTTTTCCACGGGGAAAATATATGTTCATTTTATTTTATTTTAATTTTTTTTCCAAAGGAAACATGGCTCAAACCAAAAATAAGAAGCAACCAATGCAGCAAAAGCGCACGTCAAAACTGGAAGCACTCATGATCTGAAATTAGCTGCAAAGATATTTTTTTTTTTTTAATTTTCGCATAATAGTAAAGAAAATAGCTAGAGTGGTGAAGAATACTGTAAATTGACTCATGCAACTTGCATAAATGCCTCATCCACATTGCAAGTTATATTGTAACTAAATCACAATGCATAGTATATGCCAACAGTGCATAACTACTTTAGTTTTATGCACAATAATTGTCAATTTAGTAGTTATATTGTTGAATACATACAAAAATTGCTGAAATTTTATGCCAACTCATTTAAGTACCAATTGGCGTGATTAGAGCTGAATAAGGCTATATTGTCATATTAAGTCAGGAAACAGAGAGTTCAGATACTGTTCTCATGAAGCCCATGCATAATGAGCAAATAATGAATTACTAACCAATGATTTACCTTTCTAGATATATTTCCATGGACATTTTAATTAAAAAATTATTTTTATTTAGGTGGAAAAGAAAATGCAAATGAGATTCAGTGAGAATAAAACTTTATCATTATTTCATCTTCTGTGGATGATTTTGAGATATTTGCCAATAATTTTTACAAATTTAATCAAGTCATAAGCAAGGTAACTGAATAGGTTGGTCAATGCAACGGTTATAATTATTGATGATGGTCATAATACACATTTATAATTCAACATATATTCCAATTTGTAAAAAATACTAAATATGCAATACATATGTTAATACCCACACAGAAATGAAAAATTAAAAATGAGAAATAAAAAATAACCTCCCACGCTTTGCCAAAGTTACCACCTCTTGCCCTTACTTCCCAAATGCATGCTGAAATAAAACAACACCTTAGAAATGAAGCCCAACCCTACCGTCATTCAAAAGCATATCCACTCACTCAAATGCGTAATCCTCTGCTACTTCAAAATATCCACTTACTCAACTATATATCCATCGTCTTTTAATCCTCAAAAGCACATAATTTTTTCCCTTTTGTATGGAAAAAGGAATATAACAATATAAGACTGCATTATCATGCACCTCATATAAAGCATTATTTTGACCTTCAGCTGGTCATCAAAATATTGAAATGGTTGCTCCAGGATCTTATGTAAATAAAGATTTTGGCAGCTTTTATCGACGGTAATAATAAATATTTTTTCCTAATGTAAAAAGGAAAAACTAATTAACTATATCAAACAATCTAAATGATTACCTTAGTACTTGTAAAATAAATAACATGATATAAAGAAGGATAAAGTAATATTATATCAAATTTAAATCCGAATGAGTATAATAAACCATACATCAACTTAAGTATAACAAACCGAACAAATTAAATACTGCCAAGTATCTGTAGGTTATAATATAGTCAATATATACTGTGGAAGAATTTCCATTTTGAAAATGAAATAAAAACATACTTTATACCACGGGTTAAATGGTATTCCAAACTGTACGTGCATACAGTCTCTCTATGTGTGTGTGTGTGAGAGAGAGAGAGAGAGAGGGAGAGAGGGAGAGAACATACTTATTATAATAGAATTAGCCATATTCTACTCGGGACTAATAAGTTATTGGAGGACTAATAAAAATTGGTTTGTTATGGATATAATTTATATCAATGTAGTACCACAGACTATGCAAGCTGTATGGTTTGATTTTAATAGTACTTTTATGAAGTACAATTTATATTATAGGTGAAAAAATATAACTTATACACATTATAAGGCATGAGGTATAACCGTATAAGTAGATAGTTACACTGACTATTGCAGGTTATTGCTCATGCATTATAACTCAACTATACAGAAGACATAGGTTAGTTTTCAAATATTAGACCTTACTTATATTCCTTCAAGTTTGTAACAAACTACATGGTGCACCTTTTGAGTGTGTTCTTATATTAGTTATTACAAAATTTTGGAAATGTCCTATAAGCTTCTCCACTTAATGTTGCGCAAATAAATTATAAATATGTGTTCTATGTATGAAATTTGCATGCATGTCATTATAATTTCATAAGAAAATAATTATCTATTTTCATTACCAAAAATTGACATCATATACGGTTCCCTTGTTGTAATTATGCCATATACACGTTGGCTTCATTGACTATACAAAATACATAGTTCTATTATATTTAGTATAGTGGGAAGCCCATGCCGATGGCACGGGCGTAGATTTTGTATTTGTTATTTACTGTTATGTTTCTACGGACTTTTAACATCTATGCAAGATATATATTTGCTTTAAATTAAAGGCTAAAATGGTAGAAATGCAAATAAGGTAAATATATGAAAGAAAATTTGTATTTAAATGGCAAACATCCTTATCTCAGCTGGTTAAGGCGTTGGGACGGGATGCTAAAGGCCAAGAGTTTGATTCGGTCAGACTCCTTTGTCATGGTAGTATTGTACATACTATCCCAATTTGTAAATATAAGTACTCGGTTTCTTTAAAAAAAATTGTATTTAAACATCTAAAAACCATAGCACGTACAAAAGTTCAGATACATAATGTTAATATTATTATATGATAATGAAGTTTGAACAGTTACTTCTCAATTTGTTTAAAAGTATATTTTTGTAGTATAATAAAATGCATGCTAAAGTTACGCCTGGTGGTTTCTTTACAACACCAATAGTGATGTAATAGTTTATTAATTCTAGATAGTATAATTTGTACGGATAGTTGTATAAATTCTAACTTAATGAAATAAATTACAATTAACATGATGACTTGGTTATTATATTTCCAAATCAATAGAAACTTTACTGTTCATAAGAAAGTATATAAAAATAATATGTAATCGGGTTTCATAGATTGGTGCATGTTAGGATATAAGGGAAAAGTATGAAAGAAAATAGCATATGCATTGCTTTGCCAAAAAAAATAAAATTCCAATAACTCAATAACATCGAAATGTGATATTGTTACCTACTTAATGTAGATACGTATCAAATTTAGATATAAATGAGTTGATCATATTGAGTAAGAAAACATGAAAAATGTATCTACAATTAATTATATTTTATACCATCTTGCAGTAATGAATTCTGACAGAGAAGAGCCATGCTGGTGCAATACATAAATGGGAACTTACAAAATAAAATAGGATTTTAATTTCCTTACCAAATTTGATTGAACCAAAATAAAATTAAGGAGAAAAAAGAAAGAATGCATGCTCATGAAATGGATTATATAGTCATATGAAATTGATTTCAGTCAATAATATTGTAAATGAACAGTGAAAAGATTAAAAAATAATCATGCATAGAAGAAATGCCAAACATACTTTGTTTAGCAAACATTTGTGTTAATTATGAACTGTAATTAATGACAACAACCATCTATAAAATGCAGCTAATGCACCTATGCTAAAAATATATCAGTGATACAATCTAGTTACAAATGTTATCTATATTAAACCAACAATCATTGGCCAAGTTACAACAACAATACAGTAAACCGTAAAATTTTAAAGCAAATAATGGGTATAAATTAAGAAGTTTTCTTATTCTTAATTGGGTTACATTTTTTGATAACCGCTCATTGTTAATGCTTATGCCTGCACGGACGTTATACGCATTATTCAAATACGGAAACAATGATTTTGATAATAAAAAAAAGTATTCATAGATAAAGCAATATATCCATTACTCAAATTAAACATCCATCTACAGTTTGAAATCACTTAGACCATTTTAAGCATGCTTCAAATTTATTTATTTATTATCGAAGCTGTAAAATTATTTGTTATATTTACACAGCCCACCGTATTAACAAACGATTAATGGGCTTCATTCAGCTCATATCCGGTTTGCACTCTACTGTCCCAAACAAAAGAACGTGCACCCCTCTATGAACATCAGCTTCTTTTTTTCCACTTCGTCTGTTCCAAGTCTCCTTTCCTTAGCCACAAAAATGGAGATGGAAACAAACAAAAGAAATGTTGTTTCCTGAATTCTTGTTAAAATCTAGCATTTCATCCCTTGTTCCTTTGCTTGCTCTTTGCTGCTCAAATTCTCCATTTTCAGCAATCACTAAAACCAAAACCCAACTCATATTTTTAATATTGCAAAGGTATAGCATGTTCTTTAAATTAGAAATCGAATGTAGTGTTTGATTTAAATTGAGTTTTGAATTTTCAACGCTAATTACAATAAATAAAAAGATTTAAGAGACAATGAAGAGAATGGAAGGAAGATGGAGGAAATGACAAAGAGAATGAAAAGACGATGTAAGTAATTCTTCTATCACTTTTCAAAACACGAAATATAAATAAAAGTCGTTTTCTGTTTAAAGTGGCGACTTCGTTTTAAAATGTTGTTTTCCAACGGCATATATTGTTTACATTTTTTTATATGGACGAAAATGCAATCTAAAAAAGGTAAACCGAACACACCTAAGTTTTTCTAAAATTAAATGTGCACATATAGTTTGATCTTTGTTTTCTTAAATATCGAACTAATATATTTATTCCAACCTACCGAGATACCTGCATGATAATTGGTTAATAATGCAAGGGCAGACGACCTCCCGAGAAAGTTCTTATGCGATGAAAATATTCAGCACTTGTAATCTATGTTAGAGCAAGCAGCTCACGTTTATTCATATTGAAGAAGTGATGTGTTGGGGATTTTGTGGTTTGAGACGCTTTTGGAGGAGTAGAATCTGCCGTACTTCTGACTTCAAGGATTTGTGGAGCAAATTCTTTCAGACAATAGTTCAACCCACCAGGTACAAAAGGGTTATCGAACTATTGACTTCAGGATTCAATGAAGCCTTGAAACAGCGTAATCGAATTCAAAGTTTGTACGACTTTGATTCGACCAAGAACACTCTGATTTAATGTTTCTTATGATGCAAGTACTGTAGAGAATGAAGAGAAGAAGAGGAGGATTAATCTGCAACGTATTTCTGCAATTTGCAACACCTCAGAGGCGTTATAAATGAAACAGCGTTTTGATACGCTTTAATGGCGTTGCAGACTGTAAAGGAAGAAGAAGATATTATTCGAAGTGATTTCAAACATTTCTGGGCGTTGCTATTTATAACAAATGAAGAGGCATCCTTTCAGCGAAGCGTCGCCACCGTTTGTAACGGTTATTTCCGTTCGTACAGCGTCGCATCTCTTCCCTTTGGGATGAAATCTTAAAACGGCCGGTCGACCGCCAAAATATCACCGGTCGACCGTTTTCAAACAGAGATTAAAACGGTCGACTGGTTGGGTTTTGGTCGGTCGACCGATCTGTTTCGTGACTTAATGGATCACGAGACCCCAAGAGCCCCAAGGCCCTTCTTTTGACATTTTAAATATTATTATGCCAAGTAGATGCTCAAGGCCCATTGCCTTATCTCTCCTTCTCTTCTTTCTTTTGTTATTATACATCATGTCTTTACATATATAGTGGAAATTCTTTGTATTTTCCATGATGTGGGACATAACATATTTGCCCATTCCTTCTTCCTTTTATTCTTCATTCTCTTCAAATAATACCCAAACCCAAATCAATTATTTTGAAAATTTTTACAACAATCTCCCCCAATTTTCAAAATAAGAAAATAAATAAAGTGGACGGCTGAGTCACTAGTGTGACTTCCTACATACCCAAGTGGGATCAAGCCTATGTAGTTCTAAGGTCAAATTTTGCATCATCGTGGAAACAACACATAAATAAAAGTATCTTTTGGATTTGAACTTTTACTTAGTGTAAACCATTCAAAGTTCTATTAAGATTCAATGGTGAACGAATCTTGAACCAAGTATCCCTTAATGATAAAACCGGAACAATCACACATGTTGTATTCCTTAGTTAGAGTGTTATGTATTGCTCAGCACGTTAATGGCCATGTGCTTAAATCCTGGTTCATGAGTCTACTTCGAAAGCGGTCTTACTTTCTTAGAAAACGGCCTGATTTCCATACTCATATAGGTAAGTCACTTAAGGTGTTTCTACGAGACACCTTTTAGGGTTTCTAGACTTATTAAGGATATTCATCCATCCTTTGTTCATGCAGAATCTGTAACACCCCGAAAATTCTATAACTGTGAAATTAACGAATTAAAGTATAATTAATTTGAAATCAAAGAACTAAGGGAAACGGGATACGCCATTGCGTTCGTCTCGGAAAAATACGCGAAATAGAGTCCGAGTTTTCGAGAAACGGAGTCCGTATGAAGAAGATATGGCCTTCGGAAGTTTTGAATTAAATTTAAAATTCAAACAGAATAAAACAATAATTAAAAATGGGGCCCAATGGGCCAGGGCGGATAAACACCCGCCTGGGCCACCCAGGTCGACTGGGCTGTCGACCTGGGCTACCCATGTCGACAGGGCTGTCGACAGCCCTGTCGACAGGGGTGTCGACCTGGTCGAGCCCAGTCAACCTGGCTGGCCAGGTCTATGTTTGGTCGAATTTCTGTGGTCTGCTTTGTCATTAGGGCTAGGTGGCGGGTTCTAATTGGTCTCTCTATCTAATGAATGGCTACGATCTAACCTAGCAACATCAATGGTCCTAATCAATTCCTAACCTCTATATAAACAACCCTAGACTAAACCCTAATCTATTCATTCAAATTAAGAACATAGCCGCCATGTTGCTGAGGAACGACTAAGAGTAGCCGCCAACTAGAGAGGGAATTAGGAAGAAAGTTCTAAAGCCTAAAGCAATTCAAGCAACCTAAAGCCAATCAATTCAACAAAGAAATCATATCTCTTAATTTGAGAATTCGCCGCAACCATTGTAAGTAGAGTATTACTTTGGTATGAATAAACAATTGTGTTGATGTGTATGCTTGAATTGTGGCAGTAAAAAGTAATTCATACTTATGCGTTCTTATCAATTTGTATACGTTTGGATATTCTTGAATTATGTTATAAAGAACTACATGCGGTAGTTCTATGCAAGTAAACGTTTGGAATATTGCGCAAATTATGTAATCTATGTTGAAGCTACATGTATGTAGTTGAATGAAATTCATGCGAGTTTGGGCTTTGTTATTATGCCGTCATGATGTATATTTGTGCATAAATCATTTTGCAAGTAATTGAAACAAGTTTGGTTGTTATAGTTCATAAGAAACTTTGTTGGAATTTTGACACCATAATCCATGTATTAAGTCATGCTTTTGCAAACTTATGAATATGGCTAGGCTATGAATGATATTTGGCATAATTGAAACCCATGATTAAGTCTATCTTGTTTACAAGAATTATATGATGACATATGTGAGACATGGCTAGGTTAGACTCAAAAATCCCCTTTTTACAAGTTTAAAGCAACCACCATGATTAGGAATATTTATGCATAAGTATGTTTATACCGTTGTTATGTGATTAGACTTAAATCATGATTAAGTTGAACTATGCTTTTGTGTTAGTAACAAAGTATCCCCTTTGTAAACATGTGGAAACCTTATGAACATGACTTGTTTATGTTTATGCCATGTTTATGCTAAAAGTATTTATGCCATGCTTATGTTTGACATTATGCTATGCTTATGCTAGAAATATTTATGACATGCCTATGTTTGACATTATGCCTAAATAAGAATATAGGTTCATGTTGTAGTTAAACCTATGCAAGTTCACATGCTTTGATTCATGTCACCTATGCAAGTACACCAACTTCTATTTTGTATTTCCAACGTCGTACTGCAAGTTCATGCGCTCACCTTCCCCTCTTTGTGTATACGCCATAAGCCTCCCCTTTTCGCATGGCTAAATTGGGCTTTAAAAGGCTAAGCCCAATATATATATATATATATATATATATATATAAACGGACGTGTAAAACGGGGGAAAATAACGTTGGGTTAAAAATTAATTAATGAATGAAAATATGAAATAGAAGGGCCCAAATTCAAGTATGGGTTGGGCCCATGATTGGTGTAACCTTTACACCATTAACTTAATAATGGGCCGCAAATATTTACATATAAGAAATAAAGAGGAATGACAAGATATGTAAATGTAGAACATACGATGTGTTTAACCCGAGGTTGGATTGAGTTGTGATGTAAACCTGCCCGGAACCGCCCGGCTGTCCAGTAGTCACAACAATACCTATCCAATGTGGGAGGTTAAACATGGAGCCCAGCAAGGACCCGAGGTTAGACTGAGTTGTGGCGTAAGACTGCCCGGAACCAACCGGCAATAGGCAGCCACAACAATACCTGTCTAATGTGAGAGGTCAGGGCCTTAATAAGATAATTAAGGCTGAGTCAGGATTGTTAGGATTAAGTGAACTAAAGACTTAATCAAAATGGAACATGCTAAACTAAACGGACCGGTGGGGGTTAGGTTAGAAAACACTTAACTAACTTAGCATGTTGGCTAGAGATAGAAAACCTAGTAACGGGGGACCCTTTTCAGCAGTAACCCTAAAAGGTGTATCAGGATACCCTGAAACTAGGCAGGGTGGGGCACGATTACTGGGCTGATTGTAAGAGGTCAAATCGACGGCGGTGGTGTAGCAGTGTAGGTTCTAACGGAGTGCGGACGTGCACACACTCCGGCGCAGAAAAATAAGGCACTGGACACCAGTAGCATACCTGTGCACTCTAAGGTTGTGTCGGGTTGCCACTATGGGACTTGATACACCCCATGGTGGGACCAGCATAGGTAACTACAGACATCGGGGGCCGTAAGACACATGGAACTATGCGAGTAGGAGCCGATCATCATAGAATGGATCACTTCACCCTGATTGTGGGGTGCCAGTTGGAAACTAGTTAAATGGGTTCAGAGATTAACATGGGGTACGATAGTATATTCGACCCTAGACAACTTAACCAAGTTATAATACATGCCCACTTCCTGTTTATACTTATCATACCCAGTTCTTTATTCATAGACAAAATAGTACTAGACTTACTCAGGCTTTATGTCTGACTCTGCTTTCCTTTCGTCTTCTTTTCTTCCGTTTCCCCCCCCCCCCCCCCCCAGGTCCACAGGGAGGGAACACAGCAGCTTGACCAACCTTAGCATCCAGCTTGAAGAAGAGAAATGTATTGCTTGGACTTTCCTGTTTTGAACTATGGCTTTGGATAATTCACTATGGGGGGCTTTGCAGTTTATCTATGTTTTATTTATGCTTCTTTAAATCATGTACTCAAGACAGATTATGAAAGTATTATGTTATGTTTTTGGAAAGGATGTTGTTGTAACACTTATTTGACTTTATGAAATGAAAGTTTGTTGTTCTTCCGCTGTTTACAAATATGTGTTCTTATATCTGGCTTGTATATCTGTGACTTGTACTTATAAACCTCCACCAAAATTAGGGCATTCCCTTTGAGAGTGACCCTAACGGAGGTGGGGTGTTTCAGAATCCAACACTAAACATTATGGGATTATTGATTTAGTGTTCCATAATCATTTCCTTAACTTGTTGGTACCCATTGAACTTTGTCTATCCTTTTCAAGACACAAGTCGGGTTTCTGTTAAGGATGATCAATCTTCATTCACAGACCTTAGTCCCATTTCTTTTGACTTTTTAGAAACCATAGCCTTTGGAAGACTCTTCGTAAGTGGGTCAGCCAAGTTTTTCTTTGTTTCTATGTAGTCAACAGTTATAACTCCACTTTTGAGTAACTGTCTCACCATTTGATGTCTTAGACTCACATGTCTAGACTTTCCATTATATGTTTTATTAGAAACATTATATATCGTTGCTTGATTATCGCAATTAATCAAGACTGCTGGAGTTGGCTTCTTCCATAATGGGATTTCTACTAATAAATTTCTAAGCCATTCTGCTTCCTTACATGCGTCTGCTAATGCAATTAATTCTGATAACATAGTTGAATCAGATATACAGGTCTGCTTCTTGGAAGCCCAAGACACAGCAGCGCCTCCTAATGTAATTATCCATCCAGTCGTAGACTTGGATTTCGATTCTACATTGTTCCAGGTTGCATCACTATATCCTTCTATTACAGCAGGATATCCTTTATAAGATAAACCATAGTTGATGGTTCCCTTCAAATAAGCTAAGACTCTGGAAATGGCTTTCCAGTGTTCGAAACCTGGATTACTCGTAAATCGACACAATACACTTATAGCATGTGCGATATCTGGTCTAGTGCAATGCATAGCATACATAAGACTCCCAATAATACTGGAATATTCCAATTGAGAAATGGTACGTCCAGTGTTCTTTTCTAATTTTATACTTGGATCTAAAGGAGTTGGTGCTGGTTTGTCATCATAATGATTATACTTCTTTAGGAACTTTTCAATGTAATGAGATTGAGTTAATAATAACTCCCCCGTTTTCCTAATGATTTTAATTCCTAGAATTACATCAGCCTCTCCCAGATCTTTCATATCAAATTTAGAAGATAGAAACTTTTTAGTTTCATTTACACAGGATATGTTGGAACCAAATATCAGCATGTCATCAACGTATAAACATATTATAACATAACCGTTGTTATCCGATTTGCTATAGATACATTTATCTGCATCATTAACAATGAATCCAAATGACAGTGCAACTTTATCAAACTTCTCATGCCATTGCATGGGAGCTTGCTTCAAGCCATAAAGAGATTTAACTAATTTACAAACTTTCCTTTCTTGGCCTGGGGTTATGAAACCTTCAGGTTGTTCCATGTATATCTCTTCTTCTAAATCTCCATTTAGAAAAGCTGTCTTTACATCCATTTGATGTATGACCAAGTTATGAATTGATGCAAGTGCTATTAAACAGCGTATCGAAGATATGCGAGCCACCGGAGCATATGTATCAAAATAATCTACTCCTTGTCTTTGTTTATATCCCTTAGCAACTAATCTGGCTTTAAATTTATCAATGGATCCATTTGTATTCAACTTTTTCTTGAAAATCCATTTACATCCTATAGGTTTAGCACCAGGAGGTAAATCACTTAATACCCAAGTTTGGTTTAACATTATGGAATTCATTTCGTCATTGATAGCTTCTTTCCAGAAATTAGAATCTCTAGAACTCATAGCCTCAGAATAAGTTTTGGGATCATCATCGACGTTCATTACATATCTTGTCACATTAAGGATTTCGTCCTTATTGCCTTCTACAAGATATGTTATGAAGTCAGGACCATAGTCCTTCTCTATTCTCGCTCTTTTACTTCTTCTGTGTTCAGTACTATCATCTGGTACTGAAACTTCCATGCTGTTTTGAGCAGGAGCATATTCATCATCATTTGTATCATTAGTCTCAGTTGGTTCTGGACAAGATGATCTCAATGGATTCTCAATAGTTTGGTTTTCAAAAAATTCTACATCTACAGATTCTATGACTTCTAAGGTATCAAGAATCATAAATCATAAATCTATAAGTTATACTATTAAGAGAATATCCAATGAAAACACATTTAAAAGCCCTATTACCTAACTTTGGTCGTTTAGGGTCTGGTTTTCTAACATATGCTAAACAACCCCAAATTTTAAGTCTAGTAAGATTAGGTTTTCTATTGAACCATAATTCATAAGGAGATTTTTTTTTTAAGTGGTACTCTATTTAAAATGTAACATGCAGATAACATAGCATCACCCCATAGGTTATATGGCAAATTAGAACTTATGAGCATGGCATTAACCATTTCTACTAAAGTTCTATTTTTTCTCTCAGCAACACCATTTTGTTGTGGTGTATAAGGGGCAGTACATTGGTGAATGATACCATTTTGTTTGCAAAACAAAGTAAACTCATTTGAAAAATATTCACCACCACGATCTGAATGTAACACTTTAATTTTAATTCCTAATTGTGTTTCGACTTCTGCTTTGTAAATTTTGAATTTATCAAAGGCTTCATCTTTTGATTTCATTAGATATACATAAGCATATCTAGAATAATCATCAATAAACGTTATATAGTATTGGTTACCACCATAGGTGATATGACTTTTCAAGTCACCCACATCACTATATACCAAATCAAGTAAACCAGTTTTCCTTTCAACGGATTTAAAGGATTTTCGATGTATTTTTGCTTGAACACATATCTCACATTTAGAAATGGATTCGAAATCACAATCAGAAATTAATCCTAATTTATGCATATTTCTAAGTGACTTATAATTAACATGTCCTAATCTACTATGCCATAAATTAACAGGGTCAACAATATAAGCAGAAGATTTCTTTATTAGATTCAACTTAATCATGCCATTACAAGAATATCCCTGTCCAATAAATTTGCTGTTCTTGGACAACACTAACTTTTCAGACTCATACACCATCTTGAATCCTCCTTTGTTAAGAAGGTATCCAGAAATCAAATTCTTACACATATCAGGTACATAAAATACATTGACTAAAGTAAGAACTTTCCCAGAGGTGAATGTCAATTCAATAGTGCCTTTTCCCAGAACTTTGCTTGCAACTTTGTTTGCGCTAGTTACTTCGCTGGATTCTCCGTTATTCTCATCGTAAGTCTTGAACAGATTACGGTCTTTGCAAATATGAATAGTTGCTCCAGTATCGAGCCACCAGTCATTGTCAATGCCACTAACGGAGTTCGCCTCTTGTACGACAGCCACAAGCTTTTCTTCGACCACATTCGCTTTTTGTTGTTTCTTCCGAAGACGACAGTCTTGGGCATAGTGGCCGGGTTTGTGACAATAGTAACAGTCACCCTTTTTCTTATTCTTGGAATTGGTACCTTTCTTTTTGAACTGTGTCTCATTCTTAGGCTTTAACTTATCGTTAATTTCAACATTATTAGCCTTAGACTGAGACTCAGTTTGCGGATTATCATCTAGTTCGCGTTTACGAGAATCCTCTTCAATACGAAGATGACGCTGTAAACCGTCTAAATCATAATCGGTTTCCGCATGTTTTAATTTTTTCTTATAATCATTCCAAGAATTCGGGAGTCTCGAAATAATAACTCCAACAACAAATGATTCAGGGAGATCAATTCCGGCATCCTTAAGTTGATTTACTAACAGTAGTATTTCATTAACTTGTCCAATTATGGACTTGTTAGTGACCATTTTGAAATCCATAAAATTGCATATAAGAAATTTCTTATTACTTGCCTCAGAGATGCGATATTTGCTTTCTAGCGCAGTCCAGAGTGCCTTCGCCGTGTCCAAGGTCCTGTGAGCATTGTATATCGGAGTAGACAGTGCATTCAGTATGTGGCCTCTGCATAGAAAATCTTCCTCTTTTCGCTTTGCCCTTTTTGCTTTTAATTCTGCACTATCCTTATCGGTTTCCTCCGGTATTTTCTCCAATCCGTCTTCGAGAATATGAAATAATTTAACCGAGATCAGAAAGAATTTCATAGTCTCCTGCCAACGAGTGAAGTTC
Organism: Allium sativum; assembly: GCA_030737875.1. NCBI lineage: Eukaryota > Viridiplantae > Streptophyta > Magnoliopsida > Asparagales > Amaryllidaceae > Allium > Allium sativum. The sequence continues at coordinate 157,869,447 of CM060922.1, read as the reverse complement.
TCTCCATCAAACCGCTCCAACTTCGTCAAATGCTGATTCATTACTTGCAAAGCGCTCAAACTATCCATGGTTGAAGTTATTGTCTGAAAATTTGTTGGGGATTTTGTGGTTTGAGACGCTTTTGGAGGAGTAGAATCTGCCGTACTTCTGACTTCAAGGATTTGCGGAGCAAATTCTTTCAGACAATAGTTCAACCCACCAGGTACAAAAGGGTTATCGAACTATTGACTTCAGGATTCAATGAAGCCTTGAAACAGCGTAATCGAATTCAAAGTTTGTACGACTTTGATTCGACCAAGAACACTCTGATTTAATGTTTCTTATGATGCAAGTACTGTAGAGAATGAAGAGAAGAAGAGGAGGATTAATCTGCAACGTATTTCTGCAATTTGCAACACCTCAGAGGCGTTACAAATGAAACAGCGTTTTGATACGCTTTAATGGCGTTGCAGACTGTAAAGGAAGAAGAAGATATTATTCGAAGTGATTTCAAACATTTCTGGGCGTTGCTATTTATAACAAATGAAGAGGCATCCTTTCAGCGAAGCGTCGCCACCGTTTGTAACGGTTATTTCCGTTCGTACAGCGTCGCATCTCTTCCCTTTGGGATGAAATCTTAAAACGGCCGGTCGACCGCCAAAATATCACCGGTCGACCGTTTTCAAACAGAGATTAAAACGGTCGACTGGTTGGGTTTTGGTCGGTCGACCGATCTGTTTCGTGACTTAATGGATCACGAGACCCCAAGATCCCCAAGGCCCAAGGCCCATCTTTTGACATTTTAAATATTATTATGCCAAGTAAATGCTCAAGGCCCATTGCCTTATCTCTCCTTCTCTTCTTTCTTTTGTTATTATACATCATGTCTTTACATATATAGTGGAAATCCTTTGTATTTTCCATGATGTGGGACATAACATATTTGCCCATTCCTTCTTCCTTTTATTCTTCATTCTCTTCAAATAATACCCAAACCCAAATCAATTGTTTTGAAATTTTTTACAACATGATGATCCATTGTTTATTTCCAGAGAAAAGAATCTCAAATTATAGAATATGATCCAAAAGCCTTGATTGATTCGGTTACATTGCCTTTATTTATAGTAAAGTTTTGTTGTAATAAACATTTGGCAACAACCAAGTTCACATGATACTTATAGTCTGACGCTGTATGAATTCAAACCTAAATAATTATCTACCCTATATTGGTTATTCTAATCTCCAAAACGTGAATAAATAAAACCTAGCAGTTATAATCAAATTGCAAATTATTAAATGTTACCGCTTGTATCTCAGGATGATAATGCTATAATGAACTTCCATTGCATATAGGCATCTGAATCCAGTTCGTAAAAATACCATGTATATTCTACCTATTTAGTTTCATAATGGGTTTTATCTTTTCAATTTTAAACTAAAAACAATTAAAATACAGTTGCAGGGTAGGAAAAATATAATAAACTCTAAATTTAACAACAAATGCATCTGCTGGAAAAAAAAGCCTTTCCCCCAAGTCTCCCTACGTCATCTATAAATTATAAAAATATATTGATTGACAAATGCCCTACATATATTGATAAATATTTATTAAAAAATATATTTTTATAATTTTTATAAGAATGTTTATAATTTTTATAAAATTATTCCTATGTCACATTAAAAATGCTAACTATTGCTTACATTATTCCGAAATAAACAAATACAGATTCGAAGTTAAACAGAAAGTTCATATAATAAAAACAAAGTTTTTATATTACTGAACCTTACGTCAGCTTTATTATATTAAGTGTTCATCCACTTTTCTTCTTTTTGAGCTATACACGTCGAAATGATGTACATATTAATTAAGCACAAAAACACATCTGCACCATATATTTTCCATAACAGTTTAGTCGAAAAAAGTAATGATGCACATATAATCATCCAACAACCATGTCTAGTACATACTAATTGAAATAATACTAATAGGTGGGAATAAAACTGAAAGCATAGTAAGCATACCTGAAACTCAATATTATTATCGTTGAACTGTTTGATCTGGTTTTATCATTGAGATCTTGTATTTTTGGAATCAGTAAATCAATATTCAAGTAAAATCATCCATAATACTGGTCTATATACGTTACTCACTCTAACAGAGTAAGAAAACCCAAAAGGTACACATAAATATTACATAAAAGAAAATACTTTTATTCGTAAAAAGTAAAACTAAAATTATGATTACTATTTGAAACATGAACAATCCAAAATAAACTATAAATGGAGCATAAGATAAATACATGTTGAAATCAACCCATGCTATTTTGGTCGATGAAATTATAGATGTCTGAAAGCTATTTGATAATTTTGTATTAAGAAAAAACATTTAAAAGAGATAAAGGAAATATCAAAGAAATAAATCTTGCTTTAATTATATAATTAATATCATGTTATTACATTTTATTAACTTTTGTAGACCATTGATAAAAAGTGTTTAGTTTGTATTTCCTCCATGTGTAAGTATAGATATTTCCAATTTGAAATAAACAATTATTGAATGAAGATTATACACGTACTATGTATACCGTGTTTATTGCTTAATTAAAGTTTAATTATCTACCAATACAAATGCGAGCAATGCAAAAGAAATAGATCATAAATTAAGTTTGTGTAGAATAAATTGTGGTGCTCTATTTCAGGAAACATGCATCCAAATAGCAAGTTTATTAAATTAGTAAGGGACGTAAAAAGAATGTACGGCACATCAATTTTAAATTTGAACAATAAACCCATACCTTGATGGGAATGCATTTTGAAGTGAACTTTAAGCTTACTGGGTCGATGCCATGAACAACGACCATGGCAACATGATCCAACTTTAAAGCAAAGGAGGGCTGAAAGAAGACTTGATCAACCGGAACGACGACGGAGGCCTGTGTAATAAAATATCCCTTAAAATTATACATGCTATGATAGACATTTGGTTTTAACCATAATTCATATCTTTATTAATACCATTAATCCAAAACAGACGTACCCTTAATTTTCATTCTTTAAGTTATATCCTTTGACTATAAATATATGTTACAGTAAACTCGTGGACAACAATAACATAAAACAATTGATCAAAATCAGTTCTAAAGAATCATGTGTTTTTACCAAATTATTTATTTACCGCAATCATTTATATGAATATCCATATGGAACAATTAAATATATGCAACCGATGTAAGTATGATAACCAAAATAATATTTATATGCCTTCAGGCACTTAATCACATAACTTATGTATGAAAAAAGCAACTGAATAGATGACACTAATACTTGTATGTCACCTCACTTACTGAAGTTGAAAAAGATCGCACTTATTTGTATAGATCGCGTAAAGCCGAAAGAAAAATAGATAGAACAAAATCCAATCAGGGAAAAACATCATACAGATTCAACGAAACATAAAGAAAATTGAAGATGTATGAAGACTAAGGTAGAATAATATCAGCTACCCTCGTGATTGACTCGATTGGGAATAGAATAAAATGAGTAATACCCAAATTTGTACAAAGCATATGAAAATAAATTGAAAGAAAAAACGCTAAAATAGGAGAAAGAAACTAACCGTGAACACTTTGAAAAGGGATCGACAACAAAAAGGGTATAGGCGCAGCAGGAACTTTGTTAATGGGGTTTCAGGGAAATCCGGATTTTGTAGAGTAAATAGGGAAGAGGGTGGATGAGAAGAGGAAACACGGTTGATTAGATAGGTAGACGAATGTAGACTAATTCAGCACAAACCGATGACGTTCTCTTACAGGCGGATGACGCGTTTCACGAATGGGGAGATGCAGAACGGAGATGGCTCTTTGAGGAAGACAACGGTATGGGGTTGATATGGAATGAAGGAAAATGCGAAGAGATCAGATAGGAGGTAGGGTTGGAGAGAAATTCGGGAAAGGGGATATATGAGATGGTTCAGCTTTAGATAAGCGCAGAAAAGCCAGGAATGATGGTGAGAGCTCGGTTGTGAACTCAGTAATTATAATATAGTATATATATATATATATATAGTATACATAAGATGTCCGTGCTCAAGTTTTAATTTCCCAAATATTTTCAAAGTCCTTTTTCCTTTATATTCAAAATATATGCTTTTAAAATCAATTCCAAAAATCAATTTCAAAGTAATTGTCAATTCTTACTCAAAATTTTGATTTAACTTTTCAACCTATATATCTTTTCAAAACCAATTTTTGTATCACAAGTACTTAATTTACTGGCTTATCCTTACTTTAGGTTTACCTAATATAATTCTTACAACTCTATCAAAATTTTAAGATCTCGCTTACTTATTCAAATACACATTAATTTACCAAACATTTACAAACACTTATCTAAATGGGTTTAAGTATATATTGATGTTTTAACCGGAATCATAGAGTCATCCTACTTTCGAAACTCGAAAATACATACTGATGATGCTGCAGTCATCAATAGAATCATCTTCTAGCGACTAGAGTGTGATTCTATATCCACCTACAATACATAAGACTTCACATATACGTTAGCTAGGCGTATTTTCAAAATCTTCTTATACTGTATAGTTCAACCTCAACATCAAATAAAATACACATACTCTTATTATTTATCATGATTTCTAATCATATTGATAAATTTGTTTAGAGGAGAATTACCAAATTTACCAAGTTTATCCCTTAACAAGTATTCTAATATATTACAATTCCAAACTTAATTAATTATACGTGAAAAGTGCTCTCTCGAACGTAGTACTCATGAAACTCATTTTAGGGCATTACTAACCCTATCTCTAATGAGTTCATTCTCATGGGATATTACTAATACAAACTCTGATGAATCCTTTCTCCTTTGTTCAAATGAGTCGTACCCCATAGCTTTGTATAAACCAAAGCTCTGATACCACATTGTAACGACCCGGCTTTTTGTATAGGTTTCGCCGGTAATTAAACCAACTTAAACCGTTCATAAAGACGGATTGTTAGGGGTACTTAAACATTCGCACAAAATAAAATTAACTTTTTCATTATCGTTACAATAATATTACATCATAGTTACAAGAGATATATCAGAATACATTGATTACACGGCAGAAAAGATACTCAACTCAGTGGAAGAATGTGAATGTTCCAAGACATAATAGCTCCAGCTAAAACAAGAATCCTGCTCCATCCAACTCAAAGACTAAATCTGCGAACCAAACCACTAGGCTGCTTATGTAAAAATGATGGGTACCCAGAGTTTAGGTGTGGGAACTATAAACTTCAGGTCAGTCATGGGACTGGTGTGAGAACTCAAAACAATTATTTTTGGGCTATATTTTAAAGTTGGGTATTTCACCTGACCACGCCACTAACGCGGAACGAGTTTACTCCATGTGAATACCCGTGCATCAAATTTCATAGTGATTTTTTATGAAATGAAGCTATCATAAGCTCGTCCCACATCACACAATGCAAGCGCACACCAGATGGGCGAGTTTTCCTTATGATAACCAAAAATGCCTTCACACGTGAAAATCCTCTTTTACTGCTATAATATAGTGTGAAAACATATTCAAAAATAAATGTATTAATCCTAGCCAGCATAATGCCCCATCTCATTATACCGACAATCCTGCCGGTAACCAGCAGGCTATACAATCAAAACCGTACAGACTCGTAGTGGAGATTGGGTTTCCAACATAATGGTTCCTGGTACGAAAGATCATTCGTGGGCTCACAAACTTTCTTGCGTGCATCTTCTCAGTACTCGTGGATAACGTCCAGACTCGGACTCCGTTATACTAGCCCACCATACATGAATCAGAGTACCCAACAAATAGCGTCCCAGACTGGGGACTTCGTAGTACCCTTCGGTGCACCGAACATATGAAACGAACATAAAAATCTGACCACTAGTTTACCATCAATCTGGGGTGTGAGGTTCTTCGAGGTCACGATATACACAAAGCTATGCTTAAATAAGCGATACTTTGATCATCCATACCTCATAACTTAAGTATGACACATTGTCCATTCACTATGCATCACTGTTTTCCATCAATATATAACCTCTAAGCTCATACGTCTTAGAGAAGGGTATTAAGCAAGAGAAAAAATTCTCTGCCACCAAACAAATATATATTAATAAAGATCAGCGCTACGTAGTCAATTACAATGTCAGACAACATTCAAGTCCGTTCTGGGTCTGAATGAAACAACAATCCTAAATTATTCACATACGTTCGGGATTCTTGCCACTTAACTGATATAAATTCCATCTGAAAATGGGAGCGACCCATTCGAGACATTCAGCAAGTCGTCTTACGATACGAAGAGTCCTGGTCTTCAATACCGTCTTCAATGTCTTCAATTTCTCCACAACGTTGTATTATTACTTGGAATGGTTTACGGACATAATTCCGATCCTAGTCTTTCCAAATAATAAGAGAAATTAAAAACACAATTACAGAACACACATGCTTTCAACCAAATCTCTTTCCATCTTGATTTTGTTAAATTAAACTTCTTTAAATCCGTTCTCAAATTATCTTTAACAAAATCCGTATTTTAACTTTTTTCCTTTAAAACACATCCCTTAAATGAAAGGTAATTTAGCCTCAAAGCCTTAATTAATTTTTCGTTTGATAACTCGTTATCAAAATCCAGTTTCCTTTGAAAATCCTTAATCCATATTTCTACCATAGTTTCCAATTAAATCGATTTCCCAACATTCAATTCTTTAATCTTAACCAAAAGATTATAATTCCTTCCCAATTTCATACTTTTAACTTTTCTCAAATCAAAGATTTGATTAAATCCCAAATTACGATATGAATTTCCACAAATCAAGCTCATTTGGTTTCAAGAATGATAGTATTGAAGATACGATTCACGCCAAAACCCAAATCAATCGATATTGAACATAAGTTATACAGAAATTATATCTACTTATACTCAATATCAATTCTCATAATCAACTAATACTATAAGTGGAATAAAGATAAAATAATAATATGTTCCAAATTCTTTAAATAGTATACGCTTACACTACAAAATTTCATATCAAATATCCGAAGATTATTTCTATTCAACTTATCTCAATCAAATTGAGAAGCCCGTATTTTAATTAAAAGATTTATCCGACTCTTTAACATTAAATCTGGATAGAAATACTATTAACTTATCCTCAATATTAATCTTTGTATCCAACTCACACTATAAGCGAAATAATTGTGAACTACCTTTTAAAATTCCTCAAATAGTAAGAGTCATCATCTACTGAATTAGTACCAAACACCCGAAGATTTATCTCCAACAATATCCAATTATATAAAACTGAAAAACCCATTTTTATATTATAAATAAATCAATTTACATTCCATATATAATATTTCCAATACTTTTAAACCTTTGAAAACATTGCACAAATCATTTAAAAATGATTAATTTATAGTTCGGGAAACAATTTGCAGGTTAAAAATTTCAAAATAGATCGTTTCCGAAGAAATCGTTACAATAGTGTTTTCAAAAGCGTTACAAAAGTGTTACAAAAAAGTTATCTTAACTATTTTGATCAAAATATCGTTTACCTTAGCCAAAACTTGAACTTTACAATTCAAAACACTTTTACATAATTTACAATGATTTTTCAAATTTTTTCCATATTTTTTTTAAAACATTTAAAATAGCTGTTTTTAGTTATGGTCGACAACTGCTCTTACAGCGACCTTTTCCAAAACGGTTTTAAACATAACTTGAAAATTATAACTCGAAATTAAAATCTGCTTTCACTCATTTGAAAGCTCTTGTTAATGGAAATCAAACGTTTTGCGTTTCATGGAAATCCAATTTAGATTGCAAAAGTTATAAGCGTTTAAAGTTTTGCATCTAAAATACACGAATTGCCGCTGTGCGACAAGCTCTATTTTTACCATAATAACCATTATTTTGCGATACTTCGGAATACCTTAGAAAACCATTATATACTTATATAACCCTTTTAAATAATTTAAATTTACTTTCAAAATTATTTTGGATCTAAAATTCAACTTTAATTTTTCACTTAATATTTTATTGAAAATCCAATTTATTTCTAAATTAAAATAACTTCAAATTAACCATCCGGTCCGTCGGATCAGTTAGGGATAGCCAGGGAGAGCATGAAACTACATTTCCAAGTCCAAGCCTAGACACTATCCTCTCTGTCATCCTAAAATGTTCTGATATTTTATTTATTCAAAGAAACTTCATCAATATATATGAATTCATACATATGGTCTTTCCCAATTATTAACTTTCAATTTCAATAATGATATTGCTTCTATTTACGAAGGAGATTTGCTGATCACCAATGTGATACCATAATTTTTGTGTCATTGTGTGTGTGAAATAACATCGACAACCATTATAAACATCCACGACAACCATCATCAACATAATTAAATAAATCATAACTGTGCACAAGCGTTATAGCAATAACGCTTAATAGTGTGTGTTCCAAACTACACATCCATCATCCATTATAACAAACATCAATCATCATTAACCAATAATACTTCATTACTATATTTAAATTAGTCTAGATATTAATTAAACATATAAATTATGGTTAAAAAGTTCTCACCAAATTCACGGTAGGCGAGCCTAGTTGAGCGAACCGTCGGACAGTATTTCAGCGCAATGGCTTCTTCACCAATATATATCATATAATATATACTAATCTTTCTCTCTATTATAAGAGGAGGAGGAGGACGACGACTAACTTTGGTAAGGTGGTGGTGGAAAAATAGAAGATTTATGCCATGGAAACCATGACTTTAAGCTTTAAGAGAGAAGAGAAATGAGAATGAATGAAAAAGTGAAAGGAAAAGGTGGTATTTATAGGAAAATAGGAGTAAGGAGAGATTGACACCTCAAGGGGAAAGTGGAAAACATGCATGTAAGGAAATATGCAAAAATACAAGTGTCCTTACACTTGTCTTAAAGAAGGAAAGTGATCTTTTGGTTGCATTTCCCTTAAAATGCTATGAAAACTAAGAGCAACACTTAATTCTAACGCTAATAATTCATGTTATGGTTTGACAAATCCGATCGAATGGCAATCCAAACTTATTTATAATCATTCACATTTATAATTCAAATAAAATCTATCATATAACTTATCAAAATTATTAAATATTCTTAACCATATATATTTATGTCAAATTTAAATTCAAAATAAGTAATAAAAATTCTGATTTTAAATTTGTTAAAAAATCGGGATTGTTACATATGTTCTTAACTTCTTTTTTTTCAAAGCTTTTATTCATACTTGCTTCTGTCATTAGAGTATATCATATCGATCGAATATTCGACCTTTAGGTAGAAACCCAATGGATGTAAACATGTGTTTGAGACATGTTATGTTTGATGGATGCATGTGGATGCTCGTGGATGCATATATACAAGCACTAGGCACTACATCGGCTCAATCACTTACATATTGCATATGGATGTGTGTGCATTTTAAATTATATGGGTGGAAATGGCTGTATCATCATATGGATGTTCATTTAGATGAATGATTGTGCACACATATAGAGTTTTACATGATATACTAGGACTATTTGCATACATGTTGGATTCATGGCACTAACATAAATTGCATTGAGGAGGTCGACTGAATCAGTAGACCGCCCGATCTTTCACATCAGTATAGGAACATATACACACACCTTTGCATATGTTCATATAAACATTAGAAATCTTTTAAGGACAATGGATGCCTGTGATTGGTGGATGAGTAAATTATTGATGGATGTTAGGATATACATTCTTCTTAACTTGGAGATTTCGGGGACGAAATTCTTAAAGGAGGGAAGAATGTGTAACAACCCGCAATTTTAAAGAACACTATACTGATAAACTAAAGAATACTTAATTAAAATATTAGGAATTAACTAAAACGGACTGCACCATTGCGTTCGTCTCAGAATTCTGCTTAAAATAGACTACGAGTTTAAGTAAAACGAACATCGTATGAAGAAGTTATTAAGCTTAGAAGTTTGTATACGTATAAGAGAAACATATATAAATTAATCAAGTTCACAAATTCAAGACAGTTCGATGTCTAAGCGGGAAAGGGACGCGGGATTGAGACCCGTTGGGGGTCGGCCCACGCCCCAGAGGTGTCGACCCATGAGTCGACACACCCAAGGGGGTGTCGACCCCAGGGTCAACACAGGGGTCAACACACACTTAGATTCATCCAGGTTCATTTCTGAAACTGGACTTGAGTCTGAACGAGATTCGTTGGCTTAAGGCTACAAATAGGACCTCATTTCTATTGTTTTATTCATCAAAAACAACGGATACAACGAGATGCTACCCCTACTTGGATTGAGTTAGCCTATTTTTCTTTAACAACAACTTATACGCATACAAGAAATTCTTCTGCAACATCTGCTTGTTATTCTCTGTTCTTTAGATCGAGCCTCTGTGAGTTCATGTTATTTTTAGATATAAACGGTTAACAAGTAATCCTGACATGTTTATAAATCTGGATCAAAACCTATGCCTGTTGAGAATCTAATTCAAACCTAAATAGATCTGCCATTACATGTACACCTGATCTGCTATTCAGTTCTTATGTGCCTTTTTATGATATGCCTATTTCCGTTATCATATGCCTAGTTCTGTTTTCTTCCCTCCCTCTTTCCCTTTTTATTTTTATAGCCTAGGCTACCTTCGAGACTATGCCTATCGTTGAAATACGTGAGTAAATGGAATTGGGAACGATTGGGAAAGATAAATTGGGTCATACCTTGTATTATAAATCATGACTGGGGTTTTGGGGGCATAACCTATACTGTGACCTAAAGAATAAAATTTGGGGCATATCTTATACTATGAATTATGACATGAGGGTTGGGGGCATGTGAATCTGTAGGATTAATAATTAGATTAAGCGAAACATGTAATGAAACTGTAATGCTTAACATGTTTAAACATGTGCGGGTTGTATGAACCTGATAAATTGTGTAGGGGTTAAGTAAACCTGTTTGAATCGGTGGGTGTTAAGTAAATGTATCAAATCTGTGGGGGGTTATACGAACCCGATAAAATTAACATGTTTTATCTGTTGGGGTTATGCGGGCTTGTTAACCTTTTAGGCATAACCTATCAAAATCCTAGTAGTTGCAGATGCAAGCCTAGGGGGTGGCTTGTGTCATCTGTTGTGTGGAACCCATATCAGTCAGTAACTCATTCATGTATCAAAAGGGGACCCCGAACCAGGTGGGGGTCAGGGAACGCTTACTGAGGTGATTATAAGAGGTTTATATGGGTGGAGGTGTTCTGATGGCTCGTTCCAACAGAGTCATGTGCGTGCGTGGGTCCGGCTTGCTCGGGAAAATAAGACGTTGTAACACTAGTAAATAGGTCTATGTCTTTCTGGGTGTTTCTACTTTAGGAAGTGATACATCCTACTGTGTGGCCGTCACAGGGTTTTTATGAGATAGGGAGCCAATCAATTGGGGGTAGTAATTAGGGTACACCTAGTCCTGCCTGTTTAGATACCCGTGGTTTATGGTTGGGGTAACACCCGTTTATCTGTTGGGGTGCCTGTTATTACTGTTTAAGGTAAAACCCGTTACTAGAAGTACACATAAGTCTACCATATGTCTCTGTTGGGATCATATCTGTTATACTAGTAGTGGTGCAAAGAAAAGTAATTGAGAAGCATTATCTGTTCAGTTCATCCTGGTTATCATGTTCATACCTGTTTTATGATACTTTTATCTCTCACCCAGTTGATGTGCCTTTTATGATGCTTTTATTTATTTATATGCTAAAAGTAACTGGACTCGCCAGACTTTACGTCTGACCCATTTTGTTTCCTTCTCTCTTTCTTCCTTCCCACCTAGGTTCTTAAGGTGGGAACGTTCATGCTTGATTAGGATTCTCTCTCTGTTTCAGCTTGGATTTTGGATATTTCTTAGATGTACCGCTTTGACTAGCTATCTACTTGTTTATGGCTACTTATGAGGACTATGGCTTTTTACTTCTGTACAATGATGGTTTTTAGTGCAAGAAGGATGCTTTTACTTGATGTATTTTATTCCAGTATTTTGGTTTGATGTTGTAACTGGAATTTGGACCACGATGTTTTCTATTGGAAAATAAAGTTTTAAATTTCCGCTGCTATGTTTATATATCTGTCTTGTGAGATTCTGTTTCTGTTTACCTATAACGCTTCACGAAACTTAGTGCATTCTTTTAAAAAGTGAAATTAATGGACGTGGGGTGTCACAACGACTATGACTTTGGTGGACTCGGGCTTGATAACCCCAAGTATCATAGCTGGCGTAGGTTATCACATTATGGGTGTAGGAGCCGATCGTTGGGTTGAGGTTAGGTAAAGCCTAATAGTTATATCTTTAGTAGTTGGTGCATCAATCTTGGATATGACTGGGAAGCCCATCGTTTTTCTTGTTTACCTTTCCTGCTATTTCATTTATACGTTTATGTCTTATTACTATTAAAGTCGTTCATCTGTCTAATGCTTCCTTAACTTACGCTCATGCTAGAAGTTACTAGAACTCAGCAGACGTATGTCTGACCTAGTTTGTTTTTTTCTACTTCTCTTTTCCTTCCTCTCCTAGTTCGAAGTGTGGAGGGTCTCAGCAGTGATTCTTGATTATTCGGTTCAGCTTGAATTCAGACTCATTTCAGACTCATGTATTGATTTGCTTCTTATTTTCTGATGAATGTATTGACATATGAGAGGGTTACTTTTGTTCATTACACTAATAATATGGTTGGTTTTATGTTGATGATTACTTGATATTTTGAGATGTAATAAGTACTGAAAGTTGACTTGCTTAAATAATGTTTGTTTTTAAAGTTTCCGCTATGTTTTATACTTCCATCTTGTGAATTTTAGTCACTTTATTGTTACTTTATACCTAAAAGCACTTCATAAACCTTAGTGCATCCTCATTTGGGTGATGTTAAGGGGTGTTGGATGTTTCACTTGGTATCAGAGCTTAAGGTTACAAGATCGGAGAAAAGTTTTTGAAAAAGTTCTTTCAAAAGTAAAGGATTTTGAAGTAAAACCTGCTTTTGAAAAATATCCCCTAAAGTCAATAACAATATTCCCTTGATTCCTTTTTGAATCCTTGTCTCTTTCCTTTTCGGCATGTCTAAGGCTCCCATTTTCCTATAGGTTGTTCCCAAACAGGCATGGTTCCGTAGGTATGATGAAACCATGGCACCTGCAATAGGCAAGGAAGTCCCCACCTCAAGTGGCAGCAACTGTAGTTCCACTGAATCCATCGGCTAATTCCTCTATGATTTCTATGGATTTTTTCTGCTATGGCTGGTAAGCCATTTTTTAGATCGGAGGGTTATGTTGAGGCTCATAATTGGCTTACGAAGCCTGATCATGTGGTTGGGCTATTAGAGCTTGATTACAGGAGGGGGGTTCAGTTGGCTTCTTGGTAACTGAAAGGAGGGGCATCGTATTGGTGGAAAGTAGTTGAGGCGAAGCGAGACGTTAAGACGTGGGACGAGCCCAAGGATAAGCTTGAGAAAAAGTTCTTATCAAAAGATGAAGAAGGGTTGCAGTTGGAAAAGTTCTTGGGTCTGAAACAGGGTGATATGTCGGTTAAGGAGTATGTGAATAGCTTCAATGAGTTGGCAAGGTTTGGCCCATATCTAGTTAATGCTGCACATACGAAGACTTTGAGATTTGCGAAGGGCCTGAACTAACCCCTCCAAGGACTAGCACTGACACATATTCCGATGGAAGCAATGTTTGAGAGACTTGTTGATATGGATATTATGCGTTAGGACGGGAAGGAGAGTACATAAGAGGCTAAGACTAAAGTGGCCAAAACTGATTTTGGCAAGAAAAAGCGGATGCCCAAGAAAGGTACAGAGCAAAAGAGAGAGAATAATGATACACCATAAATCCAGAAGGAAGTGAGGTTTCATGGGTGTGTTATGATGGGAAACATCATCAAGGATTGCAAAGAAGCCAGTTAAGAAGGGTGCTTGTTTTCAGTGTGGACAGACTGGACATTACAACATGCAGTGCCCTCGGTGGCTGGGGCGGGGGCGAGTGCATCTGGAGCACAAGTTCATGCACTTGAGGTGGCTCAGACTGGTGGTAGAAGTCATGATAGAGGTAGGAAAGTCACCGTAGAAGGTTTGATTTGTCTTTTTGACTTTCCTATTAGGACTTTATTCGACTCTGGTGCTTCTCATTCTATCATATATAGCTCTGTTGTTGATAGTATGCACCTAGATGCTTATATATATTATGATCTGGTACTTATCTTAAACTCCATAGGAGGCACATCTCACCTAATTATGGTGTGTAGGGATTAAGGATTTCTATTCTTGGCATCGAGTTTGAGTGTGTTACGTATGTACTGTGTTTTATGGTTTGCGGTGGGGATGCACTGGCTAGCCATGTATTGTACAATTCTTGATTTCGAGAGGATATTTGTGAGGCTTTTGACGTGCCATGGTAGAACTCTCGATATTTGTCGTGACCCACGAGCGTTAGTTATGCTTAGTTTTCTGAATTCCACGAATGCTTCTGTAGATGATCTTAATTTTGTGTCCGTTTCTAGAGGCTTTGCAGATGTATTCAAGGATGGGAGAGGGCTATCTCCTAGACACAAAATAAATTTTCGGATATACTTGATGGAGAGTGATAAGCCTCATGTGTTGCCAGTGCACCAAATGGATCCGAGGGAGAGGAGGGAGCTTAGTAAGCTAGTAGATGAGTTGCTCGAGAAAGGGTTTATTAGACGGAGTATTTCAGAGTGAGGCGCACCAGTCATCTTTGTGACTAAGACAGACAACTATCTTCGTCTATTTGTAAATTACAAGTGTGACGACCACCCACAACTCATGCACTAAACAAGAGGAATAATGCGCAGTAAGGCGTGTTAGGCAGTTATGGACGATCATCAAGGTATGATATGTAACACCCCACGTCCATTAATGTCACTCACTAAGGGAATGCATTAATTTCCATGGAGCATTTTTAGTGAATATAGAACAGAAAATCACAACAAGACAGATATAAAACAGTACTTAAAATTTCAAACTTTATTAATTGCAGCATAAGTTAAACATGTTTGATTACATCATTAAAAACCATAAACCAGAGTCAAGTACAATATCCATCTTGATAAAACAAAGTACATAATCCCACTACCAAAAAATAGCCATAAAGAAAATAATAAGCTGGACTTTACTTCAGCGGTCCAAGCTTTTCCAAAAGAAAGAGATAAAGCAATCCGGTCAAACTCCACTAGAGCTGGGTCCACCCTGAGAACCTGAGGGGCAAAGATAGAAATAGAGGGGGTCAGACATAAAGTCTGGCGAGTATGATAACTTTAACAATACCATTATCAAAGTAACTAGGCTAAGGCATAAGCTGGAAAAAAAGGAAATGTCTATGAACTATTGGTTATGGCAGAGCAGACAAAGGAAATGAGAGAAACGAAGATAACGTTAAAGGCACACCTAATTACCAAAGAATAATTACTACACTGCACCACACCAGTCACCCTAAAGGTTGATCCCACTTACTTCACTTAGAAATCATATAAATAGTTTCGTGTACCCCTAGCTGACTACATAGGTGCCGCCTGCCCCTATCTCCACTAGGTGTACCCACTACCCCCATGCGATCGGCTCCCTAACTCGTAGATACCCGTGCTGGCCCCACAGTGGGGTGTATCAATCCCCAAAGTGGCAACCCGATACAACTTAAGGATGCACGACTTATACCTACACGATGCAACAACGTCTTACCTACCAGCCCGGGTCCACACACGCATATGAACCCGTTGGACTTGCGCTGCCACCGCTAACCCGTTTTGGCCTCTTACAGTCAAACCCAGTATGCGTGTCCCGTTCTCGACTTGGGTCGAGCCCACTAAGATACGTATGGGTTACTGGTTGAAATGGGCCCCTATTACTTTGACACAAGCTATCCACCTAAGCTTGGCCCCCTTCTAGTACATCCCACTTAACCCTCTTCTTAGTCATGTTTACTTACATGTTTCAATTTTGGTTAAGTGTTTCTAATCGTATTTCAAATGCCACCCAAGGCACCCACTAGATTCCTCATGCCACCCAAGGCACCCACTTAACCCCCTCATGTCCCACTACATGCTTATCTGGTTAAGTATTTCTTAATTCATTTAGGTCGTAACCTTATAAAGACCTCTCACATTAGACTGACATTTATGGCAGCTGGATTTGCCGGGCGGGTCTGGGCAGTCTTACACCATAAAAGAGCCTAACCTCGTGTCTTTACAACTGTTACGCTTTTGATTTGGGCCTATGACCTCTCACATTGGACTACCATTTGTGACTACTGGATTTGCCGGGCGGGTCCGGGCAGTTTTACGTCACAAATGAGTCCAACCTCGTGTCCTAAGCATTGATTATCACTTATAATCTTTTATCCCAATTTGAATTATTTTCCCAATTCAAATTATCAATTAATTCCAATTTTAACGATGTCCATAATTGACTCAATTATGTCCATCCATTTGTGGTATGATAAATCATACCATTTTCATCACAAATTTATTATATGCCATTAAAGGCATTTATGCCAAATTAAATCTTTTCATAATTTCCCCTTAACCCATGTCGTACGTTTGTTTGCTTAACGTAAAATATACGTTAGACTCGAATAGTCTAACTCATAAAATAAAGAGAAGACATCACAATATATATATATATATATATATATATATATATATATATATATGACTAAAAATAGATCTAATCATAATTAAGGGGGAACTTGCATGTGTGAATGATGTTCTACATCTAAACTTGCATAGGCCAAAGTTACAACTTGCATAAAACTACATATGTTATAGACCCATATCTAGAGGTGTAACTTGTTTAGGTAAATGTCACAACTTACATAATATGATTCATAACCCCAAATTCATATATTTATGTTAACTTGCATATGTGATTTATGCAACATGACGGTGGTGTAAACCCGTATCTAACACATAGAACTCACACATGTCATAGCCTAATTTTAGATCTAAAATAGATGTCATAATCTTTACGAACTTGTGTGTAATTCATGTCTAAATTAATACCTAAACTTGCATACATGCATATGATTTATCATATGAATCGACATAGCCCAATTAGTATATAAACCACATAATGATTTGGTTAAACATCAGCTAATCATAGAATAACATCATATCTTTACAACATATATGATAACATCGCAACATAGGATTGAATTTACAACATATATGATAACATCGCAATATAGCATAGAATTTACAACATATATGATTACATCGCAACATAGCATAGAATTTACAACATATATGATCAACAATTCACATCATTCTCTTATAATCCACATCATAACTTAATCTAATTAGTTTGTTTATTGTCTTATTAAAGAAATCATACTTACAATAAGAAAAGAGAGTCTTGATTTCCTTTAGATTTGAGTAGAATTGAATTTAGATTAGCTTTCTTCCTCTCCAATTTGGCGGCGGCTATTCTGAGTTGCAAGGCGACGACATGACGGCCATGATTCTAATTTTTATGTGATTTTAGAATGAGAGACTACCAATGTATATATAGAATTTAGGATTTGTTTAGACCGTCCGATCAACCCAGAATTAATCCCAGCCAACCAGAGAAGATCAGAACCCTAATGAGTCAGCACACAGTCACAAACAGGTCAGAAAACAGATCAGGTCGAGGGAGGCAGGTCGACCCCCAGATCGACCTGTAAAGGGTAGGTCGACACTATAGTCGACCCTAGTGTCGACCTGGCCCTGGCGGGAATTTTCCCGCCTGGCCTGTTTTGACTATGAAATTTGAATTTCGAATTTTCTGTAATCTGTTTTGAATTTTCTGAAACTTCCGATGGCCATATCTTCTTCATACGAAGTCCAATTCACGCAAACTCGGACTCTATCTCAACCAGAATTCCGAGACGAACACAATGGCGCAACCCGTTTCCCTTAATTCTCACATCTGAGATTAGTTATTCTTTAATTTGTGAATATTAATATTAACAGAAACACGGGGTGTTACATTCTCCCCTCCTTAAAGGATTTCGACCCCGAAATCTTCAAGTCAAGAAGAATGTATATCCTACCATCCAATCATCCATCTACTCAACCATCAAAAACAGGCATCCATTGTCCTTATAGACTTCTAATGCTTCCGTGTTTAAATGCGCAGTGTGTGTACATGCCCGTATCTAATGCAAAATCAGGCGGCCTACTGATTCAGTTGACCTCCTTAATGCAAATCATGATAGTGTCATGCGTCCATTATGTATGCAAAAGATCCTTAATGCTACATATTATTTCTATATGCATGCACAGCCATTCATCTGAATGCAGCATCCATATGGTAATACAACCATCATACATCCATTTTACTAAATACATCCATTTATATGCAATATGCAATATGAAGTGACTGAGCCGATCTAGTGCCTAAAGTGTGTGTATATGCATCCACGAGCAACCACTAGCAAACACTTGCATCCATTATGCATCCATCATACATAACATGTTTCAAACACATGTTTCAATCATAGGATTACCCTAACTAAAGGTTAAAGATACTAGCGAGAGGACATACTAAAGATAAGATTAGTACAAGCTAAGCGATAAAGGAGAAATTAAAAGACATACCCTTGAAAAGAAAAGGGTACAATGAACGCATCTTCTCTTCCGTCTCCCTAGTAGCGTTGCTCTCATCATCTCCCCATTGTACTTTGACTAGTCTGACCTCTCGATTCATCAACTTCTTGATCTCTGACCCAAGAATGCATGTAGTAGCTCATCGAATCGTCGCATCACACTCTATCTCCACCTCTCAAAGCAAGCTCGGCTCTACCACCTCCGCGGTCTCATGTAAGCACTTCCTCAAATGTGATACATGGAATACGTCGTGTACACCACTAAGTCTCTCGGGCAACTCCACTCTATACGCCATCTTCCCAATCCTCTCCTTAATAAGAAACGGCCCTACGAACCTTGGTGCTAACTTCCCAACGGACCCAAAGCGAACAACATTCCGTAATGGAGACACCTTGATAAAGACCATGTCCCCAACATCAAACTTAAGATCTGTCCTCCTCTTGTCTGCATAAGATTTCTGCCTATCTTGCGCTGCTTTCATCCTCCTTCGAATCAAATCGATCTTTTCCGAAGTCTCTCTAATCATATCAGGCCCATGTAGGATCTTATCTGTAGATTCCCACCAACATGTAGGTGAACGACAAGGCCGTCCATAAAGAGCTTCAAAAAGTGCCATGCCAATGCTAGACTGATAGCTATTATTATATGCAAACTCCACCAACGGAAGATGCTCTTCCCATGTACCCCCAAAGTCTAAGATACTTAGCCTCAAAAGGTCCTCTAGAATACGATTCACCCTCTCGGTCTGGCCGTCCGTCTGAGGGTGATATGCGGTGCTCAAACATAACTGAGTTCCTACCGCCTCTTTTAGGCTCTTCCAAAATTCGCTAGTGAAGATAGGATCACGGTCGCTCACTATGCTAGAAGGAATACCGTGCAAACGAACAATCTCTCTAATGTATACAGAAGCTAACCATGGAGCAATCCTCTTACTCTTCACGGGAATGAAATGGGCGCTTTTAGTAAGTCTGTCTACAACAACCCAAATCCCCGTATTACCCTTCTTCGATCTTGGTAACCCATCCACAAAGTCCATCGAGAGACTTTCCCACTTCCATTGTGGGACCTCCAATGGGTGAAGCAACCCACCAGGTTTCTTTTGCTCCGCTTTTACCTGTTGGCATACCAAGCATCTAGCGACAAACTCAGCCACATCCTTCTTCATACCGGCCCAAAAGAAAACTCGCTTCATGTCTTTGTACATCTTGTCCCCGCGGGGATGAATGGTCATCTTCGAACGATGTGCATCATCAAGAATAGTCTTCCTCAAGTCCTCGTCTCGTGGTACACAAAGTCGACTATCCCTACGTAACCAACCCTTATCATCTAGGGTATACCTACGGAGATGGCTTGATGACTCCCCTCTTTTGAGCTTCTCTACTAACTCAACCAACTGTGGGTCGTCTCGCTGTGCCTCATCAATCCGTCCCAAAAGCGTAGGTCTGACCTCCAAGGATGCTAGCAAACCGGGTACGAAGTCAATGGAAGGTCTAAAGTCAAACATAGAGATGAATTCTAAGCTTCGCCGCTCAACAAACAATGGGCTCAAGGACAACCTTTTCCTACTTAAGGCGTCTTCCACCACGTTACCCTTGCCAGGGGTATATGCTATTTCGAAATCGTAGGACGCTAAGAATTCCATCCACCTTTACTGGCTTAAATTCAAGTCCTTCTGAGAGAATAAGTATTTTAATGATTTGTGGTCAGTGAATAATTCGAATTTCTCGCTAAGAAGATAATGGCGCCAAGACTTAAGCGCGAAAACAATTGCGGCTAACTCTAGGTCATGTGTAGGGTAATTTCTCTCATGCACTCTCAACTGTCTTCCTCCATAGGCTATTACCCTTCCCTCTTGCATTAGGACTGCGCCTAGTCCTGTCCCACAAGCATCGGTATAAACAGTAAATGGCTTACTCCCATCCGACAGCACTAAGACTGGGGCCGTGGTCAAAGTTCTCTTTAAACGTTGGAACGCATCATCACAATCTACGTCCCATGCAAAGACTAGGTTCTTCTTTGTCAAGCGTGTTAATGGGGCTGATATCTTTGCGAAGTCCTTGATAAACTTCCTATAGTAGCCAGCCAACCCCAAGAAACTTCTTACTTCGGTAGCATTTTTAGGGACCTTCCAATCTTGGATGGCCACCACCTTCGCGGGATCCACAGCTATCCCTTCTTTGGAAATCACGTGCCCTAAGAATCGCACTTCCTTCCTCCAAAGTGGCACTTAGAAAATTTAGCTTTAAGGTTATGCGCTCGAAGGGTCTCTAACACTTCCCTAAGATGTAGGGTATGCTCTTCTTCATTCTTAGAAAAGATCAAGATGTCATCTACAAAGACTACCACGAATTTATTAAGGTACTCCCTAAACACCCTACTCATCAAATCAACAAAGTATGCAGGGGCGTTTGTCAAACCAAAGGGCATCACAAGCCACTCATAGAAACCGTCCGGAGTCCTAAAGGCTGTCTTGTCTATGCTATCCTCAGCTACTCTCAATTGATGGAAACCAGTGGCTAAGTCCAACTGCGAAAACACTGAGGCGCCAACTAACTGATCGAAGAGATCGTCAATCCTCGGCAGTGGGTGCCTATTCTTCTTAGTAAGCTTATTAAGTTCTCTATAGTCCACAAAAAGTCTAAGGGACCCATCCGCCTTTGTGGCAAATACTACTGGAGCACCCCACTCTGATATACTACGTCTTATGAACCCCTTCTCAAGCAACTCCTTTACTTGCTTATTGAGTTCCCTTCTCTCACGAGGAGCCATGCGGCGCACTGGCAAAGATACTGGTTTTGCATTGTCTATAAGTTATATTCGAAAGTCTATCTCCCGTTTCGGAGGTAAGCCCTTCACCTCCTCAAACACATCCGAGTATTCCCGGACCACTTTAACAGATCGTAGATTCTCAACAGACCCGTCAAGCGATTCTAGATAACTTAGCATAACAGAATTCATGGGATTACAGAAGATTTTGAGTGTGTTACCAAGGAGAGTCATGAGCTTAACTACTCTCCTTTCACAATCAAGAACGACACCATTACTGGATAACCAGTCCATTCCTAAAATTAACCCATAGCTCGTGAAGCCCAAAACGTAAGCATCACAACTAAACTCAACGCTAAGTATAGAAATTTTCAAATCCAAACACATCAAGGACAAATAAGCTGAGCCCCCAATTGGATTCGAAACAACCAAGGGATCCTCTACTAAACTGGTGTCTAAGTGCAGTGATTCAACTAATGATGTAGAGATAAACGAATGTGATGCACCAAAAACGAATAAGGTACGGACATGATGATCAAACAGAAAAACTAAACTTTCAACGGAAATTGTTCTACCTCGTTCTTGCAGCGGTGGGACCACGAGAGCCTGAACTTGTCCCCTTGCCTGCCCTGGTGCCATAAGAGCCTGCACCTGTCGTCCTGAGGTAGTCCCTGCCCTCTGCCCTTTCCTCGGGCAGTCTTTAACTAGATGTCCCGCTTCGCCACAGTAAAAACAGCCAGTCTTCTTTTTCTTTCTGCAATCCTTGCTGAGATGGCCTGGTGTCCCACAGTTAAAGCATCTTTTCTTTCCTTTGCCACTATTGTCTTTACTACCCTTCTTGTTTTGCTGCTGTGGTTTCTTCTGATCCCCTTTCTTCTCGGGTGCCTCATCAGCTTTAGTGCCTTCTCTTTCTCTTGCATGAATGCCATTTCTACTAGCTTCTCAAAGGTGGCCCCCATAGGGATGTGGGTCATAACCAACCCCTGCAACGGCTCATTCAAACCTTTGACGAATCTTAGGGCCCACTTATCGGGCGTGTTCACTAAGTCCAAGCCAAACCTTGCTAACTGATTAAATTTGTTGACATATTCTTTCATTGATGAGCTCTCCTGCTTTAATGTCAAGAACCTTTCCATATATAGATTCTCTTCTGCCCGTGAGAGAAACTTTGCCTCAAACCTACATCTGAAATCCGCCCACAAATCAACAGGACGCTCCCCATTAGTGACCTTCCACCAAAACAAGGCCTCTCCCTTCATTAACCAAGCTGCTAATCGGACATTCCTTCCGTCTTCTACTTCAAAGATTTCAAGCAATACTTCTACCTCCTTAAGCCAGTCTCTGGCTTCCACAAACGTCTCTGACCCTTGAAAAGTTTTTCCTACAATAGCCTTAAACTACTTGCACGTCTTTGCAAAAGTATCAACGCGAGGAGGAGGAGGAGGAGCGGGTGCAACTGGGGGTGGAGGAACATCTGCTGGACCTGCGGCGGTGGCCCTAGCCTCCAAGTACCTCCTAAACCATCCTGGTATCGTTACACCCTCCGGAAGGTTAAGATCTTCAGCCATGCTGAAACGAAAAAGGAAAGATTCAAAATGGAGAATTCGAAAGATAAAGATATGGCTATTGGGGATTATGTTTTTCATAAAGACTTATCTCTTAAAATTACTCATTAAGACATGTTTTTGAAAACACTCCTTCCAAAAATACTTTAGAAAAATAGTTTTTCTAAAAATTTTATCTATTCTGGTAACCTTAAGCTCTGATACCACGTGTAACACCCCACGTCCATTAATGTCACTCACTAAGGGAATGCATTAATTTCCATGGAGCATTTTTAGTGAATATAGAACAGAAAATCACAACAAGACAAATATAAAACAGTACTTAAAATTTCAAACTTTATTAATTGCAGCATAAGTTAAACATGTTTGATTACATCATTAAAAACCATAAACCAGAGTCAAGTACAATATCCACCTTGATAAAACAAAGTACATAATCCCACTACCAACAAATAGCCATAAAGAAAATAATAAGCTGGACTTTACTTCAGCGGTCCAAGCTTTTCCAAAAGAAAGAGATAAAGCAATCCGGTCAAACTCCACTAGAGCTGGGTCCACCCTGAGAACCTGGAGGGGGGGGGGGAAGATAGAAATAGAGGGGGTCAGACATAAAGTCTGGCGAGTATGATAACTTTAACAATACCATTATCAAAGTAACTAGGCTAAGGCATAAGTTTGAAAATAAGGAAATGTCTATGAACTATTGGGTGTGGCAGAGCAGACAAAGGAAATGAGAGAAACGAAGATAACGTTAAAGGCACACCTAATTACCAAAGAATAATTACTACACTGCACCACACCAGTCACCCTAAAGGTTGATCCCACTTACTTCACTTAGAAATCATATAAATAGTTTCGTGTACCCCTAGCTGACTACATAGGTGCCGCCTGCCCCTATCTCCACTAGGTGTACACACTACCCCCATGTGATCGGCTCCCTAACTCGTAGATACCCGTGCTGGCCCCATAGTGGGGTGTATCAATCCCCAAAGTGGCAACCCGATACAACTTAAGGATGCACGGCTTATACCTACACGATGCAACAACTTCTTACCTACCAGCCCGGGTCCACACACGCATATGAACCCGTTGGACTTGCGTTGCCACCGCTAACCCGTTTTGGCCTCTTACAGTCAAACCCAGTATGCGTGTCCCGTTCTCGACTTGGGTCGAGCCCACTAAGATACGTATGGGTTACTAGATGAAATGGGCCCCCATTACTTTGACACAAGCTATCCACCTAAGCTTGGCCCCCTTCTAGTACATCCCACTTAACCCTCTTCTTAGTCATGTTTACTTACATGTTTCAATTTTGGTTAAGTGTTTCTAATCGTATTTCAAATGCCACCCAAGGCACCCACTAGATTCCTCATGCCACCCAAGGCACCCACTTAACCCCCTCATGTCCCACTACATGCTTATCTGGTTAAGTATTTCTTAATTCATTAAGGCCGTAACCTTATAAAGACCTCTCACATTAGACTGACATTTATGGCAGTTGGATTTACCGGGCGGGTCCGGGTAGTCTTACACCATAAAAGAGCCTAACCTCGTGTCTTTACAACTGTTACGCTTTTAATTTGGGCCTAGGACCTCTCAGATTGGGCTACCATTTGTGACTACTGGATTTGCCGGGCGGGTCCGGGCAGTTTTACGTCAAAAATGAGTCCAACCTCGTGTCCTAAGCATTGATTATCACTTATAATCTTTTATCCCAATTTGAATTATTTTCCCTATTCAAATTATCAATTAATTCCAATTTTAACGATGTCCATAATTGACTCAATTATGTCCATCCATTTATGGTACGATAAATCATACCATTTTCATCACAAATTTATTATATGCCATTAAAGGCATTTATGCCAAATTAAATCTTTTCATAATTTCCCCTTAACCCACGTCGTACGTTCGTTCGCTTAACGTAAAATATACGTTAGACTCGAATAGTCTAACTCATAAAATAAAGAGAAGACATCACAATATATATATGACTAAAAATAGATCTAATCATAATTAAGGGGGAACTTGCATGTGTGAATGATGTTCTACATCTAAACTTGCATAGGCCAAAGTTACAACTTGTATAAAACTGCATATGTTATAAACCCATATCTAGAGGTGTAACTTGTTTAGGTAAATGTCACAACTTACATAATATGATTCATAACCCCAAATTCATATATTTATGTGAACTTGCATATGCGATTTATGCAACATGACGGTGGTGTAAACCCATATCTAACACATAGAACTCACACATGCCATAGCCTAATTTTAGATCTAAAATAGATGTCATAATCTTTACTAACTTGTGTGTAATTCATGTCTAAATTAATACCTAAACTTGCATACATGCATATGATTTATCATATGAATCGACATAGCCCAATTAGTATATAAACCACATAATGATTTGGTTAAACATAAGCTAATCATAGAATAGCATCATATCTTTACAACATATATGATAACATCGCAACATAGCATAGAATTTACAACATATATGATAACATCGCAACATAGCATAGAATTTACAACATATATGATAACATCGCAACATAGCATAGAATTTACAACATATATGATCAATAATTCACATCATTCTCTTATAATCCACATCATAACTTAATCTAATTAGTTTGTTAATTGTCTTGTTAAAGAAATCATACTCACAATAAGAAAAGAGAGTCTTGATTTCCTTTAGAGTTGAGTAGAATTGAATTTAGATTAGCTTTCTTCCTCTCCAATTTGGCGGCGGCTATTCTAAGTTGCAAGGCGACGGCATGACGACCACGATTCTTATTTTTATGCGATTTTAGAATGAGAGACTACCCATGTATATATAGAATTCAGGATTTGTTTAGACCGTCCGATCAACCCAGAATTAATCCTAGCCAACCAGAGAAGATCAGAACCCTAATGAGTCAGCACACAGTCACAAACAGGTCAGCAAACAGATCAGGTCGAGGGAGGCAGGTCGACCCCCAGGTCGACACTATAGTCGACCTGTAAAGGGCAGGTCGACACTATAGTCGACCGTAGTGTCGACCTGGCCCTGGCGGGAATTTTCCCGCCTGGCCTGTTTTGACTCTGAAATTTGAATTTCGAATTTTCTGAAATCTGTTTTGAATTTTCTGGAACTTCCGATGGCCATATCTTCTTCATACGAAGTCCAGTTCGCGCAAACTCGGACTCTACCTCAACCAGAATTCGGAGATGAACACAATGGCGCAACCCGTTTCCCTTAATTCTCACATCTGAGATTAGTTATTCTTTAATTTGTGAATATTAATATTAACAGAAATACGGGGTGTTACATGATAACACACTCGGAACCTGTCATAAGTCTCACAGCGTAAGGATAAAATATAATAGAATATATACAATGGGTACTAATAGTGAAGCAGAAAGCACTAGATTTTCATAATGACTAGAAAGTAATACCCATAGACTTGAGTTACAACAATAGTGTTTATACAAATTTCCTCACTACAACACTCAGAGAATATAAAACAGCAGAAATCCAAATACTATATAGTAAGAAAAATAGTATGTCAGCCTCCTGCTCGCCTCCGAACTGCTATATCGTCTTTACTAAGCTATCGCCTGCCACCCAATCTGCCCATCCAAAATTGGATGAACATCCCAAGGTAATAAGAGGGAAACATAAAACCTTGAGTTAGACAACAGTCTTAGTGAGCGATAAAACAACTAACTAACTTCATCAATAAAGTACATGAGAATGGGTAAATAAACTAACTAATTTACCCACAACATCAGAGACGAACACACCTCCCATCTTCCGCACATCGGACAGTGATAGCCTTTACAATCCATATAACCAAAGGAACAACAATCCATCCAGGGTAATCATAACGATCATTCAATCACGGTAAGCAAAAGCAACCAATCAGTAACAATCGTAGCATCCAGATAATAGATCTCACGTAGACCATCTTAATCGATTTCAACATCCCTCAAACACAAGCCCCAAGGGCCATAACCAATATCAGACAGGCACTCAAGAAACATCTCCTACGATATCGAACAACCTACGTGAGACGATACAAACAAAGAAACCAATCATCCATGACAAACTCTGGCTTTCACTGCCAATCCTGCTTCGAAACCACCGTTAATCGTATGATCGGCCATATCATACTACCATCCATCAAGGGCTAATGGTAACCCCAGTTCTAGCAAAAAACCCCATACGCCTTCAACAATACGTACCTAGGCCTTTCAACGATACCTAGGGTACTCGACCTACATCCGGTCTTTTAGGTACGCCTCTATTATATCCTTGCTTTGGGCACGCTAGAACCTAAGACAACGATAATTCCTCGGCCTTCGGTATCTCTAGTCGTCATCAATGGCGACTATCCAACCATTATCACCCCACTCAGAACACCTTTGAGTTTTGATACCATTCGTTGTTCTACACCAATCCACGAACACTTTCAACACTTCAAACCTTCCAACTTAAATCCACTTCAAAGTCACAACATCACCGAACCAAATAACATCAACATACGGTTCAACACAATTCATTGTGTTTCATCCACTTGCTATGAAATAAACTACATAATTCATGCCACCAATCACAACGTTTAGGGCCCATTGTGCTACGGCATGTGTTCGGTGATGTTGTGACTTCGAAACTCAGAAAAGCACGACCGACCCACTCAGAAAAGGGCATGACCGACCTGATCCCAAGCCACTCAACCGACTGACCCGACCACTTCGGACCCATCTCCTTCAGTTCTGACCGATCCGGTTATGTATGCATCTCGACCGACCAGCAACGATCGACCCAACACCGTTACCACTTCACACTTCGCAACCGATAGACCCGGTTCTACCGTCAAGACCGACCAGCCTGACCTGCTCCTTAAAACATGGACTTTGACCGACCCACTTCAATCATGTCGACCGACCCGCATGAGGCCGACCGACCCAAACTCCAACATCGTGACCGACCGACCAGTATGAGACCGACCACCCCTGACTTGTTCCCCAAGACAAGATCTCGGCTAACCGACCCAACCATGACCGACCCAAAAGCTACACCACTCCAATGCAACTCCAATTTCGACCAAAACTCCACCAATCGATACAATCGACGAAACTAACTCAACCAATTCACCAAATACAATCATAAACATGTCATAAGGTTGCTAACAACATGAATATGACAATTATTACTAAAATGATGCAAATCACTTCAAAAATCATGATAAATGAGCATATGAACTAAATTGCGGATCTAACTTGCATAATTATATGAAATGGCATAGAAATAACCGGTTTAAACTTGCTAAATTAGGTCATAGGGTGTTCCATATGAAAATGGACTTATCAAGGTATAGATCTATGGTAAAACACTTGAATTTGATGAAAAACATAATCAAACATTCATATACTTCATTGAATCCATGTGACAGATGCAAATCACTCATCGATTCTCCCAAATAAGCAAAAATCAATGCAATAAGATTCCGAACAGCAAGCAATTCGAACCAAACCCCTTGATCCGATGAACTCCCTCTTTAATTGATGTAGATCTACCCTCAGATGGTGTAGATCCTTGATTTCCATCCCTTAGAAGTGGATTTTAATGGTGGAAAGTTGTTAGAGGAAGGAGGAACATAGGCCACCTAATGTGAGAATAGAAAAACTAAAACATTTCTCATACGTCCCACCCCATATTTATACCCTTCCACTAGCCCACTAACGGGCCTTCTCAATTCAGCCCATTGTGGCTCTCCAAACCTGAACTGCCAATTGAAAAACATTAAAACAACGATGCATCCCAAACTGCTGAGCCAAATCTTTAATGTAACCACTCTACGGAAAGGCAATCATCTTTTCCTTTCCAGTGGCATAGGTCTCATCACCTGATTCGACATGAGTCAAAAGTTATGCCCTGTACAAGGCTAATAGGGGCAAAATGGTCACAAACAAAATTGGTAAAAATTTTGAACATGTCTCACATCCCTATAAGTAACATATTAAAAAGTGAGAATGATCCAACCCTCAATGGAATAAAATAAAAATATTTTACGATCTTACGATACGTAAAATGCGGGCTGTTACAACAAGAATTGAATAAGAACACAAAGAAGAATAGACACCTACTCCCTCGGATAGATGACTTGTTCGATCAGTTAGCTGGAGCTTTGCTTTTCTCATATTTAGATTTGGCTACATGTTTTCTTTAGTTGAGGGTGGAAAATGATAGCATTGTTAAGACTGCTTGCAGGACTCCCTAGCATTCTTTGAATGGCTAATAATGCCTTTTGGACAGACTAATGCACCTGTGTATTTTGTTGATCTGATGAGTCGGGTGATTAAGGAGTACCTGAATGAGTTCATGGTGGTATTTGTTGACGAAATATTGGTTTTCTTGAGGAGAAAGGATGAGCACGCCTTGCATTAGGGAGTGGTCCTACGTACTCTTCGAACACATCGGCTAAAGACAAAGTTTTCTAAGTGCCACTTTCGGCGGAAAGAGGTAAGGTTCTTGGGGCATGTTGTTTGTAGAGATGGTATTGCGGTGGATCCCGCTTAGGTTGTTGTAGTATAGGATTAGAAAACCCCAGAGAATGCGATGGAGGTTAGGAGCTTTCTAGGTCTGGCGGGGTACTATCGGTAGTTATCAAGGACTTTTCTTGGATCTCAGCTCCGCTTACTCATATGACGAAGATGAACGGAGCATTTGCTCGGAATGTTGATTGCGAGGATGCATTCTTAAGGTTGAAGAAAACTCTTACATCATCTCTTGTATTGATTATTTTGGATCGTAGGAGGATGTTTACTATGGATGCTTGCAACACGGGTTTTAGGTGCGGTACTTATGCAGGAGGATATGTTTATCAGCTACAGGAGTAGGCAGCTGAGGCTACATGAGAAGAACTGCCCTAGCAATGATGGTGTTTGCACTCAAGTCTTAGAGATATTATATGTTAGGTGAGATGCTTGAGCTATACACAGACCATAATTATCTCAAGTATTTGTTCTAGCAAAAGGACCTTAATTTGCGAAAACAGCGGTGGATGGAATTCCTTGCATCTTATGACTTTGAGATATCATATAACCCAGGGAAGGGGAATGCAGTAGCAGACACACTGAGTAGGTAGAGGGTGACCTTGAGTCCATTGATCATAGAGTGGCAGAGCTTGGAGTTTATTTTGTCATTCAATTTTAGACCATCTACGAATTTTTCACTGGGATTATTATCATCGATGGTGGTGCGACCTACTCTCTTAGAGCATATTAGATCCAATCACGCGAGGATCAACATCTAGCAAATATCATGGACCGACTTAGTAAAGGACAAACTTCTAGTCTCCTTGCTTGGTATTCTGTGGACGAGAGAGGGTGGCTACATCGAGATGGGAGATTATGTGTTCCTCGAGTTGATGATTTGTTGAGATCGATTTTAGAGGAGGATCGTCACTCTCGAATGACCATCCATCCGGGAGGTGAAAAGATGTATAGAGATATGAGGAGGGTTTTTCATTGGACATGGATAAAGAAGGAAATGGCAGAGTACATGGCTCGATGTATGCCTTGTTAGAGAGTAAAGGCTGAGCAGAGGAAGGCTGGTGGATTGCTTCATCCTCTTGATATGCCACAGTCGGGAGAGCGTCTTTATGGACTTTAGAGACAGGCTGCCCAGATCGAGGGAGGGCAATAATAGTATTTGGGTTATAGTTTATAAGTTGACTAAGAGCGCTCATGTCATCCCAGTCAATAATAAGCTAAAAAAAGCTTCGTTGGAACTGGTATATCTTAGAGAGATCGTCTGAGTTCACGGAGTGCCCTCTAGTATTGTTAGTGACTGAGATCCCATCTTTACTAGTGAGTATTGGAGCAGCCTAATGGAGGCACTAGGGACACAGCTACGACTTAGTGTTGCCTATCAATCTCATACATATAGACAAACAGAAAGGATTAATAGAATTCTTGAGGATTTTTTACGGCTGTGTATCTTGGACTTCGGAGGGACTTAGGGGGAGCATATTTCTTTAGTAGAGTTCGTGTATAACGAAAGCTACCAAACGAGTATAGTTATGGCTCCCTTCAAGGCATTATATGGACGACCCTACATATCACCTACATGTCGGTGGGTGTCCACGGACAGACTTATACTTGGACCCGAGATGGTTAGAGAGACCTCAGAGAAGATAGATTTGATTTAGAGGCAGATGAAGATAGATCAGGATAGACAAAACTCGTATGAAGAGCGGAAGAGGACATACATAGACTTCGAGGTAGGAGACATGGTTTTTTTTAAGGTGTCACCCGTGAGGAGTGTTGTTTGGTTTGGCTCAATGGGGAAGTTGGCACCAAGTTTCGTAGGGCTTGTCCCTATAGTATAGTGGATAGGTCAGATGGCCTACATGGTTAGACTACCAGAGAAATTGGCGGGAGTTCATGATGTATTCCATGTTTCACACTTGCGAAAGTGTTTACATGATTCCACAGTGGTAGTAGAGCTGAGTACCTAGAGAAGGTTGAGACAGAGAGGGAGGCATCGGTTAGCAAGTTCATACTCGAATACTAGGATCTGAGGTGAAGAAGCTACAGAATAAAGTGATCAAGCAAGTTAAGATTCAGTTGGGAGAAGACGGTGACGACGCGACCTGGAATCAGAGGATAGGATTTGTGCTCCTTTTTCGTTTCTCTTTAAGAGTATGCTCTTAATCATTTCCTAAGTGTTGAATTTGAATCTATTTTGCTATCGTTTGAATCATAAGTCTTAGGTAGAAAACTATGGATAGTAGGAAATGGTTTAGAATATGTAAATAATAACATGTTATGGTTGAATGGCTTCACTTGGGTGCAAATGTTTACTAGTGGATGCATGGATGCATACACACACACGACACTAGTTAGAGATCGACAAACTGGGATACTTACATAATTGCATATGAATGCCAGTTCATTTTAAATTTATAAATATTTATGAAAAAAATGGTTGAATCATCACTTAGATGTTGCATTTTGGTGGAGTTGTGCACCCGTATAGAATTTTATATATACCGTTAGGATTTCTTTGCATACATCTGGGATGCATGGCAAAGGTATGAAATTGCATTAAGGAGGTCAACTAAATCAGTGGACTGCTGATTTTTGCATTAGCATAGAGACATATACACCACACTTTTACCATATGTTCATGGAAAGTATTAGAAAGCTTAAGGGTAATGGATGCCAGTGGTTGATGGTTGAGTAGGTGGATGTAGATAATGGTTGATAACATCTATAATCGTTCTTCTAGCCTTAGAGATTTGGGGACATATTCCTTTAAGGAGGGGAGAATGTAACAACAAACATTGATTAATTAATAAATTAAATAATTAAGAATAATTTAATAAATAATTGGGAATTGGGCAGCAGGGGTTGCGTCTTTGAGTTCGTCATGATTTTCTGGTTCAAATAGACTTTTAGTTTGTATAAAACGGGCTCAAAATGAACAAGTTATGATCAGTTGAAGTTTGAATTTTAAATCAAAAAATTTAAATAAAGTAGGTAATAAATTCAGTGCAATCAACGTCATCTAGGACGACCCAAGACCCGGATGGGTCGACCTAGTGGTTGACCCATGACCAAAGTGGGTCGACCCCTATGTCGACCCACCAGGGAGGGTGGGTCGACTCAGATAACATTGCTAGGCATGATTACGTGCCTGGCATGAGCCGAATTTGCTGGGTTGTTCTGGAGATATCATGCACGTGTTTTTTAGCGTTGTGATTGAAAACCTAATAATCGTTAGTCTTAAATTTTCTTTCTACACCTATAAATTGACCTGTGCTCCTCCTTTTTTCCCCTATGCTTCTCCTTTTTCATTTTCTCAGCCTCTACTTCATCTGTGCTCTAAATGAAATAAATTTGGGGACACATCTAAGTACTATCCAATTAAAGATTTGAAGGATTATTCTACCAAGCCTCTTGGATTGCAATCTTTTCTTCTGAATTTTTATGTTTTTTGATCTGTTATTTGCGTAGGAAAGTTTTAGACAGTTAAATAGTTTTAATTTGCAAGCTTTATATTTACAGTTATTTACAGTGCTTACATGTTTAACTTTTCTATAAGTTACTGTAGTTTATTTATTATCTGTGCTGTTTTCTTCCCAGTTGTTTTTTTATGAATAATTCTCCTTCTTCCATCCCCTTCTATATTGTGGTTCTATTTTCAGTCGGGAAATGCCCTATTTTTTTTATTTGTCTATTTCTAAGTCTAGGCCTTACGAGTAGCTTAGACCATTTGCTCCTTTCGTTTTAGCGCTGAGACTAAGCCTAACGTGAGCTTAGGCCTTTGTCGATTAATTTGCGTTAAAATTGAAATTGGAATAATGTTTTAAGTAAATAGAAAGGGATTTTTAGGCATGTTCAAATTGATTAAATATTACGATCAACATTAGATTGTAAATTGGGGATAAACCTTAATTGGAGAACGTGCAATCGTATGAAATGGAATAGACTGAAATTTGTCAAACGTTAGGAAATGTAGGGATGGGTTACTTAAAAATAATAACATTGATTAGAAATGTTAATATGACCTAGGATTATCACATGCGGTTCTATTGGCTTATTAATAAACTTAAATCATGTTTAGTTAAATAAAAGTAAACTAAGATAGCGGAGTCCGTTCCGGCAGTGTAGAGCTGATTGGGGAAAATAAGTGGCTCATAGGTTAGGTCCGTTCAAGCAGAATGGAGCTGATTTGAGAAAATAAGAGGCCTAATAAAACAATAATGCAATGGGAGTCCATTTCAGCAGTGTGGGGCTGATTGTAGAAAATAAATGGCTCATAGTTTAGGTCCATTCTGGCAGCGTGGGATGGTTAGCGAAAATAAGAGGCCTAATAGAAAATGGATGAGGACCAAGTCTTGGGGTGACCTAAGTCAATTGCATTTTGGTTGGAGATCTTTATTAGACGGTATTCCTTCTTACCACTTGTGTCTCATGAGGAGGATAAGGCATTATTATACTGTACTTGATTGTAAGGTGCCCAAACGAGTTGGGTACGGGCGCGTTTCGGCAAGACGATGAGTGTGCATTGTAGTGATTGGGGAAAATAAGACGCTGTGGCACCTGTGATTAATGGCTTTGCCTTTGGTGGACTCGGGCTTGATAACCCCGAGTACTGTAGCGGGCGTAGGCTATCATATTATGGTTGTAGGAGCTGATCGATGGGTAGAAATTAGGCAAAGCCGAATAGTTATATCTTTACTGGTTGGTGAAGAAATCTTGGATATGAATGAGAATCCTATCTTTATTCTTGTTTACCTTCCCTGCTATTTCATTTATTCCTCTATGTTTTATTGCTTTTGGAATTGTTCATTTATCTGATGCTTCCTTAACTTATGCTCATGATAGAAATTACCATAACTCGCTAGACGTATATCTGACCTACTTTGTTTTTTTTCCTTCTTCTTTTTTTGTTTTTACCCCAGGTTCACAAGGTGGAGGGTCTCAGCAGTGATTTTTGTTTATTCGGTTCAGGTTAGACTCAGACTCATTTCCGACTCATGTATGTTTCACTTCTAGTTTTCTTATCATTGTATTGACATTTGAGAGGGATGATTTTTTTCATGTAGTCTGATATTATCGTTTTCCATGAGACAATATGTTGGTTTTGTGATAATGACTACTTGGTATTTTGAGATGTACTGAAATTTTACTTGCTTAAATAAAGGTTGTTTTTAAAAGTTTCCTATGTGTTTTATATTTCTATCTTGTGGATTTTAGTCTCTGGTTTGTAACTATACTTAAAGAGCTTCATATGGGTGACTATGGGTGTGGGGTGTTTCTAAAGCCATTCAAAGTGGACATAGGCCTTCATAGGTCGAACCACTATAAACACTGTGTTATTTACTTTCCTGCATTATTTCAATTGTGGACGTTTAGTTTCATTTTGGAACTCGATGGTTGTGGCACCAACTTTTGTATGTCAACATTCTGGTGCATCCACCGAGCAACTAAAGACTTTGCCTTTCCTACTATTTGTTCATCGAGACTGGAAGTGCTACTTAGGTCTTCCTAGACTTACTTACTAGGTCTTTCGATAATAGTGACCATAGGAAAGATGATTATGGTTGGACATTCTTCACTTGATCCTGACTCGAAAAACCCTTCTCGACATCCAGCCAACGAAGTTTCGACCAATGTGAATATTGCTACTTCTTCTGATCCCGATGCTCTAGTTACCCGAGATCAATTTGTCGAGACTATGAGAAAATCGGGAGAAACAAAAAGAAGCCTCGGCAAATAAATTAAGCAAAATCTTGAATTAGCGCAATGGCTTCAAAAACATGCTCAATGAGACATCCTTCGCCTTCAAGAAAACACGAGTGCTCGGTCTCCTTTGAATCACGTCTCCTCGAGTGCCATCCCCGTTTCTCTCCACAATAACTTCATCGAAATTGGAAAACCAGCCACACTGGTGTTGGAACCATCATCGGAGAGGAAGCGCGCCATCCCAGCCATTTCCGGTTTAGGCCTTACCTTGACCAACCGATAGGTCCTCGACCTTTCGCAATCTATAACTTAGCGCCTATGCCTCCGGCGATAAACCAGGCCCATGTTCCCCTCTTATCGACCTTTGCAAAATCAAGACAGGGGCTGTTGTCAGAGCCCTCTTCAATCGTTGGAAAGCAATATCACAATCCATATCCCATGAAAACGTCAAATTCTTCTTCGTCAGCCTAGTGAGTGGGGCTGATATCTTTGCGAAGTCCTTAATGAACTTCGTATAATAGCCTACCTATCCAAGAAAGCTTCTCACTTCCGTTGCATTCTTAGGAACTTGCCAATCTTGAACTGCAACTACCTTTGTAGGATCTACTGTTATCCCATCTTTGGACACCACATGCCCCAGAAATCTCACTTCTTTTCTCCAAAAATGGCATTTGGAGAACTTTGCCTTAAGCTTATGCGCACGGAGAGTTTTCAAAACTTCTCTAAAATGTTGGGCATGCTCTTCCTCGTTCTTCGAGAAAATCAAGATATCATCAACAAAGACCACAACAAATTTATTTAGGAACTCTCGAAACACCCTACTCATCAGAACAACAAAATAGGCTGGTGCATTCGTCAGCCCAAAAGGCATAACGAGCCATTCAAAGAAACCATCTGGAGTCCTAAAAGCTATCTTGTCTATACTGTCATCAGCCACCCTCAACTGATGAAACCCGTGGCCAAGTCTAATTAAGAGAAAACTGATGCACCAATAAGCTAGTCAAACAAATCATCTATCCTCGGGAGTGGGTGCCTATTCTTCTTGGTGATTTTATTCAACTCTCTATAGTCCACACATAAGCGAAG
Organism: Allium sativum; assembly: GCA_030737875.1. Lineage (NCBI taxonomy): Eukaryota > Viridiplantae > Streptophyta > Magnoliopsida > Asparagales > Amaryllidaceae > Allium > Allium sativum. Next base: position 157,833,066 of record CM060922.1, on the reverse strand, counting down.
CGAACCATCTGCCTTAGTTGCGAATACCACCGGAGCACTCCATTCAGATATCCTTCACCTAATAAACCATTTCTCAAGTAGCTCCCCTACTTGCTTACTAAGCTCCCTCCTTTCCCTTGGAGCCATATGGCGCACAACGACTGGCTTGGCATTATCTACCAAGTATATACGAAAATTGATCTCGCGCCTCAGAGGTAAGCCCCGAACCTCCTCAAAAACATCAGAATACTCACGGACTACTGGAACAGATCGCAGATCATCGATAGATGCTTCAAGTGACTCTAGGAAACTAAGCATGACAGACCTTTTTGGATCACAAGAAATCTCGAGGGCCTCCCATGGCAAGTCAAAAGTCTAACGACCCTCTTCTCACAGTCCAAAATGGCACCATACGTGGCCAGCCAATCCATCCCTAGAATCAACCCATAACCCATTAAATCGAGCATATATGCATCACACTCAAACTCGATGCCTAACACTGATATTCTCAAACCCCGACAAATCATGGACAAATGAGCCGAACCACCAATGGGATTTGAGATAATAATGGGATCCACTACCATACTAGTACTAAGGTGCAGAGACTCAACCACATAATCAGATATAAATGAATGTGAAGCGCCATAATAAAAAAGAGTTCTAATAGGATGATTGGAAAGATAAATCAAACCTTCCACAAAAAATTTCCTACCTTGATCTGGAGCACTAATTGCGAGAGCATGCACTTGCCATCCAGAAGCTCCTGCCCTTTGACCTTGTCCTTGCTTCTTCGGGCACTCCTTAGAAAAGTGTCTGACCTCTCCACAACTGAAGCAAGCATTCTTCCTTCTTTTGTAGTCCTTCACCAAATGACCCTCGCGTCCACAATTATGGCACTTCCTCTTACTCTTAGCCTTTTCATTCTTTCCACCTTTCTTTTTTGGTTGTTGTTGTTGTCCCTTCTTGGGCCATACTTTCTTATTTTGTGTTTCCTCCACTTTAACTTCTTTCTTTTTAGTTTTGTCTTCCTCATGCATCAAGGCCATATCAACGAGCTTTTCAAAAGTTGCTCCCATCGGAATATGAGACATAACTAACCCATGGAGGGGTTCATTCAATCCTCTAGCAAACCACAAAGCTTTCTTATGCGAGGTATCTACTAGCTCCAACCCAAACCTCTCCAGTTGGTTGAAATTGTTAACATATTCTTTGGCAGTCATGCCTCCTTGCTTGAGTGCTAGAAACCTTTCCATTTGCATGCTTTTCTCGGCTTGAGAAAGAAACTTCATTAAAAACCTTTGCCGAAAATCATCCCAAGTCTCTACTGGATGCCCTGCTTGCATAACTTCCCACTAGAATGAAGCTTCATCTTTCAGTAGCCATGCGGCTAGCTGAATCTTCCTACGATAGTCCACTTCAAAAATTCCAAACAGATCCTCTGTTTCTTTGAGCCAATTCGTTACCTCTACGAACGTCTCGGTTCCACGGAATGGCTTCCCTCCCATAGCACATCAATCTTTGCAGATCTTAGAGAAATTATCTACATGCGGAGGAGGAGGAACAACGGGTGCAGCTGGGGGAGGAACATCTGCTTGACCACCGGCAGGCGCCGTGGCCTCAAGATACCAACGGAACCAGCCTGGTATTGTAACGCCCTGAGGATATTAGGTTCCCCAGACATGTTGAAAAGAAAAGGAAAGGGATTCAAACAAAGGATCGAAAGATATTACATACGACTTTGGGGAATATGTTTTTCAAAACAGACCTTTCTTTTTGAAAATGCTTTCTTTTAAAATCTTTTTGAAAATAATTTTCAAAATCTTTTATCCGCTCTGGCAACCTTCAACTCTTATACCAAGTGTGACACCCCACGTCCGTTAATGTCACTTATTAAGAGAATGCATTAAGTTTCATGAAGCGTTATAGGTAAACAGAAATAGAAACATTACAAGACATATATAAAATAGCAGCGAAATTTAAAACTTTATTAATCATAAAGCATCGTGGTTCAAAACATGGTTACATCATATGTATGAAAAACATAAAGCTTAGTACATCATTAAAATTTCTGTCTGGTACTTAAAACATCAGAGTACAATAATAAAAGAAGCATAATTCCGAAAGTAAAAACATAACCATAGTAGATAAGAGCTCGAGCAATACATCTAAGCAGCTCCAAGCAGAATAAAAGAAGAATCCTTGTTAAGCTTGACTATTCCCTCCTAGAGAACCTTGGGGAGGGGAGGGAGGACGGAAGAGAAAGAAGAGGAAACAAAATAGGTCAAAAATTAAGTTTGGCGAGTCTAGTTACTTTTAGCATATAAATAAGTAAAAGTATCATGATAGACATATAAAGTGGATAAGAGAGATAACATCATAAAAGGCAGGTATGACAAGGTAAACATGATAACATGATAGAGTATTCTACGCTTCTCTAATGATTTCTCTGCACCAATACTAGTGTCTTATTAACAAGATGGCCCCCAACAACTACAACATGGTAGACTTATGTGTACTTCCAGTGAGAGGTTTTCATCCCATACAATCAACAAACAACCCAACATACCGGAGTTACCCCTAAGGGTATTAACAGGCTTCCCAACATACCGGAGTCTAAATGTACCCTAATTACTACCTTAGTCGATCGGCTCCCTACTCCGTAGGTACCCTGTGATGGCCCCACAGTAGGGTGTATCACTCCCTAAAGTGGCAACCCTTTGTTTTCAGGATGTGCACAACCATATCTACAGGTGTCGCGGAGTCTTATCCTCCTTTGTCAGGACCATGCACGCACATGACCCGGTCGGTACGTGCTGACCACACCATCCCCCACGTTTGGATCTCTTACAATCATCCTAGTAAGTGTGCCCCGACTCCGACCTAGCTCGGAGTACTCGTTTGATACCTATATATGGGTTACTGACAGAAATGGGTCCCACACACAAGATGATACAAGCTTCCCCATGCGCTTGCATCCCCACTAGGTTTTCCACAGGTTATGCCATACTAGAGTAAAAGATTGCATAACCCCCACAGGTTAAGTTTGTGGGACTATATATATAAATATTACCCACCTACCCAAGGTTTACTAAACCCACCCACTATTTCAAACAAGTTTACTTAATCCCTACCCAAGTTATATGTTCATACAATCCCTATGGATTCATCTAGGTTAAGTATTCTAATTCATTACAAAATTCAATTATGGTTATAATGTGCTAGACCTCCCACATTAAGCCTACCACTTGTGGATGATGGATATACCAGGCGGTTCCGGGCAGACTTCTTCCACAAGTCGAACATAACCTAGTGTCTTAGCACGTTTCGTGTTTATGCACTTAGACCCCTCACATTAAATTCACCGCTTGTGGTCCCTGGATCTGACGGGCGGTTCCGGGCATACTTCCACCACAAGTGTAATCTAACCTCATGTCTAAGCGCGATTACAATTTCTAATTACTGTATTCCTAGGCATTTCAATTATTAACCAATTATTCCTACGTCGTTATAGGATTTCATGCCCCTTTCCCAAGTTATGTTCATAATGAACCATATGCCCCAAATTAAGGTCTTTAATCACAAGTTGATTTATGTTAACCGTCTTTTTGGTAAAAGGCTACCACGAATCGGATCGAAGCCCAATATCCAGAAATGCGCCCTTCGAAAACACACGAACAACCAAAGTTAGGCCCAAACAAGCCTTCTTCAGGCATCAGCCCGGGCCAGTTCCTTCCCACCAGTAACTCGTTCACTCCGTAAGAATCGCTCTCCCAAGTCGGCGGAATATCTCACTTCTATAAAAAGCACATCGGTTGAATATCTCGGATCAGCAGGGTAATATCCAGCTGAGTCATTCAAATGCTCATCCCTACTTTAAAGGAAGTAAAGGCGGTCGACCATATCCTGACAAAGCTCTACTTTTGATACACCTCACCTCGAGTGCCACATAAGCCGCTATTTCCGAGGATACTATTAATCAGTAGTGGAATGAGTCCTACAGCCGCAATTGCTACTAGTAAACAAGCCCCACATGTCCGAGCCCCAAAAAAGAGGAAGGCCACGTGGCGGCCTGCTCAGCCCATTATTTCACCTATAAATACATCAAAGCTCAAAGAAGAAATGGAGTTTTGACTTCTCCTGGATTTCGGATTCTAAAAAGTTTCTTCTGGGATACTCTACTCTTCCCTTAAGATTTCTGACGCTCACGGCTACATATCCATCTTTTCTTCTTTCCTCAAACAGAAAAAGCTTTGTACTTGTAATAAAAAAAAAATCAATACATATAAAGTGGACGTAGGCACAGTCTTTTGCCGAACCACTATAAAAAGTCTTGCATGTCCCCTGTTCTTTTTACATTTTTTGTACTTTATAATCATTATTCGTGTGTCATTTGCATGATTGGAGGTTGAATGACACTTGTGATCAACTTTTGACGTCAACACTTTGGCACGCCAGGAAGGGGGAGGCCAATACACCCTACTACCTTCTGCTAGTTTCAGTCCATGGAGAACAAACGGAAGAAAGATGCAACATCCTCTCGTCCTGCTAATACCGATGCAGCTGATACAAACGCTGCAGAAGCCAGTCAGGAAGCCTCCTCTCATGAAGATATGCCCTGATATCTTACCCGTGATGACATGAATAACATCATGACCGAGTTCAGAGACCATATGACATCTCAGGGTAAACTCCTCGAACGACAGTAGCAGTTGATGGATCAACTTCTCAATCGAGTGGAGATAGGGCTAAACGCTTCAACATCAATTCCTCCGCCGACCGGGACTGGGGCAACAACTGACCTTCGGTCTGCACAGAATCTGGCCACTGATCAGATTCCACCTTTATTTCATCCTGGCTCTGCTCCTCCTCCAGACCAATCACGGCCAAGAGTATCATTTCCAACGACCAGTGCAGCCGTAACCGCCGATTCACAGGAGGCTTGCGATCAAGATCTAGGTCGTTCGACCACTTTTCCTCCACTCTTGGGAACAACCCGACCCCCCATACAAATCGAGCGATTACCGAGCCCATCAGAATTGATGACATTCCTATTATAACCCGGAATCTTACCACAGACTAACCTAACCACTCTTCCCCTTCAACGAAGAGATGGTGAAGCCTTCCCGTCTAACAAGGGAGACCACTCTACCGTACCGGTACTTACCGTAGCTGAGGGAAACACTACTGTAGATCCCCATAACATCACCTCGGGCAGGAACATCGAAGAACTCTGAACATCACATGCTATGTTGGATCAGGCCGGGCCCTGAACCTTGGGTATGGCTCGATCCAAATCTTATCAGGTCAAGAGGGGTCGGTCGGTCCTGAACCAACAGTTGTGACGAACCCTAGCCATCACCTTCACTCAACTCTCGGAGGTCGATCCCAACCAACGACCATCCTTCCAAGCATGCTTTCGTTGGACCCTAGTGCTGGAACTCTCCCAAATGAAGAGCTAGATTCATGGCAACGACTCCTTGGGGATGAGAGCCAGCTTGCAAGTATCGTCCGACGCTTCAGTCGGGGCAATTCTTTTCAACAGGATATAGGTAACATCCACCGCAGCCCCTTCACTAGGGAACTCAGGAACTCCTGCAATCCTCCGGACTTTAAGTTTCCAGCCATTGAACCTTATAATGGTCGGACTAACCCGACTATCCATCCTAAGCGATACATGCGACATATGGAAGTGCTCGGTGCATCGACCAACGTTATGGCTAAGTGCTTCCCACTCTTCCTCAAAGATATAGTCGTCATGTGGTTTCGGCAGATAACAACGGAGTTGATCAACAGATGGAATATGCTGGTTAGCCGCTTCATCGAGCAGTTTAGAGTTCATATCTGTCGGCCAAAAAGTGTCATGTTCCTGACCACCGTCAAGCAACGCCCAAGAGAAACACTTTGATCCTTCCTCGAAAGATTCAACACGGTCGTGGCATCAGTTGATCGGGCCGAGCCATCGATGGTACTTATGGACGCCATTGCAGGAGTTCAGAATCGATCATAATTCTCAATCTCTTTAACTAGAGATTCTCCCAAGGACATAGAGGACTTATATGCCGAGGTCGAGCGATTCCTCTGATAAGAAGATGCCAGCATTGAGATGGAGAGCCTCGATGTCTTAGCCACCAAGCAAGTTGATCCATCCAAAACTAATGGCCCGAATAAAGGAAGAGGAAAGGCCCCGGATAAGAACGAGCGCAACGTATGACCTCGACGAGAAGGTTAAGTACGAACAATATACCGAGCTCAACTCTTCCCTGCTCAACATCTACCTCGATATACGAGGATCCCTGCCTTTCCCAAGACCTCCTCGAAGAGAGCCAACCCAAAAAGAACTCGAATCTGGAAAGCACTACATGTTCCACAACATCACTGGTCATAACACCAACGAATGCAGACACCTACGCGGCCTCATCGAGGATAGGGTTAGACAAGGGGAACTCCCCGAATATGTCAAAAAGATCACACAGGCCACACCGCCACAATCTTTTGCCCGAGCTCCTCAGAATGGTCCCTGAGTTACTCGAAATGGAAGGGACCCCGAGACTAGCACTCGCGACATTATCATTAAATAAATTTAGATTTTTTTTCAATGTACTCCTGTTTCAATAAAATGAACACTTTGATGTACACATGTACAGGGTTAGGATTTAGCTCCTAGGCCAGCTCTGGAATCAACAGTTATTCCCTTAGAATTTATTTTCATTTTTCTGTAATAGTTCTTTGGCAACTATGAATTTTCCTTTGCAAACATGGATTATGTTTGAATGACTTAAGCCGAGCATGACTAACGCTCGCCCTTCCTAGATACAGTTAGCGTGAAAGCCTACCATCATCTTTGAAAACCTACTCCTTGAACTGAGTACGATTAGATCTCTATAAGTCGAGTATAGACTATACTCTCCCCCTTAAAAAATTACTAAATGATTTTACATAAGTCGAGCATGAAAAACACTTTCCATAAGCCGAGTATGGTTAATACTTGCCACCTTCATAAGCCGAGTATGGTTAATACTCGCCACCTTCATAAGCCGAGTATGGTTAATACTCGCCATTCCTCTAAGCCAAGTGTAACTACCGCTCGTCCTTATTTTCAAGCCGAGTATGACTTATACTCGCCCCAAATAAAATTAAGAGCCATCCCTAGACCGAGAACGGCTCATGCCATTTCTGTAGGTACTAAAATACTCGACTGGAGTTTACAACTACCTCCCCGTCCTTAATATGATCTTTGATGATTGTTGGTCTTCTGGCCTTAATACGACCTCCTTCGGTCGTTGGTTTTCTGGTCTTAATACAATCATCAGGGCCATCGGACTTCTGGCCTTAATATGGTCCGGTGTGACCATAACTACTTAGGCAATTGAGCTTCATATCACATTTCAGATAACATCTCCCTCTACCGAAGAAGATGTATTCTGAGGGGCAAAGTGTTAACCATCTTTTTGGTAAAATGATACCATGAATCATATCAAATCCCAATATCCAGAAACGCGCCCTTCAGCAACACGCGAACAACCAAAGTTCCTCCCAAACAAGCCTTCTTCAGGCGTCAGCCCGAGCCAGTTCCTTCCCACCAGTAACTCATTCACTCTGGAAGAATCGCTCTCCCCAGTCGGAAGAATCTCTCGCTCCCATAAAAGTGCATCGGCCGAATATCTCGGGTCAATAGGGAAATATCCAGCTAAGTCATTCAAATGCTCAGCCCGACTTTCAAGGTAGTAAAAGCGGTCAACCATATCCTGATAGAGCTCTACTTTTGATACACCTCACTTTGAGTGCCACATAAGCCGCTATTTCCGAGGATACTATTAATCAGCAGTGGAATGGGTCCTACCGCCGTAATTGCTACCAGTAAACAAGCCCCATGTGTCCGAGCTCTGAAAAATAGGAAGGCCACGTGGTGACCCTCTCAGCCCATTGTTTCACCTATAAATACATCAAAGCTCAAAGAAGAAAGGGACTTTTGACTTCTCTTGGATTTTGGATTCTAAAAAGTTTCTTCTGGGATACTCTACTCTTCCCTTAAGATTTCTGATGCTCACGGCTACATAGCCATCTTCCCTTCTTTCCTCAAATAGAAAAAGCTTTGTACTTGTAATCAAAAGAAAATACGTAATTACAAAGTGGACGTAGGCACAGTCTTTTACCGAACCACTATAAAAAGTCTTGCGTGTCCCCTGTTCTTTTTACATTTTTTGTACTTTATAACCATTATTCGTGGGTCATTTGCACAATTTGGGGTTGACTGTCACTTGTGACCAACTTTTCACGTTAACAATTTATGTCCCAAATTCATGTTCATATATTTCATTCCAGTTAAGCCCAAAATCCCATATTCAAGTTATGTCCCAATTCTAACGTTTTCCCCTCGTTCCCAATTTAACGCGTTCGTATATTTCAGCGGCATGCGTACGCTCGAAGGTAGCCTAGCTATAAAAATAAAAAGGGAAAAGATGAAGGCAAGAGGACAGAAATGATCATAATAGCAAAATTGACATATAATGGCAGAAATAGGTATAAACATATAGTGGCATAATGACAAGATAGGAATATTGGAAGAGATCTGATGAACATATAGTAGTAAAACTGATTAGGCATAGTGTCATAGTCATAAACAGGCGTAGTAAGATCTAATTAGTAAATCAGACATACAAACATGGTAGATCTGACATGATAAATAGGCATAGGCTTAGATCTGATTCATAGTCATGTCAGAGTAACTTAGGTATATAGGTTATAGCAGATCTGATATGATTCAAACAGCACAGGCATAGATCCAAGTTATAATCATGTCAAGATTAACTTTTAATTATTTCTATCTAAAAATAACATAGACTCACAGTGTTTGGAACTTGAAAATAGAATAAAGGTTGTAGACGTTGAATCACAGATTTCTATACTTGAATAACTCTAATTGATTACTGAAGAAGAAAAAGGCTTGATTCAATCTAGGCAAAGGCAGCATCTAGTTCTCCATTATTTTTGGTGTGGAAAAAACAAGAGAAATGGGGTCTTATTTATAGCCTAAAGCCAACGAACCAGGTCAAGAAAGGAGTCCACATTCAGCCAGAATAATCTGCATAGATCTACCGTAGGGGGTCGACCCTCCCCCCTTGAGGGGTCGACCCATGGGTCGACACCCCCCTTGAAGGGTCGATTCAGGGGTCGACACCACTAGGAGGGATTTTTCTCACTCCCCTGAATTTTGATTTTTGAACTGATTTTGAATTTCTGGACTTAATGTATGTGTGTGTGTATATATATATATATATATATTCTTCTTATGCATATACAAACTTCAAACCTTAATAACTTCTTCATACACTGTCCATTTTACGCAAACCAGGTTTCTATTTTGACCAGAATTCCGAGACGAACGCAATGGCGCAGTCCGTTTGCCTTAATTCTGAACTTAAATTAATTATTCTTTAATTTATCATCTTTTAGTATTGTTAAAATTATGGGGTGTTTCAATATGGGAAACATGAAATACATCGTGTACGCCCACCATTCCATACGGTAGCTTAATTCTATTAGCCATCAGTCCTAAGTTGCTTCCATTCTTCGGTTAAGATTAATCTTCTCGGAAGTTTCTCGAATCATATCCGTAGACTCCCACCAACAATTCGACGATCTACAAGGTCGTCCTTTTGCTCTTCATAGGAATAGAATGAGCGCTCTTTGTATGTTTATCCACTATCACCCAAATGCTCGTATTGCCCTGCCTCGATCGGGGCAATCTATCGACGAAATCCATAAAGATGCTCTTCCACTTCCATTGCGGGATATCCAAGGTCTGGAGCAATATGCCCAGTAACTTTTGTTCAGCTTTTACTCTTTGGCAAGTCATGCATTGAGCTACAAATTATGCTACATCTTTCTTCATTGTAGTCCAAAAGAAAATTCTCTCCATGTCTCGATACATCTTATCGCCACCCGGATGGATAGTCATCCGAGATTGATGAGCTCCCTCAAGCACTCTCTTTAGCAATTCTCTTCTCGAATAGCTCCCCTACTTGCTTGCTGAGCTCCCTCCTCTCTCTAGGAGTAGGGCAGTCAATGGATACCCGAAAAATCCGAAATCCGTCCGCATCCGCATCTGAAAAGCGGATAAATATCCGATATTTGGGAAAGCGAATGCGGATGCAGATATAGGCATATTCGCATCCGAAAATTATCCATCCGCTTTTTTTTCACGATTACATCTTAAATTATGTGTATTTTATCATAATTAAATATATTAATTTATTGTTTTGCAAAATTAAAAGTCTACTAAATGCATGTTAATTGCACAAAATTACATATTACCATCATATTTATTTATTTTTAGCACTTCAGTAATTAATTAGGTTGAAAAAGCTTAATATTAAGCTAAAAAAATTCATTAATCTTCATTGATTTATCGATCATTGTCGGAGCGGATAATTATCCGATATCTGTCCGTATCCGCGGATGCGGATATCCGATATCCGAAAAAGGTTTCGGATGCGGATACAGATATGAAACTATCTGCATCCGAAATTATCCGTTGACAGCCCTATCTAGGAGGAAGTGGCATACTGATAATGTGACTGACTTCGCATTTTCCGCTAAGTAAAATCCGTAAGTCTATCTCACGCCTTGGAGGTAATCCCTTAACCTTAACAAACACGTCCGAAAACCTACTAATAATGGGCACTGATCGAAGGTCATCAATAGAAGTGTCAAGCGAATCCAGGAAACTGAGCATCACTGACCCCATAATGGTCGTAAGAAATTTTAAAAGTTCTACAATGACAAGTAGGAAGACTAACTACTTACTTTTCGCAATCAAGGATGGCACCATGCATGGTTAACCGATCCATTCCTAGAATCAAACTATAGACCATAAAGTCCAGCACGTAGGCGTCGCATTCAAATTCGACGCCCAAGATAGAAATTTCAAACCCCTACATATCATGGATAAATAAGTCGATCCGCCTATAGGGTGTGAGACCACTACAAGTTCAGAGACTGTATTAGTATTAAGGTGCAGGCTATCTACTAAAGAACTTGATATAAATGAGTGTGAAGCGCCAAAATCAAATGGGTTCGAACATGATAGTCAAAAAGGGAAAACAAACCTTCAACCGTGACTTTCCTACCTCGATCAGGTGCACTTGCCTCTAAAGCTTGTACTTGTCCAGAAGTTCCTGCCTCTTTGTCCTTGCTTGCTAGGGCATTTCTTGTGAAGTGTCCCATCTGTCCACAACTAAAGCAAGCTCTCTTTGTCTTTCTGTAGTCCTTTACAAAATGACACATAGCTCCGCAACCATGACACTTAATATCCTTCATGATCCGAGCCTTGTCAGGCTTACCATCTTTCCTTTTTTTTTCCTTTCATGATACACCATTTCTGTTTTTCGCCCTTAGCTCTCCTCTTTACCATCCTCATGCAGCATGTTAACAAGTTCCTCTAAAGTCACCTTCATCGCATAGAAATCCTTATGAAGCTTAGAGAAAATTAGCCATTGGTGACACTATCGCAGCTACTGATGGACGTTGGGCACTTCCTTGTCCTTTGACATGTGTCATAGTTTTAACTTCTCTATGGAAACGTGCAGTGATTGGGCCACTCTTACAAAAGTTGGGGGGACCAGATATTCAGAAAAAGAGAGAAACAAGGATCCAAAAGGAGGTCGAAAGAATATCAAATATGGCTTGAGGGGATATTTTCGAAAAACTGGTTTTTAATTTAAAATACTTTTCTTTTTGGAAACAATTTTTCAAAACTTTTCCTCTAAGCTTGTAAACTTCCGCTCTAATACCATGTGTGACACTCCACGTCCGTTAATGTCACTTATAAGAGAATGCATTAAATTCCGTGGAGCGAAATAGGTAACAGTATAGAAATTTACGGAGTAAATATAAAATAAACAGCGGAAAAACTATCAACTTTATTTTAAAAATAAAACATAGTTCTCAAAATCAGTTACATCAATCACTTACAAAGTACTTCAACTCTGTCTTTAAAACAAAATAACAGAGTGTCATAAAACAAAACCATATCCTTGCCACAAGCCATGATGGAGAAAAGTCAAAAAGATACATCTCAAGAAATCCAAGTCCAAGCTACTACGGAAAGTCCTAGTCACTGTTGAGTGCTTCCACTCTAACAACCTAGGGTGAGGGGGGAAGGAAGAAAGAAGCGAACGAAATTGGTCAGACAAAAATCTGCCGAGTTCTAGTGATTTACTAATATTCATAAATTTGAAATGGCAAGACAGGTAAATAGGACTGGACAAGATAGGTACTATGTCATGAAAGGTAAAATTAAACTAAATAGAATAGCATGATGGGCAGAATAACAGGAATAAACTTATGATCGAGTAATGCTTCACATTTATATACCAAAACAGGTAATGTCTGAACATATATGTCTCATGTCTTAGGTCTTAAGTCTGCACCAATACTAGTATAATCGAATTAACATGATTAATAGGATTAGGTGTTAACCTAATTACATAACAGCAGGAACATGATTAGTTATTTAACCTACACTACACCATAATAGCCAATTGGCAACCCTTTTTTTCCCAATTGGCAACACTTATTTGCGTTGGAAGGTGGTAACAAGAGTATGCGTTGCTATAATTAAAAAGTGTTGCCAAATATACATAATAATAACTTTATTATTGGCAACACTTATTTGGGTTGTTAAGGCTCGATTCTGGGGGTAAAAACGTAAACCAACCAGCCTAACCCTAATTCCCTTACCACGTAACTTTGTCCAACGCTTTCTTTCTTTTTGGCCGCCTAATTCCCTTACCCTAAATCGTTATCGATCGATTCTCAGAGGAAAAAAGAAAAAAAAAAGAAAAAAAAAATCTTAGCATGGCGAGGATGAAGGCTCCTCTCTAATCGGATTTTAGGGGAGGCTTCAGGGTACAACTCGCGTTCGGATTCGATTTTGGGAAACGTTGGTTTGATTTTCACCTACAAAGTTTTGTGCGTATTGACGATTGGATGTTTTTTGTGTAGGGAAACGTTGGTCTGATTTTCATAAAGGGAGATTTGAAGGAAGTCAGCGACGAAGTTGCTAAATACAAGGTTTGCACATTTGCGTTGTTACTTTGAGCAATGTTTAATGAGGTTGTGAACTCTCTGTGAGTGATATATCATATAAGTGCTCTACGTAATCCATTTCCATTGCTTAACGGTCTTTATGATTGTTCATCAAATCACAGTGAGTGTATTCGTCTGACTACCATTAAGAATTTTGATCTTACACTCTTATTATTATATTTATATTGAATTGTTTAGAAATTTTAATATATGGAGGGTTGAATGGTTGGTGTTACTAGTCTACTTCTCCATTTGTGGTTTCAACCCGATCAACGGATATTGAATTATCACATAACGGTGTTGCTTTTACCAATGGCTAGTTGAGAACTTTTAACGGTCCTGTTTTTTATCTCAAAGGTTTGTTTATTTGCTATGTGATTCCATTTTGTTAAGGATATGTAGCTATAAATTGTGTTTTGATGTATGCATAAAATCCAACTCTAGTTTATTCTGCTATATCACCTTATATTAAACTATTGATTTTCTTAGATTCAATTCAATCCATGTTGCGAATATCTTTATTAAAAATTACAATGGAAAACCAACTTTTGGGTCAATTACAATGGTGCGCATAAGATTTTTTCACTTATGGTAACAAGAATTGCTCGTTGGTAATAGATTAACCAAGAAAGGGACTTAGCTGTCGAAATATGTGAAATATGGTGAATACAAGAACCATTTTACATATAAAATAGAATGATCCACCAAACATTAAAGCAGTAAAATCAAACTATAATGTTCTTTCAAATAGTGCAAAACCGATCAAAGCTTACAACCTTAAATTCAATATGTTACTAACAAATTTAGATAAAATATGTATTTTGAGTGTTGTCAAAATAGATTGAAATTATCATTAGTGATATATTCCTCTTTTTTTATCGTGGATTGTACTTGTAGAATAGGTGAATAAAGAGTTAATGCTGTAGCATTTGTTAATGTAACATTTACGAATCAAAATTGTTTTGTGCTGATCTGGCCAGTTTGGTATTTTGGATTGAGATTTACTATCTTGAGTATATGGTTGTTTAGTCTCATGAAGAGGATATGGTTGTAAAGATTTCACCAAATATGCTCTTGAACTACAAGCTGTTGTGAAAACAGCAGCTACAAGCTGCTGTGCAAATAGCAACTTGAAGCTGCTGTTTGCATAGCAGCTTGAAGCTGCTGTGGCAACAGCAGCTACAAGCTGTTGTGCCACAGCAGCTTGAAGTTGCTGTTTGCATAGCAGCTAGAAGCTGCTGTGCAACAGCAGCTAGAAGCTAGAAGCTGCTGATAAATACAATATTATTATGGTAATTATGTTAAAGTCCCTTTGGCAACATGTTGTGAATCCTCCTTGGAAAAAGCTGTGGACTTTCAGTTTCTAAGCAGCTTTGTAAATAATTTCCCAGTAAAAATGTTTGAAGTTAAGTTACTTTTATATTAGAATAAGTTAATTTTAGTGCTTGATTATCATGACTTGTAAGAAACGAATGAGTAATAAATCATATTTTGATATATCTTTGTCTATGAAGTATTTATTTGTTATGCAGTCACAAAACTAGTTTAGTCATTTGCTTGATAACAAATTTTTGAAGTACGGTTTTGTTGTCATTCACTTATCCCTGCACATTCACACTTAACAGCTTCCCATATGTAGTTAGACTAATAGAAGTAATGCCAAAAATGACTAATAGAAGCACAGCCAAAAATGACTTGTCGGTCTATATTAGAAAGCTCGCTATAGCATTCCGGTATGGTGACATATAAATAAATATATGTCATATGAATTTCCAGCAAATCTTCCTCGGCTTTATCCTTTTTCATTTCTCTTCATGTAAGTCTTTTCCATGAATATATCATCTACATTAATTCACACACTCTTTGTACCACGTAGCATTCTACATCTTTGAAATATGATCTTGGTTTTGATTATAAAAGTCCATATTAATAAGTGATGCTAATGTCCCCATATAAATAGGTACTTGGGTGCACATGTGTAGGGATGTGGCCTTTAATCGAAAGGTAGCAAGATCATGTAGGACAGGCCAAAAGAGTCTGCACTAGGATGGATGTAAGTGTTTGTTTTGTACCATAGCTAATCATGTTTTTCATTTCTCTTCATGTCAGTTTTGCCGAGCCTATGGCTCAGCAAAACTGAGCCTTACGGCTCATAAAAACTGAGCCGCAAGGCTCAGTTTTGCTGAGCCTGTGGCTCGGCAAAACTGAGCCTTATGGCTCAGAAAAACTGAGCCTGTGGCTCGGCAAAACTGAGCCTTATGGCTCAGAAAAACTGAGCCGTAAGGCTCAGTTTTGCCGAGCCGTACGACTCAGTTTTGTTGAGCCTATGGAACAAGTGTTTATGGAATCACTTATTTACAGAATGGATGCCGATTGTGATAAGCTATTAGAATGGATGCCGATTGTAACAGCCATAGTTCCTTTTTCTTAAAATGTTCTTTTATTAGTATGTATGTATATCTGGCACATCAGTTAAGATAAGAAATCAACCTCAGGTACTGATGTCATATATTGGTCTTTCATTAACCGTTTCGTAAAATTTTCACTTGAAAAATCTGCAGTGATATATCGATGGATACTTTTTGATACATAATATTTGGTGTGTTTTGATATTTTCGATGTGTACAGTACCTAACAATGTTTTAGAGCAAACATAATGTAATATTGATTTAAAAACATAATGCATAAACAATAATGGAAACTAATCTTTTGTCCCTTTGATATCAAATCGTTTGAAATGCTAATAAATAATCTGAATGTGCACTTCTTTGTATATCAAATTGTGTGTGCCACAGTAGCATGTTGTGTGTTTTGCTAATGTTAAAGGGTTGTACCCTATTCCATTTCTCTAACTGAAGACTTATAATGCAGGTTAAGAAACAAAAGAGCCCAATTTTTTGGTATAACATTAATTGATGAACAAGCATGGGAAGGTTTGATTGTTGGGATTACTTCGACTGCTCAAGTAAATTCAAACCGAGTACTCTGCGCAACTAATATTTTTCAATCACATTAGAATAGGAATGTACTAGAAATGCAATGTACTCTTCGAGTTATTTTTATTTCTGATTGTTAATTGATACAGTTTTCTATTCTAGGCAATTCTCTATTTATTTTATGCGTAAGCTAGAAGTCACAATACAAACTAATTTCAGTTGCGTTCTTGTCACAACTACTTCATTTCGAAGGGAAGGCAATGGAGATTATGGGTTGGCTTTACATGTGACATTTTTTTACCACTGTCTTCATTTATGCAATTAGTTATTCTTATAGTCTTGGACTGTATATGTACATTTTTTGCTCAACAATTATATTGCACTTCTACTGTCTACTTTTATAATCAGTTCTCCAACACTGTGTTAATCATCATATTCAAAAGTGAATTATTAGCTCTTGTTTTAGGTAGCTAACATCTTATCAGCCTATTGAAAATGCAGAAATTTGCGTTTGCTCTGGTACTATGCTAAAAACATGAAAATTTTGAGATCTCTTCAGATGTTTGAGAACATATTATGGTCACCGTGAAAAGTCCATTTAAAAGTGGATTCTTGCTCGCTTGGTCATAGTCAAACTAATTGGAGCAAAGGTCGAGCAAATTAAGTGAGCAATTTTTTTCTTTCTTCACTGTTTTTTTGCATTATTTTGGGTTTCACGGATACTTCAATTCTATGAAAGTTAACATTAGTAATATTGAAATTAATGATCTCTGTGTTTTTCTTTAGTGGAGTTTGTTTTACTTGACCACACTTTCATATTAGTAATATTGAAATCTATACTATTGAAGTTAATTTATGATACACAAACCAAAAGAAGCAGAGGTCTCGGACTTCCGGCAATGACTGCTGTTCATGATGTCAAAGAAGTTGTACAACAGTTCAGTGGATACGTGAATGTTTTTTTATTTCTCTACTTTAGCACGGGTTCAACAACTTTTGAAACCTGGCTATTAATCATTCATGAGTTCCTTATTATTTTATCTCCTGATGGACTTTGCAGCAGTTTGACCTTTGCATATAATGGAACCATGTGCATGTTTGCGGATGATGGAAAGAAGAACATAGATTACACATAAAATCTGTGCTATGCAAATCCAAAAGCAAATATTTCGCGAACGACGATATGGAAGGCTAGACATAAAAGAAATTCGAGAGAAGTACTACCATGTTTTGTATTTGATATTTGTAGAATTTCATTTATCTATTAAATTTTGCGACTTAATTATGTATCGAATTTAGCAACTTAGTTATGTATTATACTTGTATATTGTTAACAAATATTAATTCTATGTCGTTCTTAATTATGAATGTTGTCTATTGGTATTCATTGAATCATACTTTTTAAATTGAGAATCATATCTATTTTGGATTCATATTAAATATCGTCTATATTATAATCATGTTAGTTATTGTGAATGAAAATCTTGCAACTTGTATAAGCGTTGCAAACAAAAATATTGCAACATGTATAAGCGTTGCAAACAAAAAACTACCAACACTTATAAGCGTTGCGAATGAAAATATACTGTAACAACCCGTATTTTTGAATAACATGTTATAACATAAATGGAGGCAGAATTAAACTGTAAAACCTGAATCAAGGGAAACGGGCTATGCTATTGCGTTCGTCTCGGAAAAATACGCGAAATAGAGTCCGAGTTTTCGAAAATCGGAGTCCGTATGACCAAGATATGGCCTCGCGAAGTTTCACGAAAAATTCCCAAATTAAAGTATACTTAATTAAGTGAAATGGGTTGCGCAGAGAAATATATATATATATATATATATATATATATATTGATATATATATATATATATAATTGAAAATTTAATAAATAAATATGCAAAAATGTTCAAAACAGCGAATTGGGAGAGGGGAATAACCGAACCGGCCGATTTTTGAGGTCGACCCGAGCGCGCTGGGTCGACTAGGGGTTAATCCAGGGTGTTTGGCTGTCAACCCGTGGGCCGATTCGCTCAAATGCAGATTTTGCATTTGAATGGTTCTCATGGTCCATCTTTAATCTAAAGGCCCTAGATGGTTCCTACACTTGACTTCTTCCCCAAGACATGCTTTGATGGCTTGGATTGAATCTAGGGTTAATCCTATGGCCTTAAACACTTGCCTAATCTATAAATAAGACACTAACCTACCCTAAATCATCATTATTCATTCATACAACTAAACTATGGCAAAATCAATCCTCTCATGGCCTCCACTCTCTTCATAAAATTCCTAAATAAATTCCTAAGTGATTTTCCATGCATACAAGTGTTTTCAAACTTGTATGAGCATCATTAGCTTGCATTCAGGTCAAGTTTATATATTTGCATCATAAAGAGAGAGTCTTGATCATTTTGGCTCAAGGGTTTTGCTTGCATTTTGGGTTTAATTGATTTCATAAGGGCTTTGTTATATTTTTGTGACTTCTTAAGCATTGTAAGCCCTATTCCTTTCATACTTAAACTCTAAAGTTAAATGTATGATATGCAAGTTTACTATGATGTGTTATGCAAGTTTACTATGATGTGTTATGCAAGTTTACTATGATGCTATATGCAAGTTCATCAAGTTATGTTATGCAAGTTTGATATGCAAGTTGTCATATGATATGCAAGTTATGTTATGCAAGTTTGATATGCAAGTTGTCATATGATATGCAAGTTAAGTTATGCAAGTTTGATATGCAAGTTGTCATATGATATGCAAGTTAAGTAATGCAAGTTTGATATGCAAGTTGTCATATGATATGCAAGTTATGCTATGCAAGTTTGGGATGCTCATTTGGTTCATGTTATCATGTTATGCAAGCTTATCTTGGGTTTATGAACATAAAGCTTCAAGCTTTATGCCAAAGGTTGCATTTTGGCAACATGTAAGTTATCATATCTCTTATGATAACTTGCATGTGAGGCTAAATGCGAACTTATGGCCATTTCTACATGTCATTTAGCACCATGTATCATGAATATGCCAAGTTTGGTTTTATGAGGCCTAAAAATGTAATATGCAAGTGTATGAACACATGAACATTTCATATGCCACCATGTTGAACTTGTGGCTTCAACATTTTTATGTCATAATTATGCCAAGTTCCCTCTTTCTATCCTTTATGCGCTATTGCGATATGTAAGCGATGGGATTGCGTTTGGGGTTGGGTAAACTTAAAAGACATAAAAACATGAGCTTGGGAATTTACCTATTAAGTTAGGTCTACCCATTGGGAATTTACCTATTAAGTTAGGTCTACCCAATTGCTTGAAAACTTGTAAGGTGTTTTGGAAACACGATGGACATGACACTTAGAAAAGATCAGTGTGGCCAACTCTAGGTTGGGTTGAGTTTGTAGCGTAAACCTACCCGGAACCGACCGGCTTAACTAGTTGCTACAGACAATAGGACCCAATATGAGAAGTTGGTCATGTTGTACCTTGAACCCGAGGTTAGACCAAGTTGTGGTGTAAAGCTACCCGGACCCGCCCGGCTTAACTAGTAACCACAACAAGGTCTAATGTGAGAGGTTAAGGCGCATTAAATTAATTAATGCCTCGTGATTAGGGTTAAGTCATGGTCCACTTAATACTTAACCAATCTGAACTCGGTAAATTAACGGGGTTAAGTTAACCTACACTTAACCAATCTGAACTCGGTGATTTAACGGGGTTAAGATGAACTATACTTAACCAAATCAATTCAGTAATTTGGTAAGGCTGAGAACCAATTTGATATCTGGTCTGGATAAACCAACTTGGTTGATAAATTAAACGAACCTGTTTTGCGGATCTGTAGGACCCACACTAAGTTAGGCAAGTTTGTAAATCTTTTATCTGATCCGTTAGTCTGAAAACTAATCGTCTGAACTTAGTATGTCTGAACTCTGTCAATAAGTTAATCTGAATCTGATAGTCTGGGGACACAAGGGGGAATACTTTTGTCATTTGTTGTTTGGGACCCATATTAGTCAGTAACCCTTTCTGGTATCAAAACTTTGACCCAACTGTAGGTAGGGTCCGGGCACGCTTACTGAACTAATTATAAGTGGTTCATTCTGATAATGGCGATGGGTGTTGATGGTGCGTTCCAACCGGGTCATGTGCGTGTGCCAATCTGAGGATGTAAGACGCCGTGACATCTGTAAATATGCCTGTGCCAATTGGTTGCCACTTTAGGGAGTGATACACCCTATCGTGGGGCAAACACAGGATATTTATGTATTAGGGAGCCGATCGCTTGGGTAGGATTTAGGGTACACTTAGTTCTGTCTGATTCTGTTGGTACCGTCTGTTTTGTTGGGTGGCAACACCCGTCTGTTTCTGCGTGGTACCGTTCTGTTAGGGTGGTAAAGGCCCATTTTTGTTAGCATTCCGTTTCTGTACTTTATCTGTTAGGGTGGTTAAGGCCCATTATAGTTAGTATTCCGTTTCTGTACTTCATCTGTTAGGGTGGTAAAGGCCCATTATTGTTAGCATTCCGTTTCTGTACTTTATCTGTTGGGATGGTAAAAGCCCATTTTTCCCAAACTCTATTTCTGTATGGACCATTCTGTTCCGTCCTGTTTCGATGTGAACATTGGGGTAACACCTAATCCTGTTATACTAGAATTGGTACCAAGAAGTTAGATCTTGGTTTGAGTCAAACACCTGATACTGGGCCAAGTTTGGGCCAAGGGATAAATTCTGGATTATACATGACATGTTAGAATGTTAGCACACCTGTGGTGCAAAACCTTAAACCGGATTATGCGATGACACCTTTATCTGCCTTGTTAGTTAATCAACATGCTAGTATGTTGTTATCCCTATGTTCATACCAGCTGCTCATGCCAGTTAACTTTATCAGTTTACATTGATTGTAGTAGGGCTTACTCAGTCTTTTTGACTGACCTGATTTCTTTCGCCTCTTTTCTTTCGTTCCCCCCCCCCAGGTTTACAGGGTGGGAATACCGGTACTTAGCTTGGATCTTAGCTGCTTTTCTTGGATAGCTCACGTATGCTTTGGATTTGAGCTTGCTATGGTTTTCCACTTTTGGGATAGCTACTTTATGTTTTCCTTTTCAGCTTCCAGTTTTATGTACTAGACTTGTTTATTTGGAAAATTGACATTATGTTGTACCAGACTTGTTTTGAAATGGTTTAAAATCTTCCGCTGTTTTATCTATGTTATTTACTCTGTTTACATATATACATATGTTCTTGTTCTGCCTTGATATATCATTATGCATGTTTACCTAATTCAAACGCCCCTCCAAAGTCAGAGTGCTTGCAAGAGCCACCCTGGCGGAGGTGGGGTGTTACATATACCAACGCTTATAAGCGTTGGGAGGGAAAATCTACCAACACTTATAAGCGTTGGTACTACATTGCCACCCCTCCGTAGCACACTAATAAGCGTTGCTGAAATTGTTTGCGATGGTTATACTCGTTGGCAATCACCTGTTTTGGTGTAGTGCTAATTACATAATAAAAGGAACATGATTAGGAGTTTAACCTAATTACATAACAACAAGAACATGATTAGGTGTTTTAACCTAATTACATCACAGCGGTATTAACAGCATGACTAACAACAGAATTAATAGCAGGATTAGGCGTACCCTATTTACATAATAGATGCTTATGATACACCACCCGAAGCAGCCAAGCATGCACCATATCATCAGGATTACCAACATAATATGACAACAATATTAGGTGTAGCCTACTTACATAACAGACACCTATGATACACAAACCTGGAGCAAATATGCATGTATCGTAAGGCATACCCTAATTACTACCCAATCGATCGACTCCATATTACCCGAATACCGTGTGTCAGCCCCGGTAGTAGGGTGCGTCACTCCCTAGCCCAGCAACTTATAAAACACATCAATATCCATATGTCTTTTGACGTCTTAGGTCCCGTAGCCGGATCCATGCACTCTCATGACTCTATCAGGAACATGCCGCTAACACCCCCAAAGCCTTTGAATCTCTTACTACCCAGATCAGTAAAGCATGCCCTAGCCCCTATCTAGTGTGAGGCCCCTTCTAATAAGATACCAAACAGGGATACTGACTTGATATCGGTTCTGAACAGCAGATTGAAACAAGCCAAAACTCTAATCTTATGCCCCAAGTAACTAGAATTTAAGAGTCCCAAAACCCGATATAACATCAAGAATAAAGGACCTCTTATTTTATTAATACTCCGGTTTAACTTAGCAGGTTTAAGTATATTAATAAGCATGGTTGTAATGTTACTTTTTTCTGTAAATGTTATTATTATACAACCCTTCCCCAAATCTAGCACCTTGCCAGATGTACATATATAATATAGTAATTTAATTTACTAGCCTATATCTGGTACTTACTTTTTCATAACATGTTATTTACTTAATGTCTGTATTAAGTCTAATTTTACATGTTCACATATATGCATATTATTTATCAGTTATTTCCGCAAAATTACAGCATGTATAGGTTTATGCATATCATTACAACAGGCATGCATTATAATCCAAATTATAGCAGGCATGCATGTTGACATATCCCAAATTAGAGCATGTTCTCATATTCCATATTATAGCAGGGATGCAAGTTATCATATTTCAGCATGTATAAATTCTATGCATATTATCCTCAAACTATAGCATTTATCAATTTTATGCATATTATCCTCAAATTAAAAAATGTATAATCATATACGTATTTTACATTTCTAAATGATAGCAGGTATGCATAATTTACATTTCTACATGACAGTGGGTATGCATATTTCACATTTCTAAACGGCAGCAAGTATGCATAGTTCACATTTCTAAACGACAGCAGGTATGCATATTTTACATTTCTAAATGACAGTAGGTATGCATATTTTACATTTCTAAATGACAGCAGGTACGCATATTTTACATTTCTAAATGGCATCAGGTATGCATGTTTCTACCAAGTTATAGCAACATATACACATTATCCCCTTATTAGTTCACACCAAGTCTAAACATGTGTATATCTGTCCTTTTTTCCAAAATACAGTCAATCAGTCCCAATTAATTAACATGCCTAATTACCTTTTTATGTCATTCATTATTGCCCCAATTATACGTACGCTCTAATCGTGTATGGCCTAGGCGTCTAAAGACCTAAGATTGGCGTAAAATAAAAAGGAAACAGAGGAAGAAGAATGGAATCACATAGGCATATAGGCAAGACTGGAAATAAACAAAGAAAATGGGAAAAGGAAGATAGACACATTTAACTTGTTATTTATCCAACATCACAGGCATGTGTATAACTTTGTCTAATGAACATCTTTGACATGTATGACTTGTTTAAATATCATAGGCATGTATGACTTGTTTAATTAACATCACGTGCATGTATATAACCGATCATAGGCATTGGTGATTTACAGTGAAAACAGGTGTAATATTTATTTTACCAACATTGTAGATCCTAACCAATTTTATTTAACTGTCATGTTCAAGGCCTAAGAAATCAGATCTTTAAATAACTGTAACTCATAGTGAATCTTGGTAAAGATAATTATATACAACACTATGCCGTAGAAAAGTCCAGCTCCAACCTAAGTTGTGTGTATGCAAGCCTTGTATTTGAATTATCTCTGTAGATTTGGGCTTCAACAGCACTCCCCCACTGCATCTATTTTTATTTCAGAATAGATTGGAGGTAGAGAGTATGAAGAAATATTGTGTGTAATGGAATGGGAAAGAGCCACTTATTTATTGGTGTACTGAGTTAATTCTAACCTTTAGAAACTAGGTTTTTAATCCAAACCGGACACATAGCGCTGAGTCACCAAATGTATTATATATATAAAAATAGTCCAGGTTCAAACAGGTCCAGAGTCAGAAATTACTGTTCTCCGGGTCAACCCACTATTCATCCGGGTCGACCCACTATTCACCTGGGTCGACCCATAGGTCGACCCACTATTCATCCGGGTTGACCCACTATTCATCTGGGTGGATCCATTGTTCATTTGGGTCTTTATTTTGAAATTTATTTATATATAAGCTTCTTGTGCGTATACAAACTTCTAAAGCATATAACTTTTCATACGTTGTCCGTTTTACACAAACCTGGGGACTATCTGAACCAGAATTCCAAGACGAATGCAACGGTAATGCTGGTTTCACTTAATTCTGAATATTTAGTTAAGTTATTACCAATTTGTAATCACTAAGCGTGGTTATAATGTATTAATATCTAGGGTGTTACAGACTTTGGAAATATTCTACGTGAAAGCCTACTATTTCCTATGCTAGGAAGAAGTGCAAAGGAATCGAACTCCCCATTACCACAACCTACTTCGAGATGAAGTCCAGACCTCCAATGACTCCAATCCAAGTTTTCTGAATAAATCTACTCAAGTTGGAATTGATGGAGGTAATCACAATAAGAAGAGGAAACGCCTTAGACTTCCATCTCTCCGCAACTACACTTCGCTTAATAGCTTCGTCGATAATATCTATCTTGAGACTTGCAGCGTCCTGCAATTCAATAAGCCAAGACTTAGGAAGCCTTTGGAAAAGCCAAGTGAGTCTGAAAAGTACTAGTGACATGACATGATCGAATGCCGCCACTTGCAGAACAACATTAATTTTTTTATCTAAAAGTGAAAGTTCGAGCAATACACATAGGGTCCTCTACATGAACTTTCCGAGTCGTACAACACTCACCAATAATTTCAACCGACTAGGACCTTGCCTAGCAACTAGATCCTTCGAGATCCACCTTCCGACTCAGCAAGATTGAAGCAAAAATAAGCGTCCTAGGCATCAACGTTACACCACACGTCTAGTCTTGCTCGAGTTGTATCTCATATGAACGTAGTTGTATTTATTTCTAGAAGTAGTTCAATTGTATGTCTTAATTTCTATAAGTTGCTTGAGTTGTCTTAGAATAGATTCAGTTGCAATCCTTGTACGAAATGCTAAAACGTTAGCCTCAACCCTGGAGATTCATCTGTGGATTATCGGAGTATCGCTATAGTATATTCAATCGAAAAAACAAAAACACACTTACCTCTGAGCCTGGCGGAAAGTACTTTAAGAACAACAGACTTAGGCCGACCTACCTATTCTTAGGCGTACTCAGGAAGCTGTCTGTTAGCACCATTCCGACTTGACAACTCCTTGAGATTAACCACCGAAAAGGAATCTTGAGAGTTAAGTCAACTTTCCCGAACTACGCCCGACTTGAGTTTCGAAAGAGTGAAATTTTGACCGACTTAAGTTTAAGTGCAATGCCGAGTCACATTACATGAGTACTACGTTAGGAAAGTGTAAATTTACTCAAGCACTTAGAACGCATACTTCCATCGATGCAGTAGTCTCACAGGTCATCATCGAAGAAATCGATGTGCGAACTATTCCCAATCTTGTCCCCCTAATTGAAGGAGAAGTGGAAATAAGTGGCAAACCCTCTTCTCAAACGAAAACTTCTTCTTCATTGCCGTTATGGCCTTTTACCTCCCATTCAGTTGGGGGCACATAGGGAAGCATAACCGGAGGCACACCCAAAAGCAGTCCCGGGGGCACCAATCATCACCAGTTACTACATCTTCAATACTGTCGTCTTCCCTGTGGTTCGCGGAGCGACTTCTTGGGTGAAAAGACATCACGTAGAGAAGATGATTCACAATCGAAGTCTTGGCTCCATGAAGTCACTTTCGATGTCCCATAAGGCGGAACACAGTGAAAACCTTTAGTTTTATAACTAAAACCATCGTTATAGCTGACCATTGGCACAATACTGGGATAGAACCGCGACTACGACGTGATTGGTATAAGAATCAAATCGTGGAATTGTAAACTAAACCGTTTATCAATATCTTATGTGCATATCGAAGTGATCAGTTCAAACGAGCTAGTTTCTCGAGCATTACGTCAATCGGCTTCGCTACGTTCGACTTCAGTCCAAGTCCAATGTCGTGTGACGATCCAAGCCTGCTAGTTTAAACTCGGGATTAAAGAAAGAAACCCAACTTCCAACTCTAGAAGAAATTGAAAATTTTGACTAAGTCCTCGTAATGCAAAGTAAAAGTTCGTATCCCCACGTACTTGTCATATATTCTCTTGTTTTCCTGGTTCAACTTCGAATTCCTGAAGTCCTAAGACTCCTCAAAAAATTTCAAATCTAAGTGTAATGACAAGATAATTTACATGAGTACAATGCTGGATGATATAAAGAATACATGAACACTTAGAACGACATCTAATGTAAGCAAAGTAAACAAACTTTCACTCACAAACCAAAATACATCCTTTTACTAACGACATGATATGCAACAAAAGGCGAGGACCACACTTTCACATCCTATTGTCCTATAAACCAAAAACTTATCTACAATAATCACTTAGAAGAGCTATTTTTGTCTTCTTCTTCTCGGGCTCGGTTTCGGGCAAATCATCCTTCTTTTTTCTCTTCCTCCTTGTTTCCCCACTCTCTCCATATCCTTTCTGCTTCTCCAATTTAGTTGGAGAGTGGCGAGGCATAAACACGTATCCTTCGGTCAAGGATGCGGGAGGACCTACAACTTGTCCTTCTTCACGTATGATATCTATAGTCTCGGATTCGGGGAGGATTGCCTTTGGTGGAGAAGAGGCATCTTCAACCATGGCCCTCTAAGTTTTAATCTTCTCGGCATCTTTCTTAGCTTTCCTGGCCTCCTTCTTGTCTTTCTTCTTTGTCGAATGTAACACCCTACATTCCTTAATGTCACCCATATGAGGATTTCATTAAGAAAGTACGGAGCATTGTAGGTATAATGACGTAAGACATCACAGAGACTAAGATTTCATAAGACATAAGAAATACATTAATAGAGGAAGAAGAAAATTTAATTTTATAAACACAAAACCATCTTTATTTCATTAATCCAAATAGTTACAAAATGAAATGTCTCAAAATCTCAATCAAAAACAACATAAGTGCAAAATAATATTATCCCCCAAATATAGTCAAAAAGATACAACCTGATCTTTGAAAGGAGAACAAGAAGTAATCCATCTTGGAGAAATCCATCATGATAAAGCTAAGAAAGAAATCTGAACTATACACTTTTTCCATGTAAGCCTGGGGAAAATAAAGAGAAAGGAAGATAGGAAAAGGTTCAAATATAAAGCCTGGTGAGTTGCTGTGATTACCATCTCGACTTGCTAAGTTAAGTAAATTAAAAAAGATAAATAGTAGTTCTAGCATCATGAAAGTGTAAATGTCTGAATATATCTAAAGGTGAACAATAACTGATATGAACTGATAAAAAGGTATGCCCATTCTTATAGAAATACAGTAATGATAACAATAATAATAGAAATCAGATCAGGAAGATTGAAAGTTTTACACAACTACTAGAATATCAGGGTGTTTACACCAAAATTGGTCTAAACACCCAAGGTACTAAAGCTGTACTTCACCAATGCGGTAGGAAAATAAATGGGGCTGTATTTAGCAACAATTGAAAATGAAAATGCGAGCAAAGTAAAATGAAGACGAGATTTAGAGTGGTTCAGCCATGGATTAAGCCTACGTCAACTATGAAGACAGTTTGCATTCTTATAATAAGGATTACAAAATACATGATTTCACTCTTTTCATACATCTCTATATTCAATCAACATAAAATATTTATATCTTGGAATTTAGCAAAAGAGTGATGGAGTTTGAGGAGGAGAAGGACGAGTAAATTACTGAGAATGAAGATGTCTCTGACTTCTCCGATTACTAGGCTAGACTTGACGCCATGGCCAGATGAATATGATGCTTTTTTGTTACAGAAAGTATGAGGATGGAATTTACCAGCACCTTGTTGTCTTTTTTCTCCTCTCCCCCCACCTATGTTGGTAGCTATGGTGTATTTATAGGCCAGCCTTCTTCAGGAAATGATCTATAGTCTGCATATGATATCTACGAGCTGTTTGTTCCGTTAATTACAATTATGCCATCAGCTAGCTGTAGCCAGCTGTATCCAGTTGTCGTATGTGAGCTTTTCCATAGGAGCGAGTGCTTTAGGTAGTTGAGCGGGCTATTAGCTAGGAGCGGATGCCTTGAGTAGCTTTATAAGAATAGAGTGTAGGATAGGAATCACTTCACTTTTGCATCCTGTGCGACCGACCGTCCTAGCTCGAGAGCGTTCTCCCTTTTGTTGTCTTTGTACGGTGTCGTTCGCCCTTATGGCCATATTACGAGGTTGCTTCCGCCTATGTCGAATGGGTGACTTGCTTTATTTTGGCATTTGAGCGGTCTTGTTTCAATATGAACGACCGACCTTTGCTTCCATGCCTGAATCATGATTTTCATCCAACTTTGGTTGTAGACATGGTCACATAAGATGTCGTGGGTGATTATTTTGCAGTTCTACTCCAGGCTCGGTCTTTTGACGGATAAACATTTGCCCCTCGAAGTTTGTAGTTTTAGTTTTTAAAAAAAAAATCAAAAACTACAAACTTCGAAGTAATGAGATACAACACTGCTGGATGAATTTCATTCAACGTTCTGCAAAATAGGCGCCTTTGACGATGGTTTATGTTTTCAAAATTTAAACATCTCCACGATTGCTTGCCTTCGTATATTTGGCGGGATATTTTCCGGGCACGTTAAACCGGATCACTGGGTTTTAACTTGAGCCGTCATATCAAAAAAAGGGCCTTTTAGTCCTTCTTAAATACTGTCTCTTCATTTTCCCGCTTTTATATTTCTTTGATAAATCCTTCTTCAATGGCGATTTTATTGAAGAAGGCTCCGCTGTCGCTTCTCGAAGCTTTGATTTCTTCTGCTTGATTGGCAGTTTCGCCTGATCTTTTTTGGTCGAAGGTTTATTTTAGCTTCGTTTCCAGCTACAACACTCCTTCGAATTGAATTTTGCCTGTTCGACTGTAAGTGAACCTTCTTCCTTTAAACTCTGATTCTGAGTTAATTTGCTTGGTTTTGTGAAGGAGTGCTCTCAACTGGTGCGAATCGAATTTCTTGAACACGCATGGTTGTGATGTTTAAGAAGTGTAGATTTGACTTAGTATGTACTCGGGTTTTGACGTAGAACCTTCTGGCGGTTCTGACTTATGCAACAAACGTTTAGTCTTCTATGCTGGCAAGTTGTTTCCAGAAATGCCTATGAAATGACATTTCCTAGTACACCATGTTTTCTGGGCGTTTGACGGAATGCTTATATCATAGCGATATTTCTGCTCTTCCCTTCTCATTATTTTGTGCGATCAATAATTGCAACCAATCAACTTAGAACCTGTGTTTCTTATATTTTTGGATTCATAATCCTTCCTTCATGCGGTTACATTATCAGTAATTCATCATTGTTGGGTATGACTGATGATTTTATTTGAAAGGCGTATCTATCCAGAGCCTTTTAATTACTAGCAATTCAAGTCGTAAATTCTCTTTAAGCATACTTATCTGTTTTGAAATATAAACTGACTATTAATTCATCTAAGCCCCAGTTAAATCATCATGCCTAGAGAACGGAAGGACTTGGATCAGGCAATTGAGGTTGCCCCGACTACTGGTTCTGGCTTGATTGTTGATCAGACTTATCCTCAACCTCGCTTTCTTGAAAGGGTGCCTGCGGGTTTCCGTAAGTCGATGCTTTCTTTTGATCAATATTTGCAAATGTGTGATCGCTTTGGGTTTTCAAAAGATGATGCCAGATTTCCAAGAAAGGAAGAATCAGCTGACCATCCACCCTCTAGATATGTGACAGTCAATTACCATATGCTGTCTAGTGGGGGCAATTCCTCCTTTCAATCCTTACTTAGAGTCCGTTTTGCGGCACCTGGCCATTGCCCCATATCAGTTACACCTTAGTGGGTATTAGATTTTGCTTGGGCTATACATACTCTTCATGAAAGTCCGGCAGCAGGAACCTTCATTTATGGACATTTGTTCTTTATATGCTTTTAAAAGAAGGGAGGTCGACGGTCCTTCTTTCCTTTTTATGGAAGGTAGGCATGGCAGAATTATTACTGGTCTGACAGATGGTGCCAAAGGATCCACAGACCAATATTTCTTCGTCCGGTGTCCTTGTAATTTCTACGGGCGATGGGCAGAAGGAGGTATGCATGCTTTTGCTCTCAAAATTCTTACTCCCTATTCTTTCTCATTTGTCTTTCTTTCTGATTCTTGTAGTGATTCCTTCTGTTGTGGGCCTTACCTTAGACCAAGCTCTTCTTAATTCCTTGATCTCTATTGACAAGAAGGAAAGGAGTGGACATATATTACTTTCAGAGGAAAACCTCCAGAAGTACCAGCTAATTCCCCCTACCCGAACTTTCAGAAAGACTTTGGTTCATTCCCAATGTTCCATTGGTAAGCCTCTTATTAAAAGGAAACGTTTAACCCTTGGCGTGAGTGGTCAACCTTTGCCTTTGATTTCCGACGGGAGTGATAGGAGGGCTGATAAGAGTATAGATGGTTTGAGGACTGATGTAATTCCTCGAATGACCTTCGAAAATTCCGCTCACCCTATTACTCAGGTGGAAGGTTTCTCAGGGACCTTTGGAGGCCTAGGGGATTTGGACTACGCCAAGTACCTGAGTTAGGGTGACGTTGTGATGTCTGATCCCGTGATACCTGATATAGGAGGAATCCGAGAACCTATTCAATGTCTCGGAGAAGCCTCTGGTTTCATTACTTCTCTTGAAACTGGTTTTGTCATTATCTTATTCACAGCACAATTTCTCATAGACTTCATGATTTCAGAACGCTTGCTGAACTCGTATTTTATCCTGCAGGTGTAAATATGAAATATTCGTTATTGGATGTCTTCTCCCAACAAGCTAATCATACTGATCCTCAAAGTCTCTTACAATCTTGCCTTACCTGTCATCCAAAGCATTCCCAGTTGTCTTCAAATTCTCAAGTTCGACACACTTCCGAGCTTCCGATGGTCGACTCTTTAGGGCGTGGAGAGCTTGATTGTTCTAAGATGCTGGCCAAAGACAATAAAGGTAAGCGTCCTGTAGAAGGAAGAGAAGGAAAAAACGGTAGGATCGACCGAAACCAGAACGGGGCTCATGAGTGCCCCATACTGACTGAACCTCCTGAAAGATCTATCGTTCCGACCTCTACTCAAATTCAGATGATACCCGATCGTCCTCCTTATAAGGTTCCCCCTGGAAACTCAAAGCTTAAGGATCGCTTCAGTGGCTGAGACTTGAGAGGAATGTATTTCGATTTGGACTTACATCCAAATGATAGGCGAAATGCCGTTAAGAGTTTGTATGCCGTAAAAAAATTGTATGGTCGACCAGCTTAACACTATTAAGAACCAACTTGAATCACAGCTGAATCTGGCCATGAATAATGTTGACAGGCGTTTAGAATATTAGGCCAAATTCGGTTATGAATTTCAAAAGCTGAATGCCCGGCATCTTGGCGATATTAAGGTCTTAGAAAACGGTAAAGCTGGTCTAATTCACCTGATTAGGTCCCAGGAGTCTGAGATTACCTCTTTAAAGAACCGAAGCATTAAAATGAATGACTTAGAGGCCAGAAATGTCGAGTTTAAGAGAGAACTGGAGGATGTGCGAGCGCGACTTCAAGAAGCTCAGTCTGCTCAAGAACTTGCTGAGCGCCACCTAGCCTTAGAGAAGCGGGCTTCGATTTCTTTTAGACAGGAGAGCATGGCTCATGAGGGCAAGATTTCTTCTCAGAATGAGGCCCTTAGAACCCTTGAGGAAGATAAAATTAGGTTGAATAAAGAACTTGATGAAGCCAGAACCAGGACTGATGATACCTTGTTTCAATATTATGTTTGCAGTGTCATGAGTCGCAGAAGCTTAAGTTATCTGAACAACGATTTCCTTCGAACTCTGGCTCTGGTTTGGGAACATGTACTCTCATATTCCAGTAATGCTGATGACGAATTCCTTCAAGAGAAGCTTTTAGAAGAAGATGACCGTAAGGCCCTGATTAAAGGCAGGAGGATATTGGCTAATGAGCGAGCTCAATCGTTTAGGAGGGAACATTCAGATGCTTCCACTTCTCCCATTGGAATTGACATCTCGAGTTCTCACATTCTTCTTGTAGACCGTTCTGCCTCGGATGTTGCTAGAATTCGACCTCTTGTCGAGCACTCAGTCCAGGAAAATGTTGTTAAACAGTGCGCGAGTCTCGACAATGCCTCTTTGGATGCGAGCGACCACGGGGTTGATTTTTTATACCCAGTAACTCCAGGTAAAACTAATATCTATCAATCTATCCCGGATTTGGATTTCCTTATTTCTTCACCTGGGGTTGCTGAGTTTCGCGCCTGTTATTCACTTGCATCAGGTGTACTTTCGCCACCTCCTCCGTCTTCCTGTGGCACTACTGCTCATCCTGTCGCCGCTGATTCCCTCTTAATATCCACTAGTACTAACCCTCTTATCACACCTTCGTCAGATGACGCGTCTTTACCTGATGTGCCCAATCCAAAAGATGAAGATGAGATTTGTAATACTAAGGCTGTGTCCACTTTGGAACGTAAGAGGAAGTCAGCTTGCAAGTAGTCCGAGATCACCAGCCTGTTTCCTTCGATGGCTCTTTTGTGTTGGCAGATCAGTAAATATTGAACAGTTGGTTCATCTTTTGCTTTCCCTATTTAAGAAACGATGTTTGTGACTTTTGTGGTCTGTGTTCAACCTGTTTTTCTTTTATCCGATACGCATTTAGACCGGTTGTTTGTGCGAGTGCCGGCCCTCACTTAATATTTTCATGTTTGCGCACTTATGTCTGTATCGATCAGGTATTATAATAGTTTAGTTTTATTACCCCGCTCTTAGGAGTGGTCGCACTTAATGTGGAGTTTATTTTGTTGAAAGCGGGAATCTTATCGTTCGAATAATTCTCGCAACAAAGTTATATTGAGTCCGTGGTATGTCTTGAGTGGGCATTGGTGATTTTTTACACAATGGTGATGTCCCCATACCAAAGCTCTTTATGATTACATAGATTTTTTATTTGAATCACGATTTCATTTGATCAGTTCGTTATTTTTGAGTTGATGTTCAGTCACATCTT
This sequence comes from Allium sativum, assembly GCA_030737875.1. Classification (NCBI taxonomy): domain Eukaryota; kingdom Viridiplantae; phylum Streptophyta; class Magnoliopsida; order Asparagales; family Amaryllidaceae; genus Allium; species Allium sativum. Next base: position 157,799,986 of record CM060922.1, on the reverse strand, counting down.
CTGTTAACTTGGCTGTACAAGGCTTTTATTTTACGTGTGGTTATTAGCTGTTTTTTTTAGGGTGCCCCCATGGGAGGTCTTAGGTTCCAATTTTCGATCCAAGTTTGGTCTTTTTAGCCCTGATTTTTCTAGGACTGAAAAGACCTTGTTGGATACCCCCTTTCGGTTAGGATTTCTATTACCCCCTTTCGGCTAGGATTTCTGATTTGGGCTGGTCTTTCCAGCATTTTTTATCGGTCTTTTCGGCACTAGGACTGATGTTTCCAGCCTAGGTATTTATCCATGGGACATTTTTATTATTTCCCTTGTACCTTTCCTGAAGCGTGATGTCAGTTTCTCCAGCAAGCACTTGCTAAAGGAAGTATCACCTTTTGACCTGTTGTTTGTCCTATAACAGCATGTTCTGTTGAGGAGATGTGTTTATACATCGAATTTGGTCCGCATGCTGTTTGAGGTGCTTTTAAACCTTTTTAAATGTGCCTTGATAATCCTCCCGTTGCAACTAGAATAGGTATGATTCACTGCTTCTATCATACCTACATCCCGAAAAATCAGCTTTTAGCATGAAACAATAAGTATGGTACTCAAGTAAGCACACGATAATTTCCTTTGTACAAAGCTTTTGTAAATAGACTGTTATCAAATATAATCATGAATATAGCAAGTGGCAGAGCAGGTAAAATGACTACTATTTCTTAAGTAAATAAGGTAAAGCAGAATAATAAAGCAATGTAACGGGGATTCCAGTTCAAAAGCTCCATAATTAGGACTCCAGTTACTGATCCTTAACCAAGTATTAGCTCCATGCTAGTTTAGGCCTTTTCCTTGGAGCTGGCTGCCCCTTGTTCGTGGAGGAGTAGGATAATGGCCCTACACGAATTGTTGCAAACGGTTTTCGCTGACCAGCCCCTCGATTAATGATTTTAAGTGTCTACACTCGTTAGTATCATGTCCTGGTTGGTTATGGAATTGACAGAACCTTCCCAATTTTATGGTAGCGTCCCAGACTTGCATCCGCTTTGGAACTGGATACTTTTCAGTATTCTTAGTTGCCATGAAGATATTCTCTATGGTGTCATTGAGGGAGGTGAATTCAGAATTCGTGAAAAAGCGTGGTTTCCTTTTAGGCTGCTTGGTTCTTTCTTCGTTGTCTCTTTCCGAAACCCCACATGCCGCGCCTAAGATATATCTTCGTTTTTTTATTCTGATCCACGGAGCGAGCGCCTTTCTCCCTGCCGGGTTTTTGCCAGGGCCTACAACCATGACATGCAGCTTCTTGATTAGACTTTTCTTGCTGAGAAAAAGATTCTATTTCGTTTGCATGACTTGTTCGGGCGAACAGAAGGTTAGCGACACTTGGTGCGGTTTTTACGATAGCGGTTTGAATAACGAGCATCGACTCGATCTTCTTTATCACTGCGTTGTTTGCGATAGTTATTTGACTCGTTAGCCCTGTCATGGCTTCTTCCGATTCCCTCTTGGTTACGGGCGCCTCAACTTTTGATAGTTCCTGTTGTTCGGAATGGACGGTATGCGACGTGGCGGTGCCAACGACGTCGTTGATTTTGTCAACAATTTCCTCCGGCATGTCCATGATTCCAAACACAGTTTTTCTCAGAAAATCTTCTTCGGACTGTAATTCGAGAAAGAATCAAATACGGCCCCACGGTGCGCGCCAAAATGTTTACACCAAAATTAGTCTAAACACCCAAGGTACTAAAGCTGTACTTCACCAATGTGGTAGGAAAATAAATAGGGCCGTATTTAGCAACAATTGAAAATGAAAATGCGAGGAAAGTAAGATGAAAACGAGATTTAGAGTGGTTCAGCCATAAATTAGGCCTACGTCCACTATGAAGACAGTTTGCATTCTTATAATAAGGATTACAAAATACATGAATTCACTCTTTTCATACATCTCTATATTCAATCAACGTAAAATATTTATATCTTGGAATTTAGCAAAAGAGTGATGGAGTTTGAGGAGGATAAGGATGAGTAAATGATTGAGAATGAAGATGTCTCTGACTTCTCCGATTACCAGGCTAGACTTGACGCCATGACCAGATGAATATGATGCTTTTTTATTACAGAAAGTATGAGGATGGAATTTAACAAAACTTTGTTATCTTTTTTCTCCTCTCCCCCTCCTATGTTGGTAGCTATGGTGTATTTATAGACCAGCTTTCTTCAGGATATGTAGTCTGTATATGCTATCTACGAGCCATTTGTTCCGTTAATTACAATTATGCCATCAGCTAGCTGTAGCCAGATGTATCCAGTTGTCGTATGTGAGCGGTTCCATAGGAGCGAGTGCTTCGGGTAGTTGAGCGGGCCATTATCTAGGAGCGGATGCCTTGAGTAGCTCTATAAGAACAGAGTGCGGGATAAGAATCACTTCTCTTTTGCATCCTGTGCGACCGACCTTCCTGGCTCGAGAGCGTTCGCCCTTTTGCTGTCTTTGTACGGTGCCGTTCGCCCTTATGGCCATATTATGAGGTTATTACCGCCTATGTCGAATGGGTGACTTGCTTTATTTTGGCATTTGAGCAGTCTTGTTTCAATATGAACGACCGACCTTTCCTTCCATGCCTGAATCATGATTTGCATCCAACTTTGGTTGCAGACATGGTCACATAAGAAATCGTGGGTGATTATTTTACAGTTCTACTCAGGCTCGTTCTTTTGACGGATAAACACATGATTAGGTTTTAACCTAGTGACTACCCATGCGCTCGGTTCCCTAATACGTAAATACCCAGTGCCAGCTCCGGAGATAGGGTATATTAGTCCCTAACCCAACAACTTATTAGAAATAGACTTATTTACTAGTGTTGTAGCGTCATAGTTTCCCCAATCGGACCTATGCCCGCTCACGACTCAGCCAGAACACGTCCATACTGATCTTCCTCTTTCAAACCTCTTACTATCCAGATCAGTAAAGTGTGCCCTGACCCCTACCTAGTGCGAGGCCCCCTAAAAAGATGCCAATAGAGATACTCACTAATACATGTTCCACACAAATCGACACAAGCCAAATCCCCTAAGCTTGTGATACAAGTCTTAAGGCCTGCAAATCTGTACTATTTGAGCAGACAAAATATAACTCACGTCCAACCCAAATTGCACGAAAATATGAATCTTTAATAGAAAGAATTTAGAGGGTGAGAAATTGAAAGAAAGAAAATTAGAATAGAAGGAAATAGAAAGAAGCACTACTATAAAAGTGGGCATATTCGACACTATTTTTCTGTGGTCGTAGATCAAAAAAGCATTGCCGTAGACCATTTTTTCAAATAGGCAACACCAAGGGGGCGCGGCATCCGCGGCCGTTGCATTAGCCATCTAATGCAACGCTTTTGCCCATCTACGACAACGGAAAGAACGTGTTGCATTATAACCCTATTGCGACCTATTGCAACGGTATATGCATGTAATGCAACAACATACAACGTTGCCTTAAGTAGAAGCCAAAGTTGGCTTCCAGGTCATGGTAGTGGGGTCCACATGGACTTTCCACGTCAGCTGCCGACGTGTCACACGCCATGTCATCTCTCCACGTCAGCTGCCCATGCGTCACACGCCACATGAGCTATGGGGCCCACGTGCCATGTGGAATTAATAATATTTTATTTAATGCAACACTGCTGTATTATATAATGCAACACTATTATCTTGAAATGCAACATCAGAAAAAAAAAAGTAAATGCAACAACAGAAGACAACAAATGCTACATTAAAAGAAAGCAAATACAACGTTTTAATTAAAAATTCTGCAATACCGGTTTTGTACATAGAATAAATCCATCCAAAACTTGATCATTACATTCAAATCATCTAAAATATTTTACATATCATTACATTCAAACCATCGAAAGTAATGTGGAACTTGGTGTGAATTTGATTTCACGAATGCTTCCAACTCCTTCGCCAGACAGCACTGTACTGCTCTCGATGACTCCTGGTGTATAAGTACCCAACCTAAAACCATTTGCTGTCTTTCAATAATGAGCCATAAATGAATACACTGTAATAGGATATTATAAGGAGTCAGCGATTTGGTTGTAGAATGATGTGCATTATGATGCACTGTAATAGGATATTATAAGGAGTCAACGATTTGGATGAAATTTACATAGCATAACTCATTACCTTCTAAAGCAATGGACATCAGATCGACAATTGTTAATGAACCTCATTTAAAATAAATGAATAAAGAAAATGGACATATGCAACATGCTGAGGTTTTATATCAACTAAAGAGGTTGAACCAAGTTTGAGCATAAGCTAGCAACAAAGTATATTGCAATGACCTGTTCTTTTATATGAAATAAGAACATGGTAATTGTTAACTCTTGTAGCAGCTAAGAAATAAGTTTACATGAATTCTTACCGATACCTATGAACATAACACAAAATCATCAATCAATTATAAAAACTTGATAACAAATTTCACCTAATGTTAATCAAACCAGTACAGATATGCCTCCCCATTAACTTGTCCAAAAAGAAGAACAACATTATCAAGATTTTTGCATCTATAACGACTCTGATTCATTAAACACGGGGGATAATAGTATTATCAACAATTTTGCAACTATAACGAGTCTGCTTCATTAAACATCAAGGATGATACAATGCATCTTGTTGTATATAATGGTGTTTTATACACAATTATATACTTTTTGTTTGATGATAACAACCAAATAAATATTATTTTAATGTGTTTGATACTGTACTGTTATTATACATCACAGACTGGAATATAATAATTATATTTAAATAAAATACGACTGTACAAAAATTCAAATATTCACAGTATTTTATTTAAATAGAATATTTTATTTACATATCTAAACAGTACAAAGTTTACAGCTCCACTATTTGTGCACTTCACTGATATCTTCCATTTCAATACATTCAGTACATTTGTTCCTCTTTACAACACTCACACTCAGTATACAGTCATATATACATACATTTACTATTACATTTACATTCACTGACACTACACTGTCTTCTGTCTTCAGTCTCCACTTCACAGTCAATCCAGTCACTGTCAGTCCAGTCATCATCTTCATACCTGTCACATGAAACACACACAGTACACTGCAATAGAAATAAAATAGAATACATGCAAATATAAATTTTATTTTTAAAATTTTATTTGCCTTAGAATTTCGGTGTGTTTCTCATCATTTTTCTAACTCGATCTGATTTAATCCAACTGTGTCTAGACATCTTGTGATATTCACAGTGATACACTGTAAATACCACAAGGCAGTCAGTGTATATATAATATATTTGTGCAGGGACAGGAAAATCAGTCTGATAGCTGCATATACACACGTGTATAGATATACACGTGTGCACTGCCTCGCCAATCAGCGAGCATCTGAGGAGTAGTCACGTGGACCATCTCGACTCAGTGCAACAATAATCAATATGGTCGAGGCAACCCAAAAACATCAATGAATTCAAATCAACATCAATGGCCGAGCTAAATACAAAGCGCAACAAAAAGCAGTAATGCAAATGTGCCATGAATGGAGCAATGAAACTTGGTAGCATGGTTCAGTTGTTATTTGCAAAGAAGTGAAATCAGCAAATATTTGATTCATGAATGGTGCAGCATATGTATGAACAAGCAGGAAGATTGCAAATGAATAATGCCAACAAATGTGTCGAGCACAACACAGCAATTTCTAACATGGCAGTGTAGTATATATATATTGTCAACATACACAGTGCAGTTGTGACATGTGCAGCATGGGGTCAGTATGAAGCAAGTTCAACATGTTACAAGTCAGGTTTTAAGTTCAAGGCATCAACAAAATGGTGATCAAATACAGCAACAAGGCTGGTTGATACAGCATGTACAAGGTGCACTACACAGTTTTAAAGAAAGTGCCGAGCCATCAAACCAAATGTTTTTATGACAACCGCAAACAAATTCAAAATTCAGGTACAAGGTATACTGTGGCACATGTATATACAGTGGGTGTTTCAGTTTCTCATTTCAGTTTTCATGGACACAAAAAAAAATGTTTCTGTAAAATCAGTTTCCAGTTTTTGGCAAAGCAGATAGCAAGTATACAAACAGGTGACACAGCAACTAAAGGGTATGATGCATGGGTGCATACACAATGGTGGTTTAACACAAGTTCAAATGATCTGTGAAACTGAATGAATATACATGGTGCAGAAGTTCTAAAAGGAAAACAATTTTTTTTGTCTCAAGAAATGAAGACAAATATGGCAATTTTTTTTTCAGGAAATCAATATTCAAGTGTGGCATGCAACAGAATATCCAAGACATATTTTTGGGCAAGGCAGTAATTACATGTTTCCAGAATTAAACTCAAATAAATGCCAAAGAGTAAATGCTTCAGGGGCCGTGCAAATGAATTATTTCCAAAAATGAAACACTTGTTTTGACAAGTCCTTCCAGAAATCAGCAAGAAGTTTAAATGGTGACAAAGTTTACAAACTCAGCATGGTGCATTCATGGGATTTGTTTTTGGGCAGAAACAAACAAAGCATTTTTCAAGGGACAAGAATTGTTTTTCAGAATTAAATCAGAATATCTCAACAAAGTTAAGGCCGATTGAATTTATACAAGGCAAACAAGTTTTCAGAAATCAAAAAGTAGTTTTGGCAAGTTTTTTAAAAACAGATTCCAGATATTGCAACATTATTTTTGGCAAGAATTTAAACTATTTTTTATCCTGTAATCACTTTGTCAACAGAGGGAAAGTAGATTCATGTTTCAAATCAGTCTAGAAATGGCAAGGCAAAATTATGTTTCCAGAAAACAATATTCACATTTTCGAGCAGTAATTCATTAAATTCTTTCCAAGGATGCACAAGGGATTCACGGCAAAAATAAATTAAATCATACAAGGAAAGGGAAGTTATTTTTTGTTTCCAGTATATTTTAGAAGGCCGCACAATACTCAAATTCAATCAAGGCAAAACCTGAACAGGAAACCGCACAAATCAAGATACAATCAAGCCAAGCCATAATCGAAATCAGAGAGAGTAAAAGGATTTGATAATCCTATTTTAACACCTACTTCATCACTGGCAAAGGTGTATCGAATCCACAGCAACAATCGAGAAATAAAATTCTGAGAAACTCACTATTTTTCCATTTTGCTTTCGATCTCCAGAACCTTAAATCAGTGAGACAAAGAGCATCAGCACTCAACCGCGAAGCAACGCACAAGAACACAAAGCCATCAAGATCTTCTTCAGCTGAACAATTGATCGATTCGGGGATTATAGAGCAAACCCTAGAAATATTTCCAGAGAAGCCGCCATTTTTCAGAGACAAAGGAACGGGCCAGATAAAATGAAGAGGGTGCACCAAAATGAATAATGGCCGGCCTACTTGTTTAAAGGGAGAAGGGCTTTCTTTTTAATTCATTCTATCTCCTTTTAACTCTAGGGTTTTAGATTTAATTTTTGTTGTTGTTTTTTATTTCGAGTTATAAAACCGATCTGAACAGTTTTCTAGTTCTGTAAAATACTAGGGGGATCAGTCAGGGTGTTGACTGACAGTTCACAGAGTCTGTAAAATTCTGGGTTACTGGTTACGGGGTTGTAATCAGAGGAAATCTGGTCAAGGGGATATTGGCCAGTCTAGGGCTTTGAGCATAGGGTTAGAATAGGAGCAGGGTTTGCGAATGTACATGGTCTTGTATGCGGGATCTGTTCTATCACCTAGTAGAAACCTTAGAAATGCAGCAGTAGGCAGGGTTTTGCCGAAGCTGGGTATATCTGTGTGTGATTTATTTTCTGCATTTCTGTTTCTGCTATATTCTGTGATCTATTTATTTTTATTTATCTCGTTTGATTTTTAATTCAGTTAAAAACTGTGAAAAACCCTATTCACCCCCCTCTAGGGTTATTCTAGATCCAACAGTGGTATCAGAGCCAGGTATTCTGTTAACTCTAGAGTAATGGTGATTCCTAGTTGTCAGTCGATAGAGAGTCAGTCCAGCTCATCTCCAACTATTTTTAATGGAGCAGATTTTTCAAACTGGAAATCTGAAATAGAATTTTATTTAAAATCTGTTAATATTAAATGTTGGGATACTATTATAAATGGGAGTGATATGTCTGATAATAGAAACATTGTTTTCGATTCTCGTACTATGAATATCATATTTGACTATCTCAGTACCGAACAGTTTATTCACGTATCTCATTGTTTGACTGCGCAGGATGTCTGGAGAACTCTCAACAAGCTCTATGGAAAAACTGATGACTGCTCAAAACCCCAGAATGTCAACTCAAATTCAGATTTGTGCTTGAAAGGAGAAACAGATGGATCAAACGATGGAGAATCAACAGATGCTGAAACTGAAAATCTCACATACGAAGATTTGGTTTATATGTGCACTGATTTAACTAAATCTGTTGATAAACTCCAATCTAAAAACAAATCTCTGAAATCTATGAATTCTGAGTTAATTGGCAAAATTGATGTTTTGGAATCACAACTTAAATCGTTTGAAAACTTTTCAAAGTCTGATTGTAAAAATTGTCTGAAATTGGAAACCAATCTTGTTCATCTCAGTAAAAATATTCAAAAGTTTGAAAAAGAAATTTTTATCTTAAAAGAAAACAAGATTGAGTTATCAAGTTTGAATAATTTTTTACAAAAGGAATTTGAAATTTTCAAGACTGATATATATTCCAAATTTGAAATTGCTGAAAAAGAAAATTTGTTGAAATCTGATTTGATTTTGAAAGAACTGGAAAATGAGATTGAAAAATCCAAGAAATTTGGGTTTGAAAAACAAAAACTTTTTGAATCTGAGATTGCTGAGTCCCAAACCAAAATAAAGTTACTCAATGATGAAAATTTGGTTTTGAAATCTGATTTTGAAAGATGTGAGATCACTAAAAATCGTTGTTCAGATTTATTGAAAGAAAATGGTGATCTTAAAACTGAAATTCAACAACTTGAAACAATCTTGTCTAATTTTTCAAACGGTGAAAAATCTTTGAATATGTTGTTGAAAAACCAATTTTCTGTTCAAAATAAACATGGACTTGGGTTTGGGAAAAATAATGTTTTTGAAAGACGAATTTCGAATGATTTGAAAAATCCTTCAAACAACCTTGAAAAGAATCGATTTGAAATTTTGAACTCTTATAATTTCAAAGGATTTTTGAGTCAAAATCAAAATGAGAAATTGTTTTATAATAATCCTTCTAATCAATCCTGGATCCCAAAAAGAAATAAACCAAACTTCATGAAACTCAAACAGATTTGGGTTCCAAAGGGTACAAAAGTAAATTCAGAGGGTTTGTTATACAAACAGGTTTGGGTACCAAAACGAATAAATAAAACTGTGGGTGGTTTTACAAACTTTGTTAGACCACTCAATTCTATCAACTGTTAGGTATCTGAAGTCGCCGAGGAGCTGCAGTGCGAAAAGTGAACTGAATTCAAAATGCTCAATAATTCTGTAATCACAGTTCCTTAGCCAAGCTTGATGAGTTAGAAAGTCTGTTTTTTTTTATCGTATGTCAGGTATGATTTCTAACCTCATCCTTGTAAATATTTCTTCTTTGTTTATTTCTCCTTCTTCTACCCCTTTCTTTTTTATTTTTCTGCTGTTTGTTTTTATTTGATTTGTCACTACCATATCTCTTTGTTTATTCTGTGCTTCTTAAACTTCCAATTGCAGTTCTCATGATTTTCTGGAAATTCATTTTATTTGAATAAAACTCTCTTGTTTATAATCATTTCCAGATTCTGAATTTAAGCTTGTAAATATCTGCAATTGTTTTGAAGTTTATTTTTTATTTCTGAATTCATAACAGTGTTATTGTATTCTTGTCATATCTTGAACACTGTTAATTTGAATTCTAAATTTTTGAAGTTCTGAATATTCAATGAAATTTCACACACCTTTGCTGTTCTGAGTTTATTCTAATTCATTTTAGAAAAGCTCAAAATATCATACTCATTGCTGCACTCTGCTATTTATCAGTTGTGATGATTTCATTAATTTTCAGATTGACTTGTACATTTTTGGATTGGCTTGAATCTGTGATACATCTTGGAATTCATCTTATATTCATGATCATTTTATTTGGAATTTGTTTGTTTGAAATCAACTGAAATTCATGATATTTTGAATTTCACACACCTCTTAAAATTAAAATTATCATTATTGTGTGACTGATTCATTATATCTCAAACCTTGACATCGATTCAATTGATTTCAAATAAATTATTGTTTAATTGTGTAGATCATGAATATCCCTCATTTCTGATGTAAATGATCTGAAATAACTCTTCTGTTTGTCAGAAATATTTGTGTAAATTCTTTGAGAATTGGGATTTGAATGTCATTGGTATTTCATGAATATTTGACTTGAATACTAGTTTGTTTAAAATCATTTGAATTTATTGATTTATTGAATCACACACATATTCTGAATCTAAAGTTTACAAACCGTGTGATTGATTCATTGAATCCAGATATCTTCACAATTCGTTCAAATGATTTAAAATAAACTATATTTAATCCTGAATCATGAACAATTCTTTGACTGTTTGAAATATCTTTGGAACATCTCCTTGACAAGTCTGCTTTGAAAATGATTTTTCTGTACTGCTCTAAAACTGTTTTTGAAAAATGTTTGTTTTTGGAATCATGCTGCTCTGATTATAAGAAATTGATTTGTATATATTTTTTTTGGACTGCTTGTTTGGTATCAAAGGTTTATCGTGCTCTGATAATGAAACTTGTGTGCTTGAGTTGCTTGCTTTGTAATTAAGTCTTTCTGTTGACTGAGATACCCTTGTTTAGCCACCAGTGTCTTTTTAAACATCCTTTTTAATAGAGACTACAAGTGGTATCAGATTAGGAAGTGCTGAATTTTTTTTTATTCTCATCATGTATATATTTTTCTTTTCCCTCTTGTGCATTGTATAGCTCTTCATATTCCTCTTGTAATTGATTTTCAATTTTAAAACTATTTATTTTTTATTCATTCACAAATTGAAATCAATATCCATATTGTTCTGTATTTATAATTCATCAAAATATATCAGAATTGGAAATTGTGATGAATTATGACTACAATATATTTCACAACAAGAGGAGATTTTATTTATATTTTCATGACGGTTGAATATTTATTATAATATCTTTGAACTGGGAATTATTTCACGAACATCTTCTATGCCTCTCATCATTCTGTCATCCATTATGAGTTTATATTAATGTGGAGAGTTTATATTTTTAAAATAATCTTAAAACAGTGAAAATAGTTGTGATGGAAATGTGACTGCATTATTTTTTCAGAATTAGTGACAATTGAAAATTTTCAAGAATCCCGGTACAGTTCATGCATATCTCATAATATAATTAATTTAGAAATTTATTTCACAGTCCATCTCTGTACTTACCACATTTCTATCATCCATATTGGTTTTATATATCGAGGAGTTTTTCCTTTTAAAAACCTGAAAATGATGAAAATATAATTAATATATAAGTGTGTCTCTAACCTCATTTAAAAATCCAAGCTCTGGTCATGAATGGTTAAGAGACAACTTATAATTTAAGCTGCGATTGACTTCATTTAAAAATCCAAGCTCTGGTTATGCGTGGTCAGTGTGCTCTTAAATAAAATAAAAAGAAAAAGGAAAATTGTGCTATAAATTGAAATTAATTTGAAATTCTCCTTGGTGTTTATAAAAACCAGCCTATCTATCCACTTTCTAATCTGTGAAATGTGTTGAAATTTTATGACGTATTATGATTTGTTGATTGATAGGTATTGGGATTTGAGATTATTCGATTTTGTCACTTGAATTGAATTAATAATTATAGTCCCAAATCCATCACTGTTTTTTGAGCTTAATTTTATAAAATTCTTTTGGAAGTAATTGGAAAATATTCATATTTTTAAGCTCTCCCCATTTTATATAAAACTCATCGTATATTCGTCATTCTCTACAATGTGAAATATGCCACCCGTTCTTAGAATATTATGATTTTTGTTTGACTGATTGAAATTTATGATGATCGTTCTTCCTCTTAAGCTGAAATTATATTTTTAGTCAATTTTCATTTGTATTTTAAAATCTGTATCCTTTTGATGATAACAAAAGGGGGAGAATGGATTAGATTTTGTTTTATGAGTGAATATTTCATAAATATTTTTACTTTTGAAAATACATTATCATTCAGTTCAATTCACTCATGCATAGTTGTAGGGGGAGCTTTCTGCTGTAGGGGGAGCCAATAAATAGGGGGAGTTCATTTTTCACTATCAAACACATTTATTGTATACAAAATCTTTTATTTGTTTGTCATCATCAAAAGGGGGAGATTGTTGTATATAATGGTGTTTTATACACAATTATATACTTTTTGTTTGATGATAACAACCAAATAAATATTATTTTAATGTGTTTGATACTATACTGTTATTATACATCACAGACTGGAATATAATAATTATATTTAAATAAAATACGACTGTACAGAAATTCAAATATTCACAGTATTTTATTTAAATAGAATATTTTATTTACATATCTAAACAGTACAAAGTTTACAGCTCCACTATTTGTGCACTTCACTGATATCTTCCATTTCAATACATTCAGTACATTTGTTCCTCTTTACAACACTCACACTCAGTATACAGTCATATATACATACATTTACTGTTACATTTACATTCACTGACACTACACTGTCTTCTGTCTTCAGTCTCCACTTCACAGTCAATCCAGTCACTGTCAGTCCAGTCATCATCTTCATACCTGTCACATGAAACACACACACACAGTACACTGCAATAGAAATAAAACAGAATACATGCAAATATAAATTTTATTTTTAAAATTTTATTTGCCTCAGAATTTCGGTGTGTTTCTCATCATTTTTCTGACTCGATCTGATTTAATCCAACTGTGTCTAGACAGCTTGTGATATTCACAGTGATACACTGTAAATACCACAAGGCAGTCAGTGTATATATAATATATTTGTGCAGGAACAGGAAAATCAGTCTGATAGCTGCATATACACACGTGTATAGATATACACGTGTGCAGTACCTCGCCAATCTGCGAGCATCTGAAGAGTAGTCACGTGGACCATCTCGACTCAGTGCAACAATAATCAATATGGTCGAGGCAACCCAAAAACATCAATGAATTCAAATCAACATCAATGGCCGAGCTAAATACAAAGCGCAACAAAAAGCAGTAATGCAAATGTGCCATGAATGGAGCAATGAAACTTGGTAGCATGGTTCAGTTGTTATTTGCAAAGAAGTGAAATCAGCAAATATTTGATTCATGAATGGTGCAACATATGTATGAACAAGCAGTAAGATTGCAAATGAATAATGCCAACAAATGTGTCGAGCACAACACAGCAATTTCTAGCATGGCAGTGTAGTATATATATATTGTCAACATACACAGTGCAGTTGTGACATGTGCAGCATGGGGTCAGTATGAAGCAAGTTCAACATGTTACAAGTCAGGTTTTAAGTTCAAGGCATCAACAAAATGGTGATCAAATACAGCAACAAGGCTGGTTGATACAGCATGTACAAGGTGCACTACACAGTTTTAAAGAAAGTGCCGAGCCATCAAACCAAATGTTTTTATGACAACCGCAAACAAATTCAAAATTCAGGTACAAGGTATACTGTGGCACATGTATATACAGTGGGTGTTTCAGTTTCTCATTTCAGTTTTCATGGACACAAAAAAAAATGTTTCTATAAAATCAGTTTCCAGTTTTTGGCAAAGCAGATAGCAAGTATACAAACAGGTGACACAGCAACTAAAGGGTATGATGCATGGGTGCATACACAATGGTGGTTTAACACAAGTTCAAATGATCTGTGAAACTGAATGAATATACATGGTGCAGAAGTTCTAAAAGGAAAACAATTTTTTTTGTCTCAAGAAATGAAGACAAATATGGCAATTTTTTTTTTCAGGAAATCAATATTCAATTGTGGCATGCAACAGAATATCCAAGACATATTTTTGGGCAAGGCGGTAATTACATGTTTCTAGAATTAAACTCAAATCAATGCCAAAGAGTAAATGCTTCAGGGGCCGTGCAAATGAATTATTTCCAAAAATGAAACACTTGTTTTGACAAGTCCTTCCAGAAATCAGCAAGAAGTTTAAATGGTGACAAAGTTTACAAACTCAGCATGGTGCATTCATGGGATTTGTTTTTGGGCAGAAACAAACAAAGCATTTTTCAAGGGACAAGAATTGTTTTTCAGAATTAAATCAGAATATCTCAACAAAGTTAAGGCCGATTGAATTTATACAAGGCAAACAAGTTTTCAGAAATCAAAAAGTAGTTTTGGCAAGTTTTTTAAAAACAGATTCCAGATATTGCAACATTATTTTTGGCAAGAATTTAAACTATTTTTTATCCTGTAATCACTTTGTCAACAGAGGGAAAGTAGATTCATGTTTCAAATCAGTCTAGAAATGGCAAGGCAAAATTATGTTTCCAGAAAACAATATTCACATTTTCGAGCAGTAATTCATTAAATTCTTTCCAAGGATGCACAAGGGATTCACGGCAAAAATAAATTAAATCATACAAGGAAAGGGAAGTTATTTTTTGTTTCCAGTATTTTTTAGAAGGACGCACAATACTCAAATTCAATCAAGGCAAAACCTGAACAGGAAACCGCACAAATCAAGAAACAATCAAGCCAAGCCATAATCGAAATCAGAGAGAGTAAAAGGATTTGATAATCCTATTTTAACACCTACTTCATCACTGGCAAAGGTGTATCGAATCCACAGCAACAATCGAGAAATAAAATTCCGAGAAACTCACTATTTTTCCATTTTGCTTTCGATCTCCAGAACCTTAAATCAGTGAGACAAAGAGCATCAGCACTCAACCGCGAAGCAACGCACAAGAACACAAAGCCATCAAGATCTTCTTCAGCTGAACAATTGATCGATTTGGGGATTATAGAGCAAACCCTAGAAATATTTCCAGAGAAGCCGCCATTTTTCAGAGACAAAGGAACGGGCCAGATAAAATGAAGAGGGTGCACCAAAATGAATAATGGCCGGCCTACTTGTTTAAAGGGAGAAGGGCTTTCTTTTTAATTCATTCTATCTCCTTTTAACTCTAGGGTTTTAGATTTAATTTGTGTTGTTGTTTTTTATTTCGAGTTATAAAACCGATCTGAACAGTTTTCTAGTTCTGTAAAATACTAGGGGGATCAGTCAGGATGTTGACTGACAGTTCACAGAGTCTGTAAAATTCTGGGTTACTGGTTACGGGGTTGTAATCAGAGGAAATCTGGTCAAGGGGATATTGGCCAGTCTGGGGCTTTGAGCATAGGGTTAGAATAGGAGCAGGGTTTGCGAGTGTACATGGTCTTGTATGCGGGATCTGTTCTATCACCTAGTAGAAACCTTAGAAATGCAGCAGTAGGCAGGGTTTTGCCGAAGCTGGGTATATCTGTGTGTGATTTATTTTCTGCATTTCTGTTTCTGCTATATTCTGTGATCTGTTTATTTTTATTTATCTCGTTTGATTTTTAATTCAGTTAAAAACTGTGAAAAACCCTATTCACCCCCCCTCTAGGGTTATTCTAGATCCAACACATCTTTCATTGTAGTACTTTCAACAAAGTACATAAAAAAGGTCTAGCTGTGACTATTTCCATAACTTCATTTTTGCCAACATGTTTGACTAGGTTGAGATTAATCATCATAATTACAGCAGTAAAACAATTTACACAAACAATTTACCTAATGTTAATCAAACCAGTACAACTATGCCTCCCAATTTACACAAGCAGTAAAACTATGCTTAATGGTCTCCATACAGTCTGGATGTCCCATTTTCTGCAAACTGGATGTACCAGAACATGAATATCACATGATTAATATATTTATTTGAACATGCTTAACCATACAGTCGTAAATGCTTTGAAATGTTGAAAATAAATTAACTAAGAGAATCATGGAAAAAAAATAGCAAGTTACTTAACTAACCTTGACATCTTCGTCACTAGAATCATCGTCAGAATCATCCTCATCAGCAACAGTTTTCTTAGCCTTAGATAGTTTTGCTGCCAGAGCATCAAAATCATATCCACCAAAGTCTTTTTCCTCTTCAATAGACTTGAACTCGGTAAAGTAAATACTAAGTAGAACTGCATATTAAGCTTTCTGCACGAGGATTAGATACTGTCTTTATTTGTCATCGAGAATGGATGACTAATAATAGTAAATAGGATGGTTGTAGTGCAATTGTATGTGTATATGGTATTTGTTTAGCTTTTTATCAAACTGACAATTCTTCAATGATATATATAATGCTTTAAAAAAAATATCATGTATGTGCCAGTGTGTAACAATCATGTAATACAGAACCTCCTAAACATATATAAAATAATTAAGTCTGTTATTGGAAAGGATAAAGAGAATTGCATAAGATACTTAAAAAGAAAAGGCAAGACATAAGGAAGACTAGATATATAGTTAATTTTACTTAAATTGTGTATACTATGAGTACCCCCTAATTTACTTATCGCCCCTTGAACAACCATCAATATCCAGTCCATGTTCTATTCCTATATATAGGAATGTTTCTAATCGATATATATATATATATGTGTGTGTGTGTGTGAGTGTGTGTGTGTGTGTGTGTGTGTGTGTGCGCGCGTGTGTGTGTCGATCAATTCAAAAACAATTCTGAGAAGTTACAAAGTTTCAAATTTTAAAAGCAAACTTATCCCATCCATCCTTAGTATCTTTTAAATGGCAGGAGAGACATCAATAACAATCCCAAACAACTACCACACCTCAAAACAAACACTAGTGCTCCCTCTAACTCCAAAACCTAGAAAGCCGCTACCACAACCACCAACAACAACACCAGCAACATATTCGAGGCAGAGATCAAACAACATGACAATGCATTTCATGTTTGTAGAGGTAGAGATCAAACAACATGACAATGCGGATTGTGCTTTATGTCAGGTTTGTAGAGGCGGTGTTTTGTTGTTGCAGCTAATGAACTGGGTTCAGTAGCCACATCATCACAAATAATATTTCCCTGATTATTCAAACTATCTTCTATATCCATCTTCTAATGCAAGTTTGAATTTTCTTTGGGTTTCCACACTTTAACAGCTTTACAGAAATCAGCAGAATGCCCAAATGAATTAACAGTCACGTTATCCAATTTAAGGGGATGATCCAAATGAATTAACTCGTTTATATAACTGACATTTCGCTGTCAAACTTTAGTTTCTATCGATATATCCTTTCAGAAATTTATAGTAGGGTCTATTTCCAAAGATATAAAACATAGTAGAATTAACCCAATAATCTCTAGCTCTATTTGTCAAATTTTAATCAATTACTGCTAATTTGATATTACCTTCCATGGCTAGCTCATAGTAATTGAGTTGTATCGAATCCAGATGTGATTTTTCTTCAGTTACAACATCCACCCAGGCACTTGATTGAACTTAGTTAGCCCTTTTGTAGTCACCTGAGAGTTTAACACCAGATCTGGAAAATGGGTTTTTAAGTTCAGATCTGGAGATAGTGAAATACTTGGATTCGAAGATTGTCCTTCTCCTTCCCTTGCGTGTTGATGAAGATGTCTAAAATCTGGTGGATGAGTAGAGCGAAATTCCGAGTCTTGATTCATGGCGATTTTAGAGCGAGAAAAAGAATTCGGAAAATGAATTTGGGTCAATTAGTAATTGAGGAAAGTGAAGAGAAGAAATGTCAGAGAAGAAAGAACGGATTATTTTTACATGTTAATGTTAATTTGTGAAGAGGGAAAACATAGCGCCAAATTTTCACATAGCGGAAGAACGTAGTGAGGTGGCTATTGTTGATTGGATGATGGTGGTAATGTTCAGATAGGAAGCATGGATTGGTTTGAACCATTGGATTAATCATCATCTATGGTCACTTATTTGTTTATTCTGATAACGTGGATCGCTGACCTGAATTGTATTTATGTAAAGCTACACTTTTAACTGATGTCGCACGTCAAACCACTAGAATTCCAACCGCAACAGTGCATTCATGTCTAATGCAACAATATATGAATATTGTTGCAGAATATCAAAGAAAGCAGAGCTTTCGACACACTTTTCATGCAACACACACAAATTAGTGTCGAATATGCCCACTTTTGTAGTAGTGAAGATAGAACTGAAGAACAACACATAATCTCACAATCGCAGCGGAACAAAACTTAATATATATCATAATTTTTGAAATACAAAACTGTATTATCACTTACATACATCATCAAAGTTCATCACATACACAAACATAGCTGTAATAAACTCTAAATATCTAACACTGAAACTTCCTGCTCCAAGATCCTCCACTATCCGTAAAATACCATAACTATTTGATTTCCCGTACAAATTTAGGAACCCAAGAGTTTAGGGTAAAACAAAACAAAATAAACTCTGGGTTAGTCATAGGACTGGTGTGAGTAAACTCCAACCACTTGGTTTAACTTTGAAAAATCTTTTAAAAAAAAGGATAATCGTAAGACCAAACCACACATAAATACAGTTGGTTTTCACCTTATGATAACCCAAAACATTCTTTAAAATCAATATTATTCTGTATTATAATAGTTTCTAAAACAAGTAAATAGCAATCTACCAGAACGCTTGCATCTCACACTCCACATACATAGTATACAATCAAAACCACGGGCTACTATTGGAGAATGGATTCCAACTGGAAAGGTAATATACCACCTTTCGACAGTGTATCTCTATAGAGGAATACACCGGGTTTAGCAAGAGCCTCTCGCAACCCAGGTTAAAAATGACCGGCTACTCGTTTCGCTTGAGTGTTTCGAATGTATTGTCACCAACTGTTGGGATCAACTACCGTTACCCGAAAGGGACAGCATCGAAAGAATAAATAAGCAAATGGAATTTCTCTAGATCAAGTGACAATGCACCCTAATTGGGAGCTGTTGGGAGCTACCCGCTTAGCCACGCGACCTACCCGATTTTATACCATTTCCCAGTTGTGAGGCTTGAGGCCACGCTTATCTTTTTACATGCCAAATCTTCATTTACTTTAAATGTCAATCGTCAAACCCGCCAAAATCATTTATTGACTTCACCAAAAATATCACCGGTATAAAGCTAAGAGAAATGAATTCCTCTAAGAGAAACGAATTCCTCCTCCACCAATGTATTATGTTTAAAAAATCAATATAGATGATCTATTAAGCATACTCTTCCCGACATTCGTCCATACAAGTTCATTCTGAGACTGAATGAAAACGAAGGCGCAATTTCTATTAATCCATCTTAGGCAATTTCTACGCAGGATTAACAGAAAAATCCCTTGCACTTTACTTCATCTTCGATTGTCTTTATATAATCTGATTTGCAACGTTACTGCCAATACAGAGTGGTTCTCGGATACTAATCCAACCGGTCTCGCCATATTGACAATATTGGCTAGTACTTCGATAGTTAGTTATTTAACTACCGAAGAAAAACATTCATCCAAAGCATCAAAGATCAATGGGCCCCTCAATTAATATTTCATTAATTAAATTTACCATTTCCCAATTTATCTTCAATATATTTACCCAGATATTTCTCCAAACTCGTTTAGCCTCTCACGATTCTTGGAAAAACATTTCCATCTATCAAATCTATTTATCTTCTATATTCCAGAGGATAATTCTTATTAACATCGGAAAACGTTTCCATATATTGACGAATCGCTATTCTTCCACATTCATCAGTCCCTAACCATAATTTAGTAAGAGGATGACTCCCTATGTATCAATCCCGAAGGCTGAAACCAACATCGGATTGACACTTATAAAGCCATTCAACATGATAAATCTTAGAATTCAATTATATTTCATTTTCGTATTACGATAGTTATATATATAAATAAATCATATTTCGATAATTAAACCAATAAATTCGATAATAAAAATCAATCATATTATCAACTCAACATTGAAAACAATATTAAACGTTTAAAATCAATCAACCAAAAATCCGAGTCGTTACATTCTTCCCCCCTTAAAAGAATCTCGTCCCCGAAATTACTAAGATAGAAAAATGATGCATCCATTTACTTTTCAAAAACTCACTTAGTTATAACACAACACTTCACATTTCTACAAATTTTGTTCCAACAAAATTTTTGGTTTCCATTCATACTGCACATCATATATGCTTACATTCATTTAATACTGAATGATTTACAACCAGTATATTCACATCCGATTCATATTCCATTCATATTTATTCAAATTGATTCTAAATCAATTTATTTACTTCAATCCATTTAGATTGTTTTAGTTTAAAAATTCCAGAATCAAATTTCTGGGTTTTTATTTCAAATCCTTTTGGAATCACATAAATATATACATGTATTTATAAACATCTCAAATTCAAAAAAAATTGAAATTTCAAACCAACTAGTTTTCTTTCAAACAAATTTCCACTATTTTTTTTCCTAAGGTAGCAATCCACCACTTAGAAACTCGAAAATGAACACTGATGATGCTGTAGTCATCATCAGATTTTTTTTCCAGCGATTAAGTGAGTTCAGTGCTTTAACAATTTCAAATTCTATTCAAAAATGGTTTTTATTCAAAAATGCTTTCAAAACAAAGCTAAATTATTTTAATATACTTCAAAAAACATTTTTCCAATCTCTTGGGCTTTATACTCCAAATTCTGGTTTTGAATTCAATTTTAACTCATCGTATTTGTATATTTAGTTCTTATACAAATTTTGTTTGGTTATATATAACCATTCAAATTTTATTATCTTATTTTATCATAATAATAACAACCAACTCATACATATATCATAATCATTTTAGAAAATTATTCTTTCTATAACAAAATATAGTTTTGGGCAAAATTATTTCATTTACCCACTTTAAAACAGTACTATATCCAACCTTCTGTTTAAGTATTTATAAACTCTTATCGACGTCGTGTCATCCCACGATTCAACTAGAATTCATAAGTCACTCAACAGATTAGCCAACACAATACAAAACAATTTTTATATCAATTAACAAAATAGTGCTCTCGTATATATACACTCAACTTATTCTAGGGTACTACTGACCCTATCTCTAATTAGTAAACCTAAACCCCACCAAAGCCTAGGTATTCGCTGAACCTAAGCTCCGACACCAACGGTAAAGGCCTGCAAATCCGTACCATTTGAGCTGACTGGATATAACGCACGTCTAACCCAAATTGCACGAAAATACGAATCTTTAATAGAAAGAAGTTAGAGGGTGAGAAATAGAAAGAAAGAAAATTATAACAGAAGAAAATAGATAGAAGACAGAACTGAACAATAATACAGAATCTCACAATCGTAGCGGAACAAAACATAATATATGTCATAATTTTTGACATACAAAACTGTATTATCACTTGCATACATCACCAGAGTACATCACAAACACAACATAGCGGAAATAAACTCTAAATATCTAACACTGAAGCTTCCTTCTCTAAGCTCCTCTAGTATTTGTAAAATGCCTAAACTACTTGACTACCCGTACAAATTTGGGTACCCAAGAGTTTATGGTAAAACAAAACAAAATAAACTCTCGGTCAGTCATGGGACTGGTGTGCCAACCACTTGGTTTAACTTTTAAAAATCTTTGTAAAAGAAAGGATAATCGAAGACCGATCTACAAATAAATACGGATGGTTTTTACCTTAAGATAACCTAAAACATTCTTTAAAATAAATATTATTTTTATATTATAATAGCATCTAAAACAAGTAAATAACAATCCAGCATAACGCTTGCATCTCACGCTCCACATATATAGTATACGATCAAAACCACGGGATCTTATTAGAGGATGGATTCCATCTGGAAAGGTATGAGACCACCTTCCGGCAGTGTATCTCTAAAGAGGAACACACCGGGTTCAACAAGGACTTCTTGCAACCCAGGCGAAACTTGACCAGCCACTCACTTCGCTTGAGTGTTCCGAATGTATTGTCACCAACTGTTGGGATCAACAACTGTTACCCAAAAGGGACAACATCGAAAGAATAAGGAAGCAAATGGAATTTCTCTAGATCAGGTGATAATACACCCTAATTGGGATCTACTCACTTAGCCATGCGACCTACCCGATTTTATATCATTCCCCGGTTGTGAGACTTGAGTCCACGCTTATCTTTTTACATGCCATATCTTCATTTACTTTGAATGACACATCGTCAAACCCGCCAAAATCATTTTTTGACTTCCCCCAAAATATCACAGTATAAAGCTAAGAGAAATGAATTCGTCCGCCACCAACGTAATACGTTTGAAGAGATCAATATAGATGATCTGTTAGGCATACGCTGGTAGACATTCATCCATACAAGTTCATTCTAAGACTGAATGAAACCGAAGGAAAAATTTCTGTTAATCCATCTTAGGAAATTTCTACCTAGGATTAACAGAAAAAGCCCTTTCACTTTGCTTCGTCTTCGATTGTCTTCATATAATCTGATTCGCAACATTACTGCCAATACTGAGTGGTTTCCGGATAATAATCCAATTGGTCTCTCCATATTGACAACGATATTGGCCAATACTTCGAAAGTCGGTTATTTAACTATCGAAGAAAAACAAACATTCATCCAAAGCACCAAATAATCACTGGGCCCCTTAATTAATATTTCATTTATTAATTTTATCATTTCCTAATTTCTCTTCAATATCTTTACTCAGATAATTCTCCAAACTCGTGTAGCCTCCCACGATTCTTGGAAAAACATTTCCATATATCATATCTATTTGTTTTCTATATTCTGGAAAATAATTCTTATTAATATCAGAAAACATTTCCATATATTAACAAATCACTATTCTTCCACATTCATCAGTCCCTAACCGTAATTTAGTAAGAGGACAACTCCCTAAGTATCAACCCCGAAGGCCTAAACCAACATTAGATCGGCACTTATAAAGCCACTCAACTTGACAAATCTTATTCGGTTTCTAATCTCCTTAACTCCAATTCTTAACTTCTTATCACAAAATTATTTCAATCTGCAATACATTTGATTTTAAACCATCATTCACTTTAATGTGTATACGTTTCTTCTTCCAACCTCTCAAGATTTAATTTTATAAATTTCCTTTATTTATTTATAAAATTCTATTATACATTTATTTTCTTATTAAATTTCATAAATAATTGACAAGTCGATTTCTTTTTATCAATCTTTGTTAAATTTTTCTATCTCCTTAAATTTTCGGAAAATTTCGCTGGCATCTCCTTTGTACGAGTCACTTGGTACAACTACAAATAGCCTCTCTGGGCCCTTTCCATTCAAAAAGAAAATAAAAAAGCCAAGAGGCTTATCAAAAAAGGCTTATAAAAATGTTATATTAAATTAAATACGTACCTCTTTTGTCGAGCATTCAATTTATATCTATTTATATACTTCATTCCAAACCTGCTTGACAAATATCCAACCATTCCCTATTTATTCCAACTCAACGTGATCATTTTTAACTCAATTTGCGCTAATTCATTCTGTAATTAGCTCTTTTTCCTATTTCACTTTTTATTCGAACATATCACGTTTATACATATTTTTAATTTGCTTATAAACCAATCGAACGCCATTTCCATGAATTCACATATCCAATTTACTTATTCAAAGTCAAACTCGATCCAAAACTCGATTAACTAATTATTCTTCTACTTAGTTAATTCTATTCAATAATAAATATCTGATTTTGTTTCAAAAATCAATCCATTTACTTCACTTGAGTTCATATTTATTTTATAACTCAAGTCTGGATTTTTCTAGTGGAAAACTAATTTTTATTGGCTTAAAATCTTTTTATTTTATTAAATAAACAGTTATGGTTTTTAAACGATTATAGCGCTGTTTTTCTAGAAATTTGATTTTGACATAACTCAAAATCTATAAGATAAAATCCATATTTTTCTCTTCCATTAGAAAAATATTATTTAATAGGTCCGGACGATTCTTGTTTCAAAGAATTCAGACTTAAATTAAGTTTTATATACTCAACTAAAGTTCGAAACGTCAAATTACGAACTACCGCGTTGCGGCAAGCTCGTTTTAATTATATTTAAATATAAACATTTAAACTTTGTTTATTAATAAATCCCAACTCCATTCTTATATATTTTTAATATATATTAAACCAATTTTCCCAATACAACTTAATATTTCTGATTATCTCTAATCATCGATTTTTCATAATTCGGTTATAAATTTTTGATAATTTAATCTTCTATACTTAATTCTAATTCCCTTTAAAATAAATTATTTTATAAAATTCAATATAATTGAATTTAAATTATAAATTCGTTGGATTTTTCTCAGTTCTGTTTATATTCCAAATTTCAAAATAAAAATCTATCGTTCCTTTTCGAAAACGTTTTCCAATTCACTTTTAAATTCATACTTGAATTTAAACTTCTAAATCATCTAATGATAATTTATTTCAGTAGATTTATAAACATCGTTTATAAATTCAACTTGCTTGTTTTATACATTATGTTAACGATATTTTTCATCAACACCGGAGACAGGTCTAAGGAAATGGACCTAAGGGAGAAATGGGATTAATTAGTACCTACAAGCTTGAGTTAATTCACCGTTTCCTAGATACCAAGGTCAAAAAGCCCGAAGATTAGTTACCCTTCCTTCAAGTGGTTAGTATCACGCTTCTACGACTCAAGGACCAACAGTTACCTTGGGATAAGAGTTCCATAAGCAGAACCCAAGTTAGGAAGCTAAACGACTTCCAGAAGGGTGTTTGGGAGACCTAGGTTCGAGGATAAGGCTTGCATATGAAGCTCTTGTTGAGGAGAAAGCATAAGGTAGTTAGGAAGCTAAACGACCCGTATAAGGGTATTTTGGTAATTCATTAGCATAGCAAAACACATACAAAAGCATAGTAAAGAACAATATAATATGAAAAATAGTAGAGAACACAGCTATTTATAGTGGTTTGGTTCGGATTGGACCTGCATCCACTTTAAGCGCTTTGATGATCTTATTCATAGAGGTGGCTACATAGGAAATCCCCAAATCGATTTACAAATTAGGGTTTGCTCTCTAGGAAATAAGAGCAAGAATGTGGAATGAGAACAGTCCCCCAAAATGAGACCCCTAGGCTCTTATTTATAGGCAGATTGGGCCCCCTTCTGTTGTGAGCCCAGGAGAAACCTCTTTCGGATGTTGAACTAAGGTTTCGACCGCCCTTGTAATTTTCGATTCCAGCAGAAATGTCTCGGCTGCCTTTCTTCTTATCGAATGTATTCATTGATGTCTTCCCGCCTTCAGAATATCAATCTCAGGCTTTCCAGAGTGGTTCCACTAGTATGCCTTTTGGTTACTTGATCTCGGAATCTGAGAGCTTAACTTTGGTGGATCTCGGTTTCAGGACCATTGGTCTCGGTCCCATCTATACTTCTCGGTTTTGGTAATGGATAATGGAATCTTTCGTAGCGGTAAAGGGTGTCAGTTTTAGCTGCCTTTATCTCTTTCTGCTTATGTCTCGGCTTACGGTGCTGAACTGGGACGTTTTTGGTCTCGAATACATGTTTGATATTGACTTAGCTGCCTTTATTTCTTTATGCATATGCCTTTATCTTCAATCACCAATATCTTCCGCCACCCTATTTTTCCCTTAATGCTTGTTCCATAAGGTGTAGATCTTGTCCATTGGTATCGGTACCGAGACTATTGGTACCGATAGCTTCTTCTTCCCCTATTTTCTAGCCTCTTGCTTTAACTATTAAAGGTATGCTTCCGGAATGCCTTCCGGTGATGTTGAAGCTACTTCTTGATGTTGGAATCAATAGCATCTTACCTCCCTCTATTTAGGTTTTGGGTCATATGCCTCCGGTAACCCCTTATTACTAGCTTCTAGTCTCATGCGGAATACTTTCGGAGTTGCTACCTGTGTTCCCTTTAGTGTCGGCATTTACTTGCCGGTGTCTTCTTGTTTCGTATCGGTTCTAGACTTCCTCCTTTCATGTCCTTTCGAAATATTCACAACTATTTTCAACCCTTTGCTATCAGTGTTGGACCGATATTCTTGTGCCCTACTGTCAGTCTTGATTTACTTAAGCCTCACTCATAATGTTGTAGTGGTCTTGGTTATGATACCAAGTGTTGATGCAAGCTCAATTTGAATCCTCTTTGCTGCCGGTATTGGCTTTCGGCTTTGCCTCTATATTCTTCAGTGTTGTCTCCTCCTTTGGCTTTGATGTCGGCTTTCCGGACCTTGCTTTCGGCAGCACCTTATCTTTTCTCTTTCCTTCATGATCCTAGTTTCGCTGTCTGATCCCTTTTCCCTTTCGGCTTTGGAATGTTTGCTTATTTATATTTGGCAAGTGCAAATTTCGGTGTTAACAGTTATCCCCCCTCCCTTAGTATAAAGAAGCTTTTATTCTTTAGGACAAACTCCTATGGCTCTGCGCAGTTTGCCTGTTACTCACGGGTCATTATTAGTTTCGTATAATTCAAAGCATTGATCCAAGGGGAAGCATAAATCTTCTTTAATCAAAATAGGACTTGAACTTGAACCCTAGATTACAAACTTTTAGTGTGTAAAATCAAACATGAATCTACGTGGGACCTTATGACGTGTCAAATATTATTTTGACCATAATCTATGGTAGTGAATATTAGGGGTACATATGCTATGAGTTTAGTAAACTTCCCTTTACGAAGTGTTGCGAGATCATGATCCCCGTTGGAAGGCTTTGGATAGGATGTCCATGGGACCTTCTTATACACTAACTTGGTAACTTTTATCTTGAAACAACAATGGTTTATTCGAATTCTATACATTAGCATAATAGAGGGAGATTAACATTTTCTTTGGAAAATTTCATAGAAAATTCATGAATAAACTGTAATGTTAGAAGAAAATGGGTTTAGAGGTTTGTCTTTTGAAAATATTGTAAATCTGGAATACTTATTTGAAAACAAAAAGGAAAGAGGTTCAAGGCTCAAACTTGAATTCGTGTAACAAGAATTTGAAAGTCATAATAGGAATTTCAAGATTTACATCTGGTGGTGGTAGAAAACTCGAAATCTTTATCTGAAAGTAGTAGTTATCCAAGACTCATTCTTGGAAAAATAAAGATCATAAATTTCATGGAAAGTCCTGAGACTCACACTCGGATAAGTAGAAATCTGGAAATTGAATAGAAACCCCGAGACTCATACTCGGGTAAATGGAAAGCGGAAATTCACATAGAAACCTCGATACTTGCACTCGGATAAATTATAAAGCCAGTTATTATATCCGAAAATAATAGAAACCCCGTAGACTCATACTTGGGTATACTGAAATCAGAAATCATAGCAATCCCAAGACTTACACTTAGGTAAATATAAATCAGATATCATGTAGCGACCCCGAGACTCACACTCGGGTTAGCGGAAATCATAAATCATATAGAAACTCCAAGACTCACGCTTGGGCGAGTGGAAATCAGAATTCTCATAAAAAGCCCGACACTCACAATCAGATATATAAAAATTACATGGGCATCATATCTGAAATTACCGGGAACCCCAAGTCCCATGTTTGGCCAGAATAAGAAATTGGAAATTCCGAAACTCATGCTTGGATAAATAAAAATAAAAATTTCTCACAGGAGACATTGGACTCACCTTAAGGCAAGTAGAAAACACATGGAAATCACATATGAAATTTACGAAGTTTCCAAGTCCCATGCTTTGAGTAAAAAAAAGCCAGAGTTCATGTCTGAAGGTAACAGAAATCCCAAGACTCCAGCTTGGGTAAGTAAAAATTTGAATGTCATAAAAATTATCAGTGGAAAGGTAACTCTTTTTAAAAATTATGGAAATAAAACCAGAGACTCCCTTCTTTGCATAACAGAATCATGATTAAGCTATACTAATCTTTACGTGAATCTCCTTCACCTTTATATGTGTAACATATAAAAACTAATGTTTATGTGTTAGAATCTCGCACAATGCTTAAGGTTTTGCCTACATCGTTGTTTTCTTAAGTCCAAATGACAGGGAAATATTTTTACAAAGGTGTTATAACGGCCAAACTTTCGTTCCTGGTCGCTTTCAACACAACTTTATGGGCATGCTTATAAACTGTATAGAGACTACATGATACTTTACCCATGTTTGTGTTTGGAACACTTTACACATGCTATTGTTGTAATCCTTCTGCTAAGAGTAACATGTATATAATGACTTGTATACTTATTACAGGGTATCCTCAGGATGAAACTTAAGTAATGTATGAGCTTGCGAGATGATAATATAATCATTTATATTGAATAATAATTGAACATTACATGGGTTTAAGAATCTTCCTTATATGAGGTGTTGCGGTGAAGGTTATTTAGAACGATGCTCCAAACATTATACTCAATGCTTTGATTTTTAAACGAAAACCAAATATTTCCATTCGGTAATAATAGAAATCCCGAATTGACCCAAATTCGGGTCTTTCTAATAGAAGACCGGAAATCCATTTCTGGTAATGAGAGAAGTCCCGAACCAAACACAGATTCAAGTAGTTGTAGTAGAAGACTAAAAATTCACTTCTGGAAATAATGAAAGTTCTGAACCGGCCTCGATTCGGGTATTTGTGATAGAAGATCAGAATTCCACTTCTGGTAATAATGAGAGTTCAGAACCGACCTAGATTCGAGTATTTGTCAAAATGGCTGCTTGGACCATGGGAACCATTTTCCAGGCTTTGTTTCGGTTTACTAGCTATACCTTGGAGCTTTAAGGTTGTTTGTGAGCCACTTCTCGGGCTTTAATTTAATTTAATGAGCCACTTCCTTGGGCTTTGATTTGATTTGATGAGCCACTCCCTAGGGCTTTGTTCTTTCGAAGTAGAGGTTGTACGTGCTTAATGTGCTCCCGTTGAGATCTCGTTCCCTTCTGTGGGTTGGTGTGTTAGCAGAGGATGTATGTGCCTAAGATGCAAACACACAGTTCGCGGCAAGAACACATCTCGCAGGCAAGTACACAGCTCGCGGAGGCGAGAACACATCTCGCGGGAGAGCACACAGCTTGTGGGTGCAAACACCCAATTCACGGCGAGAACACATCTCGTTGGTGCAAATACACAGTTCACGACGAAAACACATCTCGGGGGCGAGCGCACAGCTCATGGGTGAAAACGCATAGTTCGTGGAGAGAATACATCTCGCGTGATCACATAGCGCTTTAAGGGCGAGCACATAGCTCGCGTGAGCATATAACTCAAAGTAGGGGGATGTTGACATATTAAAAATTGTAATCATGTTCTAAAATTCTCAAAATGCATTGATGTACTTCTTGAATTAAAAGAAATGTTACCAGACTTTCACAATTTCTAGTTGTCCTTCTGAAGTACGGGGCACGATAATGCTACGTGACCTGGGGATTTGGCAAACGCGACATGTGCGTGCTCGCGGCATTGATTAGCACTGAGATCCTTTGATCCACAGTTGTAGCAGCTACTGCGAACAGAGTTTGAAGTTGTAGTCTTGTAGGCCATGCGCCTTCTTTTCATGTTTGAATGAGACTTAGGATTTTCAATGAGATCTCTTTTCTCGTTGGAGTTCCGTTTCGAACAATCGAATTCGTCCATACGAATGAATTTGTTCGCTTGGAGATAGAAATCTTGCAAGCTTCTACATTCATAGATATATAGCTCCTTCCAGAATGGTGTATTCTCAACTAGACCTGAATAGATGGCGATGAGTTTTTCATGGTCATACATGTTTTCTGCTTTTAAGGCCTCGGTTTTAAACCTTTCCAACTAATTACTCAAAGATTCCCCTTGTTTTTGCTTTATATTTGTGAGGATCGTATAGCCAATGGCTGAGTCTTTGCAAACGCAGAACTACGTTAAGAACTCGTGAGAGAATTTCTTCCAATAATTGATGGTATTTTCTTGATTTTGTCGGCACCATTTGGCAGCCACTCCTTGAAGTGTCATTGGAAATAATCGTCACCGTACAACACCAAAAGCATTATAGATGTCCATTTGTCTATTGAAGGCCATGAGATGGTCGCTAGGATCAATAGTTTCGTGATATTTCATGGTTGGGGTTTTCACGCATGAAAGTATCACTATATTCTTAATTTCGTCACTGAAGTGCGTCATTCTTTCGTCATCGCTAATATGCCCATCTAAAATTCAGATTCTTTTCCTTTTGGTTTCGAATATATTTTTGATGGTTTTCTCCGCCATGATCCTAAAATAGGTTTCTAAGCTTCCATGGTTTGATCTTTCGGGACTAGACTCTCTAGTAGTTGAACTTCCAAATTTTCCCCTGGCTTTGTTGTACTGGATCTCGTTGCATCTTTCATCTAGTGGACTTGTTCTTCCCTTCTTGGAAGAAATCATACAAGTTTTCTTTTTCATTTCCAACTCCTACATGGCTATACTTTCCCAAGGAGACTTGAATTCATCCTTTTGTTCCAGTTTGGCATCTTCCGAAGACCCTTGTGATCGAGTAATACCCCATAAATCCTTTACTTTGAGTAGTTGTCATTCCAGGGCCTTGCTCCTTTTAGCCCCCTCCTTTACAAAACTCAGGTTCAAAAGTTGTGTTAGAATTGAAGGCATGCCTGCTCCCATAACGTGTTGGTCAAAAGATTGGGCTATATTCCCTGTTGACACTTGATTGCTTCTTTGCAACTTTAAACTAATATACAGATTTGACGAGGATTTGGTTCGGCTGTCAAATTCGAAAAGTGTTTTCATCTCTGATTCCGCTTGATATAAGTCAACCATCGAGGTCCTTTGGGCCGAGGTCTCTTCAATAGACCTTCTAGTAGCGTCAATCTACAAAGCCAAATGTAATGCTTTCAACTCATTATTCTCCTCTCCTGCTAAGTTTGAAGGTTCTTTGGTTTTCAAATTTGATGAGCTAATATTCGAAAGTGTGTTATTTTCCAAAACAGTTGATGCATTGGAATATTGTTCCCAATTTCCTTTTGTTCTAACCATCTGGGTATTGGGAGTGTCTTTTACGATAGAAAGGAAGACAAGGGTAAAGGCTTTATGTCAGAAAGGGGAAAGTAAGGAAGGTGGGTTAAGATAGGGATGATGATATAGGAAGTAAGGCTGAGGATCCAAGAATTCACCACTCTTATACATAACTTGGGCCAATGATGTTTTAAGCAGTTGATTGGCGTTTTAGAAGCTCTTTACCAAACAGTCTCTATCCATCGTCTTGCTTCTTCAAAGCTTGGTCCAATCCAGGACGGAACAACACAATTAGAAATGTGGCATGGATACCTAATGGGTTAAAGGTAGGCATATGGATCGGAGGTTCAAACCCTCCTTCAAGTGCTAAAATGTTAATGATATTTTTCGTCAACACCGGAGATAGGTCTAAGTTTAAATGGACCAAAGGGAGAAATGGGATTATTCAGTTCCCACAAGCTTGAGTTAGTTCACCATTTCATAGACACCAAGGTCAAAAAGCCCGAAGATTAGTTACTCTTCCTTCAAGGATTGAGTATCACGATTCTGCGACTCAAGGACCAACAGTTACCTTGAGATAAGGGTTACCTTAGCACAATACAAGTCAGGAAGCTAAACGACTTGCGGAAGGGTGTTTGGGAGACCTAGGTTCAAGGATAAGGCTTGCGTGTGAAGCTATTGTTGAGGAGAAAGAATAGGGTAGTTAGGAAGCTAAACGACTTGTATAAGGGTATTTTGGTAATTCAGTAGCATAATAAAACACACACAGAAGCATATTAAAGAACAATATAATATGGAAAATAGAAGAGAACACAGTAATTTATAGTGGTTCGGCTCGGATTGAACTTACGTCCACTTTAAGGGCTTTGATGATTTTATTCATAGTGGAGGCTACATAGGAAATCTCCAAATCGATTTACAAATTAGTGTTTGCTCTCTAGGAAATGAGAGCAAGAATGTGGAATGAGAAAATGAGAGCCCTAGGGTCTTATTTATAGGAAAATTGGGACCCCTTCTGTTGTGAACCCAATAGAAGCCTCTTTTGGATGCTGGACTAAGATTTCGGCCGCTCTTGTAACTTTCGATTCCGACAGAAAAGTCACGATCGCCTTTCTTCATTTATGTCTTCTCTTCTTAGAAATATCAATCTTAGGCTTTCGGGAGTAATTCCGTTGGCATGTCTTTCGGTCTTCGAATTTTAGAGCTTAACTTTGGTGGCTCTCGATTTTGGGACCATTGGTCACGGTCCGCATCTATACTTCTCGGTTTTGGTAACGGATCATGGAATCTTTCATAGCGGTAAAGGGTGTCGGTTTTAGCTGCCTTTATCACTTTCTTCTTATGTCTCGGCTCTCAGTGCTGAACCGAGCCGACTTTGGTCTAGAATACATGTTTGATATTGACTTAGCTAACTTCATTTCTTTATGCATATTTCTTTATCTTCAATCACCATTATCTTTCACCGTCCTATTTTTTCCTCAATGCTTATTCCATAAGGTGTAGGTCTTGTCCACTGGTATCGGTACCGAGCCTATTGGTACCGATAGCTTTTTCTTCCCCTATTTCTAGCCTCTTACTTTATCTATTAACGGTATGCTTCCGGAATGCCTTCCAGTGATGTCGAAGCTACTTCTTGATGTTCGAATCAATAACATGTTATCTCCCCTTATTTAGGTTTCTGATCATATGCCTCCGGTAACCCCTTATTACTAGATTCCGGTCTTAAGCGGAATGCTTTTGGAGTTTCTTCTCTGAGTTCCCTTTAGTTTCGGCATTGCCTTGTCGGTGCCTTCATTTTCGTATCAGTTCTAGACTTCCTCCTTTCCTGTCCTTTTGGAGTCTTCACTACTATTTTCAACCCTTTGCTATCGGTGTTGGACCAATATTCTTGTGCCCTGCTGTCGGTCTTGATTTACTTAAGCCTCTCCCATAATGTTGTAGTGGTCTTGGTGATGATACCAAGTGTTGATGCATGCTCAACTTGGATCCTCTTTGCTGCCGGTATTGGCTTTTGGTCTACCACTTTCGGCTTTGCCTCTATTGTCTCCAGTATTGTCTCTTCCTTTCCCTTTGGATTTGCTGTCGGCTCTCCGGGCCTTGCTTTCGGCAGAACCTTAGCTTTGCTCTTTCCTTCATGATCCTAGTTTCGCTGTCTGATCCCTTTTCCCTTTCGGCTTTGTAATCTTTGCTTCTTTATATTTGGCCAGTGCAAATTTTGTTGTTAACACTTCAAAACAAGTTCCATTTCAAAATCTATTTGAAATCCGATTCTTATTTTGGAATATTTTATTATTATAACTTATATATACTTGTAGAATCCATTTTCATATTAAATTTCAGTTTCTATCTAGTATAATTCAAATATCCTTTCTAGAAATAATTTATATTTATAAATTCAACATAGTCGAATTCAAATCATAATTCCATATGGATTTATTCCAATTCAATTTATATTCCGAACATCGGAATAGATTTCATCAATTCCTTTGTGAAACTATTACCAATTCCCCTTTTTAAGTTCACATTTGAATTTACGTTCCCCAAATTATCCAACAATAATTTATTTAACTTCATTTGTAAACATTGTTTATAAATTCAACTACTTGTTTATTTTCTATTAGAAAACAAGTTAATATTTCCTAGCCCATTTGAAATTCAAATTCTATTTTAGAAAAATATTTTCTCCCTTTTAAATCTCAAAATTACTTTTCATGATATTTTTGTATATTAATATTTAGGGCCAATGATATTCAAACATCCAAAACACTGAGTTATCAATCACAAGTTTTCTAACACATCATATATGTTAATATATATGAAAACAAACAATAATAAATTTTGAGGAATCCAGTTGGATACCTCCAACCTTTTTTCCTGTATCCATATATGTTAGCCAACATAAATAATACCTGTCTTGCTTCAAGGCAGGATATCGCGGTATAGAAGGTCATCCGCTATTTATATTGTAGGGCGCATAGGGTAATCATCCGCTATTGGTACTACGAGAACTATACAATATATATACATATAATAGCCACAACCACCAAGCCTATATAACTAATATATATATATATATATATATAATAGCCACAATAATATTTCAATGCATCCAAACAACCAACAAACAACATATAAAAATTATTTAAAATAAAATTTAGTTTATAATAAAATTATAAACGAATCCACAGAGTGAGTTTACTAATCTTGATTTTTATTTACTGATATCACGTTCAAATTCAATTTATGCTAGTTTCAAAATTAACCGAACTTGTTCCATAGCATCGCCTACGTCCCTGAGAATTCAATGATCCATATTTCGTTTGATTCTGATATCATATGAAATATATTTTAGTTTTATGATTTTACAAACTATTTTAAATAATTTAAATTTACTATTAGTACCCTAATTACAGTAATTAACATAAATAAATTACCTCCAAATTTTCCTTCTCCATTTAGAAATACCTAGTAACCGACCATGCACTTCTCAAACAACATCTTCATATTTGCTCATCGCCCTTTCATAAATGAACATAACTAAGAAATTATGTTTCTCATCACAAGCTAGTTTACCACCACAATCAAGAATCGATTTCACCATAACAAACCTTCGATTGAACCCCCCCCCCCCCTCTTTGCGAGTTACTCCACTTCATCACCAAAACCTACAGCTCGAACTTAACTAGAAAAATAAATCGCGATGCTTGTTTTGACATCGATCTGAAGACCTGAATCAAAAATCAGAACCCTAGGCTCGCGATTCCCATAAAGCCTCTGAATTGATTCACCCTTGACATTGACCCTTTTCTCTGTCACGTGTTCCTCTAGTCGCGTAAGCCCAGAATGCGTATCCCATTCCAGATCGCGTAAAAGCCTTGGTCGATGCTTCCTAAATTACGTGCTAGTGCCTCCGATTTTGGTGAAACGACATTAAATTATATCGGGATCGTGCTTCTATTTTCTTCACTCGCTACAAACGAGAAAAATAAGAAGAGTATGGAAGTAGTCGCGATTTTTAAATTAAAGAGTACTATCATTTTTTGTTTTGGTTTGTTGAAGCTTCCAATTTACTAATAAAGGGAAGAAGAAATAGTCGTGATTTTAGAAAAGGGGTGTGGCCATTTTTTTTTGAATGAATTTCCTTGTTCGATTTTCTTTTGAGGAATTCAAATGGAAAGGAAAAATAGTCGCTTTTATATAGGCAAGAAGGCTTCGGGTAGAAGGAGTAGGCATGTGATGTAGGCCTGGTAGAAGTACACCGATTTAATTTCGATTTGATTTTGAGCCTATCCAAATTTTATAATTAAATATCTTGGGGTTCTAACTCCTTTCGAGGCATAGCGACCGACGCTTCTACGATTATATTGCTATTCTGAACACACTAGAATAGGTTTCGAAGCCTAATTCGATCGTATAATATAATTTAAATTCAAAGCAATCAACTCTTTGATAATAAATTATTATTATTATCGTTTATACCCAAATAAAATTTACATCGATCATCTAAATCGTTTCAATTTAGTTTAATCTTTGAATTCAATTATATTTCGCTTTCGTATTACGATAATTATATATATATATTCAAAATAAATCGTATTTCGATTATTAACTCAATAAACTCGATAGTAAAATAAATCATATTATCAACTCAACATTTAAAACAATATTAAATGTTTAAAATTAATCAACCAAAAATCCGGGTTGTTACATCAAGTAACTAGGATTTTAAGCATTCCCAAAACCCGATAAAAACAGCAAGACGAGGGACTTCTTAGCTTATTAATTAACAAGTTTAAACTATCAGGTTTAAGTTCATTAGAAAGCATGGTTGTAAATGACATTTCCTCTAAATTTATTCTTTGTACAACCCCGTCACCAAAAAAGCACCTGCCTAGATGTATATAGATTACAATAACTTATTTTACTTTATTTAAATCTGGT